>OX596076.1:102308272-105259339 GCA_951394005.1 Protophormia terraenovae | reverse complement strand
ATCACGAAATAAGCTTATTTTCTCGAAAAACGCAGTATTTACCGAGTTATTAAGGATTTTAGTTTTGACTGAGATTTGACTGAGATTTTCATAAAAAAAAGTCGATTTTTGGTATGAAACATAAGTGATCACGAAATAAGCTTATTTTCTCGAAAAACGCAGTATTTACCGAGTTATTAAGGATTTTAGTTTTGACTGAAATTTTCATATAAAAATCAATTTTTGGTATGAAATATAGTGATCACGAAATAAGCTTATTTTCTCGAAAAACGCAGTATTTACCGAGTTATTAAGGATTTTAGTTTTGACTGAGGTTTTCATATAAAAATCGATTTTTGGTATGAAATATAGTGATCACGAAATAAGCTTATTTTCTCGCAAAACGCAGTATTTACCGAGTTATTAAGGATTTTAGTTTTGACTGAGATTTTCATATAAAAATCGATTTTTGGTATGAAACATAAGTGATCACTAAATAAGCTTATTTTCTAGAAAAACGCAGTATTTACCGAGTTATTAAGGATTTTAGTTTTGGTTGAGATTTTCATAAAAAAAGTTGATTTTTGGTATGAAACATAAGTGATCACGAAATAAGCTTATTTTCTTGAAAAACGCAGTATTTACCGAGTTATTAAGGTTTTTAGTTTTGACTGAGATTTTCATATAAAAATCGATTTTTGGTATGAAACATAAGTGATCACGAAATAAGCTTATTTTCTCGAAAAACGCAGTATTTACCGAGTTATTAAGGATTTTAGTTTTGGTTGAGATTTTCATAAAAAAAAAGTCGATTTTTGGTATGAAACATAAGTGATCACGAAATAAGCTTATTTTCTCGAAAAACGCAGTATTTACCGAGTTATTAAGGATTTTAGTTTTGACTGAGATTTTCATATAAAAAGTCGATTTTTGGTATGAAACATAAGTGATCACGAAATAAGCTTATTTTCTCGAAAAACGCAGTATTTACCGAGTTATTAAGGTTTTTAGTTTTGACTGAGATTTTCATATAAAAATCGATTTTTGGTATGAAACATAAGTGATCACGAAATAAGCTTATTTTCTCGAAAAACGCAGTATTTACCGAGTTATTAAGGATTTTAGTTTTGGTTGAGATTTTCATAAAAAAATCGATTTTGGTATGAAACATAAGTGATCACGAAATAAGCTTATTTTCTCGAAAAACGCAGTATTTACCGAGTTATTAAGGATTTTAGTTTTGGTTGCGATTTTCATTAAAAAAAAGTCGATTTTTGGTATGAAACATAAGTGATCACGAAATAAGCTTATTTTCTCGAAAAACGCAGTATTTACCGAGTTAATAAGGATTTTAGTTTTGACTGAGATTTGACTGAGATTTTCATAAAAAAAGTCGATTTTTGGTATGAAACATAAGTGATCACGAAATAAGCTTATTTTCTCGAAAAACGCAGTATTTACCGAGTTATTAAGGATTTTAGTTTTGACTGAGATTTTCATATAAAAATCGATTTTTGGTATGAAACATAAGTGATCACGAAATAAGCTTATTTTCTCGAAAAACGCAGTATTTACAGAGTTATTAAGGATTTTAGTTTTGACTGAGATTTTCGCATAAAAATCGATTTTTGGTATGAAACATAAGTGATCACGAAATAAGCTTATTTTCTTGAAAAACGCAGTATTTACCGAGTTATTAAGGATTTTAGTTTTGACTGAGGTTTTCATATAAAAATCGATTTTTGGTATGAAACATAAGTGATCATGAAATAAGCTTATTTTCTCGAAAAACGCAGTATTTACCGAGTTATTAAGGATTTTAGTTTTGGTTGAGATTTTCATAAAAAAATCGATTTTTGGTATGAAACATAAGTGATCACGAAATAAGCTTATTTTCTTGAAAAACGCAGAATTTACCGAGTTATTAAGGATTTTAGTTTTGGTTGAGATTTTCATAAAAAAATCGATTTTTGGTATGAAACATAAGTGATCACGAAATAAGCTTATTTTCTCGAAAAACGCAGTATTTACCGAGTTATTAAGGTTTTTAGTTTTGACTGAGATTTTCATAAAAAAAATGTCGATTTTTGGTATGAAATATAAGTGATCACGAAATAAGCTTATTTTCTCGAAAAACGCAGTATTTACCGAGTTATTAAGAATTTTAGTTTTGACTGAGATTTTCATATAAAAACCGATTTTTGGTATGAAAAAAAAGTCGATTTTTGGTATGAAACATAAGTGATCACGAAATAAGCTTATTTTCTTGAAAAACGCAGTATTTACCGTGTTATTAAGGATTTTAGTTTTGGTTGAGATTTTCATAAAAAAAGTTGATTTTTGGTATGAAACATAAGTGATCACTAAATAAGCTTATTTTCTCGAAAAACGCAGTATTTACCGAGTTATTAAGGACTTTAGTTTTGGTTGAGATTTTCATAAAAAAAATGTCGATTTTTGGTATGAAACATAAGTGATCACGAAATAAGCTTATTTTCTCGAAAAACGCAGTATTTACCGAGTTATTAAGTATTTCAATTTTGACTGAGATTTTCATAAAAAAAAGTCGATTTTTGGTATGAAACATAAGTGATCACGAAATAAGCGAGTTATTAAGGATTTTAGTTTTGGTTGAGATTTTCATAAAAAAAATCGATTTTTGGTATGAAACATAAGTGATCACGAAATAAGCTTACTTTCTCGAAAAACGCAGTATTTACCGAGTTATTAAGGATTTTAGTTTTGACTGAAGTTTTCATATAAAAATCGATTTTTGGTATGAAACATAAGTGATCACGAAATAAGCTTATTTTCTCGAAAAACGCAGTATTTACCGAGTTATTAAGGATTTTAGTTTAGGTTGAGATTTTCATAAAAAAATCGATTTTTGGTATGAAACATAAGTGATCACGAAATAAGCTTATTTTCTCGAAAAACGCAGTATTTACCGAGTTATTAAGGATTTTAGTTTTGGTTGAGATTTTCATAAAAAAATCGATTTTTGGTATGAAACATAAGTGATCACGAAATAAGCTTATTTTCTCGAAAAACGCAGTATTTACCGAGTTATTAAAGATTTTAGTTTTGACTGAGGTTTTCATATAAAAATCGATTTTTGGTATGAAACATAAGTGATCATGAAATAAGCTTATTTTCTCGAAAAACGCAGTATTTACCGAGTTATTAAGGATTTTAGTTTTGGTTGAGATTTTCATAAGTGATCACGAAATAAGCTTATTTTCTCGAAAAACGCAGTATTTACCGAGTTATTAAGGATTTTAGTTTTGACTGAGATTTTCATAAAAAAAAAGTCGATTTTTGGTATGAAACATAAGTGATCTCGAAATAAGCTTATTTTCTCGAAAAACGCAGTATTTACAGAGTTATTAAGGATTTTAGTTTTGACTGAGATTTTCATATAAAAATCGATTTTTGGTATGAAACATAAGTGATCACGAAATAAGCTTATTTTCTCGAAAAACGCAGTATTTACCGAGTTATTAAGGATTTTAATTTTGGTTGAGATTTTCATAAAAAAAATCGATTTTTGGTATGAAACATAAGTGATCACGAAATAAGCTTATTTTCTCGAAAAACGCAGTATTTACCGAGTTATTAAGGATTTTAGTTTTGACTGAGATTTTCATATAAAAATCGATTTTTGGTATGAAACATAAGTGATCACGAAATAAGCTTATTTTCTCGAAAAACGCAGTATTTACAGAGTTATTAAGGATTTTAGTTTAGGTTGAGATTTT
Organism: Protophormia terraenovae; assembly: GCA_951394005.1. Lineage (NCBI taxonomy): Eukaryota > Metazoa > Arthropoda > Insecta > Diptera > Calliphoridae > Protophormia > Protophormia terraenovae. Next base: position 105,255,602 of record OX596076.1, on the reverse strand, counting down.
CATAAAAAAATCGATTTTTGGTATGAAATAAGCTTATTTTCTCGAAAAACGCAGTATTTACCGAGTTATTAAGGATTTTAATTTTGGTTGAGATTTTCATAAAAAAAATCGATTTTTGGTATGAAATAAGCTTATTTTCTTGAAAAACGCAGTATTTACCGAGTTATTAAGGATTTTAGTTTTGACTGAGATTTTCATATAAAAATCGATTTTTGGTAGGAAACATAAGTGATCACGAAATAAGCTTATTTTCTCGAAAAACGCAGTATTTACCGAGTTATTAAGGTTTTTAGTTTTGACTGAGATTTTCATATAAAAATCGATTTTTGGTATGAAACATAAGTGATCACGAAATAAGCTTATTTTCTCGAAAAACGCAGTATTTACCGAGTTATTAAGGATTTTAGTTTTGGTTGAGATTTTCATAAAAAAATCGATTTTTGGTATGAAACATAAGTGATCACGAAATAAGCTTATTTTCTTGAAAAACGCAGAATTTACCGAGTTATTAAGGATTTTAGTTTTGGTTGAGATTTTCATAAAAAAATCGATTTTTGGTATGAAACATAAGTGATCACGAAATAAGCTTATTTTCTCGAAAAACGCAGTATTTACCGAGTTATTAAGGATTTTAGTTTTGACTGAGATTTTCATATAAAAATCGATTTTTGGTATGAAACATAAGTGATCACGAAATAAGCTTATTTTCTCGAAAAACGCAGTATTTACCGAGTTATTAAGGATTTTAATTTTGGTTGAGATTTTCATAAAAAAAATCGATTTTTGGTATGAAATAAGCTTATTTTCTTGAAAAACGCAGTATTTACCGAGTTATTAAGGATTTTAGTTTTGGTTGAGATTTTCATAAAAAAAATCGATTTTTGGTATGAAACATAAGTGATCACGAAATAAGCTTATTTTCTCGAAAAACGCAATATTTACCGAGTTAATAAGGATTTTAGTTTTGACTGAGATTTTCAATAAAAATCGATTTTTGGTATGAAACACAAGTGATCACGAAGTAAGCTTATTTTATCGAAAAAACGCAGTATTTACCAAGTTATGAAGGATTTTAGTTTTGACTGAGATTTTCATATAAAAATCGATTTTTGGTATGAAACATAAGTGATCACGAAATAAGCTTATTTTCTCGAAAAACGCAGTATTTACAGAGTTATTAAGGATTTTAGTTTTGGTTGAGATTTTCATAAAAAAATCGATTTTTGGTATGAAATAAGCTTATTTTCTTGAAAAACGCAGTATTTACCGAGTTATTAAGGATTTTAGTTTTGGTTGAGATTTTCATAAAAAAAATCGATTTTTGGTATGAAACATAAGTGATCACGAAATAAGCTTATTTTCTCGAAAAACGCAGTATTTACCGAGTTAATAAGGATTTTAGTTTTGACTGAGATTTTCATATAAAAATCGATTTTTGGTATGAAACATAAGTGATCACGAAATAAGCTTATTTTCTCGAAAAACGCAGTATTTACCGAGTTATTAAGGATTTTAGTTTTGACTGAGATTTTCATATAAAAATCGATTTTTGGTATGAAACATAAGTGATCACGAAATAAGCTTATTTTCTCGAAAAACGCAGTATTTACCGAGTTATTAAGGATTTTAGTTTTGGTTGAGATTTTCATAAAAAAATCGATTTTTGGTATGAAATAAGCTTATTTTCTCGAAAAACGCAGTATTTACCGAGTTATTAAGGATTTTAATTTTGGTTGAGATTTTCATAAAAAAAAATAGATTTTTGGTATAAAACATAAGTGATCACGAAATAAGCTTATTTTCTCGAAAAACGCAGTATTTACCGAGTTATTAAGGATTTTAGTTTTGACTGAGATTTTCATATAAAAATCGATTTTTGGTATGAAACATAAGTGATCACGAAATAAGCTTATTTTCTCGAAAAACGCAGTATTTACCGAGTTATTAAGGATTTTAGTTTTGACTGAGATTTTCATATAAAAATCGATTTTTGGTATGAAACATAAGTGATCACGAAATAAGCTTATTTTCTCGAAAAACGCAGTATTTACAGAGTTATTAAGGATTTTAGTTTTGGTTGAGATTTTCATAAAAAAATCGATTTTTGGTATGAAATAAGCTTATTTTCTTGAAAAACGCAGTATTTACCGAGTTATTAAGGATTTTAGTTTTGGTTGAGATTTTCATAAAAAAAATGTCGATTTTTGGTATGAAACATAAGTGATCACGAAATAAGCTTATTTTCTCGAAAAACGCAGTATTTACCGAGTTATTAAGGATTTTAGTTTTGACTGAGATTTTCATATAAAAATCGATTTTTGGTATGAAACATAAGTGATCACGAAATAAGCTTATTTTCTCGAAAAACGCAGTATTTACAGAGTTATTAAGGATTTTAGTTTTGGTTGAGATTTTCATAAAAAAATCGATTTTTGGTATGAAATAAGCTTATTTTCTTGAAAAACGCAGTATTTACCGAGTTATTAAGGATTTTAGTTTTGGTTGAGATTTTCATATAAAAATCGATTTTTGGTATGAAACACAAGTGATCACGAAGTAAGCTTATTTTCTCGAAAAAACGCAGTATTTACCGAGTTATTAAGGATTTTAGTTTTGACTGAGATTTTCATATAAAAATCGATTTTTGGTATGAAACATAAGTGATCACGAAATAAGCTTATTTTCTCGAAAAACGCAGTATTTACCGAGTTATTTAGGATTTTAGTTTTGGTTGAGATTTTCATATAAAAATCGATTTTTGGTATGAAACACAAGTGATCACGAAGTAAGCTTATTTTCTTGAAAAACGCAGTATTTACCGAGTTATTAAGGATATAGTTTTGGTTGAGATTTTCATAAAAAAAAATCGATTTTTGGTATGAAACATAAGTGATCACGAAATAAGCTTATTTTCTTGAAAAACGCAATATTTACCGAGTTATTAAGGATTTTAGTTTTGGTTGAGATTTGGTTTGGATTTTAGTTTTGACTGAGATTTTCATATAAAAATCGATTTTTGGTATGAAACATAAGTGATCACGAAATAAGCTTATTTTCTTGAAAAACGCAGTATTTACCGAGTTTTTAAGGATTTTAGTTTTGGTTGAGATTTGGTGATCACGAAATAAGCTTATTTTCTTGAAAAACGCAATATTTACCGAGTTATTAAGGATTTAGTTTTGGTTGAGATTTGGTTTGGATTTTAGTTTTGACTGAGATTTTCATATAAAAATCGATTTTTGGTATGAAACATAAGTGATCACGAAATAAGCTTATTTTCTTGAAAAACGCAGTATTTACCGAGTTTTTAAGGATTTTAGTTTTGGTTGAGATTTTCATATAAAAATCGATTTTTGGTATGAAACACAAGTGATCACGAAGTAAGCTTATTTTCTTGAAAAACGCAGTATTTACCGAGTTATTAAGGATTTTAGTTTTGGTTGAGATTTTCATAAAAAAAAATCGATTTTTGGTATGAAACATAAGTGATCACGAAATAAGCTTATTTTCTCGAAAAACGCAGTATTTACCGAGTTATTAAGGATTTTAGTTTTGGTTGAGATTTTCATAAAAAAAATCGATTTTTGGTATGAAACATAAGTGATCACGAAATAAGCTTATTTTCTCGAAAAACGCAGTATTTACCGAGTTATTAAGGATTTTAGTTTTGGTTGAGATTTTCATAAAAAAATCGATTTTTGGTATGAAACATAAGTGATCACGAAATAAGCTTATTTTCTCGAAAAACACAGTATTTACCGAGTTATTAAGGATTTAGTTTTGGTTGAGATTTTCATAAAAAAAAAATCGATTTTTGGTATGAAACATAAGTGATCACGAAATAAGCTTATTTTCTTGAAAAACGCAGTATTTACCGAGTTATTAAGGATTTTAGTTTTGACTGAGGTTTTCATATAAAAATCGATTTTTGGTATGAAACATAAGTGATCACGAAATAAGCTTATTTTCTCGAAAAACGCAGTATTTACCGAGTTATTAAGGATTTTAGTTTTGGTTGAGATTTTCATAAAAAAAGTCGATTTTTGGTATGAAACATAAGTGATCACGAAATAAGCTTATTTTCTCGAAAAATACAGTATTTACCGAGTTATTAAGGATTTAGTTTTGGTTGAGATTTTCATAAAAAAAAATCGATTTTTGGTATGAAACATAAGTGATCACGAAATAACCTTATTTTCTTGAAAAACGCAGTATTTACCGAGTTTTTAAGGATTTTAGTTTTGGGTGTTTTCATATAAAAATCGATTTTTGGTATGAAACATAAGTGATCACGAAAAAAGCTTATTTTCTCGAAAAACGCAGTAATTACCGAGTTATTAAGGATTTAGTTTTGGTTGAGATTTTTATAAAAAAAATCGATTTTTGGTTTGAAACATAAGTGATCACGAAATAAGCTTATTTTCTCGAAAAACGCAGTATTTACCGAGTTTTTAAGGATTTTAGTTTTGGTTGAGATTTTCATATAAAAATCGATTTTTGGTATGAAACATAAGTGATCACGAAATAAGCTTATTTTCTCGAAAAACGCAGTATTTACCGAGTTATTAAGGATTTTAGTTTTGATCTACGGGGAGGGAAAAAAGGAAATTTCCCTCCCCAAAATGAAAACGCCTAATGAATAATCTGTATTAAATCATACAAATTTTGGAAATTTTTAGGTAAATCATTCTATTTTCCTCCCCCAAAAGCTTGAGCTGGATCCGCGCCTGTACTTACGGAATGACAAAATTAATATACTTGCATCTTTTTGATGGTGGGTATAAAAAGTACAAAAATTATGAAAAAGAAATATTATGAATTTTTTCAATATAATATGCGTAGCTATCGCTTTTTATAAAAAAAAATATATCGTCCATTCCACGAAAGAACGCCCAAGAATATTTTGTATGTCTTCCTATTTTAATAATTTAAATATCTCCATTTTTATTTTTTTGAATTTTGAAAAATTCGCGGATTTATTCGCGTTTTTAATTTTTATTTGTGGTAGAAAACCTATTTGTCCCAAATTAAGTGCTAATGTTTTATATAATAAACATATTTGTATTCAATATTAAGCAAAAATATTTAAAATCAAAAGGGTATAAATTTCTTAAAAATGCATCCGAAAATTGCATTCTTTCCTTGAGTGCATCTTTAGCAAACAAATTATTTTTGATTTATACAATATAATTTATAATATTTGTTGTAATAAGCTTTACACTAGTTCTTAAATCAATAAAATCCCACGTATACTTAAGGAGTTATAAATATTTAAAGCTACATAATACTAAAAAGGTATAACCAAAAAAATTAAAAATCAAAATTTTTTAAAAAATTTAAATTTTTGTATGAAAAATATGATTTAAATTTTTTGAAAAAAATATTAAAAATAAGTAGATTTTATTGACCTAGAACAGTTATTTTTGCATTTTATAGTAAAGATATTGCTTTTTAACATATTAAAAGAAAATTAAAATCAAAAGGGTAGAAATTTTTCAAAAATGCATCCTAAAATTGCATTTGCATTATGAATGCATTTTTAAATGAAAATATTATTTTTAAATTACTACATTTACAGTGGACTTATTCTTCTTAAATATGCGATATAAATCATTAAAATCCGTTAACAACTTTTTGAGATATTGGTGTTTAAAGTTAGACACTTTTGTAATTTTTTTCACTTTTTAAAAAATTAAAATCGCGAATAAATCCGCGAATTTTTCAAAATTCAAAAAAATAAAAATGGAGATATTTAAATGGCGTATGACAAATATGAATAAAATCGAATTACCCTCCGTAAAAAAATTGGTATTTTTTATAAATCTTTCGTGGAATTGACGATATATATTTTATTGATGTCAATGGCAGACACCTTAATTTAGTATCTAACAAAAATAATGCATTATATGAAAAAAATTAAAAAAGTTTTAAATTCAAATTTTCAACGCGTTTGGTGCTAAAACCTTTTTAACGATCGCGAAAATTTAATATCGCGTTTCTCAATATTACGCTATACCCTCTGTATTTTGATATTCGCAAAAATTACAAAAAGCAATACCCATAATATATATTGATGTTGCTCTAAATATAATATAAGTTAATACTTATATATCGTTAAAAACAGAATGATGAATACATATTTGTTCCCTTGATTGTTATTATGGAAGTTAATTTTTACATATTTAATTCATATTTTTAATTATTGTGGATATTTATAATTATTATTTAAGAATGTGTATTGAATTTTAAGTTGTGAATCATAGCAACATTACAAATTTTAAATTGCTCATACTTATTAGGTTATACTTCAATGTACGTACATATGTATGTAGCTAAATTTAGATTTAATTTTATTCAAACAATTTTATCAAACATAAAAAACAATTCTCCAAAAATGCTTTCAAATACATAAGAACATAGAATGTATACTTACTTTCTTTCTATAGTCGAACTAAAGGGCATCAAAACTTTATCAACAAATGAACCAAATCCTAAACGAAAATTTGAAGTAATTTTACGCATAGTATCCGAAAGTAAATCACCTAAAGCTGCTAAATTTCCCTTATCATCTCTCATAGAATTTGATAAATCCATAAGATAATATAAATCAACAGGATAATCTTCAGCTTGTGAATAACGTACATTTAAGTTAAAGACTTCATCTAAAATCCAAACGAAATTTCAAAATAAATTTAGCTTAATTTTATTTTTAAAATTCTTCCAAAAAAAACTTACTTATACGTAATTTCAATGATACTCGTTGAGGACTAATTTGTACAATATCTAAAGTTTTTTCTCTTTCCGTTTTAGCATGATCACCGCGTGATAAATTTCGATTATTGGTAAAATTTTGTATAGCTTGGGGATTCCATGTATAGACTTCAGAACAGTGATCTTTCTCACTAAATGGAAAACATCTAGGCTTAGAGCCAATATCAGGTTGCATACACCAAGCACAACTATTTGTTTGTATACACTCGCGACATGAACGTTTGCCGGTACAAGGATTTTGTAAAAGTTTACCATTCAAATTATTTGCAAATGAACCCACAAAATTTATTGAGATAAAAGCTAAAAACACCACTACAAACTGTAACTTAATGAGAGAACTCATGTCTGAAACGTATGAGAACTAAGAACAGAATATTTTTTAATTTATAATTTAAGAAATCATGAAGTGAATTTGAAATTAATTTGCTAAAACCACATCTTCTTAGTCACCACAATGACGAACTTACATGTATGTATGTATAATTGTACATATGTAATAATAAAAAAATAATTTATACGTACGATTAAGAGAACACTAAAGAATCATTTGAAAGTTGTAAGAGAAAATATTATTTAAATAATAATGTTTGCATTTAAGGAAACTTTATTTGTTTTATAAGCCAGATTTTCATATTTACTTTGCTTATAACTACATGATAATAATTTAAATAATAAGTCGAAGGCCATTGTCGCTCGCACTCTCTTTTCTTTATTTATATAATATCATTTATTGTATTATATAATTCTAATAAACTAAAATAAATTTAAATAATAAACAGGGTAAACAAAAATTTAGAAAACTACCCAGCAAAAAAAGGAACTGAAAAAAAGCTGAAAAAGTCAGGAATTTAACATTGTGTTGTCATTGGAAGGAAGTACTTAATGGTGAGAAAGTGTTGCAGAAGTTCTTTTTTTATCAAATGGTTGTCATTGCTAGAATGTTCTTCTTTTGTACTTCTTGTTAATTTCTTTTGAATTACTTCCCTTAAAACTATGTTTATATAATTTTTTAAACAAAAATTCTGTTTTAGCCTTATTAAAATATAATAAAAATGCTTTAAAATTTGTAAAATTTTAATTTTCTCAGAAATTATTAACCTTTTTTCCTGCTAAAAGTTAATTTATTTTCACTTTTTTGGAAGTAATTATTATCTACATTCAAAAAAGTTTAAAATATACACTTTGTTCTACTTTTGAAGTGGTGAAAATGTTCTTTTTTGGAAGCTCTTGATCGTTTTTTGTGGGAATATAAGAAATGATTTTATAAGAATATAAAGTATATTTTCTATAGAACTGGGCATAGGTAAGTAGATAAGTAGGTATCTAAGAAAAAATCAAAGAAATTATAAAAATATCTATTATTTTTATGGATCTGCGATTAACAAAATGTCTCAGTCATTTATTTTACCGATTATATTTTTTTAATAGCAAAATTCTCAAGAGGATTCTTGAAATACTGGACCCAAAATTGTTTGAAAATTTACTTTTTTTAAGAAACTTCCAAAATGACTTTTTATAGGAATCTTTTTGAACATTTGTAATTTGAAGGAAATTTTCTCAAAATTTTATTTTTTTATAGAAAATTTCTCAAAAGTTACGTTTTTATAGAATATTCTAAAAAATTTACTTCTTAAAGGAAATTTTATAAAAATTTACCTTTTTATAGGAAATTTTCGGAAAATTTACCTTTTTAAAGTAAATTTTTTAAAAATTAATTTTTAAAGGATGATTTCTAATAATTTACTTTTTATAGGAATTTTCGGAAAATTTACTTTTTAAAGGAAATTTTTTAAAAATTTAGTTTTTAAAGGATTTTTTTTTAATTCACTTTTTTTTATTTTACTTTTTAAAGGAAATTTTCTAAAAATTTACTTTTTAAGGAAGTTTTGTAAAAATTTACTTTTTAAAGGAAATTTTCTAAATTTACTTTTTAAAGGAATTTTTTTCCCCTTTCTTTTTCTAAACAAATTTACTTGTTTTAGGAACTTTTTTTTAATTCATTTATACAGGAAATTTTCTAAAAATTTACTTTTTATATGAAAGTTTTTGAACATAATAGTATAATTTTTGCTTTTATAGGAAAATCTGAAAATCATGTTTCTTAGAAAATTTTTTAAAATTATATTTTTATGGGAATGCTAGTGTTTAAATTTCAAGAAGTAATTGCCTACACAGGGAAACATAGATTCTGCGGCACAGGATTTCTTAGTCAATTCTGATATACGGTATTATTAGGCCTCTTAACCACTTTTTCTGAATTGACTCTAGTACTTGCGATAAATTACGATGTGTACAATTAAGGAGGTTGTACCATATATTTTGAAGCATATCTAACGTGACCTGACATACCGCTTTTGGCGAGATTATACCGCTTTTTAAACTTCGATCCCGCTTAAAATATTTTCTCCCGCTTTTTATTAACAAATCCCGCATTTTCAACTTTAATTATTTCTTACTCGTTTTCCTTAATAACGTCTTCTACAATATTCTTACCAATATTTTTAATTGATTAAAAAGCTCAATTACAAGGGTAGCTTGCTTAAAAAAATTGATATAAATACATTTTAGGTGGAAGAAATTTTGTTCCTTTACAAAGATTTTTAGGTGCATTCTGGTTCTAAATTACAGTAAACAAAAAGATTTCGATACTAAATTGAGAAAAAATCTCTTTTTTATGAATCCCAATTTAAATTCAAACTTGAATTTTTGGAAAATCCCTCTTTTTTTATAAAATGTTTCAAAATCCCGCTTTTTGCATACAATTTTCTTCAAAATCCCGCTTTTTAAACGCTCGATACCCGCTTTTTGACAAAAACCATCTGGTCACGTTAAACATATTTCGATTTAGGTAAAAAAAATAAAAAAATTCGAATTAAAATTGTCGTCATTCTTACTTGTGCGACTTTTTTTACAATATTAAGATTTAAACTATATTCCAAATAAAAGCAACAATAACTACACATTGTATATGTTTGGATTTTAATTTAATTTATTATTGTTAATATTAATCAGTACAAATTACACAATGAAAAAAATTAAATTAAACTGAACTTAAAAACATAAACATAAAAATTTACATAGAAATTATAAAAAAGCTTAAAATAATAAACAATATTAACTATTAAAAAAAAATAGTAAAGGAGAGAACTTACTTGTTATAAAAAGAACTTAATTATAGAAATGAACTAAAAAAAAATACACGCAATTACAAAAGAACAAAATTGAAAAATGAAAGTGTTAATACAGAAATAAACATCAAAAGCTGTATAATAAAAAATCTATAAAGTTTTTACAATTAATTACTATTAATATTTTTCTTTGACACATAATTTTATAAACACTTTTAAGAATCTTATAAAATACAGCTGATAAAATACAATCACGTTTTAGGTATTTTATTTTAAAGACTTAAAAAATATAAATTTAAATTATTTAGCAAATAAATAATTTAAAAATAAAAAACGTTTGTTTAATAGTTTTTGGGGCAAATATTGCAATATTGTTGCGTTTTTTTATATGTAACATATAAATATAAAATATTTTTTTTTCTTATGGTTTCAATATAATTAATTTGGTTACAAGGCATTTTGTATTAATATTATTATTATTATTTTTATGTTGAAAAACTCATACTATAAAATTGACTTAAAAACTATTAATAAAAATCGGTTGTTGTTGTTCATTTTGTTTCTTTAACTGTTATAAAAAAGTACAAAATATATTTGAGTGTAAAAAATATAAATATTAGTCGTATGTAGTATTATTATAATGTATTTAGTTCTTTTTTGTTTTTTTATTCTTTTGAGGCACATATTTAGTACACTTTAGTCAATATTAAAGTTCAAAATAAAATAAGAGTTTATGAAGAAAAAAAAAATAAAATAAACAAAATGGAGGGTTTCAAAGTTAAGTTTTGGTTAAGTTGCAAAATTTAAAGTAAAGATTTTTAGACTTTTACTGGCAGTTAAACAAAAAATAAACAAAAAGAAAAACACTATTTTAAACCAAAAGAATATACATTGTTTAAAACGTTTCGTTTTTTATGGCAAACATTTTTTTCTTAAAATGTAAAGAAAAAAATCCTTTAAAAAATCCCTGTTTATTTGCCAGCATAGGTGGGATTTTTGAATGTAGAGGTGGCTTGTTTATAAATAGGATTTTCACCCTGCAATGAAAACAAAGACAAACATTAGTAAAATAACAACTTAGTTCAAATAGAAATTTTTTTAAAATTACCGTATCCCATCTGGCATTCATGCGTTCTTTTTCGAATCTAGCGAATTCACGTCTATCGTGTATGGTTGTCAATAATTTCCACAATAACAATATGGCCAAACCCACCAAAACAATGGCGGCTATAACACCTAGAACAATACCCAACATAAAAACTTTGGGTGGACATTCACGTTCCTGCTGAGCGTGTACTTCAACTTTATCATCTTCTTCGCTGTATTTGAAAGCAAATTTACAATCATCTTCATCATAGAACATACAAATATTTTCTTCTTTCTTTTCATCAAGTTCAACTTTTTCCACAGCAATAGGTACAAAGGTGGTACAATTGGCAGCACAATCTTTATCATCTTTCAAAGGACCAGTCTTATACATTTGACATTGTACACAGTCTTTGAGTTCGTGACAGCGACCAGAACATGTGGGACATTTCTCACAGTATTTACCGGAATATCGACCCTCTTCGGTAGATTTACATCTGAAAGAAAATTAAAAATATTTACATAGAAACATTTTCAAGAGGTTATTGAAAATTTTTTACTCACTTGCATACACCACATTCACATTCACCATGTCCTGAACAAATTTCACCGCCATTAGGTGGAATACAAGTGTCATTTGAATCGCGACAATCGCAAGCTGTACCAGTCCAACCAGGTTTACACACACAAACACCGCACTCGCAGACACCATGATCGGGGCCTGAACATAATTGTTGCTCATGACGATCACAAGAGAAATTGTCACATTCACAGAAGCGTCCCGAAATAATTTCCTCAGGATTAGCACGTTTCTCACAATCACAAACACCACACAAACAAGTACCACGACCATTACAATCAATAGTGGTAACATTATCAGCACGACAACCAAAATCTTTACCCTTTTCCGAATGAACATCAGTTGTAGAACATTCACAATTGTGACCAAAGTGCATATCATCACATTCACAGATACCACACATGTAGGTACCATGATTATTACAAACGGGGGAATTGATTTGATAGCCAGTAGAACCGGGTTTTTCACAGGGGCAAGAGCACAACATTTCCAAATCGATAATTAAACTTTCATTAATACCAACAGGATAGATTTGAATAACTTGATTCCACTCTGCAGGGTCAGTAGGGCAGGAGGTAACTAAAATTTGGGCGGTAAAGTTAACAATGTCACCTACTTTAAGACCATCACATTTGGAAGTGGGTATTTCTGAGCCACCATTCAAACAGGCCGAGTGATAGGTTATCTTAACATGACTAGTGGCATTATCTTTCATTTCAATAGAAGAGGAAATTTTCTGTAATATAAAATAACATATATATAAATAAAAGAAATAATTTCCAATTAAAAGAAAACAAGAAACTTACACTATATTCTTCTCTCACTAAATCGACCACATTAGAAGAATCATTTGACAAAATAGCACTGGAGGAACCTTCAATATGTTGGGATAATTTCTCATAAACTGAATGTTGACTTGAGGTAACAGCAAAGATAATATTTATTGAATTCTGTTTAACTTTGTGGTTTATTTGAGAAATACTAGGATAATCTTGAATAACCGAATGAGTATAAAGACCATCGGAATTTAAATGACATTCACCATCATTGGGAGCAATAACACCACCAAGCTAAATAAAGCAAAACATATTAATTAGATAATCCTTAATTACAATAGAGAAAATAACAAATTTTACCTTGCCATCACCAGCATAATGAAAACCAGCATCTGTTGAGAAGACCAACAAACGACGAGCCTGTTCACGCCAGCCAATTTGTTGACGACAGGCTATGGCTTGCATAATGGCATCAAAACCACCTTCAGGAGCATCCAAATTACCAGAAACAGCAGCTCTTTTTACTTCAGTCTAAAGTTTTTTTTTTTAATTTATAAAAAAAAATAAATTAATTTTATTTACAGATTTATATAAAATAAAAATTGTTATTTTGGGTTAGGATACACTCTTGTCGATTTTTTTTTTTTTTTTTAATTTTCAATAAACAGTATTTTGTTAATTTAACCATGTCAAGTAAAAACTTTTTTGTTTTTCATTTATTATTTTTTTAGTTAAATATTTTGTAATTCATTCTGTACAGCAGATTTTTTTATTAAGTTATTTATTATTAAAAAAAAAAATAACGTTTAGTTAATGATAATTATTTTTAAATTTTGTTACATGATTACTGGATTTTTATTTCGGTTTCGTTTTAAAAAGTTTTTAATAAAAACAAAGTTTTTGATAGACTTAAGAAATTATTTTTTTTTAGCGAATAAAAATAAATATTTTCAGAAAAAAACAAATATGTTTGATTCAATTTACATACAATATTGCCCTGTTTTTTAAAAAAAGCATACTATCACATCAATGATTTAACACTTGGTTGTCATAGGAGGAAAATAATCCAAATTATTAAATAAAATGTTATGAAAGATAAAATAAAAATAAACTTTTTTAATACTTGTGAAAATTAGATTGATATCGGTTTATATTTGTTATTTTATTTAAAAAGTTTAGGACATACTTAAAAGAACTGATTTGAATTAATAAATTCAGAACATTAACTACTGAAAGTGCTCTAAATTTTGAACAACCGCCAATATATTTTGATGGTAAATTAATTAATGGGTTAAGACGAGAAAAATATAGCCGGTCAAGACCGACCATATAATACCCTACAGTGATTTATATGAAAGCTATGGCCGTTATTAACCGATCTTCATGAAATTTGTCAAATGAATTTTTGCTTATATAAAACTTATTTCATTAAAATATTCCTATTTTAAAGGCATCTATAAGTGTTTAGACTCCATTCCGGGAGGACATTTGTATGGGTGCTAGGTGAAATAATGGGCCGATCATAACCAAATTCAATAGGCTACGTCCTGGTGTTGATATGTACCAAATTTCTTCAAATTATCTTCAAAATTGCGACCTGTACTTTGCGCACAAGCTTTACATAGACAGCCAGACAGCCGACCAGGCGGACATCGTTGAATCTACTTAGAAAGTGATTCTGGGTTGAGGGTACGAAGATTTTTTCTCTGCGTTACAATTCTTGCACAAATATATACAGTGGTGGCCACGAATTTAAGACACGACATGTAACGAACTAAGTTGTGATAATTATTACAACCCTGCAATATAAAATTAGATTTTGTTAATTTTTCAGTGTACCCTGTAATGTTAAGATCAATTACCGTTATTTGGTTTTGTTTGTGTATACATTTTGTTGCTGTTTTTATTATATTTTCGTAAAAACGTGCTTTTGAAGCTGGTCACGAATTTAAAACATATAAGAAATATTTGGTTTTTAAGTGATTTTTTGGTGTTTTTTGAAGCTAAAAGGTAAGTAATGAATGTTTTATTCCATTTAATGTTAGAATACATCAAAATATTTAGTTAGAAATGGCCAGAGGTACTTGGAGTTCGGATGCCGAGCGAAAATTGATCCAACAAATGAATACTGATGGAAAAACAGTAATGGAAATTTCCAAGCTACTAAAATGTTCCAGATCCAAGATTTACAATGCACTGGAACACATCAAGCAACATGGCACTACCAAAAATGTCAAACAGCACCCTAGAGCCCGAAAAACTACACCCAGGGAGGATAGCTTAATTTATAAATCAGCTGCTAAAGATCCTTTCAAGAGCTCAAGTAAAATTAAAAATGAGATTTCATCGGATTTTGGTATTAATATATCGTCCAGGACAATAAGAAGACGTCTGAATGAGAAGAACTTACGTGGGTGTATTGCACAACGTAAACCACTTGTGTCAAAAAAAATATTAAATCCCGACTAGCGTTTTCAAGAGAAAATCTCAATAAGCCGATGACATTTTGGAAAAATATACTTTGGAGCGACGAGTCTAAGTTTTGTCGCTTTGGTTCTGATGGAAAACAGTACGTATGGCGTCCTCCAAACCTGGAGCATCACCCAAAGTACACCCTTAAAACGGTTAAGCATGGTGGTGGAAATGTCATGGTGTGGGCAGCATTTTCCTGGCATGGTGTAGGTCCCATTCAGAAGATTATCAATAAAATGGACCAGCATATTTACAAAAACATACTGACAAGCATCATGATACCATTCGCTGAAGACAACATGCCTCTAATGTGGAAATTTATGCATGATAATGACCCTAAGCACACTTCACGCCTAGTGAAGAGTTGCTTAGAGGAAAATAATATCACAGTTCTGAAATGGCCAGCTCAATCCCCGGATCTCAATCCAATTGAGAACTTGTGGAATGATGTTGAGGAGCATGTACGAGCAGTAAAGCCAAAAAATTTGACTGATTTATGGGAAGAAATTCAAAAGGCTTGGTATGCCATTCCAAAGGAGCGCTGTATGGCCTTAGTTGAAAGTTTACCCAGGAGATGCGCTGCTGTGATTCAAAATAAAGGATTTCCCACCAAATACTAATATTGTTTTATGAAGCTGAGCTTTACTTTTGTGAATTAACTTTTATTTTACCTATGTCCTAAATTCATGACCAGGCTTAAACTTGTATTAATCTGTATAATATGTAAATAAAAATTGGAAACTAAATATAGGTAACAAACTATTGTTGATTTTTTTTCACAACATTACTAGGATCTTTAAAAAATAACATGGATCTAAAATTTGTTCGATAAGATGTAAAAATTATCAGAAATATATAAGTGAAATGTCGTGTCTTAAATTCGTGGCCACCACTGTAATACCCCAACCACCTATGGTGGTGTAGAGTATAAAAATGTAATTTATAGGCTTAGGACGCCAAATCATTGTATTTAATTATTTAATTCGTCATTAATCATTTTATGAACTTATTTTAATAGTTTTTATCTAATAACTTAAGGTATTTGTTATTAAATTCGTAATATTTCGCATTAAAAATAGCAATAATATCATCATATATGTATGATATTACGGTGCTTATCTTAAAACTTATCTGTCCAACTGATAACAAATGAAATACTTATGTGTTTTAAAGCACAAACAATTTTCTTTGTTATACACACACACCTAAAAACATAAACTTTAAAATTGTGATAAATAAAAAATAAAAAAACGATAAGAAAATAAAGAAATAAAAAATGATATAACTAAGAATACTTTTAATTTTAAATTGAAACCAATTGAAACACAACTTTGAAACATTTAAAAAATCCATTCATGATGGTTAATAAAGTTAATAATAATTTTGTTTAAATAAACAAGAGTGTACCTTTAATAGAAAAAAATATTTATAAAATTTTTATTATAAATAAAACAAATATGAAATGATTATTGAAATGTAAGGGTGCTAATAAGGGATATATGAGAACTTTTAATATATTTTTATAATCATGCCAAGCATTCAAATTACAAACACCACAAACAAACACATGCATTTCAAAATAACAACAGTCACCAACACCTTTTTAATAAAATAAAATTTAGGAAGAAAAGTAGTTTTACTTTTTAAAAAGTTAAACTTCTTTTTATATTGGTAAGGTAATAAATAAACTACATGCAAAAAAAAAAAACTATGAAATTATTAAGGGGAAATATTTAGAATAAACTACGACACAACATAAACTTACTGAGAACCGATATGTATCCGTGCTTAAAGGCATTGCATTTTTATAACCATAAGGTGCAGCACAGCCTGCACATGGCTCGATCATGCTAATTTATTTATGATTATTTTAATTTTGTATTTTTTTTTTAATGCAGACAACATTTTTTGGTTTATTTGATAGAATAGTAGATAATTTTATACGTATGAAAGAGAATTTTGAAAGAAAAAAACAAAAGAAGAATAGAAACATAATGATAAATGATAGATAAATGTATAAATTTTAAATACAAAATAAATGTTAGAATTACTTAATGTCAATTTAAAGAAAACTTAAAATTAAAATCAATCAATAATTAAGTATTAAGTATTTCTAGAATTACCAACACCAATTTATGTATAATTTCTTAATGAAATAATGATAGACGACAAATCTTACCCTTATATATTTATTGAAGAAATAATAAGATTAAAACTAATACATAAATAGCAAAAACACACATTTTAAGCCACAAATAAATACGACAAAGTATATAAAGGAGATTATTATAAAAACAAAATATTAAACCAATTCCATTTTTAATATTTTGCTAAACTCAAATCTCTTTTGTATATGCATGTATAGACAAAACAATCAAAATTAAATTAATTACAAACAAATAATATAAAAACAGTAAAGATGTTAAAACCAAGAGAAATATTAAAAATAAAACATTAATAACAAAACAACGCAACATATAATAAAGTTTGAAATAAGTGTAATGTTTTTGGTGTACGAGTAAAAATAATGTATTGACAATAATCATTTACTATGTATATAAGAAAATATGAATTTTATATTTGTTTTTGTTTTTATATAAAAGGAAAAATATAGATTTAATTCTTACAGTGAATTCTGCTGTATTTGTACTCAAAGGCATATGGTTGCGATAACCATAGGGAGCTTCACAATTTTCACAGGGATGTTCAAGTCTGTTTTGTTGTTGCATTGGTGCAGTTTTATTTGATTTAATTTTTTTGTAAGTGATGATGGAGTTGGGGGGGTTTTGTTGTGATTAGTATTAGTTTTTTATGTTGGTCAATTATTTAGTTGTTAGTGAGTTTAATTGATTTTGTTTAAATAAAAAAAAGAAATATTAATTAAATTAGCAATTGAATAGCAAAATTAGATATTAAAAAACTTAATTTAAATTAATATAAGCAAATTAAAAAATAGAAAACATAATTAATAGGTTATGGGATATAAATTAATATAAATGTTTAAAATAATAAAATTCATATATTAAAAAATTATTATAAATTTATGCATTGTCAAGTGAAGTATAAAATAAGTGGAACAATAAAATTATGACTAAACTAAATTAATCAGAGAAACCACAAATATGCTCTAAAAAAGTGTAAATACGCATTCAGAATTTATAATATATATACCTTAATAAACAAAAATATATATAAAAATTAACTGATTCTGTTCGGACAAATTTTAAAGATATTACGTCCTCTATATTACAATACATTTCATAAATTGCTTTGATGAAGATCTATAAAAAATAGCTTAGATAATAACAATTAACCTGTTTCAAATTCTTATTTTTTTTACAACTAAATAACCTCAGCATAAAATGGTATCCATTTAAGTTAATTTTAAACAATAACAACCGTATTCAAAAACAAATGTTTAATACATTTTAGAGGCACAATTTGTATTAACAATTTATTTTTTAAATGTATTTTAAAATTAAGTTTTATTTTTTTATAA
The DNA here is from genome assembly GCA_951394005.1 of Protophormia terraenovae. Classification (NCBI taxonomy): domain Eukaryota; kingdom Metazoa; phylum Arthropoda; class Insecta; order Diptera; family Calliphoridae; genus Protophormia; species Protophormia terraenovae. Next base: position 105,237,290 of record OX596076.1, on the reverse strand, counting down.
AATCAAATTTGATAAACATCCCAAAAGATATAAAAAAATATCCTCAAAATGTCAAAATATGCTCTAAAAGATTTGAATATGTAATAAAAAACAAAATATGAAAAATATTCTATTGTGTAATTTTTTTTACTCATTAGGGGAAACATTAAAGGTATTCACCTCAAAATTTTGCAACCCTTGCAATTTTGCACTGTTTTAACTTGACGTGAGCAACCAATTTAAAAAAAAATTAAGATAAAGTTAGCAAAAACAGTAAAAACATTTTTTTCAAGACACTGAAAAAAGTGATAATTCATTTCAAATGTTTGTTTATTTATATAGTTCATGTTAATCAGTATATGTTATAGATTTTTTTCTTTTTTTGTTTTATTGTGGTTGTTAAATTCCAAGCACTATTTTTTTACGTTGAATTTTATTTTTCAGTGGCGTTTTTCAGTTTAGGGTTGATTTTTTAGTACTATTTACACATTTTTACAGAGTGGCAAAATTATAAAAATTGCTGCAACTTTACTGCTATTTAATCTGATAATTTTGCAATTGGTTCTAGTCTGAAAATTTTGCAAAATATTATTCTATGTAGTTGTTGTTGTGTTTACAGAAATGGGTGCAGCTTTGCTACTTTGCAAGGGTCTAGCAAAGTTGCAATTTCTGAGGTGAATACCTTTTATATATGTATGTAATAAATTACAACTTCGAGATTCTGTATACCTCTCCATTTTATATCCCCCAAATTTAAATTTTTTTAAATTGATTTATAAGCTTATTAAAAAATCTTTTCCGCTTTTTAAAACAGAATTTGAAAGGAAAATATTAAAAAAAAAATATATTAAAAGTTATAAGCTTTTAATACTTTTTCTAGAGTAGAAGGAGCTAAATCATGATATCGAAAGTATTTTCAATACAATTTTTTATATCCCTGTGTGACAGGATATAAATTCCGTTAATGAGCATTAAATCCAATTAATATTTAGCGAACATTTATACTTTAATCTTAGAATTAATTATTCCTTTTTTATTTTTTTAATTTTAAAATCATCTTATCGAATATAATTTAAGTCATATTAATAATAAAAATCATAACTTGGCATTTGAAAATGCATTTAATTTTTAGTTTAGCTATGCCAAAAGAAATATTTGTAGAACAAAATTGAAAATCGGAGCATTTGGAATACAATTTTCAGAGGGATTCTGTTCTGCTGTAAAAACTTATAATTACAATTCTATAGACGCATAAATCTATTATAGAGCAAGGAGCTATGCAAGGAGCTATTATAGATTTCCTGGGTTTGATTTTTGTTCAAAATAATTAATTTAATAACAAACATTTCGTTACTATATAACAAAAAGTCGTAACAAACATTTTTCATAAATTAACTGCAAATATGTTTGTATATTTAAACAAAATATACATATATAGTTGAAAATAAAATCAAGCTAATTGGGATAGTCTGTTTTGAGAACTTATATTAAAATTAAAAATAAAACTAAAATATAAACCTTGAAATGAAATCTTAAATATGACGTGTAAAGGCCCAACTACATACAATACTTTTGCTTCAACTGCAATTGACATCTGCAGTATAATATATGCATCTATATGGAACGGAATCAAATCAGTACCCCAAACTTCTGCGTGAAGTACTTCAAAGATGAAAATTTTTCATTCTTATTTTAAGATTTTTTCGTTTAGTTGGAAATTTTAATTTGCAATTCATTATTTTAACTGAGAACATAATTTAATTTTTACATCTTTATATTTTATTATATAAAATTTTAATAACAAAATAATACAACGACTATGTTAATTAATATCATTTATGCATTGCGTAGCTGTCAGTCGCAGTTGAAGCGAAAGTATTCTATGTAGTTGAGCCTTAATGGACAATTGATATTAGGTAACTTTAAGCTAATTTTTGAAACATTACAACGAAGGTCATTAACAATTTTCAGATCATTGTTTTGAATTAAACCTATATATGACTGATCAACAAAAACATTTTAACGTAAGTATAAATAATGTAAAATCGAATAAAAGTAAAATATAGCAAAATGTGCTGTGTAAGCATATTTTTTTATATAAATTTAAATACTTTTCAACACATTTTTGTAAGTAATTATTTAATTTTTGTATACCTTATTTAGAAGGAAAAAACAATGTTTATATTCTTTAAATTTAAATAGCTCAGTCCAAATATAGAAACACGTTTAACAATATTAAAAGCCAGATTTAGTAACACAAAAAATAATCATAAAAGTTCTTATGGAAATCAAAGGTTTTTAAATATTTTAAATAATTTTCATAGAAATTTTCTAATCATTTTATTTGTGTTACAAAATACGTCACTTTTTCTTAATAAGCATATAACGTTTATATTAAAACTATTAACTAATAAACAAATGTGGTGAAAAATATTGAGTTTCAATATTTTAAATAAACATGTTTAACAATTACATACTAATATTTAATTATCTAATAATTAACATACTCTTATAAAAAAAGCAACATTAACAACGATAGAATTTTTTTTATGAAAAAGAAAAACACTTGTTTCACAATGTAAATTAATTTTATAAAAAGGAAAACAACAAAATATACTCTAAAACAATCTATAATTGTTAATGTAACTTAATATGCTAATTAATAACCATCATATATAAAAAATAAAAAAATAAAAAAAAGTACTCACTTTTTGGGTATAGTCGAAACGTAAGGCATTAAAACTTTATCAACGAATGAACCGAAACCTAAACGGAAGTTTGAGGTAATATTACGCATAGTTTCTGACAATAAATCACCCAAGGCAGAAAGTTTTTCTTTATCATCTTCCATAGATTTTGACAAGTCCATAAGATAGTATAAATCAACAGGATAATCTTCAGCTTGAGAATAACGCATATTTAAACTATGGACTTCATCTGCAAATAGAAAACAGCAATATTATTTGTTCTTCATATTTTTATTAAAATAAAAACTTACTTATACGCAATTTTAATGATACTCTTTGGGGACTAATTTGTACAATATCACTGCCGCTAAAACTGCCAGCAGAACTAGATGCTCCAGAAGCACCATACGAACCAGAATATGAACCTGATGACGAACTACTATACGAAGAATTAGCATAATATGAACTACCATAGGACATTTGACCACCACCAGCTGCTGCTGCATAACCAGCTCTGGTTAATTCACGATTCATAGTAAAACTTTGTACAGTATCTGGATTCCAGATAAATTCTTCAGGACATACATTAGAATAACTGTGTTGGAAACATCTGGGTTTGTCGCCATGATCCGGTTGCATACACCAGGCACAACTTTGTGTTTGTATACACTCGTGACAGGTGCGTTTGTTGACACAGGGATTTTGTATAAGTTTACCAGCTAATTGGGCTTCAACCGAAAATACAGAAAAAGTAAAGACAAAGGCTAATAACGCCAGCGGGTAAAGGCGTTTATTGGAAGAAATCATGTTTATTTTGGCAACTGTGCAAAATAGTGCTTAAAAATATATTCGTATTTTTTATTTTTTTCTATTTTTTGTTAATCGTTCGAGTACTGAAAGAAGAATAAAATTTAAAAAGTATTTATTTAAATGATATACTGTTTAAATAATAACGAAGAAATTTTTTAGTCACCAATGACGTCATATGTGATAATAAATATTATCGAAATTCTAAAAAAAAAAAACACAAATGAATTTCAACGAAAATAAACAAAAAAACCGGTAAATTGTTGCGAAAAATGGTATTTTAATAAAAGTAAATAAGAATAAAATAAGAATCTTTAATATCTAACGACTTAAGTTATGGTCAAACTTGACACTTATCTATTTGATAAACATTTTGTAAATTTTTTGATTTTGCTTTAACTTTTAGACAAATTATAATTTTTTAAGAAGATATTTTAATCAAAACAGCTTTTGTTTTAACCAAATTTCAGAAATTTTAATATTCTCCAAAAACGAAAAAATTCGAAAAACAAGGAAAGAAATACAGTGTTGAATAGAATCGCAATACTTTAATCTAATAATTTCTTATACTGGGCAGAGGTGGGCTATTTTGTTAGATTTAATATTTAGCATTTTGAAAAGTATTTAGTATGATCATTGTAAAATACCGTAGATATAAAATCAAGAAAATACTTATTTAAAATTAAACAATGATTGTCTTAGATTAAGATGGTTAAACTAAATATTATATATACTCCAAGAACCAAAGATTCCATTGTGAATATCTTCACTCTTAGAACACTATACTATAATTATAGATGACAGATAAATTTGAAAAAATCTTAAAAATGAATTTAAATGGTCATCATTTGGTTTTTATACCCTTCACCACAGGTGTAAAGGGTATATATAAGTTTGTCATTCCGTTTGTAATTCCCACAATTTTCGTCGGAGAGCAAAAAAGTTTACATTTTCGGGATCCTTGTAAGAAATGATGACGATAGGACCATGTCCGTCCGTCCGTCCGTCCGACCGTCCGTCCGTCCGTCCGTGTGTCGGTTGAAATGGCGTTTATGAAGCCCACCGATAACTGATATATATAATATATATATCAAACGATCGGAAATGCTTTCGAGAATTTTGCTATTGGAATTCAGCAAGATCGGTTCATACAATGCGGAGATATGTTAAGAAAACCGGTTTTTAGAACCGGTTTTCCAGTTTCTGAAGCCTCTGTATATACTAGGGACTTCGTTTTTACAAAAAAGTCTCGGACACTTTTTTCCGAATTTTTGTTCTCAAAAAATGAAATAAATCAGTTCAATAATAACTGAGATATCGGACAAAACGCATTTTTTATTTTTTAAAGCCCTGGTTTAAACTATAGATTTTTATAAATTTCGGTTTTTTGAATCTGCAGGATCGGTTTATAAATCGCGGAGATATGCTTTAAAAACCGGTTTTTGAAACCGGTTTTTCAGTTTCTGAAGCCTCTGCATATACCAGGGACTTCGAATTTTCAAAGGAGGCTCGGAAATTATTTTCTGAATTTTTGTTCTGAAAAAATGAAATAAATCGGTTCAGTAATAACTGAGATATCGGGGAAAACGAATTTTTTATTTTTGAAGCCCTTGTTCAAGCTACAGATTTTTATTTTTATATAGATCAGTCATAAATGTTTTTATAAAATTTCGTTTTTTTTAATAAACCAAATTCGTTTATAATCAACAGAGTTATGGCCCAAAAACAAATCTGTTAAGAATATAAATACACACACAAACATGTATATTAAGCATTGTAATGACTATTAGTGACGTTTTTTGTTTTTTGTATAGACAAGTAGTTTAGTTAGAAACAGTAGTAATATAATGAATAACAGTGTTGTTGTTGTTCTTTGTATATGCAGTCTGTACAAAAATAAATAGATATGGAATTGTTGTTGTTTATTTTTAAAAACTAAAACATATCTGTTAAGAATATACATAAATACATACACAAACATGTATATTAAGCATTGTAATGACTATTAGTGACGTTTTTTGTTTTTTGTATAGACAAGTAGTTTAGTTAGCAACAGAAGTAATATAATGAATAACAGTGTTGTTGTTGTTCTTTGTATATGCAGCCAGTTTGTATATACACACATAAAAAAATATATAAATATGGAATTGTTGTTGTTGTTTATTTTTTAAAAGCAAAGCCTGCTATGATTGTTTTTTTTATATATTCAAATTTTCGTAGTTTGAAAAAAATTTAGATTTATATATGTGAAAATATGAAAGCATACGTTAAGGCGAAAATTTTATTATTTGTCGGTAATATGGTAATATGATGTCGATAAGATAGTAAGATGGTAATATGGTAATATGGTGAAGGGTATCAAAGATTCGGCACAGCCGAATCTTTTTTCAATTTCATTTATATTTAAATGAACGTTGTGTATGATTTTTTTTTTTAATAATTTTTTTACAGGATTAAATTTTGAATAAATAAAAGAAATTAATAAAAATTACATAAAATTTATATTGTAGATCAAGTAGTCCGCAGAAGTGCGTATCAAAATCATGAATAAGTAATTTTGGGCGATTTTTATACAAAAACTAAATTATTTACCATGTTTCTGGAAAGTTATTAGACGATTACGAAATTTATCTTTCAATTAATTCATCAAAAACGTTTTTGATTAGTTTGTTATAAGCGATACTTTGTGCTGTTACTTAGAGATTTCTATGAAAATAATTCATGTGATTTTAAATAATTTTTTTTTTTTTTTTTTTTTTGATTTTAGTATTAAAACTAAAAACACTTGGGTCAAGTCAAAGCAATTGATATTCATTTTGCTTCAATGAACAGTCATACATGACATAATTTTTTGGTGAATTATTATTTGCTAAAACTAAAATTAATAAAATTATAAATGTATGAAAGTAATGGTTTATTTAATTTTAAAGAATTTATTTAGTCATATTTATCATAAACTTGTAGATTGTCCCAGTATGTATTAATGTATTGTGTGTGTTAAATTTGCAAAATTTTGTCAAAATTAGAATTATTAAAATTATTCCACTACTTCGCGCTAAAACATAAAATTTCGATAACTATATAAACACAGCAAATAAATAAAGCTTCGATAAAATTGAAAACTTTTATAAATATACAAAATAATTATTTACTTGTAAACAATTCTAATTTAGTAAAATTAAATTAAATAAATACACTAAATTCATTTTAAAATTTAGTAACCTTTAAAAATGATTTAATACAATAACATCAAATGATTAAAAATACAATTCCAGATGTGTTTATACATGTCTATATGTATGTATTTTGTGTGTGTAACAAATTAAAAAAAAAAGAAAAATACATATTTAATAATAAAACAAAAAGAAAATTATTATCAAATACAATTTTTGTTAGGTGGTTGTTGGCTGAAGCATTTTAGCTGCTGACGATTTTGATTATATTTTGTGTTTTACTATTTCATATACCAAGAAACTCATCAAGATTTCATATGAAACATTAAGTCACTAACATATACAATAAATGATTCATCATCCATTCAAAAAAAAAAAAAAAAAAAAAAAAAAAAAAAAAACACAAACAGTTTAAATATATTAAACAAAAAAAAAATAAACTGACAGTGAAATTTGCCAAAATGAAATCACGGAGAGAGAGGATATGAGCATTAATAAAAAATAAAAACGCTTCATATACTTAAATCTCAGACACTATTGTTAAACAAAATAAGATTCTATAAAACTATTACTAAACTAAGGAAACCCCATTAAAAAGTTTGCAAAACTAATAAGGGTGTGTAGTCGAGATTATTGGATTTGACTGTAATAAATAAAATTAAATTAAGTTTTTTTTTTTTATAAATAGTATATAAAATACTACTAAGGTTTTATTTCAAACAAATCACTGGTCATTTTAGCTAAACATAGAAAACTATGTACATAGTAAAAGTAATGTAGGTCACGTTCTTTATATTTTTTTCAATTAAGGTTGTTTCTTGTGGTTTACATGATAAAATAATAAGAGAGAAACAAAAAACTTGAAATTTCTTTCTTATAATTTTAACGCTTTTAATCTAAACAACTGGTTTTTCTTTGTCATCTGTTGTGTTGGTTGACTGGCTGGTCGTTCAATATGTATGTATCTTTGTTACTTATTTGCAAAGCTTGTTTACTACGATATGACTAATTTTGTTGTTTATTATTTATATATTGATTCATTGATATTTTTAATATAAACCTTTGATTTATTTGTAAGGAAATGAATATCTGTTTAATTGATAATTAAACAGATATTTAATTTTTTTTAAAATACTTTAAAACAGTTATACAAATATTAAGCCTATTTTGTAAAAAAAATCAAATTTCGTACATAATTTAAAAAATATATCGTGACCTAAAATGCCAAAGATCGTAACCATATTACCAAAATTCAAAAGGCCGTAACCACAATTTAAAATATTTTGCTTTAAAATTAAGCAATTAAGTAAATTTTGTTAATCGTTCACTTAAAGTATAAATAGATAAAGCATAAAACAATCTTCGAACCAAATTTTTCTTAAATGGAACAAATTTTACAACGATTTCGTTTATGAAATTGAAGTTACGGCCTTTTGACATTTTGTTGTCAAAAATGGAAATTATTATTTTATCATGAAGATAGATTTGTTGCAAATCGGACAGAAGATATGCTTCTGAGATATCCCGTGTCAACTTGTACTAAGGAGTGCTTCTTTTTCGTCAGTCATTTTGATAAAACTCACAACAAATCAACATGGTTGTTATTAAAAATAATAACTGGCATATTTATCAAAGATAACTAGATCAAACTAAAAAAAAATATAAAAATAATAATATTGCTTCCAAAAAAAGTTAAGTGGGAAAACGTGTGTTGAGATTTTTTGAATCTCACTCCTTATTTACTATTTGACGGGTAGGAAATTTTACAATTATTATTTTGTCCCTACATTACACAGTTTCGAAACTATAAAAGATTCCTATTTACCTGTACAAATTTAAAAAAAAAAAAAAATAATTTTAAAATTAATGTTTTGATAAGAAAAGTATTCGATTAAAAATTTATTCCTATCTTTATTTATTATTTATTTATTTTAGGATTTACTGAGCTGCTAAAACAAATAATTATACCATTTTCAATAGTATATTAAAAAAATTTAACATTATAGGTATTTTCCATTTAAAATTTAGAAATTATATTTTACATTTAATGTTTTCAAAATAACAATTAAAAATAAAATTTTTCGTTTAAATTTTAGAATGAAAAACTTCATTTTAAATTGCTGTTTTAAGAATATCATATGGAAAGTTATCATTTTAACTTAAAAATGGTGTATTTCTTGAAAAGTTCCCTTACGTTTCGATATAAGTTCTAAATTTATTAGATAATTTCTTTCGTTTTATTTTTTAATGCCAAGCTTTTTAAAAATGTCCACGTAAAGCCCTACCTTGAAATCTCATATCTCCACTTCTGAGATGTCTAGGGGACAATCAAACTCGAATTGTTTCTAAAATATTTTGATTATGTTTTGTTGTGGAATGGGGTACAAAATTATGTAAAATATTTTATAAAACATGAGAAGTGTATATTACAATTAAAGGTGAGTTTAATATGTGATCGAATTCAACCTGGTCTGTTCCAAAGCAAAGATCCAATCATCATCATGGGAACAATATTAAATTTATTACGTGACTTTAATAAAAATGTATTGCTGATATTTTTTAAGAGTTAGAAAATATTAAAACATTACTTATTAATGTGGCCCGCATGAAACCCAAATACAAATCTTGCAGCTGTCCAAAGGAATTTCATTATTTTAACATATTTTCCTAATTAATAAAAGGAATATTTAACAAGTTATTTATAGTATTTTTTAAAAACAAAACTGTCTAAATAGTATAATCGCGGGAATCAATAGTCATTCAATATGATAAGATAAAATAGGTACAACATTATATTTAAGATCTTCACTTCTAATTGGAAAAAATATGCTACAGTTCATTAGAAATTTAACAGAATAAAGATGAGAAATGTAAACAATAACACAAATATATGAGCTTTAAAAATAAAACACCCCTTTTTATTTTTATGTATATAAAAATAGACTCAAGAAGTCAATTAAAAACTTTAAATATTAAACAATAAAACGCACGTGCCTTTTTAACCAAACAAAGGAAATTTATATAAAACCATAATACATTAAGGTCATATATGGCACCAAATGACTCATCTTATTACAAAAGGCTTTTAGGGGTTAAAATTTACTTCAATAATAAATCAAAATAAAATGCATTAATAAATTTTGAAAATATATGGTACAGAAGCGTTCAAATTGTTTGATTTTTGTTTTAAAGAAAAAAGAATCTATTAATAGACTTTGCAAAAACATACATATACAGAAAAAAAACATAATCAAGCGGACCACACTAGAACCGGAGAGGGCGACAGATCATGCAACAAGTAATATAGCTGTCGTTGATGATACTGATGTCAGAAGTAGAAAATAAATGATCAAAACAATCTTATCAATATGCAACACCATTATCAGCAGCAATACCCAACATCGTGCAACTATGCAGGAAGAGGTATTGGTTTTAAATGGATTTGCATATGGAAAAGAGTGTTTAATGTGTATGTATGCATCAGTTTTGTATATGAGTATAGATCAGAAAAATATCAACTAAAAAAGAAAACATTATGTATTTTATGTGAGTGATCTTGTTTGTAGAGCATAGAGGGAAATGTGGGCGTTCTAACTTGTTCTCCACTGAGTCTCAATGGCACTACGCAATCTGCGTTACACACACACAAACTCACATATCAAAATGAAATTTTAATGGCAGGTTTTAATTTTGTTTAAAGTAAATTACCAAATTACATTTTTTTATTGCAACATATTTTTACATATTGATTTCTTAACTTATCTTATTTTTTACACTTTATCACAACAATTTTTTTATTAAATTAATTTTTTTATGATTTAATGATCTTTTTTTCGATCCGATGAAATCATCATCGTCATTTTTTCGTGTTTCTTTATTCTTATTTTAATTTTTTGTATGTTTTTTATTTAATATTTCCACATAATTTTTGTATGTTTTCTTACGTAATTTCAATGATTCATCTTAATTTAACACTTACACTTTCGTTTTATTGTAAAATTACAAAATATTTCTTATAAATTTAATTAAATTTCAATAAATTTAATGCCATCAGGGCGGAGGTGTTTTTTCTTTATTTCTATTTTGTTTTCTTATTATTTTCACCCGTTTGTTTAATGAAAACGTATCCGTTCTCGCTATTTATCTTACTATTCTAGTCGAAGTTCAACACTGGTCTGACAAAAAAAAGTTAATGAATGGAAAGAAGGTGAAAAACAAGCAAATATATATAAAAAGAGACAAATTATAATTGCTCGTAGACAGTGTCAGTGTCAGTAAAACATATCATAAAAATTACAATTGAGCGTTGACTGCGTCAGCATACATATGTACATAGTTGAATTTTATCATATTATTTGTATGATTTAATAATAAAAATAATAAAAATTGTTTGTGCGCAATTCTTTTTCTTAACTACGAGTCTACATTAGACAAATTTTTATCAAGACAAACGTCAAAATTTTATCATGATAAGGATTTGTCTAACTTTGAGTCTACATTAGACAAATTTTTATCAAGACAAACGTCAAAATTTTATCAAGATAAAGATTTGTCTAATGTAGACTGAATTTGTCAGTATTATTGCAGCATCAAAAGAAAATTGTCAGCGCTCGAGCTCTGACAAAATTGTCTTGATAATGCTTGGTAAAAGACGCCATCTTGATTGTTGTTGGTACTTTTTGTATGGTTTATTATGACATACGTTTTCTCCTAAAATTGACAGAGATAAAAAATTATCTGCAAATCAAACAAAAATTTGACGTTTGTCTTGATACAAAATTCTCTAATATAGACTCAACGTAACATACTGTCTCCACGTTGATAGAATATGTGAGACAACGCCGGCAGAAGAGAGTAACCATTTTCTTGATATTATGTTAAATCTTAAACAAGGGGTAAACGTATTCTAATAAATCTTATAAGATTTCATTATTTTCACTCAGTCACAGTCACAGAGAGCGAATTTGACACTATCTGTTACATATTATGATATAAAAAACTCATGTGTAGACTCAATGTTAAAGCGTAGTCAGCAGCAGTATCAGCAAAAATTATCAGCTGTTCAATGTCAGAATAAAGCCCAAATTACAATAGCGCGTAGTCAGCAACAGTATCAGCAACATGTTGTGCTGACAGTGATCAGCTGATAATTTTTGTTGATACTGTTGCTGACTACGCGCTATTGCAATTTGGGCTTAACTGTTTAAAATTATTTTAATCATGATGGAATTACTTTAACAAGGTGTATGCATAAAGGCAACAACTACAACAATGCAATAATAACAGCCATTTTTTTTCGTTGGATATGAGACTGAAACGTCAAACAAAAGAGAAGAAGAAAAACACGTGCAAATTGTAAACAATGATTGCTGAATTTGAAAATTAATGTGAATAATTTGTATTTTATTGTTTTTTTTTTTTTTTTTTTTTTTGTACAATAAGATATGTTACATTTCCATTTTATACTTACTTTTTATAAATAGCATTTTTCTTTATTAATATTACAAATTTCACCACCGAAAATATTTGCTTTTGATTGTAAACAAACCAACACATATAAACTTAAAAAAAATTTGACATTTCAGTCTTACACAACAAAATTAAGCAAAAAATAATCAGCTGATTTTACAATTTCACCTTGTACTCATTCCACCATGATTTTAATATCAACTGATTGTGTCAGCACATACTGCTGCTGACTCACGGAAAAAAAAAATACATCTGGTAACACTTCATTTACCAAACATCTTCATCCGTACCAGTGATGGAACTTGATCATTTCTATTTAGTGCCATATTGAGGTCAAAAATGTACCAAAAATCGTTCAAAAAAATCTGTTACATGTACTTTTTTATTCATTTCAATAACTGTATCGAAATTACTGAGTATTATGTACCAGTTTTTTAAACAACTATTTTACTTTATGCAAAAATTTGTTGTATTAATTTATTCAAATCGGACTTTTTTTTACAAATCTCTCGTGGAATGAACCATATACATATATATTCATATAAATTATATGTAGTTTAATCTTGGTTTTTATAGTTCGAAAAAAAAGTGGACTTTTCGACTTTTTTTAATTTTTAAATTGTTGATTTAACGACTCCGAATTTTTCAATTCTTATATAGTTGATTTTTCGACATTTTTTAATTTTGGAAGTCGACTTTTTCCGATTATTTTTGACTTTTCCGACTATTTTCGAGATTTTTCGACTCGTTTTGACTATTTTTCGTTATTTGTCTTATAAAAATTTAAAAAATATAAAATGAATACAACGCAATAATATAAATTGATTAACTAACATATCATAGTATAATAATAAAGTACTCGCACATCTACAAAAACAAAAATTGCTTGTATTTTGTTAGTGTAAAACTACTGTCCACAATGTCAATATGCTTTGAACGGAAAAATGAGAGAATGAAGGAGATCAAGAGTAAAAAAACTTGAAAAAAAATTTTACATATGAATACAAAAACAATTTGACAGTACCGCGAGGTTTGCCAATGAAAAAATTGTACAACAGCTGTTCTTACGAGTATACTTTATAATTATACTATGTAGTCGAACTAAGAACCCTAAGACATTTTTGATAATTCATTCAAAATTAAATTTTGTATATATTGTAGTTAGGTTCACAAAGGAGCCTATGTGTTTTTTTATAACAAGGTAAGATAAATAACTTATTTTGGTTTGAAAGTCATACAAAATTATATACAGATAACTCTCGATTTAAGTGATACTTCATTTACGCTACATCCAGACTAGCCTTTATCTTGTTCGCACAAGAAAAAAACGTCGGCAGAGCAACACACACAATTTTGTTCATTTTTTTCAGTGGGCAGAACATTTGTCGAACAAATCATAATTTTTTGTTTGCCGTCAGTGTCGCTTCGATACTTTTACATGAAGCGCCTATTCTTGCGCATACAAAATGACGTTTGATGGCAGACATGGTTGCTCGAACAATTGTGCGAACAACGGTGTGCGAACAAGAACAAAACATGAACAACTTGGGTCCACACTATCCAAATGCATGTGCGCACAACATTTTGTTCAATGTGCGAGCATGAAAAAGGCTAGTGTGGACGGAAAATAATAGTGACAAACTTTGAATTACGCGAATTGTGGAGCGTATTGGAAAGAATTTATTGAACAAATATATTTTTTAATGAAAAAATGTAAATTATAAGCGAAGTGTTGCATAATTGCTTTAATATTTTTTGTATGATTAAAAAGGTGAAACAGCAAAATATGTAAAAAGATTATAAAACTTTAAGAAGAACAATCTCAAAAATATATATATTTAAATAAGTATATACATATAATCATATACATATAATTATACTTAATAGGTAATGTGTACTTAATTTTCATAATATACCCCCAATATAAAATTAATGTAATTTTTATTAATTTCTTTTCAATTAAAAATTTAATTCTTCATCAGAAAAAGCATAAAAACTGTTCATTAACATATAAAATACGTAATTTTTTATATTGACGATTTCAAATAGTTGATTTGACGATTTTTTCTCCAAATTTGACGATTTTTCACCAAATTTTTCTGGCAACTATGCCTTGCTGTCAGATTGAAAGCGAGACAAAGAGCTTAACAAAATACAAGCAATTATTGTTTTCGTAGATGTGCGGCCACTTTCTAATTACACTATGTAATTGTGTTACTAAAATGTCGCACGAATTAGTGTTACCAAAACAAAAACATGATATATCAAAGCTGCTTGTTGTGAATGTCTTGCAATATGGCAACAATTTCAGCATTGTTGTTTGTTTTAAAAACAAGGTCGTTTTTACACAATTTGTTTACATGGCCAGGCCATAAACTCGTCGATTTTTTTTATTCCCATTTTTGATGATTTTTTCACACACATTTCTTTTCTTGTTCATAAGTTTTTCTTCTTTCCTTGCAAACGCCATGTAAAATATAAACGCGCATGCAATCGATTTATAGAAAGGTGTATTTATTTAAAATTTTATTAAAAATACTGTATTATTTTAATAATTAAAAAACTAAGCAAGTGCTGAAACATAATTTACAATAAAAAATATCTTATAAAACAACAACGAAATTTTCCAAATGGAAAAAAGAAGATGGTGCATTGAAAAATTTTTCTGTGGTTTTCTTTTACTTGTCCATCGTCGTATATTTTTCTGATTTTATTCTCATCTCATACACGACCAACTATAATTTTCCAGTGTCAAAAAGTGAGTGCAAAAGAAAGGAATAAAATAAAAGTGAAAAAATGTAAAATAAATAAAAAAAATTCTAAATTTTGGAAAATGTTATGAAAAAGTAAAAGAAATCAATTAAAAAATATATATTAAACAAATTATTTCTGTATGTACAAGAAGAAATTGTATTTGAAACAACGAAATAAATAAGAAAAGCAAACAAGAATTGTTATAAAAAAATATTGAATTGGATGAAGAAAAAGTGTACGTGTGTTTGTGTGTTTTTGAAATGTGTTGGTGTGTATACAAAGTGACGAAAGATAAAACTGCATGAAACAGAAAAAAACAACTTTTTAATTCGTTTAATTCATTTTAGCACTGCCGCTATTTTAACCAAAACGATTTTTTTTTTTAATAACAAAAATAACAAAAACAACAATAAAATAATTTATTGTAAAATATATGATAAATAGTGCTATTTGTTAATTTCTTTTAAACTCAAAAAGTGCTTTCTTACTTGTTTGTAAATATTGAAAACAACAGTAAGAAATCAATCCAAAAACCGAGTGTGCTGTATTTTTATTCAAAAATCCCTGAGGAATAATATTGCTACAATAAAATCAATTTTACTGGTGGATATTTTATTTTTTCTTGGTTTTATTCCAATAGGTAAGTTTTTTTTGTTATTTTTGTTTTTTCATTTTCTTACAATTTCTTATTCTCCAAAAATTTCTCAGTTTTTTTCGGTATCATTTTTATTTTTTTTCTTTTGTTCGGCTATATTTTGACTTTAAGTCTTTAATAATTGAGCGAAAGTTGTCTTCCCGCTTTTGTATAGTGTAATTCCTGTTGCATATTACAGTGTGTACACTTTTGTTATGCTTTTTTCTTGTTGTTGTTGTTGCTGCTGCTTGCATCTCTATTGACTCAGTCAACAAACCAACCAACCAGCCAAGACAAGTCAACCAAATGTTGCACTTCTAACTAACCAAAACATTTGGTAACATAACAACAACACTAAGTAAAACAAAAAAGAAACTAAATACAGACAAACGCTCCTTTACACTTCCTTAACAATGATGACGAAGATAACAAATAGCACACTGCCTTCTCTGCTGCCAGTGAGTGAGTTTGGTGTTTTTGTAGTTTTTGTTTTTTTTTTTTTTGTAAGAGAGAGCCAAGACTTTGTATGCAAGTGATATTTATTACAGTCCGAGTAGTACGTATTTACATTTTACATCAACTTTACATTTATTTATACAAGGAGTAAATAATTTAAGTTTTTGTTAAAGCCGGTATATACAATTTTTACATGATCTACAAAGCCGGTTATAAATATGTTAGTTTAAATATTGTAAACAGTGTTGCCAAAAGCTTTATAGATTAAAAAAGAAAAAAGGTAATATCTTTATACCTTTCAATCCAGGTGCCAATGGTATATACAGTGGCGGTCTCGCAAGTATGTCACTCAATGAGTAAAAAATATATACCGTTATTATTTATTTTTGAAATTTTGCATTATTTTATTCATTAAACAGTAAAAATCTGTAAAAGAAAGATAAAGAAAATAAAATTTGATGTTGATCACCAAGAAGGCAGACGTGTGACAGATTTGTATAAAATGTATATCGTCCATTCCATGAAAGAACGCCCAAAAATATACCAAGTGTCCACCGATTTTTATACAAATTTATGAGTTTAAGGCCTATGGGTGTCTATAAATATTTTCCTTTTCAAATTCGCTAAATTCAGAAAATTCGCGATTTTATTTAGCTTTTTCACTTTTGAAAAAATCTAAAAAACCTCAAAAGTATACAACTTTAAATACAAGTATTTCTGGGAAGGCTTTGCAGAAATTTGTGATTTAAACGGCGTTTGAATTGTAATTATATTAGCCTTAACATGAATATTTTACAATTAAAAAATATTTTTTAAAAATGCATTTTAATGCAATTGCATTTTTTAAATGCATTTTTCTTTAAATATGCTATTCAAATTTGTTAATTTTTTATAATAAATGAAAAATTTGGAATCTTTACATTAAAATAAAATTCTTAAATTTTTGGGACGCACACATGTACTGTGCATAATTTCCCCTTTTCTTCAACTAGTTTAAATTTTTTCATATATAAATTATATTTTTCTGGTATTATGAGTATCTTTACGTATTTTGTTAAAAAAAATTTATTGTGTTATTTTTTAAAATATCCGGAAAAATAGTAAAACTTAATGTATCAGACTATTTATTGTTTTAAGTTATAATAAACAAAGCATTTTTATATACACTTTTGAAAAATTAAAATTTAATAAATTCGCAACTAACAAAAATGCATCTAAAAACTGCATTTATATTTTTAAAATATTATGGATCGAAGACGTGATTTTTGAAATGCTGACTAAATTACACAAAAAATATGCAATGGCCTTTTAAATACTTTTTAAATTACGGAAATCTATCAATAACTTCAAGAGATATGAATATTTAAAATTGCATACTTTTTATATTTTGTTAACTTTTATAAAAATTTTAAAGAAAATTTCAAAAGCAAGAAAAAATTTTAATTTTATATGAATAATTTGAAACATGTTTTTTTAAAAACTGGGTTATGCATATAAGATTTTCGCGTCCCAAAAATTTGACACTTTTATTTTAATGTAAAGATTCCAAACTTTTCATTTATGTAAAAAAATTAAAAAATTTTAATAGCATATTTAAAGAAAAATGCATTTGAAAAATGCAATTGCATTAAAATGCATTTTTAAAAAATCTTTCTTATTTTTAAACTATTCGTCGTAAAGCCGTCATATGCGAAATTTTAAGGCCGTTTAAATCATTAAAATTCACAAAGTCATGCCAGAGATATTGCTACTCAAAGTTTGGTTTTTGAGAAAATGAAAAAGCGAAATTAAATCGCGAGTTTTTTCACAAAACTGAAAACTGAAATTGATAAAAGGCTTAATGGAGTTTATGTATACAAATTTTTATCGAAATTGAAAGCCATCAAATAAAAAAATATACTTTTTCGGGCGTTCTTTCCTGGAATGGTCGATATAAATATACGTTTGGGCAACCATACATTACTATACTATAATTTATAGTTTTTAAAAATAAAAGAATCTTAAAAAAATTTGTGAGATATATTTTTGGATATCCCAACACAGCATAGAAAATTGTTTTTTGTACAAATAAATCCCAAAATTTTTAAAAGAAAATTTAAAACTTTCTAAAATATAAATATTGGGACAAGTTTTTAAAAGATTTTGATAAAAAATTAGTAAAAAAAAACTATTTAAGAAATAATTTTTAAATGCAGTGGACCAATATTGAGCACGAAAATCGATTGTTAACTTTTCGTACCATTCACTAAATTGTTCATTATGTACAGTGTCGGGCAAAACTAATTGAACAAATTTTGAAGATTGTCGTGGTAGGGGTAGAGTAATATTATTTTTACAAAAATATTTATTTATTTATAAAATTTATAAACATAATTAATTATGATTACAAAGGAATGAATAAGGTGCTAACAACAAAGGTTTTTGACCTATAGTTCTTTTTTTTATATAAGGTTATATAAATTACAATGTTTCATGAGTAGATGTACAGCTTTTATATTTACAATATTTATGGATTAATAAATCTGGTAAGCATATTTTTCCGAATAAGTTAATTTGAGCTTGTTTTATAAATGGACAGTTAAAAATATTTACTTACATATAAAGGTTGTTTTCCGCTCTAAATAAAAATATATAAAATGATCCATTTTCTTTTCTATTTAATGTACAATTTTATTAAGTATTGATGTAACTCTTAAAATGGTTCAACGAAACAAACAACAAAATATATTTTTGTCGAAAATCAAAGAAAAATTACCGTTCTGTAAAAATATAAAGTAAGAGATATCAATTGGATGTTTTTTCATGAAGAAATTATGTAAATCATTTAAATATATTTAAAATAGCACTACCAAAATATATAATTTTTCGGGACTACAAAATCCCAATTCACAGGGTTAAACTAAAAAATCATGGATTTCAATTTCGGGATTTAGTGATATAAATTTTATCCGAAAAATTAACTTAAGGAGGTCAGAACATAAAAACATATTTAAAAAATCTATTATATAGATAAAACGTTATAAGTTTTGCTTTTTAAAATACCAATGAATTTCTTTAATTCAAATATGTATACAAAATTTAAATCCCGAAATCCCGGGATTTGAAATTATAAAATCCCGAATCTTGGGATTTTCAAAAACCAGTCCCGTTTGAAATGGCGAAATGAATCGACTACTGATGACGACCAAGATGGTCAACTATCTATAACTGTTAGAGGAATTCAAATTGCTTTAAATGGACTGAAATTCTTTAGCATTAAAATAACCACATATACAATCTAAAGAAGAGCATGTAAGACCGTCGTAGTAGCAATCTACAGGTCTGCAAAAAGCCGTTTAATTCAAAGAAAAAGAAAAATAAACATAACTGTATTGAGGCGAGAGCACTTCCATTGTACTCGAAATCAATGCAACATAATTTTTTATCAGACAAATTGAAGCTAATATGAGCACTTTGGATGAAATGACAAGTGTTAGACAGTCCCTTTATCATTATATTGTCATGGTATCAAAAAGCATGGAGGCGTAATGTAATGGCTTGGGATGCTTTTTGAGACAAATTGGTACTTAAATTTAATGGTATAATGAATAAGAAGGTGTGGAAGTAATGTTTTCACAGGCCATAGATAAAATAGTGGTTCTAGCGATAATCGAGCATGATAAAAATCCAAAAGAAACCTACAAATGTATTAAAAATTGGAGGACACTGTTTTATGATCTTAATATTATTTGAAATTTATGCAAAATATTAAATCAGAAGTCCAATGGGCAGGAGGTCAGTGAATGCCCAGAGTGGCTCTCCTGTGCCATCTTGGCAGCTGGGAAAGCAATATAATGCTATTTATATACAAACCTATTTGTTTAATTCCAAATATAAGCCTAAAAGATTCTTTGAAGTGGTAAAATGGAAAGGAATTGTCACAGAATATTAAGCTCAACGTTTGTTCAATTTATTTTGTCATGCTAAATTTTGAAATTTAAGTTTATTTAATAATCTCATAAATTTTATGTAAGAATTAAGAAAAATATGTTTTTGCTATTATGTTAACTGGTGTTCAATCTTTTAATATAAACAAAATTTTTCTTCAAAACGATAAAAAATTTAAAGTTATACCTATTACATTAATTAAAACGTAATTTTTGTTCAGTTAGTTTTGGGCGACACTGTATATATTTATAATTTTGTGTAATTTAATATACTATGAATAAAAATATGTAAAATTTAGTCGAAAGTAAAATATTTTAAATAAACATAGAACAGTAGAACAGTCTCAAATCGATTTTTTGGAAATAATTCAGAAACTTGTGATCCGTTGGAGATATCCAAACAAAATTTTACATGGTAGGAACTGAGGTGTTTTTAAGTTGTTTTGGTGGAGTACAGGCCCCTAGTAGGACATGGGGGTAGAGAGTAGGCCTCCAAAATTTTTCACCTCGGGTATGTCATTTTTCATTTTTAATTATCCAAAAATTTATTTATGATTTGAATGCATAAAAAAAGGTTATCTCTTTTAGTTTAAGAGTTATTTGGGTAGACAAATTTTACCCTAATTTTTTTACGTTGTTTCTTTAAATTTTTTATTTTTTTTAAATTTGGAGGCCTTAATTTGGGCCCTAACATTTTTTGAAATTATCCACTAGATTTCTTACAAAATGTCGTTAGATAGCAT
Source organism: Protophormia terraenovae (assembly GCA_951394005.1). Classification (NCBI taxonomy): domain Eukaryota; kingdom Metazoa; phylum Arthropoda; class Insecta; order Diptera; family Calliphoridae; genus Protophormia; species Protophormia terraenovae. The sequence continues at coordinate 105,216,662 of OX596076.1, read as the reverse complement.
GATGTGCGTCTATCAGCAACATTGATTTGATTATTCAACTTAAAAATCGTTTAAATGACGTTTATTATTACGAAAACATAGACAATTTTTTTTCTACAACTTATCTACCATTTTTCAAACCGTAATTTTGATTTTTTGAAGCCATAACATATTGTTCTTCGTTGTCTAAGTCCTATCTAAATATGTTAAATATTGGTTCTTTTAGAGATCGATCACAAATATATTTTTTTCCATATAAACACTTTCATCTTCTCTGTTTGCTAAACAGTCAGCTCTCTCGTTTCCAGAGAGGCATTCGTGACCAGGGAACCAATATAGCGTAACTCTGATGTGCACACTAAGTTCATTGAGAAATATTAGACAGTTCATAAGCATCTTTGACTTCAACTCAAAAGATGACTTAGGCTTCAAAGCTGTCTGACTGTCTGACATCACATATATACATAGGCTCTTCGATTTTTTTTTTCAAAAACTCTCTAACATAAGTGAGGATGGCATTAATTTTGGCTTGTAAAATCGAATTGTAATTTTCCATGCGCTTTCCATGCCCTCTGGAAATTGATAATAAACACAGAAGCACCAGTTTCGTCGCCAATTTTATTTTTTTTTGAACTAACGGTGCACCAAACTTGGTTATCGATATTATGTTGTCATATATTCCTTTCGGGTATAAAGACATAAAAGTTCCTGTCTAACATCGGAACGGGCGACCTTAAGTCATTTATTATAAATAAAGAATCGTTTTCAAATCTTATTATACTCATATGCTTCTCCAGATTACTGAGCTGGAGAAGCACAGTAATCTAAGAGCTCTCTCGCAGGCCTCCATCAACGAAATGACCATTTACGAAATTAATCCAACTATTACTATAAATATTGTGTCCGTTCGCTTAGAACGGTTAATATAGTAAATACAAAGTCAAGACAACAAATCAGTGTTTATTTTATTTTTAAAAACTTTCTTCAAAAAAATTTACATGGCGATGGATGTGGAGTTTCTTACAGATCAGTCTTTATTGTGCATACTAGATGGAAAACTATGTTAGAATGAGAGTGATTCATTGAAAATTATAATTTTTAAACTTCATAAACATATAGAATTTCTTTCTTTCTAGTATTACAAAATTATAATATTTTGCTATAGATATCCATACAATTAAAATTGGTAATCATTTATCAAATGTAAGATAGTATAATGAACTTAAAGTAAAAACTTTAAACAAAAATTACTAAATATGTATAAATATTTACAGGGAAATATTTAATATATAATAAAATAAATTTATACAATTTTTATTTGAAATATTTGTATACCTCAACATTCAAATGTATTTATATTAGTCATTTCATGTTATGTTAAATTTGTTACGTTATTTGCTACCGTCTGAGATTGGTACATTGTACTATAGTACTCCACTATATACATTTGTATATACCTATGTACGTATAAATACTAGCACTGACTAATATTATCGTATTTTTCTTATGAAGTTTGCTGGCTGGTATGCTGTTGTATGAAACATGAATGTTTGCATGAAATTGAATTTTATGTTGTTTTTACGCTTTTAAACGTTCATTGAACGTTTTACAAGAAGATACATTAGTCAACTAGCAGCCATCGAGGCATTTTGCTGTTAGAGTATTGGCCATATGGCCAGGTCTATTTATCTAACTGTTGTCTGTTAGCACAAGAGAATAGACGAGCCAGTAACATTTTTTTTTCACTTTTCTTATTCACTTATAATTTTTATTTCGTGTAATACAGTATAACGTTTTTTTCTTAAGCTTTTGTTTTATTTAATTTTTTGAAAATAATTATACTGCTATCATCTGCATCCGCAGATTTTATATTTTCGTTTCTCTAAAGTTTTGTTTAAGTTTTACTTTAAAGTTGGATTAAATTTGTAAATTTGTATATGTAAGTATACAAATCTATAACAAAAGTCCAAGGTTTTTTTTTTTTTTTTTTTCATTTTTGAAAATATCATTTACTGCAAACTATAAATTCATCAGTGCTTCTTATAAAAACAATACCATGTTTTATTATAACAAATACAATATTAGTAATATTAGAAAAAAGTTTAAAATGTTATATTGTAATTGTAATTTACTTTGAAATTAACTTGTTGGTATTTAAGTTGTATTTTTTTTTTTTTTTAATTTTGTTGGCTGTTAAAGCGTTTCAGTTGCATTAACCATTCATAATTTCAATCTCACTATTTTGTTTAGTATATCTTTTATAATTTTATTTGAAACTTGTATCTTTGAATTTCAAGAAAAATAACTATAATTATAAATTGAAATAAACAAAAAACTAACAAATGCAAAAAATACAAAATAATAATTGTAAATAATATTAAAAAATAATTATTTGTAAATTGTTGAAAGATTTTACTCAATGTTAGGTAAAAACACTTCAGCTGCAATTGTTTGTTTTTTTTTTTTTGTTTCCATTAGTTATTACACTGCAATTTATATCACGAACTCGGCATGTTTTTTTTTAAATTTTTTTATTTTAACTAATTAATAATGGGAGGGTGTATTTTCTTGTGTTAAAAAATCATGATTTTGTTAAAAATGTTTCTTCTATTTCTTGTTTTGATTTAATAAGTAACTTAAAACATTTATTTATCTTGTTAAAATTGACAGAACATTGACTGTTTTTATTGGTTTTATCAGTATTTTTTTTATCTTTTATTTAAAATTTATATAAAATTTTTATAGAAATACTTGACAGTATATATTAATTTTATTTTTAACTTAATATAGTTCTTAATCGTTTCTTTTTTTGTGTCAAAAAACAAGAATTTTCATAAGAAAAATTTTGTGTCAAATACTGGATTTTTCTATAGAAACATTTTGTGTCAAGAACAGGACTTTTCTATTGTAAATTGTTGTATCAACAATAGGATTTTCTATAGAAAAATTCTTTCCTGTATTAAAGTTCTGCGCCATCGACAGGACTTTTATAAAGAAGAGTTCAGTGTAAAGAACAGAACTTTTGTATAGAAAAGTTTGATGTCAAGAACAGGACTTAATATAGAAAAGTTCAGTGTCAAGAAGAGGACTTTTCTATGGAAAAGTACCAGTGTCAAGAACAGGACATTTCTATAGAAAAGTTCAGTATCAAGAACAGAACTTTTGTATAGAAAAGTTTGATGTCTAGAACAGGACTTAATATAGAAAAGCTCAGTGTCAAGAACAGGACTTTTCTATAGAAAAGTTCAGTGTCAAGAACAGGATTTTTCTATAGAAAAGGACTTTTCTATAGAAAAGGACTTTTCTATAGAAAAGTTCAGTGTCAAGAACAGGACTTTTCTATAGAAAAGTTCAGTGTCAAGAATAGCACTAACTTTATATTGAAATTAAATTTATTATTAATTAATATAATTAATTTTTTAATTGGTTAATAATTTTTTAAATAAATTGACAGTTTTTAATAAAATATATAGAAAAATTAAATATTTGTCTATAAAAATATAGAAATAAAATAAATTATATATATTTGAAAAAAAAAAAAAAAACATATTTCATATTTTTCGTTATATGGTAGATGGGCGGTAAAGTGTGCGAACCACGCCCATTTTTTGTTTCCGAGTTTACGATGGTCTTTGAACTAAAATTTCGTTGACGTTTCACCTTATATGGGAGGTGGGCGGTAAAGTGGACGGACCACGCCCATTTTTGGTTTCAAAGCTTTTATTGACCCCTAAACTATCTGTACAAAATTTCGTTGTCGTACATGCTTTCGTTTAAGATATATCAGCAGAAAAGTATGAAATTAAGGTACAACGGACACCCTGTGTTTATAGTTTTTAGCCCATAACTTTATTTTGCCTATTTTCAATACAAACCTTAAATAAGATATATATTTGAGCCAAATTTCGTCCCCCTACGTTGTCCCGTTCGAGCTCTACCCTGCTTTCAACAGACAGACGGACGGACATAGCTAAATCGACTCAGAATCGAACCAAGACCCAGAAAATATATACTTTATGGGGTCTTAAATGATTCCTTCGAGATATTACACACGGAATGACAAAATCAATATACCCCCATCTTTTTTTTATAGAAAAGTACTTTTTTATATAATAGAACTTTTCTAAAGAAAAATTCTGTGTCAAGAATGGGATGAAAAGTACACTTCTACATAATGAAAAAAATCATATATTTAACTGCGATTTGCGCAGCGCTTTCAAATATTTAAATATTAAAATTTTTTATTATTATTTTGCTAATTTTTGGTTAGCTTATCAAATAATTTCTTCAATAAAAAAAACTAATAAAGCAAAATAGAACTAATGTTATATATACATTATCAATGAAATTTTGTCGTTTTTTTATTATTAAATACGAAAAAAAAAAAAAAACAACATACAAAATTTTGTGCAAATATACGCAAAATTTTGTTTCTCAAATAAAAATTCTTTGAAAATAAAATAAATATTTTTATATTTGGCCCTGAGATAAAGCATCAAAAAGAGCACTTGCTGGCGAATGAATGTCGGAATAAATGTTGTTGTGGTAGTTAGTTACCTTTATCAAATGTTAGATAAAAACTGTTTTGTATAAATTTTGCAGTTATTTGTATTTTTGTTTTTATTTTTTGTACTTAGAAAAAAGAATCAACAATCACAGCTTTCATAATTGAAACAGACTCGAAAAGTAAAAAAAAAACCGCTATCTATTCCATTACCAACAAAAAATATTTAACACAACCAACAGTAAAAAAAGTGGCAATAAGCGAAACTTTATACATTTTGCATTTGTATGCGAATTATAAAATGCGAAGTAGGGAAAACCAAAGACCTTTAGTGTTAAGGCCCAGAAGAATATTAATGTATTATTCCTTCTCGCTTCTCTAAAATATTTAACCACAATTTTAGTATAGTTAACAAATTTACAAAAAACTATAGAAATTTCTTAATTAAACAAAGCTCTGGTCGTTATGAAACGTAAAAATTATTTTGGAAACTTGAAGACTTTATAAATAAGCTCTTTTAGAAGGCTCTTTCAGTTTATCACTTTCCCGCCACTTTATTTATTAGTTTAAATGTATAGGTGTATGAAACTGCTACCACATTTATACAGTAATAATAATATTTTACAATTACAATTTCATTGTTGGTTTTAAAGTTTTCTTTCTATGGCATTTTGACACCAACAAACAATAAACTTAAATGACAATTATTTGGCATAACATTTTTACAGTAGTCGATTATTTCTGCTAGACTGGCATTTGTTAAACATAACTGTTTCTTTTTTTTGCTTTTTGAAATACTTTTATAATTATGTATGTCAAAATCTTTGAGAATTTTTGTAATAGGTGACATTAAACCTATTTATTGTTATTAGCTGAGAACAATATAATAATAAAAGTTACATCTTATAGTTTCACTAAATCAATTCTGATTTAATTAATATTAAAAAGATATAATATATTTCTTATGAATTGTTTGTGGTATGTAATGAAAAAAAAACACTAATTTCTTGGTCTGTAGATTGTTATTAGTTCATATAGTGACAGTTTTTTTTTATTTCTGGCACATTATTCTCATATTTAAAGAATGTAAATTTCACTTTCATTTCCAATTCCAACAATATTTCGATGAATTATTAGCTCAATTTTTTAAGACTAATCTCATTTTAAAATAGCAATATTTAAGAGTTTTCTAGAAGATGAAATTTAAGGATTCAGAATGATTTTTAACACGTTCTAAGTCGAAAGTATTGGCAGCTCAATAATTTCTAAAGTAATAGAGAGAGCTTAGATATGAGAGAATGTCTGCATGAATTGCGCAATTATTCAAAGATTTTAGACTTGAGCGACTTAAAATGTTTTCTGCCTCATTTCAAAATAGTTTTTAATTTTCAAGATATCTAAAAAGAAAAATAATAAAAAATATTTTTACTATATTTGAGACCTAATAACCATTCTATTCAATTAAAAAATTGGAATATGCTTTGTTTAGATTAACGAATGAAAAATTAAAAGTGGTAAATATTATTGTTATTTCCAATGGTGCTATAAGTAAAAATAACAATACGGTAGCCACTTTATGCATATAACGTTAGCTTTAGTATATATAAATCTCGATTGGATGTCACGCCAAATTTTACGCCTACTTTAAAATTACATGAAATTTGACACACAATCGTGTTTGGACTGGAGAATTTTATAGACTATGTTGGATCTTGATCGGATATCACGGCCACTGGTGCTACCCATACAAAGTAAATATTCATTGTGGTATATCTAAATAATTAATATAGTGAAAGTCCTCAAACTTTGTGTGAACATCAAGCTTTTCATATTGCATTGATAAAATGGATATATCACGGATATGTACAGCGGGAAATTTGTGGCAACTGCAGTAATGAACAGGTCCCTCAGTACCTGTTGAGTACCAATTGACACCTAACTCGTCAGCTAAGTTCTAGTTGAGAACCAGTTGACAGACACACACTTACTATATAACAGTTGAGAGTCAATTTATAACATGCTTGTTAATGCGCAATTAGCATATCGCGAGCAATAACAATCTGTGGTTGAGTGGTTAGAGTTGAATTCTATAAAACGTGAGATACGTCAGAAGAACGTGGGTTCGATTCGGGATAACGCTATCAATATTAACGAAAAATTATAAAATTAATATAATTAAATAAAAATAAATTACAAAGAAACTAAAAATGAAATAAACAAAGTTTAAAAAGTTAAACATTTTTTTATATTTATGGAGTCAGAACTTGTCCTCTTGGACCAGTCCTGTGACATGTCCCAAGGTGCTTATTAGCCACCTCCAATGACAATCCCATGTAAAAGTGATACGTTCCTCCCATATAAAGTTCCGGAACTGAAACTGGTCACTAGCCCTGAGAACCGTGACAAGTTTTGAACCAGTTCTCTTTCCTCTAGGAAATTTTCTCATATATAATTGACCATTACAGCGAAAGTCTTAAAAAGTTCTAGCAGTAATTTTCATATCAAATTTCGAATAGGGCGGATTGGTCCAGGGGGAGAAGTAAATATTTGAATCAACTAAAATGAGGTAGCGAATCGCACCGGGAAAATCTAGTTAAAAATAAATTAAGAAAAAGGGCTACCTACCATAACTCGTAGAAAACCGGATTGCAAAATGTTGAAAAATGGCCCGCTCTATGACCCGTTTTAAATATAAGCCTTCGATATGTACTATTCGTAATTAAAATTTAAATCATTTTCAAAATAACATTATCTATTAAATTTTTTCTATATTTCATGTTAAATCCTATTTAAAAAATATAATTATTTTTTTCCACGAAAACAAAATGAAACGAAAACATAAAAAACGTGTTTTCCCAAAAAATGCATATTTTTCACTTTCCATAAGTTTCACAAATGTCATTTAATATTTTAATCATTTATTCATTTATCCTCTTAATCCTATTATCAGTATTTAAACATTCATGGTTTAACAAATAAAAAAGTAAAAAAAAAAATAATGAATGAATGAATGCATTACATAAGTAGTAATATTTTTTATTATTAAAAACTGTAAACAAATGACAAGGGTGTACAAAAAAAAAACAATTACACATACACACACAAAATCTAATGGTCAGAGAAAGTAATAGGGGAGGGGGAGAAGACTTTTCAGCAGCTATAGAAGAAGGAGAAGGCGGTGGAGGTAAAGGTGGTTTATATACTGTCAATTATTTACACTAAGCACAGACAAACAAACACATTAAGTATAGGATTTTTATAACATTGGCCACAGTATCGGTGAGTATGTGTATGTGCTGTGCAGATTTGGGTGTGTATGTGAATATAAATAATGTTTATTGTTGGTTAGTTGCTAAGCTTAACACAAACAACAGCCTGACTGTCAGGCAAACAGCAAGTCAGTCCTGCAGCCTGGCAGTCAGTCAGGGTGACAATATAAAGGAAATGCGTTGGAGGACAAAACATTACTCTTACTTGTGTCTTTGACTGCTGCTACTACTACTTCTATTTTTCCAACCATTCCACTTCGTCATATATACAACATATTCGTACCAAGTTTTTATATAAACAAATATTTAACTGATGGCACGTTTGTCACTTCAAGTAGGCAGTAAAATATCGATCGTTAAAAAATAATATTGTCGCTTTCTGATAGATAGACACACTCAGTCACTCATTCACAGCCATCAGGCAGACATATAAACAAACACAACAATACACAGAGTTTATTTGACAGTCATTTACACTAAAAATATATATTTTTTAATAAAAATAAAAAATTTATTTTAAAACTAGACTCCTTCCTTATTCGGTTTTTTTTTAATTAAAATTAAAGGAATTAAATTCGTATTAAGATTAATGAAATTATGACTTTTTTGTGCATAAACGTTTTAGTAAAATACTAGAAACCAAAAATTGCATTGCAGTAATATAGATCAATATATTATGAAACTACTTCTTGTAAATAAATAAGTACTTGTAATTGTTTTATTAGCAAAAAATTATAATTGATCTGTGGTCCTTAAGTCTTTGTCCTATATTTCATTGGAATAAATCTCTATTCAATTCTTTAAACTACAATTTCCTACGTGGATCCATTTCCTCCATTATTATTGTTTATTTTTTTTTATATATATAAATATTACATTTCTCAATTCAATAAAATTGTATTCATTATCACAAACGTTTTGTTTCTGGTAAAACCACTGTTACATTTCACACTCTTCTTTTTATTTTGTTGTACTTTTTTATATAATTTATGCTGTCATCTTGTCTCGTGCTATTTGTATTCGTGTATGCAACATTTATAGAAAAATAAAAGAGTAGCAAGTAGCAGTGACGGTGATGGTGGTAGCAACAGAAATAGAAACAGCAGCATCTGCAGCAACAGCAAACGTCAGTACCTTTCCCAAACCCAACCTCATTTTTTATTTTGTTTTACTTTATGTATTTAACAACAACATTGACTGATGTTGTAGCTGTTGTGTTGTTGTGTTTAGGTATGTGTGCAACAGTAACGAGTTAATACATGGCTTTTTGTAACCAGTTAAACATTCAGTGCTTTTTTTGTTGCTACTAGAGATTTTCAGTGCTTGCAAAGTGTTAAATCATTCTTTTGACATGAAAACAATTTTAAGTGGTAATTTATTCTTACTTCTCATGCTAAATTTATCAGATATAGATGTTTTTTGTGAGGAGAGAACATTTTGTTGTAATGAAAGTCTTATCCTGAAATTAATATTTATAAAAATACACATACAGTTACGAGCAAATAAATATGTTCACTTCGTAATTTGAAAAAAGTTTATGACCTCTGTTGTAATTATTTGTGACAGCTTTTAATAATTCATAACACTTGTTTAGATTAAATAAGAGAAAGAGGAGATATACAGCGGGTGTCATAAATAAGTAAACAAACTTATCATTTCTGTTTCGCTTTAAAAAGCGGCAAATATAACAGTCCATTTTTTAAAATTTACATGTTTTTGATGAAGTCAATTTATTTTCTTTTACATTGATGACAAATTTTTCAAATATTACTCCATTTTAAATTTTTTTCTAGAGAAAGTTGAAAAGAAGTCGTTTTCGGGCGAGTCATAAATAAGTAAACAAGCAACTTTTGGCTTAATTTCTTTAATTATTTGTTAAAAGTATGTGAAGTTTATGGTTGCAAAATTATTTTAGCACAACAGAGATAGTTATTTGTTACATTATGAAAGAAATAAAAAGTCGCTTTTTCGATTATATTAAAAAAATTTGATAAATACAGAAAATTTTAATTTAACCATAATTTCAACCTAAAGGATGACAATTAAGTGTAGGAGAACTAAGAGTAACTATCATACAATACGCAAAAGGTGAAACATATAAAAATATATAAAAAATCTTTAAAAAAACGGCTACTTTATTCTCCATGTGGTTAAATGCTTCAAACACAATGAACGCGTTGACCGCAATTACTCTTGTAAACGCTTAAGAATCACTACAAAAAGGATAGATATGCTCCAAAAGTTGTATCAAAACTTATTGCGGAAGTCCGAAAACTATGGTCTGAATTTACAACTCACAGAAAAATATATGACGACGGAAAGCATGGTCTAGTTGTACGGAAAATTTTACACATAAGTATAATAAATCTCCAAAATTTGATGACGTTCTATGCAGATTATGTCTAAAAGGCTATATGTACGTATAGCTCTAAAATGTTTAAACTTTAACGTTTAAGTATAGGAAACCAATACTTAAGTCCGGTGAAAAGGGCATAATGGTTTGGAAATACATTTCTATTTATAAAATAGAAAAAAATGTGTAATACAAAGGTAAAATAAAATCCCAGATTAACCTTAATCTGTTAAAAGGTATAAAGTTCAAAAAAAGTTTTTTTTTTTTTTTTAAATTTTGTGGATTTTATCCTATACTAGGAAAATTCATCTATAAATTAGGGTGAATTTTATTCAAAATATAAAGCTGAGGAAATAATTAACATTTCAGAGGGACCTACTCAAAGTTCAGATGTGTCACCAATAGAAATTGCATAAAATTTGATTAAAAAAAATAGGGTACCCATAATTGACCAAACTAATGGACATAATTATTACTAAAACCTCTTAACTTTGTCCAGGGATATGCAGAAGTGATTATACCAACACGTTTGGCATTAATGTATCAAAATATAGGCGGTCACCGTGGCTATCAGAAGCCATGTTTACTTTTTTATGGAACATTGATTTTTTAGACTTCTTTAAAAACAGTCACATTCACTAAGAAATAATGTGTTGAATTGAATCTTTTGCTGCTTATTTTACTAACTAGACATTATATATTTATAATTATATGATACTTTTTATATCTTCGATCTACAACATAAAAAATAACTAATTGAGTTCATAATACTACTTTGTTTACTTATTTATGACACCCGCTGTATGTATAATTTAAAATATATAATATTTGGAAAAATTGTTAAATAGCACAAAAATAGTTCAAAGAAGGAATATTTAGTTAAATATCTTATGTGTTATATAGCTCCCAACAATTAATGAGTTATACAGTTAACAAATGTCTTACATGTTTTTGATGAAATCGAGCATCCCTTACTATTGTTCATAATTTATCTTTGTTTGTGTCTTTAAAAAGTAAAAGTTGAAAAGTTGAAGTTAAAATTTTCCATTCTATAAAAATTTACTAATCTCAAGGTATGTTTAGTGTCATTATCTCTCTGATATCGGGACTTCAGAGTCAACTTATATTTACTTAGTATATGATAGCATTGCATTTTTAGGATAAAGAGAAAGAGATCTCGATTTATATCTTTTTTGCTTTGCAAAACTGTACCAACGCCATATCAGACGGATAGGGCCAGGGGTAGGCACATCCAAAGAGTATTTCAGTGGAATTCCTAAAAGGTTATAGAAATAATTTTCATGTCTAATTTCAGATAGGTCAGCGGGGAGTAGTAGCCCGCATATAAAGAAATTATTATTTATCGCATCAAAAGGGTTACCGAAGTGCACTGGCATAAGTTAGTTGTGAATAGTATCACGATTTAGCATTACTAGCTTTAAAAGATTTTTACCGTTTTCATTTTTGAAAAGAACTTTTAAAGTTTTGCATTAAAAAAATATGTGTACTTTACGAATTATAACTCGAAAACGATATAGAAGACAAAAAAGCAATACATTAAGGTGACCTAAGCTAAGTTCTCATTAGGCTAATATTTGCGGTTTAAAAAATTGATTTGCCTAATGTGAATACTATTTCTATGTACAAGACAAGAAAATTTTTTGGTTTTGGTCAAATATTTTTGTGGCAAGTATTAACTCAAGATGTAAAATATTTGTCATTGTTTTGAGAGAATTTTTGTTTGATCTCACAAAAGAAATGTTAGATCAAATAGGACCAAACAACAGCTAATGCGGCGGACTATTTGAGTTGAAAAAGCCATTTTTTTCTACGTAGTAAGTACACCGTTAAAGATTCATATCCAAAAAAAATATATATGAGGAAAAACAAAAAATTTAATAACCAACCAATATTATTTTTTAGGCAGGTATAGAAGGGTTACACAAGTACTCAGATGAGTGCCTGTGTATCCACTCGGAGACCTAGAGGTCCATTGTGAGTCCCTTCGTAGAAGTGATAGAGTAGAAGTAGTAGCAGAAGTATTGGGAGCGAAGAGAAAAGATGAAAATATGAGACCAAAAAAAGAACAGAGAGATATGAAAAACTTTGAATAGAAAGGAAATATTTTCTTTTAAAAAATATTTGTAAAAGTATTGGTTTAAAATTTCGTAAAATTATGAGTAATAAAAGACATATCTCGGGATCGTTTTCTGAAAAAATTAAGTGTATATCGGCTTTAATTTGATATACATTAAACTGTAGGTAATCACTTCGTTTTTAAAATTTTGCCTTCTAAATATAAATTCACAGAATGGCGCAAATTTTCTATCAAAAAAAACTAAAAAATTTCAAAAATCGTAAATTTTTTATTTCATTTTTTATCACCACATAACTTTTTAACGGATATTAAACCAGATACTTATTATACAGCAAATGAATTTCCTAAGTCTTGTCTTTTGACTGGTTAATGATTTAAATCAAAAAATTGTAAATTGTAAGTGCAAAACTAAAATGAATCCAAAAATCCCCGAAAGTTTCAATTCAGTTTTTTTATGATTTTTAGTTTTAAATGCCTGTATTTTCGTGAGATTTTTCGCGAATGATTTAAAATTTAAGATTTCTCATTTATTTTGTAAGATCTACAAAGAGCCATCAATACTTTTTCTAATTTTAAACTTTCAATACAAGACACTTAAAGTATGTTTCAAACAATTTCGAAATTTTTTGATTTTCCTCATATATTCAGAAAGGTAATCAAGAGTAAACTTTTTTAAGTTTAAATGGAATTACTCTAAATTAATATTTTTTTATTTAAACCATAATAAAATAATAAAATAGCATTTTCACTTTACATTAAATGAAAACTCTACAAAAATAACATTAACATCCACATATTCCGAAATTCTCTCTGAAAATTGTTTTAAATCCATAAAAAAAAAAATAATAATAAAAAAATATTTTGTTATAAATTAATTTAATAATATAATGTATGCTAGTTGGATGCTTATTAAAAAAATGTTAAGCAAATAATTTGCTTCTAAACAAATTTAAAATATTTTTGGAACATAAAACGATTTATTTGCGTAGTGTGAAAAAAAAAATATATATATATATATATATATATATATATATATATATATATATATATATATATATATATATATATATATATATATATATATATATATATATATATAACTTTGCATTTAGCTGCAGAAATTTCGGGAAAACACGATCAAATAATTCATGTCAAATATTTGTCTAATCTGAACTTAGAGTTCAAGACAATTTTTTCTTTTGATGCCTCATTTTTCTAAATCGGATAAACCGTACGTAATTAGAATAAAAAAACTGAAATCAGATACTTGTTCAGCACCTCTATTTTTGTTTAAAGTAGGACCAGTGTAATTGGTAATATTTTTTTTGTTTGTCTAGATTGCATTTAAATCTATGTTTTCTCTAACTTTAAAAAACCTTTTAATAATTTCTTAATCTTTTATTAAACAGTTTTTAATATTACATACATCTATTTAAAAAAACTTAAATAAGAATAATTTAAAATTTTCGCCCTATACATTATTCTATATTATTCTTTGCTCCATAAAATATTTAATTCACATTTTGCAGCCCTGATACACATAATCCCCCTTTGCATAAAATGGTAAGAAGACAGCAGCTTCTGTTTAATTTTTTATTTATTTTGTTTTTGTTTGAGCTTTTCTGTTTAAACTGATGTAAAAATGGTAATGTTGCTGTAATATCATCGTTACATTAAAGTTTTACAAACTTGGCAAAAGTTTTATACATTTTGTCTATATGTTTAGTGTTTTTTCTCCTTGTATCTTGTTTTTGTTTTATTTATTTTTTTTTATTTTGTACTATGTTCTGCTGCTCTGCTGTCTGGCTGGTCCTTGAACTGTCAATATATGCTGGGATAAACATAAAAAATAAACCAGTAACAACATGGATGTTATACTATAGTATGGCATGGCATATAAGAAAAACAATAACATAAAAAATGAAAGAAGATGAAGAAGAAACATTAAATAAAAAAACAATAATAAAATGAAAACATTGACAACAGTAACAACAACATAAATTTTATTGAAACCAGAAGCGTAAGCTAAAAACAACAACAAACGAAAGCAGCTTTGAAAAAAAAAAAAATAAATAATAAATACGTCCGCATCCGTTAAAGTGAAGTACGATGAGTACAAGAAAACCTGGATTTATTTTTGTTGCATGATGATGATTACACGAGTACGTTGCTGTCAAAGACGAAAAAAAAAAGTTCAGGTTATTTTTTTTTTGCCTTTCCTCGGTCTTAACAATCTTCAGTTCTGGTTTTTTACTATGTAATGTTGCAAGTACATAGTTGTAATATGGCAGGAGAAAAAAAAGGAAGAAAAACAACGAGCACTAAGTTCGTGCTTATGCTTGTTTTGGGGTTTTATTGTGTTTTTGTTGTGTTCTTTCCACTAGGCCTACTCTAGCAATGCAAATCATAAATAGAATAAGGTTGGTTGATTAAACACAAAGCCCAGTTGGCTATACATATTGTTAATGTTGGCTGTAATACAGTGAGTGCAGTGCATTCTTATTTAAAAGGTCTAAAGCAAAATTTATGCAATCTGGAAGACATTAAGAGTACTTTTGATGTACAATAATGGGTGATAAACTGAAGTCAAGGATGAATTTAAACAGTGGATTATAAAATTCTTTAGAGTTATTCCCTACACTAATTTAGCAGCTGAGGATGTTATGTATTTGTACTGTAATCAAATATGTTTTTTTTTTTAATCTCGCATTTTTAAAAGTTCTTAATTATGAAATTTAAAATTATGTAATACATAAAAAAATATCAATCTTTCGTTTCTGCAAAAATCTTTTAAAAGGTTTCAAAAATAAACAATATTTATTAAATTTAATCGATTACAACGAATATTACTTCTTTAAATATAGTACAATTGTGATTTTGAACTCCTGTATTTGTTTTTGGCCGGGCGGGAAACAATTTAGTGTCAAATCAATATAAATCAATTTTTTTTTATTAAGTGTCGTCAATAAATTAAAAAAGGAAAAAAATCGCGTGACATTTTTTTACTTATCCATAAAAATTAAACTTTTCTATAACTTACAATTTTCTATCAATACTGAATGTTAATTAATCTAAAATTTCGTTATTCGTAAAGAAAAAAAAAAACTTTTTGTTAAAAAAAAACTGAGAAAAAAATCAAGGAATAAAACAATTCTTTTTTTTTTTTCATACTAATTTCAGAGTGCTGACTTTGAATATTTTTCACGTCTAGACGAATTGAGATAATCCAAGAAAGTTTTAAGCATATAAGATAACAAAGGTTTTTACTTTTTATGAAGTCTATATATTTTATAAAATTTGATGAAGAAAATATCTGCAGAATATTTTATTTCATTAAACCCAAGTTTTAATCGACTTTCATGTCATTTCTTAAAAATGGACTAGAGATATATGAATTGAAAGTTCAAATGAAATATTCTCCGTTAAATGCTCTTCATATTTATGCAAAAATATTTTAGCTTTGAACTATATTTATATTATTTTGTTCGATTTATCTGAGACTACCTTGGTGCAAAAATATAAAAGTCCAGAAGGTCATAAAAGAAAAATTTTGCCTAACAGCGAAAAATCCTTTGGAGGGTTTATTACACATATCAAGAGTTATATTTAATACAATTTAAGTCAAAAATGGGAAGGATAGGACAATGGTACCATGAGGGAAGACCTTAAATTTTGTAGGAACTACTTTCTTATCATATTGAATTGATACTTTTCGTATATCCAAAGTAGTAATTTATTTAAAATTACAATAGAGACAATAGGTCGAGGGGGAATAGTAGCCCCACATAAAGTTAGTATATTACAAATTATATAATATTAAAAAAAAAGAAATCCATTATATACCCCAAGACTTATTTCCGAAAAACGAGTCAAAATATTAAAAAATCATGCAAGCTTATTTTTTCTTTATTTTGTCAATCGCAGAAATACAAAAATCTTTCAAATCGGACTTGATTAGACTTGGTAGTCGACTTTGACACGGCGTGTTATCACAGGGCGACTACAAGATGATTTATTCTGAAAGATTAGGTCCTCCTCTATAATTCCTCCATAGATTTTAATTCGATCTGACTAGTAGTTTAGGATATACAGATTTGTTACTAAAAATTTTATTTAAATTTTAAAATATTTACAGTAAACAATGGTTTACCAAAGGTATAGTAAGCAAATTATCGTTTTTGAATACATCTTTAAGGAATTTTGTTTAATAGTGTTTAGTAAAGCAGTGTTAAGTTTTTTGGAATACGGCTGCTAGTGTTTATTAAGTATGTTTAAATGATTTTTGTATTTACGAGGTCCGTAGAACCGTTGATAACCAGTAGTAAAAATATGCAACAAAATAAAATTTTCACTTTCCCCTACAGAACAATTAAATTAATTTTAAATAATATTTTTCTAAAGAAAACTTCGACAAGGATTAATTCCTTGAACACTGTAAATTGCCAGAATAAATTAAACAGTTTACGATTACTTCAGCGTCGTTATTGTATTCCAACTAGGTTTGTTTGGGACTACACATGTACATCCGGCATTAGATTGCTACGGCTTCAGATAATTTATCGACCCACGCGACGGTGAAACACTGATTTACTTCAGTGTACACGACGTCATTATATCGACAGCCTTTCGTTTTTAATTTCTGATCATATAGCAGCACTTCCCGAATGAAGTCCTCAACTCTGAGAAGTCTAGGATTTTCCAGTTGAAGCTTGATAATAGCAGGTTGGTAAACGCTGATAAGCTGGAGATTTGAATATATCACGTCAGAAACATAAACTTCAGCAAAATTCGACTCAAAAAAATTATCCATAACTACTTTGGTCTCACTAGGTTTAAACAAACAAATTGGTTCTCGTGTCCCTTGACTTGTCTAATTCCTTTGACACTGTCAGCAACGTATATTAGTGATTTCAACCGGAAGAATTGTCCGAGACGTTTATGCCCACATATCGATGCTGATAACACACATCGCTCATTTTTTTCAACGACATCGTAACTCAAAAAATCTATTTTTTCAGGAGACTAAAAATTTAGCATTGTTTTTCGAAGCAGTATCTTCTTATTACACGATAAAGTATCTACCGGACAACGATCACATTAGTTTAACATCACACAGCTAGAAAAGAGCTTCGTATAAAAGGGATATAGTATCTAAACATGTGCATAATCCACTATCAGCTCATAATTATAATGATCTGTATTGAACGAAACTTTCTTAAGTAATGTAATATTGTTGAGCAATGTTGTAGTATGACAGAAATTCTAATCCCTTCAGGGAAATTTTTGCCTTTACGTATTCTCTTCTATGTCAACATTTTCTAGTATGTATGATTTTATATGGATCATATATTCGTGCTAAGACAATTGTCTGCCAGTTCTACATACAATTTTAAAATTGTTCAACATTTTACAATTACATATTTTTACAAACGACATGCATGCAAAATAATTTATAATTTCCCGATGGCAACACACTGTAGACGGTGGTAGACGACTTGACTGTACTGCAGCATATTAACTGATACATTGGCTCAATTTTTGCAATCAAATATGCAGACATCCAGCCAGTCAGCCACTCAGTCAGTCAACCGAAGTAACCAAACAAATAACGAACCAACGAATAAAATAAAATGAACACTTAACCATTTCATGATTTCGATTTAGTTGTCGTTTACCCAATGAGAAGTTTTAACAAACTTTTTTTTTCCTATTTGTAAAATAAATCCAGCTGTGAAAGCGTTTTACAGTAGCCATACGGTCTCAATTGTCGATGCTGCCCTCTGAGGCTGTTAATCCTGTCAAAACTTTATCCATTCCTGGTTAACATTGTGTACATTTCATTACACATCGTTTTCATTTTATATATTTTTTTTATGAAATACAGGAAGTTTATTTTGCCTCAAGTTGTTTGGTGCTGTTTTTTGCTTTTGTATTTCTCTTTTTTATGTTGCTTTGAAAAATAAAAAGCAAAACCCCATTTTTCATTCTATGTTGAAAAATTGAATACGTCGATATTTCCTGCTCCCAACCACCCTGTTATAGTAAATGCAATACCGCCTACAGTAGAAAATGTAAAAAAAATGAAATAAAATCAAATAAGAATCATTGAAGTTTTGAAGCTTTCTTTAAATGCATTTATTTCTGTATAAAATAAGGTTTATTTAAAACCACCCCAAAAATGTCTTTTAATATTTTTAATTTCTTAACAAATGCATTTTTTTTTGTACGCTCATAAAAATTCTATAGTTATAATTTGTTTGATATAATAAAGTGTCCATTTTGTTATGTTTAAATGACAACAGGAATAATATGAATTGGGAGAGGGCATAGATTATAACATAGATATGAAGTTCAGTTTTCAAAAACCTAAGTCGGTTGTCAAAAAAACCTAAGTCTAAGAATGTATTAGTAAAATTTTTCCTTGAAAACAAAAACAATTGTAGTACATGTGCCTTTTTGAGTAATTTTTTTCAATTGAGTTTTTCTTTGAGCTTCATATCTATGTTATAATCTATGGGAGAGGGTTTCTTCGAACTTTTTTCACAATATAAATAGGTACATTATTCTAAAGACTATGATTCTTCCTTTAATATATCGATCTGAAGGACACATGTCAGATAGCTTGCAGTCTTAATAAATGAATATCGATTTTAAGTGACAGAAGTGCTTCTTGTCTATCGACTTGTTTGTCAATATTCTTGCAAAAATTTCTGTCAAATAATCTTTTGCAAACAATGAGAGCAAGTATTTCAAATCTTCTGGATTTTTCTGGAAGTCCATATCAGTACTTAACTTCAAATTCTTCACAGAGAAAACAAATTCGTTCTGGCAACCGAATTTTTTTTTTTGCCAATCGAATTCAGTCGGTTCCACGCACTATCAGTCAAATTTATTGCAATTGCCAAATTTTTCTTTTGTCAGTACCGTAATATTTTCATAGAGAAAAATCTTTATGATAAAGAAATTTGTTATCACCTAAATTGGTTGTAATTACCGAATATTTCAATCCTTATAATAATCTTACACAACAAAGACTAAATTTACAAAATAACTAATATTTATTATTTTTTTATAAATACGTCAAACAAATTAATGTAGTGTAAGAGACCTCAAATTCACCGGATAGAAAAATGACTATCACAATATCCCACACAAACTTTTCTTGAGGTTCCACATCCATATTTTTGGTTATTTATTCCGGTAAAGACTGCATGTATGTAAACATATAACACCTGAAGATGGAAAAACGTTTAATTAACATATTAAATTTTGATGTAGCTCATAAGGCGGCAATAGTCAATCAGCTCCTTTTGTAAAATTTAAAAAATGTCAATGAATATTTTATAATTTTTCAATCATTATAACAAATATTTGTCAGTTGGGAACACCAAATTTTAATTTGCATACAATAATCGAATGTTTATGATTAGTATGATCAATTATTGATTACAGTTATGGAAAATATATTGTTGTAAGAATTTTTTCTTTTTCAACCAACTTTTTAATTACAGAAACCAATATTTTTATTGTAAATGTGAATTTATGATAGTGGCCCCAATCAAATGCTTTTAATTTATTGTTTTAGGGTGTGGAATGGTAATGGTAACTATTTTCAGAATTGTCGGCACTTCATTACTATTATAATTATGATTTTAAAGTTATAATTATAAAAAATTCCTGAAATTAAGGAATTTTCTACAATAGCAATAATATTTTAGTTAATTATATTAAATGTTATTTATCGTTACCGTTTTCCTAACGATTTTTTCCCTGTGTGTAGATTAAGATATTTGAGTATGTATTCCTGCATTATCTGACAATTTTTTAGAAGATTGTCTTGTTCCTCCTCTTCTAAACAAATTCTGCAAAAATCATTATGGAGACCTATACGTTCCGACATTTGACCTATCATATAGTACACCATAAGACTTACCGTTAAAAGTGAGATCGTATTTCTTCTAACGGCTAAAAAGACTTAGTTCTCCTATAAATTGATGTCCAAGAAAATATATACATACATCCTACAAGTGATTATTATGGACCACCTATGGAAATTCGCTTTAGCGACCAATTTTCTATAACATTCGACTGTTTGGTATGAAGAAAATCGACATACTTCATACAGACTAGTCTGACATTAAGTCGTCGTAAATTGATTGAAGTTGAACACATATCTCTCGACGAAATCATGGTTAATGGCTTTCAAGAAAAGTTTTGCGAAGACAGATTGCGGTTGGAGTATATATCCGCATGTAATACTGTACATGTATCAGATAATGTTAGTCCCAGATCTTTAGAAAAAAACTTCCGACTCGGTTTCCTTGTCAGTTTTCCACCCGTTAGTGAAGACTGAGATTTCATCCTCTAGAATAAAAGATTTCAGCGCCCTGCTTTGTATCTTCATTAGGGATAATTTTCATAAAAGATTTATAAAAACTAATGTAATCAGTTCAAAAACTAAGGTCGGTCCCACTCACTATCAGGATTTTGTAATGTGCAATACGATCATGCATTAGTTCACCATCAAGTAGATCCACATGCAGCATATTCTTCAGACCAGCTGGAAGAATAGAACTTGTCGCTCTTGTATTGATAGCAGATAACACTACTAAAAAAACTTTACGTTGGATTTTGCAGTGGCAATATGAAATTTAATTAAAGTTTAGATTAAGATTTTAATTCTTATTGTGAATTTCTGAAAAAGAAACATTCAATAAAGTCTAATAAATAAAAAAAAAGACAGCACTTTACCAGAATTTGTGTAATGACCGCAGTATACATCCACTAGTGTACCAAAAGTCTTTTTGCACTCAGCATTGCGTTTCCATGAGAGCTTTGAGTCTAAAATCATGCCAATGTACTTGGCTTCTATGGAGGGTACCATAGAAATATCTTCCAGTTTAGATAATCTAAAGACTGGTACACTATATTTATTGGTAACAAGTACTAATTTGGTCTTTGATGTGTACGTTTTCTTTGACCCATTTAAGTAGTATATTTAATGCAAATTCCTCAAGATCACTTAACGTGGGAAGACATTTTTCTCTGATGTGTCATCTACATATGCCACTATCTTGGTGCCTTTCCTATTTAAGACGGAGAATGATTTAATTTACAACGAGATCCCACAGAAGTGCATTATTTACTAGAAGATGGATCCTGGTTTTAAGCTTTTACAATAGACCTCAATTTGCTCTATTGCTAAAAATTAGTTTGTAAAAAAAATCTAATAGTTTTTACTAACTTATTTCTGAGGTTGTAAATGAAACCTGTTTTTTTCTTCCTGTTCTTAACCAATGCTTATGTTTAATGTCCTTAGCATTTGCATATGCCATACATAAGTTGAATCAATTGTCTCCCTTCTTAAACTCGCTCCATGTAACCACATTACACTAGACTACACGCACAGTAACTCAATGGGGGTGAGTTGGGTTTTGTTTTTTGCTTTAAAATTATATTGTTGTAATGCTATTTTAAGTGTTTAAGTTATGTGGGGAGGTGGAGAATATACCCTCTTATTTAGTAAATTAAAGTGTAATCGTCAACCCTCGAATTTCATAAATTGCATTATCATCACTTACCCACCCTTCTAATATTTATACATAAATCGAATTTTGTACAACAAAAAAAGGCAAAGAACTGAAAAAATATATATATAAAAAAAAAAAAATATATAAAATATTGTAAATAAATTTCATAAAAACAAAAATATGTTAAAAAAGTTTATTCTTTTTAAGAGTGAGTGATTGTATAGTTAGTTGTTGTATGTATTTTTGTACATTTTATATTGACAGGTTGTGTTTGTTTGACTTGTAAAACTTTCTGCTTTTGCGTGGTGTTGTTTACACAATTTGTATGTAATTGTATTTATGTTTGTATGTGTATGTCTGTACTTCAGACATAAAATCCATACTATGTTGGTTTATAAAACTGTACTTTAAAACAATGAGTTTTATTTCAATTAAAATTAATTAAAAGTTTTTCATGTTTTCTACTACATACACATACATATTCGCATCTATAAAATTCAAATAGAGCAGGAAAAAAATATTGTAAAAATAATAATAATAATAAACCGCTTTAATTAAAATTCCAAAATATAAGATAGATTTACATGGAGCTTTATGCTGTATTGTTGTTGTTCATGTTCATTTATTTATAGATCAACTAGACAAATAGTTATGAATATTCATCAAAATAATAACAACTACAATGTTAAGAACTATAAAATACATAGTTTATTGTAGATAAATTTATAATTAAACTAAATGTATCTATATTTAATCGAGAATAATTACAATATAAAGTTATAAAAAAATATATCTTTATATGTAACTTGACATATGATTAATATATTAAAACAAAACATTGTAATTTTATTGTTGGTTTTACAAATTTTGTTTACATAATTGCAAATTAATGTAAACTAACGTTCATATACACGTAAACTTAATTTTTATAAACTATGTTATATATATCGTCCATTCCGTGAGAGATTTATAAAAAATGCCAATTTTTTTACGGAGGGTCATTTGTTAACATTTAAATATTTCCATTTTTATTTTATTTTTTTTTTTTTTTTTTTTTTTTTTGAATTTGGAAAAATTCGCGAATTTATTCGCGATTTTGATTTTTCGAGAAGTCAAAAAATCGCAAAAGTGTCTAACTTTAGACACCAATATCTCAAAAGTTGTTAACGGATTTTAATGATTTAAATTGCATATTTAAGAAGAATATGTCCACTATAAATGTAGTAATTTAAAAATAATATTATAATTTTAAAATGCATTCATAATGCAAATACAATTTTAGTCTGCATTTTTGAAAAATTTCTACCCTTTTGATTTTAATTTTCTTTTAATATGGTAAAAAGCAATATCTTTACTATAAAATGCAAATATAACTATTCTGGGACAAGAAAATCTACTATTTTTATTATTATTATTATTTTTTTTTTTAATTTTCATAAATTTTTTCATAAAAAATTTAAATTTTTCAAAAAATTATGATTTTTACCTTTTTTTGATTATACTCTTTTAGTAATATGTATCTTTAAATGTTTATAACTCCTTAACTATACTAGTATAAAGTTTATTACTATAAATATTGTAAATTATATTGTATGAATCAAATATAATTTTTTTGCTAATGATGCACTCATGAAAAAATGCAATTTTCGGATGCAAATAAGTTTTCTACCGCAAATAACAAATTATGAAATATAATGATTAAAATTAATTTTAAAATAAGCTCACAAAAATTAAAAAATACAAAAATTTAAAAAAAAAAATATTAGGAAATATTAAAAAAAAAAAAAAAATTTAAATAGTGAACCATTTTGTCCCAGAACAATTTATATTGCAATTTTTACCAAACATAATAATGTTTTTTATATCAGAAGAAGAAAAAAATTTAAAGGGTAGAAAATTTTCAAAAATGCAGACTAAAATTGCATTTGCATTATGAATGCATTTTTAAATGATAATATTATTTTTAAATTACTACATTTATAGTAGACATATTCTTCTTAAATATGCAATTTAAATCATTAAAATCCGTTAACAACTTTTGAGATATTGGTGTCTAAAGTTAGACACTTTTGCGATTTTTTGACTTCTCGAAAAATCAAAATCGCGAATAAATTCGCGAATTTTTCCAAATTAAAAAAAAAAAATAAAATAATAAAAATGGAAATATTTAAATGTTAACAAATGACCCTCCGTAAAAAAATTGGCATTTTTTATAAATCTCTCACGGAATGGACCATATATATAACATAGTTTTTTGACAACTTATATGACAATTTTCAAAAATCTCTAAAACCATTTAATTTTGAGATATTCCGAAAAAAGAAACGTTTCCTGTACTAAAAATCTTGTAACTATATTAAAATCGTGTATGTATTCTAAATAATTATTGACTTGTTCAACATTTTTTAATTTATTTGCCTTTTTTAATTTCGACCTTGATTGTACATTTTTCTGGAATTTTTTCTTCAAGACTAACAAGCGCGAAAGTTATATTCGGCTCGGCCGAATCTATATACCCACTTTTTGAAATTTTACGTTATATGTGAGGTGGGCGGACCACGCCCATTTTTGTTTCCGAGTTTACATTGGTCCTCGAACTATTTGTACAAAATTTCGTTCACGTTTCACCTTATATGTGAGGTGGGCGGTAAAGTGGGCGGACCACGCCCATTTTTGGTTTTCAAGTTTATATCGACGCCCGAACTATTCGTACAAAATTTCGTTGTCTACATGCTTTTATTTAAAAGATATCAGCAGAAAAGTAAGAAATGAAGCTACAACGGACACCCGGTGTTTCTAGTTTTTAGCCCATAAATTTTTTGCTTATCAACCTATTTTGCCCATTTTCAATACCAAACAAACCTTAGATAAATATTTGAGCCAAATTTCGTCCCCCTACGTTGTCCCGGTCGAGCCTTATCCTGCTTTCAACAGACAGACGGACGGACATAGCTAGATCGACTCAGAGTCTAACCAGGACCCAGAAAATATATACTTTGTGGGGTCTTAAATGATTCCTTCGACATGTTACACACGGAATGACAAAATCAATATACCCCCATCTTTTTGATGGTGGGTTAGAACACGGTTCATGTGTTCTAATATCCAAAAAGTTGTGTAAAGATTCAAATCAGGAAATGGACGAATCTTTATCGTTTGTATTGACATATTTTTTACAATTTTATTACAATAAAATAAAAAATATAAAATAAAATGTCATAGAAATAATCATAAATTTGACTTGCTTTTAATTCACAATAGAGTTATATTTAATTCCCAAACCAGTGATGCCAGATAGAATTTAAGAAAAATCCCTCTATTTAATTGAAAAATTCCCTTTTTGTCCTTATTTTCGAAAACATTTTCCTTCCTCCTTAAAATCGCTATTTTTGAACAAAAATTACAATATTTTAGTAAAAATGCCTTGAAATTTACATAAATGTGGTTTTTATTGTAATTCAATAAAAAATATACAAAAAATATTTTAAACAAAGAACAAGAACATTGAAAATATCCATTCGGCAAATAAAATGTTTAAATGAGTGTGTATGATATTGCAATTTTTGCTAATTTATTTAAATTTTTTTTGAGATAAATTTATACGTATTAAAAATTCCCTTTATTTTGATAAAAATTAAAATTCCCCCCTTTTTCCCTTCGACTAAAATTTGCCTTAAAAATTCTCTCAAAAAGGGAAAATTCCCTCCATCTGACATCACTGCCCGAAACCCTTTACTGAATTATTTGTTCAAATCAGTTGCACGTACCATATTCATTCAGTAATCACAATTAAATTATGTGATAGTACTTGCAACCGAAAAAATTCGATTGACAATAAATTCGGTTGCCACAACGAATCTGTTTTCTCTGTGTGTATTTTAAGACGAAGTATATTATTTTATGTTTTATAGTGCATACTTTTTGAGGCAAAATTAAAACAAATTTATGGAAATTTTTAAGTAAATTATTCCACATAAAATCGAATATGTTAAACAACTTTTGTTTAATATTAAAAGAAACAAAATTTTGTTGTAGTAACAACCAAAATGTCTTAAAAAATTATTATATACATCCCAATCATAAATATTCCCAAGAACTTTATTTCCTACGGAAAAAATCTTTCTTGAGAGTTTTTTCCCTTAACGCAGTTGATAAAAAAAGGAAAATCATTTTTCACAATAAGAGAATGGGGAAAAGTGGGAAATCTCACGCGGAATTTTTGTTTATGATTGGGCTGATAGTTATTTAGGCTTTTATAGAATTTCATTTCAACTCGAAAAATTGTGAAAAAAAAAAAAGAATTTTATTAATTTTTTAAATTCGATTTTAATATTTAATCAAAACATAAGCGAAAATATAGAGATAGAAGGTCTGATTCCTCCACTTCCCAAAATAATGCTTAAAAATAAAGAATTAATAAAATGTATGCATACATTTATACAGGAACCTACTAAAAAATATTTTTTTTTTTTTTTAAGCAGAATTCAAATTTCTGAGAGTGTATACCAAATATTTTTTAAAATTAATTTATTATGTTATTAATCAGTTTCCGATCTACACAAATAATATATATTTTAATTATTTTTTTTTTTTTATTTCTTTTAGGTAAGATCCTGAATTGAAGTGAAATTGAAATTATTTTTCAAGTAAGTTTGACTTTTTACTACCCCGATAAACACGTGTTATTATTTAAATACAAGATTTCCTTTTTTTTTTTTTGCAGAGCCCAATTTGAGCATTTTAAGCGCTTAAAATTAGTTAAAAAAAATTCTCAAACACCTTGACCATCTCCTCTCATCAAGGTCTCTCTAGAGCAATTGAAAATAGCAATTTCAACACTATTCCTTGTTAGTTTTCCTAAGAATGGCATATAGAAGAATATTAAGGAGATAGAAGTGTGCGAACGATATAGAATATCCAGATTTGATTTGAAGTACATGTAGGTAGATAGCCACGATATTTTCCTTATTTTGATCTTTTCTATTTTCGTTGATTATTACGACCTTAATTGGCATAAGATCTCTAAAGGTCGCAAAACCCAAATTACAAAATTTCACTTATAAATGTATTGTTTTTAATCGCTAACAACATATGTAGGGAAGATTGGCGTAAAGTGGAGCATACTTTAATCTAACTGTAATGAAATATCAACTAATGGAACTGTTAAATATATTGGATTATTGCATAAAAATAATAAGATTATTTTATGTTTTGGTATTTTTTTTTTAAATTAACTAATTTTGCGTGAAAATTAAAATGGTGGGTTAATAGTGAATAATACTAATAGCGTTTACTTTTCTGAAGAAAGATGTTACCTTGTTACTGTGTAACATTTTTTATGGGTTACCTTTACCCTAATAAAAAATCTGAGATCAGCTATGTATTTGTGTTATTTTTAATTCAATCGAGAGAAATCAGATTTTGGATTTTTGTTGAAATTTCGCATTTTCTTTGATATTTTAGATTTTTTGTGAAATATTTGATTTTTGGTAAATTTTCGCGTTTTCGGTGAAATTTTAGATTTTCGATGAAATTTTAGAATTTTTGTGAAATCTTGGATTTTTAGTGAAATTTTTAATTTTTTGTGAAATTTTGGATTTTTGGTGAATATTCGGAATTTTTGTGAAATTTCCATAATTTAGTGAAATATAAATTTCTTCCCGCTAAATATTTCAGTGTGCTGTTAATAAAGTGCAACATGTTCACCCTCTACTTTTTTTGAAGGTAAAACATGCAAAATATATTTTTTTTAATTAAAAGGCAACACTATTAGAAAAGAACATCCGACCCATTTAAAGTGTTACACTTTTTTTCAGAATAGAACACAAATGAGGGCATAGGGCAGAATAAAGGCAACATTTTAGCCAGAAAAGAAAACGCTATAAAATTGTAAAATTTTTGATTTTTAGTGTCTATGAAATATGTTTAAATTAGTTTTTAGTCTTATCGCTGTGGAGTTTATTAAGTTATTTCCAATTGTCCTATGTTTTATCGCTTTTATTCGATTTTCTGAAATATTTTCATATTATTGGTAATTAAACCAATTATTTACTATATTTTCAGCAAAATTGTAAACAAAATTTAGTAAATTTTACATTGCATTTTATCTCTATATTTTTACCACAATGCCCCCAAGATCTTGAAAGTCATTATGTTTCGGGACAAAATTTTTTTGCAGTTGTAATATTTGCAAAAAATAAAGCATTAAATTTTGTGTTCACTGATTAAAAAAAAATTTAAAAAAAAAAACTTTTTTTTAGTTTATTTTATTTGCTTGCGCTAGAAAAGCAATAAAATCTAAGGTTTCATGGATAAAATATAATTTAGAAATGTAGTGCAATAATGGTAAACATTTACCAGTAGTATTTTTTGCAAAATATATAATAAAAAAAAAATATATATAAATAAAAATAAGCGAAAAAATTATAATTTTCTACATTACCCAGTACGCCACAATACCCTAGTTTCCCCTATGGATAGCGAACATTTATCAGATACCTAATATTTCACTCAAAATTTTATTTATTTATTTTATTTTATTAGAGTTATATAATACAATAAATGATATTATATAAATAAAGAAAAGAGAGTGCGAGCGACAATGGCCTTCGACTCTTCACTCAAAATATTTATTTATAAATGTTCCCAACAATTTTCGATCTAATTAAATCTAAAACAATTGTAGTTAATACAAATAAATTTAAAGTAAATATTGCTATTCATCATATTATAATAAAGTTCACCCACACTACTTTCTCATTGTAGATGTTTTAATATCAATTTGGATAAATGTTTTCATTTTTTTTATACAAATTTATTATCAACAATATTTGTTATGTAAATTCGTAATTAGTAACAAAGTTAAATGAAAATTAAATGCAATAAAATATAAAAAATAAATAACATTATTTAAAAATTTTCAGTCGAGTGATAATTTTACAATAATTTTATAATGATTCATTTAATGGCTGCAGTTGGAATCCAACCTAAAAAGCAGCCAGACAGCCTGCAATTCATCCATCTACCATCCTACTCCTCGTGATAATCAACTTTAATTTTATAATTTACAATAAATTCGTGTGTACGTGTTTCTCATTTTATTTTTTAATGTTTTTTTGTTGTTGTTGCTGTTAATTTCATTTCTCGTAACAAAAGAAAACATACTGCAACAATTAAATGAAAATTAAACGAACAAAAATTTAATTATCACGTAATCAATCTCGGTGAATTGTGTAGTTACAAGGTAAAAAATAAAAGAGCTTAAGAAATAAAATGAAATAAAAAGTAAAATTACAGTTAAAATTCATATATATAGTAAAGTTTAAAATAAACGAGGTTAGTTTAAAAAGTTTGCTCTAAAACGAGTATCATGAAAGTACTTTTGTAAAAAATTTTCAAATTGCCCTCTTAAACCATTTCTCAAAAAATAAAAACAAAACTAAAGAAAAAAAAAAAAAATAAAAATAATTTCTTTACATGTAAAATTTCTCACAATTGTTCACAAAAAAAAAAAACAGAATGATGATGACGGTTAAAAAACAATGACGTCATATTTACTTGAACATTTGATTTTACCTTTGGGGAAATAAAACTCATACAAATTACAGATTGTAACGGATACTTTTTTGTTGCTGTTTTACATGTTTTTATATATTTTTAACTAGACATACAAAAATTACAAAATTGTCTCTGATATTTTTTTTTTTCAAGAATTTCTTTTATTTTTATTTTCTTTTATAAGTACAAGGAAAGTATATATAAAAAAATCTATTTAAAAAATAATTACAATAGTAAGATACTTAAATATGTTATAACATGACTTGTCTGTCTATTGTCTTATGTTTGTTGTTAATGTTATTGTTGTGAAACATAATGATGACACCTTATAGTACATAGTTGAAACGTCATACTAAAGTACTCTCACACGATTAATTGTTGTTTGTTATTGTTTTTGTCGTCTACAAGACACTTGTACCTTAAGAACCATGAAAAAACCCCAGGTGTAATAGAAACTACTTACTGTGCTTTAACCACAACAATGACTGCGAAATTCATTTGCCTTTGTTGTTATTATATTTGTTAAAGGTGATTTACTCAACTCACCTCCAATACAATTACACTGATGACTACAATATTAGAAAACAAAATAAAACAACACCACATCACAGCAAAAACCCAACACACCTACCCTTTACCATGTTCTATACTCACATACATGGTAAAAAACGAAAAAACAATAGCGACAACAACCTCGTTATAAAATATCAATTTTCCAAACCAACCCTCATTGAGTAATGTTTGTTTGACTGTGTTAGCAAGTGTGAGACATTTTATACACCCACTTATAGGTACAACTTTGCAAATAATTATCATTATAAGGGAGGAGTAAAAATCCTTTCAGAGCTTAAATATTTTTGCAAAATATTGGAAAAGAATATAAAAAGTAATTTATGGTTTATTTCTTTAATTTGCATTTACATTTTAGGTCTAAGAATACCTGTTAAGGTTTTAGCAAAGGCCACAAATGCTAATAAATATTCCCTACTGCTATCCAAATATAGTAAAAAAAATCAGCTTTAATCATTAAACTGAGAGAACAAGGCAATTTTCAATGTTTATGGTCCTTCGAACTTCCGTAAAGGTCTAAAGTTTTATTAATTCTGCCAGAAAAAATTATTGAAACCCTCGGAACACTTCTTTTGGAAAATAAATCATAAGGTTTATTTTAGATCATTTATAAATTGTGCGTTCGAATAAAACACAACACACATATATTAATATAATAGTTGACTGAACTAATTTACAATTATTAATGAAACAATATATTTTACGGCTTTTTTTTACTGATTTATTACTTGTAACAATAAAGAATTTTTACTGATTTATTACGTGTAACAATAAGGAATAAAAAGTGCATAACTTTTTTATTTTATTTTATTTGAAACACCATACTTTATTAATTCCATTGTGCTTTGCCTAACTTTTTTGGAACCAGTTGTCCAATTGTGTTTAAAATTTATGAATATTTTGGGCGTAGCATTTGTCTCCTTAATTTCAATTTGACAAGGGCCCAATATCTTTTAATTGGCCGAAGTTCTGGGCAGTTTGGAGGGTTGGAATATTTCGGAACAAAATTTACATTATGTTTACTGTATCATAGTAAAGTACTTTTACTGTAATCAGGCCTAAAGAATGTTAAGGACTTTATGTAGACACTCCTTGATATTAATATCCGAGTTTTTTCTGCCCAATGTTACATTCACTTCTTTCACCACAGCTGTATATAGCTTTCCAAACAAGAAACTTTTTATGAAAAGCGTTCAGAACATTTGACACGTTTAGCCACTTTGCGTCCGGAAATGTTTGTAATACTTCTTAAGAACTACACCACCTTTTTGAATTTGTGTGTCTTTTATTTCTTCCTATTTCAGGTTTCCGTTCAATTATAAAGTCATTGTTCAACTTTTTCACCACTCTAGAAACTAAGAACTGCGCACGAAAAAATCCGTGCATACAAATCTGCTTATAGAAACTAAACCAGTGGGCGAATTTTGTTTATTAATGACTGTTATGTTAAGTTCTAAACATAGAAGAAAAAATATTTTTTCTTGGTTTTTAAGGAAATATCTGATATTTTCCAGAATTCTTCCAATTAAAGGTTTTATTGTCACTTTTTTGCTCGAATAAGTACACTTATTTTTAAACTCCGTTTCATTTTATGCTGAGCTTTTAATGTTCTTCAAATTATTTTTTTACTAGAGCCCAATATCTTTCAATTGCTCGGAGTTCTAGACAATTTGATGGATAAGCGTCTTTCGGTACAAACACTAACAATTTCTTTATTACCACTCCATTGTTTTGTTGCTGTAATGAGAAGAAGCGAGAACAGTCCAGAAAAAAGTGGATACACTGTATTTTCTTAGGAAAGGAAGAAATATTTTTCAAAGGCACTCTTTCAGATATATTTATGTGTTAATGGAACCATTTTTTAAGAATGAAGTGCTTTTTTCCCGCATATGCATATGGCTTTCCAAATCAAAAACTTTCTTGGGAATTTTAATTTCTTTGATATATAACATTTTTCTGCAATAATCCCTCTAGCATCTGCAACATAGGATTCCTGATCACGGAGTTGAAAACGTCAGCCTGTACGAATGCTTCATCGTATATTATACACTAAACATAATTAATTCACGTTATTTTTTTCCTCCAAATTCTTGCTTGCGTTTCTAATAGAATTTTTTTCTTACTTTATACATCATCAGGCTAGATTTCCTCTCAATTTTCTAGTTAAGATATGAACTTTTTGTGACGCTTTTCCTCCAGAGATAAAGAGATGTTCTCTCAAAATCCTTTCTATTTTGTCTGAGTTCTACAGCCTAACCAATATACTATTTTTTTTCCACTACCAGTTCTCCATTCAGTGACCATGACTTCTTTGAATAATATTATGACCCAAGAAACTGTATTTTGTGACACAACTGCCTTCCTAGCAATTGTTTTATATGACCGATGTGAGATTTCATGAAAAATTTTGAATTATATGTTTAGATGTTTTTTGTTCAATTTCCATATTAAGAAAAACTAGTTTCACTATGAAACCATGAAACTTAGCATATGGCTAGTGAGCATAATAACAAATGTAAACCAGTTGGCAGAATTATTTAGTTTTCATCACATCAAAGTTATAAGCCTAAGAACATGCACGGATTTTTCGTGCGCAGTCCTTGTCAGCTGACACGATATTTATAAATTCAAATAGATTAGGTTGGGTAAAAAGGACGCCAAGTATGGTGCACCAAAACTCAGAAAAATACTAATTAAGGATTCGAATTAAGCCAACTATCCTATTAGGTATCATAATGAAATATTTCAGACTTCAATTTCCAGTAATCAGGGCTGTCATAGAATCCAAGTCGGATTTGTTTTTTATCGGAATTACAAATCAATACTGTTCGAATCAGCTGTTTCATACATTTGTTCGTTTGTTTACAATTATTCAATCAGATTTTGTTTAAGCAATAGTGTTTTTGTTGAATTATTATTAAAAATCATTGAGTTTATATTAAAATATTATTAAAAAAATAAGTTACAATAAAATAAATAAAATTACATCTGCAGTTGTAGCATTTTTTGTTAGAAGAAGAATGCTCAAAGAAGGTGGCGAGAAGAATTTCAAGAGATTGTTGCAACTCGCTTGTTAAGCTGCCGGAGACTGTAATTACATTGTTTATTCTATACATTTAAATATAAAGCTTCTTTGAAGATTCACAGTCAATTATCGGTTAAATAAAAACGATTTCAGTATGATTCATGACATTTCTAGCGTTCTAAAATTCCGCCAATGTTTTAACTAGCAGCTTTGCATTTTTTATCTGAATGATCGAATAAGAAATCAGTTGGAAACGACTCTGCAGTCCAGTGATTCAGCCAATTGGATTCTAGAGTTGGCTTTTTAAGCAGTGAAGCATATTGCAATGATATACATATTTTGCAATAAACCTTATAGTTGTATAGTTTTGAGTTTAATTTTTAAGTGTTTTCTTACAGTAAATAAAAAATATCACTTTCCTTTTATAAAATATCTATGAATTTACTTACATTTTGCCAAAATATTCAAAAAACAAAAGCTCGTAAATGAAATCCGACAGTTGTTAGCTGCTTGGTTTGTTTCCAATAGAAAAACCGATAAAATTGGATTCTGTGACACCTAAAACCGACACTAATTTAGATTCGAACATAAAACCGATAATATTGGAATTTATGACACCAAAGTAATTTTTCTGTCGTTTTTAAATCCAATTCCGACAACAATTGGATTCTATGACAGCCCTGAATAATCCCGTTAGTATCCTATTGGACAATAGAAATTATTGGGTTTAACTCTACTTCTTGAGAGGATAAAGTCTTTAGAGGCACTCTCTAGCTGATATAAAGACGGCATAAATCTCAGCTTACGAAGTGTTTAGTCGTATGTATAACGAGCTTCAACATTTGATTGTTTGAAATCGTTAGAAATTCAAACATAATTTATATAGAAATTTGTCTCAGTTCGGAGTTGAACCCTATGAATGATTTTGAATACTGATTTTTTAATTAAACGTTATAACCAAATGCGTTACATCAAACCAAATACCTTCATGTTACTTTAATTTAGGTACTAATCTTAATTTAAATATAAAACTTTAAACTTTGAGATTTTAGTAAAAGGAAACCCAAAATAACCTAAAACAAACCGAAAACCTCAAAAATGTGATTTTTACATTTTGGTTCATAAAGTCCACATTTTTGTCCCAGAAATCACGATTGCAAACTTTGAGGCCCAGCTCCTGAGGGGTATGTGGTGTTCCCCCATTTAAAGCTGTTGCTTTAAAATTTAAAGTTTAGTTTCTGCTGTGTAATTTATCAGCCTGGTTTTCATGGTAGTTTACTGCGCGCGAACTGTCAAGTTTAGTGTAATCACAATTATTATGAAATGTTCTATATAGTATCAGAGATGGCAACGTGCTTCATCAGCCTTTAAGTTATCGATTTCTTTATCGAATCACATATGACTGCAGGGCAAAAATTGGACATTCATTCAGTATATTCAGGACAATATGTTACCATTCCAATTTAGTTACATCTTCCCATCCAGCCACAGTTAGAACTTGTTGTTGGCTTAACTATACATATATGTGTGCGATCATCGATGATCAAAGGCAATAGTGAGTTATTTCATTTCATTGGGAATTATTTAATTTTGTTTAAAACTGTTTTCATTTTTATTTGGCCCGTCCAAAAAGATTAGATGTGGGTGATTTTTCGTAAATATTTGGGCATTTCTTCACTTTTTTCCATTTTTTATTTTTTGGACATTTTTTTTTTTTTTTTTTGAGTAATCTTTCATTTGGCTGATTTTTTTATATTTGCTTTAGGTAAATTTTCTGGCAGCCGTGACGTATTGATAAGACTATAATTACTACTTGACTAACAGGCAAGCAATCGAACAACACAGAGGAGAGTCACCAAAATGAAGCATCGAATTGATCGAAGCTGCTATTTTTCTGTTTATCTTTATCGGGGAAGTACTTTTAAAAATTGAGGTTTTAAAGATAATTTAAAAACTTTCAATACCTTATTAATATGTTAAAGTTGAAATCTTAATATCATTTTTTTTACTTAAATTATGTTTAAAGAACAATGCCTCGGGTTTTGTTAATTTTATTTGATTTTTTACAGTTTTATTTCTGATACTCTTAAGTTTTATACATATTTGTTTTTTTAATATTTGGACAGTTTAATTTTTGGAGCAGAGAAAATTGTTTTTTCCCCTACACAATTTGTCGGTTCCCATTGTGTTACTTACACAGCCATGCCATACAACTTCCTTACTCATTAGGGCGTTCTAATATAATTAATTTATGTTCGGTACTTCGTTTTTCTTTTTTTCGGATTACCAGAACCTGAATTTAATCAGTATATAACGGTAAAAAAACACAAATCGGTTGGAATATATGCATTCGTTACACAATATTGCAGGTTACTTTAAAAAATATTCAACATATAATTCAACGTTATTAGACACATTTTTCAAAACCAGATAACTAATGTTTGGGGTTCAAATACATTAATTTTTCTTTCTTCAATTCTGAGTTCGTTAGAGAGGAATACTAATTTCCTCTTGAATCTCTTGTCTATGAAGTCAGAATTGCAACAAGAAAAAATCCTTTGGTCTAACCCCGACTTATTTCGACGACAACAAAATAAAAAAATTTGTGTTAAATTCTAAGTTTTTCTTACTTATTCATCATAGTTTTTTTAGCTCAAAGAATAAAACAGCTCTAGAAAATTCGTAAATTTTTCTTTGGAACACCCTATTTTCAACTTCCTAATTTACTATGTATACACATGATTTACTCCTCATGTATACGAGAGCATAGTTAAATTTCAAAGCTTTTAAGGTTTCCTTTTTATTTAATTTTATGTCCTCTATGCCTAACGATCCTTATTCGTTGTAGAAATTGCTTGTATGAGTAGACATTTGTCTACATAGGCTACGTGTCTCAATACAGGTGTTAACATGAAACAAGTAAAAAAAAAAAAAAATTTTGTTGCTTTTCTATGGATTTTTTTCATACTTTAATTTTTATTTTCTCTATTTTTTATATAATTTTTTTTTAGCCATATTTTTCTTTGCTAAAAAAGGATGATTATGTACTGATGACGTATTTTGTGTAGCGTCATCGTCTTTAAAGACAAAATGAAATTGTTAAGCGTAAATTGTTTCATTTATGTTGGTTTTTTTACTGTTTACGTATCGCGTTCCTTATTCATCATTGGCAAAATTCTGCCATACCATAGACATTCAACCATTCCATTTATACTCTATTCGTATATATTAGTAAATATGTATTACCCTGATAGCGCAGCAGTTGAAAATACTTGCGACAACGTCATCGTCATTATAATGATTGTAGTCCTAAGTCTATGAACTCATTCAACTTTCAATGAATATACGGACTGACGACTGCTGCTGCTGCTGCTGCTGTTGCTGCTTCGTCATCATTGAGCACAATTAAGTTTTCATAAAATTTTTTTAAATGTGTACATTTCTTTTTTCTATTATTAAATTAAATTTTGTTTTATGTTTAGACAAGAAAAAATATAAAAAGCTTTAATTATATTTATGAAAAAATAAAGAAATAATTAGATTAAAAAATTTCTCAAATTTAAAAGATTTACATACATTTTAAGCACAAGAATTTAAAATTAAAATTTTTATAAATATTTTGAAAAACTATTAAAAATCTTTTCATATCTTACAATTAAGTTAAGTTTATAACTTAATAAATTGTTTATGTTAAGAGAATTTTTATTTATGATCTAATTTCTTAAGTTTTAAATTTCTTGTTCTTTGGATTTAATTCTATGTTATTTATTTATTGAGAGCTTTTGTGGAAACTATGTTTGCATTAAGTATGCAATTGTCTTTCTGAGTTTAAACTTATTAATAATAGATTGGAATGTGTAGCAAATTGTTACTGGAGTTCAAGTGTTATTGTTCATGTGGTTTTTATATTTTATGAAGTACATAAGGAGTTATGGTATTTAAGATTTAATAAATTTAATTGAGAAAGGTTTTTTTTAAGTACGATTTTTTGCTGGCTAATGCAGCAATTACAAATAGATCAGAGTCTTAAAAAAATTCTATCATATATTCTAGAGGTTTCTTTCCTTTTTTGCTGATTCATTTATTATATTTTTATTTAATTTAAGGAATGTTGCAGGTGACAGATTCTGATATCTTTGGTTGGCCCTGTTAAAAGCATTTTACTGGGTCTGGCTAGGAGAGAAGGATTTATGACGATAACTTATATTACATAATATCGATAATCCACCAATTGTGTGGCTGTTGCTATATTTTAATAATTGCATTAGATCATGAGGCGTACATAAAAATTGACACTTCTAGCCATAACTCATTCTGTCTACCTTGTATCTCTTCACAGTAGTAATTAGTTTCAACCTGCCTTAGTACCACACTACGAACTGTTAGATGCTTCACCTGGTTTATCTTCAAGTATTTGGTATTAGATTTTGGTTAACTCAGACTTCACTATTCTTCATTTACTTCTAAGACTAAATCCATTTTAATCATTCCCATTGTTTTGCTTCGTTTTCCTGAATCGATCGGATCTTGTAACAGTAGCCAAATTTCGTCTCATAATAATACTATTGATGAACGGAATAAATAAGGATTAAAATTTAATCAACCACTTGTAGCATTTCTTCTCCAGATTTTTCATTTTATATAAAAATTGTCAGAAAATGTTAAAACAACTCTTGCATATCACAAGTGTCATCAATCCCTTTTTTTATGACAATTTCTATTATGATTATTCGAGTTTATTCAGACTATATAAGCTAAACCATTACATATCTTGTAGCATTTTTAGTTAACTTGTCGTACGACAAATCGTTTTGTAATTTTTTTTTATTGTTTTTAGTTCGATAGTATTCAGGACCAGGACCAATTGGACCTTGGATCATGAGAAAAGTTAGCAATAACTTATGTTTTCCAGTCTAATACAAAATATCATCAAGCGAGAATGTTATATTCGGCTTGTCGGAATCTAATAAATGTGGGCGGACCACACCCATTTTTTGTTTCGGAGTTTACATTGGTCTTTGAACTATTTGTACAAATTTTCGCCTTATATGGGAAGTGGGTGTACCACGCTCATTTTTGGTTTCCAAATTTATATCGACTCTTGCACTATCTGTAAAAATTTTGATGTCGTACATGTTTTTGTTTAAGAGTTATCAGCAGAAAAGTATTAAATGAAGCTATAACGGACACCCTGTGTTTCTAGTATTTAGCCCATAACTTTTTTGTTTATTAACCGATTTTGCCCATTTTTGCTCAATACCAAATCATATATCCCGTTATTGCTTTCAACAGACAGACGGACGGACATAGCTAGATCGACTCAGAATCTAACCAGGACCCAGCAAATATATACTTTATGATGGGATCTTAAATGATTTTCTCGACATATTACGCACGGAATGACAAAATCAATATACCCCCCACCTAGGGTTGCCAGAATTGTTTGGTAGTTTAACTTGACATTTCGAAAAATTCAACTTGATTTTAAACAAATCAACTTGACATAACCACAAATGTTAAAAAAAATTAAAACCTGAAGAATATTGTAGACGCATCAATTATATCCAAAAAAATTTTAAATTTTTCAACGAAATTTTATTAGGACCAAAAAAATTAATTTAAACAAAAAATATATAATACTCAGAGTAGTATAAATGTTTTTATTACAATGTTTTCCACGTCGACTGATAAAGCATTGAACGCACTTTTTACACAATTTTTTATCACATTGTAGTTGGAATTAGCTTTTATTATTTTATTGTTTTCATTTTTTCTTTTCTATTTTTGAAACACGGAATTTTGGACACCATAATTTACAGCTGCATTATTGGTGCTGTATGAAGTAATTTTTTGAAGATCTAGTTTATTTTCTATAGTTATTCTTTTAATAATTTTGAAAATATCTGTTGAAGTTTCATTCGGATCTTCATAGAAATCCAGATTTTGTCTACGAATACCATTTTTAATACTAAAATACTGCATATGGATACGTTTTTATATTTCCAATATATGATGCGTCACTACAGATTCCAAAAAATAAACTTTCTTTTAAAGCACTTGAAACTTTTTCTTGTGAATATGGAGCCAATACGTTTCTTGCAATTGCTGCTACTTTAGTACGACCACAAGTAATTTTGTTAGCAATTTTACTATCGCGGTATAAATATAAACACAATTAGAATTGGCAATCTAAACTGTTATAACTAAGTCCATGTATTATATTATGAAAAACAAATAATAATTCAGCCTTTGAATCAAAAGATTAATCCTTTAATACTGCCGGTACTACAAAATTTTTTGGGACAATGCCGCTTTTTAATTTTAATTTTTTCTTACAAATATATTTGATATTACTTAAGCACTCACAAATTTCATAATCAAATAAAGTTTTAAAATCATTTCTTGCACTTATTGTCAGTGATGGGCAAAAATAATTACAATCTGTAACGGACAAAACCATACTTTTTATATTTGACTAAATTTATTATATTTTTTAAGAAATTTAAACTGTAGAATATTTTTAGCTTGACAAATTGTATTTTAACTTGAAACTTGACAAGACCTAAAATATCTTGACAATCAAGCTCATTCAAGCCCGTCTGGCAACCCTACCCCCACCTCATCTTTTTGATGGTAGACATAAAAATATTTTTATTTTTTTTTTTTACTTTTGAAGAGATTTGATCACTTTTTGTCTCAGAATTCCTTACAACTTTGTTATTATTATTTATTACCCTGAAATCAAAATGGACCACTTTGGTCTCTATGGACACCGACTTTAAATTAGTTAAAATTTACTCAATCAACATTTTCTAGCAAGTTAAAAAAAGAAATTCTAATTTCTTATTTTTTCTTTATGACTGTGTGCGGACAAGCGACCTAATTTCAAGAATTCAATCTTCTGCAAATATTTAGAATATATTGCATTCAAGAAAAATATTTTAAAACAACGACAGAAAAATTTATTACGAAAATTGTGTGTTTTGTTTTATTTGAATACACGCTTTACACGTTTAAGAATAGATCTTACAGGGAAATGAATTAAAATTGATTAACTCTTAGTTGTGCTTTTTCTCTGTCTTCAAAATAGTCCAAATAGAAGCAACGAGATTGTTAAATGATCGATCTCCATATATATATATATATATATATATATATATATATATATATATATATATATATATATAGCCAAGAATAGGGCACAGAATTATAACCAAATTTCATACAAAAATAATCATGTTGTATAAAGAACGTCGAAACGTATGTACTGGAAGATTTTTCGTAGCCTCCGGGTCGAGGAAAAGTTGAAGATAAGTTTAGGACCGAAAAGCTGAGGAAATTTCCGAAAGAATTCGTGGTGTGGCAAGATTTCTTTATTTATCTGAATAAGACATAACCATATTGGTTTTATTGCTACCTTATACAAGAGAACCTTGTAGACCAGGTCTAGAGATGACCGTGGGCCAATTAAACAATGCATTTGAGGAGATTTTATTTTAATTTGTGCAACTTTTGCATCCATGATGGGTCCATGTTAGTCGGCGGTTAAGGTTAATACCTAGATACTTTTCTTTGTTCTGTTCGGGAATTATGACATTGTTAATCTGTTAATATGGGGGCAATTTTCCCTTCGTAAAGTGAACTTGATGTGAACACATTTCGCAGCATTTACCCTAATTTTCCATTTGTGCAGCCATAGGGTTTTCATGTATGCTTACATACATATGGGCAGACATATCTGATGAGTATAGTATATATAGGAGAGGTCCTAAAATACTTCCTTGTGGTACACCAGCTGATATTTGTTTACGTAAAGAGATCCTGTCTTTCGATCTTATCTGAAAAGATATATTTATTATATAGTTTTTCAATAATTAATGAACATTTTCTGGTTGTAGCGGAGTAATTTTGTGTATTAAGCCATTATGCCAGATTTTATCAAAAGCTTGATAGATGTCAATAAATAGTGTAGAGCAATATTGTTTGCTCTCGAAAACTTTTCTTATGAGATTATTAATTCGGTGCACTTGTTCTATAGTGCTATGTTTCCTTCTGAAATCAAATTGATGGTTAGGTATACTGCAGTTATTTTCAAGGAATAGTAAAAGAGAAAAAACATTTCGCAATATGGTTGCCCCAACAATATTATTTTCATCGCAATGATATATTGTCATCGCAAACATCGTTTTTGTTGAATATATTTTATTTAAAAAAAAAAATTTTGTTGTAGCAATTATATTTTTATTCTCAATTCACAATTATTTTGTTGGTACAACATGTTCAGCAATATGTTTAAATTAGAACCACATTATTGTTAGTATAATTCTATGTGCAAAAAAATTATTTTCAATACGATATTTTTGTGTTTGTAATTTTGAATTGACAAATATTTTTTATTGGCAACAATATACATAATTAGTACTTTATAATAAGTATACTTGCTGATTTTTATACAGTTTTGTATGCTTCTTCCATAGAGCTAGTTATCTGGCGGCGTCTTAAAAATATATTAGAAAATATACTGAATTTATATGCAAAGAAGTGAGTTATTTAAAATTAATTATTTTACTTTAAATTAAACTAGAAATAAATATTTTACATAAGTGTTTTAGATTGTGAAAATATTTTAAATGCACAATATGCAAAGAAAACAACCATATCATTGCTATATATATGAATCAAGTATATATACAACAAAAATATGGTTGCAGATCAACAATATTTGTATTGTGATTCAACCATATTGAATTGAATCAAGTACATTTACAATAAATATGATTGCATATCAACGATATTTGTATTGTGATTGAACCATATAATTGTTATATACATAATATGAAGCCAATATTTCAATCATTATATGATGATATATCCAACCACAATATAATTTACACACAACAATAAACTCCAACCATAAAACTCTCGATTATGGTTGCTATTGACCATATTTTTTTTTTTTTTTTTTTGCATGCATAGGCTGCAATCTGTTTTCTTAGTACGGTCTAAGTTTCTTAGATAGTTCTTAAGTTTCGAATTCTTTTTGGTTTTTCAAAGCTACAAAAGGTGTGTTTTGCGTTATAGTATCCTGTCGGTATAAATCTTGCAAAATCTGATTACGATTAATAGAATATCTAGGAGGACAATACATACAGGATATTGTTATATTGTTACGGAAATATTTATTGAAGTATCCTGAATGTGATCCGTTCTGTAATCTGGCATTGAAAAATGCTTTATATATTTACGAACTTATTTTGAGTAAAGTGAGTTGCAGATACCAATAGCACATCAATATCTTGCAACTGTAAAAATTGTTGAACTTTATGTTCAGAAATATGAAAAAAAAAAATCGAA
This sequence comes from Protophormia terraenovae, assembly GCA_951394005.1. Classification (NCBI taxonomy): domain Eukaryota; kingdom Metazoa; phylum Arthropoda; class Insecta; order Diptera; family Calliphoridae; genus Protophormia; species Protophormia terraenovae. The sequence continues at coordinate 105,174,423 of OX596076.1, read as the reverse complement.
AAACCCGAAAAAAGACATATTTTCATTTTGATCAAACTCACGAATGGAAAATGTCAGGACAAAAATTTTAAGAATTATTTTCTCTCCATACAAACGGAGCCACTCTAAGGTATATGGACATCAAAAGTTTATACAAATAAGTCCCTTTAGTAAAAATAATGATGTTAGTAACGTGATTTTACAATTCCAAATAAAATGGGAAGAGTTTGTATATTGTATATAACTAATCAGATTTAAATAATTATGATTTCACTACTTAAAATATCGATAAGACATGTTTTGTATGTATATTCTCTTATTTAATTTCACATATATATATATATATATATATATATATATATATATATATATATATATATATATATATATATATATATATATATATATATATATATATATATATATATATATATATATATATATATATATATATATATATATATAATATACGATGGTGAGTGTATATATATATATATATATATATATATATATTGATTTTTAATTCTGTCAAAATTTCTATGAAAAAGTAAATATAAAATATTTTTTAATCGTAAAGTGATCTAATTCTTTCCGATAATATTATATAATAGACTATAAGAAGCATAAAAAGTCGGGATCAAAATAATTTATATTTTCACCTTTTATTAAATCTTTTTATTAATTTTTATGAGCCTACATTTTCTATCGAAGTAATATGTACATATTAATATTTTAAAAATTTTTTTTATTTTTAATTGGGTATCTTCTTATAAAATATAAAAATTTAATAAACGCCGAATGTAAGAACTCCTAGAGGACAAACGGGTCCGGGTAGAGATTTATGGACCTATGTTTTTATAGACGAATTTTGTTCATTGGATTTCAATGAGCTAAAACTAACTATTTTGCCAAAAAATTACTTAAAGTTCATATGTTCAATGAGATTTATAAACCAAAAAGGTCATGTCAATACAAATATCTAAAAATAACTTACACAATTAAATTAATACCAACCAAAAGTGTGAGAAAATATTGAACATAAATGGAACTCTTAACAATTGCAAATAGATGTCAAGAACAGGTGAGAAAATAAAAAAGTCTTCTACAATATTATAATACTCGTATTAAAGAGCATTATTGATAAAAATAATACAAGGGTGTGTTATTTATGTTTATTTATAAAGTTTATCAATAAAACCATGTTTTATATTTTAAATAAATTATTAAATTAAACAAATAATAATTTCCCTTATATGTCTGTCAATAAAGTTGCACTAATTGTTCTATATGCTAAAAACGTATAAAAAAACTGTTAACTTAAGAAGTTAGAGAAAATAATGAAACATGTCATTTTTAATTTTCTTACTTTTTTTTACAGTAATGTTTTGTATGTGTGTCCTTTTCTAATAATTTTGTTAAAAAAATATATAAATAAATTTTGATTGATATCGTCGTCTCTACTTTAACAAGCCGCGGAGCCTCACGTTAATTTAATTTTTTTTCTTTTTTACAATTTAAACATTTAACAAGACATTCATTAAATTGTTATTTCATTTCGTTATTTTATTTTTTTATCTTTTTAAATAAACAAATATATATTCTTTAGCAAATAAATAAACAAATACTACTACAACTATTCTACTACGTTATTTACTTAATTTCTTGTTGTTTTTGCTGTTCATGTTTTTTTTTTCTGTATTTTATATATACATTTTTATATTCATAGATAGAAATAAAAATCTACTTTCATAAGCAGTCCCTGTGAAGTGTTTGCTTTAATGTCAAAGTATATTCATTTAATAACACATAATTGTATCTGAATACAATATCGTTATATATAACAAATATTCAATATTTAAGACTTGTTAATATGAAATAGTAGAGTGAATGGTTTTTGGTTCTTTTTGGATTTTTTTTGTGTGTAAGAAATAAAATCATAATTTTAATTTTGTGAAATTAAATAAGAGAATATACATACAAAACATGTCTTATCGATATTTTAAGTAGTGAAATCATAATTATTTAAATCTGATTAGTTATATACAATATACAAACTCTTCCCATTTTATTTGGAATTGTAAAATCACGTTACTAACATCATTATTTTTACTAAAGGGACTTATTTGTATAAACTTTTGATGTCCATATACCTTAGAGTGGCTCCGTTTGTATGGAGAGAAAATAATTCTTAAAATTTTTGTCCTGACATTTTCCATTCGTGAGTTTGATCAAAATGAAAATATGTCTTTTTTCGGGTTTTTCGATTTTTTTTTTTCATATTTCTGAACATAAAGTTCAACAATTTTTACAGTTGCAAGATATTGATGTGCTATTGGTATCTGCAACTCACTTTACTCAAAATAAGTTCGTAAATATATAAAGCATTTTTCAATGCCAGATTACAGAACGGATCACATTCAGGATACTTCAATAAATATTTCCGTAACAATATAACAATATCCTGTATGTATTGTCCTCCTAGATATTCTATTAATCGTAATCAGATTTTGCAAGATTTATACCGACAGGATACTATAACGCAAAACACACCTTTTGTAGCTTTGAAAAACCAAAAAGAATTCGAAACTTAAGAACTATCTAAGAAACTTAGACCGTACTAAGAAAACAGATTGCAGCCTATGCATGCAAAAAAAAAAAAAAAAAAATATGGTCAATAGCAACCATAATCGAGAGTTTTATGGTTGGAGTTTATTGTTGTGTGTAAATTATATTGTGGTTGGATATATCATCATATAATGATTGAAATATTGGCTTCATATTATGTATATAACAATTATATGGTTCAATCACAATACAAATATCGTTGATATGCAATCATATTTATTGTAAATGTACTTGATTCAATTCAATATGGTTGAATCACAATACAAATATTGTTGATCTGCAACCATATTTTTGTTGTATATATACTTGATTCATATATATAGCAATGATATGGTTGTTTTCTTTGCATATTGTGCATTTAAAATATTTTCACAATCTAAAACACTTATGTAAAATATTTATTTCTAGTTTAATTTAAAGTAAAATAATTAATTTTAAATAACTCACTTCTTTGCATATAAATTCAGTATATTTTCTAATATATTTTTAAGACGCCGCCAGATAACTAGCTCTATGGAAGAAGCATACAAAACTGTATAAAAATCAGCAAGTATACTTATTATAAAGTACTAATTATGTATATTGTTGCCAATAAAAAATATTTGTCAATTCAAAATTACAAACACAAAAATATCGTATTGAAAATAATTTTTTTGCACATAGAATTATACTAACAATAATGTGGTTCTAATTTAAACATATTGCTGAACATGTTGTACCAACAAAATAATTGTGAATTGATAATAAAAATATAATTGCTACAACAAAATTTTTTTTTTTAAATAAAATATATTCAACAAAAACGATGTTTGCGATGACAATATATCATTGCGATGAAAATAATATTGTTGGGGCAACCATATTGCGAAATGTTTTTTCTCTTTTACTATTCCTTGAAAATAACTGCAGTATACCTAACCATCAATTTGATTTCAGAAGGAAACATAGCACTATAGAACAAGTGCACCGAATTAATAATCTCATAAGAAAAGTTTTCGAGAGCAAACAATATTGCTCTACACTATTTATTGACATCTATCAAGCTTTTGATAAAATCTGGCATAATGGCTTAATACACAAAATTACTCCGCTACAACCAGAAAATGTTCATTAATTATTGAAAAACTATATAATAAATATATCTTTTCAGATAAGATCGAAAGACAGGATCTCTTTACGTAAACAAATATCAGCTGGTGTACCACAAGGAAGTATTTTAGGACCTCTCCTATATATACTATACTCATCAGATATGTCTGCCCATATGTATGTAAGCATACATGAAAACCCTATGGCTGCACAAATGGAAAATTAGGGTAAATGCTGCGAAATGTGTTCACATCAAGTTCACTTTACGAAGGGAAAATTGCCCCCATATTAACAGATTAACAATGTCATAATTCCCGAACAGAACAAAGAAAAGTATCTAGGTATTAACCTTAACCGCCGACTAACATGGACCCATCATGGATGCAAAAGTTGCACAAATTAAAATAAAATCTCCTCAAATGCATTGTTTAATTGGCCCACGGTCATCTCTAGACCTGGTCTACAAGGTTCTCTTGTATAAGGTAGCAATAAAACCAATATGGTTATGTCTTATTCAGATAAATAAAGAAATCTTGCCACACCACGAATTCTTTCGGAAATTTCCTCAGCTTTTCGGTCCTAAACTTATCTTCAACTTTTCCTCGACCCGGAGGCTACGAAAAATCTTCCAGTACATACGTTTCGACGTTCTTTATACAACATGATTATTTTTGTATGAAATTTGGTTATAATTCTGTGCCCTATTCTTGGCTTTTACATTTTTTGCAGCATTCTAGTCGGGAACTTTTTGGACTTTATATGTTCTTAACTCCGCATTAGCTTTCACTTTTCGCACCAAATAGTCAGAGCACTAAGCTAACCGGTCTGCTTTTCTACCAGATGTGTTTGGAGTTCTTTTCAATATGCTTTCAATTTACTTGGCCTTCTCAATATCGTGTGGATTTTTTCTTCTCGAACCTTGTTTCCTATCAATGGTCGAATTCTCCTGATACTGTTTAATAACCTTGGAAACAGTTTGACAGTTTAATTCTTTGACCAATTAATTGTAGGACACATTTGAATTTTTTTAATAATTTATAGCACGTACATTATTTTCGTCACTCATTTTGATCAAACTCTCAACAAATCAACATGGTTGTCATTAAAAATAATAACTGACATATTTTTGAATGTTAACTAGATTAAAAAAATTTAAATATAGCTTCGATAAAAGTTTTTCGATCGCACAACTTAATAATATTAATTAAATTTTAGGTTAAGTTTTGAATACTCATTGTAAGTTTGTAAAAAGAAAGATTCAATAAAACAAAATAAATGATTTTAGTATTTTTTTTTTCTTTTCCTTACTCCCAAATATTTTGCTGTGAATATTTTCTGAGTTTTGGGATTTAATAAATATTTTGTTTCGTGCTGTAAACATGATAGTAATGAACAAAAAAAGGACCATTGGAATATAAAATTCCTCCTGGGGAGTATTGGGATAAAATAAAGAAAAAATTGTCATATAATGGAGTCATTTTTTGAAGGTAATATAAGAAGAATTCCGAAAAAAAATTTCTGTGTGTGAACACTGACTTATAAGTATTTATTAATAATATTTTCTAGATTAAATAAATAACACTATTTCTAATTCAATGAATTTTAAGTAAATAATGATGTTGATGATGCACTTATTAAAGTACTCAACGATTTATTTTTATTAAATCAATTAACAAAAAGGTTAGAGCTAATAAATTATATAAACTATAAATTATCTTTTTATTGAATTGTGCAAAAGTATTTTATTCTAAGAAGTATTCAGGTTTATTTTTTTTATTCCTTCCTGTTCAAATTGTAAATTAAGGACAATATACTTTTAAAACTCTGTCCACCATAAGGTGTTTGTGAAAGCCACCTATTTTTTCCATTAATTATTGTATACTTTTACTTATTTTTTTTATTGTCATTTTATATCTGAATTTTTTTATATTTTGTTATCAATAATATTAATTTTTTGAATTTAAGCAAACCGGAATATACTATTTACTTTGAAGAACATTATATATATTTAGTATATAGACATTTTCCTGATAAGCCGTATAAACAACTTAACACTGAACTAAAGAAAGTAAAAGACAGTCGTCGTAGATTATTTTTTGATTTTCTATTTAAAAATAGATTTCGTCATTAAACAATAAAAACAATTTTTTGGCACATTTTTTCATATGAGAACAATGATCTAAATCAATAATGGCCATGATTGAAAAAAAATGCTAAAGAAATGTAGGTGAATAAGTATCGAACTTAGAAAATCAGACAGACGGTGATGGTTTAGTCATTAGACCAAATAGCTGTCATCAATTGCAGTGATGTTAACTTAGGTACGGTACAGGAAAAGAAGATTTGTTGAGGCAATTGAAATGGTGCTGATCCTAATTTTAATTTTCTGTAAAATTTGATTACCACAACTAAATCATTAAATTGACAACACTAAGTTCAAAATTGTGGTAGCCTTTTTTTTTTTTGCTAATAGAAAAAAATAAAAAAAATCGTCGTGGCAACCGAATTGTTGTCCAAACGAATCATTTAGTTTTGTCTATTAAATTTATTGATTGTGTTAAACATTTTGGGATATGTGTTTCAAGTGTGTTTTTTCCTTATACTGTTGATATAATTTTTATTTCCACAAGAAAAATTTTTAGCTTTAGTTTTTTAATTATTACAACAAAAAATCGTTGGCCATGATTAAATAAAATATTTCTAAACTGAATTTCCGTTACCGAAACTAAAAATTTATTTAATACAATTTAGGCTTAAAAAAACTAATTTATTGGTTGTCGCAACATATGATTTTTTATTTTTTTGTTTCAATTTTCACTCTTAAATTTTTGTTTTGCTAAACTAAACGCTAAATTATCCACTCTGATCATGATGTTCATGTGCAAATTATATTTTCAATTTAATGGTTTTTATTGCTTAATGAAACAAATTAAATTTCAATCGAATTATTTCGATCAATCTCCAGGGGGTCAAAGGCCTAAATAATTATGAATTTAGTTAAGAATTTTATTTTTATTTTTCATCTTAATTTTTTTTTTCATTTTTTACATGCTACAAAAACCATATAATGAAATTTTATTTAAAAATACATTCATTTTTGCACAAATTTATTGACATTTCTTATATATTCAGCAACAAATTCATGTGACAAATAAAACGTAGAAAGAATCGAAAAGAAAAAAAAAAAAGAAAAACAATTTAAAAGCAAACGCTCATCCATCAATACAGTTTTCCGTACATTGACTGTATTGAATGCTGTCGCATACAAAGTCACTTAAAAATAGCAAAATTAAGCAAAAAATAAAAAAGAAAAAAAAAAAATCGAAAAAAAGTATCACCAAAGTACTTACAAAATCGAAAACAAAATGACACCGACAAATTAGATTTTAAACGTAGCATTGCAAAATAAGTCAATGAAAATGAATGAAAAATTACTCTGACATTTAGAATTGAAAATTTGCGGTTAAAAAGCTTTGAAAAAAAAAAAAAATCAAACGTTTAACGTTAACACAACAGCAGGAGATGAATGATGATCTAGTAAAAGTTTTCTTGAAATAAACATTTTTTTTACGATATTTATTTTGTTGTATTTATTTACGATCAATATAATAATATTTATGCGTGTGATTTCTTTGTTTATAGAGATTGGCCTTCGAATTTGCTTATATTTTTTTTTTTTTTTTTGGTATTAAAAATGGTGTTTGCAAAAAAAGAAATTTTCCTCTCATTTAACAGGTAGCAACATGTGAAAAATACATATTAGATTTTTTATTTTCTTCACGTTGCTGCTTTCTTTGGAAGGTGAAATAATTTTTGTCGAATGTGAAATTTTGAATTCAAAGGTTTTTAACCTTAAACAAAATTTATAGAGCTTTTTATACATATGTTCACCATACTCTAAAGTGAATACACAAAATAATATGTCAATTTACGTTAAATTATCGACCAATGACTAAATAACACAGGGAAACACTGATTTATTAAGGTTCAAATATTAACATTATTTCTCAAAAATATGCTTAAAATTCAAGTATTAAGTATTTCTCATCATAGTCAGGAGAATTTTCAACACATTTTAACTATTTTCCCTAATTATGATTCTCCATGTTCTAACGTTTCCTTTGATATCAAATACTTTAAAAAAATATTTACACTTTGTATGAAAACTAACAAAAACTTTTATACATTGCGTTTGTGCTTGTAACCATGTTGCATTTTCTGGCCCTCCTTTTTTTTCTTCCCGAACTAGGTTTTCTATTAATGGTCAAATTCTCTTGATACTGTTTAATAACATTGGAAACAGTTTGACGGTAGAAATTTAATTCTTTGGCCAATTTTCGTAGGACCTACTTGGATTTTTTAGAAATTGTTTAATAATTTGTAGCACGGACATATTTTTCGTCACTCACTTTGATCAAACTCACAACAAATCAACATGATTGTCATTAAAAATAATAACTGACATATTTTTCAAAAATAACTACACAGAAAAAATTATTACTGTCTTTTTTTTCAATTAACTCAGTTATTTAATTTTGCATCAAAATTTAATAAATATATTCAAGAAAAAATAAAATAAAAATAAATTTTGGTATGATTTTATTTCCTATACACATTTTTAATTCATTCAATCATCTACTTGATTGATTTAATTAATTTATTAATTGGAAATATTTTTCTGTTTTACATTTTTTTAAGTTTTTAGTAATTGATATTTATCATATATATTTGTTAAATGGTGATTTTTTTTGTGTAGATAAAAAAAAATAATAAATATTGCTTTCGAAAAAAGTTATGAAGCAAAACGTGTGTTAAGATTTTTTCGATCGCACTCCTTATAGTGCAAACTGCTTAAATTTACAAATCGCAATTTATCGCTAGAAGTCAATTGGAAAAAAGATGATTAGCGACTTAGTACTTATTAATACCGTTTATCCGAATTGTCTTAGAAATTTCGTGCCGCAGTCATTTTCTTAATTTAGCTCTTAAATACCATGAAGTAAAATTAATAAGTAATTATTTACTTCAGTTTGAAAAATAAATTAAAATTTCAAACTAAAAAAATATATTCTTATCATTTGCCATTTATTAAAAGAGGAAATTAGACATAAATTTATCAAATAAATTGAAAATATTTGATAACAAATTGTAATAAAAAAAGAAAAAAGATTTACTACCAAATATTTATTGTTAAAAAAATCTAATAAATATTTTACAATTTAAAAATTATTATTAAAAACAAATTGCTGTAGTAGTAAATTGAACTCTATTAATAGATAAAAAAAAATGCATTTGATTGACTTTCAAAATATAAAAATTGACACTGAAACTAATCATTTAAGCATAAACAAGTTAATAATATTAATAAAGAAATAAATCGTATTGTAAATGCAATCAATTGTAAAATCGAAATAAAATCAAAGCTTAAAAAATTCTTAAAATGTTGTAAGAGAGATAATCATCTGAAAAACAACAAAAAAAAAAAAGTTAATTCATTTTGCCTTGACCTTGTTATCACACGCATAACAAAAAAAACCCAACACATACATAAAAAAATATTGACTAGAAATATATTCAAGAGGTTTTTATTTTAATGTATAATACACACTTACAGAGTGTTACTCATACTACTCGACCATCATCACCCTACTCAATTTGGTATTATGTCATCTTCTCTGTCATAACAACAAATATAATAAAAGCAGAAGCAACCTAGAATAACACTAATATGTGGTGGATATATTCCTTACAAAAACAACAACAGAAAAAAACTCCTATATTTTTCGTTAAAAATATACACAAATACATACAAAAAATGATGACATAGTCATAATAAAATATAAATTTATCCATAAATATAAGGGTGACACAAATTCATAAGGAGAAAAAACGATCAAGAGCTTCCAAAAAAGAACATTTTCACCACTTCAAAAGTAGCACAAAGTGCATATTTTAAAGTTTTTTTTGGAAGCTCTTAATAATTACTTGCAAAAAAAGTGAAAATAAATGAATTTTTAGCGGGAAAGAAAAAAAGAAAAAACATTTTTCAATTTAAAAACATTTTTATTATATTTTAAAAAATTGTATAAACATAGTTTTAAGGGAATTTCATTATTTGTTAACTTTTTCTCTTTTGCGCTTTTATTTTATATTTATTTGCAAAAAAATCAGTAAAGTTGTAAATTCAATTGGAAAAAATAATAGGGACGCACTATAAAAAATATAAGAAAAATTTTTACTTTTAAAACATTTCTTTATTATTTTTTTATTTTTATTAAATTATATTTATTTTTATTAAATTATATTTATTTTTATTTTTAAATTGTTCGTTAACCCGAATCGAACCCACATTCTTCTGACGTATTTTACGTTTTATAGTCTTCAACGCTAACCACTCAGCCACAGATTGTTATTACGCGCGAGTTGCTAATTGCGCACTTAACATCTCTGTTAGAAATTAACTCAAAAAAATTATTATTTTTAAATAAACATATTAAAAATCCGTAAAGCAAAGTTTATGTGATTAATTTAACCATATTGGTTTCGTGTTTATGATTTATGTCTTCGGTAAATAAATTCGAAAATGGGTCGTGGTGTTCATTGTATTGAATCTGAAAAAAATGTTATTCTTAAATTAAATTCGGGCGGGTTATCAATTAGAAAAATTGCACATATAATGAAGTGTTCCAAAACTAAAGTATTCAATGCCATTCATTCGAAAAAGTCATAAAACTAGAGGTAGAAAGCCTAAAACGTCGGCGGGTTTTGACCAACGTTTAGTTCTAGTTTCCAAAAATAACCCCTTTATGTCATCAAGTACCCTTAAAAATTAATTGTGTGCTTCAGTGACAAGTCGAACAATAAGAAATAGGCTGTAGGAAGTCGGATTAATGGGACGCAGTCTGAAAAAAGTACCACTGTTGAGCAAGAAAAACATACAAAAAAGGTTGGAATTTGCCAGGCGACACCTGTGCCTTAAAAACTGAAACAACGAACCATGGTCAGACGAAAAAAAAGTAAATTTATTTGGATCTGACGGAAAATCATTTGTCATCCTGCAAATGCTGAATTTGATCCAAAATATGCCAAAAAAAAAAAAAAAAAACAAAAAACCGTCCAACACGGTGGTGGTTCTATAATGCTATGGGGGTGTTTTTCGGCCTCTGGAGTTGGTCAAATAGTTTGAATTCAGGGAAAAATGAAGTTCGGATTCCAGAATAAAATGCTTCCATTTGCTGAGGATGAAATGTCACTAAAATGGGAATTCATGAAGAAGAAGTGTCAAAACGTGGTTTCAGCAGAATGAAGTGCTTGTAATGGAGTGGCCCTCCCAATCACCGGACTTAAACCCCATTAAGCATCTCTGGGGAGTCCTCAAAAATATAATTGGTAGCTTTAAATCAAAAAATAAACAAGAGTTGTGAGAAAAAATTCAAGAAACCTGGTACTCAATTCCGCCCGAGGTATGTGCGAATCTTGTGGGATCTATGAATCGCCGTTGTCAGGATGTTATAAAAATGAAAGGATCTTAAACCAAGTATTGAAAAAGTATTTTAAAATTATGGTAATGTTAAAAAAAAAATAAATATTTTTTCCAAAACTTTAAGTGTCCCTATTATTTTTTCTAGGCCTTTTTTAAAAAAATAATTTTTTTGGCAGAACTAGTTAATTACTTTTTCTTTATAAGTTAAAATATTTGAAGTTATTTAATTTTATGTATATTCTTTTTAATATTTATGGAATAGTAAATAAAAAAGTAAGAATATATTGAAAAATTAGAGTGTCCCTATTATTTTTTCCAACACTGAATATATTGCACGCTTTTTTGGGTACTCAATACTGTAAAGTACCCTAGAGGAAAGAGAACCAGTTCAAAATTAATCACCTGACTAGTTTTGAACCGGTTCCAGTTCCGGAACTTTATATGGGAGAAACCTGTCATATTTACATGGGGTTGTCATTGGAGGTGGCTAATTAGCCCCTTGGGACAGGTCATAGGACTGGTCCAAGAAGACATGTTCAGAGTCGATTAATATAAGAAAAATTTTTACTTTTAAAACATTTCTTTATAATTTTTTTATTTTTATTAAATTATATTTATTTTTATTTTTAAATTTTTCGTTAACCCGAATCGAACCCACATTCTTCTGACGTATCTTACGTTTTATAGTCTTCAACGCTAACCACACAGCCACAGATTGTTATTACGCGCGAGTTGCTAATTGCGCACTTTACATCTCTGTTAGAAATTAACTCTCAACTGATATTTAGTGAGTGTGGTGGTGACAACTGGCTCTCAACTGGAACTTTGGTGATGAGTTAGGTGTCAATTGGTACTCAACCGGTTCCCACAGGGTAGTTAGTCAATACCTTCAGAATTAAATTTTTTAATGATATCATATTTAAAATATAACGGCTAAAATACAACTCTGTATAAAGATACAAGTAAATTTTTAAATAAATGAAAATAATACTGGTCGACAAAAAAAATACAACACCATATACGAATAGTTGCACTTGATGTATTTTGATGTGCTAAACACGAATCTGCTTTCAGTTTTTTTCTATCAGGTCTGAATTTTTTTGATAACTAAGAACCGTTTACACGATTTATATAATAATGATACACCAAAATACTCATACGAAAATTGTCTTCAAATTATGTCAACAATATTTTTTATTCGCTCAGGAATTTCAGAGATATGGATCAAAATGTTCACGATTTTTCAAAAAAAATTTTTTTCTACTAATTACCAAATAACTAAGGAAATATTAACTGAACAAAAAATTATGTAAATTCAGCTTAAAGACAATTTAGGTCGCTATATATTGGAGTTTAATTTATCGTAATAGAACAAACCGTTCTCCGAGTTATACAAGTGTGATTGCCTAAAGGCGGGGTCATAGTAGTCATGCCCATAAAAAATTCAATACGTGATTGAAAAAAAGTAAAAGCTGATTCTTATTAAGCACGTTAAATTCCATTTAATCCACCTATTTTTTTTATTTTTTATTTAAGACGAAAAAAAAAAAATTTGTTTTGCCCGCTAGTGTATCTCCACTTAACTGTAGATGAATGCAATCATGATTTGTTTATCAATTTTTATAATACATAGCTTTATTTACTCGTAGTTTTGCCAGCTTTGAGATAAAGATGATAAACTGAAATATTTTTGATGTTTTCACTTTTAAAAAGAAGTTTTAGTAAAAAAGAAGAAATCTTAAATTTATCATGAACAATTTTTTTTCGTACACTTATTTCGAAATATCTCCAAAACTATTGAGCGGATACAAATTTGTTAGTAGAACGACAAATTTATTCCACATATTTTGGTGTATTATTTATATAACTCGTGCTTACCGTTCTAGAGTTATAATGAAATATACTCGAGTAATCGGAATTCCATCTAGTCCACATATTTTTTAAGAAGCACGAAAAAACATTTTTTTTTTTTTTTTTTGTCGACCAGTGTAATTATATTAATTTTTATTAATTTTATTGATTAAGTTGAATTTAAAGTTGACGTTTTTATTTAATTTGTGCTTTGTATAAACAAATTTACAAAATTTCATAATAATTGGTTAAATATATTCGTTTTAATTTTAAGTAAAAGAACATTTATTAAAAATTATATTTCAAATTAAAATATATTGAGTAGTATCGAGTAGAATTTGCTAGCACTAATTCTCATTCTTATAATCTATTCTATTACAACATTAAATTCCGAAATATAAACTCTTAACAAACGAAAAAGCCGATGACCTAGAGACAAATTTTATTGTCATTGATGATATAGTCAACCGCAACATTTCCGAGAGTCGATTTTTTTTTTTCCAAATCTAAAGCTATGTTCCCATTTGCCAAATATTTGACCAAATTTGCATGACCAATAGTTCTACAAAAACATTGTTTACCGTGACGCAAACAGCGTCAAACAAGATTCAGTAAAATTTTAGTTATGGTTAATTATAAGTAAAAAATATTTTCCCATTAAATTGGAAAAGTAAGAAAATATTTTATATAGTGGTTACGTCATTTTGGTCAAATATTTGAATAGTGTGAACATACCTTAAATGTTGTAAGCCTTCGATCATTACAAGACTTAAGGTATGTTCACACCAGTCAATTATATGACCAAAATGACGTAACCACTATATAAAATATTTTCTAAGCTTTTGATTTACTTTTTGTCCTGATTTAAAATCGCAGCCATTGTTCTTTTTTTAGTTCAATTAAAAATGTGCATACATATTTTTTGGACCTCCCTAATAAGAATATGAAAATACTCACATCAAAATTCTTGTTTTATAGCAGTAGAAGGGTCAGGTTCTTTGTGGATGTTATCAACAAATAAAATTCGCTAACAATTTTTGTCAATTTATGTTGTCGTCTAGTATCCTGGCTACAAAATGTTATAGAAATATTAATAAATTTCCTTTTTAAGGAGAAATTAAAGTAAAAAGAAATAAAAAATTAATAATGTTGATAAAAGCAGCAGTCATATAATAAAATATACAGTTATATAAATTTCATAGAGCGATAATGTTTTTTCTTACAAAAATTCTAATAAAAAAATAATTTAGCAATTTGCAAGGAAATAAGTTATTTAAAGAAAATAAGGATTATAATATTAATAAATTAAAAAAAAATAATAATAAGTTGAATTTTTATAATGTCTTCAAAATATTGATTATTAAATTCAATACATTATTCTAAATACTAATTGTTTACACAAAATTCTATTAAAAGAATAGTTTTTTTTCTGCTACTTCATAGTTACGATCTAAAAATAAAACTATTAAATTATTTCAAATGTTTGTTTTATCCTAAAAATATCTTTTTACTTTATTTTTTACAACTTGCAATGCAATGCGAGTAACACTAATCATTAAAAAAACATTTTCATTTCCTATTTGTCGACAAGACGACAAATACAATACACATACAATAGACGCGCTTAAATTGTTCAACAATAACAATAATATAAACATTTAACGTCAATATCTATTTTCGTATATCGTCAAACTTTGTGTAAATATTTTTCACCATCCATCCACCCGTCCATCTAATTTTTTTTTTCTATTGACTGGATAGTTAGTCACTCAGTCAGTTAGTCAGTCATATCGCCTAGAAAACGTTCATTTTATTCATTCATCTAACTAATACAAAATCAAATTGTTAGAAGAAAATAAGAGACATAATTTCTGAAAATTTGCTTTGATGACGTTATAAACAATAAAAGCAAAAGGAAAATAAAAAAAAAAAAATACTTATTTACAGAAATAAAATCTGAGAATAAAATACTTACTCGTACAAAAAAAAAAAAAATTGTATCATTCACATGCGTAAAATACTATTTAAGTAAAATCTAGAATATATATATATATTGTAAGTATTAAAACAATAACAATATGAATCTATACATTCAAATGTACATATATTTGTTCATATAACATATAATAGAAGGCGCTTAATTTTCAAAAGACTTTCCTTTTCCAACTGCGAGACAACATATTTCATAGACAAACAAACGCTAACACATGTGTTTACGAAGTTAGAGACAAACAAGACACAACCCACTTTATATATGTTCAAATTATATTCATTCACATAAACACTTTAGAACAAAAAAAAAAAAAAAAAAAAAAAAAAAAAAAAAAAAAAACAATTTTACTCTTCAATTTTCACACACAAAACTCAAACATCCAACACCTATCACAACACTAATACAAACACCATTTATATCTACAATTTATCCTTCAAATGAAGACACAAGAATGAAAATTGAAACAACAAAAATGTGTTGTTACGTATTTGTATCAGAGTTTTAAAGGAATGAAAGACGTTTTTGATATGGGAGAAAAAATAAAAATAAAATAAACAAAAAAAAAAATATTTATTGAATTAGTAAGCAAATCATTGACGTCACTATGATATAATTTACTAAGAAGGAAAGGAGAATAAAGTTATTATAAAGATATTATTTATGGATTAAATCAACTATATTAAGCGTACAGGCAACAAATATATCCAATATTTCTTTGTATGTATTTATACTTTTTAGAAAATGCTTGCATAATTTGGGGTTTTAGCGCTTGTTTTCGTTTTTTTCCCATAATTAAGGCCACATATGATAGGGAAGCATTGACATTTTCATTATTCCAAACATGATAGACAAAAATTTGATACTAACCATTAACAAGATCTAAGCTTAAACGCTCAGAGACATGTTTATATTTTTGCTTATTATAAATTTAAAGCTACTCTTAAACTATCTAAATTCTAACCTGAGTTAAACAGCGGAAATGTGTTTAGGAATTTTGGCAAAACATCAACCATCCCTTTCTTATTTAGCACAACATTGATGGGTTTGATAAATTATATGATGTGAGCTCTGGACAAAACTTTATAGAATCTTTATTCTTAACATATGAATTTATATGAAGATTATATGGGCAATTAGAAATCAAAACCACCTTGCTCAGGACCATCAATGTTCTTATTGTTTACCTTAAGAGATCATGTGTAAA
The DNA here is from genome assembly GCA_951394005.1 of Protophormia terraenovae. Classification (NCBI taxonomy): domain Eukaryota; kingdom Metazoa; phylum Arthropoda; class Insecta; order Diptera; family Calliphoridae; genus Protophormia; species Protophormia terraenovae. The sequence goes on along the minus strand of OX596076.1, from coordinate 105,158,199 downwards.
TATTACATGTCTAAAACAAGAGTAGAATCTAACCAAGCCAACGCATATATGGAATAATAACACAGGTCAACAATAAAAAAGTATCTGAAAAATCATGTTGCAGATATTGTAGGTATAGTCGTCCCAATCAGTTTTTTTCCATCACGTCACATTTTTAACCCATTGAGGACCAAAGAAAATATGGTTCCATGATGAGTTTTTAGGTTATAAATTTTCAAAGTAATATGTAGAGCAAATAAGTTACTCATGTTTTATAGCCAAGACATGGGGCTACAAAAATGTAGTAATAGTCAAGTGTTTAACTTGTCACACATAGCCCCTAGAAGTCTTTAAAATTGTAAAAATAAATAAATTTTCTATTAACCCTCATAAAACCATTGAAAAATGAGGGGTAAGGAATGGGTGTAGAGGAGAAAATTGTATTTGGTATAATAAACAAAAGACCATAGATCTCAAAAATGGTAAAAAAAATTTAAAATCGCACTGACAGAAAATGCGTAGCCATGAAAAATATGAAAAAAAAATATATTGTGCATAAAATGGGCTAATTTTAACTCCTTAGACTAAATATAGTGCAGAAAGTTAAATTAAACATTTCCATGACGTCACAATTTTAAAATATATAATTTTTTTTATTTTTAACTTCATTGAAAAATATATGGATATTTTTTTCTTCGTTTAGGATTTAAGAATGTACTATTTTTAACTTTTACTCATATTAAGAAGCAGCAATAGTCAGTCATCAAAATATTATTCCATATGCATTGATATAATCTATAAGTAATATCATTTTGGTGCAAAAGCTTCCATTGTTCTTCGCATATTTTTAAAATTTTTTTCAGAGCTTTTAGCAACTTTAAAAACTTTTAGGTGATATATGGAGGGCATGTTAGAGATATGGCATATTCTACACTTTTGTCTATTGTTCCTTCTCTATAAAATACGGATCTATAATTTGCTCTATCTATTACCCAGAAAATTATATAACCTAAAAATTTCTTAGAGGTACATATTTCATTTGGTAATCAATGGGTTAAAAGTGTGATGTGATGGAAATGTTTCATGTTACTATTTTCACTACATTTAGTCTTAGAAGTAAAAATTAAACAAAATTATTCAAGATATAATTTTTTTTCTAATTTTTTGTTAACTCTATTAATTAAATTTGGATTTTTATTTTTTCATTTCTTTTGATGGCTATGCATTTTCTGTTAATGTGATTTTAAAAATGTTACCATTTTTGAAATCTTCGGTCTTGTATTAATTATATAAAATACAAATTTCCCCTATACACCCACTCCTTATCCCTCATTTTTTAATGGTTTTATAATTGAGAAATTCTTGATTTTTACAATTTTAACGACTTCTAGCGATTGAAAAATCATGGGTGCCATACATTTTGGTAAAAAAAAGTTTCGATTTTTGAATCGAAATGGGTATAAAAAAATTCGTAATTTTATGCTGGTTATGGAAAAAATATTTTAAACAATTTTTCCATGGGATTTTGTTTCGCTAAAAGACTTTTTAAGGCATTTTGATGAAAAATTTTTTGGAAAAATTTGAAAAATTATATATTATCCACAGTACTTACTACAATGCAAATTTTTAATATTTTAGACTTAAAGGTAATAAAATTATAATATTCTTATCCATTTTTTAAGAAAAATATCAACAATTTTTTTTTTTTTGCATGATGTACTAAAATGACGGTTAATAGACCAAAATTTTTGCGAACATTTTTTAAATATTTTTTCTATAATTGACTAAAAATAACGAATTTTTTGATACCCATTTCAAGAAAAAACTCAATACTATTTTTTGGCTAGACCCGTGATTTTCAATCGCTGATAAGGAACTGAAGATAAATTTTAAAAGTTGTTTTAATATTTTTCCCATATTAAGCTAATTTTTACGCATCGTTTGAGGGGTCTTTCTACAAAATTTTTGTATACGGGACACTCTAATGTACACTTTTGGAAAAAATTCTATAGTTTTTTTCATTATTAAAACGTCATATTTTTGGATAGGAAAGGGTTTGTAATTTGAGCAACACTTGCAATAGGTAATAACTCTATCGAATTTCATTGAATTTGGAGATATCAAATCTAAAATGCCATTTTTTTGTCCGTTTTGATATGGAATTACTCCTTTAGACTTCAACACATGTATAAGGGTCCAGTCAGGCTATTTTGGAGCCAGGACAGTATGGAGCCCTCATTATTTGATACTTTATTTCAACCCGATTTGTGAATATAAGTGGGAAAGATGGAATCTCTTATCTTCGTAAATAGGGTCAACCGACCCTAAACTATTATATAGAGTAAAAACAAATTATACCATGCTTTATATTTAGAATCAATGAATTATTTTTATACTTATATTTTACTCTTTCTAATTAATAATTTTATTTTCTATTTCTTACAGGTATGTACTTTGAGTGAATATATCTGGTATTTGGGTAAGATTGCATAATATTTTTTAATAAATTAAATGGTTCTTCGAAATTAAAATTTATATTAAAGCCTACATTAATTAATCCACAAATAAAAAAACAAAGACAGAGGGAAAAATATTTTCGAAAAAATTTCAGTTGATTTATTAATCAGAATTTTTAAATGATTTTAGATATTTTTATACCCACCATCAAAAAGATGGGGGGTATATTGATTTTGTCATTCCGTGCGTAACATGTTGAAGGAATCATCTAAGACCCCACAAAGTATATATATTCTGGGTCCTGGTTAGATTCTGAGTCGATCTAGCTATGTCCGTCCGTCTGTCCGTCTGTTGAAAGCAGGATAGCGCTCGAACGGAGCAACGTAGGGAGACGAAATTTGGCACAAATATTTGTCTTATATAAGGTTTGTTTGGGATTGAAAATGGGCAAAATCGGTTCACAACCAAAAAAGTTATGGGCTAAAGACTAGAAACACAGGGTGTCCGTTTTATACTTTTCTGCTGATATTTCTGCAACAAAAGCATGTACGATTGCGAAATTTTGTACATATAGTTTGGGGATCGATATCAACTCGGAAGCCAAAAATGGGCGTGGTCCGCCCACTTTACCGCCCACCTCCCATATAAGGTGAAAATCAATGAAATTTTGTTCAAATAGTTCAAGGACTAATTCAAACTCGGAAACAAAAAATGGGCGTGGCCCGCCCACTATACTGCCCACTTTACCGCCCACTTTACCTCCTTCTCTCATATAACTTAAAATATGAAAAAGTTGATGGTGGGTATATAGATTCGGCCGGGCCGAATATTTGCGCTTGTTATTATTAAATAAATTCAAATATTTTTGTAATTAAATAAATTACTCAAAATCATCATAGTATTCTAACGAATTAAATTCAAATTTTACATAGAAAAATCTGAAATGCAATTTCAATTACGAATAATACTTTTTCAATTATTTTATTATTTGATTAATTAATTACAGTAAGAATATTAATTCAAAGCTAATAAATTGTTTTATTTTGAGTTAAAAATGTTAGAAAAATTGAATTTTGGACCACTGAATAAGTGATACACTTAAAAAAAAAAAAAAAAGAATAATTGGAATAGTTGTTATCTTTGATAAATCTTTCATACTTTTTCTATGTATGAGAATAAAAGAGAGCTAAAAAAAATTTAATTTGTAGTTCAAATGCAAAAGAATTTCTTATAGATATGGACAAGACCAACAAACCAATTTGATCCTTTAAGCATGATTGGAATAGTTATAATCTTGTTATGATAAAAATATTTCATTCAGATGACCCATATCCGAGTGGTATAATTTTGGATGAATTTGTGCGATCACATATGTTATATTGTTTTTGAGAGTATCGCACAGTGGTCCCAAAACGAATTTTTTTGGAAATAATTCTGTAACTTTAGAATTGCTAAATGAATTTCAATGAAATTCAATCAATTGGAATACAATCCTGAGTTGTATTCCAATTGATTGGAAAGGTTATTACTTGAAAAATAATAATATATAAATAGTAATGTATTAGAACTAAATTCATTAAATTTATCAAAAAACGAAAAATTTTTGTGTTTAGTAATTTTACGTACTAAAAATGTGTTTTTACCACATTTCGCCTCATAACTCCTAAACTAAAAGAGGCTCCAAATTGAAATTTGGCACAAATATAGAGTAGTGTTATATTATCAATATAAGGATATAAATCGGGCCTCATGAAGATTTACATTTTTTTTTTTTTTTGCGTCAGACTCTTTAGTTTTCTGTTTTTTATATATGGTGTTAATTTTCGAGTCAAAAGTTAATTCAAACACTATATTTTTCACTTTTTGTTTTTGGGCTATCTACAAACAGTATATTTTTTTTTAAGGCAAAACGGGCTGTATGCAAGTTTTTGTTTGATTTTCAAAGAAATGTAAAAATAAACATTGATAAATAATGAGAATTTTCTTGGCGATTTGAACTTTTTTTAAACGTTTTGAATTAGAGTTTAATATATCTCACAAAAATTTTGCTATCTCAATGCAGTCCGAAGAAAAAAGCATTTGAAGTTAGATTTTTAACCTTTTTTGGATGCTTATAGATCATACGCGGATACACCTTTCAACATTTTGTTGGAATTTTTCTTATAGTTTGATGTTTTTGTTTTTAAATAATAAATTATTTTATTAAATACTAAACATAAAATAAATTAAAGAAAAAATTTTTGGATTTGATTTATTATTTTAATTTTTATGCAATGTCAAATGCACAAATTACAAACATGTACTCATTTGTGCTCCCCACTGTATATTTTTTAAGAATTTTAAAATACCGTTTCTTGAGATATTAAGCTTTGATCTTTATATTATCGGTTTTGACCTTTGAACTTTTGAAATATATAAATGTTTTCTTGTCGTTTTAAAGTCCCGAGGAAATCCTTTTTCGTGATTTCGGTGTAGGAAGACCCCTCAAACGATGCGTAAAAATTTTCTTAATACGAAAAAATTATTTACAAAATTTTCAAAATTGGTCTTCAATTCCCTAGCAGCGATTAAAAAATTATGGGTCGCATACATTTTGGTAAAAAAAAAAGTTTCGATTTTTTAATCGAAATGATGGGTATCAAACAATTTGTAATTATACCCACCATCAAAAAGATGGGGGTATATTGATTTTGTCATTTCGTGTGTAACATGTCGAAGGAATCATCTAAGACCCCACAAAGTATATATTTTCTCGGTCCTGGTTAGATTCTGAGTCGATCTAGCTATGTCCGTCCGTCTGTCCGCCTGTTGAAAGCAGGATAGGGCTCGAACGGAAAAACGTAGGGGGACGAAATTTGGCAAAAATGTTTGTCTTATATAAGGTTTGTTTGGGATTGAAAATGGGCAAAATCGGTTAATAAACAAAAAAGTTGTGGGCTAAAAACTAGAAACACAGGGTGTCCGTTTCATACTTTTCTGCTGATATTTCTTCAACAAAAGCATGTACGACAACGAAATTTTGTATGTATAATTCATAGAATTAAATTCTTTGTACTTCATATGTATTGAATTAATTCTGCTATGAATTAGTTCCTTAAAGAATTCATTCGTCAATTATACAATTCGAGCTTAAAAAATATATTGAATCATTCAAATTTTCTTCAATTCAATTCTATTAGAAATTAGCTTTAGAAAATATTTTTTAATTAATTTTGTAAAAGATTAAAAAACAAAATATTACAAATTGAAATGAAAGAAAAATATTTTAATTCAATGTGGAGAAGATTTGAATTAAGAAAAATTGAATGATTTCTTGATTTAATTAATTCAATAAGAAATTAATTCTATTCAAACAAAAGCCTTTGAATGAATTAAGCTATTGAATTATATTTTGGAGAATGGTATTATGGAATGAAAATTTTGTATTTCTTAATTCAGAATTAAGATTTAAGGGAATTAATGTAACATTTAATTAATTCTTTCGAAGCTCTGATACATACACACATTCTTAACAAAATATCATAGAATAATATGAAAACTAGGCGTGGCAGTTGTCCGATCACCCCCATTTTTTTTTATGAAACCTGCTTAGTGTTACGAAAATGGTGTGTGTTAAATTTCATCAATATAGCTTTCTTAATGCAAAAAACTCTAATTTCTTTAAGAGCTTTTTGAAAAAGAACGATCTTTTATAAAACTGTTGTCATTTTAATGGTAAAAGTTCTAAAGATAATACAATTTAAAAAGAATTCAATGATTTATAGTCAAAAACAACAGACAACATTGAACTATGTGTTTATTGGTTGTAAACAAACAGCAACAAGAAGGCAAATTGCAAAAACAACAATAATCTAACGGACATATCAAGGAAACCTATAATGAAAATAGAAATCTTTTCTTTCTTTACAATTTTATTTTTATGGCATAAAATGTATTTTGAACGAACATAAAAAACAGACAGATGGATAGTGTGAAAGTACATCGTATAATAGTCAGTTGTACAACAATTTAACATTAGATTACTTTTGCCTTAAGAATGATTATTTCTCGATTTGAAAAGAGAGAAAGTTACACCAGATAGATAATTGTTATATGGAATATATTTTCCATTTCACAACTATTTTTTTTTCTTATTCTTCTTAAAGGAAATCATGTTCGATTTTTTTATATATATTTTTGTGATTGACACAAAGTCTAACAGAGCAAACAGCACAAAAACAACATGAAAAGGAAATATTTAGATCAAATGTTTATGAGAAAAATGAATTTCAATAAACATGACATTCTTATGAATACAATGTTGATACTTTGTATTACAACTTCAAATTTAAAAATATTATGTTGTTATGTGTTTATGACAGATATATAATTAGTAAAATCAAAATATATTAATATTAAAAGCAAATAAACACACTTGTTAAGATCACAACTTAAGAAATGATTTGAGTATTGGTAAATACAGGTATTTTGTATCCTCCAGCAATTAATTCTAATTTAAAAATTTAATTTACATTCTGCTACTTTTGCTGGTTTTGTTAGAACTATTTGTTGTGTCTGGTTTGAAAGAAATTAATAAAACCTTCAGCATAATTAATATGTTGTTTGTATTTACTTATTTATATATTTGCCCATATTTACAAAATATTTTTTATTTTATTTTTACTGATTGTACTGTTTACCACCAATCAGTTTGTTATCAAGTGTTTCAAGTTTCACATCGTATTACAATAATTTAAGAATAAGATTATAGGGTTAAAAACGTCTGAAAGTAACTTTATTCAATAATTTTTGTAAAATTAGTTTTTATTTTAAAAAATTTGTTCTCTAATTTCAATATTGTTGATGCTGTGGACCCTTTTTTAATACCTGTTAAAATGTTGATAATGACAATCTAAATTTTCTAAATAAGCTGCCGATAAAACGTAAATTATTGTGCAGTTATTGTATAAGATGTAAGCTTACTATTTTGTAATAGATGCTGAGATAGCTTTGTTAATTGTTAAAGCAAGAGCGATACAAAAGTCTTTGAGATATGTAGAGAATAAAATCAATGAAATATAATCCACATAGGGGACATGTTTCTGCAATTTAGTTCAATCCGTGTCGGTGTCTACCAGAAATAATGTTTCTCCAGGAATTATGGATTTTTAATAATCAGGTCAACCAAAAAATATGCGAAATTATACATATTTTTTTTCTGAGGTTCAAATGAACCAAACTTTGTTATTTAACCATTTCAGCCAATTTTCAGAATTTTGGCATCGATTTGTTATTGCATACTTTTGCATATCTTAATCCTAACTTTTCAATTAAAAATATGTTGAATTTTTATTTTTTTTTTTTTTGTTTTTTGGCTCAACTTTATTTTTTCGCAAATAATTCTTGAGGGAAATATTTTCTAAAAATATTCTATAATTTTTAATATATGACGAAAAAAATGTTTGAAATACCTGAATTTACAAAACTCATATAATTTCTTAAGTTGTTAACAAGTTTGTTTATTTGCTTTTTATACTAATATAAATATTTTGATTTTACTAATTATATATCTGTCATAAACACATAATATTTTTAAATTTGAAGTTTTAATACAAATTTATAAGAATTCCATTTTTATTGAAATTAATTTTTCTCAATTCGTCTGTACGTGAAAAATGTTAAAATTAAGAACTCTGAAATTGGTATAAAAAATATAGTACTCCCAGCAAAAACTTTGCTTGCCATGTAATGAGTTAAGAAGCTAATATAATGGCTCTTCAATACTTTCACATTAGATGAATAACTCATTATTTTAACACGGTGATGTCATTAGAGGCTACTTACTCTTTATTATTACAGGTAGGCATTTCAGAAAGTCATTACTTAGATATCATTACAAGAAGTAATTACTTTAAAGCTAATCAATAACTCATTAATTTCAAAGTATTTCAGAAGTCATTATTATCAAAATGAATAGTAACTAGTTACATTATCGGTTAAAAATGAGTACTGAAATATGGAAAAATAAAAAGTTGATATTTTTGAAATTTATTTACTTAAAACGTAAAGAAATTAATATTTTAAAATTACAAATTTAAAAAGCTTTTAGATTAAAAATAAATTTACAAGTAATTTTTTAATAAAATAATTTACAAAATTAAATATATATATAAAAAAAAAAATAATAATAATAATTCACAAATGTTTTATTTATAGTTATGGACTATGTCCTACATTTCATTTTCCTGTGAAAATGACAGTTTTCACTTAGTTTGTGTTACGAATTTGGAAAATTTTGTTTCATTTTGTTTCATACAATTTTCAAGAATATGATTCCAAATAAAAAACATAAGACTAAGTGAAATTTATAACATTTATTATTGAAAAAATATAGAATTTAAGGACTAATGTACGCAATGTGATAAATTTACTTTAAAATGGTTATTGGATGTAGAGTCTACATTGTTAATTAAATACCGATCTTCATTAAATTATCATTTAGAAGTAGTTTATATAAAATTTTATGTATCTATTCATAGAGAACATTTGTATGCTAAGTGAAATAATGAACCAATCATAATCAATTTGAATGGTGTTCATCCCTATATTAAAATAATAATTGATGCAAAGTTTCATCAAAATATCTTTAAAATTCACTAGACTTACATCGACTGATAGCCAGCCATCCAGTTAACCAATGGACGGACCTCTTCTTTAAATCAAGTGAGAGAGTGATTCTAATTCGAACGGTTATTTTATAACAATTACAAGGACAAATGTAAGGAAATAATTTCGGCCAGTTGCGAAAGTTGAAATAGTGGGTTTTGCGAAAAGTATTACTTGAATAGCCAGGCTGCCAAAAGGAGGGACGAACATCCTTAAATCGATTCACAAAGTGATCCTAAGTCAAATGGTAAAAATATGTAAATATATGGATGAAGAAAAACGTTAAAACAAGAAATTATATTTTACTTACATATAAGTTTCCAAATTTATTAAGGTTTTCGCAGATTGCAAAAAAGACACCGCAAAAAAGAAACAAGCTTTCAACAAAATGGAAACATCTATGTCTTAAAATAATAATTGCTCCAGCACGTTCTTTGTTCAAATCTATTGAAGGAACTTCTTTTACCCAAAAGTTTGGCATAAATACGGACCAAAAGACACAAATTTTATTGAAGTGGAATCACTACTTAACAACCAACTTGCTTTTTCTTGAAGAATTCCACAAATTTTAATAAAAAAGCATTTTTTTATTTAATAAATATTTTTAATATTTTTTATTTTTATTATAATATTTCTGACAGAAATCGATGAAAAATGAAATCAAATATAATTTCGTTACATTTACTTTTAAATTAAAAACGAAAGAATGATTTCATTTCCATTTTCGATTTAAAGTCTTTTTTAAATTCAGAACATGGCCCTATAATATGAAACTTATTGTCGAAATGCAATTTTCGTATAACACAGAAAAACTAGTAATTAATGTATTTTTATGTTTTGCCCCACTCTTAAATATGTTTATATATATTTTTATAATTTAAATGAAAAGATTGATTAAAAGACATTTTCAAAATCTGATCTCAAGTAATAGATTACATATCGGCTTAAAAGTAAGTAGTTACTACTCTGCTTTCATGTAATACAGACAGTATGTTGTTATCATTGAAAAGTAACTACATCTGAAACTACATGCCATTACCAAGTTTTTGCTGGGACTATTCTTACACTTTTTTCTCAAAGTTTTTTGATAAAACTTTTTTCTTTACATGTTTTAAATTTGATCTAGATCGATTCGACATTTAATTGCTTCCCGTCCGGCCAAAACGAATGGATGAACTATTAGAATAATATTTTCATTATTATAAAAAACTTTACGAACCAATTTTTAAAAATTATTACGAATATTATCTCATTACCCAAAAAATACTCCCCAGTTTTGTTATGATATATTTGTGCTTAAAGAATTTTTTAATTATAATAGAATAAGTGGAGCTGATATGAAAACTTGGAGTCGAAATATACAACTTAAAAATGAAGTACATACTGGAGTTTGCAGGATGTAAATTGTAAGGTGTACCATTTAAAAAAACTGCTATAACATTTGCTATAATTTTTATTTTATATTTTTTCGGAATATTATAGCAAAACAATTTTATTGGCAAATATCTGAATTTTCAAGTTAACATGAAAATTACAACACAAAATATTATATGAATATAAAAACTGAAAAATATGTGGTTGTAAACATAAGGGTTAAACCATAGGAGATAATGTAGTAGAATTCAGAAATATACAAATATTTCAAATCGGTTCTTATTTGTAAAAGTTAGAAGCTTCGATATTGTGGAAATTTTTTGGCAACATTTCCATTAGAGATTTGATAGTTGTTTCAGTCACTTTTTTGGAACAGTTTACCCAACTCCTTTTAAATCCTCCACCTTTTTTGTGGAGAATTGACCTCTCTTGGTACAAAACTATGTTATTGTTTTGGTACTACTCTAGAGCTTTCTTACCATAGTGACATGAAGCCAAATCGGACCAATAATATGTGGACACATTGTGCTCTCTTATGAAAGGAAGAAGCCTTTGCAGAAGCAACTGCATAAACCTTCCATACCAGAAATCTGTTTTAGGAAATTTTGTCTGCTTTTGGGTCCAGAATTCCTGTGTGGAACTTTTTGGACTTTGTATGTTTTCAAACCTGCATTGGCTTTAACTTTTTGCACCAAATAGTCAGAGCACTGAGCTAACTGGGCGTCTACCAGATGTTTTTGGAGCTCTTTTTAATTTTCTTGACCTTCCCAATATCATGTGGACCTTTTTTTCTTCCCGTACCAGGTTTCCTATTAATGGCCGAATTCTCCAGATATGGTAACATTTGAAACAGTTTGACGGCAGACCTTTAATTCTTTGGCCAATTTTGGTAGGACCATTTTGATTTTTTTTTTTATTTAATTTTTAATAATTTTAGCACGTTTTCGTCACTAATTTTATTGAAACTCAATAAATCAACATGGCACAGTGACCCCAAAACGATTTGTTTTGGAAATAATTCTGTAACTTTTGAACAACTGGATGTATTTTAATGAAATTTCGCATGGACGATCCTGTGGTGTACTCCAATTGATTTGGAGGAGCACAGATTGTTAGCAGGGTCTGAGGGACGGGGTGGACCTCCAAAGTTGGTCACCTCGGGTATGACAATTTTTTTAAAAAATCGTCAAAATTTCATTTATGATTTGAGTAAAAAAAAAAATTTTTGCACACAGATAATCCTTATAATTCTCTACAAAAAATACGCTCTCTCTTCTACTTTAAGAGATATTTGGACCAAAGTAAAATTTTGACCCATTTTTGAAAATTTTTTTTATCAGTTTTTTAACTTGGCGGGCTTAATTTGAGTGCTAAATTTTTTTCTCAAAAAAAAATCTATATGGTCCGGAGGAAAATAATCCTCCGGACCATAGTTTTTTTCATGTTTCTAAAAGAACGCAGTTGGGCTAACAGTCTCCCCGCTAGCCCTATCAGAATTTCGTTAATTTTAATTTTTATGTTTTTAGTTTTTTTTTTTTTTTGTGGAGCTAAAAAATGTCAAAGCTGAAATTAAAGAAACAATACATTGATTACATACCTACATATATTCGCTAAACACACAAAAAATATTTAATAAGCCACGTCTCTAATAACGACAGGAAGACCATTTTACTGAAAAAAATAAATTTTTGAAGCAAGCTTTCCCCGAACTGGAATTTTGGGTATTTTGGGAGTAAGAAAATAAAATCTACATTTAATTAATGTAGATTTTATTTAAGTTCAAATATTAAACTTTTTTTGAAAAATAACACTAAATACAATTTTTTTTTTTTTAATCAATTTAATGGAAAAATTTAGTTCCAACATTTTATTATTTATATGTTATTATTTTTGAAGTAATAACCTTTAAAATGATACCAAATACTTGCTGAAACTTGACCCCCATTCAGCGAAATGTGCACATTTTCCTAAATTTCTATAGTAAATGTGTGCTGCAGCATTCTATATAGATAAGTGCACAGCAGTTTCAACGTGTTTTTTTAAATAATTTTGTGTAGCTTTTGAACGGATAAATATGTTTCAACGAAATTTTATATAGTTATTGCTGAGGTATTTTCCCGCTATTTTGGAGGAGCACAAGTTTCTAGCTAGTCTCGGGGCAGGGGGGGGGGGGCCTCCGAAATGGGTAACATCGGATGTTATATAATAAATAATTAAAGGAGTTGACCACTTTCGGAGATTCTCCTCCTGTCCACAGACCAGCTAAAAACTTGTGCTCCTCTAAAACAATTGGAAAACACCTCAGAAATAACTGTGATTTAATTATATTGAAATATAATTAAAGGTTCAAAAGTTACACAAAATTATTAAAAAAAAAAAAAAAAAACACATTCATTGTATTATATTTGTAGGGCATTTTGTTTTTATCGTTTAAGCAAAAAAAAAAATTATTTACTATAGAATTAAAATAGCAAAACATGATAAATTGCACTAGTCTTTTTTTCTCTTCTTAGAAAAAATGTAATTGTAAAGAATTTACTAATAAATATTAAAAAGTGTAAAAAAATTAGTTACTACTAACAAAAAAAATTTTTCGCTACAAATGAACAACATTTGTGACGAATGTTTTGATGAATAAAAAAAATTAATAACAACCGTATAAAATGACAAAACAATAAAATTGTTTCAGTTTTTTTTTTTTTTTTTTTTTTTTTTTTTTGTTGATTTATCAAATAAAATTTTTATAAAAAAATTAACATCAATTTACACTATAGCGCTACAGAATGGAAGAGTTGCGAAAATAAAACACGTTTTTCAATTAACTTGAAATTTTAGTTTATCAAAAAATGAAATAACACAAAAAATATATATTTAAAAAATGTCAACAAAAAGCATATTAATATAAAATTAAATTGCTGGGAAACGAAGAATAAAATGCCACTAAATATTGTTATTTTGTTTAAATGACTCACAGTGTTTTAAAACAATAAAAATTTCATAAATTCTTTGCTCGCATTATTTTCATATTTTGGTTGCGTTAATTTTTAAGTTTAACTTTAAATTTATTGAATTGTTTATATTACAGTTTTACTTTGAAAACTAGGTTTTTTTTCGTTTTATTTGAAATTTTTAGCAAAAATATGACTTAGTGTCTAGAGGTGTTAAAAAATGTGATTTTGTGGTTTTATTGTATCAACAAATATGCGAAATATTTATTTGAATAATTTACATAGTATTTGGTCAATTTATGAGTAAATATAAAATGTTTATCAGACTTTATTTTAGTTAAATGTGCGGTGGAAAAGTATTGAAAATTATTCGGTATATAAGATTTTAAAGTTGTTGGAATTTAGTCACAGTAAGTTTTAAGGGAAAAAAAAATCACGTAGTAATAATGTAAGGTAGATCTTAAATACAGAAACTTTTTGTTTATTTTTGACAAACTTCTGAAATGGTAAAAAAAAGGGAAAATTCGGGAAATGATGGATGAGGAAGAAATAAAATAAAACATATTTACATTTGTCTTTATAAGGGATTTTTTTATTTTAAGTATTTTTTAGTTGATTGGGATGTTTCTGCAGAATCCCCACAAAAACTTTTTGGTTTTCGGTAATGGCAACTACTTATTTCAGTAGTTTCTTGGTAAAGAGACGTGATTATTATTTGCCTATTCTATATTAAATAAATAAGTATTCAATAGTATAATAGCACAGTAATACTGTAATCACGTGGATCAGTTGATAGGAGCGCTGGATTAACAACCAGTAACTTGTTAGTTCAACCCCATTCTTATGCTGTTATATTTTTAAACAAAATGTCTAAAAGATAATTTATACTAAAAAAAAAAATGTCAATAAGTGCGATAAGGAGAACTGAGTAAGACGTTAGTCATTAAAAATGAAAGGGTAATTTGAGCCCAATTTCAAATCTCACCGACGGCAAAATTTTTTCGTTGTTACATTTTTTTAATACCCCTAGAGTTGAAAAATAAGAACATGAAAACAAGTCGTTATTCGGGAAAAAAATAAGTAGTTTAATTTTGTTTCCAATTATACGTGCTACTAAAAAGTTGAACTTTCAGTAGATATTTTCTTCTTTTCAGATGCTCAAAATTTGGTTTTCTAAAATTAATGATATAAATAGATAGTTACTAATGTCATTACCAGTAAGTACATATTCGGGTTTTCGAAATAATGACATTTGTAATGGCAACTACTTGATATTATTACGAAAATTCGACAAATTATTGAAAATAAAGGTCGCCTTTCAATAACAGTAGATGAGTGGTCGAGAACTTTTTTTTAAATACATAAACGTTACAGCAATAAGTTATAATTCTAAAAACAAATTCTTTAAACATTTCGGACTTGAATGAATTGTTAAGTTGTTTTTGTTTTCCTTTTACAATAAAATATTTGAAAACTTATCAAAATTTAAAATTTTAAATGCGTGATGGAATAATTCGAATAAACCAAAATGGCTTATTCGAATTATTCGTTTTATTCGAACAATGAAAAAATCGAACAATTTGGATACCCTACTAGATACGTTTTAGGTTAAAATTAAATAATAAAAAGTCAAAATATAAAAATAAGTTTTTTATATTTTATTTTTCTTTTCAAATGTAAAAGAATTTTAGAAAATTGAATTTACAGATGTCAATAACTTAGCAGATTTTTAGGCGTACCAATTAATATTTTTAAGTTGCAAATCTGAATATGTATTTGTCCATCATTTAAATACCTGAATTAATAAAATCAATTACAAAAATCTTATCATAAATAAGTAATTACTTATAAATAAGTAGTTTTAAGACTACTTCTTTGTAATGCAGACAGTAACTACATGTCATAATAATGTTTTTGCTGTGTAGAAAAGAATTTAATAGAAACGGTTCTTTCTGGATTCTGTCTTAAATCATATTTGTTTTGAAAAGAAAAATAAGCAACTACTATTAAAAAAGTTTTATTAAGAAAAGATTTAAAAAAACACAATAATTTCGAAGAGTGTTAAATTTTTCCAAAAATGTTTAATTCTGTTATGGTTTTTGTACAAATACAATATTAAACATTATAATAAATCTCAAGTAATTTAGTAAATTTTTTTTATTTCATATCACTTAAATTTTTGTAATAAAATCACACGTAAAACACTTCAAGTGAGCTTCACAACTAAGACTAATTGAATAAAAAAGGTCAATGATCGCAAGGCGATTTGATCAAACAACAACAATTACCCTTATGCTGCAATTTTTGAATTTATAATTTTTGTCAGTTTCATTATGACGACCATCTAACACTTGGTCCATATAGTCATAAATAAATAAAAAAAAAAATTATAAACATTGACAAACCGTCTTTGAAATGATAAAAAATAAACAAAAACACACAAAAATTATACGGATGGATGTACGGATGAATGAACCAAAACTTTATTATTATTTTTTGTTTTTTTTAACATGTTTTGTACTTTTTGTTGAGTTATTTTTTATTAATGTCGGTTTAAGTGACTGACGGGCAAAACTATTAAACTATAAACTACATTTTTTTTTTATAATAAGTGGAAATAAAATATTAAAAGCATAACTAAATTATAAAGAAGAAAAAAATTGTCAGAAAAAACTAAAAGAGAGGTCGATTTCACTTTGCAAATAAGAAGAAAGAAAAAATATTAAGAAGAAAATAAATACAAAAAAATAACAACAATAAGAAAGAAATTAAATAAATACATTTGTTTGTACGTACAGCAAGACGTACGGACGTACTTGATTTTATACGCTGGAAAAAAAAAAAAAAACAGATACAAAACTAAGAAAAAAAAAACATTTATATTCTTGCAAAACGAGTAATGAAAAGAAGGTTAACAACACATACAAACCATAACTACAAAAATAACAAAAACTACTGAGAGGCAGAGAGTTTAAATGAAATAAAAGAAATTATTATTTCTGGCTTAAACCGGAGGTTAATTATATAAAAAAATATAACTTTTTTACAAAAAAAAAAGACCAGCTTTAATTTCTAAAAGAAGAAAAAATATATATATACACAAAAATTAAATTTAAAACCACTTAAACACATACATACATACATATTATTTTGAACGCCGCACGAACTATGAACCTTCTGTTTTCTTTTTAAGTTGGTCTTTAATGAAACTTCCCAAAAGTATTATTAACCCATTTCTTTTTTATATTCGAATTGCTACATTTAAATATGTTGAAATAAATATGTTTTTTGTAACATTTTTTAGCACAACTTTATTTAAATAAGTTTGATTTAATAAAAAATGATAATTCGTTTAAGTAGGCAAGAATTTTCTTGGCATTTTGTGTTATTAAAAAAATTTTGCACAAGATTGATAAGTACATATTTGAATATTTTTGTATTTTTTCTTGTAGAAAATTGTTTAAATTCGAAACTGAATAGTTTTTAACTTTAACATTTCATATCAAACGTGTTTCTCTAACTTGTTTCATATGTAGACACAGATTTGAATTAAAATTTAGAATTATTTGAGAAAAAACGTTTGAAAAATTGTTTTAAACCCAGCAAAAACTTTGCTTGCCATGTAATGAGTTAAGAAGCTAATATAATGGCAACTTACCCATTAGATGAATAACTCATTATTTTAACACGGCGATGTCATTAGAGGCAACTACTTACTCTATATTATTACAGGTAAGCATTTCAGAAAGTCATTACTTAAATGTCATTACAAGAACTAATTACTTTGAATCTATTCAATAACTCATTAATTTCAAAGTATTACAGAAGTCATTATTATTAATTACATTATAGGTTACAAATAAGTACTGAAATATAGAACAATAAAAAGCAGATATTTTTTTAAATTTATTTATTTAAAACATAAACAATTTAAAATATTCAAATTACAGTTATAATTTTTCATGAGTGAATTATCATGAATGCGCAATGTATTTGTTGACAATAAGCTAGTCTGCCTGCCTTTCGTCGTGTGTTCGACTCCACCAGAGATTGGTGTTTATACGATTGATAAAAAGTAACATTTCCAAAAATCGGATCTCAAGTAATTGATTACATATCAGGTTAAAAGTAAGTAGTTACTAATCTACTTTTATGTAATGCAGACAGTATGTTGTTATCATTGAAAAGTAACCACATCCGTAACTACATGCCATTACCAAGTTTTCGCTGGGAAATGTGATTATCAAATTATTCTAAAACCTAAAGGCAAGGTTAAAAATATTTAAACAATTTTATTTTTTATTTTGATATCGAATGTTACTCTCAAATCATTTTTAAATTTTGAACAAATAAATATATTATTTTTTTTAATATCGAGTTTTGAAACAAATTTGAAAAAATATTAAAAAGTATATAGGGGAACTGTGGTGGCATAGAAGTTAATGAAAAAAAAAAATATTTATTTATTTATTTATTAGCTGAATGCTCCTAAAGGGATCTAAAAAGTTAATAATAAAATTTTTGAAAAAAAAAAAAAAAAAAAAAACATTTTACAATTAATTTTCACTTATTTTTAAACTCCGTTTCATTTTAACCTGAGTTTTTAATGTTCTTTAAATTATTTTTACTAGAGCCCAATATCATTCAATTGCTCGGAGTTCCGGACAATTTTATGGATTAGCGTCTTTCGGCACAAACACTAACAATTTCTTTGTAACTACTCCAGTGTTTTGTAGCTGTAACAAGAAGAAGAGAGAATAGGCCAGAAAAAAGTAGATACACTGTATTTTCTTAGAAAACGGAGAAGTCTTTTCGAAAGACACTGATTCACGTATATTTCTGTGTTAATTTTATGAATATGTGCTTCTTTTCCGCATATGCATTTAGCTTCCCAAAACAAAGACTTTCTTGGGAATTTTGATTTCATTAATACACGATATTTTTCTGCCATATTCCCTTTAGCATCTGCAACATAGAATTCCTGGCCAGGAAGTTGAAAAAAGCTAGCCTGTACGAACGTTTCATCGTCTATTATACACTAATCATAATTACGGAAAAAATTCGTCTGAAAACTTTCACGTAATTTTTTTACCTCCAAATTCTTGTTTTGCGTTTCTATTAAAATTTT
Organism: Protophormia terraenovae; assembly: GCA_951394005.1. Classification (NCBI taxonomy): domain Eukaryota; kingdom Metazoa; phylum Arthropoda; class Insecta; order Diptera; family Calliphoridae; genus Protophormia; species Protophormia terraenovae. Next base: position 105,139,668 of record OX596076.1, on the reverse strand, counting down.
GTGTACTTTAGACATCTTCAGGCTAGATTTCCTTTCAAAAAAGATGATGGGATTTTCTCTGAAAATCCTTTCTACTTTATATGAGCCCTACAGCCTGAAGATACTATTTTTCTTCCACTACCTGATTTCCATTCAGTGACCATGACTTCTTTATATTATATTATGACCCAAGAAACTGTATTTTTTTGACACAACTGCCTTCCTAGCAATTGTTTTATATGACCGATGTAAGATTTTATAAAAATTTTCAATTATGTGTTTTAGTGTTTTTTGTTCAATTTCCATTTCAAGAAAAACTAGTTTCGCTAAAACCATGAAACTTAGCACATAGCTAATGAGCACAATGACAAATGTAAATCAGTTAAAAGAACTATTTATTTTTCACCCCATCAAAAGTTATAAGCCCAAGAGCATGCACGGATTTTTCGTGCGCAGTCCTTAATTTAAAAAAATTTAGCGAAATTACAAAATTTAAATTACATAATATGTTGAAGGTATATTACGAATGCTCAGTGATTGTCCTTTACATTAATCTATGAATGTCCTATTCCGTAATCTATCTTACTTTGTCCAAACTTACAAAAATCTTTCAAAGTACTATCAGTACTGGTTAAAACGAAAATTTATTTAAAATATTCCAAATGTTTTTTTGTGAAATTTGAAATATATTCCAAATGCATAATAAAAATTACCAAAATGTTTTTTAAAATTTCTTTAAAACTTCTCCAAATATATTTTTGTGAAATTTGAAATCTTTAAAACGAAGTAAAAATTAATGATTTTAGTTTCCTTTATCGCTGATTATTCATCTATCAAATTTTGATATTTTCAATTTACATTTGTTAGGAGGTAGACGTGAATAATTGTTTTTAACACTCTACTAAATATTTCGTTATTGGTATTTTCAGTGATAACTTTCTTAGTTTTTGAATTGATCAAAATTTTTTTTCCTAAACATTCCAATTCCTAAAAATCCATTCTTAGTGGATATCTAAGACGAACCAAAGGGCCAAGTTTCATATCTCTACCTTCTGTCCTTTGGTCTGGGCGATGTTGAATCAGTCTGTCACACAGTAGTGTTACTCCGATTTTATTTCGCTTTTTCATTTTCTCAAAAACCTAAAAAATCTCAAAAGTATACAACTTTTAATAGCAATATCTCTGGGAAGGCTTTATGAATTTTAATGATTAAAGCCGCCCTTGAAATTCGCATATGTCAACTTTAATACGAACATTTTAAAAATAAGAAAGATTGATTCTTTTAAAATGCTTTTTAATGCAATTGCATTTTTTAATACATTTTTCGTTAAATATGATATTAAATTTTTAAATTTTTAAACATATTTGGAAAGCATGGAATCTTTACTAACTCATTGATTTTAGAGTATTACTGAAGTCATTGTAAATTAAAACTAGTTGCGTTTTAGGTTACTAATAAGAAATAAAATTCTAGAATATAAGAAGCAGTTTTTTAATTTATTTTTAACGTGGAAAGATTTTATAAATTTTATTTTCAAAAACTTAATAATAAGAAAAATTTAATATTTTATTTTAGATTAAAAATTAATTCATACGCAACTTTTGTCTCGTCACATATTTATTCCTTCTTTAAATATATTAATTCTAAACGGCATAAAAAATTAATAAAAAGTAGTTTTTAAAAAATCTGATCATAACACTGGTCGACAAAAAAATCCTCCCCCATAGACGAATAGTTAGACTTGATGTATTTTGATGTGCTAAAAACGAATCTGCTTTCAGTTTATTCCATCAGATCTGGATTTTTTTATGGGCATGTCTAATATGTCGGCCATAGTAAGGCCATTACTCTAGTATATTTCCTAATAACTCAAGAACGTTGTGTACGATTGACATAAGTGATACACCAAAAGATGCGTACTAAAAATATCTTCAAATTATACAAATTATTATTTTGAAATAAGTGCCCAAAAAAAAAAATCATTTTCATGCAAAATTTTATATTTTTTTTGTTACTAAAATTTATTAATAAATGAAAACATCAAAAATTTTACAGTTTATCATCTTTATTTTAAAGCTGGTATTGCTGCTAACAAAATAAGGTATGTTTCTTCAAAAATTTATGCACAAATCTTGATTTTATTCACAGTAAAGTAAAAATACCCATGTTACATACAATTGAGTATAAATTCAGTGGTGGGCAAAAAAAAATAAAAAAATAATTTTTTCTTGAAACAAAAATAGGTGGACTAGGTGGATTTTGACGAGTTAAACAAGTATCCGAATTCACTTTTTTTCTATCACGTACTGATTTTTTAGGTGCATGACTAATATCAGCGGTCCCACTATAAAATTCGAGAAAGGTTTGTCAAATTTAGACTATAACTCAAGAAGCGTTTACACGATTTTGATAAATGATACATCAAAAGATGCATACGAAAATTGCCTTCGAGGTATGTCAACAATATTTTTTATTCGCTCTAGAATTTCGGAGTTATGGATCAAAATTTTCACGATTTTTCAAAAAAAAAATTTCGCTACTAATTACCAAATAACTACGGAAATATTAACTGAACAAAAAATTATGTAAATTCAGCTCAAAGACAATTTAGATCACTATCTACTGCAGTTTAATTTATCTTAAATGGACAAACAGTTCTCGAGTTATACAAGTGTGACTGCCTAAAAGCGGGGTCATAGTAGTCATGCCCATAAAAAAAATCAATACGTGATAGAAAAAAAGTAAAAGCTGATTCTTATTTAGTACATTAAATTCCGTCTAATCCACCGACTAGTGTATTTCCACTTAACAGTAGATATGCATGGGTATCCTAACTTAACTGTGAATCCAATATAGATTTGTGCATCAATTTTTATGATATGTGGCTTTATTTACTCGTAGTTTTGTCAGCTTTGAGGTAAAGATGATAAACTGAAATATTTTTGATGTTTTCACTTTTAAAAGGAAGTTTTAGTAAAAAAAAGAAATCTTGAATTTAGCATGAAAAAATTTTTTTTCGGACACATATCGAAATATCTCCAAAACTATTGAGCGTATAAAAGTAGAACGACTTAATGCCAAATTTATTCCACATATTTTGGTGTATTATTTATATAACTCGTGCTTACCGTTCTCGAGTTATAATGAAATATACTCAAGTAATCAACTTTTTAGGGCGCAATATTATACACGCCCATAAAAAAAATCTCGACCTGATGGGAGAGAACTGAAAACAGATTCGAGTTTAGCATGCGGAATTCCATCTAGTACACATTTTTTTTTTTTGAAGGAGCACAAAAAAAGTTTTTTTTGTTGGCCAGTGTAATTAAGTAACTACATACTGGGTTATAAGCAAGTAGCCACTAAACTATTTCCATGTAATGTAGACGGTATGTTGCCATTGAAAAGTAACTACATCCTTAATTACATGCCGTCATATTGATAAATATGAAAATATTTATATTTGACCATAGGGTTCTCTAAATAGTCTTACGAATTTACTTTATTTAAAGGGAATAGTAAAAAATAAAACTACTGAGTTTTTATTGCAACAACATAATTTAACAGTTGAATTTTTATATTTTTTAAAATTTTTTTATAATATAAATAAAAAAAAAATAATATTCAAAAGAGTCGATATAATGTTATTGAACGTTTCAAACATTTGTTTTTTGATTTTGCATTAATAGCATTCAATGGGTTAATAATTATTTGTATGTTATTGCTAACAAATTGCTAGAAAATAAACAAATCAGCATATTCGTATCTCCCCCAAAAAATAACCAGATTTAAATAAATATGTATCTTCTCTAAAAAAAAACCTATTATTATATAAAATTTAAAAATAAACAAAAAAAAAAAAAAAAAAAAAGTGATATTCAAAAAAGTTATAATTATATGCATGGTTGGCTTAATACTTAAAAAGAGACTAAATGCGTATGGAAGATTTTCGTGATGTGGAAGAAACCCTTTTATTAAATTTCTATTTGTGGCGTAATTACATTTTAATAAGTTTAATAATACTTTTGTAATTGTTTTTTAAAACGCTTTATTCTCAAAACAGTGTAAATTATTATTAAAATAAAAGAAATTAAGTTGCGGTAACTAATTTCATAGCAATTAGATTTTCTATATATATATATATATATATATATATATATATATATATATATATATATATATATATATATATATATTTAATGTTTTTTTTTATATATATATATATATATATATATATATATATATATATATATATATATATATATATATATATATATATATATATATATATATATATATAAAAACATTAAATTATGGTTCTTTTTTAAAATGACCCTGTTTGTTGCAAAAATTTTATACCATAATTTTTCGAATTGGCTTTATTGTGTTAAGCGTTTTATTTATATTATTTGTTGTTTGATTATTTATTGCATTGATTACGCTGATTGTGTTGATGATGATGATATCGATGTTGTTGGTGGTGGTGTTATTTAAAGAGGTGAATGAAGAAGGTACTTTGACGTTTAATTGTATTTGTTAATGCAAAACTCATCAATCTTTAACAACAAAAATAAATAATATCAATACTACATCACTGCTTCTGTTGTTATTTCGATATAATTAAAAATAAACATGAAATAGAAACAATTTAAGAAAATACACTAAATAAGAAACAAAAGGAAAAAAATCAAAATCTATTAAAAACTATTATCAACCAGCAAAAAAGAAATCTCACCTTAAATGATCTACGCCAGCATATAATGACGTATTGGGGAGTTAAGTGTTTATAAACATGATTTTATTTCATTGGTTTTTTTTTTTGCTTAGTTCGCTATAGTTTTTGATGAAATATAATACTTTTAGTGTTAAGTTGGGAACACATGATTTTTTTTTCATATTCTAATAAAACTTACATCAGACCCGAGTAAGCTTACAATGTAATGCATACTACAAACGGTTGATGTTATAATTGAAACTCATGTTTTTACTGGAATTCAAGCAAGATTCTATGGATAATTTTTTTATGTGGCTTCAAAATTAGTACATTCCATGGTTTTGTGTAGTCAACAAATTCTAATGGAAACGAAAATCCCAAAAATGGGTTTTATCACATTTTCAGCTATAAAATCCACATTTTTCCGAAGTTCCGTAGATTTTGTTTGAATACATTTAACAACATATTATAGATTCTAAAACTTTATAACGAGGAAAATTAAAATTTGGATTACTTGTAAAACTGTTCGTTCTACAAATTCTAATGAATACAAATTCTGAAAGTTCTATCCGGGGGCGGATATAAGTGGATTTATATATATAATTTCCTAAACATATTTCTCTCCCAAAGCTTTCTTAAGCTCCCAGACGACATGGAAAATTCGGCTTACTTATAAAACTGTCCTAAAAATCCTAATAGACACAGATATTTTTATTAGGGGGTGGAGATGCAGGAATTTTATTCGTTTTTTATTTTATATTATATTTCTTAATGTCGTTTTTGGTTGCAAAAAATTAAAATTTGCTGTAAGGAGTGCGTTCGAAAAAAATCTTAACACACGCCTCATACTTTTTCCGGAAGCAATATTTAAAATTTTTTTTTTTTTTTATTTAGTTATCTTTGAAAAATATATTAGTTATTATTTTTAATCACAATAATGTTGATTTGTTGTGGGTTTAATCCAAATGAGTGACGGAAAAGATGTGCAAGCTAAAATAATTAAAAAACTACTTTTTCTTGTTTTTGAAATTAAAGTAAAATTTTTGTGAGAGTGGTTTTTTGAGAAACTCTAAATATTTTATCTGTAATAAAATCTTTGTTATTAGAGATATCTTAACGAAATTTTCAGGGAATGTAGACTTTATTGCATAAAATGAGAAAGTGAAAAAAACTTTAAGATTTTTGTAAAAGGAATCCCACAATTCCCAAAAAAAAACCAAAAATCCCAAAAATGTTTTTTTTTTTTTTTACATTTTTCTATGAAAATACAGGAATAAGATAAATTTAAGACAATTTCCAACAATTTTCAGTTCATTATAACTATTTAAAACAAAAGCAGTAATAATAAAATCAATTATTCTAGTTATTAATATTATAATTTAGATGATTGGAGCAAAATCAATTAAAAATTAATTAATAAAAGCAATTTCATAATTGAAGTCCATTTTTACTTTTTTCTATGATATATATTTAAATTTTTAACAAGTTGAACATTCATCCTTTCAAAAGAATGTATAATAATTCCATATAGTAGAGATATTTTATTCAAAAATTCAATTTTTTTTTTTTTTTTTAATATTCGAATTTGAAGATTTGTAAACTTTTTTTTTATCGCATGCGATATTTTTTAAAAACGTATTTAGCTAGACATATTTATCTTCGCACACATGAAATAAAACAATGTTTTTGAAAATGGCAAAAACGTAACAATTGGTGTCAGAAGTAGGATAACATTTAGAGAGCACTTTAAACAAAAAAGTGGAGAATTCTACCCTTTCTCTCCTGCTCTAAAAATATTTATTAACTAGTTTTTAACTGATCTTTAAATTTTGATCCATTATCGGTATTTATTTTCTTCCAATTTTATAACATTTTTAAAATTATTAATATAAAATTATCTTAAAATTTTTCTAAATATTCGACCACTCCCCTATAAAATATTTCTGCATCTTTTAGTAAGCAAAAATTTTTAATTGTGTGTTAAAACAACAACTAAAATCAAAAACGTAAACAATTTAAATTAATATACAACAAAACACTAATGCGGATGAATTTTTGTTAATGGCTTTTTAGCATTTAATTAATTATTATTGTTTTTTTTTTTTTTTTTTTTTTTTAATTTTTTCTTAAGACGTTGGTTGTTAACAACAATTTTCTAATATTATAATATTTTTGCTAATCATATGCATACATCAAAAGTTATTAAAATATAATTTATATTAAAATTAAAATAAATGAAAGTTTTAAAACCGCTTATTAGCAAAAAAAATAAAGCTTATCTCTCTCATTAAAAAGCTTTAAGTGGTGAATTTGTGAAGACTTAAAGGCTTTTATAAAAAAAAAAAAAATTGTCGGTTTTTATTGGATACCCTACAAATGAATGGGTGGTATTTTTTTGTAATTATATACTAAGAATAAGGGTTCAAAAACTAAACATTTGTATTATTTTACTCACTACAAATTATCTATTGGAGAGGCAATAGTCTCTTACTAATTCCAAACGTACGCAGTTCAAATAAAACAAATCATTTGTTATGATAGTTATTAGTAATTTCAAATTAATTCTACATTGTTCTCTTCATAAGTTCTCAGCAATTTAGTCAATTGGGTTTTTTATTGTCTCTTAGTATACAAGAGTGTAGTTAATTATTGCAAAATTTGTTTGGAAGGGCATTCGAAATTCGACCTTTGTTTATAATAAAAGCTTATTTTTCTTCTCTGTTTATTTATCTTTTACTTAACCAATATGTCAATAACTTATTTTTTTTCTCGCTAAATATATGTATAAATAAATATGGTTGTTTTTTCCAATATTTAATCATTATATCTTTCTTATTTTTTTTATTTACAGTTTATTTTTAATTGTCAGCAAAAATAAAATTAAATACAACAACAGCAGTAGTAGAAGTAAAAGCAACAACATTTGATCTGAAAAAAAAATAAAAGTGGAGAAAAGATTATGTTTTAAAACAAAAATAAACCTTTTATTATAATAATAATAATAACAAGACAAGATGGCTGATTAACTCCATGATCATAACCTTCAGAAAAGTAAATGATGACGATATGGAATGACTATGACTACGAAGAATATACGGAGACCTAATGCATGATCGTTGCTCTCTTCTTACACTTGTTACAAAAGTCAGCCAGCCAGTCAGTTAGTTAGTTAGTTAGTCAACAAACAAGCAAGTAAACTGCTCAAGCTCAAACTCTGATCTTGTGCAATTTGATACCAATTGTGAATGCCACTTACTTGGAAATTATCATTATCATCATTATTATTATTACTACGACAACGTAGACGACGATCACTACTAAAATATTTACTCCAATAAAGATGTTAAAAACACATCATCGTCTTTGCCATCATCATCTTCAACAACAACAACATCGTCTATGTCTATGCTTCTTTTACTTCTTCAGCAATCCATGCAAATTAAACTGACATCAATACAGTAACGGACAGACAGTTAATAAAAACAACATCAGCAGCAGCAACAAAAACATACGTTGTTGTTGTTTGATTGGTGGTGCTTAGTAAAAGTTTGTTTAACAGCAGTAGTAGCGGCCATAAGGACCAGTTGTCTGTTTTAGCAGTATTTCCAAAATTGAAATACAGTAATTTGCCAAAATGTTGCAGAATCCGAGCACAACGACATCGGCTGGTCAACAACAAATGCCACAACCAAAACTTGTTGTTATACGACGACGGCCAAATCAAGGTTTTGGTTTTACACTGCGTCATTTTATTGCTTATCCACCGGAAGATGATCCCTCTTGGCCACAGGTAAATTATTGTAATAAAATTTGATTAAAAAATAAAAAACAACAATTAGCCAAAAAATAAAACTTTAACAATATTAACAACAACATAAATATACGAGGGTAAAATTTGTAATTAAATGAGAATTTAAGTTATGTGAAATACTTTTTTCTTACTAAAAATTCCTTTATTTAAAATTTTCATTTAATATACACTGGATATTTTGTTTTTAATAAATTCTCTAATCACCGGCCCCAATTTGTTTATACCTTTTAGCAAAGATGATAAGTGAATATACTGTGGTGACCAAAACATTTGCAACTGAACGCTTTACCAATTTTAAAAATAAATGTTGGTACCGATATTTGATTTTGCATAAATAATTTTTATTAAAGTAAAAAAAACTACTTAAAAAATATTTTCTTTATGCACATAAATTATTCAAAACTGATGCATTGTATCAGGAAATTATACATTTTCTATAAGGTTATAAGATTAAATTACACTGGTCGACAAAAAATTTTTTTTCGTGCTCCTTCAAAAACAAAATTTGTGGACTAGATGGAATTCCGCATGCTAAACTCGAATCTGCTTTCAGTCTTTTCCCATCTGGTCGAGATTTTTAATGGGCGTGTCTAATATTGCGTCATAAATAAGCCGATTACTTGAGTATATTTCACAATAACTCCAGAACGGTATGCACGATTTATATAAATAATACACCAAAATGTGTGGAATAAAATTGGCTTTCAGTCGTTCTACTAACAAATTTTTATCCGCTCAATAGTTTAGGAGATATTTCGAAATAAGTGTCCGAAAAAAACTTTTAATGCTAAATTCAAGATTTCTTTTTTTTACTAAAACTTTTTTTTAAAAGTGAAAACAACAAACATGTTTCAGTTTATCATCTTTATCTCATAGCTTGTAAAACTACGAATAAATAAAGCCACGTATCGTAAAAATTGATACACAAATCATGATTGCATCAACAACTGCCTTGTATAACTCGAGAACGGTTTGTCCTATTAAGATATATTAAACTCTAATATATAGCGACTTAAATTGTCTTTGAGCTGAATTTTCATAATTTTTTGTCCAGTTAATATTTCCGCAGTTATTCGGTAATTAGTAGCGAAAAAATTATTATTATTTTTTTATTTTATTTTTTTTTTTTTTTTAAATGGTGAAAATTTTATCCATACCCAGCAAAAACTTGGTAATGACATGTAGTTACGGATGTAGTTACTTTGTAATGACAACAACATACTGTCTTCATTACATAAAAGTTGTTTAGTAACTGATTATTTATAACCCGAATGTAAATAATTATTTATGATCAGATTTTTGAAAATATAAATTTTTATTGATTAGTCAATAAAAATGCCTATAAAAAAAATCAGTACGTGATAGAAAAAAAGTGAATTCGGATACTTGTTTAACTCGTCAAAATCCACATAGTCCACATAGCATTACCAGCTTTAAAATAAAGATGATAAATTGAAACATTTTTAATGTTTTCATTTACTAAAAGAAATTTTAGTAACAAAAAAATCTAAAATTTAGCATGAAAAATATTTTTTTGGACACTTATTTCAAAATAACTTCGAAACATTGAGGACATAAAAAAACTAAGTTTGGGGGATTTGAAGATATTTTTAGTACGCATCTTTTGTTGTATCACTTATGTCAATCGTAAACACTGTTCTTGAGTTATGAGGAAATATACTAGAGAAATGGCCTTACTATAGGCGAAAAATTAGATACGCCCATAAAAAAATCCAGACCTGATAGAAAAAAATAACGTACACACCCTTCCGAATTTGATCCTTTTTATATGAAAGTTTTGACTTTAGTCTATATATTCTAAAATCCCAAAGCATGAATCGGCCAACGGAATGCAGTTTAATAATCTATATTATGTTGTTAAAAAGATCAAATCAAAATCAACGGGATTTCGGAAAAATATGGATTTTATAGCCAAAAATGTGAAAAAACTAATATTTGGGACTTTCGGCGTTTCTTTGTGAATTGTTGGATTCCTTTTACGAAAATCTTAAAGTTTTTTTTCACTTTCTCATTTTATACGATTAAGTCTACATTCAAACGCATATAACTTAAAAACTATGAGATAAATAGGACATGAAATACAAAAATTTGGCAAGCGATTAAAAAATTTATATGTCAGAGGTACCCTACTTTAAGCCACATTAGCTCCGCCCCTGAGGGGTCTGTTCGGTCCCCCTTCCAAACTTAATATTGTACACTCCTCTGCTACGCCTATAGCAAATTTCATGCAAATCCAAAAATTTTCTATTCTGCCCACTGTGCAGTATAAAGAAAATTTCACTAACTAAGCATAAAAAATTCTATTGAGTGTAAAATTTTGCTCTTAGTAAGCATAAAATATGCTATTTAAATAGTTAAACTATGCTTTATATCTTCGAAGCTATAAATAGTACAAATACGACCATTAGTGCAAATAAAGCGCTTTTAAAATCGACTTAAGACATTTTGTCAAAAGTCCACAGAAATATACATATGTTAATTTATGAAAAAGAAATATAAGAAATTTCAAATTCACGAAGATTTCCCAAATTACCCTCGTACATGTTTATTTAATTATATGCAAGTGTGATGTATAGAGTAACCATATAAACTTAAAAGCTAGACTAGGTTTATGTCGTTGAACTGTAAAAACTGCAATTTAAATTGTTAACTAAAATAACAGTTAATTTAATGAGGATATTTTTCGTTAGTGCGGTAAAAATTGTTAATCAATTATTCGTTATTTTAAATATATGAGAATTGTATAAATAATTATTTTATTTATGAATTTAAAAATCATTATATGCTTTCAAAATTGTTATTTAATAATAATAAAAAAATAAAAAATAAATATCTTTACATTTAATGCTTAATCGATTATTCAAAAAATGTTCAATTAAGCATTAAAATAGTTGAATATTAACCAAGCTTAAAACTATAGTAAGGGAAAAACATATGATTATTTACATATTAGATAAATTTGTTTGCTTTTCAGAATTCGATTGAGATTTTAATTATAAATCATGTTATGTATATTAAAATATTTATGGTATATTTTACTCAATTAGTTTTATGATCTCAACAATATGTTAAAATTAAAAAATTTTAATTCCCTATTTTATGGAATATATACAACCCTGTTTAATATATCGAATTCAAGTGAAATTCAAAATAATTTAAAAATGCTTCAAATATCCAAGTTATTGCCATAATTATTTATTAAGACCCGGTTTTATATAGTTCCTTTAGTGTCTATTTAAGTGCAAACTTAGTTAAGAAACATTTAAGTAAATGCTCAAACCTAAGTAATATTTCGTTTAAAACTTAAGTTGACAAGAAAATAAACCAAAACCTTAAAGCTTTTATGTATTTACATTAGGTTGCTTCTACTTTTAAAGATTTTTTTAAAAGTAAAATTCATAGTTTTATTTTATTTATTCTAAAACTTTTTCTCATAATTATTTTAACTTTTTATTGAATACATTTTACTTTAGATCAGGGGTTCTCATAAGATCTTGCTTCGCGACCCCCTTTTGACATTGTAATGGAAGCGCGACCCACTACAACTTTGACTAGTTAAAAAGCAAATAAAATGTTATGTAAAGATAAAATAATATTAATAATTGCGACATTGTTTCTGCTTCATGATTTCATTAATATTAAGAGGCCTTTTTAGTATAATGCACATCTAATATCGTTCTCTAGGAAAAAAAAGTTAACATAAAAATGTATGTTGATGAAAATTGTTCTAATAATTTTAGAAATTCGGAAACAACAAACGGATAAACTTTGCTTTATTTCAACTAAAATGCTTTTAAATATGCAGATTGAGAATAGAAATTTAAACCATGAGTTAAATTTTATCTCTTTTTGAAATGAATCTGGTATTTTATCAATATTTATATTGAAAGGATTTTTACGCCTTTGAATTATAAAGTCGTTTAAGCAAAATTAATTTTTACAGGCCGCAACTCTCTCTGCGAAATGAATGTTTTGTGTACTTAGCATTGAGATGTCACACCGTTCGAGCAAATTTTAATAATCTTATTACACAGGATGTTATTTCATGGTTAAATTTCGACTTCGAAACGACTTTATAAAAAAAAAAATTATTGGCATAATAAACCAAAAATAAAAGTGAAAAATGTATAGTTTCATCAAGTTAAAGTGAACTATCTTATTAATTAAACGTTTTCCCTGCCATATCGTAGTTTTCTTTATATTGTGTCATTCGACAGCATTCTTTATTTTATCATTGTATTATTTATCAAACAAAATATTTAAAATCTAAGCTCGGGTTTCTGCATCTGTTTTCTTGCAGCTAATGCTAGTTGGTTCCTAAAAGAACTCATTAAAAAAATCATTACTTCTGTACTTAATATCTTTCCATTTTCAAATAGCTTCATGCTTTTATCGGAATTTTTATTTAAAATTTTATGTTGAAGAATATTTTTAGAATCCATTCGTTTTTTCGTCATTATTTGAAGCAAATAATGTCAAATTTCGTTAAAAATATCAAATTTATTTTTGTATGCACATTGTTCTATGGCACCCTAATGTAGCATCAAAAGTAAATAAAATAAAAAAATTATTTAATAATTTAAAATATAAAACAATTTTTACAACTTAAGTATGATCTCGCTTCTAAGTGAGCACTATAAGACCGGGCCTAAATCTTTTATTATTTAAGCTTTAAACCAGCAAAAATTTTGGAGCTTTAAAAGTTTCTTTTAATTCAAATTTGTTAACAAAATATGATATAATAATGAAACATTAATTTCGAATAGAATTGATTGATCACTAATATATGCCAATTTAAATTTTATCACATACTTAAGGAGTGCGATCGAAAAAATCTTAACACACGTTTTGCCTCATAACTTTTTCCGAAGCAATATTTAAGATTTTTTTGATCTAGTTATCATTGAAAAATATGTCAGTTATTATTTTTAATGACAACCATGTTGATTTGTTGCTATTTTGATCAAAATGACTGGTGAAAATGATGTACGTGCTATAAATTATTAAGAAATTTTAAAAAAATTTAAATTGGTCATACAAATAATTGGTCAAAGAATTAAATGTCCGCTGTCAAACTTTTTCCAAGGTTATTAAACAGTATCAGGAGAATTCTACCATTGATTGGAAACCTGATTCGAGAAGAAAAAAGTCCCACATGATATTGTTAAGGCCAGTAAAGTTGAAAGCATATTGAAAAGAACTCTAAACACATCTGGTAGAAAAGCAGCCCGGTTAGCTCAGTGCTCTGACTATTTGGTGCAAAAAGTTAAAGCAATTGTTGAGCTAAGAGCATATAAAGTCGAAAAAGTTCCAGACTGGAATGCTGCAAAAAATTTAGAAGCCAAGAATAGGGCACGGAAATTAAAGCCAAATTTCATACAAAAATACTAATGTTGTTTATAGTACGATGAAACGTATGTACTGGCTGATTTTTCGCAGCTTCGGGGTCAAAATTTTTATGTTGCTGATGCTCGAGGAAATGTTAAAGATAAGTTTAGGACCGAAGAACTGACGAAACTGCCTATAGAATTCGTGGTGTTGCAAGATTTATGCAGTTGCGGCAAAAGAAGCAATCCATTTGTTACAGTGGGCTCTATAAATACCGAATAATACATCAAAGAATGTTTGCAATAAAATCGTTTTCCTTTCATAAGAAAGCACAATGTATCCACATATTTTTGGCACGATTTGGCATCAGGTCACTACGGTAAGAAAGCTCTGGAGTGGTACCAAAACAAAAACATTGTTATTGTACGAAGAGAGGTCAATCCTCAAAATTGTCCGGAGCTAATACCAGTGAAGAGATATTGGACTTTTGTAAAAAGAGAATCGAAGAGGACAAAAGAGTTGTCTTAAAACATCAAAAATTTTAAAAGCAGATGGGCAGACTGTTCCAAAAAAGTGGCTGAAACAACTATCAAATCACAAATGGAAGGGTTACCCAAAAAGGTGTACGAGGTCATAAGTAGTGAACAGAAGTATAAAATTTATATTTTTCTGTGATCTGTAGTATAATGTCAATTAAATAAAAAAAACTCTAAGATCAACCGTTTCCTAATTATTGAACTTTATATATGTTAAGATTTTTCGATCGCACTCCTTAGTTATTTTTAATATATGTAGTTTCCTTAAACTTATATATTTTAAAATGCTAACAACACAACAGTTGGTAGCGATATCGTTAGCTATTTATTGTCCGGTACAACTTTTAGCTTAAACATCTAAAAACCAACATATTTTCCTTTAAAAATGTTTAATATATTTTTTTTTTTTTTGATATTAATTATTTTATTATAATTTTAAATATTCATCACTTTTGTTTTTGTCATGCTTGGTTTGTTTTTATTTTTTATTTGTTGGCAAGAAGAGAGTTAAAGTTAATATTTTGAGAGTACAGTGTTTTAAGCAAAGAAAAATTTTTTTGCCATTTTAAATAAAATTAAAATATGTTAATAGAAACATAGAAATGGCTAGAATTAAGATTTGTGAAGATTATTAAGCTAAAAATTTAATTAATAAATCGATAAAGAAGGGACTGCGCACGAAAAAATCCATGCGTATTTATATGCTTATAGCATTTGACATAGTGAAAAAATAATAATTCTGTTGACTTGTCTGTATTTGTCATTATTCTCAGAGCCATGTGCTAAATGTCATTGTAATAGCAAAACTAGTTTTTCTTAAAATGGAAATTGAAAAAAAAAAAAAAACATGCAAACAAATAATTCAAATTTATAATGAAAACTCAAGTCGGTTATTTAAAATAAATGCTAGAAAAAAAAAAAAAAAAAAAAATTGTCTTGAAATACAGTCGAGTCATAAAAATATATAAAGGGGTCAAAACCACTGAAAAAAAGTATAATAATAAAGTTAATTGCTCTGAATATTTTGTCAGAAAAGTTAACAAGAAATTCGCAATTCGCAACCGGCACCCAGATAAGCTCCAAGTTAGAAGATATTGCCATCTTATTAAGAGATATTGAATAGACACCTCTAGAGACTTCATAGCAGCTTGACTGTCAGTTCATATTCCAATATCGTTAACGAATGTCCTGTAATATATTAGTTAATTTACCGTCCTTTAAATAGTCGATATCTCTGATTAAAGAACGCTGAAGGCTTAGATCCATTCGCGTATAATGAGAAAAGGTAAACCAATAAAAATATTGTCCACTTTATTTGATAATTTACGGCCGTGTTCAAAAAACTTAACACAGCTTTCAAAGCATTGCACAGTTGATATAGGGGTATCAGAGGAGTGCACAATGTTAAGTTTCTTCAGAACCATCGCATGTTCATAAATTCCAGGAATCCAATGCCCGAAATCATGGAGATTTTTTAAGGGTTTTATCGTTGAAAAAAAATGTCGACTTCTCGTTTTTAAATTTTTTAATAATTAATTTTTCAACTTTTAATGTCCAAATAGTTAATTTGTCGACTTTTTTCAATTTTAAATAGTTGACTTTTCGAAAATTTTCGACCGTTTTTTACTTTTTACGATTTTATATGATATTTTCGAGATTTTTTTACTCTCTTGACTATTTTTTGTTATTTGCCTTATAGAAAATAAAAAAAAAAAAAATAAAAAATATGTATGTACAACGCAATCAAGTATATTGATTAATTAACGGCCAACATATGCAATGAAAATGCTGGTTACACACAAACAATTGATTATACCCTACACCACCATAAGTGGTTGGAGTATTATGCGTTTGTGCTGATGTTTGTAACGCATAGAAACCACATTAAAGTATAACATTCGACTCAGAATCACTTCCTGAGTCGATTTAACGATGTCCGTCCGTCTGACCGTCTGTCTGTCCATGTAAACCTTGTAATCAAACTGCAGGTCGCAATTTTAAAGATGTCAATAAAATTTATCACATGATCTTCTATTGGGTCAAGGACGAACCCTATTGAAACTGGTTATGACCGATACATTATTTCTCCTAGCCCCTATACAAATATTCTTCCGGAATAGGGGTTTAACGACTATAAATGCCTTATATATTGCGATTTTTTAAAATTTAAAATTCGGTACAAGTAAGTTCTATATAAATATAAATTTTTGTGCCACATTTTATGAAGATTGGCTCGTAAATCATATTCCATACATATGTTAGTATAAAGTTAATATTTGACATAAATATGATTTATATAAGTAGAAACTTCAGAGCAAATTGTTATGAGAATGGGTCCATTGGTCTCATATAAGGCCCACGTCCGAGATTCACCTTAAAGTACACAATCCCATATAAATGTCAATGCTTATGTAAGTTTTATAAAAATGTGCATTACATTTAATGCATGTATCTGTCCCCAATCGGCCACAGGTCCCATAAAAGAGCTTTCCCCAAATTTTGATGTGCATACAAAATGGTGTAGGGTATCATATGGTCGTGCTTGACCCAACAGTGCTTTTCTTTCTCGTTTACAATATTATTTCCAATAACTAGATAATGTAGTTGAAATTAAAACTGTTAAGAAACTATTCCTTTAAAATATATATATATTTTTTTTTTTTACTTTCAATTGTATAAAAGTCGATATTTTTCGACTTTTTCCGACTACTTTCAACTTTTTGACCTTATTCGACTATCTAGCAACAAAAAAGTCTATTTCTCGACAAATTTCAATCGACTTTCGAAAGTCGATTTGATGAACCCTAATTTGTTTGGTCATAAGATCCGTCAGTAGCCCATAAATTAAGACAAATTAAACATAAAAAATTTTAAGATTTAAGGAACCGAAGTCAGTTTTTTAATTCTTTTTAAAATATTTAGAAATTTTATTGTTTGAATTTTTCTAATGGAAAATACTGTGCATTAGAAAATGATTTTATTTTTATTAGCTAAGCTTTTCCCATGAATAAGATTAATTTATTTACAAATGTATGTGTATAAATGAAGAGAGTATATTTGCATTGTTAAATTTATTTGTATTTGCACTAATTTCATTTTCAACAAAAATTAGAGTTGTTACTTTTTCTTTGGTAAATACATAATAATTGTTAAAGTTATTGGTGCTTTGCTTAGCTCTTCAACTAAAAACTAACAACATCAACTCGCATAAACCATTAACAACTTTAAACCACTACAACATAATTTAACGCTTTGTTTTGTTTCTTTTCTTTTTTTTTTTTTTTTCTTCTTCTTTCTTAATTTTTGCAACTCCAAAATTAAACTCTCTGTTTCTTGACGATGGTTGGTGGTGATGATGATAATGATGATGGTACGATGGGTACAATAAATGTATGAATGGTGGTGTTGTATGGCCGTGTACATATGTATGTATGTTTGTATACACATTCGTTATGTTCGTGTTATGTTGAGTGTGTAGGAAGCATCCGAACCGTACCAAGTGAAAGCTATGGAAACGATTTTCATAAAAGAAGTACATCCGAATGGACCCGCTTACTATGCCAACCTGCAGACAGGCGATCGCGTTCTAATGGTGAACAACACACCAATAGCTGGTATCGCCTACAGTACCATTGTGTCGATGATCAAGCAAACGCCTTCGGAATTGAAATTGTTGGTGGTGCCCAAGGAGTGTGATGTTTTGCAAATGGTAAGTGTTGTTAACTGAACGGTTATATATTTTTATTTTATATTTAATTTAGTTGTGTGTAGTTGTTTTTATTTATTAACTTTTTTACTTTGGAAATAAAAGAAGTGGTAATGGTGGTGGTGTAACCGTTAATGTGCAAAATGATTGAAAGTTATAAAAAAAAAAGAAAATTAATGTGTCTTTCTTTTTGTTTTTTTTTTTTTTTTTTTTTTTTTTTTCGTTTAAATTTCATTTTACAGCATTATACAAGTATTGCTCATACCCCACAATCAAATGTTACCAATGTAGGAAATGGTAATACAGCCTCCTCCTCTGTCTCTAATAACACTAACAACTCTACTTCTACAACGTCATCGTCGTCATCATCTGGTGCTCTTTTACCCCTTTCGGTGGCGATGGCGGGTAAACCTTTTCCTGTGCAACACCAGCAACATCAATTGATCTCATTTCCTGCTTCTCAGCAGGCCAGTCGTTCCGGTAGTATTACTAGCACTAACAGTTTAAGACCTTTAACAAATTCGGATTATATGGATATAGCTACAGCCCAGAGTTATCATCATCAACAGCAACAACATTCAGCCAATTTACTTGCCCATAGTGATAGTGGCAGTTATTTGCGGTAAGTTTAATTAAAAATTTTTATAATTTATTTAATAGTATTTAAGTAATATGACGGGTGCCTTTTATATTTTGCGAAAAAAAAAAAACATATAAAACGATAATATTTTTTTTTCTAAAGATGGTAGTATTCTTTTCGTGACAGTTAATACCTCTTCCGATCCGTTTGAACCAACTATGAAGCACCTCAAAAACACGTATTTTTATTAGAATATCAGATATTTCAAGTGTCAAAACAAGTTAGCAAGCACTTTATTTTGATAAAGGGTAATGAAATGAAGTTATTGGATTGAAGATAACCCAACAACTCAAAGTTTGTGCTAATAAAGACTAAAATTATTGTATCAGTGAATTTTCTTAATTCATGGAAGACTTTTGACTAACAAATGATTGCGCACCATTTACAACTAACAGCTCTTTGATAATCCAAATGTACTGTAGAAAAGTGTCCGGATCCCCGTGGTAATACGCAAGCGTTTGATTTTAAATTCTTCAAGGTGGTGCAACTTTTGTGAGGTTGGGCAAACTTTGAATGAGTAATACTGTTGACTAATCTCTTGTTTTAGTCTCATAACCATAGATCCAAATTTCGTCATCCTTTACAATCTGAGTTATTTTTTAATTATTGTTAAATTATATTCAACTGCTCTTGACGTTGAAATATTTAGGAAATATTCATTATGTATTAGTGGAAACAATGCACAGACATTCCTCTATCCTATGTCGGCGTTTTTTAATCAGGACACGCACAGCATCAGTATTTTTTAGCAAAACAGCAATTTTTAGAAGGCCTTTACAAAATTCGTTCTGGAGATATCCGCGACCACGATTGAATTCCGCATACCAGTAATATAAGCTGGCCACGTATGGAGTTTCATTTTCAAAAGTTAATTAAAGTTAACCAATATATAGTTTTTTAATTAATTCACATCGTAAGTTGTAGAAAATAATCGCATGAAAATTTTTTATCTCAAAATTAAATATTTTTATGAAGTAGATTTTTTAATTAGTTTTAGCAAACATAAGCATTCAAAAACTTCATATTTTACGATGCTGTTGTCCGATTTAATATAAGTTGCATAGTTTTGCTGTTTCGCTAAATATACATATATCCTTGTAGTATTTATTAAAATAAATTTTGCTTAAGTAGGATTAATTTTGAAATTGAAAATGACTTAAGTAAAACCTAAAAAAGAATATAAGTTTGTTGCTGAATAAAATAATAAATTAGAATTTTGAAAGTGGTAGAAATAACAATAGCAAATAGTAGTCAAAACAATATTATTTTAAGCCGCGTGTGACACTTATAAGCAGTCTGAATCTGAACAGATAGGAACGAATTTTAACGTACTTTGACGTTGAAATAGAATCTGCTATATATTTTTCAAAACTGGTTCTAGTTCCGAGTTCGAGTGAAAACTTATGTTGAAGCTTAATTGATAAGGTTTTTTTTCCAATTTTATCAAACCTGATATTTAAAGATTCAAGACCTAGGGAAACAAAAATAAACAAAATTAATAAAAAAAAAAAATTGACCTAAATGTTTTAAATATTAAACATTATTTATTTGATATCTGGAACAAATCCCTAAATAACCTTAGTAATAAGATGTTCGTACGAAAAAATAGTTCATATAATTCTGATTATAAAAATTAAAGCAATGGATGAATAGTTTACACATTAAGTTTCTATTAAAATTGCTATATTCATATCTTTCATGTATTTAAAAATCTCCATAAAAATATTATTGATAAAAGTAAATTTTTTTTAATAAAAATCTTCAACAAATTTTAAAAACGAATATTCCAAATTCAACACCTCAAATAACCTTTGAAATAAGGAGTCCGTGCGAGACAATTAGTGCATACAATTCTTTTCATAAAACTGAAACCAAAAGATGTTTATATCGCTCCGTCTGTGTGTCTGTTGAGAGATAGGGCTCAGGGAGGACCACCTAGAGAGACGAAATTTTACGCAAATATTTATCTTATATAAGGTTTATTTGCTATAAGAAAATGTAAAAGATCATCGGATATGCTACAAGCAGAACTTGCCGCGCAAAAAGATTTGATACAGTTAAAGAATTATGCGTTGATATAAAGAAAGAGCAGTTTAAAAAGATTTATAGATTCCTCGACCAGCAAATGGAGTATTTTAAAAAAATGGAAAAATTAAAACGGAATTGATTCAAGAAATGCGTCGCAACCATACTTCATGGAAGATATGAGGAAGATTGACTAAAAACTAAACAAAATTCGATTTCAAATATTTTTATAATTAAATAAGTTACTTAAAATCTAAGTCAAATTTTAAATAGAACAATCTAAAATCCAATTTCAATTACGAATAATACATATAGAATTATTTTATTTATTGAAATTCGAACTAATTTCTAATTATCACTAATTTTTATTTTTATTTATATTTGATTAATTTATTAATTGATACGATAAGAAAGACAATTAAAAGAAAATAAATTGTGTTATTTTTAGTAAAAAATATTAGAAAATTTGAATTTTGATCTTTGAATAATTGATACAATTAAAAAAAGTAATTGTAATAATCGTTTAATAGGTAATATTTCTTCGGTTTTGTTTTATTTTGAAATTCAATAGCATACACAGAAAAGATATGGTCTATTAAACGATTTATCAAAGATAAAAACTACTCAAATTACTAGATTCAAATTTTCTAATATATATATATATATATATATATATATATATATATATATATATATATATATATATATATATATATATATATATATATATATATATATATATATATATATATATATATATATATATATATATATATATATATATATATATATATATATATATATATATATATATATATATATATATATATATATATATATATATATATATATATATATATATATATATATATATTTTTACTAAAAATAAAAAAAATTTTTCCAATTGTATCAATTAATAAATTAATCATATATAAATAAAAACAAGTGATAATTTGAATAATTGAATACACAATTTTTTCATAAGTTGAATTTCAATTAATAAAATAATTAATTATGTATCATTTGTAATTGGATTTTAGATTTTTTCTATGAAAAATGTTAAATTTATTTGTTAGAGTACTTTGATTTTCAGAAATGTATTTAATTATAAAAATATATGAAATCATTTAATAATTTCGATAAATAATTTAATTGAAATTTTTTGGAAAATATTTTTTCCTTTGTACATTAGTAATTTTCACTGCTTTTTCCTGACACCGTGAAGACATACCCAACTATTTTGAATAGCCCATTGCACAGTGGTACAGAATTTATGGAAATAAATCTGTAACTTCTGATCGGCTGAATGGATTTACATTTTATGTTTAGGTGGAGGGTATTACAGGTAGTTCAAAGTATGCCTAATTTGATCTACTTTGTATTGAAATTTTTACTTAAGCATATGTTCCCAACAGGTGGATCTACAAACGTTTTTTTCTAGACCTGCAACCAATGTGGAATTCACCATCAAAGTTCAAAAAATAGCAATTTTTGGCATGACTCCTTCTTTACTATTTTACAAAGTAAAAAATCACAAAAATATATAAATAAATATAAGCACAGGAAATACCAGCACTTGTTTTAGACTAATATTGAAAAACATATTAAGGATCTTAATTAATATGTAAGTATCTGAAAGTGAATAACTATCAGTCCATTCGTCTGTGTATACGTCCGTCCGTATGTCTATAAGTGAGAATGAATGTATCTAGTCTGTGTTAACGACATTTGACGTCAGCACAAAATGTTCAATATCATTTGTTATTTGTTGTTACTGTAATCTTATCTGTGGTAACTGTCTATCTTATCAGTAAAATATCGATATACTGACATTTCCATAATGTTTTTTTTTTATATTTTCTTTCTTGATTTTAACATTTTTTTTGTTTCATTATTTATCTATGGTAAATTACATACAAACAAACATGGATACAAATATAAAATAATTCATATAACAAACAAATTGTTACTGTTTTTTTTTTATTATTTTTTGTTTGTTTCAAAAACATACTCACTGTTAGTCAAACAAAGACAAAAGATTGACAAATGCATTTTAACTGCACAATTACTTGCACTATGGACTGAATGAAAATTTATTAAAGTAAGTGTGGTTGAGTTGTTGTCTATATACTATATGTATGTATGTACGTATTTATATATATGTAACAGTAATAGTTAAATGCTTTATCATGTTTGAAAATAAACAATTTATTTAAATAATTATGAATTGAGTTGTGATTTTATATTAATTTTAATTCATGACTTTTCTGAATTAAATAATTGAATTAAATCAATGTGTGGTTTTTTGTTTTGTTTATTTTTATTATTTGTAATACAAAACAAAGAAATTTAAAATTAAAACTGATTAAAGTTGTCTTATTAATGAGATCTGGTCATATTATGTGGTTTTAATCATATGCATGATTTCATCATATTTGTAGTTTTTTTTATTTATTTATTTTTATTTAATATTTTTTTTAACTTTTTGTTATTTTTATTTTAATTTTCTAACAATGAGTTGGATGAACAATGTTTTTTTTTTATAATTTTTAAGTAATTTTTATTTAAAGAAATTGTTAATCTTACTTGAAATATCTAATAACTGGTTTCTGATTACTGTTTCATTTAAGAGAGTATTATTTTCAATGCATAGTAGAAATAGTAAAAATTTTAAGAGAATCAGAAAATTATTTGATAATCACAATGTATTTTTAAAAGGTATTTTTTTGACTTGCAAATAACAGTCTTATACCATTTTTGTGGAAGTATCAGTTTGTTTCCAAGTTTTTAATATTAATTAAGAAAGAAGAAAATTCTTTGTTCACATGAAAAATATTTCTTCAACATTCAGTTATTAAAATAATGTTCAGGTGTTTGAGGAAACTTTCACCAGTTCTAAAAAATTTAAATTCTGTAATTTCTGTTTAAAAACAATTTGAGACAAAATGATCCTGGTGTTAAAATATTTATGAAAATTTATGTAATTTTATATTACCGTTCCACTTGTCAGGTCTGGTGTTTATGAGATAGATAATGCGCCCATAATGTAACTTATGAAGCTCTGCAGAATCTACATTTTTTGGAAATAAATCTGTAACTTCTAATCGGCTTGTTGCATTTACATAAAATTTTACATAAACATAGCAGAGTTTTGGTTTATAAAAGATATTGAATAAGGAATTATGTGACCTGAGGAACAAAATTAATTAGAAAAAAATCGAGTTCAATCTTTCTCGTTTTAAATTTTTATACCCTACACCACCAAAGGTGGTTGGGGTACTATGTGTTTGTGCAGAAATTGTAACGCAGAGAAAAAATCTTCGGACACCCACCTTAAAGTATACCGTTCGACTCAGAATCACTTTCTGAGTCGATTTAACGATGTCCGTCCGTCCGTCTGGTCGGCTGGCTGGCTGGCTGTCCATGTAAAGCTTGTGCGCAAAGTACAGGTCGCAATTTTGAAGATAATTTGATGAAATTTGGTACATATGCTTTTTTCAACACAAGGACGAAGCCTATTGAATTTGGTTATGATCGGCCCATTATTTCACCTAGCCCCCATACAAATGTCCTCCCGGAATAGAGTTTTAACCCTTATAGATGCCTTAAAAATAGGAATATTTTAATAAAATTTAGTACAAATAAGTTTTATATCAGCAAAAATCTGTCTGCCAAATTTCATGAAGATCGGTCCATAATTGACCATAGCTCCCATATATACTCCTCTCCCGAAAATCACTAACTAACGTTAATATTTAACACGAGTAAGTTGTATATACGTAAAAACAAAATTATGTGGATCGAAATGGTGTAGGGTATCATATAGTCAGGCTTGACCGACTATATCTTCTTCTCTCGTTTTTTTTTTTTTCTCGAGAAACTATAAATATTTTATCCGCAATAAAATCATTGTTAGTTAATATTATAAAAATGGGATTTTCTTTTTCTAATTTTACCTATAAAGTCCACATTTTTTATCTAGAAATTTGTTAAATCGGATAAAAATATTGTGCTATATATTTAAGAAACTGAACCAAAATTTTTCAAAATTGGGATAGTTGAAATTTGAAATGCAAATATCCGAAAGTTTTCAAAAGATGTAAAAATATTTGAAATCGTATAAGTATCACAAATTTGGCAGGCGTTTAAAAATTGTTTGTGTCTACTTTGAGCCCTTCTGAGGGGTTAGTAGAGTCCTCCTTACAAATTTCAAATTGTACACTCCTCCGCTAGGGCTATATGACATTTGATGTTGATCCAACGAGCCGATTAGAAGTCACAGATTTCCAAATAAATCAATTCTGAAATATTTTTTTCCATCCGACATTTTCGACCGATTTTATTTATTAATATTATTATTATTATTATAATTATTATAATTATTATAATTATTATAATTATTATAATTATTATAATTATTATAATTATTATAATTATTATAATTATTATAATTATTATAATTATTATAATTATTATAATTATTATAATTATTATAATTATTAAAATTATTATTCTAATAGTTAAAGAACAAAATTATCTATCGAATAAAGGAAATTTGAAATCGATATTTTTATTGAGTCAAAAAATTAACGATTTAGAATTTGAAAATTGCAAAAATTAACAAACCGATAGACGGACATCAGAATTCCCTAAAAACTCTTAAAATTCAAAAAATACATAACATAGGGAAACTTTAATTCTGCAGCAGCAAAACAAGAAAGTCATTTGTTACGGTCGGTTCTCTAAATATCGAAATATACATCAAAGAATGTTTGCAAAAAAGGATTCTTCTTTTCATAAGAGTGCACAATGTGTCTACATATTTAGCATCATGTCATCACATACATTTTGTACCAAGAGAGGTAAATTTCCTAATTGTACGGAGCGAAGACCACTGGAGAGATATTGGGCTCTTGTGAAAAAAGAATTGTAAAGCACAAAAAAGGTGTTCCAAAATATCGAAGATTTTAAAAAGAGATGAGCAAACTGTTCCAAAAAAGTGACTGAAACAACTATCAAATCTCCAATGGAAGAGTTACCAAAAAAGGTCCACGAGTTCATAAGTAGTGGTTAGAACTAGAAAAATTATAAAAAAGCCCAAACCGTTTCCAAATTATTGAGTTGTATATATGTTAAGATTTTTTCGAACGCACTCCTTAATAAAATATATATATTTTTTTATCGTAATACATTCTTTATTTATTGAGTTGACTTAATATTTTTATAAATTACATATTAATATTTATAATACAAACTCTAAGAACGTAATAAATAATATTCTAAAAATTTCCCATGATTTATTTAATATGGTTTTGTTAAAACATTAATTATATAACAAAACAATTTCAAGTAGCATATAAAATATTTAAATCTCTATAAAGGGAATTAATTGTATGCTTAAAAAATGTAGACAACAAACGACAATGTCTTTGAAAAGCAGAAGGCGGTCATTTTGGCACCACATAAATATCCATATAAAAATATTTAACATGATCGTAATATACTCATCATCAACACTTCAACATATTGGAGTGGCATTTCAAAAGGCCGACATATCCGTTTTGACACAAGTAAAAGTTTTTATTCATTTTGTAGTTTTTCCTGCTATAACGTTCTAAACTTTTTTCGAGAAAGAATACTATAAAAAAAAACCAATTCTCTCATCCAATGGATACTGAGATAAATAAACTAACAAGATAGTTGGAATATTTTTCATTTCATTCACTTCTTTCTTTTTCTGAAAACATTTTTATGTCATCTAAAATATTATGAATACTAGAATAAAAACGTTTCAACTTTATTATACATTATAAAAAAATAAAAATTTTATTTTTTATAATTTTATTATGAATAAAAAAAAAAAATTGTTAAAAAATAAACACATTTATATTGTAATAAAAACCACACATCTGTTGAGTTTTTTAATATATTTTTTTTTATTTATATATTAATTCTTTTGTAAACATGTCTATATGTATATATTTATGTATATGATATTGTAGGCGTTATTTTGTTTTTGTTTCTACATCTTATAATCATTGTGATTAAAAAAAATAAAACCTGAATATCTTTATACTGTTGTATCTTACTAAATAATATACATGAAATATAATTAGATATTTGCTGTTTAATACTTGTAAATTTGTGTTAAAAAACATGATTTTTTACTTGTTTGTCACTGTGATTTATATTTATATAATTTTCTGATTAACCACATCAATGACAACAGTATTTATTAGATCAATCATCGAAATCGCTGAATGGAAACACTTTTGTGTGTGTGTGTGTTTATTTGTTTAAATAAATAACATTGAAGACAAAGAAGATGTGTAACAATATTGATTTCTAATAGGAAATTTTAATTTTAAATTGATAGATGGCATTTTGCGTTTCAAGATGTTTGGATTCAAAATATTCCATTTTATTTCTCTGACCTAATAAAAAAAAAAGATGTTTGGATTCAAAATATTCCATTTTATTTCTCTGACCTAATAAAAGAAAGGAACCTCTATCTAATGATACGAGTTTTTTTATGATAATTTTAACGAAACTTTTTGGATGACATTATTTTCATAGAAGTGGGTTAGAGGTTTTTATGGTTTAGGAACCTGTCACTTTTAAATGGTGTAGTCATTGAATATGTGTAATTAACATCATTGTCAGACAGACCACAAGACTGGGTCAAGAGGACATGATCAGTGTCTATTAATATATAAAAGAAAAGAAAAATCAGCCACAGACTATTGCGCTAGTGTTGCTAATTTCGCATTTTAAAAGCAATTTAAAAATTGACTCAACTAATATTTTGTGAGCGTACTGTCAACTGGTTCTAAACCGGCACTTACTACAATTGTTACCAATATCGCGCAGAGAAAGAAGATTTTAAAATTCTTGATATTTTATCAGTGTAAGTTTCCGTTCATCATTCAATAAATTCAATAATTTGAAAACGGTTGATCTTAGAGTTTTCTTTATTTTTTAATTTAATATATATTATAATACAGATCACAGAAAAATATAGCTTTTATAGTTCTAATCACTACTTATGAACTCGTGGATCTTTTTTCGAGATTTGATAGCTGTTTCGGTCACTTTTTTTGAGCTCTTCAATTCACTTTTCACAAGAGCCCACTAGTCTTAGCTCCGGACAATTTTTAGAATTGACCTCTCTTGGTAAAAAAAAACTATGTTATTGTTTTGGTACCACTCCAGAGCTTTCTTACCGTAGTGACATGATGCCAAATCGGCCAAAAATATGAAAAGAAGAAGCCTTTTTGCAAACATTATTTAATTTATATTTCTATATTTAAAGAGCAAACTGTAACAAATGACTTTCTTGTTTTGCCGCAACTGCAAAAAGCTTGTCATAGCAGTCATTTTTTTAGGAAATTTTGTCTGCTTTTGGGTCCTAAACTTATCTTCAGCATTGCCTCGAGCATTAGCAACATAAAAATTTTGACACAGAAGCTGGTAAAATTCTACCAGCACATACTTTTTGTCGTGCATTATATAACATGAGAATTTTTTTATGAAATTTAATTTTAATTTCCGTGCCCTATTCTTGGCTTCTAAATTCTTTGCAGCATTTCTGTATGGATTTTTTTCGACTTTACATGTACTCAACTCCGCATTAGCTTTAACTTTTCACACGAAATAGTCAGAGCACTGAGCTAACCGAACTGCTTTTCCACAAGATGTGTACTTTTCAATATGCTTTCAATTTTCTGGCTTTCCCAATATCATGTATATTTTTTTTCTTCCCGAACCAGGTATTCTATCAATGGTCAAATTTTTCTGATACTGTTTTATAACATCACATAACATCAGTCACTCATTTCGATCAAACTCACAACAAATCAACATTTCAAAAAAAAAAAAATTAAATATTGCTTCCGAAAAAAGTTATAATGCAAAAAGTGTGTTAAGATTTTTTCTATCGCACTCCTTATTTAAATAATTATATGAAAACATACTAATATTCATTCCTTTTTTTGAAAAAACTGGAAGATTCAATAGAAGCATCAAGGGAAACATCAATATTTGAGATATATAATGCATAATATCATTGAGTTTTCCCAATTTTAAATAAGAGAGGTTACCATTCCTCTCTCAAAACACAAAGGAGTTTTTTCAAAAAAATTTTCTAAAAAAGTCACCAAATCGGAAAAGCTATATAACGAAAAAATTGACAAACTGGAAAAAAATAATAATCATATTTAATCAAATAAAAAGTTTTAAAATAAAAATAACATCTATTCCTTAAACTTAGATATTATATACCTACATATGTATGAATTTTCACATGCAAAAAAAAAATATGGTTCTAGTGACCACAAACTAAGAGCAACATACTATGATTGTAATATATGATTACAGTTAAAAATTAGTATATTTGTACGTAATTCTTATTATGATTCCATTTTGTAATTTTTTCTTCATTTCATCATCATCGATTTAATAATAATAACTTTTTCTTATAATATTGCTTCCGATTTCATCATGTTTTTATCATTTAATAATTCCATTTTATCATATATATAAACTAATTTTATCATATTATAGGATGCTTTTATCATAACGTAATTTAATTATATTATGTTATAACTCCATTGCAATATATTTTGATTATATTAATTTGTAATTTATATTTATTCATATGTAAACTAAATGAGAATTAAAATATTAAATAGTATACTAACCAACTACTGAATGTGTATTCAATAGTTACGTAGAAAAAAAAATATGATTAAAGGTAAAAATTTAATACTTGTGTGTAAAATCATAACACTTTTCAAAAACAAACATTCAAAAGATATACAAAACAAAATATGGCTTAAAAGCAAATAAAAATATTGGCTTAATTGTTATATAATTAACCAAATTTGTACAATTAACTAAATGGTTGTAGAATTGACTAAAATTTGGATTTTTAATAAAATATGGTTTCATATAAATATATTTGTATATTGCAGTCAACCATATAAACATTTTGATTGTGGGTTTGTGGGATCATTAAATTATAAAACAGAAACAAAAACTTGCTATCATGAGCACGGTATTATTCAAATCAATGAAAACTAATTATACAAACATTGAATAGTTGTAGTGATCATGCTGTAATCATGTTTTTTCTCTGCGTGCATATAAGTTAATTTATTTTGAAAATATTTGCTCTTAGTTAAATTTCACTCAGTGTACGTATTTGAATTTAGATTTTGTTAACCAGAAACAGTAGCAAAAAATAAGTTTCAGTTTATGAAAGGAATCAATTCATACTATTTTTATATTACGTAAAAAGAAATAAAATAAATAACACTAAACTTTTTTAAGTTTATTCTCATTCAAAGTCAAGCTTTTGCTACTATGGCTTCAAATTTTCTTTTCTCAATTAAATTATCACTTTTAAATCTTTGCCAGTGATTGGGACATGTCTTGTAATGTGTTTGTAGAAGTGGAAGTAGTAGTCTTACTAAATTATAAGCACCACCACTCATTCACGTCTTGTCATTCTTTATTAGGCATTTTTTATGATGACTTATTCTATATACATGTTAATAGCTTCACATGTATGCATCATACAGGGTCTATCTTTTTATAAATATGACTGACTATATACAATAATTTTAAGTTCATGTTTAATAAAGTGAAGGAACAAATTTTTAAATTCACACTTAATATAAGATGTAGATAAGCTATTGTCTGAGTCCATATTTAAGATTAGATCGTTTTTATATAAATAGTATTGTTGTTGCAACTTTTTTCTTGAAAATATTTCAAATATTTCTTTCATTTTAATTTTGTTGCATTCATAGAATATTTACGCATTCATATGTTAACGAGAATTTCTTTAATAGTTGCAAATTTGATTTAATTAAAATATTTACCCAGTTTCCATGTTTGCAATAAGAGTGTGTGTGTGTGTGTTTGTGTGGCATAAAATATATGAACAAAAACAAAAATTTTTCTGTAACCGCTGTCTGGTTGCTTTTGTACAATTTAATATTTATGTATGTATTTTTGTTTTACTTGTTAAAAATCCAAAGAAATCATTCCACAACAATGGTCCCTAACATGCAGACTTTAAGTCGTCACTTAATTTTTTTTTTATTTAATTTTATTATTTTCCAGCATATTTATATACGATACTATTATAAGTACGGGGAAGTAATTCTTACAGAAATACTTTTGGACACTGAATTTTAATTTGTTTAGGTTTTTTGTAGGTTTATATCTCTTGATTAAATATGAAGAGCTTCAAAGTTTTCGATCTGAAATGTAAAAATAAAAATCTGTCTATGATTAAAGTAAAATATGAATTACTCTAGCTCCCATAACGAAGTTAAAGAAATACCTTTCTTTAACTTCTACTTATCATATTTTTAGTCAACTCAGACGCCTCTGTTTATACTGTTATGTAATGTAATGAAGACCTAAACTAACATTTCTGTAAATATGATCTTATTAGTATAAACTATGTATGGGTGGCTACAACCCTCTCTGCTTCTTCTCACACTCCTTTTGTCTGAACTACGTAGTTTTATAAGAAAGAAATTTATACAAAATATTAAGATTTTAGTTGTTTTTTATATATGAAATAAGTTATATTTGCTTTGCGATATTTAATATTTACTTTGTATGAAGGGTACAATTTATCGTGGTCCATTTCTACTGTCTAATTCAGGGGTTCTCACAAGACCTCGCTTCGCGACCCCCTTTTGACATTGCAATGGAAGCGCGACCCACTACAACTTTGACTAATTTAAAAATCGAAAAAACGTTATGTAAAGATGAAGTAATTTTAAAAAATAATATTAATAATTGCGACATTTGGTTGAATATTAAGAGACTTTTTTTTGTATAATAAATATAATAATATCTCTGCGTTCACAAAAGATCGAATCTCTGTTTTGAGGGACAAAGGAGTGAAAAAAGATATTTTACATAAAAATGTATGTTAAAGAAAATTTTTTAATAGTTTTAGGTCTTCGGAGCCAACAAGCGGATTAACTTTGCTATATTTCACCGGTACCATGAAATAACTCCCAATGAAATTAGTTCCAACAAAAATGAAGAAACTCCCAAATCAAAAAAAAAAAAAAAAAAATTAAATAACTTCCAAAGGGATAAATGAAATAATTCCCAACAATTGGGAATTTTATCACAACGAAGAAAATAAGAGCCACATTTAGTGAAATAACTCCCAATAAAATAAGACCTAATAAAATAGATCCCCACACAAATGAAATAATTCCCAATTTAAAATTAGGTAATAAAATAATTAATAAGTTTTAGTTTCGGAGTTGCGTGAGCTGAAATAAAGCCCAATTGCAAAAATTAATGAAATAACTTCCAACTAAATTTCATTGGAAATTATTTCATTTGGGAGTTATTTCATTATAAAATAACTTCCGATGATATAAAATAAAATAAGTTCCATTATTTCATAATGAAATAAAATCCAATTTGTATGGAAAAATATTGGGAATTATTTAATTTTTTTGCTGGGAGTTATTTCATTTGGGAGCTATTTCAACTATTTAAAATGCTTTTAAATCTTTAAGCAAATTTTCTTTATATAGCCGGGAAACTTATCCATGAAGTAAAAGTTTTGTGTACTCAAAACGATTTTATAAAAAGTTCTTGACATAATATATTTTTATAAAATAAAAGTAGAATTTCATCTGAAAAAAACTATAGTTTCAACAAATTTAAGTGAACTACATATTTATCATTTTAATTAATTGTGTTCCCTGCCATATCGTAAAGTTTTCTTTTTACTGTGTCATTGGACAGCATTACTTTCTTCGTGTGATCATTGTTGTCTTTATCAAGCATAATATTTTCAATCCAAGGTTCCTTCAATAGTAGTTTCTCATTTCTTAAAAGAACTCATTTTAGAAAAAACTTTACGCTTGCCTTTAATTTGGGTATATTTTGTAAAATGGTGTATTTCCATTTTTAAATAGTTTCATGCTTTTATTGGAATTTTCATTTAAACTTCTAAATAATATAATAACATTAAAAAATTGTGGGTTCAAGAATATTTTTCAGGAACTTTTCGCGACCCCCCACGAATGTCCTTACGGACCCCTTGTGGGTCGCGGACCCCCATTTGAGAACCGTTGGTCTAATTGAATTTCAGAGCCTACAGAGTACAAACCAACAAACACAGATTTATTAATTTGTTTTGAAAATATATAAAGTACCATTTTTACGTATTTTTACCCAACCGACCCCTTTTTTTTTTCTTTACTCTAATTGATATTGACAATTTTAATGGTTTATAACAAAGGCCTTTTTGAATTATAGTACCAAAAAATGGGAAACAATTTAACCCTTTAAAGGTTCGAGTTTCGCAAAGTACATTTTTGATAAGAAAAATATGAGACTAAAACTGGTGTTGAATTAACATAGGGTACTAAGAAAGTTTTAAAATACAGTTTTTACCCGTTTTTTTTCCAATTTGTTTTAATTTCCAAAAAGTACCAAGCCATATAGAGTAAATATTAGTTATTGCATCAAAAGGGGTAATGAAGAGCACATTTTTCTCTTATTTATTTATTTATTTTTTTTTTTTAAGGAATAAATACAATATTTAGATTTTTGACATTCATTATAGTTCTCCAATATCTGGAATTTATTTTCGTATAATTTAATTTCGATACCAAATTGTTTCATGAATTTAGAAGTTGTGGCGTTATTATGTGTAGAATGATTTATATGGGTTATTGGTTAAAATATTATCCAATCTCTTTTTCATTTAAATAAATTTACTATTTATCTAAAAAATATTTTAAAATCTTGACTGGCTAAATTGCGCTCTGTTTGACGGCAGACATAAATACAATAAAAACTAGCGCGAATGTTATATTCGGCTCGGCCGAATCTAAATACCCACCATCAACTTTTTCAAATTTTACGTTATATAGGAGAAGGGCGGACCACGCCCATTTTTTGTTTCCGAGTTTACATTGGTCCTTAAACTATTTGAACACAATTTCGTTAAAGTTTCACCTTATATGGGAGGTGGACGGCAAAGTGAGCGGACCACACCCATTTTTAGTTTCCATGTTTATATCGACCCTCAAACTATTTATACAAAATTTCGTTGTCGTACATACTTTTGTTTAAGAGATATCAGCAGAAAAGTATGAAACGGACACCCTGTCATTTGGTTATCTGGTTAATTTTGGTCGATTAGCTGTCCGAATAATTTAAAACTGTATATTTTCGAATAACAAATAAACCGAATAATTTGTGTCGAATAACCGGTTAACAGAAATATAGTTTTCTGGAATTGAAATTTTTTCAATTCATTGTAAATGATACGAACTTGTACTACTTCTGGATCACAAGTTCAGAATCTTATTGACTTTTTTTTTTTGATAGAATGTTTTATAAAAAGCGACATGAAAAGGCAATAATATTATATCCTCATTAATACCACTCTATTACTACAAACTACGAAGTTAAATGACAAATAACTTCTTGGTAAGCTAAAGCTACGAATAATGACAATTCCGAAGCTCCATGCAGAAATAAGGACTGCACACGAAAAAATCCGTGCATGCAAATCTGCTTATAGAAAGTAAACCAGTAGGCGAATTTTTCAAGTTCTAAACATAAAAAAATAAATTATTTTCTTTTGGTTTTTAAGAAAATATCTGATATTTTCCAAAATTCTACCAATTAAAGGTTTTATTGTGTTTCGCTCACTTCTTTGCTCTTATAAGCCCACTTAATTTTAAACTCTGCTTCATCTTAAGCTATCTTATATTTCTGTGTTAATGGAACCATTTTTATGAATGAAGTGCTTCTTTTACGTATATGCATATTGCTTCCCAAAACAAAAATTTTCTTGGGAATTTTGAATTTTTTGATACACGATATTTTTCTGCCATATTCCCTCTAGCATCTGCAATATAGAATTCCTGGCCAGGAAGTTGAAAAAAGTTAGACTGTACGAACGTTTCATCGTCTATTATACCCTGATCATAATTATGGAAAAATTCGTCTGAAGAACTTTCACGTCACTTTTTCACCTCCAAATTCTTGCTTTTCATTTCTATTAGGATTTTTTGTACTTTATATGTCTTCAGGCTAGATTTCCTTTCAACTTTTCTAATAAAAATTCAAAGCAATAAATTTTTTGTGGCATTTTTCTTCCAGAGATGAGGTTAATTTCTCTGAAAATCCTTTCTATTTTGTCTGAGTCCTACAGCCTATTTTATACTATTTTTCTTCCACTACCTGATTTCCATTCAGTGATTATGACTTCTTTGTATAATAATATGACCCAAGAAACTGTATTTTTTGACACAACTGCCTTCCTAGCAATTGTTTTATATGACCTATGTGAGATTTCATGAAAAATTTTGAATTATATGTTTAGATGTTTTTTGTTCAATTTCCATTTTAAGAAAAACTAGTTTCGCTATGAAACCATGAAACTTAGCATATGGCTAGTGAGCATAATGGCAAATGTAAATCAGTTAACAGAATTATTTAATTTTCACCACATCAAATGTTATAAGCCCAAGAGCATGCACGGATTTTTTCGTGCGCAGTCCTTACATATAAACATACTCAACTTTTGATTAAAATCGAGCCATTCAAAATCTGCCACTTGGCATAACTTCTTCCAATTTGAACTTATATATACACTTACGTATTATGTATGAATCAATCGCGTTTTATTTGTTATTTCTTCTCTATTAAAAAAAAAAGAAAAAAAACAAATCAGCTCAAGACATTAGACGACTTATGTTGCGCTTTAGTAATCGTTGGTAATTGTGCGGGTGGAATTTACAAATGTATGAGCATGTAAATACCGCAACATACACTCACTCACATGCACAAAACATTTCTACATGGAAGTAGTTCCATACCAGTAGAAAAACCATAAGTAAAGTATAAAAAAACAAACCAATTACAATACCAATTATTTTATATGGATGTACGTATTTATGTTACGAGTATTCAAATTTAGACTACAACTATTTTTGTTTGTCTGTCTGTCCTTTTGTCATATGGTGGAATGTGTGCTGTTTTTTTTTTTTTTTTTAACATACATATTTATACTAACACTCGTATTACAAACTATTTAACCAACTTTAGTTGTCTTTTGTTTTTTGTTCAATTATTTTACATACCTATTTGCATTTCTTTACATTTAGTTTGTAAGTGTTTTGTAACACTTTTGTACTTAGTTTTGTCGTTTAATCACGAATTACAATTTCAAGACGTCTTTGCATTTCTTTTTTTTTTTAATACGTAAGGTTTTTCCTTATTTTTCTGTTATTTCATTGTTGTTTTTATTATAAAATCATTGTGTATAAAAGACAGTTGTTTGTTTATTTTCCTCTATCATGGAGAAATGAAAGCTTCTTCAATTGTTTCCACTTTTTGTTACCCTTGGGCTATTTTTTATTTTTTTTTTCGTATTGTATTCATTACTTTGATTTGCTTTTTTTAGTTAAACATAGTTTTCTTAAAATTGTCATTTATTTAGCCTGCCTTTTCTACTTAATATTTATGTCTTTTATGATTTCCAAGATTTACTTTTATGCTTTTCTTAATGTAGACATTATTATTATTTAACTAGACATCCAGACGCTTCATTTCTACTGGTATTAAAGAATCAAAAAGAAATCAGTGAATTGCATTCTTCTGTTTCGTTTTATTGCTTTTAGCTTTGACTGGTCTCACTAAGTCTGTAAATGTAATAGGGTATTCACACGAATATTATTTGCTTGATTAATCGACAAATTAAAATCAAATATTGGTTCGATTAAATTAAAATCAAGATTTTCGAGTAAAAATTTATTCGAGCAAATTATGCCGATTAATCGAATAATTCGAGTAAAAAAATATTCCTTTCTTAACTATTTTTTAGGATGTTTTAATTTTAGTTTTTAAAAAAATTAAGCTTAAAAACAATGTTTCAAAATGAATGTTTAGAATCTAAAAGTGGCACCACAATTCGGAAGTTTATTAAAAAAAATTGTATTTAGTAAAAAGTACAGAATATATGCCTAAATTACAACACGTAGTTAGAGGTCGTTTTTCGATCACAAAAAATTCGAAACAAAAATACAAACGTCCCTTTAAAAAAATATAATGTAAAATAATAACAAATAATTTTTTATAATTTTAATAACTTGAGAAGGATAAAGAAAATGGATTCTCCTTTATATCAAATGTTTTATAAGAAATAAATTGGAGGATTTTAAACTTGATTTAGAAAAACATATCAATAAATTCTCAGTCTGGTGTGGAGGATATGATGGTGATGGCTTGAATGAAATTAAAAATAGGAAGAAAGGAAAAATAAAATATTGAACATTTTGGGAAAAAATTATGCTTATGGTTATGGTTAATTTCAAATTATAATTCTTACGCGTACATTTGGGAGAAAGAATTATATATTTTAAATTTACAATACAATTGCCTATTAAATGGAGAAAAGTTGTTCTAACTATATTAAATGACTGTCAAAAGCTTAATTTATTTGGCTATGTCTGGCGATGAGTCATGTAGTATATGGGTAAAATGTTTCCAAACTTCAATTTGTAGTCACCTTTAATCGGGTACTAGTGTAAAAACTAGTCATTTTATAGCGTTTCAAAAATGATAAAAAGCCCTTCGAACCACACTTTAATATAAAATTTTGTTCAAATTAATACACCAAAATTGTTACACCTATTTATTTTACTATCAATGAATAATAATCAAAAAAGACAAATATTCATAAATATTTGTGCAAATTTTAATTATATATTAATTTCGAAAGACTATTTCTTGTTTTAAGATATATTTTTGTTTAATTTTTAAATAATCATTGAAAAAACGAGTAAAATTTTAAGATATAATTTACTCGAATAACTCGAGTAACTTAAAAGTTTTACTCGATTATTCGAGTAACTTAAAAACTGCATTTTCGAGTTATTTGATTATTCGAACAATGAAAAAGTCGAGTAAAATGAATACTCTAATATGTAAGATTGATTGGAATGCTTTTATGATTAGTCTGACTGAAAGAGATTTTAAATTCTTGCCATTTTGTTTAGGAAAAGTATTAAGTATTTTGGGTTAACATATAATTTCACATTTTAATTACTGATAAGAAATTGTCTCACAAAAATGTAGGTGTTTAATTTCTTTTTTTAATAATATGTGACTTTAAAAATTTTGAATTTAAAAAAAGAATGAGACAGTTTTACATTTAATAACAAAAATTTCTTCCATAATGCAACCGAAATTTTAATTTTACTTTGGGATCATATTTTTTTTCGAATAATTTTCGTGATTTCCGTTAAATAAATTGCAATCCTTAATTATACTCGTTGAATCGGTACCAATGGAGTACTATAAGACTGGTCGGCAAAAAAAAAAAACATTTTTTTCCTCCTTTCTTGTTTACAGTTTTTTTTCTATTTGGTCTTGATTTTTTTTTTTATGGACATCTATTATTTCTATATATTTCACTATAACTCAAAAATATTGAGCAAATATTTCTTTATCCGCTCAATATTTTCTGAATTAAAGATAAAAATTGTTGGAATTTTTAATATTTTTTTTCGCTACTAATTTCCAAATAACTCCGAATATTTTGAGAGAATTAAAAAAAAAAAAAATAATGTTAAGAAAACTTTTTTTATTTACTGAATCTGCCTTTAGTAGGTCTCACAGTAAGTACTCTAATCTTAAGAGCTAAAATTAAAGCTATTTACTCTCTAAGGAGAGCTAAGATGTAAAACAAGACTCTCATTAGCGGGGTAGTAGGTCGGCTCTACGAAGCCTTCGATATGTTTGCACTTCAGCAAGGAGTCTAGGGAGTGGATTTGGATGATTTTTTTTTAAATTCTTCCATTACCATCCCATCAAAAACTTTTTGGTTTTCGGTAATGACAACTACTTTTTAAAATACTTTTTTGCTAATGAGGCATCATTATTATTTGCCTTCTCTACATTACATAAATAATTACTCAATAGTATAATAGCAAAGTAAGTTACAATCAATGGATCAGTTGGCTAGAGCGCAGGATTAGCAACCAGAATGTTACTGGTTCAACCCCATTCTGATGCTATTAGTTTTTTAAGTTTCAAGTTAAGTGACATGAAACTTAAACATTTTATATATTAAACCTTTCGACCTTGCCATACTTTGTCGAAAGCTTGCGCGATATCTAAAAAATAGCTCAACAATATTTCTTTGATTCAAAAGATTTTCTAATCTCTCCAGTTAGACGATTTACTTATTCAATGGTTCCGTGTTTTTTACGAAAACCAAACTGGTGAACTGGGACGATATTTCTATCGTTTAAGAATGGCATAATTTTCTATTGGAATACTTTCTCAAATACTTCCGACAAACAAGGAAGTAAGCTAAAAGGCCTATAGGAAGATGATATAGTTAAATCTTTTACTAGCTTTGATATCATTTTAATCTGAAAAGTTTTCCAAATTTTTGGAAATACTCCTAATATCAAGATCGTATTAAATATTATAGATAGCACTATTATAGCCACTTTGGGTAGGTATTTAATCATTAACGGTGTTATTAAATCATGTCCAGGTGATTTATTTTTTTAATTTATGTTCT
Source organism: Protophormia terraenovae (assembly GCA_951394005.1). Lineage (NCBI taxonomy): Eukaryota > Metazoa > Arthropoda > Insecta > Diptera > Calliphoridae > Protophormia > Protophormia terraenovae. The sequence continues at coordinate 105,100,303 of OX596076.1, read as the reverse complement.
CCTTGATGAGTGTATTAATGTCCTCTGGACTAACAACAATTATGTCATCATAGTTAAATGTAGTGCCAGTTGTTTCTCCCAATACAAAATCTTTTATTAAGAGATTTTCTTGAAAGACGGAGCATAAATAACATGCAAATAAATTGGCTTTATCTTCTGTACCACGGGCCCAAGTACCGAAAGCATTCCTGAAAGGATTTTGTACCTCTACCGGTGGCTTAATATCTTTCGCTGCTCTCCATAGTGAAAAATTTATGTGCTTATTATTTGTCAAACTTTCAAAGTAATTTTTATTTTTGCGATCCTCTTTTACTTGAAGGGCTTCTTTCAGTTTTTTACTTGCTATGGACAGTCTCAGCTTTGCAGCGTGTGATCTAGTTTGTTGTCATTGTCTTCTTTTTTCAAGAAGAAGTTTTTCGATATCAGTATTTCAAATATGCGTTTAGCATTTCTTAAGAATTTGATTCTTAGAATGTTCTAAAGCTTGAAGACAATTTTAATCCGTAACTGTTCGGTTTTCATCAATCTAAGTGGGACAAACCATTCTGGATTTATTCTTATAATAGAAATATTAAAGGGGAAATTCAGGACCTGATAAAAACCGAAAACAGATTCAATATAGTCCATCTGTTCTTCATTAAGGGAGGATTTTTTTCTTACCCACCAGTGTTATTAGACACCAGTGTGTCTTTTCTATTTGATTTTTTGTTAAAACATATATATGTCTCCCGCCTTGCGCTGACGCACTTTTAAGGAGATCAATTTGCAACACCAGATGTTTGAGGCAGGCTTAATAACCTACCGTTGTAAACGTAGAGGTTATAGATGTGCTTTCTTTGTTGTCAAAGAATTTCTTTTGCGAAGGCAATCGTTATACCTTTTGTACCTTAGGACTGCGCACGAAAAAATGAGTGCATGTAATTCAGATTATAAAAATTAAATTAATGGATTAATCTTTTTAAAATTTTGTCTTGTTAAAGAATGTTATATTCATGTTTTAAATTTAAAAGAAAAAAATCTTTTTTTTATTAGTCTTTACTAAAATATATATTTTCTGGAATACTCTAAATATAAGCTTTATTGTTTTTTCGGTTACTTTTTTGTCGGAATGGGTTAATTTTTTTGTTAAGCTTTAATTATTCTTTAAATATTTTTTGACTACAACCCTATATATTTCAAATGGACTTAATTTTGGGCAGTTTTGTGAATTGGTCTTACTTTGTATACTTTGTAACGGCACTATTTGTTGTTTCAAATGATGTAAAGCAACGATCGCCAACTTAGCCTCAGGGCCAGAACTTAATCGCCTATTTACACAGACATAACACGAACGAAACACTCATCTTTGAGAGCAAATCTAAGAAAGAAATCATTTAGTAGTATGTTAGTTTTCAACAAAGTTGTGTAATGAATTTTCATTGCAAGAGTACAAGACACTAACACTTAATTATTTTAGTGCCTATCTCTTTGGTTATTCTGATGTAAAGGAATATTTTCCGAGACCTCCCATTTTCATACATTTCTCTGTTAAAAGTATCATCTGTTATGTATAAATCGTATTTTTCGCCGTACATACAATTGGCTTGCCTGAGAACATTTTTTTCGACAATTTTGATTTTTTTACACGATATTTATATGCTTCACACAACATCTGTGATATGGAATTCCTTTGTATTGTCATTTTGGCGCATTCATATTAAAAAAAATCCCAATAATTTTCGACCTCTTCTTTGCCTTCATATTTTTTTCTACCGTTTCTTTTACCAACTTTTTTTTACTTTGTATCTCTTCGGACTACATTTTCGGAAACTTTTTTCGTAAATGATGCTGAGCTGTTTAATAATTAGGTCGCATTTCATTCAGAGATATACGAATTTTTACTTAAAATAAGTATTATTTTTTCTAGGATCTTTAAATCAACTTTCGATGACTCAAAAAACTTCAATTTCCACCTCACCAGAACTACTAGAAATTGTTTTGTTTGGTCAACATGTATTTTGACTATAAATTATAATAAATAAATGTTAACCCGTTATTTGTTCTAAAGTTTTTTTTATACTATATACAAAAAAACGTATATGTAAACCATAAAACGCGCACGGATTTTTTCGTGCGTGTCTTTTCTACTTGAGTTTTATTGAATCCTAAAAACCAGGGCTAATATTTTACTTATAATTCAGTCGATTATTACTTCTTAGTACCTATTTTGGTAAAAAGGTTTAAACCATCACGAGTATTTTTTCAGATCTGTACAATGAATTTAACATAATTTTAATAATAATTAAAATCTTTATCACAATATGGTTACCAATAATTTAAAATAAAAACGTTTTTGACTACATAGGTTTATTAAGTAACCAACTTAAACTATAGCATGTTAAACTCTCAACAAACATGTTTATAAAATGTGTACGAATAAAATATACGACATACACATGTATGTATATTAATGGTAATTTCCACTAACAAATATTATTTACATAATAATATATTTCAATTATAGAAATGCTTTCAAATCTCTATTATTATTAATCCATGACATGTCCTTTCTATTTTCATATCCTTGTTGTTTAAAACTCTGTTATTCTCTTTTTGTGTGTCAATCAATGAATAATACACAATGAAAACTTATTATTTTTATTCTCCTTCTCTCTTTGCTCTCATCGTATGTGTGTTATGTCATTTTAATTTATAACATTTGCATTTTTCTGTGTATTTTTTCCTCTTTTACACTCTACATTATTTATAGTTTTTTTTTTTTGCTTTATTCAACCATTTAACAATAACAACAACATAATAAAAGCATTAAACCACTTAACTTGGGTTGAAAATTAGATTTTATTTTGTTGTTATTGTTATTATTAATATTGCTGCATCAAACTTACTAACTAACTAATAAACTTAAATAAATATATTCTACAAACCTAACGACACACAGGTCGCTATTGACAACTAATACCTATAAATAAATTTCATATAGATTTAAACCACCACTATTGCACTTTTTGATTTTACTCTCCCATAATTACTTTTGCTTTTCTTTTTTTCCCTGGATTTTACTTTTTTTTTTTTTGCAAATAAACCAAATGAAAAATACAACATGTACTTAAATAATACAAACTATGTAACTACTGTGATTTACTTTACTGCCATTGTCATACTATATTTTGTTGCTGCTACAATAGCAACAACAAAAGAGAAAAAAAGGCATTAACAAAAGCACTAGTAACTACAACAACAGTAATAATATTAAAGCGACAAGTGCTTCTACTACTTTACTTAATATGAGCACAACACAAGCTCTTTACGAGTATTAAACTAAACTAAATAATATTATGGGAAATGAACAGTGTTGTCTAGTAAATTATTTTAATTAAAAGAAACGTATATTTACATAGATAAAATAATTTTAAAGAACATTCTGCTGTTTTCTCTCTAGGTAAACATTGGGAAATCCTAAAAATATGCCACAAAATAATTATAATGTAATTGTTTTGATCTTGCTGTTTCCAAAAACGTTAATTGATTTCCTTTAAATAAAACTTTTACTCGCAAATGTCAAAACACGTCAATACAACTTGCTTATGAATCCAAATACAGCGCTATTTTTTCGCCTTCAAAATACACGCGTTATATAACACAACTGAACTACAACAACTTAACTACTGAACTGCAGCTTAACAACTCAACGACTTATTTAAGAACGACTGATTAACTACATAAACTACACCTTCTTATGAAACTAGTGACTTAGCAATCAGTGGTGTTAGGCTTTTTTCTCAAAAAATCGTAAAAAATTAGAAAAATAATCGTCAATTTACTAAATTCATTGAAAAAAATCTTCAAAATGACATACAATCGTCACACCTTACACCACTGTTAGCAATAATTACCATCCCTGTAAATGGTTTTTTCAATTTGAATTTGTGAAAATTTTTATAAATTTTTCAAAAAGTGATATATCTTACAAATGAGTTCTTTGAAGGATATGGTCATTGTGGTTATATACCTCGATGTGAATGAATGAAACCTAGTGGAAAATGTAGCTAATGAATTCTGCTGACAATCCCTATAAATGGTTTTTCCAAATTGCATTTCCATTAGGTTTTATTAATTGACATTGAAGGATGTGACCACAATGACTATACCTTTAAAGACAAAATTTATGGGATTCATCATTTTTTGAATTTAATTCAACAAATTAAATTTTTAAAACGTGATATTTTTGAAAAATTTATAAACATTTTCAAGAATTCAATTTGGAAAAAACACATAGGGTTTAATAGGAAATTCATTAGATTAGGGAGTAAATCAAATGTGATATGCAATATATAACTTTTTCAAAAATTTATAAATTTTTTAACAATTTCAATTTGGAAAAATAATTTATAGTGATGGTTATTATTATTAACAGAATTCATTTGCTTCATTTTCAACTAGCTTTGAAGTACGTAATCATAATGATCATATCCTTCAGATAACACATCTGTTCAAAATAATAGATACACCTAGTGGGATGATATTAAAGTGTCTATAACTTTGGAAAATTCTTCAGAAATACATCGAGTTTTTTTCTTTTAGGAAATAATTTGATCTGGCAATTTTTAATGAAAAATATGGCAATTATGTGCATAAAAATTAATTAAACATACGTTTTCAATTAAAATACCAAAAATTTGCTCATAATAATAGATACAGTTAATTTATTTCTAATTTTTGTATATTAAGTCGAATTCTATTGTACTTTTTTGATTATTTTTACATAATAGAATAAGAAAAATTGCATTTAGGTTAAAAATATTATAAAGGAATAGTATTCTGACGCAGAAAATGGGAAGAAACAATCAGTGCACCAAATAGGAGAGAAAAATGGTTCAAAACAAGTGAAAACTGCAAAGTCGTTGCTTGAAATGGCAAATATGGGCTCAAGAAGACATCTAAATTTTGCACAAAGTGCCTTATCTAAAAAACAACTCTATTAGACTTCTTAAAAGAACCCCAGAAATTAATTAAACATAATTTTATAATTTTTAAATTGCCATATTTTTCATTAAAGTATCATTGCCAGATCAAATTATTTCCTAAAGAATTATTTCTAAAGGTATTATTTTGAGCAGATGTGTACATATAATGTTATCTATGTCAAACATTCATAAATTCAATACAAATTCACTTTCTGCAACGCAATTAAAAAATTATATTTAAGGAGTGCGATCGAAAAAATCTTAACACACGTTTTGCCTCATCAATCAATATTAAAAATTTTGTTTGATCTAGTTACCATGGAAAAATACTTCAGTTATTATTTTTAATAACAACCATGTTGATTTGTCGTGATTTTCATCAAAATGAATGACGAAAAAGATGTACGTACTACAAATTATTAAACAATTTCAAAAAGATCCAAATAGGTCCTACAAATAACTGGCCACAGAATTAAATTTCTGCTGTCAAACTGTTTCTAATGTTATTAAACAGTATCAGGAGAATTTGACCATTGATAGGAAACCTGGTTCGGAAAGAAAAAAAGGTCTACATGATATTGGGAAGGCCAGAAAATTGAAAGCATATTGAAAGGAACTCCAAACACATCTAGTAGAAAAGCAGCCCAGTTAGCTCAGTGCTTTGACTATTTGGTGTGAAAATTTAAAACTTTTAAAACTTTTATATTGTTAATGCTCGAGGAAACGTTAAAGGTAAGTTTAGGACCAAAAAGCAGCTTTTTGCAGTTGCGGCAAAACAGGAAAATCATTTGATACATTCGGATATATAAATACCAAAATATACATCAAGGAATAAGAGAGCACAAGGTGTCCTCACTTTTTTGGCCTGATTTGGTATCATGTCACTACGGTAAAAAAGCTCTGAAGTGGTACCAAAACAATAACATAGTTTCTGTACCAAGAGAGGTCAATTTTTCAAATTGTCCATAGCTTAGACCAGTGGAGAGATATTGAGCTCTTGTGAAAAGTGAATTGAAGAGCACAAAAAAGGTGTCTCAAAATACCGAAGATTTTAAAAGAATATGTGCACAATGTTCTAAAAAAGTGACTGAAGCAACTATGAAATCTCTAAAGGAAGGGTTACAAAAAATGGTCCACAAGTTCATAAGTAGTTGTTAGAACTATAAAAGTTATATTTTTCTGTGATCTGTAATAAATTATCAATTAAATAAAAAAGAATGAAAACTCTAAGATCAACCGTCCAAGTTATTGAATATTATATATGTTAAGATTTTTTCGAATGCACTCCTTAGAACAAGAGCGAATGTTATATTCGGCACGGCCGAATCTATATACCCACCATCAACTTTTTCAAATTTTATGTTATATGGAAGGTGGGCGGTAAAGTGGGCTGGCCACGCCCATTTTTGGTTTAAAAGTTTATATTGACCCTCGAACTATTTTTACAAAATTTTGTACATGCTACAACGGACACCCTGTGTTTCTAGCTTTTAGTCCATAAGGTTTATTAACCGATTTTGCTCATTTTCAATACCAAACAAACCTTATATAAGATAAATATTTGAGCCTGCTTTCAATAGATGGACGGACTTAGCTAGATCGACTTAGAATCTAACCAAGACCCAGAAAATATATCGTCACCGAAAATGAAAAACAACGTAACATCACTTTTCATAACTTTACTTTCTAAAATCTAAACGAATTGTCCTACGAACAATATTTTTGGGATATTACGTCCTTAAAAATTGCCTAATATATTGATGAAGAATATTTTTATTAAATATTTTTTAAGTTGTGTGGTTTACGTTTTTAAAGATTTCAATTTTCTGAAGCCAAGAAAACGTAACAAAATATACAAATTTTAGAAAAATTGTAATTAAAGAGATTTCTGATAACCTTTTCTCCAAAATGTTAATAGCTACTATATTTTTAATAACCTGCAATCTGAATTGGTAAAAAGAAAAAAATATATATTTTTTTAACAAATATGATGTTGCGTATTTTAACTTAAGAAAATTATTGCCTTCGTTAATATAAACGTTATTTGTTGAGCTACAAGTCTGAAAATTTGTGATCACACTTGTTTCGGAAAAATAAACTATATTTAATCAAAAACACACATTTGAAAATTTTAATGTTACGTTGTTTTGCATTTTCGGTGACGATGTACTTTATGAGGTTTTAAATGATTCCTTCGGCATGTTACACACGGAATGACAAAATCAATATACCCCCCATCCTTTGATGGTGGGTATAATAAAAAATATCCTTAATTTTATCTTTTAATTAAAACATATATTTTGAAATATTTTTAAATAAGCGAATTTCGCGTGCCTCTAGTTTTTTTCTCGCATGCGATATTTTTTGCACTTTTTTTTTATCACATGCGATAATTTTTAAAACGTATTTAACTAAGCATATTTATCTTAACACAAATCGTCTGTGATGACTTTTCTCAACATCATATTTATAATTTTTGATAATAAAATAATCGAAAAAATTATCCTGAATACTTAGTATTATGAAGTTATGAGATGTTAAAACGCAACAAGGTGATGTGTTATTATTTTGCTGATAAAATAATTATGTCAAAGAGTATCATAAAAAGACATCAGTACTAACCCTACTACAATCCTACCATTATATTTAACATTTTCTGACCTGATTTTGTCATTACAGTAGAAGCACTTAAAAATGGTACACTGAGGATAATGTTATTTTTGTATTACAAAGTCTTAATTATTTAACAGCCCAGAATTGTGGCAAATATAAAAGGAAACTACTTTTGTAAAATTACTTCAATTTGTAATTTAACAAATAATTTACATATCCAATTATATATTAGACGAATCTTCATCGCAAAAATTACATAATAAATTGATTTACTTTTATTCCTATCGTGTTCCGTTCATCTTTTATTTAAAAATAATATGTTTGTTAAAAAAAAAAAAAAAAAAAAAAAACGGACATGATTTTAACATTGTACAGTGGTGCAGAATCGAAAATGTTTGGAAATAAATCTGCAACTTATAATCGGTTAGTTGGATTTTAATAAAATTTGACATAGACGTAGAGGAGTGTAAAATTTCAATTTGGAAAAGAAACCCCACATACCTCTCAGGGGCGTAGCTATGTAGGCTCAAAGCAGGGTACCTCTGACAAAGAACATTTTTCAAACGTTTGCCAATTATTGTTTTTTTTTTTTTTTCTATCCAATTTCAAATATTTTTAAATTCTCAAAGCCCTCAATAAAGGTTTCGTTACTCTACAGTAAATGTAAAAACATAAATGTAAATTATATGAGAACGTAAGACCTTAAAAAAGTTTGTAATTATTGACAAAATCCCTTTTGAAAAATATGGTTTCCTTCTAATATAATAAAATAATATTGGATTTTTCCTCATCTATTGCTACTTTTCTTCGATTTTTGAGAAAAGAAAATTAATTTCAAAAATTCTCTTTAATTTTAATAAAAAGTTTAGTTCTCTTTTACCCTCAGTTTTAATTTCACTTCGTCGAGTCGATGACGCATTTTTTTGGAAATAATTTTGTAACTAGTGATCCGTCAAAGATATATATAATAAAATTTTTCATGGCCAGAGCTAATTCCCAAAAATGCGCTCAAAATGCCAAAAATTAGATTTTAGATAAAGTTCACATTTTCCCGATCTCCCAGAAATCAAGATTGCAAACTCTTAAGAACACATTACAGATTCCGTATCTGCATTCTGTGTGCACATTCATGCTTGGAAGTTTAGAAATTATAGACTAAAGTTAAAACCGCTTGGGTTATTTTTTATTTTATTTTTTATTTTGAAATCATCTTTGTGAATATATATTTCGGAAAAGTATAAAATGATTATATGTTGTTAAAGAAAATTATGTTTTAAAGAAAAAAGAGTGTAGACACTTCTTTAGCAAAAAAAAAAAAAAAATTAATAAAAATCTTCTACTTTTAAACTCGGTAAATATCGACTTAAAATTTCCTTTTATTAAAGAAAAAAGAAAATATCTAATAAAGTCTGTCCGAAACACTGGGATATTTATAAAAAAAAATTTAAATTGAGAAAGATAAATTTTCAAGTGCAAATAGCACCCTTTTTAACTCTAATTAACTTTAAGAAATTAAGATCCATGGAGAAAAATCTTACATCCCTAGTAATCGGAATCCAATCAGGGATACTGCTGGCTCCTGAATGAATTTTATGAAGGTCTTCTAAAAACGGTTGTTTTGTTAAAAAACACTGATGATGTGTATGTACTGATCATGCAACACCGAGTACTGAATTTCCCGATCACAATATCGTGTGATCGGGAAATTCATGAACATTAATTCCACCATAAAGTATTCAATATTTCATAAATATTTGGGCGTCCAGAAAAGTTTTTCTTATTTAACCCAATATAAGTTTATAATCATTAAAAAAAATATGGGCGTTAATTTTTGCAATAATAAGAAGAAAAGATTTGTCCTACGTTCTTGAAGTCGTGTTTATGAGATTGTTACAGATGACAAAATATCAGATAGCCGTATTACTCCTTCAAAGTTTGCCTAACCCCATAAGCACATCAAGTGCTTCAATCAAAGTGGAAAAACTGCCTTAAGACTTAGTTCAAACGTATCGGAAAAGGTGTTGAATGTCATGAATACTACTCTAGGAATTAATAATGTCCATTTCAAAAAGAAATATTGTTTTATACATTTTTCGCAAAATTTAAAAGGCACCCCTCGTATTGAATTACAAACAAAAGCTGCAAATTTTTAATTATTATTTTTTTTTTTTTTTTTTATTATTTATTTATTTATTTTTTTTTAATTAAAAATTTCTTTGTTAAGGAGGAGGAAAAATTACAGAGAAAAACTTATTCGAAAATAGTGAAAAAGGGACTTTTTTTAGAAAACAGTGGGATTTTTCATAAATTCTATATGATAAGGAGTGCAATCGAAAAAATCTTAACACACGTTTTGCCTCATAACTTTTTTCGGAAACAATATTTAAAATTTTTTGATCTAGTTATCATTGAAAAATATGTCAGTTATTATTTTTAATGACAGCCATATTGATTTGTTGTGAGTTTGATCAAAATGATTGACGAAAAAGACGTACGTGCTACAAATTATTAAAAAAAAAAAATCGAATTTGGTCCTACAAATAATTGGCCAAAGAATTAAATGTCTGCCGCCAAACTGTTTCCAATGTTATTAAATAAATGTTATTAAATAGTATGAGGAGAATTTGACCATTGATAGGAAACCTGTAGTGCGATTCAGTAACTTTTAACGATTCGACAATCGCTAAACTTGTCAATAGCATTTGTTGTTTGTAGTAACGATTGTATGATTCACTAAGTATTCTTAAACGATTGTATATAACTATTGTTGTCATGTGGCATCTCCCTAGAAGGAAATACTAAAAAAAGTAAAGTTCCAAACCAAATAAAAAAGAAAAACAAAAAAATTGGAGACAAATCGAAATTTTTTAACAATTTTAAGACGGCGATTGATTAAATTATGCCTTTGATATAGATTAATATATGTTTCAGTTAATGGTTTTTTTAAAAATGATCACTACTTCCAAAAAACGTGGAAGCATGGACTATACCTTGGAAGTACATATTACATCCGCAAAAGAGCGACTTAGTCGTAGGGTTGACTTCTTGGCTACTTTTTGTTTTTAATATAACAACACAAAAATTTTTGTCTTCAAGTTAACCCAAACAAGTATTGTTAAAAGTGTTACAGAATAACGAAATCAACAATTTTGTTGTTTACTATTTTTAACGATTCGATTATCGTTAAAACAAGTTACTGAATCGCACTACTGGTTCGGGAAGAAAAAAGGTCCACTTAATATTGGGAAGGCTAGAAAATTAAAAGCATATTGAAAAGAACTCCAAACATATCTGGTAGAAAAGTAGCCCGGTTAGCTCAGTGCTCTGACTATTTGGTGCGACAAGTTAAAGCTAATGCGGTGTTGAAAACATATAAAGTCCAAAAAGTTCCAGACATGAATGCTGCTAAAAATTTTGAAGCAAAGAATAGGGCACGGAAATTAAAATTAAATTTCATACAAAAATACTCATGTTATAAAATTTCGCAGCTTCTGGGTCAAAATTTTAATATTGCTAATTCTCAAGGTAATGTTGAAGATAAATTTAGGACCCAAAATCAGACAAAATTTCCTAAAAAATTCCTGGTATGACAAGCTTTATGCAGTTACGGCAAAACAAGAAAGTCATTTGTTACAGTCGGCTCTTTAAATATCGAAATATAAATCAAATGTTTGCAAAAAAGGCTACTTCCACGACGTGTCCACACATTTTTGGTCCGATTTGGTATCATGCCACTACGGTAAGAAAGCTATGGAGTGGTACCAAAACAATAACATTTTTGTACCAAGAGATGTCAATTCTTTAAATTGTCCGGAGAGATATTGGGCTCTTGTGAAAAGTGAATTGAAGAACAAAAAAAAGAACAAGGGTTACCAAAAAAGGTCCACGAGTTCATAAGTAGTGGTTGGAACTATAAAAGCTATATTTTTCTGTGATCTGTAATATAATATAAAATTAATAAAAAAAAAAAAATAATGAAAACTCTAAGATTAACTGTTTCCAACTTAAGAATTTTTCTAACGCACTCCTTATCACTAATCCCTAATACAAAATCCCATATTAGTAATATAAAAATAAAACTAGTTTTTATAGAAATAAAAAATCTGTAGATAGTCGTACGTAATTAAAAGGAGCTATTTATGAAAAGATTACACTTTTAATTAATATTCATTAACCAATACTCAAAAAAAAAAAAAAAATGTATTCAAAATCAATATTATTAACTCTTACCTCTTGAAAACTTACTTTTCACCTAACCGAATAACAATAAAAGGTAGATTCCGCTAAATTGACAATACTGCGAGTACTGAGTATACTATTTTTTAGTATATAGATGTTACGTTGATTTTGTTGCCTTGCGCACAGACAACAAAATTTTTGCTGTTGAGTTGTATGAATGGATAATACTCAACGACGACAACAGTAATAATAATAACAACAACAGCAGCAAGTATCTATAGTATGGTGGATTGTAAAGATGGATGGATATTAGGGCAACAGTTGAGTCCGTATGGGTAACTTTTGTTCGAAAGAAACAAAAAAAAAAGTTGTTGTGACAATTTTGTTTTTTTCACCAAAGCTACCGTTTGTTGATTCAGTTTTAGTTTGGTGTTGTACGTCGTGGTCGTCGTCGTCGAGGTAACAATTTATTAAGCTTAGGCCATTTTTTTTTTCTTCATATCGCTACTTATTGTAAAAATATGTATTTTTAATTTTTTTTTTCTGCTCAGCTTAACTAAAGCAAAAGTGAAGATTTTGTTATAAAAATTGATGAATTTGTGTAAAAAAAGTGTTAATGATGTTAATGATTGTGATCTTAATTAAAAAATAGTTTAAATGAAACATATTAAGAAGAAAAAAACCTCTTAAACTAAACCCCAAGATTTTTTAACAAAGATAAGAATAAAAACCAAAAAAAAAAAAAAAAAAAAACAAGCAGCAAACATTAAAAATAATTTGTTTGCCGGCAATAATTACATACAAAAAAGATGTTAATGAAACAATTTAAATGTCATAAAGATTATTTTTGTGTCTTACCTATCAACAGCAACAATAATAACAATAATAAAAAAAATAAAATATTAATTACTACTGTTTAAAATTTAATTTAAATATATAACAATATGTAAGTGAAAAAGTGAACGAAAAAAAAATGAAATTAATCTTTAAAGTGGTTTTGTTCATCATTTAACAGTGAATGTTGTTTGTTGTGTTTGTGCTTTATTTTTTTTTTTTTGCTACAAACAGGCAACAACTTTAAAGGCTATTAATATTAAATTTAAACATAAAGCAACAAAAAACAATCATTAGATACATTTCATCTCCTTCTGGTGTCTTGTTTAAGTTGAATGGTTTGACAGCAAAACGTTTATCGGTCGATCGCATCAATTTGAATGTAAAATATCCGAAAAAATAAACTTCATTTATTTAAATGAACGCGTGCGTTTAAAAAAAAGTGTCTTTCGCGTACAAGTGTCAAATCATTTTAAATATTATTTATATCTAAATTTATTTTTTGTGTTTATTTTCTCGCTTTTCAAACTACTTACCAGTTGAATGAGCGAGTGAGTGTTTGTGAAAATTGTGTTTTTTTTTTCGGACAATTTTAAAAACCCCTTTAGTAAAACAAAAATTTTAACAAATCAGCCATCAGCACGTGATATCAATTCTGGTTTTTATTTTTTGCGTTCAAAAAACATTTTAATTGCTGGAGATATTTCAAATGCGAAAAAATGTGTAAGATATTACTTTTTTCCATTTACATATGTATACACATATAATTTAATATTAACACTTTTCTAGCCTGACTTTAGGTTGTATAAAATTAAAATTTTGTTTGTTAAAATTCTTTAAATAACAAGTAATTTTGTCAAATCTACAATTCTGTAAAAAAATTGTAATAAACTTTAACATTTTCCAAAGAAAAATCTTATAATCTTCGAAACGAAAAGAAAAAAATGTGAGAAATTGTGAGCAAAACCGGAAAAAAAGATTAAGCAAAGTTTTAACATTTTTTCATAATAAAGGATTTGAACAATAAATTTTAAAATCTGAAGAGTTAAACTCCAACGAAATCCAAATCGATTCATATGAAAAGAAATAATAATAAAGCTTGTCGTGATTAAAACTGATTCCACGTTGTACAAGCTTTTTTGAAAAAGTGTATAATAAATTCCAGTTAAAATCAAAAAATTGTTAAAGAAAATTTTTAAAATATTGATTAAAATTTAAATTGATGGACATTTTCTTACTAATTTGATTTTTGAGGCTTAAAATTATATTGCAAATAGTTTTAAAATTTGGAACGTTATTAAAATTTCTAACAATTCCATTTTCATTTAGAGAATTAGGCCATATTTTGTTTACTTAATTTTATGTTAAGGTACGGTCACATTAGGCAAATGTTTGATTCGAATTTGTTTGCCCGAACGTACATAAAATTTTTCAAAAGTAATATGTAGTTTATTTTTTGGTCACATTACGCACATTTATTTTCCCATTTTTGTTTGTTCAAACAGACAATAAATAGGCAAATAGGAAAACATGTTCTCTCATCGGTCACATTTAAAAAAATTATTTGTCTTCAAAAATTATTTCATCAAACTGTCGAAAAAAATAAATTTATTTTTATTAAAAAAACAAGCGCGAATTATATTCGGCCCGGCCGAATCTATATACCCACCATCAACTTTTTCAAATTCTACGTTATATGGGAGGAGGCGGTAAAGTGGGCGGACCACGCCCATTTTTTGTTTCCGAGTTTATATCAATCCCCGAACTATACATACAAAATTTCGTTGTCGTACATGCTTTTGTTGAAGAAATATCAGCAGAAAAGTATGAAACGGACACCCCGTGTTTCTAATTTTTAGCCCATAACTTTTTTTATTTATTAACCGATTTTGCTCATTTTTAATCCCAAACAAACCTTATATAAGACAAATATTTGTGCCAAATTTCATCACCCTACGTTGCCCCGTTCGAGCCCTATCCTGCTTTCAACAGACGGACATAGCTAGATCGACTCAGAATCAAACCAGGACCCAGAAAATATATACTTTGTGGGGTCTTAGATGATTCCTTCGACATGTTACACACGGAATGACAAAATCAATATACCCCCATCTTTTTGATGGTGGGTATAATAACAAAGAGCATGAAAATTTTTTGAATTATGATGTGGAACAGCTTCGATTGCTTTTTAGAAGAGGAAGAAGAAAAGGAAAGACAATGGCATAGGCAACGGCATAGGCTGTATACGAGCATGTGTGTTGCCCCCAATACCACCAGCGCCAAGAACATTAAGTTCCCTTGCCACCGCTCATTTTCAGCACTGAGCCTCATCAAGAGGTCCTCATATTTTCCGCCATGCCTCATCACCTTCTTTAGAAGGTCAACCGCCGACTTCTCAAACAAGACCTCCATAAGATCCTCCGTGATCTTCACCTGGCCGACCCATCCGTCACCCTCAACCGAAATGTTGGCCTCCTTTCTAGGGTGCCCCGTTATACGCGTCTTTTCGTCAGCTTTGCCAGAGGAAGCAGCAGCACCCTTCGCACCACCTGCATCACTAGTAGCCTTACCACCACACTTCATCGACTTAGGCGATCCCGGCTTGATCCGTTTGCCCAAGTCCACCTCATCCACCTCCAAACAGGACGAGTCCAGCTCACACTGTCGCAACATAGCCGGCACTGACAACATGACGTCGTCATACTGCTATAAGTCACATATAATCTAATTTTTGCTACACGAGTTATTCGCGGTTAAAGCTATCAAAAATATAATTTTTGGCATATATCTCGCTCATTATGCATCATACGTGTTTCTATTACAACATCTGTAGAATATTAAATTTGCAACAATTTTGCTGAAGTACATTTTTATGTACCATCTTGTAGGGATAGTCCTTTGATTTGCTCAAGTATGTGACCGTAGTCTTTTCATTTTGTTATTGTAATTTTAATATGTTGCCTCATTGGAAATTTTACACTTGCGGACACCTTAACTTGGATCAGGAAAAGATTTTCGGACAATATATGCAACAGAATGGAAGAATATCTTTAGAAAATGTTTGGATAATTATTCTTAAAATTTTACTATATCGCCCTGAAATATAGCGGATACTTAAAAACATTAAATATATCATAAAATGTATAAAATGATTTTTGGCACCTTCAACAGCGAGTTGAAGGTGCCACGTGATTATCGGTGCCTTATAGCAGTATGTATAAGGTAAAAAGGCGATGCTATATGCAAAAATTCCGAGGTTAAATTATTTGTTCATCTAATTTTCCTAGAGTACCAATTTATGACTTATAATATAATATTTATTTTTGCATTCTTAATGAAATAATTAAAATTATCAGCAATATTGCTCTATCGAAATTTATTTCTGAATACTATTCATTTATTTAAATATTTAAAATTATTATTTAAATATTTAAAATTTTAATGATTTAGATGCAATAGTAAACAATTTGGCTCTATACAACTATTATTTGATAGTGTTTTCTCTTACAAAAATTTTGTCAAATAAATAGTTGCCCAAAAAATAGGAAAATATTTTCCATTATGTGGTCACACTATGTTCACATTACGAACACTTTTGTTTGATATTAAATAATATTGTTTGCCCAAAATCAGCTGATTTGTTGTTTGCCACACAAAAATATTTTATGGTCACATTACGGAAAAGAAATATTTGTGAGTTTCTGTCAAATGTTTCCCTAGTGTGACCATACCTTTAGGTTAAAACATTTATTTAAAATTAAAAATATTTATAGAACTAAATTCTAATGTTTCTAATAAAAATTTTCTTTCTTTTCCTTTCAGGTAAGTTCATTAAAAGAAAATTATCATCTAGCTTGGTAAGATTATAGAAGATTTTAATTATAATAAAACATTGATTTCAATATAATACATAATATGCAAATAATCAACTCATTGTTTATACGACAAATTGCATACAAAATATATTTATAACACTTTATAGCACTTATGCGGCCAATTGTTTTATTTTCAAATAAGACCTACGTAGTATATAATCATTAATAGATCTAAACTTTTAGCTAAGTTGAATAAATCAGACTTTCTGATCTTAAAATTTTATATTTAATTGTCTTTGGCTTTTGTAAGAATAAAGCTGTAAGTCATTTACTTTAGATAATTTTTATTAACAGTGCAATTGAAAATATACAAATATACTCGCATAATAAAAGTTATTTATCCTATTCGAATTTTAGAAATTTTGACATTGATTTGCTATTTTTGCATATTTTCGGCTTAACAGCATATTTTATCCTTAAACTTTTTATTGCAAATTTTGAAAAAATCAATATTTTAAAGCATAAGCATATCTTAAACTTAAGAGTTTATTTGGATATTTTAAGAATATGATTCCTATATCCCCATTTTTACTTTTTGTTAACAATTTTATGAACCCAAAGAAATTAAAAAAAAATTTCTAGCAATTGCATTTAGGGCTGTTTTTTAATACAAAAAATAAAAAAATAATAATAAAAATAAAAAAAATTAAAAAAAAATTGTCATATTTTAAAAAAAAATTAGTTCTGATTTTAAGGTTAATTTTTATTGCCCTTAAAGCATTTGTTTAAAGAATATTGTTGATTTCCCTTATTATTTCTTCATTAAATTGTAACAAAATGTTATCAATTAAATTGCTTTAAAAGCTTGTTAAACAATAAAAAGCTTTCAAATAAAATCAAATTATTAAATTACGCATAAAAGGTATTAAATTCAAATCATAATTATTTAATTGCTGACAATAAAATTTTATTAATTTAAATTACTAACAAATTTTAATTTTCGCTTTAATGGTGTCTGACAGTCTAAAACAAAAATTAGCCTAGTTTTTTTTATAAAACCTCCAAGGGCTTTTTCAGCTATAAAATAAATCGGCCTACAAAAATTATACACTAATAACAGTAGCTTCGCAAAATAATTTATTGAAATTGATTTTTTCCACTTTTTATTTCTTTTGTAGTAGGTATTTTTTATTAAATGCCGACAACATAATTATAGACCCCCATCTCCCAAAAAAGTGTTAAGTTTTCATTTAATTTCGTTTGTATTTTTGTTTTATTTTTTATTATTTTTTTTTTTTATCTAAACATGAACAATTTTCTTATGACACACACAATCGCTATTTGATGTCTACATCTACATATTTTGTACTCATACTATGTGTAATATCAATTTAAAATGATTTCCGCTGAAATAAAATGAAAAGTACAAGAGTATAACAAACTTATAGATATTTATCTTTCCTCCTCTTCGGCATAACAAGTATTTATGTATGTACGTACAAACATATGTATGTATGTAGTGTATGTGTATCTATAAATGTTTGTAGCCTTTTTCACCATTAAGCCTACACTATTTGTATTTATATACGAATTTTCGTTTATTGATCTCTGTCTCTCTTCACTTTCGTTTAGATAGACAAAACGACCCACCGACAGACAATTTTACACATATTGATTCACAATATTAGTTTATTTGGTATATTTTCGATTTTCGATATATTTTTTGCATATGTGCGCGCCTATTTATTTTTTTCGTATTTCATTTATTTAGTGAGGAATTTTACACTTGTGGCTCATAATTGTCTTTTTGCCATTAACAAGTCATAAATATCGTCAAAAAAAAAAAAAAAATATGGTTGTTGTTGATGTTTTATATCTGTTGACAAGCTTAAAATATAAAAAAATGAAATGAACGAAAAAAATATTGATAACGTTCATATAGACATTCGCATATTCATATTTTACATTTACGTTTATCAAACATACTCCTATTAATACATAATAAATATTACAAATTTAACCTACGTTCAAGAGCTTTTTTTCTTTTTGATTTTGCCTTAAACCTATTAAACTTTTTTGCAATCTTAGCAACAAAAATGTGTTGTAACACTGTGACATAAAATTAAACATACCTGGATGTAATGTTAAATAGTCTGCGCTATTATATAAATACTAGCTTTTTCGGGTGCGATTCGTTACCCCATTTTATAAGATAACTAATATTTACTTAATATGGGGACTACCTTTCCTGGACTTATACACCCTATTCAAAATTTTATATGAAAATTGCTCCTACAACATTTTAAGACTTTCACTGTAATACTCATTTAGATATGAATATTGTCTTTATATAGGAGTTACCTGTCCCCCTGCACCTATCCGTTCTATTTTCATTTTATCAATCCGGTATGATGGGTTAGATGTTCAGAAGTTTGAGGGCTTTTACCATAATGGTTCCCCCTGCATACAGGTACATACAGGAAGATGCTGGGAAAATTTTAAGCAAATCGGTTCAGCCGTTTGAGAGTTTTAAAAAAGTGAGCGTGATATCTGATCAAGATCAAACATAGCCTATAAAATTATTCAGTCCAAACACTGTCTGTGTTTCAAATTTCATGCAAATAGCTACATTAATAACTTGCAAAATTTAAAAAATTTATTTTTTTCAAGTAAGCGTAAAAATGTGGGCATGCAATCGAAATCTAACATAACCCATAACCACCTCTGGTACTGATACTCTCTGTGTATCGAATTTCGAGAAATTCGGGAGAATAGTACGCGTTTGTGCTGATGTTTGTAACACCCAAAAATATTGGTCTAAGACAATCGGTTTAGAATCACTTCCTGAGTAGATTTAATGTTGTCTCTCCGTCCGTCCATGTAAACCTTGTAATCAAACTACTGGCACAATAAAATTTGTCACATATATCCCAGCATTTTTTTGGTGTCAATTGACGCCCTATTAGACAATAACATTTCGTGGCTACTCATCTAGCTTACTTAAATGTGTACATTTTTTTTGAATACCCAAACTAACTTTACCGACCTTTTGTAAGCGCGGAGGTGGCGATTGATAAGAAGATAGCAAAAGAACTTTTTATGGTAAAACACTTTTATCAAAATTTTTTAAGTTTTTTGTAAAAATAAAGTAAGCATTTTTTACAAAAAAAAAAAAAAAAAATGAATTTGTAGAGACAATTTTTTAAACGCAATATTTTTGTAGTTAAAAATAAATAAAACTCAATATTTTTTTTTTTTTTTTTTTTTTTTTTTTGTAAGTTATTAAGAAGTTTTAAAATAATAATGATGAGTAAATTTTAATCTAAAAATCTGCTAAGGTTTTTATAAATAACCAAACAATGTCATGATGCCATATGGCATCAAAATACTAAAAGGGTTAACTATCATAAATCCCTTAAATAGAGAAATATTATAAGGAAATTTGGTATATATAATTTTTTACGTTTTATGCGAATATAAATGTGTGCTGATTTCGCTAAGATTGGTGAATAATTGACCACAGTTCTCCCATTAACCTTTCTTCAGAAAATCACTTTAACGGGCATAAATTCGATAAAAATGAAAATATCAGGTTAATTTTTGACAGAAATCAGTGTTATATAAATAGGATCGGTCCATATTTGACCATAGCTCCCATAACCAGGAATCTCATAAAGTGCATAAATTATATATTCGGGCTTGGCGGATTATATACTTCTAACTTGTTTTATTGTTATCCTAAAAAATAAGTCTAAAGTGGTCAAACTTATCGCCAAATTGCCAGAATGAGGTTATAGCGACCCGAAAATGAAATTTAATTTCTAGCTAAAACCATATGTGTTTCCGGGAATAAGTTACCACACTTATCATAGCTAAATACTTGCGAGATGACATCTATATCGAACCTGCAGCATTAATATATCTAATTAGGCCATAAAGACTTGTGTCCGTTCTCTGCTAATCGTTTACCAAGGACTGAACTGAGAATTCATTAACTAGATAAGGAACTGTTTAATCATTTGCGAAATCGGAGCAGTTTCCACTGAAAGTTTGAGACTATTAATATTTTTACCGATCCTTAACACTGCCGTCTGTTTCAAGATGTTTTTCAGGTTATGTTTTAAAAAATGTGTAGAACATTTTTTTTACGATAATTGCTTCTTGTTTTTATTTATAATATTTAAAAATAAGAATATGAATGAAAATATTTGTGAAGTAAAAAACTGTAGTAACTGATTTAGAAAATTATACAAAATTTCGAAACTTATTGTACTCCCTACTATACTATTTATCCGATTGAAAAGATTAAGGTGTTAATTGAAAGCTCTTACACTGAGGGGAAATTCGATTCAAAATCCACCACGGTTGTGATCACATTGGTAATTTACGGTATTGACTTTTTGAAACATAATGCCATTTAATAATTTGATACCGAAATGATGTCAACTTGATGCCAATTACATATTGATTTTCGTTAAGTTTTGAACACGCACTGTTTAATTCGAATACATACGAGGCTGATTCACTATTGACAGTAAATGGTATTGTTTGTGGTAGAATTTTCTCTGGATGTAATGGTGCATTTATAAAAATAAAACAAATTATTAAAGTTTCATTAACGCAACTTTTTAAAATAATTTTTAATGTCTAATGCATATAAAAAAAATTAAAAATATTATAAAAAAAAAAAAAAATTTAAAAACTTATTTTCTTAATAACCGGCCTTCGTTCGAGTGATAAGTTTTTGAACACTGCGGTATGTCCAAAAACGGCTTCGCTAACAACATTTTTTCCTTTTTACCCAATTTTTTTTACAACAAAAGAATTTGTTTCTTAAGGAAGTATGATTTTCAAAGCCCTATAACTTCCAAAAATATATACTTCTCAAACATTTTTAAAACAATTTAATTCAGTTTAAGACAATATATCGGTATATAATATAGATAAAAAAATGCAAGACCTTAAATAGAATGAAAAAATTTATTATTTATGAATACCCTAATGTACTGCTTTCTGCGAATAATACTAAAACTTTTTTTTTCTAATATTGTCAATTTTAATTTAAGGTGAATGTATGATAACTTATTTATTGCACTAGTTTTTATTAGATGCAAAGTATTGAATATAAACTTTGTTGCATTTTTTATGATTTTTTAATGGGTTATTTATTTTAGTTTTCTGGTCAAAGTAAATTTTTGTGAAAAAATTTAAATGAACAAATTACGCATAGAAAAAACCATCAGAATGATTTCCTTAGTCGATTTAACGATGTCCGTCCGTCTGTCCGTCCAAGTAAAACTTGTAATCAACTACAGGTCGTAATTTTAAAGATAAGTCAATGAAATTTAGCACACGATCTATTAGGCTAAGGACGAACCCTATTGAAACTGGTTATGATCGGTTCATTATTTTACCTAGGCCCCATACAAATGTCCTCCCGGAAAAGGGTTTAACGATCATAAATCCCTTAAATATAGTAATATTTTAATGAAATTTGGCACGTATAAATCTAAATCTTCCATATAAATCTAAATCTGTGTGCCGATCTTTCAAGAAGATCGGTCCATAGTTGACCATAGCCCCCATATAAACCCCTTTCAGCAAATCACTTTAAATCACATTAAAATGTTAGTATCAAGTTAATATTCGACACAAATAAGTTTTATATAAATGTAAATGATAGTGCCGAATTTTACGAAGATCGGTCCATAATTTACCATAGCTTCCATATAAGGCCCTCTTTTGCGAATCACCCAAAAGTGAATAAATTCATATAAATGTAAGTATCAACGTAATATTCTGTATTCATATGTTTTATTTTACACTTAATATGAGAATCGGTCTACAATTGGTCGCAAGTCTAAAGACCACTCCCCGAATTTTGATGTAAACAATGGTGTAGGGTATCATATGATCGGACTTGACCGACTATATCTTTTTTTCTCGTTTTTGTGTGTGTTGATTTTTTATATTTTTTTTTTTTTTTTTTACAAACAAGACTTTTTTTAAGTTCAATGATATTTGGAAGCATTTTATTCTTGGAATTTTAATGTGAATTTAAAAAACCACCCGTTCTACATGCTATTAAATAATATATTTGATGTTGACCTATCTCAATTAGATAGCTCTAAACCTTATTTCGAGAGCTCTAAGAACTATACGAATTTGGGCAGTAATTTATTAAAAAAATAATAATAATAAAAACCAAAAATTTATAACACAGAAAAAAGTCACCTATCACCAAATATATTAGAAAATAATTCATTCAATTAAAAACTTTTATTAAATTTACACCTCTTACCAAAATGATTATATCAGTTACTGAAAACTGCAAAAAATTAAAAACAGAAAAATATTTCCAATTAAAAAATTGATCAAATCAATCAAGTAGATGATTGAATGAATTAAAAATTTAAGTGAGAAATAAGATTTTACTTAAATTTTATTTTTATTTTATATTTACTTGAATTTATTTATTAAATTTAGATGCAAAATGAAACTACTGTGTTAATTGAAGTCTTTCTAAAATACTTGAGTTCATTTTTAACAAATATTTGAAATTTTTTAGGTTAACCAAATATGCAAGTTAAATTGCTAAATATTTTTGATAACAAAAATTGTTTTAATTTTTCGGTTTGTTGAATAAAAAAAATATCAAACAAACGTGCAAATGTGTATTTATTCTAAAAATGCCAATTTAATAAAAAAAAAAAAAAAATCGAATGATTTTTTTAAAATAAAACGAAAATTAAAGATTTATGGTGTAACCCTCGTAGCTACTCTAAAAATATCAAAATTAAGATTTAAAAAAATAAAAATTAAAGCGATAATACTTCAATTTTATTTATATCACTAAACTCCATAAAGTCATCAAATCATTATGTATATCTTTTATTTTAAATTTAATTTCAATCTTAAATTTAAAATTCAACTGATATTTAAATTCCCTGTAAGAAATGTAAAAAATTTATGTTTTGGTATTAAAATTTTGTTTTACAGCTTATTCACGTTTAACGAAATAACTCGCATAAACTACAACAATTATGTTTAATTGTACAACGAGTATTGTATGTTTTGTTCGCCAGTTAGTCAGTCAGTCTGTCTGTATGTCATTCTAGACATTTGGGTTGGTTCACTGCTATTGGAAAGAAAAACATAATAATAACAAGTACTTGAACTTTTTGATTAAATTTATTTCAAGGTTTAAAAATTATCTCTCATGTTCTGTTTTATGTTAACATTAATTTTGATTGTAAATATTATTTAAGCAGACCTTTTACAAAAAAACAAAAGCAAAAAAAAAAAAAAAAAAAAAACAATTGTTATTGTATCGTATAGTTGTTTCATTTAATAATAATTTAATATTTCTTTTATTTATAATGAATGTATGTATGCTTGTATATTTTTATTAAACTGTCATTAAAAACAACGACAGTTTTAATGTGATCAATAAATTACATGAAACCTGTTTAAAGGGACAATTTAAAATAAAAAACTTCCTTATTACAAAATAATTCGTAGGCGAATGTTATGTTTCCTACATAAATGTCTAGATTCCTTGGAAACAATGTATAACCATTTCCATAAATATTTATTTATAGTGAATTGTTTTTTATAACAATACATTTTACATGTTTATGTAAAACAATGAAGAATGAAGAATTATGCTAAACTTCAAAAAAAAAAAAAAAAAAACAACAACTTTTAATAACAACGTAATAAAAAACGAATATAGTGAATATGTGACCTAGTGCAGGTTGAAGGCTAATGGTTTGTGTACATTTTAAATAAGTTTTAAGAAAAAACTTATAGCCCCGTTTGTATGAAAGAAAATTAGGTCTCGATGTTCATTAAGGAGTGCGACCGAAAAAATCTTAACACACGTTTTTCCTCATAACTTTTTTCGAAACCAATATTTAAATTAAAATCAAATTTCATACAAAAATACTCATGTTGTATAACGAACGACGAAACGTATGTGTTGGCAGAATTTTCGCAGCTTCTGTGTCAAAATTTTTATGTTAAAGATAAGTTTAGAACCCAAAAGCAGACAAAATTTCCTAAAAAATTCCTGGTATGACAAGCTTTATGCAGTTGCGGCAAAACAAGAATGTCATATTTTACAGTGAGCTCTATAAATATTGAAATATACATCAAATAATGTTTGCAAAAAGGCTTCTTCCTTTCATAAGAGAGCACAATGTATCCACACATTTTTGGCCTGATTTGGCATCATGTCACTACGGTAAGTAAGCCTTGGAGTGGTACCAAAACAATAATATAGTTTCTCTAATGGAAGGGTTACCAAAAAAGGTCCACGAGTTAATAAATACAGGTTAGAACTTAAAAGAAAAATTAAAACTTTAAGATTAACCGTTTCCAAATTATTGAATTTTTTATATGTTCAAATTTTTTCGATAATATAACGGTTACGGTAACGCTACTACAGAACTAATTGCGAAGGCGATAATTTACAATAAAAATCCGAGATGGTAAAACAAAATTAGAACGAGTATCTGACCAGCGGCAAGTTTTGGGTGTCAATTTACATAAAATGGGTTTTATTTTCTGACGGGAAAAATAAAAATGAATAAAAATTAAATAATAAAAATCTCTTTTTTAAAAGTTTCATCCGACCTTTTATTTCAACGTTGAAGATAGATTTTTTTTAATTCACAATAACAGTTATACAACTGTTTTGATACCACTTATAACCGTTACAGTCCCTGGAATTTTTACATCAATTTGTTGCAGCATATTTCTGCATATTTTGATGAAAACATTTGTATTTTATTGATGAGACAGTGAATGGTAGAAAAGAACAAATAGAGAAAAACGATACCAAATAAACATTTTTGTAAAACAAAGCCCTGAAATCAAAATAATAAATTTTTAAAATCGTTGATTTCATCTATGAACCGCTAGAGTAGACAACACTTTTAAGTATTTATATCGAAATTTAAATTTTAAAGTTTAAAATGTTTAGATTTTTTGACAATCTGAGATTATTTATCGATAAATAATTTGTCATCTTTGGATTTCTTAATATGGTTGTATTCTTTCCACTTAGTAAATTTTCTCTTACAGCATATCAAGAAAGTATGTCCATATGCCCCAAACAAATTATACATTTTTCCATAAGTTTAAACAGCATAAAACTACAAATGTTTAGATTCTCATGCATATTTATTTTACAATAATTTACTTTCTTTTTTAATGCGTATTTAAATAAGTTTTTATGTTTTTGTACAAGTAAACTATATGAACATATAACTCCTTGGTGGTCTTCCATAAAAACATTGCATTACAAAAAATAAAATACAACATACTTACGACATATTGTCTCTCTAATCAACTACATATTTCAGTTTTTTTTAATATTTTTTTTCTATATTATTTTACATTACGCATGTCAATTTAATTATGCCATCCGTTTGTACGTCCATTTCTTCCATTCATTCACTCATCTATTAGACAATATAATATTATATGAGTGCTTTGATAAACTACTACATATATAGTAAACTTACGACTAATGTATCTTTATATTTTTACTACTTACTATTCCATCTACTCTTACTAATATAAAATTTAATAATGTAAGAAAGACAAAAAATAAAAAATACATAGCGAAAAAAAAAACAGCCTTATAGAATTGCATTTATGTTATATAATGTAATTTTCTAATGCCATCTCTATTCTAATAGTATTTGCTACTTTATTTTTATAACTTTTACTACATTTGTAAATACTACTACGTAGTAATAGCAAGAAGTAATTGTCTATTAGTTTTGAGAGGACTTATTAAAATAGTGCAATTTGCATCTGGTTATATTTTTTTGTAGAGTTTAGTTAGATGTGTTTAACTGGCGTACTGGTTGGCTGTTACAAGTGGTTTTTATATGATTGTTTGTTGTTGGCATTCATAATACACCCTCTTTCACTGCTCTAATGTCATACAGTCTGTTGCGAAAAAAAAAATACTATTTTCATTGCATTTTTTTCGCTCTGTCTCTAATTGTGTTTCCGTTTGTTCTAGTTTTTAATTACTAGACACATAATTATTTTAACTAATTTTTTTATATGGTCACTAGTTTAATTTAAATGAAATATTTTTATTAAATATTGCATTTGTTTATAAACCAGTTAAAATAGTATGATTTTATTAGATCAAGAAGGAAATATAAAGTAAAGAGTGACACATACTAAAATTCAATAATGCATAAATTTAAATTAAAAAGTTAAAAAAAATCAATTTAATTTATCCCCGGAAAAATTTTACTAGTTTCAGAATGCAAGAATGTTTTCGTTAAAATTTGTTTTTAATTTGTTACCTTGTTCTTTATCGAAATTAATCATTCTATTTATGTGTTTGTGCAAATATTCCGGTCCCCACCGTAAAGATATCATTCGACTCTAACTCACTTTCTGAGTTCTCGGATTTTTTTCCTGCGCAGTCCTTTAATAAAAAAAAATATAACAAATTGTCGTTGCAGAAGCAAAGAAAGATTTTCTTTAAAAAATAAAATAATTCCCAAATATAATATCTAGTATGCCGCAGCACAATTTGTACCATAGTGCAAATGAATTAATGCATTGCTAGAGGAAAATAAAAAAAGCTAAACAATTCACATTTTATCAGATTTATTAAGATTGAATAATTCATCAAGTTTTTTTATTGTTATTTCTTGTTATTTAATAGTATTATTTCTAATAAAATAATTTAAAACCAATTTTTTTTTTTGCTCTTGTGCAGACAAATAAAGTTATTAAATGAAAATAACTGCGCATTTCGTTTGAAATCTGGAAAAAAAATACAGAAAAACAAAAATAATAACAAAACAAAAAATTAACTGGTACCTTATCAGCTGCTATTATCATCTTCCTGATATCATAAATATAAAAACAAGCCGTCCAAAAAAAGAAATATTTTTATTTTTTACAAACAACAGCCACAATTTGTTCATAATAAATAAACACACTCCTTTAATATGGATATGGACTTGTTAAATTACAAATTCAAATAATTTTTTATGTTGCACTTTCTAATTTTCAAATTAGCAAACAAATGATGGTAATTGTCGCAAAATAAAAATATAGAAATAGATAAAAAAAAAAAAAAAACATTGACAAAATTAAAATATGTATGTAATTATACAGTAACAAAAAAATTTCGCATACTTTGTTTGCAAATTGTATTAACAAAATAAATAAATAGGCAGATAGATAAAATAAATAAAAAGTTAAAGTTTGTGTGACATTTGTTATTGTTGGTGTTAACTTTAGTACAAAAGTAGTCATTTTTATTGACAACAATAATGTTGTTTGTTATTATTGTTGTTGTCGTTAATATTTTGTAATACAAAAAAGGGTTTATTTAAAGGAAATGTTATTTATGCAGCTATACATATGATATGTGTCAAAGCAACAGCTGTCATTTTGATATTTTATCTTCCGTTTATTGCTAATTTAAGAGCATTAAATTTATATTATGTTCTGATACCTTCGACCTTTTTTGACATTTAATACTTTTGAAAAAAAAAAAATAATAATAATAATAATAATATTTCCTCTAGTCACTTTCATTCTATGAATATAAATTTATTATCTGTTGGTATAATGTTTCAACATATTATTTTTTTTTTTTTATAAGAATTTATATCTTAAAATATAATATTTACACCTCAATATACAATAAAAAATATCAACTAAATTCGTAATCAAAATTTTTAAATGATTTTAAATATTTTTATAATTAAATAAATTACTCAAAATCAGTATTCTAAGAAATTAAATTGAAATTTTACATAGAAAAATCGAAAATCCAAATTTAATTACAAATAATACATATTCAATTATTTTATTAATTGAAATTTAACCTATGAAAAAAGTTGTTTGTTCAATTATTCAAATTTTACTTATTTTTATTTATATTTGATTAATTAATGCAATAATTACTACCAGGGACCGTAATGATTATGAGTTTTAAAATATAACTCAACAAATAATCATTATTTTTTTATTTATATATATTTTTTTTATATATATTTTTTTAACATAAGAAATAAAAAAATAAAAAATTCGACTTTTAGTAAAAAATAGATTTTTAGTAAAAAATTTTATGAAAAAAGTATCATCACACTTGCCTTTTAGTGAATAAATCCAATTTACGATGAAAAAACTTTTTTATTAAAAATTGAGTAATAGTTTCATTTCTCATGTTAAGTTTTATATTGTGAGCAAAAAAGTAAAAAAAATCAAAAATAATCATTATTATTGATAAAAAAAAAAAAAATAATAATAATAATGAAATAAAAAATAATCATAAAAATAAAATAAAATAAAATAAAAATCAGAAATAATCATTATTTTTGAGCAAAAAAATCAAAAATAATAATTATAAACTGAGCAAAAAAATAAAAATCAAAAATAATCATTTAAAGTTGATCGAAAAAAATAAAAATCAAAAATAATTATATATAGAAAATAGATTTTTTTTTTAATAAAAATCATTCCGGATTTCGATAGAACCTGTTCTGAAGATTACATTTCTGTATTTAACACTTTTATCCGGTCGTTCCTTGTATTTGATTTTTTTGTTTAAATTTTCATGAATAATGATTATTTTCTGTCCTTGATTACTACATATTATTACAATTGGAATAGTTTTTATCTCTAATAAATCATTTTATTGATATAGCACAGCGAATTCAAATTTTTCTGGCCTGATTATTACAACAAAAAACTGACAAAAAAAAAAATAAAATAAAAATCAGAAATAATCATTATTTTTGAGCAAAAAAATCAAAAATAATCATTATAAACTGAGCAAAAAAATAAAAATCAAAAATAATCATTTAAAGTTGATCGAAAAAAATAAAAATCAAAAATAATTATATATAGAAAATAGATTTTTTTTAATAAAAATCATTCCGGATTTCGATAGAACCTGTTCTGAAGATTACATTTCTGTATTTAACACTTTTATCCGGTCGTTCCTTGTATTTGATTTTTTTGTTTAAATTTTCATGAATAATGATTATTTTCTGTCCTTGATTACTACAAATTATAACAATTGGAATAGTTTTTATCTCTAATAAATCATTTTATTGATATAGCACAGCGAATTCAAATTTTTCTGGCCTGATCTCGCATCTCATTATTACAACAAAAAATAGCTGAGTGGTATGGAGTAAATGGTGCTGCTATGTACAAAGTGAGACCATTCCACTAAATTGTCTAAAACTGAGTTAACTTGAAATATATTTGGTCAAAGTAAAAAAAATATTTAAAGAACACTTAAATCTTGGAAAAATAAAATAGAGTTTAAAAATAAAGCTTATATTTAGGGTATTCTAGAAAATATTAAATATTTTAGTAAAAACTAATAAAAAATTAATTATTCTTTTAAATTTAAAACTCTAACAGTCTTTAAGGAAACAAAATTTAAAAAAGATTAACCCATTTAATTAATTAGATTTTCGTTTTTATTTATTGTATTTCTTATTTTGTCCAATCTTTTTTTTATTTAAATTATTATTATTTTTATTTTTTACAAAAAAGCACCATTAAATTCAAAAATAGCAATTTGTTAACATTATTATGAATTAACAAGAATCGAATGGAATCTGAAGAAGGAAGAACAAAATCGATCGGAATTTTTACTTTTAAAACCATGTTTACTGAGTTTGTAATGCTTTCGTAGAACTATGCATTCTAGAACCGGAACTAATACATCTTTTTCTTTATATTTTAATATTATATACTTATCTAAAGGTTTATACTTAAATATAAGTATCTATAAATTTTCAATAAATTAACAATTTATTAAGCTTTTGTACAAAATTGTTTATTTTAAAACATTTTGATCTACTATTTTAAAATTACTACTATCTTCTTAGTGACTATTGAACAACACTCTTAACCATTTTATTATTTTTTAAACTAATTTATGAATGTTATTTTTTTTTATTTAATATTATTGCCGAAAGTTATATGTTATATTAACATTTGTAATATGATTTGTAAGCAATACCTCCTTATATGAATGTTGTTTAATTACGACCTGTAGTTGTAATAATAATAATAATAATAATAATAATAATAATAATAATAATTTCAAGTGTTTTTCAACTCTTAATTAAGATTTCGCTAACGGCTACAAACATACATACAGTGTGCGAAAAAAATATGAAAACATTAAATAATTTCTCAGTGGTTTTAATCAGATTTATGTGAATTATAAACAAATGTTTCAACACTTTAATGCATAGAGCATTTCGTTTTAAAAATATTTTATTTCTATTCTTTAAAATTAAAACTAATTAAAAATAAAAACTAAACTTAAACTTAAGTTTAGAAAATCTTCTTTTAAAGAAATTTGCGTATTTGTATGAAGCAAGATTCTTAGCTCTATACTAACGTAAAAATCATTTACTTTTTACTTTAAACAACTTATTAGTAAAGGCTATAGTTTCGATAGCAAAAAAAAAATGAATATACAAATACTAAAAAAGTTTTTAACTACTATATGCAAGAAAACATACGAGTTTTACTATACTAAGTAACTATAGAATTCAGAAGTTATTCTGGCAGTGCAGTCAAATATTCCAAGAAACTCAATGTTAATCAAACATAACAGTTGAAAAACCATGTTCAGAGTTCCAACTTAACTGCATGCAACAAAGGAGACAGCAACAAGTTAATCATT
The DNA here is from genome assembly GCA_951394005.1 of Protophormia terraenovae. Taxonomy (NCBI): domain Eukaryota; kingdom Metazoa; phylum Arthropoda; class Insecta; order Diptera; family Calliphoridae; genus Protophormia; species Protophormia terraenovae. The sequence continues at coordinate 105,069,188 of OX596076.1, read as the reverse complement.
TTGATACGAGTAGTAAGTAGTTGGATTTGTTGCTGGGTGCTGATTTTTTTATGTTGGTTTTAGATTGAATTTGGTCTGGTATATGGTCTTTTCAAAACACATATGCCTGTATGTCTGTTTTACAGTCTTTTTTTTTTGTGTATTCCTACCATGCTATCTTGGCTGTTCATAGTTGTTGTTGTTGTCCGTCTATCTGTCGAGGATAAGCCAACATATTTTTGAATTTGGGTAGGTTAGTTTTATTTATATATATTTATTTTCTTGTGTTCATTTTGATACCGAAATTGTTAAGTTGCCCATTTAAAAAATAAGATTGCAGCTTTAAGCAGAAATTAGTTTTATATGTTTTTTTATATTGTAAGTATATTTGGGCAATCAGTTTGTATTTGATTTTGTCGGGGTCTGTTTGTTTGTCTGTCTTTCTTTCTACATATCTGTCATTCGGTATGTATTTTTTTTTTCTTCTACCTTCCATGTTATTAATATAGCAAATTCCCCTTTTATACCTTTTTATTTTCACTTGTCTTTATAATTATGGTTGCATTGTTTACCATGAATTGCATTAAATTAAATGAAATTAAAAAAAAAATAATAAATAAAAAAATGTATTTTTTGTTGCATTTCATCAACAACGATTTTTTTTTTTTCACTTACTATTATTTGATTGTTTAGTGATTTAAAGGTATTCATTATTCCATACCCTATGTCAACATTAATGTGGAGGGTAAAAACAGATAATTGCAGAGTCAGCACTTAAAGTAACGTTGAAAGTCTTGCACAAAAATGATCTGAATACCAGTGATCATTAAATATCACTCTTGAACTCTTAGATATTCCGGTCAGATAAAAGAAAATTAAGTTAGATGTTTATAATGCATTTTAGCCAATTTCAGAACCTTTCTAAATTGCGATACTAGTCTGTATTTCCTAGAAAAGAGAAAATAGACTTTAACAAAGTATAAATACTTGCATCCTTAGTAAACCAAAACCACTGTTCCAATTAATCTTTTAAATTCCTAATGTGATCGAGTTATGATATTAAATACTTTGTACAAACTGTACATAATTGAATCATGTTTGCTGGTGTTTTATTGATCACTCAGAAAAGAGGAGAAAAAAATACTTAAATAATATACCAATCGATGCCTACATGTAAACACAGAACGCCATCTAAAGGAGGTTCCAATAAAAAAGCGTCAATGTTTATAGTCAAATCAAAGTCTATTCTCAAACGTTTGATGGAAAAATTCGGGACGACCGCACATTGGGATAAAAGGGTTCGAAAATAGCGCTTTATTCAGCGAATATTAATATTTTAATGACCACGTTTAATTTGTTTTTTATTTATTAGTAAGTAAGAAATGAATTTTTAAATTTGTTAGATTTTTGACGGAATGGCCCGTCTATACATTAGGGTTAACTTCAGGAAAAATCGATATAAGAATATTTATGATCCCATTTTATTTTTTTATTTATTGATTAAAAAAAATGAACTTTTACAATTCTAGAACTTTTTTTTTGACAGAATGGTAATAATGTCCCTCCGCCTCAGTTCATTGGGGTTAAATGGGTCGAAAACGGCATTTAATTCGAGGAAAGGTATCAATATTTTAATATTTACAATTGGTTCCATATTGATCGTGAAGTAAAAAAATATTTGTTATTTTAAGATTTTTTTCTTGAGAGAATTCTGATGTCCATCCTTCCGTCCGTTTAGTGGTTAGTTTTTGGAAATTTTCCAATTCAAAATCTTTCATTTTTTGTCGACTTTCCATTATTCTATAGGCAATTTTGTTCTTTAACTATTTACCAAAAATATAATAAAATTGTTTGAAGATGTTGGGCAATATGGGCAATTCTCTTTTTACGTTTTTTTTAAATTAAGACTTTTTTAAAAAACTTTTGATGCAATTATATTAACAACTCTTTTTGCTGTACCAGAAAAAAAAATCAAGACCTGATACGGTTCCATGTGCTGCCGACAAGCATCCAAAGCCAAAAATTCCAAAAAAAGTGTTTGAAACTAACAAGTTTTTTTATTTCTTTTTATTGCTGTAGTCGCGGATTTAAACATAAGAGTTCAATTCTTCTAATGTAGACTCTAAACACTTGTAGGAAAGGACCAGCATAGCCAAATCTGCTTAATTTCAAAACCTCCTTTTTATTCGATTATTATCGCGGTTTTAAATGAACTTTTTTTTTCATAAATTTAATGATGTTGAAAGAAATATATAATTTTAGAGGTGTTTTGAAAATGGTCTAGCTCACGTAAATTTACACATTGAGATGTAATATTTTAAGAATCCTATAAGAACATACTAATCTTTATTTCTAAAGTTGTACATACAACAAAAAATTATTTTTCGTGAGGCATTTTAATGTACCTACTATTTATCAAAAAATGTTCAGAACAATCATTCTGTAACATTTTAAATTGCATTCCATGAAAGTTGAAAGTTAATGTATTTTAATTTTCAAAAAATAATATCAAAAATATTTGGACAAAATATATATAATTTAAAAATATAAAAAGAAAGAAAAAAAAAAAACTAAATTTCAAAATTCATTTAAACACCATTTTTGACACATGCTTAAATTCAACCGCGTCTTTGCAGAGGATTCATTGAAAATTAGAACTCTAAATCCATGCCACCATGTGAGGACACACAGCTTGTTTTATATAATTTCAGTCTACTGATGCATATTATCTTGTAGTAGATCTTGACCTTCCTGCAGAATCTCTGAGTAAACATTATGAAATATTACGTACAAAAAAACAAATACAATATAATTTTAATTCTTTATTCAAATCATGTTTTCATTCCTTTTTTATTTGTTATACATATTCTCTTTATTTCCTTCTTTATCATTTCTTTATGATGAAGTTTTTCATAAATCTACAAATCAAAAAATGTACTGTATAGATCAAAATCTAATAAATAATGATTTAATTCCTTAATAAATCTGTCTCACTATTCATACTATACTAATCAACACAACAGCCCATTTACCCATATTTATTTACGTTTTTTTCACTATTTGTTTCGCTGAAATGTATGTTTTGGTTGCATTTACAAACAGCACACAAAAAATGTAATGCAATAAAATAAAATCAACAAGTGTTTTATAATTTCAGCATTGTTATTCATTCATTTTTCTTTTTATTATATTTTTTTTTTATTCATTTCATTTATTTTAGTTTTTTTCATAATTAATGTGTACTCATCTACATAACCGCCACTGATTTTGGCCGCCTATTGTTAATAGTTGTTTTTGTTTGATATTTTGTTGTTGCTGTCGCGGTTTATGCTAATTTATGTAACACTTTATGATTGTTGAAACTATTTGTTTTTGTTGTTAATGTTGTTGTTGTTGCATTTACTTTATAAGTTATATTTTTTTCAAATACCTATAATATTTACTTTTAAACACTTTTTTGTTTGTATTTAACAATCGAAAGGGCGTCACGCATCGTCAATAATTTTAAACAAAACCCCCGAAGAAAAAAATAAATAAAAGTTACTTAGCACATGTGGAAATGATTAAATTTACTGTTTTTAGTGCGGTATGCATTAAAAGTCTACTAAAAGTTCCCATAATGCACTTTATGTTATGTTTTATGTGTGGCTTAAATGGTTTAAATATGTAATAAAATCAATTTAAGTACCAACATTTAGGTTTTTGTAATTGATTTTTATGTTGCATATTTAGAGCTTTTAATGCTTTTTCTTGGGTTAAACTGTAAATTTTTGTCTTTTGAGATTTAAGACTTTTACTTTTTTTATTTATGAATTTTTTATTATGTTCATTAGAGGTTTAATAATTTGGGTGTAATAAAAATAATAAAAATTAATGCTTATAAATATAATAATTAGTATACAGCATGTTATAATAAAATCTTTAGTGCATATTATGTTTAAGCATGATACTTTTGTAGTTAATATAAAAAAAAATAAAAAAGACAAAATTATAAAAATATTGATGGTTTAATATAGAAAAGGTTTATATCGACTTTTCGTAATTTTACAGGAGAAAGAAAAAGCTGAATAAAACTTAAGAAAATTTAGATACAAAAAAAAAATATGTATATATATATATATATATATATATATATATATATATATATATATATATATATATATATATATATATATATATATATATATATATATATACAGGAGCGAAACTAATGCTGATTTTTATTTCCTTGAAAGTTATCTTATATAGGGCTTTTTGTTCCTGAAATTCAGAAAATAAATATAAAGTTAAGACTTTTTTCCGTAACTTAAAATTGGAATAAACAAATGTTTTATTGAATAAGGAGTGCGATCGAAAAAATCTTTACAAATCTTTAAAACTCAATAATTTGGAAACTGTTGATCCTATAGTTTTCATTATTTTTTTATTTAATTGATGTTATATTACAGATTACAGAAAAAAATAACTTTAATAGTTCTGATCATTACTTATGAACTCGTAGACCTTTTTTGGTAACCCTTCATTAGAGATTTGATAGTTTTTTCAGTCACTTTTTTGGAACAGTTTGCACATCTTCTTTTAAAATCTTCGATATTTTGGGACCCCTTTTTTATGCTCTTCAATTCACTTTTCACAAGAGCCCAATATTTCTCCACTAGTCTTTGCAACGGACAATTTGAGGAATTGGTACAAAAAATTTGTTATTGTTTTGGTACCACTCCAGAGCTTTCTTTCCGTAGTGAAATTATGCCAAATCGGGCCAAAAATGTGTGGACATATTGTGCTCTCTTATGAAAGGAAGAAGTATTTTTTGCAATCTTTGATGTATATTTCGATACTTATAGAGGCGTCTGTAACAAATGACTTTCTTGTTTTGCCACAACTACATAAAGCTTGTCATACAAAGATTTTTTTGGGTCCTAAACTTATCTTCAACATTTCCTCGAGCATTAGAAACATAAAAATTTTGACACAGAAGCTGCGAAAATTCTGCCAGCACATACATTTCGTCGTCCATTATACAACATGAGTATTTTTGCATGAAATTCGATTTTAATTTCCGTGCCCTATTCTTGGCTTCTAAATTTTTTGCAGCATTTCTGTTTAGAACTTTTTGGACTTTTTTCAATGATAACTAGATAAAAAAAATATTAAATATTGTTTCTGAAAAAAGTTATGAGGCAAAACTTGTTTTAAAATTTTTTCGATCGCACTTCTTAAAAATAATGCTTCAATAATTTACTGCAAAAAAAAAAAAAAGGTAAATTTTTTAACAAAAATGGTGACAATATATAGCAAATCGCCCCATTTCTTTTGAAATAAGCCTGTTTTTATACCCACCATCAAAAAGATGGGGGATATATAGAAAACAGGATAAGGCTCAAACGGCACAACCTAAGGGGACGAAATTTGGCTGAAATATTTATCTTATAAAGGGTTTGTTGGGCAAAATCAGATGATAAACAAAAAAGTTATGGGCTAAATACTAGAAACACAGGGTGTCCGTTCTAGCTTCATTTCATACTTTTCTGCTGATATCTCTTAAACAAAAGCATGTACGACAACGAAATTTTGTACAGATAGTTCGAGGGTCGATATAAACTTGGAAACCAAAAATGGGCGTGTACCACCTACTTTACCGCCCTCCTCCCATATAACATAAAACTTAAAAAAGGTGATGTTTTTCTTTAATAATACAATCAGGAGAGATATAATCAATAGTAAATTTCGCTACTTTTATTTTTATTTTGATTCCATTCGACTTTGTTTGGAACACTTTTTTTTCTTTCGAACATTATTTGAGTCACAATTTCCCTTTGCACAGTTCCTTCTATTAAAAAAAATGTTATATAAGATTTCTCCAACACAAGAACAAAGAATATTTTGATATACGAGTGTTTCAATGTGGCCTGTACTGTATATGATACACAGACTAATAAACGGAAAACTTAGAGCACATGTGCGAATGCTCTCTTAGCTTTTCAATCACTCAGTCTCCCTTGAGCCTTCCGATAATAAGGTTTTGCCTAGAGTATTCATTTTACTCGACTTTTTCATTGTTCGAATAATCAAATAACTCGAAAATGCAGTTTTTAAGTAACTCGAATAATCGAATAAATCTTTTAAGTTACTCGAGTTATTCGATTAATTTATACCTTAAAATATTACTCGATTTTTCAATGCTTATCAAAAAAGTAAACAAAAATATAGCTTAAAATAAGAAATAGTCTTTCCAAAATAATATAAAAATAAAATTTGCGTAAATATTTATGAATTCTTGTTTCTTTTGCTTTGATAATTTAATAAATTCATTAATAGTTAAATAAATAGGTCTAACAAATTTGGTCTATCAATTTGAACCAAATTTTATATTAAGGGTAGTCCGAAGTGCTTTTTGAAACTTTTGTGACGCTATAAAATGACTAGTTTTTACACTGTGAAAAAAATGATTCCTATTTAAAGGTAATTATCAATACCTTTGATAAAAATTAAAGCTAATGATGTGTTTTTAACCATTTTTGAATAATTTACGATTCTGTCTAATAACCTCGCTTTTTAATTTGGACACATACTAACCTATGTACAACAGAGGTTTTTATTTATATACATAATGTTTGTACAATATTTTTAAGTATCGAAGATCTACTAAACCCAGATTTATTTTGGGTATAAGGTTTTATAATGTTTTATAATTAAGGCATTAAGATGATCATTTAAAATTATACAAATGTATACAATTTTTAAGATAATTTACTCTTATTTGTTTTATAGTGATCTCTTGACAATGTTTTAGTTCCATTTTGTAGAAAAATGTTTAACAATATCAGTGTAAACATATAAGAAATTATATAAACTTGTATAATAAATTAGTCAAATATACATTTAGTTAGAACTACTTACTTTTCTCCATTTAATGGACAAATTTATTGTAAATTTAAAATAAATAATTCTTTATCCCAAATGTACGCGTAGGAATTATAATTGGCTCTATTTTGAATTAAACCATAATTTCTACCAAAATGTAAAATATTTTACTTCTTGTTTCTTCTTATTTTTGTTATAATTTAGTAAAAACGACTCAGTATAATATTTTACACAAATATTATTTGGATTTTTGTCCGTTAGGCTGTGAAATATATGCGAAAATATATTTATTAGTTTCTGAGTTATTGCATTTTGAAAATGAGAAAAAGCACTTTGGGTCCTTTTTTTAGATAAAGTGGTTCAGCTATTCTTAATATAAAGAACGATTTTACATGCTAAACTTAATTTTAAGTCCAAATTCCTTCTATATTACAAAAATTTCATTCAAACCATCACATCCTCTACACCAGACTGTGCATTTATGTACTTTCATTCATTCGTAGAACCAAAAATATGTTTTTCCAAATCAAGCTTAAACTCCAAAATTTTTTTATTATTTATTATATTTATATTAAAATTATTTGAATTCTACTTTATAATTTTTTAAAGTGACGTTTAAATTTTTATTTAATGTTTGTAATTAAAAAACGACCTTTAACTACGTATTGTAATTTAGGCATATATTCGTTTCTTTTTATTAAATACAATTTTTTTAATAAATTCCAATTTATGGTACCACTTTTAGATTCGAAACATTCTATACAAATTTTGAAACATTGTTTCTAAGCTAAACTTTTTAGGAAACTAAAATTAAAACATCCTAAAAACTAGTTAAGAAATATTAAAATATTTTTTATTCGAATTATTCGATTAATCGGCATAATTTGCTCGAATAAATTGTTACTCGAAATTCTTGATTTTAATTTAATCGAACAATTATTTGATTTTCATTTGTCGATTAATCGAACAAACAATATTCGAGTGAATACCCTAGTTTTGCATGAAATGAAAAACAAAAAACACTGAAAGAAATCTTTATTGAGATATGAGAGAATGATTATTTAATAAATTTGATATATTTGTTGTACTTTTACGTTATAGAAAATAAATTATTTTAGAACAATAGGTCTTTTCAAAATTCAAAATATTAAATTATAAAGTTGAACATTTTTTCTGTGTACAATATAAAAGCGGGCGAGTAAAGCAGAACATATAAGTATTTGTAATATGCATCATTGGTTCAAAAAATACATTTTATTTCAATATAAAATATTGTTTAGTATTATATTTCACTGCTCTTAATCTGATCTACCCACGTTCTCGCTGTCTTCTGTGGAGTACAAGGCAATAGAGAACTATTAACTAATAAAAACTCACTAGGAGATGCACTTACTTTTAACACTCTCTCTCAAAATAAAACATATTTATTTTTAATAATACCATTTTTTTTTTTTTTTAATAATTTGCATATTTACTTGTATTAAAAATAAATTCATACGTACATGTTTATTGACTTTAAAAAAAATATTTGCGCGTAATATTTGAATGACAACCATTTACGATTGAAAAAAAAAAAATTAACAATATTTTTGACTTCTCTTAATTAATAAGTAAGTAGTAGACAGAGTGCTTAAGAAAGAGACGGATACAGCGGCAAAGAGAATCGGTCATATTGTCTATAATAAGCGTCAATATTTCTGTTGATTTCACAAAAGAATTCGAATGCAAATTAAATCATATTTTTACGTACATATTTACATACTTATTGTATATTTAGTATCAGATCGAGGTACATTTAATATGACATACATAAATGTGTGTTGAATATTAAAATCCAAATAAAATAAAACTTGTATAAAATAGCAGGCAACCAAGTTAGACTAAAGATGACTGATATGGTTATAAACGTAATCCATAATTCCTGACACATAACATAAATACACACAACAACAGCAACAATGACAATAAGCAAACCTATTAGGTGACCATTATGGACACACTTCACTCACTCATTCACTCACTGACTCGATCTACTACACCCAACAACTGACTGTCTCTAAGTACTAGTTTTATTTCATTTGTTACTTTTTTGTGTAATTTTTTTTTTCGTTTTGGCGGACAATATTTTTGTTTGTTTTTTGTTTTTTTTAGTATTATTTATATGCATACTAACTATTTTTTTACTATTGTTGTCGTTAAGGTGGTTTAAGCCACGTTAGCACGAGCCAAAGGAAAATAAATAAATAAAACGTAACGTACTTTTTAAGTGTCTAGTCTAGATACTATGAAAATTAAACCTTTAAGGGAAGCCACAGTTTTTTTATGATTAATTCAGGTTCTATACATTTTTTATACCAGATTCAATATGAGAGTCGCAAGTTACGATTTTTTTTTAATTTTTCTAGAAATTAATTGATTAATAACCACTTCTCATTTTTTGAGGCCACAAACGATTCAATACAATTTTTGTTGCAATGAAGTTAGGCTTTTTGCAGCTAGGGTATTCCGAATCGAACGAAACAAAAAGTGGTCAGAAATTGCAATGTTTGGACCATACAGCGGGTGGGGTGAAACTTCTCAAAGACATAATTTTCAAGTGGTTGCGCAACATTAGTCCGTTAACAAATTTAAAAATTTTTGGACGGCATATTTTTCGTTTAATGTTCTCTTATTCCCAGTTGACTGGGCTTAACTTTAGATTTTTTGCGCTTTGTGTTATCGTATTGGATCCACTTCCCATTGTTCGTAACAATTCGATTCAGAAAGGACATCTTTTTGTGGCATTAAAGCAAGACTTTAGCATGCAACATCGGCAACCGACGACTCTTGACTTTAGTTCATATGGCAACCAATTCGCATGATTTTGGATGAATTCAATTTCGTTTATATTTTTGAAAATCTACTACCAATGATTCTGGGAGCATTTCTTTCGTTTGGCACGAGTAAAGCCTCCAATTCTTCATCTTCAATCTCTTTCTGCTGGCCGGGATTCTCCTTCAAAATCGTTTACACCATTCACAAAAAGTTGCTTAAGCTAAAGCACAATCCCCATAAGATCCAAAAAATGATGGCTTTTCGCAGCAGTTTGGTACCAAACTCATAGTTTAAAAAATTAAAAAAAGACTTTGATACCCTTCACCATATTACCATATTACTATATTACCATCTTACCGACAAATAATAAAATTTTCGCCTTAACGTATGCTTTCATATTTTCAAATTTGAATATTTATATATATTTGTATGTAGGTATGTATGTATGTGCATTGTACATATATACAAACTGACTGCATATACAAACAACAACAAGAACAACAATGTTAATCATTATATTACTGCTATTGCTTACTAAACTACTTGCCCATACAAAAAACAACAACAATACAAGTATTTTTGTGTTTATATTATTAACAATTTTTTTTAGTTTTTGGCCCATAACTCAGTTGTTTATAAACGAATTTGGTTGATTCAAAAAACCGAAATTTTATAAAAATATTTACGTAGGAACTTTAAAAAGTATAAAAATGCTTTTTGGCCGATATCTGGGATATAATGGACCGATTTTTTTTTTTTTTTTTTCAGAAAAAAAAATTTTAAGATTTGAATTTTTCATGCAAAAACGAAGTCGCTAGCTTGTATAGGAGCCGAGAAAAGCCGACAACAAATACGATTTTTTGGGAGTATCTTCGGTTTTTTGCCAATATCTCATTTATGAACCGATTTTGCTCATTTTTATTAGCGATTTTCTAAGGAATATTTCCTATAATATGATGTATAAAAAATATATATCCGATAATTGGGGCTTTCTAAAAACTGATTTCAACAGACAGACGGACAGGCGGACATCTTTATATCGACTTCCCTATCAATAAGGATCCAGAATATATATACTTTTTGGGGTCTTAGATCAATATTGTAGAAATTACAAACGGAATGACAAACTTAATATACCCTTTACACCTGTGGCGAAGGTAGGGTTGCCAGAATTGTTTGGTAGTTTAACTTGACATTTCGAAAAATTCAACTTGATTTTAAACAAATCAACTTGACATAACCACAAATGTTAAAAAAAATTAAAACCTGAAGAATATTGTAGACGCATCAATTATATCCAAAAAAATTTTAAATTTTTCAACGAAATTTTATTAGGACCAAAAAAATTAATTTATACAAAAAATATATAATACTCAGAGTAGTATAAATGTTTTTATTACAATGTTTTCCACGTCGACTGATAAAGCATTGAACGCACTTTTTACACAATTTTTTATCACATTGTAGTTGGAATTAGCTTTTATTATTTTATTGTTTTCATTTTTTCTTTTCTATTTTTGAAACACGGAATTTTGGACACCATAATTTACAGCTGCATTATTGGTGCTGTATGAAGTAATTTTTTGAAGATCTAGTTTATTTTCTATAGTTATTCTTTTAATAATTTTGAAAATATCTGTTGAAGTTTCATTCGGATCTTCATAGAAATCCAGATTTTGTCTACGAATACCATTTTTAATACTAAAATACTGCATATGGATACGTTTTTATATTTCCAATATATGATGCGTCACTACAGATTCCAAAAAATAAACTTTCTTTTAAAGCACTTGAAACTTTTTCTTGTGAATATGGAGCCAGCCAATACGTTTCTTGCAATTGCTGCTACTTTAGTACGACCACAAGTAATTTTGTTAGCAATTTTACTATCGCGGTATAAATATAAACACAATTAGAATTGGCAATCTAAACTGTTATAACTAAGTCCATGTATTATATTATGAAAAACAAATAATAATTCAGCCTTTGAATCAAAAGATTAATCCTTTAATACTGCCGGTACTACAAAATTTTTTGGGACAATGCCGCTTTTTAATTTTAATTTTTTCTTACAAATATATTTGATATTACTTAAGCACTCACAAATTTCATAATCAAATAAAGTTTTAAAATCATTTCTTGCACTTATTGTCAGTGATGGGCAAAAATAATTACAATCTGTAACGGACAAAACCATACTTTTTATATTTGACTAAATTTATTATATTTTTTAAGAAATTTAAACTGTAGAATATTTTTAGCTTGACAAATTGTATTTTAACTTGAAACTTGACAAGACCTAAAATATCTTGACAATCAAGCTCATTCAAGCCCGTCTGGCAACCCTAGGCGAAGGGTATAAAAAAAACTGTGTTATTAACGTTTGAACAGAATAGCTTTTACATTTGTGTTTCAAAGTTTGCTAAAAATACTATTATCGCAATACAATGTAAAACGGTGGAAATTAATTCATACACCCAATATTTCTTTACTAAATATGTATAATTACAAATTTATTATATTATAATTTAATCGAGTAGAGTAACGAAAACTATTACCCGTTGTAGTGAAATCAAATCTGAATTCTGGCGGGATCCGAACCCGAAACCTCCAGGCTGAAAGACCAACTAGCCCATCGGGCATCCAACACAGATTTTAATTCTAACTGGAAGTATAATAAGGGTCCTCATGAAAACGCGCAAAACCTTAGTAAACTGTGCAATGTGTAAATTTGGCTCTGAATCTCAGCTTATAGCTGATTTTTTATTTAATGATTTCTGTAATTTAATGAAAATCACCATGAAAATATATTCTACTGTAACCTCCATTATCAATTTCTAAAACATTTTTGATTAATTTATTAATACCAAAAATATTTTCAAATATATTATGGTGTAAATACTTTCAATACTTTGTATGTTGAAATCTTGAAAATTTTGAAATGTAATTGCAAATCTTAAAACAAATTTCGACACAATTTTTTATTTATAGTTTTATTTGTATACAATTCTGTTAAATTTTTCGTTATTTTTTAAGAAATATTTTAATAAAGAAAATAAAAATATGACATTTAATAATACATACTTTCCTTAATACATTTTTTGGAATGTATTATAGAAAATTAAACTCTGGTATTAATACAAAGTATACAAACCGTTTAAATAGATAGTATAATACATATAAACTTAGGCCCTGGTTCCACCGACAAAACTGTTGACTTATAAATAGACACATGGTGCTTTTCTATAAAATTTTTCATAACAAAACTTAGCTAAAAATAAAGTATAATCACCAAAGGGTTAATTAAGAGAGTGTCTTCTGAGCAGCTCAAACAGTAAAGTAAAGCTTTAACTACAAATTGTTTTACTCTTTTATTTTTCTGGTTGGTGGTGGGTGACACTATGCCAAAACGTCAGCTGAAAGTCTTTCGCATTGTTTTTGCTTTTTTTGTTTTTGTATGATTATTTTGTTGTATTCGTATAGAATTGAAAGAAAATCTACGCGCATTAACAACATTTCATTTTTCGCCAGCATGACAGTTGTTGTCCGTCAATCGGGCGGACAAATATTGTCGCCGTCGTCTTTGTATTTTCCGTTTCGTACCAAAGTGTTTGTTGTATTTTTTTTTTTTAAGTTGAATATCACTTAAAATTGATCAGTTTTTGTCTTAAAGAAAATTCTTTGGATTTTTTAATACGATAAATTTTTTATTTTAATTTCCTTGGGTTTTAAACCACAAATGAGAGTCGTTTGAATTGATTGATTTGATGTGATGGTTTGTTTGTTTATTCGTTTGTCTATTTACTTTGTTTATTATTTGTTACCAATGTCCCATGTATCTAAGAGTGATTATCAGACATTATTTATCTTGCAAACTAAAAACCACAAACACAGTGACCACGTCTCGCGAAATAAAAAAATAAAAAATTGTCTTTCGTTAAAGCTTTCTATCACCAATGGTAGAGTTGTGTATTGTGTGCAACATTGTTGCAATAAGATGTGATGTGATTGTTTGCCGGTTGAAAAGTTTTTAACAAATTTACACTTTCGTTTTTCACAATCAATTAAATAAAATTAAATAAAGAAAAATATAATAAGTTTATATAAAAACCACTCCCAGTTTAAAATTTTCACAACTAAACAGTGTTGCACATTTGCTTATGTTAATTTAAAATAAAAAATTATATTCGTTTAATGGCAAAAACTTTCTAAATTTTTTGAAAATATGAAATCGAAAACGCATAAAAATTTCATATATTTTATTTACTAAAAAGGCAAAAAATAAATTCCAAGCGAAAAATGTTTAACTGAAATTAAAAAAAAAAAATATATAATAATAAATAAATGACATGTGTTTTAATATTTTTTATAAAAATCTTTAATTTTATTTATGAAATTAAAAAATAATCGAGAGAAATCTTGTTCTCGTTAATATTTTATGACAAATATTTAGGTTCTATGTCTAATTAGGTAAAATATTGTTTGAAATATGCTTTGAATCTTAAATATTCGAGATTTACTAAAAAGGAGCTAAAACAAATTGTTTATTATTTTGGTTTATGACGCTTTAATAAAATTTTTGTTGTGAGTAATTTTAAATATGTATATTTGTATTTAACTTTTATTAATTAAGAGAGAACATTGTTGACATTTAGAAATTAAATACAGTATAAACTCGATAATCCGGATAATTGATTGCAGACCCTAATTCGTATTATCGAATAATCCGGATTATCGAGGTTTTTTCCTGGTAAACTTTTGTTAAAAAAAGTACTTAAATATATATATTTATTTAATATATAAAACATTTAAAGCGTCAAGTCCAAAATTTTCGTCTAATAACATTCCATATTTTAAGTTTTCCAAAGATTTTTAATTTAGCTAAAAAAGTAAATTTTGTACTCCTTTCACTGAAAAAAAAATTTAAATAATACTTAACTGAAAATGAATTAATTCAACTAAAATCAACTATTACATCATAATTATATATATTATATATTTCAAGCTGTAGTTAAATTGAAATAAAAATATGTATTACTTTTTATATTAAATCTGTATTACAGAGTTGCAATCAATTCGGATTATAGAGTATGTAATGAGTTGCGAAATGGCGTCCGGATTATCGAGTTTATACTGTACATATGTTTAAGGTGACATATTCTTAAGCAATATACATTTTGAAAAATGGTTCTCTCAGACCGATTTAAGTAAATTTTAAACAAAATTAATAAGCAAAAGACCATTTAATTTGTTTATTATTAGGAATTATTTTCTATTAGTAAAATTTTACTTTTATTGTCATATACATACATAGTCTTATAAATTTATAGACATTTTATTTTTTGATTAAATTTAAATGTTTTTTAGAGCACCGGAGTCTTAAAACTTAAATTCGAATATCCCTCAGTTATGCTAGTTGGATTTTTTTCTTGTAAACCGGCTAGAAGATTTGAAATTGCAGATGTATTTTTAAAATATTTTCATTTTGGCACACTGTGCAATACATACAACTTTATTTTTTTTATACTGCTATTTAAGCATCTTAAAAGAATACCTTTTAAATTTTAAAAAACACCACAATGCTCTTAAGCATATATCGATCACTGTAATTTATTATTCAAGTGTATGATTTTTTTTGTTTTAGTCGCGTGCTTAAAGGTTTTTTAGCTTTTTTCATATTTCTTCATTTATGTTTTTCATTTTTGTAACATTCAAACATTTGTGTATCTGTGTGTTTATATTTGTTTAGTTTTTTTTCATATTTTTTATTTATTTTTATTTAAATGGCAAAAACTAACGTTAAATTGAATATTTACTACTTACACTTAAAAATAAAAAATAAAATATTAAAAAAGTGGAAAAAAAATAACGACAAACAAATATACAAATATTTAACAAACAACCACATCAACCAATCAACAACAACAACAATTATTCTCTATCTATAAAAGAGCAAAAAAAACAATAATTTAAAAAAATAAAAAATAACAGTGACAGTAACGATGAGTCCATTCGATGCGGTTTTAAATTGTTTTTGTCATATGTGCCATTTACCATGTCGAAGGTGGGAATAAATTTTGGTTTATTTTATTATAAATTATATATTTTTTTATATTTATTTTATTATTCTCTTAATAATATTTTGCACAATTGTTTTTATGAATCATAGACAAGTAAGAGATTTAAAGATACATCTAAGTGTGGTTTTACCATACTCTATATTAAGCGGTTTAATAAATATATAACTATGTACATATAGAAGAAAAAAGTAGTGTGTTTACAATAATAGTTTTTATTATTAAATTTCTGTGTCTGTTTAATGATTGAGAAAATGTAAGATATACATTAATTTTTGTAGTTTTTGTTTATGTTCTTCTAATAATCACAATATTTAGAACTAAGGACTGCGCACAAAAAATTTAGTTCACGGGAAAGTGATATCAATATATAAATGTTTACATTTTGTTTTCATATTGAACAATAAGTAAAAAATTAATTTTTTAAATTTTTATACTTATTTTAAAGAATTCTAATGTCCGTCCGTTCATCTGTTTGTTAATTTTTAAAAATTTTTTAAAATAGATAATAATAATAAAAATCGGTGGAAATGTGGGTCTATATATATATATATATATACATAATTAGACGAGTGTTCTATGTTAGAGGTACCCTACTTTGTACCCCCACAGCTCCGATTCTGTGATGTATATGGGTTCCACTTTCCAAACTTAAAATTTTACTACCTTATGCTATGTCTATGTGAAATTTTATATAAATACAACCAGCCGATTAATAGTTAGAGATGTTTAATAAATCAAGAAAAAAAGTCTGCATTAAGGGTGTTTTTTGTTTGGGAGACACTGGAACTTTTGAGCAAAAATTTTAATTTCTCAAATAGGGTTATATATGTGCTCGATATTTTTTATTACAGAAAAATATGGGAACAAACAAATTGTAATATTTTAAATTCCATTCACCTAAAGATAAAAATTTGTGTATTTTATGAAAATTTTCAAGAAAATAATAAAAAATATTTGGAAAAAACTAAATGTTTAAATATTCCACTTTAAAATTTTGCTTTAAGAAAACTTATACTAAAAAAATGTACTGCTAAAGTTTATGAAATTCGATTTTTTCCAATATTAAAAAAATAATGTTAACTGACAGTTCATTACAAAAAACAACTCATACATAATTTTTTTTAATATTTTATTCGATACCCATTTTTTTACGAAAAGATAAATTTTCAAAATTCACTTAATAGCCACTTTTGACACATTTTACACGTAATTGCAATGAATCAATCAATATCTTTGAAATTGTTATTTTGTAAGCTATAAGTTTTTAAATTTAAAAGAAAAATTTATTTTTTATTCGTTTTTAATAATGTTCATATTTTCTGAAATGAGCTATTCTGCATGGTCAATACAAGAAAATTAATGCAATTATTTTTTAGGTAATTGTAACAAATTCACGAAAATTTTGGAGTAGTTATCAAAAAAGGTTATAAACATCGGACGCAAGCGTTGTCATTATTCATCAATCAATAATGCATTTGACTTCATTTATCTAACTATAAATCTACATTATTCCATATTTAAAATGTGTTTAGCTTAAATCTGTTTGAAATAATGGTTGTAGTTGCCAAAGATATCCTACTTATTTAAACATTTATTGTCTTTTCTAAATAAATAGTTTTTAAAACAATGTTTACGTTTACCTTTTTTTTAATAAATTTGTGTTACTTTACTTAATTTTATTACAGTTCTCCACCAGCAAATCTAACAGTATTAACCCGCCAACAACAATTGCAACAGCAACAAAACGCTGCCGCTTTTTATGCTTCAAATGCCGCTGTTGACACCAGCGATTTAATGATACGCTTACGTGAATCCATTAAACAAAAAGAAGAATTCCTTAAATCACCATTACCAAATGTTCATCAACAGCACAACTCGCAACAACACCAGCAGCAACAACAACACTTCTTTCCCCACACTCCACCATCAGGCAGTCCCCAATTGTCTATGATTTCAACATCATCAACATCGGTGGGATCATCAGGTTTAGGTGGTGCTATAATACGTAATAATGAAGCTGCCACTGCTCGAGGACAAGTGCGCACATTAGTTAAACAACCCTTATCGGCCACATCTTCATCGTCAAGTACGAGAGAATTACTAACAGCAAGCTGTGATATGCATTACGCACCGAATTTAGGCTCTAGTACAACTGGAGTTGCATCAGGATTAATTGGAAGTGGTAGTAGTAGTGGTGGTGTAACTGGTAGTATAACAACGTATGGTACATCTGGTACATCATCGGTAATGGCTCGTGGACATCTGCAGCAAAGAAATAACACCCTGTCAACACCAACAAATGGAAGTTCAGCAGTACCAGCATTACGTGATAAGTATCATCATAAGGATTATGAATTCTTAGAAACTCTACAGGAAACTGGTGTCACCAATAAAGTGTAAGTTTAATTTCTTTTAATTTATTTTTATATAATATTACCTATTAATTAATAGTATAAAAGTAGTTTATTACAAAATAACAACTCTTTTTTCCTTAATAGAGGAATTTAAAGGAATATCAACTTAGTCATGTATAAATAGTTTGTAAATAGATTTTTTATAATTACAATATCTACTTACTTATGTATTTATATTTACATATGTATCTAATATTAATTTTTCAAATTTATGTTTTTTTACTTTCTTATTTTTAGTTTTGAAAGCAAATTGAATTCTCATTTATCCCGAGGTTTTGATCCTTTTAAAACTTTATCTATCAATACAAATACTATTGAATCTTCGTCGGCTCCGGGCAATGTTATAATGATGAAAAAACCGGGTGTTTTGTATGATTCACTGCAGCATCATCCATTGCATCAAATGCAGGTGCAACAACAGCAACTACCACAACAACAACATCATCAACATCTGCCACAACAGCATCCGCAACTATATCAGCAAACAACGGCGCCAAAGACAACAATAGTTCCAATTGCAATTGCTGTAACATCAGCAACACCATCATCAACAAACTCTATAACACCAACAACAACAACAGCAAATCAAGCCTCTGTGTCTAGTGTCGATGGACATCGTTATAGTCGTATGGAAATCCATAAAGCTAGTTTGGCCACCGCAACAATCGATCATCAGACTAATAGCAGTAAGTTAAATGTTTAAATACCTCTTTACATGTGTATGTCATTTAATATTCAAACATATGTATGTGTGGAGGATATCTCCATTTAACACTGTTATAGACAATCTATGGCCCAAAAGGATTTTGTGTAATTGTAATAAACATATTCAAAAAATCCACTTTCAATTTATAGCTCAAATCTGTTATTTATCTATAAAAATGTTTTGCAGATTATTATTTTTTCTGCCACATAGATTGTCCATTGCAGACCGAGTTAAAAAAAAAAATATATACAGTTAGGGACAAAACTATTTGTACACCTCATATATTTCGTATACCTTCACGCACATTTTCAACAGATCCGCTGTTTTTATACTTGCTTACAATGTATTGTACTGTGGAGAGTTGCAAATTTACTAAATTACTTATATTCCGGAGAGATTTTCCTTTTTGATGTTCATCAATAATTAAATTTTTAATATCCAAACTCAACTCTTTTCGCTTTCCCATTTTTGATGTGCTTATTATTCAAAACGTTAAAACCAACTTCTTATTTTGTAAAATAAAACTCGATTAACGAAGAAAATATAACGGTATTTAAAAAAATCATCATACAAGAGTCCAACGTACAAATAATTGTACAAAGTACTGATGTACAAATACTTTTGTCCCAAAGATTTTTACTTAAATTGTACTTTTTTTTAACAATGTGTTATATATTAATTTATTTTTTATCAAATAATTCAATAAAAATGGACCTGAATTAAAACTACATATAATAATTTTTTATTCTTTATAAATTATTGAAGATATACGAAATGCATGGGTGTACAAATAGTTTTGTCCCTAACTGTATATATGAAACATATACAACCACTTATGTAATAAAAAGAAAACTTATCTTTTATTTTCACATTACAAGATTTTCTTTATAAATTATTTAATTAATATGTCTATTTCCTTTTGTGTTGTTTCTGTTTCACCTCCAGAGTTTGCAAGTAAATTGACAGATGTAAATGAAAAACCAACATTGACCGATATAGCCGAAAGCGGTACAAGTAGCACAGCATCAACTAGAGGTAAAGAAAATAAGAAAAAATTTAACTTTCAAATTAAGCACAACTATTTCTATTTAAACAAATTGAAGTTTTTTTAATGTAATATTTAATTATATTTTATGCATTTACAATTTATAACCCTTACTAGCATCCACAATGACAGACTTAACGGAAATTAATAAAACTTCAACAACTCCGGTTATAAGACGCATTAGGCCCATGTCTTCATTTGATGAGCCAAAGCATATGCGCCGAATTTCATATTTACGTGCTACTAATGATGACTATCACTGTGAAACTTCTCTATCTTCATCATCTGTAACGAATACTTCGACAGGCAGTGTAAACGATAGTCTATCAACAAAGTCCGCTACAGTATTATCGCAACAAATTGAAGAACATCCTGATCCGATTTATGATGTTGTTGGTGGTGGTGCAGATAGTGGTGCTGCAGATAGTACAAGTGAATCTTTAGATGCATTGGAAGATTTAAAACTGGAAACATCTTCTCGTAGCAGTCGTAGAACCTCTGTTAATAGTGATATAAGGCACAGGTAAGTAATTTGGACGATTTAATTGAGTGAATACATAACTGATATGTTTACCATTTATTTGTAATTTAAGTGTTCACATTGATAGTATTCCCAGTATTGATATAAATAGTAAATTTGAAACAAAAGATGTTGCCACGGAAATGGAAATATTTGAAACTGAAATGGAAATAAAATCAACATGTATAAACGGCAAAGTAAGTTGAAATAATATTTATTTTTAAAACTTTTGAAAGATTAATTTAATGTATTGTTTTTTAACAAATATCAGCGACTTTCTGAATATCGTTCTTGGCGTCAAGTAAAAATCGAGATTAAAGGTGATATATTGAAAATATATCCCAGCCGCAATACAAAATCCGATAATAGTGTAAGTATTAAAATAAGTTTTTTAAATATTGACAAATAGCTTCCTTACGTTTGTTATTTTTTGTTGTAATCATTACAGATAATAGAACTCGACATTAGAAATTATAAAATATTCGATGAATCAGATAAAAAGAAATATGTATTTCGTATGCAATCGAAACCCTCACCGATAGCCTCGTTAGGCAATGAACTGAATTTAGATGATACGAATGATAAATTAACATCATCGGGTAGTTCGACACATGTACCTCAACAGTCATTACATAGCGATACACAGTATCAACCACATACAGAAATTTTTTTCAAAACTAAAAGCAGTACAGAAATGAAAAGAATATTTGGTTTAGTACAATGGAAAAATAGTTTAATTTATGATGATAATGTAAGTTCTAAATGTCCTTGGAAGTAGAATAAATTTTATTTAAGCATTTTTCTTCTTCATTAGGATCTTCAAGGTAAACAGCTAGCAGAACCACAAAAAACCGCCGCAACTGCTAGCATGTCTACATCAACATACTGTGATGATAATGTACAACAGCAACAATCAGCGCAACATTTACAAGCCGAACATTCACCTTTAAGTTCTACATCACGTAGTGAATTAGAAGCTTCCGATTCTGTTTCGCCAGTGATGAAAACTCGCAAATCATCTTCTCACAAAAATATACCTGACAAAGATTTAGGTTCACCAAAGGCCAAAAACTGGAAGGATTTACTATTCAGACGAGGTGGTGGAAGTAGCAGTAGTGGTGGTCATAATGCTGATCTATCACCCTCAAACCTATCTTCATCTTCCAAGACTATAGGTTCCATAGGTGTGCCTCTAAAGACTTGTCCCATGGTATGTTTTTCAAAATATCTCTAACACTTTAAAGAAATTTAACGTTTCGTTTATATTGCAGTCTAAAAACAACGAATATGTACCAACTCTGGTTGAAGTATGTACGAATATCGTTGAAACTAAAGGCTTGGGAGTTGTTGGCATATATCGTATACCCGGCAATAAAGCTGCAATATCTGAATTATCAGATCAAGTTAATAAAACTGATTTCTCTTGGGACCGCTGCAATACCGACGTCAGATGGGAGGATGTTAATGTTGTTTCGAGTCTTTTGAAATTGTTCATAAGAAGTTTACCCGATGCTCTGCTACCAAGTTCCTTTTATAATAATTTCATAGAGGCCGATAAGAAAGTTGGCATGGAACGTTTACGGGAAATAAAACAACTATTAGTTGCTTTACCCCCATATTCATATGAGACGATGAAACATTTGTTTCGCCACTTGAATAGAGTCAGTAAAAATTGTGAAGTCAATTTAATGGAACCAAAAAATTTGGCAATCATATTTGGTCCTTCAATTATACGTACACCCAATGATACATTAGATATCGCCGTAAAGGATATGAAACATCAATGCAGGATTGTAGAGCTACTTTTAACACATGTAAGTTTTTGTTTTACAGTTAAGTCGAAAATTAATTTCGACAAAATATTGGGTTTAACTTATTATTTTTAAATATTTCTTTAAAAACTCTTTTTAATTTTAGTATGATTACTTCTTTGAAAATGGTAAAACTCCCGATATTGAAGATGTTTGTGGTAATAATTTGGCTGCTTCAACATCATCATCGGCCACCGGAGTATCGGCTGCCCAGCAGCAACAGGAGGATCAAACAAATATGTTGTTACACAATATTTCAAAAATCGAACGTTTTACCGAATCAAACTCATGTAACACAACGTCACGTTCTCGCTTTATGCCGCAATTGGGGAAAAAGATTCGAAAACCTGGTGATAGTAGGGTAAGCGAAATTAAATCTAAATCTTTTCACACATCCACCTCCAATTCTATCACCAATACCAACACAAAACATTCTATTACTACACCTATACTTCTTACAACAATCACCAAGAATACATTAAAAAATTTTTATAAATCAACACCTAATATTTCCACAATCAAAACACGTTCAATTTCCAATCATAATCGCAATGCTTCTAAAGTTGCTTGTGAATCAGCGGCAGCATATCGCCAAAGACGCAAAGCTGTTCCAACAATTTATGATTTTGGTGTAACTTTACGTTTACATTTTCAGTCGAACAGTGCCACCACAACGGCCACTTCCTCATCCAGCAGCAGTAGCACAACCGTTTCAACAACTAAAAAGACTTCCAAGAAGAGTGAAAGTCGTAGTATTTTGGGTCATCGTCATGGTCGTAAGACTAGTTTGGATGAAAAAGATTCGGGTAGTTGCAGCGGTAGCAGTGTGACCAAGGAACAGCAACGTCAACGTAATAGTGTCGACATTTCGATAACGTTAACTGATGATGAAAGCAGCAATAGCCGACTCAGTGATACTGGTAGGTTTTTGGAATGTAATTATTTTTATTTAAAAGAAATTGTTTCATGAATTTTCATTTAAAGGTTCCATGTCTCTGGGTGCCGTCACGGATGCCTTGGAAGATAAACTAAAAATATTTAAAACACGTGGCTCGGAATCAAATGATGAAAACGGATCTCCAGATTACCCATTAACACCACGCCGGTACACTATTGGTGAACCCTTACTTTTGCATTCTGAAAACATTCCTTATGCCGATGAGTCACCCGAAAGGCATTTTCACAATTTCTGCCCGCTTGACAATATAACCGGTAATAATTTAATGGTTAGTCGCTCTTGTGCCTCCACTAACACTCTGTTGAACGCCAAAATGAACAATGAAAAATCCACTTCCATGTCAACGGGTTCAACACTTACAACAACCTATAAAACAACACATAAGTTGCAACACTCGGCCACAGCACCCATTAATTCGTCTCTAGGTAGCGTGGGTGGCTTATCTTCTCCACCAACTGCAGCCTCTACACCCACATCTAGTGCTTTGAAAGGAAATTTAACCGCATCAACAGCTAGAAATCTTTATGCCACCAGTAAAAATTTACGATTCTCTTCTTCGGTTCAAGAACAAAGATGTAGCGAAGACGATTCTGAGGGTTCGACAACCAGTGATCCTAAAGAAGCTTTAGTAATGGCCTCACCCTCATTTCTATTAGATAAGTACAATAAAAAGCGAAGAGATCATCGTTTGTTTCGATCGGCTTCTTTTAATTGTCGTAATTATTCTTCACGTTACGGTGGTGCAGCAACAGGAGGCGTTGGCTCTAATATGCCAGCCACAGGTTTAACTAAAGATGAAAAGACTGATATGAATCTAACGAAAAAGCGACAAATCCAAAACAAACAAAATCGTTCGATTAAAAGAAGACATACAGTAGGAGGACCTCATGATTATAGTGGCAATGGTGCAGGTTCAAACAATTGCAATCATCATTGTAAAAATATTACCAATAATTCAGCCAACAACTCAGCCGCCTCCAATAACACAACTACAGTAGTAAGACGTATACCCTTATCTAGCGCGAATGGTAATATACCCAATAATAACAATAACAACAACAATAATATGCAACATGATGAGGGAGGTAGCAGCAGCAGTACTAGTAATGGCAACAATAGTAGCAGTAGTAATAGTAGTAGTAGCACAAATAATGCGGCCACTGTTAATGTTGCCAATTCGGCAGGCGAACACGTACTTGAAGTGGGCATACGCATTAAGAATATTAATCGTGGTCGCTTTTAAGTCTTGATATAAAACTACTACACTCAAATAATAATAGAAAGAAGAAAAAAATACTAAAAGGAATTAAATTCCTTAGTGTTTAAATAAAACATAAAAATTGTATTAAAAAAACAAAACACAAAACAAATTTGGTCATCAACAAATTAAAAAAAAGCAGAATAATATTTAAAAATTAATTTAACAAAAAACCCACCCTCCCCAGCTTCTTAAAATTTAAAGAGTAAAATACTACCTACTAGTTATTATTGAGTACAATCATCATAATATCATTATTAATAGAGAATGGCGTGTAAATTTCAACGTTTTTTCAGAGTTCAAGAGTATTTAGGCTTTAAATTTTTATAAGATTTTATAAAAAAAATCTATTTAATTTTCGATTAAAATTTAGAGAAACAATTTCAAATGGAAATCAAATTTTAATTTAGTTGGTTCTTTAAAATTTTGTAAATACAGGAGTTGAAACAGAAAAAATAAATAAATAAAAAAAAAAATAATAATAAGTTAAAAACAAAGTAAGAAAAATGGAGAACAATTTGACTTGAAAATTGAAATATTCGAATTTGTTTAAAATTTTTGGTAATTCGTTAAAGTTATCTCCTTTATGACGTTTTTTAAACTTTTGACCAATGACAAGTTATAACAAAAAATGTGTACGTATGTATATGAATATTATTATAACCATCTGTTCTGTTATAATTTATAACAAAATAAAATTTAGTTTAAAATAAACAATGAACCATTTTCGAATTACTATAAATTATGCTACTATTTCAAATATTATACTTTTAAAATCGAATTCCTCAATATCGAAAATGAAAGCTAACAATTGTACTTAAATGTCATGTTCATTAAATTTGCTTTTCGCTTTTATTAAAATGTTTTAGACAAAATTTAAATATTGTAGGAAAGTTCTGTAGGACAGAATTAAATAGAAAAAAATAATACTTTAAGAACTCTGATTTGCTGTTGCAAATATAATACACTCACCCCACCATCCATAATAAACTTTATTCTATAACAAAAAACATCTTTTGTAAGCTGTTTAAATAACGAGAGTGTATAAATAGCTAAAAAGCAAAAAAATATATTACAGAAGAAAAATATATTTCTTCTAAATTAACCAACAAAACACCAATTAGTTTGTAAGTTGAAAAAAAAAAAAAAATAATAAAAAGAAATTGAAATTATTTAAAAATTCATTGTTGTTAAATTTTTCAACATGTACTATTATTATATTAGACAGACATACATATGTATATTATATAAATTATATATATACAATATATATTTTGTTTATGTTTTATGTGTGTAAACATCCAAAAAGAAAAAATGTGTTACAAAAACAAATCAAGTATAAACATGTGTAGTATTAGCAATCATTTACACAAAACAATATTAAAATTATTATCATTTATTATATTTATAGAGAAAGCAAAGCGAAAAAGAAGAAAACATTAATTAACCTTATATAAAACATTCAAGCATAAAGAAGTGTAACTAAGTAATGAAAGCGCACTTAATTATTTAACTTTTTAAAAAAATATTTTGAAACCAAAAATTCTTTGTTTTTTTTACCCTTTGGCCACGCCAAACCATTTTTGTCCCCCTTAAATTTTAATAGTTCTATTAGGTTTTTATAACTAATTTGTATAAAGTAGTTTATTTTATTTTATTTTATAAAAATATATATTTACAAGCATATTATATGTTTTTTTTTTTAATTATTATGTGTAAAAAGTAATTATTTTTTTAGCAACATAAGTTTTAAATAGAGAGACTTTTATTACAATGTTAAATTTTTTATTTTTTATTTTGTAAATTTTATGGAAAAGCAACAAATAATGTGTTGTCTTGGGGGTATAATAACATCATGATGATAAGGTGTTGTCTAAAAATAGAAGAATTGGAAATATGGCAAAAAACTTGGGGTTTTTTGCAAAACGTAAAGCTTAAAAATGGACAAGTAGTTGAAATTTGAAATTGTGCTTTGAGGGCATTCTTTTGAATTGAAATATAAATTGTGAATATTTAAAAGAAGCGAGAAACAATTGGTCTTTATACTTAATTTCGGAGATAGTCGATGTTAAAAGATCTATATGTAATTTTTCAAAATTGTCCAAAATTATTTTTATTCGACCATCTTAAAGCTTCATTAATCGCCATTTCCGAAACTGTTTAGGTTTTAATAAACCCAACTATAAGAAATATAAATGCAGATGAATTGTATCTCAGTTGCCGGATCATAATCGATTGTTTATGGTCCTTCAAAACGATGCTAATTGTTTTTATTTAACTAACTCATCGACGAATTGTAACTTATATTAGGAAAATATATATATTTGTGGAAAATTCGCTCTCTATACCAATTTTTATAATAAGAATTTGTGGATTTTATAATAAGAGTTTGGATTTGAGTGCTTGTGAATTGCATTGCAGCATCATCGGTCAATTACAGTGTATTTTATGGTTATTCGAGCCGTATGCTGGCAGTGAAGGTTGTAATTACATCTAAATACAACTTCATCGTTGACATCTTTTGGTTCTCTAACTTGTCTAAAAATGGACTCCTCAAAAAAAAAAAAATAATAATAATAAAATTGAAAATTTCAAGTTAGTATTGAGAAAATTCCAAATGAAATTGGGATTTCAAGTTAATATTAAGATTTTCTACTTAATATTAAGAAAATCATATAAAAGTTGGAAAAATCCAAATGAAATTGAAAAAGTTATTTAACTATAAATAAATATAATAACTCAGTAAAAAATTTTAGCTATCTTCGAAGCATTGCAGATTAATAACCCCTTTCTGGCTTACTTTAAAAAACTAAAAAATTCTAACAAAAAAACATGAATCCAAACTAGCATCTGACATATATTTATTCGCTTACCTCATAAGATTACAAAAATAGTTTTTTACTTCAAAAACATAATGCTTCCACACGGGAACTCACCATATTAAATTCATGTAAAAATTCACTCGCTTTAGTGCTTCTATTTATTGTATCTATATAAGCACTTAAGGCAGAAAGGTTTACTTATATGCAATGCTTCGAAGGGAGCTCCAATTTTTACTGGGTACTCAATACAATTTATACTAATAATCCCTATAATTCTATTTTCCCAATTTTATTTAGAAATTTATGATTTTCTTTTGTAATTTTCTAAATATTATTTGGATCCTTCACAATATTAACTTGAAGTTCTTTATTTCAATTAGAATTTTCCCAATCTAAAATTGATGAACAATTTCGTCGAGAATAGGGCTCCATATCTTCAATAACTTGTAAATAGATTTAAATGAACAATCAAATAAATAATGCTTTCGGATGGTCAACACAAAAATTGAAATGAATAAATAATTATTTTTGTAGATAATCCAACGATTTTCATATATCATGTTCAGCCACATCTATAATTCATTTACTATTTATAGACACACTTCAGTTACAATGAATCCAAGACTCTCCTTCCTTGTATGTATATTTTTTTCCTTTATTTTATTATTAGTATTTTAGTTAATTTTTGTAAATTTTTCTGTAAAATTTAAGTGAAATAAATTATTTAAATGATCTTTTTTTGAATTACAAAGAAATCTTTCTTGTAACGAAAAACAAAATAAATGAATGAACGTTCAACGCATAATTTTTAAAAGTATTTGTTTTTATTTATTTACAATATCAAACATTTCTATACAAATGTTTAGATTTATACAAAAAATTAGTATGCTAAAAAAATTAAAAACAACAGCAAAACCTTATGTTGCTATTTTATATGTAAATATTTTTTGTATATTTTTTATTTTTTTTTTTTTATAAGTTTCCAAAAAAAAAGAAAAGAAAGTAAAAAGTTTTGAATGTTATATACAAAAAAGGAATAAAACAATAATAAAAAGGCAAATTTTTTTTTGTTAAATATGTATAATAAGTTATAAAAGGTGTTGTAAATGTTTTACAAAACGTTGCTGATTGTTGTTTTTAGAGTTATTATTATTTTTAATTAATTTTATATTTAATTTTCTTTATATAATTAAATCAAATCAAAGCAAAAACAAAAAGTGTTTAAAATGCACTTTAAAATCATTAATAATTGCGTATTAAAATCATATTTTTATTGTAAATTTAAAACAAACAAAAAATATATCAAATTATAAAAAAAAAAAAAAAACAAACATACAAACCTTAAACCAGAAATAAAACCAATTGCAACAAAAGCTTAGTATTCGAAATGTTTAATAAATAAATTAATAATATTGTATTCATGTATACATTTTGCTAAATTATATGCTAACATTTAAAAATTCTACAAAAGTATTGCAACAAATATTGTCAATAATTTATTTGAATAAAAAACAAATTCGTTAGAATTTTACATACATAAAAACCGATAAAAATACAACAATCCCAATATTATAGTAATAATTAAAAACAACAATGTAATAATTATGTGTATTATTATAATTAATAAAACAAACACCACATGAAAAACAAATACAGCATAATATGGAAATTTCATCAATATTGTAATAAATACACCGAAACATTTAGAACTATAACAAAAAATAAATATATACATACAAATAATTAAAAAACTGTTGTTTTATTCTCTTAGGGTCGTTATATTTAAAAACGCTTATAGTAAGATTGGGTAAGTGTTAATGTTAATACACTTATAAAACAAAATATGTTAAAAGTTTTCAATTTTTGTGACTATCATATTGACAATTTTCCTATGCACTGATCTATTGAATTATTTAACAATATTTTTGAAATTCTTCGACTTATACAAAATTTTAAAATATGGACAAACATTTTGGAACACCCACAAAAAATCGTAGTTTATAAAATCCAAAAAAGTGTTCAAAGTAATCGAGGAACAAAATATGGAAGTAAGAAGATTTTGTATAATGATTTTATGCGAAACATTCGGCACACAGATTTAAGCTTATATGGAACTAATATGTGCCAAATATTGCTAATATATGTTCAAAATTGTGACCTGCAGTTTGATTAAAATGTTTACATGGACGGACATAGTATTAATTAATTTTCTATCTCTATTTAAAAGAAATAAAAAAGTATGGAAATTGGTCATGATTGGTCTATGATTTCACCTTGCTTTTTTTTAAGTGTATACAGAAAATAAATGAAAGTAGATTTTGTGTAAAGATTTTCTTTGCAACATTACATCTTGCAGTTATATGAAAAACTTTTACTTCATATCAAAGCTTTGAAAATGGTCTCTCGTTTGCCAAAAAATATTTTTGATATTTTAAACGCCTATTAAGATTAAGCGTGTTTTTATTTTTAAACTCTTATAAAAGCAAATCTGTTAAGTTTTATAATTTTTATAAATGTATCTCGTAGACGATTTCTTTGTCTATTAGTTTATAGTATTGCATGCCAATATCTTTAAAAATCCTTGAGATATAGACGATTTTGTCATATTCACAATAAGCATATCAGATTTTGTGTAATGATTTTATACTCAATTTGAAAAAAAAGCTATATGGATAATTTTTACTACATATGAAAGCATTGGACCAAGCCCATTATATGAAAAAAGCTTGTTTTTACTTAAAAAGGCTTAACAAAACGTTATAGAATTTTTTAAATTTTTTCGCATTGGCTATTTCTTGGTCTACTGTATGTTAATATCGTTAAATTTCCGTGACATACAAACAACTGTCATATACACAAAAAAATTAATAATAATCCCTATTCTTAAAACGTTAATAAAATCAACTATTTTATTTCTATATCTTTGGAAATCTTTGTGATATCAACAATTTTGTAATAATAATCCCAATTAACCCAAAATAAAAATCTTGTTTGCATATTCACAAATATTTTTTTAAATAATAAGAGAACAGAATAAAGAAAAAAATTGATTTTGTGTATTGATTTTATTGTAATACTTTAACTTGAGAACAATTAAAGATATATGGATAATTTTGACTTCATATGACAGCTTTAGAAATTGACTTATTTGGTAAACAATCAACTATTTTACATTGTTCCCAATAAACAGAAAAATAAATATTCTATTTTGTGTAATAATTTTATTTGCAATGCTATAACTTAAAAACTATAAAGTCAATTTGACCTTATAAGAAAGCTTTTGGAAATTTAATTTTTACTTTAAAACTCTTGCTAAACTCTTGCTTTTTCTTATATAACCAACGTGATTTTTAATTTAAAATACTTACGTTATGCAACATTATTTTCAAACTAAATAAGAAAAATATTAAATCTTTGGCGCTTTTTAACATTTAATAGAAAAATAAAACATATTAAGGCACTATTACAAAGGTGGAATAACAAAACAGTCGTTAAACATAAATCATTTACAATTTGGAATTTGGTGCAGTTCCAGATATCTTGTACACAAACTGATGAGCATGATCGTAATGAGGATTACAAGCAGCACGAACTCTTTTTAACCAAGCTCTTATTTTAGGATGTTTAATGCGAACATCATAATCGGCCATTCCTGTAATACAAAAAAAATTACATGAACATTTATTTGTTTTCTTATTCACAATTTAATTTAAAATTAAAGCGTCGTACTAGTTTGTTCAATTTCACAAGCTGCAAAAATATCGGCCACAGTCATTTGTTTACCACACAAAAAGTCTGAATTTTCCAACCAAATATTTTCAAT
The DNA here is from genome assembly GCA_951394005.1 of Protophormia terraenovae. NCBI lineage: Eukaryota > Metazoa > Arthropoda > Insecta > Diptera > Calliphoridae > Protophormia > Protophormia terraenovae. The sequence goes on along the minus strand of OX596076.1, from coordinate 105,038,094 downwards.
TATACCCAAATTCATTTCCATATGGCTTTTAAGATTTTCAATTTTTTCCTGTGATGGCTTCTTTCCAGATAGTAAGGGTTCTAACCATACGGTGCGAAAATATAAAGCACAAGTAACACGTAGTGTGATATGTTGCCATTCTAAAAATTCATCCACACGTGCTTGTTCTACAAAATATTTGGGATATAGATATTCAGGTATTTTTCCTTTGGCGCTAAGATATCTAAAAATAAAAACACAAGCACATGAGGTGAAAAAGTAGTTTTATAATTTAAAATAAAATATACAAATACAGAATATTACGTTAATACTAACATTTATTTAAATTAGGGTGATTCTTTAAAGTGGGTTTATATGGAATCCATTATAAATTATGGACCGAACCTCATAAATTATAATAGCACCTCATATGGCACTGTGATTCCTACTTAAACAAAACTTATTTGTGTCGAGTATTAACTTAATATTGACATTAGTAAAGGTTTTTGCACGTTAAAGTAATTTTCGGAAGAGGGGTTTATATGGGAGCTATGATCAAGTATGGACTGATCTTGATCATTACGAAATTGCTATATTTATGTTATTTATCATCGTTAAACCTCTATTCCGTGAGGATATTTTTATTTAGGCGAGGTGAAATAATGGACCGATCATAACTAATTTCAATAGGCTTCGATCTTGTGCTAAAATATTTATTCGTGCCAAATTTTTTTTAAAAATTGCCACCTGTACTTTGTTCATAAGTTTTATATGAACAGACAGCCTGCCGTCCGACCAGACGGACGGACATTGTTAAATCGATTCAGAAATAGGTTCTGAGCCGATTGGTATACTGTAAGGGGGGTGCGAAAATTTTTTATGTGCGTTACAAATACCTCAATCACCTATGGTGGTGTAGGGTATAAAAAATAAATACACGTTTTTTAATTTTTAGAGTATAAATATTTTGTTAATGTCATAACTAAGTTTTTGAGAATCGGTACTAAACAATACACTATATTCCAGAACTTAATTGCAACACTATAAACTCTAAAAATTTTCATTTCACACGAAAGTTTTGGAAATGGACCTACGTTTGGCAAACAATATTAAAGATATTGATCACGGCCACTAAAAGTCGTGTTATTTCCTTAATACGTTAAAAATAACTTTAGAACTGTTTTAACTTGAAATAAAAACTCACCTTAATATTGCAATACTTTCTGCTAATTTAAAGCCATCATCAATAATACATGGAACTTTTTGAAAACGATTAATATTTGTTTTGTATTCTTCAGTTAAATGTTCACCTAGGAGATAAAAACCATAAAACATTACATTACAATTTATTTTTTTAGAAAAAATTCATCTTAATATAAATATTGTTGATGTTTTGCATTTTAAATGCACCAGTATAAATAAAAGTATAAAACCATAAAAGAACATTATGATAAGATTAATATGTAAAATTATTATTTACTTGCCATTTCTTAACGCTACTGGGCAATCCTCAAATTGTACTCCACTCATTTTGAAAATTATATACAGCGCCCTAGAGGGCTGTGACATTAAATCGTAATAGTAGGCCAATGACATTTTAGTTTGTCGCGTAAAATTCACTACAAAATAAAATTAATGCTTTATTAGTTACTAATTAATAGTTAAAAATACTTTTTTTGGGAACAAGAACTTTCTTTATAAAACGATCTTACCTTTACGAAATCAAGAGTATTACTAAACAATTTTATATTTTTCTCTATAGTTGAGAAAGTTGTTCTTTAATATTTTACTCTTATGATTTGATTGATAAACAAAAAAATCTCTTCGTTTTACTTTGTGTATTTATACAGTGGACTATAATTATGAGAAACTGACTTTTTAAAATTTAAATTGTTTAAATTGAAATTTTTAAATGTAATAGACTTAAAGCAAACTAAAAACTTTAAAATGAAGAACTAAAATCCGGGGGTCATTAATCTGGATTTTTCGATAATCTGGACATTTTCCAGCAAGTGATGATTGTACTTGAATTTATTAATTTTCTGTTATTATTCCAAAATTTTAGTACTTTTTTTAACAAAAATTTATCAGAAAAAAACTCGATAATCAGGATAATTCGATATTACAGACTGGAATCTGCAATCATTTAATATTCTTTTTATTAAAAATTTAATTTCTTTAAGGGGAAAATGTAAACGTTTGTTAAATAAAAGCATTTGCTGGTTTTTTTATGATCTTAATTGTATATTGTATTTATTTTTGTTTTTACTTATGAATACTCATTCCGTAAGTTCTCTTAATAATTCTCTTGGTTTGTGTTTTATAGTTACAAACACACATATGTTTGTTAAAATCAAAGGTCGAATTTTGTTTATGTTAAATTGTAGCTTTATAAAACCTTTTTATACCGTACACCACCATAGGTGGTTGGGGTATTATGCATTTGTGCTGATGTTTGTAACGCATAGAAAAAACCATCAGACCACCACCTTTCAGTATACCATTCGATTCAGAATCACTTCCTGAGTCGATTTAACAATGTCTGTCCGTCTGACCGTCTGTCTGTCCATACAGGTCGCAATTTTGAAGATAAGTCAATGAAATTCAGCACACGATCTTCTATTAGAACGAACCCTATTGAAACTGGTTATGATTGTTCCATTATTTCCCCAAGCCCCATACAAATATCCTCCCGGAATAGGGATTTAACGACTATAAATGTCTTAAATTAGTTGGTATAAAGTTAATATTTGACACAAATACGTTTTATATAAGTAGAAACTACAGCGCCACTTTTTATGAAAATTGATCCATAATTTACCATAGCTCTCATATAAGGCCCGGGAATCATCTTAAAGTACAGAATCCCATATAAATGTTAGTATCAACATAATATAATAATTTGTATGTGCATTACATTTAATGAATGTATTGGTCCACAATAGGGCACAGGTCCCATAAAAGAACTTTCCCCAAATTTTTTTGTGCATACACAATGGTGTAGGGTATCATATGGTCGGGCTTTTCTTTCTCGTTTTTTTTTTTTTCGTCAAACAAATAGTGTTCAATTTTATTATTAATTAGACATGTAATTTTTTAATAATTTTACATATTTAAAAAAATCATTTTTTTAAAAAATATATACCTACTTACATATATTTTTGAATTAAAAATTATTCTATTTTTTTTTTTAACAGTTAAGGTTAGATATTGAATATTGATAAAGTAGCCGTGGGGTCGATAAAATTATTTATAGTTTTTATGAATTAAACTTTTATTTTTAAAGCGACAATAAATGTGTAGATAATGATAGAAAATTTTGGCCAAAGTCATGATAATGAAAGAACCATTAATATCCCTTGGAATATAACTTCATAAAAATAGCAACAAAATGCAGTCCAATTTTAATGAAATACCAGTTACATGTTTAACATCACAAAAAATCTTAAATGCGAGAAAAAATGTATTTCCTCCTTTAAAAAATAGCTGAAGTAGGAAAAGTTTACGTGCTAAACAAGAATCTGCTGTTAGTTTTTTCCATAGATTATAACATAGATATCAAGTTCCATTTTCAAAAACCTAAGTCGGTTGTCAAAAAAACCTAAGTCTAAGAATGTGTTAGTAAAATTTTTCATTGAAAACAAAAACAATTGTAGTACATGTGCCTTTTTGAGTAATTTTTTTCAATTGAGTTTTTTTAAGCTTCATATCTATATTATAATTTATGGTTTTTTCTATCACATACCTATTTTTTTCTTTTAAGTGTAATATTTCCCCTTTAATAAAGTGGTTACACGAGTATATTTCATAACTCAAGAATGGTTTGTCCGATTCATATACATATATGACACATCAAAAGATGGGGACCAAAATTGCTTTCAAGTTATATTAACACTATTTTTTTATCTGCTCAATAGTTTCGGAGTTATTCAGAAATTAATGTCGGATTTTTTATTATTATTTTTTATGCATTAATTCTTTGAAAATATTAGCCTAAAAATGCATTTTAAGATTCAAAATACATACGGGCAATTCTCATTTTACGTTTACCTTTATGAAACCGACCTTGAACCTCAAATATTTTTTTAAATTCTGATTTTTTTTAAATAATATTTGATGCAATTATGTTAACAATACTTGGTGGTGTAACAGAACAAAAATTCAAGACCTGAAACGGTTCCATGTGGTGCTGGCAAGCACTCAAAGTCAAAAAATCTAAAAAAGTGTTTGAAACTAACAAGTTTTTTTTTTCTTTCTTTTGATTGCTGTAATCGCGAATTCTAATTCTTCTAAACCACCTATGGTGGTGTAGGGTATAAAAACTACTTTGGATTCAATTATTTTTATAATTTTTCCAAGTAGAAATAACACGATTTTTTAATAAAACAATTTGATTCTAAAGATCGTTATGGAGGAAGAATCAGACGAATTTCATTTCATTTCTTTCTGGGAACTTTTACCTATGCAAAAAATATGATTTCAGTGAAAATATTCAACAACAGTTTTCATGAGCTAAGAACGGTATGTTTTTAATTTATCATTAATCGTCAAGGCACACCCAAGGCGCTAATTAAAATTGGAGGGGGATCAATATGGCGTAAGATTTTGCATTTAATGCAAATAAAAAATGTATATAAATGAAATTTTCTTATGATTTATTAAAAAAATATGAATTTTGCAATAAATGGATGAATATGAACAAAACTACATCACTAAAATCTGAACTGCAAATTTTATAAGGTTTAATAATTATTAAATCGCTAATATATTCACGCACACTTAACATATCGCCCCTTCACGAAGGGTAGTCATCTTGTCGTGATGTGAAGGCTTACGTGCAAGGAATCCTATGGGCCACACTGATGGAAACAGCTTGCTGTTTTCCGGCAGGGTCTCCCATATCAGTTGGGCCATAGGATGAGCACGTACTAAGAACTACCCACCCCCAACTGGCAGACGTCTGTTTTCCCCTATGGGGCGGTCTGTCAGTAAACACCTCATCAACTGCTTCTCCTATCACTGAGATAGGGCAGTCGACGAGGTGGTCCGTCTGAGTCTTTGACTCACGCACTTAACTGTGCATTGTCCGAAATCCATCAAGCGTCTGTTCCATATTGGGCGGCTTGATGGTCTGTTTGATCCCAGTGGGACGGCAGTTTTTCAAAATTCCTGGCAGTAGGTAAAAAATGCAAACCCCCCCCCCCCCTTAATGAAATGTCAAACAAAGAAAAATGCCCCTCGTATCCGGTTCGGGGCTTGAAAATGTCCGGAGACCCGACCACCACAACGGCGACCCCAGGTTGTGGTGAATCGTCTGCTACTGGTGTCCAGGTTAGTCAGGTGGTAGCACCAGGCTTGACTAATCTGCAAGCGTCTGGAGCAGAAACAACAACAATTTCCGCAAAGAGTCGACCAAAGTTGGCTGTTTGTAGGAGTAAGCCTGTTACCAAACCTATGGGTGGTAACAAGGTCACAGACAAGGAGGCACCCCTGGTCGTCGAGCCAAGTACCTCCAAAGCGGCCAAAGCCCTAGCTGATGCTAAGTCAGCCGTAGTCCCTGTTTTGGGTAAACAAACCCACGTGCCTGCTGTACGCGGTGAACCGTCGACTAAATTGTCGGGTTCTCCCAACGTACCGTCTCCCACACACGGAGAGTCGTCGACCTCGATGTCGGGCTCTTCCGCAGTGTCCCATGACACCCCAGGGGGTGTAAATGACCCACAGAGGCACAAACCACCCTCCAGAAGGGCTTTTGTTATCAAAAGGGCCGCTGAACGCATCGTGGAGCGCCTAAGCTCCACTCCAATTGATGCGCTTAATAGTGACGACAAGTCGTCCTTGAAATGGGCTAAGAACATTCTTGGTCAAACTGTTGAACCAAATCCCCCAGCCAAAGCGGAAGTGGTTGATCCTGCTGCGGAGGCTACGAAACGGCAACGTTCGGAGGATGAAGTTCAACAGACTCAAAACCCGCAGCCTAAGGCTAAACGCCCTAAACAGGCTCGCACAATCGTGGTCAACAGACCTTTCAGTGAAGTGGCTAGGAACCCTTTAGTTAGAGCCATCATTGACAGAAGTGTCAGTGACGGGGCCATCTCCCAGGAAAAATGGGGGATGATCCGTCAGAAGATGCTAGGGGTGTACTGGAAGATCCTACAGGAGAATCCAGGACCTGCCCCTCAAAATGATGACGCTGGCTGGTTCCAAGGTCATATTAAGTTGCTAGCTTGCACGAACGAGCGCTCTGCACTCCTCCTCAAGCTAGCTATTGAATCACTTGGGGAAGTGTGGCCTGGTGCCCGGTTAGACGTAGTCCCGGTCAGCGAGATACCTCGTAGACCGAGATCTATTGCTACCATACCCACCGAGCCACACGACCCGGCGGAGATCCTCGCGTATCTTCAAAGTGGAAATCCTCACCTCCCGACACACGACTGGAAGGTGGTGAAGGTCTCTGCTCCAGAAGGTGCGACGAGGAAGGCTATTGTGGTCCTGAACAAGGAATCCTTGGCACCACTGCGAGAGAAAGGCGGAAAGGTATACTACGGTTTCGATAGTATAACTTTACGCGTCTACCGCAGTGATGGCAAGACACATGCCGACACCTCCAGTGTCAAAGCTGAGGATCCGCCTATGGAAGTGGATAAGGTAGAAGCCGGCGAACCTGCTAGCTCGGACCTCGAAGAAGACGCACGCTCTACCTCTGGTATGGTGGGCGAATTCTTCGGTGGTGTGGGCGAAGTGGTAGATGAAGACGTCCTACTGGAGTCAGATCCAGAGGACGCCGACATCACCGTCGTGTATGACCCGGATGGTGAAGGTGACGCAAATTAACCTTCACCACTCCAAAGCAGCCTCGGCTGCACTGCTCCTCCGAGTAGCCGATAGAGGCGAGGAGTTAGTAATGGTCCAGGAACCATGGACTAACCATGGTAAGATCCTGGGACTAAACATCAAGGGCTACAAGCTTTTGTATGCAACGAGCACAGGTAATAACATTAGAGCGTGTATACTGGCTAAAGACCATTTAAACATCTTCATTCTATCTGATTACAGTGATGAAGATACAGTAGTTGCTGCGTGGGAGACCAAATCAACCACCTATTGGCTCCTATCGTGTTATATGGCACATGATCATGGTGACAACCCGCCAAATGACCTGGTCAGAAAGGTGCTACGAGATGCAAACAGGAGGCGCATCCCTGTTGTAATCTGTGCGGATGCCAATGCACATCACCTCATCTGGGGAAGCTCAGACACCAACACTAGAGGTGAGTGTCTATTTGAATTTATATTAGATAGTAACTTAGTAGTTGCGAACAGAGGTTCAGAACCTACTTTTGTAGTTGCAAATAGAAAGGAGGTTTTGGATATCACGCTCATTAGTTTGAGTTATGCCGATTCCATTGTAGATTGGAGGGTCTCAAAAGACTGTTCCTTTTCAGACCATCTGTATCTGGAATTCTCTATTGTGGTCGGAAACCGACCAAAACAAGGTTTCATGAATAGAAGAAATACTAACTGGGACATACAGCGTATGTACCTACAGGATGTTCTCTCAGACCCGCCACGTTTGGGGGGTCCTGATGATATTGATAGGGCTGTTAATATGCTAACTAGTGCACTTAACATAGCGACGAAGCGATCGTGTAGGATCAGGGATCGTAAGTGTAGAAATAGGCCCCCTTGGTGGGACCCTGATATTGCAGAAACACGTAGGAACTGTCGTAGGCTTTTCAATGAGGCAAAGAGAACGGGTAACTGGACTTCTTATAAATCCTCATTGAATAGGTTTAAAAATCAGGTCAGGAATGCCAAACGCGAGTCATGGAGGAACTTTTGTAGCGGCGTCGAAGGCTCCTCTGAGACAAGTAGATTGCGGAAAATCCTGTCCAAGACTTCTGCCGTTCCCAGCTTTTTGCAAAAAGCAAACGGTGAATGGACAACGAGTAGTCAAGAGACTCTTGAAGTTCTCCTTGAAGCCCACTTCCCTGGCTGTCGTAGTGTCAATGAAGCTAGTCACACCTTGCGTGCTTGTACTAGAGGTGCCGTTTCGGTCCCTATTGACCATGACAGGATCAGTTGGGCAATAAATAGCTTCGAACCATACAAATCACCTGGTCCAGATGAAGTTATACCTGCCGATCTGCAACGAAACGCAGATCGGGTCATACCTTGGCTAATTAGTATTTTTGATGCCTGCTTATCACTTACATATGTGCCGAAATTGTGGACCGAATGTAAGGTTGTTTTTATTCCTAAGGGAGGTAAGTCCTCTCATGTTAAAGCGAAGGATTTTAGACCTATAAGTCTTACATCCTTCTTGCTGAAAACCCTGGAGAGGGTAATAGATATCCACGTTAGATTAAAAGTGGATCGCACTCTCCTATCCCCCTCTCAACATGCTTACACTAGGGGTAAATCCGTTGAGACGGCTATGCACACGCTTGTGGGATTCATTGAAAGATCTCTCGAGTTTAGGAATTATGCGCTAGTGGCCTTTCTTGATATTGAGGGCGCCTTTAATAACGTTGAACCAGACTCAATTGTCTCAGCCCTGAAAAAGCTGGGACTGGAGGATGATATCATAGGATTCGTGAACAATCTTCTTAAACATAGGATCATTGTATCTTCTCTAGGAGTATCAAGTATATCCAAATTTGCATGTAGGGGCACTCCACAAGGTGGAGTTTTATCACCGTTGTTGTGGAACCTTACTATAAACAGTCTTCTTATGAGACTGGATTCATTGGGCTATAGGACAATTGCTTATGCTGATGATGTGGCCGTAGCGGTATCGGGGATAGACCTGAACACACTTTCGCAAAGGCTTGAGAATGCTCTAAATGTACTGAGTACCTGGAGCAATAGGAACGGTCTGGGTGTCAACCCGAGTAAGACTGAACTCGTCCTTTTTTCGGGGAAATATAAGATCCCTCCTTTCTCTCTTCCTAAACTGAATGGAGTTAGTCTGGCACTCTCTGACAGTGCTAAGTATCTAGGCTTAATTCTGGATAGGAAGCTATCCTGGAACCTGAATGTTCGGGCGAGAGCCTCTAAAGCCTTAATGGCCATCTACGTGTGTAGGAAGGCCATTGGTTTGAAATGGGGTATGAACCCATCCCAAGTGAGCTGGCTCTATGAGACAGTCGTGAAACCGATAATGTTATATGGGGCATCTGTCTGGTGGAAAGCGCTGGACAAGATGTCACTTTGTTATGACATTAATAAGGTTATGAGGACCTCTGCTGTTCTCGTGACTGGTGCCATGAGATCAACTCCTACCAAGGCACTATTTGCAATGCTCAATTGGCTACCAGCAAACTTGTTGGTGAAGCAAACTGCGATCAACACCGCAATTAGATTGAGCGCAGCAGGAGACTGGAGGGAGAGAACTTATGGTCACTCCAGTATCCTTCGGATCATTGATGATCTTCCAGACCATATAGATTATTGCATCCCAACTCCTTTCTTCGACAGGAGATTCGGAGTGATTTTTCAAGGGAATGCTGATTTGGACCTTGATCCCAACTGTATGTGGATCTATACTGACGGTTCTAAAAATGGGAACCAAGTAGGCGGTGGTTTCTTCATCGAGGAAACAAATACCAGTGTATCCTTTAGGCTTCCTGACGGTTGCAGCATTCTTCAGGCTGAACTCTCGGCTATTAAAAGGGCAACGAACTGGCTTAGGTATTACAGGATTTCTGATAGGAATATTCGTATTGTTACTGACAGCCAACCTGCTATTAAATCCCTGATCGGTGTCTACTCCACGTCGACACTCGTCCATGAATGCCGGGCATCTCTGAATGGGATGGCGAGACATTCAAATTTAACACTCATTTGGGTGAAAGGACACGGGGTACTTAGAGGCAATATTGTTGCTGATTCTCTGGCGAAAAGGGGGTCGATGATGGATGATGATCATATTGATCGTCTCTGTGGAGTCCCCCTGTCGTTCTGTAAGCTTCATGTGAAGCGAGTGTTTCTGGATAGGGCTCAGGTACTGTGGTCACAGGAAAATGCCTGCTCAATCTCTAGAATTTTATGGCCAAATTTGGACCATAAGAGGACTCTGTTCCTACTGAGTCTAAACAGAGAGCGGCTCAGAAGTATGATCGAGTTGCTGACAGGCCACTGTAGGTTCGGTAGGCATGCGAGTCGATTGGGACTTACTTACAATGACTACTGTAGAAGTTGTCATGATTTAGAGGAAGAGGAGACTATAGCTCATTTTCTATGCGGTTGCCCCGCTCTGCAGGACATTAGGCAACGCGCTTTGGGTAGGTCGCGTTTTAACGATCTTAGGGACCTATCGAATATGGCTCTGTATAGGCTAGATTTGTTTATCAGGGGATCAAATTGGTTCACGAGATAAATGCATAGGACACTTCATTCTATACCTGCTCGCTCTGTTTCTGACGATGTTTTCTTTTCTTCTTTTTCTTTTTCTTTCTCCTTCTTTTCCTTTCTTTCTCCTTCTCTACTATCTCTTAATTCTTTTTAATTCTTTTCAGGCAACACAAAGGGAACTAAGGACCCAAGTGAGTCTCCTTCTGATAATGGGACAGCCTGTGCAACCTAACCTAACCTAACATATCGCCATATTTATACCCTACACCACCATAGGTGGGGAGGGTATTATGCGTTTGTGCTGATGTTTGTAACACCCAAAAATATTGGTCCAAGACCCACCTTAATTTATACCAATCGGCTTAGAATCACTTTCTGAGTCGATTTAACGATGTCCGTCCGTCCGTCTGTCCGTCTGACCGTCTGTCCGTCCATGTAAACCTTGTAATCGCAATTTTGAACAAAAATTTATGAAATTTGGTACACAGGTTTCTTTTGGTTCAGGGACGAAGCCTATTGAAATTGGTTATGATCGGTCCATTATTTCACCAAGCCCCCATATAAATGTCCTCCCGGAAAAGGGGAAAAAAGACCCCTCCCCGAATTATACTGTACACAATGGTGTAGGGTATCATATAGTCGGTCAGGCCCGACTATAACTTTTTCTCTCGTTTTAATTTGTATTTAATTTACACCATTTCAGAGTACATAAATGCAATAATTTTTGATTTAGGACTATAAAGAGAATTTTGGAAATCTTTTTTTAAAAATTTTCATCTTAAAAAAAATCTTTCACGCGAACAGATCTGTATTCCACTAGAGCCAAGGAATATTGGTACTAAATAGCGTTGATGTGCCATTAAAACATTTTTAAAATTTTTTTTGAACCCCAAAAGATACATTTACATTTTTAATAGGTATTTATAAAATAAAAATTATTCTAAAGAAAAAAACAAAAATCAGTCCTTAGTCAGCTAAACGTTTTATATTTTTTTAAATTAAGTCATGATTTAAAAGGTAAATGCAAATTTTATTTAAATTTTAAAAATTTCGGAATAATTTTCATAACTTATATTCGTGACATTTGTGCGTTTAATATCTAAAAATATGCACAATTTTTAGTAAAATATATGATTCGGATAGAAAACTTAAATACTCCAGAAATCACTTGCCATGACAATAGTAGTCATTCCCATAAAAAAAAATCAGTATGCAATATAAAGAAACTGAAAACATATTTTTGTTTAGCACATTCAATTCCATCTAGTCCACCTACTTGTGTTTAAAGGTTTCGTTGCTGACCAGTGTTATTATATAACTTGTTAATAAATTTTAATTTTTGTTGTTTCACACTTTTTAAAACTATGATATATCATATTAAAATATATTTACACACAGGTATCACCATCATCAACAAATATATCAGTTATAAAATTAATCATTTTTTTTTTTTTAATTCAAACTTGCGAATTAAAAAGCTGTATTAATAGTTTAACAATCAATATCTTACAACTTCTTTAACACTACTGCATTTAGAAATTAATTTTTCAATAAAAATTACTTACTTGTTAAGTAACTTTACAGGTCAAGAGAAATGTAGAAAAATAAACAAAAATAATAATAATAAAAATAAAAAAAAGTAAATAGAACTTTAATAGATAATAAAAAAAATATCAAATAAAATCTAAAATAATAAATAAACAGTTCGTTGTATGTACAAAGTTTAAAGTAAAAAAATCAAACGTAGTATTAAGAGAAAATTAAAAAAGAGCATAAAATACAAACATTAAAATTGTTATCAAAGAGAATTGTTTTTAATCAAATCCATATATTAAACAATGAAAACAACAACTTATTAATCAATTGCTATAAAAATGTATATAGTTATTTTCTTTTGAAGTTTTAAGAAACCATGACCATGGAGAAAAAATGTTTAAAGTATTATTTTGATTTTCTTTCGCAACCCTCAAGAGCTTTGTATATATTACTCAAAGAAAGCGGTACCAAATTTGAAGCCCATCAATTAGATTTACTTAAAGGTAGTTCAGTTAAATATACATACATTTTAAATACATATTTACTTTGACACTTTTAATTGCAGCCGAACATCAGAATGATGATTATAAAAAAGTAAACCGTTTCCAAAAGGTGCCAGCCATAATTGACTATGTGGACAATAATGAATTCCAGTTAGCGGAAAGTATTGCTATATTAAGATATTTAGTAGAGTGTAATAAAATATCCATAAATTTCTATCCAATGGATTTAAAACAACGTGCTAAAGTTGATGAATTTCTAGAATGGCAACATACCACTATTAGAACTTCCTGTTCTTTGTATTTCCGTTTCTTATGGGTACAAGAAAAGTTATTTGGTATGCCTGCATCGAATGAGAAGGTTAATAAATATCGAAAACTTATGGAAAAAGATTTAGATCTGATGGAAAACCTATGGCTTAAAGACACAAAATTTATTGTGGAAAACTCCATAACAGCCGCAGATGTTTTTGGAGCTTGTGAAATTGAACAGATAAGTAATAAAATGTTTTAATTTTATGAAATTTGTAGGTATTAATGACTTATTTTTAGGATGCACAGGCTACGAAATTAAAACTAAATATCCCAAAACCTTTGCCTGGATCAAAAACGTTCGTATAGAATTAATGCCATATTTTGATGAAGCTCATCATGTTGTGTATTCTTTTGAAAAAGAAGCAAAATCGAAACAGCAAAAGTGAATAAACTTAGTTTAATGTGAATCAATAATTTTCATTTCATTATGTAATATTTTCCCTTATGCCTTGTATTGGTTTTTAATAATCATACAAAATATAATTTCATTCAGTTCATATTTATTTAATGTATGATAAATGGAATTTATAAAAATAAACTTAACAATTAAACTCATTAGACAAAGACAAAATTAACTCTCCAAAGTTACTTGATCACGATGTATAAAGAAGGCTGATATTAAAGCTGTTGTTTGAGGACCTTCCGTACAGCCTTTAGCTAAACGTTCTTCTATAGAAGCCATTTTTATAATTAGTTTATTCATAACACTCATGGGTAGTTCCACTATAAATAAAATATAACAATTAAGCGGAGAAATTTACAATCTAAAAAAATTAAACTTACGCCTCATAACAAACAAATGCAATTCTGTAAGAATATCATCCAATGCCAAACCTTTAACAGATTTAATACTTTGAATTTCTAAAACAAAAATTTTAGTTTTAATATATTAGTCCTTGAAAGAAATTTTAAATGTATTACCATTGTAGGCTTGTTCGAAACTTTTACAAGACAACAAAGTTTCTAATATTCTTTCAATATCACTACGCAGAGGATGACCGACACAGGTGTAAACATTATCCTCATTGACAACATCAAAAGCCATACTAGTACTTTGTAAAACGTTCAATACTTTACGCATATCTCCCTTGGAAAGGGTCATTAAAGCTTTTTTCCCATCCTCGGTAACATTTAAACTTGAATTTGTAAGAAATACATCATTAAGATTTAAAAGTGTAATATTTAACAAACATGTCTTACTCTTCCAATTCTATAATTTTATCCAAACGAGGTAATATTTGTTCTGGCGTCAAAGGTGCAAATCGAAAGCGTGTACATCTGGACTGTACAGCTGGTATGATTTTACTCAAATAATTACAAATAACACAGAAACGTACATTTTCTGTGTACTTTTCAATGATGCGTCGAAGAGCATTTTGAGCATCATTGGTCATGGCATCAGCTTCATCCAATATAATCAGTTTAAAGGTGCCACTGAATATGGTTCGAGTGGAAGCAAAATTCAAAATCTGACCTCTTACAATACCTATACCTCTGTCATCTGAAGCATTAAGTTCCAAAACCATCGATTTAAATTGTGCCGGTGTGTACAATTGTTTGGCACAAGCCAAAATAGTACTAGTTTTACCAGTACCAGGAGGGCCATAAAATAACAAATGTGGCAATTGTTTTTGATTGATAAAACGATTAACTGTGGATACAAACCTCGGGTTTTAGTAAATAATATAAAAAAATAATGATAAAAACTTACTTGTAGATATAATTTCTTCATGTGATATTAAATCGTCTAATTTTGAGGGACGATATTTTTCCACCCTGTAAAACAAATTCAACATTAGTTAGATAATATATTAATTATTTATAAATTTACCATGGCATGCGACTAGTTTTTGCTGGATTTTCTTCAACCATTTTAATTTAAATTTTTATACAATTTCGTTAAAATACTTATAAATACGAAAAAATTATTCACATGTAAACAAATTTCTGCGGGTTTTTTGGGCCTGTGGCAAGTGTAGCCAGACCGTTTTTTATTCCCAATACAGAGTTGCAAGTTGTATGTAGTAGCAGTAAATTATTGAAATTCAAAAACAAAACAAAAATGTCTGAAACTTTAACCCGTGGTCCTCACCTAACCATAGTAAAATAATAAAGTACTCGCACATCTACAAAAACAAAAATTGCTTGTATTTTGTTAGTGTAAAACTACTGCCCACAATGTCAAAATGCTTTGAACGGAAAAATGAGAGAACGAAAGAGAGCAAGAGAAAAAAAACTAAAAAAAAATTTACATGTGAATACAAAAACAATTTGACAGTACCGCGAGGTTTGCCAATGAAAAAATTGTAAAACAGCTGGTCCTACGTGTATACTTTATAATTATACTATGTCACCTAACATAAAATATTTAACATTAACACAGAACAGCTGTTTTACAATTTTTTCATTGGCAAACCTCGCGGTACTGTCAAATTGTTTTTGTATTCATATGTAACATTTTTTTCGAGTTTTTTTACTCTTGCTCTCCTTCATTCTCTCATTTTTCCGTTCAAAGCATTTTGACATTGTGGGCAGTAGTTTTACACTAACAAAATGCACAATTGCTTGTTTTTGTAGATGTGCGAGTACAAGTGTGCTTTTTGTGCATTTTTTTGTAACGCAATCAGATCTAAACTGCTGCAGCGCTCTAAGCCGATTTTAATGAAATTTTAAATAAATTCATGGCTGGATAGTTCCTTTAGCGAAAAGACTAGAAAATATTGTATAAAATCTAAAATAGTCAAAAAGCCGACACTAGTCGAAAATTTAACTTTTAAGGTTTCTGGATATATCTACCACAAAGAAAAAAACTGATTTTGAATATTCAAAATAATCAATGTGCTAACCCAATTTCAAATAACCAGTAAAAATTTAAAACCAATGCAAAGTCCAAACTGCATCTGCTAAAAAGCGTTCCTATTAAAATATTGCATTTTATTTAAAAAGTGTTTTATTATATATCTATTTTTGCATCATTAAGGGAAATTTTAAAGCAAAAAAAAAAAAAAAATAGTGGTTTCTCTTTTCTTTTGCTTCAGCGGCAATAGACGTTATGCATTTTCTATAGACATTATTTGGAATAAATTATGATTTTATGGAATAACGAGCTGTAAACCCGCTACTTCGTAAGCGGAACTTTTTTATAAAAACCATAGTGTATAATAAATTTAAACTAAGATTCTTAACTACCTTGAGAACATTTTTAATAATCCATAAATAACAATATCTCTTTAATTTTGGATTTCTAATCTTAGAATAATGAAAAATAAAGATCCGAATTACGAAAAAGTATATTAGAATAAAGAAAAAGACAAAAAAAAATCCATTTTAAGGTTTCTGATTTACTTAGAACCTTACATATTCAATTTAATATTGCTAAGGATGAAAATTGCAGAACATTTAGGAAGTACTATTAGAAGAACGAAAAAAAAAATCCACAAAGTCCCTTCTTATGGTTTCGCATTCATTTAGAATCACGTATCTTTAATTTCATATTTCTAGATTCATAATTATAAAAAATTCAAAAAGTACCATTATAAGAACAAAAAAGTACCACAAAGACCCCTCTTGTGAATTCTTTCCGACATATGACCATGCATATTTAATTCTATGTTTCTACTTTAAATATTATAGAAAATTTAAAAAGTTCCTTCTTATGGATTTCCATTAATTTAGGACTACATATCCTTATTTCATGTTTCTTGGTTAAATATTACCGAAAATTAATTTGAAGAACAAAAAAAAGTACCACAAAGTCCCTTCTTATGGGTTTTCATTCAATAGGACTAAATATCCTTAATTTCATGTTTTTAGGTTCATAATTAGAGAATATTCAAAAAGTACCATTAGAAAAACGAAAAGTACCACAAAAACCTCTCTTATGGAATCTTATTAATTTAAGACCACATATCTTTAATTTCATGTCTCTGGGTTAAATGTTATAGAAAATTCAAAAAGTATCATTAGAAGAACAAAAAAGTATCACAAATTCCCCTCTAATGAATTCTCATTCATTTAGGACCAAATATCTTTAATTTTATGTTTCTATGTTAAATATTATAAAAAAATTCAAAAAGTAACATTAGAAGAACGAAGAAGTACCACAAAGTTCTCTCTCCCCCTGTGAATTCTTTCCAACATCAGACAATGCGTATTTAATTTCATGTTTCTAGGTAAATTATTACAGAAAATGCAAAAAGGTACCAATAGAAGAAGAAAAAAAGTACCAAAGTCCATCCTCTTGAATTCTTACCCACAGGACCATATATCTTTAAGTACCACAAATTCCACTCTTGTGAATTCTTATCTACATTTTTTAATTTCATGTTTCTGTGTTTAATGTAATTTCTAAATTGTAGTGGTGTCTCATATTAAAAAACTCATATGAATATTTCAATAAATATAAAAAAAAAAAAAATTATGAAAAAAGTACCAAAAATAGGTACGATTTTTACCCCTTAAACGTTTAAATTTCTAAAAAGTACCAAATTTGTATTTCTCATTTTTTGATAAGTTATAAATACAACAAAAATTTTATCTGTATGTTATGGTGCCAAAAAAGTACCAAAATATAATTTTTACCCGTTTTCTCCCTAAAACGGCCGATTTTCAAAAAAGTATCAGACACCTGTACAATTATTTTTTAAATGAATAACGATAACTATTCAAATTTTCTTGTATTATTATTAGTTTGCAAGTTATAAGGTTACCGATTTTACCCGTTTTTACCCCCTAAACATTCGAATTTCCAAAAATCCTGTCTTAGTGGATCTATATAGAGGGAGACCTACCTACGTACCAAATTTCGCCCCTCTAGCTTCAGCCGTTTGGGCTGTGGGATGATGAATCAGTCAGTCAGTAACGTTACTCTTTTATATATATATATAGCTACAGTTCGCTTCTCTCCATTTTCATTCCATTTTTCTAAAACTACTTTCTAAATTTAGTCTTTTTTCTTACGCAAAAAAACGAGAGAAAAAGATATAGTCGGTCAAGCCCGACCATATGATACCCTACACCATTGTGTACAGTATAATTCGGTGAGGGGTCTTTTATTAGATATGGAGTCAAATATACTCCATACTCCTATACTCATAAGTGTAAAATAAGACATACAAATACAGAATATTACGTTGATGCTGACATTTAAATTAATTTATTCACTTTTGGGTGATTCCCAAAAGGGTGCTTTATAGGGGAGCTAAGGTAAATTATGGACCTATCTTTGGAAAATTTTTCACTATCATTTATGTTTTTATAAAACATATTTGTGTCGAATATTAAATTGATACTAACATTTTAATAGGATTTATGGCCGTTAAAGTGATTTTCCGAAAAGGGATTATATGGGAGCTACCCATATTATGGACCAATCTTTTTAAAAATCGGCGCACTTATTTAGACTTATATGTGCCAAATTTTATTAAAATATTGCTATATTTAAGGGATTTATGATCGTTAAACCATTTTTCGGGATGACATTCATATGGGGGCTAGGTGAAATAATGGACCGATCATAACCAATTTCAATAGGCTTCGTCCCTCGACCAAAAGAAACCTGTGTATAAAATTTCATAAATTTTGGTTCAAAATTGCGACCTGTAGTTTGATTACAAAGTTTACAGACGGACGGACATCGTTAAGTCGACTCAGACAGTGATTCTAAGCCGATTTGTATAAATTAAGGTGGGTCTTAGACCAATATTTTTGGATATTATAAACATCAGCACAAACGCATACAAAAATCATCTCTTAACTGGAGTGAATGGGGTGATTTTCTACAAGATGTGCTTTTCAATATGGTTTCAATTTACTTGTCCATCCAATATCAAGTGGACTTTTTTCTGAACCATGTTTCCTATCGATGGTCGAATTCCCCTAATACTGTTTAATGACGTTGAAAACAGTATGACAGCAGATATTTAATTCTTTGACCAATTATTTGTAGGACCAATTTGTTTTTTTTTTTTTTTTTAATTTTTTAATAATTTATAGCACATTTCGTTACTCATTTTGGTCAAACTCACAACAAATCAACAGTTTGTCTTCAAGAATAATAACTCACATATTTTCAATGATAAAATAATTTTAAAAATTGCTTCGGAAAAAAGTTATTAAAAAATATGATCTAAATACATACTTACCCAATTCACAAAGTATATTATTTGAGTTATTGTGTTATATGTTATTTAATATTATGTTCAGACACATATGTTTTTTACTACACTATTTTTAAATTAAAATAAAAACTTTCTATATGATATTATGAAAACAACAATTTAAAATGAGGTTTATGAATTCAGTTTCAGAAAAGAACAAATGATAATGAGATATTCCAATTCAAAATTTGAAAATATCATTTCAGTTTATGATTTTTTATTATAATTCAGAAAAGAACATATTAAAATAATATTTCTCTTTTAATTCCAGAATATAACAATTGAAATTTACATTTTTCATATAAATTTCAGAATTGAACAATTAAAAGTGATACTTTTTATTTAGAATTGAAAAAAACAATTACTTGAAAATTAGGTTTTCAATTTATAATTTTGAAAATAACAACTTAAATTGGAATTTTTATTTAAATTTTTGAAAAGAACAATTTATAAGAAAATTTTTCCATTTAAAATTCAGAAAAATATTGAAATTTTGAAAAAACTAACTTAAATTCAGCACTTCAACTGAAATAATATATAGAATGAAATTTGCATTAGGAATCATTTTTCCAGATGGATTTGAAACAATTTCTTAATTTTATTTGCTTAAAGGTCACATAAATTAAGTTGACCTAACATTATTTCATAATTTAAATCACTCTTATTCAATGTTCTAAATTTTAATGAATTATTCTAAATTTCAATTGTTGTTTTTGAAATTCAAAATAAAAAACTGAATTTCATTTGTAGTCTTCTGAATTTAAAACGTAAAATTTAATTATAAATTGATCTTTTCTGAATTTAAAATATAAATACTTATTTTAAATTGTACTTTTCTGATATAGAAATTGTAATTTTAAATAATTGTTTTCTGAAATATTAATGAAATATAGAAACAGTTCTTTTCTAAAATTTAAATGAAAAATCTAATTTTCAATTTTTATTTTAAAAAATTTAAATGAAAAATCAAATTTTCCAATGATCTTTTTTAAAAATTAAATTTATTTTCAATTGATTTTTAAAAAATACCATTAAAAGTGGTATAGTTCATTAAAAAAGAAAATAAGTTTAAGCTTCACTGCTCACATATAATTTTATTATGTTTTTCCTTTGCCAAAATATTTTCACAAATTGTTGATTTAAATAAAAATTTTACACACATATACTTTCTAATTCCAAACAAGCGCGAATATATTCGGCTCGGCCGAATCTATATACTCACCATCAAAGTAGGCAGTAAAGTGGGCGGACCACGCCCATTTTTTGTTTCCGACTTTACATTGGTCCTTGAACTATGTGAACACAATTTCGTTAATTTTCACCATATATGGGAGGTGGGCGGTAAAGTGGGCAGACCATGCCCATTTTTGGTTTCCGAGTTTATGTCGATCCACCAAGTATACGTACAAAATTTCGTTGGCGTACGTGCTTTTATTGAAGAAATATCAGCAGAAAAGTATTTCACGGACACCCTGTGTTTCTAGTTTTTAGCGCATAACTTTTTTGTTTATTAACCGATTTTGCCCATTTTCAATACCAAACAAATCTTATATAAGATAAATGTTTGTGCCAAATTTCGTCTACGTTGCCCCGTTCGAGCTCTATCCTGCTTTCAACAGACGGACAGACGGACGGACATAGCTAGATCGACTCAGAATTCAACCAGGACCCAGAAAGTATATACTTTGTGGGGTGTTAAATGATTCCTTCGACATGTTACACACGGAATGACAAAATCAATATACCCCCCACTTTTTGATGGTGGGTATAAAAATAAATTTTTAAACAAATATAAATTTAATTTGTAATTTTTAATTTTTTACAAATTCACCCAGGAAATATTGTATTAGTTCTACTACTAGTTCTAAAACACATAAAAATAGCCTGTGCTTGTTCTACTTTGACTACGACCAATGATTTTTGTTTGAAATTGTCACCTCCAGAACTAGTTCTGTGGAAGTGTTACCTAGCCAGTACCCATTCTATGGAACGGTTCGAGAACTAGTTCCTTAATCAATAATTTTTGTTCAAAATTGTCACATTCAGAACTAGTGCCATAGAAGAGTTAGGGAAAGGTTTCAGAATCTGTTTTTATTTTCTAAAGTCCACTTTTGAAATCAATTGAATTTTGTAAATATATACATATATATTTTTTTTAATTTTTGAAATTTTTTATACAAGTTTTTTAAACAGTTCTAGGAAGTTCTCAGAAGTGATGTAGAAGTCATACAGAATTAGTTCTTAAGCACTAGTTCTCTAAAACATTTTTCAAAACGAATTTAGAAATAGAATAAGGTTCTACTCCATTGGTGTCAGAATTGGTTGTGATACCACTAATTCTGAGAATATTATTAAAGAATCTGAAGTGGTTCTGATTGTACCAGTTCTAGAACTAATGATTTTAGAACATGTTCTAAAAATTTCCCTGGGCATTTTTAAACAATTTTCTATGTACTAAAATACTAAAAATGTCTTTCCTATGGAAACTTAGTTGTTTTTATTGTGTTAAATTATTAAACAACTCAAATCGAGATGTTTTCTGGCTTTGAAATATATTAAAAAGCAAGTCAATTTGTTTTTTTGGAATAAACATCACCATTCTGCATTTTTCAATATTACAGTTTTCAATAAATATATAGCCGTATTCCAAAAAATTAATGTAGGTTTCATAAAGAGTTTCTAACTTCCTCTTTTGGAAAGTTATCAAGCTTACATTAGAATTTTTATCCTCTATTATGAAAATAATATTATTCTGTAGAACAATTTTTAAACAAGATATTAAACAAAATGTTTGGATAGTTTAGATCTATCTAATAGGAGAAGCTTTTAACCCGCTAACTTTAGGAAAAATCTTTAGAAATAGTAAAAACGCAATGAATTAAAATATACATATCAGTAGACATAGTAAAATATAATTTTCTAAAGTTTAATTTTTGGAGGTTGATAATTAGCCTTAAACTCAGAATATAAAGAAATTGGAAGCTGTGAAAATGGCAGTATTTTTAAAGAATTTAGTTTGAATATAATCTATAATTTTACAGCCGTATTCAAAAAAACTTAACACAGCTTTACCAACCATTTATAATCAAATTACTTAAAGTTGTATTCAAATACAACTATACCTTTGGTAAAGCCTTGTAAACTTTAAAAATTTTAATAATGGTTCGACCCTACTTTAAGATCATATTTTAAGATTATTTCCGTTACATTTTTCAAGAAAAATAAAAATAATGATAAATTTTTAGATTCGTTTCAACAAAATCAACGTATTTAAAATGTCGGAATGTTAAAATCTGTAATAAAATAAAAAATGTTTCAGAATATCAGAATATCCAATTTTATATCTGTAGGGAGAAGAGCTGTGTCAAGATCATATATACTTTTTTTAATAATTTTAAAAATATAAATAATGTTCGAACAAACGGTCTTCTGTTTTGACACATTAGAAGTACAAAAATACAAAAATGTATGTTATAAATCTTTTAGGAAATAAAAAATAATGTTTTAACAAACGGTCTTCGGATCCCCTTACATCTAAGGAGACTTGGAACCACATTTATGAACCAATGTACTCTATAAGACGATGCGAAAACTAGGAAATAAAAAGTTATGTTCACCTCTCAGCCGACTTTGAACCGCCGCCGACAATTTTTAGCAAAGCCGCCGCCGCCGTTAAAATCGTTCGGCGCAGGTCTCTGATTTGCTCTCATCATCTCAATTGAATAAAATCGCATAATATAAAAAAGTATTTTGGAAGAACAATAATTGCAACGGCATTTGTAAAGAATTTATAAGAAGCGAAAGTAAATAATTGAAAGAAAATTCTGGAAAATTTAAGATTTGTACTCGATAAGAAAAATTAAAATATGTCTGCTTCAACTACGGAAAAAGTCAGTGAAGAATTAAATTCCTCCGCTGGAAATGCTGTAAACGAGGAAAAGAAACCCATATTTCGTGATATTGATGCAGATGAAACACCTGCCGAGGCTACAGAAATTGAGTCAGCATGTATGAGTTGTTTCCGTACGGGAGTAACGCGTTTGTTGTTAACAAAAATACCTTTCTTTAAGGAGGTGGTTTTAATGTCATTTAAATGTGAATTTTGTGGTTATGAAAACAACGAAATACAATCGGCCTCAGAAATTCAGAAAAAAGGTATTAGATTACATTTGGAGGTTAAAGAACCCAGAGATCTTAATCGTCGTGTTGTTAGATCTGATTACACATTGGTTAAGATACCTGAGGTGGAGTTAGAGATTCCAGCCCAATCTCAAAAAGGAGAAATCACTACAGTGGAGGGAATTATTGATAGAACGATACGTGGCTTGAGTCAAGACCAAGATAAGCGCAGAATTGAACATCCTGATGCTGCTGCTTCCATAGATGCATACATTGATCGTTTAAATGCTTTAAAAGAACTGAAAACACAATTTAATTTAATAATCGAAGACATTAGCGGTAATAGCTTTATTGAAAATCCATTGGCACCTAGCACAGATCCTAACTGCAAAACTAAACACTTTGTACGCAGTAAGGAGCAAGATCAACTATTGGGCTTTTATGATCACTCAGATGTTTCTGCGGAAAATGAACAAAAACCAAAAGACGAACAACATTTGTTGAAACCCATAACTGAAGGTTCCTGGACTTTGGAGGATTTACATGGTGAGGTTCTACAATTCCAAACTTTGTGTCCCGAATGCCGTTCACCCTGTGAAACCAATATGAAATTGACCAGCATTCCACACTTCAAAGAGGTCGTG
This sequence comes from Protophormia terraenovae, assembly GCA_951394005.1. NCBI lineage: Eukaryota > Metazoa > Arthropoda > Insecta > Diptera > Calliphoridae > Protophormia > Protophormia terraenovae. The sequence continues at coordinate 105,014,487 of OX596076.1, read as the reverse complement.
ATAATGGCTACCGTATGTGAAGTTTGTGGCAATAAAACGAATGAGGTCAAGTCGGGTGGTGGCATTGAAGAAAAAGGCATACGATTTGAGGTTCGTATAGACTCCAAAGAAGATTTAACACGTGATGTACTAAAATCGGAAACATGCAGTTTAACAATACCTGAACTTGACTGTGCTGTTGGCCCCTCGGCCTTGGGTGGTCGTTTTACAACTGTCGAAGGTATTTTAACTGCAATGAAAGATCAATTGGCTGGCAATGATGTCATGTTTCACGATTCATCTGATGAAGCTGCGAAGCAAAGATTTCAAGGTTTTGTGGAGAAATTCGAAGAAATTATTAATATGAAATCTGTAGCTACTCTGATACTGGATGATCCTGCCGGTAATAGTTATGTACAATCCCTTTCGGACAACGATGAGCCAGATGATAAGTTGAAAATTATAAAATACGAACGTAGCTATGAACAAAATGAGGAACTGGGTTTAAATGATATTAAAACTGAAAACTACGAACAACTTGAATCAATTGCTGAATAATTTGGTTTTACAAAAAAAAAAAAAAAAAAAAAAATTAAAATTTAGTTTTAGTTACTGTTATTTTACAATTGATGGTGAATTATATATACAGCAGGTAGCACAAATGAGTACATGCTTGTAATTTGTGAACTTGTCGTTGCACAAAAATAGTAAAGCAAATCCAAAAATGTTTTCTTAAATTTATTTTGAGTTTAGTATTTAATAAATTAATTTATAATTTAAAAATAAAAGCATCAAGCTCTACGAAAAAATCCGACAAACTGGTATTCGTATATAGCTCCCGATTTTAAAGGTATATTTAAAATTCTAAAAATGGTATAATAATCTACTGACCCTTATCTATAAACTACACTATATTATATTTAAATATTTTTATTGTTAAAAATTATTTTGAAATTCCTCAGGTGCAAAATTGAGTACATGCGAGTTGTTTTCGTTTTGTCGAATTTTTTTGTAGAGCTTGATGCTTTTATTTTTAAATTATAAATTATTTTATTAAATACTAAACATAAAATAAACTAAAGAAAACATTTTGGGATTTGCTTTACTATTTTTATTTTTATGCAACGACAAGTGCACAATTTACAAGCATGTACTCATTTGTGCTACCTACTGTATGTATTTAGAATATATAAGAATTCATTGTTAATACAAAATACTTCTTAAAAATTTTAAAATCAACATCGTTTAATTTCAAAGGCCCATTAAACCATTCCTTATTGACCCTTCTGGTGATGTATTTAAAATTGAAAAAAAAAACTTAATTTTACTTTAACAAAATATAAATTAAAATAAAATTTTTGATTTTTAGGGTCTCTAAAAATCAAAAAAGAATAAGCTGTAATCATCAGGGCAACAAATAATGCAATCGCCAATGAAAATCGCTTTTGCGTTTAAAAATATGAAAGCTGATACATTGTAACGAAAATTAAAAATTTTTCTTATCAATTTATAAGATGAAAATTGTCAATTTGTCAATAAAAGAAAATTTCTGTAATGGCGAATTTGTAAAAAAAAACTTGGGTTTTAAACATGCTAAATTTTCTCTTAAGTATAAAATATTCAAAATTATGGTGTATAGTCTAATATACGCAAAATTATCGTCTTAAATATAAAATATGCAAAAGTATTTTTTAAAATGAAAGTATGACAAAATATGCTTTTAAGCCCAAATATTCCAAAAGTAACAAATTATTGTAACGAAAACAATTTGTTAAAGGATTGATATTTCATCTCTAAATTACATTTATATGTTAATTTGACACTTTTGCGCAGTAGCTATCGTAGTGATTTACAGAACGAGAAAGAAAAACATCATATTCAAATAACAACGAGTATGTGAAACCAACTACATTGTATTTTTCATTTAAGTTATAAGGTGTGCGTGCTTTTATAGTCGTCCTAACACAATTGTTGTTTATTTACAAATTAATAGAGCTTTTAAAGCAATAAAATTATGGTTTAAAATAAAATTATATGGATGCGACCAAGTTTTAGATTTTCTTATTATCGTTAGGGTTTTAAATATAATGTGAATAATATGAGCTACAGCATTAAACAATTAGATTAGTATTTTTTGCTAACCTATTGCTACCTAATACATAATATCTAACATTACATGTTATACCGATTAAAACTTTACTCTTATTGTTATTTTTTATGTTTATGTTTCAAAGTTTTATATAACATTTTCATTTGCAAAATTATGCGGGTCGGTACTAGATAAAATATATCTTACCTTTAAAACTATAAAATTCTTAAAGTAAAAACTTACATGCAATTCCCAAAATATTTTCCCGGGAACTAAATGTGTGGAAATAAAAAAATCCTAGCTGTAGAAAATTTTTTTATTTTAAATAAAAATACAAATTCAATGTTTTTATTTTGATTTTTGTCTATGGAAAAAGCACTGTGCGTCCAAACTTTAATTTGAATTGTAAAAGTATTTTTATTTACAGAATTGAAATTAACAGCTTTAAATAAAACCTTAAAATGTTAATAACATGAGAAACTTACCGTTAAAAAAGCTTTTATCATTCAAAATTCTCTTAAGGTAGCATATCCTTTATAGTGTATTTGAGTAGTGTTGGTAAATGTTTTTATATATGTATGTATGTATGAAGCCTGGAAAGAAATATAACAATAATAAATGCGTAAAAACATACTACTAACAGGACACAATTCAAAAAATTATTATAAATCCTGAACGAGAATATACGATTGTGTTTGTAAGAGAATGAAGTACGTATTTATGTTTATGAGTAAGTTTATGTCCTGTTAGTGCGAGTACAGAGTATTATAAGGCGCAATTGTTAAACAAATTGGTACAGTATTGGTTGCTTATGCTGATACGAACAAACGACATTACGCCAAAATGTATTAATGCTGGCGGCAATAAATGACTGATAAGAATACAATATATGCCAGGACGAGATGATGATGATGACGACAAGTAACAATACATTCATGTTTCTTTTTTGTCTTCAATAGAAAATTTAGTTAAAGTAATAACAAGAGATTTAGGTCAAATGGATAAAAAAGTATGAAAAGAAAGCAAAATACAAAGCAGGCAGGAAATTGACACTAATAGTTTTATCATAAGATAAAACAAAAACAACAAATTAGACGATTCTTAAAAATAGTTAATAACGTTTTATAAATACAAGGATAATGAAGTTATGTGTGTGTATTTAAAATGATATGATAGTTTTTAGTTATTTATTTTGTATGACTTAAGTTTATGCAAAGATAATGTTAAACGTTTTTTTTTATAAAATATTGGTAGTTAAAAATGTTTATTATTTTTCTAATAATAAAAAATTTAAAAAAGATTATTACAGAAGTATAGTTTTAAATTTCTTAAAGTTATATATATATGTATATATATATATATATATATATATATATATAACAAAATTAGAGCCTTTTCATTATTAAATGTTTAATAAAATAAATTTTCATTACAAAATTTGTTCTAAATCTTATTTGGTATAAATTAAAACTTGTCTACAAATACCGGTGTAAAAACAAATTCCTCAATGATTAATTATATTATTCTATTAAATATATCTACTTAATTTTAAGAAATTACTATTATTTACATAAATACGTTAGAAGATTTAAAATTAACCCACTATGTTTTTATCAATTCCATAATGTCATGTTTAAAATATAATTTTACTCAAATTAATTCTTGGTATTGAATCTACGTATGGATGGATGAATATAAAAGAGCAACGAACATTTATAAAAACTCGTACTCGTAGTAAAAGAGCATCATCACTTGTATTTTGTTTGTTATTCTGTTGAAAATTTTCACATTCATTCATACATTCCAAAAGCACCCCCAAAAATCTTCGATGGACTGAAAACCCATAACCAAAACAAACGAACAAAAACAAAACAAAAAAGTAAACACTTTTCGCGCTCTTTACAAAATTCCAATAGTGTCGTAAAGAGCAGGAGCGAGTTTAAAAGAATTAAGGGCCTTTTATAGTGACTTTATAATACATTACACCAGTAGGTCTTAAAGTTGCATTGATGGGGCTTTTATGGGGGTTATGAATTTTTATTATTTACAGAATTCCAAAATTCGAGTGATATGGGAATTGATTTTTCAATTCTTATTTAAGTATGTACATTAAGGTGGCCCAGTTTGTGTGGAGAGAAAATAAAATATCAATGTTCCCAGGTCAAATGAAAATTTACTTCATTTTAAGATACTGTTACTCAAAATGTTCGTCCTTTGTGAGCTGGATCAAAATGAAAAAATAAAAATTTTCGGGTTTTTCGTATTTTTCATTCAAAGGAACAATGTAAAAATTTGGTATCGCAAGAAAGGCCTTTGGGACACAAATGTTTGGATATTTGAATTTTTTACAAATAAATATTTAAAAAAAATATAACCAAACTTTGGGTTCTATGACACAATTTGGTGGAATGGATTGAGAATGGAGAAAAACTTTTACGACAGACAATGTCGATGCGTTGTATACTATTAAAAAAGCATTATAACGACAATATAAATTTTAGGCAACTAAAGAAGTCCAAAACACAATTTTCGTTAGTGTTCCAAAGTTTAGTCATCCTCCACGTACGCAGTCTTGCCAGAAGATGTAATTGGAATAGAGCTAAACGGTCCAAAAAATTAGTCTAAATTGTTCTACAGCTGCAAACAACAATGCTATTTTTTTCAAATAATATTCATATTTTCGTTGCTTCATTTCTTGTAAAATTTTGTTCAAATGATAAATAAAAAATTTTTTTCAAAATTATTTATAATAATGGGAAACAAAATAAAATATGGCACATGTTTAAAAATTGACAACTAATACCAAAGAATACTAAGAAAAGAAGGCTTGTCAAAAAAAACCTAACTCTGTTGTCAAAAAAAACCTAACTTTAAGATTGTGTTAGTCAAATTTTATTTATATGTATTAGTGCTGAAACCACTTTCACCACACATCATAATCGTACATAGTTGCACAAAAGAGTATTAACAAATTATTAAATATAATTCATCACAATTATATTCGCAGATTTTTATCTTTTGATGCGGGTTACATCCACAAATAGTAATATAATTACATTTCTTTGCTTTTTGTTGATGAATAAGAAAATAATTTAAAATTATTTTAAAATCTGTTTTATTTTTAATACCATAAGTAGCAACATTGTTCTTTCAATTTAAATTTCAACATACAAAAAAGGAATGTCAAAAATAAAATAAAAAAATATTTTTTCAGTTTGTGGAAAATATTCATTTAACGGGAGTTAAAATACTATAAACGCGTGTGAATAAAATAATAAAAATATCGTGTGTTTGTTGAAAAATGTGTCGCGTGTGTAATTTTCCTTAAATTTTAAGGAAAATATTTGTTTATTTTGTGTTGTTTCTCTCTCTCACAAGTGTGTTGAATTCACACAGAACTTGTATGTGAAGAGAGAGAAATGTTGTTGTTGTAGGAAAGAGTACTATTTTCCCTTCTTAGTATTCTTTGACTAATACCTTCAAATTTAATAAGGATCTTTATTCGAAAGTGATATCGATTTAAAATTTTATTCGAAGCTTTCTCGTGCGAAACTTTCGAAAACGACTTCAGAAAGCGATATGAAAAAGTTTTACTTGGCGTTCAGTTTGTATCAAGAGAACTTTCGTTCTTGGACATTCGAAAGTGATATCAAGAGTGAATGTTTTTAGACATAGAATGTTCGCAAAAACGTGGTATTTTCGAAACAAAAATATTCGAGAAATAATCGAAAATTAAATAAAAAGTGAGAGAGAGTTCTTCAAATATCGGATTATCACTATATTATATTTCGAAAGTAAATATTTCGAGAAATTATCTATTTTTTTTTTTCTAAATTTTTCGATATTTTGTTACTTTAAAAAATTGCGTATTTTCTTGTTTGTACATGTCATATTTTAGTCATAGTTCATATTGATTGGTTTTAATTTAGACTTAAGTTTATGATGTAAATTTAAAACACTTTCTGGAAAATAATTATAAAAATGGTAAGTAACATTCTAACATGTCAAAAGACATTCACAAAATTAAATATTTATCTAAATAATAATTTTTTTTCTTGCAGATTAATTCACTAAACTTGGACCAAAGAAAAATGTGGATTTGGGCAACAGAAAAACTAATTTTATTGAGACTTTAGTTAGTTAAGTTTATAATAAAAAAATTCTTTGAAAATTAAATCAGCTTTTAATTTTAAATGGGAAACAAAATGAAAATGAAACAGAATGGAACTATTGCCAATGATTCATTAGTAATATCAATATCGAACAATTTTCGATATCGAAAACTGATCACTAACGAACATTTTCTCGTTTTGCTAATGATAGCACTTATTATTCGATATAGATATCATAAACGAGCGTTCGATATCGATCGATTTTGTGCCACAAACTGAACGACAGGTGAACTCTACGAGTTCATTCTCGAAACTCTTTCGATAGTCGTTCACGAAGGTTTTGTTAGAGAAATGTGCGAGAATTATTCGAAGGCGATAACTTTATCGAAGTTTGTGGTCAAGCGGGAAGAGAACTTTCGTTCTCGGACATTCGAAAGTGATATCAAGAGTAAATGTTTTGCGACATAGACATCGTATCACAAAAAGTAACATTCAAAATTCGTTATTGATAAGATAAACGGTTGGAAAAATGTTCGTAACTTGTATCGAAAAATATTTGAGAAAGATAATTTAGTAATATCGGAAAATATTTGTTAGTTATATTGTTCCCCGTTTGCTTTCGACTTCGATAAAGATAGGCTAAGAAAGTCATTAGCAAACCTTTTAACTGATTCGTTTTTATATTGTTCCTGAAAAAAATATATGTTTTGCTAAAAATAAAAGAGATTATCATTTAATTCAACATGAATAAACAATTTTAAAATTACAAATGATTATACACATATTAAAGAAGAAACTTAAGTATTAAGTAATTTATATAACTATAGCTATAAAAAGTTCTATTCATAGTATAGAACTAGTACGGAATGTCTCTCATTTGGTACTTCACGCAGAAATGTATTGGTGTAAAAATCACCCAGTGGTAAAAAGAAGGGGTAAAGAGCCCTACTAGAAGGGCTATTTTTATGTCCAGAAGACCTTCTTCCTGCATTCCATGTTCATTTCATTTTTACACGCGATGTCATTGGGAGGTAGGCCTTACACATTCGCGACCCGATACAGCCCTTCTAGAAGACCTTTTTATTGAAAACTGCAAGCAGGCCTTCTGTAGAAGTACTAAAAAGAGTCCTTCTACACTATTAATCAAATATTTTTCTATATAAAATATATATTATTTTTATTTTAAATTATTGTAAAATGTTTAAAACTTAAAAAAACAAAATTCAATACTAAAAAAACATTTCTGTTAACTTTTGACAAAACATCTTAAGTTGATATAAGACAAATTATTTGAAAATGACATTTGTATAGAAATTTTTAATTATATCTTTAAATTATTTTAAAGATATAATATAAACGATTATGATTACTTATAATAAAAACCATAAATAAAAAATATAATTAACTTAAAAAATCACATCCTATTCAAACAAAGAATTGGAGACAACTAAATGATTTATAATTCTTTTTTTGGAATTTCTGCTTTGAATTTTGATATTGTTATTGTAACGGTTTCTGCATGGTTTTGCTTTTTCAAATACTGTAGTCTATCTTTCCTTCTAAGAGAAGGGAATTAAAACAATGTACTTTTTATAAATAGATTTGTTGTTGTTTAAAACAAAATATATTTAAAAAAATACAACTTCTTATGGTCCTTCCAAGAGAAGCGAAGTCGGAAGGTCTGTCGGATCTTTTAGAAGGCAGGGATGAGGCATTCATGCAGGCCTTATTAGAGAAGGCGTGTTAGCATGAGCAACTGCATCTGAAAAAAGGCCTTCTAGGAGGCCTCGCAAATTTTACCGCTGGGCACATTCACCACACTTCATATGTACAAAAAATTATTAAATTTTTTGCAAAAAATTATTAAATTTTTCTTTTACATGTATATTTGCATTTCTCAAAAAATATTAAAGATTTTAATGTGTATTGTATTTATAATGATTTAATTATTATATTTTTGTTGCTAAATATCAAGAAAAATATAAATTATCGTAAAATCTTCTACATTATTAATACCAAAAAAAGCAACTGTTTTTGTTTAGTTTAAAATTCAACGGCCAAAACATACCAACGTTTGCAGAAATTTTTTAACATTTTCTAAGTGATGTTAAATTTTTCGGACAGATTTTTCATAATTTCTCTTTAAATTGTTTAACAATTCCCATTCCTTTGTCTAAACTATAATGACGATTACCATTTTAAACCTTCATTTTAATGTCATCTTGGCTCATAATGTTTTTTTTTACAATTTTTGCCACTATTTTTAGATTTTTTTAAAGTTGAATTTGCATCAAAAGATTTTACACTATCTTATAGACAAGATTTATTTAGTCTTTACAACAACAAAATAACTTTTTCAAAATATTTTGTAACAACAAAAATATTTTACTTTCCAAATTTTCGAAAAAATTGAAAATGTGTAAATATATATGACTATGACTGTATATTTTTTACGTAATAATGACATTTTTCATTTGTTTCCACTACTGAAAACAATAAATTTTATCGGAAAATTTTAGAAAATTATTCGTTAAATCGAATGTTCACTTTTTCTTTTATTTTCGATAAGTTCTCGTACATTTAAATTCGAAAAATTACAGATAATTATTCGCTGAAGCAAACGTTCGTTCTCATTAAAATTATCGAAAATATCTCTAACAATTCTATTTCGAGAAATTATGTCAAATTGTCCACTTTTTTTTAACATTTTTGTTCGAAATTTATACGTTTTAGCTAGAGTATCCAAAAAACCGACTTTTTTTGAAAACCGGTTTTCGGTTTAACCGAAAAATCACATTTTAGAAAAAATCGGTTGATCGGTTTTGGACTTTTGAAAAAACCGGTTAACCGGTTTTCAGTCATTTAAATTTCTTATGAAGAAAATATTGTGTTTTTCTGATTTTTTGTATCAAAAGCCGAAATTTATACGCATGTAAGTTACGCATGAAAAAATAATTCAATCAAGTTTCACATTCAACTTTTGAGAAGCTATATAGGTATGTATATATATTTTTGAATTTAAAATAGACTTTGTTTTTAAATATGTTTTAATTCATTAACTTTCTTTAATACTTTATTCCTAACCCTGGTATTTGAAAATATGTCTTCTCGAAAAAAAAAATTTAATTAATTTTGTGATTAAAATACTAAGAAGAAAGAACAAAAAATCTAATACATAAAATTCTATTTATAAAAATTAAACCAATATATGGTTTTATTTCTTTTATGAAAGAAAGTTTTAAATTTGAGATAATGATTTCTTACTTGTTTATACTTTTTACTGTATATTTGGCTACATTTTTTCCTATAATGTGTGTAATTTTAAGTATTCAGTATCCTTTAACTATTTATTGAATAAGGCCCAAAACTTTTTAAATTATAGGATTTTGGGCAATTCGGAACTTTGATATACTATACATACCTAGCAAAAAACGATAATGTTCTCCCAAAAAAAGTGGAACAAAGTGCATATTTGAAAGTTTTTTGGAAGTTCTTATTATTTACTTCCAAAAAAAGTGAAAATAAATTAATTTTTATCGGGAAAGAATGGTAATAATTTCTAACAAAATTTAAATTATAAAAATTTTAAAGCATTTTTATTATTATTTAATAGGGCAAAAACAGAATTTTTATTAACAAATTTTATAAACATAGTTTTAAGAAAAGTGCTTGAAAAACAATGAACAAGAAGTATAAAAGAATAATATCCTACCAATGACAACCATGGGTTAAAAAAGAACTTCTGCAGCTCTTTTTCATCACTAAGTACTTCCCTCCAATGACAACACAATGTTAAAATCATGACTTTTTGCTGGATCTATATCAGGATAAATAATGATAAATGTATTTCATTTTCAATGTACATAAAAAGTTATAAAGCAATAATTTTGAGGCACTAATTGTTTCATTCAAACTCAATAGTTTCATTTATTTCAACTGTTTAAAGACAATTGTCTTATTAAATAACATGGAATTCTTTAAGAAAATAAAAAAAACTTTCAAAAAGCATTTAGCACATTTTTATGTTTTCAAACGCTAAATATAACACTGAAAGTGCTAAAATGGCAACACTGCACGCAGACACTACAGATTGTGTCGTCTGATATTTTAATACGAGGTAAGTAGGATTTTGAATGGTGCGGCTGGTTTATACACTAATCAGACTTCTGAGTGTAGATGAGTTCAGTTTAAGAATTTCTTCTTGTCATAATACGTTCGTATATAGTCAGTGCGTCATATTCGGGTTTATAACCAATTTATATCTATTTTCTCTTTCGCAGCAGGCCCATATTTAATGTGCTTTTTCTATTATGCTATAAATGTGGTCCTTCCGGGATAGTCTGCCATCGTGGTATTTAATCTCTTTGTTATTTGTCTTGTTCTGAAATGTTGGGTACTCATGGTTTGGTAACTTCCTCCTTCTAGTGAACATACAAATTTTGGTTTTGTCCATTTTTACATTGATTCCTTGGTCCTAGGCCCAATTATAAGATTTGTAAACGTAAAATACTGGTTAAGATCCCTCATCGCACAGAGTCCTTAGTAGTGGAAATAGAATACTTCCTTGTGCGGTCCCCCTGCATACTCTATTATATTGCAATTAATGCATCTGCTTCCTAGCAGTTGGCCTATCCAAGTAATTACATCTTGGTACAGGTCAAACTGTCTTAGGGAATTAATAAAATTTGAGAAATTTTTTTTTAGTTACTCAATAATTTGACGTATTGTATGATACAGTTTTGAATCTAAAGAAAGTCAAGTCTAATGGTATTTGAATAGATTTTTTATATTTCAATTCTTGTTGGGTAATTATATATCAAATTAGTGACTAATGAAACAACAGAAATTGTATATTTGAGGTGTTTCTGAGATCGTAAACTTTTAGCTTCTGGCCTCTTTCCGGTCAAAAAATATATTTTTTTTTTTATTATTTAAAAATCATCTCTTTTTAACAAGAATCAGTGAACTAGATGGAATTTCACATGCTAAACACGAATTAGCTTTCCGTTTTTGTTTTATCAGGCCTTAATTTTATTTATGGGTATATTTAATATTTCCCCCATTTTTAGGCAGTCACATTAGTAAGTATAACTCGAGAACCGTTTTTCATATCAGATAAATTTTCAAAAACTGCCGATTAAAATCAACTCCAAGTCACATTATTTTTATACCCTACACCACCATAGGTGGTTGGGTATAGCTCCCATATAGACCCCTCTTCCGGAAATCACTTTAATTTGCATAAATCCCATACGAATGTTAGTATCAAGTTAATATTCAACACAAATAAGTTTTATATAAGTAGAAACAACATTGCCAAAATTTATGGGAATCGGTCCATAATTTACTATAGCTCCCATATAAACCCACGGGAATCGCCCTAAAGCGCATAAAATCATATAGATGATAGTATCAATGCATTGTTCTGTATTTGTATAATCTATTTTACATTTAGTAAAAGTGTTGGTCTACATTTGGCAATATCTCAAAATTCACCATTTTCACTTAGCATGTTTATTAATGGAGATATCGATTTAAAGGTTTTAGATAAAATTCATAGAATATGAATTCAACTCAGGAAGTTTAATTCGTTCGATAGAGTATAGTATATTCACTGCTAAAAAAGGGCCCTTTAAAAAATTTTGACTTTTATCGAGCCAACATTACCACACAAACGAACTCAAATATGAATCGTAATAAAGCTCTCTTACATTTCCACTTCCGCTTTTTTACATTTTCTACCACTGTTTACCATTTGTTCTGTCGTATTTTTGTTTATTCTTGATTCTTGCTTTGAGTAATAAATAAAAACAGAGAGAGAACTTGTGATAATAGTCGAGAGCGGCACAACAAAACAAAAGAGCGACACAATAAATTTGCAAAATAAGTACATATGTAACTGGAAATATGTTGTGGGAATCTGGGCAGAAAAATCTATGTTATGAAAAATTGAGCACAACTATTACAGTTATTCTGTTTTTGAGTGTCGACACGAAAAGAACGTTGAAAATTTACGGTTGTTTGAATTAAAAAAAATAAATATATTATATATTTTAAGGAAAAAACGGTTTAAAAACAAGCAAAAATTCAAATGTATCCTTATTAAGGATTTCTTAATCCTTTCAATAAAAAAATAATAATAAAATATTTAACGGTATTATACATATTAAATATTATTGTAAATAATGAAATAAAATGCAACTTCCGTTTTTTTAAGTATGATAAAAAGTTTTAAATGAAAAAAAAGTGAACAAGGAAAAAAATACTTCCTGCGTAAATTTGGTGTATATACCAACGTGCCGGATAATTGAAAGTGTGCGTGTGTGTGTATGTGTTTGACTCTGTATTATAATTGTCCCGAAAAGAAACGAATCGTAGAGAGGTGCTGGCTGGCTAGCTAGTTGGATGGATTTCTAGTTGACTACATGTTTGGTTGCTTGGTTGACATCTTGACTGACTGGCACAGCCTGGCTGTTGGGAACTTGTTAGGGATGTGTTGATGGTAACCTCAACCTGACCCAGCATCACCAGCTGCATATAGCATACATACATTATTTATATATAGTATATTTGAAAAAAATATACATACAAAATATACTATATAGTATGTTCTTACATATAGTATAAAGTTTTCGTGGAAACTCGTATTTTATAGTAATTGATGCTGCTTGGCCAAACCTAAATATATACACACATACAATATATAGTATATCATAGATGTATGTGTGTGGTGTTGAATATACAAATACATACAATTTGTAACGTGTTTGTTCTTTATTGCCCTTAATATGTTTTATTCTGATATAAAGAATAATTTTGCAATATCAACTTCGATATTTAAACAGACTCCTTTTCGATTTATACATTTGTATAAATACTTATATGTATGTATGAATTTACACATATTCATACATAGTGTGTTGGAATTGTTGCTAGTTGTTAAGAGTTTTTATTGTTGGTTTTGGTCAGGTTTACCTTTGCACTTACTAACACTATCGCTTTCGTTTTTACGTTCCATTACTACATACTGTCATTATATTGAAAGACTAATAGTAGAAAAAAATTTTTCCACATTCTGAATAAATGTACAACTGACATTGAAGTGGATACATATACCATAATTTTAAAAAGTGCAAATTGAAATTGTTTTTTTTTCTTCCTGTATTTCTTTTACATTCAAATGAAAAATTTTTATAAGATGGTTAGACCTATGTATGAAAGAAAATGAAAACTCTTAATGAAATATAAATTTCATTAGTCTAAAAGAAAATTTAAAAAAATACATTTTTCGAAGAAATTAATAACTTTAAGGATTAATATTGACACACCCATTTTATCTGAATAAATACTAGTAAATTGGTGACCTAGAGGAAATAAATAATAATTAGGTCTTCTTTTTAAAATGTATTTGGGGGGATAAAATGCAGTATAGTGTAATATATACGAGTATTAATAACTTTAAATTTTCAGTCGAAATATTCCCTAATGTGGGTTGCAGATCTTCTTGAGGATATCATAAAAACAACTTCGAAACACCTTCTAAATTTTAACATATTCTGAAAATTTTATTTTTAGAATAGTTCCTGCATGAAAAATTTCTTAGTACTTTAAATTTTATATCAATTTTAGATTTTCAAATAGATTTAGAAGGAGAAATCTAAAAATATTTAAACAATATTAAAATATTTTTTATTTACATTCAAATAAGTTTGGAAAATAAGCATTTGCATATTTCAAAAGAATTTAACAAAAAATGCTAATAATTTAAATCTTTGCATAAATTTTCATATAATGGATACAAAAGTTAGTTTTCTTAACAAAAACACAATTTTTTGGTGATTTTTTGGAGTTCAATCAAATGATTTCAAAAAAATTTTTTGTGACTATTTTGAGTACATTGTAAGTATTGTAAAGAAAAAAATTCAGAAGCTTCAAATATGATACTTAAAATTAAGATAGTTATATTTTTATAAACATCGAAATCTATTAGAGATTAAAAGTTAAAAAATGCATTTGTGCATATTTTTTACACATTAATATATAAGAATGCATAAATTCGTTGGTTTTTATATACATACTCATGCTATTTTTGCATATTTCTGTGCATATTATACCATTTATTCGTGCTTTTTCAAGCGCATATATAAAATATATAAAACTTGCGCTGATTATGAATTAACAGTTTGAATTTTATAAAAAAGTATTACATACTTAAAATCTTCGGACTTTGCAGATTTAGAAAAGTATCCGATCTTTATTATATTGCTTACAGCGACTGAAATATTTACGTTTTAAAATGTAAAAAATTTTTCGTTTACACACTTTTTAAAGAAATTTGTCCAAAATTTTTTTCTGATGTTTTGCAATTTGTAAGATATTTCGTTGACTGATATCTCGAAACTCAAAATGTAAATTTATATATCGTCACCGAAAATGCAAAACAACGTAACATCAAAATTTTTAAATTTGTGTTTTTGATGAAAAATGGTTCATTTTTCCAAAATACGTGTGATCACAAATTTTTAGACTTGTAGCTCCAAAAATGACGATAATATTAACGAAACCAATAATTTTCTTAAGTCAAAACAACGTAACATCACATTTGTTAAAAAAAAAAAAAAAATTTTGTTCTTTTTTTTTTACGAATTTAGATTGCACATTATTAAAAATAGTTATCAAAAATTCTTTTAATTACAATTTTTGTAAAATTTTTATTGATGTTACGTTTTTTTGGCTTCACAAAATTTAAATCTTGAAAAACGTAAACCACATAACTTAAAAAATACTTAATAAAAATTAAATTATTCATCTTCAATATATTAAGCAATATTTAAGGATGTAATAACCCAAAAATCTTGTTTGTAACACAATTTGTTTAGATTTTATAAAGTTTTTTGTGCCTCCTGTAAAGTTGTGAAAAGTGATGTTACGTTGTTTTGCATTTTCGGTTACGATATATTCTAAAGACCTTACAGAATCATAAACTTTTTAGATTTTTCCAATACTATATAAATATAGTATATAGTAATATAGTAATATTTAAATATATGCAATTGAAAATGTAAACAATTTTTCGTTTACATGCTTTAGGCTCTCGATATAATTTTTATATAGTATACATTAGATTACCCATAAAATGTATGGATTTTACAAAAGTTTTAATTTTGCTTGCTCCACCGGCAGTTTCTGGTAGATGAGGCTAAAAAAATAATATGTGTGCAAAAATTGGGGCGATCGGTCGTAAATCGGCCAGTCGACTTTGACCTTTGTCCTAAAACAAGGCTTAAAAATAACTAATATCTTTATTGCACTATAACTCTTTAATTTAACATTTTCCAATAAAATGCTGTATAAGTTTTTTATTCAAAATAAAATGTAGAAATTTTTGACATTTAATTTTTTCGCCTACTATGACTTGTTGTGATGTTATAAGCAATCAAAGTAAAAAATTTTTCATGAACTTTTTTAAAAAAGCCCTGGTTTTAATATGGGCCTAGTCTGCTAGAAACGGTTTTTATTATATTGTAGAGCAGGATTTGTAGTTTTTATAAATCGATAAGTTTTATCACATTTGCTTAATATATTTGTGTAGATTGACCAAAATCTGAATTTGGGGTATTTGGTAAAGGATTTGTATATGATTTTAATACAGTACACATTTTAGTTAAAGTCACAAAACCAATTTTTTGACCAAATGTCTATTATAGGTAGGGTGATAGGGGGAGCATTTGCCATAGGGGTACATATGACTTGGCCAATTATTTTAAAAACGAAGTAAAGATTTGTGTGTCGCTAAATGATTTTCTTTTCTTTTATCGCTGATCTATCAAATTTTGATATTTTAAATTTACATTTTTTAAAAAGGTAGACGTGATTAATTGTTTTTTCAATACTCTCCAAAATATTTCGCTGTGGGTTTTTTCTATAATAACTTTCTTAGTTTTTGGAATTGATCAGTTTTTTTTTCGTGTTGTAAACTTGATAGAAATAAAAAAGAATTGACGATAGATGTTTTAATAAATCCTTTAAAGTGTGAAAAATATTATCAATTTTGAGCAATACTCCTACTGGGTAGCATTCATCAAACTGCTGGTAAGCCGATCACACTTATCCTCCAGGAACGTCGTAATCAGCTACGAGACGCTTACTAGCTATATATATTTGACTGTACATTTAAACGTACCTAAAATTATGAATGGTGATGTCATTTAGATCACACTTGCCAAATTCCAACTTCCTAAAAGCCTTTTTCGAGATTTCGATGTAGGAAGACCCTTCAAACTATGCTTAAAAATTTGATTAATATGAAAAAATTATTAAAAAAAAAATTTAAATTGGACTTCAGTTCCTTACCAGCGATTGAAAAATCATGGGTCCCATACATTTTGGTAAAAAAAAGTTTAGATTTTTCAATCGAAATGGGTATAAACAAATTCGTAATTTTATGCTGGTTATGGAAAAAATATTTAAAAAAATTTTCCCATGGGATTTTGTTTCGCTATAAGACTTTTTAAGGCATTTTGCTGAACATTTTTTTTTGAAAAATTTGGAAAATTTTATATTATCAGCAGTATTTCTTACTACAATGCAATTTTAGACATAAAGGGAACAAAATTATAAAATTTTTATCTATTTTTAAAGAAAAATATCGATTTTTTGTTTTTTTGCATGATGTACTAAAATGACGGTTTACGGACCAACATTTTTGCGAAAATTTTTAAAAATATTTTTTTTTATAATTGGCTAAAAATGACGACTTTTTTGGTACTTATTTCAGGACAAAACTCAATACTATTTTTTGGACGAAATGTTCTAGACCCGTGACATTCAATCGCTGGTAGGGAAAGGAAGATCAATTCAAAAAATTTTTTTTAAATATTTTTCCCATATTAAGCTAATTTTCACACATCGTTTGAGGGGTCTTCCTAGAAAATTTTTGTCTACAGGACACTCTACTGTACATATAGACTCTCTAATGTTAATGGAATTAAAAAAAAAAAATAAAACATTTAGAGATTTTTCCATGCATTAATTTTGGGTTGGTATTGTTAATCAAATTTTTAAAAATTTTACATAAAAATTAATTACATATTAATATTGGTTTGTGTTTTAATTATCCCATGGTTTGGGTTCGTTTGCCATTTTTGGTCACTTCAGAAATTCATAAAAAAATAACGTAACAGGGAGATAGTCAGGATCAAAAGGGTTTAAATATAAGCTAATATATCTAGGTTTTTATTGTTAAAGAAAGTTTACTGATATCATTTACGGTTTTAAAAATACAGCACTTTAAACAAAAAGTGGCGAATGCTCTCCATTCTACCCTATATGAGGAATTTCAGAAATTTTGAGTGAAAATATTTTTAACATTTTTTTTTTTTAAGAATCTATATCCACATTGAATAATTATTTCTTGGAAATTTTAGTAAAATTTTCAAAATAAAGTATTGCGAAACAAAACAAAATATTTTAAATCAAAAAAATAATTTTGTTAAAAATGTTCTAGCAAAATGAGATGAGTAGTTTTGCGAAAGATTTTTTCATTGCTCTATTGTATCTAATCATCGCGGTTTTTGTTTACGTAATATCTGAAGTAATTGTACTAAGGTTCCATCTAACCGAATGCTTCAAAGAAATTTGCTAAAATACAAAATAAAACAGTTTTTCGCTATCCTAAAAAACTAATAAGTAACACATTAACGCAATTATTTCTCCAAAATTGGTCCAGGTCCCATAAAAAATCCATTTCTTGAATTTTGATGCACATACACAATGTTGTAGGGTATAATATGTATTGATGGGCTTGATCTTGACTTGTTTTGTTGAGTTTTTTTCAAACCCTTTTGAATAAAATTTAATCTTAAACCCTCTCATAAAAACTTCCTCTTTTACAACAAATAATAACGATAACGGGAGTTTGGCTATATATCCTGATATATGTTTACACATACATATATATTTTTTAAATTTTTTAAGGAAATGAATAATAACAATACACATAAATAATGGTTGTGACATTTAAAAACAAGTCGATAATCGATTTTATAAAGGAGCCACAATCAAATTTTATGCTCTTTTCTTTTAATTTGATTTCTTTTTTGTCCCAGATTTGGGACTGAGTAGTTTTTATGTTTGTATATTTTGAAACATATATCCTAAATACAAAAACACTAAAGTTTAAACATTTCATGTTTGTCTAAGTATTTTTGTTTTTCTTCAAATTTTTACAAGTAAACTTGTGTCATTTCCATTTAAGTACTTGTTTCTTAAAAATTCAAAGATTTATTGTTAAGGACTTTTTGTCTAGTCTTTATGATACCCAAACCCCATTCAAATTCAGACAAACTACTACTTGTTTTGTTTTTCTCAGTAAAAATAAAAGAAATCGACTTAGTTCTGCTACATTGAGATGAAGCCAATATTACATGTGACCTCAATGTAAACTAAAAGTATACGAATTATATAGATATTATACATACATTCATACATATTGTTGTTACTGTGTTGATTTTTTTTTTTTTTTAATATTATTATGCTAAACAAGAGGGTTGTTAATGTCCTTTCCCCCGTTTAGTCCTTCGAGGATAGAAAGAAATATAGAGTACAAATAAAATGCGTTACGCATTTAAATGTTGAGCAAAAAATAGTCGACATAGAAAATGCGAACTAAACCAAAAAAATAAATAAAAGGCGCAAAAATATAATACGTAAAATCTTTATAAACACAATAGCACACATACAAGCACATATACAAATAAATAACAAATGTTGTATTTTATAATAATAAAAAATACTTAAACAAAGAATGTTTCCTAAAAACAGGACATTAAGTGAAAATGTGAAAAACAAGAAACACTATGGGATTGTATAAATAAAAACGTGATTTAAATGTTATGAATTTTGATGGAAATTCATAAAAATAGGAAATTTTTTTCACTTTGGAACCAAGAAAAATATTTTTATGAAACCTCATTGGATTTATGCAATTACATCTAAACCAAAAAAATTTAAGTAATTAATACAATATATTTTCTCCTTTAATTTTGTTTGTTTTATATTTAAAAAATATTTTTATCACATTTTACTATGTCCCACAGTGTTTAATAAATATACAGCAAGTGTATGTGAGTGAGAAAGTGCAATAAATAAAATAAATGTGAACATAAGCAAAAAATAACAACAATACTAATGTGTTTCTTAAAATATGTGTTGGTTTCTTATTCTTACTTACAGAAAAATATAATTTTTCGAGGGAAAGTTTGGCAAAATAAAAAGAAATCATAAAAAAATATATATGGAATTTTACAAAAGAAAACAAAACTTATTTTCTATAAAACTTTAATAAGCAATAAAAAAAAAAAAACTAAAAAATAAAAAAAAAAACAAAAAGTGCACAATTTAAAATTTAAGACAATATGGATAGTTCTCCAGATCTATCCTTAAAATTAAGGCGGGGTTCAAGTGATTCACGTGATAATTTTTATATGGATTTTGCTCAAGGTATAGATTCTGATATAGAAGAAGTGGATAATACAGCACCAACGGCTCCACCTCTACCTTTGGTAGATGAATTGGATTATGCCAGTATACCACCACCACCGCCGCCACCAATGATGGCTTCGGTGCAGCAACCACAAACTTTACCAACACTAAATGAACACGATGATTTGCCACCTACACCGCCACCACAAAACACAGTTTTACCCTCTCCACCTCCATCGCCTACATCGTCGGTATTAGAAATGATGCCACCACCACCCATAACACCACCCACACAAATCAATCGCAAGCAAGTGCAACCAGCTTCGCCACCGTTGGAAACCGAAGATGAAGAAGACGAGGAGGATGAAGCAGAAGATGGTGTGGAGGCAGATGTGGAAGAAACACCAGACGAAGAACCTGAAGACAGTGAACCTGATGGTAAAGAAAATAAAACTAAGAATGATAAAGATGAGGATGTTGGTAAAGATGACTACGATGATGATGACGATGAAGATAACGACTCACCTCCTCCACCTTTGCCACCGCTACCATCCCACTTGTCTTATCAACAAAATACAGATGATGACGATGATAATAATTTACCACAACCCATGCAGGGACGCACACCATCTACTTCGCCCTCACCACCAGTTACACCACCACCTTGTCCCGAATTAACTTCAATACAAAAAATAGTTTCACCACCACCACAACATGTTTCGCAAATACCACCCTTAACTCCACCCTCCGAAAGTGATCAGTCACAACCAAACTCCCCACCACCCGTACCCAGACATGCCACAAACATAATGCCTTCGACTCCACCACCACCGCCCGAATGTGATACCGTAGATGAGGAACAGCCACCTACACCACCACCTGAATTTGATCAACCCGAAGAAGAGGAAGATGAAGAGGATCAAGAAAAAAAAGACCAAGAAGTAGATATATCGGGAACCGGAGATATTCCTACCATGGATTTGGTACAAGAAGTTTTAAAGGAAGCTGCTAAACAAGCCTTAGAAGGTGAAGAAACAAAATCCTCTAAAGAAGATGATTCTACAACAATTACAACACCACCTAGTAATGGGTATTCAGCTTCCTCTATACTACCCCATCAACCTGAGGATGAAGAGGAAGATCCTGAACTTATGTTGGCTAATATACCACCACCAGCTGGTCTTGAAGATAATCCGGAAGATGAGGAGAGTGTAAAAACACCAGTGTCGGAAACTAAACCTTTGGATTTAGATGAATTGTCATCCGAACATATACCACCTCCTTTGCAATTGGATGAACAAGAAGTTGAGAAAAAATCCTCTTTACCGGGTACGCCCACATCTCAAGTATCTCAATTGTCTCAGGCCACACCTACAGTTTCTGGTTCGCCCAAACGAAAAAGTAGCGTTACTAGCACTGGAGCAGCCAGTGTTGGTGCTGGTGGTAGTCGTGTTCCTAGTCGTAGCGTTAGTCGCAGTGGCAGTCGCAGCGGTAGTCGCACTGCCAGTCGTACCGGCAGTATACGTGGAGGAGCTGGTGGTAGTATGGGTTCCAGAGCTGGTAGCATAGTTGCTGCTTCGGTAGCCTCGACAGCTGCTTCTATTGTATCAGCATCACAATCTATAAAAGCTGAAGCTATAACTTCTCCACCTCATTCGATTAAATCGATACGAAGTCCTCCTGGTTCTATACGCTCACACACTTCAAAACCTAGTCCTTCACCATCTCAAAAGAGTCAACCTGTAGTGGCCACTTCGCCACCAGCTTCAATAGGTGAGGCACGTGTTCAAAGTCCTCAAGAAGGAGATAGTCCTCCAATAATGCCTTCGCCACCTATAATGCGTAGTCCACCACAATTGAAGAGTCCACCATCTATGCATAGCCCACCTAGAGTTACAAGTCCTCCCAAGGTGTATAGTCCTCAGTTGATTAGCAGCCCGCCAATGCGTAAACTTGATATTGATGCAGAGAAAGCGGAAAAAACGTAAGTAATAATTCACTATTAACTATATGAGGAGATATACTTACAATTCAATTTCAAATTGGGAAAAGTGGACAATGTTCCAAATCTTATAGTTTTTCAATATATATTTTTTTTTTAACAATTGTTACTTAATTCTTAGCATAAAACTATAAATAATTTATAAGAGACAGTTTATTGAACCACAAAGTCCATTTAAGAGTAATGATTTCATAATGTGACTTTGTAAAAATCCATGTCAACGTACGTCTGCCAATGCGATACAAAATAAAAAATAAAAAATGAAACAATATTGTTGTTAAATGAATGAGCCTTGTTCCAACAGCAGTCAATACTAGTAAAGTTTGTCGGTTAAGTCAATGCACTTTAACCATTCATGTTATTCATTCATACAGTCAACTAGTCAGTCAGTCAGTTATAGCTATTTAGTCAATCCGTTAGTCAGTGTAGCATGCAGATACTCGTGTTTGTACATACATACATGTGTATGTATGTGTATGTATTTAAGTATAATATGTAAAACAGACAGGTTCCATACATGTATTTAACGGTCTTTTATTCATAGTTAAGTTTCAATTTATTATTTATTTATATGTCGAACGAACGAATTCTAAAGGATAATACTTTTTATGTTATAAAAACAAAAGAAAAAAAAAAAAAAAAAAAAGAGTAGCTACTCTTTTATGAAAAAGACTCGTGAAAAAGAAAAAAAAAAACAGTAACAGTTCCGTGGTGGTAAAGTTATGTAAACATTTCAAGTACTAACAATTGTAATGCTCCCATCAATGCACCGGGCACTGGGTTAGTAATGAATATTTGTTTCATATTTAATAAGAAAAATAAAAATTAATTGGTTTTAAGGTAAATTTCGAACATAGAAAAAATATTTAAAACAAATATTTAAGTAAAAGTTTAAAAATAAATGTTTTTACTGCAATAAAATAATTTTAGCTAAAAAAATCCAAATATCAATTTAAAAAAAAAATTAAAATTATATACAGACATAAGTTATTTGTATCAATTTAAATAATGCAGAAATTAAATTACATTAGCAAGAAAAAAAAATTTATAAGTTTTAAATTTCTCTTTACATAAAAGTTATTAAAATCAACATAAAATAATTAAACTTAATAAATGACCACAAATTTTTATTTTATTGTAAATATTCCCTTGATGTTATTAAAAACGAGACAATTTTTAATTATTTTTCTCCAACAAAATAAACACGCACTTCCAACATCCACAAACCTGTTTAAGACAATTAGACAAACGTTTATTAAATAAATCTACTAGGTAAATGCTTAAGTTAAAGTAGAAAACCAGCACGTTTTTCATTATATCCCTTTGGTGTATTATTTTCGCAGCCAACGTAAGTGCGATTAGTAAGGATTAAATAGGAGTTTAAATAAAAACATAAACATGAATAGTGATTACGAATAGTATTTATACTTATACAATGGTGACCAACCTTCTGTGGGTATATTAATTTTTTAGATTTATTTAGATTCTGTGGAGTATCAGGGCACTCCGACATAAATATGATCTAAAAAAGTAATTTATTTGGAAATTAAAAATATTATCTTAAAATACTAAAAAGTTACTGCGTACAATTCAGCTTATAAAAATGAAACCAATGGGTTAATCTTTTTAGAAATTTTGTTTTGTTAAATACTTTTATATTGTGGTTAAAAATATAAAATATCAATTAATTTTTTATTCGTTTTCAAGAACATATTTAATCTTTTCTGGAATAAACTGAATAAAACGTTTATAGAATTTTTTTTTACTTTTTTGTTGGAACAGGTCCACTACTTTTTAAACTCTATTTTATTGTACCCTACAATATCTACCCGTTCGTCCGAGAAGATCGGTCCATAATTGACCATAGTTCCCAAAGAACCCTTCTTTCGAAAATCACTTTATTGTGTAGAAATCCCATAAAAATGTAAGTATCAACTTAATATTTGACACAAATAAATCATTTATAAGTATAAATGACAGTGCCAGATCGGTCCATAACTTACCATAGCTCCCATATAAGGCCAAATTTCTGGAATCACCCAAAAGTGCATAAATATATGTTTTATTTAATACAAGTAGTGGTCCACAACTGGCCACAGGTCTAGAAAAAATCCACTCCCCGAATTTTGGTGTACATAGAAAATGGTGTAGGGTATCGGTCAAGGCCGACCATATCTTTCTTACTTGTTTCGTATTGATTATAATTCTCGCAATAAATCGCTATTTGTAAAATTAATTATATTGAAGCATATATCGAAAATGACCTGTCCGATTTAGCTCAGTAAAATAAAAAAAAAAAAAAAATCAATTTACAATTGCCTTCAAGTTGTACTTACATTATTTCATAATACGTTCAAAAGTTATGGAGATATTAAGCCCCATTTTTTTTCTCTCCAAAAAATTATAAAAAAGCTAGTTTTAATTATTTTGTTAAAGATAGATTTGTTGCAAATAAAAAAAGACATACTACATTAAAATCAAATAAAACTAGTTTGGTTTTTCCTAAAATTTCACGAATATTTTTGTATAGTTTGTAGGGAGATCGAACCGGTTTTATTCGACCGGTTTTAACCGGTTTTTTGAAAAATTTCGGGTGGGTTTTTTTAAAATGTTAGAATATCGAATAAACCGGGTTTTTTGCGTCCTTATAAATTTTGCCAAAGTGATATATTTTCAAAATTATTTTTAAGTTTACAATTGAAACATAATAAATATCTTCTAAATTAGAAAAATCAGTTTAATATGATTAATTTTTCTTATAAAATGATTTTACAATATGAACAGTAAATAACAAAATATTTATGACTTTATATAATGAACATCATATCTTAAAAGTGGAAAATATTATAGGCAAATAATATAAGAAACCTCATGTTCAGTGTTGCTAGGAGGTGAGAAAAAGAGAGGCTAAATTAGACTTTCAAACAGGTCAGAAAAGGGCTAAATGCCCCAAGAAATAAAGCACGAAAGAAGCTAACATTTTTTATTTTATAACTTATTATTGTCCAATGATAAATCGACAACTTTGGCTTATATTTCCTATGAAAAATTATTTAATTTTTTAAAATGAATTTTCATAATTTTTTATTTTCAAGTTATTTTTTTTTTTTTTTTATAATTTTTTGAAGTTATATTCATAGATTATAACATAGATATGAAGTTCAGTTTTCAAAAACCTAAGTCGGTTGTCAAAAAAACCTAAGTCTAAGAATGTGTTAGTAAAATTTTTCATTGAAAACAAAAACAATTGTACTACGTGTGCCTTTTTGAGTAATTTTTTTCAATTGATTTTTTTTTTAAGCTTCATATCTATGTTATAATCTTTGGTTATATTCATGAAGAGTTTCTATGGTAAATAAAAATAATTATAGAATTTTTTTTTATTATTAAATATTTTTTTTTATTAATTTAGGAATTAATAAAATAAGTCCATACTATGAATTGTTATATTTGATTTTGAATATGAAGCGCCGCAGGAGAAAATATGATTTTTATACAAATAATCTCGATTTTTTGTATGAATTAATACACAAAAAGTTGTAAGGCATGGTTCCGTAAAAACTAAATTATTAAAAAGAAATGAGAAAGTATTATCTTCTTTGATGAAATACTAAAAATTTTAGCCTTTTAAGGCAATTTTAAGACTGAAAAGAAGGCTAGAAGCTAAAACGATAATTTTGAGGCTTAAAGCAAAAATTTAGCATTAAAAAGACTAAACGGGCAACATTGCTCATAATTAAATTAATTGGCGGATAATAAGGCATACATAAAAAAAATATATTAAATTAATAAATGAAAAAATATCTTTGAATAAAAAAAAACATAATTTTTAGGTATTAAAAATATAACTTTAATTTTTTCATAAACATGAAATTTAATTCGTCCTTATATGAAAATTTATATTTTTACCAAACTTAATTAAGGCCTTCAAAATTGAGATCTGTGATTTTTTTTAAATTTTCGAACTTTTTCAATAAAAACTTTAACATTTGTATACTCACCATCAAAAAGATGGGGGGTATATTGATTTTGTCATTCCGTGTGTAACATGTCGAAGGAATCATCTAAGACCCGACAAAGTATATATTTTCTGGGTCCTGGTTAGATTCTGAGTCGATCTAGCCTTGTCCGTCCGTCTGTATGTCTGTTGAAAGCAGGATAGGGCAACGTAGGGGGACGAAATTTGGCACAAATATTTGTCTTATATAAGGTTTGTTTGGTATTGAAAATGGGCAAAATCGGTTAATAAAAAAAGTTATGGGCTAAAAACTAGAAACACAGGGTGTCCGTTTCATACTTTTTTGCTGATATTTCTTCAATAAAAGCATGTACGATAACGAAATTTTGTACGTATAGTTCGGGGGTCGATATAAACTTGGAAACCAAAAATGGGTGTGGTCCGCCCACCTCCCATATAAGGTGAAAATCAACGAAATTGTGTTCAAATACCTCAAGGACCAATGTAAACACGGAAACAAAAAATGGGCGTGGTCCGCCCACTATAACGTAAAATTTGAAAAAGTTGATGGTGGGTATATAGATTCGGCCGGGCCGAATATAACATTCGCGCTTGTTTATTTCTTGGTTATTTTAGTAATGTGTACTACCTCCTTTATTAAAGATAATTATAGAGTTGAGTCATAAGGCTTTTTATGTAATCCAAAGAAATCGTACTCCACGCTTTGTTAATGGCTTCAATTAGGTCGGATTTTGTTTCATACTGTTTCCCAGATTCCTACACTTTACGAGCTAACCATCCCCATACATTTTCCATTATATTTAAATCCGGGAAGTATGGCGGCCAACCAAGTAATGTCACATTTTGTTTTCTAATCCAGTTTTTAACCACATTTACAGTATGAATAGGTACATTATCATGTTGATGATATAGAGCTAAAAATATTGGAAAAATGGGGAAATGCTTTTTCCAGAACAGTAATATGAATTCGCGTTTATTTTTGAAGTAAAATATTGCAAATCGCTTGTTCCATAGTAGGAAACTGAACCCCAGACGATCACACCTCCATCACAGCTATGATGACGCTCCAAATAAATTTCTTCTTTTCGTCCTTCTAAATTGATTTTTTTTTTTTTTTCATCGGAAAATACTACTCTGTGCCATTGTTTTCCCATGTCATATGATGCCGGCTAAAAAGTAGTTTTTCTTTTCGAGAAGGGTTAGTGGTGGCTTCTTTTTAATTTTTAATCGTTTAAGATTAGTAGCTTTCTGTATTACACGCTTTACTGTTGCTAAGCTAAAACTGGTGTTAAACAGTTTTTTCTTTGATTTTAGCAGCAGTGTCTTGGGAGTTTGAAGCACTTCTGATAATTGCTCTTCTATCTGCAGCCAAAAGAACAGTATAGGTACCTCCTTTCATATTTTTTCCATAATTGGATAGATTACGAAGATAATTGCTGACCACACAACGAGTTCGACCAATTTTATTAGCTATTTGGCTAATATTTAGTACACATTCCTTATAGGCTCTGAGTTTGCCAATTTCCTCATTTGACAGCGCTTTTTTTTTCTTCCTATTTTGTAGAAATTCAAAACAAACTAGTTTAATTTTTATTAAAATCAATAAAAAACTAATTTTCAGATGTTACTTTAATAGAAAATAAAATAGATAGAAAAATGTTGTATTCTGAAGAGCTAAAAAAAATCACTATTTTTTTTTAAAGAAGTTATATTAACTTTAATAAATTTATAAAAGCAATCTTTAAAAATGCTTTGTTTAATCTAAATGAAGGACATTAATGTTGACATCAAACTGAAACTGTAAAAACTTTAAATACTCTTATGAATTTTGAGAGGGAAACCAGAAATTCTGAATAACATTTATGTCGTATTCAGATGAGCGGCAGTGTATTGCGTAGTACTTATTAATACTGTTTATACGAATTGACTCAGATATCCCGTGTCAAATAAAGACGTATAAACCATATAGACAATTTTACAGGAGTCGATAAAAACTTCATAAACTTCATAAAATAATAGTTTTCTTAGTTTTTTTTCGATACATGGTAAGAGTTATTAACCATCTATCTGTATGCAAAGTATAATTAAAAAATTCGGATTAGAACATGCCACATTTTTTATATGAACAGGCCGATAATTGACCATAGGTCCCATGAAAGACCTTGTCCGAAAATATTAAAAATGCAGGGAGGATCATCTTATTATATTATTTAAATAATGGATATACGCCCTTTTACTTGTTCTTAGTTTGATGCATTAAAACTCACAAGATAATAAAATCTTTGGCAATATAAGTAAACAGTGAAATATAAATATATAAATAGCTGTAAATTGGTTACTAAAGCAATATTGTGCAAAACAAAAAAAAAAAAAAAAAAACAAAAGCGCGAATATATTCGGCCCGGCCGAATCTATATACCCACCATCAACTTTTTCAAATTTTACGATATATGGAAGGGGGCGGTAAAGTGGGCGGACCACGCTCATTTTTTGTTTCCGATTTTACATTTGTCCTTGAACTATTTGAACACAATTTCATTGATTTTCACCTTATATGGAAGGTGGGCGGACCATGCCCATTTTTGGTTTCCGAGTTTATATCGATCTCCGAACTATACATACAAAATTTCGTTGTCGTACATGCTTTTATTGAAGAAATATCAGCAAAAAAGTATGAAACGGACACCCTGTGTTTCTAGTTTTTAGCCCATAACTATTTTGTTTATTAACTGATTTTTTCAATACTAAACAAACCTTATATTAGATAAATGTTTGTGCTAAATTTCGTCTCCCTACGTTGCCCCGTTCGAGCTCTATCCTGCTTTCAACAGACAGACAGACGTACAGACGGACGGACATAGCTAGATCGACTCAGAATCTAACCAAGACCCAGAAAATATATACTTTGTGGGGTCTTAGATCATTCCTTCGACATGTTACACACGGAATGACAAAATCAATATACCCCCCATCTTTTCGATGGTGGGTATAAAAAAAAACCATTTTAAAAGAGTAGATATATATGTATGTATTTCAAATATATGAATGTGAAAATTTTAAATGTTCTGTCAAATTATTTTATTATTTATTTAAAAATCCTATTTCCTTAAGAATTTTTTGAGTTGATGAAGTCCTAAAAAAACATTTTTTTTGTGGTTAACTGCAGCTTTTTAAAGATGTATTTTCGATAATAAATTATATTATTTACACTTATTTTATTTGTGCAAATGATAAATAACCTTTTGACAACTATTTAAGTTAGACCACCTCTTTTTCCAAATAATTATCAAACCAAGTTAATTTTCTAAATAAATTATAAAGAGTTTATGTGTTTGTGTCACTGTATACATATACATGTAAGTGCATAAGTATAATTGTTTAAGGCAGAAAGGAGTCATGAATATTTTTCCCAAGTAATGTGTTAATTACATGATGCTGGCAAATTATTCTAGTGGAAAGAGTAAAAGGAGTAAAAAGTAAAACCACAGCAGGACATAACTGGTAGACTGATAGACTGAAACTGAGACAGACAGACGGCAAACAGACATTTAGATGTAGTTCCCTTTAAAAAAGGGGAAAATCATATTTATAATCAAATACACACAAACACACACAAATAAATAAGCTTTTTTGTTGGGGCGTAAAACCGAAAAACACATTTCACGGTTGTGTAAACTTACTACTACAAACATATATACATAAATAAATTTAAAAATCTATGTACATATATGTATGTAACGTAGAATATTTACAAAATATGCGTGTTTGTTTTAATAGAGTAAAATTTAAATGTTTTCAAATGTGACTTTTCCTCTGGAGTGTGTGTGTATGTGTTGGTTTATGTAAATAAATCGAATTTTTGAATTTTGACGCTTTGGTAATCATCAAACTGTAGCAGAAAGTTAAAAAAAAAATATTATACCTTTAACAAAAAATATTGTTAAATCACATGTGTTTACAGAAATATAACATTTCAACGGAAGGGTGCATATTTAAATAACTTCATATTTCACACAAAGTCATCTACAGGAGTTTTATATTGAAAAAATACGTTTATAAATATGACACTGAAACATTTTGTTTTTGTTGAATGTAAATATTTGGATGACAACAAAAGTGACTTTTGCAAAAAAAAAAAAATAATTATAATAATTTGAGTGTAAAAAAGTTAATAGGTAATGAATATCTATTAAAATAAAAACATAAAAAATATACATGTATGTATGTTTTAAAAAAATAGAACTTTAAACTTATCAACTTATTTTAGCAGACGCAAAAAAAATTTTATGTGTGCCTATGTGTTGATAGGGATTATGGATATATGTATATATGTACAAAATTCTCAATATATTTTAAATAAACCTTAAAAATTTTATTATTTATATATTGTAATATTTAAAATGAAGAAAAATATGTACATAACTTGATTGAAATAATGATACTCTAACTATTACCAGGTGCGCTTCACTGCCCGCTTGGTTGCGTACATTATGCAATTTGATGTGATAGTAGTTCTCTGAAATTATGAAATCTTTTAGTTTTTTAGATATGTAAAATTTAGATTTATGCGACTACTCATGAACCTACCCTTTCGCTTTTCATTCACCGACTTTTACCTTTTTTGCTTTCTAAAGGTAAATGTGCCAAAATGGTATAACTTTAAATTATGCTTTGTAGTTTAAAATGCTACCATTAAAAATGTTTTTTTTTTTTTTTTATTGGTTAAAAAAATACTTAGGATTCATGTTTTAATCCTTAATATTCTAATTTTCAGTAAGTACTAAACATCTGTTTTTTTTTTTTTAAACAGCAAGTTAATTATTATACAAAATCTAAAAAATACCATTGGAAGAAAAAACAAAGTACTACAAATGCCTCCATTGTGGATTCTCATTCAAAGTTCAATATTATTGAAAATTCAAAAAGTACCATTCGAAGAACGCAAAAGTACTTTAAAGTTACTACTTGTAAATTTTAACCCAATAGGACTTGTATCATTAATTTCATGTTTCTATGTTCAATATTAAGAAAATAGGAAAAGTGCTACTGGAAGAACGAAAATGTAACAAAACATTCCTTTATATTTGGTCTCATTTACCCAGTGCAACGTAAGTTTAATTTAATTTTTTTAAGTTCATAGTAAACGAAATGCAGAAAGTACCTGTAAAGGATTGAAAAGTACCAATATGTCCCGCTTTTTATGAATTCTAACTCAATAAAAAAAATATTTTTAAATTTGGTACCACTACATGAAAAAACTTTATCATTAAGCACCACTTTCCTTGATTTCCTATTCAATCAAAACTATATTAGCTAACTTTTACACCGATAAGTTTTTTTATTGAAAAGATTAGAAAAGTACAATTTTAAGCAAAAGTACCATGCTCTCCGTGTTTAAACTTGAATGTCACATTTACTTAAAAAATACATTATACAAAAAGTGCCAAATTATTTCTCCGAAATTAGTCCTATCTACGTCTTGGTACCCGAGCTTCAAATAAAGTCTATAAAGATACTTAATAGCTTATTTTAAATTATTTAAAAAATGTTCCATTTACTAAAACAAAAACCGAAAAACTAAAAAAGTCAAGGTTTCTTATGAAAATTTCTTTAAGATTTCTGTTGTTGTGTAATCCAATTTCTTGTAAGACTTCATTTCATATCTTTTTTCATTTTCTTAAAACAATTTACACAAACTCTTTAAAATCAGTCTACAAAATTTCATTAAATTCTTTCACGCCATTAAATCAACCCTTAAGTTTTAACATTGCTACTATTATTTTTTGAACTTGAAACTTAAAGAATCATTTATAGGTATTATGACGTTTACTGTTTCCTCTCCTCACTCCAGCACTTTAGCTAGTATAAATGAATGTTTTGAAACTTCAAACTTCATTTCATTACACGTGCACTGAAATAACAAAAACCAACAACAACAATAATAATCATCAAACATCTCTCTATATAACAGAGAGACCATAGTAATGACTTTGTAACACTTAAACTTTTATTTAACTCTATGGCAAAATTTGTATCTATAAGTACATTCCTTCATACATACAAACGTTTTTTTTTGTTATTCTAGCAGCAAACATAAACAAATAAAAGTAGGAAAATATAGTAATGATGAAGGTAACAATTGTGTTTTCCCCTTTTTTTTTGTAACCATTGCAAACCGTTTAATTCATGTTATGTAAATAATCATAAAATTGTTGCTTCTTTTTAAATGTCTGATATTTGTAATTGGTTTACAGAATCCCTCCCCTGCTTTCCTGATAGAATCGAAAATTATAACACCGCAGGCAGTATTAAAATAAACCATAATGGGGTTAGAAAAAAAAAAAAATAATTTTTACTTTTTTCAAAGGCAACATATGTTTAAGTGATACAAATGTATTCTTAGGGTTATTTTTGTTTAAAAATTGTTTCGTTTTTGCTTTAGAAGTTTTGAGTTTTGTAATAGAAATTCAACGATTTTTAACCATTTAATACCAACAATTTATGTAAATAATACGTTTTGTTACTTTTTTTGTTTTAATCTTTTTTTCTCCTGTTTAAAACTGTTGTAAATTAACTTTTAAACATTTGTAAAGAGTTCATTTTAAAAAAATTTTGCTTGTTGTGGGGATTAAGCAACTTGAAAAGTCTTTGAAATATGAATAATGATAAAACTATAGGACGAAAAGTAGGGGAAATAGAATGCTATTTTCGTTTCCGACGACTTAAATAAACAATTTAAAATTTTATCTGACTTAATATTAATTAGCCTAACCTTTCAAAAAGGTTTGTAAACTAGATGGAATTCCGCATGTTAAACTCAAATCTGCATTCAGTTTTCTCCCATCAGGTCGAGATTTTATTTTAAGGGCGTGTCTAATATTGCGATTACTCGAATATATTTCACTATAACTCAAGAACGGTATGCAGGATTTATATAAATAATACACCAAAATATGTGTAAGAAAACTGGCTTTAAGTCGTTCTACTAACAAATTTATATCCGCTCAATAGTTTTGGAGATATTTCGAAATAAGTGTCCGAAAAAATTGTTTTCGTGCTAAATTCAAGTTTTCTTTTTTGTTTTACTAAAACTACTTTTTAAAATTGAAAACATCAAAAATGTTTCAGTTTATCATCTTTATCTCAAAGCTGGCAAAACTACGAGTAAATAAAGCCACGTATCATAAAAATTGATGCACAAATCTTGATTGGATTCACAGTTAAGTTAGGATACCCATGCATACCTACAATTAAGTAGAAATATACTAGTGGGCAAAAAAAAAAAAAAAAATTTTTTTTTTTCGTGAATTAGGTGAATTAGATGGAACTTCACGTGCTAAACAATAATCAGCTTTTAGTTTTTTTCTATCACGTATCGATTTTTTTTATGGGCTACTATGACCCCTTTAAGCAGTCACACTTATATAACTCGAGAACGGTTTGTTCTATTACGATAAATTAAACTCCAATATATAGCGACTTAAGTTGTCTTTAAGCTCAATTTGCATAATATTTTGTTCAGTTAGTATTTCCGTAGTTATTTGGTAATTAGTAGCAAACAGAATTAAAAAAATAGTTTCGACAGTATTCGACACAAATAAGTTTTGTTTAAGTAGGAAATACAGTGTAAAATTTTATGAGGTTCTGTCCACAATTTGTAATAGCTCCCATATAAACCCACTTTCGGTAATCACCATAAAGTCCATAAATTTATATAAATGTCAGTATTAACGTAATATTCTGTATTTGCATATTTTATTTTACACTTGATAAAAGTATCGATCCACAATTGGCCACAGGTCTAATTTATGACCCCTCGTTGAACTTTGATGCACATACATGATGGTGTAGGGTATCATATGGTCGGGCTTGACCTACTATATCTTTCTATCTCGCTTAATTCTTAAAGTTGCCTTAAAAAGGTTAAAATTTTAGCATTTCAACAAGGAGTAAAATAATTTATTATTTGCTTTTATTAAGTTTACTTTTACACCATTTTTTGTGTAATGCTAATTAATTTGTGTAATGCTAATTAATAATTTTTTAATAAAGTTAACCATAGAAACTATTTATCAAAATAATTTTAAAAAAATTCTTATAAAATCGAAAAATCACTAAAAATTTGGAAATGATTTATCAAAAAGAATTATGTTATGTCCCTTTCTGGCATTATTTTGTGGAGCATTTTTTCTTTCACCTCTTGACAACACTGTACCAAACATAAAAAAGTATACAAAAAAACTCTGAACAAAATGACATTCTTTATTTTTATATCATGGTTTATTTAATTAAATTATAATATGTTAACATCATGATATAATAATAGAAGATAGAATCATTAAGGAGAGTTGTCAATTTTATTTCTTGTTATGTCAAAGAATAGAAAAATAAAAAACAAAATATCAAAAATAAAAATTAAAAAAAAAGCAAAATCACTATTTAAAAAATAAAAAGACAAATAAAATTTTTTTCAAATGATTTTCTTTATATTGAAATTAATTTTTATGTTACAATTTTGTAGCAGAAAATATTCAATTATTCTGTAGATTACAATACTGTCCAAACACCAACAGCTTTTCGGAATTCTTGCAATATTTTGCCATTCGCTTTCAATGTCTGCAAGCATTGCTTATGTTAAGTCCCTCTTCCAAATTTGTGCCAGAATGTTTACTTGTACTGTTGTGATGGGTCCAGTAGTTAAATCTCAATGCCAAGAACTATGCATTGATACACGACTTGGCGGTAGTGGGCAAACATTATTTAAAAATTATTAATATTTTGTTTTGATTGTTTTTTAAATATTTTCTTGTTTGACACTACAGGGAAAAATATATTGACAGCATTCTCTCGAATGATTCTACCTTCTGTAGTTATATTATGGTTAACATTAAAAATTAAATAAAAAATATATGTATGTTATTTTTATTTGCTGTCATAACATTTTTGGACCATTTTCTTATTTTCCCGCATAAGTATTTGTGCAATACTTTTATTGGCTGTTTAGCGATTTCTTTGTGCTCCTTATAAATGATATTTTCATCAGCGCCTAATATCTCTTAGTTTGGCGGAACTCCAGGCATTTTGAAGTAGGAACAAAATTTATAATATTTGGGCTGTGTGTCTCTGGGATAGTGACTGGAGGCAAAATTTGTCTAAAGTAGCACAGAACCATTGTGTTGTAGTATAAAAGATTTTATAGAGTTCTTTAAACACTTTTTGATAAACCTATTAGTGTATATTAGTCCTTTTACAACCATCTCATTGTATATCAGGTAGTGCAAATACTTAAAGACAGCTAAATTTCCCAAATATACTTTTAACTTTTTAGAAATTGAACACTTTTTTGTTCATATATTGCATAGACCCTCCTTATGGAAACCATCTCACATAACTGAATTTATTCAAATTTTTACATCCCGAGGTACCCAGCAGTTTAATTGATAGCAATAAACCCTCTTTACTGATTCATTGTAATCATTAAAATGATTGTGTACGTTAACCCTACCGTACATACCCAACAAAATTAACGTTAATCAATACCCGTGGTACCCGGGTACCATAGTGTATATAATTTTATACAAATTATTTATCATATCTATTTATCTGGTCACATATATTAAATCCAATCGGTAAATACATACAGAAAAACATGTTTGAGTATTTTAGCGATGACCGTCCGTCTGTCTAGTCGTCCATGTTAAGCTTTTAATGAAGTTACAAATCGCAGTTTTTGAAAACTTTGTATGAATTTTAGCTTTATATGATACAGACACAAGCTCTGTTAAAATTAAAAACAAAGATTATAAAAAGCATACATTTTAATTTTAAATTTTACAACAAGATTTGATCTATAATGAAACACACGTTCCGTATCAATTCTCTAAGAAAATCGGTAAAGATAGACTAAAACGTTCTTACAGTCCTAAAGAGTGTTAGCACTGACTTCATCCACTATTAAGCACAGGATGCATACAATATTCTCACCAAAATAGGTCACGTCCGAGAATAACTTTATTTACAAACACTGAGGAATGTTGTCACTGTTGTCATAGCATGCTGTCAAGTTTGGAGCTGCATTATGAAAAGTTTACATTCCTTAGCACGAATATAGGAAATAATTCCAATATCTTGAGCTTTTGCATGATATTTTGGAGTAGACTTCATCCTGGGATATATCCACGTAAGTGCTATATACGTAGTTAGTAAAGTAACTAGTGATGCCCTAATGTAGTCAGTCTAATAACTATTTCGGATCAGCCATCAGAATCTGCTGGGTATACATTTTCAAGTATTTTACACAAAATTGTTTCTAGGTTTTTTTTTCGAGCATTTACTAATATCTTAAAGTTAAAAACGTAAAGTGGTTTAACACTGACAAATTTTGCTAAAAAATTTCACATATTTTATATCGATTTGGTTTATGGTTGCAAAGTAATATTAGTTTTAAAAAGTTTGAATATTTTTCTAAACAGGCCTTACACTAAGGGAAAAAATCGATTCAAAATCCATGTCGGTTATGGTCACATTGACAATTTACGGTGTCGGCTATTTGATACCATTCGTTTACAAATTATTCTGCGTGTATTTATAACACTTATGGTGTGATGTTTTCCAAAACGGTCAGATAGCTTTAATAAATAAAATTTAAACTTATTTACAAATTTTGTAACCTGTCAATAAACATGTAATTTGAAAAACTTCAAGATTTGGTTTTACAACTTTTACAATTTACCTTTGTGTTTATTTCTTTTTTTCTCCTCTTTTTTGCTATTCTTTAACCCCTTTTAACATTTTTTACGTTTCTTTTTTATCATTTATGTTATTTCACAATTCTTTTGTCAAATATTGTAAAACGTGATTTATCTGACATTTTAACAAAATACCTACTAAATGTATCGTATTACAAATGCCAAATCCAACATATTAGATTTAGCTCCTCTGCTGTCTCCTACTCTTGTATTTGTTGGGTTCTTTTTTTTTACGTTCAAGTCATGTCAAGTTAAAATAAAACAAGATACTATACAATATGCAAAAGCAGAAGGTTTTATGTTTTCTAGTCTTATTTTAGAAATTTAAAATCAACTTGAGTGAATGTTAAAATCATAAGAATTTCAAAAGGAAAAAAAAGAAGTACATATGAAATGTGTATGTATTGGCATTTGTGTGTGAGTTTGTTTAAGCAATAAATAAAATAACAACTGATACGTATGAGTATTGTAAATACAATATAACCAGTCCCTGATGAGATTCGTCACATAAAATAAAAACAGGAAACCCTTTATTATGTAATAAGGAGTGCGATCGATAAAATCTTAACACACGTTTTGCCTCATAACTTTTTTCCGAAGCAATATTTAAATTTTTTTTGAGAAGTAAGTCAGTTATAATTTTTAATGATAACCATGGCCCGATTTGGCATCATGTCACTACGGTAAGAAAGCTCTGGAGTGTTATCAAAACTATAACATAGTTTTTGTACCAAGAGAGGTCAATCTTCTAAATTGTTCGCAGCTAAGACCAGTGAAAAGATATTGGGGCTTTTGTGAAAAGAGTATCGAAGATTTTAAATGTGACTGAAACACCTATCAAATCTCTAATGGAAGGGTTAGCAAAAAAATGTCTACGAGTTCATAAGTAGTGGTTAGAAGTAAAAAATTTTTATTTTTCTGTGGTCTATAGTATAATATCAATTAAATAAAAAAAAAAAATAAAAACTCTAAGGTCAACCGTTTCTAAATTATTGAACTTTATATATGTTAAGATTTTTTCGATCGCACTCCTTATTTTGCAATATTGAAGAAAAATATATAGACAAGCATATACTAACATATAAACCTAAACAAAAAAAAAAAAAAAAAAATATATAACAAATAAAACACATACTTCTTTATGAGATATACTACATATATACTCATATATGGGAATGTTGCACGAATTGTTGTTTGTATTTGAGTGTTGTTTGTTATTGGCCTTCAATGTTGTTTAAATTACAAATTTTTGCTTTTTGTTATTGTATATGTGTATGTATTTTATGGTGTCAGTCTCAATGTCAGGACACTGAAAGAATTTAATTTAATTTTTTCAATCTATGTGGTCATATTTGACATATGGTCAATCATTCTTTATTATGTTTATAATATTTATTTATTTAATAATTCAAGTATGAATTAATACCTTCAAAAACTGCATGTACATATATTCATATTTGCTGTTACAAATGATGTTGTCAATGAATATGTTGATGATGGTTATGACTATGATGATGATTATAATGATACATATACATACATATCTACATGTTTATATATGAGAACCCATAAATAGAATATTTCATATCAAAATGTTTAAACAATGTTGATACGACATTCTTTTTTTTAATAAAATACACTTTTTCATTTTATTTATACTTTTGTACTGACAGTGACAACATTTTGTTGTTGAAGAGATGGAGTTGTACAACAATAATAAATATGTAAAAATAAGTATCCACACAAATACATACATAGAAACATACGTATTATAAAATAGGGTGTATGTCATACAATCTTTTATTCATATATTCGTACATATACATACATCTGTATGTATATGTTGAAATGTATGTAAGTAGTCAATAGATTTACTAGACATTCATAGATCAAATGGAAATAGATATTGAAAAGAAGGTAACAAATTGATACAATTCATAGAACATTTATATTTATGAAATATTTTCCCAACTGTTGAGAAGAAGGAGATATAATATAATGAATGTTTAGAAATAATCAGATTTTATATCCATTTATATAAGTAATATTTTATAAATTTATTTTTGTATTCGTTAATATTTGTAATTCTATTCATATGAATCTTTATTTTTTTAATAGCTCCTCCGTTTTTATGGTTGATTAGATTACATTTGATTTTATTTAAGAATCGTATATATAAGAGAATAAGATTTTAAAGCAAAACTTAATGGTTTTTTTTAAATATTTTTTAATGAAAAAATTTAAAATATATATAATATATAAAAACTCAATGAGAAAAAAAATGTTAATATTTCCAACGCAAAATGGAAGCTTAGTAGTAGTCAAGCAAAATCTCCAAATGGTTTTTCAAAGTTTGAATTGAAATTTTTTGGTCTTTTGTAGTTCAAATTATTTGGAGGTCTTCATTTAAATTATTTAATTCCAACCTTTATATATTGTTAGTGTTTTATAGACTACTAGCTTTTCCTGGTGCGCTGTGGCTACGTCATTTGAAGTGACAATTAATATTTACTTTATGAGGCTACTACTCCCCTGGACCTATCCGCCCTATTTGAAATTTAATATGAAAATTGCTCTTACAGCTTTTTAACTTTCACTTTAATACTCTTTTAGATCAAAAACTAATATTTTCTTTATATGGGGGCTACTCTCCCCCATGAATATATCCGTCCTATTTTCATTTCATAAATGCAATATTGTAGGAAAGTAGTTCCCACAAATTTGAAAGCTGTCACTATAATAGTTCTTTAGATATGCTACGAAGAATAGGGTACATTTCCCCCAGATCTTATCCATCCCATATTTATTTTAAGTTTGATGATTGATGAAAAAGATATTCCTGCAAAATTATGACTTTTGATGTAACAGTATTTTTTTTTTGTATCACTCCCCTTAAACTTACCTGCCCCATTTTCATCTTAATTATGTAAAATGATAATCAAATTATTTCCACGAAATCTCCTAACTTTATCTGTAATAGTACTAGAGATATGTGATAATAAATATATACTTTGATCCGACCATTAGTTAGGAGACACAGATTTATTCCCAAAAATTTTGCGTTTTGCCCCACTGTGTGTGGTATAATATTTCGTTTGTTTATTTTTACCAGGCTTTAATAGCCAAAATATATACCATGTTTAAGGCAATAAATCCCGAAACCATATTCGACAAATTTTGTAATTCCAAAAAATCACTTAATTTTTGCAATTGGTAATTTTACAACAAATAATGAAATGACTGCATGTGTTTGTCAAAAAATTATTTACAATATATCATCATTACATGTTATCTCATTATTAGACAATTTTCACAGTACAAAACTACACTTATCATTTTAATTTTTAAGTCATCATCTCTCATACTAAATTTATCACATTATTAAATCACATTTAAACGAACATAATTTAGTAGTCATAACTAAAGCTACATGAATTTTCTAAAAAGCACTTATACGTTAATTTAAACGTCTATTTGTGTGTAGACACAATACAAAAAATCTAAAAACAAAAACAAACTGAGTTTAAAGATTTAAAAATTATAACACACTTTATAAAATAAATTATACAATTTGTTTTATTTGTTTTTGTTTACTCGTTTGTGGAATTTTGCATGATAAAAAGCCTGAAAAAAATATATTATTTCAACAAGATTAAAATATCATATATGCAGCTCAAAGTTAGTAAAAATGCAAAAAAAAAAAAAAATTGTAATTTTTTATTCAATTTAACATTTTCTATATATGCCAAGAATTTTCGACTCTCTTTTTCTCTTTTATTCTCATATATTTTTTTTTTTTTGTGTATATGCACCATAGTTGCCAGACAAATTTTGCCCTATGTCTCCAGACTTAAGGTCAATGTTCCAAGAAATCTAAATTGTTAGCTATAAATTCCCATTTTTATCTTCGCATTTATTTTATAGAAAATTTACAGATATTAAAAAATATATATATAAATAAATAAATTAAAAAATTTCCTAAAAAATAAATTTTATATAAATGTCAAAAAAAAAAAAAAAAAAAAAAAAAAAAAATTTAAATTTCTATGGAAAAGCAAATTTTTTACATTTTCTTATAAAAAGAAATTTTCAATATAAAGAAAATAAAGAAAATTTATAAAAACTTTTCTCTAGAAAGAAAATTTATAAAAAAATTTAAAGTTTTCCCTAAAAAATTTTTATAAAAATGTCCAATAAAAATAAAATTTTAAAAAATTTCTTTAAAAATAATATTTTTTTTTTAAAATTTCGAATAAAATGTAAATTTGTCGAAAATTTCCATTAAAAAAATTATAAAAACTTTTCTTGATTTATCAAAAATAAACCTGTTTCAAGTGCTTCATAAATATTTCCGAGAATACACTTATTATAAAGAAAAATTAGGAAAAACCTACACGCAGAGAAAAAACATGGTTACAGCATGATCATCACAACTATTCAATGATTATATAGCCGTTTTCTCGTTGATTTAAATATACTGTGATCATCATAGCAACGTTTATGATTCTGTTTTATCATTTAATGATTACCCACAATCAAAATTTTAATATGGTTCACTGAATTATAATATGTTTTTAAATATGTTTATATGAAATCATATTTATGAATAAATACAATCATTTAGTAAATTCTACAATTATTTAGTTAATTCTATAATCATTAAGTTAATTTTACAAATTTAGTCAATTCTACAACCATTTAGCTAATATCTGTATTTGATTTTAAGTCATATTTGGTTTTGCACAACTGTTGAATGTTTGTTTCTGAATATGTTTATGTTTTCCTTAAATATAAAATATTTGTTTTTGACTATAATTTGATTTCACACAACTATTGTATTTTTATCGTTAATCATATTTATTTTCTACATAACTATTGAATACACATTTTTGTGTATAAGTTCAGTAGTTTGTTAGAAAGCAAACGGTATAGCTGTGTGTTTTTAGAAAAGTGTTCAATTTATTTGTGTTCTAAGTTTAAAAAATTGTGAAATAAAACCACAAAATAAAAAAAATAAATGAAAAATATGTCCTGTTCTGAGATATGCAGGAATGGTTTTCCATATGGAAATGTGTGAAAATGACGTTCCATTATTTAGTCATATAAACCACATATATTGCACTAATGAATCTTACTATCTTTGCGGTCAAAGGCTTTCAAAACATGGATTTAACTCACATTTTCAAGCCTTTCAGCAGGATTATGAGGATTTTTATTTTTTAATATCTATTCTATAGCCAATAAAATTTTATAATCAATTCTTATTGACTTTAATTGCATTACCAAAGAAAACATAAAACTGTTGATTTAAATTCTTATGTAAATATTATAAAATATAATATGTAAATAATATTTAAACAATGAATATGTAAATATATGTTAAAAATTAATATATATTATATAAAAAACTATTAATAACTTATAATTTTATAATTAAAAATTAATAAATTTTTATACCTGAAAAAATTTTTTTCAATATTCTCAATAAATAAATAAAAATTTCAGATAAATGTGCTTTATTTTAAATATATTCAGTATTACAAAAAGGGGGTTATATATATGATAAAATGGGATTATATATGATAAAAGGGGATTATATATATGATAAAATGGGATTATATACATGATAAAATGTGATTATTAAATGATTAAATTCGATTATATATATGGTAAAATGGGAATATTAAATGATTAAATTCTTTTATATATATGATAAAATGGGATTATTAAATGA
Organism: Protophormia terraenovae; assembly: GCA_951394005.1. Lineage (NCBI taxonomy): Eukaryota > Metazoa > Arthropoda > Insecta > Diptera > Calliphoridae > Protophormia > Protophormia terraenovae. The sequence continues at coordinate 104,972,362 of OX596076.1, read as the reverse complement.
TAAAAAAATGGGAAATCGGAAGAAATATTATAAAAAAAGTTATAAATATGATTAAACCGAATCATTAAATGATGAGAAAATGATTAAATGGAATCAGAAAAATGATTACGTACAAATATACTTATTGTAACCTGGGATCATATATTACAATCATAGTATGTTGCTCTTAGTTTATGGTCACCCGAACCATATTTTTTCTTTGCGTGTACTACACAATCAAAATATGGTCTATTAAACTACTTATCGAAGATAAAAACTATCCAATTATTTTTTAATTGTATCAATCAATATCAATAATCAAAATTAAAAATTTTTAATATTTTGTACTAAAGATAAAACAATTTATTGGTTTTGTATTATTTTTCTTATTGTATCAATTAATAAATTAATCAAATATAAATAAAAAAAAGTGATAATTTGAATAATTAAATTTATAATTTTTTAAAAGGTTGAATTTTAATCAAGGACCGTAATGATTATGAGTTTTAAAATAAAAATCAACAAATAATCATTATTTTTTGATTTTTATTTTCTCGCTCAACTTTTAATGATTATTTTTGATTTTTATTTTTTTGCTCAACTCATAATGATTATTTTTGATTTTTATTTTTTTTTGCTCACAATATAAAACTTAACATGAGAAATTAAACTTTTATCTAGTAAAAAAAACTTTGATTTATTGCAAATAATTTTATTTTTAATAAAAAATTAATTTTTAATAAAAAAAAATAATATTTTAGAAAAAAAATTCGAATTTTATAAAGAAAAATTGGATATTTTTTTAAAAATCTGATGAAAAATATATCATCTTACTTGCCTTTTAGTAAATAAATCTAATTTACGATGAGAAATCTCTTTTATTAAAAATTAAGTTATAGTTTCATTTCTCATATTAAGTTTTATATTGTGAGCAAAAAAGGTAAAAATCAAAAATAATCATTATGAGTTGAGCAAAAAAATAAAAATCAAAAAATAATGATTATGAGTTGAGTAAAAAATTAAAAATCAAAAATAATCATTAATATTGATTTTTTTTCATAAAAATCAAAAAAATAAAAATCATTCCGGATTCCGATAGAACCTGTTCTGAAGATTACATTTCTGTATTTAACACTTTTATTCGGTTATTCCTTGTATCTGATTTTTTTGTTTAAAATTTCAAGAATAATGATTCGTAATTGAAATTGGATTTTAGATTTTTCTATGTAAAATTTGAATTAAATTTGTAAGAATGCTTCGATTTTGAGTAAATTATTTTATCGCAGATAAAAGTAAAAAACAAAATCAATCATCAAATATATTAGTAAATAATTCATTCAATTAACAGCTTTTTTAAATTTGCACCTCTCACTAAAATGATTATATCAATTACTAAAAACTGTAAAAAATTAAAAAAAGAAAAAAATTTTCAATTAAAAAATTAATTAAATCAATTAAGTGAATGATTGAATGAATTAAAAATTTAATTGAGAAATAAAATCTTACTTAAATTTGATTCTTATTTTAGTTTTATTTAAATACATTTATTAAATTTTTATGCAAAACTAAACAATTGTATTAATTAAAAAATATATGGTAATAATTTTTTCTGTGATTATAAAAATAATTAAAATCATTTTAAAATTCTGATTAATAATTGAATTTAAATTTTTTCGAATATTTTTTTTTTCTGAGATATAAAGGAGAATTTATTGATTTTTTTTTAAATATTGAAAATTAGTGGGAAAATTTCCTAATTTAGAAAAAATTATGGGAAATCTAAAATTAAAAGAAAATTCATCGAAAAGCCCGATAAGTTTCACCATTTGTTTTGATACGATATTTAATATTTACCTTTTTTTACTTATGAAAGCTACTATTCCCCATCGACCTAACCGTCATATTAAAAATTTCCCATTTTAAGTTCACAGAAAAAATCAAAAAATCAAATCCATCACCAAATATATTAGTAAATAATTCATTCAACAGCTTTTATTACTAAAAACTGTAAAAAATATAAAACAGAAAAAAAATTCCAATTTAAAAATTAAATCAATTAAGTGGATGATTGAATGAATTAAAAATTTAATTAAGAAATAAAATATTACTTAAATTTTATTCTTATTTTGCAAAATTAAACAACTGTGAATAACAACAAATGAATAATATTTGCTGATAAGAAAGATAAACAAAAGTTTAAGACTTTTGCTGTAACAGTATTCAAGATATTCCATAATTAGTAATATTTTTTTATAAATAATTCTGGAGATATATAATAATAAATATTTACTTTGTATGGGGGTCACCATTCCCCCTGCTTCTATCGAAAATTAAAATATAGATGAAATTTGAAAAAAAAAAAAAAAAATCTGTTAATAGAAAATTTCTATAAAATAGAAAATTTATCACAAATGATAAATTTAATTAAAATTTTTTTTAATTTAATAAATGTTTAAAAAATCCTCTTATCTCTCCTGAAGAAAATATGTTCCTAAATGAAATTTAAAACCTCCGATTTGGGGGCAAACATCCTTATCAGGCAGCATTAATATTCACTTTAAAAATATATTTTTATACAAATTCTATATATTTTTTGCTTTTATTGTAACTTCAGCTGCAGCTGCTGTTACTAACGCTGTTGTTGTATTTATTGTTTAGTATTGTATAATAAAAATGCTTGACAATTTCCAGGTTGACATGACACTAAACCACACGTTCCAGAGCTATATTGTTCATCCATCTATTTTATACTTTATATATTATTTTTCGTTAGTAAAGCAACAATTGTGGAACACAGCATTGTACAGAGAAATATATGTAATAATTGAATAAATGCAGGGATTTAAAAGAATTCAGTCATTAATTATAATCACAATATTTTATAAAAACCTTTTGAAAGTAACAAGTATTATATTTTTCATATTACTATAATCAATATATTCCTTTACAAGTACTTAACAAATATTCTATAGAAAACACTCATTTAAATCACAAGAGCTAACCCACGCTAAAATACACATACACAAATGTATAATTGTTTAAATGAATGAATGAATAAGCGATCGCTTGGATATTTGTTTCAGGTTTGTTTTGTTTGGACATAGTATAGTGCCTACCATTATTTTTAAATTGTGTGTTTACTAAAACGTTTATTTTTCATTGTCTCCCTTTTGCAATTTGTAAATTGAAAAGTACTCAGGATTATACGTATGTTTGGTATGTAGCTTTGCAAGTATTCAAAAATATTGTGTATGTGTATTTAAACATATAAATGGTTACAAACAGCGTAAATTGTTTACTAATGTAAAGGTAGTGTTAGAAATGTGTTTCTTTTTATTTATTCATTCATTCATTCATGCCATTTTTATTTAGATCACATAACATTGAACAATTTATAAAATTTCGAAAAAAGGGTGCAACGTGACGTATGAGTAATAATAAATCTTCAGAAAATTTCAATGAATTTAAAACTTTATTTTTAGATGAAAACTTTTGGATAGGAAATTGAAATTTTTATTGATTTTGTGTGTTTCTACGTTGAACTCCTTTATAATGATTTTTAAATTAATGAAATAGGACTTTAACTAATTTTAATTTAATTTCTAATTAAATCTAATTAAAATTGCATTCATAGTGAGATAATTTATTTATTTTTTTTTTTAATTAAAAAATATAAAATTAATTCTAAATATGAACCAAATCTGAAGACATGTGATGCTGCATGAAATTTATTATATCTGAACATTTTAAAAACTTTTAACTAAAGAGAAAATGTTTACAGCTTCACACTCTTTCTTTAGTTGAAACTTTCAACTGAAATTCATTAAATATAAGAAATAAATCTTACACAGAAAAAATCAAAAAATAAAATCAATCATCAAATATGTTAGTAAATAATTCATTCAATTAACAGCTTTTTTAAATTTGCACCTCTCACCAAAATGATTATATCAATTACTAAAAACTGTAAAAGAAAACAGGAAAAAATTTCCAATTAAAACATTAATTAAATCAATTAAGTGGATGATTGAATGAATTAAAAATTTAAATGAGAAAATCTTACTTAAATTTGATTTTTATTTTAGTTTTATTTGAATATATTTATTAAATTTTGATGCAAAATTAAACAACTGTGTTAATTGAAAAATATATGGTAATAATTTTTTCTGTGTAAGGAGTGCCTTCGAAAAATCTTAAAATCTTTCATTATTTTTTTATTTAATTAATAATTTATTGCAGATCACAGAAAAATATAGTTCTAACCACTACTTATAGTTCTAACCACTACTTGTGGACCATTTTTTGGTAACCCTTCCGTTAGAGATTTGATAGTTGCTTCAGTCACTTTTTTGGAATAGTGTGCATATCTTCTTTTAATATCTTCGGTATTTTGGAATACCTTTTTTGTGCTCTTCAATTCACTTTTCACAAGAGTTCAATATCTCTCCACTGGTCTAAGCTATGGAAATTTTGAAAAATTCTCTTGGTACAAAAACTATGTTAATGTTTTGGTACGACTCCAGAGCTGTTGATGTTGTGCTCTTTTGGCTTCTTAATTTTTTGCAGCATTCCTGTTTGGATTTTTTTTGACTTTAAGGAGGATTTACACTATTATACTTGGTATTAATACCAGAGTTTCATTTTCTGTAATACATATCAAAAAATGTATTAAAGAAAGTATTATTAAATGTCATATTTTTGATTTTCTTTATTAAAATATTTTTCAAAAAACTAAAAACAGAAAACTGAACAAAATTGATTAAAAATAAAACTACGAATGAAAAAGTTTGTCGAAATTTGTACTAAGAGATGCAATTGCCTTTTAAAAATTTCAAGACTTCAAGATACAAAGTATTGAAGTTATTTACACCATAATACATTTGAAAATATTATTTGTATTAATACAAGGTAGTATAGTGTAAAGACCCCTTTATATCAACGCTGCATTATCTTTAAATTTTCGCACGAAATAGTCAAAGCACTGAGCTAACCGGGCTGCTTTTCTACCAGATGTGTTTGGAGTTCTTTTCAATATGCTTTAAATTGTTGGGCCTTCCCAATATCATGTGGAGCTTTTTTTCTTTCCGAATCATGTTTCCTATCAATGGTTAAATTCTTCTGATACTGTTTAGTAACAATAGAAACAGTTTGACAGTAGAAATTTAATTCTGTGGCCAATTATTTGTAGGACCTAGTTGGATTTTTTTTTTAAATTTTTTAATAATTTGTAGCACGTACATCTTTTTTGTCACTCATTTTGATCCAGATCACGACAAATCAACATGGTTAATACTAAAAATAATAACTGACGTATTTTTCAATGATAACTAGATAAAAAAAATTTAATATTGCTTCCAAAAAAAAGTTATGAGGCAAAACGTGTGTTAAGATTTTTTCGATCGCACTCCTTACCAGAATATAAATGAATGTTATTATTTTTATACACAATGGTAGATAATAATTTATTTTATATAATACAGTGAAAGCTCCTACAAGCGGACAGCGAACTTCACGCTGATTTTGTTCGTTATCGGGAGATGTCCGTCTATAAGATATGGTACATAATATTTTATTTTACTAGGGGTAAATCAGTACTATATCTTTCTAGTACAACATTCAAGATTGGTTGTAATGAATTAACTTATAAATATACATATTCTTATTTATACATATATCGTCAACTAAAATGCAAAAGCCCAAATGTGATCCAGTAAATAAAATCAAATGTTGGTTTTATTTACTGGATTATAATGTACTGACGCAAACTACATTTATAAAAAAATATCATGCTCATATCTTCAAAAATGATATCAATATTGACAAAAGTCAAAAGATCGTAACATTAACTTCATAAACGAAACAGTCGTAAAATTATGATTTTATGAAATGTATTTTATGGAATTTATGGCTACAGATCTCTCCGTTTTCATTCCATTTTTCTAAAATTACTTTCTAAATTTAGTAATTTTTCGTACGCGAAAAACGGCTAAGGGTCAGACTTCTTTCAAAATCATTTTTACTAACGATTTTTCTACGAAATTTTAAAAATAAAAAGCATGTTGAGGACAGGTGTGACAACAAAGTCATGTACATATGTTGGCATGTTACTCCATTTAAAAACGACAGGATTTACTTGGGAATATGATGTTGGTGGCCTGGCCTCGATCTTAAGCAGCACCCAATTACTTTTTTGTCACTGTGCTTGTTTTGCAGAATTTCTATGTTGTCAAGATTTGTAGGAATCTGTCGCCATTGTGTTCTACGACAAATCATGGACCCATTATCGAGGCTGTCTTCAGGACATAGATAACTGGGACAGCATCTGTTGTTAGGGATCAAGTTTTCATTTTCTCTTTTCTAGTATGAAGAATTTTTAATCAAGTGTAAGTCAAAGTTAAATTAAACAAGCGCGTATGTTATATTCGACTCAGTCTAATTTATATACCCACCATCAACTTTTTCAAATTTTACGTTATATGGGAGGTGAGCGGTAAAGTGGGCGGACCACACCCATTTTTTGTTTCCAATTTTATATTGACCCTCGAACTATTTGTAAAAAATTTCGTTGTCATACATGCTTTTGTTTAAGAGATATTAGCAGAAAAGTATGAAATGAAAATACAACGGACACCCTGTGTTTCTAGTTTTTAGTCCGTGCAAACAAGGACACAAATGAAAATAAGAAGCGTTTCATGCTTTATATATTCAAATATATGTACAAGTGTATTTAACTCTCATTCTCTTTAAGAAAGCGTTGGTATATTTAAGATAGACATTTAAGCTCTTTTAATCTTTTGAATTGATAAGACGTATGTGTGTATCTGCATATCTTTAAGAATTTTGTGCATTTTATAGAAAAACAATAAACGAAAATGCATTTCTCTTATGGTTAATTAAATTTAATGTAAAGTTTCACTTTTCTATATAAATATAAAGTGTCTTTTGTCAAGTATTTTCAATGCCACATTAAACACATACATGATGTAATTATGGGGTATGAGTAAATTTAATCTCATGCATTTTATGTGTAAATAATTTAACACCATCATACATATTGGATACATAAAATGTACACAAAAGATTCAAAAACTCTTATAACTTATTGAAAAGATAAGAAAGATAATGAAAATGGTACGTATGTATGTAAGTAACATACAGTATGTGAACCATAAGAAGAGGAGGATTATTTAAGTTGTTATTTTATACAATTTAAATGTTCATGCATATTTAATTGGCAATGTAAATATTCAATTAAAATATTGTTTAAAATAAACACAACAAAATTAAACAATATTTCCGTAATAATATTTACAAGAATTTTAAATGTTAATTAAGGTAAATTTAAATAAATTACACAAATGTCAAGAAAATTAAAGTACATATTTGTCAGATAATTTCTAAAGATTGTTAAAACTAAAGCAAAACTACAAATAATTCTTTCTTTTTTATAACTCATACAATGTGTGTATTGTTTAAATGGGCGTATGAGTGATTTAATTAAATATCATGCATACGCCGTGTGGTGAAACAAACAAATACATAAACAAACATTATAATTGGCCAATCATGTTTGCTTATTTGTTTTTATACATATTTTTTTCTTATTTATTATTGACCTTTAGTTGGTTGGTTGCCATGTAGTTTTTTTTGTGTGTTTAAAAAAATTAATTTTAATTGAAATGTATGTTTGATTTTTTTTGTCTCTGCTTTTTATTATTATTTCAATTACACTTAATAAACTAAACTATTTAGTTAAATGCATTTAAATCTATATCAGTATGATGTGATATTGTAGATATAAAAAAAAAAATAAAAATAATAATAATATGAGTAAAATGAATGAATAAAAAAAAAAAAAAAAAAAAAAAAAACATGGGGTTTGTTAGATTATGATTACGTTAATAAAGTGTGTATTGCTGCTGTTAAACTGTGATAATCTCTCGGAATACATAAATAAAATGTTGTATATTTGTGATTTTAATTCAATGTTTTTGAATTAAAATAGATAAATCTACATGCTACCCTCGTATTTCATTGTTTTAATATAATAAATCTTTACTAAATAATTTTTAAAAAGCCTTGACATTTTATCATAATAATGTTTATAAATAGATGCAATCTCAAACATTTTAATATTTTTTACTTAGGAGAAAAATTATAAAAAAACCATTATAAAATAAATAAAATATAGCAGACAGTAGCACAGTGGGAAAATTTTTATTATAAATCTGCAAGTTCTTAATCTTTAACAATAAATGAACAAATAATTTTGCATCAATAATCTTAAAAATATTTTTCATTATATAAGTTAATATTAGCTAAATCGATTTGAAAATAATGTGGCTAACTCTACCTGAATTTGAAATTTAATTACATTAAAAAATTATGAAATTTAAAGAAATGTGGATAGGAATAAATGAAACTTAATTTTATTGAACATAATTGATTTCATTTAAACTTTGATAATAGTAAATTTTTTATATACCCCCCATTTTTTTGATGGTATATTGATTTTATCATTCCGTGTGTAACGTGTCGAAATAATCATTTAAGACCCCATAAAATATATATTTTCTGGGTTCTGGTTAGATTCTGTGTCTGTTGAAGGCAGGATAGGGCTCGAAGGAAAAAACTTTGGGGGACGAAATTTGGCTCAAATATTTATATTATATAAGGTTTGTTTGGTATTGAATATCGGTTAATAAACAAAAAAGTTATGGGCAAAATACTAGAAACACAGGGTGTTGTAACTTCATTTCATACTTTTCTGCTAGTATCTCTTAAACGAAAGCATATAAGATAGCGAAATTTTGCACAGATAGTTTAAAGACCAATGAAAACTCGGAAACAAGAAATGGGGGTGGTCCACCCACTTTACCGCCCACCTCCCATACAACGTAAAATTTTATAAACTTGATGGTGGGTATATAGATTCGGCGGAGACGAATATAATATTCGCGCTTGTTCATTTTAAGTTAACTTGTCTGAATTATTTTAATATGGCCAGCATATCACTTTAATATACCTTGTGGTGTTTTTTAGTATTATATCCACTAGCTCCACAAACACAAATTTTTATTATAAGAGATTATTTGGATTTTGACATAATAAATTTGTGTTTTTAATTTAAATATATCGTCCATTCCATGAGATTTATAAAAAATGTAAATTTTTTTTACGAAGGGTCATCAGATTTTGTTCATATTTGGTGCGCATCTAACCTATGAAGCCATTTAAATATCTCCATTTTTATTTTATTTGTCCTCTTTTTATGTAGTAATTTAAAAATGCAATTTTAGGATACATTTTTGAAAATTTTCTTTTAATATGTTAAAAAGCAATATCTTTACTATAAAATGTAAAAAAAAACTGTTCTGGGACAATAAAATCTACTGTTTTTACTATTCTTTTTTTTTTTTTTTTTTATTTCAATAAATTTTTTCATACAAAAATTTAAATTAAAAAAAAAATGATTTTTAATTTTTTTTGTTTTTTAGTTATACTCTTTTAGTAATATGCAACTTTAAATGTTTATAACTCCTTAATTATAAGCGGGATTTTATTGATTTAAAATACAGTATAAAGTTTATTACAATAAATATTGTAAATTATATTATATAAATTAAAAATTCAACATATTTTTGCTAAAGATGTACTCACGAAAAGTATTCGGATTAATTTTTAAGAAATTTCAATCCTTTTGATTTTAAATATTTTTACTTAATATTGAAGATAAAGATGTTTATTATATATTATATCAGAACTTAATCTGGGAGAAATAGATATTATACTGCAAATAAAAAATGATGAAATATTATGATGAAAATTTATTCTAAAATACTAAAAAAAAAAAAAATACAAAAATTTAAAAAAAAAAAAAATTATGAAAAAATTTGAAGAAATATTTAAAAAAAAATTATTTAAAATAGTGAACCATTATGTCCCAGAACAATTTATATTGCAATTTTTAGCAAACATAATAATTTTTTTTATATTAGATTAGCCAAATACTAATTTAATAAAAATGCAGTTAACTGAAAATTTTCTAAATAAATAAAAAAAAAAAAAATCGATTAGAGAAAGTTGTTTCGTTCAGAATTAAGTTCAAGAATCTTCTGAGCGAAATTTTCAAGGAGAATCTGATAAAAATCTTTCACGTTTATTATATTTCTTCCATAATTTAGTACACTCACCATAAATCGAGAATGGTGTGTACGATATACCAACAGACAAATCGTTCTCTAGTTTAACCACTGTGACTGCTGAATGAGGTGGTGATAATAGTTATGCCCATGAAAAGAAATAAGTACGTGATAGAAAAAAAAAAAGTGAAAGCAGATTCTTGTTAAGCTGTTAAATTTTTCTGACAGATTTTTCTTAATTTCTATTTAAAATGTTTTTATTTTTATAAAATTATATCTTCTAATTAAGGATTATACCATAATGATGATGAAGCTGTTTAAAACTTCATTTAAATCTCAACATCGCTCTGATAGCTATTTTTAATAATTTTTGCCACTAGGATTTTATTTTTGCGACTTATTAAAGATGGGTTTGAATCTCAAGATTATATAATATATTATAAACAAGATTTTTAGCCATCTTTTCCAATGTTGAACGAAAATTAATTGATTTTTTTAAGTTGTGTAAATCCTTTTGAAATGAAAGAGTTTTTAGTTTAGAAAATTAAAAGAATGTACTTTTGATTTTTTTTTTTTTAAGAATTCTAATGTTCGTCCTTCCGTCCTGGTTGTTAATTTTTGCAAATTTACCAAAACAAAATCTTTTATTTTTGGATTTAAGAAAGATATTGACTTCAAATTTCCTTTATTCAATATATAATTTCGTTTTGTAACTAATTACAAAAAAAAAAAAAAAAAAAAAAAAGTTGATGAAAATTAAGTTGTCTACTCTTTTTCCAAAATGTAAAAAAACTATAACTAATTTTATTACGAAAATTTAAATATAAAAATTTAATTAATTCCCACTTTTGACACATTTTACTCCAACGTGCGGCGAAGAGACAATGATCAGTTAATATTCTAGCATTTGCCATAGTGAATTGTATCTGTAAAAAAGGGGAATAGCTAGGGTTGCCAGACGGGCTTGAATGAGCTTGATTGTCAAGATATTTTAGGTCTTGTCAAGTTTCAAGTTAAAATACAATTTGTCAAGCTAAAAATGTTCTATACTACTTTAAAATATTCTACAATTTAAATTGCTTAAAAAATATAATAAATTTAGTCAAATATTAAAAGTATGGTTTTCTCCGCTACATATTGTATGCATTTTTGCCCATCACTGACAATAAATGCAAGAAATGATTTTAAAACTTTATTTTATTGTGAAATTTGTGAGCGCTTAATATCAAATATATTTGTGAGAAAAAATTAAAAAGCGGCATTGTCCCAAAAAATTTCAAAATCCATTTTACATTTTGTAGTACTGGCAGTATTAAAGGATGAATCACTTGATTAAAATGCTGAATTTGTATTTATTTCATAATACATGGACTTAGTTATGATAGTTTAGATTGCCATGTCACATTATGTTCATATTTATACTGCGATAGTAAAATTGCTAAAAAAAAATTACTTGTGGTCGTACTAAAGTAGCAGCAATTGCAAGAAACGTATTGGCTCCATATTTACAAGGAAAAGTTTCTAGTGCCTTAAAAGAAAGTTTATTTTTTGGAATTTGCAGTGACGCATAAAATATTTGAAATATAAAAACGTATCCATATGCAGTACAATATTTTAGTATTAAAAATGGTATTCTTAGATAAATTCTGGATTGCTATGAAGATCCGAATGAAACTTCAACAGATATTTTCAAAAATATTAGAAGAATAACTATATAAAATAAACTAGATCTTCAAAAAATACAGCGCCAATAATGCATCTGTAAATTATGGTGTCCATAATTCCGTGTTCCAAAAATAAAAAAAAATTAAAACAATAAAATAATAAAAGCTAATTGTAACTGCCATATAATAAACAATTGTATAAAAAGTGCGTTGAATGCTTTATCAGTCGACGTGGAAAATATCGTAATAAAAACAATTATATTACTCAGAGTTTTATTTATTTTTTGTTTAAATTAATTTTTTAGTTCCTAATAAAATTTTGTTAATAAAATTGAAATTTTTTTGGATGTAATTGATGCGTCTACAATTTTCTTCAGGTTTTAATTTTTGTTTAAAATCAAGTTGAATTTTTTGAACTGTCAAGTTAAACTACCAAACAATTCTGGCAACCCTAGGAATAGCTAAAGGTTTATATTTTTATTCCAAACAGACACATAAATAGAACAATAAAAACCTGAGAGTGTATATAGACAAAAAACAACTAAAATAACTGAAAAGCTATAAAAATATATAAGTATTTTACTTCTGGCTAGAACTTGTCAATAATAATAAAAAATAAAAAAAATAAAATTAAAACAAAAGGAAACAAATATTAGCACACCCTTGAGACATGACTTTCGTTACAATGGACTACCAATTTTAACAATAGAAATACAACATACTATCACCTTTAACTGGAAAAAATTATTCTGCATGTACAAACATCCCGGACAGAAAAGTTAAAAAAGGTGTAGTTCAAACTTTATGATCAAAAATGTTGCACTACATTAAATAAATAAGTATAAAGAAATAATCGAAAAAAAGGAATGGTTTTTATATAATTTAACCAATTAAAGTAGTTTGAATTTTAAAATTTTTACTTGCAAATATTCTGTAGAAGAAATATGCAATTATTGTTTTTACAAATAAAAATCCATCTATTTTCTTTGCTTAAAAAAAAAAAAAATATTTTTTTTTTTTATTAAAAATTTCTAATAATGTCATTTAATTATATTATTTAAGCTTATTTTTAAATTACACTAAATTAAATTTAATTTCCAACAAACGTTCCGGGTGCGTTGTCCTTTTGAATCGAAACTACACCATTAAGCAAACAAGCAACAAAAAAGAAAAATCCATATAAATCTACAGCTGTTAATATGTATTCAACTTCATTAAAAAATTTTACAAATACAAGCAAATTAAAAAATATAGTGCACGCACACTATTTCACTTTTTTAGTTTCCTATACCTAGCTCGCGTTTAAATACTCTCTTTTACTATTTTTTTTTTGTTGCTGTATAATTGTATGTATGAGTAAGTATATGTTGTTGCTGTTGTATTTACAAATCCTTGTAAACATCAACAGCAACATCTAAGCAACATTCATACAATCATACTCCAAAAGAAACATTTCCTTTTGGGTGAAAAATAATTAAAAGAGGTCTCACGGCAGTTAAAAAATAAAATAAAACTGCTGCAACAACAACAGCAACTACATGCGCTGCTTAAATGTAGATGAAGGTGTACTTTGTAAACAAGTGCAATAGCAAGAGTAAAGTTTTCGCAAAATAAAAATATGCAACAACAGCCACCAACAAACATAAGTGTAGGAAAGAGAGCAATAACCTTTCTTGAGTTATAAATAATAAAAAAAAAAAAAAAACAACCCAACTAAATTCAGGGGTCATAGTTCATTGGTTTAAAAAATATAACAATAACATGATTAAATAAAATAATGAATTGCAAATAAAAAAACAAACTTTGATTAATTGTTGCTTTAATAAAGAAAACTATTATGTATTTGTAAATATTCAATAAAATAATTTTTTATTTGGTTGAGAAATATGAAATGTTAGCAACAACTTAAAATTATTCTTTTTAGTTTAAAATTTTGATGCCTTTATTCGAAAGAAAACTTTAAATACCTTTTAAAAATTTAATTTTTATTGAATTTTAAAAATTTTTCAAAAATAAGGATTTACATTAAAATGAACATCTATTTTGTAATATTTAAAAATGTCATTAATTTACTTTTTGTTATAAAACTATAAATAATCCAGTAAATATTATGTTTCTCTGCGCATGTGAATTAAATAAATTTAAATACAATATTACGCTAACAAATTATCTGTCAACAATGTCATCTCTGCCTTATAATAATTTTCATTAATTACTCATCACGTTTAACATAGTGCAACACTCCCTTAGGAGTCTTTTGCAAATGATATGAAGCATTATCAAAACCAGTTTTAAAAAAATGAACACTCAATTCATTCATATATCAACTTCATAAACTGAAACATTAAGGGTATTCATAGTATAAAATCATATTTTATGTTACATATTTTAAAAATAATGTGCACCAATAATTTAGAATTGAAAAGAAAAATTCAATGCTGCAATAAATGTGGTCTAAAAACAGAAAGTCTATTCACTCACATTAAAACACAAATTTAGTCAACTAATGTACATTGTTTCACCACAAAGACCAAGATTCCAAGTTTCAGGCTACCTCGGTTAGAAAACAGTGAACTCACCTTATTTGACAATGCAAAGTATTTGCGGATTATTTTAAACTCTAAGCTTTTACGAATGCTGAACATTCAACATAGGATTAGTAAGGCTACGTTAGCATACTACACTTGTCAAAAGATGTTTGTGTCAAATAGGGCTTGAATCCAAAATTAACAAAATGGCTATACACGGCAATAAATAGTACAGCCCATTCTTGTTATGTATCTCTAGTTTGGTAGACTGCTACTGGTAAGAGATACGTGGTGGATCAACTTTATGGGATACAAAGATCTGCTTCAATCTGAACATAATATTACACCTGATACCCTTAGACTTACACATTATTGAATCATCAGTTAATAGTGCGATAAGATTATCTGCGACTGGCAGCTGGAGATCCAGAACATATGGGCACGCTATGATATTAAGCTTAATATCCCCACAGCTTAATCAATCTATCGACTGAACTTCAGAAACACCATTAGTTACATTTTCCACCAGGATTGAATGGAGAAGGGAAAATATCTTGGAACAATATGGAACTAATGTATACACTGACGACTCAAAGATAAACTGCGGTGCCGGCTACAGTGTCTTCTACAACGATCTTGGAATTGGACACTCTTATCGACTACCTCATTTCATTTCAAGCTCATTTCAAGCGACGTGCAAACTAATCCGCGATAGAAATATTCTGGGGAATATTGGTCTATTTGTCGACAGCCAAGCAGTAATACTATCATTCAAATCACACAAAACTATCTCTATTCTAGTCAGACAGTGTAACGAGGAATTGTTAGGACTAAGTCGACTGTATGGCATTACTATAGTTTGGGTTCCTGCGCATAGGAATCACTATGGCAATAAACAGGCAGATTAATTAGCAGGCTCTGCTTTGGATACCTCCTTAGCGATTCCTATCGCAATCCCGCTATTATCAGTCAAAAGCAGAATCCAGAAACACTATCTCTAAAAGGCAAAAAATATATTGCGAAATCGGGACAAATGTAAAGTCGCGAAGGAAACGTGGCCTACCTACAGCGAAAGACAAAGATATCTCTAGACTAAATAGCATTGTTTACAGGTCACTGGACAATTGGAAAACATGCAAGTAGACTTGATCTCCCATGCAACCAATACTGTCGTAGTTGTGGCAATCGCTAGAAGGAGGAGACGGTACATAATCTTCTGTGATATCATTAAATATGTCAATTCTACTAGCTGGATCTAATAATTTAAGTTCTCTTTTCTCTTCTTTACACTTTCATCCCATTACAGACTTAAACCAACTCATTCACCTGGCGAGTAGCGTGGTTTCATCAAAATCTAATGTAATGAATATTATTGATTTGATTGATTATTATTTGTTGCGTTTTTTTTTGGTTCGAGTCTTTGTCGAATAAAGTGTCAAATTTTTCAACTTTTCAATGACAACAATATACAGCATACATTACATAGAAATAGTTTAGTGACTACTTAAATATTTATAACCCGGTATGTAATTACTTATTTATGATTTTTTGAAAAACTATTTTTTATTTATTTTGTATTCAGTTTAGCTATTAAAATATTTGAAAGGAAAAATATTCGACGAAACATTATCTTGCTCGAATGGCATATTCTCTACGGCATATAGAAATATAATAATTTCCAAAATATTTCTCACCCTCCTGCGTTCATTGAATTTATCAATACTATAAATAAGGCCATCAAAACACTTCATTGGTAATCGTTTCCAAACAACTAATATGTTTTTTCATTTTTTTCGACTTCACTTTCGAACTAAAGCAGATGTTTTTTTAAACAAGTTTTAACCGTATCTTACAATAAGCGTTGCCATAAAGAAAATGTTTTTCTTAACAAAATTTTCTCTAAAAACTATCAAAATCTTGATTCTCATAAATTTTGGAAATGTTGTTTCTACTTATATAAAACTTATTTGAGTCGAATATTAACTTGATACTAACATTCGTATGGGATTTATGTACGTTAAAGTGATTTTCGGAAGAGGGGATATATATATATGGGAGCTATGGTCAATTATAGACCGATCTTGATGAAATTTGGCACATAGATTAACACTTATACAAAATTCCTTTGTACCGGGTTTCATTGCTATATTTAAGGTATTTATGATCGTTAAACCCCTATTCCGGGAGGACATTTGTATAGGGGCTAGGTGATATAATAGACCGCTCATAACCAATTTCAATAGGCTACGTCCTTGTATCAAAATAATTATTTGTGCCAAATTTCATCAAGATATCTTTACAATTGCGACCTGTACTTTGTTCACAAGGTTTACATGGACAGACAGCCAGACGGATGGACGGACATCGTTAAATCGACTCAGAAAGTGATTCTGAGTCCAACGGTATACTTGGGAGTCCGATAATTTTTTTCTGTGCGTTACAAACAACAGCACAAACGCATTATATCCCAACCACCTATGGTGATGTAGTGAATAATAAAAGTTTTGTTTTTTCATACCATAAGAAATATGTATTTAAAAATCTTTTTTAAGAGCTTTTTTAAACTCATACATTGAAATATTTGAAAATATTTTTAAATGAATTGAAATAACAAAAAGAAATTTCAAAAATTGAAAAAACAAATTATACATGAACTTTCAATACAATGAAAACCAAAATTTAAAATGAAATTTTTAAGTTTTATTTGAAAAAAGCTTTACGGCAAAATAATAGTCGACTTTTGGGTTTAAAATCGACTTTTCTGTTTTTATAGTTAGGCTGATAGTTTTTATATATTTACTTATGTTAATACCCCTAATAAAAATCATACATAAATCTACACACAAAATAGTTTCTTTGTTTGGGTGACTGAATTAATAAGTTTTTGCTAGAGATGTAATATAAACAACTGCATGACTTTCTAACAGATTCTTGTCGTTGTTGCTAGCATTGCATAGTTCAGCATCTCCTTTAGCTATATAGACAAATATATAGAGACAGAGAAAGAGAAGGACAAGATATTTAATTCAAAGACTAATTAATGCAACTATGACAATAATGATGATAATGATGGTTGGTTGAATGAATGAATGAAAAGCAAAATACTTTAGTTATATTAAAGTTGGAAGTAAATACATATGATGAACACTATTAAAACAGTAGTATTTTTAAATGTGTGGGTGTTGCATATTTCATTATGTCATTGAGACATAAAACCATTAAAATACTATAAAAATTTTAGTTAAGGGAAATTGTATGCAATTGTACAAGAGCTAGTGTATATGGAAAAATAATTACGAAAATGAGTTTTACAAATTTAAGTCATGAATTATAGATAAAGATTGGTTTCCCTCTTCAAATAAATGCAAACATATACGAATACAAATGCATGTATATGTGTTCATACATCGTACATGTTACTGTGTAGAATGAATATTTTTTCATTACACATCATTGAAATTCTAGTTGTGCAACACTTGATGAACAAAGTGTGAATATCTAAACTTTTGTCTAGTTTTATTTTCTTTATTTTTCTTTTTTTTGGTTTTTTGTTGGCAAATAAAGATAAATTGTGTGTTTGGTTTATATCCTAAAGTGTTGTTTGTCGGTAGGAAAAGCTTTTGTGTTGTTTTTTTTTTTTTTTTTTTGTTTCATTTCATTTCTTTTGTATTGTTTAGTTTTATATGAATTTATTTATACAAGGACTCGTAGTACTAGGTATTTTTTTTATGTTAATATTATATTTTTGTTTTGTCTAAACATAACATTTCCAAGTGGAACATAAAAACTGTTGCATTTTTTTTAGTCTTAGTTTTTGTTTTCATTTATTTTTTGGGGGATTGCGTCTGCTTTGAAAAATACGTGATGTTTTGTAAACATTAAACAAAAAACTAAAATATATTATAAATATTGTATAAAAAGTTGAATAGTTGCCAACAAGGTCTACTTGCAAGGATATTACAGAAGGTTATCAACCCAAAAAAAGAAAATTGTTGTTATAATTTTCTAGCACAAGTTTTTATTCTTAAACAAAATATACAAACATTTATTTATTTTTTATCTTAGCATGCACATGCACTTACTTATACAACCAAAATTCATATTAAATAAAAAAGAGTTATAGGGAGAGAGAGAAGAGATATTAATACGCCACATTGTATGCTTCATTAAATTTTCAAATATGTATTTGTAACGATTGCTTTTGGTTAAATTGTGTTTTGAATAAAAAATCTTTATGATGCATTTGTAAATATTTCATTTTACACATTTACATACCTATACTTATATTTATTCATAAGTTGGGTTTTCTTGTTGTTAGTTTAAAAGTTTGTTATAAATAGGTTTATGTTTATTTGTCTGATTTTTCCATTTACATTTCAAATCTTTTTCAATTGCATTTTCCATGTAATCTTTTATATTCATACGTACATACATATTTATGTATGTATTTACGAATTTTTGTTTGCTAAATTGACATCAACAAATATTTGTTATAAAATACAAATAAAAAGTAATTTTACTTGGTTTACATTATTTACATAAATACATACGTACATTTCATTCATACATTTTATAAAATAAATAATAAAAATTTATATGAATGTTAGAAGACACAATATTTGGGTTGAAGATTTTTTTAGCTTACTAAAACATTCTATAATATTTATAATCTTGTTTGAAATGTAGTTTTGAAAATTAAATTGTTCATTAAATTATTTTAGAAATGTTTAAATGCTTTAAAGTATAATTAGACTTCATTACATAAAATTACCATTCAAAATATTTATAAATAATCACTAGTATCGTACGCGGAAAAAAAAAATTGACAAAATTAACGCAAATCTTAAGTAGTATCATTAAAATGTAACATGTTATGTTAACTTTATATGCTACTCGTATCCTTTTTGTGTACTTTTAGAGCAGTTATGAAGGACTTTTTAATCATGAGTTTAAAAACTCCATGTTGAAATTTTTTGGACTTCTTATTCGATTACTATCCAATAGTTTACCTTGAAGTTTTTTTTAACAAGATTTTATAAACTCTCTCTTTTTAAATTGGTATAAAACTTATTAAACAATTCTATTTTGGAAACATTTGGAGATTTTAAAATTTTAATAAATTTAGGAATTTTTCTAACTTGGATAATAAACCTCGAAGTTTATCTTTGTGAAATTAATAACTTTGTTTTATACAGCTAAATATATAAAACAAAAATTGATGAATTTCAGGAATATTGTTCATTTTGTATGGGGAAAATATATAAAAATATGGGAAAAATTAAAAATTATTTTTTTTCTTTCAATATTTTGAAAGAACTAAATTCCGATTTTCATAAAATTTTATTACAATATAATGAGAAGATAAGTGGTCGTTAAAAATTGATAATTATAGTTCTTTATCATAAGTAAAATGTTTTTAACCAGTTCGGGAAATTTTGTTGCAATTTTATTTCGCATACATTATATTCGATTGATTAATCGAAGGAATGGTCCCTGTATGGCAGCAACTGTTGATTATAAACCGATCGAAAGTTAGTAGTGGTATTTCTAGTTATATGAACTTTTTGGTTAACAAAATCAATTTAACCCTTAAAAGCATGAAGAAAGTTGACAAAAAGTAGATAAAACTAATTTAATTGAAAAACATTGGCTAAACCTTGTTCATTAAGTACAGGTTGTAATTTTGAAGGCAATTTAGTAAAATTTTCTTTAAAATGTCCTCCCGAAATAGGGTTTTAACAATCTTAAATGCATTAATATAAGAATATAAATATTTAAAGCCCTCTTCGCAAAATAACTTTAATGTGCATATTAGCTCAAGATAATATTGAATATTAACTCAAGATAATATTTGACAGAAATAAGTTTTATATAAGTAGAAATTAATCGTATTAAAGAGTTGTATAAAAGAAGTTGTAAAATAAAAAAGTCCAAAATTTACAGCAAAAATAAGATTTTTCATCAAAAATCCAAATTATCACCAATAAATTTAATTTTTACTACAATCCAACTTTTTAATAAGTAAAAAATATATGAGCCATTCTCTTTTTACGTTTGCCTTTATAAAACCGATCTTTAACCTCAAATATTTTTTTATATTTTTTTTTTTATATAGCAACACTTTTTGCTGTAACAGAAAAAAAATTTAAGACCTAAAACGATTCCATGTGGTGCCGGCAAGCACCCAAGGTCAAAAATTCCAAAAAAAGTGTTTGAAACTAACAAGTTTTTTTATTTCTTTTCATTGCTGTAGCACATTAACAGAATAAATTCTGTTATTTTCGCGGATTTTAACATAAGTGTTAAATTCTTCTAATGTACAATAAAAACACTTGTAGAAAAAGACCAGCATGGATTTAATTAGCGTGCAATTAACCAGTGTCAAATTATGTTGTGCAAAAGTCGTGAAACGAAATTTTAAAAAATTTTAAAATTTTGCAGTTTTTTCACTGTGAATTTTAAGCCGTTTCTGATATTTCAAAATTCAAAACAGAGCCCAATAGCTCTTAAAATTATGCATCATTTGACATATATTTCGTTAATGTGCCCTCTACAGATATGCTGTAGGAGGTACCCAAACTTCCAGAGAAAAAAACGTGAATGGCTCCAAGAGGTGACTTTTTTTGCGAGGCACACTCGCAGCGTTATTTCAGTGAAGCTAGAGTATAGCGTTATCAAACAAGGTTTCCAAATGACATTTAAAAATCATTGTGGCGTTTTAAAATATTAATTTGCTAAACGTGTATAGCCATTTTAAAAAATTCAGCAATTTTGCATATTTTGTTATAGCGAGTGTTGGCGTTATAAATCAATTTTAAACTGAAATAAGTTTCTATGTAAAATTCTACTTACGCAGAAAATATAATTTCACCAAAAATATTCATCAACGGTTTTCATGGGCTAAGAACGCGATGATTTTAGTTTAACATTAATCGTCGAGGCACACCCAAGGCGCTAATCAAAATTAGCGATGATATATGTCAATCTGTAGGTGCTTTAATAACCTATATCGAAATCAATATGGCGTTCGATAAAAAAATATGAATTTAGCAATAAATGGATGAATATGAACAACACTACATCACTAAAAACTGAATTTTGCAAATTTTATAAGGGTTAATAATTATTAAATCGCTAATATATCCACGCATACTTAACATATCGCGATATTTTTAATTTGTATTTTAGAGACAGCATTGTAGAGGACATAAATGCAATAATTTTTCATTTAGGACTATAAATAGAATGTTGGCAATTTTTTAAAAATGTTTATCTTAAACCGCTATAACATTGATGCCGTCATTCACGCGAACAGATCTGTGTTCCACTAGAGCTAAGGAATATTGGTGCTAAATATCGTTGATGTGCCATTTAAAAATTTTCGAAATTTTTTTTAACATCAAAAGTAAAAGAGTTTGTAGAATTTCCCATATATCTCACTAAAAACTCAATTTTTAACCAAAAAAAATAAATTTTTCGCTAAAAATCCTAAAATCTAAAATCCGATTTTTCACCAAAAATTAAAAGATCGATTTATTAATGAAAACAAGTCAAAAGGTTATAGTTAGTCATGTCCAACAATATGATATCCTACACCATTGCATTTGAGGCTCAAAATGATTTTAGAGTTTTTCGGAAATGGTCTTATTCACATATTTCATTCGGACATTTTTCCAATGGCCAATTGTGAACCCATCCTTATAAATCCTTGGTACTATGATTTCTGCTTATATAGAATTAATTTGTTTTAAACATTATTCTAATACTGCCTTTTATGTAGTGTAATGTGGACGGACATTTTTCATTCGACTCGGAAATTTATTCTGCGTCGATTGGTATACTTTAAGATGGGTGTTGTAATATATAAAATACTTAGTTTTCAAAAAATAAATTTTTTTCTAATATTTTTCATTAATAAAATAATTTTAAATTTTGAAATTTTTTCAAAATAAAATTATAACAGCTAATTAAAAAAATTAGAACAGTTAAAATAACACACAATTTACAAATTGTATTATTTTTTAGAAAATATTATTTTTCCTCGTATAAAACATGAACAAAAAATACAATAACGACCCAGCAAAAAACGATGAAGTTCTTCCAAAAAAATAACTTTTTCACAACATCAAAAGTGGAACAAAGTGCATATTCTAAACTTTTTTGGAAATTCTTAATAATTATTTAATAGGGAAAAAACATAATTTTTATTAAAAAATTGTATAAACATAGTTTTAAGAGAAATGCTTCAAATACAATGAACAATTAGTATAAAAGAATAACATCCTACCAATGACAACACAATGTTAAAATCATGACTTTTTCAGTTCTTTTTTTGCTGGGGAGTTCTGAATTGCGTACGTATTTACACAACATATGTAAATACATAAAAATGTCATGTTTAATTAAAAATTCTAATTCAATATATCTTTAAAAACACCTTTATCACTATGAATTAGTAAGACTACATTTGTTTAAAAGCATTAAACCGCATAACATTTGGAATTTGTAAAGATTTTGTTTTGGTAAATGCTTGGCATTTATAAAAGAAGAAAAAAAAAAAAAAAAAAACCAAATACAAAATATATTTTACTCAAAGGATTTGAAAACATTATTGTGGGTTTTACGAAAGTATTATTTTTACAGAATAAAGATGGTGCCAAATATTTTTATTAGTTTTGATTTTCAGTTAACTTTTTTTTTTTCAATTACTTGTGTACCAATTTTAAGTAAAATATTACTATACTTTTTTCAACTAAAATTTAGGTCATAGAAATTGTTTACTCTTAACATCTATTTCAATATCATAAAAATCCAATATTGTTTTTTATCGATACGATTATTTGTATAAAAGTATTTTGTGTTAGTTTTTTTTCATCTCCTACGAGTAATTGAAGTTTAAACTAGTTTTTCTTTTTTTATGGTGTGTGTTTGAGTCAAAAAGGCTGGAAAAACTATAGTATTTGTCATATGTGTGTGTGTGTGTGTATGTGTAGAAAAAACAAATCTCACACTTTGTCTTCGATGAAATACAATAAAAGAACATGAAGTGTATAGTTTGACCTAGTTTTTATCTTGGTTGCAACACTACAACAACAATATTCCTATTTGTATGTATTTTAACAGACTTTAATATTTCGTTTAATTTTTTTTATCATTTACTCGTACGACTAGAGAATTTGTTGCATACATAAAAATGGGTGTAGTGGCACAGGGCATAATTTTCAACTCTTATACTTAAATAAATGTTTTATTTTTTGCCACATTTATTTGTTGGTTTGTATGAGTAGTATTACAAAGTAGGTGGTAGGTAGTTTGGTTACAACCACAAATATTATAATGCATTTTATGGCTCCTGGGTTTATATCCTGTTTTCTGTTATTGTTGTAACTATTGCCACTGTTGCTGCTGCTATTATTGCTGTTGCACAACATGCACCATGTAAAGGAAATTTACAAACTAAAAAGGACAAATAGGGGAATGAAATGGAAATAACAGGAGCATAACCATTATGATCGTAAGATTTTTTTGCCTCTTTTATATGGGGTGTAAAAAATATACAAAATTCTATACAATACTAAAAAATAGCGAAAAAAAGAAAACGAAACAAATTGCAATTTGTAATAAAGTTGTACATTTTTTTTACTTCAACTTTAATTTTTGTTTAAATTCATAGAATATAAACCTACAGTGATGCACAAAGAGTAACAACGAGTATATACATACGAATATAATGACCTATTTTTTTCGTTCTTATATACATACACGCTTACATACATATGTATGAATGTATTTATGTATGTACTTATGTATGGAATTATATGCATATATGTATTTATGTACATACATACATACATGCATATATAATATTTATTATTCCTATGTATGTATGTTTGTTTAATTTATTTAAATGCTATAAAAAATATGTTTTTTAACAATACCTTTCCTAAATCATGTATTTGACATTATCTATCTGATTTTAAATTTCATGGCAAGCAAAAAAGAACTTTATTGTTATAAAATTGTTTATTGCATTGTATTTTAGATAATTTTTATAATGGCAAATTATTAACATTTTAACGTGAGTGGATTAAATTGAATTATTCTTATGTTAATACAATATTACAATAGCTCCAGGTATTTATATTCAAAATGCACAAAAAATGTAATTAAAATTACATACAGAGTAATATCCCAACAAAAACCTGGTAATGACATGTAGTTACGGATGTAGTTTCTTTGTAATAACAACATACTGTCTGCCTTACGTAGAAGTTGTTTAGTAACTAATTATTTATAATCCGAATGTAAATAATTACTTATGATCAGATTTTTGAAAATATCAATTTTTATTGACTTTTTAATGTAGTTACCAATTCATATATTTGAAAAAAGGATTGTAATGCAGTTTTGTTTCCAGCTGGGGTATACTAAGTCTGTCCAGTTTCTTCAAAGGTCAGCTTCCTTTGATTGTTACCACAGAGCTACCTTGTGACAAGAACAACGATACCTATCTATGAGGGGAAAGAATAGGTTTGGCAATTTTAGTTCTTAGGTTGGTTAACAAGATTAAATCCGACGAGACAAATTCTTCAACTCTCAATCGGCTAACTACGGGTTTCGTCTCTAAAATAAAATCCGACGAGATAAATGCTTCTGCTCTCGATCGGCTAACTAAGATCGTATGAACTAGTTTACGAAATAAATCCGACGAGATAAATGCTTCGGCTCTCTATCGGCTAACTAAGATCGTATGGACTACTAAATACAATCCGACGAGATAAATGCTTCGGCTCTCTGTCGGCTAACTAAGATCGTATGCACTACTAGATACAATCCGACGAGATAAATGCTTCGGCTCTCTGTCGGCTAACTAGGATCGTACGCACTTCTAAATACAATCCGACGAGATAAATGCTTCGGCTCTCTGTCGGCTAACTAAGGTCGTATGAGCTATTTTACAAACTAAATACAATCCGATGAGATAAATTCTTCAGCTCTCAATCAGTTAACTATGGTACTAAATACGATCCGACGAGATAAATTCTTCGGCTCTCGGTCGGCTAACTACGGATTCGGCTACAGTTCGGAAGAAAGAACTTCGGTCGTGTCTGGTGATACTTTGTTCCCTAAGATCAAAGTATAACAAGATCGGTACTTCGGTTCTTGCTCAAATGTGTTGTCGTAATCTTGACTATTTATGTTTAAATTAACATAAACTAAATGAGAATTATAAATTCTCCTATTGTATTGTAACTGCTACAGTAGTTAAAATATGTTATTATGTTGGTGGTTTAATATTTGTAACTACACGTTACAGAATACATAAATGAAAAGCAAAATTTGCGTATGAATTAATTTGTAATCTAAAATAGTTTATTTTTATTACATTTATTTTAATTACATTTTTGATTGTTGTTAAGTTTTTTAAATTAAAATTTAAAAAATCTTTTTAAAACAAAAAAATATTTTATTTCCTGACATTTAATTACTTATTTATGACCTAAAATGTAACTAGTTCCTATTATTATTACTAATCATGGCTTCAGTAATGCTTTAAAATCAATGCGTTGTGTAAGATCTAAGTAATGTATAGGGTAAGTAGTTGCCTCTAATATCATCACCGTGTTAAAATAATGACTTATTCAGCTAATGTGTAAGTAGTGGAGAGCCATTATATTAGCTTCTTAACTCATTACATGGCAACCAAAGTTTTTGCTGGGATGTTTTGTCTGCCTTGTTTTTTTTTTTAATTTTTATTTATGATAATTGAATTTATTAAATTTTAATATATTGTTGTTTTTTGTATTTTCCGAAATAAACAAATATGTAATTATTTAGAAAAAAAAAAAAAAAAATAGATTTATAAAAAATGGTATTTTTTTACGGAAGTTCATCTGAGTTTGTTCATATTTGGTATATAACGCATATAACTTATGGAGCCATTTAAATATCTCCGTTTTTATTATTATTTTTTTTTTAATTTTAAAAAATTCGAGAATTTATTCACGATTTTGATTTTCCAAAAAGTAAGAAAAAAAAAAAAAAAAAAAAAAATTGGAAAAGTGTGTTACTTTACTCATCAATATATCTAAAAGATTTTAACGGATTTTAATAAAAAAAAAAAATATGTCTATAAAAATTTTAGAGTGTTGACTTTGAAAATTTTTCACCTCTAGAGTCTAGACGAATTGAGTTAATTAAACATTTTTGTCAGCATATTATTTCGAAACATATTACAAAAATGTTCGTTATATAGCGAAAAAACGATATGAAGTGGAGGCAATAAATCAAATGATTTTGCGTGCGTATTATAGATGTATAAAAGTATTGAAATCGGGCTTGACAGGATGACTAGAGGATCATTTTTTTGAAAGTGTAAATTTTTCTCCACAACTCGCTCATACATTTCCATTCTATTTGACAAGTAGTTTAGGAGTAGGGTTTGGGGTTTCCCGTGATATTTTTATTTTTATTTCCCGGAATTCCCGGGAAATCGAATTTTTTATTCCCGTTTCCTGGGAATTCCCGGGAATCCCGGGAAATTTAAATTTTTAAAAAAAAGCAATGATTTTTTATAAAGAATGTAATTTTTTTCTATTCAGTATAATAAAACAACATTATAAATCAAATTTATGATTAGTTAAGGTGGTTTTACACTTAATACTTTAATACCGAAGCGAAAAATTGAACAGAGTTGACTACAAATAAAAAAATGTGCGGAAATTTGCTTTAAGAGATGCAATTACATTTAAAAAATTTAAAGACTTCAACATACAAAGTATTGAAGTTATTTACAGCATAATACATTTGAAAATATTTTTGGTATTAATAAAAGTATTATAGTGTAAAACCAATTAAAAATTTAAACAATCTTAAATATTTCACAAAAAAAAAAAAAAAAAAATGAGTGCTCCAAAGGCATAGATTAACAACTAGATATTTATGTGGGAGAAAAAACCTAATTCAATTGTCAGAAACCTAATTCATACAAAAACAAAATACATGTAATCACATATATTTTGTTTTTGTGTTTTCAAAAAAATACAAAAACGCGGGATCCCTATTTTACCGAAAAGTGTTCCCGTACTCCAAAATTGATAGAGATTTTAAGAGAATAATGTTCTAATTCTTGCACGAAACAGCCTAGACTATATCTTTGGATAGACTTAGTAAATAGTCAAATAAACAAAAAATAAAAATATACAAATAAAAACTTTGAATGAAAATAAATAATAAATATTTAGTTTTTGGTACTAAGAAGAAAGTTTCAATTAAAAAAAATTAAGAACTTTGATATATGCTAAAAAATAAAATAACATTCACACATGAATTTCCAAATAGTTTGATGTTTACCTTCTAAATAAATTGTTTTTCGTGTTCCCGTATTTTTGAAAATTTTTAGAGAAATATTAGCCTTTTCTCATTTTACCCAAAAAGTACGGGCACAAACTTATTGAAAACCAAAAAATAATAATATATATATCGTCCATTTCATGAAAGATTTATAAAAAATGCCAATTTTTGACGGAGGGTCATCCGATATTGTTCATATTTGACAAGCATATTTCCTATGGAGCCATTTAAATATCCCCATTTTTATTTTTTTGAATTTCAAAAAATTCGCGTATTTATTCACGATTTTAATTTTTCGAAAAGTCAAAATAATCGGAAACGTGTGCAACTTTAAATATCAATAACTCTAAAAGTTGTTAACGGATTTTAATGATTTAAACTGCATGTAGAAGATGAATATATCCTCTTTTAATATAGTAGTTAAGAAATAATATTACAATTTAAAAATGCATTCATAATGCAAATGCAATTTTAGGATGCATTTTTGAAAAATGTCTACCCTTTTCACCCATTCACTTTTGTGAATGGTGTTATGGAATGAAAAATTAGTATTTAAATGAAATTTTAAAATGGTACATCATCATTAAATGTTTAAAAGATTGTAGAAATATAAAGTTAAAAACTCGTGTATTCGGAATGTGATTGGACAAAATAAAACGTTTTTTTCCTAGTGAAAAGTAGTCAAAGCTTTTCAATAATCTAAAATATCACTTGTATCTAATTTTATTTATATTTCGTATTAGCATCTAAAAATTCATTTAGTAAATGTACAATTTTCACTTAGGCGATACAAACAGTAACATTTTTTCCTATAGGATTATAAAACTACATGAATATTAAATTTCCCGTTTTTCCCGGGAAAATTTAAAAAAATTCCCGGGAATTCCCGACGAAAAATTTCCGGGAATTCCCGGGATTTCCCGCCCGGGAATTCTCGGACCCCAAACACTATTTAGGAGATACAGATTTATTACCAAAAATTCTGTGTTTGGACCCACTGTGTGGGGCGAACTAGTTACTTCACCTCAGAAATTGCAAGTTTGCTAGATTCTTGCAAAGTAGAAAAGTTGCATCAATTTCCGTAAACACAACAACTTTTGCAAAATTGTCAGAGTAACATCAATTGCGAAATTATCAGAGTAAAAAGTAATAAAAGTTGCAATAATTTTTATAATGTTGCCACTCTGTAAAAATGCGTAAATACGAGTAGTAGTAAAAAATCAACTCTAAAATGAAAAACACCACTGAAAAATTAAACTCAACGTAAAAATAGTGTTTGGAAATTAACAACAACAAAAAAGTTAAAATTAATTAAATAATATAAAAAGAAAATTTTCAATAAATATACTGATTAATATGAATTATATAAATAAGAAATGAATTATCACTTTTTTCAATGTCTTGAAAAAAATGTTTTTACTTTTTTGCTAACTTTATCTACTTTTTTAAAAAACAGTGCAAAATTGCAAGGGTTGCAAAATTTTGAGGTGAATACCTTTAATATTTCGTGTATTCAATTAAAGTATTGCAATGAATTGTTTTTTTAATAAAGTAAAATTTATAAACTATTTTTTTTTTTTAAATCACTTTTTTACTTGAGTCAGTTAAATTTCCGTTTTCTTTGTTAAATTTTCATCTTATTTTTTTGGAGAAAAAAATTTAAGTTACTTGTTGTTTTCTCTACTGCACAATAAAACCCACAAAGTATTTTAAATTCTATCCTGCTTAAGTCAGTGGATGTTTTTTTAAACGTTTTTATTCTTTCTTTGTTCGTTGCAGTCAACATAAAACCATAGATAAAAAAAAAGAAATTTGCAAAAACAAAAAAGTTTATTTAATTGGCAAATTCAGGTTTCTTTGGCAGAGATAAAAATATATTTATAGAGAACATATTTCTACATACATAAAAATATATAATATTTGCTTTTGGTTGCCAGCCAACCAGTCATTCATTGTTTGTTGTTGTTGCTGATGTTTATGTTCAATAAGGCATCTATCCCTATTTGTTATAACTCCTCAGTGATTTTGGGGAAAAGCTAGTTGTTCTTAGGGTTTTAATAAAACAATTTTTAGAGGAGTAAAAAGTGAAAAAAACAAATAAGACAAAGGAATTTTCTAAAAGGAAGTGTTGTTTTGGAAAACATTCTTTATTTTTTGTTTGAAATATTTTGTTGAAAAGTTGTTGAAATACATTTAAATAGGAATTTATGTTTGAATTTAACCCAGTAAAATTTTGGTTAACATTTGAGAAATATTTGAAATTTAAATTATTTTTTTATGCTAAAAGAATAGTTGTAAAGTTTATTTACATAAATCTATAATGAAATTGAATGTTATAAATAACTCCCCATTATAAATAACTAAATATTTCTAATGGGGTGATTTTAATTAAAAGAAAAATGTATTTGTAAGTGAAAATATAAGCGAAATGTTGGACGTTAATTTTATTTGGTCTGTTAAAAACGAAATAAAAAATATAATTTTAAATTTAAAGCTTAGAGGTCGGATCGAATTAAAATGTATAAAAGAGTTGTAGAAAAGCCCCTTATCTTTTAGAAAACTCATTTTGTAGTCACCCTATGATAACACGAAATAAACTACAGGGTGACAATGTTAACTACCTCGAGTTTGTAAAAGTTTAAAAAAATTGTGACTTCTACAAATGAAATCTGGGTTGGAAACAATTTAGTGACAAATGGATTTAGACATATTTTGGATTAAATGTCTTCAATAAATTTAAAGCATCTCTTATGACATTTTTTTATTAAGCGATAAAAATTAAACTTTTTCTAAAATTCACCATTTTTGACCAATTCTGGATGTAGGGTGGCAACCTAAATCAATTTAAAATTTCATAATTAATCATTTATAAAGCCTTTTGGAATTATCTAGACAATTCGCTTTACAAAAATTTTAAAGTCTTTGAAATCGGACTTGATTTGTTGAAGTTATGATTTTTGGAAACCTTAACATACTCTAGATAGTGATTACAAGATTAGTTTTCTGAAAGATTAGGTCTTCTCTTGGGCGATTATTCGTACAGCCCACATTGAGGTAAAAGGGGTCGAAAATGGCGATTAATTCAGGGAAAGGTGATATCAATATTTTAATGATCACGTATTATTTTGTTATTGATTGTTAGTTAAAATAATTCAGTTTTAGAATTTTAAGATTTTTTTTTTTTTTTTTTTGCAGAACGGTAATGTCTATCCGTTCGTCTATACATTTGGGTTAAATGGGATGAAAATGACGCTTAATTCAGGAAAAGATGATATCCAAACTTTGATGAGTACGTTAAATTTTTTCTATTTATTAGTTAGTAAACAAATGCATTTAGAGAAATCTAAAATATTTTTTGACAGCGTGGCAATGTCCGTCCGTCTATACATTTGGGTTAATTGGGGTGAAAATGGCACTTAATTCAGGGAAAGGTGATATCAAAATTTTAATACTTTCATTTGGTTTTCATATTAATCGAGAAGTGGAGAAAAAATACTTTTCGAATTTTAAGATTTTTTTGAAAGAATTCTAATGTTCGTCCATCTGTACGTCTGTTTATTAGTTTTTTCAAACTTTCCGATTCAAAATCGTTTAACTTTTGACTCAATAAAGATAACGACTCAAAATTTTCTTTGTTCAATAGATAATTTTGTTTTTTAACAAACTAAAATAAATGTAATAAAATCGGTTCAAAATATTTGGCTATATATGGAAAAATCTTAACCAAGATCTTGTAAAATTGAGATTTTTGAAATTTCAAATGTATATAACTCGAAAAATATGTAAGTAGTACATACAAGCATGTTTCTAAAGGATTTATCAAAGACTTTAAGGTGATATAAAAATCTTGGAATTCGGGTAAGGAACAAAAATTCGTTAAACACTAGGATCTAATATCCGCTACGCCAACGTGCAGCCGCGATCATTTTTGTTGTTGGGTATAAAAGGAAGTGTGTGGTATTACATTATTATCAAATCGATTTTGTTAATCTTCAGTTAATATTTGGTGTTATAACAAATATTTTTTAAAAAACTCGGCTGTTATTCTTTAAATTTTCTGTACAATTTTCTAGTTTAAAATCAAAATTGTACTGTAACAATTACTTCTCTAATTAAGTTCTGACAAATTAGTAAGCTAAATGTTAAATGTTTATAATAATATTTGACAAAATTCATTGTTATATTTCTAAACTAACAATAGCAAATAACCACTTTTCAACTTCAATTTAAATAATTAAGTAAATTCTTTAACCTAAAGTTTACATTTAAACTCATACAGACACAAACACACACAACGTTGTCCTTTCATTACGGAACAACTTAGTTTTTGATTAATGATATTATTTTGCTTTTACCAACAAAAATCCATAGAAAATTTAATTTTCTCTGAACAAGAATCATAATTAAAGTTAATTGTGTGGAAAATGGGTCAAATATTACTTAAACATTTAATATTAATGAAAAGAGCAAATATGTTTTGCTCTTAAATGTTCTTAAGGCAGTAAAAGAAGAAATGTTTGTAAAAAAAAAGATTACTTACAAAATTTAAAATATAAAGGCCCAAATAAAAGAAAACTTCTTTTAAAAATTTTATTGCTCAAATAGTTAAAAACAAATTGTGTTTTTACGTGTATATTTATTAAAGTTGGAATTTGTCTAAAATTATAGTTTTTCTTTTGGTTATATTTTTAAGTTTTTAAAATGAACAAATAATGCCTGTAGATAAAGTTGTACATTTTTTTTCTTCTTATTTTCTATTTAATATATATTTCAATAGAGGAGCTTTTACTAAAAAACATACTTTAATTTGCCATAAAAAAATTTAAACATCTTTATTTTTCTTTTGCCTCTTCACTTAAATGTCTTGTATTATTTGTGTTACAGCTGCTGTATTCATTTGTTGACTATTCATTTGAGTGAAATATAAAATAAAAATGTACATGCTTCCATTCACTGGCCTACAATTTCATTTCTTTTGTCGGTTATTTGTCCTGCAGGCCATAAGCAGAAAAATGAAAATGTTGCTGCATTTTTTATAATGAAATACAGACAAAACGGCTTGAAACTTTATTTAAGATTATTCGTATGAATAAAAAATGTAGGCGACTAGGCAAAAAGTTTAATGAACTATTATTTATAATTTTTCTGGGAAAATTTAAGTGAAAAAAAAAAAAAAAATATATATTAATGAAAATGGTAAGTCAAAGCATGGAACGTATAATTCCTATCTAATTCAAAGCTTAATATAAAGTATACGACATACAGTAGGGCAAAACGCAAAATTTTTGGTAAAAAATATGTATTTCCTACTGATCGGATCGAATTGAAATGTATGGATTGAATTGTAAGTATTTTAAAGGAGACACTAATCTTACAGAAAAATCATCTTGTAGTCTCACTGTGATAACACGATATGAACTGCAGGGTGTCAAAATTTACTACCTCGAGTATGTAAAAGTTTGAATTCATACAGCCGTATTCAAAAAAATTAATGTAGGTTTGATAACGCATTACTAATTTTTTCTTATTCAAATTTACATACAAAAAGTTAGTAACTCGTTATCAAGCATACATTATTTTTTTCTGAATACGGCTGATAACTTCTACAAATCAAGTCCGCTTTTACAGATTTTTGTATTTCTGTAAAGCATTTTAAAAATATCTTGTAATTTTGTCTATATTCCGAAATAATATGCTGAAAAAAATTTGGATTATCTCAATTCAAGTCAGCACTATGTAATTAGTATGAGAAACATTTTTTTTTACAAAAATATTGTACTTTTCTTTCACGTTTTTCTCAAAGTTTTTTTTTTTTTTTTTCTAATAAAAACTTTTTTTCTTTACATATTTAAAAAGACTGAGCTTCATAAATGGTTAATAAAGAAAATTTAAATTGATTTGGGTTTGCAATCTTTATCCAACATTGCACAGTGCGCGATTCAAAAAATGAAATGGAAATGATTATGGAATTTCAGAATGTCTGTTCTGATTTCTATGAAATTTCACATGGTAATAGTAGAGGTGTAGGCAAATTTAAGTTTTGAGCTGGGACCATATAGACCTACAGGGGGCGAGTCCGCAGGGTCCCAAAGTTTGACACCTCGTATATACAATTTTTTAAAAACGTTCCTGATTCTTTATATCTGAACCGATTTCAACCGATTTCTGCTAGTCGAGATCTACAAAAATACCTTATCGCTTTTAGTTTAAGAGATATTAAGCTTCAAAGATTAACCACCTAGAAACTTGTGCTCCTCCAAAACAGTTGAAAACTACCTCAGTAATAACTATGTGAAATTTCATTGAAATATATTGAACGAATCAAAAGTTAAACAAAGTTATTTAAAAAAACACGTTGAAACTACTGTGCACTCATGTATATAGAATGCTTCAGCACACATTTACCATAGAAATTGAAGGAAAATGTGCAAATTTTGCGGGAGGAGGTAAAGTTTCCGTTAGTTTTTAAACGATTGTGTAAAGTATTTGTGCAAGTATTTGGTATCGTTGGAAAGGTTATTACTTGAAAAATAATAATATATAATAATATAATAAAGTATTCCAACTAAATTTTTTCATTGAATTGATCAAAAAACGAAAATTTTTTGTATTTAGTGTTATTTTGCAAAAAAAAAATTTATATTTGAACTTAAATAAAATCTACATTAATTCAGCTATCATTGTGAAATTTTAATATAATGTAAAAAAATTTGTCGTTAAAAGAAAAAAGTAAACAGATTCCCAATTTCTTACTTCGAAATACCCAAAATTCTAGTTCGGGGAAAACTTGCTTCAAAAATTTACTTTTTTCAGTAAAATGGTTACCCTGTCGTTATAGGAGGCGTGGCTTATTAAATATTTTTTGTGTGTTTAGCTAACATATGGAGGTAACTTTCCAAGGTATTTTTGTTTTAATATCAGCTTTGACATTTTTGTGCTATACAAAAAACTAAAAACACAAAAATTAAAATTAACGAAATTCTGATAGGGCTAGCGGGGAGACTGTTACCCCAACTGGCCTCGCATTTGTTTTATATAGATTTTTTTATGTTTTGAAAACATGAAAAATATGTATGGTCCAGAGGAAAATAATGGATTTTAAAGTGAAAAAATCGCAAAAAATCACAATTTTTTTCAAATTTTCTATTTCAAAATAATATAACTTTTTATCTAAGCCATATACGTATATGATCCTTACACGAAAATTGTTTAGAATTTTGTACAAAATCCAAATAATATTTTAGAAAATTTTTAAGACTCAAATTGAGCCCGACAAGTTCAAAAAAAAAAAAAAAAAAAAAATAAAAAAAAACATGTCCAAAAATGGGTCAAAATTTAAGCATATTTTTTGTAGAGAATTATAAGGACTATTTATGTGCAAATTTTTTTTTCAATGAAATCGTAAAAGAAATTTTGGCGATTTGTTTTTTTAAATTTTCATTTAAAACGCTTTTCCACAACTTAAAAAAAAAAGAAATTAATAAATAGAAAAAATTGAATAAAAATACAATTCAAAAAATCTGCTGTAGTTTATCTCGTGTTATCACAGGGTGACCACAAGATGAGTGTCTAAAAGACTCTTCAACTCTTTTATATATTTCAATTCGATCTGACTAATAGTTTAAGATATACAGATTTATTACCAATAATTTGGCGTTTTGCCCCACTGTGTATTACCGCTTACATGATTTTTATTTTTTATGACAAGAAAATATGTTAGAACTAAAATTTTTATTTTTATTTAAATTAAATAAAACCGTAATATTTAAAAGTGTTCTTTATGTTTACAAAATTTTTGGAACAAAAATAAATGTTATAATATTATTAATAGCCTAAAAATTCTTCTTCAAAACTCATTTGCTTAAATTCTGCTTCCCTTTATTTTTAACTTAATAATTGTCAAACAGAATAAAGTTTTTCAAAAATAAGACTACATTACGATATAAATTTATTTTTACATAATTAAACTTTTAACCAGCACTATTTTGTGCATGTTACCACAGACACAACCACAAATTTCTATTAAAATATAAGACTGAGCATTAGTATCTGTGTGAAGTTCGGAAAACTTCCAGTGACAAGTGAGTAGTAAACATACTTACGCATATGGCATGTTTGGTTTTTGTCTATGTATGTATCTATATACATTTACAACACCATGTGTGTAATGTAGTTTTTGCGAATCTTTGCATGTATCTGTTTCATATATATATTTTCGTAAAACATATTTCCAGTAATTGTCAATTATAACTTCATACTTAACACCCATACTATCTATTCTAAGTATATGAACAACACACATATAAAGAACAATATTATTATCATCATAATTATTGTATCATATACAGCACATGCAGAATTTTACCAGAACATATAAAATAATTTAACACAAAATGGAAAAAAGTATATTCTCGTATGGATGCCAAAAAATAAAAGAAGGAGTTAAGTAGTTTTAGTTAAGAGTCAAATAAGTATAAATGTTTATGAAAATTCATAGATATTTATACTCAAACATACATACATTCATAGACAGTGTGAACGAAAATAATTATTTAATATTTTAATAGGCTTCATTGTAAAAAAATAAATATGTGTTAATTTAAGAATACTTAAACTAATAAGTTAATAAAATGTATTCGTAAATATATGCCCTTTTACTTTTAAGTATATGAAATCTACTAAATTCAGATTTATTTTGAGCATAAAATATATTGAAATAGTTTAGTTATAGCGAAAACATATCAGAACATTTTTAGTATCAAAACTAAACTAATTAAAATTTGGGAACGTATAACCCGTATACTACAATGACTGATTGCCAGACATAGCCAAAAAAAAAAAAAAATAAGTACTTGACAGATTTTACTCTTATACAATTTTAGTTATTTCTTGTTGTATTTATTAGTAAAAATGAAGGGTGATATCTCTAAATAACATAATTTAGAAATTATCCGTAACATACCAGCAAATAGCAAACCTGAAAGATACTAAGATGGACCACCATGCTCAGAATAATTTCTATGTATCAGGTCACTTTATAATTGATTGATCAATTTTGTTCAATATTTAGAAAGCATTCACATGATCATTTATTATTAAAAAAATATACACAAGTTTTGAGACAAATTTACTCTTATTTGTATTAAGTGATCTTGTGATTATGTTTTAGTTAAATTTAGTTAAAGTTTTCGAAACAAAATTTTGCATCGGTGAAAAAATACAGGAAATACTACATAAATTCTATAAACGTGTGTAATCAATTAGTCAAATATACAATTAGTTAGAACTAACTACTTTTTTCCATTCAATAGTCAAATGTATTGCAAATTTAAAATATATATTTTTTTTCTCCTAAATGTGCTCGGGAGAATAAAAATTGGCTCCATCTTAAATTAAACCATAATTTTTACTGTAGATGTCCAACATTTTTTGTCTCCTTTCTGTCTATTTATACCCTACATCATCATAGGTAGGGAAGGTATTACGCGTTTGTGCTGATGTTTGTAACATCAACAAATATAGGTATAAAACCCACCTTAATTTATACCAATCGGCTTAGAATCAGGTTTTGAGTCGATTTAACGATGTCCGTCTGTCCGTCCATATAAATCTTGTAATCAAACTACAGGTCGCAATTTTGAACACAAACGGTGACGAGCTTCAATCAGCTGATCATGTTTTCTCATGCAATTCGACTTTGACGCACTGCCGCGTGTACATTTAACATAAGTATCGGCCTCACAATTGGCCTCAAGTCTAATAAAAGACCCCACCCCGAATTTTGATGTTCACAATCTATAAAGAAAAATATCTGTTCCTGTGCACCTCAGAAAAGAGGAAATACATCTAAAAATATAACTTTTGCATTTTCTTTCAAAGCGATTTTACAAATTTTATCATTTCTGAGATCTACGGTCTTTTGTTTGTTATATCAAATACAAATTACCCCTCTACACTCACTCCTTACCACTAATTTGTCAAGGCTTTTATGACAACTTTAAAGACTTCTAGGGACTATGTATGAGAAATTATAAACTCGACTAGTACATTTTTGTAGCCCCATAACTTGGCTATAAAACATGAGTGACTAATTTCCTATACCTATTACTTGGAAAATTTTTAACCTAAAAACTTATCATGGAACCATATTATCTTTGGTCCTAAATGGGTTAAAAATGTGACGTGATGGAAAAAACCGAAATGTTCCTGGTGATGGGGATACCTACAATATCTGCAACATTATTTCCCAGATACTTTTTTAGTATTGACCTGTGTAATTAATTAAAAAAAGGGAAAATAAATCTCTTTATTCTAAAACAAATTAAAAGGATATTTTCATAATAAAGAAAATTATAAACTTTATTTTAAGGGGAGATTTAAAAAGTTATTTCTTCTGTAGTTCTTTTTCAGCTATAATTATCAACCAACTTTTTTCAAATGTCAACACTGTGTTATTTAAAATCAACAGTTTTTAAGTTTTTTTTTTTTTTTTTTGCTTAGAGAGATAAATAAAATTATTAAAATAAATATATTAATAATTTTGTTTCAATTATTCTCTGTCACTCTGTACTAGTCACTTACATTCACCATTTCCATAAGTCTCTTTGGCACTAATATAAATACAATTTTTTTTGGTATTTTTTTTCCCATGATTCTCTTTAGTGGTAAAATTTATGATAATTTTAAATGTCTGCATGCAAGTTATCAGATACCGACAGTAATATAAAATAATTAATTCTTTTTGGTGAAAATTTAATTTATTAAATTAATTCATTTATTAAAGAACTTATTATAGCGCAGAAAATTTTATAAATAGAATGCATTTTTGAACAATTTGTATGTACATCAAAAATAACTATCACAAAAATATTTCATTCAGTGTAAAAACTTGATCTTGGTATAATTTTATAATTTTTTTGTGCATAAATATTTTGATTTTTGTTTGAAGTTTAAGCTACAATTAGATTAAGTAGATTATTAAGCTAAAAAAATCATAATAACACGAAAAAAGAAAATATAGTCGGTCAAGACCGACTATATGATACACTACACCATTGCGTATGAGCATAAAAATTCGGGAAGGGGATTTATAACACCTGTGGCCAATTGTAGACCAACACTTTTACTAAATCTATAATAAAATATACAAGTACAGAATAATGCGTTAATAATAACATCCAGATGATTTTATGCATTATAGGCGAACTATGGTAAATTATGGACCTATTCTTATAAAGTTTTGCGATGTTGTTTCTACTTACATAAATCTTATTTCTGTCGAATATTAATTTGATATTAACATTCGTTTGGGATTTATGCACGTTAAATTGATTTTCGGAACAGGCGTTTATATTGGGGCTATGGTTAATCGTGAACCGATCTTCTTAAAATTTGGTACAAAGACTGATACTTGTACAAAACTTCTTTGTTTAAGGCATTTCTGAGTGTTGAAACTCTATTCTGGGGGGACATTTGTATGGGGGGTAGGTGAAATAATGGACCGATCATAACCAATTTCAATAGTCTTTGTCCTTGTATCAAAAAAGTCCTATGTGCCAAAGTTCATTGAATCATCTTCAAAATTGCGCACAAGGTTTACATGGACAACCAGCCGTCCAGGCAACCAGACGGACGGACGGACATCGTTAGATCGATTTAAAAAGTGATTAGGAATCTAATTTTTTCTATGCGTTACAAACATCAGCACAAACACATAATACCCCAACCACCTATGATGGTGTAGAGTATAAATACCCTGCAGTCAATGGTAGCAGTTGCGTACAAGTTACCTAACCGACTACATTAGGGTACCACAAGTCACTTTATTAGCAACGTGACTAATCACTTTAACATGGGCTTGTACTAAGAAGAAGTCTATTGCCACCTAAACGACTTCCTAGTGTCACTTTTTTGCTCACACAATAACCTACACGACTACCGAAGGATCAATAAAATGACAAATAGGCACTTCAATGACCAAAAGGTTTTACATACACAGTCAGTGTAACGGCTACAAAGTGTAACTTTTAGATGCACACAACCACTTTACTGCACGCTAAGAAAAAATATGGTGAATAGCAACCATAATCGAGTACTGTCATATTATGGTTAGATTTTATGGTTGTTTGTAATTTATATTATGGTTAGATGTAGCACCATAATATGGTTGAATCATAATAAAAATATTTTTGATCTGCAACCATATTTTTGTTGTATATGTACTTGATTCATGTAAATAACAATAATATTGTTAAATCACAATAAAAATATTGTTGATCTACAACAATATTTTTGTTGTATATATACTTGATTCATGTATACAGCAATAATATGATTAAATCGCAATAAAAATATTGTTGATCTACAACAATATTTTTGCTGTATATATACTTGATTCATATATACAGCAATAAAATGGTTAAATCATAATAAAAATATTGTTGATCTACAACAATATTTTTGTTGTATATATACTTGATTCATGTGGTTACAAATTGCTAATACACTCAATGGTGACCGATGGAGAGCGGCAGGTGGCTATACACCAATGAATCTTACTTTCTAAAAGCGGGTTAATCGCCACCAAATAAAAAATTAAAAAATCTGATTTATAATATACATAAGTTTATGATAAATAGAAATAAACAAATGTGATTGATTTTATTCTTTTAAGGCTCCGAGCCTGCATCTATTACTTTAGAAACAAAGCACAAAAAATAATACTAAAATTCTATTATCATGCTTTTAGCACACGTTTTTTTTTCTGTTTTATTGCACTGCTATATTTATATAGATAGCAACAAAATGTATCTATTGTCTCAGCAATCTCAAGGGAAGCTCTGCTTTTTTAAGTTTTCAAAGTCAAACTTACACTACATACATACGTACATAGTACATATTCCAAGCAAATTCTTGAAGGTGTTTTCATGAAATTTCACTTTAAAGTATTTTATTATTAACAGTAACAACTAAATTAAAGTATAATTTACAGTCACGAGAAAAAACTTATATTTTGTCTGTTTTAAATCTAATTTAATTAAAGAGTTAAACTTTATTTTTATTAATACATATTATTTAATATTAATAATAAAACAAATCTATTAATTTAGAATTTGTAAGCAAATTTAAACGGAACGTGTTTAAGTGAATTTCCCCAATTTAGCTGTTTAAAGATTTAGCTTATTATTTATTTAAGCTAAATGTTGTTTTTATTAATTCACGTAACTTTTGAGATTTAGTTGTCCGTAGAAATATAGTTTTTGTAAAATATATAGAACAAACGTGGTATTAAGACATAAGTGGCAAGAATGAAATGTAAAAAAATACATAGTACTCATAGAGCACTTGAACTTTAACTGATGACCTGTTTCGCTGATTTGTTGACTTGTAGTTATACATCTTTTTTTTTTTCATTATTTTGTGGAAATGTTGTGGGTCGCTCTTTAAAGTATGTACTTTAATATTAAGTGGACACATAGAGAAATAATTCGTATTTTTAATTAAATGCCTGAGGCCTTAATGTTGTATGCAAATAATGGTTTGCGGTCAAATTATTTGTTAGCATTAGAAATTGTTTGAAAATCCATGAACTGAAAATTTTCTACAGGCATTTATAAATATTTGGTTTTAAAAGATTTAAAGTTGTAAAGGAATATGATAGAATATGCTAAGTATAATTTTAATGGCTGCAGATGAAACATTTTAAATGGCAAAGAAACTTTGATTTTGAGTTTTGTACTCGATTTTTTCTTTTCGTTTTACAGCGGATATTATTAGGTTCTTTCAGATGTTATAAAAACATGTTTTTAGTAGTTTGTAATCTATATATCTCTAATATAATTCTTTACATTTTTGTCTACATATACATATGTAATTTTTATTTTTATTTCTTTCTCTTGACTTAAATTTTCTACAATTTCTCATATTTAAAATTCTCTTTTTTAAAAAAATTTGAAATTAATACAAAATAATTTTTGACCCAATATTTATTTAAGTGTAAGGCTTTGTTACAATTTTGCTTTGATCAAAAACAAACTCTCTTTTTATTTCATTTCTCTTTTGTATTGCACGGCATTGTGAGGCGAATATAAAAATATAAATGAGTACTTGACATCAGTAGTGTAAAGTGGCAAGTAAATACAAATACAAATACATAGAATTTAAAATTACAACTGTATATGTATGTCTATGAATTAAATAAAATCCATGTCATTGTACCCTGTAGTTTTACAAACACTAACTATTTTTGTGCTCACTGGTAATACATAAAATTGTTTTATTAAATAAATATTTGTATTAATAAATATATATAGGTAAATAAGAACTAGCGAAATAACTAGAGAATAGTAGTCAAATATATATTTCAGTTCTATAAACAGATAAATAGTTTAGTTCTCACTGGTTAATGAATTCATCAACTCAGACCTATTTGAATTAACTATAGTGTTTTAATTTTCCTTTTTATTTGTATTAGTAAATATAAAAATATATTT
Organism: Protophormia terraenovae; assembly: GCA_951394005.1. NCBI lineage: Eukaryota > Metazoa > Arthropoda > Insecta > Diptera > Calliphoridae > Protophormia > Protophormia terraenovae. The sequence goes on along the minus strand of OX596076.1, from coordinate 104,930,204 downwards.
TTGTATTTGAGTATGGTCTCTAGTTTAATAGCAAAAAGTGCTTGTGTAAATAGATTTGTAATTTTTTTCTTTCAATTTATTTACAAAAATTGTAAAAATAATTTATGAAAACAAAGAAACAAACAAAAGCAAAGGTATAAATATTTATAGAATAAAGGCATAAAAGAATATAACTTACCAGAAAAGAGAAAATAAATGTAAAAACGAATAATGATTATAACCAGGGCAATCAACAATATGCTCCAAAAAATGTTTTATTCTTTTTAATTCGGATAAGTAACTTAGCCCAGTAAAAAATATGATTTTTTTTTTATTTATTTTCGGTTGCCCTGATTATCACAATAAATAACGGCGACACTGAAATTAAAATGAAAAACTAAACTAGAATAAAATTCAATTAATAAAAAGAAATGACATTTAAATTAAACTATTGTAAGGATTTATGGGTATAGTAACTAAGGGAAAATGACTTTCTGTTTTTTTCCTGGGAATTTTTATCAAAAAGAAGTTAAACAAAAGAGAAAAGAATAAGTCTATAGTGAAAATAAAAACTTAAATTTAAAAGGAAATTAAAAGAGAAAAGTACATTTGTATATGTAATTAAGATTTCTATGTTGGATGATATATATAAGAAAATTAGTTTGGAGGTTTAACTTCATATAGATATACTATTTCTGATTTAAGTAAATGCATACGAAAATTTCTTCTATTTAAATAAAAAAATTATATTTATCACATTTGGTATTTATTACATTTATTTAAAATAAATATAAAGTTTAAACTCTTACTACATATTAATTGCAGGCCTGATATATTATTTTCAGCTTTGAGATTTTAGAACATACATATAAACTAAATTCGAAATATTGATAAAAAAAGAAAAATAGCTCACATTAAAAAAGGTCTACTTTTGGCAGTATATGCTAATTAAACTTGATTTGTTCTCTCAAATAATCTCAGTATTGATAACTTTCAAAAATTATAAAATATGTATGTTTTTTCTATCCATTCCCACTATAACAGTAATGAATCTATGTATATTGGATTTAAGTCGTTTTACTAACAAATTTTTATCCGCTCAATAGTTTGGGAGATATTTCAAAATAAGTGTCAAAAAAAAATTTGTTCATGCTAAATTCAAGATTTCTTTTTTTTTTTTACTAAAACTTCTATTTAAAAGTGAAAACATCAAAAATACTTCAGTTTATCATCTTTATCTCAAAGCTGGCAAAACTACGAGTAAATAAAGCAACATATCATAAAAATGTATACACAAATCTTGATGCATATCTACAGTTAAGTGGAAATACACTAGTGGGCAAAAAAAATATTTTTTTTTTTTTCGTCTTAAATAAAAAAAAAAAATAAAAAATAGGTGGATTAGATAGAATTTAACGTGCTAAATAGGTATCAACTTTTACTTTTTTTCTATCATGTATTGATTTTTTTTATGGGCATGACTACTATAACTCGAGAACGTTTTGTCCTATTAAGATATATTAAACTCCAATATATAGCGACTTAAATTATCTTTGAGCTAAATTTTTGCATAATTTTTTTGTACAGTGAAAATTTTAATCCATAACTCTGAAATTTTTGAGCGAATAAAAGCGAATTGTGACATACCTTGAAGCCAATTTTCGTATGCATCTTTTGGTGTACCATTTATCAAAATCGTGTAAATAGTTCTTGAGTTATAGTCGAAATTGTACAAACCATTCTAGAGTTTTATAGTCTGACCGCTGAATATTATTAAAAAAAAGTACGTGATAGAAAGAAAGCTAATGCAGATTCTTTTTTAACTCGTCAAAATCCACCTAGTCCACCTATTTTTGTTTCAAGAAAAAATAAAAATAAAAAAAATGTTTTTTTGCCCAACACTGTATTTCTACTCAATTGTATGTAACATGGGTATTTTTACTTAAATATGAATAAAATCAAGATTTGTACATCAATTTTGAAGATACATACCTTATTTTATTAACAGCATTACCAGCTATAAGATAAAGATAATAAACTGAAACATTTTTGATGTTTTTATTTATTAAAAGAAATTTAAATTTTTAAATTTTTTGTTTTTAAATTTTTTTGATTATACTCTTTTAGTAATATTTAGCTTTAAATGTTTATAACTCCTTAAGTATACCTAGAATTTCATTGATTTAAAAACTAGTATAAAGTTTATTACGATAAATATTGTAAAGTATATTGTAGGAATCAAAAATATTTTTTTTGCTAATGATGCACTCACGAAAAGAATGCAATTTTCGGATGCATTTTTAAGAAATTTCTACCCTTTCTACCGCAAAAAACAAATTATGAAATATTATAATTAAAATTAATTTTGAAATAAGCTCACAAAAATTAAAAAATACAAAAATTTAAAAAAAAAAACAAATTTTTTATATGAAAAAATTTTAAGAAATATTTAAAAAAAAAAATTTAAATAGTGAACTATTTTGTCCCAGAACAATTTATATTGCAATTTTTAGCAAACATAATAATGATTTTTATATCAGAAGAAGAAAAAAATTGAAAGGGTAGACATTTTTCAAAAATGGATCCTAAAATTGCATTTGCATTATGAATGCATTTTTAAATTATAATATTATTTTTAAATTACTACATTAAAAGACGACATATTAATCTTCTTCATGCAGTTTAAATCATTAAAATCCGTTAATAACTTTTAGAGATATTGGTGTTTAAAGTTAGACACTTTTGCGATTTTTTTCACTTTTCGAAAAATCAAAATCACGACAAAATTGGAGATATTTATTTACGATGTATATATATATATATATATATATATATATATTTTTTTTTTTTGCTGTTCAAGTTATTCAAAAACGCATAGGAATGCCTACGGGTTATACTTTAACTTACATTTGCTATTATTCTCAGTAACTATGTATTTGTTAAATTTTTTTTTTCTTAAAATAGAAATTAAAAAAAAAAATAAAATTATATTTAAAGTTTGTAAAGAAAACTCATGTCTAACATATAGAAGAATATATATATATATATATATTTATATATTTATATATATTTTTTTTTGCTGTTCAAGTTATTCAAAAACGCATAGGAATGCCTACGGGTTATACTTTAACTTACATTTGCTATTATTCTCAGTAACTATGTATTTGTTAAATTTTTTTTTCTTAAAATAGAAATTAAAAAAAAAAATTAAATTATATTTAAAGTTTGTAAAGAAAACTCATGTCTAACATATAGAAGAATTGCCAGGAATGCAAATGTGTCACAAAATGCCGATTTTTAAGTATAAAAAAAAAAATTGTAAAGGGTTCAAGATCACTGAGAAGAAACTTGGTAAGACCGCATACAAAATAATACGAATTTGAAGAGAAAATAATTTATCTGTGGAAGGATAACTGTTCATACATAATATTGCTTTGTAGTTTTATTAGAAAAATTAAAAAGGGTAACGTAATTATTCGCAAATAAAAAAATTCATACTAGGAATGAGAAAAAATAAAAAAATTTTATTTTTTTTAGAAGCAAATGAATTTACTAACATTATAGTGGTCGGCAAAAAAAAATTTTCGTTCGTCCTTCAAAAAAAAAAAAAAAAAAAAATGAAAAAATAATGTGAAATAATGCTTTCAGTGATCCCAGAAAAATCTTAAAAAAATAAAAAATTCACCAATATAAATTTTGCATGTATCAAACGATAGCTAAATTAAAATTAATGATTCTCAGAAAAAAGATTTTAAATAAGATAAAATTAACGATTTATTAAAAACCCCTGAACTCAATAAAGTGCGTCAATTTCTGTAAAGACAAAAGATGTTGCAAGTATACACTCCTAAAATTAAAGATTTATGTGCCTTAAACTAATTCCCAAAATATTGGGAATCAATTATTTCACTTTCGTGAGCTGGACCAATTTTAAAGTACCTTCATCTTATTTTCGATTAAAACTATACACAACTTTTAGTTTTTGATTAAAAGAAATCCAACATATAATAGGTAACTCTCAGATGTCATTGAAAATATGGTCTCTCGAGCTTTTTCCTGTTCTGATTATTAAAAATAATAAATAAATTTTATAATAATATGAAACTGACAGACAGCCGGACAGAAATCATCAAAGCTTTAGTTGGCGTAAGTCTGTGTCAGTTAATTTTGGTGTAACTAGTCTTGGGATGTACAGTTTCAGACGGCATATCATAAGCATATAATATTAAATAATTTATGTTTAAATTTTAATATTACCATTTTCTCTAAGAATATTAATAATATTAACTTGTATGAAAAATTATTTACATAGGTAATTTTGTTTGAGCATTTTATATATGGTATTACATAGGTAATTTTCTAAATCCTAAACTAGTCGAGATATCGACAAATGCTTTGGTGGTATATATAACTAGTAGGGGATCTAAATGCAGCAATAAAAAAAATTAAAAATTTGTGCATAGGTAATTCAGTCAGAGCAGGGATGATATTTTATTAAAAACTAATGAAAAATAAATATAAAATATAAATATAAATATAAAACTTGAATATAAAAATGTTTGAAAAACAAAATTGTATACACTAATTTTGCGCTTTCCTAATTTGTGGGAACGCGGAATGTTTAAAAAACTTAAAAATATAGTTTTGGACTAAAAAGAGCACTTTAACTATATATAACATTTTTACGAAATATAATCATAAATAAATTTTTTCCTACCTTATAAAAAATTACATACTCGAGGGGACCCACTACATGATTATCAGTGAGAATTTTAGTATATTTCCCAACTGTCAAGGGGTTCTTCTACCACTTAATAGAGAGCCCTGTGAAAATAAAGTTCTTTGGTAATGAACGAATGAGTTAAACGGTTAACATGCAAACAGAATTGATTTCCTTTTTAGTGACTGTAGAGACCCTAAAATGTAAGAGACTGTTTTTTTTTTTTATTTATGTTCTAAATGCAATTATTTTCGGGGAAACTTTATTAGATACGTATTTAATATCACTTCTTAGCAAGTGAAGAAGTATTATATTTGATTACTCCTAAGCTGCCAGCCACCAGTTTTCTCAGACAAACAAAGAAGTAAAATTGTACATTTATTTATTTATTTTTTTTCTTGTAATAACCAAAATAAAATTGCAAAATATGAAAAGAAAACAATCTAAATTATATTAAACGAAATTAAAAAATTATCATAAAAATACTACGTAAAAATATAATTTTATATTAGAAAAAGAGTGCCAAAAAAAGGTATCTTTCAAGTTTTTGCTTCATAAAATAATAATAATAAAAAAAAAAAAAAAAATATATAGACATCAAATTCATCCATGTGAATTTCACTGTTAAATTTATAACCAAATAAATATAATAAATTTTGTTTTTAAGTGAAGAATAAAATAATTCTTACTAAAATTAAAAATACATTTCTCTGTAATACCACAAAAGATTTGACCTTTGGATTTCTATGCCAGTTTTAAGAGTAAATTGCTCTACAACACCTTTAGGGTATTTTAAAATAAAAACAAAATTCTAGAAAACATTTTTTTTTCAATTACTCCTTTTTTTAGATGAATTTGCAGAATATGCTGTAGACACCTAGTTAGAGATGTATGAATGAATGACTGGCTGGCTAAATGAATGAATAAATAGTATAGAAAAATGTACGTTGTGTCTCTTTGACACCATAGTAACAGTACGGTACTAAACCGGTCAACAGCACTTTTTTAATTCAATTATTCAATTTAAAAACATAAAAAAAGAAGCGCGACATCTGATTCTTTTTTTTTATTTTTTATTTTGTATGTATTTACTACGAATATAGAAATTTTAAACTATAGGTATTTAGTATAGTATTTATTTATGTATGTACTTACATTATGTGGTGCAGAATCACCAGCAAGTAGCAAGTGATACAAGTACATTAAGTTGAAGCTTAAAATCATTTATAAACCATTCATCATTATGTCCGGACGTGAAATATTTTAAACGAATTTTTTTTTTAATTTTAATTTATTTACAAATATTTCGGGAAGTGTAATAAATATTAGTATTAAATAAGTGATTTAAGTTTATTTTGTAGTATTTATTACAAATATTCACTTGTTTATTTATTAGCTTTCGTTTTTTTTTTTTTTACATGACATTATTTATTACTACAACTTGAAATTCAATTAATAATGTCTCGTTCAAATTCAACTTGCAGTACCACTACGGATTCATTGCCATCAACATCTTCGGCAGCATCAACTAGTGATACAACACCTTTAGCCGCCACAACAACATCTTCATTTGCTACTGCTGCCGCTTCAACAACAATTTCCTATAGGGATGAACAGCAGCAGCCAGCACCAGCCATTGTTGTAGCTAATCAAAAACCAGTAGTTCGTCATCAGTTAAGTAGTCATCATCACTATCATTTACCACATCAATTCCAACATCCACACCATCAAAATCATCATACCCACAATCACGGTGTCGTACCAGTACCAACACCCACAGTACCGGCTTCTTATACAGCATCCAGTTTGTTACAAGAATCCCGTCATATGCGAGCCGCCAGTGGCAGTGGTGATGAATCACTATTGAGACGCCCTGCCTCTTCGCCACCGCCACCTGTGACACCATCACCAAACTTATTAGTATCCTCGGAGACCGTATCACACGAATCTGTATCACCGGCTAAGTCGACAGCTCGTATACGTGATTCTGGTTCTCAGCATCGTGTGACAATCGATGAATCAAATTTGCCAGTGGCCTCATCATTGAGTGGTGTTTGTGGTGGAGGCGGTGGTGGGGATGGTGATGGTTCTGGTCCTCCGTCACCGGGTACTTCGTCAAATCAACATTTAACAGGCGTTGAACATCGATCTGACCATTTGGCATTGATGTATCATTCTAGTCAATTGACTAATTATCCAGTATTACCAGCGATTAAGAGAACTCATCGCCCTTCATTCATTTATCCACCAATGCCGAGAGTTAGAGCGTAAGTAGATAAACATTTTTTTATATATTTTATTTAATTATCCAGCAAAAAACGATGAAGTTCTTCCAAAAAAAAATATTTTAAAATTTTTTGGAAGTTTTTAATAATTACTTCCAAAAAAGTGAAAATAAATGATTTTTTTCCGGGAAAAATGGTAATAATTTCTAACAAAATTTAAATTTTAAAAATGTTAAAGAATTTTTATTAAATAATAACAAAAATTCTTCAGAATATGGCAAAAACTGAATTTTTATTAAAAAACTGTGTAAACATAGTTTTAAGAGAAGTGCTTCAATGAACCAATGAACAAGAAGTATAAAAGAATAACTTCCTTCCAATGACAACACATTGTTAAAATCATGACTTTACATTCTTTATTCTTTATTTTTAAATAGATTCTAGTACAATATTAATATTTAAAATAAAAAAAAAGTTCTACATATTTTTTAGAAGCAGTTCGTCTGTCTTGTGTAATTTTCCGATTTTTTTAATGGACTATTTGAATGTGTTACGAGTATTTATCATCCATTTACAATTATATTATACAAAAAATACAAAAAATTATTTATTTGTTGTTTTTTTCTCTTCAAAAGTTGTTGAATAGCATATAAGACTTTCTGTAAAACCAGTGACAAACTTTATCCTGATAAACAATAGTTTATTTTTTCTTGGTAAAAATTTATAAAAAAATATAAAAATTTTTAATATAAAATAAAAATAAAATATCAAAATTTTTCAACTAATTATTTTTCAAAACATGAAATATTTCAGTTACGATTTAATTAACATTTGCAGTGTGAATTAAAGTTCAAGAATTTTGTATTTTCAATAACGTTTATATTAATAATAAAAATACTACAATTAAAAATTATAATTATAATTAATTATTATTTTTTTTTTTATTTAATTTTGCTTTAATATTTTAACTTGTGTGATTATTGAAAATTTTTTTAATTATTTTAAAACTTTTTATTCACTTTCAAGTTTCTTTTTTTGAATAATAAACGAAATTAATTTCCATTTGTTCCTTCAAAATCAATACAAAACTTTCTTCATTTATCTTTGGTTAAATGAAAGTACGAGCACTGAATAAAATAAAATTTCAATAAACTTTCAACGATTTTATAAATTGTTAACACTTAGCAAATAAAAATACTCATACACCTACACAGGTGCATTAAAAAACTGTATTCAGTTTGGGAAGGTGTGCTTATAAAATTAAGTAACTTCTAAATATATCATTTAAAAAAAAAAAAAAAAAACATAATTGAACGCTGAAATTTTTTAAAAAATTTGAGCAATGAAAAACGTGGCTGGATTCCAACTTGAATCTAAATAAAGAAAAATATAGATATTAAACTTGAATTATGCCTGAATAAAATTTGATATAAAAATATTGACCCTTGATTAAACGCTGCAAACAATGTTGTCAGATTTTTTAGAATCTCTGTCACCAAATGGTTAATCAGAAATCGCCAAAAATCGCAAATTTATTTTTTTAGTTTTTATTAATTTTGTATAAATAAGAGTTCAGTTTAAATAAATCCAATGATAATTGCAGTAGTAATTGAATGACAAATAAATTTATAATTTAAAATAATTTTTCTAACTTATATTTCCATCTCTAACAATTTTTTAGATATTTTATTGTCAATGAATCGGTACGAAAAACGCAAGGAATTTAAAAATACTTATCGGTAGAAAAAGTTAAATTAATGTTATTTCCTACAGTTTAGTTTTCGGACAATAATATATATTTTTTTATACGAAAATATATATATTTTTTTTTCATTACAGAACATTTTCTTAAACTCAGCATATTTTTGGAGATAAAAAAATATAAGAAAAACAATGAAAAATTCTTTAAAATAGAATTTTAAAACAATTTCGTTCCATACTCTATATTGTTAATTTTTAAGCAATTTTTTATTAACTTTGGCAATTCAAATGTGAAGGATTTTTATAGGTATAATTTTTTGGACCTACTTGTCCAAAAGAAAGATCGGATATCTTTAATCAACCGTAGGTACCTTTAAAAATATCTACTGGCAAGACTGATTTTTACCTATTTTTTATTTCTAAAAATGTTTAGCAACATATCAATTTTGTTTAAATTTTAATTTTTTGTGTGTAAAAAACATAAAAAATATATATGTATACTTACAAGTTAAATATGTATATACGAGCGGATAAGCTTGGCAATGCCAGAAAAAATAATACATATAATAATAACAATAATAATATCAAATCTTTAAAAAAAAAGTATATGGACACTTTTCCTGTTCCTAATAAATGTTAAAGGTTTGAAGTCGTTAGTATCTGATTTAATAATAGTGATTAATCACTATTATTAAATCAGATAAAATAGTTTTTCATAGGTCGATAGAAACCAACTAATGCCATATGGACCTTTTGTGATAATTTTTAAGATTCATTCAATTTTACATTATACGGTTTTCGTGTCGTCTAATATTTATTTAAATTTTTTTTTGTTTTATAATTTTTGAATTTTTTTTATACTTCTATACATTTATGCTTAAAAAAAGTTTTTCTAAGTGATCTGAAACTTTTATTTTTTAATAGATACATAAATATATTTCCGTAAAAAGTGCTTTCCATAAAAGTAGGGCATATCACAAAAGCTTATAACATAATTATCAAACTGAGCAATTGTTTGATGTAAGATGGTGGTTGAAAAAAATCTTTTTCCAAAAAAAAAAAAAAAAAAAAAAATAAAATATATATATATATATATATATATATATATATATATATATATATATATATATATATATATATATATATATATATATATATATATATATATATATATATATATATATATATATATATATATATATATGTGAATGTGAATTATTATTTTATTATTAAAAAAAAGTGGAACCACTGTGCAATTTATTTCCTACCAAATTCCATAAAGGTCTATTAATTTAAAGTATGAATTCTACAAGTAATAATCGCCTATGTGTCTTTTTCTTAAAAAACCACTCTTCGGACATGTTTAACAGATCGACCAAAAGAATATGAATAGACATACAAAAACGATTTCGTCCCTAGCCATGTACAGTAGGTAAGAATCAAACATTTTTGCAAATTAATCTGTAACTTCCAATCGGCTATTTGGATTTACATGAAGCTTCACAAAGGAGTAGCAGAGGAGTGTACAATTTTAAATTTAAGAAGAGAGTGGAGTTATGTGTGCTCAAATTAGGGTACCTCTGACATAGAACATTTTTAATCTCTCGCAAAATTTTTTGTTTTTACCTGATTTTAAAGATTTTCTAAATTTTGTCTAGCTAACGTAATACTTAATTTTATACGAAAATATTGAAATCAATATCATTTATAGAACTATAACTATGCTACTTTAAAATTTAATTATCACGTAAGTAGAATATTAAACCATTATGAAATTCTTCAATATACCACTCAAAATCATTAGTTTTTTTTTTCAAAAACTAATGACGGACTCCACCCTTTTTAAAAAGTTGAATATCTGTTATTAGATTTAAGTTTTTTTTTTAACCTGCATTAGAAAGAAAAGAAGTTTATACACATTTGTATGAAAAGCGAAGCTGTGTAAGATATTAAGGACACAAACACAACCTTTTATCTTTCATTCGTACTTTTGGGACTTTAAAGCCATTTTAACCCATACTTTATTAAGATACATATTCTAATGATTCTTGCAATTTTCCCTTAAAATCTTGTTCGATGTTAAATATTTTAACAGATAATAGAAAAATATCCTAGACGAAAATATTTTTTGTTTTCTTGTTAATAAAAAAAAAAATATATATAAATTTAAACAAGCGAGAATTTTATATTCGGTCTGGCCGAATCTATATACCCACCATCAACATTTTAAAATTTTACGTTATGTGGAAGGTGGGCGGACGACGCCCATTTTTTGTTTTCGAGTTTACATTGATCCTTGAACTATTTGTACAAAATTTCGTTGACATTTTACCTAATATGGGAGATGGGCGGCAAAGTGGCGGACCACGCCCATTTTTGGTTTCCAAGTTTATATCGACCCTCGAACTATTTGTACAAAATGTCGTTGTCGTACATGCTTTTGTTTAAGATATATCAGTAAAAAAGTATGTGTTTCTAGTATTTAGCCTATAACTTTTTTGTTTATTACAGACGGACGGACATAGCTAGGTCGACTCAGAATCTAGCCAGGACCCAGAAAATATATACTTTATGGGGTCTTAAATAATTTTTTGACATGTTACACACGGAATGATAAAATCAATATACCCCTATCTTTTTGATGGTGGGTATAAAAATCTACAATTGACATTTGATTCACTTGAAATTTACGAAAAAGATCGCTATAAAAACGAATTTTAATTACGTCTTATTACGTTTATTTTTTAGTAACTTAATCAGCGTATAAGTAATATAAATTAATTACAACAAGTATGCGCAACCATATCCTACAAAGCACTCCCCTTAATATAAAACTTTTTTCCTTAGGATAACTTCCCCAATTTTGAAAACAAATAATAAATCTTTCTTTCACATGCTCGTATTTTTCTAAAGACACAAAGAAATTTTCTAAAAAGGCGATGGCATGAATGGATTTAAAACAATCTAAGGCAATAAAGAGACAAATAACCAAATGATTTATGACTAGACAAAACTTGGAGAGAAAATATACGAAAACATGCATACAAATTTTTGCCTCAAGTATATGAGCAAGTGTAAGTTGATTGTATGCAAAGTGTAGATACAGAAACATAATCATAGTACTATACATACATATGTATGCATGTTTAGAGAATAATCTTGATGACTGACTGTATAATAATTATTTGTTGCTACAATAAAAACAAATACTTCACACTATCATAAAACTAAGTAGATACAAATTAAAAAAATAAGAAAAGAAACTAAAAGGTGTTGTCTGTCTACATTTCGAATACTGTTGGCTTTGGAAAGAATATAAAATCATTTAAAAACAAAGTAATTGTTTAGTAACAACGAAAAAAAAAAAAAAAATCACATATACGTATGAATACATACGAAAAAAGTGTTCGTGTATGTGAGTATTAGAATATTAAGTTTTACATACATAGAAATCTACAAGGCATTGTTGGTAAAAAAAAGGTTATTGCACCAAAATTGCTCCAATTTTAAGTAGTTTTTGTTGTAGTTGTATTGTAAACAAGGAATTAAATGCAACAAATAATTATAAAACCAACTAAAAAATATTTAAATTGTAAATGCAAATGCCCAAAAAAAAAAAAAAAAAAAAAAAAAAAAAAAAAACAATGCATATCCTTTTAACCACCCAATTTGTATAGAGAACATTTAGCTTTATTTTAGAAGAGTATTTGCAAATATGCCTTTTTATCGCGTTTTTAAGAGGAAAATTATTCAATTGAAAAAAATATAAAAATTATAAAAAAAAAAACAAGTAAGAAAGATATAGTCGGTCATGCCCGACCATATGGTATCCTACACCAATGTTTATGTTCACCAAAATTCGGGAAGGGGCAAGTTGTGGACCGATAACTATATTAAGTGTAAAATAAAACACACGAATATAGAATATTTCATCGATGCTAACATTCACATATATTTATGTAATTTTGGGTGATTCCCGAAATTAAGCCTTATATGGGAGCTATGGTAAATTGTGGACCGATCTTCATAAAATTTTGGAATGTCATTTATACTCAAAAAATTTTGTTTGTGTCGAATATTAAGTTGATACTAATATTTTTATGAGATTTATGCAAGTTGAAGTGATTTTCTGAAGAAGGGTTTATAGGAGGTTTAAGGGGACGATCATGAACAAATTCAATAGGCTTCGTCCTTGTGTAAAAAAATAAAAAATGAAATTTGCACAAACACATAATACCCCAACCACCTATGGCGGTGTACGGTATAAATAGTAATGATATTCTCCCTGATCTATTTTTAGAAAAAACATCAAAAATGTAAAATTTTTATACCCACCATCAAAAAGATGGGGGGGTATATTGATTTTATCATTTAAAGTGTAAAACGTCAAAGGAATCGTTTAAGACCCCATAAAGTATATATTTTCTGGATCCTGGTTAGATTCTGAGTCAATCTAGCTATGTCCGTCCGTCTGTTGAAAGCAGGATAGGGCTCGAACGGGGCAATGTAGGGGGACGAAATTTGGCACAAATATTTATCTAATATAATTATTGAAAATCGGTTAATAAATAGAAAAGTTATGGGATAAAAACTTAAAACACAGGGTGTCCATTTCATACTTTTCTGCTGATATCTCTTAAACAAAAGCATGTATGACAACGAAATTTTGTATAAATAGTTTGAGGGTAAATATAAACTTGGAAACAAAAAAGGGGCGTGGTCCACCCAATTTAACGCCCATCTCACATATAAGGTAAAACTTCATCGAAATTGTGTTCAAATAGTTCAAGGACCAATGTAAACTCGGAAACAAAAAACGAACGTGGTCCGCCCACTTTACCGCCAACCTCCCATATAACGTTAAATTTGAAAAAGTTGATGGTGGGTATTTAGATTAGCCGAGCCGAATATAACATTCGCGCTTGTTTGAATTGATTTTAGAACCTAAATTAAGCCCGTCAAGCTTAAAAACTGAAGAAAATGAGGCCAAAAAATTAGAGAAATTTGTTGTTTTGACCTAAATATCTCTTTAATTAAGTTTAAAATTAGTTTACAACAAAATCAAAAGGAAAAAAAAAAAAAATTACATACCCGACTTGACCAACTATGTCTTTTATTTTGAGTCCAAGAGCATAAGGGTCTTAATAAAAAAGAGGGACCGAATGGTTTCTTATAATATTACATGGTCTCCGTTCGTTCCTTTTTTTGTGTCTTATCTTCCAAACATTTTTTTAAAATCTTTTTCTTAAATTCGACTAATTTTTATCTTTAAAACTCAATGCTATAATTGTAAGTATTTTTTTTCAAAAACTTACTCGTACTCTTATGTAGCAATAACCTAAGAAGGTACTTATTATTGTAGTTATTGTGTGCGAGTGCTCAATTATTGTTGGTAGTTTAGATAATGTATGATTTCTCGCTTATTGTTGGTTTTTATTTTTTCCCTTTTATTACTGATTGCGTGTTGACAATTGTATAAATGTTAAGGTTTAACCCAACAAACATATAAGTTTAAACTAAAATTGAGGAAGATTTTAAAACATGCATTTTGTCAAAAGTTTGACTTTTACAAATGAATTAAAGAATAATAATATAAAAGGTGGATTTTAATTAATTTTTTTAGTGTATATATTTAAAATTCAATTAAAATAAATTTGAGCGCAGCCGAGTAGCGCTGTATCATACAGATAATAAAATTTTTACCCTATATTTTTTTTCTTCAGTTTTGTGCCTATAACTCTATTGTAATTTATAAATTGAAAAAATTCGTTTTGCATAGAGATATATCGGTAACTAATAAATGGATTTCTTCATTCCAAGAAAAGATTATGAATTATGAAGTCGCTAGCTTATATAGGGGCTTAAAAAGTCGAAAACAAATTCGTTTTTGGAGAGCTTTTCGATCTTTTGGCGTAATTTCGGTCATTAATAGATCCATTTTGCTGATTTTTATAAGCGTAATTTCTTATAATTTGACGTATAAAACTGATTTCAATAAACAGACCGCAGTGTCACATTTATCCAAATTAGAACGACAAAAATACGAAAATAAAAGCTTATTAATTGAAGTAATTCTTTTCGCATTTATTAGTAAACATATCATTTATTATGGAAAAAATTTTAAAAATATTAGAAAGTCTTTAGAGCGCGAATTATGAATTTTCAAATTTACACCTTTTAAATATATTTTAATTTTATTTACTTACAACTTTTGTAAAGAAGTATGTTAATTTCAACTTCTTATATCTTTGTAAATACTGCAGATAATGATACGATTTTTTTGGTATATAATAATAAATATATCGAAATTATTCTATAATAATTTTTTAGGTTAAAAAAATCTATACTGAAAATATTGTTTTGTATTAAAAAGAAATCATAATATTATTATTATTATTATACATATTTTTTTTTTTTTTGGAAATTATATTTTTAATGGACTGGAACTAAAAAGTTCCAACGAGTTCCAATTTGAAAATATGATTATAATATAAAAGTATATTTGAGAAAATTAGCTGTGACTTTTTGCAATTTTTTAAAATATGAGAATAAAATATGCGGTACCTCATATTAGCATTTTTTTAAGAATTATTAAAATATTTTAAGGTAATGGATAAAAATTTATTATACAAATGTTGTGCTAAGATTGATGTGACTAGATCTTGCTACGCCTACTTTTAAAATGTTCTTTATTTTAATAAAATTTACAAAAATATGTCTGAAATTCATACAAACAAAATAATTTTTTTAAGTATGGGAGTGGCTGTGATGCTTCCCACCCATTTTTAGTGGGAATGTTTACGACCTTATCTATTAACAGAATATACAATTTTAGACCTGGATTTTTGTCGTTTTAAAAATGCCAAATGTGACGCTGCACAGTGGGGCAGAATCAAAATTTTTTGAAAAGGAATCTGTAACTTCTGATCGGCTGGATGAATTTGCATGAAATTTGGTATATGCGTAGTAGAGGAGTGTAAAATGTTAAGTTTGGAAGAGGGACCAGAGGCGGAACTAAAGGGGCTCAAAGTTGGGTACCTTTGACATAAACATTTTTTAATCAATTGCTAAACTTTTGAGTCTAATTTCAAATATTTTTATACATCATTGTAGGCACTGATAAGACCTACAAAAAACATGCCTATTTATCTCTTATAGTTTTTGAGTTATTTGAATTTTTAAGTACCTCAATTTTGCATGTCCTTGGACCAGTTTTTTCATATATATCCTAGTGTTTCCGACCGATTTCATCATTTAGCTAATTAAAGAACAAAATTATCTATTGAACAAAAAAGATTTGAAGTCGATATCTTTACCGAGTCCAAAAATAAACGATTTTGAATATAAAAATTGCAAAAATTACAACTTTTTTTTTTTTTTTTTTTTTTTACCGAAAAAGTATCTACACTCTTTTTTTTTTTTCTAAAATAAAATTTTCTTTAACAACATATAATAATTTTATACTTTTCTGAAAGATATCTTCACAAAGAAGACTTTAAAATAAAAAGCAGGCCCAATAACTCAAATGATCAAGGTATACAACCTCCCGAATTCGACCCGTTTTATATGAAAGTTTTGACTTTAGTCTATATTTTCTCAAATCCCTAAGCACGAATCGGGACTTCGAAAAAAATGTGGATTTTATATAGCCGAAAATGTGAAAAATCCCATTTTTGGGATTTTCGGAGTTATTTTATGAATTGTGGGATTCATTTTAAAAAATCTTAAAGCTTTTTTTCACTTTCTCATTTTGTACGATAAAGTCTACATCTACCAAAAATTTCATTAAGATATCTTTAATAACAACGATTTTATTACAGATAAAATATTTATAGTTTCTCAAGAAACCACTTTTTTACAAAAATATTATTTTAATTGCAAAAATCAGAAAAAGTATGGAATCGAATTTTTCATTTAAATTATATAGCTGACATAATAATATGTTATACAAATAAAGATTGAAATCAACATCTTTTACAGAACCGAAACTATTCCACTTTAAATTTATTAAGTCATGGAAATTTTCATGCAAGTCAAACCAGCCGATCAGAAGTTACAGATTTATTTCCAAAAAATTTCGATTCTGCCCCACTGTGCTCTGTGAGACGGTCGATATCATTACTAATAAGGATCCAGAAAATATAAACTTTTTTGTTTTCCGAAGAAAATTGTGGAAATTACAAACGGAATGACAAACTTATATACATATACCCTTTAAATCTTTTGTGGAGGCTATAAAAATAGTTTTTCAAACGTTTGTTTTTATGTTTTCTGGGTATACATATGTGTTATTGTTTGTATGCGTGTGAAGAAAATCCCTTTTGAAATGTTATTTAACTTTGGTTTATTGTGCATGTCTGTATGTTTGTCTATCTGGTTTTTAGTTAGTCTGCCTTGGCTTTAAGTGTACACACTTGTATTTTTATTTATTTTACTCCTTAAGTTTATCAATTCTTTGAAATATTAATTTCCCAATATTAATGTCTGTGTTTGGAATCCTTCTACTGATTGGTTTATTGAGATAAATATATAAATACAGTTAAAATAATAAATTCAATTTCTTTGTTAACATTAAAAGTTTTTTAGGACAGAAAGTTTTCTTGAAAGGATTTAAAAAGACGTTTGCACAGTATATTTTAAATAAAACAAAGGTAGAGTTTCTACAAAAAGAGTGAACAATAATTTAGGAAGGAATCAAGCAAATTTTTGGAGAAGACCTTAATTTTAAAGGTATTTTAAACTTTATATTTTGTTGAGGAAAGTTTAATTTAAAAATAAATTCAGATAATCTTAAATTTAAAATTAAAATTTTTAAAAACAAACCACATTCATCTTTTTTTAGTAGGTACTATACAAAAAATATAAAAATCAAATTATATACAAATTTTCCCAAAATTAGTATAACAAATATAAAAAATTGCTTTCCATTTCATCTTATTACGAGTATAAATTTGAATTTATTTTTGTGTCTAGTACGGAAGGAAATTTAAATATTATTTCCAAAAG
This sequence comes from Protophormia terraenovae, assembly GCA_951394005.1. Lineage (NCBI taxonomy): Eukaryota > Metazoa > Arthropoda > Insecta > Diptera > Calliphoridae > Protophormia > Protophormia terraenovae. The sequence goes on along the minus strand of OX596076.1, from coordinate 104,912,573 downwards.
ATTATTAATTTTATGCTAAACGATATAAAAAACCATCAAATTTACATTTATCGTATTTATTGTCTGTTTTTTCTTTTTATAGAGGTGATGCTTTGGCAACGTTATTCTCCGCCTTATATGGCAAAATATTGGTTGTTATGGGTATTGCATTTCCAATGGCAGAGGTTATATCCACTTATATACCACCATCATTTTATGAGGTAAGTGAAGAGTAAAGATACAATATGGTAATATATTAAATAAGCAAACACTATAATACTTTACACTACTTTACATACATACGTATACATATACATATGTAAACTTTTACATTTTTCTAAGTTTGGCTTAGTTTTTCTTGTTAACTATTTCTTTTTTTCTATTTTATTATACTCATAAATACACTTATGCATATTAAACTATAATACATATATATTATATATGTATGTATATTAAAGGTTGTGGGTTTTTTCATTTGAAAAACATCTCTACTACTTATGATTATACATATTTAAATATTTATGTTAACCATAAATCTAAAACTTTCAAGTTAATAAATGTGTTGAGAAATAATTGAGATTAATATTTTTTGGCTTAAAGGATGACAAAAAACAAAATTTCGAAAATATTTCATTCTACTCCATTTGAAATTGCTAAGTACTTAATAACTTACTTAGTTTCTTTAAAGTATAATATTTTATTTGTATTTGTTTTCCCTTAAAAATACATTGACTTTTTCTTTCGTATTTAAGCCGGAAATTAATCAACCAAGAACCGAAAATCAATTTTTGTGCAAATCAACCAAATCACTTAGACAGTGATTTGTACTACATTGAAATAATAAAGTTATTGCACACAGCCAAGAATGACATGTATGTGTAAGTGTTTGGTAACACTAATGTTGCAACTTTTATCTGATGTTTGTAAATTTAGGATGCTGACTGTTGCCACATGACGACGTTCGTTGTTGTTTTTGCCTGCCAGCCAAATGTCATGTTCAATTGCTTACGACATTAACTTTTTGAAAAGGTAACAGTCTGTGCATTAATACAGCCTGTTATGTAGTTTTCGTATCAGACGAAAAAAATTGTAGACATCTCGGTGATGTTTTATGTATATTTGTCATCACGTCATGTTTATTGTTTTTTTTTTAGATATAAATAGTAGAAAAAGCTTGTTAAAAGGAAGTTTAATATAAGTTAAATGTTAAATAATCAAAGACATTTTAGGATATAAAGGTGTTTGTCGTGGTATTCATTGCTTTGAATTTTAATACTTATGTGTTGTCGTTATTCTAGAAGGTGAGATAGCCTTCTGCGAAGCTAGATATTCATAATAAAGAGGTTTTTTAGTGATCAATATCATTGCTTTGAAGGAATTTTAAAAATCTCCACGGCTACGAGCTGGTTCTTTTCTGATACACACAATCACTTCTAAGGCTAAAAAGTGGTACTTTTGCGCATAAACAGAACACTTTACTGGTTACAGTGAGTAAGTAAACATATTTAGTTATCCTCTTTTCGTTTTCTTTCTGCATACCATAGGGCCAGTAAAGTGGCAATTGCCATTATGCTCATTGGTGATAGATGAGTTAGCAAAAAGTAACTTGTTGGCTAAAAGATGGTTAATTTCCACCAAATAAACTGCTGGGAAGTTTAAATGTTATTGATTGAAATTTGTGACAATCTTGTACTCATTTTAATGAGTTTTGTTAGTTAGTGGCCGATCTCGTTCGTAATATGGGCTCCTGTAACTTGTAGTATAAAGTTACTCACTAACTCTGATAATTATTCCTCAAGTAATTTTTGATATAACTTTTCAATTTCACGCCCGGGGGTGAAATTGAGAAAAATGGCAATTAATAGCAAAATTTAAAATTAATATTTTGAAAAAGTAATTGATGTTAGATAAAATGAAGCATCATTATCTGTTAACAAAATTCTGTAATTTTTTTAACTCTTCATGTAGTGTGCCGTCAAAATTACATATTTTTTTTTCCAATTTTTAATCACAGTGCAAAATGGGGCCAATTGCAAAATAAATGGTAATAAGTCTGGATTTTTTAAACCGTAGAACCGATTTTAATGAAACTTGAAACATCGATAGAGTTACGCTTTCAGAATATTGTTGGCTGGAGTGTGTAGTGGGAACACGGACGGCGCTACAGTGGGCCAAAATTTACCACCTCGAGAGTGAAAAATATATCAAAACTTGTAACTTTTACAAATACGAACCGATTTTAAATATAAAAAAACATATGTACTGATATTTAAATTTTTCATTTTTGGCTTTGACTTTTTTGCGACTTTGCCCGATAACTTTTACAATAAAATTCCAAATTTTTATACCCTACACCACCATAGATGGTTGTGATATACGTTTATGCTGATGTTTGTAACGCATAGAAAAACTTATCCAACACCCACCTTAAAGTATACCAATTGACTCAGAATCATTTTTTAAATAGATCTAACGATGTCCGTCTGTCCGTCCGGCTGGCTGGCTGCCCATGTAAACTTTGTTTACAAAGTACAGGTTGCAGTTTTAAAGATAATTCAATTCCATGTAAACTTTGTTTACAAAGTACAGGTTGCAGTTTTAAAGATAATTCAATGAAATTGAATTATCACGTGATAATTCTATGATACAAGAACGAAGTCTATTTAAATTGCGATCGGTCTATTATTTCACCTAGCCCCCATACAAATGTCCTTCCGGAATAGAGATTCAACACTCGAAAATGCCTTAAAAATATAAACATTTTAATGAAATCCGGCGCAAAGAAGTCTTGTATAAGTATCAATATTTGTACCAAATATTACGAAGATCGGTCCACAATAGCTCCCATATAAACCCCTCTTCCGAAAATCCCATTAAAGTGCATAAATTCCATACGAATGTTAGTATCAATTTAATATTCGACACAAACAAGTTTTATATAAGTAAACAACATTGCAAAATTTTATTAGAATTGGTCCATAATTTACCATAACTCCCATATAAACCCACTTCCGAGAATCGCCCTAAAGTGCATAAAATCATGTAGATGTTAGTATCAACGCATTATTCTGTATTTGTATATTTTATTTTACATTTAGTAAAAGTGTTGTCTACGATTGGCCACAGGTCTGATATAAGTTTTCTTCCCGAAATCTTTTTTTTTCTCGTTTTTTATATGACGAAATTCTCTTGAATTTTCTAAATAATGCTAATAAAATTTTTTTTAGGTAACTCAATTCGATAACAAGAAAAAAAAAATCCAAAGGAAAAATTTCAAAACAGGTCTCAAAAATTGAAATTTTTTGCCCAAAAAGTAACTTTACATATTTAAATTTGTTAAATTTTTGTTCAAAAACTTATACTTTTTGGCATTTTATGAAAGACTAGACCTTAAGAAACGTGTAAGTGTAACTTTAAAAAGTTTTGAACATTCACTCTACATCCAGCAGTGGTCAAAAATTATAAATTTTGGATGAGTTCAACTTTTTCAGCCTGTAAAAAAATTTATTCTTGAATTCGATAGATAATTCAATATGTTGTTAAAGGTTTCGCAAAAAAATTCTGATAGCATATTGGTAAATTTGATAAAATTTTTGGAAAAAACACATATTTCCAATAATAAAATGGAAAATGTTGAGGCTTAAATTTATGAAATACATCCCTGTAAACATAATTTGTATTTGTTTGTTTTATTTTAAGAAAATTGTGTTAATAATTTTTAAATAGTAAAATTTGTTATAAATAGTTTTAAAGATGTACAATTCCTTTAAAATGATATATAATATGACTATTATGCGTCTGCAGCGTTTATTGTAAATAAATTTAAAATTAAAATTCCAAATACGCAACAGTATTTATGCATTAAAATTTCATAACACACTTGTTTTTAACATATGAATACATCTTTAGCTTAACAAATAAGTTCTTTTTAACGTTCTCATTTCTTGAGTAAAATTAAAATATATGTATGTATATTTTTTAAGTACTTTAACAGAAAATATAAATCCCAGAACATTACAAAAATTCCCTCATAAAAATGCAAATTTATTTTGAATAATTAGTCAGTCAAGGGCTTAAGCAATAAAAATCTTATATAAATTTAATTCAAATATTACTTACATCCTTCCCCTTTAATTTCTAAAGGTATCTTTATTATATCTCTTATGATTTTAAAATATGATTAAATAAGGAGTTTTATAACTTACATCCATACACTCACATACATATAATAAATCCCTTCATACACATATATCTATAGAAAAAATCTACCTTATACCCTGTTCATTATTATTGTACACACCCTTGTGTCATGTGACAGATGCCAGTAGCATCTATCATCTTTACAAAATTTGTACTTGTCATACTCGTACATGTATTCAGGCAATAAAAAAGAAAAAATAATATTTATAATTAACATGTAAATTTCTATTACTGAACATGGCTTGTTGCTTCTCTACCATTACAGGTGTATTATTTATATCTATATATTGGCAGCATGATATTCCTGCTCTTTATGTATGCCACTTTGTTATGGGGTCGTCCTAAAATACCTGCCAATATTGGTAAATATTTGTTTATGTATATTCAAAATAATCATTTGACAAATTCTCCATTATAAAAAATAAAAATTTATCTTTTTCTATTTCTCTGTATATTGTCACACAATTTAGCATCTCCTACGAAATTATCATCCAAAACACGTTCGACAAGTGCTTCAGAGAGTATGGATGAATCAGATACGGATAGTAATTCTATGCATAACAGACGTATGCCATCTTCTGTACCTTCAGCTAGGCGACCCTCATTGTTGTCACCTCTAGGACGTCAACACCATTATGGCAGTTTTTATTTACGTATGGGTGCTGTGGGTAAGTAACTACTAACTGACTGGATGTAAGTGATGATGAGTTGATTTGGTTTTACTTTATTATCAGGATGTTAAATTTTTTTGGGTTAATGAAAATTTAATTAAAATTGTTTAATATGTTAGTATTGTTAGCTTTTTTATAATCCCATTCTTTTGCATTAATTTAAAAATTGTTAAATTGAAATTAATTTTCACCTAGTAATATACATATTTACATATGTTAATACTTTCTAATTTATTGCCGTGGCCATGTAAACAAGTACAGGTCGTAATTTTAAAGATATCTTGATGAAATTTGACACAAAGAAATTGGTTATAATCGGTCCATTATTTCACCTAGCCCCCATACAAATGTTCTTCCAGAATAGAGGTTTAACGATCACAGATGTCTTAAATACAGCATTATTTTAATAACATTCGGTATGAAGAAGTTTTGTATAATGTAAGGTCTACAAGAGAGATTTTTATATCATAACAAATGTCAAATTCTTATCTGATAAGAATTTATCAAGTGTGGACCCAATTTATTTATATTATTGCAGCGTTATGATATAATTATTAGAGCTCGAGCGAAGATAAATTTGTTTTGCCATCAAACGTTATTTTGTTGTTGTATTTTGTTGGCGTTTATTTTTTTAAGAAGAAGCGCATTTCTTCATGGAAATCTCAATGAAAATAAAATTTAAAAACAAAATAAATATAACTATTAAATTTTGACAACATTCCTTGACGAAAACCAAAAAATTTTATCTACGTGTTCCTATATATGCTGATATAAACAAAAAAATTGCAGCAGCACTACCGACGTTTTGTTACCTGTTATGATAGAAAAATCTCTCGTGTAGACCCTACCTAAGGGTCAATCTTTTTGAAAAATTTCATCAAGTTTGGTCCTTAATTGAGCACAAATCTCATATAAATATTTTTTTTTTTTTTTGCCGACCAGTGTTATTTATTATATCTATTTTCATGGCGATCGAAGTTATATTTTCTCAGTGTAACATAAGTTTAATATTTTTCGGAAATTACTAGTCATTGGGTTACAAATAAATACTGTAAGTTAAATAACCCTCCTTCATAGGCTTTAAGAACTTAAATTAACAAATTTTTTATTCATTCTTTCGTAAAATCTCTCAACAAATATAAAAAAATTACTTTTTGATTATTTTTAACCCAAATTAGTAATTTGTCAACTTCCTACTAAACTGTGTAAGTATTTAATTAATTCTCTACCTCAATTACTTTGAAGCAGAAAAGTAAAGTTTTCTAAAACATTTTGTCAAAATTACCCCATATTTAAAGCAAATTTTCTTCTATATTTTTACATAAATACTTTTCTCCTGTTTAAGTTTCTATTAAAAAAATGTATCCCCCAAAACATTTAATTTATTTCTCTGCCATTAGATTCCAGAATTTCTTAACTTATTTTTATAGCAACTCCTTGAAATCCTATTCAATTTCCATTGTATGTTAGTAGTGGCAGTACTACAAGCGCCAGTACTCGAGAAGTAGTGGTAGTTAGTTTTTATTATATTTTATATTTTATTTAATTTATGTTTAGTCTAAAAAGCTTTTTTTTCTTCTTAAAAACCTAATGTCTTTTTTTATGTCCCTGTTTTTTTATGAAAATCCTTCTGCCGAAAAAACGAAAGAAAATAAAGAGGAAAATTAATTTAAGTAGTCTTTTATATAGCCATAATAAGGGAATAAGTAAAGTGACTAAATATGTAGTATAGGAGGAGTATTGTTTATTACCTTAAAAATTGTCTTGACTATGACATTATATATGTTCATGCAGCATTTAATTAAATTTGTCTCCTTAACATCCGTTGTAGGATTTTCTGTTTTTATTTTTAGTTTTCTTTTTGTATTGAGGGTTATTTCTTTATATATTTGTTATCTAACTTTTATTTTCTTTTGTTATTAACTATTTTTCTTTAACCTATAAAATATTATTTAAAATTTTGTTTTCTTTTTCTTATCTAGCTTTTGGTATTGGCAGCATGATTTATTCCGGTTTGGAATTTGGTCAATATTTTGAATTAAATCCTGATACCAAATGTCATAATGTCTTATTGGCTTTAACACCAGCTACAAGAATGGCTTTTATCTTTATACAGATGTATTTTATATTTTTGAATAATGAGGTAAGTTAAATTTTTTTTATTTATCTTAAATTGTTTATGTGAAATATTATAAATTGAGAGATAAAAATATAAAGAGTTGGAATACTATATTCAACCATGGGGAATATAAATTATACTCCGTCAATAACTTCAATTGCAGTTTACTTAATCAACTTATTTATATTTCAATAAAATCTAATTTAAGTTTGTTTCATGTTTTGGTTTTCAACTTTATTTTTGCCAAACCAATTTTACGGATTTTTAATGCCCAACTATTTAGGACCAAGTTAAATGTTTTAAATGAATTACGTACCGTTTGTGATCTTTATTTAAACGTAAACATATTTTACAAAGACGATAGATGACAAAAGATACAACAAATAGTTATAATATAAAATATTATATAGTTGTATATTAACACTTAAATGCGCAATTTTTTACAATTTTTTTTTTGGTACAAAATTGATGTAAGAACTCAAAAATAATAAATTTTCTTTTAAAAATAATTTATTTAGTCATATATGAACCAGAGAGCAAAATATTTCTTCATAAACTAAACGATATACTGTCACCAATAATCTTTGTAAAATATTAAAATATATTAACTGCAAAAAATCGTTTATTCATATATACATCACTGGGCACTAAAGGGTTAATATAATTCTATGTGTAGTGGTCAATTAAGGGATAATGACGCAGGCGTACAGTGGGGTCAAACGCAAATTTTTTTGGTAATAAATCTGCATCTCCTAAACTACTGGTCGGGTTAAATTGAAATGTGTTGAAGAGTTGTAGAGGACGACCTAAGCTTTCAGAAAAATCAGGATGACTACAAGACCCTGTGATAACATAAAATAAGCTACAGGATGTAAAAGTTGACTACCTCGAGTATGTAAAAGTTTCTAAAAATCGTAACTTTTACAAATGAAGTCCGATTTTAAAGATTTTTATATTTCTGTTGTGTTTGGCAAGGTAAAGAAAAAATAAGTTTAGTCATTTAAGTTATCTCTTACAGTTAAAAATTTGTGATTTTTTGCCTCGACTTTCTTCCGTTTTTGGGAAATAAGTCCTGAGGTATATGAGGTAAAAATTTTTTAAAAATATTTTGTAATTTGCAAAATACAGCAAAAGCTCCCTTAACGGACAGCTTCAAAAGGCGGACAATTTTTTAGGTTCCATGGTTTAAGTAGCATTTTTAGAATAAATAAATCTCCGCTAGACGGACACTTGCTTGTAAAGAAAACATCTCTCGTAGGCGGACAAAAATCATAAATGGTAAAAATAATGTTCCGAACAGGGATGGAAAAGTTTATACTATAGCACTTTTTTTGATACTATTTAACATTCAAAAATACCGAAGTACTCCCTTGAGTCATTTGATACTGCTAAACGATAAGCTGGATATTCCACAATTACAATTAAAAATAAAATTAAAAAACAAGCGCGAATATTCGGCCCGGCCGAATCTATATACCCATCATAAAGTGGGCGGACCACGCCCATTTTTTGTTTCCGAGTTTATATCGATCCCCGAACTATACGTACAAAATTTCGTTGTCGTACATGCTTTTGTTGAAGAAATATCAGCAGAAAAGTATAAAACGGACACCCTGTGTTTCTAGTTTTTAGCCCATAACTTTTTTGTTTATTAACCGATTTTGCCCATTTTCAATCCCAAACAAACCTTATATAAGACAAATATTTGTGCCAAATTTCGTCCCCCTAGGTTGTCCCCTGCTTTAAACAGACGGACAGACGGACGGACATAGCTAGATCGACTCAGAATCAAACCAGGACCCAGAAAATATATACTTTGTGGGGTCTTAGATGATTCCTTCGACATATTACACACGGAATGATAAAATCAATATACCCCCCATCTTTTTGATGGTGGGTATAAAAAATATATATTTTTCAGATATATAATTTTCTAATAGAACTCGGTGCTTTTAAAACCATGGTGTTCGGAAGAAATAATGAAATTGTAATAAGCACTATCTCTGATTAAATGTGGGGGCTTCGAGGTCCCAAAAAATTAGACACGTAATTAAGACCATTCAAATAAGTTTATAAGGCAAATAAACTATTTTATAGAAATATTAGAGCAGTAGGATTTATTTAAAATGTTTTTTGAATTATTATTAATTAATTTACAATCATTACTAAAAACTGTAAGTTTCTATGCTCTGTAAATCAAATTGAATTGAAAATTATCCAAATTTTAAAGACATAAGTTAATGAATTATATTTTAACAATACTAAAGCTGGAGTACTCGATTTTAAGGAACTGATCTAGGACTTTTTTCTCCTTAAGTTTATTTTATAACTATAATATTTAATCAGAATAAAATTAAATAACAAATTAGTATCGTATTTAATCTATCGTTTTGAATATAGAAATTACATTATTTGAGTTATGCTCTATATAAAAAAAAATTGAATTTTAGTGCTCTGAGGGTGAAAAAAGTTCTATTTGAAATTTATTTTGATACCCAAAAATATTTTAATTTTGCATCCCTGGTTCCAAATATTGTGTAATGAGATGCATTTTATTTTAATTTTTGTCCGGTTTGCATTCATATTTACTTCCATTTTTTTAAGTTGAAGTAAACTATTTACTATTAAGCAAAATCTAGTTTTTTTATTTATCTTCGATTTTTACACTTGAGTAAAAATTCTTCATACTAGAAAAGAGAAAACGAAAACTTGATCCCTAAAAACAGTTGTTTTTCTGGTTATCTATGTCCTGAAGATAGTCTCGATGATGGATCCATGATTTGTCGTACAACACAATGGCGACAGATTCCTACAAATCTGCACAACAAGCAGAGCGATATTGTCATCAGTCATATATAAAAAATTAGTTGGCTAAGGATCGAGGCCAGGCCACCAACATCATTTTCCAAATTTAATCCAGTTGTTTTTAAATGGAGTAACGTGTTTATATGTAGATGACCTTGTTGTCAATCTTGTACTCAACATGTTTTTTTATTGTTAAAATTTCCTGGAGAAATCGTTAGTAAAAATGTTGTAGAAAGAAGTCTGACCTTTAGACGGTTGAGAGACGAAACATAACTAAATTTATAAAGTTATTTTAAGAAAATTGAATGAAAAATGAAAAGAAGCGAACTGAAATGAAAATGCAAAACGTAGTTTGCCGCAGAAGAATAAGAAAAAAGGAATCATAATTTTCAGTTTTTTGCTTTAAAATTTGATTTTTCGGTGGTTTCGATCTTTTGCCGTCTAGTTGACGTTTTATATGTATTATTATATGTCATTGACTGAATAATAAACAAGAGGGAAAACCGCCACAACAATGTGGCTATCAACCCTTCCTTATTCTAAAATTCTAAATTTTACAAGTGGTATATGAATGCGTAAACTCTTTGTGATTTAAAGTATTGTTTATTTCTTAAAATATTTCAATCGATTAAAAGAAGCCATGTATTATTAAAACCTTTAACTCGTATAAGTATCTATAATAGAGAACCTACAGTTTAGCGAATGGAGCGAAATTTTAACAAATTATTTTTTAATATCAACACTAATCCATTAAAACTATTTTCTTTTCTTCCAGCAAATCAAAGTATATCGTTACAAAATCATAGCCCGCTTCGGTCTAATGCATATGATTGGCACCAATTTGGCAGTTTGGCTCAATGTACTGATTCAGGAGACAAAACATGAAATCTTAACATTCTATAATGTAGAGAATCGTACACTACGTATATCACATCGCATACCGGGACACTCTAGGGCCCATTCTATATTGGCGCCTGCAGATCCCAATGCCTTGGTGAGAGTACCAAGAGGTTTAAAGGGTCCTTATCAAATATTCGAATGTCGACGTACAAATATTTTGGGTACTTTAGTGCAAGATGCTTCACCCTTCCTATTTCCCTGTACCATTGAATACTCGTTGATATGTGCCGCTATTTTGTATGTCATGTGGAAGAGTATTTCAAGGCCACAGACACCAAAACCTCAAAGACCAGATATGATAAGTTCGCCAGTTAAAAGATCTCCTCATCACTATTCGGTGGATTGTGCTCGTGCCCATAAGGGTTTGTTTGTGGGCATATTGGTGTTAGTTTTGACCATTATATCTTTGATATTATTCTTTGTGTTGATATCCAGACCAGATTTTGTGGCTTTGGCGGTAATGGAGGTAACCATTTGTGAATTGTTTATATATGGCACAGCGACTATAGCCACTTTGGTGGGCATGATACAAATACGGCATTTACAATATGATGCATTTAGAAGTTTCTCTTTGGATGATATTTTATTGGTGGGAGCTCAAACGGGGTCATTTTTATATAATATCTTTACCGTTATAGCGGGACATTTTTCATTAAGAAGTGATGATTGGCTGGTACCCTTAAATGCTTTAGCTTCTATAGTACAAACGGCTTGCCAGACCATGTTTATATTAGATGCTAGTCGACGCCAGGCGGTCACCCCGGATCACATACGTAAAAAGCCAGGTAGGGAAATAGTCACCTTCATGCTGGTCGTTAATTTGGCCATGTGGGCTATAAGTACTTTGGAAAAATCAAGAGCAGAATCTCATCCCATACAACTTAATTTCTATGGCCTATGGGCTTGGACCATTATCACTCATGTGTCTATGCCACTGGCCATATTTTATCGTTTCCATTCGACCGTTTGTTTGTGCGAAATCTGGAAGAGAGCCTATAAACTTAAACCGACATTTATGTGAGAATTAGCTCGTGAGCGCATTGCAAGCATTGCGCAACAACAGCAATTTTGTGAAGATCTTAAAACAAATTTATCCTACTGTTACTGCTCCACCACCATTGTGGAGACAATCGAAGAAGTGGACAGTAGTGGCAGTAATAATGGCACAGCTAATGGTAATGGCAATAGCAATAATAGTAATGGCAATGGTACGAATGCAGCGAATGGTAATGCTAATAACGGTAAATGTTCTGAAAACGAAATTACAGCCCAGGTAGAAGGTGAAGGAGTTGGCACCGGTACCGAAGCTACCGAAGAAGAGGAGTTAGATACTACAGACAATGAGGCAACAGTGGAAATAAAACAACCAAAACAGCAAATTGCAGTATCGAGAAAATCATCGGGTGGTGGTGGCAGTGTGGGTCATCGTGCATTTTGTCCGGTTTATATAATAAATGGTGAATGAGTTTATATGCAATTTGAGTACATTGATGCCATTAGTCAACGTGAACTCACATTTGTATGAATATTTTTCTTTTATTTTTTTGTTTAAACAACAAACAATGCTTCTTCATTTAAGTAAACAAACAAAAACAAACTCTATAATATTTAGATAAACAAAATCTGACCAATTTTTTATGTTAAATTTTAAATACCAAACCTTTTTTTTAAATTTTACAAAAATAAATTTACAATGTATCTATAAAGGAAACAACATTTTTGCATTAAACACACACACACACATTTACAAAAAATAAAACTCTTATTGTAATTGTAGACACATTTCTTATTAAAATAATTTTCTTGATTTTCTTTCGTGACATATCTCTCTGTTTTAAGATGAAATTTGTTTAAGGAAAATAAGTATTTAAAAATAAATAAAAACTTTATAAGAAATAATAAAATTTTATGGTTAAATTAGTCTACTAAAAAGAAGAAAAAAAAAATCAAGTATAATGTTCAAATTTAGCTAAAATACGATTATGATGATAACAAAAAAAAAAAAAAAGAATTCTAATACCAAAATATAATAAATTCATAGTTAACGTAACTCGCATTACACGAAAATGACAAGCAAGAAATATATAAAAAATAATTGATAAAATTTGTTGTTCTAATTAGGATCTCGTATACATACAAAAAAAAAAAAATAAATAACATTATAAAAATATGATAAATTCAAGACAAAAGCGAAAAAGAAAAAAAAAAAAATATTTGTAGTAAAACTTGTATAATCGTAATTAAAAGTTTTTCCTTATTTATTTCGATAGTATTTAATAAAACAACCAGTAAAGCATTTAAATGAAAAAAAAAAAAAAAAAGATTTAAGATGATTTGAAAAAATAAAAAAAAATTAAACTAAATATAAAGAAAAAATTAGACATTAAATTTACTAGACAACTTAATAATAACTAAAAAAAACTCTACATAAAACATACATATTTTAGCTGACATATAAACTTGAACTAGAAATACATAAAAAACTAGTTTGAAATTTTTACTAACATATTAAAAAGGACCATTTTGAAACAAAAACCAAACTGGAAATTATTACAAGTCACTACTTTTGGTTGTGTTTATTTAAATCGATTTTTTTAAAACTATTTTCTTGATATCATTTCCACACAAGAATTTGTTTTATTTAAGGCATCATATAGAATCGTTTCTAGTATTAGGTTTATACGCACGATTATTGCAAATAAAAATAACTTGCAAATAGTTAACTCACCATTTTTACGCAAATTGCATGAAGAAATTTATTTTCCTTTTTGCTGTGCCAGATGGGAAAAATACAGCTAATGTCATCGAAAATTCTATGAACGCAAAAGGAAGTGGAAACGCCGTACGCATTATTTGCAATTAGTTTTACTAATCACGTTTAGTTTTCGTTAGTTAATAACTCGCAAATAAAATATTAACTCACCGTTTATACGGTAAGATTGCAAAGCAGGGTCATGTACAAAGTAAAAAAAGTAATAAAGTTATAGTAGCTCCAGCCCGACCATATATGGGAACTGTGATCAATTGTAGATCAAGTCTTCAAAGAATTATGTTTTATACTTTTATAAAACTTAGTTGTACAATAGAGTGTTCCGAGAATAGCGTTTTTCGAGATTTCGATGTAGGAACACCCCTCAAACGATGCGTAAAAATTAGCTGAATATGGGAAAAATAAAAAAAAAATTTAATTGATCTCTATTGTACAAATAGTATCGTAATACTAACATTTATGAAGGATTTATGCAGTTTAGGGTGATTTTCGGAGTTGGGTCTTATATTGGAGCTATGGTCAATTATGGACCAAAATTCATTAAATCATCCGATTATCTTCAGCATCCTGTAAACTGGATATTACAAGGTTTTCATTGAAGGACAGACGGACGGTCATCATTAAACTGACTCAACTAGTGATTATAAGCCGATTGGCCTTAGATGAGGGCAAATAAATATCAACTTAGTTGATTGGATCTATGAAGTCTTGATGAGGTTTGCGTTTTGGTAAGTAATATTGCTATTGGATTAGTGGGTTTTAATTAAGTATCTTACGTGAATTTTTATAAACTCGCCCATCAATGTTAATTCGAAGTATACGTCAAAATTGGTTTTAAGATTATTGTATTCACTAGCTCTTTAGACAATTATCGAGTATCATCAGCAAATTTGAGGATAATAAAGTTATATCAAATTGACAAATCAAAGATGTATATTGGTCCAAGAACACACCTGCTTTGATTTCATAATACCTTGACACAGGTTCATTCTAATTTAACCCAAATAACTGGTTTTAAAGGTAAGGCTCTTGTAATCAATGAGCACTAGGGTGAAATTAATACCTTTTTTTTAGTTTCATAAATTTGTGAAAAAATTTGTATATATCAGGAAAATATGAAGAGAAATATTTGCTTTGTTCAAAAGATTTTTTTTTCTCTCAGGTTAAACAACTAAATTGTTCGATTGTACCATGATGAACTGGGATAATATGATGATCAGGACAAGTTTAAATATGCACGAAAAAATTTAAAATATGCGCTTGAAAAAGCACGAAAAAATGGTATAATATGCACAGAAATATGCAAAAATAGCATTGACATGCATATAAAAACCAACGAATTTATGCATTCTTATATATTAATATGTAAAAAATGTGAACAAATATGCATTTTTTAACTTTCAACCTCTGATAGATTTCGATTCTTAGAAAAATTGATTTTAAATGTCATATTTGATCCGTCTGAATATTTTTCTTTACAATTTTTACAATGTATTAAGAATACTCACAAAAAATTTTTAGAAATCATTTGACTGAACTCCAAAAAATCACTAAAAATGGAGCTTTTGTTAAGAAAACAAATTTTTATAACCATTATATTCAAATTTATGCAAAGGTTTAAAAAACAAGAATTTTTGTGAAATACGTTTGAAATATGCTAAAGCTTACTTTCCAAACGAAAAGCTTGAAAAACTTGCCCTGATGAGGATTATATAAAAATGGTATAATTTTTCTTTAAATACTTTTTTGATATCTTTGATAGTTAAGGCAGCAAGTTTATTGGTCTGTATAAAGATGGAAGTGTTAAGTGTTTCCCTGCTGTTGGTATTATTATGATCTATGAGATTTTCCAATTTTATGTTAAATTCTTACAGTTAAGATCGCCAATTCATTCGCTCTCTCATAACCTAGAATAATCTTATGGACTCAGAACTTATCACATTTAGTGGGGAGTTTAGTCCTCGTGGCCAGGTAACGTTTGTTTTTCGAAGTGGACTTTTACTCTTATCAAGTGGGTCTATGTTTCCAGTTGTGCTACACAAAGACAAATTTTTATGTTTTTGAGATGATTTTCTAGGAAAAAGTTAGTTCTCAGTTTTTCCGTGTATCAGGCAGCCTCTGATCTTTTTTGAAGCCATTATCTTCTGCGCTTTGTTCTCTAGCAGTTCTTCAATATCTAAACTCAAAATATGTATATAAGTTCCAGAAGTGTCTAGAGGTCGAAAAGACTTTGTCATTGAGTCATTTATCTTCTTCATACCGTAGATAAGAATCGGTATTATATTCACCACATACCAGCAAGTAATCTCCCAATCTCTCTGGATCTCTGAATCTCTGAAATTAAGATATTAATATACAGAAAGTATTGTGACACTTCAGGTTTATGTTTGTTTAAACCATTTGCGTTCCAAAAACAAATCCTTAAAAAACTTATTTTCTCATAAGGATGATTTGAATCATTAGATTTTGCGCTCTCAGAAGCTCTTGTATAGTTTTTCGCATGGATTTCATAAAATTAGTTATATTTGCCTTAAAAAAAATAAAGAGGTATTTATTTCCTGATTTTAATATGTTGGCAAAGAAGGTACTATTGGACTTAACAAAAAGTTGTTGATTATCTTATTTTGAAATTAAATTAGGTTCTCCTTATATTATATTCTCGTTAAATGTTAAAACTCTAGAGTAAGAAAACTGGCTCAAATAGAAGTAGTGTTAAGGTTTCCACCTCTTTTTCATAAAGCCTTAAAAATTCTGTAATTTGCAAAGTGATCAGCACTACCATCAAGTCTTTAATGACTATTTTGCATAGATTTGGTGGCATTTGAGAAATGTTTTGGGTTGTGTTCACTTTGAGGATATTGAGCTATGTGCTCGTAGTTCCCTACTACTGAGTTTTGTATGCACATTAGATTACCCATAAAATGTATGGATTTTACAAAAGTTTTGATTTTGTTTGCTCCATCGGCAGTTTCTGGTAGATGGGGATCATCACAATTTATTTTTATTTATTTCCAAGCTATTGTGAGAAATGTTATCTAATAATATATATCGCCGATTTTTAAGGCAGAAGAAATAAAAAAGTGGTTTATATGTAAAAATATTAACATGTCAACTTTTATAATTTTTGGTTAATCGGCAACACCTAAATTTCGAGTGACTGTTTAATTCGATAACTATTTAAAAATACTCTTTGTAATGATTCAAAATTTCATGTTGCACCCTGCATTTAGTACCAATATTTGTATAATAAGTAAAAAATGTATAGCGCAAATTCAGATTTTGGTCCATCTACCCTAACATATTAAGCAAATGTGATAAAACTTATCGATTTATAAAGACTAAAAATCCTGCTCTACAAAATAATAAAAACCGTTTCTAGCAGGCTAGGCCCATATTAAAACCAGGGCTTTTTTAAAAAAAGTTTATGAAACAATTTTTACTTTGATTGCTTGTAACATCACAACAAATCATAGTAGGCTAAAAAATTATATGTCAAAAATTTCTGCATTTTATTCTAAATAAACAAGGTTATATAGTATTTTATCGGAAAATGTAAAATTAAAGAGTTATAGCGCAATAAAGATATTAGTTATTTTTAAGGCTTGTTTTAGGACAAAGGTCAAAGTCGACTGGCCGGTATACGACCGATCGACCCAATTTTTGCAAACATACTATTTTTTTAGCCTCATCTACCAGAAACTGCCGGTGGAGCAAGTAAAATCAAAAATTGTGTATTCATGGGTAATCTAATGCACATGTCTTAATGCAAAATTCGTCCATTTTAAGCCTGAAAAAGTTCGATCTATGGTTCCTGCCTACGTCGACACGAATGTGATTTTGGACTATTATATATGAGACCGCCTTTTTTAATGATACTGTATCATTTTTCCCTTTAAATTCTACTAAATTCTTATGAAAGGTCTTAAATTTTTTGAGGACTGAACAGTTTCTAAATTTTCTATCGCTAGAAATTTAGATGCGTTGACCACTTAATTTTTATCGTAGATATTGTAGTGGCCGAAAATATTAAACTTACAATCTATAAGAGAGTGTGATCTTTAGCAGTTCTAAGTTCCAAAATTACTGATAAACTTTGGTCATTTTCACTGACCACAATATCTCTGATCAGTTTTTTATTTATTTATTGGAACAATTGCCGCATTATTTTTATCCCATTAAAGCTTTTTAAAAATAATGGAAGAATTTTATTTCGAACTTAGTGTTAGATATATTTGAGTATCATAAGACTCAAAAGTTGTGCTCACATTAATGAACTAGTTGCCAAAGTTTATCTGCAACCTCTTTTATGTTAGTTTTTTTCCGTACATTTTCTTTTGGAATATTTTGGAAATTTTTTTTCTTAATGTTTTGAAAAAAAAAAAAAAAAAAATAATAATTTGGAAAACAAAAACAATTGTAGGGACAAAAACTATTAGTGTTTATTCATGAAAATGAAGAAAAATACTCAAAATTTGATCATTTTAAAATTTAGCTACATATTTAGATTCCAAATTAATTGACCATTATTTTCAATTACCAAAAACATTATGATAACATTAACTACCGATTTATGAAAAAAATACATTAAAATTTAAAACATAAAAAGATGGAAACAACAAATCATAATCATAACCCACCACAAATTATAAAAAAAAAATTAAATACCTTAACATAAATAGTAATAATAAATAAAAAGAACAAACAAATTTAATAATGAATATGTATTTAAAACATTTTTAACCATAAAAAGCGAAAAAGAAAAACAATTTCATATTTTTTGGAGATAAGTTACTTACATACATATACAAAAATAAAAAAAATGAAGAAATAATATTAAATTAACATAAAATAAACCTACCTACAATAAATAAATGGTATAAACTGAACAAAAAGACAAATTATTGAAAATTTCAAATACTTGAACAAGAAATTATAAAAATATTTAAGAACAAAAAATGAGTTTACAATTTAAAGTTTAATATTAGTTGAAAAATTAAAAACATAAAACAACAATATTTGTATAGAGACTGATCGTGTGTTCATTGCAAAAATTGAATTAAATAAAATATTTAAATAAAATACACTCAAAGTAATAAAAGTAAAGCAGAAATTAAGTAGACAGTGAAATAATAAATACATTAAATTAATAATTAAAAGTTGAAATAGATTTAAATGGGAATTTTTTGGCATATACAAGTAAAGTTTGAAATAAATTAAAATTAACTAAATTTCGATATATAAAAACATACATTAAAGCAAATAAAATTTAAAAAAAGGTATTACATAGCAGTCATTAATGTATTTATTAAAATATTGGCAAATATATTGATAAAAATATAAATAGTTGGTGGCAATCAAATGACTGTTTTTAAGCTAAAAATATATTGTTACGTAATAAAAAAATTTTAACTTCTTTACGTTTAAAGTTAATATTAATACTTTCTGATGTTTACATATAATATACAAATTTTTCAGAAATTTCAAAATGCTTAAAACAAAAAAAAAAAAAAAAAAAAATGTAAATGATCAAATAAAATACACAGAAAAAAATATTTTCCCAAAAATTCAATTAAATTATTATTTAGAATTTGAAATAGTCTTAAATATTTGTATAATTAAATAAATTGAGAGAAATCGAAGTATTTTAACAAATTAAATCCAAATTTTACATAGAAAAATCTTAAATCCAGTTTCAATTACGAAAGATACATATTAAATTATTTTATTAATTGAAATTCAACTTACGAAAAAAATATATATTCATTTAATCAAATTATCAATTATTTAAATTTATTTTTGATTAATTTGTTAATTGATACATTCAATAAGAAAAATAATTAATAGCCTATAAATTTTTAGTAAAAAAATACACTGTCGACAAAAAGAAATTTTTTTCGTGCTCCTTCAAAAAAAAAAAAAAAAAAAAAAAAATAAAAATGGAATTCCGCATGCTAAACTCGAATCTGCTTTCAGTTTTTTTCCATCAAGTCGAGATTTTTTTTTATGGGCGTGTTTAATATTGCGTCCTAAATAAGCCGATTACTCTAGTATATTTCACTATAACTCGAGAACGGTATGCACGATTTATATAAATAATACACCAAAATATGTGGAATAAAACTGGCTTTAAGTCGTTCTACCAACAAATTTTTATCCGCTCAAAAGTTTAGGAGATATTTCGAAATAAATGTCGGAAAAAAATTTTTCATGCTAAATTCAAGATTTATTTTTATACCCACCATCAAAAAGATGGGGGGTATATTGATTTTGTCATGCCGAGTATAACATGTCGAAAAAATCATTAAAGACCCCATAATGTATATATTTTCTGGGTCCTGGTTATATTCTAAGTCGATCTAGCCATGTCCGTCCGTCCGTCTGTCTGTTGGGACCTATGTAAAATCGGAAACAAATAATGGGCTTGGCCCGCCCACTTTACCGCCAACTTCCCAAATAACGAAAAATTTTAAAAAGTTGATGGTGGGTATATAGATTCGGCCAAGCCGAATATAACATTCTCGCTTGTTTTTACTAAAACTTCTTTTTAAAAGTGAAGACACAAAAAATGTTTCAGTTTATCATTTTTATTTCAAAGCTGGTAAAACTACAAGTAAATAAAGCCACGTATCATAAAAATTGATGCACAAATCTTGATTGCATTCACAGTTAAGTTAGGATGCATACCTACAGTTGAGTAGAGATACACTAGTGGGCAAAAAAAAAAAAAAATTGTTTTCGTCTTAAATAAAAAAAAAAAGGTAGATTAAATGGAAATGGAAAAACGTGCTAAATAAGAATCAGCTTTGACTTTTTTTCTATCACGTATTGATTTTTTTTGTGGGCATGACTACTATGACCCCGCCTTTAGGCAGTCACACTTTTAAAACTCGAGAACGGTTTGCCCAATTAAGATAAATTAAACTCCAATATATAGCAACTTAAATTGTTTTTGAGTTGAATTTACATAATTTTTTGTTCAGCTAATTTTTCCTTAGTTATTCGATAATTAATAGCGAAAAAATTATTTTTTTTTTTAATTGTTAAAATTTTTATCCATAACTCTAAAATTCTTGAGCGAATAAAAAATATTGTTGAAACACCTTTTATAGTGTGACCGCTAAATATGGTGATGATATTTGTCATGCCCATAAAAAAATCAGTACGTGATAAAAAAAAGTGAATCCCGTCCACTTATGTTTGTTTCAAGAAAAAAAAAAAAAAAAAATTTAAGTATACATGGGTATTTCTACTTAACTGTGAATAAAATCAAGATTTGTACATCAATTTTGAAGATACATGCCTTATTTTATTCACAGCATTATCAGCTTAAAAATAAAGATAATAAACTGAAACATTTTTAATGCTTTCATTTATTTAAAGAAATTTTAGTAATAAAAAAAATCTGAATTTTGCATGAAAAGTTTTTTTTTTTTTTAACACTTATTTCAAAATAACTTTGAAACTATTGAGCACATAAAAAAATTAAGTTTAATTCCAGCTAAATTAATTATTGGTACTATAACATAAGTCTAACTTATAAGAGATTCGATTGATTTCGAATGAAATTATAATTCGATTGGTAAGCAGTAAGAGTTTTGAGAAAATGTCACGAGTATAAAATTTAAATGTTGTTAAGATATTACAAAAGAGACCCAAAAGACTCGCATGCATAAAGTAACTACCTTATATTACTAAGTAACGCTTACAGTAATTAGTAGTTATTTCTAAAATTATGTAAGCACTTGGTACCAAATTTATTTTTACGGATCTACTTCAAAACATTTTAAGATCTTTCAGAAAAACAATATATAATTTAAATTTAAAAGTAAAAAGGAAAAAAATAATTCGCATAATATAGAGGAATCTTTAAAATTACTAAGACCCATCAGAAGAAAATTTAGATAAAAAATTACTCTATCAACAGTTTTGATATCATTTAAAACAGTCCTATCCTATGACATAAACAGTCATTTATTTGTTAATAACTATTTTTTGGTTCAAAAAAAGATTGCAGCTTGTAGGCAATTGAAGAAGCGGAAGAAAAAGAAGAAAACTGCAAAATTGATCGTTTGTGTTGCAATTGTTTTGTTAAGTTCTATTTAAGTAAAATTATTTAACTTTTGTTGTGATAAATTTTAGATATTTATAAAACAATAAGATAAAATATAAAATTTAAGTTAATAAAATAAAAAAAAAAAGAAAAACAATAATACGCGTAATTGGTAAAAAGACAAATCAAAAATTATAAATCTTAATCTAATATCGTATAAGAGGAAAACATTATAATATTTATTACTAATTTCTAATAAAAAATTTATAATAAATGTATAATTTCCAAGGCCAAAGATTTAAAAGCAAAATAAATAAATTATGAATTTAATTGTTAATTTTTTTATTATTATTATTCTAGCTTTATAAAATTTTTAAATTAATTATTATTAATAAAAAATCAAAAATAAAACCTAAAATTTTTAAATACTTTTACTATGTTTAAATTCAATAAATAATGATTCAAGTTATTAAATAAATATACAGAAAACATTTACAAATACTCACACACACATACATATATGTATGTATTTACATACAAACACCCTCTTACATTTGTGTCGTAGTAAACTAAAGAAAATTAATTAAGTAATAATTAATTGTATGATTATTTTAATGTCATTGATATTTTTTATATAAAATATTTAGATATTTGAATTCATTCTTAAATATTTATACACTATATTTATACATACTATATACATATAAACATTATTTTTTATTGTATTTGTATTACCCCAAAATCCTAATCCGTATCCCTTTTACAATTATAATCCCCTCCCCTACACATAATGTTTTAATGTCACTCGTATTGATAAAATTAAGTAATTTTTAAAAATGAACTTTTTAATTATCTAAAAAAAAGAACATAAATCATAGATTTAAATTAATTTTTTAATCCTAAATTTAATTTATTGTGCGTAAAAAAAAGATAAAAAAACAAACGAAAAACAAAAGAATAAAATTTAACAAGAAAATGAATATTAATCATATGTAGTTTATCATTATGTCATACGATTATTGCAATGAATTCAAATTGAAAAGAAATAAAAGAAAAAAAAAATATTAAAATATTTAAATTGCAAAATATTATAAATGATAATAAAAGTAATAAAGAAAACAATATTAAACATATAAACAAATTGATAGAGATAATTTATTGTTGAGCAAAATTAGAATAAAGAACAATGGTAAGTTGAAAAAAACGTTTGAAGTTTTTATTTTAGACCTGTAGTTTCTAAGGTAATTTTCTTAGAATTTTGGGTAGATTTCATTTTTGCTACACGCAAAGAAAAAATGTGGTTCCTGTGACCATAAACTAAGAGCAACATACTATGATTGTAATATATGATTCCAGGTTACAATAAGTATATTTGTACGTAATCATTATTATGATTCCAATTTATAATTTATTAGTAAGGTTCATAACCTTATTAATAACTTTTAGTAAGTTTTATAACCTTTTCTTAAGTATTGCTTTCAATTTCATCATGTTTTTATCATTATATATACTAATTTCATCATATATATAATTCCATTTTATCATATATATTATTCCATTCTATCATATATATGAACTAATTCCATCATAAGTATAATTCCATTTTATCATATATATAATCCCATGTTATCATATATATGAACTAATTTCATCATTTATGTAATCCCATTTTATCATATATATGATCTCATATTTTCATATTTATATTCATTTGTACCACGATATGTGGTACATTCATCATATTGAATAAAAACAAAACTTGTCAATTTATATTTGTTCATATATAAACTGGACTGATACACAAAAATGTGTATTCATAAGGCATTAAAAGTTAATGGTTGTAGAATTAACCAAATTTGTAAAATGAAATGAATGGTTATGTAATTAACTAAATTGTTGTAGAATTGACTAAATGATTGGATTTATTCATAAATAAGATTTCATATAAACATATTTAAATACATATTATAATTCAGTGAACCATATTAAAATTTTGATTGTGGGTAATCATTAAATGATTAAACAGAATCATAAACGTTGCTATCATAAACACAGTATATTTAAATCAGTGAAAAACGGTTATATAATCATTGAATAGTTGTGGTGATCATGCTGTAACCATGTTTTTTCTCTGCGTGTATATCTATGCTTTTCGTTTTTTTTTTCCAAACCGAACACTTGGACCTTCCCTATTATTTATACATACATAGGGTGGCCCTCCAAATTGTAAACTAATTGGTTAATAATTACTTTTTTGTGAACTTTGACCGAAAATGTCTAGCGAAGATCACATGTGATTATTGGAAAATTTTGGTATAATGTATAAGACACTAATTTGAAACTGTATGTTATTATTATTATTTTTTTTTTCAACTTTAGGTTGATCTCAGTGATGTCAGATGGAGGGAATTTTCCCTTTTTGAGGGAATTTTTAAGGCAAATTTTACCTAAAGGGAAAAAGGTAGGGAATTTTATTTGTTGTCAAAATAAAGGGATTTTTTAATTCGTAAAAATTTATCTCAAAAAACGACAAAAAGATAAATAAAAAAGCAAAAAAATTGTAGTTTTTGTTAAAAATTGTCATTTTAAGGAGGAGGGAAAAATGGAGGGACATTGTTTTCTAAAATAAGGGAAAAAAGAGAATTTTCCAGCTAAACAGAGGGATTTTTCTTAAATTTTATCTGGCATCACTGATTGATCTGTAATTTTCCTGGAGAATATACGTATTTTTTTCTTAAATTTATTTTAGTAACAACTTCATTACTACTTAGCAAAATTTTGTTTTTCTGGTAAGCTAGCCAGGTATAATTGAAAATAAAAATAAACTGTTTATTTTTTGCCTAAATAACTAGTTATCTTTGTTCGAGTTGTCCACAAATTCACAAACAATTTTGACGTCATTGGGATTTGAACTTGGGAGCAAATTAACTTAATTTTCTAAGTGACAAAAATTCTTTTAGTATAAAATATATTTTTAGACCTTTTGTTAAAAAAAAAAAAAAACAAATAGCATCAGAATGGGATTGAACCCAGAACCTTCTGATCGTTAATCCAGCGTTCTAGCTAACTGATCTATGTGATTGCAATATTACTGTGCTATTATACTATTGAGTACTAGAGTATACAAATAATAATGACTCTTCATTACCGAGAAATAGCTTTAATAAGTATTATCGAAAAACTGATTTTTGATTTTCACTATTTCAAAAAACGTAACAAACTGTGAAAGAGATAGTTGAGTAAGTAATTTTTTCATGGTAACCACATAAGTATACATATATAGATCGATTTAACACTAAAACATATTTTATAAATGCTAAAAAAATATTCATATAGCAGAGGGATGGTACCCTCATGCTAATAAAATAATAATTACACAGGTCAAAACTAAAAAAGTATTGTGAAATATAGTTATTACAATCACCAGGAACATTTCGGGGTTTCTCCATCACGTCGCATTTTTAACCCAATGACATGTGGAAATGTTTTATTTAACTTTCTACGCTATAGGTACACTCAAAAAATTATGTAAGTAAATTTAACAGAAAAATCAGTAAAAAAAAAATAATATTACATTTCAATTGTTTTTGAATGTTGATTTTTTAACTAACAAAAACATTTAAAATTACCGATTTTTTTGTTATTTTTACTAACACTATATAACATACCAAATCAATAATATCTACTGTTTTTTTTTTTTTTTTCATTTTTCTTTAACTATAAAAAACTGCCTACTAAATTATTAAAAACCACTGTTTTTTTGGCATTAAATATTTTGTGTATTTGCTCTTTATTTCCATTTCTTGTACATTAGAGTGTCCCGTAGACAAAAATTTTGTAGGAAGGCCCCTCAAACGATGCGTAAAAATTAGATTGAAATGGGAAAAATATTAAATAAATTTTTAAAATTGATCTTCAGTTCCCTCTTATTTCCTTTGTTGTGATAAAAGTCCCAATTGTTGGGAATTATTTATTTCATTTTTTTTTATTTTTTATTTGGGATTTCTTCATTTTTGTTGGTACTAATTTCATTGGGAGTTATTTCATGGTACCTCAAAGAAATGGTGTTGTGTTTGTACCGAAAAAGCCTAATCTAGCAAATTGCCTGGAACTCCGTACAATTGAAAGGTATTGGGCCCTAGTGAAAAATAATTTAAAGGACACTAAAAGTACAGAAAAAAATGAAACGGAGTTTCAAAATAAATGGACTTATTCGATCAACATAGTGACTTTAATGGGAAGAATTCTGATATTTCACTAAAAGCCAATAATATTCGCTATAGAAGTTTAGCACTAAAAAATAAAAATCAAGTATTTATTTTGTAAAATAGAGGAATACAACAATTTGATCAAATTAAAAAACTTTAGATATTAATTTGATATTTTTACATCATAGATAAATGTTGTTATCGGAATATAAAAACATCAAAAACGTAGTTTCATTAAATCCTGAGATAGAGGGTTTTGAATATAGGTCCTCGATATAATTGTTTATATGTAACTAAATTTTATATATATTTACTGTGGAGATTATGAATACAAATTTTGAAATCTAAAGAAATAAAAAAATAATATTTTTTTATGCTAATATATGTATTTATTTTGTTTACCTTAATCATCTGTCGAATAATAACTCACTCACTCTTTCGAAACCAAAAATTAATTCCATAATTACAAAAAGTATCTTATTATTGATTTAAGTAATTTAAAAAAAATCGAACACTACAGTATTAAGCTATTTTTGATCAGAATATAATATTTTTTTATATATATTGATTTTGTCATTCTTTGTTTAACATGTCGAAGGAATCATCTAAGACCCCACAAAGAATATATTTTCTGTGTCCTGGTTAGATTCTGAGTCGATCTAGCTATGTCCGTCCGTCTGTTGAAAGCAGGATAGGGCTCGAACGGGACAACGTAGGGGACGAAATTTGGCATAAATATTTGTCTTATATAAGGTTTGTTTGGGATTGAAAATGTGTAAAATCGGTTAATAAAAAAAAATTATGACCGTTTCGTACTTTTCTGCTGATATTTCTTCAACAAAAGCATGTACGACAACGAAATTTTGTACGTATAGTTCGAGGATCGACACAAAATCGGAAACCAAAAATGGGCGTGGTCCGCCCACTTTACCGCCCACCTCCCATATAAGGTGAAAATCAACGAAATTGTGTTCAAATAGTTAAAGGACCAATGTAAACTCAGAAACAAAAAATGGGCGTCCACCCACTTTACTGCCCACTTTACCGCCCCCTCCCATATAACGTACAATTTGAAAAAGTTGATGGTGGGTATATATATTCGGTCGAGCCGAATATATCATTCGCGCTTGTTTTTATAATGAAAACAAGTACCAAATATTGTTGCTGTTTTTTCCTGTAATAGGATATTGGTTACACTAACTGAATTTTAATTCACGGACCATTTTTGAAAACTTTTTTCTTGTGATCAATACTATTCTTTGACTAAACGCATTTCACTTAAATCTTTACAAGTAATAAAGAAATTGAAAAAGTAATGATTTTAACAGAGTATTGTCATTGGAAGTCCATAGTGTTGAAGGTCGTACGAGCAATCAAGTATAATCATTAAGACACCGTTTTTATAAAGTAATTTTTTTATGATTCTTATTCACTACTATCTATCTTACACACTAAATCTTCATTTATATACATTTTTAATAAAAGTATTATTTAAGATTCATTGAAAGATAATAAAAATACTTTAACACTTAAATTTGTCAAATTTTAATTTTCTAAGAAATAATTATTAATTACTACCAAAAAGGTGCAAAATATGCACTTAGATCAACTTTAAACATTAGGAAAATATTTTTTTTTTTTTTAAGTACTTGCTTGCCATTTGCTGAGATATTTATAAATAAATGTGCTGTGTATCGATGGTTTAATTTAGAATAAATGTAACTTTTTTCCTTTAAAATTTGTAAACGCGAACTATTCTAAAGTAATGATTACATTAAAGCTTTTATTTTCATCTGTTTATTTCGCTCAGTAAATCGTATTCCAATGAAAGTTAATATGCTCCGAATTTAAAAGCTATTAGTTTTATTAAATCGAATTTTTTTTTTGTTGAATTATAATAAGATAAAATAATAATAATAATTTGACAAGTAAATTTTGAATAGTTTTCATACAAATTTCATTTTTAAGCAATTCCCTTGTTGTTTTGAAGACCTAAGATATTTGAAAGTACATATTTCTAATTTACGTTAGAGATAAAGATTAACAGCCATATTCACAAAAATTAATGTAGGTTTGATAAAGAGTTACTAACTTTTTCTTATGGAAATTTACATACAAAAAGTTAGTAACTCCACTAAGGGAAAAAATTCGATTCAAAATCAACAACGGTTGTGCTCACATTGGTAATTTACGGTAACAGCTTTTTAATACCTTTCGTTAACAAATTTAATAGAAAACATATGTAATTTAACAATTTGATACCGAAATGGTTTCAACTTGGTGCCAATTAGGTATCGATTTTCAATAAGAATTGAACACGCAGTGTTTAATTTAAACACATACGGTGTAGATTCACTATTGACACAGAATGGTATCGTTTTCAACACGTATGTGATTGATATTTCTCTGGGTGTCGTTATACATACATTATTTTTTTATGAATACGGCTGTAAATGTTTAAAATATTCAGTTTGTAATTTGAGTAATACCAAAAGTACTGAGGTCTGAGATTTGTACGTTTTTTTTTTTTTTTATTTATAAACACTAATTTTTCTTAACGAAATAAACATAAAACGTAAATTTTAGCTTTGACGATTGTCAAAATAAATACTTCTCCATCTTAAAATAAGGCAAATTTCAGTGAATAACTACAAAAAAAAAAAAAAATATTCATCATGAAACTAGCTACAGAAGAGCGATATGACTTTTTATTTTTATATTACTTATTATTTAATATGATATGTACTTTAAGCGTACTTTTTTATTAAACATTTTAAATATATTTGAGGAAAATAAAAAAATTTTGAAATTTTAGGTAAAAAAATTTTCAATTTTTCTTCTGTCACTAATTGATTTGTGGTTTTATTAACGACTATTTATGCATACTAAATCTGTTCGCGTTAATCATTTTTATCAATGCGCGCAAAAATAGAGCTTTAACTTTATCAAAATCAAAACAACGCGATTCTATTGAACTTCTAAAGTACTATAACTTTATTTTTTGCACAATTTTATAAATAGCAATATTGGTTTAAAATTTTGTAAAATTATGAGTAGTAAAATACATATCTTGGGATCGTTCGCTCAAAAAATTAAGTGAATATCGGTTTTAGTTTGGAGAATATAGCTGTTTAAACATTAGTACTCATAATAATATTCCTTACAAAAAACGTGGTTTTAATTTTTTAAAGTGAATTTTAGCAAAATTTTTAACTTGTTTCTTATTTGATAACAAATTTTACATACAAAATTGATTTTATTATCTACAAATTTGAACTATATGCGAAGTAATGTGTGGTTTTGAGGTTAAGAACATGTTCTTTGGTCCATACAATTATAAGCCCTTAAAATATTTTGATGCCATCTGAATTTTAGTATTAAGCTAATAAAATGCTTTCATTTGACATCAATATTAACATCATTTATACCTCGCGATAGTTGTCATACATAAAATCAAAAAATATGTTTTATGATTTTATGTAATTTTTTGTCTCTTGTAAATGTTATTTATGGTTCATCAAATTGACAATTTCTTCAATTAATGCAGTTGTATTAATAAAACAGGAGTACTTCTAAAGGTCATTACCAGAATGTATAGATTTAAAGTAATGGGATAAATGAGTAGTTTATAAGTTAGTACTTACTAGGCTTTTCAAAATAACTACATTTCTAATAACTACTACTTTCCAAGAAACGTGTGAAGAAAGTACTACTCATTACCCAAATTCAAAAAGTTTTTGCTGGGTTACTACATATTTTTCAATGCTTAAATTTTATTTATTTAATTTTCTTAAAAAAAAATGTTAAATGCTCAAACAACATTTAACAATTGTGGTCAAAATAAATAAACCAAAATAAAGAGTTACAACCACAAATTGTAAGATTTTTCTTGTATAAAATGCCAAAATATTCGTACAATTAATGAGAAAAATATTTATGTATAGGTGTATAAAATGAAATAAAATGTTTGTATATGTATGTACATATTTATCCTATTATAAAATGAAAATGGGTTAAATGGGCGTTAAGTATTAGGCCTGTAGACAAAGAATAACAACAACAACGACATTAAGCAATAGTGGAAACTGCTTGAAAAAACAAAAACATAACTACAAAAAAAAAAAAAAAAATTAGGTACTTAAATATGAGAAAAAGTGTATAAATTATAAGAAGTAGTTCATGTAAATACATATTAAAATAATAACAACAACGACAACTGCAATGACAATAGATTACAAAAGAATAAACTTCATAAAGGAGTAGTTGGAAGGAGTTAGGGTGAAGGAATAAGATTCTTATGAAGTATGTAAATGATGGTGATGAAACAGTAAAATATAGGTGCTAGAAAGAAAACAAAAACAAAAGATACATACACACATCTTGAAAGAAGATTTCTGCTTGTTTAAACGATAACAGGACAAATGGGACCAACCCAAAAATTAAAAAGGTACTTACTATTATTATCACACATACTCACAACTCCTCTATATACACAACATAAAAACATCATTTTAAAAGCTACACAGATACTAAGAATAAATTGTATTAATAAAATAACCTACGCGCCAGAAAATTGTAATAATACAAAAATAAATTAAAAGCCAGGAACTTACACGGAAAGTTGAGGTTTCTTTTTAGATAAAAGTTCACAAAAGTTTTTAGGGAATAAAAAAGCTGTTGAGGGATGCTGGATATACATTTTGTGAAAATAGGTGCTGAGTATTAAACATTTTTAAAGAAGAGATTACAATAAAACAAGAGAAAATTAATAGCAGCTTTGTGAGAATGTAGCTTTTTTGAGAGGTACTTCTGTGGGTTGTAATGGAGATGAAAATAGTGTACATCGAATTTCCCCTCATTTTCATAGGGGTTAAAGCTTTTGGTGTTTGCTATTTCTTTCTGTTTAATATTCAAAAAAGCGTTTTAGTTTATATTTAAGTATTAGTAAGGAACTTACAAAAGTACTTTTTTCTTTGTACAATAAATTTCCAGTTAGATATTTGTTTAAGACATATTTGTAATCGAATAAGAAACAAAAAATTTGCAAGCGTTTACAACTATGCCAGAAACTTCATAGCTCCGCTCCGAAGGGGTATGTATACCCCCTTTTCAAGCTTAAAATTGCACATTCATTTGCACCGTGTATGTGAAATTTTATTTAAATCCAGGGGGGTTATTGTGTAATTCGATTCGAAAGAAAACACTTTCGAATTTCAATGTATAAATTATACAAATTCGAAAGATTTTCCTTTCGAATTTAGTTACAAAATAACCCCCCAGCTGTCTGATTAGAAGTTACAGAATTATTTCCAAAAATTTTAAATTCTGCCCACTGTACGCTGGTATGAAATGTTTATGTCGATGATTTAGTTGCACTAATAAATCAAAAAAATAATAAGTCAAAAATGCAAGAAACTAGAAACCATTCAGTGAACATAAAATAAAATAAATTTTATACCATATTTCAAAAAGTTTTGTCCCAAAAACAGAATACTTTTTCAGATTTCTACATCATGTAAAAATTATTAAAATTGTATATTGTGGTTAAAATTTATTGGAGTAAATTTGGATGTACATATACAGTAAAAACTCCCTTAACGGACTGCTCCCATAGCCAGACAGCTTCGGTAGGCGGAACATGTTTTAGGTATTTTGATCCCTAAAACCAGATTTTGTTCTAGTTATCTATGTCCTAAGATAGTCTTGATGATGGGGCCATAATTTGTTGTACAAGACAATGGCATGCTCAACTAGCTGTCATCAGTCATAGAAAAGAAAGTAGATGGGTGCTTCTAAGGATCGAGGCGAGGCCACCAACATCATTTTCGCAATTTAATCCTGTCGTTTTTAAATGTTGTAACATGCCAACATATATAGATGACCTTGTTGAGAAACTTGTCCTAAACATGCTTTTTATTTTGAAAATTTCCTTGAGAAATCGTTAGCGTACGAAAAATAACTAAATTTAGAAAGTAAGAAAAGAAAATGGAACGAAAACAGAGAGAAGCGAATTGTAATCAGGCAACTTTCAAACAAAGCCGTTAATTTCATAAAATAAATTTCAAAAAATCATAATTTATTGCAAATAATGCAAAACTTTGTTTGCGCAGAAGCAAAAGAAACCACAAATTTTTATTTTTTTGCCTAAAAATTAAATTAAAATTTTTCAAACGTTATCTAAATGCAAAAATAGATAAATCATAAAACACCTTCAAAATAAAATTTTTCTTAAATGGAACAAATTTTATGACTGAAGATAATGTTACGATCCTTTGACTCTTGTCAATATTGATGTAATTTTTGAAGATTTGAACATGAAATTGTTTGTACAGAGGTAGTTTGGGTCAGTACATTATAATACAGTAAATAAAACCAACATTTGATTTTTCAGTAGTTATGGCCTTTAGCATTTTTGTTCACTATAAAGCTATAACGGGCACCCTGTGTTTCTAGTATTTAGCTGATAACTTTTTTGTTTATTAAAAGATTTTGCCCATTTTCAATACCAAACAAATATAAGATAAAAAATTTCATCTTTTTAGGTTGCCCCACTCAAGCCCTTTCAATAGACAGTCAGACGTACATAGCTGGATCGACTTGGAATGTAACCTGGACCCAAAAAATATATACTTTATTAGGTTTTAAATGATTTATTTTTACATGTTACACACGGAATGACAAAGTCAATATACCCTCCATAAATATGGTAGGTATGGTGGGTATAAAAGTAAAAGTATATCCCGTTAACGGACAAAATCAGCTTGACGATCGTTGTCCGCCTATAGGAGTTTTCACTGTATAATTTAACAAATTTTCCAATCATTTTTTAATATTTTGCTAAAAATATTGTAAATAATTGTGTATAATGTCTTATTGGCATATTAACGGTGCACGTTGGGGTAAAATGTGTCAAAAATTACGATTAATTGAATTTTGAAAATTAAATTGTTGTAATAAAGTTGGGTACCGAATAAAAATAGACAAAATTATGTATCAATATCAATTAAAATCCTTAAGCATGGATGTGTTGTTTTTTTTATAAGGAGCTGTCAAAGATAAATTTTTTTACATTTTTGAAAAAGAGTAAAAAATTAAATTTTCATAAATTTTCAGTATTTTAAATAAAAGGTCATTTGAAGTAAAAATTTTAAATGGAACCACAAACTTCAGGTATTTAAGTGTACTTTGGTTTAAATATTTGTAAATTATATTTTGTCCTAATATTTTTGTTATTTTTTTTAAAAAATACACTAATTTTCAATTTTCATGAAATGCAACTTAAAATGTTACAAAATATTTGTTCTGAATTTTGCATATATAGCCCGATTTGAGAAATTAGTTTTTTTTCGAAAAAACTCCAATAGATTTCATACAAAAAAAAAAAAAAAAAAAAAAAAAAAACAGCTTAAATACAGAGATTTTCTTTAATTTATCAAACATTAAACAGTGGGGCAGAATCGATATAAATCTGTAACTTCCAATCGTAACAACAAAGAACAGTAACATTTTGAGTTTAGAAGCAAGATCCCATATATGCTTCAGGAGCGGAGCTATGGGGGTTCAAAATAGGGTACTAAAGTCATAGAAAACCACTAGCGAATTTTTGTTCCTTACGCGATTTGCATGATTTTTATATCGCCTTAAAGTCCTTGATAAATCATTTAGAAAACATGCTTGCATGTATTATTTCTCTTATAATATTCTTCGTGATTTATTTTATGTTTCAACAATCTCAACTTTGCAAGATGTTGTTCAAGTCTTTTCCATACATATCCCAACATTTTCAACCGATTTTATCACAGTTTATTAAAAAATAAAATTGTCTATCGAATAAATAAAATCTGATGTCGATATCTTTATTAAGTAAAAAAAATAAACAACAGACACTAGAATTCTTTAAAAAGGTCTTCAAATTCCAAAAGTATATTATTTTTTTTACTTCTTAACCAATATAAAAATTAAATTTAAATATTTAAGTATTGATATCATCTTTACCTGAATTAAGTGCCATTTTCGATCCATTTACCCCAAATGTATATACGGACGAACATTGCCATTCTGCCAAAAAATATTTTAGAATCCTAGAAATGCATTTTTTTTTACTAACTAATAAATAGAAAAATAGAACATAATCATCAAAATTCAGATATCACCCTTTCCTGAACTAAGCGCCATTTTCGTCCCATTTTACCCAAATATATAGACGGACGGACATTACCATTTAGCCAAAAAACATCCTATAATTTTAAAAATGCATTTTTTACTTACTAATAAATAGGAAAATTAAACGTGGTCATTAAAGTGTACATATCACCTTTCCCTGAATTAGGCATAATTTTCGACTCATTTAACTCTAATGTATAGACGGACGGACATTACCATTCTATAAAAAAAAATCCTAAAATTCTAGAACTGACTCTTTTTTTTTACCTGATATTAAATAATTAAATAAAACGTGATCATTAAAATATTGAAATCACCTTTCTTTGACTTCCGTTTCTTCATTGACTGACTGCTTTAGAGACTTTAAACACATAAATATTGGGTCAAAGATTACCAACTTTCGCAAATGAAATGAGAAAGTGGGAATGGTGACAAAAAAAAAAAAAAAACGAGAGGAGAAGATATAGTTGGTCAAGCCCGACTATATGATACCCTACACCATTTCGATCCACATAATTATGTTTTTTCTTATATACAACTTACTTGTGTTAAATATTAACATAATACTAAGATTAATATAGGATTTATGCTCGTTAGTGATTTTCGGGAGAGGAGTTTATATGGGAGCTATGGTCAGTTATGGACCATAGCACCCATTTTTGCTAATATAAAACTTATTTGTATTAAATTTCATTAAAATATTCCTATTTTTAAGGCATCTATAAGTGTAAAACTCTATTCCGGAAGGACATTTGTATGGGGGCTAGGTGAAATAATGGGCCGATCATAACGATCGGACGGACGGACATCGTTAAGTCGACTCTGAAAGTGATTCTGAGTCGAACGGTACACTCTAATAAATTTTCATGTTAATTTACTCCATTTATAGTAGGTAACTTGACTCCTACTATAATCAGGGTAAAAATACTTGATGTGTTTAATTTCAAATATATACACATTTTGTGTTTAAAAAAAGTATAAACAAAATGTTTATATTTTCTCTTTTTATGTTTAACAAATGTTTAGAAACATTCGATTTTAAACTATTTTTGTCTAAAAGTGATTGAAAATATATGTAAAATTAAACATTAATAAATGTACGTAGGTATCCATGTCTGTATGAATGTATGTATGTATAATATAACGAAAACGCATACATATGTAAATAAAAGTAAATTTTTATAAATTAGACCACGCTTTATTTAAATTAAGGAAAAACATTTGACACACTTAAACATTTATAATAATTTGTAAATTGAAGCTTTAAACTGATTCCTATGGCCAGAATGTCCGTCTTTTCTTCTGGAATTGTTGATTCTTTTATTCGGGCACTTTTTATAAATTAATTTGCTTTTCTTGTTTTTCACACGCACATACTCCAGTTTTATAGCTACCACAGTATACTAAGTATTTTTCCACAATAAAATATATTTTATAGATTTTTAAATGTTTTCCAGCTAAAATTTTTCTAAAGAAATGTTTATTAAGAAATTTTAAATATTTTGTTTTTTAATAAAATATTTGTGACACTTCTCATTTTACTTATTAATACGTGTAATAATAAATTTAAAATGTTTTTTATATTAAAAATGTATTTTTTAGACAAAAGTTAGTAATTGATTTTGATAAACATATTGTGCATAAATTTAAACATTTCCTGTAATTTTAATTGAAAACTTACTTACTTTATAGTAGTAATTTTACATGCATTTTTTAGAGTGTATACTTTGCAACTTCTGCACACATAATACCCCAACCACCAATGGTGGTGTAGTGTATAAAAATCACATCCGAAAGATAATGTCAGTTATTTTTACTACCTTACCATTATTTTTAAAATGCCACAGGTAACACTTCAGAGCAGAGTGATTAAAAAGCTACATCACCTTAAATATTTGCAAGTGGGTTTTTTCATTAATGTTTATTTTAAAATGTTTAGTATGTTTAATATTAGGATTATTTTTGTTTTCCAGCATATATATTAGAGCAGTTGATGTTACTGGGCATATACATAACTATCTAAAATAGGACACCAGATATACATAATTATAGAATAAATCGTGCAACTATGCCCAGTAAAATATTTTCTATTTTGGTACTTTTTTTCTTTTAGTACAAAAATAAAAGTATTTATCAAACCCAACAAAAGCTTTTTAAAAGCTTTTAAACTCTGTTGATTCCTTCTATATATCTAACTCTGTCTAACATCAGCATAAGGAGAAATTTTAGCATTTTATGTTGCTTTTTCATTTATGGTAAGACGCATTTTATTGATTTTTTATGTTGTAAACGCACTTTTTGCTGTATGCAGTTCACACCCATTTTGACTTTTCTTTTATTGTCTTATTTTTTGTTTTTGTTTTTCCCTTATACAGCTCTTTATAATTACACAACCGATAAATGGTTTAATCCTTTTTAAGTACAAAAGTCGTATAGAATTTCGTTAAACCAACAAATAGGAAATACAATAAGAAAATCCTCTGTTTTAACAAGAAATAATTTAGCTTTTGACTTTCAATTTATAACAAAACAATATTTATGTATGTATACAGCATACTCTTTACTTCTCCTCTGAGTCTTTTCGGAAAAAAGGTGAATGTCCTTTATAAACAAAATATACAGTTTCAGTTAACGCTTGCGCTTTTAAAAATACTCTAGAAATTTAAGCGTAAATTCGTGTGTGTATTTTGATAAATTTTCATTTTCCTTTAATTGAAAATGGGCGCGAAAAAATAATTTTTCATGTAGTTTCACTTGACGAGGCATTTTAATATTCCAAACACATTTGTGTCAATCTAAAACTGCATTCAGACATTTAGTCCATTTTTTATTCAACACCTAATATTTCTATTGTAAGTATTTGAATGTGTGTAAGTGTATGTTGTAGCTATGAATAATTGTCATACAATTCTTGTTTACATGTCGTATTATATTGAGTAGTATTTTAACATAATTTCTGTAGCATTGTTTCGCAAAGAAACTAAGTCATGTTTACATAGTTTTTGTTTTTAGCATGATTTTAGTTTTTTTCTGCAATTGTTGTATTCACTATCCTTTATTGCAATTATGCATTGTATTTTGTCTAACAAATAACTTTCAAATCATCATCATCGTCATCACATTATCACAACAATTGTAGTGTTGAGTAATAAAGTTAAAAATATTTTCATGTTACAAATAACCATTTTAAATATAATGTATTGCATGCAAAAAAATGTGCATACATATATGTATGTACATTACTTTGCTAATTTTGTCTCCAGGGTTTTGGAAGTGTTTGAGTTTTTTGCTACATAATTTTTATTATGCCTTTCTTGAGGAGGGAGTGCACATATGTATGTGAATGAATCTGTGAGAAAAGTTGTATGTATCTTTAAAAAGGATGTGATTTTTAATTTAGGTTAGCAAGGTACGAGTACAAGCATTTTAATTAAATGTTTTATTTGTTCAGATTTAAAAGGATTTTATTTAATTAAGAAATGTTAAAATGGTTTTGGAGTATGCACATATTTAAAGTTTTGAGTATTAATTAGAAAATAATTTAATTATGTACGAAATCCAATATTTTTTACTTTGAACACAAAGCATCTGAAAATGAACACAATTGAATAAATTTTAAAGATCTAAAAGTTTTTTTTATGCTTTATCAGGAAATGCGATTACTTAATAAAAATAAATATTTCACTTAGTACCAGTGTTGCCAATTCTTGGTGACCAAAAATGGCTAAATTCGTGACAAAAAATGGCTTACAATTTTTAAACAATATAACGTGTGAAAATGAAATGAAAAGCAATAATAACCTCTTAAATTTAAATAGTTCTTTTAATGTCACTGGCCAACAAAAAAAATTTTTTCGCGTTCCTTTAAAAAAAAATATATATGAACTAGATGGAATTCCGCATGCTAAATTCGAATCTGCTTTCAGTTTTCTCCCATCAGTTCGAGATTTTTATTGCGCCCTAAATAAGCCGATTACTTTAGTATATTTCACTATAACTCGAGAACGGTATGCACGATTTATATAAGAAATACACCAAAATATGTGGAATAAAATTGGCTTTAAGTCATTCTACTAACAAATTTTCATCCGCTCAATAGTTTTGAAAATATTTCGAAATAAATGTCCGAAAAAAATTTTTCATGCTAAATTCAAGATTTGTTCTTTTTTACTAAAACTTCTTTTTAAAAGTGAAAACATCAAAAATGTTTCAGTTTATCATCTTTATCTCAAAGCTGGCAAAACTACAAGTAAATAAAGCAACATATCATAAAAATTGATGCACAAATATTGATTAGATACACAGTTAAGTTAGGATATCCATGCATACCTACAGTTAAGTGGAAATACAAAAAAAAAAAAAAACAAGCGCGAATTTTATATTCGGCCCTACCGATTCTATATAACCACCATCAACTTTTTCAAATTTTACGTTATATGGGAGGGGGCGGTAAAGTGGGCGGACCACGCCCATTTTTTGTTTCCGTGTTTACATTTGTCCTTAAACTATTTGAACACAATTTCGTTCATTTTCACCTTCTATGGAAGTGGGCGGTAAAGTGGGCGGACCACGCCCATTTTTGATTTCCGAGTCTATATTGATCCCTGAACTACATATACATACATAGATTTCGTTGTCGTATATGCTTTTGTTGAAGAAATATCAGCAGAAAAGTATGAAACGGACACCCTGTGTTTCTAGTTTTTAGCCCATAACTTTTTTGTTTATTAACCGATTTTGCCCATTTTCAATCCTTATATAAGACAAATATTTGTGGAAAATTTTGTACCCTTACGTTGTCCCGTTCGAGCCCTATCCTGCTTTCAACAGACGGACAGACGGACAGACATAGCTAGATCGACTCAAAATCGAACAAGGACCCAGAAAATATATACTTTGTGGGGTATTAAATGATTCCTTCGACATGTTACACACGGAATGACAAAATCTATATACCCCCCATCTTTTTGATGGTGGGTATAAAAATAGCTGGATTAGATGGAATTTAATGTACTAAATAAGAATCAGCTCTTACTTTTTTGCTATCACGTATTGGTTTTTGTTTTATGGGCATGACTACTATGACCCCGTCACACTTGTATAACTCGAGAATGGTTTGTCCTATTAAAATAAATTAATCTCCACACCGACTTAAATTGTCCTTCAGCTGAATTTACATATTTTTTTTATCCAGTTAATATTTCCGTAGTTATTCTGTAATTAGTAGCAAAAAACTCTGAAATTCTTGAACCAATAAAAAATATTTTGAACGTACGTTGAAGACAATTTTCTTATGCATCTTTTGATGTATCATTTATCAAAATCGTGTAAATGGTTCTTGAGTTATAGTCTAAATTTGACAAACCATTCTCGAATTTTATAGTGTGACCGCAGAATAAGGTGATGATATTAGTCATGCATAACGTGGCCAGAAAGTTTTTTAGGGAAATAACAAAAAAAAAAAAACGCAATTTTGGAACTTACTACCTCCGATTTCGATGAAATTCAGTATACCCACTCATTATGACAATACAAAACTTGAAGTTCTGCAAAATTTTCAAATTTGCTGTAGTTTAGGTTTTATTGCGGTTCAAAGTAAACTTTTTTCAGATTTCTTTTTAAATACATAAAACTTAAATCAATATATTTCCGGACGTATTTGTCCAATTTAAACAATCTTTGCTCAAATTTTTTAATGAAATCATTTAAAAAAGGATAATGAAATCAATATTCGTCCTTGTATCATGGATATTCAAAAACTCATATTCTCCATTTTTATAATTTTTCCTTAAAATGTTGGCATTAACATATAAAAAATTTAGAGTGGGACCATGAGGGGATTTTGAGAAAATGAACACTAAGTAAAAAAAAAAACATTTATTTTTTTACCAATGCGAAGATTTCGAATGTTTTTTTTTAAATGCAAAAATTTTAATATGTTTAAAAAACTTTTAAAATTTTGGCTTATTATAAGCGACTCTATTTTATTAATTTTAGAAATTATAATACATGAATATATCTTAGTGGAATAATACAAATAGCTTTAAAAAAAAAGGATTCCGCAATTTGTAACGTGCTGTTTCGATTTAAATTTTAATTTCATGTAAACTACAACGAATTTGAAAGTTTTGAAGAACTTCAAATTATATTTTTATACCCCCCATCAAAAAAAAAAAAAAAAAATTATTTACGACCCCATAAAGTATATATTTTCTGGTCCGAAATTTTATACAGATAGTTCGAGGGTCGATATAAACTTGGAAACCAACAATGGGTGTGGTCCGCCCACCTCCCATATAAGGAGAAACGTCAACGAAATTTTGTACAAATAGTTCAAGGACCAATGTAAACTCGGAAACAAAAAAATTGGCGAGGTCTTTCCACTTTACCACCCACCTCCCATATGATGTATAATTTGAAGAAGTTGATAGTTGATATATAGATTTGACCAAGCCGAATATAACATTCTCGCTTGTTTTGTTTGCGCAATTTATTTCGCAATAAATATTTAAACTCAAAGTTGAGCAATAATGTTTAACATAAGCTGTCAAATTTACTGTTCTTTTTTAATATTTTGCTATTTTTAACATGAAAGAAGTTGCTAAATCAATTAATATTTCTTTAAAAAGACAAATAAAAATTAAAAAAAAAAAAAACGTTAAAAAGGCAATTTAAAATTGAAAATTCTAATGTACGTTTTCTCCACCCCTTAACGTAAAGTTGGAAAGTCGACGTTATTTCTTCGTGGAGACGCAGAGTTATTGGCTGTGTCAATTAATATTTTTTGTGCCATTAAGATTTATATCCAAAAAGTTTACACTATACTTTATAAGCAGATTAGCCCATGTATTAAACCGGGTAGGAGAGGATTCGTTGATTTCATAAGAACATTTTTGATCGATCACATTTTCGACCAAATATCGATTTTTAGAGAAAAACAAACAAAAACGATCGAAACTCGATATTAAAACTAAATCAGAACATGTAAAGAAGAGAAAAGTAAATCGATGATAACTCATTTCCGACCAAAAACTGATTTGCGTTACTTCTTTTAATTTCATAAACAAAATAGCTATTTTATTCGATTTGAAAACATATGCTAAATAAATTACATCGGTTACATTTAATTGTGGAGAGGGGAAAAGTGAAATGAATCGCATTAATCCTCTATTTTTAAAACACTAAGTTAATTATCACTTTTATTACAACAATATGGTAAGAAGTTCATTAAAAACATCCCTTATAACCTTAACTCGTATAAAAATGTATTTTATTAATTTAAATTTCAATCACAACAAAAACAGTGTTACTTCATAGATAATGTGTGACCAATTATGACAAACCCAAAAATATTAAACAGAATTTATGGTCACCACACACATACTACTACGCCTTATAATAAAAATAGCAACGACAACAACAATGCACCACATCATATCAACATATTTTATGCTGCATATTTTGTGGCTTCTTTAAAATGAACCCAACGTACTAACTAAACTAAAGAATGAATTCGCCGAACAACCCCCAAAATAGTGTAAACAAAAATACAAAAATAGTTTTTTTTCAAAGCATAAATTCTCATACTTTACACCACATCAACGGCAAAAAAAACATTTTATATATCGTAAATATATGTTTTACGATCAATTGTAGACATCGTATTAAACGCAATGTTGCTACGTTATGTTACGATATTATGTAAATTTGAATAAATGAGTATAATATGTTACGAATTAGTGAGTATACCGGCTTGTACATAAAATTGAGAGTTACAAATTACAAAATTTGTTGTGCAAAATGAAACGTTCGTTGGATGGGTGACGCGGGCTGATGGGTTGGCGGAAAAGAGCGAGAGAGTCCAAATATTAAACGTATTATGTTTTTACGTGTTTGTAAACATTACTACTCCCTGTTAATGTTTTTATATTATTTTGATTTACGTTTTGTTGTTATTATTAAATGTGAACGATAACAACAAAAACATTTTTAAAATGCAGAATGTTAAATATATGTATTCGTTTGTTTTAATGTTAATGAAATTTTAAAGTTTTACGAAAATAATTAGATATACTATGATATACGAGAATCATAAAAAAACACTTTCCATATTTTCTTATTTTTTTATGATACTTATAAAAAGCATAATAAGTTAATCTAATTTTGATGATTATATAAATTTTTTTTTTTTTTTTTTTTTTTTTGTATAAAAAATGTAGTCTTATGAAAGAAATATTAAGTTCTGCAAATAAACCGTTAACAAGTTTTTTTAATCAATTATTCGAAAAGATCAAAAATGTGTTTTATGGTAAACTTTAAAGAGGAAATTTTTTTACACAACGTTTGATCACAACATTTTTTGTCAACGCTAATGTGTGGTCGTAACTGAAGTCCAAAGTGAAAGAAAAATTGAGTACTTTTAAATTCATAAAATTTTTATTTTCAGGAATTATACATTAGAGTCAAAAAATATTATCTGACATTATAATAGAAATAAAGAGTTTTTACTATTAATGATGGAAAATTTTGTTAAGAATTAGTGAAAAAAATTTTGTATAAAAATAAAAAGTGGTCAAATTGACAACTTATCAAAATAGTATAATTATGTACCATGAAATTGCATGTTTTTTCCTGGACGTTTAACGAAGACATCGATAAAATAGTTATCCGTTTCAGAACAAAAAAATCATTTTGGCATCGATTTGTTAATGCATATTTTTGCGTATTTTACCCTTAAAGGAATATTTTTGCATTCGGCGATTTTTAGTGCATATTTATAGCATATTTTGTTATTTTTAAGGCATGTTTAAAGCATATTTTGACATTATAAAATGCTTTTCAAATTTGATTTTATAGAAAAAAAAAAAAAAAATTAACTTTAATTAACATTTTATCGTTGAGAATCCTCTCTTGTAGCAACAAGATTATAATTGAAGTTAATGTTGTAAAAACAATATTTTTTTAATGAAAGCATTACGAGCCCTAACCGCGAAAATGTCGTAAGTGCAGTAAACATTTTTGTGATTGTTTACACATTGTTATATTTTTGAAGTATCTGAAAATCTGAAATGACACTTATTCTAAATTATAGATTTTCATCAAAATACGAATTTCAAAAATGTTGTCGGTTACGATATTTTTGGCAGTCAGGGATCAGTACGATAATTTTGATAATTTCTGAACTAATAATAGTCTCTAGAATTAAATGGGTAAGAAAATAGAAGACCAATAACGTTTTTATAAAACACAATAAAAAATGAGGAATCAAATTTCGATACGGTTAGTCAATTTCAGTTTTTCCGTATTTTATAACGTTGAAATATTAATAAAACCCTTTGTTTTAATAAAAGACATATTTTGTGTGCATATTTTCGCGTTTTTAGACCATATTTTTAGTTTTTACTGCATATTTAATACGCATAAAACCCATTTTCTTAGAGCATATTGTGGTTTTCCTGATAATTACTATTATTTTTTTTAAGTTTTAAAATTTTTTTAGACCTCCAGCTCGCAATTTTGAAAATAATTGAATGAAATTTGGTATGAATGGTTTTTTTGACACAAGAAAAAATATTTTCACCTAGCTCTCATACAAAGATATTTCCGGATAAAATTTAGCAAAACTACATATTATGTTGACGTAACTCCTACGCACATAAAATTTCAAGTTGGAGTCTCATTTAGTTTAAAAGTTATAGACCAAAATAAAATATAATTACTTTTAACTTCTGAACTATACACAACAAAATTTTAGTTTAAGCATCATTTTAAGATAAATTTATTACCTTCAAAATAATATGTAGTATGTATGATTTAATTCGAAAGTTCAAAGGTCAAAATTAGACTAATAAAAATTAAACCTTTATATCTCCAAAAACGATATTTTTAAAATTCTTAAAATATTATATAATATTTACACAACTCTTGTATATACGAGTACAAAATTTCATATTGGAGTTATGTATAAACTAAAATGAAATTTTGTATATAAAATTTCACTTTTTTTTTTTAAATATGAACTCATAAAAAAATTCTGCAACTTGATTTTTGGCCTGATTATAGAATGGAGTTAAGTTATCAATA
This sequence comes from Protophormia terraenovae, assembly GCA_951394005.1. NCBI lineage: Eukaryota > Metazoa > Arthropoda > Insecta > Diptera > Calliphoridae > Protophormia > Protophormia terraenovae. The sequence goes on along the minus strand of OX596076.1, from coordinate 104,868,625 downwards.
TAAAAAAGAGTGTCACGTAGAAAAAAATTTTTGTAGGAGGACCCCTCAAATGATGCGTAAAAATTAGCTTAATACGGGAAATATATAAAAAAATTATATTGATCTTCAGTTCCCTACAAGCGATTGAAATTAACGGGTCTAGAACATTTCGTCTAAAAAATAGTATTGAGTTTTATCTTGAAATGGATATCAAAAAATTCGTAATTTTATGCCACAAAAATTTTGGTCCATAAACCGTCATTTTAGTACATCTGTTGATAATATATAATTTTCCAAATTTTTGCAAAAAAATGTTCATCAAAATGTCTCAAAAAATCTTCTAGCCTAAGAAAATCTTATCGGAAAAATTTATAAAATATTTTTTCCATAACCAGCATAAAATTACGAATCTAAAATCTAAAATTTTTTTTTACCAAAATGTATGAGAACCATGATTTTTCAATCGCAGCATGTTGGGTTGAATAGTACTCAAAACGAGGATTAATTAAAAATTTAAAGTGTGGATATTGCAATAAATTTGTATACCGGGTAATAGAAAACAAGCTGAATTATCATAATCTGTAAAATTTATTGTTCTATGTTGTTCACTTTTTTTGATACACTCTCTAAAAGTTCAATAATATTTTATAAATAATCTTAACGTAACAAAAATTTAACTTTTTGTTAGTTTTTGTCAAATTTTTCTTTTTTTTTTAAGTGGATTAAGTTCAGGTAGTGGACTATATTATAAAAATTTATTCGGATATACGTTACATAAATATTTTTAATAATTTTTCAAAAATGACTCTCTAAAAATGGAGTTTTTTCGAGATATATGTAGAGTTTTAAAGAGTTATTGGGTACAATTGGGTAAAAAAAAATTTATATAGTGATAAAATATTAGATATCAGCTTGTGTAATCAAGAGAAACATTTTGTCAATATTTGCCTAAACGAAAAATATTTAATTTTATATTAAAATAAACCAGTTGTAGCAATTAAAAGTGTAATAAAAACATTTTTACTAAATTTCTCGTAAGTGCGTCTGTTGCGTGCCTAAAATATATTTTAATTTAAATAAATCGCAATTTCTTGATTTTTTGCATTATTTTTCCTTTCACTATAAAAATTGCCTACATTTTTAATAATTTCAATAACATTAATTCTGATATAAAACGCTTTTGTCAGTTTTTTCTTAAAATTATATTATAAGATAATAAGTATACTTCAATTTTCATTTTGATTTATTAATTTATAGCTTTTAGTTCAAAAGTTACAACATAAAATCTAAATAAAGCCCATTTTTACCTGAAAAACAAAAGTAGCCATAAAAATTTATAAAAAATTATTTTCCAATATATTTTTATTTTATATTGTAGTATTTTACGTATTTATGAATATCCATTAATAAATAAAAAATACATATTCTTTAAATTAAAGCTTCCACGAATTAATCCCCTTTTCCGCTATAGTTCAACCCACTGTGCGCTGTTAGGGAACTGAAGACCAATTTTAAATAATTTTTTCTTATTAAGCAAATTTTTACGCATCGTTTGGGGGGTCTTCCTACATCGAAATCTTGAAAAATTAGGATTTCTGTTGGATGAATCCACTCTTTGCCAATCTGTTTTGTTCTATCTACATCTATATCTGACACTACGTTATACGTATCTAATACGATAATGTAGTGTTTGTTAAGAGCAAGTTACGTATAGTAGCCAAACATCCATTTGTCGTACATCGTAGTAGTAGTAAATACAAAACACAAACAAAAATAAACAAAAACAAAAGCAGAAAACTGAACAGTAGCGTGCGCGGTAGCTGCAGCAGCAAGTTGTTGTTTTTCGTTTGTTATGCGAATACGAGAACGTTTGTTATTTTGTTAGCATTGTGTGGTGGCTTGTTGGTTGTCTGTTTGCTGAAGTTCCAATCAGTCTGAAACGAATTGTTGTGAACGATGGAAGAAAAATACGTCTAGAAGTGACCGAAAACAAAGTGAAGTGTAGTAAAAAAAATACAAAACAAAATACACACGTTAGACAAAACTAAAAGATTCACAGAAGGAAAGTAGACTCAGTATGTCCAAGTGTGAAACGATTGTTAATTTGAATTTGCTATTGTTTTGCTGCTACCCAAAGCAGAAGAGTGTTAATTAAGGAATTGTGGTCTAAAATAAAAAGAAATTTAAAAATATCCTAAGTGAAAAGAATCCTTTTACACTTATAATAAACCTCTAAAAAATACATTTTTTTATAAGCCTTAAGTGCCATTTTGCAAATAAAGTCTGGTTTCTTAAAGTCCTTAAAAAAAATAATAAAAAAAAAACATAAATTTATAAAGAAACACTTAGTGATAAAAATCAAAAAATGCTTTGTGTCTATAAAATTGTCCTCATACCTTTATAAATCAAATCAGTAAAAATAAACAAACAAGTAAAAATAATAATCCTCTCTATCAGACATCCTTACAAATACAAACAACAATTCAACGTAAACCATCAGCAACATCCAAACAAATAACAACACTTGTGTATTTTGCCACTTTTTTTGGTAGAAAAATCTTCATCAAGCGAAAAAAAAACAACAACAAAAATAAAACGAAATTTGTTTTTAGCAACAGTCGCAAAAAATCCTAAACTGCCTGGACCGTTCAGTTGTTCAGTTTATTTATTTTTATTTTTGTGTGTATTTTAAGAGTAAATTTTATGCTCCAACACACTTAGACTCCATGTAAACCCAACTAAATATCTAAAAAAAGGATAATAAATTAGTATATTAGTATTTGTGCACTCACTTATATACATACGTATATACATACATATTTATATTAGTTTTCCAACGTTTTACAAGGTGTACGAAGAAAAAAAAAAAAATAAAATATTACCAAACATTTCGGGTTGTTATAACCGTATGTTTAACATAATACGACTAAAATAAAAGTATCCAAATATAAAAGAAAATTCGTAAAAAAAATATATATTAAAAACAAAGAATAACGTATTCCATTGTTTAAGGAAGAGTGTAATATAAACCAGCGATTTTGATCTATATTAATTTTTTTTTTCCTGTAAAGGAAAATCATCTGCAGTAACGTAAACATTTTTTCAATGTTTCAGGATAAAAAGACTGGCATTTTCACATAACTGGTTGATATTATACATGGTAAGTTAATTATGATTTTTAAAATTATTATTATTTTTTTTAACAGGATAAAAAAAAAACAAGATGTAGATTTTAAGAATTAATATTAATTTTTTAGTTTTAATAGCAGCATTGAGTCTTATAAATTTGATATCCTAAACAATTTTATCATTGATATGATTTGATTTGAAGATTTATACAATATTTATGTACATTTAGTGAGTATAGGAGGCATGGTATTGAGAATCCGACTTTTTGTGAATTCATAAATAAGTCTAATTCATTAAATTTCAATAGGTTTATCTCTCCTAAGTGGTAAATAAATTTCTAAAAATTGATTTCAGATATTTCAGATACGTTAACCTGTCTCGCTTTCAGAATATTTTGAAGTGCGGTGGCACTTTTTATTGGGAAACATACTATGCATAATTTTAACCACCTATTTTGTAAAATGAGATACTTTTTTTCAAAGTAAAGCGAAGAGTTTTAGAAAATAAGGGGATAGAAGTGAAAAAGAAAATCTTTGTACAGATTAGACACTGTGGATTTGCCTAATATAATTACGATTATAACGCCATTGACAAACTTTTCTCGGTAGACTTACTAGTTCTTATTTGGCGTAAGTAATTAATTCTTTCAAAATTAATTAAAAACTCCCACTCAGATAGCTAAAGTGGTGACGGTGTATCTCTTTTGGAGAGTTCCGGGAAAATGATGCCTTATATCGGAGCTATGATACACCGATTCTTACATAAATTCAACACTTTGTGTTCGTATTTTAAACGAAAATTGGTAGCAAGTTGATACCACTTCAGCATTGAATTACTTTTCTATTTTGTTTATTTAATATTTGTCAATATGACCACAACCATTGTAGATTTTGAATCAAATTTTTTCCTTATTGTAGAGGAGCGCTTGATTTAATTTTGCTAGTGAAACTAAAGTTATTAAGTTATTTTTCTATATATAATATGAAAATGTATTTTATTAGAGCTATTTAATAATGTAATCCTTTTCCAACCCAAGTAAATTTTGTTTGTCCATAAAATGTTAACTTTTCGACATTTTTCGAATCATCTTTACATTTCTGTTAAGCATTACACTAAAATACTAGTTTAAACAATTAAAGTTAACTTTGTGCTGTCCATATTATATACCTTAGCAAAATGTGTTAACAAAAGTGTCCTGTTTTCAACTATCAATGACATTTAACTTGAATTTATGGTCACGGTTAATTATATTTATCGCCTCTCTTGTATATATCCATATATAATTTGTTATGTGAAAATACGAAAACGATGTGCAAATTTTGGATAATATTAAAGTCCATAAATTTTTTTATTACATTTATTTTTAATGCTCCACCGATTTTATTGTGTAAAATAACAAGAAAATAATAATAAATAAATAAGTTCGCGCAGTAATCCATGTAAAAATGTGAAAGTACCTCGCGAAAAACTGACTTCTTCTTACGTTGATTACTATGGGCACATCAACGGGATTTAACGACAACCCTGTATTTAACTATTGAAAGTCAATAACAAAGAAGTTGCAGAATTAACCAACAGAGTCTTTTTAGTTTTATAAGATCGAATGAGATCAAAATGAATAAACGCGCGAACAAAAAGTGTAGAAGAGTGGGAAAAAGTTAAGTAATTTAAAGCCCTCTTTCTAAGTTTTGCAACTTTGAACAACAATTATAATTACAAGCTTAAACCTATGGCGCTAAAAAAGTGTAGTAGTTTCAAGTCTTGCGAGTTCAGATATGTAAATTAAATATTGAATACAATTTATAATTAAACCTTTTTACAGATGAATGAACAGAGTGATAAATTAAGTTACAAAACAGCAACAATATTAACATTCTTGTCAAATTTCATTAAATTCGGATGATTTTGGGAAGAAATTTGCGATTGTTTTGTTTTATTATGACCAGGGAAACCACAATATGCTCTAAAAAATGGGTTTTATGCGCATTAAATATGCAGTATAAAACAAAAAATATGCACTCAAAAACCAAAGATTTTTTTTTTAATTTTTAACAAAATTATGTTTTCCATTAAATCAAAGGGTTTTATTAATATTTCAACATTATAAAATTAGGCAAAACTGAAATTTATCAACCGTGTCGAAATTTCGTTCCCCGTTTTTTTTTATTGTATCGCATAAAAACGTTATTAATCTTCTATGTTTTTACCCATCTAATTCTAGACATTATTATTTGTTCAGAGATTATCAAAATTATCATATGGGGGAGGAAATTTGGCTCAAATATTTATCTTATAAATCGGTTAATAAACAAAAAAATTATGGGCAAAATACTAGAAACACAGGGTGTCCGTTGTAGCTTCATCTGCTGATATCTCATTAATAAAAGCATGTACGACAACGAAATTTTGCACAGATAGTTCGAGGGTTGATATAAATTTGGAAACCAAAAATGGGCGTGGTCCTCCTACTTTTCCGTCCACCTCCCATTTAAGGTGAAACGTCAACGAAATTTTGTACAAATAGTTCAAGGATCAATGTAAACTCAGAAACAAAAAAAGGGCGTGGTCACCCACCTTACCGCCCACCTCCCATATAACGTAAAATTTGGAAAAGTTGATGGTGGGTATATAGATTCGGCCAAGCCGAATATAACATTCGCGCTTGTTTTTTTTTTTGTTTTCTAATTTTATTTTTATAAAATCAAATTTGAAAAACATTTCATGAGGTATAAAAAATTATTCTCAAATTGTCAAAATATGCTCTAAAAATAACAAGATATGCTTTAAATATACACTAAAAATCGCCAAATGCAAAAATATACAGTAAAGGGTAAAATATGCACTAACAAATCAATGCCAAAATGATTTATTTGTTTTGAAACGGATAAATATTTTATCGATGGCATCATTCAGCTTTCAGGAAAAAACATGTAATTGCATATTTGTGGTTTCCCTGATTATGACATAGTTTATAATAATTCATAAACTATTGCGAGTCCCAGCATGTCACTTACCACGGTTATCTTGATATCTTTAATATGACACCTCAATAAATCTTATACCATAAATGCTTTGAAAGATATTTGTAATTTTGTGTATACAATTTGGTAAATATTTTTTTGCTATTTTTCATTTAAAATCGCTATATTTCGCGATCCACTTGATAACATTATCCGAAATTTTGCGATCATGATGATTGTACCAAATATCATATTCGGAGAGATAAGGTCCAAATTTCTTATCTTTCCTGTCGGATTTAATTGGAATGACTCATATACTATATAATTTTGAATAGTGGGAAAAAATATATGAAACAAGTTTTAATTCAAATCTTCTAGCAAATCATTGTTTATACCTATTCGGTAAATTCAAATAAATTAAAAAAAAAAAAATGTATTAAAGTGCGTAATTAAACGCGTTTTAAAGTCATGATATTTGTTGTTATAAAAAACATCAAGCAATAATTAACAACATATTTTTAAACTTATTAATTAGATTTTTTTTATAAAAGTTTTAAACATTTAATTAATTTTAGCAAGCTTATTATGATTGATCATATTATTTGGGATATTCACAGATTTACGTACTGTAATTAAAAAAATGTTGCCTTGTGTTTTTTCTATGTTTGTGGATAACGTTTCTTACTATTAAATATGGTCAGGACCGGTTGAATAAATTTTAAATAAATATTAAAAAACTGTTAGAAAAATGAAACAAATATCACTTTAATAATTACGTAACTATTTAATTTAACATGTCATAAAACATAGTCAATTGCTACTTTCAGTTTATCATCTTTATCTCCATGTATTTTAAAAGTTGATGAACAAATCTCGATTTAATTTACAGCTTAGTGTAAATGCACATGCACAATTAACTAGAGATTAAATAGACAATTAGAAAAAATTTTGTAAAAAAAATCTTAAATTTTACACGAAAAATGTTTTTTTTTCGGAAACTAATTTCGATATATAAGGACTGCACACGAACAAATCCGTGCATGTAAATGTGATTATAGAAACTAAACCAATGGGTGAATTTTTTTAAAGTGATATTTTAATTAATGACTGTTATGTTCAAGTTCTAAACATAAAATAATAAATTATTTCCTCTTGGTTTTTAAAAAAATATCTGATCTTTTCCAGATTTATTCTAATTAAAGGTTTTATTGAGTTTCGGTTACTTATTTTTCATTTTATGCTGCGCTTTTCATGTTCTTTAAATTATTTTTTACTAGAGCTCAATATCATTCAATTGCACGAAGTTTCGCACTAGCTTCTTTCGGTACAAACACAATTTCTTTGTTACAACTCCATTGTTTTGTTGTAATGAGAAGAAGCGGGAACAGGCCAGAAAACAGTGGATGCATTGTATTTTCTTAGGAAAGGGAGAAGTCTTTTCCAAAGGCACTCATTCACATATATTTCATTGTTAATCGAACCATTATTTAAGAATGAATTGCTTCTTTCCCGCATATGCATATGGCTTCCCAAATCAAAATACTTTCTTGGGAATTTTGATTTATTTGATACACGACATTTCTCTGCAATAATCCCTCTAGCATCTGCAACATTGAGTTCCTGGCTAGTAAGTTGAAAAAAGTATATATACACTAATCATAATTATAAAAAAAATTCGTCTGAAGTACTTTCATGTTATTTTTTACCTCCAAATTCTTGCTTGCTTTTCTATTAGGATTGGTTTGTACTTTATACGTCTTCAGGCTAGATTTCCTTTCAATTTTCTGATAAAGCTTTAAAACAATTAACTTTTTGTGACAGTTTTCTTCCAGATATGAGGTAATTTTCTATCTGAGTCCTACAGCCTAAAGATACTATATGTCTTCCACTACCAGTTTACCATTCTGTGATCATTACTTCTTTGTATAGTATTATGACCCAAGAAACTGTATTTTGCCACACAACAGCCTTCCTTGCAATTATTTTATATGCCTGATGTAAGATTTCATGAAAAATTTTAATTATGCGTTTAGATTTTTTTTGTGAAATTAAGAAAAAACAGTTCTGCTATTACCATGAAACTTAGCACATGGCTAGTGAGAATAATGGCAAATATAAACCAGTTAACAGAATTATTTATTTTTCATCATATCAAAAGTTATAAACCCAAGAGCATGCATTAGACACGCCCTAAATTCGGATATTTTTCCTGACCAGTGAAATCATTACATACTGATTAATAAAATTTTTCAATTTTCCATAATAAAATTTACGTTTAAAAAAAGAAAACATACGCGACAATTGATACTAAGAAAGAGATGCACTTATTCAAATCAGCAATCAATTGTAGCAATCAAATCTAGAACAAACGTTAGTTATTAATAAATAGCTAAGGAATTTGTTAAGCTGGAAATGGTTTTACTTAAAATCTTCATAGTAGTTCCTTAAAATTTTTTAAAACCACTTCCACTTATAAAGTGATGTTAAAATACATAAATATTTCTTAATATATAAAATACTTATCTCAAATTAACATACAATTTTATATTGCTTTAGTTCTTTTTTGTCCAACCACTTTCTTAATAATTACTTTCACCACTTAAATATTTAGTGAATTGATTTTAGTGTCTAGTGCACAAATTGTACATTATTTCATTTATTTATGAATATTTTCAATTACTTTATAAATGAATTGTTGTTGTGTACATCCAAATTCCCTAAAGGATGACTTAGAAGCACCCATGCGGTGGTGGAGATAGGAAAAGAAGAGAATCTTAAAAGAGATGTCTGTAGCAGATAGCACTGAAAGTAAATGGTGGTTTTTAAATTCTATTTTATTTCTATTGTAAATAATTCTATGACTTGCAATTATTATTGTAGTTATTGTATGTATATAGTTATTGCTGTTTAGTTGTTGTGGTCTTTTGCATACTTTTAGATTTTTTTATTTTTTGTTCTTTTATACCTTTTTTTTTTATTTTATTTAGTATTACATTTTGGTTTTTTTGTTATAGTTTATTCCCAACTGACATTTTCTATTATTTCCGACCATAGTTGGAATAGAGTTGAATTGAAATACAAATGAAAAAAAGCTAGTATATGAAATGTAGGTTCTAAAACAGCGAGGGGTTATTGAGAGCAGAAACAAAAAAGAAATACTTAGCAAAACTTCTTTCAGTCATTTTTAATTTGCATATGTAATGAAATACATGAAAGATGTATAAATGAAAAAGGAAAACTTAAATAAAATATAAATGATGAGTTGTTATGATAGGGAGTAGGCTAAAAAGTGAAAAAATTTCGCCTTAGGAAATAAGTGAATTCAACGTTATCTCTAGTTTTGTTTTATAAATGTTTGTAGTTGTTTTACTTTCTACAAGAATTTGTACTAAATTATAAATATGTTTTTTCTTCCTTATTCGTAACTAATGAAATATTTAAAGCAAATGCATTTAAACGGATCTGTTAGAGAAATTGCATAATTTATTTTCTTTCAACTAGGATTTTAATTAAAAGTTTATCATCTATCAAAAGTCGTAAGCTTTTCTAGTCTGGCATTATGTTTTTATCTCTTTAACTCTATTTAATATTTTTACAAATATTTAAAGATAATATTGTTTTAGTGTTTTCTTATCCTTTTCACCATCATTTTGGCATTTTAATGTGTTTAAATTTTGTTTCTTTATGATGGTTTTACGTTATTTTTGTTAGATGTTGTTAGTTTTGTTCTAGTTTTTTCTATGTAGTTGCATAAGAATTTGAAGTTGGCAGTTCTGCCAACTTAGTTGTTGATGGCACGTGCTTTTGGAGTTTTATAACATTTTTACGTTAAGGTTTTGTTTTTATTTTTTGGGAGATGAAATTAACCCAATAAATGTTAAAAAGTTTAAGAGTGATAGAACTTAAATTTTTATTAGATATTTACTACTATACTTTGAATAGAAATTGAACAAAAGGAGCAAAACCCATATACGTTATAGTATTTGATTATATTGTAAATTTTATGTCGTTTCTCGTCAATTTTTTAAATTTTAAGCATCGCAATACTTAAGACACTAAAAGTATTATTCAAAAGGTTGCTGTTGCTACAGCAAAAATTTAATCAGAAAATGTTGAATAATTACTTACTTGAATTCTACAAAGATATCTATAATTATTACTAAAGATCTGACATTGACTGAAAAGTTCTTCAAAGAGAATTTAAACATTAAAAATCTTTTGGTGCGCATAGTGTTTGTCTACAATTTAAATGCTTTATTAGACGAGGACTACGTCTCTATTGTGTTCAATTTCTCGGGATTAAAAATGAAAACAAATTTTTGTGTCATGTGGTTTCTCAGTCAATTCTAAGCTGAGTCAATAATTCACTTTTTTGAATTTACTCTAGTTCTAGCGATAAATTGTGATTTCAAAAATAAAGAAGGTTGCATTATATATTAAAGCATATCTCGAAAACAAGTTGTCTGATTTTATTAAAAACAATATCAAAAAATTCCAATTAAAATTGTCTTTGATATTTTAACACGGTTAATACTTATATAATACCTATATTTTATAGCAAATTAAACAATGCATAATTCATTCAAATCAAAACATAGTTAAATGTTGATTTTATTCACAAATTAGTAAAGATCTTTATTTACAAATTACATTTTAATATTAAAAGAATCAGTAAATAATTTTTAAAGTCTTTTAATATTTCTATGTAATTTGTAAATGAGTATCTTTATTAATTTATGTATAAAATTAAAATTAATGCATTAATTTGTATGAAATATATTTTGTTTTATTTGAAACAAATTTAATCTTTATTACTAAAGAATAAAAACTTGAATTTTGACTGTTGACCGTATTAAAATATAATGTAAGAATTTCTTGAAGGTAATTATACCCTATATCACCAAAGGTGGTTTATATAGGCACAAATTCGTTTGCCAAATTTCATGAAGATCTTTTCATAATTGAACATAGCTCCCATATAAACCCCTCTCCCGAAAATCACTTTTATGTGCATAAATCCGACAGAAAAGTTAGTATTATGTTACAGCCGTATTCAGAAAAAAACTTAAAATTGCTTTACTAACCACTGTTAAGCTTACATTATCTTTGGTAAACCATTGTTTACTTTAAATATTTTAATATTTGTTCGACACTACTTTAAGGCTTTTTTAAAATTATTTCCGTTACATTTTTCAAGAAAAAAATAATACATTTTTTGATTCATTCGTAAATTTTTGACAAAAATTTCCATATTTTTAAAGGTCCGAAGTATAAGATTTGTTCCGAAATTCAAAAATTTGTCAGTATAATTTAAAAACGTATTAAATGAATTCCGGGACAGAATAATATTTTCTGTAATTGTTTTTAAACTATATACATATTTTAAACTATTTTGTATTAAATGTTAACCCAATGTTCGGCACAATCGCATATGTTCAACATTTTCATTGTTTTCTGTTACAACATAATTCCAAATAGAGCATTAATATATAAACGTCTTAAATTAAGGTGTAATTAATCTGTCATATCACCTCCGGGTTTAAATTTATCATTTTAACAGAAAATAGTTAAATTTTATCAAAATTTCAACAAAAATGATGTAAAAAAAAACAAAATATGAAATAGTGATGCTGATTTTATCATAGAATATTCATTATTCGGATACATATAATTGCATTCAACAAAAATTTAATAAATTTATTTCTTTTATACTAGAAGATATTTACATATGCAAAATAAATGTTTTTCCAAAAATAAAAAACTTATTTATCATCAGAAACGTACTATAACATCAAAAATAACAATAGAATAAAACAGTTAAAGAATCATTTATTTTTACTGCTAACAACACGGACAATAAGAATAAAGCCCAAATTACAATAGCGCGTAGTCAGCAGCAGTGTATGCTGCCATAATCAGCTGATCATTTAGAATGCACTGATTGTTATGGTGTTGATTATATTTGGTCAGCGGCAGTTTGCAGTGCTGTTTTATTTAGCCCTGTTTCTAAATTCACTGCGCTGCATTCAGTTTGAGAGCGAGACAAAGAGAGTGAGCAAATAAATGAGAGGCTAAAATACACAAGAACACAAGTGGTTGTAAATTGTGGCTGCCTACGCTTAATTGTAATTATAACGGCAGCAACATGTTGTGCTGACAGTGATCAGCGGATAATTTTTGCTGATACTGTTGCTGACTACGCGCTATTGTAATTTGGGCTTAAGAGAGAAACTGAGAAGGGTTGCCTACATGAACAAAAAACAGTTTATTAGTTAATACAGACAGTAATTAGTTTTTTGGATACGATTTTCTTAATAAATACATTAAGAGCTAAATTGTATATTAGCTAGCATGTACATCAAACATAAATTAAAAACTTTTTTTTTTTTGCTGTTAATTTTTAAACAAAATTATGTGGATCGTAATGGTGTAGGGTATCATATGATTGATCTTGACTGACTATACTTTTCTCGTTTTAATTAGAATTATCTTCAAGAAAAGTTGTTTTGGAGATATGCTTCAAATTATGATGCAACCTCCTTAATTTAGAGTCAATTCAAAAAAAGTGTATTAGAGGCTTAATATTTATTAATACCGAATTGAGTGAGAAACCAGAGCCGCATTTTTTTTTTTTTTTTGTAAACTCGTGTGATCTAAACCTCCCTACTATAAATCATTTTTTAAAAATTGTATTTAAAATATATGTATGTATTTCAGTCAATTTAACGACCATAATTTCTTATACAAGTTTCATACAAAATAGTTCCCAGAATATAGTTCTAAACTCCATTTTTTTATAGAACTAAAATTTTGCAAAAACACGTGCTAGAAGATTATGAAAAGTATTATCAGGCATCCGTTTAAGGTTTAATATTTAATAATGTTCATCTTTTATTGAGTACACGTTCAAAGTAGTCAATGAACTCTTTCACTGACTTAAATAAAATAATAGCCAAAAAATGTTTAACAAAAAAAATGTTTTTTTTTTTTTTTCTTATCAAAAGAATTTAAAACAAAAATCTTTAACTGTATCAAATATTTTCATGAGTTATACAAAAAAATATAATAAAAAAAGAGTATACAAAAAATAATGACTACTAATTATAGTATTGTGGGCTGCAATTCAAGTAGACCATGTTTAGCACTTGGTCTCGTAGCTTGTACATGATGTAAATGTTGTTTCAACATTTAAGGTAAATTATATTAACGTACACAATCTCTACTACAAGTACGAATATTTTTATTGTAATTATTGTTTTACTTTTTAAGCATTTGGTTGAATAGCTACTGGAAAACAAACAAATATTAAACATTTTTCAAATAATTGAAATGACAACTAATTAGAAGAATAAAAAAAAAAAAAAATCGAAAATTAAATAAATTTAGTTTGACAAAATTAAACATAAATAAAGTCAGTGTCATTTCGTTGTGTCTATTTTATAGCAAGTACAACTAACATTTATTTAAAAGAAGAAAAAATAGAAAATTATGTCAATAAAACCTTAGAAATGCTATTTTAACCTAGAGCTTTTCTAAAGCTGACTATTGATTAAAAACTAAAAAAATAAAAGGAAAAAGAAACGTGAAACGAATAGAATTTATAACAAAGTATTGCACAAAAGGTGTCAGTCAGCCCACAGTGGTTCCAAAATGCTTTATTTTTTTTTGTAAATAATTCAGTAACTATTGAACTGTTAGAGGTTTCTCAATGAAATGGTCAGAGCTGAGGTGTTTTCGAGTTGATTTAGAGGAGTACAGGTTCTTAACAGGTCAGGGGGGAAGTGGGTGGCCCTCCAAATTTGGCCATCTCGGTTATGTAATTTTTTTGAAAAATCGCCAAAAATTTATTTATGATATGAGAGAAAAGAAATTTTATATAAATGTAAATACGCTTACTTGTATAGGTTATCTCTTTTAGTTTAAGAGATATTCGGGTCGAAATAAATTTTTATCTGATTTTAAGCCTAGCTTTTTTAAACTTGGCTAGCTTAATATTGCCCCTAAAATCTTTTTAAAATATTCGCCAGATTCCTTAGAAAATTCTAAATAATATTGCTGCAAGAATCATATAATTATATGAATCCGTTAAAAAGTTATATTAATCTGAATTTGGAACTTTAAAAAAAAAAAAATTACATTTTTTCAAAAAGGTGGCAATATTTATTCACTGATATTTTTTTTTTGTTCTGGGCCTTATCATTTTTTTAATGTTTTCAAAAGAAATCTTAATGAAAATGCGTGTAAAGTAAATTCGGAGGAGTTTGGTGCAAAGGTCTGCCTTTAGGGGCAATATTAATTCCAAAAAAAAAACTAGGCTAAACTGAGGTAAAAATTTATTTCGACCCGAATATCTCTTAAACTAAAAGACATAACATGTAAACGTATTTTTTGTAGAGATTTACAAGGACTATCTATATATAAAATTTCTTTTCTGTCATATCATAAATGAATTTTTGGCAATTTAAAAAAAAAAAAAATACATTCCCGAGATGGTCAAATTTGGAGGCCACCCACTTCCCTCCTGACCCGATAAGAAACTGTACTCCTCCAAATCGTCTCGAAAACACCTCAGCTCTGACCATGTGAAATTTTATTGAGATATCTCTAACGGTTCAATAGTTACTGAATTATTTTCAAAAACATCGTTTTGGAACCACTGTGCAGCCTAATCAATTGTAGCTGCTGCCTGCTTGCTTGTATGGTGTTCAAGTGTGACCGCAACTATTAACGCAATTTGAAAATGAATTGAATAAAATTTTCTTTTAAATCTATCTCTATAGTCAGTCATTCATACAATAGCGCCTACTTTTTTTCTACAATATCTCAAAACACAAATATGACGGCATGATATTATTTCATATACTTAGTAAGAGTGAAAAAGCAGGAATGAATTTAATTGTAAATCTAAAGTGACGACATCAAACCCATATCAAATAAAATCGAATAGTTTTGTATGGATCAAATTGTGTATTATTTTATTTACTTGTATTTATTGTATATTTGTTTGCTGTTTTTCATGTGATTTTCTTTTTACAGTCTTTGACATGTTTTCCCATTCGTTTTTTGTTTTCTATTCTATTTTTATTTTACAAGTATTGTGCGAATGTGTCGATGTTTAAATTTCCGTTAAATTTTTTTTAACAATAGTTAATTTTCTTTTTTTCCTCTCAAATATATTACTATACTATTGCTATAAAAGGTGTCTAGTGTATTTAAGGTTTTTTTCTATTTTTATTTTCATTATAAATTTATAGACATCACGTTGCGGTAACACGTTTCAATATGCCCATATATTGAGGAAAATTGCAAAAATAGTAAAAAAGAAAACAAAATAAAAACTAAAATGTCATAGAACACGCAGTTTTACATTTTTGTCTTTTTCTTTCAAATAATACTTTAATTTTCTGAACGGAAGGAAATGACGAGCCTTAGACAGTTATATAATATTTTCATATTTTTTTTTATCTAAAAATAAAGATATATTTATTATCTAATGATAGGGGTGAGAGATGTTAGATAATGATATAAATAGAATTTAAATCGTTATAATATATTTTTGTGGAAGAACCAAAACCTCTTTTGTTTTAAGTGGTTTGCATGTTTATTAATAGAATCATTTGGATACCCATACTTAGATGTATTGATTTAAAACAGAAGATACATGTGGATAATTTTATTTGTGCAATACTTATAAGATAATTAATTATTTAGTAAAGCTTATAACGATCGATTAGTAAAATTAATTTAAATTTAAATATAGTAAACAAGTTTGCAATAGAAAATTTCTTTGTTGTCAGAGGATTATAATTAGAAAACAGCAGAGTATACGAAAGTATTTTCTGTGTCGCTACACACTATATCAGCATTCTTGGTGTCTTATCAATTTAGGTTTGGTGAAACCTAAACATGGCGCCTTCTTGCATTGGATGCAATTTTGGGAGATAACTAAGAGAGAAGTTGAATCTATTCATTCGCTTTCATATAAAGTTTGTGTGAGATTACTGGTTTTTAGAATTTTATTTTTTTTTTGAAAATTCTTTTTTCCGTCCTTCCATCCGACTCTTTGTTAATTTTTGCAAATTTTCAAATTCAAAATAATAATCTTTGAAATCGTCTAAGGAACAAAAATTTGGCTCGTGGTTTACAATTTTCTATGTCAGAGGTATTCTTCTTTAAGACCTCAGCTCCTCTCCTGAAGTTAATGTAGGGTCCTCCATCCAATTTAAAAATTTTTCTCTCCTCTGTAATAAAGAAAACCGTCTGTATTAAAGGTGTTTTTGTATGGGAGAAACTGGAGATTTTTTAACAAAAATTTAAATTTTTTAAATCGGGCTATATTTCAGAAAAATATGAGAATAAACAAATTCTAACCTTTTAAGTTCCACTCAATCAGTGTTCAAATTGTTTTAGAACTATTTTCAAAAAAATAGTATTATTATTTGATAAAGATCAAAATTTTCAAATACTTAAGGAAATACACACTAATACCTGAAGTTAGTTGATGCTTCCATTTTAAAAGTTTGCTTATTTTAAAAATTTGATCTTTTTATTTGTTTTTTTTTCAATATCAAAAAAAAAAGGTTTAATTTGAGAGCTCAGTACAAAAAACAAACAAAATTTAAGCCAATGATTTTTATTTGTATTGATATATAATTTTGTCTATTTTTATTTGGTACCCAATTTTGTTTAAAAATTCAATTAATTGGCATTTTTGACACATTTTACCTTAACGTGCGTCGCACAGTGTTTTGATCCCATATAACAATGGAACAAAAATAAGAGGAGCTGTCGTAAACATTTAAAATTGGTACGCATATTACCTTAGACTTAAGATTAACAAATATATCCTGAATAATAATTTGTTTGTCAATTTTCGTTTTAATTGGGAATCTTGGGATGTACGCCTGTGTAATCATGATCGCCATCATTCTCATAACGCTTTTGTTTAAGAGGTTTTAACAGAAAACTATGAAATGAAGCTACAACGGACACCCTGTGTTTCTAGTATTTTGCCCATAACTTGTTTATGAACCGATTTTGTTTATTTTCAATACCATATGAACCTTATATAAGGTAAATATTTTAGCCAAATTTCGTCCCCCTTCGTTGGCCCGTTCGAGCCCTATCCTGCTTTCAACAGACAGACAGATGGACGCACATAGCTATATCGACTCAGAATCTAACCAGGACCCAGAAAATATATACTTTATAGGGTCTTAAATGATTCCTTCGACATGTTACATACGGAAAGACAAAATCAATATACCCCCATATATCAATCAATATACCTTTTTGATGGTGGGTATAAAAAAGCCCCATAAAAAAGTTTTATTTGTATTTTAGGGCGATTTTTCATTCAACGTTTTTTTTTTTTTAAATTTAATTAAAAATATGTGTGGGAGAAATTTCATATTTCGAAGGATAACGACGGCCAAAAAATTTTATTTTCTATTCATAAAAAAGTAATTAATTAAGGAAAATATTTTGACCTTCATTTTCTTATGCAATTATTTCATTTGTTAAGAAAAAGAATAATGAAATAAGTTTTTTTTAAAATTAGTTTTGGAATTTATTTAATTTTTCAAAGAATTAAAAAATTATTTTATTTTTGTTTTCATTTTATAATTTTTGAATGAAAGTCTTTTAATTAAGATTTTATGAAATAATATTTTCGTTTCATTTAAAAAGCCAACTTAAATCGGACATGTAATGATAAACATAATTATATAAATATATTAAATATTTAAAGCACAAAATTGTTTATATGACAAGTAAAATTTTTTTAGGGAATTTTTAATTTTTTTTTCGTTATGAAAAATGCCTCAATATTTATGTCATTTTTAGTTTCAGTGTAATATTTCATTTTTGTTTGGGTTAATATTGTATTTTTTTGGGGTTATATTTCCAAAAATTTATGGAAATAATTCATTATGAAAAATTGCCCCATAATTGGGACCATTTTTCGTTTAGTGTTTTGGGGCCAAATTTCCTGGGGCCACAGTTCGCAGCGCCGACTAAAATTAGTTTGGCGACACATTCCGCAGTAGGGCCAAACGCAAATTTTTTTGATAATAAATCTGTATCTCATAAACTACTGCTCAGATCGTATTGAAATGTATGGAGGAAATGTATAGGAGGACCAGAGCTTTCAGAAAATTATCTTGTAGTTACCCCGTGACACTCGCTACAGGGTGTCAAAGTTGACTATCTCGAGTATGTAAAAGTTTCTAAAAATCGTAACTTCTCCTTGTAAATAGTACCAGTTCTGTATTAGATGGATTTAATCCTATTGTCATTACTGCCACTTCATACGGGTATGGAAAGGACGTATATACAATTGTTTTGCAACACATCCTTTCCATAAGTTTTAGTATTGAAATTAAGATGACAAATGGAATGAAAAAATACAAAACTTTCAGATAGGAATGCAATAAATAAATTCTTTATTTTGCCAATTATTAATCTAAATTAAAAAAAAAAAAAATTGATTAATTTTGCAATTGAGTGGATTAAAATACATAATTTTTATTGAAAATTGTAAAGTATTAACAAAATATAATAAACATTTGCAAAATATTAAAAATAGGATCGTTTTGAGTGTTATTACGCTCATACGTGGGATTATTGCAAATAAAAATAACTTGCAAATAAATAACTCAGTGTTTATACGCAAATTGCATAAAGAAGAAAAAATACAAAATTCTTTGAACGTAAAAGGAAGTGGCAATGAGTTTTTTTTTTTTGCAACTAACTAGTTTCACTGATAACGATTAGGTTTTCCTAAATCGCAAATAAAATATTAACTACCCGTTTATACGGCAGAATTTTCATATCGCAATATTTTTAATTGCGAGTAAGTGGTGCGTATAAACGCTATATGTAATTAGTACATAATTTGCTTTATTCAATATGGTTTTTAGTACTTACACCTACCTTTAAATTTACTTATGAAACTAAAAAATTATTCTTTACATGTCTGTCTTATAAAGCTGTAAATTAAAAAGAACAATTTTACCACTTTAAAAGTATTTTAAATAAGTTTTAACAGACTTATAAGCTTTTGATGCCACTAGGGTGATCGACGCGGTTTTCCAACCGGTTTTAAAACCGGTTTTTTCAGTAAATGTGCTGTCGGTTTTTTAAAAATGTTCATTTTTCGAATGTCGAATAGACCGGTTTTTTTAAACACAAAAAACCGGTTTTAAAAATAGCATTTTATTTCAGAAAACATGTACTAAATAGTGATATTTTAGTCGAAATTTAGGAATAATTTTTTTAAATATTCATAAAGACTGATTTCTTATGTTTTAAAAATGTAGTTTAAGTCTAAATTGGAATTTATTCTGTAATATTAAACAAATAAATAATTAATAATTATCCTGTATGACCCAATTTAATTTTTTTGATCCAATATTTCCTTTATTTTTTAAAGATGTTGTGTTAAAAAAGTTTCACCTGCAGAATCGTTTCAATTGAGACAGGCTTCCATATTAAGCCATGGTTTCTGTTTATGCTAACTACAATTTAGATGATTTTTTCTACAATTTTGAAACATAATTATCTTCTAGTCATCTAGATATATAATTTGCTTATAATTTTTTCTCTTTCCAGAGCTTTCTGAAGCTACCAAACGACGTAGAAAATTAAAATTTGGCTTAATTATAAAACTTTTTGTTCAACAAATCCTAATGGAGCCATATTTTGAAATTTTTACCAGGGAGCGGATATAAGAGGATTTATATGTCTTTTTCTAAGAATTTTTTTCTTTCCAGAGCTTTCTAAAGCTCCCAAAAGACATAGAAAATTAAAATTTAGCTTAATTATAACCCTATTCGTCCTACAAATCCTAACGGAGCCAGATTTTGAAATCTCTGTCAGGGAGCGAAAATACGTGGATCTATATATACGGATTTAAATATATCTTTCCTAAGCAATGTTTCCTTTCCAGAGCTTTCTGAAGCTCCAGGACGACGTAAGAAACTAAAAATCGGCATACTTATAAAACTATTCGTTCAACAAATTCTAATAGTGCCAGATGTTTCTATCAGGGACCAAAAAGTCTGTTTTGGTATTAAGAACTTTTGAGTTGCTATACTTATTGTTTGCTCTACAAATCCTATAAAAAACTGATTCTGTATTTCGGCCATTTACGACGATTTTTTTATTTGGAAAGGTTTACGAATTTAAAACTTTAATCAATATTATTCCAATAAATTTGAACGGCTTCAAATAATTGACTTCGATTAGGGAGAGGAAGGTGTCTAAATGTTGTTCATACTTTTATACCCTTCACCACAGGTGTAAAGGGTATATATAAGTTTGTCATTCCGTTTGTAATTTCCACAATTTTCGTCGGAGAGCAAAAAAGTTTATATTTTCGGAATCCTTGTAAGAAGCGATGACGATTGGACCATGTCCGTCCGTCCGTCCGTCCGTGTGTCGGTTGAAATGGCGTTTATGAAGCCCACCGATAACTGACATATATAATATGTATGTCAAACGATCGGAAATGCTTTCGAGAATTTTGCTATTGGAATTCAGCAAGATAGGTTCATACAATGCGGAGATATATTCAAAAAACCGGTTTTTTGAACCGGTTTTCCAGTTTCTGAAGCCTCTGTATACACTACGGACTTCGTTTTTACAAAGAATTCTCGGACATCTTTTTCTAAATTTTGTTCTGAAAAAATGAAATAAATCGGTTCAATAATAACTGAGATATCGGACAAAACGCATTTTTTATTTTTTGAAGCCTTGGTTTAAGCTATAGATTTTTATTTTTATACAGATCGGTCACAAATATTTTTATAAAATTTCAGTTTTTTGAATCAGGAAGATCGGTTTATAAATGGTGGAGATATGCTTTAAAAACCGGTTTTTAGAACCGGTTTTTTAGTTTCTGAAGCCTCTGCATATACCAGGGACTTCGAATTTTTAAAGGGGGCTCGAAAATTATTTTCTGAATTTTTGTTCTGAAAAAATTAAATAAATCGGTTCAGTAATAACTGAGATATCGGGGAAAACGAATTTTTTATTTTTGAAGCCCTTGTTCAAGCTATAGATTTTTATTTTTATATAGATCAGTCATAAATATTTTTATAAAATTTCGGTTTTTTTAATAAACCAAATTCGTTCATAATCAACAGAGTTATGGCCCAAAAACAAATCTGTTAAGAATATAAATACACCAACAAACATGTATATTAAGCATTGTAATGACTATTAGTGACGTTTTTTGTTTTTTGTATAGACAAGTAGTTTAGTTATCAACAGCAGTAATATGATGAATAACAGTGTTGTTGTTGTTGTTGTTCTTTGTATATGCAGTCTGTACAAAAATAAATAGATATGGAATTGTAGTTGTTTATTTTTAAAAACTAAAACATATCTGTTAAGAATATACATATACATAAATACATACACAAACATGTATATTAAGCATTGTAATGACTATTAGTGACGTTTTTTGTTTTTTGTATAGACAAGTAGTTTAGTTAGCAACAGCAGTAATATAATGAATAACAGTGTTGTTGTTGTTCTTTGTGTATTCAGTCAGTTTGTACATACAAAAATAAATATATATGGAATTGTTGTTGTTTCTTTTTTAAAAGCAAAGCCTGTTATGATTGTTTTTTTTCATATTCAAATTTTCGTAGTTTGAAAAAAATTTAGATTTAGAAAATATGCAAGCATACGTTAAGGCGAAAATTTTATTATTTGTCGGTAATATGGTAATATGATGTCGATAAGATGGTAAGATGGTAATATGGTGAAGGGTATCAAAGATTCGGCACAGCCGAATCTTTTTTCAATTTCATTTTCTTTTAATTTTCGGATTTGTTTGTGCATATTTTCATTATTATATTATTTTTCCTGAGATTGGCTTTTACGCTTGTATTTAATAAATTTTAACTTAATTATAAGAATTGATTTTTTTTAAAGAAGTGTAGTCTTTTGATGTAAATATTAACTTCTGCAAAAAACCGGTTAACCGGTTTTTTCTGAATTTCAAAAAGTGCAACCGGTTTTTTTAAAATACCAACTATTCGAACTATTCGAAAACCGGTTTCTCAAAAAAGTCGAATAATCGATCACCCTAGATGCCACACAAATTATATTAAATTACATTGAAAGAATTTGTTTAACCATGTCTTAACATCATTACTTCTGTATTACTTTTTCAGCATTAAGAACTTACCACTTAAATTACACTAAATTAAAATTATTGCTTTTGAAACATTTTATGAGATTTTGAGTTTATCTTCACACAATCAATTAAATATGAAGGAAAGCTCTAAAATATTTTGAAGATAAAAAAATCTTTACGCAAAGCAAACAAAAAATCAAATAAAAAGTGTAATTTCATAATTAAAATTCTATGTGTAATTTTCCATTTCTGGACTAAAACCAAGTAGTGTAATGCATTACTTGAATATTGTATGCCTTTAAGATAATAACCTTAACAGAGCAATAAATTTAATTTTTTTCCACTCCTTTAAAGCGCCCACATAACATACGGTAATGTAAAATATGATTTTTTATTTTTTGTTTACATTTAAAGTTAATATTGTGGCCACAGGTGGTTACCAAGGGTAACTTTATGTCATGTTTAATGTTGTGGACATATTTATTTACCATTTCCCCCTTATTTGCATAAAATTCCCAGCCCTTACCAGCAAACCATTAAATATCAATCATTTTTCTAAACCAAGTCTTTATCTTTTATTTAATTAGATAGTTTTTAAAGAAATCTCCCTCTCTTTTCATTGGGGGAACAAAATCTTATTTGAAGCAAGAACGCAGCTCATATATAATTTAAAATTTTAATAATTATGGTTGTTAATAAATTATTAAATACAAAATTAAGTAACTATTATGTAACAACCCACCTATATTTACACTAAAAAAGGCAACCCCTTAAAAAATAAATAAAATGTTGCATTTAAGTTCTAAACTGGACTCATCCCTTGAACTTGAGGTAATAAATTGTCTTGGCTGAAAAAAATAACTCATAGTTTTTCAAACATAAAAGTGTATGTATGTTTGCAGAAAGTTGTTATTTAAGTAAAAAGTTGAGTAGAGTTGAAATTTTATGCCGCTGTTGCGTGCAACCAGATAGTTTAAAAAAATCGACAAAAATAAAAAGAGAAAAAAAAACTACTAACTGGTAATACAAAATGCATTTCCGTGTTAGCGCTTAAAGCTTTAAAAGGACATTGCACTTTTGTAATAAATAAATCCAAAGAACAAATTAAAGGTGTGTTGGGTGGCGTGGGTGTACAAGAAAACTCATAAGGGAGCAATTGTCGTATTGGTTATCCCTTAGTTGTAGGCGCTTGTTTAGATGTTTAATGGTAAACTAGTAACAATATGACTTTTATTTTACTTCATTCACTTATTTATTTATTTATTTGGTAATTATGTCTAATTAAGTAATTGACAGTTCCTAAGGGAGTGGTATATTCTTTAAGGGTTGTTGTTTAGTTTTAATATCTTTCTATTGTTATTGTTTTTGTTTCACTTTTGCGCTGCATAAATGCAACCTTAAGGTGCATAGACCTTTGAAGTGAACTCAAGAAAACTAGGGAATTGTATAAAGTTTTAGTTAATGTTTAGTAACTAACAAAAACTTTTTATCTTTTAGTGGAAAACTTAAAGAAAAGTTTTGAAAAAAAAAAATATAATATTTAGCAAAAATTGCAACAAAAAGAAATTAATTTAAGAATACAGGTTGAAATTGTTTAATATAAAACTGCTATTTATTTAAAAATTAAATTTGTTTAAATTAGATATTTGATTACTATAACCTCACCTTCAAAAATAATTACACTCTTTAGAATAATTAACATATAAAAATAAAAAATCAAAGTATTTTTTTTTTTTTTATAATTGTAATTATCATTGTTTTTCTAAGCGACAAAAAACATAATTTTTCACATTATTTCTTTTACTTAGATTGGTCAACCAACTAAATGATTACCTTCACTGCTAATTAAGTTATATGTTTGTTTGAGTAAGTGAGAGTGTATGTACATTGTACCATTGCACTTCAAATATAACAAGAAAATTATAAATTGTGATTTTTAGTAAGGGGATGCTAATCCATACATACCGAGCATTGAAATCTGTTAGTGACCTAATTGCTCTACAATGCTAATTGTCAATAAGTTCTTTTTTTAAATCGACAATAGAAAAAAAAATATACAATTACAAACAGCAAAACAATGGCATTGATAAAATAAATAATAATATATTACAGAAAAAGAAATACTATAAAAAATATAATTTACTAAGTATAGAATTATATCATACTATTTTAAAATACTTTTTTTTAAACTACAGCAACAATTGCGTTTAGTTATATTCAGACTAGTCAAATATTTGACCAAAATTTCGTAACCACTATATAAAATATTTTTTTACTTCTTTATTTTAACGGGAAAATATTTTTTACTTTTCATTCACAGAAAAATTGCTGATTTAAGCTTTTGAGAATTAAATGTATATAATTCACCCTTTCGATTTTAAAGGGTTTATTATCTGCCTGTAACTTTCAATAGTATCAGATGGTATCTTAAAACCCAATTTTCCGAAATATATACAATTAAATATTTAAATAATTAAAAAAAAACTGTTAAAAAATCTTAATATTTCGCGAATTGAAAGAGATGTTATAATTATTTAAATGCATATTCCAAATGTTAATACTTCTCTGTTATATTTTGAAGTTTTTTTTTTTAATTTTTATATAACTAACATTTTGATAATTATATAGAAAGACATCCGTATTTTTAAAGGTGTTTTAAAAATGGTCCAGCTCACGTATATGAAAACATTCATACTAATCATCATCATTTTATTTTTCAACTTTTTTTCGTAAGGCACTTTTGTACTTATTATAATCCTATGTAATTGTGCAGAGAAAATGGCCAAATTAAGGTATTTGTATAAGTTTCAATCATTAATTTCACTTGTTGTCTCAGCATTCAACACTCCTATTGCACTGGATATATTTTAAAGAATCATATTGGGGAAGGTTAAAGTATCAATTATCGTCAACACAGGAGACTTAGATGTGGTTATGTCATTTTCAGCCAGCATCCGGCTTGAAGGACCATAAATAAATTTCAATAGTTACTCTTATTATTTATATAAAAAATATAAATTTTAAAAAGCTTAATTTTCTATTTTTACCACTGGAAACAATTCTGTAATTTGTAAACCGTATGTGAGGTGTTTTCCAGTTGATTTGAAGGCGTACAGGCTCCAAGCGGGTCACGGGGGTAGAAAGTAGACCTCCAACCTCGGTTATGTAATTAAAAAAAAAAAAATCACACGAAAATTCATTAATGACTTGAATATAGAAAAAAAAAAAAATACATTCAGGGTAGTCCATATAAATCTCTACAAAAAAAAAATTAAAAATTTAAAAAAAAAACTTTGACTGACGGCGCGCTTGACGGAGAGTGAAAAAAATGACGGAGATTGAAAAATTACAGATAACGATGATTTATTTTATCTACTTCTCCTGGAATAAATTACTTTTTGAAAATATTAGTTTTCAATTTTCAATTAATCGCTATTTTTCTCAATTTCCCTCTGAGCTACTTTTTTGCTAACAGATATACTAAGAACAAAAAGCATTCTGCTAATTCGTTAACACCACCATCACAAAATAATATACTTGACATAATAAATGGTATTTGCAAAAAATTCAAATACCATTTTATTAACCCAATATCCAGAATTACTTTTGCAAAACTTGGATTTTCCTATCACATATAAAATAAGCATAAAAATGTAAAAAAAAACTTGAAAAATTATAATAGGCTCTTTGATTCTGACGATCTCCGTGTTAAGTTAATTTGCATAATGTTTTAGTGATCAAAAACGTCGAAACTAAATTCGCAAGTGTTGGGGGCATAATCATTTACCTATATGTGATGGTTTTTTACTTTATTTTAAAACAAACTGAAGTTAATATGTTTAATTGAATTTGTTTCAATTCAATTAACAGTTTGGCGAATGTTCCCCAGGAGGAGTATTGCGCAAAAGTGATAATTGTCAATTCTTGTTTATTACTATCATATTTATAGAATAGAAATAATCTTTGATCAATTCCAAAAAATATGAAAGTTATCACAGAAAATATCCACAGTCAAATATTTAGAAGAGTATTAAAAAAAAAAAACAGTTAATCACGTCTCCGACCAAATGTATGTTGAAAATATCAAAATTTGATAGATAGAGAGATGATAGAGAGAATTCATCAATTATAAAAATTAAATGGAAAACAAAAAAATTAACACAAAAAAACTTACTTCGTTTTCAAGATAATTGCCAAGAACGAATGTGTCCCTATGTCGAATGCTCCCTCTACTACCCTATCTCCACAAGATTATTTTATTTAAAAATGTTTAAATCGTGGAAACAATCCAAACCCTAAAGACATTTTAAGGAATAGTTAAAAACCTTTAATAAGGTCTTGGCATTAAACCACATTAATGAAATCGTATTCTATTTTAAATTAAGCCATAATAAACGCATACCAAGAGAATGATTTAAAATTTTTTATATTAAAATTTGTACATGTTGTGGTCATGTACAAATTTTAATATAATGCAACTATTTTAATTCTATAAAAAAATAGACAAGCAAATTCTTGGCATTAAATTAATAATGACCATTTTGAAACAAAACATTTTGTTGATTTTCCTAAAATCGTTTTTGTCAATGCTTCAATCCATACCACATTTTGCCATAATAAATCATGTTTACTTGCCACACCAAATAAAATAAAACAACATTTAAAGCGAAACATAATAAAACATCAATTTTATTCAGACATTCAGTTAAATTCTTGGACAAATGACTAGATTTATCAATTATTTAAAAGTAGAAATAAAAAAAATTGTTAAAACAACAATAACAAAACCGCAAGATATACAATTATGACAAAAGGAAAAAAACAAAACCCAACCCTTAAACTTTGATCTGTTTTAAAAAGCTAGCTTTTTTTGATGTATGTGACGTTGTAGTCTTAACAATTTAAAAAGGACATAAGGCTAAGAAGTCTGGTTGTTGAGAGGAGGGAAACCAGCAAAATAAAAAAAATAAAACAATGAAAACACATATAGAAAAAGTTTAAACAAGGTACAAGTGTTTATTGTCACGGTTAAGGCAAACGTTTTGTGAATAAATTACAGTGGCAAGCAAAATAGGAACATTACACCATAAAAAATAATATTTTCTAGAGAATAGAAAACTTATAAAGTTTCTGTAGAAGATAAAAACTTACCGTAATACAGAGTACTTAGCTCCCGTATAAAAGAACACATATATATAATTGTTAACATAACTTTTATTTCCTACTGTATGTATGAGCACGATTATTATAATGATTTGTACTACTATTTAGTAAAGTGCTTCAACAACTGTTGAGGCAAAGTAAGACTAAAAGCCAAATAAACACAGTGTAAAGCAAACTAAGACAAAATAAAAGCTAAAAAAAACACACGTACATGCCACAAAATGCAGTTGAACTTGACTACAATGTCTCTACACCAAACTGGGGGAAGTTCACTTTTATATGAAACGGGTTCACTTATTTTCTTATTTTCGACTGTGTAGGAAAGAGTTGCAAAAACATGCAATTTTGTTGTAACAACTTTGTTGGAAAAAAAAAAAAAAAAAAAATGTATAAGAAAAATAGAAAACAAAAAGCTTCCTGTTAGATAAATATGTATGTATATTTTCCACGCCCAACAAATTGTTAAAAATGACATCAAATTATTAATGGCTGGCAAATAAATTTGAAATAAAAAAAATTATACTTAAGTGTTTAAATTTTTAAATAAGAACAATGAATATGAATATTAAAATATGTTTATTAATTTGTATAATAAAAATTTCATTGCAAATTTAAGTTATAAATATTTTAAAATTTTCTTTAGCCATATAAGAATTTTATTTAAATTTTTAATTATGTGTATATTAAAATATTTTTGAATATTTATTTATATTTTTAGAAATGATGATCTGTATAAATAATAGTTTTTGTTCATATACTATATTTTATGTATAATGTAGATTATGGATATTCTACATAAATTCTGCATTATTTGAAAAATAAACAGACATATGTCAAAAATTGACATGAAAACATGTCAAATCATTTTGTATACATATCTACAGAAAAATCATACATATTTTGAAAATCTAAGGATTATATACACATTCATAATATGAATTTCATACCCATAGTCGTACATACATATGTATGTGTTCGATCATTTTAACTTTGCATAAAATAAACCTAAGATAATATGGAAATTTTACGTTTAAGACACATCTTAAATTACGATTTGGTTTATTTTTAGTAGATATTTGGATTTAACCTCAAAATGTTTCAAAAAGTGTGATAAAATTTTAAAGAATTTTTTTTTTTTTTTAAATTATATATTTTCCTTTATCTAAACTAGATTTAAATAGAGCTGATTAATAAGCAAACAATTTATAACTCTTTTGCAGATTGATTAGACTGGTCGACAAAAAAAATTTTTTTTGAGCTCCTTCAAAAAAAAATAAAATAAAAAAATAAAATATGTAGACTAGATGAAATTCAGCATGCTAAACTCGAATCTGCTTTCAGTTTTTT
Source organism: Protophormia terraenovae (assembly GCA_951394005.1). Taxonomy (NCBI): domain Eukaryota; kingdom Metazoa; phylum Arthropoda; class Insecta; order Diptera; family Calliphoridae; genus Protophormia; species Protophormia terraenovae. Next base: position 104,839,900 of record OX596076.1, on the reverse strand, counting down.
TCCATCAGGTCGGTATTTTTTTATGGGCGTTTCTAATATTGTGCCCTAAATATGCCGATTACTCGAGTATATTTCACTATATAAATGATATACCAAGATATGCGGAAAAAAACTAGTTTGAAAACGCTCTGCTATAAAATTTTTATTCGCTAAATAGTTTAGGAGATATTTCGAAAAAAGTGTCAGAAACAAATTTTTTCATGCAAAATTCAAGATATTTTTTTTACTAAAACTTTTTTTTAAAGTCACAGAAAAAATTATTACCGTATTTTTTACAATTAACTCAGTTGTTTAATTTTGCATCGAAATTTAATAAATATGTTCAAGAAAAAATAAAATAAAAAATAAATTTTGGTATGATTTTTTTTCCTATACACATTTTTAATTCATTCAATCATCTACTTGATTGATTTAATTAATTTATTAATTGAGAATTTTTTTCTGTTTTGTATTTTTTATAGTTTTTAGTAATTGATATAATCATTTTGGTGAGAGGTGCAAATTTAAACAAGTTTATAAGTGAATGAATTATTTTCATATATATTTGTTAATTGGTGACTTTTTTCTGTGAGTGGAAACAAAAAATATTTAAGTTTATCACATTTATCTCAAAGCTGGCAAAACTACGAGTAAACAAAGGTACGTATGATAAAAATTGATGCACAAATCTTGATTGGATTCACAGTTAAGTTTGGATACCCACGCATACCTATAGCTAAGTGGAAATACGCTTAGTGGGCAAAACAAAAAATAAAAAAATAGGTGGATTCGATGTAATTCAACGTGCTAAATAAGAATCAGCTTTTACTTTTTTTCTATCACGTATTGATTTTTTTTATAGGCATGACTACTATGACCCCATCTTTAGGCAGTCACACTTGTGTAACTCGAGAACAGTTTGTCCAATTAAGAGAAATTGAACTTTAGTATATAGCGACCTAAATTGTCTTTCAGCTTAATTTATAAAATTTTTTTCCAGTCAATATTTCCGTAGTTATTCCGTAATTAGTACCGAAATTTTTAAAATTTATTTTTTTGAAAAGTGATAAAAATTTTGATCCATAACTCCGAAATTATTGAGCGAATGAAAAATATTGTTGACCTACCTTGAAGACAATTTTCGTATGCATGTTTTGATGTATCATTTATCAAAATCGTGTAAAGGGTTCTTGAGTTATAACCTAAGTTTGACAAACCATTATCTAATTTTATAGTGTGACCGCTGAAAAAGATGATGATATTAGTCATGCACATACAAAAAAATCAGTACCCAATAGAAAAAAAGTGAATACAGATTCTTGATTAACTTGTCAAAATGCACCTAGTCCACTTATTTTTGTTTCAAGAAAAATTTAAAATTTTTTTTTTTTTGGCCACCACTATATTTCTACTCAATTGTATGCAACATGGGTATTTTTACTTAAGTGTGAATAAAATTTAGATTTAAACATCAATTTTGAAGATACATATTTTATTTCTTTCGCAGCATTATCAGCTTTAAGATAAAGATGATAAACTGTAACATTTTGGATGTTTTCATTTATTAAAATAAATTTTAGTAACAAAAAAATCTAAAATTTAGCATGAAAATTATTTTTTTCGGACACTTATTTCAAAATAACTCCGAAACTATTGAGCACATAAAAAAATTAAGTTTAGTGAAGTTTGAAGATATTTTTAGTCCGCATCTTTTGGTGCATCACTTTGATCAATCGTACATACCGTTCTTGAGTTATGAGAAAATATACTAGAATAATGGCCTTACTATGGGCAAAATATTAGACACGCCCATAAAAAAAAAATCCAGACCTGATGGAAAAAAACTGAAAGCAGATTCGTGTTTAGCACATCAAAATACATTAAGTCCAACTATTCGTCTATGGGGGAGGATTTTTTTGTTAGCCAATGTTATTAGTATTAACAGATGGTTTCATCATACTATATACGTAATGTGACCAGACGAACTGCTTTTTAAACGTCGATTCCACCTGAAATATTTCTCGCGCTTTAAAGAAAGAAATACCACTTCTTTAATTCAATCAATTACGTATTCGATTTCCTTATTTATGTTTTCTATAACATTCTTAACAATATCTAAGTGTAACTAAAAATAACACTGTGCTCGAAAATGGAACTTATTTTATTTTTTTTTTTTTTAAGAAGGGCAACCCGTGGATTAAATTAAATCGACTACGCTAAAATAGGGGTTAGGGAAATTAAATTTTTTTTTTTTTTTTTTTTTTATTTTTGCTTAAATTTAATAATTTAGTTGTTAAGTTTAAACAAAATAAACAAATAAGACTCTTTTAAAGTAAAGGGTCATGCATTTTTTTTTTAAATATATTTTAGAAGCGAAATTATAGTATTTTAAACTAACAACAAATATAACTACATTTTCGTAAGAAAGCTAAGTAGTTTTACCAATTAGCAACTTTTCAAACTGAAATATAAATACATAAAAATCTGGCTCAAATTGATTTAATTTATAATTAAAGAATATATTTAATCGATTTATTGTTTAATTTACATCAATGTGTAATTTTTATTTATTATTTTCCATTAATTGTGCTACTTCCATAATGAAGTTAATCGCGAATATCGCGAGCAATTTTACTCTTTAAAAAAAAAAAAAAAAATTTGATTTAAAAACGCATTCCGGAAGAACATTTGTATGGGGGCTATTTAAATTATTTTTAGCAATTTTATTTACCAAAATTGATGGAAGTTTGATCCCAAGGTTAACATAGATACTTTGGTATTGTAGTTTTAGTAAATAGGTGGAATCATTTAAATGACGTGCATTTGTTTCGGATTGGATAGATTTTTTATTTAATTTTTGTGTAAACTGAAAGTTAAAAAAAATATCTGGAGAAATCTTTTTGATTTAATTTACTTTAGGTTAGTGCTAACGAAAAACTTGTGTTAATGATTTGATAACGGGGCTAAGAAATATTTAAGAAAAACTTTTGCTATAAAATGCAAAAAGCATTATGTTTCTTTTTTTATCAATTCGAATTTGATTTAAAAAATAAATTAAAATTATAAATTTTAATGTTTCAGTTTGTAGGTACATATTTATTTGCTTAATTTGTTGTTCCAAAATTTCAATGGGTCTTTCTCAATTTGTAACGCTTCAAGTTGGTCGTCAACCAAGAGCTTGCGAGAACAGCTGATTTAGATTTATAATTGAGGTATAGAAAGAAAATCCCTCTTTCTTTATATAATTTTTCAATATCGCGCTTTTTCCATACAATTTTGTTCAGATCCCGTTTTTTAGTGGTTCGGGTGCCGCTGTTAAGGTTTTAAATCTTTATTAGCGAATACTTATACTTATTAAAGTTAATAATGGATCAAAAATGCATTATAATCTTTTATGAAAAATATAAATGTAATTATTAGGGTGATCGAAGCGGTTTTAAAACTGGATTTTTCGGTTTAAATACTATAGGTTTTTTCAAAAAGTTTATTTTTATTTAAAAAAACTGAATGAAATAAATATTAATAAGAGTATTTGAATGGAAATTAAGGACAAATTTATTAACTGATTAATATACATAAAGTTAATTTCTTGTTATGTTTTATAAATATAGTTTAAGGTTAAATTGAAATTAATTTATAAATTAAAAAAAAAAAAATAGTATTAGAGATTGTGTGTTTATGTAAAATAATTGTCTTTGATGAAATACACATATGGAATTAGTGTTTTCTCTTGTAACACTTGCAACATTCTTACAAACAAATTAAATATTTCTGCGTTCTTTATTAATTCAATAATTGATATAATACATTACTTCATTTTTTGAAGGAGTAATACTTACAGTTGATCGAACTTTTCTTTTGGAATCTTTTTCTTTTTACAATTTTGAATACTTTTTAGTTAAATGAACGCCCAGGAGTTTCTCCATCACTTGATATATCCAGTGCTGCCAGGAGGTGAGAAAAAAAGAGGCTAAATTAGACTTTAAAGAAGGTCAGAAAAGGCAATGCCTTTTATATTCATAAATACACAGAAAAAAGTCACCAATTAACAAATATATATGAAAATAATTAATTCAATTATAAACTTGTTTAAATTTGCACCTCTCACCAAAATGATTATATCAATTACTAAAAACTATAAAAAATACAAAACAGAAAAAAATTCCCAATTAATAAATTAATTAAATCAATCAAGTAGATGATTGAATGAATTAAAAATGTGTATAGGAAAAAAATCACACCAAAATTTATTTTTTATTTTATTTTTTCTTGAACATATTTATTAAATTTTGATGGAAAATTAAACAACTGAGTTAATTGTAAAAAAGACGGTAATAATTTTTTCTGTGTAGTTTTTATGTTTAATGTAGTTTAGTAAAAAATAATTATAATAATTGATTAAGTAAGTCCCTTAAGTTATATTTGATTTGGAAAATGAAGCCTTGCAGGCAAAGATTTAGTCTTAAAAATGACAAACTGGCAACACTGGATATATCATGTGTCACTGCTGCATAATTAGTGCAGTGTCTCTCTAGCAAAACAAACGATTTTAAATGCCATTCAAAAAATTTATTTCATCCTAATGCCATATATATTAGGGTTGCCAGATTCGAATTGTCACCTAACTTGATATACCTGAAAAACGACCTTGATTTCCAAAAGAAGCTTAACAATCGGCTTCCGCCAAACATGTTTACTTTTTATATAAAATCTATATAAAGGTACATAGGTATATAAATATATCGGAACGATAGGGAAATAGCTTTTATATAGAGTTTTTCGAAAATAGTAGTAGCATATCCATTTAGGCCATGAATAATTATTAAGAAATGCGGTGTTAGATTCTTACAATTGTTAAAAAAAAAAATAAAAAATAAGTTTTCAAATAAGTATTGATAGAATAATAGTCGATGTATAAAATATCGTAATCAGTTGCCTTAAAAATATTTGTTTAAATATAAAACAGTACTCTTTTGTAAAATTATTCATATATCATATATATACTTGATTTTAAGATTATTTGAAATTCAGCGATTATGTGGTGTAGTTCCGTAGAGAAGACGTTGTATCCACTAAAATATAAAAATATGATTCGGGCTTATCACTACAAAAAAAATACTCTTCATAACGTAGTGCCTATAGTAGATAATGTTTTATCAGGATAAAGGTGGAAGGTGGCAACCATTTTACAAAACTAACAATATGGCGAATTTATGTGTTTTATGTTTGACTGAGGTTACCTTGTATACTTGGGCACTGATTTTTACATTTGTCTTGATGAACATTTGTCTAATATAGACACTAGGTAACTATAAATTGTTCTTAATAACTTGACAACTTCTAAAATATCTTGACAATCAAGTTAATTCAAGGACGTCTGGCAACCCTAATATATATTATACCCAGCATACTAATATTTATGTTTATCATTCAGGAGATTTCTTTTTTTTACCTGTGTTTTCAACTGAGGCGTATACTAAAATCTTGTTTCTGCTAGTTTCAAAATACTAGACCCACAGTGTTATGGTCCTGACCTCAATGGGTTAATATATAATTAGAATATTTTAAATTGACGTTGTAAATATGTAAATATGTTGGAATCCAAAATAAAATGAATCATAGAAAAACTATTAAATCATCAGTGTTAAATGAGAAACAACAATTAGTCTCAAAAAACTTCACACCTTAGAACGTATTTTTTGTAAAATAAAATCATCATCAAAAGCATATGAGTAGATCTATAAAATAGCAATGATTTTAATGTTATTATTTTATCAAAATCATGTTAATTGACTTAAAAAAAGCTAAGAAAATAAGAAACAAAATAATCTATACTCATAGAAAACATCATCAATTTACACTTTAATAGTTGAAAAAATACAAAAATTATCAAAAATTATTTACTCATTACAAGCGAATCATTTTGTTATGAACTCGTGGCTGGTTGCACGATTAAAATGCCATTTGTTTGAAATTCTTTTTGGGCATTTTGCCAAAAGAATATAATGAAAACTGAAAAAGTAACAGCAGGCCTAAGATAAATCTTTTAAAAATTGTAACACTGGAATTTTGTTTTGACAATAAATATTTTTTTCGTATTTGTTTTGGGTAGTTTTTTTTTTTTTGCTTTTGTTGATTTTGTGAAAAAAATAAAAACAAAAACCACTTCCAAATAAACATCGGAGAAAGAAAATTACAGCAAGTGTTTAAATATTTTTTTTTCTATATACACAAAAATGTGTGTCAGTATTTTGCTCTATTATGTAGTTATTTGCTCTTGTGTTTACAAAATAATTTGTAAATTAAATTACGCATAATTTTTGGCGGAAAATTTTTAATTGTTGAAATTTATTGGAAAAATGTTTAGCCAAGTTTATTATACTACCACTTCAGACTGCTTGAGTTTTTATATAATTTCAGATATAGAATTTTGTCATCTTTATTGAAGTGAGATTAGCTTCTCGGAACTATTTAGTTCTTAACAATTTTAAAACATCATTAGTAAAATAAAATAGTTTTTTATAGTGGGAACTCGAGCCGTAATGTATCCCTAAACTACAGCCAGAGAAATACCAATCACATCCGTGGACAAAATTGTACCATACAGTGCAATAGTAGATCACCCACACTGCCGTTACATCGTAATTTTCTCTTTTTAAGATTAAGAAAATTTCAAAGGAAAATAATTTTCCTAGAAGCGAATGTATTTTGAATCATTTAACACTCACATTAAAACTTTCATAATTTAACATTATTTCCATTAATTTTAGAATTTATGCCATTAAATTTAAATTTATATAAGAAAATTGGTCAGGGTAATATAAACTATGGATAAAACGTAATGAACACAAATTAATGGAAACAAAATGAATATTAATCGATTATTAGAAAATACATTTTAATAAGTTTATTTTTTTATTTATGGAAGTTTATCTAAATATACATACACACGGTTCTAATAAATATTATTCTAATGAACACACAAAAATTCAAGGATGTTCTACTTGTGCAAATTAAGACGCACAAATACACATTTAATATTATATGAACTTGTTCCTAATAATTTTTTTCTTTGTCTTCTTTAGCTAACCTTTGAGGGAGTGGAGATGGGTGTCTCTAATAAATTCATAGACATTTTTAAAAATAAAAAAATCCTGTTATAACACATGCACACACCTTTGTTATCCTTGAAATACTTTTTCTGGAATACAAAGAGGATAACGTTTTTCTTCTTTGACACATATAAAACAAACAACAGTTAAGGACCTTGTTAAAAAAATACAATAAAAAATATAACAAAAAGGAATATAAATAAAAAACAATAAATATTGATATCTTTATCAGTGTTGCCAGGAGGTGAGGAAAAGTAGGTTAAATTGGACTTTAAAAAAGGTCAGAAATGGCTAAAAGACCAGTGTGCCCATTTTAGCATTTTTGCTGCTAAATTCAACATTTTTAGTTCAGATTTATCCGTAAATTTTTTACTTAGCATTTGGCATATTTTTTAGCATTTTTCAAAAATATATTTAGCATTTTTCATAATGAGGACAAAATTAAAATATTAAAGCCTAATTTTTATACCAACTGTAATTTTGACAATAATATGATTTCACGATTATTCTCTATGTGCATCAATGGTTAGTAATCACGTAATAAATTACTAAAGTATTAATAGAAATATTTATTTTAGAATGAACGATCATAATGTAGACATCGAAAAATGATGGAGTAACTCTGAAAATCAGTATTAGTCCAAAGAAAAGAGATTTTCATGGTATTAATAAAAACAAAATTTAGAAACAGTATATATAAGGAGTGCGTTCGAAAAAATCTTAGCACATATAAACCTCAATAATTTGGAAACGGTTGATCTTAGAGTTTTCATTAATTTACATTTCATTAATTTTTTTTTATTTAATTGATATTGCAGATAACTGAAAAATATAACTTTTATAGAATCCATTATAACCATTACTTATGAACTCGTGAACCTTTTTTGGTAACCCTTCCATTAGAGATTTGATAATGGTTTCAGTTAATTTTTTGGAACAGTTTGCACATCTCCTTTTAAAATCTTCGAAATTTTGGGACACCTTTTTTGTGCTCTTCAATTGTTTTTTCATAGAAGCCAAATATCTCTCCACGGGTCTTAGTTCCGGACAATTTAGAGAATTGTCCTCTCTTGATACAAAAAGTATGTTATTGTTTTGGTACCACTCCAGAGCTTTCTTACGGAAGTAACATGATGACAAATCGGAAAGGATGAAGCCTTTTTTGCAAACATTCTTTGATGTATATTTCGATATTTATAGAGCCGAATGTAACAAATGACTTTCTTGTTTTTCCGCAACTGCATAAAGGTTGCCATACCATGAATTTTTTAGCAAATTTCGTCTGTTTTTGGGTCCTAAACTTATATTAAAATTTTTGACACAGAAGCTGCGAAAATGTTGCCAGCACATACGTTTCTTCGTCCATTATACAACATGAGTATTTTTGTATGAAATTTGATTTTAATTTCTGTACCCTATTCTTGGATTTTAAATTTTTTGCAGCATTCCTGTCTGGAACTTTTTGGATTTATATGCTTTCAACTCCGCATTTTCTTTAACTTTTCGCACCAAATAGTCAGAGCACTGAGCTAACCGGGTTGATTTTCTCTATGTGTTTGAGTTATTTTCAATATGCTTTCAATTTTCTGGCCTTCCCAATATCATATGGACCTTCTTTTCTTCCCGAATCAGGTTTCCTATCAATGGTCAAATTGTCCCGATACTGTTTAATAACATTGGAAACATTTTCACTCCAGACATTTAATTCTTTGGCCAATTATTTGTGGGACCAATTTTTTAATAATTTGTAGCAGGTACATCTTTGTAAATATTGCTTTAGAAAAAAGTTATGAGGCATAACGTGTGTTACGATTTTTTCGATCGCATTACTTAGTATTAAATTCAATTAAATTTTTTCTTAATAATCTTAGGGCATCATTTTGTAAAAGGAAAGAAAATTCATTTTAAAATTTTGTTGCTTCCAATACAAATTGTCGAAATGAATTTTCGTTTCATTTTACAAAAAAAGTCTCTTAATATTAAAATCTCAAAACATTTAATTTAGTGCCTGTTTATGTAGAACGAAGAATTCGTTTCGAACAAATGTATGGAAAACAACAAATAAATTTAAAATTTTATTTTTGTTTTCTGTACATTTATTCGAAACGAATTTTTCCTTCGACATAGAGAAACAAGCAGTTAATTAATATTTTCAAAATTTTAAAATATACACAGAAAAAATATTTCAAATAATTTTTTAATAAAATTATTAATTAACTTTATATTGGAATTTAATTATATGATTTATTAATATAATTAATTTTCTAATTGGTTTTCAGTATTGTTTTTTAATAAACTGACAGCTGTTAATAAAATATAAAGAAAAATTAATTATTTGTCTATAAAAGTACAGAAATAAAAAAAAATTTAATTAAATTATCAAAAATTTTTAGCTCATTGAATCTATTTAAGGAAAAGAAGTAATAATAATATCAATTATTCTAGTTATTAATATTATAATTTTGATGATTGGAGCAAAATCAATTAAAAATTAATTAATATTACAAATTTCGTAATTGAAGTCCATTTTTACTTTTTTCTGTGTACGTTCAAATGTGTGTTCATTGGGATATTTATTTTAGAAAGAAGCATTGTTGTTCCCAAACAAATATAAACAGACATGCATATTATTTTAAAATGAACTTCGCTATTAAAGGAATGGACCATGATGAGAACTGACAATAGGTTACGCGAAATTATTGGGGAAACGTAAATGGCAGAATACATAATTTGCCTCTACCCACTGTTGTAACATCCTTGACTTAGGTATATGTATTTTTATGAAAACGGGCAAATACTGTACGATTTATCTTTTGGATTGACTCTTGATCTAGCAACTAATTCTTATTATTATTTTATACTATTATTTCTTCTGTTTAGAAATCTGTTTTCATAATTACATGATGATAAAATTACAATAAAATTAAAATATACTACCGAAAAAGTGATTATTTAATTTAGCATTATATTTTAGCATTTAAAAAAATTTTAAATTTTATAGCTTTCTTTTAAACACGATTTAGCTGAAAATCATTTTCACGTCTGGTCACTCTGTAAATGATTCAAAAAATAAAGCCAGAAGAAAGCTAAAACTCACATTCAAATTTGGGTTATATTTCATATGAAAAATTATCTAATTTTTTAAAAGGATTTTTTGTAATTTTTAAATTATAATTCCTTTTGAAATTTTATGGTTTTTTCCGTACTTATAATAATTTTTTAAAGTTATATTCATAAAGAGTTTATATGGTTAATAAAGTTTATTAAAAAAAAAAATAATAATTATAAGAATTGATTAAGTAAGCAAGCGAACATTTTAGTTAAATATAAATAATATCGATTTTGTGCGTATTAATATACAAAAGGGTTTAAATGTATGATTCTATAAAAATAAAATTAGTAAAAACAAATTAAAAATTATTTTCTTCTTTGTTGAAATACTAAAAATTTTAGCCCTTTTAAGGCAATACAAAAAAAGCTAAAAAAAGGTAGAAGCTAAAACGAAATTTTTTAAACTAAAATCAAAACAAAAATGCTACATTTAGCTAAACTGGCAACACTAATCTTTATTAAAAGCGCAAAAAAAAAAAAAAATAATAATAATAATAAAATTGATGACAATGTACGATGTTTTTTACATTTTAAAATATATTGCCTTGTTAAGTTTCACGTACTCATTTACTCGCACGTTATTTGTGCTGTTTCCTTTATTAAACTGATTCGATTATATTCTTGTTAAAGTCATTATTAAACAAAATATTCACTCATTTTCACACCTACAAACATATAAAAAAATATACTTTATTAAAAAGACAATACAAAAAACTGGCTGTTATTTTTTGCCTAACATCCTGTTATAAGCACAGCAAGCATCCTTTTAATGCTTTTTATAGTTACATACGAACATGTTTAAATTTACACACTTTGCAAAACAATAAACTGTATGTGTTAGTAAATTTGTTACATTTAACCCCTTAAGATCAGTTTAATATATTCTTCAAAATATTCTTGAAAAATCATAGAAGCTTTGGATCTTAAAATTTAGTGGGTAGTTTTTGGTTCGATATTTTTTTATTTACTTTTGTTTTTCAAATATACCTAAACTTATTTTAATTCATATTTTTTTTTTTAATTTTTGAAACTATTTTTAAGAATATATTTTATGTTTCTAACATTTAAAGGGTTAATGTTCAATGTCAGTGTGTGTGTGTGTTCGTTATAGGAGACAATTTTAGCATATTTCAATGTTATATTAATGACACAATAGCGGAAATTTTCAAAAGTATTTAATCAGATACAAACTTTTATGCTATTGTCAGTTTATGAGTTGTTCTTATAAAGTTATCCCATAAATTTAAGTACAAGGCTGGGAAAGAGCTATTGATTGAACAGTATGTTTAAACAGCTGACTGCATTGTTTAAATATATTTTTTTTTTTAATTATTAAAGGACTAACGTGATTTAAAATGAACTAATGTGAATAAAAAAATATGAACTACCCTTTTGAACCACTAAAAAAATCAAACAAAAAATCTAAAATTACAAATTCAGGAGCAAATTCATTTTTAACCATAAAATATCAAAGGTCAATAACCATGCTTTTCTTCATCTCATTAAACTCTTTACAAAGGCTTTTAAATCTTTGTCAATCGGTCTTGATTTGTTAAAGTTCTCTTCTACAACTCTTTCATTTCAATTCGAACTGATCAGTAGTTTAGGAATTGTAGATTTATTACCAACATTTCCTACAATTTCCGGTATGAGAGTTTTCAATGGAGTTTAAATCCAAAAAGTTGTACTATATCTACTAGGTCAGTCCATAAATCCGTTAGGCGAAGTTGCATTAGCTCTTCTTGTTATCTTCAATGAGTGACCTTTTAGAATGATATTCATGCGGTAACTAGAAATCAACGAAATGTCTGGTGTCTCTATGTATGTTGTTTAAATTTGCTTTATATAAGAGCTGAAATCTAAAGGATCCTGAACATATTTCTGAAAGTTGTACAAAAGTCAATCGTGGCATATCAAGGGGGAGACTCCAATTGTGTTAAAGTTGGGATATCTTCGCCGATGACATGCCAAAAGGAATTGCTATATCAACTTAACATGAGTTGGGAGGTTATTTGTATGCAGGCTTTGGCTTTGAATACAATGCGATTTTATAGAGCTTCTAAGGTAATATCTGCATATTTTATATTATATCAAAATTTGAACAAATTTTGACGCCACCTAAATTTTTGGATTAAGCAAATAAAATGCTTTCATTTGACATCAATATTAACATCATTTGTACTTAGCGATAGTCGTCATAGCAAGCGAAATGTGCTTGGAGATGAATGGCGATGTAGCCGATTTAAATAACGTTTTTTTTTTTTCGATATCAATTTATATCTTGAAAAACTTCGAGATCCAAGGTTAGTTGGATCTTGTACGGTTGTAGTCGGAGTACTTTAGAGTTGGGTTTTACTCCAAACCTCTACGGACTGAAACATTGTTTAACACAAATATAGGAAACCTTTGAAGTACAGGAGCTGGAGAGTCGACTTTAAAGTGCCCCCTCATCTTCCTATGTTTACACAAATGAACTCTCATTTTAAAAATAAAATTTTATCATAATTGAAACGTTTTATCATTGAAACGTTCGACTATTTTGCCTATATAAAGTAAATTATTAAAAAGTTCGATAGCTATCACAGTCGTCAAATTCAAGAAACTGCGATTTTTTTGTCATAAAAATAAATGTAACTTTTTAGGGTTAAATAAACTTTTTAAGATATTATTCTCTTTGCAATACAGTTCTAAGTATTTAGTAAAAATGTGTTTTTTTGTACCATTTCTCTGTACAAATTACTATAACCCCCCATAATTGTAGGGTACATGCACACAGGTGGTCACACATTAATTTCCGCACATCCGTTTATTATTATGTTATTAAAAAAATTCAAATCACACTAATTTACTATTGTTTTCTCAGTCCACCAAAAATATCTCAAATAAGAGGGCTAAATCCATTTAATTATATGGATATAGAATTTGCCTTTTGTTTTCCTTTTCACATTTTTCGTTTCGTTATAAAAGCCAAATGCCGGCATCTATGATTAATGTATTAAGCAGCTACATAAACAGCATTTACATACATACATATAAAAAACAACAAAACACGAAACAAATTATCATACGAATATATTAAAAAGCAAATGGAAACATCCCATCATTTCACTTCATTCTATCCCATAACCAAATATTAAATTTTATTCACACAAAATAAATCTTCTATTTACACCAAAAGTTTTAAGAAACAAAAGAAAGAGAAAGAAACGAGAAGAATAAAATGACATAGAAATTAGAAATTGTTTACAATTGCAAATAGACAAAATAACATATCAAACGTATGAGTTCCATCTATGTGCCACAAATGTGAGTTTTTTTGTTTGCAGCTTTAAGTACTTGTCTACCACCGGTATACGAGTATGATTACGTAGCTGTAACCAAAAGATATTTTATTCAAAGTATGTGTCTATGAGAAAAAATATGTGTTTTATTATTAGAGCATAAAGACACTCGTGTGTACAATTAAGATGATCTTAAAAAAACGTAATGAATGAATGTATGTATGTATGAATCTTGTCTTATGAATACACGTTTGTATGTACATGAATTTATGAATATGTAAATTATAATTCAAAATGAAAAAAACAAATCACAAAAAGTAACAAAAGAAAAACTTATTTTATTGTTTATGAATTGTATCTGTCTATAAAATTTTCTTTTAATGTAAATATTTAAGTAGCATGCAACAAGCTGCACATACATAAATATTTGTATGACTATAAAAGAATGTTATTTAATTTAAGCAGGAAGTAATTTATGTTATAGTTATTAAATTATTTGTATTTTTTTTGTCTATTTTTGTATTCAAATACATACATATGTAAAACTAATAAGTAATATTGTAATTATGTTTATAAATATTTGAGGGGGAATTCCCCTAGATAATTTGTGTAGTCTCTTAAAACTGTATAAAGAAATGTTTTTGTTGTTGCAGATTTTGGACATAATTTCAATAAAATGCATTTTAAATGTAGTATTTAGTATAACTTTGTAGTAAAAAATATAAATAAGAAATTTCAAAAAATTGTTTGTAACCTACTTTAAAGGTCTTGTATTGCCTAAGTTTGTTTTAAAATTAGATAAAATGTTGATGGCTTTTTGTAGATCTTACAAAATAACTAAGAAATTCTAAATTTTAAATCATTTGCGTAAAATTTAGCAGTAATGCAGGCATTTAAAACTAAAAAATATTAAAACACTGAGTTGAAACTTTTAAGGATTTTTGGATTAATTTTAGTTTTGCACTGACAATTTAATTCTTTTTGATTTAAAACATTAACCAGTCAAAAGACAAGACTTAGGAAATGCATTTGCTGTATAATAAGTATCCGTTTTATTACTCGTTAAAAAGTTATGCGGTGATAAAAAATGAAACCAAAAACTTACGATATTTTAAATTTTGCCGTTTTCTTTATAGATAATTTGCGCCATTCAGTGAATTTAAATTTAGAGGGAAGAATTTTAAAGACGAAGTGATTACCTAAAGTTTAATGTAAATCTCGTTGATATCAGGAAACCAGACATGGGAGATTAGCGGTTTTTGATCGCTGCATTTGGTATAGGAACCCGAGAAATCATATTTAGTTAAGAAACGTATTTTCTGATAATACAAACATTGTCATTTATTTACAGTACTTACGACTTTTTTACAGCCATAATAGTGCAATATTTTATGAAATTTCGTGACATATATATCCAACTTTAAAGTTGCGTAAATTCAAAGATAATGATTTAAAAATTTGTGTATGTCAGTTTGACATTCTTTAATTGTACTGTTCGTCGAACGAAGCAAAGCAAACACTTCAGGACATTGATTGATTTCAAATTTTGCAGTGAACATCACTTGTTTGAAACAAATACTTCAAATACTGTGTACAAAAGAAGAAAAGACATTGAAAAAATACTAATGTTTCACTAGCATTTTTTCAATGGCTTGAAGTATATGCTTTTTTGTGCCGTGAGCGCTAGCTATGTGTGTGTGAAATTGTCTGTGTACAAAAAATACGCATGTAGTGTTATACACACAAAAACGTACAAAGAAGATATGCTAAATTTTCTCTATTGAGGCAAACAAGAATACAAATGTCTTGCATGTCTTGTATTTTTGATTGACTGCACTCTCATGTCTTGTTAGTTCACCACTACAATACTTGAACTATTTCCTTGTACAGTTAAACACTTAAAACAGTATTGAATGCTTTATAGCAGTGATGAGCACGTACACTACTATACATTTGTGCTTGTGTGTGTGAAGCTGCAAAAAACGATATTGAATGAACGCAGCTCAATTTTACACTGAAAAAGTTCTTCAATTGTGGAAAATGAGCGCCCGAAAATTGTTTGTTAAATAACGAAACATATGTTAACCTTAATTTTTGTTATTGACGACCTATTCTTTTTGAAAATGAGGTGGATGGCATAAAGTTACAGCAGTACGGAGCGGTGTAATCTTTCTGTTTGAAAGATTTGAGGTTTTAGTAATCACGAGGTGAATTGGTCAGCAAAACTGTGCGAATAGTCCTCGATAGACTTTATTTGGGAGGTGTTGCTGGTCAATCATTATTAAGATTGTGCTGGATTATGGAGTAGTGTCAATGAGTCATTAGACCAATTTTTTTTGTTCAAACTTTTTTATGTAAATTTTTATATTTTTTTATATTTTAATCTTATTGTTACATTTGTAAATGAAATAAACAGTTAAAGTTTATTCAACTTTCCATATAAATGGAAATGCATTTGTTATGTGTAGTCTATATGTATCTCATTTTAATGTAATTTTATAAACAGACAATTTTATACATTATTGTTATTATCGTCATCATCATCGCCATCATTATCGTAACTATTGCATACAATGCACGTAACAATGGGCATGTTTCAAGCAAAAATAAAAAAAAAAAACACATTAAAAGAACAACCAAACATATCATTTGTTTGTGTCTCTTTAAGCCAAATCAAAAACAAAATTCCCAGCAATAATAAAATTTTTTTATTTTAATTTCTTGTTTCATTTTTTATTTTTCAGTCAGTAGAACAATTTAACACTTGAAAATTAAACAGCAACAAACTACGTAATTTTACACTTTTAGTTTAGTGGAACATTTAAAGTTTTGTTTGTTATACTGGCTGGTATTATTTTATGATTTTTTATTAAAGTTTTTTAGCAAATGCTCGTGAGCGAAGTTAGTTTTGTTTTAGATACAGTGACAAAAAAAAAAAAAATATTATTAAAAATAACTTTAAAATTGGTGTAGATAAATATTCTTAAAATTTAATTCTGTATGAAAATCTATGTATCAAAATCAGCAGGGTGTTAATTTAAAAACAGCAATACATATTTCAATATATAGGTACTTTTTAATATGGCCTATTATCACAAAGAAACAAATAATTAATTTAAGTTTTAGCAATATAAGCACATAGATACCTTGACCACATGTGGTAGTGTGCATACATATATTTTAGTTAGACCAATTGCTTTTATCACCCACTGTCCATAATTACATATATGCTATTATATACAGTTACATACATAAAAAAGCACAATATTTGTTTTCATTAATGTGTCTCTGTTCGTCAATGTGGAACGTTAACTAAATGTTTTTATATTCATTCACATTTTGTAGGTACCTTTCTTTAGAACAGGGAGGGAGGGAGGGAGGGAGGGAAATAGAAAAGTTTTGAATATAAAAAAAAATCTAATACAGCGATTTGTATGCAATTTTACTTTTAAACATTATTTTTACTATGATTATAGTTTTATGTGTTTGTGTTGTATATTTTTTAGCAACAATTTTTTTAAAGTTTATTTAGTTTTTTTTATTACATATTTTCGCTATTTTGCTCATTTTGTTTTAAAATACAAAAAAAGTGAGTTAATTGTTTACAAAAGCAAAAAAAAAAAAAAGATTAATTTAAAATTTAGTGACAGTTGTTGCTGTTTTTATACAACTTTTTGTGATTCAGTTCTTTTTTAGAAAAATTAAAAAAAAAAAAAAAAAAAAAAAACAAACAAAATCTAAAGTTCAAATTCTATTTTAAGTTTAAATGTGAGATAATGATGTCATGTAAATAAAAAGTCATTAAATAAAAAATGTATTCATGCATTAAATGATGATATTTTTTTTTTTTGTTACTACTAAAAGTGAATGTAAATTATTTCTAGTAATTTATTATTTTTATTTTAAAATAAGGAAAAGAGCTATTTTTGGATTCAAATGCGTATTTACTAATATATTTACAGCCGTATGCAAAAAAATTAATGTACCCCTGTCAAATAATTATATGTGCAATATTTATTTTCTAGTTTTTATATATTCCAAGAGTGATAAACATTTTTTTGGTTTATAATTTTTTTCACTCTTATCTACTGTTCCTATTTGCAAAATTTTAGGTTCCTCTTGGCATTGTATTCGAAGTACCGTTATAATAAACAAATCATTCTCTAAATTTTAATAGAAAATAATTATATGTGCAAATTGACTTTTTTACTCAACAGACTGACATAAAGTTCACAGTTTGAACCGTTTAACAAATTAAAGGTACAATTAAAGTTATTTGGGGAATATTTAAGACGATTGGACCTAAAAAACCAACATTTTTTTATTTTTTAGTTAAATTTATAGCCAAAACAAGTCACCAGGTCGCGAACTGTCAGTTTAAGTGCTGAAATCATTAAAATAAGACGAATATTTATGTAAAATTCCGAAAAAATGGTGTATATAGAAAATGTTTATCATAATACTCTTGATAATTTTCAAAAAATCTGAGAAATTGCTATGATTCTAGGAGCGGTAACCCATAATCATTTGCTGATTAGTGGGACTTAATGACATTTTTCGAAGAAAACAACATTTGTTACAGACAAATAAAGGCGAAATGAACGGTTTTTAATAAAATGATGTGTGCATAAATTAATAAAAGAGGTTTTAGATTAAAATTATAACTCTTGGGTGGCAAAAACATAACTTATAGAGCGGTACAAAAATACACAAGCAGGATTTTATGATTAATATACTTTTTTGGTTAAAAACTTTAATTACACCATGAGTTCATGTGTATAAGAGATGAAAAATAATATATTTAAATCATCCAAGTGTTTATCATAAATATTACATGGGTATTCGACGTCTACAAAACACATGCTTGAAGCGTAATCATAGTGTCGAATCGCTCATAATGTAAGTCAATTTTAGTTATAGATAGAAGTTGAAAATATTTATTGGATGTAGCAAAATTAATTCACTACACAACATTAATTTACTGGACAAAAATTCAAATAGCTTCGTTAATAAATTTCGTACTTAAATTAGATTTTTCAGTAAATTAATGTGACGATGTTACTATATCGGGTTTCAAAATCGGTTTTTATGTCACAAAATATCCTATTTCTGCAGCGACCAGCAATGATCTTCAGACCTTTATGACATAAGAATTTCCAAAGAATAATTTCTGCTGAGATATATTTAGATTCAGAGATATATGACAATATTAAATGTTTCAAATTGATTTTGTATTAGTATACTACAGTTTTGACCTATATATTTAAAGAAAAAAGGACGAATCGGTACAACGAAAGATGCATCTGGTAACGTTATATTAGGACAACACAATTCCTTAACAACTTTCATGAATATTGAAAATTAACTTTATTTAAATAAATAATTTTTATTAAATTCCTGTCGTGCACATATAATTATTTTCTATGAACAATTTTAAAATCAATTAAATTTTGCCACAAAATACACAAAAGAAATAAATTTTTCATTTGACTTATAAAGCTCTAGTAAACATAAAAAGTATAAAAAAGATTTGAATTTGAAAATCCTATTTTTGAATAAAACAAATTATTTTATAGGTATGCACATATAATTATTTGACTGGGGTAGGTTTGATAACGAATTACTAACTTTTTCTTATGGAAATTTACATACAAAAAGTTAGTAACTCGTTCAAGCATACATTATTTTTTTGTGAATACGGCTGTTAGAGTTTAGCAAAATATTTAAATAAGATTAAATGAAACAAATGTTAAAATTTTTTGACACAGCAAATTTCTTCAAATTAAGGATGTTTTTAAACGTAATACCTTTGACTTTCATTATCTTTAGAAAAATGTATATATGTACATATGTAAGTGCAACAAACTTCAATTACATATTTATACCCTACACCACCAAAGGTGGTTGGGGTATTATGCGTTTGTGCTGATGTTTGTAACGCATAGAAAAAATATCCCAACACCATCCTTAAAGTATACCAATTGACTCAGAATAACTTTTTAAATCGATCTAATGATGTCCGTCTGTCTGGCTGCCTGGATGGTTGTCTGTCCATGTAAATCTTGTGCACAAAGTACAGGTCGCAATTCTGAAGATAATTTGGTGAAATTTGTCACATATGTTTATTTTGACATAACGACGAACGCTATTGAAATTGGTCATGATCGGTCCATTATTTCACCTCAACCCCGTATAAATGTCCTCCCGGAATAGTGTCTTAACACTTATAGATGCCTAAAAATAGGAATATTTTAATGAAATTTAGCACAAATAAGTTTTATATAAATCCGTTTGCAAAATTTCATGAAGATCGGTCCATCACATGACATTTATTAAAAAAATTAAATATTTTTTTTTTTTACTAATTAATATTGTAAATTCTTAAAAATATAATAGCTATTAAATTTTCGAAAAAAAGGTTATCAGAAACCTTTTTAATTATAATTTTTACTAAAATTTGTATTGATTTTACTTCTTTTTGGCTTCAGAAAATTGAAATATTGAAAAACGTAACCCACATTACTTTAAAAATATTTATAAAAATAAAAATATTCATCACCAATATATTACGATAAAACTTTTATGTATAATTTATTATTATATTATGTGCTGATGTTTGTAATGCACGGAAAAAATCTTCGGACTCCCAAATCAGAATCATTTTCTGAATCGATTGGATCTGGTCGGCTGGCTGGCTGGCTGTCTGTTTATGTAAACCTTGTAAAGTTTGTCACTATTGTTTATACGCATTATACTAAATTCGCGTTAAATGAAAATTCCTATTTCAAAAAATGGTCAATAATAGAATTGCGTAAATCGAGGGTTACCTGTAATTTTATATGACTTTCAAGCAAAAATAAGTTATTTAATTAATTGCTGATATACTTAAATACTCTTCTTCCAAATAATTTAAAAATATTTTAAATTGAAAATAATAAAAAGAACAGTTAACTACCATTTTACCAACCATAATGTAGAGCTTAAAAAGGGCTGCTTCAAATCAAAACAATTTATTATTTATTTTTAAAAATTTCTACACTTTTGGTCATAAAATCTAATAAGGAAATTGCCGATTAAATAACACACTGTGATTTGCATGTATAATAGGATGAAAAAACAAAATTCTGTCAATATACAATCAATATTTAATAAATTCTGTAGCTGTCAGTGTATTATGTCACTTCACAATTATGCTCAATCATCTAAATAAGAAGATAAATACTTATATTCTTCCCACCAATAACAAAAATAATTAACACTTCTTTTTTCTACTATATTTATACAATAGCACATCTTAATTTGATTCATTCATTCATTTAATCTATTAACAAGTTGTGTCAGTTGAGTTTGTTGTAACAAACAAGTTGTTTGACATCTACTATGTATTGTAAAAGAAAAAAGTACTTTATGTTTGTGTTAGCTTGTGTGAGATGTTAATTTAAATAATTTGTTTACTTGTTGTTGTGTTGTGTTGTGTTAATAAATTATGTGCAAATTATTTATGTTAATAATTTCACAAAACATTAAATCACTTTTGCTAACAATGGTCAAAACAAAATAAGGGGCAACGAAGAACAGAAGTGTAGTAGTGTAATTATTTAACTGGTTTTTATTTATTGTTTTAGCTTATTACTTTTATTTTGGCGAATTGTTTAACAGCCTGACTGCCATTAACAAAAATAATAGAGAATATTAAAATTTCATTAAATTTTTAAGCATTACATTTGTATTTGAATATAAATATATAAAAAAAAAACATATTAATTAGTTTGGTGTCTTAAAATGACGATGATTGTGTCTAAATAATATTCTAACTGGTTTAACTAGACGTTAGACAAAAACAAAAGCTTTAGATTATTATTAGATACTGAAATAAAATTCAAAACAAAACATCACGTCATTAGTAAAGTGAGAGTGATTACCACAATTTTAAGATTATTTTAAAATAGAAAGAATTTTAAAAAATAAATTTTTAATATAAAATTAAAATTTGTATAATTTGAATTTTTATGGACTTTAAATTACTTAATTTTATAACTTAATGGAACATATCCGTTTGTTGAATGGTGGGTACTTTTTATGATGAGAAAAATGTGAATGCAAATTTGAGTTATTTAATGCTTAAGTACATTTTAATTGTGGCAAACTATATACGATATTTTGGTGTATTCAATTTGACAAACGTTTTGTTATAAGCAGGGACCGTAACCGTTATGACTTTTATCATAAAAATCAAATAATAACAGTTATTTTATGATTTTTATTTTTTCGAGCAGAAATACCGGTTATGTTTTTATCAAGCACCCGAAAACGTTTTATTTTTATTTTTCGATCAAAATAAATATCTTTAATGTTCAAAATATTTTTTCATTTGTTGAAAAAAATATGTGAGGGATTTTTATTTTTAAAATAAATATCCATCAATGATGAAAAAAATAAATATCTTTAACGATAAATATCTTTAACGATAAATATCAGTTCGAAAAAAATTTAAAATGATTGTTTTTTTTATTCATACTTTTGTTTTGTTTTCAAAATATTTTTTTATTCAAATGAAATTGTTGTTGTTTAGAATTTTTTCCATCCGATGAAAAAAGTTCAAAATAATTTTCAACTTTTGAAATAAATATCACAAAAGATATTTATATTTTTATTTTCATCATGATGAAAAAAATTAAAATATTGATGAAAATAATAAAAATCATGATGGATTTTTATTATTTTTTGAACATTAAAGATTGTTTTTCGATTGAAATAAAAATAAAAAGATTGTTTTTTTAGTATTAAAATCCGGTCTCTGGTTTTTATTTTTATTTTTTCGGGCAAAAATACCGGTTATTTTTTGATTTTTATTTCTCGAGCAGAAATAAAAGTTATTTCTTGACTTTTACCACAGAACAAAATACCTAAAATAAAAAAATAAAAACTCCAAAAATAAAAAATAGACAAAATGTTTTTATTTGTAAATTATACAACGACGAAAAGCGAAAAAAATATACTCCGAAATGAAATAAATGCAAAAAATATTAAGAAAATCCAAAATTAAAAAGAATTATAATTTATTAAAAACTCTAGAACAGTTCACAATTATTAACAACAAATTTAAAAAATTTTAAGTTTCAGAAAATAACTTTTATTTCTGCTCAAAAAATAAAAATCAAAAAATAACCGGTATTTCTGCTCGAAAAAATAAAAATCTCAAAATAACTGTTATTTTTGCTCGAAAAAATAAAAATCACAAAATAACTGTTATTTTTGCTCAAAAAAATTAAAATCAAAAAATAACTTTTATTTCTACTCAAAAAAATAAAAATCAAAATTTTAAAAAGCATATAATTTTTTGAAAGTAGACTCCATACAGATCAAAATTATGTATTTGAATCAGTTTTCCGACATTTGGTTGCTACTGCTTTTTTTGTTTAAAAATTCAAAAATAACAGTTATTTTCGGTCCCTGGTTATAAGTCATAGTATGTTAAAAAGTTTCATTATATAATATAATAGTCTCTGGAATAACTTATATAAATTCAGAAACTATACTATTTTAGTGGAAATCAATATTTTTATCTGTAAATAAATTATTTTTTAGATTAA
Organism: Protophormia terraenovae; assembly: GCA_951394005.1. Lineage (NCBI taxonomy): Eukaryota > Metazoa > Arthropoda > Insecta > Diptera > Calliphoridae > Protophormia > Protophormia terraenovae. The sequence continues at coordinate 104,816,824 of OX596076.1, read as the reverse complement.
TCAAAAAATATATTCGTCAGAATCACTAACATTATGCTCTTATACATTATTCAAGAATTGGATAGAAGAATTGTGACAAATATTTTTTTTAAATTTACTGCAAAAATAATTTGTTTGCGAAAACAAACGTTGGATCACTACAACCATAATATGGTTGCTGTGGTTGATTCCAGTGAAAATATAAAAACTTTTAAACATGATATGTTTGCTGTGATAATGCTACATGTATTTATATCTTACACCACCATAGTTATGCGTGTGTGCTGATGTTTGTATAGTGTTATCCAACACCCACCTTAAAGTATACCAATTGACTCAGAATCACTTTTTAAATCGATCTAACTATGACCAACCGTCCGGCTGGCTGGCTTGCTGCATATCCATGTAAACTTTGTGCACAAAGCACAGTTCGCAATTTTGAATATAATTCAATGAAATTGGGTACGTGGGTCTTTTATGATACAAGGGTGAAATTGAAATTGGTTGTGATCGGTCATTTATTTCACCTAGCCCCTATATAAATGTCTCCCCGGAATAAAGATTCAACACTCCAAAATGTCTTAAAAATAACAATTTTGTAATGAAATTCGGTACAAAGAACTTCTGAACAAGTATCAATCTTTGTATAAAATTTTATGAAGATCGGTCTACAATTGATCATAGATCACATAAAAACCCCTCTTACGAAAATCTCTTTAACGTGTATTATTTCCATACGAATGTTAGTATCAAGTTAATATTAGATACAAATAAGTTTTATATAAGTAGAAACAACAATGCCAAATTTTATGAGTATCAGTCCATAATTTACCATTGCTCCCATATAAACTCTTTTCCGGGAATTTGTATATTTTATTTTACATTTAGTAAAAGTGTTGGAGTACAATTGGCCACGGGTCTAATATAAGTTCTCTTCCCGAATTTTTATGCTCATATATAAGGGTGTAGGGTATCATATGGTCGGTCTTGAACGACTATATCTTTCACGTTTTAATATGTTTGTGGGAAGTACGGTGTACTAAGGTTGTTCGAAAATATTGCATTTATTGCTAGATTGACAGCCTTTAATAGAAAGTTCGATGACATGACGGTATGAGGAAATAACTGTCGCACGTTGTACAGTGTACGATTCAAAAAATTAAATGGAAATAATTATGGCATTTCGGAACGGCTGCTCCGATTTCAATAAAATTTCACATAGTAATAGTAGTAGAGGTATAGGAGAGTGGAAGTTTTGAACTTGGATAACAAAACGGGGTGGATCCTCAGGAGTGAACATTATAAAAACCATCTTGATTCTTTGTAATTGAATCGATGTGCATATTTTATTTCTTTTAGTTTGCGAGATATTGGACTTCAAAGATTAAAATTCTTACTTCAGCAGGTCCAACTTTTATCTGATTATTTTTCATTTTTTTCTATTTTTTGAAAACAAATAGCAAAGAGCGTGTAGAAAAAAAATTTGAAACAAATATTTATGGATTTAAAAGTTATAAGCCTTTAAATTTGAACTCTGAAAAAAGTAGATTTTTTTCCCGTATTTGTGACAAATAAGTGATCGTATTGTTTTTTTCTTATATACAAATTTGTTCAAGTAAAATATACAGTATTTATATTTTTCTGAAAGATAACTAAATCAAAAATATTCTGAAGAAAGAAATATAAAATAAAAATTGATTCCTATGAGAACAAGAGTTTCGTAATTTGAGCTATTTTTTCAACTTAGTTCTAATTCTCGGCATAATTTCTTAAATCGCAAAACTGTAATTAAAAAAATCTTAACATTTTTTATATAAATATAAATTTTTGCTCCCCGATATCAATTGGGGAAATATAAAAAAAAAAAAATTGAAGATATTTTTAAGTTTGTGGAATTTCTTTTGACAGATACAAAAAGTGAAAAATATTTTAAATTAAGCATTAAAAAATCTACTCAGTTGTAAAATTTAATTCATAAATATTCACTTACAAAAATTTTATTGCGTAATTAAAAATGATTTAAAAATATTATTTTTTTTTTTTATTGAAATTTTGATTTTAGCCCATATGTTTTAAAATCTCAAAGTATGGATCTACAAACAGAATGCATTATCAGAAACTTTAATGTGTTTTTGAGATTTTGTAAAACTTATAAACAAAATGTAAAAAAATGGGATTTTTCACCAGTTTTTTTGGGGAATTTCGATATTCCTTTTACAAAAATCTTAAATTTGTCTAATTATATCTTAGCTAACTTTTATTTTATTGCAGATACAATATTTATGCTTTTTATGAAAACCAATTCATTATAAAAATTCTAATTTAATTGAAAAAGTCTGAGAAATTATGGACTTAAATTTTTAAAAAAAACTTATCTTGTCTAGCTTACGTAAGTTACATACATATGTTTTACATCGATCACTTAAAGATTTACTATTTCGCAAATATCATATTAAGAGCTGGATGGACGAACAGACATCAAAATTATCTCATAAAAGATATTCTTTTACTTATAGATCAATATAAAAACCAAATGTAAACATTAAAATATTGATCAAAAAATTGTTTTGGTTATAAGATTTAATTGCTTATAGTTAGAACTGAGAAAAGATCTGAAATCAAATACTATTTAAACAGACTTTATACTCTTCCCCTTAAAGAAGTGGGTGTCAGTTAAATTTTAAAAGCTTAGATACTTCTCTTTAGGTAGTCACAAAGATGCATATTTATCCCTTTACTATCTTCATCTTAATATTCGTTTTTCGTCTCTTTTCTCAATATTATTTTAATTAATTTCCTTAATTTAATTAATAACTTTATAGATTATAAAAATATTTAATTAATTATTTTTTTCCTCTTAAATAATATTTTCTTTCTTTTTTTTTTTCTTCTTCTTGCAGATTGACCAACAAATCCATCATCATTAATAGCAACAAAACCAACAACACCAAGATTAACAACTAATGGAATTTCCACAATATTGACTGATTTTTTCTTAACGAATAAATAAAATATTTTTACATACAACTTTTGATACTAGTACTACTAAATATACTCTAGATTTTCTACACTTTTTTATACCTAAAAACTCAAATAAAAAAGTTAAAAAATAATAAAAAGTAGTTAAAAATAAACCTTAAATCCCTTCCCGAGAAAACCCCAAATCCTTAAAATTGCATAAACCTAAAGGTATGCAGCGTTGTCCCTATATACATGAGATGAGAGAACGTTTATTAAACGATCAGAATCGTGAATCATTACCTTTGGAACAAATGGAGCGTGCAAATTTATTAGACAATCGTCAATCGGCTGAATTACAACAGGTCGGCACTATAGTCAAGGTAGGGGCGTAACAACAGTTTACTCGTTACAAGGATTTGAAAAAAAAAAAAAGAAACAAATATTACATATATTCATATAAATTAAATTTTGTTCTAAATATTGTGTTATATTTCTTAAATAAAACAATAATAATACATTTTGTTTATTTATTTTTTACAAAACAGTTTACAGTTTATTGTTTGCTGCTGTTATTTTTCTACTTCCTCGTTATGAAAATTATCCTTGCACGAGTAATGTTGGCCCTTTACTTTTTTAATTACTATATATTATTTTATACATCATTATAATAAATTCATAATTAAGTTGCTCAAAATTCATCATCATCATCATCATCATTGTCATCATAATAATCATTAACTCTAAATAGTTTGTAATATAAACAACATTTCATCGTCTTATTTTCATTAAGATTGTTTAACTTTAATTTTCGAAATATCATATTTTCATTTGCTAATAATGACAACATACATAAAAACATGAACATAAAATTGGAATTGAAACATAAACGTATTAAATTTAAACCACACATTTAAACATTAGAAATTTACGAAAAAAAAAAAAAAAAAAAAATGAACAAAACACTTTAAAAACACGTCTATAATTACACTTGATTTAGAAATGTATATTTAATTGATTTGCATGATTTGTTTTCACTACACATGATTTTGCTTTTATTTCTTTTTTTATAAATGTTAAAATTTTTAGCAAACCTTTTTTTTCTTTTGATAAAGATTTATCAATCTGATAATTTTTGTAGCGAGGTTTTCTATTACAGAAACCAAAAGGTGTAAATATGAATGTTTGTTTTAAATTGATACCTATCGATAAAAATTAATCGAGTGATTAATGTTACGCAAATTTCAACTACATTGTTCTATTCTACAGTGAAACAAATTTAAAATACTTCGTTAACAAAATCATGTTAAATATTTGTTCAATACTGCTCTTGTATTGAATGAAAACAAAAATTTTTAAAAGTTTACTCGTATGCAAAGAAATTGTTTCCATTCATTTGAATTAGACATTAAGAAATAACTGCGTTCTTTTCAAAATATTCTCATTTTTCTACTGTTTATTATCAGAGAAAATTTGTGTGTGTATAAATTCATATAAAGGTAGGTGTGTAAATTGCTTCATTGAGGCAGAACCATTAAATTGAAACTAGTAATTGAAGGTCACTTGTCGTATAAATAGTTATGTATTTAATTGAATTATCAAATAAAGAAAAATTATAATCACAAGATTAAATTGAGAACTATATAATTAATTTGTGATCAACAACTTCCAAGTTTGAAAATTTCTTTGCAACAACCTTAAACTCACTCGAACATTTCCGATTATTTTTTAAATGAATAACGATATCTATTCAACTTTTTTTGTATCTCTATTAGTTTAGGAGATATAAGGTTACCGATTTTACTCGTTTTTACCCTCTAAACATTCGAATTTCCATCTTAGTGGATCTATTCAGTAGGAGACCAATCTACGGTCCATATTTCATCTTTCAAGCTTTAACCGTTTAGGCTGTGCGATGATGAATCACTCTTTTATATATATAGAAGACTAGCTGAAGAAAATGATTTGATTCATGGTTTGAATTTATTAACATATTTAGCAAAGTTCAGAATATTATATTCGGCCGAATCTATATACCCACCACCATCTGCAACTTTTTATTATTAAAATTTCACCTTGTGTGGGAGGTGTGTGGTAAATTGGAAAGACCACGCCAATTTTGGTTCTTGATCTATTTGTTCAAAATTTCGCTGTAGTTTTATCTTATATAAAATGGGCGGATCAAGCCCATTTTTGGTTTCCTAGTTTATATTGACCCTCCTATTTGTACAAAATTTCATTGTCGTATATGCTTTTAATTAAGAGATATCAGCGGAAATGTATGAACTGTGGTTACAACAGATACCCTGTGTTTTTGGTATTTGGCTCAAGACTATTCTAGTTATTAACCCATCTTGCGTATTTTTAATACCAAACAAACCCAATAAGGCAAATATTTAAGTCAAATTTTATCTCCCAGGTTGTCCTGGGAAAGCTGGTATCCTGCTTTCAACAGAGATCGATTCAGAATCTTACTAGGAGCCAGAATATATACACCTCATAGGATCTTAAATGATTTTTTCCACATGTTACATACGAAATGACATACCCAATATACCTCCCATCTTAAATATAACATATATATTTAATATATAACATATTCAGTTACAGAAAAAAAAAAAAAGGGTCAAGCATATTTGTGTGAATTTTTGTGAGTTTGAGACAAAATAAAAAACTGAAAAATTATCGATGATCTCCAATTCCGAGAACTATTCGTATCAGAATGGATCTATAGATTTGGCACTTTAAAAATATGGGTAAAATAAGTGTCGAAATCGGCCATTATAGTTAAATAATGTTATTTTCAATTAAAAGGCATCTGTTATAGACAATTTAAAAAGATTGAATTAAAAAAAAAGTTCTTTTGGAACAGAAAATCATAAAATTTTGTCGAAAACTCAAAAAATTTCAAATATATATACTTGACCCTATTTTTTCCGTCCGTAACTGTATATTCAATATAACATATATAGTCAGTGATGATATAAATGATTTATTTGATTTCATGAATACACCGTTCGATATCTCCTTTATACCTCTTCTAAGCTTACAGAATACTTTCAAACCACTTCAAATCATTTGCCAAACCTATTATTCGAACGCTAATAATCGATTGGACTTTTTAAACCAGTAAATAGGAAATTTCCTGTTTCGAAGCAGATAATAGAGATAATTTTACTACTTTATTGATGATACTAAAACCATTCACATAAGCAGTGACAAACACAATAAACGTAAAGTTCTAGTTATTACAAACTTTAATCTTTAGATACCTTAATGTTTTTTTACCACTGTTATCAAGATTTTAATAAAATTTGGCGATTTAAATAAAAGTATTACCATCGCTATATTGAATATACTATACGGTAATACTATCTGAAACAGCAATTATAATTGGATTAAAATGTTGGGTCATCAAATTGTGCCAATTACTATTTTAATAGGTTAAGTAGTTTAATCACAAGATCAATTGAAATAAAATAAAAATTATTATGGACGTAAAAAAGAGTGTAGTCTATTAGTTTTATGTTAGTAGTCTAAAAAGCAACAAAAATGTAAAATAACGTTTGAATTAAATAATTTAACTGATTTTTTATTTCCAAAGCTATAGTACTGTTACGCTTTCGGAATTATGGTGGCCACTTTTTGTTGTTGCACTGTATAATTTATATGTTTTTTTTTATGTTTTTAAATCATATTGGAAAAAAGTGCTTTAAAAAATCGGAACTTCAAAAGGACATAAAACCTAAATCCGAAATACTCTTATGGTAGCTTTGTTAGACTACTGGTACAGTTTCGTTTTGCGTAGCAATTATTCAGCATATTTTTCCTTCATGCTATCAAAAGCATCATTGATATAAAGTGTAACAGCATATCGTCACATAAAATGCAAAAGGCCTAACCACTGTAAAATCAAATGTTGGTTTTTACAGGATTATAATGTATAGATCCAAACTACATTTACACAAAAAATTTCGTATTAATGTCCTCAAAAATGCCACCAATATTAACAAGCGTCAAAAGAACATAACATCAATTCCATAAGCGTAACAATCATAAAATCTGTACCATTTATTAAAATTTGGTTTTGGTTGGAGTGTTTTATGCTTTATCTATTTTTGCTTTAAGTGTACGATTAAAAAATTTAGTCAGTTGATTAGTTTTAAAGCAAAAAATTTAAATATGGTGGTTACAGCCTTTTGCATTTTCATAAAGTTTTTTGCTTTTGCTATAACAAATTAAAAAGAGCGGTTAGGTGACCATATGGATATCGGTTATCGAACTTAATGAACAAATAATGCGATTCCTGTATTATTTTCGAAAAAAAGGTTGGCCAATGATGTCACCGTAAATAAAAATTAGTTTAAGAAATATATATTCATATATAAGATATAAAAAAGTACTTTATATAAAAAAATGTTCTTCGGTTATCATTGCATACGTTAATTCTTGTAATATGTTGCACGTTTTATTCAATTCCAATTTTAAAATGTTACTATTTTTCATAATAAAAATTTTAAAACCATTTGTTGAATGTTGAGTGATTTATAGCGAAAAATATTTATAATCTCTATAATTCCGAAATTCTATAATTTATTAATAATTTTCCATTATTATTTCTATTCATTTCTTCCCCTATTCGCCCCGCCACTTTATTTTTATGGCAAACAACAAATCATGACATTGTAAACACTCACTAACATTTGTTACTAAAAAAAAAAAAAAAAATTTTTAAATAATTATTATAACAACAAAATGAATGATTTGTAAAAATGATTTATAAACAAAACAGCTACATGCCGATGGGTATCACACAAGTCCAGCCCATCAAAGAACACCACTAGTGCCTAGAGATCTGGGAGAAGATTTCAATTTGGATTTCGATGATGATTTTCCAATTGATGCAAAACGGCCTAAAAATGCCAAGTAAGTAATAAAATTTTCATTTTCTAAATTTGTACTTAAATATACTTCTATGTATTTCCACATGTAAAAAATTTAGTAAATGTTTCCCTATCAATCCTAATTTTTAAAGTTTTTTAAAGAAAGATACATACATATATCATTTTTGATTTGTTTTAAAAGTAGGCAAATTTTTTAGTTTTTTTATTTAAAACTCTCTACTTTGTGTTGTGCTTGTTAAGAATTTAAAAAAAGAAAAAAATTATTATTATTTTTTCTTATTTTTAAAGAAATTTTAATGTTTATTTAAGGCAAATTTTAAAAAAATGATACTTTGTTTACATATTTTGTTTGGATTTTTTAAATACAATTATTTCTGTGTTTTACTAACTGTTCTTCCATTGGATACTAATCGTTACACAATATTTTGTTTATATCTGTCAAAAAAAAAAAAAAAAAAAAACCAACAAAAATATTAAAAATACAATACGATATTTAATATTTATTACTTTTAATATTTCTTTCTTTATTTTTTGGACAAAAAATCAAAAAAAAAAAAAAAAAAAATCTCATGTTTTATTTGTGTTTAAACCGAATAAAAAACCATACACACTTGTTATTTGTGAAATCACGCGAAACCGAAAAATTGAAAACCAAAATTTTATTGACATTCAAGTAACCAACAAAGAAACCAATCCAGCACACAACTGGAACAGATTTCTACACCACCATTCCGAAGGTTGGTTGGCACACAGAAAAACCAAAAAATAACAAAAATTAATACATTTAATATTAATTTCAATATTATTTCAATTTCTTAACAAAATTGGAACTATTTTAATCAATTTTAATTTTGCAAGCCATAGATGATAGACTGCATTATTTTGTAGCCAAAACAAAATACTTATTTAGTATGATTTTACTTAAAACTCTTAGTATGATGTGCTTTATATAAATTAGTTTTCATTAGAATTATTAACGTTTTATGCAATAGAATTTTTTATTCAAATTTGTATTTAAAATTTTACGCTGCTGTTGCTTAAGTTCGTTTTTTTTTTTTTTTAGATTCACTTGTACTTTTTCTATATGTTATTTATGATGTGGTGCATGATTTATGTTTGTTTTTTTGTATGCCAAACAATTTTTTTAAATAGTTTCGTTTTTCTTTATACTACACAACGAAAAAAGAGCACTTTGTTAAATAAACTTGCACATATTTGCACTCTATTTATTATGAATACCAGCCGCACATATTTTATTTTTGTACATTAATTTAAATGGAACATGGTGCAATAGTTTATATAAAAATTAATTATTATTATATCACTGGCAAAAATTAAAAAAAGTTAGGAATGATTTTAAATGCAACTGATGAAGAAAAACCTTTGGGGTAATAATTATGAAAATAAATCAATAAGCTGTCGTAAAGGTGCTCAATGAATTAAACGCAATTTAAATTTTTACAACCATTACAAAATTTGTGCCATTAACAATTTAAATACATATAAATAATAAATATTGAAAATTGTATCAATACACGTTGGGGTAAAATGTGACAAATTAAGTTGGGTATCGAATAAAAGTAGAAACAATTATGTGTCAATAGCAATTAAAATCAAAAAAAGTTAAACGTTTTTTTTTTTTACATTTTGGAAAAATAGTAAAAAATTCATCAACTTTCGGTGTATTTTTTTTAAATAAGAAGTCTTTAAAAATAAAAATTAAAAAAGGGACCATCAACTTCAATTATTTAAGTGTATTTTTCTTCAAGTCTTTCTAGATTATATTTTGTCTAAATATGTTTGTTATTTTTTGAAAATTATCCCAAAATACACTAATTTTTAACTTTTAATGGAATACAGCTAAAAGTGTTACAGTTTGTTCTGAAAAGTAGTACATATTGTCTACTTTATTATACTTGTATAAATTTGCCATACAAATATATGATAAATGGCTTAATTTGGCTAGAGGAGGCCAAGTTTCTATTAAGTTTTAAGCAAAAGTATAAACTTTTATACAAGTATTTGGTATCTAAGAAAATTTTAGAATATGGAGATTGATAATTTATGAAAAAAAGTTAGTAAAATATAATTTGATCGCAGAATTTCTGCAAGGACTTAAACTTTAGCATTTCTTTTTAAAATAAAGTTAATATTTAAACTTTAATAATATTTAAACGAATAGTGATATTTTATTGAAATTTCAATATAATATGTATAAACCTGTCATAAAATAATATAATTAAAAAATGCTAACTTTTTTACATGAGAATACCCAAAATCCCAATCCGTATAAAACATGTTTAAAAAATTGACTTTTTTGGTGGAAATGATCACCCTGTCGTTATAAGGGGCGTCCGTCTGTAAATATTTTTTGGCTGTTTACATTATAAAGCATGTAAACGAAAAACTTTTTACATTTTCAATTGCATATATTTAAGCCTCAGTATATAGTATTGGAAAAATCTAAAAATTTTGTGATTCTGTAAGGTTTTTAGAATATATGTATATTTACACTTTAAGTATTTACACTTGGGTATTTTTACAATTTTATAGCACCCTGTGGGTTTGAAAGACTTATAGTTATGTAACTTAAAAAATTCTTTATGTAACCCTTTATACTATGGCACCAATTAGCTTTTTATTTTCGTAGCCCGTATCCAAGTCTTAAATTTTATAACAGTTAATACCTACAGAAACACAATCTGAAAGTTTTGGTAGAATATACTTCAGTAAAGTGGAAGATTTTTTATTTTTTTAAAAGGTCAAAATTTACAACTTTTGCAGTAAAACTTATTTTTCCAAGACATTACAAAGTCCATTTGTATTTCAAAATAAAACAAATAAAATTAAAGATACAATTTAGGAAAAATTAACCGATTATTCCAATTTTCTTTTTTATAAGATACATGTAAATAAACTTCTCTTAATTTCCCCAAAATTTGATCCCCAAACTTATAAAATGAATTAGTAAATGCTTAACAGTGATAATTAATAAGAATCAAAATAAAATAATAAAAATAATTTGAACTTTGAGTGGTTCGCGTGATCCAATGACATATTTCTCAATTTATTTGACAACCGTTTTCATAAATTCATATTTCTTTCAAAACTTTGAAGACTTATGAATCCACTGATGATATCGAAATATATAAAGTTGACAAAGCTCTATTAGTTAAAAGGATAATTATAATACGCACTGATTAATGACTGGATCAGACTAAGAAGGAAACCACTTCAATAAGAAGGGTACAGTTGAATTGAACATTTATCTTCTTTTTCATCTCTTCTTTTTTTTTATTTTGGCATTTAATGTTGCGTTACTAATAAAGCATGTAAACGAAAAATTTTTTACATTTTCATTTGCATATATTTAAGCCACAATATATAGTATGGGAAAACGCTAAAAGGTTTCTGATTCTGTAAAGCCTTGAGAATATATAAACATTTACCTTTTGAGTTTCGAGATATCAGTCAATGAAATATCTTAAAAATTCCAAAAAATCAAAAAACAATTTTTGGAAAATTTTCTTAAAAAAATGTGTAAACGAAAAATTTTTTACATTTTAAAACGTAAATATTTCAGTCGCTATAAGCAATATGATATAGATCGAATACTTTTCTGAATTTGCAAAGTCCGAAGATTTAAAATATGTAATACTTTTTTATTAAATCCAAACTGTTAATTCATATTCTTAAAAATAGGAAAATAACACAAAATTATTTTTGAGCAAAATTTTTTGAACACTTCATCAACCAACTTCAAGAAAAAAAATCCTACTTTAACAATGATAATTTTTGTAAATGATACATCAAAGAAAAGGCAATGTCATAATTTATAAATTAAAATACTAAATAATGTGTTGATTAACACTCTGACTAGATTTGGCATCGAAAAGTGAATCGGGAAAAAGGTTATGATAAAATACTGTAAAACACACAGGGTATGGGTGTCATAAAAAATTAATAAAGATCAAAACCAGTTAAAAAATTTTACATCCAAGATTGAAATTGCGTCAAAAAAATGTGTAAAATGTAAAAAATTTGTGGCTATTTATTATATGTTTAAAAAAATGGTGTGAAAAACGTGTCCAAAAATTTTTTTCTGAATTTTTAAAATTTTTATATTTATTCTGCGACTGATAATTTTAAACAAAAGAAATAAGCATATTTGTATTCTTTGGAGTTCCTAGTATTATAAAAGTACAATATCCTTGAGATACCCTTTATAGATACTTAAATATTCACATTTGAAAATGTAAAATTTTTTTCGTTTACATGAAAAAACTTCAAAGCACTTTACAAGAAGCTTAAAAGAAGAGCATACAACTAATGACAATCATGGGTTATAAAAATAACTTTAGCATTTTGTTTCAGCACTAACAAATCAGATCTTTTTTATTTCCTTTTTTGGTGGGTATTTTTTCAGCTAAATATCGTTGAATCGTAATATCGTAAAAATGGTTCAAGGTTACTTATGTATGTGTATTAAAGACACTATATATCATAATGAATTTCTACTCTGGATTAATCACAAGAATCATATGGACATTTAAAGTGTATAGACAAACTAAATGTATAATTGTACAAATTAAGAAACTTATTTTTTCCCTTATCCAATCTCAATGTATTCATAATAATGAGCAGTAAATTAATTGCGTATTTAAATATTAATTTGTTAAATTTTCCCTATTGAGGGAGAACTACAAATGTAAATTAGTTTAGTTTTTTCTTAAACAAGGGTGGTTTTTGATTTTTTGTGCGCACTTTATAAAATGTAAATATTTAAAGGCCTTTAAATAATCTTATCAAACCAAGTCAAAGTCAATTTACGATTTTATTAATAGTTACAAATTAAAAAGTGTCACGTTGTTATGTTTTTTAATTTTTTTTATTAAATTTTCCCAGGAGTATTATAAAAGTAAGAAACCACGCCAAAAATATTTAACTTTTACCTTGCTTTCCTAGTTTCTGTTGCAGCAGCGAAATGACTATTTCACTGGAACGGAAATAAAATTTTATTTTTATTCATTAAACAGACGCCGAATGCCAAGTGTGCCACCATTTGTAGTTGTATTATTTTTATTTATTTTCATGGATTATTATGTCAATGAACGGCAAACTTTGTGTGTTTTTTTTTTTTGTTTCCTAGTTTTTTACTGTTTTTGTTTAAAAAACAAAAGTTTCTTTTCATGTTGGGTGTGAGAAAAAAAAACGTATTTTCCAATTGGGAAAAATCTTGCCTTTCAGACAAATGCACATACATATAAACAAGTTGTTCAAGCTATTGCTACTATTCCTGCAGTTGCAGTATTATGTAGAGCCTTTAGTGTTGTTGCACTACTACACTACTTTTGTGTTGTATGTTGGCAAACAAACATGGGCATAATAAATAAAAAAAAATAATAAAATAAAAATAAAAAGAAATCTCGACAAAATCTAGTGTTAAAAGATTTAACACACATGTTTATAGTATTCGTTGTTGTTGTCATTTTCATTGTTGTTGCCTTATCTTTGCTACTGCAACATTAAACTTTTGGTGTGTATATGTTTGAGCAGGCAAAGGAGTTTTTTTCTATTTAATTTTCTTTGTATATTGCAATGACTTTTTTCGCCCTAATCTTTTTGCTTTGCCTTCTATTCTTCGCCTCTGATTTAATCATGTGTCGTTTGTTTTCCCTAATATTTAATGAATAAAAACAAAAACTAAGGAATCACTATAGAAATTTCCCATTACTTAGTGTTGTGGACTTTTTGCACCCTACGTAATTCTGGAATTGACATGTTTTAATAAAGTAAGTCGTTTATGTTGTACTTTATATCTCCACAGTTTATACATAAGGAGCATTCAATGTCTAATCATTTAATGAGTATCCAGTTAGATTTGTAAATAGAGCGGCCGGTATAAAATTTCATCTTTTTCATATCAGGAATCAGAGATGATCTTGCTTTCACAATAAAAATACGTATTATATTATCGTTAACCATTTCTTGCCATTCGATTTGAAGTCAATGTTAGTTATTTGACACTATCGGTAGGAGTAATATTAAAATTAAGGATCCGAATTCAGATATCTTTTATGAACTTCTTCGTAAAAGAAAAGAGTTTTGATTTCTAGAATTAGTTTCTTAATTGGTTTTTCGCCATTTTGTTTGATGTTCAACTTTCTATTATATCCCAACTATTTTAAAGAATGGGTAACTTCTCCGCAAAAAGTAGTTTATTTGATTTAATTTTATGACAGATATCTTAGCCCTTCCAACATTTGGTGACCAAATAGGATTTTTGCGGTTTTTTAATTGAATTTTGCGCAGAGAATAGGTACTGTAACCTTAAAAGATCAAACTTATCCAAGAAATTGATTATTATTGAAAGTTGATAACGTGTGTTTTTCGACTGGGCCCCAGAGCGTTTGGAAAAGAGCGCCAATTATGTTAATAAGTAAAATTGTCGTATATAGGGCGAATCTAACTTAAACAAGGTTGGGCCACACAGCATGTGCCACATTGCACATTCTGCATGAACAATTTGAGGATATTGTCACTCTCAGAGATAAATTATATTGGACACCAATTTCATTTGAAACCGCTAGACTTTTATTTGTTGGGTTTTCTGAAATAGCAGGTCAATGCCAATAAGCAACAATCGATCGATGTACTTAAAATTGTATAGCTTAAGCCTATAACTATTTAATTATGGTAGGCGACCTAAATACTATGTTGGCAAATACTTACGTTGTATTGACCAAAAGCAAAAAAAAAAAAGCACTGAACCGATTTAGATGAAACTTGGAAAATCGATATAGGAGCAGTTAGGCTTTCAGGAGCACGAATGCCGCTACAGTAGGCCAAAGTTGACCACCTCAAGGGTGAAAAACATATCGGGTCTTATAACTTTTACAAATATAAACCGATTTTAAAATTTTGAATTCTTCTAAGCAAGACTGCTAAATTATCTCGTATGGTTTAAAAGATATTCGAAAAATAAATTTTTAATTTTTGGCCTTGACTTTTTTGTGATTTTGCCCCATAACTTTTAAAATAAAATTATATATATATATTTCTTTTATATGATGAAATTCTCTATAATTTTCTAAATTATGTTTATAAAAAATTTTTTAATTATCTCAATTCGATAACAAAAAAAAAAAATTTTCAAAGTCAAAATTTAAAAACAGGTCTCAAAAATTTCTATTTTTTGCCAAAAAAATAACTTTATATATTTAATTTTCTTAAAAAATTTATTCTTTTTAATTTATATTTTGGCCCCACTGTGATAGTGTTAATGTGTTATCCGCGAAAAGTTGGAATTTTGATCGTGTAAAAGCTGGGCAATGGCAAAATAGCTATTTATTCTTAACGGATTTATGTTTCTATCCTTATCTGGACCTCATCAGAAAATTTTGTTTATTCTGCCCACTGTATCATAATTCCACAGTGTTCTATTCACCCAGTCCCGCTGATTTAAAGAGAAAGTGATTTTTATAGCATCTTAAACCACATCAACGGTATTCTGTGGGATATCATGTCCCATATCTCCTTCCTCCTGCAGAAAGAAGTATAAATATAGTTGTTGAAGGTTTTATAACGTCGAATTATCAATTTTTTTTTTTTTTTTTTTCATAAATGGTCCAAGTTTGCTACTTGAAGCTGTGACTAATTTTACAAATTCTACAGCTTGTAATTTTAACCATAAATTATTTAATGATGGTGTAAGGTTCAATATAGTCAGATTTCCTACTAATGCCTTTCTTTCATGTTTTAAATGTAGTGGTTGCAACAAAAATGGCTGTAGTAAAGAAGAATATTAAATGTAGGTTTCAGGTGCTGCTTTTCTCCACATTCAGTTTTTTTTTTTTGTTATTCAACTTTGCTACTGTCGTTGCCGTCTTTTTGAAGTGATTATGGAGTTAGAAATGTCAATGACTAAAATATTAAGTATGGGTGTGTTTGTAAATGTTTGGTATTTGTTTTTCAATCTGGTGACATTTCAGTCAGATATCAAAATAGCAAACACTTCTTTCTGCTAGTGATATAATTTGTGATTTATGTTTAGAGAAAATAATGGAGTTTTATATGGATCAATAAATTAAATTTTTTTTAAAGAAGAATTAAAAACAATTTCTGAGTACTTAAACTTCTAAGAATTTGAAAACAATAATATCTTTTGTATTTCTAAAGTATTAAAAGATTAAAGTTGTAAAATTTCTAAAGAAGAATATTATACTTTAAATCCCTCGAAACTTACTTTTTTCCCTATATATTTAACTAAAAAAAGTACAACGCAACAGTATATTTATTTCTCTTTAAATTATAAGAAAGAAAAAAAAACTTCCTTATCCATTGTTACCATTATAACTAAAGGCTGTATATTATTTTTCTCAATATATCCTTGTGAAGTATACTTCACATATTGTCAATTTTATTTACGTCGCATACCAAGGGATTATATGCCATACATAATTACAACAACATAGACATTGTTATTTTTGTTGATTTTGTTATTAACCACTACACATAAATACATACATACGTACATACATACATACATACATACATACATACATAACAATTTATTTATTTTAGCTGCATATACAACATACCACAAATTATATTGCGCCTTACGAATTTTCAAAATAAAAGAAAATCCAGGAAAATATTTTTTGATTTTGCTGTATGAGTGTATGAATTTTTATGTATTTTACGTGATTACGAATTTGGCAAGCAAAACAAGATGAGAAGAGGAAATTGCACATAACAACAAACGCTGCATAGTGGAGAACATTTTTATATTAGTTTGGCAAGGTTGGGTTTTTGAAAAGAATGCCATAAAAACTATGGTGAGTGGTAAATTTGTTTTGAGAGCGAATTCGCCGCATTCATTAACACTTTTTGGTTGGTATAGGTTCGAATATGTACAAATATTTTGAATATTAATAAGATTCTTAGAAATAATTATAAAGTTTAGGTGGAATAACAGAAATTGAAGAACAGGTTCCGTCAATCATTAAACGGTAATGCTTTGGAACGTAAAAATATTAGCGTTTCTTCCCATGACTTATTTACTTGGAATACACTTATTTATGAACAACTTATTAATTTTCAGTACTTAATATTTGGTTTCATGAACGCAGAAAATTATTTTATTTCTACGATTTTACTAAAATACGTTCTAAGCAGCAACATTGTATTGATTAAAATATAATGCAATATTTTCAAATGAAAAAAAGAAAAAACTCCTTTTGTATCGACTTATTTATCATATAGATGTTAAATGTAACTAATATCTTCTTTATTGGCAACTTTTTAGAATTTAATCCAGTACCCGTGTTCTGTAACTTGTGAAAAGTTTTCGAAACGAAAACAATTTTAAAATTCTAGTAGTCATCCAGTTTTTAGCAGATTGTTTCATATAATATTTGAAGTAAACACATTTAATGTCAACAAAAAAACAAACGATTTATTATTAATCACCCTGTTTTAAACAAGACGACTATTTAAATAGAATTTTCTCACAAAGTTACAGAACACGGGTACAGATTAAGTCTCATTCTCAGCATACAAATATCACTTAAGATACAGCCAGTTAATATAAAACCTAAGATGAATATTTTCCGAACTAAAGGTTCGATTGAAATCAGATAATTAGCAACAAGAACGAAACTGTGTTTCTGGAATGAAAAAATGGATAAGGGAAATAATCTACTCAAGTATCCTAGTCCTAATTCAGATCAAGAATTAATTTGACTTTAAAAAAGATTTAAGTTTGTAATTGTTTATTTTTTTTATTAATAAAAAGTTGAAAATTATGCACCATGAATATAAAGTAGTTGATAGAGGATCCTTACGTTCATAAATGGAAAAGGAAAGTCAAATATACATTAAAGGATTTTCACCTGAAATGAAGGGTGTTTTACGTTTTAAAACTATGATTATAAGAAATTACAAAGAATTAGCAATCGAGAAAAAATATTGAGATACTATTTTAATAGAGCCACACTACTTACGTTTGGCTAGATATAAAAATAAATCTAATCGTTAAGATATTTAATGGTTTATGAAGTGTAACGTCCACTATCTCAAAAATGTTGACAAGTAAGTGTTTGCTGAAGCGGTTTACAAAATTAAGAAGCTAGGTATTTAGACAGGTTGAGGGGAGAAGAACTAAACGAACTCATGCTATATCAGCATATACCAAAGCCAGCATATCGGCTTTTTGTGTGATCTCAAATTAATGCAAACGATATACTATTTATAAGAAATCTGTTTTTCGAATTTCCTGCGATTTTTCCATTACACTCCTCGGAGATGAGTTAGGTTTAGTTAGGCGCAAAAAGTTGAGATATTGATCGTAGGCTTTAATTGTTTCTTGCTGTCTAAAAAGTCCTGGACTTTTTGTTTCCTATTGTCATTTATCTATCCGTAAAAATGTTTTTATCTATTTCACCAAAATTGTCCGACAAAGGCAGTCGGAAGCATTCTATTCTATCGCTTAATTTAAAGACAATTGTGTAAGACCAGAAATGAATATATTGTATCAATGGAATACAATGGCAGCAATAATTACATGAGGCATAATTTGCAGGCAGCTTCATATCTACCGGTTGGAAATATATAATTGTATTTAATGCCCTTGTAGATGTTGTACTGATCGCACGTTTAAACTTTCGTGATATTTTTACATTGCATTTCTTATTTATGGATAGCATAGGTTAATAAACTTCTGATTACGCTTCTGTAGAGCTAGTGTATTATTTTCTAATTAAGACTCCATTTACAGTTGATGGCTCTTCTACATATTGACCAACATATAAGCATTTTACATGGTTTAATATTTCAATTTCTTTTTTAACAAACCAAGGTCGTTCATCTTTTTTCTTGTCAACATATAAATTCCAAATTTTTCAAGGTTTAAGTTCAGTGCTCTTGGACTGAATAATTGATTTGAATTCTATACCCTTAGAAGCATTACGACGTCGTCCGCGTAAAAGTTTGGCTCAAGGCCTTCATCGGTAAAGATCTTTAAGGGTCTATGAGTAGTAATAACGAATAGAAGAGGCGATATTATGTCCCTCTTTGGCGTACTATTTTATCTATGAGGTTTATATCATATAAACACCAATTAAGCGAACTGCTCTTTAGCATGTGATCGATCCAGCCTAGAAGTACCGAGTCAACTTGACACTGGTATAAGAATTGGATATTTGTATTGGTGTTTACATTATTGAACACTCCTTCTATATTAATGCATGTTGAAACGAATACACTTTGTCGTTGAAGGATTTTTTTATAAAGTGATGCAGAGACTCGTAAAGTTTTTATTCTTCGTTATTACCTTCTTTCGACGCAATGGAAAAACATTTAAGTTTCGATTATTACCAAATGAATTTAGTTTAAAAAAATTAAAATTAAAATTATAAAATTTAACCAACTTTAAAGTTACAACTATAAGCCATAAGTCAACAAATAAAAATATAAATTTTATTAAAAAACCATAATAGTCAACAATTCAGGGAGTTATTATTTTCATAGTTATGATTTTTTTTTTTTTTTTATAATTAAATCCAGTTTTATTACTTGCAATATTTAGCAAAAAACGTACTTAAGCTGCACTTGCATTATAACCACTCAAAGAGGTTTATGTAGCTAAAAATAATAAACTAAATGACAACAATTACGAGGGAGAAAAAGAAAAACCAATGAAAATCTAAAATATAAACAAAACTTAAAAATAAACAAAAACATTTTACTCTAGCATATGTACATGCAGCCATACATTAACATCTCGTCATAGTAAAAGAATCCTTATAGTAAATAGACTATAATGTATAGAAAATAAAAGCAAAGAAAAAAAAAAACAAGAACAAAATAATGACAAGAATACTCAAATACAAAGAAATATTATTGTCCTACTTTTACTCAACATTACACAAAAAATAACAAAAACAAAACAAAAATATTTAGACTTGAAAATGAAAACCAAAACAAAAATTCATTCCCCTTTTTTAAATGTGGCTTTTATTCCTTTGCAGGAGAATGTTTTTCTGGGAAAATATATAACCATCTCTTTTTAGTTTTTTGAAAGTTTTATGACAAAATAATAGGAATCCACAATCCCCTTAAAGTTTTTGTATAAAGAAAAAACTGCGCAGAATCATTTTGTTACTCATAAAAAAGGATACAGCATCCTTGTTTTAAAGCACAGAATTATTTTAATCAAAGAAGCTGTTGTATACATTTTTATCTGAATTTTTCTCGTGTGTTTTTTGTTTTTTGCGTTGTTGCAGTAAAATTTTCAAGACGTTTTGAATACGAGTATGAAAAGCTTTTATGTATTTTTGAAAACGATTGATGGCTATTGAGAGTATTTGGGTAGTGAAAAATTTTCCTTTCAGTTGTAGTTGGCTAGGATAACGTCGTAGACGTATTTGTTGGTGTATTATTGTTAAAAACGGATGTGTATTTTTCAAATAATACAAGGTATACAAAAAGTTTGCAAAAAGAAAAAAACATCTAAATGAAAAATGCTGAAATTTTTGTGTGAATTACAAAAGTGTACAGAAAAAATATTAAATACAAAGAAATTTAAAGAAATAAAGTGTTGAAAATAATAAATAATTAAAAAAAAAAAAAACAGAAATATACATAAAAAATTTTAAATTTAAAAAAATATACTAACATTTTAGTGAAAAATTATACATAAGTATAATTAAAAATTTGTTTAAACTTTTTTCAAAAACAATAGAAAAAACTTCTAGTGTTTTACTTAAAAAACAATTTCATTAAAACCTCAGACAATTTTATAGCTATTTCCCTTTTATCTTGGTTTTAAATATTCAAATTAAAAAAGAGCTGAACCTCCTCCACCGGATCATATCATTTCTTTGTGAATTCCTTTTCATGCTTTCTATCTTTAACTCAGCATTTCTGTTTTATTTATTTTTTTATTTTTTTTTTTTTGTACTTCAAAATACCACTCTTCCTGTTGGTTTGGTTGGTTTGACATGCAGCTTAATTTAAACATGGCTAATTAGTACATTATTTTTATTTTCACTAGCAAATAGAACCAAAGCAGAAAAAATAAATACTTATATAGAAACTTTACTTGTTAACCATGTTATAGAGATGGTCAGAAAAGTTTAGATGAAGTAGGGCAGGAAAGTTTTAAAAGTACTATATTGTCTTTAACAAAAAGTACTTTTAATTAGTAAGTTTTGCATCAAAAGCAAAAGTACGTTTAGCAACAGTATTATTTCCTAGAAATTTAATTATTTAATTTCTTTAAAGGAAATCAGCGATTGAAAATCTCAAGAACATTTTATACAAACAAATATATCGCATGATGTACTAAATTGACGGTTTATAGACTGAAATTTTTGCAAAAATATTTTTATTTTTTTTTTTTTTTTTTCTAGAAAGGCTTAAAATTTCGATTTTTTTTAATATGCATTTCGAAACAAAACCTTTTTTAAACAAAATGTTCTAGATCAGTAATCAATTTATTTTATTTTTTTTTACTATTTTCTTTTTTAAATATATTCAGCTATTTCATAAACGTTATTCTTACAAATTCAAACTAAATTAGATCAGTTGTCTAAATCATTCAGGTATTCCTTTATTGATCCGAGTAGTTTCTTTGCTTCAGTTTGATTATCAATATATTCCTTATAAAATTAAAAGTACAAAATTTTAACTAGATTTCAGAAATTAAATAAAATTAAATAAATTTTCACACTTAGGAAGCTTTACATTAAAATCTATATATAAAAATAATATACATATATAAATAATGTTAACCATTTTAGCTATCGGTGAGATACCCTGCATTGTTCTGATGTTTGAAACATCCGGAAAAAAATTGTTGGACTTCCTTACCTTAAACAATATCTTTCCGTCCATATAAGCGGTTGGCTGTAATCAGTACTTATGTCATTAGTCTCCATATCTCTCACTTTCGCACACGGTTGGACTTGGGTGATTATGATTCCTTACTTAGTTTTTTAAGAATCAATAAGAATTTTACAAGAAGTTTTTTTTACATATCGTAAAGCTTTCGGATCACATAAGTCTATCAAGACCCAAACACATTTAAAAATCACATACTTTGGAAATATCTATTAGAATTTGTATAACCACCATAAAAAAAATAAAAAAATGAGAGCCTATTTGGTTTGTCAATCCGTGTATACACGCAGAGAAAAATCATTGTTACGGTATTGTCACTACAACAATATTGTGTTCTTGTTGTAAATTTCCTTTAATTTTAATAATGCTGTGTTTATGATAACAATGTGTTTGTTTCAGTTTTATCATTCAATACAATTTTAATAAGTTGATTACCAAAATTGTATGTTTTTGAATATTTTTACCAAACACAAAATTTTATTAATACGAAAAAGTATTATTACTTCTACAGCAATTTATATTAAAAATCTTTTCAGTTTTTCTTATGGTTGTTCTTACATGGTTTAAGAACAAGGAATTATTATTCCCATAACAATAAAATGTTACAAATAAATACTCTCTTTACAAGTATATTTGCAAAACTCATAGCTTGTTTGTTTCTGAATATATTTTGTCTTAACGTTTGTTTTCCTCCTTTATTATAATTCTCTATTAGTTTATACACGAATATAGAATATATTTCAACTATATTTTTGTCTCTGCATGTAACATGTAATCTGGGTCCTCGTGAAAATGGCGAACTTGCTATTTTCTTTTGTCTATCCATCTGTATGTCTGTTGAAACAGGGATAGGGCACAGGGCGGATCTGAACTATGGTGGTATACATTTGGCTCAACATGTTTTTTATATAACGTTTGTTTGGCATTGAAAATGAGCTAAATCGTTTAATATACAAAAAAAGTTATGGACCAAAAAGTAAAAAAAAAAGTTAATGTCCGTCGTAACTCCAGTTAATATTTTTCTGCTGTTATCTTTTAAACAAAAGCTTTTACGCTAACGAATTTTTCTACAAATAATTCAAGGATCGATGTGAACTCAGAACTCGGGTGAATTGCCCATTTTTGGCCAAGCCAAGATTCAGCCAAACCAAAAATTGCACTCTTACTTGTTTTAATTCAAATAATTTGTCAAAACGAATTTTCGACTCACTTTTGTTCGACCTCAAGAAAGAGGTAAAAATTAATTTCACATAAATATTATTAATATTATATTCACGTTACATAACGTGAAGTATTTTTTACAGGTCGTCAAGTTTGATCCTTCCAAATTAGCTAGAAATGTCTGTATTAAAACTTCTAAGGTTATTCCAAATTGCATAATACTATTTTTTGAACGATCAAGATTGTAGCTTCCAAAGTAATCGAATTCGTATGTGGAAATATTTCTCTAAAAACTCTATAACTCGAAAACTAAGACTCTTGAAAACTTACACTATGAAATTAATTACTAAATTAAAATGTTGTTCACAACAAATCTGCCCACATTTTTATGATTCGATTGTTATAATTGAGATATGTGTCTAACGAAAGGTTGAACTAATTATTTAAATCAATGTAAACTATTGAAATATAAGTTTACTATTAAAAATTGTTATGAAATAGTAAATTGAAATTTTCTGTAGCGTTGACACCTTCCCTTCTGAAAGCCAACAATGAAATCTAAGAAATCTGTTTCGGTTTCAACGAAACCGAAATGGATAACACCACATTCTTCTGGTATCTAATTATAGTCCACAAACCCCCGCCAGAGACAACAAGGCAATTTACGATTGCAAACTTGTTAAAAATCGGTAAGGTTTTATTTTATTCAAAGGTCTCTGGAAACATTTTTTAGGATTACAAAAAACATTTAATTTTTTTTAATACAACTGACATATGGATTTCGTTAAAAAAAAATTGTTGGCAAAATGATTCTAATAAATAAACTCTCTAACATAGTCAAAACCTCAAAGATTAGATACGCTTTGTTCGGCAGCTATTAGCAAATATAAAATATATTACGTTCTTTAAATATTAAGCTAAAAATTAATCATAATATTTCAACATTTTCCTAATTGTTCCAATAAGTACCAGTTGATGAAAAGCAGCCATCACCCTTAAATTAAAATAACATGTTTTCTTTGAAAAAAAAAAGTAACCACTACTACAACATTTCTACGTTTAGTCTAGGATACAAAAGAAAAAATAAAATACGATACATACAAATCTACTCATATATTTACTCCTCTATACAATATTTATTTATGTAAAGCATCTTCTTTAACATCTATTCAAAAAATGTGTTCTTTTTCTTTTTTAATGTTCTTGGTGGCATAGTCCTTCTCTGCCATACGATACCCCACCACCACCCTCGCAATAACAAACATTACAACAAAACAAATAACAAAAAAATTGTATATTAAAAGAAAAATTTTAGTACACATTTAATCTGTATTAAAAGGACTCTTGGTTTTCGTTTTTTTTTTTTTGCTTCTTAACATGTTTTGATTCTCTCTGAGTAAACTAAAAACTGTAAATTTGTTTTATCCTTTACGCAGGGTTACCAAGTCATATTAAAAATCAAAAATTAATTTTATTTTGTATAGAAATTGTTTTTGTATTAAAAGCATAGCTAAAGGTATTTTGTATAAGTTTTTTGTAATTTCGATAGTTGTTGTTGCTGCTGCCGTTGTTGTAAGCGAGTGTTTATGTGGATACGTGTGTGTGTGCAAGAGTTTTGTGTATTTTACAGAGAGGTCACTAGGTCGGCCCGGGATATTAAAGTGAATATTTTATGTATTCAACTGCAGGGGTGTAGTTAAGGCAAAATTAAGGGTATTTTTTTTTTTTTTATTGTTGGTACTAAAAGGCCTCCAGGGTAATGTAAATATATTTAAGGCATATTAAATATTTAATAGAATTCATTGTGCTTTTGCTGTTAATAAATAAAAAGGTTATATTGTGATTTTGATAAAATCATTTTTGGAAATTTAAGGAATTTTAAAAGGGATTAGATACATAAATAAGTATTAATATGTTGTTGTGTGTTCTATAATACTAAATAAATACATTATTATAAAAAAATAGCACATTTACAATTGAATTTATTTAAAAAAATTTATTTAAAAAAATAATAATAATAAAAAAGATTTCTTAAAAAAAAAAAACTCTTTTATATTATTATTGGAATCTAGTCATATAATTAAAATGTAGCAGTGATAATTATAAATCTGCGTAAAGTCATCAAATAATAAAAACTAATTTTACAAACTCCTATGTACAAAATATGTTACATTACTTTGCAGTATACGTGTTGCCTCAGAATCCCTTGCTGATTCGTTTTTGAAATATACCTTCCTTTCTCGATTTATTTGTCTTTTTCCCTTTTACGTTAGAAAAATAATCAAACTACACATTTGGGAACAAATTAGACTAGTCTTTTGGTCAAAGGAGGAACACGGTTAAAAATGGTCCACTCCTTTTTGTACACTTCGGCTGCAAACCTTGTTTCTTAGGCATTATTCAGAATTTGGTGGCTGACATTGATTTAGTTAAAAAATAAGGGAAATAATCGCATATCGTCGTACTATTGAGATAAAAAGTTTTATGTGATCCGCGTCTTTAATCTAAAATGTTGAAAGGTCGTCAGGGCGAAAATACTTCCTTATATTCGTTAAAACTTTTAAAAGAAAAAATAAATATTCCGGTTAATAAAGCTGAGCCACTGGCTGAGTTTTTTGATAGTAATTCCTACTTTCCAGTAAGAAATGAACTGTATCTAATATTTTAAGCTTCAGAGGGGTTTTAGCAAATCTCAACATAAACAACTCCCCTGGAATGCAATATCAGTACTAGATTTGGAGCGTTAATTAACAAATATTTTAAGCAGAGAGGCGAATAACGCTGAAAATGTTCGTCAAAACGGTATTAATTACAAACTGAATTTACAGTCAGTTTGTTTTCGGCAGTATTACTATCATAGAGGTCGCTATATGAGAGATTTGCTACGCAATATCGTTCTAAAGACCGTTTAGGCGAAAGTAAAATTATGGCTCTAAGACCCTGGATAGAATTTGATTTTTCTGTCAAAAATTGTTTTCTTTCGGTAACGGTAATAAGTAGATTTTAGAGATTGTATTAGATAAGTATTTTATAATGGGATCTTTATAAATGAGTTCAAGAAAAATTCAGGAGTACGACAAGTAGCTATTTAACACCTAGTCTTAAGGCATGACTCAAAATATGAATGCTAGAATGATTTTTATTTCATTTATATTTTTTGGTATTACATATATAATTAAAAACTTCCATATTTTCCGAAGATTCGCATTCAAGTGTTTCGAAGCTTTGAAATTGTGTAACAAGTTTTTCGCTTCCTGTATAACCGACCAAAAATGGAATACAACAGCTGGTTCAAAATCTATTTTGCAGCTACTCAATTGTGTACAGGAAAACGAGAAGGTTTTAATCAAAGATAATAAGACATTCAACATTATTGATTAATGATGACTTCTTCGCAAGGAAGATTTTGTTATTGTTAGCAGACTGGAATCTGATCTGATAAAATTATGGAACTGGTTTCTAATACGTAATGCACGATCTTCCAGAAATCACAACTAATATTAGCCAGTAGTTTGCACAACACATTACAGGTTTCTTTAATCTTACTGTTCATTAAAGTTCCTTGATTTGTATGGGGACAAAAAAAGTTGCAAATGTGCCTCCTAAAATTAAAGATTGATATGTTTTGAACAAATTCTCAAAATATGTCGGTTCAATTATTTAATTTACGTGAGCTGGACCATTTTTAAAATACCTCCAAAAATATGGTTTGCAATCAACAGTACAAACAATTTAAAACGTTTTGTCAAACAAATTACAACATATGATAGAAAAACGACGTCTAATACATATTGAGCAAAAAATATTTTAAAATTGATTTTCATTCTTGCGAAATTAAAATTTTAGTAAAATATTCAATGTTTTTATTTTAAATAGTATTTTATTAAAGTTTGAATAGGGCATCATTGGATAAGTCTATTGACATGTGCATTCATTTAACCCTTTAAATGCACAAATAATATTTTTGGACTTCCTGTCCATAATTGGTTAAGTTAATTTTAATGGCAAATAAATGGTCAGTTAAGGATATAAATGTCCCCAAAAGCATAAATTGATCAAAAAAGCTGTAAATTCGTGTGAAATAGCGGATAAGTTTAAAAAACTCCTTTTTGTTCGATTATTATAGGGGTTTTCAATGAACTTATTCTGTTTTTCATAAATTTATCAATATTTAAGTGTAATAAGTACTTCCATGCAACTTATTTGCAAAAATTGCAAATTTAACCTTTTGGGAACTAAATGCATAAAATTTACCCTCTAGCTCTTAATGGGTTAATTACGTGTTATCTTCAATAGTAGCAGGATAGACCATTCTTATGGTACTTTAAAACTTAATATATTTTGAAAAATGTCCGAAATACATATATAAAATTACATATATGAACAAAGAAAATATGATAAAAAATGTTAGTAAAATCTTAATATTTCGTGACTTAAAAGAGGCATAATAATTATTTAAATGAATATTGTAATATTAAATTTGAAATTTATTTTTTTATAAGTAAAATTTTGTTAATATTATTGAAAGAAATGCGTAGTTTCAGAGTTGTTTAGAAAATGGTCCCGCTCACGTAAATTTTAACATTGAGATATTTTGGGAATCATGTAAGAACATACTAATCTTCATTTCTAAAGGGGTACATATGCAACCTTTTTTCGTGAGGCACTTTACTGTTCATATGTGGAATAAACATTCTGCAGAGGTCTTTTCTATAACTTGCAATGTAGAAAGCACTATGACCTCTACCCTCCTTATTATAACTTATTTTTCTAACAGAAACACAATGTACTGCATGAGTAGGGGTGATACCTCGAATGCTGTTTGCAATGAAAAAAATATTTATTGTTTGTTTATATAATCTGGCAATGTTGTTTCTACTTATATAAAACTTATTTGTGTCAAATATTAACTTGATAGTACCATTCGTACTTTAGTGTAATTTCCGACAGAAGAGTTACACGGGAGTTATGGTTACAAAGATTAACTCTTATACAAAACTTCTTTTCACCGAACTTCGTTAAAATATTGCCATATGTAAGGCATTTATGACCATTAAAACACATAATCAATTTCAAAAGGCCTCAAAAAAACTATTCGTGCCAAATTGAATCAAGATATCTTCAAAATTGCGACTTGAACTTTGTTCACAAGGATCACATGGACAGACAGACGGACATCGTCAAATTGACACAGAAAATAATTCTGAGTCGAACAGCATACTTAAAGGTGGGGATCCGATGAGTTTATCTGTGCGTTACAAATATTAGCACAAACGCATTATGCCCCAAACACCTAATGATGATATAGAGTATAAATTGAAATATCGAAATTCACAGAGTATTTAAAACTAAAAGATTTTTAAAAAATTATATAAGGGCCCCACAACTTATCGCCCGTTTTTAAAAACTTCCTCCAATACATACATTGTGTATAATAAACATACCAAGAAAACACGTATAGGTACATACATATGTGATCAAAAATCGTGGGGTGGGTGTATTGTATATTATTTTGGGTATTTTATTTAATAGTAGAGGGTGTTAAAAGGATGCTTTTAAAAATGTGTACGTAGAAAAACTCAACATGTATGTATGCCAAAAAGATATACCTACTGGTACTACATACATACAAAATTTTACAGCTTTATTTACTACCAACACCAAAACAGGGGAATAGAATTTCACATAGAAGTACTCGTCGTATACCATGAAAAATATTATTAAGCAGCAGATTTGCTTAAGTATCTAAGGGAGTAATTTCTAACACACATTAAATTAACGTGCACTTTGTAACATTTATTGACTGGATTGCCAAAATGAATAATATTTTTTTAGGCTAATTAAGAGATAAATACAAATAAAAATGAAAATGGAAATAAAATGTATATACCACAATTTAAATAAAAACAAAACGGAAGTATACAGTAAAATTATACTAGACACACCCACGAAAATATTAACATTGTATGTATAATAAATAAAAAAAAAGAGAAAATAAAACAAAAACATTTAAATATATTTCTTTAAACTAAGATGTTTAAACAAATCATATATTTGAGCTATATATTATATATATGTATATTTTAAAAAAGATGCTTTGTTGAAAATGTTATCTATGAAGATTTCTTAGTAAAACTTAATCATAAATCACATTTCCTTTTTTGAAATATAACGTATTTTATAAAAGCTTTTTTCATAGATAAAAATCAAAACAAACTTTTTGGATAATAAACAAAAAAGCTAAGAGTTGTAATTTTATATTCTCAAACTTGATACTACTCTTTCATTAAAAACGTCCTTGAGAGTGATAATAATTACAATCTGAGTACCAGGGAGAGAGAGAAAAATCATTGTAAAAAGGGGCATTGTAGTAGAAAATTTTCTAAAAGAAATAACTTTCATTCCACATTTGTTTTAGCAAAGATTTAAAGGAAATCACAAAGAAATGATCAACTATAAATGAAACAATTATTTGAAATCATTTTTGCAACACAGTTAAAACGTGATTGAAGACAACGAAAATATTTGAAACAAAATAAATTTATTCTAAAATAAACGTCCAAGTTGTGTTAAACAATTAAAAAAATACCATGTGAATTTAATAAAAATATAAAAATAATTAATTTAAAAAATTACAAAATAAAAACAAAAAAGTGATTTAAAAAATAAAATAAAAGAAAAAAAAAAAAAAAAAAAACCTAAATAAAATCAAAAACTTAATAAAATGGGTAACGGTGGTGAAGTTAAAGTTGCTACCGTTGATGTTGAAGGTGGTGATAATATGGCAACATTGCCCGTTTCACGTTCTCATACAACAGCCAGCACGGATAGTGCTGAAAAAAATAATGCCGCCAATAAGGAAATGGAATTAAAAAATGTTGTACCACAGCCATTGCAAAGGTTAATTAGCTACTAGTTTCTATTTTAATTATATATTTTTTTTCTAAATTTCTATTTAACGGTGCAAGTGTTTGTATAGAGTTCAATAGACTTTATTTAACTTAATAAGAATTTTTTTATTCCTTTATATCCTTAACACTCAAATACATACATCCATACGTATATACAGAGAGATTTAATATTAATATTGTTTGTTGTTATTATTATTATTTGTATTTGCTTTCTCGTCCTCAATTGTTGGCTTTATGCCGCTGGGCTAGACATTTTGGAGTGATGCCAAGATGTCTGGTTTATTTATTGAAGCAAAATGTGGTGTATGAATAAATAAATAAATAAAAAATGTGATATGGCCATCAACAATAATAAAAGTTATGGCCAAGAGATGGTAGAGTGTGAAAGGTTGGTTATCAAATACATTTAAAGATTTGATTGAGTTAAGCATATTTTAATAAACTTTTTTATTTATATTTTATCTCAAAGATAAACAATTGATGTGTGTCAGTAAGTCTCTACGATAAAAAAAATATAAGAAATAAAAATATGGCTTTTAAGCAAAAATCTTTTTTTTTTTTTTTTTTTTAAATATTTATAAGGTAAATAAATTTTTCTTTTAATGTGGATATTTTAAATTGAATTTGCTTAACCTATTCTAAAGCATGTAAACGAAAAAAATTTTACATTTTAAAATTTAAATATTTAAGTACCTATATAGGGTAGGTCAAACATTTTATATTTTTTTGAAACTAGAGACTCCAAAGAATACTAATATGCTTATTATTTTTGCTTAAAATTATCAGTCGCTGAATATATATAAAAATTGCAAAAATTCAGAAAAAAAAAATTTTAACTCGTTTTCCACACCATATCTTAAGAACTTTGGTAAAAGTTCAAAATTTTTTTACATTTTACACGTTTTTTTGACGCTATGTCAACGCTGGATGTAAAATTTTTTAACTGGTTTTGATCCTTGTTCATTTTTTATAACACCCATATTCAGTGTTTTTTACGGTTTTTTATTATAACCATTTTCCCGATTCACTTTTCGATGCCAAATATAGCCGCAGTGTTAATCCACACATTATTTAGTATTTCAATTGATAGATTATGACATTGTCTTTTCTTTGATGTATCATTTACAAAAATTATCATTGTTAAAGTAGGATTTTTTTTCTTGAAGTTGGTTGATGAAGTGTTCAAAAAATTTTGCTCAAAAATAATTTTGTGTTATTTTCCTATTTTTAAGAAAATGAATTAACAGTTTGGATTTAATAAAAAAGTATTACATATTTTTAATCTTCGGACTTTGCAAATTCAGAAAAGTATTCGATCTATATCATATTGCTTATAGCGACTGAAATATTTACGTTTTAAAATGTAAAAAATTTTTCGTTTACACATTTTTTTAAGAAAATTTTCCAAAAATTGTTTTTTGATTTTTTGGAATTTTTAAGATATTTCATTGACTGATATCTCGAAACTCAAAAGGTAAATGTTTATATATTCTCAAGGCTTTACAGAATCAGAAACCTTTTAGCGTTTTCCCATACTATATATTGTGGCTTAAATATATGCAAATGAAAATGTAAAAAATTTTTCGTTTACATGCTTTATTAGTAACGCAACATTAAATGCCAAAAAAAAAAAAAAAAAGAAGAGATGAAAAAGAAGATAAATGTTCAACTCAACTGTACCCTTCTTATTGAAGTGGTTTCCTTCTTAGTCTGATCCAGTCATTAATCAGTGCGTATTATAATTATCCTTTTAACTAATAGAGCTTTGTCAACTTTATATATTTCGATATCATCAGTGGATTCATAAGTCTTCAAAGTTTTGAAAGAAATATGAATTTATGAAAACGGTTGTCAAATAAATTGAGAAATATGTCATTGGATCACGCGACCACTCAAAGTTCAAATTATTTTTATTATTTTATTTTGATTCTTATTAATTATCACTGTTAAGCATTTACTAATTGATTTTATAAGTTTGGGGATCAAATTTTGGGGAAATTAAGAGAAGTTTATTTACATGTATCTTATAAAAAAGAAAATTGGAATAATCGGTTAATTTTTCCTAAATTGTATCTTTAATTTTATTTGTTTTATTTTGAAATACAAATGGACTTTGTAATGTCTTGGAAAAATAATTTTTCTGCAAAAGTTGTAAATTTTGACATTTTAAAAAAATAAAAAATCTTCCACTTTACTGAAGTATCGGTAAACATATTTTACCAAAACTTTCAGATTGTGTTTCTGTAGGTATTAACTGTTATAAAATTGAAGACTTGGATACGGGCTACGAAAATAAAAGGGTAATTGGTGCCATAGTATAAAAGGTTACATAAAGAATTTTTCAAACTCACAGGGTACTATAAAATTGTAAAAATATCCAAAGAAGTTTACTTTTCTGTTAATATTACTTCACAGAAAAAAGTAAAAATTGACTTAAATTACGAAATTTGTAATTGTATTGATCAAAATAAAAATTTTGAATTCCAGCATTTCTGGAGTGCAAGTTGTTTGTCCAAAAATAATATGGCTATGTAACTAGAGAAATAAGACCAAACACAATTATGTCGGGGTATATTTTGAGATGTATCGAGATGTTAGGTGTTTTAGTCTCCTAACTTATCAATAGCTTTATATCGGGAAGATATTTCCCAACATTTCGAAATAAATTTTTAATACCAAAGGTACCAAAATGAGTTTGATATTAAAGATATTTTTTTTAATGGTCCAATGACTCATAATTAACGACTAGTACCCTTCATATATGGCATTTTTGCAAAAAATCTCATGAGCAAATAAATACTTTTTTACTATAATGACAAAAAAAGTTTCATATTTGTCCTTTATAGAAGAAAAATAGGCGTATTCTTCCTACATCAATATTCTAAGTCCATTAAATAAACAATTGGACTAAATATCCCCCATACTTTGATTACAAATTGGGAAAATAAATCAGTGAACATTTAACTGTTATATTATTAACAAAAATTACAATAATTTCACCTATTTTTCTTTTGTTTGATATCTATATCTATATATGCAATTTACCATGACATAAAGCTTAGGTTGTGTAAATTTATGTATTCCGAAATATTGGTATTGGCCAATTTATCAATACATTTGCAAGCACATAAATTAAAAGCGCCAATTAACTTTGAAAGGCTGCATTTAGTTTTATAACGTATACGCTACACTTCATCCAATCGACAATGTCGATTTTAAAAAAGTTTTTGTACAAAATATGATTTTGAAAATTGTCCAATATCGAATCAAATGAAATAAAACTAGAAAATTATTTTTCCGACCACTTTATACCAAAAATTCAGTTTTCATACTAAATTTGTTTTTTGGTAAAAAACGATATCACTGAAAAATTCTACGTCGATTCGACGAAGTGTAGCCTTACAGGGTTAAAAAATACTTATTAACATTCAGTAGACCAAAAGTCATAAAGTTTAGCAGATTTTAGATTATTAAGCTTTTAGGTAAGATCCACTATATTTTCCATAATTCGAAGACATAAAATTATCCTGCACTTTTTTTTTTTTTTTGGCAATTTTTCTGCAAAATTCAAATAACAAATCCGATCCAAAATTGAATTTTTTGGAAATATATCTGTAGCTTCTAATCGGCTGGTTGGATTTATATATTAGCAGAGCAGTAAAAAAGTTTAGTCAAGTCAAGAGCGGAGCTGTTGGGCTCAAAATATGGTACCTCTGACATAAATAATTTTTCGTCACTTACTAAATTTTTTTGCTACATATTAAACCTTGAAGTAGCGTAGATATTGACTTCAGTATTTTTATATATAAATATAGTAAAATGTTTGAAAAAAAATTTTTTTGAGAAACTAAATAAAACTGGTTTGGTAAGATATTCAATGAAATTTTGGACTATTATTCACTTTGTCATTTGAAATGATAAAATGTAAAAAATATAAGATTTTTCTAAAGCTGACGAAAATCCCAAGATTGGAATTATTTTGAAATTTGTTCATGAAGAATTTTGTCCAAATAGATACCTTGGATTTGGAAAAGAAAATCACTACCAGTACCATTTTTTTTTAATTAATCACTGTATACCTCAATACCTTTGATGTTTCGATAGTTAGGCTCCAATTTAATTTTCGCTGGTATGATCGTTATAATCTACTTATTCCAACAGATTTTAGTTAAATTTTCTTATCAGAGATCAATATCTGAATACTAGTTGCCTATTTTTTCTCAGTCATAACTAGTTTTTTAAAATGTTTTAATTGATGTGTATGTATAGGGGTTCCATTTTAGGATAAGGTCAATCTATAGTAGTCAGCGGACAATAAGGGAAAATGGATTTCAAATAGAGTTTTCAGAGTCTCATTTTTAGAAGTTGTTTAAGTATCGTCAAATTTTTTAATATTGCATGTAGTTTATCAATAAAGGATTGTCTTTTATTTTTCCCAATCTGAACTCTATAAGTTTATTTCCATTTAATTATATTTTCTAGCTGCTTTTAATGCTTCAGTTTGTTTGTATGTTTGTTGTTCTATTTATGCTGCAGGGACATTATTTCTTAAAAACCAGAGCGAACGTCTTCATTGTATTCAAAACTATATAAAACATAATTTAATATCTTACTATATTTATATTTGTGTGCATTTATTTTCAGTTTCAGTGTCCTCCTCTATATTTATCCTTAGAAAAGTTTAAATCAAAAATTTGTCTACATTTAATTATCTTTTTATTTTCAAATCCTTTAAACTCCAATGTGAATAAACTCTTTACTCATGTATCGAGTAAAGGCAACTATACATATAATAAGATTAATCCCCAAATGAAATGTGAACAATTTATGTTGCAATATTTCATTGCTGCATCATCACACATATACATTCAAACTTTCAAACATATTTCCACTCTCAGACAGGATTCTGCTAACAACTGCATTAAAGGGTATAAAAGGATATTCTTACAAGTATTGTTTTAGAGTCAACAATGATGTTTTCTTAACTCATAATCACACATCTAGCATTTTTTCCATACCATCCTACATATACTGTCGTACAAGTACATTTGTTATTTTATCTTTTCTGATGTTTGCCAACATACAACTCTGGAGAGGATAAAGAAATGATAGACAGACATGACAACAAACAATAGCTGCAATAGGAAGGATTTTTTCCATACAATATACCTTAAGGATATTTTGTATAAAAAAAGGGAAAAAAGCACACTCACGTAAAAAAACTTGACAGTAAAGTGAAGTGATGGCAAATAATGACAGTTTTTGGTAGATGAAAGATGTAAAACAAATGGTAACTAACATAAAATATTGTAAATGCAGAAACGTAAAGGACAATTGAAATATTTATATAAAAAGTGAATTTGTCACGTATTTGTTTGATTTAGCAAGAAATATTTGAAATGAAACAGGTATTTTAGTAAATATTTGTTAGTGTTAAAAATTAAAGTTAAATTTTAAAGCATAATTTTTTATTTGTTGAGCTACGTTGGCAAATTTCAATAGTTTTAATTAAGAATGCAGAGTTTGTGATTTTGTTTGGATAAAAATGATTTGGTATCCAATTATATGATGTATATATGTATATATTTTATATACATATTTAAAGTAAATAAGTAAATTTATGTTTTTGGAAATTAGCCAAATAAGTAGAATGCAGAACATAAAATTACCTGAAAGGGTTTTGTGAAAACAATGTTTTAACCAAAACATAGCTGCTAGCACGGAGAAGTGATTACACTTGGAACTCCGCGGAGTAATTACGATATTTTGATGGGCACTGGAACTGAAGTGAAAATATCATTTCCGGCGCAATTAACATTTTTATTGGATTTCGTCGAATCCTTGTATCATAAGTTAATTTGATTCCCGAATACTTATAAATAAAGATTCTTGAGTCTTCCACGCATTAGCGCACAACAATTAGCCTTAAGTGTATTGAATCAATCCTGTCCAAACAATATTAAAACGAGATCACAATTAAATGTGTCGCCAATGTTACATCTGGAGAAACTAACCACGAAAAGCCCCGGTTTATGGTCAAATCAATACGAGTAACAAATATTGCAGAAGAACATATCGTATTCGAAATTATTTCCAACAAGTCATTCATAAAATACAAAATAATAATAATAATTGAGGGATTTAATTCTATATCCCTGTCGAATGCTTTAGAAATGTCTATTAAAATTACTTTTCTCTCCCAAGCTGCATCCTCAGGTTGTGTTTAATCGATTTCTAGATCAAAATTTCAAATTTTATATTAAACAGAGTTGGGTATTTTACAAATTTAATTTTTTTTTTTTTTATCTAAAAAAGCGAACATTTTGAGAATTTTATAATTTTCGGGCAAGAATTGTATCCATATGATTTAATTAATATTATTTTTGTTTATGTTTGGTATCTTTTTAAAATGAGATTAATTTTTGAATAATTTTTACAAATTCAAATTCAACAGAAATAAACAATTTACAGTTTGTTACGGAAAATATTTTCTGTGGGATTTCAACTAGATAATAGATTTATTAAAAATGCCTGCCAATATCTGCCACCCTGGGTGAAAAACCATAGAAACTGTGAAAAAACTCTATAAATCCAATAAAAGCAAACTTAAAATGAAAATTTGACGGATAGAAATTGGGGAAATGAACGAAAATATTAAATACCGTATATCCGAAGAACTATTCTCTAAATATTTTGAAAGATTAGATTGAAAATGGGAAGGGTAGGACCAGGGGAATATTACCATGCAAATATTCTGTTTTAGTGAGAGCATAACATAAAAATAGAATAGAGCCAAGGGAATCGGTAGCCACTATACGAAGCAAATATTAATTTTCGCATAACTAAAATAGTCATTTAGTAAAAGTTTTAAAAACAGTTTTGTATTAAATTTTAATAGGGATATGTCGAGGGGGAGTATTAGCCCTTATATAAAGTAAATATTAGTTATGACATCAAAAGCGATAGCGAAGCTAGTATATTATAAAAATGAAGTGTGAGTTTGTTTGTTTGTGTATCAATCACGTTTAAACGGCAGAACCAATTTTTATGAAATTTAGTACACATATTGTAACAGTGCCAGAGGTGGTTATAGGCTATGTTAAATCTCTATTGGAGATTATGCCTACTTTAAAAATCTATTTGTCCCATTTTGCACGGTATCAATGAAGCTATTTATATGAAATTTGACACACA
The DNA here is from genome assembly GCA_951394005.1 of Protophormia terraenovae. Taxonomy (NCBI): domain Eukaryota; kingdom Metazoa; phylum Arthropoda; class Insecta; order Diptera; family Calliphoridae; genus Protophormia; species Protophormia terraenovae. Next base: position 104,779,815 of record OX596076.1, on the reverse strand, counting down.
GATAGTGCTTGTATATCAATCATTTATAGCTTGTTTGAAAGCCCTTAAATTGCTCTCTCTAATAATGTATAATACTTGGAAGAAAAAACTTGGGAAAGGAACACAAAATTAATATTTATGTAAAATTTTACACTGGGAAAATTCTATACTTTTGGGACAGTTTCTACATGTTTCATGTATAACTGCACTTAACTTTTGCATTTTTTAAGCTATATAAACCATTTATAGCTTGATTGAAAGCTTTTATCTTGTTCTTTCCAAAAATATATAATGCATTCCCTAAGGAGTTTAAGAAAGGTACTCAAAATTGACTTATCTATGAAATATGTCACTGGGTACATTTTTGACGACTGTTTATGTTTCATATACCATCGCAATGAACTTTTGTATTTCTCCAAGTATATCAACCATTTATAGCTTGTTTGAAAGCCCTTAAATTGCTCTTTCCAATGATGTATAATACTTGACAGAAAAGACTTGGGAAAAGAACTCAAAATTAACAAAATTTATATTTGGAGAATTTTATAAACTATGTTGGATCTTGATCGGAAGCCACGCCTATATTTTACGCCCATCTTTTTACGAAATTTGGCACACATATAGTACCAGAGCCCAAAGTGGTTATAGGCTATGTTGGATTTCTATTGGATATCACTTTTTACGCCTACTTAAAAAAAAAAAATCTATTTGTTTCGTTGCACGTTATCCGTTTTAAACCCACAATTAATTCAAATATCACGTTTAATTTTTCAATCGGAGCAAAGGTAGTGGTGCTCCCCATACAAGGCAAATACTCATTATGGTATTTTTAAAGAACTATCGTGGTGAGAGCCCTCAAACTTCGTGGGAACATCTAATTTATCATATCGCATTGTTAAAGTGAACATAGGATCAATAGGCCTTGAGAGGTGTTACAGTGAGATTCTCAAAAAGTTGTAGGTGTACTTTTCGTATTAAATTTTGAATAGGGTGGATAGGTCCAGGGATAGTGTAGCCCCCATAAAATGGGTTAGCAAAGCGTACCGGGAAAGGCTAGTTTGATAAAAAATTGTCTCTTTCATTCGCAAAAAATATGTCAGATTTGTTTAAAGGATTAAAAAAAATCAGTCGAAGAGCGTTTAAGATTTTGCTTTCCTTATTTAAAAGTGTATGTTTAATTTTTTGTTAATTTTAAATTTATTTATTGATTGATTTTATGTATTAATGATTAAAAGGAAATTCAAAGCCTTGTTATATTCTAAATTTCAAAAGAATTGCTTTAAATATGTAGGTTAATCGCAGTGTTGGCAAATTTCTCCATTTTTCTTCAATTTGCCAATTTTCCAATTTATTAACAATCACATTTCATTATTAATATTTACATAATAAAAAATACTAGTTAGCTAAAGACCTATATATTTTTGAAGTGAAATAATAAATTTCCAAACTCAACTTCAGATCTTAACGTTTGATTTGTTTACATAGAATATTTTCGCTTATTTTTTTGTATGGGTGTTTGTGCGCTTACAATGTTGCCACATTTCAGCAAATACCTTTGCACTCATATGAAACATAGAACCATGTATTTCCATGTATTTACATAATAGCAGCAGATTTAGGTCAAATTTATGTTTTTCTTGCAAAATGTGTTGCTGAAGGTGGGAAAGGGAAAATAAGGTGGCAGGCAATATGTTTTTCCAAGTTGTTGATAGAAAACATTCGTTGTATTTGTATTTGCAGTGAGCATATAAAAAAAGGATACAAACGCGCTTAAACACACACATACAATTACATACTTATATATTTATATGTGCAACTTATGTATTCGTATATTTAACGTATAATGGGGTGGTAAATATTTGTTGCTTTTAGCGTTTCGATTGTAAGCAAACAAAACTTGCAGATCGTTAAGCAGACACTTGAGGCAAAAAGCTAAAGAAAAACTTGGTGAAAAAACGAAATAAGGAAGTGTATTGAAAGAAAAAAATTCAGACTTTTTATGCAAATGGCATATAGAATAGGAGTAAAAAAGCACTATAAAAAGAAAAAAAAAAATTGTAGATAAAGCAGAGTTTTAAAAGAATTGATTATGTATTTACTTTAAGTTGAGACACAAAAAAGAAATACACATTGTAGAATTTATATTTAATACTGAAGAAAAACTATTAATGTTGATTATGTTGGTAAACTCTTCAACTATTTTAAACAGGATATTAGATAAGCAACATACATATTTCTATAATAGCATTAAAACTGGTTATAAAACTTTGTTATCAAAAAATAAAATACTCTTTTAAAGTTCATCAATAATGCATTCATTGCTCTAGAATACTCACTCTTTCTCAATATGGTTGTGGGAAATAATTGTTTATAAAACTATGCTGATATAAATAAATATGTATGTGTTTTATAATTTTCTTAGCTGGCTTGAATATAAGATAAAATTAAAAAAATTTAATTTAACCTAAAAATCGTTAGCAGTAAACAAAATTTATTATTATTCTTTTGTATTTAATAACAAAATGTTTTTGTTTACCCTCTTCCAACCTGATTTTGAAGTATTGTTCCCAATCATTAACCTCAATTTAAATAAAAAAAAAGTAGTTTTTTATTTTCTGTTTGTAAAAAAATGTATCCTCTGTATCTAACTTAGTTATGAGTGTTACTCGTATAGTAATCCATTTACCCCTAAATTACCCCAGTGTTATCCAGTTTTAGTGATTTGGGCTAGATTATACTGAAAATGAAATAAATTTAAAAATTATTTTTTCTTTATTTATTTTTTGGCAAAATTTTCTAGGGTTGTTTATTCGGTAAATTCAGATCCAAATAAACGAAGTTTCTTACCAGCTAAAATAACGATACATGGCACTTATCATACCAATGTTATAACAGGACCAATTGAATTATGGTAAAAGAAAAAAATATATTAAGCAAAAATAAAATAAATACATTTGATAAAAATTTCAAATAAATTAATAAGTGTAAAATTTAGGAAAAAAAAACGATCTCAAAAGAGAATAACTGTGAGAACATACCCTCACAGAAATATCTAAATATAAAAATGCATTACATAAATGAGCCGTATATTTTAAAAATGGCCTAAGTTTCTTCAATAACAAAATTGTGTAAATCATAAATATAATTTAAGTTTTCTCTTTATTCGTTCATTAATCTTAACAAGTTTTAAAATAAAAATTAAATAATTACGTAATCATTTAGATAAAATAAAATATTTTCTATAAAATATTTTTTATAATTAAATTTATTGCTAAAAATCAAAGAATTTTAATAAATTAAACAGATGATCAATTAATTATTATTTGTTTTTAATTAACCAATTATTTAATACAATTACAAAAATAATTGAAAACTCATAAATGGCTTTATTTTTAAATAGAATTATAAGAAAAATTAATTTAAAATTTGATCACTCGAATAATTGCTTTAATTAAAAAAATTTATTGAAACAAATAATATTTTTATCAAATTATTTAATTGACCTTATTAATTAATTAATTAATTAATCATTTGTTGGGTGGAGTTAGAACACTATTTAAATAAAGGGGTCATATATTAATTAATCTTACATTTGATAGGTTACTTCGATTCTACATTAGACAAATTTTTATCAAGACAAACGTCAACATTTTATCATGGTAAAAATTTGTCTAATGTAGACTGAATTTGTCAGTATTATTGTAGCGTTAAAAGAAAATTGTCAGCGCTCGAGCTCTGACAACTTTGTCTTGATAATGCTTGGTAAAAGACGCCATCTTGGCACTTAACGTCTTTTACCCATCATCAAAAATATGGGGGGTATATTGATTTTGTCATTCCATGTATAAGATATCGAAGGAATCATCTAAGACCCCACAAAGTATATATTTTCTGGGTCCTGGTTAGATTCTGAGTCGATCTAGCTATGTCCGTCCGTCTGTTGAAAGCAGGATAGGGCTCGAACGGAAAAACGTAGGGGGACGAAATTTGGCACAAATGTTTGTCTTATTTAATAATATAGATTAAACTCATACAACGACCATTATTATAGTTACCCCACCAGAAATGTCTTACTTAAGGAGACTTAACTTACTATAAAGTTATTTATTTTTAAATACATTAATTACAAGAGGGGAATTGTTACCTTGAATAATATAAATTATTTTTAGTTTTTACTCATTGTACACATTTAATATAAATAATAAAACAAAAGGGAAAAGGGAGCAATGGGGCAATACATGTCATGTCATTCACTAAAGTAATTTTAAATTAAGCGTTTTTTTAGAAATAATAGGATTTCGTATAAACAGTAACTTGAGTCCCGTAATCACTTATCTATCTTTAATATACATAATTTGCTAAGATTTTTTTCACTTTCCTGTGCTTTTGGAAGCTCCGAGACGACGTTGAAAATTAAAATTTGGCTTACTTATAAAACTTTTTGTCCTACAAATCCTAACGAAGCCAGATTTTGAAATTTTTTATCAGGGAGCGGTGATAATCGGTTTTATTTATGTTTAATTTTTTTTTTCACTTTTCGAAGCTTTCTGAAGCTTCCAGACAACGTAGAAAATTATCAGGGAGCGGAGATAATCGGATTTGTTTATCTTTTTCTACGCATTTTTGTCTGAAGTACCCAGACTTGGTAAAAAAAAAACTAAAAATCGGCTTACTTATAAATATGTTTTTTCTACACATCCTAACAGAGCCAGATTTTTCTATTAGGGAGCGGAGATACGCGATTTTTAATGTATTTTTTAGCTCTGTTTTGGTTTTAAGGAATTTTGATTTGCTATCATTGTTTGCTCTTAAAACTGATTTTACTTTTCTATCAGGGAGAGTAAATGTAATTGATTTTGTTTTTAATTTTTGGTCTTAAAAAGTTTAATAATTTAATACTTTCAACTTCAAATCTTTAACTTCAATTAGGAAAAGAAAAAGCGTCAAAATGTTGATCATATATTTTTTTTTTAAGTGGTTTCGGATTTGTTTGTGCATATTTTTATTATTATAATATTATATTTCCTGGCATTGGTAGGCTTATACACTCATATAATTATAAAGACTTACTGAATAAAGTTTAAAATAGTGCGACATTCAAGCCCCAATCATTATGTTTTCGATCTACATATCGTCCCTGCGCTGACTGAATTACCTATGTAAAAATTTTGGAAATTTTTTTTATTGCTGCATTTAGATCCTCTACTAATTATACATATGACCACCAAAGCATTTGTCGATATCTCTACTAGTTTAGGATTTCCAAATTACCTATGTAAAACCATATATAAAATGCTCCAACAAAATTACCTATGTACATAATTTTTCATACAAGTTAATATTATTAATATTCTTATAGAAAATGGTAATATTAAAATTTAAACATAAAATATTTAATATTGTACACTTGTGATATGCCGCCTAAAAGTGTACATCCAAAGACTAGTTATACCAAAATTAACTGATACAGACTTACGTCAACTAAAGCTTTGATGATGTCTGTCCGTCTGTCTGTCTTTCAGTTTCAGATTATTATAAAGTTTATTATTTTTTTTTTTAATAATCATAATAGGAAAAAGCTCGGGAGACCGTACTGTCAATGACATCTGAGCGATACCTTTTATATGTTGGATTTCTTTTAATCAAAAATTAAAAGTTGTGTATAGTGTTGATCGAAAATAATATTTTTGGAGGTACTTTAAAATTGGTCCAGCTCACGAAAGTGAAATAATTGATTCCTAATATTTTGGGAATTAGTTTAAGACATATAAATCTTTAATTTTAGGAGGGTACACTTGCAACATTTTTTGTCTTCGCACAAATCGAGGCACTTTATTGAGTTCAGGAATTTTTAGTAAATCGTTAATTTTATCTTATTTAAAATCTTTTTTCAGAAAATCATAAAATACGGGTTTATTAATTTTTCTTTAGCTATCGTTTGAATTTTCTTTTTTAATTTTTTTGAAGATTTTTCTGGGATCATCAACAAATTACCGTTTAATAGCATGTTCCAATTATCTTAGGAAGTTGAAATTTGACCAAGATATTACTAATAATACCGCCTTCCATAGTTCAAACTTATATTTAAATGAACTTAAGAACCTGCAAAAAGAAAAGCACAATCATATCTTAACAAAAAATTGCTCCACAAAATTACTTATGTAAAGTTTTCCTTGATTTTTCCCAAAACGCGCCAAAAATTTCATTCTTTTTCATAAAACATATAATTTGTGTTACTAAGCCTATTCATAAACGAAGAAATTTTGTAAAAATTTAGTGAAGTAACGAAGAAACTGCAAAGTAAACAGTTTTTCAGCTTTCCTGAAAAGTTATTAAAAATTACATAGGTAATTTAGTCAACGCAGGGACGATATATATCATAGATGTGCTTACAAGTTAGGTACTCAAAATTTTGATATAGAATATCGTTATCGTTTTAGTAATAATATTCTGAAATATACTCGTTTCCAAAGAAGGAATAATCACTATTGTAATTTAGGGGGTTGCGTTACAAGATTGAAATATAACATTTTTAACAGGTTCCCTGTCCAATTTTTTACCGTTATATCGTAGTCAAGATGTCTACAGCTAATTGAAAAACAAATTAATAACCTTGAAAAATGTCTTTAAAAATGCATTCTAATTTAAAAAATATATATGGGACGTGTAACATAAAAAAATTACTTTTGTATGAGGACAGGGAACCTGTTAAAATAGATGAGCAGCAATTAATGTTTATATAAGAAAAGCACTCCATCAGATAAGTTTTCTGTAATAAATGTTACTTCCGCTCAAACGATGTGTATTAATGTGCAGAATACATACAAAATACTTTTAAATAATTTAAATTTGAAATTTATCTTCAGGTATTTAGATTTTAGAATAATTTCAAATTAAAATTTTATATCATAATCTAATTTAAAAATATTTGAACATATTTAATATAAAACATTAAAATCATATTTCAAAATTTTATTTGTTTAAATATAACAAGAATCCCTGTTCTTTGACATGAACAAATACATATGATAAGTTAAATACATATTTAAAGAGTATTTAAACAGATCCTTACAGTGTTCAAATTAGACCAAATTTGTTTTCCAAAAAAGTGAAGTGCCATTTATGGAATAATACGCATAATATGCATTATTCATGTTGCAGTAGCTTCAGTAATGGTCTGAAAATGTTTACTTCGACAATTTCGATGTATCCTTTTTGACATATACATTTGCAAAGTATATGAATTTTGAATTTTATGCATATTTTTTAATCTCCTTTCGAAAAAGCTTTGTAAACAATCTATGAAACCTTATTTGTGTATGTAAATTTAACTTTATCTATAGTATTTATTCTATATATAGATTTTATACATATTAAGTTACATACAAATATTATTGAAAGTTTTTGATGACACTTAACTAAAATAGGTTAGAAATGTATAAAAATAGCAACAAATTATAAGACTATTTTTAAATAACATTTAAATTACATCATTTTATAAATATTTATTAAAATCTTTACTATCTAGAGAGAAAGATATTATTATAAAAAACTTATAAACTATAAGTAAATAAAAATTCAATAAACAAAGAAAAGTTATTAAAATATTTGTATTCTCTGAGGTACATACATGCATATGTACAAATGCATATTGAAATAAAAATTTTCGGTAAATTTTCTTTTCATAAATTATTGATTTATTATGGCTTCAATAGAACAAAAAAAAAAAAAAAAAAAAAAAAACATGAAAAAACTACCTTGGATTTTAACCTTATAGATTTATGTTTACAAATAGTTTTAGCACAATTGAATAAGAAAAAAAATAATAAATTGGTTTTCTGTTATACCAAAAAAAAACTGTTTAAATAAAAAGTGGTTTCAAAGTATAGTTACATACTTTACATGTGTACAGTTTTTATATTAAAAGTGACATAATTATAAGATAGTTCTTACAAGACTTGTTGTGAAATAATCACAAAGAAATATTTATTTTATGATTTATAAAAAATTGCACTTTTTACTTTAACAAGAAAGGCAACATAATGTAGACTGCAGATCTTCTTGAATAAATAACAAACCAGTTTTCAAAACTACCTTTAAAGTTTTAGATATTCCGAACAACTTTTTTCAGCGAAGTGGCTGCATTAAAAATCTCGTAGCTCCTTAAATTTTTAGTCAATTTTAGATTTTTTAAGAAAGTAGGAGAATGTAACTCTTTAATTGTATTAAACTTTTTTATGTGTAGACCAAATAAATAATGATTTATTTATTTATTCATTTATTTACAAGCGTATTATCATGGAAATATCAGGAAAAATTATATAATCGTGAAAATATACACAATTAAATCCAAAAATTTAAAAAAAAAGTATATGAACAATATTTGGGTACCTTTCCTCTCCCTAATCTAAGTTAATGATTTAAAGCCATTAGAATCTAATGGGATAGTATTGATTAAGGTATTAAATTCGTAAAAAAAAAAAAAAATCTACGTAAATGCGCTCCCTGGCCGAAATGCAAAATCAATTTTTGATAAAATTTGGAGAAACAATGAGCATAGAAAATCAAAATTTCTTAAAACCAAAGCAGACTTTAATCGATATTACATAAACTAAAAAAATGGCGTATCTCCTGATAGAAAAATCAGGTTCTGTTAGGATTTGTAGAACGACTTTTAGTTTTTTAGGTCCCTTAGGAATTTCAGAATGCTCTGGAGAAAAAATTTTTTTTAGGAAATGATATATAAATCCACTTATCTCCGTTCCCTGTTATATATTAATCTCTGTTAGAATTTGTACGAACAGTTTGATAAATAAGCAAAATTTGTATTTTCTACGTTATCTGGAAGTCATAGAAAGCTCTGGAAAAGCAAGAAATGCTTAAGAAATTTTAATTTTAATATTCTACCACATCTGGGAGCTTCAGAAAACTCTAGGAAATTGTATATATACATAGATTTTTTTCAATTTGGTGCCTACTTTTTAAAGCAAGAATTGAGAAATTGCAGATAAAAACGTATAAGTTTAATTGTTTATAAAGACAACAGACTAACAATAAAATAAATAATAATAAATTAAAGTTAAACTTGAAAAATTGTAGAATCTCTTTTTTAAACCAACCATCAACAAATAATGGGGGATATATTGAGTTTATAATTCCGTGTGTAACATGTCGAAATAATCCTCTAAAAGTAGATATATTCTGGGTCCTCGTGAACATATATGACGATCTAGCTAAGTCCTTCGGTCTGTCTATCCATCGGTCCATCTGTCTATCTATATAACATTTAATTGGTATTGAAAATGAGCAAAATCAATTAGTAAACAAAAAAGTTTTGGTCCAAATTCTAAAAAACAGGGTATTCGTCCTACACAGTTTATAATTTTCTTCCGATAACTATTAAAAAAAAAAACATGTAGATTTATCAACAAAATTTTGTACAAATTGTTCAAGAACGAACTTAACATGATGTAAACTCGGAAGATGAATTAAAAAAAATTCAGATGATGGGTATATAGATTCGGCCAAGCCAATATAACATTCTGACTTGGTTTTTTAGTGTTGTTTAAAAATTATCTATTTATACTTTCTGAAAAATGTTGAAAAGAACAAACTAAAAAAAAAAAAAAAAAAACAAGCGCGAATGTTATATTCGGCTCGGCCAAATCTATGTATATACCCACCATAAACTTTTTAAAATTTTACGTTATATGGGAGCTGGGCGGACCACGCTAATTTTTTGTTTCCGAGTTTACATTGGTCCTTGAACTATTTGAATACAATTTCGTTGAAGTTTCACCTTAAATGGGAGTTGGACGGTGAAGTGGGAGGACCACGCCCATTTTTGGTTTCCAAGTTTATATCGACCCTCAAACTTTTTATACAAAATTTCGTTGTCGTACATGATTTTGTTTAAGAGATATCAATAGAAAAGTATGAAACCGACACCCTGTGTTTCTAGTTTTTAGCCCATAACTTTTTTGTTTATTAACCGATTTTGCCCATTTTCAAGACCAAACAAACCTTATATAAGATAAATATTTGTGCCAAATTCCGTAAACCTAGGTTTTCCCGTTCGAGCCCTATACTGCTTTCAATCGACAGACAGACAGACGGACGGACATGGCTAGATCGACTCAGAATCTCACCAGGACCCAGAAAATATATACTTTATGGGGTCTTAAATGATTTTTTCGATATGTTACACACGGAATGACAAAATCAATATACCCCCATCTTTTTGATGGTGGATATAAAAAATAGGGATATATTTTTACAATATTATTTTCTTTTAAATTTGAGGGTGTATTACGCACTGAATCAGTTTTAAACTAGGGTAACATACATAATTGGTTATGGACGTACTAAAAACGGTCCGCATTTAGTTTAACTCAAAGCTTAACTATAATACAAAAAAAAAAAAAAAGAAGAAAAGGCTCAATAATTTAGAAAAAATATCGAGCACTACGAAAATGTTTTAAGTGTAGAATACATAGCTTCACAGCAGAAGCATTTTTGTTATTGTTTACGCATAAAAACAAATTACGAAAATATTGTCGGTTACGACATTTTGGAGGTCAAGGCTCCATGTAAATCTAAATGAAATTAGCGACTCTTAATAATATTCAGTTCCCAGTTTTCTTAAGATTTTTCTAAGCGAAAAGTGCTTTTTGCTTTATAACATTTGGTAGAGAGCTTTTAAAATTTCCCATAACTAAAATTTAATGGATTTAGTTTGATGAAATGCCCAAAAATTGAGTGGGTTGTAAAGACAAACAACTAAAGCACAAATATGGATAATAAAAAGAATATTAAAATTTGTTGAAAAATTTTACGAAAAAAAAAACATTTTTAATTATGTCTAAACATCTAAAACACGCTGAGCACACTTTAGGCATTAAATTAAAAAAAGAACTAAAAAAAGCCTAGTAAATTATTGAGTAGAAATAAACACAGCACACACCACAAATTTATACATTTTAGTTGTCTGAAACATTGTCTGTTTAAGTATTTCATTTTAAAAATTTTACATTTTATATTTCATATAAGTTTTTCTCAAATGCTAAGGGTACTTAAGTAAAAAAAGGAAAATATAAATATAAAAAAGTGCAAAAATCTACGTAAAGCAAGCTAAAATGAAAGCTAAAAGTTACGTATTCAATTTTTTTTTGTTTTTGTTTTAAATTCTCTACATAATTTCAAATAAACATTTTTAGAGAAAAACCAGCAAAAAACTAAAAGAAACACTTATTTTTTTAATATTCTTTCAGTTAAGATTTACAACACATGCCGGACAAATGTGTGTTAGAAAATTAAATTATGAAGTGAATTAAAAATTAAAATAAAAATTTTCTAAAATAATTTATTGAGAGAAAAAAAAAAATGTGTGTGTAAAACATTTATTGCGAAGTAAAATTAAGAAATTTACAGAAAAGATTCTTAATAATTAACAACAAGAAATATTTTTTAGCATGTTTTCGAATGATTTACAACAGTTGTATAGTTATAAGTAATTTGAAAAGAAAAAGCACTTGCACTTTAATAAAAATTATTATATAAAATTTATATTTATAAATTAAATTTATTTAGTTAATTAAATTCAATTTATTAAATTATTTGGGGAATGTTTTATTTATTATTATTTTTTTTTTTAATGGGAATATGTTACTTTTTACAAATGTATTTTTTGGTTGTTGTTTTATTTAGTTAGTTTTGATTTTTAATTATGATTATTTTACATAACTTTTGTAATTTTTTTAAAATATTAATATGTGTTTTCTCTGTTTGTTTTTCTTCTTCTACTCTCTGCTTATTTTTCGTTTATCATTTTAGGACATCGTTGTTCATTGTGACCAGCTTGGTTTATGCCATCATATTGATTGTTGTTTGCATTGCTTATGTTATAAGCGATGTGACCACTCATCGTCTGCCCGTACTCTACTATGAAAGTTTCTTTACGTATTTGTATGGTGTCAGCATACTTTTCCTATTGTATGTTTTCTGTTTTCTGTTACAGGGTAAGTACTTTTTGGTCAAATTGTATGTTGGTTATATTGTTAATATAAGCGAATTCAAAAAATGTTTTTAAAATTTATTAAAAAAAGTCAAGTAAGAAAATTATATAGAAGCCCGATCACATAGATATGAAGCTTAAACAAAAACTCAATTAAAAACGAGAAAGAAAAGCATGGTCGGTCAAGCCCTATCATATGATACCCAACACCACTGTGTATGTACATCAAAATTTTTGGAAAGGTCTTTTGTTGGATCTGTGGCCAATTGTGGATTTTTATAAAACATATATATGCATTATATTATGTTAATACTAACATTTATATGGGATTCTGCACTTTAAGATGATTCCCGGACGTGGGATATGAGAGCTATGGTAAATTATGGACCGATTCTCATCAAATTTAGCACAAAGATTTATATTTATATAGAACTTACTTGTACCGAATTTTCTTAAAATATCGCAATATTTAAGGCATTTGTAGTCGTTAAATCCCTATTCCGGGAGGATATTTGTATGGGGGCTAGGTGAAATAATGGACCGATCATAACTAGTTTCAATAACGTTCGTCCTTGACCTAATAGAAGATTGTGTGCTAAATTTCATTGACTTATATTTAAAATGGCGACCTGTAGTTTGATTACAAAGTTTACATGGACAGACGGACGGAAATCGTTAAATCGATTCAGGAAGTGATTCTGAGTCGAATGGTATACTTAAAGGTGGTGGTCTGATGGTTTTTTCTATGCGTTACAAACATCAGAACAAACGCATAATACCCCAACCACCTATGGTGGTGTATCTATGTTAATCTATGCCTGAACATATGATATCCAACAAAATTATCTATGTGCACCAAAATTAAGGGAGAGTTTTTTTCTAGACCTGTGACCAATTGTATATCGATACTTGTTTTTGGTTATTACACAACCATCGAGGGTTTTATAGTTAGAACAAAAAGTAGACTTTTTGACTTAAAAACTTTTGAATGTTCTACTTTTAGATTATTATCGACTTTTTCTGAATATTTTTAGCCTTTTACGAATTTTTTACTATTTTCGACTTTTTCCGACTATTTAATAACAAAAAAGTCGATTTCTCGAAGAAAGTCTTTCCAACATTTTTCAATAAATAGTCTATTGTTCGATTATTTGAAAGTTCATTTGGTGAACTTTATAGCCTATATTTCCAGAAGAGGCACTTTCTTCTCAAACTAGAGTTTAAACCTTTTTTTGTGGACAGATTGCCGTAGGAAAGGATTTGGGGATTTGTTTACTAGTCATTAAAATATTATTTTCTCTGAAAATCAGAATTCATCTTCGCGATCTCGTGTTTTAGCGCTTATTCATCATGTTAAACCTTTTTGAAATTTTGCTTACTCCGAAGTATTTTATAGCATTAATTCAAAAACCTTTTTCTTCTTATTTTTTAATATTCTAGAAAGTTCCTGTTGCAATGGTGGCAACAATCAACCGAAATCTCCTAAAAAAGAAAAGAAATCTAAAAAAGACAAGGATCCTGCCGATTCGAAAGATGCGAAGGGTACTAAGGATTCTGGCAAGGGTGGTAAGCCCAGTCCCTATCAGGTATGTTCATCTCAATACATAATTAATAAAAAATATTCTATATAAATTTTGATGTAAAATTTGTTTAAAACAAATCCATAATAAATGCTTTTAGTTCCTGTTAAATTTTGTTTCTAAATTTGACTTTTATTATTTTTATTATTTCTAAGAAAACTCGTTAAACAAAATTCTAATCATGTTTTTATTTTTAAATTTATATGTTGTCGTTGTTGCTTTAATCATCCATCCTGTATGTAAAATAAACAAAAATCCTCATCCTAAATCAAAATTACCATCAAAAATACACCAAAAAACTCACACAAAAACAAAAACTACTATTTCTACTATTCTACTACTACTACAAAACTGCTAATACCCGTTTTAAATGTTGTTGTTGATGATGTTCTACTCTGCCAAAACTACCAACTATCACGTTTCTGTCCTATCTAATGATATACATACATGTATGCATGTGTTAATAAATCTGTGTAAAAATCTTATTTAACATGGTCATAAAAATAACTCGGAATATTCTCGTACTCGGTATTATTGACGTTTAAATCATGGTATTTGAAAACAAACACACATACCCATAAAATCCTATAAAAAAATCATGAACATCATGTTTTATATACGTGCGTGCCACTCGAATTTGCATTTGAATAAATATTTTGATACATATACACGCACACACACATATTAAAACAAAATTTTGAATATTTGGCACAAATTGAAAATTTTATTTTACCTACAAATCCAGGAACGGTATCCAATTAAGAAACGTGATTTGGTACGACATTCTTTAATACCACAGCAGGTATGATTCTTAATTATTTTATGTCTTACTTTGACTATTTTCTAACTTTAACTAAAATTGATTACTTACTACAGAGCAAATGCTTTAATTAACTAATATATTTATATGCAATTTATGTAAAGTTTTTAATACTAAACACGATAATTAAAGCGAAATTTTAATACATATTTGTAGGTCATGAAGCATCCGATAACTTTGTCATAAACAAGCTTATTTAAATTATTTTATGGGTTTAAGCAATTTATTTACAAATTAGGTTAAACCCATAAACCACCGTTATACTTATCTGTGGTAATATTGTATCACATAATATCTTAAGCACACTTGAGTTAAATTATATAGCTATAGATCTTGAAAATTTTAGAAAATGTGACCACGGCCATTTTTTGTTTCCGAGTTTACATTGATCCTTGAACTATTTGTACAAAATTTCGTGGACGTTTCACCTTATATGGGAAGTGGACGGTTAAGAGAGCAGACAACGACCATTTTTGGTTTCCAAATTTATATCGATCCTCGAACTATCTCTACAAAATTTCGTTGTCGTACATGCTCTTGTTTAAGAGATATCAGCATAAAAGTATGAAATGAAGCTACAACGGACACCCTGTGTTTCTAGTATTTTGCCCATTACTTTTGTTTATCAACCGATTCGGCCATTTTTGAATCCCAAACAAATTTCGTCTCCCTAGGTTATCCCGTTCGAGCCCTATCCTGCCTTTAACAGATAGACAAACGAACAGACGGACGGACATAGATAGATAGACTCAGAATCTAACTAAGACCCAGAAAATATATACTTTATGGGGTCTTAAATGATTTTTTCGACATTTTACACATGGAATGACAAAATCAATATACTCCCATCTTTTTGATGGAGGGTATAAAAATTATTTTAAATGAATGGTTTTGTTATTAATAAAATTTAGTCGTATTTCTTAAAATAAAACATTTTTTGTATTTGTTTTCATCAAATAACCCGATTTTAACGATATTCTTAAGATATTGAATCTGTTGGCCCTTTTTTTTAAATCCCCTTTTTTTGACACTTTTTAAATATTCTGAATGATAACGCTGGTAGTAGCTCTTGAATTTTATTAATACTCATTCATGAAACTATAATGTTTAGACTCAACCTCTGAAACCTATTACAAAAGTGTCTGGTAAATTAAAATTTGGCTTTAAAATTTTTTGATTATTAAAGTAACCAAATTTTCTATAGTCCATAAATAGATAAGATAATTTAACAACTAGAACAATGGATCAGAAGATTGACAATAAGCTAATATTCTTAAAAATAATCCTTACAATTTTTCAGAATATTCTTCAGAAAATAACAAATAATACTGGTCGACAAAAAAATCCTCCCCCAAAGACGAATAGTTGGACTTGATGAATTTTGATGTGCTAAACATGAATCTGCTTTCAATTTTTTCTCCATCAGGTCTGGATTTTTTAATGGGCGTCTAATATTTCGTCCATATTAAGGCCCTTACTCTAGTATATTTTACCATAACACAAGAACGGTGTATACGGTTTTGATAAATGATAAAGCAAAAGATGCAGACAAAAATTGTATACAGTGGATGTCAATAAAATGTTTTATTCGCTCAATAATTTTAGAGATATGAATCTAAATTTTCCTGATTTTTCAAGAAATTTTTGTTAATTTTTATCGCTACTAATTACTCCATAACTAAAAAATTATTTAATCAACAGAAAATTATGCGAATACATCTCAAAGATAATTTAAGGCGCTATCTTTTGGAATTTAATTTATCTAAATTGGACAATCTATTTAGCACGTAAATTCCATCTAATCTACCTATTTTTATTTATGACAATAAAAAAAAAAAAAACAATTTTTTGCCCACTAGTGTACCTCCACTTAGTTGTAGGTATCCATTTTAACTTAACTGTGAATGAAATCAAAATTTGTGCATCAATTTTGAAGATACGTAGCTTATTTTACTCGTAGTTTTATCAGCTTTAAGATAAAGATGATAAACTAAAGAATTTTTGATTTTTTCACTTTAAAAAAAATTTTAGTAAACAAAATATTTTATTTTTCATTAAAATTTATTTCGAAATAACTCCGAAACTATTGGGCGGATATTAAAATGACTTAAAGCCAATTTTATACCTCATATTTTGATGTACCATTTATATAAATCGTGCATACTGTTCTCGAGTTACAGTGAAATATACTCGAGTAATCGGCTTATTTAGGGCAAAATATTAAACACGCCCATGAAATTACGACATGACGGGAAAATCAGATTTGTGTTTAGCATGTCGAATTCCATCTAGTCCACATACTTTTCTTTATTTATTTATTTATTTATTTATTTATTTATTTATTTATTTATTTATTTTTTTTTTTTTTTTGAAAGAGAACGGAAATTTTTTTTGTCGACCAGTGTAATCTGTAATATTTTATGTTCAATTCCTTAAAAGATAATAAAAATATTTGAAAAAAACTGAATGTACAATACTTGAGGAAAAAACACCAAAATAATTGAAGTTGATGTTTACATTTTAAAATTTGGTTTTAAGAAACGTTTTACTTAAAAAAGTACACCATAAGTTTATGGAATTTGATGTTACAGTACTTTAAAAAACTGTTCATTTTGAAAGCTTAGTACAAAAAAACAACCCATCGTAAACCAATAATTTAATTTATTTTTATTATAAATTTTCAAACTTCATTGTATCGCCGCTTTTTACACATTATACCCCAACGTGAATTAATATAGGAGATACAGATTTATTTTCAAACATTTTGTGATTCGCTCCACTATGAGATAGCCCAATAATATATGATGCAATAAGTTATCATTATTAAGACCACCGTTTACAGACTTTGCAAATAAACTTAATACATATACATACATATATCATGGTAGATATTTATACATATGGCCTAGAATATTTCTGTGGTTAGACAAATCCATAATTAACATTTGATCAAATTTCTATAATTTATGGTTACAAATTTTATGTCACTTATTGTTGATGTCGTCTCTTCTTTACTTTAACAAAAAGCAAATAACCTTAAATAATACTAACCTCAAATTATAAAAATTATTAATATTACACTAACCAAAACTGTTAATAACCACTTGCACATTGACTCGTAAAACTATTACCGCTAACTTTAACTTCATTCAGCTTTTTATACCCTACACCACCCTTAGTGGTTGAGGTATAATGTGTTTGTACTGATGTTTGTAACCCACAGAAAAAACTATCGGATCCCCACCTTAAAGTATACCGTTCGACTCAGAATCACGATGTCCGTCCGTCCGTCTGGTCGGCTGGCTGTCTGTCCATGTAAACATTGTGAACAAAGTACAGGTCGCAATTTTAAAGATATCTTGATGAAATTTGGCACAAATAATTATTTTGACACAAGGACGAAGCTTATTGAAATTGGTTATGATCGGTCCATTATTTCATGTAGCCCCCATAAAAATGTCCTCCCGGAATATGGGTTTAACGATCATAAATGCCTTAAATATAGCAATACTTCAATGAAACTCGGTACAAAGGAGTTTTGTATAAGTGTTAATCTTTGTGCCAAATTTCATCTAGACCGGTCTATAATTGGACATAGCTCCCATATAAATCCCCTCTTCCGGAAATCACTTTAACGTACACAAATCCCATACAAATGATAGTATCAAGTTAATATTCGACACAAATAGGTTTTATATAAGTAGAAACAACATTGCCAAAATTTATGAGAATCGGTCCATAATTTACCATAGCTCCCATATAAACTCACTTCCGGGAATCGCCCTAAAGGGCATAAAATCATATAGATGTTAGTATCAATGCATTGTTCTGTATTTGTATAATTTATTTTACATTGAGTACAATGTGGTCTACAATTAGCCACAGGTTTTAAGCTCATACAGAATGGTGTAGGGTATCATAAGGTCGGTCTTGACCGACTATAGTTTCTCTCTCGTTTTTTTTGAAAACACTTCATATTAATATTACAGAAAATTCAATTGAATTGAGTTAGTTCTTCTGCATTGTTTTGTATGCAAAACTAAAATTACAAATTAAAAAGCTCATATTTCTTATAAATGAAATTTAATATTTTTTCATTTACAAAATTTTCTATTTATATTACAATTCTTTTTATATCGTTTTATATTCATTGTTACTTAAGCCGTCTTTTTGTGACTAAAAAATGCACATACTATGTATGTAGATGATAGTAATGATGAGAGTATTATTAGGTTTCTATGGGTTATTTTTGTTTTTCTTTTTTATTATTATCCACAAGTGGCATGTTGCATTTGAAATTCTCTCAACCTCAATATGAACCAAATAAAGCCACAAATAGTAATTTTGTTTTTTAATAGATATTTTATGTACGACTTAGGGCTTACCCAGCAAACAAATCAAATTTCTAAAATTTATAATGATTTAGAAATTTTTCAAAAAACATTCTCAGTATCAACAATGTTTCAAGTTATTATTACATTAAATAACAAATCAAAGAAATAATGTTTCCATTGTTGTCTAGTGTGTTTACTGGGTTAATACTCGTAGTAAGTATATGCTTTGATGATATTGGTGAGGACTGAGGTCTTGGTGGTGGGCTGTATCTTATAAACACTTTATTATCAACCTCATCGTCATCTTATAATTATTGTACTCTTGTGCTAAAAAGCCATTTATAGCAAATACATAGATATTAAATAGTAACAGACTATAAAATATTTTGTATTAATTATTTTATGATTTAACAACAAATTTGCCATAATGGTGTCATTACATGCTTACATACTTCAAATGGTTTTATGTCTATCTATTGGTCTGCTTACTTGTGTGTATATTTTTAGCAGAATTTTTTTATTGGAAAATTTATTTGTTAACATTCACACCATGTTTTTCATGTGTATTAAATTTCATATTATTTCTCATGGCATTTTTGGTGAAATTTTGCGGAAAATGTAATTAAAATTAATTCCTTAATTGGAGCAATTGAAGTGCAACTTATTTAAATGATCAATGAAGTGCTTAAAATAGTATTAAACTTTAATTGTTTTTAAAAGAGAATATGTAGCTGACAAATAAATCTTTTGGTTAAATACTACATAATAGAAAATATAGTATAACATTTTAAGTTGAATTAAGTCAATTGCAATGAAAAATCCATAATTTTAAATAAAATAAAACGGTGTTAAATCGCACTATATTAGACACTAATACACATTTCTCTCGCAAATTTTCTTTATATTAAGTTAGGTTAAGTGAGGATCACAAATAAATCTATGTGTGTATTTAAAAGAAAATACATTAAAAAGTAGACATGGATACACAATGAAGAGAGCCTTTGTATACTTACTTCTTTTTATTATCACTCTGTGGTCGTTATAGCTTTGTTCGAAACTCTGTTAAACTTATATAGATTAAAGCTGTTGTTTAAGCAATATCTTTTTTAAAATCTAATGCTATCATAATGAAATTATGTAATTAGCGATGAAATACTAATTTGCATAAACCTGACAATTTCTGACACAACCAGAAAGGGTAACAGAAATCGAGGAACGAGGAAAAACACATATAAAGTGGTTCAAACTTTCCAGTTCAAAAAACGTTTGTCAATTCTTAAACTCTCAATAATATATTGTTATGAAAAGTTTTAAATAATAAATTTAGAGTTTTCTAGTTTGTAACTTTTATATATTTGAATTTAGTTGAAGTTTATTAAGTGCTGAAGCACAGCTCGCGGACTATTTATACCTGCACCACCATAGGTGGTTGGGTTATTATGCGTTTATGCTGATGTTTGTAACGCATAGAAAAAGTTATCTAACATATATACCAATCGACTCAGAATCATTTTTTAAATCGATCTAACGATGTCCGTCCGTCTGGCTGGCTGGACGTCTATGTAAACCTTGTGCACAAAGTACAGGTCGCAATTTTGAAGATAATTCAATGAAATTTGGCACAGACTTTTTTGATACAGGGACGAAGATTATTGAAATTGGTTGTGATCGGTCAATTATTTCACCTAGCCCCCATACAAATGTTCCCCCGGAATAGAGTTTCAACACTCAAAAATGCCTTAAAAATATAAATATTTTAATGAAAAGAAGCTTTGTGCAAGTATCAATCTTTGTACCAAGATTTAAGAGGAAGATCGGTTTACTATTGACCTTAGCTCCCATATAAACCCCTCTTCCGAAAATTACTTTAATGTGCATAAATCTCATATGAATGTTAGTATCAAATTAATATTCGACACAAAAAAGTTTTATATAAATTGAAACAACATTGACAAATTTTATTAGAATTGGTCCATAATTTACCATAACTTCCATATAAACCCAATTCCGAGAATCGCCCTAAAGTGCATAAAATCATGTAGATGTTAGTATCAACGTATTTGTATATTTTATTTTACATTTAGTAAAAACGTTTGTCTACGATTGGCCAAAGGTCTAATATAAGTGCCTTTCCCGATTTTTTATGCTCATACATAATGGTGTAGGGTAACATATGTTCGGTCTTGACCGACTATAGCTTTTTTCTCGTTTTTATATGAAGGTTTGACATCTAAAATAATATTCAAATTAAAATCTATTTTATTTTCAAAGCGATTTCCTAAAAGCTTCCAGTTTTTTACTCAGTTTCATCGGTGTTGTCATTGTTCCAAAATAAATTCATATGTTTATATTAAAATTATATAAGAGGGAGAGACAGAAAGCTTTGCTCTATATTTTTTATGTATGGTGATTGTGAGATGTAGAATGCATCTTTCTTAATCATGTAGCTTTATTGTAGTCATGTTTAGTAAGTTTGAGAGTCATTGCAGTTCAGTTGTGTATTTGGTTCTGAAAGCAAATTTTACCGACAATTTATAATTTGCAAGTAAAAGAACACCCGGTTTATTTAAAGAAAATAAACCAGAGTTTTTTTAAAACGACATAAACGTAACTATAATTTTTAAATCCTAAAAACTTTGAAAGTTATCCCAAAAATACTCAGGTATCGAAAATACAATGAATTGGGTCTGTCTATATAAAAGTATTTAGTCGAATTAGATGTTTTAGTATAAATCCTACCTTTCCTTATCTTCAGCATTCCTGACCTTTTGTTTGCGCTAGTTAGAGCCTTATTAATTTTATTTTCATAATTGATACAAAATTCAACTAAGGAGTGCATTCGAAAAAAACTTAACATAACTATATAAAATTCTATAATTTGGAAATGTATTGATATTATATTACAGATCACAGAAAAATAAAACTTTTATAGTTATACGTATGAACTCGTGGATCTTTTTTGATAACCTTTCCATTAGAGAATTGATAGTTATTTCAGTCACATTTTTTGGAACAGTTTGCACATCTTTGGGACACCTTGTTTGTGCTTATTTTTGTATGAAATTTTATATTAATTTCCATGCACTATTCTTGGCATGGAAATTAATATAAAATTTTTTTCAACATTCATGTCTGGAACTTTTTGGACTTTATATGTTTTCAACTCCGCATTAGTTTTAACTTTTCGCACCAAAAAGTCAGAGCACTGAGCTAACCGGGCTGCTTTTCTACCAGATATGTTTTCCGAACCAGGTTTCCTATCAATGGTCAAATTCTCCTGATACTGTTTAATAACATTGGCAACAGTTTGATGGCAGACATTTAATTATTTGTAGAACTAATTTGGATTTTTTTGAAATTTTTTAATAATTTGTAGCTAGTAACAGCCTGTCCCACGATGTCGAACGAAAAATTCGTTTCGACAATTTATATAGAAAACAACAAATAAATTTCAAATTCTGTTATTGTTTCCCATACATTTTGTCGAACGAATTTTTCGTCCGACTTCGTGGGACAGGCTGTAAATCTTTTTCTTCTCTCATTTTTTTAAGTGACATATTTTTCAATGATGACTAGTGTTAAAATTTTTTCGATCGCACTCCTTATTAAAAAAAACGGTTAAACGCTTTAGAGAATATTATTAAAATTTGCAACTAATCTTTTCATTGAAAGCAATTGACTTAAATTTAAAAATCATAGCATAAACGTTTTTGGGCCGAATGGTAAGATAAAAAAAAAAATTATAAAAATTTGTTTGACAAATTTCTATCAACAAACTTAATATTGACTAGCGATTTAAATTTATTTACTGGAGCTTGTAAAATAACTCTCACAACCCCAGGTGCTGGTTATGTTATATTAAAATTATATTAACAACAAATTACTTATATGTATAGTGGGAAAGTGCATGATCTACAAAGGAAAACACTTACAGCATTACACTTATTGACAGCAAAACATTACTAATCATGTCATTAACATTTCCCTAACACAAAAATAAGCTTGTAATTCTTAAAAGCTAAAAAAAAATATTGAAAAAACAACAAAATCTATTTCTTTTTATATAAAATTTCCTTAAAACAGGACTCTCAAGTAGAAGCTGAAGTAGCTGTAACACCCAAAAATGTTCGCAAACGTAAAACGACCCATAGTGATTTGACACATGGCAGTTTCTTTTTACGCGTAGGAGCGATTGGTAAGTAAAATTCTCTAAACGGAACGGATCACATTGAGAAAATATATTTTTGTTTTTATAAGAAAAATAAAATAATAATTTAATTTATTTTCTAGCCTTTGGTTTGGGTGCCATGATTTATATTGGTTTGGAATTTGGTTCATTCTTTGAAATTCCCTTCGATTCGCCTTGTCATCATATTTTGATTGGTGTCAATCCTTTGCTGCAAATGATTTTCACCTTTATGCAAATGTATTTCATCTTTATGAACGCCAGAGTAAGTTCGTTTTTCATTAAATTTTGTAATTCTGATCTAAGTTTTCATAAATTTAATTGTCTAATTAATTTTGTTTTAGTTACTTAATTTTAAGTTTAGATTTAAGTTTAATTTTTAAGTCAAGAAGTATAAACGTATTTATTTAAAGCCATTTGGGTGTAGAATAAAGATTTAAACATACACATAACAATAAAAGAATGCATTCTTTGGAAATATGAAAAAATAAAATTAAATGTAATAAATTTTCATAAATTATTAAAGAAAAGAAGTCATAATTGTAAAATAATTTTAAATTAGAGTGATTCCATATCAAAATGGACAAAAAACGGATTTGATATCTCCGATTTCAATGAAATTCGCTACACATATTACGTATTGCAAAAGTTGCTCAAATCAAAAACTTTCTCTTCCCGGTCCAAAAATGTGACGTTTCAAAAATGAAAAAACGGTTGAATTTTTGCCAAAAGTAATCACACTTTATTGCTCATAACTTAAAAAATATACATTGTACAATTTTTATTTTATTTAATAGAAAAACACATTGATTTTAAAACGTCAAGTAAAATATTTATATACTTCGAAAGTTCAAAGGTCAAAATCGATAATATAAATTTCAAAGCGTAATATCTCAAAAAACAGTATTTTAAAATTCTTAGAAAATATACACATATATATTGATAATATAATATATAATATAGAATAGAGTTACTATTCAATATTTGTGCTAAATTTCAAGTTGGAGCCTCCTTTAGTTTAGGAGTTATGAATCAAAACACGGTAAAAACCACATATTTTGTATGTAAAATTTAAAATATTTACAAAAATTAATTTGAAATTATTTTTTTTCTACGAGCACATATTTAAAAAAAAAAAAAATAATAAATGAAATAAAATTTTATATACAAAATTTTACTTCAGTTTATATTTTGTTACATAACTTCTAAACTAAAGGAGTGCCCAACACGAAATTTTGCACAAGTATAAAAAAGAGTTGTATTAATATTATGTACTTTTTTTTTAGCGTTTTAAAGATATCTTCTTCGGAGATATAATGATTTATTTTTTGTAAGGCTTATTTTGACCTTTGAACTTTGAACACTATATTTCATTTTAAAGGTAATGTCTTTGTATTTTAAATTACAATAAAAATGACATTTTTTTTTCTATAGCATAGGAGTTATTAATAATTGGATTTTATTTTTGTCCATAACTTCTAAACAAAATCAGGCTCCAACTTGAAATTTTAGGTATATCCATATGGAGAAAAGTTATGTCAACAATATATAATTTTTAAAGATTATTAAAAATACCGGTTTTTGAGATATAATAGTTTGAATTTTTTTATGTTCATCTTTGGCCTTAGAACTTTTGATGTAAAAAACTTTGTATATATCGTTATTAAGGTAATATCTTTATCTTAAATTTGAAGCAACAACTAAAGATCTACCGTGTATTTTTAGGAAGTTATTAGATGTTAAATAAGTAAAGTTTTTAACATTTTTTTTTATGTTTTCGGAAACACATCCATTGGTCAGTGCTGTCCGTTTTGACATGGAATCACTCATTAATGGTTATAGTAAATTTTCTTTGGAGTATTTTTATATTAAATCTTTGCCTAATAAGTGACCTGTGTTTTAAACGTTTGTTGAAAAATATTTACGACATACAACTATATTGATACGACAGATATTGTGAATTAGGTAATTACACTGGTCGACAAAAAAATTTTTTTTCGTGCTCCTTCAAGAAAAAAAAAAAAAAAAATATGTGGACTAGATGGAATTCCGCATGCTAAACTCGAATCTGCTTTCAGTTTTTTTCCCATCCGGGCGATATTTTTTTTATGGGCTTGTCTAATATTGCGTTCTAAATAAGCCGATTACTCGAGTATATTTCACTATAACTCGAGAAAGGTATGCACGATTTATATAAATAATACTCCAAAAGATGTGGAATAAAATTGGCTTTAAGTCGTTCTTCTTATCAATTTTTATCCGCTCAATTGGAGATATTTTGAAATAAGTGTCCGAAAAAAATGCTTCATGCTATATTCAAGTTTTTTTTTTACTAAACCTTTTTTTTAAGTGAAAACATCAAAAATGTTTCAGTTTATCATCTTTATCTCAAAGCTGGCAAAACTACGAGTAAATGAAACTACGTATCATAAAAAATTGATGCACAAATCTTGATTGGATTCACAGTTAAGTTTGGATACCCATGCATACCTATTGCTAAGTGGAAATACACTAGTGGGCAAAAAAAAAAAAAATGTTTTCGTCTTAAATAAAAAAAAAATATGTGGATTAGGTGGAATTCAATGTGCTAAATAAGAATCAGCTTTTACTTTTTTTCTATCAAGCATTGATTTTTTTATGGGCATGACTACTATGACCCCGCCTTTAGGAAGTCACACTTGTGTAACTCGAGAACAGTTTGTCCAATTAAGATAAATTGAACTGTATATAGCGCCTTAAATTGTCTTTGAGTAAATTTACATAATTAGTTAATATTTCCGTAGTTATTGGGTAATTAGTAGCGAAAAAATTAAAAGAAATTTTTGGAAAAATGGTAGAAATTTTGAGTGAATAAAAAATATTGTTAATATATGTACCTTGAAGACAATTTTTGTATACATCTTTTGGTGTATCATTTATCAAAATCGTATAAACTGTTCTTGAGATATGAGAAAATATACTAAAGTAATGGCCCATAAAAAAAATTCAGACCTGATGGAAAAAATATGAAGGCAGATTCGTGTTTAGCACATCAAAATACATCAAGTTCAACTATTCGTCTATGGTGGAGGATTTTTTGTCGACCAGTGTTATTTCCTGTTCATTAGATATAAAATCTTTAATCTAATAGACCACTTTATTTTAGACATGTTTCTTAAACAGAGGGGATTATATTGTATCAAGGATAAGGATAGATTATTGTATTAAGCACTAAAAAGTTTCAACTATTAAATATTCTATTATACAAAGAAAATAATAACTTCAAACTCAAAAATATTACTCGAATTAAAATACTATATCTTATTTAACTAACTCCCTTCAACAATGAATGCATTCTTTTAAACATATTTGTAAGAATTAAAACAATTGGTACATCACGATTACAAAGCTTAGCAAATCATCATCATTATCATTTTCACATATTTTTTTTTTTTTTTTTTCAATTTCATTTTCAAACAAATAAACATACACTCTAATTGGCGAAATAGCAAAATAGTAAATAAAATATCACTCATATGCCATTTTTAAAATTATTTTTATTATTTCCACACTTTTAGTTTTGTTACAACATTTAAGTTCCAAGCATTTTTCATAGAAAAAGAAAATCAACTATTTATTGCAATTATTTTAAACAAAAAGAAAACTCATGTATATATAAACCCTTTTCCCTCCTATTTGTCATTGAAAAAAAACAAAAAAATCATCATAAACAATCAAATCAAATGCAGACTAGGCCACCATTCCAGGTATGATTTTAAAATCATCTTCTTAATTTTCATTATTTTCTTTTTTGTCAAATATCCTCCTTATTTCTTTCGTAAAAAGCTTTTTTATCATGGCATTTATAATTTTGGCCTTATATTGTTACCTTTTTTTGTTCATAGATTTTAAGCAAATTTTTTTAGTTAATAAGAGAATAAAGTTGAATTTAAATTTAAGAAGAACTTTGCAAGAAACTTAAGTTAAACTTAAGTTAAGTAAACCTTGGTTTTTCTATTACCATCATCTGAAAGCTTTTGGTTAACTTAACTTAAGATTAATCTCTGGTTAACAATTGTTCCTCAATCATCTGAATGGCTTTTTAAGAAAGATTAACTAATTATTGTCCCCGTTTAGCAGGTTACATATTTTTTACGCTCCTTTTACCTTTTAATCTCGTATAATTTCAGTTGAATATTCATCGTTTTAAAGTTATAGCCCGTTTTGGTTTAATGCATGTAGTGGCTACAAATATTTGCGTTTGGATACGCACCTTGGTCAAGGAATCCTTATTGGAAATTACTTTGTATCATCAGAAACGCGAGAATGATCCTAATGATTCGGCTATAGCACAGTCAATACGTCAACATGCTTTGAGACATGCTGGCACTGTGTTGCGTACTCACAATGGACCAAATGAAGAATTTGAAGTATTGGATGGTGAAGATCTCTTACCGGTCAATGCTTATAAAACCGATAACGTTTTATCAAAGTTGGTACGCAAGACTGTGGACGGCATATCGAAAACTTTGGGGTATGGCTCGAATGAAGTTGCTGACTTGGCTGCCACTACCTTGAATACCTTGACAAGCAGTTCCACCACCACTAGCACTACCACTCGCGCTCCCTATACAACGCCTAGCTATCAATGGCAAAGTACTACTATGGCACGCAAGTTGAAGAAGTTTATCACGAGTACCACAGCTGCTACATTGGGTACATCGTCCTCATCCTCCTCATCTTCAACAACAACTACAACACCCGCTACTACAACAACATCAAGCACAGCAATGCCCACAACTACACCGTTAACTACAACAACGACCACTGAATTACCTTACAACACCTATCAGAATTTATATTCCTCTGCTTCACCTTTGGTAGGTGAAAGTCTGTTAACATCATCTACTGCCACCGATACTACATCTTCATTCGATAGCTCTAGCTTGGCGTCTAGCGTTGCCACATTTTTCAATAATCTCATATCAAGCACCCCATCACCAACCACTATCACCACCTCAACTGACGCCACAACCACCACCACCATTGCCACCAAAACCACAGAAAATTCATTAAATCTCATTAATAATCTCATGGAAAATAGTTTCCAAACCTATTCCGGCATCTCCCATCCCGAATCATCTAGTATCATGTCATTTGAAAATTATGAAAACTTAGATAACATTTACCCCGCCGCTCTCTCCTCCAACGTTGGCACCCTGAATTCCTCCGCCTGTGGACGCATAGATATTATGGGTTCAATTGTTTATGATTCGGCTCCCTATTTGTATCCTTTTATCATTGAATATTCCCTAATTGGAGCTGTTGTTTTGTATGTCATGTGGAAACATATCGGTCGTTATCCCGGTCGTTTAAGTGATGACGATTTAGAACATCGTTTAGAGGTTATGTTGTCACGTAGAGCTGTCGCTATGGCTCAACAAGCTCGTTCGGGACGTGTGGATTGTGTTGGCTCATCGAAGGGTTTGTTCTTTGGTCTATTGTTGTTGGTGGGTGCTATGATATCTTTGATACTCTTCTTCGTCTTGGTGCGTCATCAGCAGTTCTCTTTGCTGGCCATTTATTTGGCCGATGCCAGCCATTGTATACTTATGGTGTTTGCTATATTGGCCATTATAATTGGCTTTATCAGGTAAGATTTTTTCAAACTGACTTGAAATGCTGAGAAACTTTAATTTTATTTTTCATGTTTCAGAGTCAAGAATTTGAAATTCCGCTGTGAGGAACAATCCAATCTTAATGACATTCTGTTGCGTATTTCTGCCTTTGGTCTCTTTACCTATTCCGTATTCTCCGTCATCTCGGGCAGTCTAAAAGTTTTGGAAAGTGAACCCAGTCTATTGGTGACTACCACTAGTGGTGTGGCCGTTTTCCAAGTCATTTTGCAACTATTATTCATTGCCGATGTCTCTCGTCGTCGCGTTCATTTACCCGAACATGATCGCAGCAAGCCTGGTCGTCAAATTGTTACATTCTTGTTGATTTGCA
This sequence comes from Protophormia terraenovae, assembly GCA_951394005.1. Classification (NCBI taxonomy): domain Eukaryota; kingdom Metazoa; phylum Arthropoda; class Insecta; order Diptera; family Calliphoridae; genus Protophormia; species Protophormia terraenovae. The sequence goes on along the minus strand of OX596076.1, from coordinate 104,750,915 downwards.
ATGTGGCCATGTTTGCCATCTATACATTTGAAGCTCAAAAAGTATTCGCCAATCCCGTAAGTAGATATGTACGTGAGCAATAATAATGAAGATATGATTTTCCTTTAATACGAGTAAATATGTTCATTTTGTTATATGTGTCTATTTAGTATTATAGTTATTAGCGTTTTTTGGAATGTATTTTACGATTTTAAATACATATATACATACATATGTATGTCAACTTATTTCCTTCATCATTGCACAATTATTCGACATTGTCATTGATTTTTATGTTGATTTCATATATACACTTTAAAAGCATATTTTAAGATGTATACGTTATATTGCGCCCTGATCGCCAAAATATCGTAACCGACAACATTTTCGAAATTCGTGTTTTGATAAATATCTATAAATTAGAATCAGCGAAAACAATTTTATCGTAAGTGACATTTTTCATCTATATTACAATGTGTAAACAATCACAAAAATGCTTCTTCTGTAAAGTTTTGTGTTCTGCACTTCCGAAATTTTTGCGGTTAAGTCTCAATATATACATATATGCAAAGAATACCATAAGGAATAAAGTAGTGAATATACATATATTTAGGTTACTAAAGTAATATTTGTATTTTAAAATTCAGATTCTTCAAAGGTAAACCTTTGAATATTTTACAATATTATTATAATCAGAGCTTCGAAAAAATTTTAATTCTAAATTAAGAAATACTAATTTTTCGTTCCATAATACCATTCTCAAAAATATAATTCAATAGTTTAATTCAAAGGCCTTATTGAATTAATTCATAAAGAATTCATTCAATTTTTGTTAATTCAAATCTTCTCCAAATTTAATGAAAATATTTTTCTTTCATTCAATTTGTACTATTTTATATTTTAATCTTTTACAATTTAAATTTAAAAATTTAAAAATTATTTTCTAAAGCTAATTTGTAATAGATTTGAATTGAAGAATATTTGAATGATTCAATATATTTAATGTTATATTTAAGAATGTTATATTCGGCTTTGCCGAATCTATATATCCACCATCAACTTTTTAACATTTAACCCCCCATCTTTTTGATGATGGGTATAAAAAGTGGATTAGATATTAGTACATATGAATACCATATATCCGAATTGAATAAGAAACCCGGTGCCGCAGAATCAGTGTTTCCCTGTAAATTATTTAAATTTTAGCTAATAAAAATAATATTTTAAGAGCAAATTTTATACACTACACCACTTTAGGTTGTTGTTTTAACAGCTACAATTACAAATTTCTAATCGGGAGGTTCAGCTTGAGATAAGTCCAATAACTCATTGGACTGAGTGAAGTAGGGTTGGCCGGACAGCTAAATATGTGGTGGGTGTCATGGGGACCCTGACCACATGCTGGGCATATGTTGGGAACGGCACGGTCTATGCGAGACCATTAGGCATTAAGCCTATTGCTCCATCCCGACCTTAGTTGTGCAAGAACAACTCTTGTTTTCCGTGGCAGGTTCTTCGCATTGTCTGCGATAGGCGGTGGGCGGTCTCCAAGTACTACATTCATACTGTAGCTCGCAACCGTGGAATTTGTGGCGTCCCTATGAAAATCATTCAAATCTGCAATATACGAGGTGTATTTTATCCACGTATATGCGAAGGTCTTTTCTGACAAGTCTCGGGGGAGTCTCCAACTATGTGATGTCAAAGTTTGGATAACCCCTCCGATGACATCCCAGTAGAAACTGCTGACTTAGCATCACGTTGTTTTCCTTAACAGGAAGAACCTTCGTTTCCTCATGTAGTTGGTGTGGGGAGGCGATTTATAAGCAGCCTATTACGGTTCTTAAGCTACATTTTGGCAGCTTTGAATATTTCTGGAGCAGCACACTGGAGCAGCATAATTTGCCACTGACCGACCAATCGTCTTGTATGTAGCCAATAAGGTTTCTTTATCCATACCCCAAGTGCTGCCGGCTAGCGCTTTGGGGACCTTATTTTTACTTCGTTACTACCACTATAGGTGATTGCGATCGGTTCATAATTTACTATAGCTCCCATATTACAAATTGTTAAGTTCAGTTACAAATATAGACCACCAACATTATTACTACTGTAGTAGTTACAATACAACAAAAGAACTTTATAATTCTCATTTAGTTTATATAAATTTAAACATAAATAATCAAGATTGGGACGACACATTTAAGCAAGGACCGAAGTACTTTGCTCTTAGGGACCAAAGTATCACCAGACACGACCGATGTTCTTACTTCAGAACCGTAGCCGAACCAGTAGTTAACCGACCGAGAGCCAAAGAATTTATCTCGTCGGATTTTATTCAGAATTTAGCGCAGCTTACACGATGTTAGTTAGCCGAGCGAAAGCCGAAGCATTTATCTCGCTGGATAGTATTTAGCCCATACGATCCTAGTAAGCCGATTGAGAGTTGAAGCACCTAACTCATCGAATTATATTTTGCTGTCAGAAATCTGACTGAAGACTGAAAGCCAATAGTTTTAGAAAAAGCATTTTTAAACCCAGTTAGTCATATAATCGTAGACATCCGGTGGAGAGCAAAACAAGTTGTTTCGTAGGATTTTTTTTAATTAACACATTCTAACTGAGAATTACCATTGTCATTTTATATTGTAGTTAGGTATCTCTTCGGTGCTGTTCGTATCAAGAAGGAACCAGGAAGCTCTGTGGTAACTGTCAAAGAAAGCAGAATTTTGAAGAAATTAGACAGACTGAGTTACAGACAGCTGGAAACAAAAACTTCATTATAACGTACACAATGATGTAAGGTATCATATGTTCGGGTTTGACCGACTATGTCTTTTTTACTTTTTTAGTATTCAAGAAATTTAATACGGCAACTAAACTTTAATAAGATCATTTACTCTGACAAAGGATTCCACATATTACGAGTAATTTGATAGTTCATCAGTTTTTACATAAATCATCTGTCGCTGTAATTTAAATTCATAAAAATCAAATTTATCTTTATATCATATCTTCATTTAAAAATTATTGCTTATTCATCATATGAATGTCTCCTTTTTTCATATACTTTCTTACTTTTTATATTACACTGTCAATTAAAATAAATATAACACAAAACTATTTCTCTTCCCTACATTAGGTTCAATTGGATTTCTATGGTTTTGTACCATGGGCCATCATACAACGTGTTACACTGCCTCTCTGCATTTTCCATCGTTTCCATAGTGCTGTAACACTAGCCGAAATCTGGAAGACCACCTATAAAGCACGTTTGGAATAAATTCTTTTTTCAAACTCATGGACATTCAACAACATTCAATTAAATTTAAGAAATTGTTGATAATTGAAACACAGCAAAGATGAAAACAAAATATCTTGCAATTTTTTTTTTTATAATTTTTTGAAAGAACAAAATATTAATTATAAAAAATAATAATTAAAATGTTAGTGAATCGTAAAGGAAAAACAAAACTCAATATTTAAAATGATTATAAATATGATGAAAAGTAATACATTAAAACTGCTAAATAATTTAGTAAAACAAAGAAAATAGTAATTTAAAACGCCATATAATGCACCAAAATAGTAGACAGTACATTTTTAAGAAAATAAAAAGAATAAAATGAATCTCAAAAACCAAAATTATTGCAAAAACAAAAAAGGAAAACAATGAAAGAAATCATCCTTAAGGACCATTCTATGGAGTTTAAAAACAATTTAAAATACCAAAAATATTAAAAAAAAAAAAAAAATATTTCAACAAAAAAGTATAACCCAACTAAAATACAATTCATAATAATTCCGTAAATATTTAAATTAAAAAAAATCAACAAAAAATCAAATATAAAACATTGTGTATTTATTAAAAATAATATTTTTTAAAATTAAGTTAATAATAAATTAATTATAAAAACAAAAAATATAAAAAATATAAAAACATCAAATTTTTGTAGTGTTAATGAATAAAAAAATATTTATATTTATTTAATAAATATTATTATTATTTTTCTTTTGTAAATTTTATATTTAAATTTAAAAAAAAAAAAAAAAAAAACAAAAACCAAAAGTTGTGTTAAAAGATGAATGAATACGAGTAAAATTATTAAAAAAAAAATAAATTATAAAACAAAAAGTTTTCTATTAAAAAAAAAAAAAACATATTTTTATGTACTACTTATTTCATTTATCTTTGTCTTGAGTGTAATATTAAATTTAAAATTTGTTAAGCTAAGTCATTATTTGTAGTTTATAAATTTAATAAAACATTTTATCCATAACGAAACAAAATCAACAAAATAAATTTCAAATAAAATACCAAAAAAAGTACTTAAAAAAACATTCATACCAAAACATTTTTTATTTCTTCATACATTGTACGTTTTAGTTTGAAATTGTCTTTTTTGAGTTGTTGTTTTTAGAATTAAAACAAACTAAGGGTTTAAAAGCAATAGAAACTTATTTTGGAAGTTTAAAGAGTTGAGAAAAGATTTTATTTTTAATTGGTAAAACTTAAGGGTATTTTTCTTGATTTATTTTACTGGGTATTGAAATAATTCAAATTAAAGGAAATTGAAGAGGATTAATTATTGCGAATAAGCGAAAATTTAATTATTATTATTATTATAGAAATTGTATCGAACATTATTTCACGCCTTCATAAGAAATATATATAGGGAATTATTTCAGTGCATTATCCAAAACGTACCTTGTGACACTGACCATTTTCGATATTGCTTTTTTGACATCGTTCGTTCATAACTTTTAAACATAAAATATATGTTATTTAATAATTTAATACGATGTGGTGTCAAGATGATACCAAATGTCATCAATTTCTCATTGTTGATTTCATCCCGCTGAATGGTGTTATTTTATGTACAGTCTCTGACATTAATCTTCAAAACCGTTAGATTTACAATAAATTGTAGATCTCTATATCAGTTATAATGCAAATGTTAAGAAGACAATGATCTTTTCATGTTGCATTGAAATTTAATGGTAAATTTATAAAGTTTAAATGTCTAACTTTAAGCAGTTTATAATGGTTTAATTTATTTCTGAAAAATCTGATATAAAGCAATAAACTATTTTCAAAATTATTACACCGTGTAATAGTAATTTTCACACTCGAAAAAATCGATATATGCATGAAACTAGAGACCATATGTAGTCCTTTAAGTTTTCTCCTTAAAGGACTTAAAAAAAATATAAAAATATAAAATATTTATGCATATTTCATCTAAACAAAATTTATATCAAATGAAAGCTAAGAAAACATATAATATAATAATATTTATTATTTAAATGTTGAAACGTAAAAACTTAAGAAAATATCCTTTTAATAATGTTTCCAAATATATAACGTTACATAGATAAAACTAGAGGCCATCCATGGTAAAACTGTGCACAGGTTGTCAAATTTCCTCTCAGAAAGACTTAATTTTTCGAAAAAAGCGAAATTTTTAAGAATAATATAAAATATATACAAAGACTATATTGACCCAATATGTATGTCAAATAAAAGCTACGAATCCATGCGATATAATTATATTTTTTATTTGAATGTTACAGTACATAAAGTTAAGAAAATGTCTTTTTGAAAATTTAGCCCTTCAATATTATAATTACTATTTAATTATAGTCCTTAAAAAAGGATTTTTTCTTTACATTCAAATAACAATCAAATAAAAACTTTTGTTATATTTCAGAAGTTCTTAGCTTTAATTTGATTCCCATATTGGGTTGATATAATTTTGAAAAATATTTTATATTTTATTTTTCAAAACATTAAATTTTTTTGAAAGAAAATTTGACGACCTGAAGAAAAACAGGGAACACTTTTCTTGGTTAATCAACTATGATAATATATAGACATGAAAAAGATTTAATTTTCCATTTTATATAGGTGACTAGCTATTTCAACATTTGATAGGCCTAGGAAATGTCAATTGATCATCATTCTAATAGGGAATAATTATGTTATTACATTATAATTATTACAAATTTATGTATTAAACAATATTTTTGGAGGCTACTGGCTTAAATAAATGTCTCTACCAAAAAACTATGTTACTCTATTATAGCAAACGATTTTATACTCTTATTCTTTCTTGTAAATTTTAACAATTATTTATACATCAATTTTGGCAAAATATTTAACTCTAAAAAGGACTCGAATTTCACTTATATGTGGGCAATATAATAGTAAAATATTCTGTATTAATGCTCATTAACTGAAAGTATATATAAATATCTCTTTAAAAAAATTATAATATATTTTGCAGAGTATAGTTTTACATTATACTCTGGGTTTTTGTGAATATATGTGTAACGAAACAAAAATCTATACTCAATTCATATATTCAAAATATTTAAAATAAATTGTTATTCTAGTTTATATCTTTTGAAGAACTGCTTATTATTTGTTGACTATTTCAGTTTTGCAACCCATGGATTAGGTTCTTCAAAGAAAATTATTCATAACTTTTCAATTTTTCGCTTGATATTTTATCTCTTTTAAATAAGAATTTTACAAATTGTCATTTTGTATAACCCTTCCGTTTTCATTCTGAATATGGAAAAAAATTTCATATATAATATTTTGAATTTAAAAAATCTATTGCTCTTAAGTAATTCATTTCTTATAATGGAAACTTTAAAGGAATATTATAATATTTTATAAATAAAAATTATAAAAATAATATAAAATTCAACAAATAATCACTTTTCCCATTTCTCATTAAATATTTCTTTCAGTGTTTTTGAGAAATTTGAAACAGCTGAATCTTACAGTTTGAAAGCTCAAGCAAGACTGATTGATTTTATTAAACATTTAAGAACAAGTATGTAGCTGTAAAAAAAACTAAGAGAGCATTCGCATATGTGCGCATTATTGCCTCGCATTGCTTTTCCTTTATATACCCGTGTACTGGTCTGTGAGACCTTAATACCGGTCTCTTTTTTTTTTTTTTTTTTTTGTAAGTAACAAATATCAGAGAACTAAGATAAATAATGTCTATATGATTCATTATAAACTTTCATTTTCTACGTTGACAAAGTTTCTGCAAAATTCATGTTTTCACACATACAATGTGAATGGGTAGGCCAGACCAGTGTTACACATAGAAAGATAAAGGTTGCTTTCTTCATGTTCAAACAGAGTAGTTCTATCTTCAGATTTTCTTATGTCCAGTTGATATAAATTACTGTATGTTTTCTAACGAAACTTATTTTCTAAAATATTTTAATAATTTTTTACTGGCTGATTCAGTACAACAAGCAAATTGTTTAAACATAAAATTTGTGTGAAAACTACTCCAAAAATACTGCAAAAACTGAGTGATTTTCATAAAAATTTTAATAAAAAAAATGTTATTGTTATGCTGAATCACACCCTCAATCTTTCAAGTGTTATTTTGAAAAGCTTGAAGTTATTGAAAGTATTGCAAATTTCTGTTTAAATAAAAAAAATCTGATTAAAAGTTTACCATTCGATTTTTTTATATGTAGGAGAGAATTATTGTCAAAAGTATTAAACCTTGATCCTCTATTGGTAGCAGACGTTTTTGAATAACCATTTAATTTTAAAGAAACAGAAATTCTTGTCAGTTATTAACCTTAAAAAAAAGGAGTTGCCATGAAATAAAATGTTTCCAATACAGTGAAAATCTCTCTATTAAGTAGAATATTGAGATAGGCACAGTATAGGGTTTGTTCCTGCCTAAGAATCTTTAATCGATAAATGATTATTAAGGCCAAATTAATATAAAACAAAAGGGATAAAAATAAATAATTACAATAAAAGTATCTTAATTATCTTCTTTCCCACCTCCATTAAGTGAATACCCTTATTATCTAGAATCCTAGCTTCATATAATTTTATATTTATTTTTTTATTTTTAATATTAAAAAATCTAACAAATTTTAAAATTCTCTTAAAAACTCGTTGTTTAAGGAGCTTTTTGTGTAAATGTTTTCTACTACTAAAAAAATCTATTTAATGTTGGTTATAAATTTTAAGTATCATATAATATAATAAAAAATTATTATATAATTAAATTTTTTTTAATGATAAAAAAAAAACTAAACCAAAAAAACAAATATTTGCAATTAAAGGTTAAATATATTAAAAAGATATAACTAATTGTTCTTCTTTTTTATAAATTAATGTGGAAAAATGAATTATAGCCATTTAAATACAAACATTAATCATACTATGACATGACTTTCATAAAGAAAAAACTCATAATTACTAGCTAATGATAAAGAAGAAAACAGAGTTGTAATTTTTCGTAAGAAACATACATTTGGAAAGCTTTTGCGAATTGAAATCTTTTGAGGGCTAATTTATACTTTAAGAACATTTCTAAGATTCGTTTTCAGAAGTTTTAAAATGCCTCATCTCAGGAGAATATAAGGTTTGACATGTGGTTTTAAAATCTTATTTTATCTGTATAAAACTACAAAAAATTACAACTTTCTTTCAAAATTTACTTCAAAATAGTAAAACCATTTTTCAAACCATGAAATCACCATCTCCATTAAATCCTGGAAAAACTAAAAAAAAATTCTTAAAAATCACATCACATTTTCGTCACCTCAAGAAAAAAAAAGTAAAAATTATAGAACAACAACCAAACAATATAACTGTGATGATACATAGTGTTTTTTTAAGAGTGTTGCAAAACAAAAAACACTCCAAATTGTAACAAATAAATAAATAATATAACAAATTATTAAATAATAAAAAAAACTTTGTAGATGAATGAAAAACAAAAAATTTAAACGTTTTTTAAATGTCCATTTCTTAGTAGTGAAATACACAAGAACTTATAAACAAATGAAAAATTTTTCTTCTTAAAATAATAAACAAAAATATTTATTTTTTTTTTAATTAAACAAAATAAAAACGCATTTAAATAATGAAAAACAAACATAAAATGTTTAAAATTACAACCCACCAAGTAAAAACAAACAAAAAACTTATATGAAAAGTATTAAAAAAAATATTGAAAAAAACTAAGAAAAAAGTATACAAATTATAAACAAAAGACACGATTTTGAAATTAAAAAAAATTAATTAAAGGATGCCAAAAATATATGGAAAAAAACAAGTTTTAAAGACCAAATGTTAAAAAATAAAACAGATTTACAGTCATGAAAATATAAATAAAATACAAAAAATATAAATTGTAAAACAAAGCTAAAAATTAAATATTTAAAAATTTTATACACTGCCGTTTACATAAGACATACAACATCAGTAAATAGAAAAATTCTTCATACAAAATTATTTTTTTATTTACATAAGTCATCTTCATCACACTTAAATTTACAAAACTTTCAGTGAAGTTATACACTGAGGGAAAATTTTCGATTCAAAATCTACCACGTAATTGGTAGTTTACTGTACCGGCTATTTGATGCCGTTCGTTAAAAATTTTTATAGAATATATAATGCAATTTAATAATTCAATACTGAAATGTTTTCAACTTGATGCCAATAAGGTATCGATTTCCGTTAATGTTTGAATACACAGTGTTGAATTTGAGGACATATCGGCCAAATTCACAACTGTCACTGAATGGTATCGTATGTGGTTTTGTCTCGTTTGGCACGATTCTCGATAGAGTAAAGACTCTAATCTTTCATCTTCAAACTTTCTGAGCTGGCCGGAGAAGAAAAAATACTTTAAGGATCCGTTACTGTAACGAAAATGTAAACTGAACGTAAGTGGATTGTTACTTAAAAACGTAAATGTAGACAATACTTTGTTGTTGTTTTGTACACATCAGCATCAGTGATGTCAATTACACTTATTTCTAGTAATTTAATTCAATTAGAAAATCGCTAGATTTATTTGTTTGTATTTTAGCGATTTGTATACAAAAGAAAAAATTCATCCTTTTATGACAAAAATTTTAAATTTTAAATTAATGATTCAACTCTATGACTTATTTTAATTATTTTAACAACTTTTTAGTTAAGAAAACAGCAAAACAAATTGTCCAATTGATAAATCTTTTACAGCGATTTTTTACGCAGGTTTAGTATATTGAAATGAAGAGATGTCAACACTGTTTTTATAGCTGTCACGTAAAAACGTAGAGCGACCTAATTTTATTAGGTTGCTACATTACATTTACGTGTTTGAGTATACATACACATATAACCAGTGTTGTCAAAACTTTGAGGCCATGTCCCACCACTTAAAATAAAATCGCCGATTTTTACCGCTAAAATATTTCTTCTCTTTAATCATGTTTAAAATTGATCCTTCAAAATCTTAATTTGAGTACCTGAATGCATTTAGAGTCATCAAATCAAATTTGAAAACTTGTAATATATTATTTGCTTAGAAACCGCCGTTTTGGCAACACTACATATAACTCTCAACAATTTTCAACAACATAAGCAAAACGTGTCAGCGGATTCGCTACATTTACATTAACGGTAGAGTAACGGGGCCTTTAAACGCAATATAGTCCAAAACAATGAGAATTAATGCAACGTGAAACGTTATACTCAACTTTTAAAACATATTCGAATTTATATTGTAAATAAATATTGATGTAAATGTTCCCACAATAACAAAGAACATTAATTTTGCATACAAATGTCCAGCCCTAAATTCAATTAGAATTCTATTCGTCTGAAAACTCATGTATATTATAAAATAAACATTCATCCCATTTTTCTTTCGAAGAAAAACAAATGAGTTTATACAGTAATTTTTACCTCTTCATACCAAGGGCCTCCTATTTCAGAATAGTTGTTCTATGGTATTTCGACATAAGATACGCCCACGAGTAGCGATATCGACGAAATTTCCCAGTTGCTTAGCTCTTGGAGCGCTTAGTGTCAAGAACATTATAATCCTTGGACCGCTATCGTTTAGTTGCTACTGATGAGTGTTTAGTTTGCCATTTTCCGTAGGAGGAAAGATATTTTTTTACCACTCGATGTTTAATTTAAAATTAAAATTTGAAAATTAAAAAAATAACTATAGAATCACAAAGCCAAAGAAGTTTTGTTAAGAATTGCTCGATTGTTGTGGAAAGGAGTAATATATTAAAAAAGGAAAATCTTTTTGGAGTTATAACATAAGAATATCGCATAAGATGTTTACTTTTAAAATCACTTTTTACCATTTATTAATATTCCTCACACATTATGTGGTTAAGACTTATCTCCTGTTATGTCATATTATCATAATAAAGGATTTAACCGTCCTACATATTTTAAATATGAATTGCCTTATATTTTTAAAGCTCATTTTAAAAACTTGCTAACTATGTTTTTAAAAATTAATTCTGAAAATATTTCAATAACATAATAACTCATATTTAATTTTAATAAAAATTCTAACATGACCTCGTCCCAAAAGATATCCAGAACCATTGACTTAAATACCAAATCACAAACCAAAACTGACCACAAAACATATTCACAAAAAACAATTTAAATAATCATGCTCATAATTTTAACCAACAAAAAAACTTAAATATGCGAATATAAATAAATAAAAATTTGTGAGTTAAAATATAAAATAAATATGATTATTAAACAAAAAAAAAAAAAGGAAAAATGCAATTATAATTTTTACATTGTTTGTTATGTTTGCATTAAAATAATGAATATTAAATACAAAACCAAAAACATAATAAAAAAAATGATACAAAGAAATGATAATTAATACATTATTAGATGGTATAAACGTACATATATTATATACATTTATAAATATAAATAAAATAAATATTTAATATAATAAAACAACAATACAAATAAATCCCAAAATAAATTATAATAAGAATTCAAATTTTTTGAATAAAACTCTCTTAAAACAAAATTATTAATATAAAGATATAATTAAAAAAATCTCTTATAGATTGATAATAGTCAGAGTAATTAATATAAAAAATATATATAAAGTAAAATCAGAAACAAAAAAATAAATTAAAAAAAAAAAAAAAACAAATCAACAACCAAATGTAATAAAGTTTTGAGCGTAATTTTAATTCAAATAAAAATTTAAATAAATAAACTAAATAAAAGTGATGGTTTTATTTTAAATTGGATATACTTTTAGATAGAAACTAGTTTTAAATTTATAACTGATTTATAAAATTTATGAATCATTCATTATTTTACAAGATAATATCTGAGCCACCCTGTTATCACGTTATCTTAGTGAAGTTCTAAACCACATTTCTGTATTAAAGTTGTTATTATTGTAGTAAAGACTGCAACCTTACAATACGTTATTAGGGTGACCATTTTGTCAAGAAATAAAACCATCACGTACGTTATATGATTTAAGTTAACGTTTCTCAAATGGGGATCCAAATTGTTAATCAGAAATCGCCAAAAATTAAATTAAATTTTATTATTATTATTTTTTTTTTTTTTAAGAAAAACTAAAAAATTAACTAAATTTTTTAGTGCTTTAAATTTTATATAATTTTAAAACGTAAATTCAGCTTTAAGATATTTATTGAACCTACATATTTATAAATTAAGGATCTTTATTTTATTAGTCGAGGTTCATGCATACACAGAAAAATTATTACCGTCTTTTTTACAATTAACTCAGTTGTTTAATTTTGCATCAAAATTTAATAAATATTTTCAAGAAAAAATAAAATAAAAATTAAATTAAATTTTGTATGATTTTTTTTTCCTATACACATTTTTAATTCATTCAATCATCTACTTGATTGATTTAATTAATTTATTAATTGGAAATTTTTTTCTGTTTTTTTTATAGGTTTTAGTAATTGATAAAATCATTTTGGTGAGAGGTGCAAATTTAAACAAGTTTATAATTGAATGAATTATTTTCATATATATTTGTTAATTGGTGACTTTTTTCTGTGTAGTAGATTTTTATTCAAAAAACATTTGATTTCAATTAATTATAAATTTAAGATAAAACTTTGTGTTTAAAAGAGGATTTCAAAAATTGCTAATAAATGTCTTGAGCCTAGGACGAATATCATTAAATGTTTTTTTTACAATCTGCAAAAATTACCTGGATGATAATAAAAATCAAGCACAAACAATAATTTTCGAATTTTTACTTTATATGAATATCTTTAAATACTTTGCAACGAATTATTTTATATGTACGAAGAAATAAATAAATGTGTGTTATCTTTTTAAAGAAATACTTTTAATTTTATGTTCAAACAAAAGGTTTTAGCGACCACCATACAATCTTTAACGGAATACTTGTTGATCACCGCGGACCAACATTTGAGAACCGTTGTGTTAGATATAAAAATATTAATTAATTAATAAAATTTTAAAAATTAGACTAATAAATCGCCACTTTCTTCAAAATCTCCAAAAAAATCGCAATGTCGCCAAACGAAAAATTCAGTCGCCTAGAGAAATCGCCATGTTTGGCGAAAATTCGCCACATCTAACAGAGATGCTGAGAAATACTAATTTTTAATGGAAATATTATATAGAAGTTTAATTACTACAATTACGATACTTCTCCTAATTGAAGATAAAGTAGATATTTTTCCTCATTGATTATTTTTATTATTTATGCTACTAACTTTTAATAAAGTCATACCCTTTCCGGATTTTAACCATAAAAAAATATTATGTGGAATAAGACTGATAAAATTTGCCCCAAATGGTAAGACTTTTCAATGCTGAGTATAGAATACTTGTACTTCACAGAAAAGTTTGCGGGCTATAAAAACTCATGTGTTAAATTTAATTTTGAATCAACATTAGTTAAAATATAAAATAGTTAAAATATAGCAAAGTTTATCGCTTGTGGCTCCGAAGCCCTGAAACTATTGGAACAATTTTCAACAACATTTATTTTTATGTGAAATTATCGCTCTTTTGTCCATCAAGACAAAGAATCGATCTTTTGTGGACGCAGAGAATGATATTAAATATGCATTATCCGAAAAAGTATCTTGAATACCTCTTGAAGCAAAAACAATGTCTAAATTATGAATATTATTTTTAAATTATTTATCTCTCCACAGAATTTTATTTGATTTTATATTAGTCGAAGTTTTTGGGGTTCATGCTTCCATTACAATCCACAGTGAACAATTTTGGAAATAAATCTGTAACTTCTTGTCGGCTGGTCGGATTTGCGTGAAATGTGGTATAGACATAGCAGAGGAGTGTTCATTGGTAAGTTTGGAAGGAGGACTTAACAGATTCCTCAGGGGCAGAGCTAAGGGAGCTCAAAGTAAGGTACCTTTGACATAAAAAATGTTTAATCGCTAGCCAAATTTTTCTTTCTCGTCCGATTTCAATTTTTCTTATAGTGTTTGAATAATTACTTCACTTTTACATGTTCTTGTTTCAGTTTTTTTTTCACATACTAGTATTTCCGACCGATTTTTTTTAAATAGTTAAAGAACTAAATTTTCTATTAAATAAAAAAATTTGAAGTCTATATTTTTTCCGAGTCCAAAAATAAACGATTTTGAATTTGAAAATTGCTCAAATTACGACTTTTTGTGTTTTTTTTTTTTTGGCCGAAAAAGTATCCACATTTCTAAAATAAAATTGTCTTTAACAACATATATTAATTTTAACCTTACTGAAAGATATCTTCACAGAGATGACTTTGACAAGTGGTCCCGAATTTAGTCTATATTTTCCAAAATCCCAAAGCAATCGAATCGGCAAACGGAATACAGTTTAGGAATCTATAATATGTTATTAAAAGTTTTTCAAAATCTAATGGGGATTTTATAACCGAAAATGTAAAAAACCCATTTTCGGGATTTTCGTCGTTTTTTGGGTATTGTGGGATTCCTTTTAGAAAAATTTAAAATTTTTTTCACTTTCTCATTTAATACGTAACGGAAAATTCCAAAAATGTTTGTACTATTGTGGATGTGAAAGACGGAAATGCTGAAATATATATGAAAAAATCTGGACTTGCAAAATTGAGGTACTTAAAATTAAGAGATAAATAGGACATGCAACCATGTTTTTTATAGGTCTTATCAGAGTCTACAATAGTATATTAAAATACAAGAAACAAAAATTTGGCAAGCGATTAAAATTGACCAGTAGCGCTCGCCTTTGAAGCTGATAGATTTACTAATCTTGTATTCGAAGAAGTACCTACACTTAATATCCTCCAAACAGTGAATTCTTTGCCACCTTCTGAAGCACGTAAGAGCTAGTGTCATTCCTGATATGGCAATTTTGTTTATTTAATTAGCCATTTAGCCAAAAATGTGACTCGTCAATAAAGATGATATTTCGGCTAAAATCGGGATTGTCTTATAGATATTCCAGAGACCAAATGAATTTATCTATTTCCTAATACCCTGGCCTCAGAGCATCTGTGTATGACGAAGAATTGTTTATCATGAGTTCTCCTGTCCCCTTTCAATGGCAGGTGACAATTGATTGATTTTTACCGAAGTTTCATTTCGAATTTGATCACTAAACTTTAGAGAATCGACTTGAAAGCAGCAATCAATGGAAAGTTTTTTGAATTTTCCTATAAAAGTAACGAATAGAAGTAGAAACCGTTTATTTTTAATATTATGGATCTGTTCATAAATTAATCACTGCACTTCTTACACTGCAAGCACTTTAAATCAATTAAGTTTTTTTTATAATCAGTGGAGATGCATTTACGAACATGCCTTACATAACTAGATATTTATGCTTTATAAACTTTTTGTAGTTTCGAGGTGCATGTAAACATATCAGTAACATATGTATTGAATTTAATATAAAACAATTTATTAAAAATTAAAAGCTTAATGAAGTTTGAAAAAATATTTCAACATTTGTTTGTAAGTTTGTAAAATAACTAATTTTAATAAAGTGTCTACTTGTTAGAGTAAATAGTATCTATGCAATATAAACAAATAATTGTGCATTAATTCACAGCAGAGCAATAAGCCTCGGGCAATAAAAATTCAATATGTAGTAGACAACAATTTGCTACAGATTTTATGACATATTTTTACACCTACCAAAGGCTTGTAATCATATCTGTTTGCTGAGTTACATAGAAAAAAACTTGCATAGTTTGGCAAGAAATCGCAAATCAATTATAACACTTTTTGGCCGCATTGTTTGTTGTTAGAAAAAAAATTTTAACTATTTTTTAAATCACTTGGGCAATGGCCATCTGTTTAGGTATTTTTTTGTTAATGTGATTACATGATAAAAATTTCACTTTATTCAATAATTGCATAAATAAAGGTAATTATTGATTAACAACTAAAAAGTTTAAAAAATTATATATTTATTTTATTTTTTTGTTAAATAACTAAGCCGCAAATTAACAAGAAAAATCAACAACTTAAAACGACCTTGGATTTATGTTATGCTCTGGTTCATCTAACACCGACTTAAAAAATAAAACATTTTATTTTTTTCATTATTTTTAAATGCAACAAACATTGAAGTGCATGTTACTTATATTTAGGATTTTTTATGTGCTACTACTTCTTTCCAAAGTGTGCACAATTTAGTTTTTGTTTTTTGATTTGAAAAATTGCATAATAATTTATTATCAATTTAATTAATAAATATAAAAAACTACAAGAAAACCAGTCACAGTGTTACGCACAACTGCGAAAAAAAAGTCATACGGAAAGACACTTATATATTTACATTGTTGTTTTGTTTGGATTAAGGAATTTATGTCATATTGTATCATATTGTATTGACAATTTCAGTTGGATTTAAAATGATCAAGTGTGTTTGCTTTTATTATTATTTTTCAATAACTACTCATAATAGTTTGTAGATAAATGTATGTTTGAATGTAAAATATTTCGAAGAAAAATGTGTGATTGTCTTTATAAAATTGTGGTTTATGTAGTAATCAGTCATATTGACAGGTTTTCTTTGTTGGTCATAAAGAGTAATTTACCATTAGCACGCAAAATACTTGTTATTAGATGGTATAAAATAATAAATATTGTGTTTACACTGTTTATAAATTGAACAATAGATTTAATGTGAACATATTACTTACATTATTATCAATACACATATTTTTATATACCTCAGATTTATATTAAAATAATGCCTTTTAAGTAAATTAATCAGCTTTTTACCTATTTAGCTATCTAGGTATGTTAACACAAATAATGCAAATACTGGGGTATGGGCTCCATAATTCTATGATACGTGAAATAATAAAGCTTAAAAAGTCACCAAGTTTAATGTTGGAATACTTTTGTTTAATGTTGGAATACTTTTGATATCGTATGTATTTTCAAATGCACTGTTTTTGTACTATTAATAGTATTATTATTACAGGGTTTACTGAATAGATGTCTGTAAATTTATATTAGCTATTCAGACTATTTCAGCGGATCCTCATAGATACGCTTTTATCGTGTTCTCCTGCCCTGCTTTATGGTTTACTTCAAAACATTTTGCCATTTAATGAGGAAGAATTTCTACATTTCTTATTTCTATGATTCAATTTTGGAGAACCCATTTTCTATATTTTTTTTGATATATCGTCCCTGAAGTCACTAAATTACCTATGTAATTTTTAATAACTTTTCAGGAAAGCTGAAAAACTGTTTAGTTTTACAGTTTCTTCGTTACTTCGCTAAATTTTTACAAATTTTCTTCGTTTATGAATAGGCTTAGTAACACAAATTATGTGTTGTATGAAAAATAATGAAATTTTTGGCGCGTTTTGGGGAAAATCAACGAAAGCTTTACATAAGTAATTTTGTGGAGCAATTTTTTGTTAAGATATTATTGTGCTTTTCTTTTTGCGGATTCTAAAGTTCATTTAAATATAAGTTTAAATTATCGAAGGAGGTATTATTAGTAATATATTGGTCAAATTTCAACTTCCTAAGATAATTGGAACATGCTATTAAACGATAATTTGTTGATGATCACAGAAAAATCTTCAAAAAAATTAAAAAAGAAAATTCACCAATATTAATGTTACATGAATCAAACGATAGCTGAAGAAAAATTAATGAACCCGTATTTCATGATTTTCAGAAAAAAGATTTTAAATAATATAAAATTAACGATTTACTAAAAATACCTGAACTCAATAAAGTGTGTCAATTTGTGCGAAGATAAAAAATGCAAGTGTACCCTTCTAAAATATAAGATTTATGTGTCTTAAACTAATTCCCAAAATATTAGGAATCAATTATTTCACATTCGTGAGCTGGACCAATTTTAAAGTACCTTCAAAAATATTATTTTCGATCAACACAACTTTTAATTTTTGATTAAAAAAAATCCAACATATAATAGGTATAATAGATGATATTGACAGCATGGTCTCCCCAGCTTTTTCCTGTTTTGATTATAAAAAAAAAATAAATTTTATAATAATCTGAAACTGAAAGACAGACAGACGGACAGATGTACACTTTCAGGCGGCAATATTAAATATTTTATGTTTAAATTTTAATATTACCAATTTCTCTAAGAATATTAATAATATTAACTTGTATGAAAAATTATTTACATAGGTAATTTTGTTGGAGCATTTTACATATGGTTTTACATAGGTAATTTTGTAAATCCTAAACTAGTCGAAATATCGACAAATGCTTTGGTGGTCATATGTATAATTAGTAAGGGATCTAAATGCAGCAATAAAAAAAATTTTCAAAATTTGTACATAGGTAATTTAGTCAGCGCAGGGACGATATAATAGCTAGACATATGATTGACCGGAGTCAAACAACTTTCTTAGGCGAATGCGTATATAATTTTTATGGATCATACCACTTTAATGTTATCCAAAAGTTCTGGGTTTTCTTTTTTGGAAGTGACGATATTCTGTGAAATTTCATCCACAAATACCTTATTCTCACTCCCTTATGAAGAGTTTATATAATATTATTTTAATAAAATTCGAAAATCTTAAAAAAAATATATGAACATCATTTTCCCTAATCGAAGCTAAACATTTGAAGCTGTTAGAATCTGGTGTGATAGTGATTAAAAAAAAAAAAAAAATCGACGAGGGAGGGCATTTACTCCTTGATAAAAAATTTACTCCTGATAGAAAAATCTGTCTCCGCACATTGGGGTAAAATGGGTCGAAAATGGTGAAATGTGATAACAATATTTAAATGATCATGTTTTATTATCATAGAAAAATCTTTTGATGGTGGGTATATTGATTTTGTCATTCCGTGTGTAACATATCGAAGGAAACATTTAAGACCCCACAAAGTATATATTTTCTGGGTTCTGGTTAGACTATGAGTCGGTCTAGCTATGTCCGTACGTCTGTCTGTTGAAAGCAGGATAGGGCTCGAACGGGGGACGAAATTCGGCACAAATATTTATCTTATACAAGGATTGTTTGGTATGAAAATGGGTAAAATCGGTTAATAAACAAAAAAGTTATGGGCTAAAAACTAGAAACACAGGGTGTCAGTTTCATACTTTTCTGCTGATATCTCTTAAAAAAAAAACCTCTACGACATTGAGATTTTGTATAAATAGTTTAAGGGTAGACATAAACTTGGAAACCAAAAATGGGCATGTTCCGCCAACTTTACCGCCCACCTCCTATATAAAGTGAAACTTCAACGAAATTGTGTTCAAATAGTTCAAGGACCAAATGGGCGTGGTCCGTCCACTTTACCGCCCACGTCCCATATAACTTAAAATTTAAAAAAGTTGATGGTGGGTATATAGATTCGGCCGAGCCGAATATAACATTCGCGCATGTTTTTTATTTATTAATTTTTAGAACTATAATATGTTTTTTTTGGCAGAATGGTAATGTCCGTCCTTCAGTCTATACATTTGGGTTAAATGGATCGAAAATGGCGCTTAATTCAGGGAAAGGTGATATCAATATTTTAATATTTAGATTTAGTTCTATTTTTTAACTTTTGCAAACATGCCAATTCAAAATCGTTTATTTCTTGACTAAATAAAGATATCGACAAATTATCTTTATTCGATGGACAATTTTGTTATTTAATAAACTACGAAAAAATATGATAAACTCGGAAAATTTGGGATATACAGTTAGGGACAAAACTATTTGTACACCCATGCATTTCGTATATCTTCAATAATTTATAAAGAATAAAAAATTATTATATGTAGTTTTAATTCAGGTCCATTTTTATTGAATTATTTGATAAAAAATAAATTAATATATAACACATTGTTAAAAAAAAGTACAATTTAAGTAAAAATCTTTGGGACAAAAGTATTTGTACATCAGTACTTTGTACAATTATTTGTACGTTGGACTCTTGTATGATGATTTTTTTAAATACCGTTATATTTTCTTCTTATTTTACAAAATAAGAAGTTGGTTTTAACGTTTTGAATAATAAGTACATCAAAAATGGGAAAGCGAAAAGAGTTGAGTTTGGATATTAAAAATTTAATTATTGATGAACATAAAAAAGGAAAATCTCTCCGGAATATAAGTAATTTAGTAAATTTGCAACATTCCACAGTACAATACATTGTAAACAAGTATAAAAACGGCGGATCTGTTGAAAATGTGCGTGAAGATATACGAAATATATGAGGTGTACAAATAGTTTTGTCCTTAACTGTATATGGAAAAGACTTGACCAACATCATGAAAAGTTGAGATTGTTGAAATTTCAAATGAATATACCTCGAAAAATACATAAGAGAAATAGTACATGCCAGCATCTTTTCTAAAGGATTTATCAAGGACTTTAAGGTGATATAAAAAAACTTGGAAATCGGGTAAGGAACAGAAATTCACAAGTGGCTCCGCTCCTGAAGCGTATATGGGAACCTATTTCTAAGCTCGAAGTGCTACTGTCCTTTGCTACGAATATGTAAAATTTAATGTAAATTCAACTTGTAATCGGTTCTGGCCCACTGTTTAATGTTTGACAAATATGTCTGCACTTAAGCTGTTTTTTATGAAATCAACAGGATTTAAAAAAAAAAAAAAAATAAAATTAATTTCAAAAGTGTAAAATAATGTTTAACTTTGATAGCTTCTTATACAGAAAAAAGCAGAAAATAAAATCAATCATCAAATATGTTATAATTTATTCAATTAACAGCTTTTTTAAATTTGCACCTTTCGCCAAAATGATTATATCAATTACTAAAAACTGGAAGAAATTAAAAACTGAAACAAATTTCCAATTAAAAAATTAATTAAATCAATTAAATGATCGAATGAATTAAACATTTAAATGAGAAATAAAATCTTATTTAAATTTGATTCTTATTTTAGTTTTATTTGAATATACATATTTATTAAATTTTAATACAAAATTAAACAATTATTTTAATTAAAAGATATATGGTAATGATTTTTTCTTTGAGATGAGAAAAAAAAAAAACACAACTTAGCTTGAAGATATTATCTGATATTGATACGTCATTTTGTTTATTTTTATTCGGTACCCAACTTTATTTAAAAAATTTTAATTTCAAAATTCAATTAATTGCCACTTTTGCAATAGTTTACCCCAACGTACTTCGTTAGGATTTGTAGGATGAACAGATCTATAAATAAGTCGATGTTTTGTTTTTTTTTTTACCACGTCTGGGAGCTTCAGAAAGCTATGGAAAAAGAAAAATGCTTAGAAAATGACACATAAATCTGATTATCTCCGCGATAAAAATTTCAAAGTTTGTAGGACGAAAAGCTTCAGAAAGCTCTGGAAACAGAAAAAATGTTTAGCAAATTATAAATGAAGATACTATTGCTTTATTACTCATTTCATATTCCGCGCAGATCAATTTGTTACACGATTCAGTGCAAACATAGAATGAAAAGTGAACATACAATTTTATTACTTTTTTGTTTTTCACTCAAATCACTCTCGTTTAAGAAACTTTACGTGGAAAGATATTCCATTATAAACTACAGAAGCTATACATATGTCACCTAAAAATATATTTCAAACAGTTCTAAAACAACTTTCAGTTTTCCGTTTTCGATCATAGCATAATCACTTATTTTACTGAGTTTTCGTAAATAAAATCAAATTATAAACATTTTTTAGTGGCAGTTCTCTTTTAAGTATTACAAAATATAAACTTCTGCAGCTAAGATTGTTATCAATTAATATGTTTTTAATTTTATGACAAATATATACAAATACAACATGTTAAGCAAAATTTTCCATTAAAAAATTATTACGTTTTTGCATAATTTAGCCATTAACATTAAAATATTGCATAAGTGTACTGGAACATGGGAAATCATATTTAATTTAAATAAATGCCAATCTCTAAAAATATTTCATCAGAATCTATTAATACATATATCGTATGTACATTAGGGTAGCCCAGTTTGTATGGGCAGAAGATATGGTATCGGCGTTCCCATCTCAAATAAAAATTTACTTCATTCAAAGATACCGTTTTTAAAAATTTTGGTCCTACCCTAATGTACATATGTATGTTTGTTCTTCATAAGTAAGACAAATGTCTGTGAATTATAATTTTAAAAATATAATTATAAAATAAAATTGTTAATTATTCCTACACATGTTGCTATAGCTGCTGTGATCTAAATTTAACAGTGTCAATATTTAACTATTGCATTAAAATTATGAAATATTCAATAATTTATCTATTCACACAGAATAAAACAGACACGCGGTACTTCGATAACAACACATTAAGTATTTTTGTTTTTATATTTTAGCGATATTTTCTTTAATTAAAACTCATTAATAGTCAATGGCACTAAACGCATTTACGTTCTTAATACCATTTTAAATAACAGCAATAATATACAAAAAAAGTTTCAATGTATAAAACCTAAAGTTTCGAAAAACCTTGAGAATTTTTTTGTATGAGTTCAAATATTTTAAATATTGATTTTCGTTTTTAATTTTTGTTTGGTACAAAAATTTACAATTCATTCAATATTTAAACCAATGAAGTACAAGTAAGTAAATGCTCGTACTACCGAGTACATACAATTCAATTCATTAAATATTTCAAGCTGAGAATATTTTTTGTTTGTGGTTGTTGCTATTATTGTAAAAAGTTTGTTAGATGTATTAATCTGTTTTTATTACGGTAAAATTTATACATTAGACAAATCTATAACATAATATGGATAATTTATTACACTTTTAAGAAACATAAATATTATTAAGTGTTGCTTGTTTGTTGTTGGTGTAAGTAGGGTTGCCAATATATAATTGTTTTAATTTTTATAAATATATATCATTTAAACCGCTGGTCATTTAAAATATTAAAAAAAACAATGACCCATAAAATTATAAAGCAAAAAAATTATTGCTCTATTTATCCACTTTTTATAAAAAACACTAATTGATTATTTAATCGGATATATTTACACTTTTCTTTTTATTAACTCACTTTTAATTAATAAATTAACAATAAAACAATTTAAAATATCATGCGCGAACTCAAAATTGCAAATTTAATGTTAATTTATGTTGTCTACCACAAAAGAATACAAAAGTAACTATAAAAGTTAAGTGAATATAAGAAAAAATGCCATAACGATGTGGCAGACATAACAATGATGATAAAAAGAAAAGAAAATCAGATAAGCTGATCAATATGTATGAATTCGTTGTATGTACAAACATAAATATTTATATATGTATCTGTTACAAAAAAGAAAAACTACTTATGTAGTTTATTAACCCTTCGTCATACAGATGTTTCAATTGTCACATTCGTAGAAAATATGGTCTGGCCAGACCAGTGCTGTAATTTTATATATTTTAATGGAAACTTTTATAATTTTTCTATATAATTACCTTTGCATAATTGTATTCTAGCATCACTACTGCATTGCTTTGCAAGATATAGAATTTTTCCATCGATACACTTCATGTTCATCTCCTTGTTTTGAGTCTACAAATGCATACAATTTTTCTTTTCAAACATTTGAGGTTTTGTCGGTATTACTGTCATAATACAAAACTTGAATGAATAGGTGAAAAGTAATAAAATAATATGTGTAAGCTGATGAGAACTCAGTTTAAAAGGTTTTAATAAAATAATATACAATATAAAAAGAACGGATAACATCGTAAAACTACATAATTTTCTATAAAAAACATAACTGGTCCAGCCAGACCATATTTGGTACGAATGTGACATGTACATCAATTTATCCTAATAACTATTCTTGTGTTAGCTTCATCGTTCTGGTTTTTTCACAGATTGATAGAAAACAAAATTGTAGGAGGGTACCTAAAATTTCAAGTCTCTAGCTTAATTAGAAATACATAAAAACAACTTTTTAATCTGCAATTGGTCTGGCCAGACCAGTTTGTAAGACGAAGGGTTAAAACTTTTCAGGAGAGTAGTTTATAGTTTTATATACAAAATAATTTATTATATTCCTTGCCACTTTGCTTGCCATGTAATGAGATAAGAAGCAAATATAATGGGTCTTTATTACTTTCACATTAGATGAATAACTCATTAATTTAACACGATGATGTCATTAGAGGCAACTACTTACTCTATATTATTACAGGTAGGCATTTCAGAAAGTCATTACTTATATGTCGTTACAAGAACTAATTACTTTGTAGCTATTCAATCACTCATTAATTTCAAAGTATTACAGAAGTCATTATTATTAAAATGAGTAGTAACTAGTTACATTATTGGTTACAAATAAGTACTGAAATATAGAAAATAAAAAGCTGATATATATTTTTTAATTTATTTATTTAAAAATATGCAGAAATCAGGATTTGACATACTATTTCATACCATAGACTTGGGTTAGTTGTTGAAACGCATTCTTGTGGTCAGTGCCGAAGTTGAATAAAATACCGTACCTCATTTACCTGCTCACTGCAATCACTACCATACCTGGAACTTCAACAACAATCGCATCTGGGGGACATTTGTATGTACATTTTACATGAATGTCTTTTTAGGAATTCCCCAAATCTCTGTAGAAGCCCTCGGCTGAAAATTGTTAAGAGTTTAATACGTTTAACAAATTGTCTCAATATAGGCAATACATTTTTCTTACCTTTATGTAATTGTATTTCCTAAATTGCAGTCTCTTAAAATTTGTCTAGATATTATAAATTTGTGCCTAATACAAAAATAACAATACAAATTAATGGATATTTTTTAATAATATTCAGACACTTACCTCTTTTGAACGCTAATAATTGACCAATAGTCTTGTTAATTATAGGAAATTGATTTTTGTAAACATTAGAAAAAAAAAATTTACATTTTCTTGAATTAATTTTTTCTTTTTTTATGTCAAGAATTTTTAATTTTGAAAAATTTGACAAACATGTTATCAGACACAAAAATTTATTTAGTACACAAACCAGTAAAATTAAATGAATAATAGCAGTATTCTTCGTGACTTTAACAAGTAGTTAATGTATTTTCATGTTTTACCCACTCTTAAAATAAATATATAATTTTTATAATATAAATGAAAAGTAACATTTCCAAAAATCTGATCTTATGTAATTGATTACATATCAAGTTAAAAGTAAGTAGTTACAAATATACTTTCATGTAATGAAGAAAGTATGTTGTTATCATTGAAAAGTGTCTACATCCATAACCAAATTTTTGCTGGGATTACTGGCTTATCTTAGTGAAATAATATTTGTTTTTACTGATTTTTTTGTTAAATTTACTTACATAATTTTTTGAGTATGTAATAGTTCCTAAGATATATGTACAATTTTTAATCTTTTGTTGTATGGGGGATATCATTTCCCCTGCTTCTATCCATTGCATTTTCATTTTAAATTTGGTTGGTTTTGATAGAGATATTCCCGCCTAATTTTAAAACGTTTGCTTTGATAGTATTTAAGTTATCTAATAATTAGTATTTTATTTGTATAGGGGGCTATCACTCCCCCTAGACATATTCGCCCCATTTTAATTTTAGTTATGTAAATTAATAATAAAATTATTTACACAAAATCTAAGAACTTTATTTGTAATAGTTCTGGAGATATGTATGTGATAATAAAAATTTACTTCGTATGGGGGCTGTCATTCCCCCAGTTCTTATCGAAAAATAAAGTATTCTATTTACTTTCCAGTATTACAGAATGATACCGATAAGAAAATCGGTCCCGAGGTTGTTTTATAGCTTTTTAATATGTTTCCCAAATCGGCTCAGGTTTGTTTATAAGCTACTTCCAATATCTACGGACTTGAAAACTCCAGAAACGTGAATAAAATAAATATAAAAATAAAAAATAAAGTTTTTGCTACAGCCGGTTTAGAGCGGGACTCAAAGGGTTATATATACACATGAATCGGTGTTCATTAGATTACCCATGAATACAAAATTTTTGATTTTACTTGCTCCACCGGCAGTTTCTGGTAGATGGGGCTATAAAAATAATATGTGTGCAAAAATTGGGTCGATCGGTCTTAAACCGGCCAGTCGACTTTGACCTTTGTCCTAAAACAAGGCTTAAAAGTAACTAATATCTTTATTGCGCTATAACTCTTTAATTTAACATTTTCTGATAAAATACTATATAAGCTTTTCGATTCAGAATAAAATGCAGAAATTTTTGATATTTAATTTTTTAGCCTACTATGACCTGTTGTGATGTTATAAGCAATTAAAGTAAAAATTTGTTCATGAACTTTTTTTTAAAAGCCCTGGTTTTAATATGGGCTTAGCCTGCTAGAAACGGTTTTTATTATTTTGTAGAACAGGATTTGTAGTTTTTATAAATCGATAAGTTTTATCACATTTGCTTAATATATTAGGGTAGATGGACCAAAATCTGAGTTTGAGGTATCAATTTTTTTATTTATTATACAAATATTGGAACTAAATGTAGGGTGTAGCATAAAATTTTGAATAATTTCAGAGAGTATTTTTAAATAGTTATCGAATTAAACTGCTACTCGAAATTTAGGTGTTGCCGATTAACCAAAAATTGTAAAAGTTGACATGTTAATATTTTTACATATAAACAACTTTTTTATATCTTTTACCTTAAAAATCGGAGAAGTATCTTAAAAACATAAAATTTTTTTAACAACAGCTCGCAAAAAAGGTAAGTAATTATGTGTAATATTAATAAAAATGTTCATTATTACTCGTAAAAATTTTATATTAAAACAGCAAGTAATGATGAGGAATTTCAAAATGTAGAGTGGAAGTAATTAGTTTATAAAACCTTGTATTTGAGTAAATATTTAAATACCATGTATGTACTTCTTTATAAATACATTGAAACTGAGATCAAAAATTACAATGTAACTGTTCAAGACAATGTATTACGGAAATAAAAAGGTTTGCTTTTAATTAACCTTTATGATGTCATGTACCCTCAAAAGAGGTAAATTATAAAATAAATTGCATAATTATTCCTTTCTGAAAGAAAACTAAACAGCGACAGACAAAAAATACATCACATGGAATCGGAACAAAACTAAATTCCGTTATTCTATGAATTTAACTCATATAAGTTAGTTCTTTTGAAAATATATTTTTATTTATTTCCAAGCTATTGTAAGAAATGTTATCTATTTTTAATATATATCACCGATTTTTAAGGTAAAAGAGATAAAAAAGTTGTTTATATGTAAAAATATTAACATGTTAACTTTTACAATTTTTGGATAATCGGCAACACCTAAATTTCGAGTAGCAGTTTAATTCGATAACTATTTAAAAATACTCTGAAATTATTCAAAATTTTATGCTACACCCTACATTTAGTTCCAATATTTGTATAATAAGCAAAAAATTGATACCCCAAATTCAGATTTTGGTCCATCTACCCTAATATATTAAGCAAATGTGATAAAACTTATCGATTTATAAAAACTACAAATCCTGTTCTACAAAATAATAAAAACCGTTTCCAGCAGGTTAAGCCCATATTGAAACCAGGGCTTTTTTAAAAAAAGTTCATGAAAAAATTTTTACTTTGATTGCTTATAACATCACAACAAGTCATAGTAGGCTAAAAAATTAAATGTCAAAAATTTCTGCATTTTATTCTAAATCGAAAAGCTTATATAGTATTTTATCAGAAAATGTTAAATTAAAGAGTTATAGCGCAATAAAGATATTAGTTACTTTTAAGCCTTGTTTTAGGACAAAGGTCAAAGTCGACTGGCCGGTTTACGACCGATCGACCCAATATTTGCACACATATTATTTTTTTAGCCCCATATACCAGAAACTGCCGGTGGAGCAAGCAAAATCAAAACTTTTGTAAAATCCATACATTTTATGGGTAATCTAGTGTTCATACATAACAATTTTTCTTTGAACACAATTCTGAGTTTGTAGGTAAGAATGAAGAGGCAATACTAAGCTTTACATTCTCTTTTCCTCTCTCGAAGTCAGAATTGCATTAAGAAAATTTGCTGTATGGGAACTTCTACTAAATTCCAAATGACATTATTTCTTGAAATATTTGTTAGGTTTTTTTACCAAATTGATGCAGGAGAGTTTTGGTTCTATAAAAGATATTGACTTCAATCTAGCTGTATATAATTAAAAATTATGCCAGCTAGAAGAAGTGTATAACTGAAGTAAAATGTTTGTAAAAAATTGGTTTTTGGAGAAACTATAAATGTTTGACCTCTAAACAGCATACGGTTTGCAGAACTAGTCTTTGGTATTTTAAAATATATAGGCTAAAGTCAAAATTTTGATTTAATAAATGTTAATTTATGGACAGTTTGTACTTACTACTGTTAAGTGCTTGGGCTTGTTTTTAATTCTAAAATCATTTCTGAAAAAATACCTTTCAGAAAGGAATAAAATTATAACGAGGGGTACTATTTATATTTTGCAAAACCTCAAAACTACGTAACTTACGTCAGATCTGACAACTAAATCAAAAAATATGTTGCTTTTAAGGTCTTATTCTCTCAAACATTTTTTTATATGAGGACTATTTCTGTAACGTAAAGTTACTTAAAAAATTACATTCGCAAAAAAATTTAATTCTACACAGAAAACGTTTTTACATGGCTGGAACGAATTTTTACATAAACTTTATGAATTTTACATACAAATTTATTCCCAAAACTTTTTCATTATAAGTATAAAATTTTACATAAATATAATGAAGGTGAACATGACTTAATTTGTTTTCATTTTTATTAGCATTTGTATATAAGAACATGAAATAATTTCGTTACTTTAATTGCTTTATGGTTTTATTTTTATTATAATTTTACTTAAAAATAATGTTTCTTCAAAGCTTAAAATCATAAAAAAAAAATTATAAAAAGTATAAAAGCACCAGAAAAGATATTACTGTCATGAATACTTCTCAAGGATATAATAACGTTCTTTTATTGTATTATTGTTTTATACGTTTTCGCAAAATATAATAGGCACCCCTTGTATATGTTCATATACAAATTTTTGTTTTTTTTTTTTTTTGTCATAATTTTTGCAATTTTCAATTTCAAAATCGTTTATTATTGGAGCAAGAAGAGATACATATATATTTCTAAAAAATTTCGTTTCTGCCCAATATGCATTAGCATAGATGGACCCTTGTAAAGGGGCTAAGTTACCCAGGAAAAATTAATATTTTAGACACTTACAAAATGTGTCTAAAATATTAATTTGAAAATTTTACTTTAAAACATCAGAGTTGGGGGTAGTGCACTAAATTTGCAGTTTTCACAAACCCTTAGTGAGAGTGCAAAATTTTTAACTACAATCTTTACTTTTTAGTGGTGGGTTGAAAAATATCAGCCTCACTCAGCATAGTGGTAGTGAAAAAATAATTTGTTCCACTAAAATTAATTAGTGATAGTTAAATTTTTTTCAGCTCAAGCCTAGTGCAAGATTTTTTTCTTCACTAAATACTTTAGAAATTGTTCACTAAATTAAAAGATGACCAAATGTTTTTTTTTTTAACTTTCTTCTCTAAATACAAAATTACGACTAACTTCAATTTTCAGAAACCAATTTTAAATTTAAATTTTCTTCGGGAGACCAACATTTTATCTCTCTAACTTTAGGCGTTCGGTCTGTGGAATGATGAATTAGTCAGTAACGTTACTCGTTTATATATGGATGTCTCAATATACACAAATACGTTTATAATATTTCCAAAACACACTAAAAGAAATTCTAAATTATGTAGTGTTGTTACACAGAAAAAAAATATCATATATATATAATACATTTTTACATAAAATTTATGAACTTAACATTCAAATTTATTCCCAAAACTTTTTATTTTTTTTTTATGAAATTGTTCATAAATATTATAAAGTTAGATTTGAAATACTTTTGTATTAATTTTTCATTCATATTAAAAATTTGGTAATAAGTGGAATGAAACTTTTTATAATATAAATGCATAACATGCATATGCATATTATGCATTTTTAATGATTTTTTGTCCATAATAAAACAAATTTTATTTTTTAATATATTATTTATTAAATAAAATAAATTATTTTTATATCATTATATAGTTGTTACAAAAGCCATATTATTGATATTATATATTTTTACAAAGTTTTTTAATTAAGTTTTTTAATTAATCCCCAAGAAGCTAATAATTTAATCCAAAAATTAGGAGCTTCTTGGGGATATTTGATTTTAAAATTAAGCACTATTTTGAAGCAAATACCTATAGCTCTTACAAAACTTGTGAAAGGGTATTTTACTTTATGAAAATAAACGTATAATTCTGCAAATTCTTCCATTTTACCGATTACTTAAATAAAGGGTATATCCATAGGTTTTGATTTTAAAAATGTTATTTTTTCTTGTAATTCGTCTATATTTGCAGCAATTATAACAAAAAAAGTTTTGTGAATCGGCAACTGTAAAACTTTTCCTAATTTTTTTTCCCTTTTTTAAAAAAAAATCTGTGTTAAACCAGGCTTGATAATATTATGCAAACACCAAAATAATATTAGGTTCTTTGAATCTGAAAAATTTATTAAATTTTATTATTCGATAATCGCGAAATATATATGTATGTATATCAGTAATATATTTTACCTTCAGACATGTTACTTTTTATATTATTAAAAACATGGACAACGGCAATCAGCTTTGGAAGTTTTTCTTTAAAACGTCTTCTATTTTAATATAAAATAATGCCCATTTAGAATATATGTATATGGTATAGAGACGTCCTCTTTTGGTTGTTCTGTAAAATGCCTAAATAATTAAACATACATATTAGTTAGTGCAAACTAAATATCCGTACTATTTTTTCAGAAGGAAACATCATAATTATTTATTCCAAAGCATTGCTTTCTTTCAATATGAAATGTGAATGGTTTCATAGATGTAGCTTCCAGCAAAATTTATAAACAGTAATGCTTCAGGTAATAATCTAGTAAAAGTTGTCCATTTTTTAAATTTATCAATATAAAATTTAAATCAATATTGACCAGACCATGTTTTTGGTATTGTTATTTTTTGAATAGCAATTGAGGTAACAAAGACTATATTGATACTGCTTTTCCATTCTTCTAAATGATGTTCAAATGAAATACATTTTCCAATAGAAACTTCATTTAACAACTTTAATACTGAAATAAATATCTCTTGATCTGTAACTATCAAAATAATCAGAAAAGTATTTTAATTAAATTACTAAAAATACTTATCATTGTTATGTTCATTTTCTTGTCCAGTAGTCGTTAATTTTTCTGTGTAGTCTCTACATTTATCTTGCAATTTTGGTTGGGTTGATTATCATTAGCTTGCAGATTTTTTGAATAACTTTTCGTGGGATTCAAATCGTAATTTTTTAGATGTTTTTCGAAGCTTTGTAAATTATTAAGAACTTGTGAATA
Source organism: Protophormia terraenovae (assembly GCA_951394005.1). Taxonomy (NCBI): domain Eukaryota; kingdom Metazoa; phylum Arthropoda; class Insecta; order Diptera; family Calliphoridae; genus Protophormia; species Protophormia terraenovae. The sequence continues at coordinate 104,719,186 of OX596076.1, read as the reverse complement.
GTTAATATTTGGGCAGAAATATTTCTCCCGTGTTTTCGTATTTTTTGCACTTATAAATTTGTATAATTTATAATTATTTTAAATTGAAAATTAAAAAAAAAAAATAAAAAATAATAATAATAAAATAATAATAAATAACATTTGTTTTAAAGCTTTCTAGATTTCAAAATTTGTATATGAAGAAAATTATATATTTAATATTTTTGTTCATACATATTAGAATAAGAATCTAATGAAATTTAATTCATATTATATATTACATAATGTTTTCTGTGTATAAAACGATTATAAGTTTGATAATTACCATCATAAATTAATTCAGTGAGTTCTGATTGATTGGAAAAATGTCATGATTATATTTAGTGAAAAAAAATTATTTGCAGCTTATGTATAGTGACTGCTTCACTCATACTAATGAGTGAAGTGCACATTTTTTCACTACCACTAAATTTAGTTATAGTGAAAAAAATTGCAATATCACTAAAATTTTTTAGTGGTAGTGAGGAAATGTTTCACTATAACCATAGTGGTGGTAAATAGTTAAAATTCAAATTTTTTCCATTACAGTGCGATTTAGTGAAAAGCTGAATGCACTCACAGTTTAGTGCACTACCCCCAACTCTGTAAAACATTTAGTTGTGGCAAAATACGTTTTTGAAACATTTTTAAATGAACCTGGCAATCTTTAAACCAAATTTTCTCATTTAATTTGTATTAAACAAATTGAAAACAAAGACTAGATAAATTATTTAAGTATTTATTTGCTCAAAAGATAAATTATTTTTAAAATATTGTCTGGGCTTTAACGACAAGACAATAACTTTTATGCTAATTATTTTTAGTTGTTTTGATTTTTCGTCATGTTTGCTAATAACAACAGTATATACATAAGTGTCTTAAAAATTAGAAAGAAGTAAAAAAACTGCAAAGATTTGTCTAACAATTCATTTGTTACTGTGATTGATTTGTTATACGAAAGTTTGATTTATATTGGACAACATTATGTAGCTGTTATGCATTTATATTTATTACTATTATTTTTTTTTGTTATGAAAAGTAAATAAATTTGTTAATAAGAATATATTTTTTCAATGAAATCTTAATCTCTGTAGATAACACGCTTTATAACAATTAAATTATTGTCAGAATTTATATTATTTTTCTGTAATATTTATAGCAAGGTTATATTGCAGAATAACAATTGATAACGGAAATAAAATATTTTAATTATTTTATAACGCGTAACACCTTTCGAAAAAAAAAAAAAAAATCACAATATGATCAACGAGGATGTTAAAAACAGAATAAAATTAATTTTTAGCACATTTTAGAAGGTAGTTAATTTTTTTTTTATTAATGTAGAAATTAATTTTATGCTTAATTGTTGTGACCTAGAGCACAAGATACATTAATATAATTATATTTTATAGAACAATTGGTTACTTTGCAGCTTCAATAATCAGGTTGCAATGTAATTTGTAAATAATATTGAAACATTAAAATAAATATAAATAACTAATTACGCTAATCGGCAAAAAATAAAAAAATAAATATTTTTACTTTATTAAACTAAATGGAATTTGAGCACGAATCTGCTTACAGTTTTGATTTTTAAAGTCATGATTTTATTAAGTGGCATGTCTAATATTTCCGCATTAATAAGACAATTGCGCGACTATATTTTATTGTTAGTGTTTTAATTAAAACACTAAGGGCCGTTATTATAACCTACCTATAAGGTATCAGATAGTTAAAGGCAAGATAAACTAAAGTGAACGATAAAGTGAGCTTTATCTACTTATGGTTATTACAACTTGGTTTTAAGGTAAATTTTATAATTTTGATAATACGGCAATATCAAAGCAAAAACCGATTACTTTTGGTCACTTAACGTAGTTGCAACATGTACTATTTGAACGTAACTGCCACTAATGGAAATATAAACAAATAAAAAACAAAGAAATTTTTAAAATAAATGAGTTTAAACTAACTAAAAGACAACGCCAGAGCAAATATAAATATAGACAGACAAATTACTAAAAACTACAGCGGAATAAATATGATTTTATTTATTTCTTTTATAAAGCAGAAAATATGGCAGCTCTGAATACATAAACCTTCCGATAAAAGTTAATGGTCAGACGTTCTTACCTTTAGCTTATTGCTCACTTTTGGCTTAACTTATACTTATAACAACCAAAAACATTTAAAGTGAGCGATAACATCCTAACTTTAGTTATTGGAAAGTTATAATAACGGGCCTAAAAGATGCAAACGGAAATTGTATTCCGTTCGTCTAACATTATTTTTATCCGCTCACTTCTTCAGAAAATCACTTTATCGGACTTAAATCGCATTTAAATGTAAGTATCAAGTCAAGATTCGAAGCAAATAAGCTTTTTTTAACCCATTTCTGACCACTACCCGATTCCGTTGAGATAACTTTACGAATTTTGGCACAAAGCTTGTTTTTGTAATTGTGATAACAAATTAATAATATTAATTAAGTATCTATGATAAAGCCAAATTTTTTAAATTTGTCATTTATATTTAAATTCATATAAATGTCAGCGTCAACATAATATTCTGTATTCTTATGTTTTATTTTACACTTAGTACAAGTATCGGCTCTCATCTAGCCACAGGTCTATCGATTTTTCGCCGTTTTTAGATTTTTTGATGCTTAATTTGGACCTTTTTTGGATTTTTCAATAGAAATCCCGCTAATCCCAAAAAGCTTTCAAAAATGTCCAAAAATGGGATTTTTTAAGTTTTTTGAAAAACGATATCAGGGAGCAAAAATGTCTATTACCAAAAAATTAAAAACATATCAATATTTGTAAAAACTATAATTATTTTTTAATTCCAGCTTTGCGATTTGAGAAATTAAGGCAAAATTCGGAAAATTATAAAAAATGGGTAAATTTTGAGAGACCCTGGTTCACGCAGAATTAAAATTTTTAATTATTTTTTTCCTTTACACAATTCCTTATAAAGTAATCTTTCAGAAAAGTATAAATACTATATATGTTACTTAAGAAATTTTTTTTATAACTCAAAAAGAACGTAACTACCTTTTTCGTAAAAAAAAACGAAAAATCAATTTTTTTTTTTTTTAATTCAAATTCAAATACATATAACTTTTGATTCCGTAAAGATTTTGTCAAAAAAATTTTTTAAGCACAATTTTAATAAAATATTTGTTGTTAATAAATTAAAAGATATTTCAAGAAAATCGAGTGATTTTTGGACCCGCTATAGCGAAAAAACTTTACCAAGATAGGTCCAAAAATAAAAATTTTAATTTTTGAAGCCAAATATCTCTTAAACTAAAAGAGATAACCTACACATACGACAATGTTTTGTGTAGATAACGACTAGCAGAATCCCCTCATATAAAAATCTTTTAAATCGGCTGAGATATAACGAATCTGGATCGTTTTAAATTTTTTGAACACGCGAGGTGTCCAACTTTAGGACCCTCTGGACCAGCCCCCGTTATGCTTAAAAGGTCCAAGCTCAAAACTTAAACTCCCCTACACCTCTACTAACACTGTCTGAAATCGGACCAGCCGTTTGAAAATTCCAGATTTATTTCCATTTTATTTTTGAAACGGGACACTATGCGTTGTTGAAAAATAAATTACATTAATTAATGTAAGATGAAAGAGAAATATATTACCACTTGATTGTAGGTATACATGGATATTTGAACTTAACTGTGAATAAAATCAAGATTTGTGCATCAGTTGGATGATACATGGTTTATTTTATTTCTTAGCTCTACTAGCTTTATGTTAAAGATAAAAAGAGAAACATTTTTTTGCGTTTTCAATCTAAATAACTCCGATTTTCATTTATACAAATCGTACACACTGTTCTTGAGTTAAGGTGAAATATACTCCTGTATTGGCTTTATTTTGGCGAAATATTAAGCGGATTGCAACTTAGCCATAGACAGCTTTACCGTTGTGAATTTTTAAAAAGTGTCCAAAAAAGGGGATTTCAAAATAAAAAGTAGCCAATTTTTCAATCCAGTCCATGTTCATTAACTTTATTATTATTTTTAGTTACTAACAGCTTCAGTTCATTTGGAAATACTCCGCGGTTTTTTATATCACTGCACTGTAACAATCTCAAAATGATTAATTTATTTGTTGAAATTGATATGTAATGGGTCTATATATTTCAATCAACTTAGTTTCTCACCATTTAGCACATAGTCTTAAAAAGTCGCCATTTAAAAAAGGAGTCAAAAAAATGACCAGACTAAAGTCGGTAACACTGGCCATAGATATGTGTATTATATTTTAAATAATGTTCTCAGTAATATGTTTTGCAAAATATGGCGAAATATTAAGCAGATTCAAGATACACATAGTCCAACTATTCGTCTTTAGCCAATGATTTTTTGCCCACCAGTGTTATTTGTAATTTAAATTATAAAATATTTGAAATATTTCAGTGTTTATTTTGCAACTTAGCCATGAATATGTATATTATATTTTAAACAATTTTCTTATTAATATTTTTTGTAAAATAATCAACTACTTATTTGAGAATTATCGTTTTTCAATTTATTTTTTAATTACTTATAAGTTGTACAAATAATTTGTTTAAATAATGCACGATATAATTTAACTTTTTTTTTTTTTGCATTTTAAAATGACTAAAATATAAACATGAACGCAAAAAGACTAATGTCTTCTAGGTTGTATTAAAAAGCAATAAGGAAGGTGATGATCGTTAGTCATATATTTTTAGTATTTTCAGCTAAGATTTAAATTGGAAAAAAAAAGTCTAACATTTTTGCTGCTCTAAATCTCAAAATAATTGTAAACGAAATGTGCTTGTACTTGGTCTACTCTGTATTTACCTTTGATGCATAATTTATGTATATTGTTGAGTCATTAAAAGTTTTCTAAGACTTAAAGCAAATTAAATTTATTGCCATTATCATTATGAAAACCAAAGAAAGTAACAAAAAAGTTTGTGCAATAACACTGGAAAACAAAAAAAAAAAAAAAAAAATGTGGACTAGATGGAATTGCGCATGCTTAACTCGAATCTGCTTTCAGTTTTTTCCCATCAGGTCGAGATTTTTTTTATGGGCGTGTCTAATATTGCCCCCTAAATAAGCCGATTACTCGAGTATATTTCACTATAACTCGAGAACGGTATGCACGATTGAAATAAATAATACACCAAAATATGTGGAATAAAATTGTCTTTAAGCCGTTCTACTAACAAATCTAAAATCTCAATAGACCACCTATTTCTGTTTCAAGAAAAAATATTTTTATTTTTTTGCCTATCACTGCATTGTTACGCAATTTTATGTATAAATGGGTATTTTTACTTAACTGTAAATAAAATCATGATTTGTGTATCAATTTTGAAGATACATACCTTATTTTATTTGCAACATTACTAGCTTGATAAACTGTTACATTTTTGATGTTTTAAATTATTAAAATAAATTTTAGTAACAAAAAAAATCTAAAATTTTGCATAAAAATTATTATTATTTTTTTTTTTTTTGGCATTTATTTCAAAATAACTTTTTTTTTTTTATTTTTTTTTTTTATTTTTAAAATCCTTTTATTCAATTTATTTCTTTTGAAAATTACATTACATTTTATGAGAATTTACATTAGTATTACAACAATTGAGTTAATTAGGCTTTGCCTTATAATATACATATACTATATATAATATTTATAAATATCACAGGTTAGGGAAGAAAAATTAGGATTAAAAACCCTTTATAATGATCTCAATTTAAGAAGATTTAAAAATTTATATAAAAATCTAAAAGAAACAGCTCTTGTATAAACTTTCAATCGAAAGTGCAAGGTGTTCTTTTTTATTGTAAATTTCTAATAATATCATAGGTTGACTGTTGGCATCGTGAATCGAATGCCAATGTCAAGTCTGTCATTACCGCAGTTATTGTCTTATGACCAAAAGTGTTGTGAAGTCTATTTGTAGAGAATCTCCAATTTAGATTGTGTATTATCTTAAGGTTTTTGTTTTGTATTATCTGAAGTTTTCTTATATGCGTTTTTGCTACTTTAGGAAACCATGCTGGACAACCATATGTCATGATAGGTCGTATACACCCTTTGTATAGCAAGATTTTATTTTTTAAGTTTAAAACGGATTTTTTATTTAGTAATGGAAACAGTGCTCTACCACATTTGATAGCTTTTTCAGTTACGTGACTGACATGATCTTTAAAGGTTAATTTTTTATCATAAATGACTCCTAAGTACTTAATCGAATTTTTTATTTCAATTGTAGCACCTTGTATTATTAAAGGAATGCTAGGTATACGCTTAGGTGATTTGTTATACGGAAAAATTATAGCCTGCGTTTTTTCGTTATTTATTTTAATTTTCCATTTTGAAAAGTACTTTGCAGCACATATTAAAGAGTCATTTAGTCGTTTGATTATTGCGTTAGACAATTTCCCACTACAAATTAAAGCACTATCATCTGCATAGAATGCCGCTTCGTTGCTTTTTTAATAGTAATATCCGATGTGTAAATTGAGTATAGCGTTGGTGAAAGGACAGATCCTTGAGGAAGTCCTGCTGGTATTTTTCTTGGAGTTGAAAAGGTGTTATCAATGCATACCACAAAAGATCTATCAGACAAATAATGTTTGATGATTTTTTGTAAGTATAGTGGAAATCCAAATTTGTTGAGTTTGAAGACCAGACCGTCGTGCCACACAGTGTCAAAAGCTTTTTCAATATCCAGGAATACAACACCAGTGCTTTTCCTATTTAATTTATTATTTTCTATAAAATTCATTACTCTTTTTATTTGGTGAACTGTAGAGTGTTCCTTTCTAAATCCAAATTGTTCCTTGTTTATTATATTATGTATTTGCAAAATTACCAGCTTGATGAACTGTAACATTTTTGATGTTTTAAATTATTAAAATAATTTTTTTTGGGCATTTATTTCAAAATAACTTCGAAACTATTGAGCACATAAAAAATAAAGATTTGATGATTTAAAGATACTTTTAGTACGCGTCTTTTGGTGTATCACTTATGTCAATCGTACTCACTGTTCTTGAGAAATGAGGAAATATACTACAGTAATGGCCTTACTATGGGCGAAATATAATAAAAAACATCCAAACCTGATGGAAAAAAAACTGAAAACAAATTCGTGTTTAGCACATCAAAATACATTAAGTCCAACTATTCGTCTATGGGGTAGGATTTTTTTTGCTGACCAGTGTAATTTGTGCAACCCACATTGAATTTTATATCATTGTTAGATATGCCACCAATTTTAAATCTCAATTTTCCTATTATTTAAATAATTTAATGCAATATAATAATATAATATTTATATAATAGTATATTATAAAAATATTATTAACTAATAATTTGTTTATAATTTTATAAACTAACAGTACTTTTTATTTTAATAAGCAACAGGTATAATTGGCATGAAAATATTTATTTTTCGCCTATTTTATGCAATTATATTTAAATCTCTTTTCTCTTGTTTTATCTCAAGTGGCATCATTTGAAATAAATCTTAGTTTTTATTCATGTTGTGTTAAAACAAAAATAATAAATAATGGTATAATTTAAGCCAAATTCATTTAAAATTTCATGGAAAAATTAAAATACTTGTTTACACTTAGTGAAAAATCGAATATTTGTAATCCAAATATTTTCATTGACTATTTCAACATGTCTAAAATTATTTATTGAAAGCCTTTCTTAACAGAAAACTAATATTTAATGGCTTATATTACATGAAATCCGCCTGTTTGTTTTGATGGCAAACCAAAAAAATAAAAAAAAATAAAATTAAAATTGGAAACATACGTCTTCCAAGATGTTATTTAAAGCTATTGAAGGAAAGCTGCAACAGGAAGTTTTATAAACAAAAAAAATCGCTAAGAAATGTTGGTGTACAAAAAAATATAATATAATATAATATATAAACACGCTTATACCTTGTTATTGTCAATTATTTAATCAGCTTCATTAAACTAATGTAAAAACACAAGACAAACTAAATTTTCGTTTCGTTTCGTTTTTTTTTTTTTAACATGCAACAGCAACAAACACCAGAAATATTTTTTATTTTTAAATTTATTTTATAAAACTACCTCAAATGAAAATTTTTTCCTTTTATTGTTATTGAACTTGAAAAAGTTTAACTGGTCAAATTGTTTCACCTGTACTTCCTCCTATTTCATTTCCATTTTTTTTAGAGTCTACTATGTCTCATCAATAAAAGTTTGTTTTCACATTTGTTTTCCCCAATTAATTTTAAATCTGTTATATTGTATTATTTTATGGATTTAATGAAAATAGAAAAGAAAAAGAGGTTTGACAACAACACTGTATGTCCCACCATTAATAAATCAGGGTACTTAAATTATCAATACTCTGGTTTTATATTAGCAAATTATTCACAGGGATTTCAAATTTAGTATAATTTGAGAAGAAAATACTCGAAAATTTTCCTGGGTTTGTATTTATGTTTAGTGGAAAATATCATAGAGATTTTTATAGAATTTGTGTAAAATTAATATATTTAATTTCTGATTGCACATCGCCGCTAGTAAAAGCTTGTTTAGTTGCATAATTTTTTAAAAATAAAAACTACAAAGATACAAAATCTGTTATAAAATATTTTATAATAATTGAATTTTTTCTTATTTTTTGTTTGTTTTATGGAATTTAATCAAAGAGACTGCAAGTCTACAGCCTGATTATAAATGCTGCACAGTGGGCTGAAACGCAACATTTTTGGTGATAAATCTGTATGAAATGTAGAGAAGAGTTGTAGTTAAGAAGACTCATCTTGTAATCACTCTGTGATAACACGAAATAAACTACAGAGTGTCAAAATTGGTTACCTCCTTTTACAAGATTTAAATCGATTTGACACTAAATTGTTTTCCGCCAGGCCAGAAACGAATGTAGGAGTGCAGATTTTATGTTTTGGAAAAATGTTCACGTCTATACGATTTACTTCGGAATATATTATAAATTTTAGAATGTTTTTTTTTTTTTTAACAATTTTTATCTCATATATCTTAGAACTTATTCCCGACAAATGAAATAAAGTCATAAATATATTTTTAACCGTAAGAGAAACAGGAAGAAAGCTTGTTTTTATTTTCTTTATCTTGCCAAGCGCTTTAGAGAAATACAGTGTTGTGCAATATTGTATATTAAATATTTTCTCTTCGATTTAAAACTATTAAAAAAAATTCTCTTAGGAATTTTTGGTACCGTTATTTTTGATATTGTCAATACTAAAAATAATGGGTATTTTTAAGAAGTTTCTTTATTTCCTTTATGCTCTTTCGTAAACATTTTAAGAAAAGTTAATATATAATTTGTGCAAAATAATAGACTTATTTTAAAGGATTATATTTTTTTTTTTTTTTTTTAATTTACCTTATAATTTGGATAAATTTCCTGAAAATAATTAAATGTAAGGTAAATGAAATATTATTGTTGAAAAAATATTATAAAATAATATTATTTTTACGAAATGGTGGGTCGTAATGTACATAGCACTCCTTAAGAAAGGCGAATAGTGAAATAATTACGTGACCAAGGAAAAACACTTGATTTTATTGCGGAATTGCTTGGAAGGTCTCATCATTTCGTAAGAAACGCGATCAAGTGGAAGCCATCAAAAGAAACACGTGGTAGACCTTGCAAAATAAACGCTACCACGGATTCACAGATAGCTCTTCTAGTGAAGAAGCAGCCATTTCTATCTTCAAAAGCCATTTCTGAAGAATTAGGTAACATAATTAGTGCTTCAACAGTCGGACGAAAACTTTTAGAGAAAGGTTTGCCAAGTAGAATCGCCAGGAAGTTACCATTTTTAAGCTCAAAAAACAAAAATTAAAAATAGTGAAGTTGATAATTTTAAGAACATTTTATGGAACGACGAGACAAAAATTAACTTGTTCGGGTTAGATAGTCACAGAAATGTTAGATGACCAAATGGAAAGGAACTAGATGATCGTTATACAAAAAAGATTGTAAAACATGGCGGAGGAAGTAGTATAATGGTGTGGGGTGAATTTTGTTGGCATGGTGTTGGCCCTCTTTATTAGATCACAAAAATAATGAACCAAGAAATGTACCGTGATATTTTGAAGGATATTATGCTACCCTATGTGGAGAACAATATGCCACCAGAATGGACTTTTCAACAGGACAATGATCCTAAGCACTCCTCAAAATTTGTTAAATCTTGGCTGAGTGCTAACAATGTATGTATCTGTTTTAGAATGGCCTTCACAGTCACCGGATCTAAATCCTATTAAGAACCTTTGGGTTGAACTGAAGAGAGGTCTAGATGGGAAGACATTTCGGAATAAAAATCAACTTTGGAAAGATGTTAAAAAGAAATGGGAGGCAATTTCTATAGAAAAATGCCAAAAATTTATAGAATCAATGCCCAGAAGAGTTCAGTGCATTTTAAACAGTAATGGCGGTCATTCAGGTTATTGAATTAACTTGGCATATTATTATAATATTCAATATTTGTAGAAAATTTAATTTGTTTTAGTCTTTAATGAAAAAAATATATATTTGTTTAAGAAATATTGAATAAGTCTATTATTTTGAATCATAGGAAAATGATTTTTTTTTTATTTTTTATTTAAGTAAAGTCATAAAAAAACAAAAACATTTGTGGATGGTGTATCTTTTAGTACAGTTCTTAAATAAATAAAAAATAAATTTAAATATCATTCATAATGGAAAATATTTACCAAATAAAAATAAGTCTATTATTTTGCACAGCACTGTATAAAAGATCTTTAAAATTGGATTTTATTTTTAGGAGTTACGATTTTTTACATACCCGAGGTAACCAAGCTTATCTCATAATATCACATGGTGACTACAAGATGTTTTTTTTTTGAAACATTAGATCTTTCGCTACAAGCTCTCCATACATTTCAATTCGATCTGACCAGTAGTTAGAGATATATATTTATACCAAAATTATTGTGTTTTTCCCCACTGTGTGCTGGTACATATGTACATTAGAGTGGTCCCGTTTGTTTAGAAAGAAAAAAAGGCATAGATATTTCCATTTCATCATTTCGTGAGCTGGATCAATATGAAAAGATAGTTTTTCTTTTTTTCATATTTCTGCCAAAGGAACAATATGAAAAATTGGTATCACATGAAACACACGTATTTGATGTCTAAATAACATTTGAAACCAGGCCCAAATGTGTCCGAAATTTTGAAAATTTTTCACCAAAAATATAAGACCAATTACACAGGGAAACACTGATTCTGCGGCACGGGGTTTCTCAGTCAATTTACAAAATCATTTTTTTTTTATTTTTTTAAATGTTCTATGTAACTTGTAAATGAGTATTTTCACTAATTTGTGAATAAAATCAAAAACTTATGCATTGATATTAATCAAATATGACTTATTTTATTTGCAACAAATTTTTCTTCACGATCAAAGAATAAAAATTTTAATTTTTAATACTTTCGAATTTTTATGATTAAAAAAAAAATAATTTTCTTGAAATTTTGTATAAAATTTAATTTTTTCTCAAAAGATGGGTTAAATATCTCCATAACCGTTGACCGTATTAAAAAGTAATGTAAGAACGACTTGAAGATTATTTTAATTTAAATTTTTTGATATCTTTTTGAACAAAATGAAACAAGTCGTTTTCGAGACTTGCTTCAATATATAGTGCAGCCTCCTTAATTTTACAAATCGCGATTTATCACGAGAACTAGAGTCAATTCAAAAAAAAGTGGATTAGAGGCTTAGTACATATTAATATCGTATATCCTAATTGATTGAGAAACCCCGTGCCGCAGAATTTTTTTTTCTCATTTTGTAACTCTTTGTTATTTATGTGTTAAAAATTCGAATATCTAAAATTTTCGTGAAAATAACACTTTCACAAAAATTTTGAATGACGGTATGTTGTAATGAGGTAAATTTTCATTTGGAATGGGGAGCCACTCTAATGTACATACATACGAGGGGTGCTCTTTATGTTTTGCGAAACAGCAAATCTACGCAAATTACGTTATATCTGGCAACGGAATCACAAAACATGATGTTATAACTATTTTATAACTTTCGATGTGGATTAATTGAAAAACAGTATATTTTTCGTCTATAATTAGCTTCTAGAAATGAGGCTCAAGAGGAGTGCATCTTATATCGCAGGTAAGAGGAATTCAATCATGGATGCTGTTGACTCCAGGATGAGTTTTGTGAATTTTGTGACACTGATATTGTGCATTATACAACATCGACATATGATATATCATGTCATCGAGAAATTCCTGGACATTAATTCCACTAAAAAGTATTCAATCTTCCACAAATATTTCCTACGACCTACAACTCGTATTTATAAGATTGATACAGACGACAGAATTTATAGCATGCGTAAAATTCCTACATACTAGGGTATCCATTCGAATAATGTTCGTTCGAATAATTCGAATAATTTTTACGAATAATTTAAAAATGCTACTTTTCGAATAACGAATAATTCGAATATTTTTATGTGGAATCTTCGAATAATTTTATTTTTTATTATTATACTTCTTTTAGCTTATTTTTTAACAATTTGTATAAATATAAAATATTTTACAACTTTATTATTTTTTTTAATTTAAATAATTAAAATTTTATTACATAAATTTTAATTATTTAAATTGTTGTTAACTCAACTAAAAGCTGTAACAGGGACTTCTTGTCTCCAGTAGTTTTTTCAACTAATATATCACACAATATTGAATAATAGAAGATGAAGTGAAATAAGTTTAAGTAATAATTTTTTCAACAATTTCTTTGAAAATAAACGAAAGGTTTTTGATGATTCATTAAAAAATTAAAACGTTAAAATTTAGAGATCAACAACATTTAAAAAAAATTTGAGTTGTATATAAAATTAGCAGTGTCTGATTAAAAACATCTGTGTATATATAAAATATATATTTTTTACAATGAGCTTTGTATGGAAATACTTTATTAAGAGCGGTAATTATCATCTCCGTACGTTCCACAATATTGAAATAGAAAATCATAAAGAAGAACTACCAACAACATCAACAGCTTCAATCGGTCCAATGTTGCAATTTATTAAAAACCAAACTTTACATTCCCTTGAAGAAATTATATGCAGAAGTGTAGCAGAAGATAATATGTCATTATTATATTCTAATTTCAAGAAATTAGAAGTTATAATGGAATTTTTAAATTCTAGAAATTTAAGAATGCTGTCAAGTGAAACCACAATATGGAATTATATTGACAATTTTTATTCTGAAAAGAAAAGTGATATTATTACGAAAATTCGACAAATTATTGAAAATAAAGGTCGCCTTTTAATAACAGTAGATGAATGGTCAGATAACTTTTTTTTTTATAAATACATAAATGTTACAGTAAGAAGTTACAATTCTAAAAACAAATCTTTTAAACATTTATAGCCTGTTTCTCTATGTCGAACGAAAATCAAAGCGAACGAAAGCAAGTCGAACGAATTCGAATCATTTTGGGTTTCTGTATTTCCTACGCTTTCGTTCGCATGGAGTTACGTCTTTTCTTATTGTTTTTGTTTTATTTTTCTTTCAGAGTAACTTTTTTTTCGTAAAAATATTAATAATACTACTAAGGCCCGTAATTATAACTTTCCAATAACTAAAGTTAGGATGTTATCGTTCAATTTAGCTGTTTTTGGTTGTTATAAGTATAAGTTAAGCCAAAAGTGACCAATAAGCTAAAGGTAAGAACATCTGACATTTAACTTTTATCGGACAGTTTATGTATTCAGAGCTGCCATATTTTCTGCTTTATAAAAGAAATAAATAAAATCATATTTATTCTGCTGTAGTTTCTAATAATTTTTCTTTCTATATTTATATTTGCTATGACGTTGTCTTTTAGTTAGCTTAAACTCATTTATTTTAAAAATTTCTTTGTTTTTTATTTGTTTATATTTCCGTTAGTGGCAGTTACGTTCAAATAGTACATGTTGCCACTACGTTAAGTGGCCAAAAGTAATCGGTTTTTGCTTTGATATTGCCGTATTATCAAAATTATAAAATTTAATCTAAAACCAAGTTGTAATAACCAAATGTAGATAAAGTTCACTTTATCGTTCACTTTAGTTTATCATACCTTTAACTATCTGATACCTTTTAGGTAGGTTATAATAACGGCCCTAAGTTGTTTAAACGTATATATAACCAAGTAAATAAACAAACAAAAATAAAATAATTAAAAAAAATTAAAAAACAAAAATTTTGTTTATATTTCTTTAGAAATTTCTTTTTAGATGCAAAATCGTTATTTATCGATACATAACATATATAAAACGTATATGAAACATGATTGTGGAACTTTTGCAGTATCCTGATCAGTAATTTCAATAGTTTTTATTAAAAAATCCAACCAGTCGAAAGCAAGAAATAGTGACTGATTTTGACATTTTTGTTCTTATCGTTCGAATTACAGAAACCCAATTTTATATGAAAACACTTACGTTTTCTTTCGACTTGTCGTTCGACTCATTGTTCGCATAGAAGTGAGTTAGAGAAACCCAAATCAGCTTTCGTTCGACATAGAGAAACAGGCTATTAAATTTCGGACTTGAACAATTAAAAATAAAAGGAATCGCTTCTAACAATTGTTATTTAGACTTTTTGTTTTTGTGTATATATATTACAATGAATTGGTAACTGTTAAGTTGTTTTTGTTTTCCTCTTACAATAAATAATTTGAAAACTTAACAAAATTTAAAATTTTCATTTTAAATTTTGAATTATTCGAAAAATTCGAATAATTTTAAATGCGTGATGGAATAATTCGAATAAATCAAAATAGCTTATTCGAATTATTCGTTATATTCGAACAATGAAAAAAATCAAAGAATTTGGATACCCTACTACATACATTAATACTCCTTCAAAGTTTGATCAACCTGAACGAAGCATTTAACCATTCGTCTTACAAACTGGTCTGGTCAGACCAATTGCAGATTTAAATGTAAATTTCATACATTTGTAATTAAGCTAGAGACTTGAAATTTCAGGTACCCTTCTACAATTTTGTTTTCTAACGATCTGTGAAAAAAAAAACAGAATGATAAAACTAAATTGGTGTACATATCACATTCGTAACAAATATGGTCTAGCTGGACCAGTTATATTTTGTATCGAAAATTATGTAGTTTAACGATGTTAACCGTTCTTTTTATATTGTATATTATTTTATTAAAACCTTTTAAACAGTTTACACACATTATTTTATAATTTTCCACCTTTTCGTTCATATTTTGTCTTATGAGAGTGATATACATATATAAAACCTCAAATGTTTGAAAAGAAATATTGTATACGTTTTTAGACCCAAAAGAGGGAGAAGAACATAATGTATCTTGCAAAGTTATGCGGTAGTGATGATAGAATATAGTTATACAAATGTAATATATAAAAAAATCACAAAAATTTCCATTGAATTATATAGAATTACAGAGCTGGTCTGGCCAGACCATATTTGTTACGAATGTGAAAATTGAAACATCTGTATGAAGAAGGGTTAAAATGAAACGGTCAATTTTTCTTTAGAAATCAGAACAGTTTGGTATTCTACATTTGGAATATAAAAGTACTATTAGTTGTGATAGTATGCTATCATTTGTTTGTCAAAAGTATTCCAAGAAGTAAAGAAAATTATCTTTCAAAAGCAGATCATTCTCCACTACGATATTTCTAATTTTTATACGTTATTTGAAAAAAAAGTGAATATCGAAGACTAAGTTTTAACGTATCAGTAAAGGTATTGACTGTCATGAATACTACTCTTGGAAACAGTAA
The DNA here is from genome assembly GCA_951394005.1 of Protophormia terraenovae. Classification (NCBI taxonomy): domain Eukaryota; kingdom Metazoa; phylum Arthropoda; class Insecta; order Diptera; family Calliphoridae; genus Protophormia; species Protophormia terraenovae. The sequence continues at coordinate 104,703,296 of OX596076.1, read as the reverse complement.
TGTCCTTTTCATAAAGAAATATTATTGTTTTATAAGTTTTTCGCCAGATATAAAAGACCCACCTCGTATATGTATGAGCTACATATTAAATCAAAGAAAAAATATTTCTTTTTTTTTTGTTGTGCGATTTTTCCTTTAATTAAAGAAACAATTACATGAAATGAAAACAAAAAAACAACAATAATAATTCAAACACTTTAAATGTCAATAATTACTTTTTTAATGTGCGTATACTCAATACGTACACATGTACATTTTCCGTTGTATATGTTGAAAATACCATTAGAGTGAGTATATTAGTGGCACATTGATGCGACTATAAATGATTTTTAGTTTACTTTTTGTTCAGAAAATTAAAACGTTTATACAAGTTGGAGCGCTTGTGTCTCTATAAATTAGCTGTCAAACTCCATGTTAAATTGTGGTAAGAAAAGTCAAACATACGACTAAATAATAACACTTACTAAATATAAACTACGTTCAGTAAACTGCATGTCGATAAACAGTTTAAAAATATTATTGAAAAATGCCATATAAGATGTGTACAGTTCAAATATATACATACATATATTTTTATAAATAGTTTGTCAAAGAATTGTGCGTTAAAATGAGAAAAAATTGTTATTTAATGTTAATAGTTAATGTATTTAATAAAAAAAAATAAACTCTAATTAGTTTAAACCCGTTTAGAATTCTTTTAAATCATTTAAGGAATAAAGTAATTAATCAATTTTATACTCCTCAAGAGTTTAAAGTTAATGGATTTTAAATAAAATTATTTGCAATTAGTAATTATTTTTATGTATTTTTTGTTTAATAAAGGCTACTGAAACCGGTAGCATTAAAATATATGTATGGATGTATGTTTAATTTGCAATTGTCATTTTACGTATAAGATTATGACGCTCAAAAGTCTTGCGATTACCGTGACCTCCTACGGGTTTAAAAAATACTTGAATTTTTAAGAAAAAATCTGTAGTATTTGTGAAAGTTATTGAAAGCTGTGGGCGTTAAAGGAAATTTGCTGCGATTGAAATCCAAATTTATGTATATTACTATGTTTGTAAAAAACATTAAAAGTAGTTTGCATACTTTTAATGTGTAATATATTAAAGCCTTACCTAAGCACAAAAAGTTTATAATTTTTACTATTATATTTTTAACGTTTTAGGTTACTGGGACTTTCATTAAATATTATTGTCATGGATTTGACGTTAATTCCAAATAAATGTTTATTTTAGAGTTTGTGGAAGGTTTTTGAGGTTTTGATTCATCTGATAGCGTAACTTGTTTCAAGGCTTACTAAATTGATATGACATACACTTGCCAGAATAAATATTCGTACACTTCAATATATAATTATAAAATAACTATAAAAAAATTATTAGAATAGATTGGTGCCACAATTTAACATTATTTGTTCATCATACAATTTTTTAATTTTGGTATATTTCCCAAACTCTATGCTCTCACAACAAATTTTTTTAGTAAAAATGCAGCATGGCAACGCTTTCCTACCAGAAAAAATATTCGTACACTTTCATTTCGCGGAAACCCATGCATTTTTTTATCAAGCTAAAGTGTGTCAAATTACAGAAAACAACAGAACAGTAAAAGCTCTACTTAATTTGATTTAGTTTGTCCTAGTGGTAAATTGTTCCGAATTAGAAATCAAGATGAGTCCGAAAACAAAAGAAATTTGTGCTGATGAACGTGAAATTATTATAAAATTAAGCAATGAAGGAAAATATTTGCTTGAAATTGCTAAGACTGTTGGAAGAAGTCATTCTTCTATCCAATATGTCATTAAAAATTTCAAATCTACCGGTTCTATTTTGTCCAAACAACGTACAGGTTTGGTTAATAAAGAATAATAAAGATTTCGGGTCATAATAGAGATTCTGACATCCAATTCTATTTTAAGTGTGTTATTTAAAATTAAAAAATAGGTATAATGAATCACCCTATATAAAAATACAAGGCTTTTGCATATTACCGAAACATTTTTTTAGATTAGCTGGAGGTTATGTTCAGGTAGGGATTGACTTTTGGGTAGCCAATTCTGAAGGAAAATCAAAAAAACCGAACTTAAGGTACCTGAAGAACTCTCGCTCTGACTAAAGGGGTATTAGCAAAATTTAACTGTGTTTGGTCAGGCAGTGTCAAGGGTTTTATGACCCACATTGTACATATGGAAAAGGCTTGGAAAGAAAAATATAGCATTCAAAATAGGTATCTTATATGTCGAAGTTTCAATGGAATTTGTGTTCTAAATTATGTTTTTATTCTCACACTAACTAGAGTAGTAAGCGAATGTAGAAGAGGGCTAATTAAGATGCTCTACTCACTTCAGTTATAAACAGTGTTGTCAGGAGGTAAGAAAAAAGAGGGTAAATTTTACTTAAAGAAGTCAGAAAAGGCTAAATGCCCCACAAAATAAAGTCAGAAAAACTCTTTTTATACCCACCATCAAAAAGATGGGGGGTATATTGATTATGTCATTCCGTGTGTAACATGTCGAAGGGATCATTTAAGACCCCACAAAGTATATATTTTCTGGGTCCTGGTTGAATTCTGAGTCGATCTAGCTATGTCCGTCCGTCTGTCCGTCTGTTGAAAGCAGGATAGAGCTCGAACGGGGAAACGTAGGGAGACGAAACAAATATTTATCTTATATAAGGTTTGTTTGGTATTGCAAATAGGCAAAATCGGTTAATAAACAAAAAAGTTATGGTGTAAAAACTAGAAACACAGGGTGTCCGTGAAATACTTTTCTGCTGCTATTTCTTCAATAAAAGCACATACGCCAACGAAATTTTGTACGTATACTTGGTGGATCGACATAAATTCGGAAACCAAATATGGGTCCGTGGTCCGCCTACTTTACCGCCCACCTCCCATATATGGTGAAAATCAACGAAATTGTGTTCACATCGTTCAAGGACCAATGTAAAGTCGGAAACAAAAAATGGGCGTGGTCCGCCCACTTTACTGCCTACTTTGATGGTGGGTATATAGATTCGGCCGGGCCGAATATATTCGCGCTTGTTTTTATTTAAAAACTTATTTTTAAGATGGCTGCCAACACATAATCCAACGAAAAATCATCCATTAAAATTTGGGTTATTTTTCACATGAAAATTAAGACGCCAGAGGCCAAAATGTTTGTTAGATATAAATAATCTAGATTTTTTGAGCAAATTATTGCACAAAATTGCTGTAAAAATAAAACTAGTAAAAGCAAATAAAATATTATTTTCCTCTTTGTTGAAATACTAAAATTTTAAATTGGTTACTACAGATTAATAAATTAGGAAAAACCTCAAATCATGGAATTTATGATTAAAATGTTTGCAGCAGACACTTTTTAAATGAGACGTTTTAGCTTAAAAAAAAATATGTTTTCTTCAAAACTCCCTGGTGAAAGCTATTATATTGTTATTAGGTTTTTTTTTTTTTTTTTGCGACGAGGGAAATATTGATTCTGCTCACACTACCGTTCTGAATGAGACTTTGTCAAGTTTGATTTTAATATATTTTACATTTAAACTCACAAAAAAACTAAATATATTATCATTACTTTAATTTAATGTTGATGTCGCAATAATTGTCTGATTTTATTCAAATAAATATCAAAAAATTATAAATAAAGTTGTCTTTAAGTCATTCTTACATTACTTGTAATACACTCAACAGTTGTTATAAAACTTGATTTCTAAAAAGAAACCCAGTGTACAATTGAATACAAGGACTCTAGTTCTCGATATAATTTGAGATTTGTAAAATTAAGGAGGCTGCACCATACATTAAAGAATATCTCGAAAACAACTTGTCTGATTTTATTAAAAAACGAGAGGGAAACTATAGTCGGTCAAGACCGATCATATGATACCCTACACAACTGTGTATGAGCTAAAAATTAGACCTGTGGCCAATTGTAGACCAACACTTTTACTAAAATAAATTATACAAATACAGAACAATGCATTGATACTAACATCTATATGATTTTATGCCCTTTAGGGTTTATATGGAAGCTATGTTAAATTATGGACCGATTCTTATAAATTTTGGCAATGTTGTTTCTACTTATATAAAACTTATTTGTGTCGAATATTAATTTGATACTATCATTCGTATGGGATTTATGCACGTTAAATTGATTTTCGGAATAGGGGATTTATATGGGAGATATGGTCATTTATAGAAATTTGGCACAAAGATTGACACTCATAAAAAACTCATTTGTACCGAGTTTCATTGAAATATTGCTATTGCATTTATGATCATTAAACCCATATTCCGGGAGGACATTTGTATGGGGGCTAGGTGAAATAATGAACCGATCATAACCAATTTCAATAGACTTCGTTCTTGTGTCGAAATAATTATTTGTGGCAAATTTCATCAAGATATCTTCAAAATGTGTACTAATGGTGTAGGAAAAAAATAGTAGGTTCTTCATTAATTTGTAAATAAAATTATGTATTGATTTGAATCAAATATATTTTATTTTATTTGAAACAAATTAATCTTTATGATTTAACATAAAAATTTGAATTTTTGAAATTTTCAAATTTTTATGACTTTTTTTTGGCAATTTTGAATAAAGAAAATAGGCTTAATATCTCCATAAAATCAGACAAGTAGTTTTCGAGATATTCTTCAATGTATGGTGCTGCCTAGTTAATTTTACAAATCTCAAATTATATCGAGAACTAGAGTCAATTCAAAAAAAGTGAATTAGAATGAAAAACTCCGTGCCGCAGAATCAATGTTTTCCTTTGTATTCAATTGTACACTGGGTTTCACTTTAGAAATCAAGTTTTACAACAAAATATTTATAATATTATTTTACACATATTTCTCTTTTCATAAAAACTACAATTAAGAAAATATTTATAAGAAAATTATATAGGCAGCTTATCACAATGAGGAAAAAAGTCCTCAACTTTAAATAACATTATTTTACACTTTTGTGCCTGAGTTTTATGTCTGAAATTATCAACTACTTATATGCTCATACAAAAATATTAGTTATCTAGTTGTATTGTATGTAATTTAAAAAGTCATTTAAGTGACTGAATAATAATCTTAAAGAAAACCATATTAAACTGGGTCATATTCAAAGTAGTAGAAATCAAAACAAATAACATAGCCGCGCTTACTATAGTAACGTTCAAACACGTCATTAAATTACATCTATATGTAATGGTAGTTTCTGATACGAAATGTATTTCAGATTTTTGATTTAAAAATTTTTCTTTATGATTAATCTGGTGCCACAAAAAAAAAAAAAAAAAAAAAAAATAAATAAATAATACACATCACGGCGAATACAGATTTTCCCGACTCAGGAAAATATTTTCTTTGATAACAATTGTAGTTTTTTTTTTAAATTTTACTAAAATTTTGCGTATTAAAAATGTAAGAAAATACCGCATTTTTACCATTTCTTAATATAAATGTTCTAATATTATATTTCTTCCTCAATAGAATAAAAATAACAGCATATGAAACCTTTTAAAACAAAATTATATTAATAGAACCAAATAACAAAACTTGTGATCATATTTTTAAAATTTCAATTTAGGTAAATGATAATACAAACTCTAGTAGTGTACTTGTTAAATATTACAAAATATATTGTTAATTATAATATATAATTATTTTCTTTTTATTAAACCTAAATTGCTTGAATTGACGGGAAGTATAGTGTTAATTTGTGTTTTAGTCGCATTATCATATCATACTAATAAAAGGTTATAACATTAGCCTATTGATGATTTTTTTTTTCTTCTACGTTATATATTGATCTCTCTTAAGTTTACCATTAAATAAATACCTAAATAAATAAGAGAGATTTTTATAAGTAAAACTTAATATTTACAACAACAGTTTTATAAATTTCTTTTATTTTTGTTAGTGTTTTTAATGATTTTATCTTCAGCAAAATTTTTAAATCTATAATTGTTATAACTACAGCTGACAGTATGCTAATATCATTCTCTTTAATCCCATTATATTTGTAAGAGCACATAGTTGTAAATAGTAGTAGAAGGTTTTTGTCTATGATAAAGGAAAAAAAATCGCTAGAAAGCTAATTAAGTACTTGAAAGTAAATTCTAGGACGTAATATTAGTAAAGTCTTAACTACCTTTTGTTACAAAAGTAACTTAAATTAAATTATCTTACAACACTAAGCGTTAGTAAATTTCCAAGAAACTAGGTGTGGTCGGCAAGAGAAATTAAAACATACGTTCTTTTTGTACATATCATTTGATCGAGAAACATCTCTAATTGAAGTGGTATTAAATAATAATTAAAATAAAGTGTTAGTGGTATAGTACACGTTTTTTATGGTGAAATTTACTAAACCCAAAGTTATAAACAATTTATTACATATTCATAATAAATTCAAAGGTATTTATTAAACGTTAAAATTTCCTAGTTAAACAAAACAAATTTATATAAAATATTCCTGCAGGATTTGTGAATGATTTCTATTACGCCTCAGTGAATCTATTGAAATTTTACCTAAACTATATTACATCGTGCCAATTCTATAACCTAAATTCGTGGTTTTGGAGCTATTTGACGATTATACAGGGCTTCTTAACGAAAGCCCCATAATTCTATCGTTCCTGCCACTATACAAATTTACTTCTACAATACATCATAAAGAAAGTCACATGTGAAACTATGTTACGTAACACCATCAAAAACCTCCATTGAATAGTTTCATCCACTGGCCACTAAAGACTACTAAAAACTCAACACCTTTATCTTGAATTGCCACAATAGTTTATATACTAAAAGTCACTAATTCCATTTACTTAAAATTCTAAAACTTTAAATCTATTCAAATATCTTCTAATTCAGAGTCTAAAACCTGCAAAAACGATCCCTAATTAAATTTATTAATACATTATGTAACAACTAAACTTATAAAACAAAACCAGCTTAACTAACATTTATTACCTCATCCCAAATATTGCATTACAAATCCCGAAAAGTTTTAACTTTAATAAAAAAATATTTGTTAACTAAATTTCCCTAAAATAACCTAAATTAAAGCAAATGTAATAATCATCTAAATCCAACTTATATCTTATTCTTAATCTAGAAATTTTAAATCATAAGTAATATAAATGTAGAACCTAAATAATTTCAATATCAATTCTAATGTCAATTGGCATACTTAAAATATAAAATGTTCTATTAAATTTCTTTGCTACATTTGTATTATCTTATGCTAAACTAAACCTATATCACAGATCAATTACCTTATCTATAAATCACAGTATTGTTTCCATTTAGAACTTAAATCTAACATGTGTTAAACGAAATTAAAATTGGCTATATAAAAATTAAATAATATCACAGACTACATACCTATTTACAATACTAAACTTAACTAACTAAAATTGGCAAAAACATGTATAAAGCAAGATAATTTTCAAAATTAAATTTTATTCATCAATACCTACATCATCAGTTCCTGTTGGAGGCCTTCACCAGATTCGCATGATGCGGTAAGTTTGAAACGAACATATTTTTTATTAAATCTTGCAATTATATATTTTAATAAATAGAAGCAACAACTTATTATGTTCTTATTATGATAACATAATAAGCAATAACATTCATCGAACACGTTAATTTTATTGTTAAATTTTTAATGGTAATTAACAGCGCTCTTAATTAATTTTTGTTATGGTTTTTGCTTCTATTTATTTCATTTTTTGCTTTTTGCCAATCAACTCATTTATAAATTAACCCATCATGACCACTCTCTTTACTATAATTATATTGTTTATTGTTATTTTACAAACAATAATTATCATATGTTAGAATATCAATTTGAAGATTTTTTCCTCTCTTTCGTGTTAAAATAACTCTTCTCGAATTTTTCTAAGATAGCTTTTAAGAGAATCGTTACAATGTTTTACTTATATTTGGATTTAATATTGAGTTAAATAAAAATATTGTTCTTTAATATGAATTGCTAAATTAAACAATAAGGGTGTTTTCTTACAGCAACAATGATGTAGAGTAAAACTATTTTTTTATGATTTTATATTTGGGGTTCCAATTAAAATATAGCCATTGGAACTTAGGTCGGCGTGGGTAATGAGGCTAAATCTCTCTAAAACATCTGAGAGAGATTTAAAAATAGTTTAGTTATTGACACCTTCATAGGTTTTTAAATTTTATGACTAGAGTGGGGCAAAACTGATAGTGATAGTTCTAGTCATACTGGCCCTAACATCGAACGTAATATAATAAAAATTAGGGAGTCTATAATAAAAATGTAATGAGACTATAGGTATAACTAGGAGAGGACCGAACCCCCCCACACCGCTGCTGCTAGCAAAACAAAGGCTCCCGCAGTCCTATCCCTAGCATATCTAATATATTCCAATTTACCTTTGTATACTTGGTTCTTACTGTGGTAGTTGAGAAATACACATGAGTGAAGTATATTTCTTACACTCTATAAGTAGTTATTCGTTTGTTCATTACATAAATAATGGCGCCCAACGTGGGGCCGATAGGACATTTAGTTTTTTCGGCTCTACACCAAATTCCGTATTATTTTATTAGAGTTCAATATTTAGCTTAAGTTTCACTTTTATCTGGAAAATACTGAACTTTTTGGAGAATAATCTTTAAGGTTTCGCAGGATATTTCAACTATTTGAGTAGTAAAAGGTTCGAATAAGTTGACCGCTTAAGGCTTGAGGATCCTTTCAAAAATTTGTTTGGTCTATTCAGATAAGAGGTTACTTTATGCGATGTTGTGTAATAGGAAAAGTATTTGTACATTTTTTTAAGGCGATAGTAGCAACTAAAGTACATTCTGGATTTCATTTATTTTGCTGTTTGTGATTAGATGACCAATGTTCTTTAGTGGAGTTTATTAGGTGAAAAAAAAAAAAAAAAAAAGAAAAAAATTTTAAATTTATTATACATATCCCGCTCTAGCTATAAGAATTTTCATAAAAATACTTTTCTCTATTGTGCAATACACTATAGCCCGGTTCTTGTTAACTAGTGTCAATAATTTATTTCTATTAGTTTTGTCTTACTTTAGCATTTTGTTGCGTTGGAAAACACCCGCTTATTTTACATAAATTTTATATTTTTGTGAACAAATTTTGAGATTTTCTCAATAGTATATTTGAGGTAATAATCGATTAATTCTAAATAAATTTAATTCTAAGTTTTTTGAAAACCCTTTAACACTTTGCGAAATAAAATTTTTAGTATTTATGATATTATCTGTTTTATTCGAAAAGTTTCATTGTATTAAGAAACAATTTGTGTACATTAGAATAGAGATTATATACCCAAACTAAAAACTATTTGATCTTTTTCAACTATTTACAATAGCATTATTGATGAACTAATATCCAGTAAAATTTAATTTAATAATTTATAATATTGTCTCTTGAATTCGATTTTTTTGCAAGAATGAGATGTTCGTTTTCTCTTCTTTAAAGTTTTTCTCCTTTATAAAAAAAATTGCGCTTAATACATTTTGAACTTTTATTGTTTCAGGCTCTCACAGAGAGTTTGAGTTATTTAAAGGGAGAGCGTTTTATATGTTTTATAGATACTGTTTTTTGGACAAATTTTTATAACACTTTTAATAAATGGCTCTTTTGTAGAGAAATAACTGGGACATTTTTTTTTTTTTTGTTCAAAAAGCATATTTGAAATTGAAAAATTACCTCAATAGATATAAAGATTGTTTTCGTAAAAAGGAATAAATAATAAAATAAAATTATATCAGAGCAAATATTTGTTTACTATCGATTTTTTTTTTTTTGTATTCAATCTTAAACACAGATTATAGTTGAATTAATACCATTTTAAAAGGAAAAATTAACATTATTGAAAACATTTCTCGTTTGAAAAATAGGTTTTAAATTTACACAGAATTGTTCCTTTAATACATTATATTTCATTCTGTTATTTTTCCAAAATATTAAATTTTTGAAAAAATAAAAAAAAAATAAACAAAAAATTATTATATTATAAATAAAGATAACTCGTTATTTCATAAATTTTTCTAAAAAGAATTAAAATTTATTGGCTGGAAAAAATTATATAAAGGAGGCCAATTTTAAAATTTTCGTAGTTTTACACTACTTTTCAAGATTATTGATATATAGTATATACATTTAATATAGAATATAAAATCCGTGATTGGAGTATAAAACCTTGTTCCTCTCAGAGGGTAAATTTTATTGGAAAACATTGTTTTTACGGTTAGCACTTAATTTGGTTAATTGCATTGTGCTCTGACATTTTTTTTTTCCTCCAACTTGGTATTTTAATCATTTTTAAGAACAATAATCAAAATGTCCGTCGAAAGACCATCACCTAATGCAAACATACCACCGCCACTTCCTTCAGCACCCCTACAAATAGAACCCTCAGTCTGCCATGTATGCCATGATACTATGGTTGAAGGTTCGGATTGCCTAATTATCCACGAATGTTCCCATGCTTTTCATCGTAACTGCATTGAGACATATTTGTCTTCAAGTTCAGAATGTCCCCAGTGTAAACGGTCTTGTCAACTTTCGGAGCTTAGAAAGCTCATAATAGTTTCAAAAATTACAACCGCAAGAACAGCTGCTAAAGCCAAACCAAGAGGTGCTATGGCTAAGCACTATAACACCCGGTCACAAAGAAATATTTTTCCTGAGACTAGTTCTCAAGGTGATGAAGTTGTAAATTTCCCTGAACATGACATAAACGTTTTTGAAACCAATCCGAATTTGCGCAATGAAAATGTTGTGAACTCCCCTGTTAGAACTACTGAACTTACAACTCAACCAAGTACTCCAAATGTGGATTACAATGAAATTAATAAACTAATCGAGGAAAATTTAAATCGCTTATTGAAAAATTTGAACGTTTTACCTAATAACACTAATACCATGCCAAATAATCCCTCTAATACTGAACGTTACCAACAACAACCTGACTTTCAACAAACCTCTAGACAACAACCACCTCTAAACGACAATAATCCCTCTACAATGTCGCCTCTTCTGGTTTCCAATTTAAGTGCAAATTCCATGCATGCAGACAAAATAACTTCAGTTATTCAAAACTGGCACTTAAAATTTGACGGTTCCCCAAATGGTTTGCATGTAGAAGAATTTCTATATCGCATAAGGTCCCTAACCAAAGAAAATTTCAATGGTGATTTTAGCTTAATTTGCAAGAATTTGCATATTCTACTCACTGGGAAAGCGCGCGATTGGTATTGGCGTTACCATAAGCAGGTTAAATCTATCAACTGGGATAACTTTTGCGATGCGATTCGGTGCCAGTACAAAGAGTATAAATCGTCATTTGACATTAGAGAGGAAGTGCGGAATCGTAAGCAAAAGGTAGGAGAAACTTTCGACACATTCTTTGAATCCATTGTATCCATAATGGATCGTCTGCCTTCTCCCATATCTGATATGGAATTAATAGAAATCCTTGCCAGAAACTTACGTCCCGAAATTCGCCAGGACTTACTTTACGTACCCATTCACTCAATTTCGCATTTAAGGAAGCTGGTGCAAATGCGTGAGCATTTCTTAAATGAAGAATCGGTTCGCAAATCCCATGCAGTACGAAACCAAAACCCCGTTTCACGTCGCTACATTGCCGAGATGGATTGCGATAATGAAAATATCGTCGATAACGATGAATTCGATTGCTCAGTAAATGCAATTCAAAACAGCGAAATCACAACCACATGCTGGAATTGTGACGAAGTTGGCCATCACTGGCAAAATTGTCTCAGGGACCGAACTGTATTTTGCTACGGTTGCGGCTTGAAAAATATTTACAAACCAAATTGTTCAAAATGTTTAGCTAAGAGAAATCAAAATACAAAAAACTTACGACCTTTTGTTCTCCCAAAGGAGAAACCTTGAATACCGGCTCTACTTATAATACCAAATATGACAAATCTACAAATACTGAATGTGACAACTTAATCTCTGACTTACCAATTTCTCAAAAAATACCAAATAAAACCATTTCTATTCTTAAAAGACCTGAAGATTATAAATACAATGATGTTGATATTTCCAATTTAATATCCCCTAAACTCCCCTATCATAAACGTTGGGAAGCATACCTTAAGAAAAGAGATGAGATTTTTAACATATGTACTTTGTCCCAAAATGTGAATAAAAAACCTAAACGCTCTACTATTCGCTTACGTAAATTTTATAAAAAGAAAAAACTTTGCGGAAAACTTTTAATTTCGGCAATAATTTCAAATCCAAAAGATTTGAGATATTACGCAAAAGTAAAATTTTTAGAGTTTGAAGAATTAGGCTTGCTCGATACGGGAGCAAATATTAGCTGTATAGGTTCTGATCTAGCGTTAAATGATTTTTCTAAATTTTCTTGCTTTACGAAGTGTAAATTTAGTGTGAAAACTGCTGATGGCAAGTTACAACCTGTTTGTGGCTGGCTTGATGTGGATATTTTCTTCAGAAATGAATGTAAAAGGATTCAATTGTTTGTGATACCTTCAATATCACAAAAATTGATTCTGGGGATTGACTTCTGGAAGAAGTTTGCATTGTTTCCAGATATTGTTGGATCTGTAGACATAATTTCTTTTAACCAAATGTCCAACTTGTCCTTGTCCGATCTCTCCGTTCTCACACAGAAGTCCGAAAATTTGTCCGCTTCTAATTCGTCACAAAAATCTCAATTAGATGAAAATCTATATCCACTATCCGATAGCCAACGTCAACAGCTTAACGCTGTTATAAATCTCTTCCCGAATTTTGAAAAACAAGGGTTGGGGAGAACCAGTCTTATTAGACACTCGATTGATGTAGGTAACGCTACACCAATCAAGTCGCGGTTCTATCCGGTTTCTCCCGCGGTTGAGAAACTGATGTTTGGTGAACTAGATCGTATGTTGGCGCTAGGGGTGATAGAACCATCCACATCCCCCTGGAGTTCACCAATACGTTTGGTTGTAAAACCAAACAAAGTCCGACTATGTCTAGATGCACGTAAGGTTAACTCAGTAACCAAGAAGGATGCTTATCCGCTACCTAACCCTGAGGGAATATTCGCAAGGCTTCCAAAAGCCAATCTCATCACAAAGCTGGATCTGAAAGATGCCTATTGGCAGATTGCCTTAGACGAAAAGTCCAAGAGTCTGACGGCATTCACAGTTCCGGGAAGGCCCCTCTACCAATTCGTAGTTATGCCTTTCGGACTGTGTAATGCTCCTCAGACTATGTGTCGACTCATGGATGAGATCATACCACCAGATCTACGGCATTCTGTCTTTGGGTATCTGGATGATTTAGTTATCGTTTCTGAAGATTTTACATCTCACATGGAAGTTTTAATTCGTATAGCATCCCAATTTAGAAAAGCCAACTTAACTTTAAACGTGTCCAAATCCAAATTTTGCGTGACAAAAGTTAGCTACTTAGGATACGTCATAGGAAACGGAGGTATCACCACTGATCCAGAAAAAGTATCAGCAATAAATAACTGGCCTGTTCCTAAAACATTGAAGCAGGTAAGAGGATTTCTTGGATTGGCGGGGTGGTATCGGCGTTTTATCGAGAATTTTTCGTCAGTGGTATATCCTATAACTGAAGTCTTATCAACAAAGAAAGTATTTAAGTGGACAGAGGAGGCGCAAAAGTCATTTGAGACTGTGAAACGGTTACTTACCTCGGCTCCGGTGCTAACGAATCCCGATTTTAGCAAGAAATTCTTTCTTCATTGTGACGCCAGTGATTTCGGAATCGGCGCAGTTCTGGTGCAGTTGGACGAAAAAGGTGAAGAACGTCCAATTGCATTCATGAGTAAAAAATTAAATTCAGCGCAACAAAATTACAGCGTCACGGAGAAAGAATGTCTTGCTGCAATGGAAGCAATCAAAAGATTTCGCTGTTATTTGGAGATGCAGGAGTTTGAGGTGATAACTGATCACTCCAGTCTCTTATGGCTTGTGCGGCAACCGGATTTGAGCGGAAGGTTGGCCAGGTGGGTATTTAAGCTCCAATCTTACAATTTTAGTATCAGCCACCGAAAAGGTAAAGACCATGTGGTACCAGACGCTCTTTCCAGGATCCCTACTGAAAACATAGCAGCTTTAGAAATCGTTGAGCCTGATATTTGTTTAGAGTCACCCCACTTCAACGATGCTGATTACGAAGACTTAAGGAAAAAGGTGACTAGCAATCCACAAAAATACCCTGACGTAAAAATTATTGATAAGTATGTATATTACCGAAATGAACACTACAATGGAAACGAAGGCCAAGAAGAGTTGTGTTGGAAATTATGGGTACCCTATCATCTGCGAAAAGACACAATACACAAAGCCCACGATACACCGGTGAAAGCTCATGGAGGAATGGCCAAGACACTAGAGCTTTTAAGAAGACATTTTTTCTGGCCTGGAATGGTTCGAGATGTGAGGAATTATGTCCGTGAATGTGACATTTGCAAAACTACAAAAGCACCAAATTTTATCATGAAACCACCAATGGGAAATACAAATGTGTCCGAACGTCCATTCCAGCGCCTTTACGTCGATATCCTGGGCCCATATCCTCGAAGTAAAGCTGGCTACACTGGTCTCTTAATTGTATTGGATCATTTAACAAAATTCCACTGGTTGTGTCCATTACGAAAATTTACTTCAACTGCCATCCAGGAATACCTAAAGAAGCATATTTTCCACGTATATGGTGTTCCAGAAACCATCGTAAGTGACAATGGCAGTCAGTTTCGTGCCAACGACTTAAATGCATTTTTTACAACATATGGAATTAAACACATATACACAGCGTTATACTCCCCCCAATCCAACGCCTCTGAACGCGTAAATCGGTCGCTTATTGCTGGAATTAGAGCTTACCTTAAATCAGATCATCGCCTGTGGGATGACAAACTTTCTGAGATCAGCTGTGCTCTTCGTAATTCCTATCACCAGTCTATTAATAGCTCTCCTTTTCATGCACTATTTGGATTTGACATGATTACGCACGCAACTTCTTACGAGTTGTTGCGGAAATTACATTTACTAGATGAACCTACAGCTAAAATTTCTAGGGACGATAATTTACAATTAATCAGACAGGATATACGGAAATGTATAAGACAGGCACAGAACATGAATCAACATCATTATAATCTTCGTGCAAGACCACAAAATTTTGAAGTAGGAGAAGAAGTATTTCGGCGAAACTTTGCCCAAAGTAGTTTTGAAAAGCACTTTAATGCTAAACTTTCACCGTTATTTATTAAAGCTAAGATAAAAGAGAAAATAGGTAACCATTATTATATTTTGGAGGACTTAAATGGAAAAATAATTGGTACTTATCATGGTAAAGACCTCCGAAAATAAACTACCTTTTCCATCCAATTTTCTATCGTAAAACGACAAAATTGTTTGGTTTTGTAATGGTAGTTTCTGATACGAAATGTATTTCAGATTTTTGATTTAAAAATTTTTCTTTATGATTAATCTGGTGCCACAAAAAAAAAAAAAAAAAAAAAAAAATAAATAAATAATACACATCACGGCGAATACAGATTTTCCCGACTCAGGAAAATATTTTCTTTGATAACAATTGTAGTTTTTTTTTTAAATTTTACTAAAATTTTGCGTATTAAAAATGTAAGAAAATACCGCATTTTTACCATTTCTTAATATAAATGTTCTAATATTATATTTCTTCCTCAATAGAATAAAAATAACAGCATATGAAACCTTTTAAAACAAAATTATATTAATAGAACCAAATAACAAAACTTGTGATCATATTTTTAAAATTTCAATTTAGGTAAATGATAATACAAACTCTAGTAGTGTACTTGTTAAATATTACAAAATATATTGTTAATTATAATATATAATTATTTTCTTTTTATTAAACCTAAATTGCTTGAATTGACGGGAAGTATAGTGTTAATTTGTGTTTTAGTCGCATTATCATATCATACTAATAAAAGGTTATAACATTAGCCTATTGATGATTTTTTTTTTCTTCTACGTTATATATTGATCTCTCTTAAGTTTACCATTAAATAAATACCTAAATAAATAAGAGAGATTTTTATAAGTAAAACTTAATATTTACAACAACAGTTTTATAAATTTCTTTTATTTTTGTTAGTGTTTTTAATGATTTTATCTTCAGCAAAATTTTTAAATCTATAATTGTTATAACTACAGCTGACAGTATGCTAATATCATTCTCTTTAATCCCATTATATTTGTAAGAGCACATAGTTGTAAATAGTAGTAGAAGGTTTTTGTCTATGATAAAGGAAAAAAAATCGCTAGAAAGCTAATTAAGTACTTGAAAGTAAATTCTAGGACGTAATATTAGTAAAGTCTTAACTACCTTTTGTTACAAAAGTAACTTAAATTAAATTATCTTACAACACTAAGCGTTAGTAAATTTCCAAGAAACTAGGTGTGGTCGGCAAGAGAAATTAAAACATACGTTCTTTTTGTACATATCATTTGATCGAGAAACATCTCTAATTGAAGTGGTATTAAATAATAATTAAAATAAAGTGTTAGTGGTATAGTACACGTTTTTTATGGTGAAATTTACTAAACCCAAAGTTATAAACAATTTATTACATATTCATAATAAATTCAAAGGTATTTATTAAACGTTAAAATTTCCTAGTTAAACAAAACAAATTTATATAAAATATTCCTGCAGGATTTGTGAATGATTTCTATTACGCCTCAGTGAATCTATTGAAATTTTACCTAAACTATATTACATCGTGCCAATTCTATAACCTAAATTCGTGGTTTTGGAGCTATTTGACGATTATACAGGGCTTCTTAACGAAAGCCCCATAATTCTATCGTTCCTGCCACTATACAAATTTACTTCTACAATACATCATAAAGAAAGTCACATGTGAAACTATGTTACGTAACACCATCAAAAACCTCCATTGAATAGTTTCATCCACTGGCCACTAAAGACTACTAAAAACTCAACACCTTTATCTTGAATTGCCACAATAGTTTATATACTAAAAGTCACTAATTCCATTTACTTAAAATTCTAAAACTTTAAATCTATTCAAATATCTTCTAATTCAGAGTCTAAAACCTGCAAAAACGATCCCTAATTAAATTTATTAATACATTATGTAACAACTAAACTTATAAAACAAAACCAGCTTAACTAACATTTATTACCTCATCCCAAATATTGCATTACAAATCCCGAAAAGTTTTAACTTTAATAAAAAAATATTTGTTAACTAAATTTCCCTAAAATAACCTAAATTAAAGCAAATGTAATAATCATCTAAATCCAACTTATATCTTATTCTTAATCTAGAAATTTTAAATCATAAGTAATATAAATGTAGAACCTAAATAATTTCAATATCAATTCTAATGTCAATTGGCATACTTAAAATATAAAATGTTCTATTAAATTTCTTTGCTACATTTGTATTATCTTATGCTAAACTAAACCTATATCACAGATCAATTACCTTATCTATAAATCACAGTATTGTTTCCATTTAGAACTTAAATCTAACATGTGTTAAACGAAATTAAAATTGGCTATATAAAAATTAAATAATATCACAGACTACATACCTATTTACAATACTAAACTTAACTAACTAAAATTGGCAAAAACATGTATAAAGCAAGATAATTTTCAAAATTAAATTTTATTCATCAATACCTACATCATCAGTTCCTGTTGGAGGCCTTCACCAGATTCGCATGATGCGGTAAGTTTGAAACGAACATATTTTTTATTAAATCTTGCAATTATATATTTTAATAAATAGAAGCAACAACTTATTATGTTCTTATTATGATAACATAATAAGCAATAACATTCATCGAACACGTTAATTTTATTGTTAAATTTTTAATGGTAATTAACAGCGCTCTTAATTAATTTTTGTTATGGTTTTTGCTTCTATTTATTTCATTTTTTGCTTTTTGCCAATCAACTCATTTATAAATTAACCCATCATGACCACTCTCTTTACTATAATTATATTGTTTATTGTTATTTTACAAACAATAATTATCATATGTTAGAATATCAATTTGAAGATTTTTTCCTCTCTTTCGTGTTAAAATAACTCTTCTCGAATTTTTCTAAGATAGCTTTTAAGAGAATCGTTACAATGTTTTACTTATATTTGGATTTAATATTGAGTTAAATAAAAATATTGTTCTTTAATATGAATTGCTAAATTAAACAATAAGGGTGTTTTCTTACAGCAACAATGATGTAGAGTAAAACTATTTTTTTATGATTTTATATTTGGGGTTCCAATTAAAATATAGCCATTGGAACTTAGGTCGGCGTGGGTAATGAGGCTAAATCTCTCTAAAACATCTGAGAGAGATTTAAAAATAGTTTAGTTATTGACACCTTCATAGGTTTTTAAATTTTATGACTAGAGTGGGGCAAAACTGATAGTGATAGTTCTAGTCATACTGGCCCTAACATCGAACGTAATATAATAAAAATTAGGGAGTCTATAATAAAAATGTAATGAGACTATAGGTATAACTAGGAGAGGACCGAACCCCCCCACACCGCTGCTGCTAGCAAAACAAAGGCTCCCGCAGTCCTATCCCTAGCATATCTAATATATTCCAATTTACCTTTGTATACTTGGTTCTTACTGTGGTAGTTGAGAAATACACATGAGTGAAGTATATTTCTTACACTCTATAAGTAGTTATTCGTTTGTTCATTACATATAGTTAGTTTTTTTTTTTTTTATTTTGCATTTTCAACAGCTG
This sequence comes from Protophormia terraenovae, assembly GCA_951394005.1. Taxonomy (NCBI): domain Eukaryota; kingdom Metazoa; phylum Arthropoda; class Insecta; order Diptera; family Calliphoridae; genus Protophormia; species Protophormia terraenovae. The sequence continues at coordinate 104,684,462 of OX596076.1, read as the reverse complement.
TTGGCCAAAAACGATCAATAATAATTTTAGTAATAGCGGTCTCATTTACGTATGTTAGATATTTTGGTTTAATATCTATACATAAGTATGCATTCATATAAGTACATACATATTAAAATGTAATATCCTCGTGCCAAAAATAATCTACATAAAGAAATAAAAAAAATGTGTGGCACGTTCAACAAGAACTTTGGTGATAATTTAAATTGTAACTAGAAGAAAACATGCAAAGTAATTTAGTAAAAACAAGTAATAATGTTGTATTCACTTGGGTCGAAATGCATGGAAACTCTATAAATTCTTATTAACTCTTAACTTATTTAACATTATACAATAAAAATTTCTGTAAATATTTTTGGACTAATAGTAATATAAATAGTAGAACTAGGAACATGTTTTAAATTTGTTAATAAATAATAATTCTTTATATGGCACCTACATATCGACACCGGAAATGCAAAACTACGTTACATCACTTTTCATAACAAAAAACTTTCTAAAAACAAAACAAATAGTCCTACAAACAAGATTTTTGGGTTATTATATCCTTAAATATCGCCTAATATATTGGTGAATAATATTTTTATTTGCTTCAAATATTCTTCAAGTTACATATGTTAGTAACGTTTTTTTTTTTTTTTTTTTTTTTTTTTTTAATGTGTATTTTCTGAAACCAAAAGAATAGGGAAACATCTATAAAAAATTAAAAAAAATTATAATTAAAAAGAATTTTCATAACTTTTAACCTAAATTTTAATACTTAGTTATTATATTTTTAATAATTTGCAATCTTAATTCGTAAAAAAGTAAAATATTTTTTTTTTTTCAATTTTGTAGCATATGTGATGTTACGTTACTTTGACCTAAGAAAATCATTACCTTCGTTAATAAAATCGTTATTTTTTGAGATACCAGTCTGAATATCTGTGATTACACGTATTTTGGAAAAATAAACTATATTTCATTAAAAATTTTTATGATACCGTTATTTTGCATTTTTGATGAGGATATATTGTTTGATATCCTCCAGGAATATCCAAGGGAATCCATATATTTCACTGCAATTTCTGATCCAAATTAAAACTACGTGCTCAGTTTTTCTCCATGACACTTCTCCTCTCCAAAGGACTGAAAGTTACGAAGGATACACATTATAAATAAATTTGAAATGTTCACGAATATTATATCAACGTGCATTAAGAAAATTAATATGTTTTCTTTTACATATAAATATGTATAAATATGAATTTTTTCGACATTAAAATTCTATAAGGACTAAAATTATAAATATCCGTCAAAAGAATTTTAGAGTCATATTTGAATTTTTATACCCTACACTAGCATAGGTGGTTGGGTTATTATGTGTTTGTGCAAATTATGTAACGCAGAGAAAAGATCTTCCGACCCAAACTTTAAAGTATATCGTTCGACTCAGAATCACTTTCTAAATCGATTTAACCCTGCAATACTAATGTACGTAAATTTTACGTATACAATTATTACTCTGGCGTTCGAAGATATAATGAGACCAAATTTTAGAGGAATTTTCATCATGTGTAAACATATGTATATAAATTCAAAAATAAAACATTTTTAGTAATTCGAATTATTAGTATAGTATAAAAAAGTAGTCAAAATAACGTTAGTATTCTAGGGTTAACCATGTCCGTCCATCTGGTCGGCTGGCTGGTTGTCGATGTAAAGCTTGTGCGCAAAGTACAGGTCGCAATTTGTACATATGAGTTTTTTTTTGCACAAGGACGAAGCCTATTGAATTTGGTCATGATCGGGCCATTATTTCACCTGGCCCCCATAAAAATGTCCTCCCGGAATAGAGTTTTAACACTCATAAATACCCTAAAATATAAATATTTTAATGAAATTTAGCACAAATAAGTTTTATATAAGTATAAATCTGAGTGCCAAATTTCGTGACGATCGGTCCATAATTGACCATAGCTCCCATATGAAAACTTCTTCTGAAAATCACATAAAAATGTTAGTATCAACTTCATATTCGACACAAATAAATGACAGTGCAAAATTGAATGAAGATCGGTCCATACTTTACTATAGCTCTCATATAAGACCCAATTACGGGAATCACCCAAAAGGGCATAAATACATGTAAATGTTAGTAGCGATATAATATTCTGTATTAGTATGTTTTTTTTACACTTTTATACAAGTATCGGTCCACAATTGGCCCCTTCCCAAATTTTGATACACATAGACAATGGTGTAGGTCGAGCTTGACCGACTATCACTTTTTTTTCGTTTTCTTTACAATTGGGTACGAAATATTCAAAAATATTCGAAATATTCTAACTCCAAATAATTATTGTAGGATAGCGCTGTTTTAAGAAAACTAATTAAATGGTCAAAATTTCAATATAAAATAGTTCAAATTCAGGAAGGTCTGTACAGAGTCCTATTGAGTGATTTAATTTTAAAATCATCTCTGTGAAAATACCTTTCAGAAAAGTGTAAAGAAAATTTTATTTAAAAAAAAAAAAAAATAATGTAGACACCAAAGAATACTAAGAATTAATGGCTTGTCAAAAAAAACTTGTGTTAGTCAAATTTTATTTATGTGTATTAGTACTGAAACCACTTTCACCGCCCATCATAAGTACACATAGTTGTACAAAAAAGTATTCAAAAATTATTAAATATAATTCATCACAATTAAATTCGCAGATTTTTATAAATTTTTATCATTTGATGCAAATTACATCCACAAGTATAAATATAAGTTATTATTTTTTTTTTGGGTTTTTGTTAATGAATATGAAAATATTTTCAAATTTGTCAAGCGGTTTAAAATTTTTATTATCAGAGGTACCCTATTTTGAGTTACAATAGCTCCGCTCCTATGTGGGGTCCACTTTCAAACTTAAAATTGTACACTCCTCTGCTATACCTAGCTGAAAGTGTATGTAAATTTAACCAGCCGATTAGAGCTTACAGATTTATTTCCAAAAAATGTAGATTTTGCCCTACAAAACAATGCAATATCTTATAGAAGAATAACTTATGCTTATGCTATTGTTTTCTAATGAATAATTGGGTTTTACGAAACATGCATTTTGGAGTGATCTCATGGGTTTTACTATTTAATAGTACTGGAGCTTTTCATATGGTCAAGATACCGCAGAGAAAAAAGCAAATGGCTTTTTTAACCCCATGAATAATTAAACAATTGAACCCAACATAAATTTGTTACAAACTTAACAGATAACATAGTTGTCCTCTAAAAAATTATTTCAACTAAATTAGACATATAAAAAAATAAAATAATAACATTACAAGTATTAAAATTCGTAATGTTAATTAATTTAAAATATATAAGCAAGAAAAATAAAATTATAAAATGGTCACATGATAAATATAAGAAATAATAAGATTATGATAGAAACTCTACACCTTTAAACACAAATTTCGAGTGCAATTTAAAACAAGATTTTTAAATTAAAACCACTCCATTAATCATAATTGGAAAGGGTTGGGTAATTAATAAATAATATATATATATTTTTTTGCAATACAACCAAAAAGAAGGTTAAACAAAGACAAAATTAAAATAAATTTTATGTAAAAGTTTTTTTTATTTTTCTTAAGACTTAGACATTATTCTTTTGTTTTTCATAAATTACAATTTAGAATTAGAATAACTATGCATATTTTTATTGTGTTTTTATTTTTAGCATTAGGTTGGCCTAGAGCTGAAAGTGTGCCGAGTTTGTAAAATAATTGCGTTTGTTGTTCATGTTGTGCTCTTGTGATCACTCTTTGGCGAGTTTATACATTCCTCTACCAAATTACGCGTATTGTAGTCTATGGCTTTCAGGTTTTTATAAGTTTTTATAGAAACTTGATTGTGTTAACGAAAAAGCAATAATAATCAATTTAAATAAAGTTCATGATTGTTGTGTTATTGTAACGCCCTCTATTTTATTTGACAATTTATATCAATTTTGTTTTAGTTGTAGATTTTGATAATCAAAATTGATATATTGCATGTTAAGAAACCATTTGTAATTTTATGCATAAATGTTTAGGTAAATATGTTTTTATTATTTTACTTTACATACAAAAGTTGGTATTTTTTTAGGAAAATTATGTAATTACTATTTTTATTATTTGGAAGTAGAGATAGATTTAGATTTGTGAAACTTCACTTAGGTGCCATCAAACAGAATCACTAACATAACGATATATTACATTTTTTGAGTGATGAAAATTTATAGTTCTTCTTTGACTTACTAAATCAAAAATTCTATTATCAACTTATATATGATTTATTTCATTTTAAAAAATTAAAAAGTTTCTTATTTTTGTCACAATCCAAGTTCATTGAAGATAACGCAAAATTGCCGAATAATGCCATCTGACATCAAATACTCAATTCGCTTCATTCTTTAAGTATGTATATTACAACAATTGTTGTCTATTGAGAGCATCAAAAAGTTGTACAAGTTCTTTTTGACATCAAGATTAGTCCATGTCAAATTGTTAGAACAAGAACAAGTTGCAGTTGGTTACAAAAGTATGACTTAATCAAAAGAAATGTAAACATTATTATGGTTAAAATAACATGTTACAAATTATCTATTCATCATTTGTAACTAATTATGGAAATATGGTTTAAGATTAAAAACATATAAGAGAATGCAGACATGAAGAAATAAAAAAATTAATTTATTTAGTTTAATGTTGAAAGAGAATGTGCACTGGTCTCTCATAAATACAAGCTATTAAATAATACCATGGAATATAAATCGACTTAATTAAAAGAAATATAAATTCTTTTATTCTTATTTATTATAGTATATTAGTACTTAGTTTACAGAATTGAATTAGTACGTAATATGTAGATTTTAAGAAGATTAATGTAAAAACACGTTTTTGTTTAATTTATTATATCAACCATGTTTTTCTCATATCATTCATTTCAAGTACTGGCTATTTAATACAACTAATTAAATTTACGCACCCATACCAGTTTAACAACTATCTTATTGATACAGAATGTATGAATTTTTTTTTTTTTTCATTCTTATAAAAATCATGGAACACGTGGTGTAACAGATGCGTATTAAAACAATGTTAATAAGTTACTTGAATTTGTTGTTGATTTTAATTCAATTGCAATTTTATTGCTTTTAATTCAAATTCAATTTCTCTATATTACAGGAAGTAGTAGCATATTTTTAGATATGATTTCAGAGTATTAATTAATTTACAAAATATACATTTTTTAAATTTTGTTTAATTTAAATAAAGTTCCCAGCAAAAAGTACTACATGCAATTATGCAAGGCGATTTTATAGTATTACGATATTTTTTATAAGGCATTTCAAAATGCAATAAACATACATATGCTAGAGATGGGTTAGAGCTTGTAATCTTAATATGAGTATCGGTCCACATTTGGCTCCAAGACTAATAAAAGACCCATCCCCGAATTATAATGTACACAATAGTGTAGGGTATCATATGGACGGGCTTCACTGACTATATAATTTTCTACCGTTTTTCATTTGTATTTGTTATTTTCATTCATATTTATCTCTTGTAGCTTTTAAATAAGTTAAGTAAAAAAGCAAAAAAAAAAAAAAAAGTACAAACATATTTCAAATATTTTATTACCTTTCCAAAATCTTTTACATTTTAACATCAAATTGAATGTCAAAATTGTCATTAGTTTTCAACAAATAGGAAATTAATTAATGGAATATCGATACATTAATAAATTTAAAATGACACACATAAAACTAATGATTTACTAATAAATGTAATCATACTTTCGTTATTTTTTTAATGGTACTTATAAGTAAGTACAAGTAAATTTATAAAGCGGAATTAAAATAAATCAATTTTATAAGATAAAAAGAAACAAGCGGATTTACCTTAAAAGATTAGTGTTAAAAATAAATTCCATTTCCATGATAAAACAATAAATTAATTTTGAAAATTTTGTGTGCACTTAAATACTTAAATAGTTCAATTAATTTAAAATTTTCAAATTAAATGAAATTCCTACGCAATTAAAATGAATAAAAATGGTAGCCACGAATTTTTCTAATCACCCTTAAGATAAACATTTCAAACCACATAACAAGTTTTAGCCAAATTGTGTAATTTTCTGTAACAACGTTGCTGTTTTTCACTGTTTAAGTTTTCGCAAATAGCAATCACCCAGACTTCCATTAGTTAGCCAGACTAGAAATCAAACTTTTAAATCTGCATTGGTTTCGAACAGTGTCAATGTCTCCATGCGTGTGTGAATAAAAAATATTTTTTCTTCTTATACGTTTACGTATTTTTCATACGTTCTTTTTAAAAAAGAAAAAATGTGCGTTTAAAAGCATGCGCCACAAATTTAGTAACATTTCTTGTCTGCTGCCGGTTTTGATATTTGGCAATCGTGAAAAATATTAAAAGATATAAAACATGAACAAAAATTACTTAATCCACAATTGCATGCTTACAAATTTTCAAATTTTTGTGTCAACATTGGGAGTTAGTTTTATGGCAATTATGAAATTGTGCACAGAATAATATTTTTATTTTATTTATTTGAAATTGTGTTATTATTTTTTTCGAAATAGTTAAATTTAGTGTGGTCTCTATAAAAAACTTTATTAAAACTTTAAAATGAGTTAGTTACTCGTATTTCCATTAACTAGATCCTTTTAATACTTAAATACTTCTTTGGTATGGATAAAAATATGTCTTATAAATTTTATGTATATATGTAATTAAATTTATAGTTTGCAACAACACACGTTTATCAAGATTATGTAATTAATTTAGTTTCAGGTTTTAAAAAAAATTGTAACTGAAAAATAGTGGGCGTTCCGTAAACGTGGAATATACTTAGTAAAATAAATTACATTTAAAAGTGTCAAAATATGTATAAATTGATTTAATTACTGCACATTGGGATGATATGAAAATTTTACATATGAGTGATTCCATATCAAAATGGACAAAAAACAAGGAAATTCCACACAGATATTACTTTTGCAAGTGTTGCTTTTGCAAGTGTTGCTTGCCGGTCCAAAAAAATGACGTTTAAAAAATTAAAAAAAAAAAAAAAAACTACTTCAAAAGTTTAAAATTCAAAGTTGATGATATAAAGACCGAAGCTGAATATCTCAACAAACGGTTTCTTAAAATTCTTATATAAATTATATATTCATAATTTAACTCTATTCTATACTCGTGTCAAAATTCGTGCGAAGAGTGAGTTTAAGAGTTATGAAACAATTTTGCACGAATTTTAAAAATATACAGCCTTAAAGTCGATTTTAAATCCAAAAATCCAAAAATCTACTATTATTTTAAGTTTCTTACCATAAAGCTTTTTTCAAACAAAATTTAAATATTTGAAATTAAAATAAGCTTTTTGGTTTTTATTGTACTGAAAGTTCATGTATAATTTGTTTTTATAATTTTTTGAAATATTTTTTTTTTATTTCAATTTACTGAAAAATATTTTCAAATGCTTTTTTAACCTTCAAACCTTCGAATTAAATGAACTTATCACATCTTTATCTTTAAAATGATTTTAAAAACAAGCGCGAATATATTCAGCCCGGCCGAATCTATATACCCACCATCAACTTTTTCAAATTTTACGTTATATGGAAGGGGGTGGTAATGTGGGCAGTAAAGTGGGCGGACCACGCCCATTTTTTGTTTCCGACTTTACATTTTTTCCGACTTTACATCAAATTCATTGATTTTCACCTTATATGGGAAGTGGGCGGTAAAGTAGGCGGACCACGCCCATTTTTGGTTTCCGAGTTTATATCGACCCCCGAACCATACATACAAAATTTCGTTGTCGTACGTGCTTTTATTGAAGAAATATCAGCAGAAAAGTATTTAACGGACACCCTGTGTTTCTAGTTGTCAGCCCATAACTTGTTTATTAACCGATTTTGTACATTTTCAATATCAAACAAACCTTATATAAGATAAATATTTGTGCCAAATTTCGTCGCCCTACGTTGCCCCGTTCGAGCTCTATCCTGCTTTCAACAGACAGACAGACAGACGGACATAGCTATATCTAACCTAGAAAATATATACTTTGTGGGGTCTTAGATGATTCCTTCGACATGTTACACACGGAATGACAAAATCAATATACCCCCTATCTTTTCGATGGTGGGTATAATAAAATTTAATTATGTTTAGTTCAGAAGTTATTAGTATAGTAATTAGATTAGATATTTTGGTCAACATATAACTTCTAAACTAAATGAGTGTCTAGCGCGAGTCGGGAGAAGAGTTATGTCGACATTATGTTTTTTTTTTAGAATTTTAAAAATATCGTTTTTAAGATATACTGATTTGACTTTTATATGTTTAACTTTGACCTTTAAACTTTTGATGTTAAAACTAAAACTAGAGATTTGCCGTATATAGTTTATAAGTTATTAGCAATTTGATAAGAACATGTTTATAAACCCTTAACCTTTTTTCGTTTTTTAAGCTGTTATATTTTTGGACCGAAATGGGACATGAGTCTAAAATTTTTTGATTGTTGTAGTGAAATTCATTTTCATCGAAGATGTCAAATCCGATTGCTGTCCGCTTTGACATGGACGGTAAAATGGACGGATGAACCCTATCTTTGATTCCCGAGTTTACATCAATCCTGGAACTATTTGTACAAAATTAAGTTATCGTACATGCTTTTGTTTAAGGTATATCGACGGAAAAGTATGAACTGAAGTTACGACGAACACAAAGTTTTTCTAGTATTTGTAATATAACATTTTTGTTTATAAACACATTTTTTCCCATTATCAATATCAAACAATCCTTATAGAAGATAAATATTTGAGACAGTTTTCGTCCGCCTAAGTGTTTCGTACCGAGCCCTTTCCTTTTTTCAATAGACGGACATAGCTAGATCGACTCAGTATATATATACTTCATGGGTTAATGACAAACTCAATAAACCTTTTTGATGGTGGGAATAATAATGTCGAATATAAGGATATGTGCACGAAATTAGTGATGATTCTAACAATTTGTTATCGCTGAAGGGAAGTTCTTTGTGTTGAAAAACTTTTTTTCTAACTCATGGATGTCATTAGTAGAATTGTTTTTTTTTATATAAATTTTGTTCATTGCTTCTGAAAAATAAACAAGCGCGAAAGTTATATTCGGCCCGGCCGAATTTATATACCCACCATCAACTTTTTCAAATTTTACGTTGTATGGGAGTGGGCGGTAAAGTGGGCGGACCACGCCCAGTTTTTGTTTCCGAGTTTACATTGGTCCTTGAACTATTTGAACACAATTTCGTTGATTTTCACCTTATATGGGAGGTGGGCGGTAAAGTCGGCGGACCACGCCAATTTTTGATTGCCTAGTTTATATCAATCCCCGAACTATACGTACAAAATTGTTGTCGTACATGCTTTTATTGAAGAAATATCAGCAAAAAAGTATAAAACGGACACCCTGTTTTTCTAGTTTTTAGCCCATAACATTTTTGTTTATTCAGAGACCGGATTTTAATACTAAAAAAACAATCTTTTTATTTTTATTTCAATCGAAAAACAATTTTTAATGTTCAAAAAATAATAAAAATCCATCATGATTTTTATTATTTTCATCAATATTTTAATTTTTATCATCATGATGAAAATAAAAATATAAATATCTTTTGTGATATTTATTTCAAAAGTTGAAAATTATTTTGAACTTTTTTCATCGGATGGAAAAAATTCTAAACAACAACAATTTCATTTGAATAAAAAAATATTTTGAAAACAAAAGTATGAATAAAAAAACAATCATTTTAAATTTTTTCGAACTGATATTTATCGTTAAAGATATTTATCGTTAAAGATATTTATCGTTAAAGATATTTATTTTTGCATCATTGATGGATATTTATTTTAAAAATAAAAATCCCTCACATATTTTTTTCAACAAATGAAAAAAATTTTTGATCATTAAAGATATTTATTTTGATTGAAAAATAAAAATAAAACGTTTTCGGGTGCTTGTGTTTATTAACCGATTATTAACCGTTTTCAATCCCAAACAAACCTTATATAAGACAAATATTTATGCCAAATTTCGTCCCCCTACGTTGTCCCGTTCGAGCCCTATCCTGCTTTCAACAGACGGACAGATGGACAGATGGACGGACATAGCTAGATCGACTCAGAATCTAACCAGGACCCAGAAAATATATACTTTGTGGGGTCTTAGATGATTCCTTCGACATGTTACACACAGAATGACAAAATCAATATCCATCTTTTTGATGGTGGCTATAAAAATTAAAAGGTTTTAAGCAATCCTCCAAAAATTTTTTTTCTAAATCTATAAAATTAAGCCTACTATAAGTCCACAAATTTGTTTTTATTTTGATAGAACTCTCATTTAAATAATCACATAACATGACTGTAATATTCAAATTAAATTTCGAAAAAATTAAGTACCTAATAGTAATTTACAAGTATTTTTACATGACACTATTGGTAATAATATTGCAATAAACTATCTAAACTCGAATTACTTAAAAATGTCCTTTGCAAACATTTATGAAAATTCACAGAAAAATAATAATAATAATAATAATAAAATTAACTTCAATTACGAAATTGATTATATCAATTAAATTTTTATTTGATTTTACTCCAATCACCAAAATGATAATATTAATTAACTAAAAATAATTGATTTTTTTTAAATTCCAATTAATTTCAAGTTCATAAACTTAAGAATTGGACAACACGTTTTAACGAAATTATTTATTTTACAGTTAATAATACATAAATTATTAGAAAGAAATAAAGTGTATATAAATTCATGTCATAATATAATGTATTCTATATAAAGACCGTAATGTACTTTATTTAATCTAATGGTATCGCAAGAGAAATCTTGAAGAAACAATAACAATAAGATTGATAAACACATTCAAATAAAATGAAACTGTATTAATTTATATACTGTGACGATACTTTTTTTTGGCGTTTATATAAAACTAATTAATTTTTAAATTTTTACTGACTGACAATAAATTTTTTATTTTTTTTAATATTTTGAAATTTGACAAAATTTTTATTTTTTTTTTCAATAACTTGTTTAATCAATTAAAAAAATTAAGTAAATTAAAATTCTAATTAAAAAGTTTAAAAATAAATTAGTTTTTTGTTGAGTCGTAAAATATTCTTGTTTAAAAATTTAAAAATAGATTTGTTTCACCTCATTTTTAAAATACTTCAATTTCTATTGCCTACAGGCAATCATTAATTGTTATATTTTATTACCTACATTTTAAAACACAAATAATACGAGTTTGCATATATGACGTTACCCAATAAACCAAAAGATATTATAACGATATCGAAACGATATCATCTAGGTGATAAAAACTATCACTAGTGATAATCGTTTTCGAATCTATAACGATAGTTTTTACGGACTAAAGTGTACCTTTCCTTATGATATCGTTTTTCCATAAAATTATGATATCGTTTTCGGTATCGTTATTTCCAAAAATAACGATAGTAAAATCGTCATGAACCAAATTTTGTTCTGAACGCTATTCAATAATAAAAATTATGTTTATTTGCATTTAAATATACTAAATATAATTATAAAGAACCATAAACAGCTAAGATGAGAAAAAATCCTAAATATAAAAATAAAGATATAAAAATCATCATATATGACATATTTTATGCAAATATTATCAACAACATTTGCAAACATGATTATTGCATAGGAACATACATATTTCTGCAATTATATACCTAAAAAACTTGGTTTTACCACTAAAAATCTGTAAACTATTGAATTTTATGTATTTGACTTCCAGCTTGTTTTTGTATGTTGAAACATTTTTATTTTTATTTGAAGTTTTTTCCAAATGATAATTTTTTATTTTATTGAAACGAAATATTTCGAAATATCAATATCATAATAATATCGTTTTCTGCAATACAATATGATATTATAATCGGCACCTAATATGATATCGTTTCCGCTATTATATCGTTCTAAGGTTTATTGGGTATTGCAATAAGCTAACTAAACTAGAATTACACAAAAAATAAAAAACAAATTAACGTCCTTTAGACACATTTAAAATATTATTTTTTTAACGTCCTTTAGACACATTTAAAATATTAAATGTCACAATAATTAAAAAAAAAATTAAAAAAAAAAAATATAATTTAAAATAAATTATCTTTGACTGCGTAAAAGAAAATTCTTACATGTATGTATACTAAGGTGGTCCAATATTGTATGAAGAAAACCAAAGTATATTGAACATTTAAACGTACCTAAAATTATGAAAATCATTTATTTCGTAATTTTTCCAAAAAAGTTAATGTGAATGAAAAAAGGACATTTTATATAAAATTTGCTAGTAAAGTTTTACTTTTTATTTCTACGTAATTTTTTAATATGAGTAATTTTTATTAATATGACGATTTTCTCCCTGCTATTAGCTTTTTTTAAAAAATTAAAATAATGGGATATTGATTTTTTTTACCTACCGTTTGATGTGTAAATCATCAATATTTGTAAAAAAAATTAAATTTGTTCTAGGATCTTCGACAAGCTGTTCTAAATGACATCGCCCCTCATAATTTTAAGTACGTTTAGATGTAGCTAAAAGGAATTTTGGACCACACTAATTTATATATACGTACGAGTAAATATTTTATTTAATCTAGGATATGTAAGTCTACATACAATAAGACTAAACAAGTCTCTGCTTAAAATGAATATCAAAGGAAAATTAAATTAATACTATGAAATAACTAATTCGGACCAACAACATAACGTGATAGTAATTTTAAAACAACAACTAGATAATTTAAAAGAAAAATACTTATTGAAAGACTTAAATAAAATTTAAACACACACAAGCAAATCAAACGAGAAAAAAGATATAGTCGGTCAAGCCCGACCATATGATACCCTTCACCATTGTCTATGTCTACCAAAATTCGAGAAGGGGCCAATTGTGGACCGATACTTGTATTAAGTGTAAAATAAAACATACATATACAGACTATTACATTCCCATGAATTTATGCACTTTTGGGTGATTCCTGCAAATAGGTCTTATATGGGAGCTATGGTAAATTATGCAGCGATCTTCATAAAATTTTGCACTGTCATTTATACTTATAAAAAATGTATTTGTGTCGAATATTAAGTTGATACACAAATTTTTATGACATTTATGCACGTTAAAGTGATTTTCGGAAGAAGGCGCTATGGTCAATGGGAGCTATGGTCAATTATGGACCGATCTTCATGAAATTTGGCAGACGGAGAGCGAGAGCAAAAGCTATAGTCGGTCAAGCCCGACCATATGATACCCTACACCATTGTGTACATTATAATTCGGAGAGGGGTCTTGACTTGGAGTCAAATGTGGACCGATACTCATAAGTGTAAAATAAAACATAAGAATACAGAATTTTACGTTGAGGCTGACATTTATATGATTTATTCACTTTTGGGTGATTCCCGAAAGAGGGCCCTATATGGAAGCTATGGTAAATTATAGACCGATCTTTCTTTAATTTGGCATCATTTATGTTCATATAAAGCTTATTTGTGTCGAATATTAACTTGATACTAACATTTTAATGGGATTTATGGCCGTTAAAGTGATTTTGGGAAAGGGGTTTATATGGGAGCTATGGTTAATTATGGACCGATCTTTTTAAAAATCGGCACACTTATTTAAACTTATATGAAACTTATATGTGCCAAATTTCATTAAAATATTGTAATACTTAAGGGATTTATGATCGTTAAACTCTTTTTCGGTAAGACATTCGTATGGGGGCTAGGTGAAATAATGGACCGATCATAACCAACTTCAATAGCTTCGTCCCTGAATCAAAAAAAAACCTGTGTACCAAATTTCATAAATTTTGGTTCGAAATTGCGACCTGTAGTTTGATTACAAGGTTTACATGGACGGACAGACGGTCAGACGGACAGACGGACGGACGGACATCGTTAAATCGACTCAGAAAGTGATTCTAAGCCGATTGTTATAAATTAAGGTGGGTCTTAGACCAATATTTTTGAGTGTTACAAACATCAGCACAAACGCATAATACCCTCCTCACCTATGGTGGTGTAGGGTATAAAAAATAATAATAATCATATGTACCAAATTTCATCAAATTATCATCAAAATTGTACATTTCGCACAAGCTTTACATAGACAGCCAGCCGATCAGACGGACGTATGGACGGATATGGTTAAATCGACTCAGAAAGTGATTCTGAGTCGAACGGTATACTTTAAGGTAGGGGTCGGAAGATTTTTTCTCTGCGTCATAATATTTGCACAAACACATAATACCCCAACCACCTATGGTGGTGTAGGGTATACAAATTTAAACACAGTAAAACTGAAAAATATAATCAGGCAAGATGGACTATATTATACGCTTTATGTATACTATTTTAATAGGTAATATGAGCTTTATTTTTATTTTTTAATACAGACATTAATAGATAATAATACAGACATTAATAGGTATTTCCCAGGAAAACTTTTAGAAAACGTTCTAAAATCATTAGTTCTTAAACTGGTGTAATCAGAACCACTTTAGATTATTTAATAACATCCATTGAACTAGTGGTGTCGCAACCAATTCTAGCACTAATGGAGTAGAACCTACTTATGATTCTAAATTGGTTTTATGGAATGTTTGAGAACTAGTGCTTCAGAACTAATTCTTTATGACTTCCACATTACTTCCCTGAACAACTTACTGGTGCCTAAATGATTTTCTAGAACTGTTTAAAAAAACTTGAATAAAAAATTGCAAAAATTTCAAAATATTAAAAAAAAGAAAATAAACAAAATAGTTAACAAAATTAATTTGGGACTTTAAATAGTTTTTCTTTTTTGGTGTTACACACGGAATGGCAATCTTAGTAGTTTCACCACTAGTGGTGGTAAAGGATATAAAAAAGGCTTTTGAAATTTTAAATTTATTACGAAAAAGAGCGTTAAAATGAAGCTCGACACGATAAAGTTTGATGAACTTTGAGACCCTGTAGTTAATATTTTAATCTAACAAGATGGTTATAAGATACATTTCGAGAAGTCTTGGGTCATTCAACGTTTATACATTTATATTTTTATATGAATATATATATTATTTATTTAAGTTCATTAAAATCAATGCAATGACTCCTGAAGTCATTGAATTATTAAAATTTTCAAAGTATAGGTTCATTGACTCAAGAATTGTAGATACACTGAAAAAAATATTTCAAATAATTTTTTAATAAAATTATTAATTAACTTTATATTGGAATTTAATTATATGATTTATTAATATAATTAATTTTCTAATTGGTTTTCAGTTTTGTTTTTTAATAAAGTGACAACTGTTAACAAAATATAAAGAAAAATTAAATATTTGTCTGTAAAAGTACAGAAATAAAATAAATTTAAGTAAATTTTGAAAAATTTTCAGCTCATTGCATCTATTTAAGGAAAAGAAGTAATAATAATATGAATTATTCTAGTTATTAATATTATCATTTTGATGATTGGAATCAATTAAAAATTAATTAATATTACAAATTTCGTAATTGAAGTCCATTTTTACTTTTTTCTGTGTACATACATATTTATTAAATGTGTTATGGGTTCGTTAATTTAACGTAACACACTTATATATCGAGGGCTCATATTCAAAATGGTACACCCATCAACATTTTATGAGGCTAATTGGGAGCATTATACCTTAGATTTAAAGATAGGGATGAAATAATTGAAATAAAATTCGTGATTATAAGTAAAATATTATAGAATTCAACAACAATTTCTCAAAAAAATTATAATTAAATAAAAAGTGCGATAAACATGGTTTTTGAAGGTTTTAATTACAATAGAGTTGTTGATATGCAATTTAATACAATTTTAGTTGGTTTGAAATTTTCTTGCAAAAAATTGTTTGCAATTTTTTTTTTCAAAAAAAATTTTTTTTTTTTCCAAATTTTAATGTATAATTTTAATTTAACACTTCCGTTTATTTTTAGTAAACACACCTGTTATTTGACTATTTTAACGTTTAAAGATGGTCCTTTTAACCACAAAATTTCGCTCTTTTTATCTCCTGATTGTAATGATATAAATTTAACATATTGAAAATTTTTTTCCAATATTTTATCATTTACTTCTTTAATTTACGATAAACCAAACGGGCTATATGAATATTTTATAACACTCATTAAAAACAAATTAAGACAAAACGTGATATCTACCATAATTTCGCGAATAATGGAGTTAAAAGATTTATTTAGTATGAGGTTTAGTAGATGTAATATTAGTAATTCGAAGACGGGATTGCAAAATGATGAAAAATTAGTAAAATAAAAAGTTTTTATGTTTTCCTGAACATTTTGGGTTTTGCATATTGTACGTTTTGAATATAAGGACATTAGAAATAAATCCATAGTATAAGAAATAGACCATTAACAATTACTGTTGAAGTATTCCTCAAAATATGCTTAATATTTGACAAATATTTAATCAAAATTATGTGAACACTTGTTTTACAAAGATTTTGTTGCCATTGTTTGATTCTGAAAATGATTTGTAAGAGAAAACAGTTTAAAAAAAAGGTCAGTTGTGATTTATGATTAGTTGAAAGTGTTTTCCTTATTAAAACGGGAGAAGAAGATATAGTCGGTCAAGCCCGACTATATGATACCCTACACCATTTCAATTTACATAATTATGTTTTTACTATTATACAACTTACTTGTGTTAAATATTAACATAATACTAACATTTGTATGGGATTTATGCACGTTAGTGATTTTCGGGAGAGGAATTTATATGGGAGCTATGGTCAGTTATGGACCGATCTTCATGAAATTTGGAAGACAGATTTTTGCTGATATAAAACTTATTCTTATTATTTTAATTTCATTAAAATATTCCTATTTTTAAGGCATCTATAAGTGTTAAAACTCTATTCCAGGAGGACATTTGTATGGGGGTTAGGTGAAATATTGTGCCGATCATAACCAAATTCAATAGGCTTCGTCCTTGTGTTGAAAAAAGCATTATACCAAATTTCATCATATTATCTTCAAAATTGCGACCTGTACTTTGCGCGCAAGCTTTACATGGACAGCCAGCCAGCCAGCCAGCCAGCCGACCAGACAGACGGACGGGCATCGTTAAATCAACTCAGAAAGTGATTCTGAGTTGAACGGTATACTTTAAGGTAGGGGTCCGACAATTTTTTATCTGCGTTACAACTTCTGCACAAACACATAATACCCCAACCACCTTTGGTGGTATAGGGTATAAAAAGGAAATTAGGAAATATTTTATTTAGTGGTAAGGTCTTTTTCATCAAACGTATCTTTAGACACATTAAAAAAACAATTTTTTTATGTTTTTTAGAATTCTAACTTGATATTTATTTAATTACATAGTTTAACTTTATTATTCTTTTCTACAAACAAATCCTATTAAAACCAGATAAACTCCTATTGGAACCAGATAACGCAACAGTTAGATATTGGCGAAATGTATGAAATGGAATTACTACGAAAACAAGTTTTTTCTAGTATTTGGTACTTAACTTTTGCGTTTGATAACCGATTTTTTATAAAAAGCAAGTCCACGAATTTAATGCAGTATTTCAAATATTTCAAATGAAGTAAATTCCTATGATGGATTTATTCGAAATTTATATTTAAATCCGCCCTATCAATATTCACTGATATTGGAAGAAGTTTCTCAAATTTATTGTCATAAAGCGTTACGTAGTATCTATATTAGACAATTTTTTTTATCAAGACAAACGTCAAAATTAACCCGTATTTATGGAAAATGGCAACAGTTGCATTAAAACAACAATAAAGCGAATTCAGCTGTAACAACAAAAAATAATATTCAGCTGTTAACTGAGGTTGCTTTGTCTAGATATGGACTGATTTTGACGTTTGTCTTGTTAAAAATTTGTCTAGTATAGACACTACGTTATTTATTGCAGTAAATCCTTTAAAAAATTTGCTTTTTTTGCTGCTGCTCTTTGGCTTCAAGTTGTTGTTTTTTTCTTTATATCTTCACAGAAAAAAATATTTCAAATAATTTTTTAATAAAATTATTAATTAACTTTATATTGGAATTTAATTATATGATTTATTAATATAATCAATTTTCTAATTGGTTTTCAGTTTTGTTTTTTAATAAATTGACACCTGTTAATAAAATATAAAGAAAAATTAAATATTTGTCTATAAAGGTACAGAAATAAAATAAATTTAAGTAAATTTTGAAAAATTTTCAGCTCATTGCATCTATTTAAGGAAAAGAAGTAATAATAATATCAATTATTTTAGTTATTAATATTATCATTTTGATGATTGGAGCAAAATCAATTAAAAATTAATTAATATTACAAATTTCGTAATTGAAGTCCATCTTTACTTTTTTCTGTGTTTTTGCTGTAAATACCATTTATATCGTATTTTTTGTCTTCTCTGCTGATAACCAATTTATTCAATAAAAAGTGACTAATTGGAATGGTAGAGCTTGCAATTGAGTTGTTTTTATATTCTTTGGTATCTGTTTCACATATCAGGCTCCAAAACCAGACCCGCATCATGTCCTCTTTCACAATTCTTAGTTTCATTTTGGAATTTCTCAAAATTTTACTGTCTCAGTCTCTTTTCTTGATAATCTATAGTTTTAAGTGACAAATCGAATCGGGAATAAAGAAAATTATATTTTAAAGATATTTGAGCTCCAATCTTGTAAGATTTATGATTACCAAAAATGTTGCAAACAAGATTTTTCAATTCTCCACCCGCTGACAGTTTATTAGACGTTAAATTTTTGTTTAACGATTCTTTCGGCAAAGTGTTTTTAAGAAGTTCTTATGTGAATTAAAAAACGAAACTCTGTAGAAAACTTTATAGAAAAGCGAGACTTTGCAAAGTTTTGTAAAAATAGGGGGATCTTCTTTCTATATCTCAATTCCAAATCTAAATCGGATACTCTTATAATGTTTTGGAGAAACATATTAGGTATATATTACAAGCTAAGACGTTTGAAATGTGATATAAGTATTTTTGTTATAGGAACAAAATCAAAGGAAATTTAGTTTACATAATTAATTTCCTAATTAAAACTGATTGTTATTTTTTCTGTGTACATTTATTCTTATAAAAAAAATTTAAAAGAAAACTTTAATACCATTAGAACGATTCGCCTCCCATATTTTACTCTTAATTAATTGCATATTGTTAATTTAGCAGTTATGAACAATTTTTTTCGGAATTAAATTGACTCCAGTGGCTACTTTTTGGGAGAGCAAAATTTAGTCGATGTGAGAGTTAAAGTGCCACAAGACCAGAAAATAAATAACAACTTCTAGATGAAGAAAATGCGAATCATAAATTATCATTTTAAATGGAGTCACATAGTGGACGGAAATTGAGACCTTTCGCGTGGCTTCTAAACTATTCTAAACACAAAAAAGCTACCAATCACCAAAATAATTCATTCAATTAAAACTTTTTTTTAAAATTTCATCTCTTAGCAAAATGATTATATCAATTATTAACTGTAAAAAATTAAAAGCCGAGAAATTTATTAAATAAATCAAGTATATGATTAAATGAATTACAAATTTAAATGAATTGCTTGAATATATTAATTAAATTTTGATGTAAAATGGAATAACTGTCTTAATTAAAAAATATAAGCTTATAATTTTTTCTGTGTATATGTATGTAATATAATGATAGATATGTAGTATAAACTGCTTTTTAAACGATGTTTATATATAAATATTGGTAATTATCATATCATCATCAGTAAAAACTTGAGCGAAAAACTAATAATACCCCCACCCAGCCATGGTGAGATGTAGGGTATAAAACATCAATAAGACAACAAATCATAATATTTTTGTAAAAGTACTTACACTTACCAAAAAAAAAAAAAACACGTATAGTCAGTCACATTTAACACACAACGAAGCGCATAAACTGTTTTATACCTACAACTCAATTTCTTGACGACGATCTGTTCAAACAGTGAGACTTTGACAACAACCACAACAACTACCTATACAACTTAAGCTACCACTAACATTAATACTGATACCGATATTATGGCTATAACAACAATAACAAACCTGTAAAGCTTAAGAAAATTAAAGTTTATATAAATCAGAGAAGGCTTAATAAACGAAACAGTTGCGCGTTTGACGTCGCGTACATTAAATATACCGTTTACGGTTTAAAAAATACTGAAAATTAAAAAAAAAAAAATAATATAACGATTTTAAAAATAAATCCTGTAAAATAAAATAAATTAAAAAATACTGTGATATATTAATAAAAACCAAACGAAAAATTTTGAAAAAAAAAAGGATATTTTCTCAATTAAAGGATATTAACTAATTAAAACGATATTTAATTGTGTCAAATAATATATTACTAATTAATAAAATGAACTGTTTTAAATTTGGCCTTTTGGCTTTCGTGTGTTGCGTGAGTTATGTTAATGCCGCCTACAAACTTCAAGAACGTTACAGTTGGAATCAATTGGATTTTGCTTTTCCCAATGAACAATTAAAACAACAGGCCATTGCCAGTGGAGATTATATACCCCAGAATGGTTTACCCGTTGGTGTGGAACATTGGGGCAATCGTTTGTTTGTCACAGTGCCTAGATGGAGAGATGGTAAGAAACAAGAAAAAATAATAATATTTACATAATTTAAATTAAATGCACAAAATGAATGTTCAAGTATTTCCTAATAAAAAAAGTTTTTGCTGATTGCTAAAAGTTGAATAAGGAAAAGAAAAACTGAAATTACGAAAATCTCATTGAATAACTTAAGCTGAGAATTCACAAAAGAAACTCAATAAATTAATTTTTTCTCGAAAATAGATAACTGAAAATAAATAAAATCAGTAGAAAAAAAAAAGATCTTTAAAAACTTAAAGACACATATTTATTTTACCATTTCAAATTATACTATTTTAAATAATTGTTTCAAGATATAAAATAAATCTATTCTTATTTCAAAATAAGTATTATTTTTAATATTTTCAAAATGATAATGATTTTTCTTTTAACAAAAAAATTTTTGTTACAGTAAATTCTCCTTTTTTTCGATTTTTTCATTTTTTTTTTTACAAAAATACCTCCTTTATAAGACAAATAATTTGCCGAAAGCCGTTATTAGTATTTAAATCATGTAATAAGAATACATACAAGATATATTTTACATTCGTTTGAAAGTAATCAATCAAAAAAGTTTTTTCTTTTCAAATCGAACTTTTTGTGTAATATATTTCCCGAAATATATGCATTTATATGAACTATAAGTGTAATATTCAAATAATGAAGACAACGAAAACAATTTGTTTACATAAAAAAAAAAGTTTGTTTCATTATTGCAGTGCAAAAATAATGGTTCTTTTAATAAATTAAAAAAATTAAGAAGCGCGAATGTTATAATCGGCTCGACCGTTTCTATATACCCATCACCAACTTTTTCAAATTTTTAATTATATGGAAGATGGGCGGCAAAGTGGGCGGACCACGCCTATTTTTTGTTTTAGAGTTTATATTGGTCCTTGAACTATTTGTACAAAATTTCGTTGACGTTTCACCTTATATGGAAGGTGGGCGGTAAAATGGGCGGACCACGCCCATTTTTGGTTTGCATGTTTATATCGAGCACCATGCTTACATGCGTACATGCTTTTGTTTAAGAGATATCAGCAGAAAAGTATGAAATGAATCTACAACGGACACCCTGTGTTTCTAGTTTTTAGCTCATAACTTTTCTGTTATTTAAACGATTTTGCCCATTTTCAATACCAACAAACCTTATATAAGATAAATATTTGAGCCAAATTTCGTCTCGCTAGGTTGTCCCGTTTGAGCCCTATCCTACTTTCAACAGACAGACGGACGGACATAGCTAGATCGACTTAGAATCTCACCAGGACCCTGAAAATACATACTTTATAGGGTCTTAAATGATTCCTTCGATATGTTACACGCGGAATGACAAAACCAATATACCTGCCATATTTTTGATGGTGGGTATAAAAACGTCTTGAAATTTAAAAAAAATCAAAATCCATCAAAGCAATTACCACTTGCTTTATAAGTGCATTTACGCGTCTTGCTTCTAAAAGAACAACAATAACTACTATTTATGCTGTTCGTTTAACGAAGCAAAGCAAACACTTCAAGACATTGAGTGGTTTCAAATACTGCAGTGAACACCACTTGTTTGAAACAAATACTTTAAATACTGTGTACACAAAAAGCAAGAAGTATTTGCTTTTTTGTGTCGTGTGCGCTTGCTATGTGTGTGTGAAATTGTTAGTGTATAAAAACACACAAAAGACGTACAAAGCAGACAAGCAAAATTTTCTCTATTAAGGCAAACAAGTAAAGCATTTGAACAGTAAACCATTTGAAAACGAGAGAGAAACTATAGTCGGTCAAGACCGAGCATATAATACCCTACTAATTGTAGACCAACATTGATACTAACATCTATATGATTTTATGCCCTTTAGGGCGATTCCCGGAAGTGGGTTTATACGAGAGCTATGGTAAACTATGGATCGATTCTCATAAATGTTGGCAATGTTGTTTCTACTTATATAAAACTTATTTGTGTCAAATATTAACTTGATACTATCATTCGTATGGGATTTATGTACGTTAAAGTGATTTTCGGAAGAGGGGATGGAAACTATGGTCAATTATAGATCGATCTTGATTAAATTTGGTGCAAAGATTAATACTTATACAAAACTTCTTTGTACCGAGTTTCATTGAAATATTGCTATATTTAAGGCATTTATGATCGTTAAATCCCTATTCCGGACATTTGTATGGGAGCTAGGTGAAATAATGAACCGATCATAACCAATTTCAATAAGCTTCGTCCTTGTGTCAAAATAATAATTCGTGCCAAATTTCATCAAGATATCTTTAAAATTGCGACCTGTACTTTGTTCACAAGGTTTACATGGACAGACAGCCAGCCAGCCGACCAGACGGACGGACATCATTAAATTGACTCAGAAAGTGATTCTAAGTCGAACGGTATACAGGTGGGAGTCCGATAATTTTTTCTGTGCGTTAAAAATATCAGCACAAACGCATTATACCCCAACCACCTATGGTGGTGTAGGGTATAAATACCAAATGTTTTGAAATGTCTTGAGATGACATGTGTTGCAGGTCTCTAATTGACACAATAAAAATAATAATAATTGGAAGTTGATAAATTGTTTTATTTTTAGTAAAAATTATTAGAAATTAATTAATTTTGATCACTTGAATAATTGATATAATTAAAAAAGTAATTTAAATATTTCTTATCTTTAATAAATTGTTTAATAGACCATATTTTTCCGTACAGTTAAATATCTTTCCATAACGATTCTTCTATTTTTTACTCTTATAAAAATTTACGCTGTATGCATCGTCTTTGAATGGTTTAATAACAATTAAGCTGTTATTAATTTGGCAAAAAATAATAATTAGAATATGTGTATACATGTATGTATGTATGTATGTATGTATGTATGTATGTATGTATGTATGTATGTATGTATGTATGTATGTATGTATGTATGTATGTATGTATGTATGTATGTATGTATGTATGTATGTATGTATGTATGTATGTATGTATGTATGTATGTATGTATGTATGTATGTATGTATGTATGTATGTATGTATGTATGTATGTATGTATGTATGTATGTATGTATGTATGTATGTATGTATGTATGTATGTATGTATGTATGTATGTATGTATGTATGTATGTATGTATGTATGTATGTATGTATGTATGTATGTATGTATGTATGTATGTATGTATGTATGTATGTATGTATGTATGTAATGTATGTATGTATGTATGTATGTATGTATGTATGTATGTATGTATGTATGTATGTATGTATGTATGTATGTATGTATGTAATGTATGTATGTATGTATGTATGTATGTATGTATATATGTATGTATGTTTCTTGTAATCCTTTTCCTTTTTAGAAAATTTAAAATTTTCTCATAATTTGTATATTAACATTAGCTTTTTAAAAGATATTTTCAATACCTTTTAAATGCTTGACAAATTTTCCACTACCCAAACATTACATATACTCGTACATATGTATGTATTCATACCCAGACATTTGCGTGACGTAGTCGTTGGTACGTGCTTCATTATTTAAGCTCAGCTGTCTGGTATATTATATTGGTAAACGATGATACCAAGCAACTAGTCAATTCTACTTTCATTTATTTAATATTTTCCTTTTTTCTTTATCTATTTAATTTGCCAATGTTTATTTAATTTTTCATTTTAACAAGTGCTTTATGCAAATATTTTTAATAACAAAAATTGTAGCTGTCAAAGGTTAAATGACACAATCGAACTGAAAAGTTGGACCGGAATCAAGTGAAATTTTCAGTTATGCAAACTTAACAAAAATTTAATAATATTGCTTCCAAAATATAAATAATAGCTTATTCCTAACTAGCATTGTTACAGCTTGTCATTATTTTGATTTTGTTGTGCCTTTAAGATTTAAATTTGACTTTCTATTTAATAGCATAAACTGCAGTATTGAATAATTTTACATGATTTTATTATGCAAAAATATTGCATCCTGAATGTTATAGATAATCTAAGTAAAAACTTAACATTTTCACAAAACATTTAATTTGGCCATTGTATAATAATTCAAAACTCCATGCTATTATTTAATTTTAATTAATTTACCGTTTTCTTACAAACAGACCATTAAATTGTTAAAATTTGTTTTATATCAGTATTTTGTAATACATATTTATTTGGTTTGTTTTTAATTGAATTGAACGTTTTTTGCTAACAGAAAAATATCGACAAGTGTAGTATAAAATAATATAAATTATGATGTGTATAAGGAAAATAAATTTTAAAAATTTAAAAGATGATTTTAAATCTACTCTTGTTAATTTTTCTGTTAAAAATTAAATATCCTAAGATAAGAATAAAAGTTGTTGCTTGTTGTTTAACAAATATTTTTTATAATTTTTGCAATTTAGTTAACAAAATTTTCCTCATGACACAAATTTCGTTGATAATATTTGTGCATTCATTTACTTTTTATACGTTTATTGCATTGAATTAGCAGTTTTAATCAAGGTATAAATATGCAGTTCTAGCTAAAAAAAAAAAAATTTCACTTACGACTGTGCAATAAATATACAAATGTTACATTTATACAATACACAACAACTAGAAATATTCACACTATAACATCGTTATGCTACTAAATTTGTGACTCGTCTCTGCAATTTGCACCAACAAAAGCAAATCATTGCACACGAAGTAAAATATAAGCCCAAATTACAATAGCGCGTAGTCAGCAACCG
Source organism: Protophormia terraenovae (assembly GCA_951394005.1). Taxonomy (NCBI): domain Eukaryota; kingdom Metazoa; phylum Arthropoda; class Insecta; order Diptera; family Calliphoridae; genus Protophormia; species Protophormia terraenovae. The sequence goes on along the minus strand of OX596076.1, from coordinate 104,658,972 downwards.
TATCAGCAAAAATTATCAGCTGATCACTGTCAGCACAACATGTTGCTGCCGTTATAATTACAATTCAGCGTAGGCAGCCACAATTTACAACCTCCATCTAGCTTTGTTCTACTTGTGTATTTTAGCCTCTCATTTATTTGCTCACTCTCTTTGTCTCGCTTTCAAACTGAATGCAGCGCAGTGAATTTAGAAACAGGGCTAAATGAAACAGCACTGCAAACTGCAGCTGACCAAATGTAATCAACACCATAACATACAGTGCATTCTAAATGATCAGCTGATTATGGCAGCACACACTACTGCTGACTACGCGCTATTGTAATTTGGGCTATATTTCTGTAGAGTTGCGCACGCACAATTTTGTTGAACCCTTATTGGGCAGTATTATTTATTTTCGTTTTGATTTTGCTGCTATAGTACAATGTTTAGCAGGCTTTTTGTAGACAATTCCATTGCTGCTAGACATTCTTGTGTGAAAGTTAAAAAACTATAAACACACATACGAACATACACACTACATACAAACGTACATACCAACATACATATGTATATACATTAGGTTACATTTCAACCCTTATCTGTTTCATTTTATACACAAAGCATCGAAATTGCCAAAAAAAGACTGCTAAATTACCTACTATAGCAGAAAAATCAAAGCGCAAATTTTCAAATAGACAAAAATATCCAGCACAACAAAGAAAACACAGACTGGTGTGTAATATGTTTTCGGCAAAATTCTACGAGCACAACTACAGCACGAGGTTGTAGTTTTTATATTTGACATAGTTGAATACTGTTTAAGTATGTTGGTATAAATTGTAAACAAACGCAGCAAGTTTTAGTATACCACATGAAAATAATGCAGCAGTTTGTAGTAGTAAGGAACACAAAATGTTAAACAGTGAATCTATTTTTTAGTATGGCGTCTGTGAGTATTTGATATTCATAATAAATGAGAGCTACTATAGTAGAAAAATTAAACCTTGCAAACAAAGCAACGAAATTGCAAAAACAAGACTGCTAAATTACCTACTATAGCAGAAAAATCAAAGCGCAAAATTTCAAATAAAGAAAAATATCCAGCATAACAAAGAAAACACTGACTGGTGTGTAATATGTTTTCGGCAAGATTTTACGAGCACACTGCAGCACGAGGTTGTAGTTTATATATTTGATATTCATAATAAATGAGAGTTACTATAGTAGAAAAATTAAACCTTGGTTTTAATTTTATGCTCAATAATGTGCATATTTGGATGTAGTTTTAATGTAAATAATGAAACTTAAGTTTTTGTAGAAATTATTACTGTTTTAATAATACTTAATACAATATTATACAGTACAAAATTATACGGATAAATAGACTTGATTAGATACAAAATTTCGTTATCATAATTGTAGTTACATACAAAGTAATTAATTACTAAAGACGAAAATGTTTTCCATATGAATTTCAATCATATTGTTCTTTAGTCAACTATGAAATTTTAATACTCAGATGGTGGCTGTCTTTGTAAAATCTCTTTATAATATGTTAGAAAATAATAAGTAATATAAACAAAATGAGAAATAATTGCTATTAATATGTTTTCCTGATGAGGAAATATGTATAAATAATTTAGTTCTAAAGAATAAAGTGCTGTATGCAACATTTATTTGTTTTACACAAAATTCGCTTTGTCATCACATAATTAACATATAGATATTATTTAAAAAAAGTTTAACACTTATTTACTACAAATATGTATATCAAATATGAGAATTTTTAATAAACTTTTATGTTAATTTTTTCTTATTAATTTCGAGATTCAATAACTTTAACTATTCAAATTTTGTTTTTAAATTTGAAAAATTTTTGAAAAATTTCAATACATTTTTATTTTTAAAGAAGAATTTCGGTAAGTTTTGATTTTTATATAAAAGTCTTATATTTATAAATTGTCCATTAAATACTATATTGATACAAAAATGATATTAATTTTCTTTTTATAAGAAATAATCGATAAATTTTCTATTAATAGAAAATATAACATTTATTTAAATTTATGTTGATAAATTTTCTTTTTATATGAAATTTACTATAAATTTACGCAGAAAAAAGTAAAAATGGACTTCAATTACGAAATTGCTTATATTAATTAATTTTTAATTGATTTTGCTCCAATCATCAAAATGATAATATTAATAACTAGAATAATTGATTTTATTGTTACTGCTTTTTTTTTTTAATAGATATAATGAGCTGAAAATTGTTGTAATTTGATTCAAATTTATTTTATTTCTGTATTTGTCCATAAAATCTTTCATTTTTCTTTATATTTTATTAACAGCTGTCAATTAATTAAAGAACAAAATTCTAAACCAATTAGAAAATTAACTATATTAATACATAATAAAATTAAATTCCAATATAAAGTTAGTTAATAATTTTATTATGAAATAATTTAAAATATTTTTTTCTGTATACATTTCAATAAATTTCATTTTATAGAAAATTAAAAAAAAAGGAAATATTTTTACAGTAAATTGAAAAAAAAAAAAAATTTTTCAATAAATTTTCTTCTTATATGAAATTCTCTATTAAATTATTAATTTTTCAAAAACTCATTTTATAAAAAGTTTTCGATGAATTTGTTTCTTTTTTTCTTTTTAAAGAAAATTTACGGAAATTGTTTTCTTTTAATTTTCTTTCTACAAGATATTTTCGATAGTTTTTTGTTTTGCAAAAAAATATGTGCTATGCTCTCTAGAACTATCCCCCTATTAAAAATTTGATATGAAAATTTATTCTACAACTTTAAATTTTATATTCAAATATTTTGGAGACAAAATTGGGGATTCGTTTGTAAAAATTGGTATTTTTGGGGACAGTTTTTCTGCTGTTACAAATAGTCATTACAAAAACTCAAACAAATTTTGTTGGGTACTAATGAAATTATCAAAATTATCAAATATTAAATAAATAAGAATTCTTCAAATAAAGAATTTTATTTTCTAATGTATTGTGTGGAACATTTCTAAAATATAAAAGCAAAAACTCGTTCAAAAATTTATTAGTGCTTAATCAAAAGCTAACTATAATCCAAAAACTAAAAAAAAAAAATATCAAAAAAGTTGGGTTATTTTTCATATGAAATGATCCAAATTTCTATAGGATTTTTTGTGAGATAAAAAAAAAAAATAGATAAATAGGATTAGAAGTTTAATTTATATTCGGCTCGTCCAAATCTATATACCCACCATCAACTTTTTCAAATTTTATGTTATATGGGAGGAGGGCGGTAAAGTGGGCGGACCACGCCCATTTTTCGTTTCCGATTTTACATTGATCCTTGAACTATTTGAACACAATTTCGTTGAAGTTTCACCTTATACGGGAGGAGGATTTTTGGTTTCCGAGTTTACATCGATCCCCAAACTATACGTACAAAATTTCGTTGTCGTACATGCTTTTGTTGAAGAAAAAAACTGTGTTTCTAGTTTTTAGCCCATAACTTTTTTGTTTATTAACCGATTTTGCCCATTTTCAATCCCAAACAAACCTTATATAAGACAAACATTTGTGCCAAATTTCGTTTTTTCGTTCGAGCCCTATCCTGCTTTCAACAGACGGACAGACGGACGGACATAGCTAGATCGACTCAGAATCTAACCAGGACCCAGGAAATATATACTATGTGGGGTCTTAGATGATTCCTTCGACATGTTGCATACGGAATGACAAAATCAATATACCCCCCATCTTTTTGATGGTGGGTATAAAAAAACAACAACATTCAAACAACAATAAAATTATGGTATAAAGTAAAAAAAATTACAATACTATGATTTTGATGGTTTTTAATGACGAAATTCTTAGAAGATCCAATATCCCCTGAAAGTTTATTTCAATAGATACACATTGTTCAAAACCTCTAACTATAAGGACCAAATATATACCTACATACATATATACTTTATGGGATTCCAGATCAATATTGCAGAAATACCAAACTAAATAAAAAAAAACTCACCTTTGGTGATGAGTATAAAAAACACTCTTTATATTAAAAATGTAATCCTTCTAAGTGGCAACTCCCATAATAAAATCAAAAATTTGATAATGGAGTAGATAAGCGATAAGATAGAACTGAAGGATATAAAGAAGATATTTTTTATTAACAAATTAATGTATCCAAGTGACAACACTCTTAATAAAAAAAATTAATTATATAATGGATTGGGTAAGCGATGAAAGTAAAGTGTGAATCAAAAGGGAAATGACAAGTAATAAGAATGTGTGATATCAATATTTTTAATGGAGTTAATTAGTTTGCTTTATTTTTATCTTGTTTGTATTTAGTTTTATTTTGATGTGGCCTTAGTTATTTCAATTTCTATTGACACATATTTCGATGTTCATAAATCTGGTTTAAAATGAATGGTATTACGGTTAAACAGGTCCTACTAAAATAGTTTTAAACTAATTGCCACTTATAAACTTCAAACACTAACACCAAACATTAAAAATATCTCTATTTACTATAAATATCCTTCCGCTTACATAATGCTACAGACATGAGCCACTTAAGAAAAGTCGAGATAAGCTAAATTGCTAACAACATAATAATACATTTTTCTTCCTAACACACATCAAAACACCTGCAAATTTTAAACAAAAAAAACACCATTATAATTATACTTTATCAAAATATGAAAGAAACAAACGCACACTCAAAATCATAATAATGAAGAAATGTTAATTAACTTTACAATTTAGAAAAAAAGTTGTATGATACTTTTACATTATATTATGAAATGCATATGTACATGAAAAAATAAATTATGACAGGAAAATTTAGTTTAGAAATCATTTCGTTATTATGTGTCCATAAAAGTAAAGCACTGTGTTAAATATGCAAAGTATATGTGTATGTCGTAGCAAATTTTAATATGGAATAAAATTACTTTAAAAAAATAATAGCTCAAAAATAAAGTGGGCTTTAACAAAATCACCTGCTAAATGACGTGTGCCAGACGTACAATTTAATATGTTAGATAAAAATACTTAATTGTTAACAACCAAATAAGAACATTAACTAAACATTTAAGTTAATTTAATAAAAAAATCAGTCGTGAATAAGTATGAACATGAACAAAAAATTAGATTTTTTCTCGTAAAAAAAAAAACAACAAAATCAATTTGCCAATTGCAACAAGATTTTCCCACCAAAAACCATTAAATCAAATTTAACAGCTTGATTGCAGTTTTACAAAAGAAAAACAATCAAAATCACTTTTATTCAAGTGCTGCATGTATGTTTGTTATGAAAGCAAATGACAGCTAAAAAATGTTTATACTTTGCCAGTAATGTCTGTTATATTGGCTGGCTGACACAATGTTTTATGGCAGCAGCAGCTAAAATATAATAAAAATTTGTACGAAATTCTTTGACCAAATTGACAAAACCTTACCAACAATACATATTCAGTATAAATGCCAGTTTACTGGCATAATATAAAGTGTAATACTTTAGTGGCAAGCTACATGTGTTGTTAACATTTTTTTTTTCCTATATTAGACTTAAGAAAAAATCTAAATTTAGAAAAAAAAGCATAAAATAGATAAATTTAAAATTAAAGCAAAAGCTAAATGATTTAATAGCTTAATTTGTTTTTGTCTTGCAGTTTATTATCTTAAGACTTAATTAAAATATTATGTAAAACAATTAATAAAAATCAAGAAGCAAAATATCTAATTTGTCTTATATGAGCAATGAATATTGCAAGGTGTTTTAAAAGATATGTTTTAAAATATTTTTTTGGGTAATAAAACAAGTTTATTTTATCCTTGCAATATCGAAACATCGCAAGTTGGGGTTAAATGTGTCAAAAGTGGCGATTAATTGAATTTTGAAATTTAAATGTTCGTAATAAAGTTGGGTACCGAATAAGAAAAGACAAAACTATGTATCAATAGCAATTAAAATTATTGAGCTAGGTTATGATGTTTTATTATTATGGACCTGTCAAAGTTTAAATTTTTTTACATTTTGGAAAAATAGTAAAAAATTAAGTCAATCATTAATTTTCGGTATATTTTTTTAAATAAAAAGTCTTTAAAGTAAAAGTTTGAAATGGAACCATTAGCTATGTAAATTATATTTTGTAATTAATTTTCAACTTTCATGAAATGCAGCTTAAAATGTTACAGGATATTTGTTCTGAAAATTGTCTACTTTAACATTGTGGAAAAAATTGTGCGCATTTAAAGCTTTCATGCAAAAAACAGCTTAATTGCAGACTTTTTTCTTTGCTTTATCAAACATTTGACAATGGGGCAGAGTCGAACATTTTTGGAAGTAAATCTGTAACTTCTAATCGGTTGGTTGTATTTACATAAAATTTCACATAGGCATAGCAGAGGAGAGTATCATTTTATGTTTTGAAGGAGGATACAACTTATATTTCTGAAGCGGAGGGGGCTTAAAATAGGTTATATATCCCAACATCTTCATTTGATGTTATTGTATTTTTTGTAATTAGTTAAAGAAAAAAAAAATTATCTATCGAATAAAAAATATTAGAAGTTCGTATTTTTATTTAGTCCAAAAATAAGCGATTTTGAATTGGAAAATTTGCAAAAATTAAAAAGGACCCACGGACGAAAGGACCGACATCAGATTTCTCTCATAAAAACATCAATATAAAATCCGGATGTAAATGTTAAAATATTGATATCATCTCTGAATTAAGCGCCATTTTTGACCCCTTTTAACCCAATGTAAAATATAGTGGCTACAAAAGAACATTAAACAGAACTTTTATTGCTCTTTAACTCTGAAACTGTACTAAGACAATTCACAAAAAATTTGAGATACATAAAGAATAGACAATATTGTATATTTTAAAATTTAATCTGTATGGGGCCACATCTTCTTTTCGACCCCTTTTACCACACTATGATATTTTTTTATCACAGTCATGAACATTTTGAATGAATTAAGTGGGAGTGGCATCCAGTCAGTACTTCCGATAATTATGAAGTATGTATATCTGCCTCGTTTCAATTTAATCCATTCAGTAGTTTGGACATAAAGCCAAGTCAAATAAACTAAACAATAATATGACAAAAAAGGGTGTGTCATCCAGAAAAAATCGAGTGTAGTATTGGTTGTATTTTATAAAATAAAAAATACATAATAACATTTGAGATAAATAATTTAAATGTATTTTATTATCAATTACATATGGGAAATTCTTCAAACTCGTTTACTTTTGATGTTCAAAATAATATCGAAAATTTTTTAATGGCACATCAACGATGTTTAGTACCAATAATCCTTGGCTCTGGTGGAACACAGATCTGTTCGCGTGAATGACTTTACCGAACGGTTCAAGATAAAAATTTATAAAAAAAAAAATTGCCAAAATTCTATTTATAGTCCTAAATCAAAAATTATTGCATTTATGATTAAAAATATATATTTATGAATTAAAAATATCGCGATAAGTTAAGTATATGTGGATATATTAGCCATTTAGTAATTATTAAACCTTCTTATAAAATTTACAAAATTCAGTTTTTAGTGATGTAGTGTTGCTCATATTCATCCATTTATTGCAAAATTCATAATTTTTTTTAAATAAGTCATAAGACAATATCATTTATATAAATTTTTTAATTGCACTTAGTCAAATCTTTAAAGTTACATTAAATGAAAAATGGTACTTTTTTCGAATGCCATATTGATTTTGATATAAGGTATTAAAGCAGCTACAGATTGACATATATCATCGCCAATTTTGATTAGCGCCTTGGGTGTGCCTCGACTTATGATGTTAAACTAAGAACATCGCGTTCTTAGCCCATGAAAACCGTTGATGAATATTTTTAGTGAAATTATATTTTCTGCGTAAGTAAAATTTTACACAGAAACTTATTTCAATTTAAAATTGATTTATAAAACCAACATCCACTATAATAAAATATGCAAAATTGCTGAATTCTTTAAAATAGCTATACACGTTTAGAAACCTTCTTTGATAACGCTATACTCTAGCTTCACTGAAATAACGTTGCGAGTGTGTCTCGCGAAAAAGGCACCTCTTGAAGCCATACACGTTTTTTCTCTGCAAGTTTGGATACCTCCTACAGCATTTCTGTTGAGGGCACATTAACGAGATATATGTCAAATGATGAATAATTTTAAGAGCTATTAGGCTCTGTTTTGAATTTTGAAATATCCCAAACGGCGTAAAATCCCCAATGAAAAAAGTTCAAAATTTAACAATTTTTTTTTTAAAATTTGGTTTACCGACTTTTGTACAACACAATTTGACACTGGTTAATTGCACGCTAATTAAGTCCATGCTGGTATTTTTCTACAAGTGTTTATAGTCTACATTAGAAGAATTGGACATTTATGCTAAAATTTCAGACTACAGCAAGAAAAAGAAATAAAAAAAACTTGTTAGTTTCAAACACTTTTTTTGGAATTTTTGACTTTGGGTGCTTACCGGCACCACATGGAACCGTTTCAGGTCTTGATTTTTTTTCTGTCATAGCAAAAAGTGTTGTTAACATATTTCATTAAAAGTTGTTTAAAAAAGTCAGAATTTAAAAAAATATTTGAGGTTAAAGGTCGGTTTCATAAAGGCAAACTTAAAAAGAGAATTGCCCATATATTGAACGAGAAAAGAAGATATAGTCGGTCTTGACCCTACACCATTGTGTATGAGCGTAAAAATTCGGGATGGGGATGTATATTAGATATGTGGCCAATTGTAGACCAACACTTTTACTAAATGTAAAATAAAATATACTAAAATTCGTATTGGATTTATGCACGTTGAAGTGATGGGGGCTTTGATCAGTTGTGGATCGATCTTTATAAAATTTGATTTAATTTTATAAAAAAGATTGATACTTATACAGAACTTCTTTGCACCGAATTTTATTAAAATATTCTTATTTTTAAAGCATTTTTGAGTGTTGAAACCCTATTTCGAGGGAACATTTGTACGGGGACTAGATGAAATTATGGACCGATCACAACCAATTTCAATAGGCTTCGTCTTTGTATTATAAAAGTCCCACATGCCAAATTTCATGGAATTATCTTTAAAATTGCGACCTGTACTTTGTGCACAATGTTTACATGGATAGCCAGCCATCCATCCAGCCAGCCAGACGGACGGACGGACGGACATCGTTTGATCGATTTAAAATCGATTCTGAGTCGATTGGTATACATTAAGGTGGGTGTTGGATAACTTTTTCTATGCGTTACAAACATCAACACAAATACATAATACCCCAACCAACTATAGTATAAAAAGAGGGCTCCAAAAAAAAAAAAAAAAAAAAAAATAGAACTAAAGTAGAACTAACTGTAAAAAACTTATTTGTGTTTTTATTTTAAGTTAATTAATAATAGTGAAAGAATAACTTTTTATATACACTTTTACTATATTTCAACTTTAATTTGTGTGATTTTTAACGCCAACGCCTAAAAATTTTAGTGCTGCATTTGAAGTTTAAAGTGATAAATTTTCTGACGTTGTGAATTATAAAATTCTATTTCAATACAATTTTATTTGAAATAACGTAACTTTACGTCGGTTACGAGCAAACACTTCAATATTATGATGATTTAAAAAATACCAAATACGTTAAAGTTAAAAAAATGAGGCGTAGTGATTTGCTAAATAAGAGCATTAATAAGTAAAATATTTAATAAAATAATGTAAAAAATATTATTATTATTATTATTATTTTTTATCAAAAAATATTATTATTATTATTATTATTATTTTTATCAAAAGAGGTATTGAGTATTTTATTATTTTCATATAATTTATTTAACAAAACTATTTTAATTTAAATTTTTAAATAATATCTGGCATTTTTTTTATTAAAAGAGTCATGAAGTTCAAAACAAAAATAATTTTGTAACATTTTTTTATGTTAAATCATGTATGAGGTTTTAAATCTGGATTTAGATTGAATCTCTTTTAACATTATGTAATATTAATGCAAATGTTTGAAACCAACCTCCCACAGAGGTTTATAAAATTAACTTAAACTAAATATTATTGAACTTAAAACTTAATAAAAAAAAAAAATGAAAGTACATAAATACTATTTGAATAAAATATAAAAAAATTCAAAAATCAAAACATTGTAAGACCATGGCCTTTTTCGCACTTTGAAGGAAAAAATATTAGAAACGTAACGCCTTTTATGCATTAAACAATAAAAAACTATTAAACTGTTTATGGGCTGAAAATAAAAACAAATCTAAAAAACCTTAACCGGAATTATGTTTTGTTATTTGTATTACTGTAAATGCACAAACAAAATATTTATTTTTATTAATAATTTGTTTTCTCATTAATATTATTTATTTGCTTGTAGACTGTTACCATTCTAACAATTTAATTAGCTGTTAAAAGCTGCAAAAAAAAACTCTTGTCAATGATTCATGATTAAATCAACTGAAACGTAACATTTTATTAAAACAAAACTATTTATAAACAAAAGAAACTCCAGCAAATGAAGTGCAAGAACAATAAATATTATTAAATAAATTTTGATTATAGTTAAAGCCTAAACAAAATGTTTTAATACCTATTAAAGTGCTGTGAAAGGGCAGAGAACTGGTTCAAGGTTATTTTAAATTCAATAAGATAGTTTCGGTTTTATGTTTATGTTATTGTTAAGTTATTCATTTTTATTATAATTTCGATAAAAATAGAAAATATTACTTGAGGTCGGTCGCTTAGATATTCATTTTAAATATCAGAGTGAAAAAAATGTCAATTAATTTACATGACAACAAAGCGAATGTTTTGTGTCAATTTTATGTCAGTTTTATTGTGTTGCACTCAATTGTTGTAAAATGTTACAATTTGCCTATTAATAGATTTTCAATATTGGCTACAGAGTTAAGCCGTCTTATTATGGGTGTTAGTATTTGCTTTCAGTAAAAGTCTTAAGGTCTTTTATAATACGATATTTTTATAAACATATAACTGTTAGTCAGTGTCAAACATTTAAGTAGCTATTTTTGAAAAATGGTAGTAATAATTCAATATTGATACTATAATAAAAATAAATAAATAAAATTTAAAAGATCTTTAGCACATCTCAAATTTTAAAAAATTAAATATACATATTCCGAAAATGTCTATTTGAGGGCAGTTGCTTCACTTAAGATCTAGTCGTTCCCCAAAATTACAAGTCAAGTCTGGTTTAAAAATTTTAGTTTTTAATTTAATGCTTGTCAATGTCTTATTACTTTTTAATATTTTTGTTAAGTGTCAAATAAAAGTTAGAATTCACCACCTACAGTACTTGAGAATAATCAAAAATAATAAATTTAAAAAAAATTGCATTTTACATATAAAATAAATATAAGCATTTTGACGGACACATGATAGAGCGTGTATAAAATCGAGAGCAAAAAACACTGGTCGACAAAAAAAAAATTTTTTTGGTGCTACTTCCAAAAAAATATGTGGACTAGATGGAATTCCGCATGCTAAACTCGAATCTACTTTCAGTTTTTTCCCATCAGGTCGATGGGCCTGACTAATATTGCGGCCTAAATAAGGCGATTACTCGAGTATATTTCACTATAACGGTTTGAGAACGGTTTGCACGATTTATATAAATAATACACTAAAATATGTGGAATAAAACTGGCTTTAAGTCATTCTGGTAATTTTTATCCGCTCAATAGTTTTGGAGATATTTCGAAATAAGTGTACGAACAAAATTTTTTCGTGCTAAATTCAAGATTTCTTTTTTTTTACTATAACTTCTTTTTAAAAGTGAAATCATCAAAAATGTTTCAGTTTATCATCTTTATCTCAAAGCTGGCAAAACTACGAGTAAATAAAGCCACGTATCATAAAAATTGATGCACAAATCTTGATTGCATTCACAGTTAAGTTAGGATACCCATGCATACCTACAGTTAAGTAGAGATACACTAGTAGGCAAACATTTTTTTTCGTCTTAAATAAAAGAAATATGTGAATTAGATGTAATTTCACGTGCTAAACAAGAATCAGCTTTCACTTTTTTCTATCACGTTTTGATTTTTTTATGGGCATGACTACTATGACCCCGCCTTTAGGCAGTCACATTTGTATTACTTGAGAACGGTTTGTGCAATTAAGATAAATTAAACACCAGTAGATAGCGATTTAAATCATTTTTGAGCCAAATTTACATAATTCTTTGTGCAGTTAATATTTCCGTAGTTATTCGGTAATTAGTAGCAAAAAAATTAAAAATAGTGAATATTTTGATCCATAAATTTTAAATCTTTAATCAATAAATTATGTTGACAAACTTAAAAGACAATTTTCGTGTGCATTTTTTGGTGTATCATTTATCAAAATCGTGTAAACGGTTCTTGAGTTATAGTCCAAATTGTACAGACCATTGTCGAGTTTTATAGTGTGACGCTGAATAAGGTGATGATATTAGTCATGCCCATAAAAAAATCAGTACTTGATAGAAAAAAAGTGAATGCAGATTCATATTTAACTCGTCAAAATCCATCTAGTCCACCTATTTTTGTTTCAAGAAAAAATAAATAAAAAAATGTTTTTTGCCCACCACTGTATTTCTACTCAATTGTATGTAACATGGGTATTTTTACTTAACTGTGAATAAAATCAAGATTTGTGCATCAATTTTGAAGATACATGCCTTATTTTATTCGCAGCATTACCAGCTTTAAGATAAAGATTATAAACTGAAACATTTTTGATGTTTTCACTTTTAAAAAGAAAATTTAGTAACAAAAAAATCCAAAATTTTGAATAAACAAGTTTTTTTTCGGACATTTATTTCAAAATAACTCCGAAACTATTGAGTACATAAAAAAATAAAGTTTGGGAGTTTTGAAGATATTTTTAGCACACATCTTTTGGTGTATCACTTATGTCAATCGTACACACCGTTCTTGAGTTATAAGGAAATATACTAGAGTAATGGCCTTACTATGGGCGAAATATTAGACACGCCCACAAAAAATCCAGAACTACTGGAAGCTGATTCGTGTTTAACACATCAAAATGCATCAAGCTTAACTATTCGTCTATGGGGGAGGATTTTTTTTGTCGACCAGTGTAATTTTAACAGCAATAAATAACAAATGAAACAAATTTTTTGTTTCCATATAAACCACACGTCAAAAAATCTGAAACATGTAAAACAGAAATTTTGAATTACTCTACTCCATGAAATGCAACTCAGAGTTTACATGTGTCTTAAGTATTTTATGAAAACATAAGAATTTATTTCAAGTATATTTTTCGAATATGTTTGCAATTATGTAAATAAAGTTTTTTTCTCAAATCTTTTCAAAAACAAAAATTGTTTTTGCATGTGTTTTAAGTCTTTTAAAATAGAACAATAATGTTTGTAATGCTCGTGTCTTAAGTCATTTGAATAAGAGCAAAAATCTTAATGCCAACTTTTTGAATTGCAGTATTAAATCTTTGTGAGTCCAAAGTCTTCAGAATTAAATGAATAGTGTTTAAAATTTTTTATTAAAAAATGATAAATAAAAGATTTAAAATATTGACTGAAATCTTAAATATGTAATTAAAAAATCCAAAACTATTAATTTTTTCTTGGAATCTAACAATAACAAAACTATATTAACTTATTATATTTGCAAATCATTTAATAAAACAAACAATTTTAAAGCTACTTCATATACATTTGGATTTATTAACTACATATTTAACACGTCTCCTCTTGTCAAAACATTAAATTAATTTTCATTTTTTCATTCAACACGCTATTTGTATGAAATAAATCTTTAATACACAAATATTTTAATCCATGCCACATAATAATATTGCAACAATGTCCCGCACAAATATCATTAATTTGAAAGCAATAAAAATTAAAGCAACTCAACAAACATTGTATTTGTAGCCAAGTATTATTATTAATAACCATGAGAAAGGAAGCTATTTAAAGCTCCACTGACCAAATGACCACATAATTTGTTACCGTCATTGAGTAATTAATAAATTACATGCCAAAAATAATATCATCAATTAAAAAACTGAAGTTAATTGCTAAAAATGAGCTTGTTATAATGAAAATTCAAAACTAATCATAAATTTTCAAAAAACAAACTCACCAACTTATTCAAAGATAATATGAGGAAAATTTTAAATCAAAAAAGAAATGAAAATAAATTTTCTGATGAAATTAAGTGTAAGATATATGTTGGAGTTTGGATAATGTATATACCTGTTTGACTTTTAGTAAAGTGTCTTGTTAAATGGCTTTAAAATATTTGTTGTATTGCTTGGAAAAAAAAAATATATAAACAAGGATATTTTTTATTCAAAATAAATGTATAAATGCTACATAAATATGTAAAGACCACTACATAAATAAACAATTTTAAACCTTGAAAGCTTTGGTGAGGTTAATTATGATCATGGATATTTTAAACAGAATTTGTTTATACAAATGTCTTCTCAACAAAAATAATGAATATGTATGTTTCAATAATGTAATGTAACAGAGAGATAGTCAGGACCTAATGGATTTATATTAAAGTCAACATGTATAAGTTTTAGTACTAAAGCAACATGCCATCTAACTAAAGTCTTATGTGTAAGATTTTAGCAGTAGTGTAGCAACAAATACTCCCTGCCTGGAAGCGATTCTGTAAGGGAGACGGATATTACGGAAACTTTTACTAGTGCACATTTTTTTTTTTTTTTTTTTTGAGAAAAGCCTCTTAAAAGCAGTAAAAATTTTTTGTAGTACTTTTCCGAAGCATTTGTTACAAAATAATTATCTTATTCTCAGTGCTGCCAATTTAGCGCTTTTCGCGCTAGATTTAGCAACCCAAAAGTCGCATTTTTTTCCAACAGCGCTCTTTCTTGAAAAGGGGTTAAATTGGCGCTTTTTGTATTCGGTTAGTTTTGGTTGCAGATTTTAATCACGTTCTCAGAAAGAAACACTGGAAATGCCATAGTAAACATAGATGGAACCTTGGGATATGAGTCTTTTGAAATAATGTATTTATAAACTAATTTAATATATGTATATCTACCCTGATTGTATTTTTAAAGAAAAAATAGCCTTATTTAAAAAAATTTTACGATTTTCAATATCTAAAAACAATCCTGCCACAATTTTTATGAAAATATACTTTATAAGATACATATATTTTTGTAGTTTTTTGCTGTAATTATTAAAACATTAATTTTTGTTACTTGAAACACCAATTATAACATTAATTTATTCCAAATAAATTTAAATTACAGAAAAGAGCCCTATCTAAGATAATTTCATAAGGAGTAGAAAAATCTAGAAATAAAAGTCAGAACTAGTTTCGCTCCTTGTTTTGAATTAAAACTGCCTTTTGTTTGTATCAGTTTTTTCCTTCTCCTGTAAAATTACGAAAAGTTGAAATACGTCTTTTGTTAAGCCATCGATAATTATTTTGTATTTCAATTTATTTTCAATGAATATTTTTTAAGATGTCATACAATTTTCATACTTGAAAAAAAAAAAAAAAAAAGTTTTAAAACATAAAACTATTTTTAAAACTTAGTATATAGCCACTAAGCAGGATAATGCCGGGACTAAGACCTTCATACTTAAATTTAACATATTTATTATTTCAAGAGCCTTAAAATGAAAGTTATTATCAAATGTATAACCTTTCTTTGCACCTTAAATACTGTTTTTATAAAACATGAATGTTCAATATTGCATAAAAACACTAAATATTTGCACATGAACTTAAAATAACAAATATATATGAAATATGTAGTTTTGTTTTTAATAAAAAATACATATTTAATTAAATAATAAAAACATATTTTATTCAAATATAATTTAGCGCCTTTTATCACGATTTTAAATAATGACCGGCGCGTTTTGGATCAAAAAAGTTGACAACTCTGCTTATTCTATAGTATTTTTGAGTTAGGAATTAGAGTTTTAGAGTTAGGAATAATAATATAATATTAAGTATTACAAGTGAATGATGTTTGTTTTCCTCTTCTTTCATATTTTATTTACTTTGATAAATTTCCAGTGAAAGCACTTTTAATTAATCTTCTTCTATATGTATAAAAATTAATCAGTGTTTGTTTGCACCTTACAGAGTGCTAAAGCGATTTTTTATCCAATTCACTGTTTGATCGGAGCAGAGGGATAGTACCACTTATACAAACAAAATTGTAATTATAGCATATATAATGAACTATTACAGTAAAAATCTTAGAATTTGATGGACATAACTTTCTTATTTTCTTCCATTATTGAGATGAAAATATTACGGTACAAACAAAGTATTAATTACCGCAAATCCAAAGAATTATTGAAACGAAGGTCTTAAAATTGAGCGGGTAGGGCTAAGAGAATTTGATGTACTAAATGACGGTTTACGGACCAACATTTTTTGCGAAATTTTTTTTAAATATATATTTTTTTTTGTTATTGGCTAAAAATTACGAATTTTTTGATACCCATTTCAAGACAAAACCCAATACTATTTTTTGGACGAAATGTTATAGACCCGTGACTTTAAATCACTGGTAGGGAACTGAAGATCAGTTTTAAATTTTTTTAAAATATTTTTCCCATATTAAGCTAATTTTTAAGCATCGTTTGAGGAGTCTTCCTACAAAATTTTTGTCTACGGGTCACTCTAATATACATATATAGACTTACAATTTTTGCCACAAAAATTTTAAAATATAAATCTTTATTACAAAAGAAAAGTAGAAATAGCAATTTTATAACGTATTTTGTAATATACAGGAAATTATTAAAATCACACGTATTAGTTTAATATAATAAACTAGTTTTTCAAACTTACATAAAACAAGAAACTAAAACATCTAATTAGGAAGGCTGTTATAAAAACCACATTAAAATATTAAACTATCACTATAACACATAATTAAACCAGACCAGTTTAAAATGTTTTCCGGAAAAAATACTGTTAACAAAGAAATTCTTTTTATCACAATATATAAAAAGTAATTTAAATATAAAATAATATCCTTGTGATAAACTTTTCTCTTAACATTTAAAGGTTAAACATTTTTCAAACAAAACAGTTATACTTTAATCCACTTAACCATTATAGGCTTTATAAATACAAACAAAATTTTTTTATTTTTTATTTTTACTTCCTTTCACTCCCAGCTCACTATCACCAACTATCCTCAGTGATAGACATCAAGATAACTTCGTCAAAGCATTTAAATAAAGCAACACAATAAATGGTTTTTAATGCGGAATTTATTGAAATGTGTGTGAATTTCAATAAACAAGTTTTCGTTTTTAAAATTTGTGTTTGACTTTCGATGTTAATTCATTTGAATGAAATGAGGAAAGCATAAATCTTTAAAAGGATAAACATGCTATTGGAGTGTATCTTTTTTTGTCATCATTTTAAACAACCAGTTTTTATTTGAAGTTTGTCTTTTCTGGATAGTTTTATTTCTGGTTATAACAATCTTGTCTTTTTTTTTACAAATTAGTTGTTCAAGGGGAAAAAAAGGCGAAGAAAATTTGTTATTTAAAAGAAAAACTTCAATTAAATTTAATTAATAATACGGAACCGTGAGATTTAGAATTGTTGCTACAACAGTTTTACTTGGTATTAAATACAATGTCGACTCAATTATTATTGGTTACATTGTAGACAGTTGCATTTCAATGTTGTCTATTAATGGATATTTTCTTCACTACTGTTCGGCTAATGTTTGTCATCACATGCTTACAAGTTTATACGAGTGTTTAATCATTTTGGTAATATTGTTCAACTGTTTAAAAAAACGTTTTTTTCTTTTTAATTAAACAACTTATTCAAGTAGTAATTGGGGAATTTACATATAATTTTAATGCATGAAGAGGAAAGCCATAAAGTAAATATTTAATATCGAAAAATTAGGATTTAATTAATATTAAATGTGTTCGGAATAATGTGCTAGCACAATATTAAGGAACAGAATGGTCTGTGAACATGTTTTATATTTTACTAATATGATTTTAAAGTAGATAAAGGTGTATCTAGGTGTCATGGATATTAAAAGTACACACACTTTTCATTCGTATAGTGAAATTATTCTTGGATATTCAAACCCCTTCGTTATAATTAGGTAAGAAGTCCTTTTGACACGGATAAGTAAACTTGATGATTAATTGGGTACATAAATGTCGAAAAATTCATGTGACACACAAGCAGAGAAAATATATGGTTGCGGTATTATTTCGACAACAATATTATATTTACAGAATTAATCAGAAGCAAAATATAATTGCTTTCAATAATGTTGTTTAGTTTTTGAATATTTGTGTGTTTAAATTTTATTGTATTATGAGAATCCGAATTAAATATTTGAGAGTACAGGTATGATGATTATAACGTGTTTAAAAATATTTTATAAAATGTAATAAAAAAAAAAAAAAATGTAAAGGAAAATATATGTGAAGTATATATAATTTTATGCAAAAATATTTTTATTATAAAAATTATAAAGTGTTACAAATAAATGTAATATGTTAGCCTTTAATAAGTAGATGTAACATGGTTGAAAATCGCAAGTTTAGTTTTTGAATATTTGTTTTTCAATGACATATAATAATAGTATGTCAACTATATTATTTATTTACTTTTCAACTATACTTTTGTTTGCTTAATTAAAAAAAAACAACTTCACTATAATCCCTATTCAATTTATATATGAAATAAATATAAATAAGTAGAAAAGGTTTGGTTATATTTGGTAATACAGTATTTTTACTCTGTATGCATAATTGATATTCTAGTGATTTAATTTGCTACTCTCTCAGCATTCAACATCTTCCACCGAACCGATTTCAATAAAATTTAATTAAAGATAAATTTTAAGGTGGAAGGATCTATGGGATATAAATTAATTGTATTTTGATAAAAATTGCAAAAATATTTCACTTTTTTCACTCTTTTTAGTTATTTTTTTAATTTTTTTTTTTCAGATAAAACTGAAATTTTCAATAGAATTATTTCCGAAAACATCAAAATTTAAGAAAAACTCGAAAAATTTCTATAATTTCTTTTTATTAAACATTTAAATTCCATGCATCGTAGGAGCTATTCAGCTATTATATAATAAATTTTAACTTCAATATTATAAGATTTATTTTTTTTTAGAGAAATAAAGCCTTTTGGAAACGTTTACTTCTTCTAAGAAACCGGTTAACTCTACTGTTGTATTTATTTGTAACATTTTATATTTACAAAAATAATAATATTTCTATAACTATATTTAATTTAAACATAACGTGGTCAAAAAAGATTTTCAATATTTGTTTAAAACTAAATATGGTTTAAAAAGAAGGAAGATAATTGATAATGTTTATATTTTGTTTCTGATAAAAATATTCGGAAACATAATATTTTTATAGTTTACAATACATATTAAAATTTTTATTAAATGTAACCATTAAATTATAAAACCTAACCAAAAACATTGTTATTATTAAAACAGTACTTTGAAGGAAAATCAATGAAAAATAACAAATTGTTGTAAAGACAATATTGTAACCATGTTTTTTCCTGCGTGTGGATTTGAACTTTTTTCTTTTTAAATCGAATATGCCAAGTCGACTCACAAAATTAGCCAAAAATGCTTATTAAATTTTAAAATTTCAAAATTGTAATGAATTTACTTAAGGTTTTACATTGAATTTACTAAAAGTTTGAACAAAATCGGCGACTGTATTTGAGTCGCCTTTAAGCCGCCGCCGCTGTGGCTCTTGAAAAATCTCCGGCGGCTCTACTCAGCTGGCTTAAAGCCGGTCGGCGCAGATCTCTGAACCGAATAGCGTATTTGAATGTCAAGACTAGATATTGTATAACAAACAAATAAAGACTGTTATACAAAATGAGCCTAAAGATATGCCACATATTTTTATTGAATTTTTATGACAATTTATCCGTTAAAAAAGTAAACATTTCACCTTTTTAAAAGGTGCACTGTTTTCGGAAATTAACATTCTACTGCAAACTGATCATTTATTACTTAACGGTTCAATTTAAAAAGACAACTTTATGACATTTAACACACACTGTTAATGCAACTTAAAATTATATTATAAAAACATAAAAACAACAACACCACAAACTCAAGTGTGTGTTGTATCTTTTAACAAATAGATTTATGCAATAAAAAAAATAATTTGTTCAACAAATTTGGTAAAAGAAGCGAAATAAAAAGTTATTTGGCTGTTAGACTATAATTTCCATTTTATGCTGCTTTTGAAATTAGTGACAATTTATTAATAGTTTACAGAGTTTGTCGTAATAATTCAGCAGGGTATATTTACAAAATTATGCACAAGCAAATTAAAATTGGGCTTAAAAGCAGTGAATGCATTAAGTTTTTCACAATTTTCTTTAATACCAGTCATAATTCAAGACAACAATCACTTTTTGTTATGTTTATTTTTTTATTTTCCTGTAAATTACCTACTTTTTATTTTATTTTTTTTATTTACAGGTATACCAGCCACATTGACTTACATCAATATGGATCACAGTGTTACCGGTTCTCCTGCCTTAATACCTTACCCCGATTGGCGTAGTAATACAGCTGGTGATTGTGCCAACAGTATAACGACAGCATATCGTATACAAGCCGATGAGTGTGGTCGTCTTTGGGTTTTGGATACTGGTACTGTTGGTATTGGCAATACCACTACCAATCCTTGTCCCTATGCTGTCAATGTATTTGATTTACAAACAAATACACGTATACGTCGTTATGAATTGAGACCTGAGGATACAAATGCCAATACATTTATTGCCAACATTGCTGTAGATATTGGTAAATCTTGCGATGATGCATTTGCCTATTTCTCTGATGAATTGGGTTATGGTTTGATTGCTTATTCGTGGGAACAAAATAAATCATGGCGTTTCTCAGCTCACTCCTTCTTCTTCCCCGATCCCTTGAGAGGTGACTACAATATTGCTGGATTGAATTTCCAATGGGGTGAGGAGGGTATCTTTGGTATGTCTTTGTCTCCCATACGATCGGATGGTTTCCGTACCATGTACTTTAGTCCTTTGGCTAGTCACAGACAATTTGCTGTGTCTACACGTATTCTTCGAGATGAATCTAGAGTTGAGGACAGTTTTCATGACTTTGTAGCTTTAGATGAACGTGGTCCTAATTCTCATACTACTTCCCACGTTATGAGTGATGATGGCATTGAATTGTTCAACTTAATCGATCAAAATGCTGTAGGCTGCTGGCATTCTTCTATGCCTTATTCACCTCAATACCATGGTATAGTCGATCGTGATGATGTAGGTTTGGTGTTCCCCGCTGATGTTATTATCGATGAAAATAAAAATGTTTGGGTATTATCCGATCGTATGCCCGTTTTCTTGTTGGCTGAACTCGACTACAATGATGTTAACTTCCGAATTTACACTGCACCTTTAAGTACTCTCATTGAGGGTACAGTCTGTGATCAACGTAGTGCTGTTTATGGTCCTTCCAATTCTGTTTCTATACCCAAACAAAATCCTCTCTACAACAAACAATATTTACCACCCCTACCCCAAAAACCTATACAAAGTACCTATGTACATTCAACTCTTCCCTCCCCCACCTATTTGCCATCCTATGCCAGCCAAAAGGTTGATGTTCCTAAGACTTTTGTTTACAATCAACAAAATGGTTTAACCTATGAAGCATCCAATGGTCCTCATCTCTTCCCTCCCATACAATTGTCACAACAATCCGTACAACCTGATGGTTTGAAAAATTATGTTACAGCCCGCAGTTCGAATTGGTGGCGCCACCATCACTAGTAAGCCTCATCTTATCATCGATATCAAAAATTAAAAGTAATTTAATAAATATGGCATATTGTGTTAAAGTAAATAAATGTTAGTGTATTGTATTTGTCTTCTAAAAATGTTTTAATTGAGATTATTCCACTCAATTCACTATTATTCTTAAATTGTCTTGTACATTTGCCAACCAAATTGTACACCCCAATTATTTTCATCTTTAAATATTATCTATCTCTTGTATTCTTATAAAGTATTATTATGATTTTTTATTTTAAAACTTTATTTTTTAATTTATGCAGCATTTTCCATTGCATATTATTCTTTTTACATACAAATATCTTTTTTATTGTAAACATTTAGTGAAATTATTTTTTTGTTTGTAATAAAATAAAAGTAAAACCATTGTAAAATAAAGTTAAAAAAAAAAAAATAATAAAAAAACTGTGTATTACTAAAAAAAAACGTTAATAGAGGAAGATAAGTAATAAAGAAAGTTTTACAATATAAAATTCAGATTGATGTTAGTGGAGATCATTTAACTGACAGCAGAAGCAAAAATTTTACTCATTTGGGCCATGATGATGTTTTTAGCTTAGCGAGCTAAATTTGAGTCCTAAAATTTGTCTAAAATATTACCTGAATTCTTTATAAAATTCTAAGTAACATTGCTGTAAGAATCATATAAGTATACAGTTAACTTAAAAAAAAAAAATCAAAAACGAAGTAAACTTTTTCACTTCAAATTTATTTTTTTTTCCTCCGGATCATAAAATTATAATTCAAAAAGAAAAGTAAATGTAAATGCATGTAAACTAAATTCGAGGGTATTTAAGGTAACGGTCTCCCCGTTTGCACTATCCGCATTTTGCCAAATTTCAAATTTTGTTATACCCTACACCATCATAGGTGGTTGAGGTATTATATGTTTGCACAGAAGTTGTAACGCAAAGAAACAAACCTTGAAATATACCATTTGACTTAGAATCATTTTCTGAGTCGATTTAACGTTGTCCGTCTATGCAAAAGTTGTGCGCAAAGTACAAGTAGCAATTTTGATGAAATTGGGAACTTGCCTATTGAATTTGTTCATGATCGGCCTATTATTTCACTTAACCCCACATACAAATGTCCTCCCGCAATAGATTTAACACACTTAAATAAATGACTTTAAAATATGAATATCAAAAATAAGCACAAATAAGTTTTATATAAGTTTAAATCTGTCTGACAAATTTCATGAAGATCGGTCCAAAATTGACCATAGCTCCCATAGATTCCCTCTTCCAAGAATCCCTTTAACATGTATAAATCAGACGTATTATGTCAATATTTAATACAAATAAGGTTTATATAAATAGAAACTACAGTGACAAATTTTGCACGAATCAGGCCATAATTGACCATAGCTGCCTTGTGAGGCATTCTTCTGGAAATTACTTTAAATGTGAAAATGCCATATAAATGACAGTATGAACATAGCATTATGTATACGTTTGTTTAATAGAAATATACATTACACTTAATACAAATGTAGGAACTGGAGGGGAAAGATGGGAGGATCACCAAGGTTTGGCTGGACGGGATAAGACGGAATGGGAATGTGGGTATAAAAGACCGACAGTTTGGACAAACGGGGAGAGTTGCTCAGTGTGAGTTGAGCTGAGTGGAAGTAGCTTAACACAAAAGGAGTTCATGTTACTGCTAAAGTATTTTTAAGTTGTTGTAAATAATGTAAATAAATGTAAATATTAAATTTGAAATTAAAATAGTGTTGCGTATATAATTTAAGAAAGAGTTAGAGTGTGACGTAGCAGAGAACTGTACACTTTTAAGTCTGGAAGGGGGAGGGGCCATATACCTTTCAGGAGCGGAGCTATTAAGGCTCAAAATGGGATACCTATGACATAGAACATTAACATCGCTTCTCATCTGCTACGCCTATATGAAATTTTATGTAAATCCAACTAGCCGATTAGAAGTTACAGATTTAGCCGCAGCCAATGTTCGAATGTGTGTTTGTACGAAAATACACAAAAAATTCAATTTTCCGTGACGTAATAAACTTCAAAGTGGCATCGTTTCGGTTCTGTAAAAGATATTGATTGCAATCTTTTTCTGTATAACGAAGAATTATGACAGCTAAGCAATGTAATTTAGATGAGAAAAATAAAGTTTATACTTTTTCTGATTTTAGCAATTAAAATAATATTTTTGTAAAAAATAGGTTTTTTGAAAAAAAAAAAAAAAAACTGTAAATATTTTATCTGTAATAAAATCTTTGTTATTACAGACATCTTAACGAAATTTTTTGTGAATGTAGTCTTTATCGTATAAAATGGGAAAGTGAAAAAAAAAACTGCAAAATTTTTGTAAAAAGAATCCCACAATTCCTAAAAAAATCCGAATATCCCAAAAATGGGTTTTTTCACATTTTTGGCTACAAAATCCACATTTTTCTGAAGTCCCGTAGATTTTGATTGAAAACTTTTAACAACATATTATAGATTCTTAAACTGCATTCCGTTTGCCGATTCGTGCTTTGGGATTTGAGAAAATATAAACTAAAATCAAAATTAAATATAAAATAGGTCAAATTCGGGAGGGTGTGTACCTTGACCACTTGAGTTATTGGGCTTACTTTTTATTTTGAAGTCTTCTCTGTGAAAATACATTTTAAAAAAGTATAAAATTTTTGTATGTTTTTAAAGAAAATCTTATTTTAGAGAAGAAAGAGTGTAGATACTTTTTCGACCAAAAAAATTTTTGCAATTTTCAAATTCAAAACCATATTTTTGGACTCGGTAAAGATATCGACTTCAAACACATAATTTTGTTCTTTAATTAGATAAAGAAAAAACAAATAAAATCAATCGGAAACACTAGGATATATATGAAAAAAAGTACTTAAAAATTCGAACGCAAATAACTCAAAAACTATAAGAGATAAATAGGACGTGCAAGCATGTTTTTTGTAGGTCTTATCAGCGCTTACAATAATTTATCAGAGGAGAAACAAAAATTTGACAAGCGTTTAAAAAAATTTTATGTCAGAGATACCCAACTTTGAGCCCCTTTAGCTCCGCCCCTGAGGGGTCTGTTTGGTACCCCTTCCAAAGTTAGCATTGTAGACTCATCTGCTTCGCCTGTACTTCGCCTATTTGAATGAAACTAATGTATGGCGTAATCAAAAATTTTTCAAATTTGCCAAATTTTTATAACATTTTTAGATGGCTCTTAAATTTTGGATATCTTATATTAGAATATTTTTCACACTATGGCTGTATTTAAATTTATAATTAGTATATCTATATTTTTTTAATTAAGCGGAAAGTGGGTTTCAACAAACAAAAAAAAAAAAAATATAAAAAATTTAATAAATCCTCGAGGCACACCCAAGGCGCTGATTGAAGTCTGTAAAAATATGCACCAATCTGTAGCTGCACTGATAACTTAAATCGAAATCAAGTGGCACTCGAAAATGATTACGCCTTTTAACTTAAATTTAAAAATTTTTTGGTGTGTATTTTTGAATTACAAGTTTATATTTGGTTCACTCTAATAATATTGGCATTTGAAGAAATTTATTAATTTTTTTTTTTTGGTAAGACATAAAAATAAGTGAATTAAATGCAGTTAAAAAAAGATTCAAAATCTATGCATACTTTGTTTTTACTCGATATTCTGAAGGATGGTATAAACAGATTATGATCGCGATTTTGTTCACTAATATAAAACTTAGCGAACTTGTAATTTTTGCAATTTATTTCAACTTCTGATTTGTAACTACCAAAACGTAAACGATTATTTCATGTCTATTAATGTAAAATTTAAAAAAGAAAGTGTTAATTGCCAAATATTAATTTTATAAAATCAAAAGACAAACAAATTTATGAGTACTTTGTTGATTAAAAATTGTTAATGACATGTTAAAAAATCATTATGATCGCGATTATCTTAGGCGTCATCAACTATATCGTATCACATTTAATGTATATTTTAGATATATTAATGTGGGTTACACATGTGTCGTAATTTTTTAAATGTTGCTGATGATAATAAAATTTTGGCAATTTTTATCACTTTTTATCTTAAACCTCCAAAAAACTGACACCGTCCGCTGAAAGTCATCCGCCCGAACTGATTTGTGTTTCATTAAAGAGTAACTTGCAACTACAAAATAGCGTTGATGTGCCATTAAAAAAAATCAAATTTTATTGAACCTCAAAAGTAAACGAGTTTGAATAATTCCTCATATGAATTTAAGACAAAGTATTTCAATTCATGTTTTATTTAAAGCATACTTTCTGGAGCAATGTATTGATCGTTTCACAGTTAAATTTTATTTATTTTACTTAATTTTTAGTCTTACTCGAGTTCATATTGACGTAATAATTATTGAAGAATACAATTCAAAAAATATATATTAAACACCAGCGGTATGAAATCTAATTTCTGGATTGCTGCGAATGCATTTAAATTTTATTAATGTAATTTGTTTTGTATGTTATTGCTTTAATTGTACACAGAAATATATAATTTTTCATAGTTTCTATACTTCATATAACTCAAAAAGTGCCTTCAGAATATGGAAAAGTAAAACATTGTTTAACTTCTCTTTACTCCTTATTACGTATACATATATATCATTTAAATAATTAATAAAAATTCTGACTTGAATGCAATCCGAAGACAAGAAGCTCCAACTTTAAAAAAAAAAAAACTACATTGTCACCTTATAAAATTACTTAAAAAATTTGTACACCTTTCTGCAAATTAATCAAAATTACCCATCGATATTTTACCACCCCACTTTCGTGGCCAGAATATAATTAAAATAAATCATATTTTAATTTGTAAATAAATCTTCAATCTTATAAAATACTCATTTTCACAGTGGCAACTCCAAAACTAACAAAAGATCATATTAATGATAAATGTAAAAATTTATTAAAGCATATCTTAAGGCTAAAATCAATAATTATAAAACAATGTTTAGGAATAATATCAAGAACGACAAAAACAAATATAATAAGATAAAAAGCAAATACCAAACAGCACTCCTTAAAACAATTGCTGAAAAATTCTTATAACATGTAACTATATATAAAATCGTTTAGAACATTATTTCAAACTCCTTTTATTAATAGGAAGAACAAGAAAATAATTAAATTGTAATTAAGTGGAAACAACAAATTTAACAAACATTTGTTTTAATAATAAAAAGTAAATAAATTGCTCTGAACGGCCTAAGATAAGAACATTTTATAAGGAAACAATACTTGTACACGAGTTGGACAACAGGAACCATGACCCAAATGTTGTTAAAATTACCAGCAAAATACAAGAAGAGATCAAACTCTAAAAAAAAAAAATTACGAAAAACTGGACTTGATCAATAACGATAAAAATTGATCATCATGTTATAAGTCTGGCGATTTCAAGTTGTTTATTTTTTTAACGAACTAAAAAAAATAAGACTTCGATCATATTGATTGTGACACGTTTTAATATAACACATTGACTGTGAAAATTCACACGTTGTGTTTTCGAATGAATCCATAGCAAAAAAAATAAATATTGAATGAAACAAAAATTAAACAAGATTGTAAAATGGCAGAAGAGTATTTATCGTCACATATCATGTTTTTTGTTTACAAATAATTACTATGTTACATGCAAAAGTAACAAAATTTTATTATGATGCACAGTGGGTCACTTGGGGATAGATAATAAAAACAAAAAAATTTGGAGGTCTTCTTCTAGTTGATTGATAAATCAGTTTGGTTGCCGTGGTAGCTTAAAAGTCATGTGAGTAATCAAATAGAATCACAATATGTGCCTTAAGAATGTGTATGGGAAAATATATATCTTCTAAACTTTTTGTTTGCGTGGTTATACTTTTAATCTCAATCATATATAAAACTAATCGGACTTTGTGGATAAATTCTACACCATCTTTGTTATTCATTGTTACTTGTTATAATTGTGCGTATTTTGCGCTATATATCGTTGATGTCCGTGGTTGATAGTCCCAAAGTTTGGAAAACAAGAGCGAACATTTTTAAGAAGTCAGTTTTTCGCGAGGCACATTCATATTTTAATATGTGAACATAGTTTTTTATTTTACATAATAAAATCGGAGAAGTACAAATATAAAAATTTTATAGACTGTTTGTAAAGTATGCTAAAATTACACTTCTTGTTATTGTATTTTTAAACAGCAAATTACAATTTTTGCAAATCATGGTTATACAGATATAAGCACGGCGACAAATATAACCCTAGAGAAAAGATAACCGGTTCAAAACTAGTCACGTGACAGGCTCTCAGGGCTAGTGACCGGTTTCAATACCGGAACTTTATATGGGAAGTACGTGTTACTTTTACATGGGGTTGTCATTGGAGGTGTCTAATAAGCCCCTTGGGACAGGGACAGGTCATAGGGCACATATTGTTATTTCGCGCGAGCTGCTAATTGAGCACATAGCATGCCTTTTGGAAATTGACTCTCAACTAATATTTAGTGAGTGTGGTGGTGTCAACTGGTTCTCAACTGGAACTTTGGTGATGAGTTAGGTGTCAATTGGTACTCAACCGGTACTGAGGGACCAATCCATTAGTGCAATTGCCACAGATTTTCCGCAGGGTAGTGACAGGCTTTAGGCATTTGTTCCTTGCATAAAGAAAAGTAAGAAAATAAGCATGAGACTCCAATTACAGTTAATATGGAACGAACTTTGAGGAATTTGTACTTGTGGTCGTTTCCAAAATGTTCTCCAAGATTCTATGTTGTTTAATTGATTTGGAGTTTTGTCATCGTTTCATTTTCTGTCTTGTAAACTTAGGTGAGTTGCGTACAAGATAAATATTTGTTGTTTTTCTTACAAATATATCAACATTGAGAAAAAAAAAAATTATCCAAAATTCACGTCGGTCGTGGTAACATTGACAATTTTATGTTTTATTACTTTATGGTTTCAGATAATTTTGCAACTCAATGCATGTCAGGATCTTTCAATGGAGTAAAAAGATTGATAGAGAAGAGAAAAGAAAAATGGAACACTGAAAAAATAACATTGAATTTCCTTGGAAGGAATCATAAATCCTGTTAGTTGCAAGTATAGTTATTGATTCTCAAATAATGACCTGTTTGATTCACAAAAATAACGTCTAAAGAGGTAAAGTCCACAGCTCTCAAGTACTTAACATGCTAATTTAAATATTGGCGTTTTATTGAAGCCACTCTGCACGAGGTTATAAGAACCCATGGATTTACAGATTTTAACGACGCATAATTTAAAAAGATTTTTTTGCAACAAGCTATTTTTATTGCTACTAGAGGGCGCTAAAGTCAGAGAATTTAAAGCAGATATTAATGAACCAAAAAGCTGGTTTTAAACTGTTTTAGGAAACAAATTTTTTAAAAATTCATTTTTTGATGAAAAGTGTCGAAGTTTTGTTTATTCCATACCTCAGAATACTAGTAAATTAAAGCTAGTATTGTTTTTAAAATATAGTGTTTCGAATAAATATATATTGTTGCTCAAATTTAAACATATTTTTTACTAAAAACCTTAAAATTCATTAAATTTGATGAAGAATATAAAAAAATAATAAAAAATTATAACATTTTTTTAAGGTTTATTTAAGCTTTACAATTTTTTGCACAAATTTAAAAGAAGTTAAATTGAAGAAGTGTCTGATTTTCTGTTCTTACTTCAATTTCAAAGAGATCTCAATGTTGAAGTAATTTATTTTGCTAAATTAAAATAAAAAAAATTATAAAAATTATTTAAAAATTTAAAAAAACGACTAAGGAATAGATAAATATATTTTACGTTAAAAATCCTCCAGATGGCGCTAATTATAGAGCATTTTTAAATTTTAATACAAAAATTACATGAGTTCGATGGAGTATTAAAAAAATTATACAAAATTATACAATTTTTTTGCTTGATTCTGAAATTTAGTATTGTTTTTTAATATATAAAGGAAAAATTATTTCCTATTTTTTGCCACAACTAAAAAAATAGTAATTTAAAAAATGTCTAAATTTCCTTTCGTTACACAAAAGTCAAAGAATTCTTTGTTAAAATATTTTGTGATGTTAAATTGACATTGCTTTAAAATTTAGTACAATATTGAAGACTAAAAAAAAAAAAACTAAAAATGTTGGACTGGAAACCGGGCGAAATAAAACGAATTAATAAGTTACTGAAGATAAAATGTGGGTGCAGATATTTAAATAATATTTAAAAGTTATAGGGCTTGGGGGAGGTAGGCATGCACTTGCTCCTTTAAATAAAATATTGTCTGACTCATAGGAAACCTATTTCTAATGGCTATCGCAAATTTTGATACTGTTTTGACCATTATTTTTGAAGAAAATGCGTTTTTCACATTTCGGGATATATGGGAGGTAGGCATGTTCTTGCTCCGATTTTTTCAAAACTTTGTATATATTTACTATGAGTCTAAAATAATATATGTGCCATGTTTCATTTTCTGCGATACCTCCTTCTATTTTTATAAAATTGAAAGCGGTATGTTAGCCAGAAGTGCGTTTTTCTCATTTCAGGATATATGGAAGGAAGGGGTGTTCCTTTTCCGATTTAAATAAAAATTGGCATACTCATAAATAGTCTAGACTGCAGTCACAAATTTTGGTGCAATTCTATCCAGTATTCACGCAGTAAATCCGTCTTTTAGTTTCAGGACGTATGGGAGGTGAGCGTGTCCTTGCTCCAATTAAAAAATAAATTAGAAGACTTATAAGCAAATTTAGTTTTTTAACTTCAGAATATATGCGAAGTAGGCGTGTCCTTGCGCTAATTTTTTCAAAACTTCGTATTTATTAATTCTAAGTCCAAAGTAATAGTCGCACAGTGCGACGTCTTCCAACTCCTACAATTTAAATAAGCAGTTGCTCCTACAATTTAAAGTCACATTAGTAGGGCGACATATTAAAGATTCAACGGAACCTTGATGGATAAAACACTACGAATGCTGATGAAGTGTGTGTAGCGGCACAAAAAACTCTGATAAGTAACCATTTTACTGGTTACTAATTAGAGTTCACAAACTTCACTTTGGTACAAACAAAAAGTGAAAATAAGGCAAATTTCTCTATATATGTATCTTAGATATATAAGTAATATTTGATAGGCATGTTACTTGCATTTGTCTACAATTTCATTGCAGTGTGTGTCGAATTTTTAAATACTGTTTACGTAGTATAAATAATAGACAACGCATAAACTTAATGACTTGATTTGTATGAACTTACTGACATTATTTGATATTTTACTGTCACAGATTGGGTCTAGAGTAGTACTACTAAGAACTAACACCGACCTAGCATACTTTCTAATGAATGGTATAATTCCGCACAAACAGAATCACATCAATTATTGTAAATTGCCTTTTTTAATGTAGTTAAAAGTCATTCTGAATAATAAAACTCCTTTTCTAAACCCCTAAGCACACAGTACGTTTTCTTTTAAAGTACATTTTCTTTTAATTTCATTTCGCATCTCAGTAAATCATATTCCAAAAGCTCTACTAATTTCCTTTAAAAACAAATTCTTTATTCTAAATAAACAAGTCAATTAATTTAAAATTACTTACAATGATTTTCTCCTCAATTCCACTGTTTGAAAATCTCAAGGATCATGATTGTGATCATCATTAACAAAACCAAAAACTGTAAACAATGTTTCCTTACAACGTTATATACTATCTACGAGAGATAAAACAAATAAGTATGAACAATGTTACATGTAGGTTTGTCATCAAAAAGTTTAAAATTAATGATAATGATTTTTAATTTAACACACTAAGGATCATATCATAAATGTAATCTTTTTTCCGTTTATTAACTAAAAGTTTAAACAAACATTAAATGATATGGTTCATATTTTTTTTTTTTTTTTTGAAAAGAACAAGATAAGCTTAATTGTAAATAAACTGAACTTGATTTAAAGATTGACTGTTCAATGGTGGTTAGTGTATGATTTAAAAAAACATAAGTGTAGAGATATCTGAGTGAGTTTTTTATCCGATTTTAGTTAGTTGTTACTGTTACTGTTTGCTGCGATATGATTTATATCTGTAATAACATTTTTGGCGGTCTCTGCATGTGGGCGGGGCTGTGTATATTTATATATACCATATTTCCATGTACAGTGTAATATACAAACTTTCGCAATTTAATATAATAAAATCAACAAGGGCGAAAGTTAAGTTAATATTATGTTTGTTTTAAACATAACACACACTTTTTAATGAACTGTTAAATACAGTCACCATACAAATAATCAAACCAAAGTATTTACACTGGCAACAGGCCAGACGTCTTAAAACAGTGGTTTTGGTAGCATTCTGTAGTAGTAGGTAACAGTAGTAACAGTCCACTTAAAGGGCTTTAGCTTCTTTTATTTTTTGTTGGTTGTAGCTGTTGTTAATATTGAATGCATCATGAATAATATAAAGTGTATAATCAAAGGAAAAAAAAAAAAAAAGATGCAAAACTTGACGCCACAAGTGGCTAAAACAACACTTGCCACTATTAACACTATAACAAGGTATGAAAAACCAAATATAACAAATATACACACTTACTCGCCAAAAATTTAGCAACAACAATTCTTTATACACTCGCAGCAGTAGACTAAAGTACCTACATACTTGTACAAACAAACAACATACTTTTTGTACATACATATAACAAGACCAATAAGTTGTTAACTTTTGTAGACCTCGTTAAAAGTTATAGACGACTCATGGAAGGGTTTGTAACATTTTTCTTAAAGAAATTTTGATTATTCTTGTGGTGTATACATATATAGAGGTAAATGCTTTAGTTTAGTTTAATTAAGCATATTGATTGCAACATTGTCTAAAGTATTACAATTACTAATTGCTTGCTTTTTTTTTTTTTTAATAAAGCGAATGGGAATATGATATCTGCTGGGGTCAGGATGTGGGGTCAATAGCTATTTATAAAATTTTGCAGGTGTTCTTAGAGTTCATATAATTATAAATATAATTAAAAAAAGAATCGCCCATTGGTTTAGTTTCTATAAGCAGATTTGTATGCACGGATTTTTTCGTGTGCAGTCCTTATATGTGATACATTAAAATCTGTTTTTCTACTCTATAAGATTCGCCATTCGGTCTAAAAGATCGTATCAGTTGAACAGCAGCAGATAGGTTGCGTTAGTTGCTTAGACTTTTCAGGAGTTCGATGCTGAGAGAACAAGCTGAGATCTTACCTAGGAAGCCAGTAGTGTCCAGAATGGTGCTCACGTGATGGTAATAGTTCATATGGTGTTCCATCGTAACACAAGCCACAAATGCTGCAGAGAGAGATAGCTCCAACCCTTAAGCAAGGAAGTATATTAGATGGAAATCTGTATGTGTAAACGAATCTGGAGGCATTGGCTGGAGCAGACAGAAGTACAGGGCCGTCTGGTATTTTGCGATGTTCTTAACAGATCTGAAATTCGTTTGAACTGACTGATTACACAGGGAAACACAGATTCTGTTGCACAGAGTTTCTCATTCAATTCGGATACACGGCACTAATAAGTACTAAGCCTCTAATCCACTTCTTCTGAATTGACATTAGTTAATTATTTATATATTCAAACATATCATGAAAACGCTTGTCTTATTTTATTAAAAAAATATAACAAAATCAGACAAGACGTTTTCGAAATATGCTTCAATATATAGTGCAACCTACTTAATTTTACAAATCGAGATTTAGCGTGAGAACTAGGGTCAATTTAACAAAATTGGATTAGAGGCTTAGTACTTATTAATACTATGTATGCGAATTATAGGAGAAACCCCGTGCCGCAAATTTTTTTTTTCATTTTGTAACTCTGTGCTATTTATTGAATCGGTCGTTTTGAATTTGGCCAGAATACATCAGCTATGATGCAGCTACTTCATTTGATAAATTAACTTTATCATTTGCGCCTGCTGTTAATTGTGTAACTTTCCGTGGTGACTTGGCATCAGTTGTTGAATAACACAATGCACAAATTGAGAATCATGGCGTGAGACGGAATCATTTCATCTGCAATTAATCGAATTTAATAAGTGTGATAAACCCTACAAAGGATTTTTTCTGGTAGGTCTAATTTTGTTTTACGACCGTAATATAAATAAAGTTCGACACTCAATTATTTTCGCATAAATAGTTAGAGCCATAGAAAACAATTATAAGTCCAACCTCTCAATAATCTAAGTCAATTGTCAAAAAATCCTAACACTTTGTGTTAGAATAATTTTCTAAAGAACTATTTCATTTTTATGAATTACACATTCCCACTATCCTCCGGGAAAACAAATATTTTTTCACTTTACAGTTGGATCGTATCCATTATTGACGTATTTTTGAACTTAGAATTATTTTATATGGATAAGTTACATTTTCCAGTGAAATTCTAACGAAATCCCTTTCCCATTCAACTTCAAAGTACCGGGAATTAAGTTTGGATTATTACAAATGTTAATAAGCGTCTTTTAAGAAACCATTCATTATGAAATAGCCAAACATCTTTAAAGTGTAATTTACTTTTTGTAATTTGTATGTCTTGGATTTATATATACTTATATTTAAATTAACAGTTTTTTATTTAGGGGAAAGGTTCCCCATTTTGGTGAAAATATGTGAAAAAAAATTACTCTTTTGAAGTCGATCCAATGTCCGTTTACTCCCTAAATCCAAAGACATATAATAACTAGACAGGACTAAATGTAAATTGTAAATTTTTCAACGTAATTGTGGATGAAAAAACAATCTTCCAGACAATCTTCTACAAGGTAGAGAAGAGGAAGTTTAAATTAACTCATACGTTTTAGTATATTAAGTCTATTTGGAGTAGTTAAAAAACTTATTAAAGTAGTGCTTCTGAATTTCGTTAAAGACTCCACTTCAACATTGACTTATTTGTTTTCCTGACAGTAACAGTGGGAAACTTATATTAAGGTTGTTTAAGGAGAATAATGGGGATTGTTGTTAAAGTATTTGTTTTATAACAAACCATCCTTTATTTTCGCGTAAAACAACTAAGAAAACAAATTTAATAATGTGAAACAATTTTTTCTCCAGCATCACCAACATCAATTTCTTCTTATTATTTGTTAATTTTTTTTTTTTCTCAAGCGCGCTTGTTTAACAAACGAGGTGCAAACCAGCGCCACGTTATAAGCAGCCACCTTGGCTGGCAATAAAACAAGGTAATTTTAGGTTTGGTTAGTATGCTTAAACAAACATATTCATAAATAATTTGCATTCACATATATATAAGACCAACAAAAATATTTACATACATATACATATGTATACGAAAAAGTATATAAAAAACTCCTTCATTCCTTTACAGATTTCTAAATTATAGAAATTTTCACTTTTTTTTAAGTAGCAGTTGTCTGATTACAAAAACTAAAATAAAAATTTAAGCTAAGGCAGAAATTCGCAAAAAAAACAATCTCCAAAATAAATGGATTCGTTTTAAAAAAGTAACACGTTCTAATCTGTTGATGTTTCTTTAGCTAAAGCCTGTCATTAGTGGTTTTTATGAATAAAAATGTTTTGCATTTGCAATGGAGCTTCTTGTTTTCAATGGTTAGATATTTGTTTAAATTTTAAATTATTGTTTTCAAAAGTTTACGCATCCGTTTTAGTGAACTTTTATTTGTTAGAAGTATATACTTATGTTAAAAAAAAATCTTTATTTTGAATAAATTTCTACTTTTGAGCTTTTTTTCAGTTTTTATGTTAATTGCAAATGCTGTAGTTATTTTGGTTTGTGGTTTTAATTATTTCAAATATAAAATTTTAGTGATGGATAGTTAAAATGTTAATACTAGTTCAGTATAATTTGCAGTGTTGCCAGTTTAGCCTTTTTAAGGCTAAATCTAGCCTTTTTATTTTGCTTTTAGCCTCAAAATTTTCGTTTAGCTTCTAGCTTTTTTTTCTAGCCTTTTTTGATTTTAAATATAGCCTTAAAAAGGCTAAAAGCTTACTAAATTTATTTTAACAGAATCATATATTTAATCATTTTTGTATATTAATTCGCAGAAAAAATCGAAATTATTTATATTTAGCGAAAATTTTCGCCTGCAGCGCATCGTTCCACAAAAATATTATGTTTTTTTTTTAACAAATTTTATTACCCATAGATACTATTTAGGTTATATTTATAAATTCTCTAAAATATCTTTAAGAAATACCAAAAACTAATGACAACTAAAAAATAAATACGTTTTTAAATAAAACTATATATTAGCTTTTTTCTGGCTTTATTTTTTGGGACATTTAGCCTTTTCTGACATTTTTTAAAGTCTAATTTAGCTTCTTTTTTTCTCAAGTCCTGGCAACACTGATAATTTGCAATGTTTATTAATATTGAGAATATAATTTAATCAAATAAACTAAATAATTTTAAACTATTAAGGTATGTTACTGTTTTTGTCAGAAATAAATTGTTAAGTCATGAGTCCTTAATTTAGTACATACATATATGTAAATTTGTCCGCAAATTTCAAATCTAAAGTCTGATTTTTAAAAATTTTTAAATTAATTTCGATATGGGGAAATTAAATTTCTAAAATCTTCACACAAGTGAAATGTTAATAATTATTAAACCCTTTAAAAAAAATTAACAGCAGTCATATATATCAGTGTTGCCATATAAATAAAATAAATTATTTTTTTATTATAACTATTTTTACAATTTTATTGAAATCGGTTACAAATAAGTACTGAAATATTGAACAATAAAAAGCTGATATTTTTTAAATTTATTTATTTAAAACGGAGATAATTTAAAATATTCAAATTACAGTTATAATTTTTCATGAATGAATTATCATGTATGCATGGAGTACCACAATGAATTTGTTGACAATAAGCCTGCCTTTCGTCATGGTTTCAACTCCATCAGACTCTGGTGTTTATACTATTGATAAAAAATAACATTTCCAAAAATCAGATCTCAAGTAATTGATAACATATCAGGTTAAAAATAAGCAGTTACTAATCTACTTTCATATAATGCAGACAGTATGTTGTTATCATTGAAAAGTAACCACATCCGCAACTACATGCCATTACCAAGTTTTTGCTGGGTTTAGCCAACTGAAATTGGTCGGTTGTACGTACTATCATACAATTCGATAGCAATAACCGAATTAATTCATTACACACAACTATTTTGTTTTATGACTATTGTGAATTAAATTTAAAATTATTCGACATTTTTCTTTTATTATTTTTATTTAAAAATCATAAAATACAATAAACAGACAATTTTAAAATCAAATAAACGAACAAAAAATTAAAATTTAATTTTGTATATAAATATTTAGCAACTTAGTTTTTCACTACTAATACCAAAGTATTTGCAGGCACTCAAGACATTGTAGTTAAAACCCGCGGTAAAAGACATTTCAGATAATTTAACTGAGTCTAAACAATGAACTTATGTCTTGTTCTTGATGAAACGCCTCAAGGAGTAAAATTCGTAGATGGACTTCAATTTAGATTAACTTGAAAGAATATTGTATTTATAACCACATAATAATTCAATGCTTAATACAAGTGAGATTAGGTGTGTTGACGTATTTCTTCGTAAGTTTATATTTTCTTTTAGAGGTCAAATCTTGCTGTTCAACTAGAATTCACCATTAAAATTAGTGAAGAAATTATCAAAAAGGTATACATACATACACATACATACCTACCATTTCTATACATCTTTATTATTGGAAAACTATACAGTGAACAGGAGTTAATAAATATACTTGTAGTTTAAAAAGCAATTCCAATAATGATGTTATGTAAATGTCTAGGAAAAACAATTGAAATCTTTTATATACATACATCGTAACAATTGTACGTTTATTTTTAGGAAAAAAAAAACCACTAACCCTCTTATACGTCAATAACACTCAAATTTTTAAACGGATGTCGCTTTTTTCTTTTAATTTTTCCATTTTTTATTTATTAGACAAATTTTATTTTAATACATTTTTAATAATTTAAAATGTCAACGACAAAAAGAGGATTAACATAATTTTCTGTCGGTTGAAAGAAACGAATGTATTAATTACTGTATATAAAATATTTATTTTAACAGAATTACGATTATAATTGTCAATTTTTAATAACAAAATGTATTGTAGATATTATTATCTCTACCGAATTTTTAAATTTATAATAACCAGAAATATATTGGTTAAGATAAGTAATTAATCAATTGTACGGACCTCATTTTAGATACAGTAATTATTACATGATTTTAAATAAGAAAAATTATTTAATTAACACATTTTTAATAACTGGAATTCTTTATTTGTTGTTTTCATTGTATTTTCATATCCAAATTTGGAAATACATATCAAATGTGCAAATTTTCTCAAGAAAAATAAAACGGTACACAATAATTTGCAAGGAGCTCAAATTGAGGTAAAAGGGGTCGAAAATGGCGTTTTATTCAGGGAAAGACGATATCAATATTTTAATGATCACGTTTTATTTTTTTTATTGATTATTAGTTAAAAAAATTAAATTTTAGAGTTTTAAGATTTTTTTTTAGCTGAACGGTAAAGTCTGTCCGTCCGTCTATACACTAGAGTTAAATGGGTCGAAAATAATGCATAATTCAGGAAAAGGATATTAACACTTTAATGATCACATTTAATTTCTCTATTTATTAGTAAGCAAAAAAAAAAATATTTTTAGAATTATAAGATACTTTTTGGCTGAATGGTAATGTCCGTCCGTCTGTCTATACATTTGGGTTAAATGGGACGAAAATTACGCTTAATTCAGGAAAAGGTGATATCTAAATTTTGATGATCACATTCTATTTCATCTATACATTAGTTATTAAAAAAATGCATTTTTAGATTTCTGAAATATTTTATGGTAGAATGGCAATGTCCGTCCGTCTATATATTTGGGTTAAATGGGTCGAAAATGCCACTTAATTCAGGGAAAGGTGATATCAAAATTTTAATATCTTCATTTAGTTTACATATTAATCAGAAAGTCGAAACAAAACACTTTTCAAACTTTAAGATTTTTTTGAAAGAATTCTAATGTCCGTCCATCTGTCCGTATGTTTGTTAATTTTTGCAAACTTTCCAATTCAAAATCACTTAACTTCTGACTCAATAAAGACAACGACTCAAATGTTCAATAGATAATTTAGCTTTCTAACCAACTACATAAAATTTTATAAAATCGGTTGAAAATATTTGGCTATATATGGAAATATCTTTACCAAGATCTTGTAAAATTGAGATTTTTTAAATTTAAAATGTATATAACTCGAAAAATATATAAGACAAGTAGTATATGCAAGCATGTTTTCTAAAGGATTTGTCAAGGACTTTGGGCTGATATAAAAATCTTGAAAATCGGGTAAGGAAATAAATTTTTCTAGTGGTTAAACACTTTCCATGACACTAGTACCATATTTTGAACCTCCATAGTTCCGCTCCCGATGCTTATATTGGATCCTACTTTGAAACTCAAAATGCTGCTGTCCTCTGCTATGCCTATGTGAAATTTGATGCAAATTCAATCAGCCGATTAGAAGTTGCAGATTTATTTTGATTCTTCCCCACTGTTTAATGTTTAATAAAGCAAAGAAAATGTCTGCACTATATACAATTTTTTTTCCATAATATTAAAGTGGGCAATATATACTATTTTTCAGAAAATTTTCAGAACAAACATCATGTAACATTTTAAGTTGCATTTCATGAAAGTTGAAAATTAGTGTATTCTAGGACAATTTTCAAAAAAATAACAAAAATATTAGGACAAAAAATAATTTGCAAATACTTAAAAAAAAGTACACTTAAATACCTGAAGTTTATGACTTCATTTAAAATTTTTAGCTTGAAAGACTTTTCATTTAAAATAAATGAGAAAGCTGAAGAAAATTGAACTTTTTACTATTTTTCAAAAATGTAAAAACAATTCTTAACTTTGACAGCTTCTTTTAAAAAAACAGAACACCCTAGCTTAAAGATTTGAATTGATATTGTTACATAATTTTGTCTATTTTTATTTGGTAACCAACTTTATTACAAAATTTGAAATTTCAAAATTGAATTAAGCGCCACTTTTTACACATTTTACCCCAACGTGGGGTGTTCATGAAACACGTGAGTAAAACGTATAAATTTACTAATAGTAAATTTATGCGTTTGGATGAAAACCCTTATTATGTTTTGTTGTTCAAATTTCAACAAATATAAAAAAAAAAATTCTAATTCGGTTAACTGCAAACTTTTTTATCGCATGAGATATTTTATTATGAACTTTTTATCGCAGGCGATGTTTCTCCACATATATTTAATAATCCTATGCTTCAATATAATCTTAATTCTTTAATTTGTTTAAATTTAAAAACTAAATTACTAAATTTAAACAAAAAAAAAAAAAAAAAAATAAAAAAAAAAAAATATATAGTTTTTAGCTCCTCTTTGAAATAGTTAACACTTTTTAGTTTAAACAGCATGTTTAAACTAGTTTTACCCAATGGGTGCCCATCTTGTTAAAGAAATAAGTTGCATTTTCGAGAATAGTGTAATTAATTATTGCATTTACTCCATGAAAGCTTCCCCTTAACATATTCTCTTAGCTTGATAGTCATTTAGGCCTGATAATTAAATATTAAAAAAGTTATTTAAAGATATTTCAGGATCTGTTAGCAAAATTAATTTAGATTATAAGCAAAAATATTGCTTTCAAATATATTTTAAAATTCAAAATAATAAAGTCATTTGTGTTTAACTATTTTATAGAGTAATTAAGATATTTCTACAATAAAATCTTAAAAACGCATATATAAAGAGCATTTTATTCATACAAAACTATACCATACTAAATACTTCATACAAGTTTTAATAATATTAATTTATTACATTCTTTTTTTATTTTCAGACTTTGTGCGATAAAACATAAAAGCCTGCCGAGTAACAGATTAAGAAATAAAAAAATACTTTTAGTTACAAGAGAAGTTTAAGATTTTCATGTTTTATGTCACAAAATTTATGTTGTTTTTACACAAACCAACCGTCAATAAAATATAAAGTAGTAGACGTACTACTTCTTACCACCACTTCATCCAGTTGGTCTTTGTTGGATGATAAGCCAGCCGACACAAAACTCAAACGTTATAATTTTTTTCCTTTTCTTTTTTTTTTTTACAACCAAATTGATATTTTCTTTCATTGACTGGTGGACAGAAAAATGAAACTTTATCAAAATGTTGAAATTAAAACAAGAAAAAAAACTTTACAGATTCCTGCTTAAATGTCAACATATTGATTTTACATGCAATTTTCATTGAATACTTTTGTTTCTTTAATTGTCGTAGTGGCACTTACAACAAGGACACACCACCACTTTAATCATTAGTCATTTTTAGTGTATGATACTAAATCAGAAGAAACAAATTTTTATATGTTTTTTTCTTAAACTGAATGGATTAAGAGTAACTTGGTCGCCAATAATATCGAGTAGGTTGGTTTTATGAAACAAAAAAAGAAAAAGTCATAAAACAAATTAATATCTCCAACTTGTTTCCTTTGAGATGAGATGTAAATTGAAATCACGCAATTTATGCTGAAATCAATTAATTTTTTTTATTTTTTTTTTTAAATTTTTATTACTGAAAATTTTCTGGCTGTTTCTTTGCAAATTACTGATCTCATGGGAAACAAGGCTGGAATTTAAGGTCAGGTTGTTAACAAATAACAAAAAAATAAAATAACTAATTTGTTTTCAATTAAAATTTGGGGATGTGTGTGCACATGGTTTGCCATAGAAATGCATTCAATTAAGAATTAATTTGATGCTGTATAAACAAAATTTATACAGCATTTTATTATTTTAAAAAACACATTGAAACTGCTGTGCACTTATATATGTATATTTCAACGTGTTTTTTTAAATAATAAAATGTAACTTTTGAACGGATAAATATATTTCAATGAAATTTAACACAGTTATTACTGAGGTATTTTCCAAATACTTTGAAGGATCACAAATTTCTAGCTGGTCTGTGGGCAGGAGGAGAACCTCAGAAAATGGTCAACTCTTTTAATTATTTCTTATACAATATCCGAGGTAACCCATTTCGGCGGTCCTCCCCCCTGCCCCAAGACCACCCAGAAACTTGTGCTCCTCCAAAATAGTTGGAAACTACCTCAGTAATAACTATGTGAAATTTCATTGAAATATATTTAACGGTTCAAAAGTTGCACAAAATTATTTAAAAAACACGTTGAAACTGCTGTGCACTTATGTATATAGAATGCTTCAGCACACATTTAAGGAGTGAGATCGAAAAATTCTTAACATATATAATATTCAATAACTTGGAAACGGGTGATCTTAGAGTTTTCATTACTTTTTTTTTAATCATTTGATAATTTAGCACAGATCACAGAAATATATAATTTTTGTGATTCTAACCACTAATTATAAAATTGTGGACCATTTTTGAAAACCTTTTCTTTGGAGATTTGATAGTTGCTTCAGTCACTTTTTTGGAACACTGTGCACATCTTTTGTTAAAATCTTCGGTATTTTGGAACACCTTTTTTGTGCTCTTGAATTCACTTTTCACAAGAGCTCAATATCTCTCCACTGGTCTAAGCTATGGACAATTTTGAAAATTGACCTCTCTTTGTACTAAAACTATATTATTGATTTGGTACCACTCAAGAGCTTTCTTACCATAGTG
This sequence comes from Protophormia terraenovae, assembly GCA_951394005.1. Classification (NCBI taxonomy): domain Eukaryota; kingdom Metazoa; phylum Arthropoda; class Insecta; order Diptera; family Calliphoridae; genus Protophormia; species Protophormia terraenovae. Next base: position 104,616,344 of record OX596076.1, on the reverse strand, counting down.
ACATGATACCAAATGGGTCCAAAAATATGTGGACACGTTGTGCTTTCTTAAGAAAAGAAGAAGTCTTTTTTGCAAATATTCCTTTATGCATATTTTGGTATTTATAGATCCGAATGTATCAAATGACTTTCATGTTTTGCCGCAACTGCAAAAAGTTTGTCATACCATGGATTTTTGAAAGAAATTTTTGCTGCTTTTGTGTCTTAAACTTATCTCCAATATTGCTTCGAGCATTTGCAATAAAAATTTTTGACACACAAGCTGCGAAGATTCTGCCAGGACCTACGTTTCTTCGTCAATTATACAGCTTGAGTATTTTTGTATGAAATTTGGTTTTAAATTCCCAGTCCTATTTTTGGCTTGTAATTTTTTTTTGCAGAATTCCAGTTTGGAATTTTTTGAACTTTATATGTTATCAACTTTCCCATTAGCTTTAAATTTTCGCACCAAATAGTCGAAGCACTAAGAAAACTGAGCTGATTTTCTACCAGAAGTGTGTGGAGTTCCTTTCAATATGCCTTCAATTTTCTGGCCTTCCCAATATCATGTGGTCCTTTTTTCTTACCGAACTAGGTTTCACATCAATAGTCAAATTCTCCTGATACTGTTTAATAACATTAGAAACGGTTTTACGGACGACATTTAATTCTGTGGCCAATTATTTGTAAGGCCTATTTGGATTTTTTGAAATTTTTTAATAACTTGTAGGACGTAAATCTTTTTCGTCACTTATTTTGATGAAAATAAGGACAAATTAACATGGTTGTTATTAAAAATAATAACTGAAGTATTTTTCCATGATAACTAGACCAAAAAAAAATTTAATTTTATATTGATTCCGAAAAAAGTTATGAGGCAAAATGTGTGTTAAGATTTTTTCGATCTCACTCCTTACCATAGAAATTTAGGAAAATGTGCACATTTCGCTGAAGGAGGGTCAAGTTTCAGTTAGTTTTTAAACGATTGTGTAAAGTATTTGTGCTAGTATTTGGTATCGTTGGAAAGGTTATTACTTGAAAAATAATAATATTTAAATAATAAAGTATTCCATCTAAATTTTTTTCTTAAATTGATCAAAAAAAAAAGTTTTTGTATTTAGTGTTATTTTTCAAAAAAAAAAAAAAATAATAATATTTGAATTTATATAAAATCTATATTTATAAAGTTATTGTTTTGAAATTTTAGTATTATATAAAAAAATGGTTCTTAAAAGAAGAGTATAAATAGATTCCCTTTTTTTTTACTCCAAAATACCCAAAATTCCTGTTCGGGGAAAACTTACTTCAAAAATTTACTTTTTTTAGTAAAATGGTCACCCTGTCGTTATAAGAGGCTTGGCTTATTCAAAATTTTTTGTGTGTTTAGCCAATATTGGAGTTAACTTTCTACGGCATTTTTATTTTAATATTAGCTATGACATTTTTGTGCTCCACAAAGAACTAAAAACACAAAAATTAAAATTAACGAAATTCTGATAGGGCTAGCGGGGAGACTATTACCCCAACTGCCCTCGGATTTGTTTTACATGCATTTGTATTAAGCATTCTTTTAGAAACATAAAAAAAATTTATGGTCCAGAGGAAAATAATGGATTTTAAAGTGAAAAAATGTTACCACCTTTTTGAAAAAAATCACAATTTTTTTCAAAAAAAGTAAAAAAAAACTAAAAAAAAACATGTCCAAAAATGGGTCAAAATTTTACTTTGGTCCAAATATCTCTAAAAGTAAAAGAGATAACCCACACATGTAAGCATATTTTTTGTAGAAAATTATAAGGACTATCTGTGTACAAAGTTTTTTCTTCAATCAAATCATAAATGAAATTTTGGCGATTTTTTTAAAAATTTTTATACCCGAGGTGACCAACTTTGAAGGTCCACCCCTAGTTCTCCAGACCCGCTACGATCCGCTACGAGTCCTCCTCCAAATTAACTGCCACACACCTCAGGATTGACCATGTGAAATTTCATTCAAATTCATTCAGCAGTTCTAAAGTTACAGAATTATTTCCAAAAAATTCCGTTTTGGGACCACTGTGCATCCGCTATAACAAAATATGCAAAATTACTGAATTCTTTAAAATAGCTATACAAGTTTAGCAAATTAATATTTTAAAACGCCACAATGATTTTTAAATGTCATTTGGAAACCTTCTTTGATTACGCTATACTCTAGCTTCACTGAAATAACGTTGCGAGTATGCCTCACGAAAAAGGCACCTCTTGGAGCCATTCAAGTTTTTTCTCTCCAAGTTTGGATACCTTCTACAGCATTTATGTTGAGGGCACATTAACGAGATATATGTCAAATGATGCATAATTTCAAGAGTTATTAGGTTCTGTTTTGAATTTGAAATATCCGAAACGGCGTAAAATCCCTAGTGAAAAAACTGGAAAATTTTAAAATTTTTTAAAATTTGGTTTTACGACTTTTGCACAACACAATTTGACACTGGTCCTTTTCTACAAGTGTTTGTAGTCTATATTAGAAGAATTGGACATTTATGCTAAAATCCGCGACTACAGAAATAAGAAGAAATAAAAAAAAACTTGTTAGTTTCAAACGCTTTTTTTGGAATTTTTGACTTTGGATGCTTGCCGGCAACCCATGGAACCATTTCAGTTCTTGAATTTTTTTCTGTTACAGCACCAAGTATTGTTAACATAATTGCATCAAAAGTTGTTTAAAAAAGTCAGAATTGAAAAAAATATTTGAAGTTGAAGGTCGGTTTCATAAAGGCAAACGTAAAAAGAAAATTGGCCATATATTAATTGAGTTCAAAATTATTACAAATCCTTTTAAAATATAAATATATAGATTGTAATGCAGTTTTTGTTTCCAGCTGGGGTATACTCGGTCTGTCCAGTTTCTTCAAAGGTCTGCTTCCTTTGACTGTTACCACAGAGCTTCCTTGTTCCTTCGTGACATGAATACCGACGAAACGGTACCTAGCTAAAAGAGAAAAGAACAGTGTTGGCAAAGTTAATTCTCAGTTAGAAAGTATTAGCTAAAAAAAAAAAAAAAAATGGGACAAGACAAAATCTTAGGCTCTCGGTCGGCTAACTACAAGTTTCGTCTCTAAAATACAATCCGACGAGATAAATGCTTCGGCTCTCTGTCGGCTAACTACAAGGTTCGGCCTTCAAATACAATTCGATGAGATAAATTCTTCAGCTCTCAATCGGCTAACTACGATGATACTACTACGATTCAACGAAATAAATTCTTCGGCTCTCAGTTGGCTAATTACGGGTTCGGCTACGGTTCGGAAGGAAGAACTTTGGTCGTGTCTGGTGATACTTTGATCCCTAACTCGTGGTCCTCACCTAACATAAAATATTTAACATTAACACTAACATAATGTTAATGATAAATATAGACCATTCAACTTGATGTTAATGTTTATTATTTCGATATTTAAACATGGTTCTTTTAAAATTAGCTTTTTGCTTTAAACATCAAAAAAATTAACATTAACATGTTAGTGTTAATGTTAAATATTTCATGTTAGGTGAAGACGACGAGTAAGAGCAAAGTATAACAAGATCGGTACTTCGGTTCTTGCTCAAATGTATCGTCCTAATCTTGATTATTTATGTTTAAATTTACATAAACTAAATGAGAATTATAAATCCTCTTATTGTATTATAACTATTACAGTAGTTATAGTGTTGGTAGTGTAATATTTGTAACTACACGTTACAAGATAAAATTGGTCTAAACGTAAAAAGGCTATGTATTTTGAAGCGTCAACACAGTAACTATTCGTAAAGGATCTGGTGTGATATTCGTTTCAACTAATGGGTAAAAGTTGTATGTCAAAACTCTCAGGTCCCCATTGGCGACACAGATCAGGTACTTATCAGAAACACTAGGTAGTTTTCGCTAGGTAACTTAACCCATATAGTCTTTAATAATATTTGAATATAATATTTGAAAGGGACACAAAACTTGCCCACGGAAAAGTTTACGCTTTTGAAACTAATATCACTTGACAATTTTAGCAAAATTTGTCTGTGATGAAACACTATCAGAAAGATATTAAATGTGGAATAAGAAAAAATAAATATCGAAATAAATACCTGAAAATAGTTAAGTATCTCGGGATGTAAAGGTTTTAAAAAAAATCATTCTTAAATTTTCTGGAAATTATATTTTTTATAAGTAGTAGCTGTACTATCTGCGAGACAAAGCGTTGGTTGTAAAAGGGGCAAAAAATATCGAAAAGTTTATACTAAGTAGACTGGATTTATATGTAGGTTTTCATTTTACGGCAAAAATTGCAAAGGTTAATTTTTTCGTGCCTGAATATCAAACAACTTTTAACGATGCAGCATTCTTTCTTCAAGCCTCTTATGCAGCAAAAATTTTTGAGTTCAGAAAAAATTTCATATTCCAAAGTATGTACTTGTTCAACTTCGAACATAAAATGTCATCACACAGTGAATCATTTAGAGTAAAAGATTGTTACTGTTACTATTTGTAAAACAAAATTTTTATTTTAGAAATAAAAAAGTTCTCAAAATTAGATCCAAATAGATCCAGTTTTTGATGAAATATTTTCGAGCATAGTATGGTGTATATCCTAAAGTAAACTATTTTGCAATATTGACATAAATGGATCAGGTGCAACACCTTAAAATTTAGGTATAAAAAAGATTTTTCTAATGTATATTATTTGAATTTTAATATCCCCAAAATTTTTTCCATACAAAATTGGTCGGGATCTATTTCAATTTTTTCTATCATAAGGAAATAACTCCCCAATGTGATAACTTCTAACGAAAAATTGTTGGGAATTATTTCATGTCCTTTTACAATTGGATATTATTACATTACGTTTGAGACTTCTTTCATTTTTATTGGATTTTGTATCTTTGGGTTTTGAAAACCACTGGCATCTCTAATGAAGGTATTTCCGCTTTTGGTTGTGTTCAAGAATTTTCTCCACTATATTTAAATCATCGGCTTCGCTAAGTAAAGATTTTCTGCATAGCAGGCCTTTGGAAACCGGTTATACAGAAACAATTTACTTAGCTTTACCAACATCGCCAAGTACAGTTTCTTTCAATTTCGAAACTACAACTTACTAAATATTTTATTTGATAATTTAAAATTGGGACTTAGGTATTTCATTCATTTTAGGACTTATTTTATTGGGAGTAATATCACTTACTTATTTTTTGTTATGATTAAACTCCCAAATGTATTTAATTTATCTTTTTAGAAATTATTTAATTTTTTTGGTATGGGAGTTTCTTGTTTTTGTTGGGACTAATTTCATTAAGAGTTATTTCATTGGGACTTATTTAATTTGGGAGTTATTCCACGGTACCATCATAAACTTTCTTTTGCAATCAAAGTAGAATGATTTTATGAAATACCATCTTGAGATTTTTAACAAAACTGTTTTTCAAAAATAAAAACAATCTCAAATTAACGTTTATTATTATATGATGACAACCAACTCGTATAACTTTTTGATTTTTAAAATTATCCAAATTATCATTGCCAAAAAATAAAATCAGATACATGTTTATTTCTATACTTATATGTATGTATATATTTGCCATAACATATCTTAAACAATAAATTATCCAAAAAGTAAAACGAACTTTATTGGGTAACTGGGCTATTGTAAACATTAAACTTTTTCTTATTTCATACGTATGTATGTGTATACAACGTGATTATCATGATCATCTTTTGTTTGGTCTTCAGTTTCATATGTATACGATCATTTAACAACAATTAATCATCAATACTTCGTTTTCATTCATTTGCAACCACGCGTTCTTAATACAAAAGGAAAAGCTTTTTACACTTCACATTTAAAAGATCAAGTAAATCTTTTGGCATTATTTTCGCCTGTCAACACGTGTGATTAAAACTTATTAAACGAATGACTCCCCACTGTTTCAAACCGCAAAAGAGAAAAAGAAAACAATATTAAGTAAAAACAAAAAATCGTATTAAAAAAAATGAAATGAAAATGAATTAAGAAGCCTATAAACTCCCACTGTAAAATTAAAAATTGCTTATGCCGTCAGTATTTGTTGCAATCAACTTTTTTTTAAAAGGAGGAGTAGAAACAAAAAATAAAACGATTTTCGACTCAAGTGCTCGGACTAAATATGATGCTGGCTTAAGTGGGGCGGAGGGCAAAAAGCTTAAAGGATTTTGATGTGTACGAGATGTATTAAAACAACAGCGGGTGTGCTGTTAATAATTATACTTTTAAGAAAAGCATACTGGCAGTTTTCCTATGGTTTCATTTACAAGTAGTACTAGTGAGAATGCTGCTGCTTGCTAATCATAGCAGTTCTCGTAATGATGATGAAGGCAATAAGGCTGCTGATGCTGTTTTCGCTGTTGATGATCTTCATATGGTGGCGTTCATTTATTAATGAAGTGTAGTAGGAGAAGGTTGTTTATGTTTTAATATTTACGTTTTGAAGTATTTGTTTATTGGTTTATAAAATAATGATGCATGTTTCTTTTATTAATTAATTTTTAAAACACTGTTTGCTAGTGTAATAAAAAATTTTTATATGAAGGTTATAGCATCATTAATTTAATACAGAAGTTGAACTTTTAAAAGCGTTCAATTTAGTTTTATAATATAGACTGCAAAGTTTTTATTTGAAAATAATTATTAAAAAGGTATAGAAATATTTTCGTCTAGGATTAATAGTGGTAATATATTTATTTAAGGACTGCGTATGAAAAACTTAATGCATACAATTTAGCTTATAAAAATGAAAACAATGGGTTAATCTTTTTCAATTTGTCTTTTAAACTACTTACTTATTTTTAAATAAATCAATCTGCAACAACATTCTCACACGTGAACAAATTGTTATATAATAAAACTACACGCAGAGAAACAACATGGTTACAGCATGATCACCACAACTATTCAATGATTACATAGCCGTTTTTCGTTGATTTAAATATACTGTGTTTATGATAGCAACGTTTATGATTCTTTTTAATCATTTATTGATTACCCACAATCAAAATTTGAATATGGTTCACTGAATTATAATATGTGTTTAAATATGTTTATATGAAATCATAGATATGATAAATCCACTCATTTAGTCAATTCTACAACAATTTAGTTAATTATATAACTATTCAGTTCATTGTACAAATTTGGTTAATTCTACAACCATTAAGCCATTAACTTTTAATGCCTTTTGAAAACACATTTTTGTGTATCAGTCCAGTGTTTTGTTAGTATATTATTTCTCATTTAGTTTATATATGAACAAATATAAATTGATAAGTTTTGTTTTTATGAATGATGAATGTACCACATATCGTGGTACAAATGAATATAAATATGAAAACATGGGTTTATACCCCAGTCAAATAATTATATGTGCATACCTATAAAGTAATTTATTTTCTTCAAAAATAGGATTTTCAAATTCAAATCTTTTTTATATTTTTAATGTTTATTAGAGCTTTATTAGTCAAATGAAAAATTTATTTCTTATGTGTATTTTGTGGCAAAATTTAATTGATTTTAAAATTGTTCATAGAAAATAATTATATGTGCACGACAAGAATTTTATTAAAATCCTTTATTTAAATAAAGTTAATTTTCAATATTCATGAAAGTTGTTAAGGAGTTATGTTGTCCTAATATAACGTTACCAGATGCATCCTTCGTTATACAGATTTGTCCTTTTTTCTTTACATATATATAGGCCAAAACTGTAGTATACTTATACAAAATCAATTTGAAACATTTGATATTGTCATATAGCTCTGAATCTAAATATATCTCAGCATACAGTATTCTTTGGAAATCCTTATGTCATGAAGGTCTGAGGATCATTACTGGTCGCTGCAGAAATATAATATTTTGTGACTTAAAAACCGATTTTGAGGCCCGATATAGTAACATCGTCACATTAATTTACTGAAAAATCTAATTTTTGTAGGAAATTCATCAACGAAGCTATTGGATTTTTTGTCCAGTAAATTTATGTTGTGCTGTGAGTTAATTTAGCTACGTCCAATAAATATTTTCAACTTCTATCTAGAACTAAAATTGACTTATATTATGTGCGATTCGACACTATGATTACGCTTCAAGCATGTCTTTTGTAGACGTATAATACCCATGTAATATTTTTGATAAACACTTGGATAATTTAAATATAATATTTTTCATCCCTTATGCACATGAACTCATGGTATAATTAAAGTTTTTAACCAAAAAATTATATTTATCATAAAATCCTGCGTGTGGATTTTTGTACCACTCTATTAGTTATGCTTTTGCCATCCAAAGGTCATAATTTTAATCTAAAACCTCTTTTATTATTTTATGCTCACGTCCAATTATTAAAACCCCTTCATTTGGCCGTTATTTTTCTGTAGCACATGTTGTTTTTCTTCGAAAAATATCCTTAAGCCCCGCTAATCAGCAATTGATTATGGGTTACCGCTCCTAGAATGATAGCAATTTCTCAGATTTTTTGAAAATTTTCAACAGTATTATGATAAACATTTCCTGTGTACACCATTTTTTGGAATTTTACATAAACTGTCGTCTTACTTTAATGATTTCAGCACTTCAACTGACAGTTCATGACCTGGTGACATATTTTGGATATAAATAAAAAAAAAATAATGAAAAAATTTGGGTATTTTAGGTCTAATCATTTTAAATATTCACCAAATAACTTTAATTTTAACTTTAATTGGTTAAACGGTTCAAAATGTGGACTTCATGTCAGTCTGTTGAGTAAAAATTTCAATTTGCACATATAATTATTTTCTATTAAAATTTAGAGAATGATATGTTTATTTTAACGGTACTTTAAATACAATGCCAAGAGGAACCTAAAATTTTGAAAATAGGGACATTAGGTAAGAATGAAAAAAATTGTAAACCAAAGAAATGTATATCACTCTTGGAATATATAAAAAACAGAAAACAAATATTGCACATATAATTATTTGACAGAGGTATATATGATAAAATTAGATTATATATATGATGAATTTAGTTCATATATATGATAAAATGATAAAACCATGATGAAATTGAAAGCAATACTTAAGAAAAGGTTATAAAACTTACTAAAAGTTATTAATAAGGTTATGAACCATACTAATAAATTATAAATTGGAATCATAGTAATGATTACGTACAAATATACTTATTGTAACCTAGAATCATATATTACAATCATAGTATGTTGGTCTTAGTTTATGGTCACTGGAACCATATTTTTTCTTTGCGTGTAGAGACTGTGTACCTGGTTTTTTTCTAGGATGCCAAATTTTCTCTCAAATGGACTTGAAAGATTCAAAATTTTAGAATATTTTAAAATATCGACCCAATATAATATTTTTTATTCAAATGTTAGAGTAAAGAAGGTTGAGATAATAATGCTTTCAAAATTTAACCCCTTCATATTAGGGTATTTTCTTAACAGTTTGTGCTGCAATATTTAAATAAATGATATTATATTGCAAGGATTCTTAGCTTATCTATTATGGTTTGATATCATTTTGGTAAATATTCTGTAATTTTTTTAGTCGTTTACTTTTCGAAATAATCAAATCCTTTTCAGAGAAAATTTGACATTTTGGAAAAACTGAGTACGTAATTTTATAAAATACGAATCACTTTTTGAGTCGATTTAACGATGTCCGACCGTCCGTCTGGTCGACTGCCTGGCTGTCTGTCCATGTAAACCTTGTGAACAAAGGACAGGTCGCAATTTTAAAGATATCTTGATGAAACTTGGCACGAACAATTATTTTAATACAAGCGAAGCCTATTGAAATTGGTAATGATCGGTCCATTATTTCACCTAACCCCATACAAATTGCCTCCCGGAATAGCTATTTAACGATCATAAAGGCCGTAAATATAGCAATATTTCAATAAAACTCAGTAAAAAGGAGTTTTGTATAAGTGTTAATCTTTGTGCCAAATTTCATCAAGATCGGTCCATAATTGACCATAGCTCCCATATTAATCCCCCCTCCGAAATTCACTTTAACGTGCATGAATCCCATAAATGATAGTAGCAAGTTAATATTCGACACAAATAAGTTTTGTATAAGTAGAACCAACATTAAATTTTAAAAATTAAAAATTATGAGAATCGGTAAATAATTTACCATAGCTCCCATATAAACCAACCCACTTCCGGGAATTGCTCTAAAGTGCATAAAATCATATAGATGTTAGTATCAATGCAATGTTCTGTATTTGTATAATTTATTTTACATTGAGTTAAAGTGTTGGTCTACAATTAGCCACAGGTCTAATTTTTAGCATATACAGAATGGTGTATGGTCGGTCATAACCGACTATAGTTTCTCTCTCATTTCATTTGCGAACATATTTTTTTTGAGAATTTGTTGTATGATGTTATAAATTTAAAATATATGTACGTTTCCATAACTTTTGTTAAATTTTTAGCACATAGCGGGTTTCCTAAATTCGAAGGTTTGTGCCAATAATTCGCAATCGATTCATACTCTTAAGGCAAACAATTCTCAAATTCATTCAGATTTTTGCAGCAGACTTATTTAAAAATGGATTCGTACCACCGTGAAAATATTTGAAGTTCCGTATAAAATATATGCTTCTTAATAAAATGTTTTGTATTTGAACTTTAATTTCCCATCCTCAATGTTCCTCATATTAAGACACTTTTTTGTTTATTTCTTTTCCTTATTTTGGTTAAAATTCACCTTTTGCTGAACCCATCTTATCATTCTAAAACCCATTTCTATTTTTCTTACATTTAGGGTGGTCCCTAGCAAAAAAAATTATCTTAACTTTTTAATATAGTCTTTAACTCACTGATAACTAAAAATGCCACCCTTTAGTCAAACAAAATAGTAAGTATCTATGAATCTATGAATGAAAAAGAAAAAAAAATTAATATGCTTGAAGTTCAAAAAAACAAAAAAATTATAAAAGAAATAATCAGAAGAAAATTTCAAAGAATGAAGTTGTTAAATTGATAACACTTTCAAAGGACAACAACTTTAGGATAGGCAGACAGACTTATGTACATATATATAAAAAGTGTAAGCCAGTGCACACTTAAAACCATTAGATAATAAAAACACTCACACAGATACTCTCACATAAATATTTCAATATTCAGTGCCAAAAACGTAAACACTTGTTCAACAGGTATAGAAAACGATCTGCTGCAATTCATTGCATTTAAACACTTTTATATTGATTCATTCATTTACTCGCTCACTCAATCGTTTATGTCCTAATGTGTGTTTTTTGCCTTAATACGAATAATCTCTAATTTCAGCCACATGCAAGTGGCGTTAATCTAAGAAAACTGTCATTACAGTTCATTGATAATTATTTTAGTATTTTTTCCTTTTTTTATGCAGTATGTTTTGTGTCAGGAAAAAAAAAAAAAGGTTTAAAAAGGAAGAGAGCGAGCTAAAAAAGGTAATGATTATCGGAAATGACCACAAATATGATAGTAATGTCATGATATACTAGATATCTACAATGGCGAACAATTTTCCAAAATGACCAAATAAATGACAAAAAAATAAAATAATAAGATACAAAAATAAACGATGCTTAAGATCTTTATGGTTTAATTAAAAGGATATTCGTGTAAATAATTATCACTTATAGATAGTTTTTATTTGACTTTTGTGTATTTTTTTTTCTTTTCTTTGGAAACCTTCTAAACTAAAAACCCCAAAAAAAGTCATCAATGATAATCTAGTCATAAAAAGTAATTAATTCGTTACTCTTGTAGTTTTTGTGTCCTTTTTAATCTTAAAGACTTGCTGTATTTGATATCAAATATACGTTTTTTTTATTTATTTGGGTTTTAAACCAAATCAGCCACACAAAATGAAATGGAAATCATTACTTAGATTAAGGTGAAAAAGAATTTACTTTCTATTTGTGCATTTTGTGTAAAAGGATGTTTTGTTAAATTATGTTAATTTTTTTCTTCTCAAAATACAATACCAGTTTATGTCAATTTGACCTTGTCTTGATAACTGTCCTTGAGAAATATGCATGTCCTTTAGTGATATTTAATAACCCTCTATAATAATGAAAAAAAAAAAAAAGAAAAGAAAAATATCCAAAGCATGCAGTTATATGCAAAACTATGACATTAAAGCCATTATATGAGTTGTAATACTTTTACTTGATGTACAGTAATATGACGCTTTTAATTTACCCTGCACAGTGGAGATTAAAGTATCGATTTTTATTTATTATTTCTATGAAAGGAAACAAATATCTGCAATGGATAAATCTTAGCTTAAGTAGTATGAATAGGCATGTTAGTATGATTCGCCACAAAAATCTCCAAGAGTACTTAAACCCTTGAATATTCTTATTTATAAAGTTGTTGATTCAAGTCAATAGAAAATTTCCCTCAGTGAGCTACATTGAGATCAGATTTACGAAAAGGTTAAATATTTGTAATATTCTGAATTAAAATTCATCTAAATATTATAAGACCGATGTTTTTACTGAAAAATAAGTTAGCTTTCGTTTGATACCCATATTGGTTTGATATAATTTTGAAATATTTTACATTTTATTTTGAAACTTTGTCCTTTTGTTAGAAAATTTGAGGTACTAGAGAAAAGTACCTGAATACTCAGTTTTATTATGTGTGGGCTCTAGTTTCACGCATATCTGTTTCATATCTTCTAAGATATGGAATTCATAATCAGGGTATTTTAAAAAGTCCGCCACTATCTTCGAACTATATTTTAGAAATAAAAAAACGAGAAAGATATAGTCCGGCCAATTGTGAACCGATACTTATATTAAGTGTAAAATAAAACATACGAATACAGAATATTACGTCGATCTTACATTTATATGAATTAATTCACTTTTGGGTGGTTCCCGAAACTGGGTCTTTTATGGGGGCTATGGACCGATATTCGTAAAATTTTTATAAATTATATTTATATAAAAGTTATTTGTGTAGAATATTAACTTGATACTAACGTTTTAATGGGATTTATGCCCGAAAGCTATAGTCAATTGTGAACCGATCTTCATGAAATTCTAAATTCAGATTTAAACTTATATGGAATTTATGGGGGCTAGGTGAAATAATGGACCGATCATAAGCAATTTCAATAGGTTTAGCTTTATAGTCTTTGGACTATAAAAACCTGTGTGCCGAGTTTCATGAATTTATGTTCAAAATTGCGACCTGTAATTTGATTACAAGGTTTACATGGACCGACAGACGGTCAGACGGACGGACGGACATTTTTAAATCGACTCAAAAAATGATTCCAAGCCGATTGGTATAAATTAAGATAAAACTTAGACCAACATTTTCGAGTATTATAAACATCAGCACAAACACATAATATCCTCTCCACCTATGGTGGTAAATAATATTAATCATTTTGCCTTCACATTTTTTTCTAGCTTTCCCATTGGAAACTTTTTTTACTTTATGGGGGTGCAAGTCAGCTTTTTTTAACTTTCTTGATAAAAGATATTTATTTTTAGATTAAGTTTTACCCATTACTATTATTTCAAGCCTTCTTAATAAACTAAAAAAAAATTTATTGAGTTCACATATTTACATATGTATAGATTGCCCTTTATAAGAAATAACATTGTGTAAGTTATATCTTTAAGTTTATAAAATATTTAGGTCGAAACAAATTTTTCTCTTATTTTTTTATACCCACCATCAAGAAGATGGGAGGTATATTGATTTTGTCATTCCGTGTGTAACATGTCGAAGGAATCATCTAAGACCCCACAAAGTATATATTTTCTGGGTCCTGGTTAAACTCTGAGTCGATCTAGCTATGTCCGTCCGTCAGTCTGTCCGTCTGTCTGTTGAAAGCAGGATAGGGCTCGAACGGGGCAACGTAGGGGCACGAAAATTGGCAAGAATATTTATAAGATATAAGATTTGTTTGGTATTGAAAATGAGCAAAATCGATTAATAAAGAAACACAAAAACTAGAAACACAGGGTGTTCGTTTCGTACTTTTCTGCTGATATTTTTTCAATAAAAACATTGTACGTATAGTTCGGGGATCGATATAAACTCTGAAACCAAAAATGGGTGTGGTCCGCCCACTTTACCGCCCACCACCCATATAAGGTGAAATTGTGTTCAAATAGTTCAAACATCAATGTAAACTCGGAAACAAAAAATGGGCGTGGTCCGCCCACTTTACTGCCCACTTTACCGCCCCCTCCCATATTACGTAAAATTTTAAAAAGTTGATGGTGGGTATATAGATTCGGCCGGGCCGAATATAACATTCGCGCTTGTTTTTCTTTAATTGGTGTTCTTAATTGGGACCCAAATTAATTTTTTTTGGAAATTTTTCACTAGATTATTATAAATATTTTATAAAAAGTTATATTATTCTGAAGTTTGAGGTTTCTTTTTCAAAAAAGTGGTAATATTCTTTCATTCTAAAATACTGTTTTCGTTCCGAATCATATAATTTTTTTTTATGTTTTCGAAAGAAAATGTGAGCAAAGTCAAACTGAAGGCGCTTTGGACAACAATATCCCCACCAGCCCTTATCCATACTTTTAAAATTTTTTAAAAGTCAACAAAAGGGGTGACGTTTTCAATGAAATAAGTGGATTAAGCGTGTTATTTATATAATGTTTTCAGTTCTTAACAAGGTTCATCTGAAACGGAATAATTTGCGGATCGTATAGTGCTATCTCTGTGAAAGGTATAATTTTTGTTCAATTATTAACGTCAAGAACGAAACCCAAATTATTCCGGAATGCCTAAAAGAGGCATACACTTAATAGAAGGAGAAACGTGAATTTATACACAAAAAGATCCAAGGTAGTAAAACATTAGTTTTATTATCTGTAATTCCACAACAGCTGAGATGTACCAAGCTGGAATCTAAATATAATTTTGTCAAAGTCATCTCAATATTTATGTCGCCAACCTAATAATCTATTTAAAATACCTTATACTCTATCGTAAAACAAAGTTTACTAAAAAACTGAAACAAGTCATACCAGACAAAAATTACCAAGTTACACATTTGTTGCCAAAGGCAATATAATGAAATTGAAAGTTTGATTTTAAACCAGGAAAAAAAAAGTAAACTAAAAGACAGTTACAGTAAGAATCCTGTTTCAACTTAAAAATACCCTTTACATATTATTTTCAAAAAATTAACTGTATGACTTACATCTTACTCTTGAATTTGTTTGTATATTTTTTTTTTAAGCGTCGTTTTTATTTTCCTCAGATGTTTTCTTAAATTTTATTCTTGTGTTAATTTTTGTCTTACTCTACTGATGACAAATGGTCAACTAAAGTCTATTGAGCAGGTGTGAAAAATTAAATAAAATCAAACCAGACAACACTTGCCAACATAATGCGTAAAAAAGCATATTTTTTTTTTTAATTTTTATTTTTTTAGCAGCTCTTTAGTAAAATTGTGGACAAAAATGTGGGTAACATAATTCCTGGCTAAGTTTTAGGTTTAGTTGGTATTTTTTATCTTCACTTATATTTTTAATTTTTATTTTTTATGTTTGTGGCAAAAGAAGAAATTCTTGTTTTATTTAACCTTTATTCGCATAACTTGTCATTTACTTATTTAATTACCCAACTGTAGAAAAAAACTGAAAAAATTAAAATGATAATATTACAACAAAAACAACTTCTGTAAAAGTTATAGCAGCACAACTGCACCAATAATAACAGCAGCAGCGTAAAATTCAAGCAATATTATTTATAATTTTTAAAACCTACTACGCATGCCTTTACACTGAAAAAGAAAATGCAAGTGAAAAGATCAATTTGCAAGATTGTTATACGATAAGCTCCCCCTTTTTGGCAGATGAGTATAATTTTCCCTTTATATCTTTAATTTTAAACAGACTACAATGTTGCTTCCTAGCAGATTTACCAGACTTGGGGATTTCTTGCCAAAGTTGGGAACTTAGCAAACGGTTTGGGGACAGAACATTTTATTCTGAGGACAGGAGTTTTTCTTGGGGATATTTGAAATTATTTCTGGTATTTTTAGGGGATAAAATAACGGATTATATTTATGTTTTGGTATGAAATATAAGTGATTACAGATTAAGCTTTTTTTTTTAAATCACACTTTTTACTGAATTAAAAAAGATTTTAGTTTTCATCGAAATTTTTATAGAAAAATCGATTTTTGGTATGAAATATGTATAATTGATCACATTATTAAGCTTATTTTCTCAAAATTCGTAGTATTTACACAGACATAACGTATGTATATGGTTTCAGTTATCATCAAAATCTTAATAAAGAATCTGTACTCCATTTTATTTTAGCAAATCATTTTTGGAGGTGATTTTTATGAAAATTAATTGCCTTCAATTCTTTAAGAATATTGGTCAAAGAATTTCAAAAACTTTCTAGATCAATTCTTATGTTTAATATCTTATTAAATTAAATGTTAAAAGGACATTTTCTTTAATAAATATAACAAGAACTAATCTTCGAAACAAAGATCAATAAGAGTTGCTTAATCCCTTGACGTACGAAAAATTCGTAACTTGTGTTGCAATTAGTTATTACTTAACTTCTGAATCACCATCATGCAGAAGATAGATTAAGCATTAAAGTTTATATTACTTTTTAAAAGATAAAAGCAAATAAAATTATAATAAGAAAATGGCAAATAAAATTATTTTTTATCTGCCATTTTCTTTAATTTAAAAGTCTTTTGTTTTGTTTTGGGAGTTTTTGGGGATATTTTTGAATTTCCTTGTGGATATCGAAAAAAAGTACCTGATATCCCACTCATGCAACAACAAAATACATTTAATCAAATACATTTTGTTGTTGCCAAAAGAAAATAAAAACACATTTTTGTTTACAAAACAACAATTTTGTTTAAATGTCAATCGAGAATTGTCTCTATATGCTACTCTATGATCCCTGCTTAGTTAATACACCCAGAGAAATATCAATCACATACGTGTTGAAAACGATACCATTCTGTGTCAATAGTGAATCTACACCGTATGTGTTTAAATTAAACACTGCGTGTTCAATTCTTATTGAAAATCGATACCTAATTGGCACCAAGTTGTAACCATTTCGGTATCAAATTTTTAAATTACATATGTTTTGTATTAAATTTGTTAACGAAAGGTATTAAAAAGCTGTTACCGTAAATTACCAATGTGACCACAACCGTTGTTGATTTTGAATCGAATTTTTTCCCTTAGTGTATATATTCAGTTAACACATGCCAAAAGTGATATTTTATAATGATTTTTAAAACAAATTAAAAAGGAAAAAACTATTATCTAATGGGATAAAAATAGGCTTATGAAAACAATTAGCTCATTACTGTCTACTTTTTTTTATGTAAAAAGTTTTTTATTTGTTTACAATTATAAATAATAAAATTTTTGATTAAATTAAATCTTTTGAAAAGTTGTTTAATAACTTTTTGATCTGTAGGTTTTATTATCTAAGTTCTAATGCTACTAATTATGCATCTTTGGTAGTCCCATTTTAGTTTTTTTTTTATTGTTATTAGAGCTCAATGTGGAAAAGTACTCTTTTTATAGTCCTATTCCACCTTAAATCAAAGTTACTTTTATATATATTTGAGATGACATTCGGTGATTTTCATATAGTCTCATTAGAATTCTAATCAGTACAGTACTTTGCAGACAAAAAAAAAATACCTTACACCATTGCGTATGAGAATACAAATTCGAGAAGTGGATTTATATTAGACCTGTAGACCAACACTTTTACTAAATCTAAAATAAAGTATACAAGTACAGAATAATGGGTTAATAATAATATATTGATGATTTTATGCGTTATAGGGCGATTTCCGGAAGTGGGTTTATATGGGAGCTATGGTCAATCGTGGACCGATTTTCATAAAATTTGGTACAAAGATAGGTACTTGCACAAAACTTCTTTGGACCGAATTTCATTAAAATATTCTTAATATTAAGACATTTTTATACCCTACACCACCAAAGGTGGTTGGGGTATTATGTGTTTGTGCAGAAGTTGTAACGCAGAGAAAAAATCTTCGGACCCCCACCTTAAAGTATACCGTTCGACTCAGAATCCGTCCGTCCGTCCGTCCGTCTGGTCGGCTGGCTGGCTGGCTGGCTGTCCATGTAAAGCTTGTGCGCAAAGTACAGGTCGCAATTTTGAAGATAATTTGATGAAATTTGGTACATATGCTTTTTTCAGCACAAGGACGAAGCCTATTGAATTTGTTTATGATCGGCCCATTATTTCACCTAGCCCCCATACAAATGTCCTCCCGGAATAGAGTTTTAACACTTATAGATGCCTTAAAAATAGGAATATTTTAATGAAATTTAGTACATATAAGTTTTATATCACCAAAAATCAGTCTGCCAAATTTCATGAAGATCGGTCCATAACTGACCATGGCTCCCATATAAACTCATCTCCCGAAAATCACTAACGTGCATAAATCCCATACAAATGTTAGTATTATGTTAATATTTAACACAAGTAAGTTGTATATAAGTAAAAACAAAATTATGTGGATGGTAATGGTGTAGGGTTTCATATAGTCGGGCTTGACCGACTATATCTTCTTCTCTCGTTAAGTGTGAAAACTCTTTTCCGGGGGGACATTTGTATGGGGGGTTGGTGAAATAATGGACCGATCATAACCAATTTCAATAGGCTTCGTCCTTGTCCCACCTGCCATTCAATTATCTTCAAAGTTGCGACCTGTACTTTGTGCACAAAGTTTACATGTGCAACCTACAACCACCTATGGTGGTGTAGGGTATAAAAAGGGTTGTACTGAAAGCTAATTAATTTTTCAAAGAATTTAATTTGCAACAAAATAAATTTGTTTAAATTATTAATATGTTTGAGGGTTAAAAAAAAATATTTACTTTAGAAGAGGAATCTGTTTCTACTTACAAAAACGAAAAAAACCTCGTATGTAATTTGTTGCCTCTGAATGTGCACAACAGAGCAACAAATTTTCCAACTGTAATAAAAATATCTGAATGCAGTATTATTTTCATTTGTTTTTGTTATTATTTTTTTAGCAAACAGTTTTTAATCTTTTAATATAAAAGAGTAACGTTAATGAGTGATTGACTGACTGACTTACCTACTGATTCATCATCGCACATTCCAAACGGTTAAAGCTAGAAAGACGAACTATGGACTGTAGAATGGTCTCCTATCAAATAGATCCACTAAGTCGGGATTTTTGAAAATTTTAATGTTAAGGTGGTAAAAAGGGATAAAAAACGGATAAATTCGATAACCTTATATCTCCTAAACTAAGAGAGATACAAAAAATGTTTAATAGTCATCGTTATTGATTTAAAAAATAATTGGACATGTAGGTGTCTGGTTATTTTTTGAAATTTATTTGGTACTTTTTTTGGCAGCCTATCTATCTTTTAATCCAGAAGGCATAGAAGTAAAATGTGCATCAAATTAATACCTTATCAAAAATTAGCGAATACAAATTTTGTACTTTTTGGAAATTTGAAAGTTTAAGGGTAAAAATCCTACCCATTTTTGGTACTTTTTTTTACAATATATTTTTTATTTTTTTACTGACACATTCATATGAATATTTTAACATTAGATCCCAGTAGAATTTAGAAATTCGATTGAATACAATCTTTGCTACATCCAGGGGGAATAAAAAGTACCAAAAAAGGAATAAAATCGGGAAATTAAATTACATGTAGTCCTATGTGAGTAAGAATTCACAAGAGGGGTACTTTTAGAATTTTCTATAATATTGAACATAAAATAATGAAATTAAAGATATATGATATAGGGGGGACTTTTTGGTAATTTTTTTTTGTTCTTCCAATGGTATTTTTTGAATTTTCTACAATATTTAACATAAAATCATTAAATTAACTATATATGGTCCCAAGTAAATGATAATTCACTTTGTGGTACTTTTCGTTATTATAATATTATTCTTTGAATTTTTTATAAAAATAATTAACTTTTAAGCATGAGATTAAAGATATATGGTGTTGAGAATCCACAATCCCTATTAGTCACATTCTTCTATACTAAAATATAATAGAAATAAATTGGTAGCTTTACTAGCGATACTAAAATATAATAGAAATAAATTGGTAGCTTTTTAACCTTCGAACGTTAACTAAAATGTTAACTGGTAACTAAAATATTTAAAAACTTTATTGCTCTTAATTCCGAAGAACGCCATTATAACTGTTCCCAAAAATTAAAAATTCAAAATTTTGATGAATCTATACTCAGATTAATCATTTAATCCATTAATTAAGAATTGAAATTAATCAAAATTCTGATTAGTAAATTATTTTAAATTTTGATTAATCAAATTTTAATAATTTTATTAAAAGTTCTCAAATTTAGTTTACAATTAAACAAATTAATATAAGAACGCTAAAAAGGGCAAAAACGGGAAAATTTGGTACCTAGGACCCTCGTTGTATATTTTATAATAATTTCGCACACAAAATTTTTTAGATAGTTTAAATTATAAGGAAAACTAAAAAATAATTTTAAAATTATTCGATTATTAAAGATTTTAATTATTAAAATTTCTGGTTAATTGTTTAGTCATAATTTCGATTAATTGAAATCAGAACAATTTTTCCCTAAATCAGATTAAAACCAGCTTTTTTTTTTTTAGTAATATTTGCTTTAAATTCTCTTACTTTAGCGCCCTCTCGTAACCACAAAAGTAATTATTTCCTTAAAAATGTTTCTATAGACTACCTTTCTAAAACTGTATATTTCAACATATGTAATTTGAAAAATCTTTTTATTTTGATTTTCATCTATGGGGCAAAGCGGAGTGTCAAAATTG
The DNA here is from genome assembly GCA_951394005.1 of Protophormia terraenovae. Lineage (NCBI taxonomy): Eukaryota > Metazoa > Arthropoda > Insecta > Diptera > Calliphoridae > Protophormia > Protophormia terraenovae. The sequence continues at coordinate 104,595,479 of OX596076.1, read as the reverse complement.
GCGTAGCTTAAAAATTATTTAGATCATAACTCGATGAATTAGTTGCTTCTCAAAGCCTTGTGTTTTGGAGTTTAAACCCCGAAGAGGATCACAATTATGGACCTAATGATGATGTGGAATTAATCAAATTTGTTAACATTCCATCCCATTATAAGGATGGTAAATTCCCGATAATCATGATTATTATAGCTTTTTTGAGGCTACTTTAAATATATCTATTTTAAGAGTGTATTATTCATATTTTAACAATTATTCATTACAATGTCATGCGTAATATTATCAATATTTTTTTTCTTCTGATGTTATATATATATTTCTTGTTGAATTATTATAACCTGATGTCCTACCATAGTTATAATTATATATGTACTTTTTTTTATAAACTTTGTTTTACTCCCTTCATTGGTCATTTAAAGGTTCCATGAATTTAATATTTTTGAATAGTTCGTGTGGTCAATATGAGTTGTTGTGTTTAACCACTTTTCTTTTAAAGTTTTTAAATTAGGGCACGCTTCTGCGGCTTTTAAAAAAGGCAAGTCGTTTTATGATTGTAATATAAAATACACATATGAGTACATAACTACGTATGAATGTACATATGTTTGTAAGGATGTAGGCATGAAGTTATGGATACATTTTGATGCATTACTTACATGATAATAACCTACAGCTAAAAAAAATATATGAACATCAAACATTTGGGGCATAATGCCTTAAAGTGAAATTAACAACAGCAAGAAAAATAATCTTTTATTTTGTTGATTTTTGCTATGGGAGTTAAAGATAAACAACAATTTTAATGTTTCTTAAGGAAGCAAATATTGAAAGTAACAATAAAATTGAAAAGTTATAATTTTCCAGAAGAAAAAAAAAAAAAAAAAAAAACAACCAACAGATTTTACTTTAAACTAAAGAGAAAATGTACATAAACGCATAATTAGCCAGGAAAGAGCGATTGAGTAAATAAAAATTTAAAACCAAATATTAAAACCCGATAAATACGCAGCTAAAACCATTAAAATTCTGTATAAACATATGACCTAGAATATTAACTTTATGTTAATGAACTTTTGGCTATCTTACCATTTGACTCTGTCTGTCTGTCAGTCAGTCACTCATTTCATTTCCATCACTTAAATATATTTTAAATCATCTTAAGAATAGAGACAAGACCACCCAAAAACTCTAGGTTGCGCTTTTAAATTTTGTAATTTTGCTCATCATTTACAGTTGATGTAAAACCATCATCGACTAGCTTTCGTGTCAATAAGGAAGAAATATTTAAAAGTCTTTTTAACGCTTTTTATTTTATACAGCCTATAGAATAATTTTGTTGTTATCATTTTCGCTATTTAAACTTAATACAAAAAGAATTTGCATTTATTATCATTTCTACTTATTGGCTAGAAATTCTTTTAAGCAATTTTCTGCTAGAATTGCTACTGGCTAATAATGTTGATGTTTGAGCTACCAGAACATTAACTATAATTGAAACTATTTTCATATGTAGTTTGTTCATTCCCTTTTAGATCATTAATTCAATTCTGCGTTAAAGCGGCTTTTTACACTTTAATTTCAACAAAACAACATTAAATGTCAATCAAGATAATAATGGACAAACGAAATAAAAATAAAAAATATGCAAAAACAAACAAATGAATAAATGACTTAAATAAAAAGTAAATCTTTACATTTTAAAGTTTTAAATTTAAAAAAAAAATTTATCATGAAATTGTCAACGCCGTTAAGACATGAAGACAGCCTGAACAAACCACAACGTCACCATGACCATCATCATCATCTTCAGTGAAGCTGGAGTACAAACAACATTACAAATTGAGTGAAGACAACTTCTGAACGATTTCAGTAGTTGGCACGAGTGTCGTAAAGAGTTAATTTTGTTAAATGATTGAAATGTTGAGACAGATACATTTCAATAAAAATTTAAAAAAATTTAGAGCAAAGTAAAAAAAAAAGCTTTAAACAATTTAAAAATGAAAGGCAATTTATATGAACAAAATTATGGCAAAAGAAAAATTAGATAAAAAGGGAAGTGTATGATTTCAGACAAGTATTTTCATTAAATAAAATGTACTTAAACAATAAATAAATAAATAACTTTCATTCGTTTCATATTCAGATAAAATATGGCCAATTAAACGATTTGTCAAAAATTTGATTTGACAAAATCTCATTCATTATTTAATAAATTCGGATAATGAGGTTTTAAATTTTCTTATATTGTTAATAAATTTGTTAATCAAAACTAAGTAAAAATAAAGTAATAAGCTGAGTAATTGAATTCGAATAGAATTCGTAATCAAAATTGCATTCTATAGAAAAATTCATGATAAGAAAAATTCAATGAATTTATTAAACAGAAATTTAAAACGCTACACATTGTCCCATTTCAAAAATAAAATGGAAATAAAATTGGAATTTCCGAACGGATGATCGGATTTCAATGAAATTTCACACAGTCATAGTTGAAGCGTGGACAAGCTTAAGAGTTTGCATTATATAGACCTATAGGAGGCGGGACTACATGGTCCCAAAGTTGAACACCTCCGGTATGAAAATTTTTTTTAACAATAGAAAAACAAAATTCAATTCAAACTCGAAAATAATATCAGATTTATATAAAAAAGGAAAAATCCTTGCGTGAAATTACAAAAGTCGTTTCAAGGAATTATTGCAGAGTAATATATAAATATACCAAACATCATACTGCAGATAATTTTCTTCGGGCAAGATGGTCAAATCATTTACAAACACAAAGAAAAATGCTGTAGTCCTGCTTCTAGAACCTAAAATAAAGCTGAAAAAGTAACGTTAATTTCCGCCTATTATTTTAGGGCTAGTACCATTTTAAGAACACTACATAAAAAAGGCTTTCATGGAAGAACACCACGTAAGAACCCAACATATCGTAAGCCAGCCAAACTAAATGTTTGAATGTCGCCCAAAAGTATAAAAATTATTGTAAAACATTCCAGGAAACCGTTTTACTGAATGACGAAAGTAAATTGAAATATTAGGCGCCAAAAAAACACGAAAATATTGCAAAGATGGAATGAAGGCATCAATGTCACATATGTGGTTGAGATAGTTGAACATGATCGAGACTCGGTAATGGTCAGAGGACGTCTGGAGGCTTCAGAAATCAGTAATTTCATATTTATAGAATGAAATAGAAGATCATATAAATAGTTTTAAATATAATATGGATACTATTATTATTCAAAATGACAAAGACCACAAGCATTTTTCCAAAATGGTGAGGTAATTGTTGCTTTATCGTACTCCCAAAACCTATTTGTAATGCTCTGAAATCTACAGACTTTAATCCAATCGGGCAACTGTTCGAACATATTGGCAAAAAATTAGAAAAACTACCATTATTTGCTGTGATCATCTCTAGCAGGCATTACAGAAAGAGTAACCCAAAATATCACTGAATTTTGCCAAAAAACTTGTCGACTCGTTGCCTAGGATATTAAAGGATATAATAAAGTCAATTTGAAAACATACAAAGTATAAAATAAATTTTTTTGCATTTAATTATGAAACTGTTTACTTTTTTTTGACGCATTATTTTTTAATGTGCTGCTGTTTTTAATTTTTTTTCTTACGAAATCTATATTTATTTAGTTACCAAACGCTCACAGTGTATCTCTCGAACCGATATCGGGGAGAAAAAATGTCTATTACCAGAAATTAAAAAAAAACATTAGTCTAAGTTAAAAATATAACTTTTTTTAATTTCAGCTTTGCGATTTGAGAAATTGAGGCGAAAATTGGAAAATCATAAAAAAAATAGATCGAATTTGGGAGACTCTAGTTATCTCAGGAATACAATTTTTACAATTTTTTTTTCACACAATTTTCTATAGTTATCTTTCAGAAAAATATAAATACTGTATATGTTACTTAAGACAATTTTTTATACCCACCATCAAAAAGATGGGGGTATATTGATTTTGTCATTCCGTGTGTAACATGTCAAAGGAATCATCTACAAAGTATATATTTTCTGGGTCCTGGTTCGATTCTGAGTCGATCTAGCTATGTCTGTCCGTCTGTCCATCTGTTGAAAGCAGGCACAAATATTTGTCTTATATAAGGTTTGTTTGGGATTGAAAATGGGCAAAATCAGTTAATAAACAAAAAAGTTATGGCCTAAAAACTAGAAACACAGGGTGTCCGTTTTATACTTTTCTGCTGATATTTCTTCAACAAAAGCATGTACGACAACGAAATTTTGTACGTATAGTTCGGAGATCGATATAAACTCGGAAACCAAAAATGGGCGTGGTCTGCTCACTTTACCGCCCACCTCCCATATAAGGTGAAAATCAAGGAAATTGTGTTCAAATAGTTCAAGGATCAATGTAAACTCTATATAATGAAAAAACTTCACCAAGGTGGGTCAAAATGTAAAATTTTTAATATTTAAGATATGCAGACGACGATGTTTTTTGTAGATCAATGACTGTGTGAAATTTCATTGAAATCGGATCATCTGTTCGGAAATTACAGATTTATTTCCATTTTATTTTTGAAATGGGACACTGTTCGCTATTAATTATTTTTATTATTGAATAATTTACGCAAAACCGAATTAAAATTTTACACAAAAAAATCTAAAATAATATTTCAATTACACAAAATTAATTAAATTAATTTATCAATTGAAATTAAACACATTGCATTATCAATTATACAAATTATCACTTTTTATTATTAATAAATTAATTTAAATTTGTTTGTATTTGATTAATTTAGTAATTAATATACCAAGAAAAATCAGATCTATAGTCTAGTTTTCAGTATAGTCTGTAGTAAAATCTATAGTCTAGTCAATAGCCTATTCTATAGCCTAGTCTATAGCCTAGTCTATAGCCTAGTCTATAGCCTAGTCTATAGTTTGGTCTATAGTCTACTCTATAGTGCAGCAGTTATATATTCTAGTATGTTTTATAATCTAGTATTTCTGGTATATAATCGTTTTTAGTCTAGTCTTTAATCTAGTCTAAAGCCTAGGCTATGGTCTAGTCTTAGATTATAAATAGTTCAATCACTAGTCTAATGTACAGACTAGTGTATAGACCAGCCCATAATCTGGAATAAAGTACAAAACTATGGTCAATTATTCTGTATCTTAATTAACAATTCTTTGCATAACAGATCTCATGCATGTAAATTATATAAATTGTTATAGCAATGAACCTTTGACATGGATTTGTCAACATGTAAAACTTTTACACGACCTTGAAAATAAGCTAAAATATTTTTTTTTTGTCAGAAGCACAGCATGATAACACAAACCTAAGTAATAAATTTAAATTATTTTTTATTATAAGATTCATTTTTAAAACGATACATTTACTGTCAATCGTATTGATATTTTGCATAAAGTTTTTAATTTCATAATTGTATCTGTATATTCGCAATGTTCTGCTCTAGACACACGCATATTTGCCTGACAAATTTTATTAAGCACGCAATCATAGTCACACATTAATATCGAACACCATTCGTTAGCGGAATTGGAAAAAAAAATTATTTATAGGTATTTAATTTAAGCAAATAAATACTACTTGTTTAAAGAAAAAATAATAAAATATAAAAATAAAAAAAAAAAAAAAAACTATAAGTTAGCGAATAAACATGTTGAAATATATTTGAGGTAAAAGTATTAACACAATTTTTATAAAGAAATCTCTGATGCACTATTAATTCTACATATGTATATAGAAAAAAGTCACAAAAAATGGATTTTTTTTTAGTATTTACTCTATTTGACCTATAGAATCAAATATTTAAATAAATATAAAACTTTACAAACCACTTTTTATACTTTTTCTTACAATCATATTCATCATATAAAAAACTTTATTTGTTTTATGTTTTTTTATTTTATTTTTTTTTTTTTTTGATATTTAAACTTTACTTCATGGTATTTCTTGGTTTGTTTAACTAAATAGTAAAAAAAGTACCATTTTAGCATTCCACGATTTGTGTGTTTTTTTAAATGACCATAATCATAGTGCTGACAGCCCACTTTATATTTTTAAAATATAAATTGATTGATGTCTGTTACATATTTTTTTTCTTAAGAAATGAAAACAACAGTGCCAAAAACTATCTTGTGAGATCCTTTGGATTGGCTTCACGCATTTAATACATATTTACCAAAGCTTCAATATTTCTAGGTCCATATTTATGATGAGCGATTTTGTTGTAATTTAACTTCAAACTATACCAAAACCACTTACTATGTATTTTGTAGCTTTATGTGAAGGATGTATAGAATCTAAACAGTAGACAAAAGTAATTAACCTGCACCTTAAGATAATTTATTTATGACGTTGTTCTGAAATAAATAACAACTATTAAAAAAATATATCAGATTACTACACAAAAAAAATTATTTCCGTCTTTTTTTCAATTAACATAGTTTTTTCATTTTGCATCGAAATTTAATAAATTTATTCAAGCAAAGAATAACTAAAAATAAAATTTAACTATACTTTTTATCCTATATACATTTTTAATTCATCCAATCAACTACTTGATTGATTTAATTAATTTATTAAATGGGATTTTTTTTCTGTTTTGTGTTTTTCACAAATTATAATTATGATATAATTATTTTGGTGAGAGGTGCAAATTTAAACAAGTTTTTAATTGAATGAATTATTTTCTAACATATTTGTTAATTGTTGACTTTTTTCTGTGTAGAACAGTGTGTAAGAAAATTATATTTTTAGTACATAATAAAAATTATTCATTTAAAATTAAGTTTGATTGAAATTATTAATTTAACGCAAGTCTTAGTTCATTAGTTGCCGAATTGTATGGTAACATTTGTGCAAGGAACTGTAAGTAAAGTCAAACTCCTCCATATCTAGATCTGGATATTGGTATAATTTTTACTGCAGATGAATGGTGAATAAAGTCGTTTACGTCAACTACGTCTGCATTTATGAGCAGAAAAGGATAAACATCCTTTCTCCAATAATACCATGACTGAAGAAAATAGCCTCTCATCTATTACCTATTCATATGATAAAACTATTGAAGTCTAAGGAAAAATTCTATAATTATTATGAGAATGAACTACAAGAATTTTTTAATGATATAAAAGGATGTGTCGTCTATTCTTCACAATGGGGCAGAAACGAAAATTTTCGTATATAAATCTGTAACTTATAATCGGCTGGTTGGATTTGCGTGAAATTTGGTATAGACCTAGCAGAGGAGTGTGCAATAGAGTGTCCCGAGGATAGCCTTTTTCAAGATTTCGATGTAGGAAGACCCCTTAAATTTTATGCTGGTTATGGAAAAAATATTTTAAAAACTTTTCCCACGGGATTTTGTTTCACTAGAATACTTTCTAAGGCAATTTAATGAACAATTTGGAAAATTATATATTACACAAAGCTACAAAATGAGAGAAAAATTCTGCGACACGGGGTTTCTCATTCAATTCGGATACACGGTATTAATATGTACTATGCTTCTAATCCACTTTTGACTCTAGTTGTCGCGATAAATCGCGATTTGTAAAATTAAGGAAGCTGCACTATATATCGAAGCATATCTCGAAAACGACTTGCCTGATTTTGTTCAAAAAAATATCAAAATTTCAATTAAAATTATCTTCAAGTCGTTTGTACATACCTTTTTAATACGGTTAACGGTTATGGAGATATTAAGCTCATCTTTTGGGAAAAAATTAAATTTAAAAAAAATTTTTTTTTTAAAATTCATAAAAATTTGAAAGTGTCAAAAGCTTAAATTTTTTTCTTTATTCGTAGAGATAAATTTGTTGCAAACAAAACAAGACATATTTCATTAAAATCAGTGTCTAAGTTTTGATTTTATTCACAAATTAGTGAAAATACTTATTTACAAGTTACATAGAAAAATTTAAAAAAATAAGAAATTTATTTTGTGATTTTTTTTTAATTTTTCTATGGAACGGGTAAATGAGTATTTTCACTAATTTGTAAATAAAATCAAAACTTATGCATTGATTTATATTTTATTTGCAACAAATTTGTCTGCACGATCATAGAATAATAATTTTAATTTTTGATACTTTCGAATTTTTATGATTAAAAAAAAAAAAAAAAATGTTTCTTGAAATTTTGTATAAAATTTTATTTTTTCTCAAAAGATGGGCTTAATATCTCCATAACCGTTGACCGTATTAAAAAGTAGTGTAAGAACGACTTGAAGAAAATTTTAATTGAAATTTTTTTATATTTTTTTGAACAAAATCAGACAAGTTGTTTTCGATATATGCTTCAATTATAGTGCAGCTTCCGTAATTTTATAAATTGCGATTTATCGCGAGAACTAGAGTCAATTCGAAAAAAGTGGATTAGAGTCTTAGTACATATTAATACCGTGTATCCGAATTGACTGAGAAAACCCGTGCCGCAGAATCAGTGTTTCCCTTTGTTATCAACAGTACTTACTATAATGCTAATTTTTGATATTTTAGCCATAAAGGGAACAAAATTATAAAATTCTTACCCATTTTTTAAGAAAAATAACGATTTTTTTTTTTTGCATGACGTACTAAAATGACGGTTTATGGACCAAATTTTTTAAAATATTTTTTTATAATTGGCTAAAAATTACGAATTTTTTTCTATCCATTTCAAGACAAAACTAAATAATATTTTTAGGACGAAATGTTCTAGACCCGTGACTTTCAATCGCTGGTAGGGAATTGAAAATCAATTTTATTTTTTTTTTTTAATATTTTTCCAATATTAAGCTAATTTTTGCGCATCGTTTGGGGTCATCGTACAAAATTTTTATCTAAAGGACACTAGTGTACAATGTTATGTTTTGAAGGGGAACTTAACATACTTAGACTCAGATTTTAAATCAGCGAAGTTTCGGTTCTATAAAGGATATTGATTTCAATCTTTTACTATGTAATGAAGTATTATGTCAGGTAAGCAATGTAATTTAAATTAAAAAAAATCGAGTATATACTTTTACTGATTTTTGCAATTGAAATGAAATGTTTGTAAAAAAGTTGTTTTTGGAAAAACTATAAATATTTTATCTGTAATAAAATCTTTGTTTGTTAAGATATCTTAACGAAATTTTCGACAATTGTACACTTTATTATTTAAAATGAGAAAGTTTAAAAAATGTTAAAAGGAATTCCGCAAATCTCAAAAAAACGTTGAAAAAACCCAAAATAGAGTTTTTTTTCATATTTTTGGCGATAAAGTCCACATTTTTTTTCGAAGTCCCGTAGATTTTGATTGAAAAATTTTAACAACATATTATAAATTCCTAAACTGTATTCTGTTTGCAGTCAAAAATCTTTATAGAAATTGAAAGCCATCAAATAAAAAATGCGTTCTTTCATGGAATTGTCAATATATAAAAAATTATTTTATGCTAAAATCTATAACTATTGTACGATAAGTATTTTTTATGTTTTTTAAAATTATTAAATAATTAATTAATATAAATATTTCTTATCAAGCAAAAATTTTAATTATTTTCCTTTTGTACTAGTAATTACTTATATATAAAACTTCGTTTATTTTATTAATTAAAAATCTATAAATTATTTGTCACATAATTTTTTTTCGCGAAAAATCCTTCAAAAATTGTATAATATAATGAAAACAAGATTTGCGTGTTTAATATCTTTTGAAAAGAAAAATACAAACATTGTGTGCCAACCACAACGACAATCAACGAAATGGAGGTGCGTGTCTCTGAAGAACCTGAGAATTTTGATGATGGTTAATATAGATAAAAGGAATAAATTATGAAATTCAAAACTTTAATTTATGACCAAAGCTCTATTCTCTTAGTAATAAAACTGTTGATACTGCTGTGAATGCGGAAGCTATTTTTATACTCTTGATCAAACTTTTATATGGCAGACAAGTTCAGACAATTCACTTGATATAAAGCAGAAAAAGAAGATTTTGCTAATCAGCCGGTAGACAGTAAGGCAAATGTTTTATCATATACATATATACTTAGTTGGAGTGGACATGCATTCATTCATATGTGGCATACAAGTTTTGTATGTATATTGGTTGTCATTAAACCATAAAATTAGTTCATTTTGATTATTTTTCTTTGGCAGGGTTAATCAGTGCCAATTTAAATCCATTATTGGCGTTAATCAGTACCAGAAACTTATGAATGTTTATGGCGGTATTTTGATCATAAAATTTATTATATTTATATGATTATCTAACAAGGGTTATAACAGTATTTTGTTAGCAGCAACACTGTTGCAATTGTGGTCAATGAACTACAAAAGTAGTTTTTGCAAAAAAAAAAAAAAAAAAAAAATTAGATTGAACAGCAAAAGTGCTACGAAAAAATGAACATTCCCCTATCATCAAAAGCAGGACTAAGTGCATATTTTTCACTTTGGTTGTTATAAAAAATTATTTCTAAAAAAGTGTTCTTTTCAGTATTAAGTACTTTTTTTTTTTTTAACAAGAATTTTTTTTAATTAACAAGAATTTTACTTTTAATTATTAGCTGGTGACTTTAAATTTTTGCTATCTTAAAGATAAATTACATTTTGCTAACAAAGTATTTAATCTGATTTAGATAAATTTTGTGATGGCAAACTTTAATTTTATTTACAATTTAACATTAATCACCACTACTTTCTCTTTAATAAAATGTTAAAATCATCTACATTACGCGTAAAAGGAAATTACCAGATAAGATATATAATGATAAAAAAAATTAAAGTTTTGTATTCCCCCAAAAAACCTAAAAGAAAATAAATTAATCACAATTTAAATTAATTTCATTTTATTAAAACAACATAATACAAAAAATAAAATGCCGCTTTAAAATTGTGTTCATTTTAATTAATTTATGTGAGATTTATTTTTGCCTCATTGCAATGTTAAACACTAAAAAGTGTGTGCCACAGACTTTGGGCTTAAAATTGTTTCAAACATAATTTGTATTATTTTTTTTCATCTATATATAAAACCTTTGTTGGTGGTCTCATATTGTTAACGTATACAAATCGCTTAAGAACCACCCCAACTGAACTGTTCTTCTGGAGCTTAAAGTCTTTTCTGGATTCCAAGCAAGAGTTTGTGTTTGAAAATGCGTACGAAACACATAAAAGTGCATAAAAGTAGCTCATCAACGACTAAGTTTTGGCACATCACTCGTTAACATTGATTGATGTCCATTTGTGAAACATTTAAGACAAGTTGAAGTATTCACTTTTCTTACACGAAAATGACTTTAATAAATTTTACATTGTGTGGTATAGAAAATACTTAAAAAAAAAAAAAATCCTAAAGTGCAAGAAAATAACAAACTAATGGCGGTAATTAATCATGCAAAATAAACGCAACATAATATTGCCTGTTTATGAGCACAATATTGGCAATAAATATGAAGTTTTTAAATAAAACTTATAATATTGAAATTTACATTGGCAAAACAGGTATTTAGCAATAAGAATTAAAAGGGAAAGATGTATTTTAAAAAAATTTAATTTTAGTTGTAATTGTAAAATTTTAAGTAATGAAAAAAAGCATGTTATTTTATTAAACTTCTATTTTAAAGTAAATCTTTAAATTAAAAGAGAAAAACAATGAATGAATGCAGCAGTAACAAAAATCAGAATTTTTGAACTAATATATGAACAATGGGCAATTGTCGCACCAGAACGAATTTTATGTGGCCCTAGAAAACACTATGTTTAAAAAATCATGTACCGAAAAATATTATAATATAACTAAAACAATTTATTAAAAAAAAAAAACGAGATATGGTCGGTCAAGCCCGACCATATGATACCCTACACCATTGTGTACATCAGCTTTTAAATATTCAGCGCCAGTTTCATTTTTACTATACACGGCAACTAAAATTATTCCCAATATAACTTCGTGTTTTTAGTAACAATGTCAATCGTCTTTGCAATTTTTAGCAGTAAAGAAAAAATATTGCTCATCAAAAAAACTAAAACTTCGTGTTTTAGTCTCGTACACATAATTTTGTCGGACACATATAGTACACGAACAATTTTTCTTCTTGTGCTGCAAAAAAATTTTAGCAAATTTTCTTTGTTTTGATTTTGCAACTATAGTTTTTTTTTTAGTATTTTTATTTAAGCAATTTTGTTGCTTCTAAAATTTCTTCTATGAAGAATAAAAAACACGTATATTTAAGTATGTATGTATAAGGAGAAGGCATGTATTTGTTGTTATGCATACACATATGCCTACATATACCAATATACATGTGTTTTATTCTTCATAAAATAATTTTTAGTACTATTATTAAAAAACTATAGTTACAAAATCAAAACAAGGAAAATTTTTTTGCAGCACAAGAAGAAAAATTGTTTTTCTCTCGTTCTTTTTTAATAAATTGTTTTAGTTATATTATAATATTATTCGGTACATGATTTTTTAAACATAGTGTTTTCTAGGATTCACCCAGGGCCACATAAAATTCGTTCTGGTGCCACAAAAAAAAAAAAAAAAAAAAAATTTGCTAAAAATTGTTTGCAGCACAAGAATAAAAATTGTTCGCATGCTATATGTGTCCGAAAAAATGATGTGTACGAGACTAAAACACGAAGTATTATTTTTCTATGTTAATTTATGTACGAGTTAAATATTTTTTGTTTATGCTACAAGAAATTGTAAATAAACGCTGCAATTTTTTTAGACAATACTGCAAAATAGAAAAATAATTTTATTAGCAATGGTAAAAAAAAAAATGAAAAGGTAAAAATATTTTTAGTATTTTTTTTTTTTGCTAGCAGCAGATATTTATTGCAAAATGTGATAAATATAGTATTAAAATCAAACCCTGGTGTACATTATAATTCGGGGAGGGGTCTTTTATTAGATTTTTAGCTAAATGTGGACTAATAAGTGTAAAATAAAACATACGAATATAGAACATTACGTCGATGCTGACATTTATATGAATTTATTCACTTTTTGGTAATTCCCGAAAGGTGGCCTTATATGAGAGCTATGGTAAATTATGGACCGATCTTTGTAAAATTTGGCACTATCATTTATGTTCATATAAAACTTATTTGTGTCGAATATTAACTTGATACTAACATTTTAATGGGATTTATTTATTTAAAGTGATTTTCTGAAAAGGGGTTTATATGAGAGCTATGGTTATTTATGGACCGATCTTTTTAAAAATCACATTTATTAAGACTTATATGGAACTTATATGTGCCAAATTTCCTTAAAAAAATTGCCATATATAAGGGATTTTTAATCGTTAAACCCTTTTCCGGGAGGACATTTGTATGGGGGCTAGGTGAAATAATGGACCGATCATAACCAATTTAATATCACAGGTCAACAAAATCGCAAAACATTTTAATGGGATTTATGCCCGTTAAAGTGATTTTCTGAAAAGGGGTTTATATGAGAGCTATGATTATTTATGGACCGATCTTTTTAAAAATCAAACTTATTAAGACTTATATGGAACTTATATCTGCCAAATTTCATTAAAATATTGCCATATTTTAGGGATTTTTAATTGTTAAACCCTTTTCCGGGAGGACATTTGTATGGGGGCTAGGTGAAATAATGGACCGATCATAACCAATTTAATATCACATATTACAATATCGCAAAAAAGTTATATATCTCGAATAATTATGCAAAATTATTTTTCCTTAGGCTTGATATAGTGTAGAAAGTCAAATGAAAATTTTCACATTTTAAACCTACTAAAGGACTAAAGAAAATTTGCTTCCTTGAGGAGTTTTCAGGTTATAAAATTTTCCAGGTTATAAGTAGAGGAAATTAGTTACACATGTTTTATAGGCAAGACATGGGCCTATAAAAATGTAGCACTAGTCAAGTCTCTATCTTGTCACACATAGTCTTTAAAATTGTAAAAATCGAGAATTTCTCAATTAACCCTCAAAAAAAAACCATGAAAAATTAACAACTAATTTCATGGTGGGTGTATAGGGGAAATTTGTATTTAATATAACTAATACAAGATATAGACTAAATCAAAACTAAAATCAAAAATGAGTCAATTTCGGGAGGGTGTGTACCTTGACCACTTGAGTTATTAGTCTTACTTTTTATTTTAAAGTATTCTCTGTGAAGATACCTTTCAGAAAAGTATTAAATTATTATATGTTGTTAAAGAAAATTTTATTTTAGACAAAAAAGAGTGTAGAGTAGTCGTCATTTTTGCAATTTTCAAATTCAAAATCGTGTCTTTTTGGACTCGGTAAAGATATCGACTTTAATTTTGTTCATTCTATAGATAATTTTATTATTTAATTAATTAAAGAAAAAACAAATGAAATCGGTCGGGAACACTAGGATGTATATAAAAAAAACTGGACTAAGAACATGCAAAATTGAGGTACTTAAAAATTCAAACGCAAATAACTCAAAAACTATAAGAGATAAATAGGACCTGTAAGCATGTGTTTTTTTTAGGTCTTATCAGTGCCTACAATAATGTATAAACATTTTTGAAATTGGAGGAGAAACAAAAGTTTGACAAGAGATTAAAAAATTTGTATGTCAGAGGTACCCAAATTTATGCCCCTTTAGCTCCGCCCCTGAAGGGTCCATTCGGTCCATTCAGCCCCTGAAGGGTCCATTAGGTTTAATTCAGAAATTCTTGATTTTTACAACTTTAAAAACTTTTAGGGGCTATGTGTGACAAGTTAGAGATTTGACTAATACTACATTTTTGTGAACCCATGTCTTGGCTATAAAACATGAGTTTTATACCCATTACCTGGAAAATTTTAAAACCTAAAAACTCTTCAAGGAAATATATTTTCTTTGGTTCTCAATGGGTTAAAAATTTTACGTGATGGTGAAAAAACCGAAATGTTCCTGGTGAATGGGATGACTATACTTACAATATCTGCAACATTATTTTATAGATACTTTTTTAGTGTTGACCTGTATTACAGACACAACAAGGACCTTCTTTGTGGTTTTCCAAATAGGCTGCTAATAGATGCTGAAAATTGGGCTTCTCACAATTGCACCTGTGCCTTGTTACCGCCAAAGCGACGCTATAAGGGCAATTATCAATTGCTACTTTTATTATTATTTATTATTTCAAAGCTAATTAATATTAAACCTATTAAGTTCGATTATTGTTAAACTAGTCATGTTTAAGATATCAATTGTCCAACACAGATATGCAACTCACCGTTAGAAAATAGATCTTTAGCTGCAAATAATGACCGAACCTTTATTGAAAAAAGCCTTCAACTAAGTCTTGCAAGGTCTTATTTACCTCCCTTTATAACATATTCATAAAAAAGTTCCCTAAGATACCTATAAAAATAAAATTTTACACTATACTCTCACACTCCTTAAGAATTTAGCAAAATAAACATGCAACTCTTTTTCTCCTACAGAACATATTCCTTACACTTCTCTTATCATAATTTAGCCACATAAAGTTTAATGATGAGGACTGGATGACTTTTTAGCATCTTTAAGGAAAACCACTTGCTGCATGGCTGGAATATTTAATGAAAATGAAATGAAACTAGACTCAAGAATATGACAAAGTCGCAAAGTCATAAAGAGTCGTTAACCCTAAGGACACGTGTTAAAATGATATTGTACGTGTAATAATACTAGTAATTTATATTTCTAGTTCAGATGCAAAATTATGTCTCGTTCTTATATGTAGCTGTCTGTCTATCTCTTCTCTCTAGATAAAGATTTATTGCAGTTTAACCGTTTTTTAATTACAAACATAATTGAGGTCTTTGTTATTCTTTGCTAGTTGGTCTAGTTATGAAACTCTTGATTTTAATTTTAAATAGATGTTTAATAGTAGGTTTGTTGGCCAAAATCGACCACATTATTTATTTGAAAACATTGTTGTAGAAAGGAATTAATTCTACCTTAATTTGATTAAAATAAATTTATTTTCTGCTTAAAACTTCTTCTAAAATTTGCTTAAATATAAAAAAGAACAAATATACATACATATATCACTTCTTTCCCGTCTCAATTTCTGTAATAATCCTGTCCATGTAAAACAACGGGGAGTTTTATTCTTGTTCTGGTTTTTCTTTCTTTATTTTTACAACCTTTTGGCCGCATAAAAATTCATTCATGTAAGAAAAATGTATGGCATTGTGTTAATACCGACATCGTTTGTCTGTCCTTTTATTAAATTGTCCGCCTGTCCGTCCGCGTCTGTCAGTTTGTGTAAGCATGTCTTCAACAAGTGTTTTTCATGTAAAAATGTGAATGAAATAAAAACAACTGCAAGATAACAAAAAATTAAAAAGCAAAAATATATATTTGCAATTATTGCGACACACTCTTGCAAAATGATGAACGATCTCCTTTGGGTCTATAAACAATGATTTATTAGTTTAAATCATCATTGAATGTTCTTTCTGCCAGCAAATTATATGTGTATTTAAACAGGTCAGTAGACAAGACAACAAGATCAAGAAAAAAAAAGTAAAATAAATAAGGATGAATGAGTGAAGAAATGAGTGCATAAAACACTTGTTTTCTAA
This sequence comes from Protophormia terraenovae, assembly GCA_951394005.1. NCBI lineage: Eukaryota > Metazoa > Arthropoda > Insecta > Diptera > Calliphoridae > Protophormia > Protophormia terraenovae. The sequence continues at coordinate 104,578,915 of OX596076.1, read as the reverse complement.
TTACAAAATCCCTGCGCTTAAAGGAATTTCATGTCCCAAGTGCCAAGAAATAGATGATTGCATGTTCTTTGCACGAGTTAAAATGGGATTCCTTAGTTAAATGTCTGCAATTATGGGTGTTTAAAACAATTTTTTACGAAATTTCTGTTAATTTTAGTAGAAAAACCAAAAAGAAAAGTATATAATTTGAGGATGTAAGGGAATATTTTTAATGGAGAATTTGTTTGTTTTTTTGTAGAATTTTGATGAAAATTTTGCAGCTATTTAACTACTTATATAATGGTATAATATAATAAGAGTTAGTTAATTAGGTCTATATACATACATATAATACAAGCTGCGATCATAACGAAAATTTAGTTTTATTTAAATTTTTCAAATATAAAGAAAAATCGAAAAAAATAACAAAATCATAAACAAAAAAAAAAAAAAAAAAAAATTAGTGTCACTCTTTCAGCTGTAGGACACTATTTATTATATTTTTCCTAAAAAATCGATTTTTGGTAAAAAAAATAACAGATTATTACTCTTTCGGCTCTAGGACCTATATTTATCGATTTACATCTAAATAATTCTAGATATTTCATAACGAAATCGATTTCTGGTAGGAAAGGGGTTCTCACAAGCACAGCTTCACTACCTTAAGGCATTACAAATTGAGGACAACTCCCCAACATTTTTGTGTCATAAAACTGGAGAAAAATCGACCACATACGAGTTGAAAACGATACAATTCAGTATCAATAGTGAATCTGCCCCGTGTGTGTTCAAATTCAACACTGCGTTTTCAATCATTAAAGCAAATTTATAACAATTGGCACCGCTGCAATATCGAATTATTAAATTCATTATGTTCTCAGTTTTGTGTATTTAAAATTTGTAAACGAACGGTATCAAAAGCCGATACTGTAAATGGTCAATGTGACCACAACCGATATGGATTTTAAATCGAATTTTTTTCTTAGTATGAGTGAACACCAAATCAAAGGTTTGAAGTTTGATTTTAATGTTTGATATAAAAAAAACTTTTATTCAAACATAAACCAAAAGTATAATTTCTATTTAGAATTGAAATCATTTCATCAGTATATTTTTAGGAAAATATGAATATTTAAAAATAAATTGTTCTTTTTCAATTTGATATCAAAAAATTTTAAATCATTCTTAAACCTAAAAATAAGTTAATTTTTAAGAGTAAATATTTGGTAATTGATATTTCACATTATGCTCAAATCATTTATAAACTAAAGTCAGAATTTCTAAAATTATATACCAACATATAGTAGCGAAAAGGGATACTAAAATTTAAATCGTTGTACTCTCACAAAGCACCAAGACTGTCGTTCGCCAAAAATAACTTTGAGTCTACATTAGACAAATTTTTATCAAGACAAACGTCAAAATCGGTGCGAATCTATACGAGATAGCCTCAGTTAAACAGCTGATTATTATTTTTGGTTGTTACAGCTGTCAAACTGCATACATAAAAAACATTAATGAATTCGCCATATTGTTGTTTTTGCACAATTGTTGCCACCTTCCATAAATTCGAGTTCATTTTGACGTTTGTCTTGATAAAAATTTGTCTAATGTAGACTCAAAGTAAACGATTTTGGACAAAAATTGGAGGAAGTTGTTCTTAGTGAAAATAAAATATTTAACTTGTATTACCAGATGGTTCTTTCGTGTATTGATACAAAATAAACCGCGGGATGAGAAAATCAAATACTTACCAAATTTCTGGTAGGATTAATTGCAAATACTTACAATAAAATATTCCTAAAGGGTTTTATAGGTCCAGAAATTTATGATAAACGTTTCTTTTCTTACAAAAAGGATTATTGGAACTTGGTCCACACATTTTACCGAGATGTCACCTCATCAAAAATTAAATGTTAAAAAAAATTGCAGAAAAAAAACTGTTCTAATAGGACATGAGACAGTTTTTGCTGAAAAAAGCCGCTTTAACACTATAAAGGCCTTAAAAAAATTCATGGACAATAATACTTTTACAGTCGCATTTGAATTACATTTAAGAATTAAGTTTGTATCAGTTTGATAACTAACACAATTGAAATTTGAGAATTCGGTATCATCTTTAATTTTAGATCATTCTTTCATATTAAAAATATATAGAATACAAATGTTTTTCATTTGGAACTAAGAAAATATTGGCTTTCAAAAAAATTTATTTATATACATTTTTGGTGATAGTTTGGTTTAAGTTTTTCATAATTCACAGATCTATCGATTTGAAAGGAATTTTTGATTTCCGTAGGAAGTATAAAGGATCAAAGTCATTATATCTAATACATTCGTACCACAAATAGTTTACAGATATAGTTTACGATTATGAGATGAGAGCAGTTTAAACAAAAATGTGTCAAATCTTCCATCCTACCACCTCAGACTATTCCTTTTTATTTAAATAATGACAGCATTTGTTTTGTGATAAATATGAAAATATGCAATATTTAAACAAAATTTTTATTTCCAAAATACTATAAATAACACCTTTAAATAATTTGCACACAACTGCACAATTTTTTTTGTTAAAAATTATTTAACAAATTTATAAAAATAACTATATAAATTTGTATGCAGCACACGCGTAAATATGTAGCAAAATACATACATATTTTGTTATTTTGCCATATCTTACCCAGAGGGTGCTAATTAAAAAATATCATCATCGACATCGTTGATAGTGATCCATTGATCATTTTCATCGTCAACCGTTAAATAACCATGAAATCCCCCTTAAAAAAACAATTATTTTGCATTAAACGAGAGACAAGAGAGTATTTATGAAGTAACCATTAATTGAACGATACAAATCGAATCATTGAAATCAAACTCTAGACAACACAACTACAAACAGAAAAAATACTGTAACCTAACAAAATAAAATCAAGATTGTATGAAAAACGATCGATTACAATGAAAATAGTTGGAGGGGTTCATAAGCTCACTCACTAGCTAGTTGACTGGCTGGCTGTTGGAGATGACAGACATGCAAATATAAGTTACTGTGTCAACAGGTGAAATTGTCGTATGAACGCGCGCGCACACGCTTTTAATATTATTATACATTTTTTTTATTTTATTTTTATTTTTTTGCGTAAATATTTGTGATTGTATGTATGAAGGTAGGTACTTTGGTGGTACGTTTACTTGTATATGACATGTTAAAGATGAAGGGTTTTTTTTTATTATTCTTCTTTAATTTTAATATGTATTTAATATTGGTATGTGATATGTATTCATATATGAGACACATATGTTGCAGTTACAACTACAACAGTAACTGCACGTCTTTTGTTAATTATGGACTACATGCTTGATATTTTTTTAAAAAATGTTGCAGGAGTATATTTGTTTGGCTTTTTCATTTTTTTATTTTATGGAATATATATCAGGTTTCAAGTCAACAATCAACAGAAAACAAAACCACCAACACTTTTAATAAGTTGGGAGTACTATGAGCACAAAAGGTATTTATATATGTTAAGGGATATGTAACATATCAAGTAAATATTGTTAGCATTGTCAACGTATTCTTAATGGAAGGTCATAGGATCGACATTTGCTCGTTTCTCAGCCCAAGAAGAGTCAGTTTTTTTTTTGCTATCACAGTCGACGGAAAGAAAATTTGTTAAGCCATAAACAAGGTTTTTGTTTTTTTTTTTTTACAAAATTTTACACTCAATGAAACTGCTTAAATTAAGATACGATAACTCGATGGATTTTGAACTACAATCCGATGAGATAAATTTTTTAGTTCCCAATCGGCTAACTAAATTTGAATGAGTCACTATGGTTACTAACTTTAATCTTACGGTGTAAATGCTTAAGCTCTCGGTTGGCAACAACTAATTATAATATGATGAATTACGCAGCTCTCAATCAGCGAAATATCCATTAGGTAAAATCCGATGACAGAAATACTTCGGTTATAGGTCCTGAACTACCTACTGGTTTCGATTGCAATGCGATGAATTAAATACTTCAGCTCTCAATTACATAATTAAGATTAGATGGGCTACGATAGCTAAAAATTTATTATTTTCATCGCAAAGATATATTTTCATCGCAAACATCGTTATTGTTGAATCTATTTTATTTTAGAAACAATTTTGTTTTTTATACATTTGTTGTCAATTCACAATTAAATTGTTGGCACAACATGTTAAGCAATATGTTTAAATTAGAACCACATTATTGTTGTTAATATTCCATGTGCAAAACAATTATGTTCAATAACTGAATATATTATTGTGTTTGTAATTTTGAATTGACAACAAAATGTTTGTTTTGTATTGGCAACAATATACATGATTAGTACTTGACAATAAGTATACTTGATGATTTTTATTCAGTTTAGTGTTCTTCTTGCATAGAGTTAGTTATTTGTCGGCGTGTTAAAAATATATTAGAAAATATTACTGAATGTATATTTAAAAAAGTGAATGATTTAATATAAATTATTATAATTAAAATTAAACTAGAAATAAAATTTTTACATAAGTGTTTCAGCTTGTGAAAATATTTTAAATGGATAATAGGCAAAGAAAACTACACAACAGGTTATCTTCGGAGTGCAAAACAAAAGTGTCACCTTGTAAGAGTATTTAAGAAATTTCTCAGATTTCATCATTCACCGGTGATGAATCTATCAATCTTTTTATACCAAAGTGATTTATTTTCCATAACTAAATTAAACTTAATTTTAATAAAATTACCATACGATAAATTAATTGGCTTTTATTTATTTATTTATTTTTGCATAATAATTGCTTCTCGATACTATAAGTATTTTTATTGTCTATCAACCATATTATTGCTGTATACATGAATCAAGTACATACTTATACAACAAAAATATGGTTGCATATCAACAATAATTTTATTGTGATTTAACCATATTATTGCTGTATACATGAGTGAAGTACATATACAACAAAAAAATGGTTACAGATCAACAATATTTTTATTGTAATTTAGCAATATTATTGCTGTATACCTGAATGAAGTACATGTCCACCAAAAATATGGTTGCAGATAAACAGTATTTTTATTGTGATTTAACCATATTATTACTGTATACATGAATCAAGTACATATACAACAAAAATATTGTTGCAGATCAACAAAAAATTTATAGTGATTTAACCTTATTATTGTGTATCCATAAATGAAGTACATATATAACAAAAATATAGTTGCAGATCAACAATTTTTTTATTACAATTTAACCATATTATTGCTGTATACATGAATCAAGTACATATACAACAAAAATATTGTTGCAGATCAACAAAAATTTTATAGTGATTTAACCTTATTATTGTTGTATCCATGAATGAATTACATATACAACAAAAATATAGTTGCAGATCAAAAATTTTTTTATTGTGATTTAACCATATTATTGCTGTATACCTAAATGAAGTACATGTACACCAAAAATATGGTTGCAGATAAACAGTATTTTTAATGTGATTCAACCATATTATGGTGCTACATCTAACCACAACATAATTTGCAGATAAACATAAAATCTAACCATACTATACTCGATTATGGTTGCTATTCACCTTATTTTTTCTTTGCATGTATCTGACGATTTACTCAAACCTGAAACATGACGAAACTAAAGCATAAATTATCTCGTGACTAGGTTCTAAGTGAACGGAACCGATTCAAGTTCAAAAACTTTATTATTAAGTTATAGTTTATATAGAAGGGGGAATTTTTTTGCTTTTGTATAAGACTTGACTTTATTCTACTCTTAGACTTCACCGTCTTTGTCATTGCCCAGACTCACGGACTGGACTTGTCTCTCAAAAGGTGATATGGAAAAAATGAAAACACACGGTATCATAAGGACACCTAATGCTGGATCCAACTGAGCTGTACCTAAGGAGGCTGCTAGTGAAACCTAATCTAACCTGGACTTCAGTTGCTAATATTGTAAACATTTTTATCAATCAAAGTGAAGGGTAGCCAAAAATCGTTTTGGCTCCAAAAAATAACAAGAAAATCTTTACATATTACTATGTTTGTACGAGCCAAGAAGATGAGTGACTTACTACCACAATAGTTGTAGTAGTATGACAATGTCAACAACCATAACAGTAACAATAAAAACAACAACAGCAACTACAACAATAATACTTGATTGTACACCACGCGTGAGTGCCAGAAGCTTTTTTGGGCTACCGATAAGGCAGCTCTAACTGCTGCAGGAGTGACAGGTCCGTTGATTGGTTTGAGTGGTTTTTGGATACGCTCATATAATACGCATTTATTTACAACAAATAAAAAATAAAACATTCAATGTATGAATGACTTGTATTTCATTTCTTTTATATTCACTTTAGACAGTCGTGTGCGACACACGACATGTAAATTACTGGTTGATGATGATACTCACAACGCTCAAAGAGGGTCTTTAAAATTATGATTATTTTTTTTTTTTTTATTTCCATTGACCCGCTCTTAGTTTCGTTAATTTATCAGATTTTTAGGCTGTTACTGCTGCTGGAACAGTTATAACGACTACGAATATTTTGTGATGTGTGATAACCCATTGAGTAATCAAACCCTCTTTCACATTTAAGTTGTAGATCTTTTTTAACTCTTGTCTACAGATTGTCAAATGGATTTTGAATGATTATCTTCATTGAGTTTTATAGCCTAATTTAAACAGCGAGTGCGTTATGGAAAGTTTGCTGGTTGAAAAAATATTTTTAGGGGGGTTTGTAATGAATGGATTAAAGTATTTTCAACGTTCATGTTTCTTATGTGAAAGTTATTGCTGTAAATAATGAAAATGAAAACATTATCTGACATTGATATACATTTCAGCCAACAAACAGTTACAACAATATAACAAGGGGAGATAGCATTCTTGCTGTTGTTTTTTGGGTAACCGAAATTGTCAAAAATAAAAAATAAAATAAATGAAAATATTTTGCAAACTGATGGCAAATTGATATGAACTACACAATTGTTGCCTGATAAGTGCTTGTGACATTGTTGATGTTTTGTTTTGGCCTGTTGACTGATCGTTTTTTAAATGTTCATGTAAATCTAGTGTTCACTTCATGTAATATTGAGTAATTTAATAAATAATTATTAAAATTACATGGTTATACATACATCTTATAAAGATATGCTGTCTGTATTTTATTATCATACTTTGATTATTGCTTAGTAACTTTTATCATGTACTTCCATTAAAAGCTACATAGTACATACATTTCATTTTCATGCTATTTTCGGAATCCTTGTAAGAAGCGATGACGATTGGACCATCGTCCGTGTGTCGGTTGAAATGTCGTTTATGAAGCCCACCGATAACTGACATATATAATATGTATGTCAAACGATCGGAAATGCTTTCAAGAATTTTGCTATTGGAATTCAGCAAGATAGGTTCATACAATGCGGAGATATGTTCAAAAAACCGGTTTTTTGAACCGGTTTTCCAGTTTCTGAAGCCTCTGTATACACTACGGACTTCGTTTTTACAAAGAATTCTCGGACATTTTTTTCTGAATTTTTGTTCTGAAATAATGAAATAAATCGGTTCAGTAATAACTGAGATATCGGACAAAACGCATTTTTTATTTTTTGAAGCCTTGGTTTAAGCTATAGATTTCTATTTTTATACAGATCGGTCAGAAATATTTTTATAAAATTTGAGTTTTTTGAATCAGGAAGATCGGTTTATAAATGGTGGAGATATGCTTTAAAAACCGGTTTTAGAACCGGTTTTTTAGTTTCTGAAGCCTCTACATATATACCAGTGACTTCGAATTTTTAAAGGGGGCTCGAAAATTATTTTCTGAATTTTTGTTCTGAAAAAATTAAATAAATCGGTTCAGTAATAACTGAGATATCGGGGAAAACGAATTTTTTATTTTTGAAGCCCTTGTTCAAGCTACAGATTTTTATTTTTATATAGATCAGTCATAAATATTTTTATAAAATTTCGGTTTTTTTAATAAACCAAATTCGTTCATAATCAACAGAGTTCTGGCCCAAAAACAAATCTGTTAAGAATATAAATACACCAACAAACATGTATATTAAGCATTGTAATGACTATTAGTGACGTTTTTTGTTTTTTGTATAGACAAGTAGTGTAGTTATTAAAGGGCTGCGCAAACACATTCATTTTCTTGCCGGCGTAAAACATTCACTTCAATGAACTCTGTTATAGTGAAAAATTATGTGTATAGATAAGTATACCCAGCAGGCCACATGTCCATTAACGACACTTTCATCGATGATGTCGTCTAAATTTGTCGTCAAGAAAATGCATGTAGAGAACAAGTTTGATTAAAAGTCACTTATATTGTCATCATACCCCATTTTCGGCGACTTCAATAACAAAATATAAAAAATTGTCGTACATATTTAGTTCGGTGACAACATGAGTAAAATGTACAGCGAGAATGTCGTGAGTTAGACCAAATACGCGACATGATGCATGACATTGTCATGCAGCATATCGTGTATACCTATAAGATAAATAAAAGCATTAATAAAACCATTAAAAAGTAGATAATGTTGTAGCTGAAGTGGTAAGTGCGCTTGACTATTCGATAAGGAAGAGAGAAATTGGTGGCCTGGGTTCAAATCTCGGCGGAACCCTACTTTTTTCTTCATTTATTTTTTTAAAATGGTTGACGAAAATATACATGACACTGTCGCTCAGGTTATCGTTGATGACTTAAGTGCCCTTTGTTCGAAAATGTCACCAATGTTTGTTCGGAGCTGTCGTACATGTGTCATCGAAGACTGTGACAAATCATCAAGACATCGTCGATATTTTCTACAAGACATGGCCTGCTGGGATACCATTCATTCATTATAAGAAAGTGTGAGTAGATAAAACGATAATATAATATGAAATTGAAAAAAGCTTCGGCTGTGCCGAATCTTTGATACCCTTCACCATATTACCATCTTACCATCTTATCGACATCATATTACCATATTACCGACAATTAATAAAATTTTCGCCTTAACGTATGCTTGCATATTTTCTAAATCTAAATTTTTTTCAAACTACGAAAATTTGAATATGAAAAAAAAAACAATCATAACAGGCTTTGCTTTTAAATAAGAAACAACAACAATTCCATATATATTTATTTTTGTATTTACAAACTGACTGAATACACAAAGAACAACAACACTGTTATTCATTATATTACTGCTGTTGCTAACTAAACTACTTGTCTATACAAAAAACAAAAAACGTCACTAATAGTCATTACAATGCTTAATATACATGTTTGTGTATGTATTTATGTATATTCTTAACAGATATGTTTTAGTTTTTAAAAATAAACAACTACAATTCCATATCTATTTATTTTTGTACAGACTGCATATACAAAGAACAACAACAACAACACTGTTATTCATCATATTACTGCTGTTGATAACTAAACTACTTGTCTATACAAATGCATTTAGAGGACAAGTTTGAATAAAAGTCACCTATATTGTCATTTTACCCCATTTTCGGCGACTTCAATAACAAAATATACAGAATTGTCGTACATAGCTAGTTCGGTGACAACATGAGTAAAATGTCCAGCGAGAATGTCGTGAGTTAAACCAAATACACGACATGCTGCATGACATTATCATGCTGCATGTCGTATATACCTATAAGATAAATAAAAGCATTAATAAAACCATTAAAAAATAGAGAGTGTCGTAGCTGAAGTGGTAAGTGCGCTTGACTATTCAATAAGAAAGAGAGAAATTGGTGGCCTGGGTTCAAATCTCGGCGGAACCCTACTATTTTTTCATTTATTTTTCTTAAAATGGTTGACGAAAATATACATGACACTGTCGCTCAGGTTATCGTTGATGACTTAAGTGCCCTTTGTTCGAAAATGTCACCAATGTTTGTTCGGTGCTGTCGTACATGTGTCATCGAAGACTGTGACAAATCATCAAGACATCGTCGATATTTTCTACAAGACATGGCCTGCTGGGTAGTCATTACAATGCTTAATATACATGTTTGTTGGTGTATTTATATTCTTAACAGATTTGTTTTTGGGCCAGAACTCTGTTGATTATGAACGAATTTGGTTTATTAAAAAAACCGAAATTTTATAAAAATATTTATGACTGATCTATATAAAAATAAAAATCTGTAGCTTGAACAAGGGCTTCAAAAATAAAAAATTCGTTTCCCCCAATATCTCAGTTATTACTGAACCGATTTATTTAATTTTTTCAGAACAAAAATTCAGAAAATAATTTTCGAGCCCCCTTTAAAAATTCGAAGTCCCTGGTATATGCAGAGGCTTCAGAAACTAAAAAACCGGTTCTAAAAACCGGTTTTTTAAAGCATATCTCCACCATTTATAAACCGATCTTCCTGATTCAAAAAACTGAAATTTTATAAAAATGTTTGTGACCGATCTGTATAAAAATAAAAATCTATAGCTTAAACCAAGGCTTCAAAAAATAAAAAATGCGTTTTGTCCGATATCTCAGTTATTACTGAACCGATTTATTTCATTATTTCAGAACAAAAATTCAGAAAAAAATGTCCGAGAATTCTTTGTAAAAACGAAGTCCGTAGTGTATACAGAGGCTTCAGAAACTGGAAAACCGGTTCAAAAAACCGGTTTTTTGAACATATCTCCGCATTGTATGAACCTATCTTGCTGAATTCCAATAGCAAAATTCTCGAAAGCATTTCCGATCGTTTGACATACATATTATATATGTCAGTTATCGGTGGGCTTCATAAACGCCATTTCAACCGACACACGGACGGACGGACGGACATAGTCCAATCGTCATCGCTTCTTACAAGGATTCCGAAAATATAAACTTTTTTGCTTTCCGACGAAAATTGTGGAAATTACAAACGGAATGACAAACTTATATATACCCTTTACACCTGTGGTGAAGGGTATAAAAACAATTCTGTGTATGTTTTGACAATGATCGTAGGCTAACAGTTACTTCGTTGTGAGTTTTTTTTCGCTGTTCGTATTAACTTCACTCAGTGTACGACCATTTTCATGAATAATTCGAATTATCAGTAGATACTATGAATGTTTATGCTTTATGTGATGGATATTATGTTTTGCTTGTTTGGTGGTTGCTTTATAACGTAGTAAAAAAAAAAAAAACAGAAGTTTATGGTAACATTCTAAAGATTTTACATATTGATATAGTTACAAAATGAAATATTGGGATATTTTAATTGTATTTTTATTTATAATACATCAATTAAATTTGTTATAATTTTCTATTTTATTAAAAAAAAAAATAATTAAAAAAGAACATATTTAATTTAATCAAAATTAAAACAAATATTTTTTTCTTAAGAAGATATTCATACGTTTTTATATGATTATTGTAATCTTAAATAATTTTCATATATATTTTATTTAAATGAAAAAAATTCAACAAATTTTTATGATTTTGATTGCAAAACAATATATTTAAATAGAAAAAAAAAATAATTTTATTAAGCAAAAATTCCAAAAAAATAAAAATATTCAGCCACAGAAGGTTTGAAAAAAAGTTACATAGTTTTTTTTTTTCAAATATTTAAGTATAAAAATGAAAATATTACTTATTTTTATTATTCCAGTCAAATTTGAAAATATTACAAAATATTAATGACGATCAAAAATATTCAAATATTTTCTAAGAATAGAAAAATTTAAATGTTTTGAAAAAGATTTTTTAAAATTGAATATAAAATATAGATTAATTGTATTCAACCTAAGGAAATAAGATATGTATATTTTTAATTTAGTTGAAGACTTTGGAATTTGATTTAAAATTTTTATTTTATATGACAAATAGAAAAATATTTAAAAAATTTTATTTCAAATTATTTTCAAGCAATTGAAGAATATTTTACATTTTTTTATTTTACATCTAAAATACAAATAAACTACATAAAATAATTTATTTTTAACAAATATTTTAGATGAAAATATTCACAAACATTCAAAACTTATTATATTATATATAAAAGATTGAAATAATAATTATTAGTTTAACAGAAATAAAACTTATTTTCATCAGAGAAATACAAAACAAAATAATGGAAAATTTTACTTTCAATAAAAATCAAATAATAATTTCTTAAACAATTATCAAATTTTCATATAACATTTAAATTTAATTTATAAAGTTTAAGATATAAATTGGCCTTTTTAAAAGTAGATATGTCACTGAGAAAGGTATAATCAACTCGGTGCGGATCAACGTATTTCAACTTGTAAAACAACAAAACACGTATGCTATACCCTACAGTAACAAAAAGGTCACAACTCGTCCATTAGTAAACAAACAACCAAAACTTCAAATTAAAGAACGTTATAAAAAGAACACACATGTATAAACTAATGTATTGCTCTGTATTTTTTGTATTTCTTTATGGGTAGTACATACATGTACGAACTCATATATGGCTTTTGATATTTTTTTGTGCTTCTTTGGTGGTGGATTTTGTCTTTGCTTTTGCCACGCACTTTTTATATACAAATCAAAACAAAAGCGAAAAAGAAAATACAATGAATTATCTATTTCATTGCACAATGAAATCGTATACAACATATCCACACAACTCACATATGTTCTGTACTATATGGTTTTGCATTCTCTACTCATATGTTTTGAGTTTTCGTGGTCAGTTATTGTGGATAATACTCATTCATTCATTTCACAATGAAAAAGCACACAACATGAACTAACTGTTTTTACGATGAATATATTCAGCATTCATTTTTCGGCATTCATGCAGCCCTTTAGTACATATATAACAAAAATATAGTTGCAGATCAACAATTTTTTTATTGTAATTTAACCATATTATTGCTGTATACATGAATCAGGTACATATACAACAAAAGTATTGTTGCAGATCAACAAAAATTTTATAGTGAATTCACCTTATTATTGTTGTATCCTTGAATGAAGTACATATATAACAAAAATATAGTTGCAGATCAAAAATTTTTTTATTGTGATTTAACCATATTATTGTTGTATACATGAATCAAGTACACATACAACAAAAATATGGTTGCAGATCAACAATATTTTTAATGCGATTCAACCATATTATGGTGCTACATCTAACCACAACATAATTTGCAGATAAACATAAAATCTAACCATAATATACTCGATTATGGTTGCTATTCACCTTATTTTTTCTTTGCATGTATCTGACGATTTACTCAAACCTGAAACATGACGAAACTAAAGCATAAATTATCTCGTGACTAGGTTCTAAATGAACGGAACCGATTCAAGTTCAAAAACTTTATTATTAAGTTATAGTTTATATAGAAGGGGGAATTTTTTTGCTTTTGTATAAGACTTGACTTTATTCTACTCTTAGACTTCACCGTCTTTGTCATTGCCCAGACTCACAGACTGGACTTGTCTCTCAAAAGGTGATATGGAAAAAATGAAAACACACGGTATCATAAGGACACCTAATGCTGGATCCAACTGAGCTGTACCTAAGGAGGCTGCTAGTTAAACCTAATCTAACCTGGACTTCAGCTGCTAATATTGTAAACATTTTTATCAATCAAAGTGAAGGGTAGCCAAAAATCGTTTTGGCTCCAAAAAATAACAAGAAAATCTTTACATATTACTATGTTTGTACGAGCCAAGAAGATGAGTGACTTACTACCACAGTAGTTGTAGTAGTATGACAATGTCAACAACCATAACAGTAACAATAAAAACAACAACAGCAACTACAACAATAATACTTGATTGTACACCACGCGTGAGTGCCAGAAGCTTTTTTGGGCTACCGATAAGGCAGCTCTAACTGCTGCAGGAGTGACAGGTCCGTTGATTGGTTTGAGTGGTTTTTGGATACGCTCATATAATACGCATTTATTTACAACAAATAAAAAATAAAACATTCAATGTATGAATGACTTGTATTTCATTTCTTTTATATTCACTTTAGACAGTCGTGTGCGACACACGACATGTAAATTACTGGTTGATGATGATACTCACAACGCTCAAAGAGGGTCTTTAAAATTATGATTATTTTTTTTTTTTTTATTTCCATTGACCCGCTCTTAGTTTCGTTAATTTATCAGATTTTTAGGCTGTTACTGCTGCTGGAACAGTTATAACGACTACGAATATTTTGTGATGTGTGATAACCCATTGAGTAATCAAACCCTCTTTCACATTTAAGTTGTAGATCTTTTTTAACTCTTGTCTACAGATTGTCAAATGGATTTTGAATGATTATCTTCATTGAGTTTTATAGCCTAATTTAAACAGCGAGTGCGTTATGGAAAGTTTGCTGGTTGAAAAAATATTTTTTAGGGGGGTTTGTAATGAATGGATTAAAGTATTTTCAACGTTCATGTTTCTTATGTGAAAGTTATTGCTGTAAATAATGAAAATGAAAACATTATCTGACATTGATATACATTTCAGCCAACAAACAGTTACAACAATATAACAAGGGGAGATAGCATTCTTGCTGTTGTTTTTTGGTTAACCGAAATTGTCAAAAATAAAAAATAAAATAAATGAAAATATTTTGCAAACTGATGGCAAATTGATATGAACTACACAATTGTTGCCTGATAAGTGCTTGTGACATTGTTGATGTTTTGTTTTGGCCTGTTGACTGATCGTTTTTTAAATGTTCATGTAGATCTAGTGTTCACTTCATGTAATATTGAGTAATTTAATAAATAATTATTAAAATAACATGGTTATACATACATCTTATAAAGATATGCTGTCTGTATTTTATTATAATACTTTGATTATTGTTTAATAACTTTTATCATGTACTTCCATTAAAAGCTACATAGTACATACATTTCATTTTCATGCTTAAATGTTTTGAAAGACAATTGGAAAATAAGTAATTTTTTTTTTTTTTTTTTTTTATAATATTTGTTAAATATTTTTTAAATATTGGACGCTGTCATAATAAAATCATATTGTATGCCACGAAGCACTTTCCTCCAATTGAGAACTTATCTTTGATTACCACCCTCAAGTCAATTTCGTATTTTTCATAAAACGTAAAAATGAAGCAAATTATAAATTAATCTAATATTTTCTTTTAATCTCATTTTTATAATAGTAAGGAGTGATGTAAATACCAAGCATTAGATGTCAAAACATCTGAAAATATCAAATAATGTCAATTATGGCATTGGACGATCGGAAAGTAAAGGCGCTCAAAATTCGCTTCGTTATTTTGATTTTAAATGTATTTTGGCATTATTCAACCTTAATACGAATGAGTTTTTGTTTAGTTTTAGAACTTTGAATAAAGCATGGATCTATAATAACATACCGAGATCAAGCAAAAGCCGAAATAATGGGTTATTCAGTTAGAACCGATGTTATAATTAGCGTTACCGTTGAGAGTTTTTAAAAAGTGACCAAAAAAGGGAATTTCAAAATAAAAAGTCGCCAAAAAAGGGGATTTTTTGAAAAAAAGGGGCCAACTGCTTAAAAACCTAAAAAACTCCATAAAATTTGTTCATTTGAAAACAACAAAAACAAAAAAAAGTTGTGTTTTAAGAAAAACTACTAAATCAAATTCTGTTACCAACAAAATAATTTATTTATAAATATTTTACAACAATTTTTATTATTAAAAAAATAAAGAATGATTCACAAAAATAGCTGACATACAATCCTTTTTTTTATTAATTACACTTCTGTACTCAAATCTTCGTCGAACCAAATTAGAATTGAACGTATGGATCTAAAAGTATTGACTAAAGTCTGTTGGGCAAACTATTTTTTATTATTGATATCTTAGTAAAAAAAAACACCCCCGAGGAATTGCTATGAAAAATGTAAAAATATAAATTAAATTTTATAAATTTTCTCAAACCAGTCCAAAAAGATTCGGCATATGCTGATTTAAATAGCTATTCATAAACTTTATTATTATTTTTAGTTACTAACAGTTTCAGTCCATTTATGAATATTACGCGGCTCATTATATTACTACACTGTGAAACAATATCAAAATAATTCATTTATTTGTTTAAATTAATTTGGCGACTAAAGTCGCCAAACGGTAATACTAGTTATAATTGATTAGGTGCCCTAACAAAGCAACGGCGAAAATATGCACACACGTTAATATGTCCTTAAAAATTACCCAGGGGAAAAACATTTAGCTTTAGCCATAAACTAATTAAACAGAAGATTTCTATTTTAAGTACCATATAAAGTCTTATTATTTGAATAAAGGAAAAAAAAAAAAAACCTTGGATAAAACAGCTGTGCACTATTTCGATAGAAATTTTCACATAAATCGTAAAATAATCACCTTGTCTATTAAATCTTGATATTATAGAAAATATGATTTCAATCAAATTCTTTATTGTTTTTCAGTTTGGGCTTTAATTTTTTGTAATGCTCGTTGGGGTAGAATGTGTCAAAAATTGCGATAAATTGAATCTTGAAATTTAAATTTTCGTGATAATGTTGGGTACAGGATAAAAGTAGACTAAATTATCTGTCAATATCAATTAAAATCATCAAGCTAGTCAAAGTTAAACCTTTTTTTACATTTTGGAAAAGAAGAAAAAAATAAATTTTCATCAATTTTCGGTATATTTATTTTAAATAAAAAGTCTTTAAAAATAAAAATTTTAAATGAAAACACCCAGGAAAAATTTTATAACATGTTCTAAAATCATTAGTTCTAGAATTGGTGTAATCAGAACCACTTCAGATTCTTTAATAACATCCTCAGAACTAGTGGTATCATAACCAATTCTGACACTAATGGAGTAGAACCTTATTCTGATTCTAAATTCGTTTTAAGGAATATTTTAGAGAACTAGTGCTTAATAACTAATTATGTATGACTTTTACATCACTTCTGATAAGAAATTACTGGTTCTCGTATGACTTCCTAGAACTGTTAAAATACTATAAAAATAAAAATTTCAAAAATTAAAAAAAGAGTATTTAAAAAATTAAATTGATTTTAAAAGTGGCCTTTAGGAAATAGCCCATTAGAATAAACAATAAAAAAACAGGTTTTGAAATCGCTCCCTAACGCTTCTATGGAACTAGTTCTGAATGTGACAATTTCGAACAAAAATCATTGATTAAAGAACTAGTTCTATAACCGTTCCAAAGCTAACACTTATTTTTATTATTTTTTGAAAATTGTCCTAAAATACTATAATTTTCAACTTTCAGGAATGCAACTTAAAATTTTAGAGGATTTTTGTTCTGAAAATCTTTAAAAAAAATGGTAAATATTATCTACTTCAATACTATGAAAAAAATCCTGCGCATATATAATCCGATTTTAGAAATTATTATTATTATTATTTTTTTTTTTTTTCGAAAAACTCTAGTAGAGAAAAAAAGCTTAAGCTTTTTTTTTTTTTTTTTTTGCTTTATTAAATATTAGACAGTAGGGTAGAATCGAACATTTTTGAAGACAGACCTATAACTTCTAATTGGTTGGTTGGATAAACATAATTTCACATAGGCATAGCAGAGGAGAGCAGCATTTTAAGTTTGGAAGGAAAATCCTACAAACATTTCAAGAGCGGAGTTATGGGGACTCAAAATAAGGTACATACTTATGACATAAGAGATGTTTAACTAGTGAATTTTTGTTCTCTAACCTATTTCAAAGACCACCTTAAAGCTTTTGATAAATCATTTGAAAAAATATGTTTGCATGTACTATTTTATCTCATATATTTTTCGAGTTGTATGCATTTGAAATTTCAACAATCTCAATTTTGCAAGATCTTGGCCAAGTTTTTCATGTATATAGTCCAACATTTTCAATCAATTTTACTATTTTTGTAATTAGTTAAAGAACAAAACTATCTATCGAATAAAGAAAATTTGAAGTCGACCAAAAATAAAGGAAATAGGACCAAAAGTACACGATTTTGAATTAAAAAATTTGTAAAAGTTAAGAATTCTCTCAAGAAAAAATTATGAAATTCCAAGAATTAATTTTTATACTTTTCAATCAATATGAAAACGAAATGTAAATATTTAAATATTGATATCAGCTTTCCCGAATTAAGTACCATTTTCTACCCACTGATATTACCTTCCCCTGATGTAGGCGCCATTTTCGACCCATTTACCCCAATGTACGGATAGAAAATACTATAAAAATCTTAAAAGTCAAAATTTTTTTACCTATTAATATATGAAGAATAAAACGTGAACATTAAAATATTGATGCCACATTTTCTAGAATTAACCGCCATTTTCAACCCCTTTTACCCCAATGTGCATTGCAACACCATTGGCGCCAATACATACATCTGCAGTTAGGTGCGAATTTTTGGGTGGTATTTTTTTTGAAAAATTATATTTCGGCCCAGAAAACTTTTTAACGCCATATTATATAGACCATTTAATTCATATTTTGCACACTAAATTCGAGGTTACAAGAAATTTGGCATTGAATGCTGATGAAGTGTGTAGTGAGTGGCACAGATAATACGTATTCTATTCTGCTAGTGTCTAATTATAGTTCACAAACTCTGCTTTGGCTTCGACAAACAGAAAAAACCAGGCAATTTATGACTACAAACTTGTTTAATCGCCATAAACTTCAAGGATATGTTGATAATTTCATTTTCGTTAAAAAAATACTAAATCGTTTGTATTGCAATAAATTGCAAATCAAAAATTTTCAATGAAAATATAATTAAAACGAAGCTACAGAAAATCAAGCTGCTTTGCTAAGAAAAAATATATGCATAAATTATGAATTTTTATTTATTTTTTTATCAATATTCTTAAATATGCGTATTTTGTTTGTATTTGCATGAAAAATAAACATACATATTTATACGGCTATGGAACACCACAATTCCTTATCTGGTTGAATTTTGTAATAAATAACAAAAGGACACGCGGAAAGAACGATTTTGTTTATAAGTTGAAAGATAAACAAAGAATAATATATTTTTGAATATTATTAATTATGGCAAATATTTTAAAAATAGTTCACCTTAATAGGGTTTCTATGCAATAGGGAATAGAAACTAAATGAATTTTTAATCCTTAAACACACAAAGCAATTTTTAATTTTCGTATATTAAAAGAATTTTACAGTTATGGTCTAAAAATAATTTCATATAAAATTTCGAACAGATCGGTTAGGTCTAGGAGAAGTAGTAGGACCCATATGAAGTAAATAATAGTTATAACTTCAAAAGGAGTAGCGAAGCGCACCGGAAAAGCCTAGTTATTTAAAAATTATTAATAAAAAAAATCCATTAACTTACCATATTCTTATCAGAGATGTTAGGTGGCATATTCAGTGGAATTTGTACAGAATTTTTAAAATAGTCCAAGATAAAATTTACTGCAAAGAAACAAAAAAAAAAAAAACAGATGAAGAAAGATTACAATATAGAGTGTGTCCTGCTAATAAACAATAATGTAGTTAAGTTAAGATGTTAATGGCCAGCAAAAATGTGCCACCATAATTAATATTAAAGTATACATATGTATATTACTACAGAATATAGGGTGATTTAGAGTTTTATTTTTTATTCTAAGTAAATCCCTTAAGGTACAACTGGATGTCGAAGACTGTTTTATGACCAAGAAGAACATCCCTTAACATTTACTGTTTAAAGATAATTTCATTCAAATGTTATCTCGTCTATGCTGTAGGTGGAAGGTCATATGATGTAGTATATTTGCCTTTGCATCATCTTGATGAAGTTGATGGTTGATGTCAGCAATGCTCTTTATAGCAATGCTATAAAATGTGATTGAAAATTGGACCTTCTAAAAGGATCACCTACAACTTAGTCGCGGCAACATTTGAAGAAAATTAAATTTAAATAGAAAATGTTAAGGTATGTCCTTTCGGCCCATAAAAGAGATTCTGACATCCAATTTTATTTTAAGGATTTTATTTAGAGTTGAGAAAACTCTAAATGGATCACCCTATACTTTAAGTACAAATGTTTTTTCTTAGTTTGAAGCCTTATATAGCTGTAACGAATCTTAAATACACTTCACAAAATGTCCATCTAACGGAATTTTACTTATCTAACCCTTCGTCAAGATCGGCGTCGCTTCGATACTTTTACATGAATGACGTTTGATGGCAGACATTGTTGCTCGAACATTTGTGCGAACAAGAACAAATGCATCTGCGCACAAAATTTTGTTCGATGTGCGAACAAGCAAAAGGCTCATGTATACCGCAAATAATATAAATTTAAGAAAAAACTGTTTATTAGTAGCGGTTCACACACAGCAATTTTTCTTACCGCAATTCTGACTTCGTAGACAAGAGCGGTAAAGAGAATGTAAAAGAAGTATTCCCTTCTCCTCTTGCTGTGTGTGAACCCTGATTTAGTTTTTTTGCCTAAAAGAAATATAAAAAAATACATTTCTGAGGAACATTAATGTTAAAGCAAACAAATTTGGTCGAGGGCATATCGTCAAATAGTTTTCAAAGGAAGTAAAGAAATTATTTTCGATTCGAAGTTTATCTCGATCTCGAGTGTGAGAATTACCCCAAGATATTTCAGATTTTCGCAAAAAAACTGTTTAGAAAAAAAAAAAAAAAAAATTATGAATTATGATTATGAACATCTTGCCAACAAACGGATGCTTATATTTATTCAGTGTTGTAAAACAAATTTGTTTAAGTTTTCAACAACACTGAAGAAGCATCTCGATTCGTTTGCTATGGAGTTATTTCATTAGAAAAACAAGCGTGAATGTTATATTCGGCCCTGCCGAATCTATATACCCACCATCAAATTTTACGTTATATGGGAGGTGGGCGGTAAAGTGGGTGGACCACGCCCATTTTTTGTTTCCGAGTTTACATTGGTTCTTGTGCTATTTGAACACAATTTCACCTTAAATGGGAGGTGGGCGGTAAAGTGGGCGGACCACGCCCATTTTTGGTTTCCGAGTTTATATCGACCCCCGAACTATACGTACAAAATTTCGTTGTCGCTTTTGTTGAAGAAATATCAACAGAAAAGTATGAAACGGACACCCTGTATTTCTAGTTTTTAGCCCATAACTTTTTTGTTTATTAACCGATTTTGCCCATTTTACCAAACAAACCTTTTATAAGATAAATATGTGTGCCAAATTTCGTCCCCCTACGTTGCCCCGTTCGAGCCCAATCCTGCTTTCAACAGACAGACAGACGGACGGACATAGCTAGATCGACTCAGAATCTAACCAGGACCCAGAAAATATATACTTTGTGGGGTCTTAGATGATTCCTTCGACATGTTAAACACGGAATGACAAAATCAATATACCCCCTATCTTTTTGATGGTGGGTGTAATAATACTATCGAAATTATTTTCGATTCGAAGTTTATCTCGATCACGAGTGTGAGAATTACCCCAAGATATTTCAGATTTTCGCAAAAAAACTGTTTAGAAAAAAAAAATAGTAACAAAAATAATATGTTAAGTTTATGATTAAATAATAATAGAAATACATATACATACCAGTGTTGGGGGGTAATCATTACTTTAGGTAATCTATTACATGCACAATTACAATTAACCGGTAATTTGTAATTGGAATTTTCCATTAAAATTACAGGTTAATTGTAATTGAAAATTTTAAATTACAATTACATGTAATTGAAAAGTTCTAATTACAATTACAAGTAATTGTAATTGAAAATTCCAATTACTAAATAACTTCGAAATGTATAAGTTTTTTAAAAAATAATGATTATATGACGTTAGAAATATACAAAATTACCGGAAACAATAATTGTATGTTGATTTTTTTTAATAACATTTCGATAAAATTTAATTTTAAAGGATTTGAAAGTGTAATTAATTACAATTATTTCATTACATTGTACATTGTAATTGTAATTGGAAATTTTCAATTAAAATTACTGTAATTGTAATTGAAAAAATATCAATTACAATTGCTTGTATTTGCAATTGAAAATATTCAATTACAATTACATGTAAAGTAATTTAATTGAAAATGTAATCATTAACCCCCAACCCTGATACATACATAGATCGATCCTAAGCAAATCTACTTAGGATACCGCAAGAATCTATATATTTAATTTGCTATTTTCCAGATGACATAAAAAATAAAATTCATATTACTTTTTTTTTTCTTTCGATTTAGGAAAGCAAAAGTGACATAAAGTTGTTCAAATGTATATATTTTTTCTAAGACTCTATAGGCGTTACGAATAGAATGAAAAAGTTACATATAACATCATTCACAAATAGTGATGAAGGATATAATGATAATTTCAATTTTCTGCTAGATGTACCACATCTTCTACTTTAAAACAAAAAGAAAATAAATTTGTAGATGTAACTGTAACATGTGTGTTAAATTAATTACTTAATATATATATTATCATTATATAGTCGGTTGTAAGTAGAAAACAAGTATAGTTTTTGTTTTTGTTTACATGTTAGTGGCCCGCAACAAAATGTCAACATAATTAATATTTAATTTTATATTACTACTTTAGTTTATATTTAAACTCTTTTAAAAAATATATAAAGATTCTTATTATGAGTTCATATATAAAAATGATAACATTGTAATTCCAAGAAGATAGCTAGACGAGATATTCTTGTTATAAGCACAAAACAAAATTATAATGTAGATGTAACTGTAAGATTTGTGGTAAATTAATCACGTAGAAAATTACTACATGTAAATGGGTGTCACAATCACAAGACAGGCGATTTCTGTCGCCGGTACATGTTTTTATAATAAAAACTTTAAAAAAATTCAAGGACATGTGAAATCCAATATGGCAATTAAAAACTAATTATTATTTTGAATCTAGAAAAATTATAAAATAATTTTATAATTTTAAAGTACTCTTTTTTAAGGAACCACACTTAAATTTTGCAATTTACGTAGTTTTAAGGTAAATTTATTAATTTCATCAGCTTATTAAAACTTAAAAATAGACTTTTAAACACATACATGTGTGAATATATGTATATGATTATATATGTATATTTAGAGTGGTTATATTATGGAGTTCAGTTAGAGATTTTAGTGATCAGTATAAGAACTCTTATAGGAAATGATAAAAAACTTTTTGATGCAGTTTATTAAATTCATCACCTTAAATAAAATATACTATAATGAAATTAAAATAGACTTCTCCATCTTACCGACCATACTTTCACATTTGTAAATCTTCATTTTTTTCAAACTACGAAAATTTGAAAACGAAGAAAAAAAATAAAAAATCATAGCAAGCATTGCTTTAAAAATAAACAACAATAATAATTCCATATTTATATACTTTTGTATGCTCCCAACTTTCGAAGCATATATATTCGAGAAATTAACGAAAATTAAATAAAAAGTGATTGTTCGTAGCATCGCAACTTACTAGATAATTTCTCGTTAGTTAAGGTTCGAGAAATTTTCGAGAATTCTTAAAATATCGGATTACTGCAATATTATTTTTTTTCGATAAAATTTCGAAAGTAAATGATTCGAGAAATTATCTTTTCTTCTCAATTTCTCGATATTTTGTTACTTAAAAAAATATGCACATTCTTGTTTGTACATGTCACTCTTTAGTCACAGTTTATATTGATCGGTTGTAAATTAGACTAAGGTTTAAGATTTAATTTGAACTTTAAAACCCCTTTCTGAAAAATAATAAAAATGGTAAGTAACATTGCTACATGTCTAAAGACATTCGCAAAATAACATATTTATCTAATTACATTTTTTTTTTGCAGATTAATTCAGTACACTTTGACCTAAAATATATGGATTTGGGTAAAAGAAAACTAATATTATTGAGACTTCCTCTGGGACCATCGACATGTATTACTATGTTCTAATTGTATTAGAAAGTTAACAAATATTCAAAAATGTATTTTTGAATATTTTTTGTATTAAGTTTAAAATAAAAAAATTGCTTTAAAAATTAAGTCAGCTTTTAATTTAAATGGGAAACAAATTGAAACAGAATAGAACTATTGCCAACGATTCGTTAGTAATATCGATATAGAACAATTTTTGATATCGAAACGAATATTTTCCAGTTTCGTTAATGATATTACTTATTATTCGATATAGATATCATAAACGAACCTTCACTAGTTCATTCTCGAAACGCCTTCGATAGTCGTTTTTTGTGGTCAAGCGAGCTTTATATACATGTTTGTTTGTGTATTTATATTCTTAAAAAACCGAAATTTTATAAAAATATTTATGACCGATCTGTAGCTTAAACATGAGCTTAAAAAATCAAAAATGCGTTTTGTCCGATATCTCAGTTATTATTGAACCGATTTATTTCAGTTTTTCAGAACAAAAATTCAGAAAAAAATGTCCGAGACTTCTTTGTAAAAACGATGTCTCTAGTATATACAGAGGCTTCAGAAACTGGAAAACCGGTTCTAAAAACCGGTTTTTTTAACATATCTCCGCATTGTATGAACCGATCTTGCTGAATTTCAATAGCAAAATTCTCGAAAGGATTTCCAATCGTTTGATATATATATTATATTTGCCAGTTATCGGTGGGCTTTATAAACGCCATTTCAACTGACACACGGACGGGCGGACATGATCCTATCATCATTATTTCTTACAAGGATCCCGAAAATATAAACTTTTTTGCTCTCCGACGAAAATTGTGGAAATTACAAACGGAATGACAAACTTTACAAGTATGGTGAAGGGTATAAAAATGGAAATGTTATAGAGTGACTTAGCCAATAATAAGACTCGTTGCTTTGATCTTTCATTCTATATGATATACTACTAGCAATACGGACATAATCGAGCACATAGTAATGTTGGGTGTTTGGTCCTGCTTTTAGTTTTAAAATCATCTTCATAACTTATATCACCGCACAGAAAAAATTATGGCTAACATTTTTCTTAACAAATCATTTGGATTTAAATTCAATAAAAAATATTATTTGGTTTTAATATTTTATTTTATTGGTTGTAAATATTTTTCAACTCACTAGTTATTTGAATGTGAGAGTTAAACGTTAATTTCATATCAAAAAGTACACCCAAATCTGTGAAACTATTAACTGTACTTAACTCAACTCCCCCAAGATTATAAGCAAATACATTAGGAGTACGCCTATAATAAACCATGTGTTTGCATTTTTTGAGGTTTAATTCCATTAAGTTTTCGTCACACCATTTGAAAAAACAATTTAAATCATTTTGGAATAGTTTTTGATCATTAATATTAGTAATTGTTTTAAATATTTTAACATCATCTACATACATCAAAATTTTGCAGTGAATATTTAGAGGAAGATCATTAATAAAAAGTAGGAATAGGATCGGACCAAGGTGATTACCTTGTGGAACACCAGATATAGCATTTATATATTCGGATTTACAGTTATTATATAAAACGCACTGTTTTCTTTGTTTTAAATAGGAGTAGATCCATTTTAGAAGAATTTCGCTGAAGCCGATAGCTTTAAGTTTCATTATTAGTACTTCATGGTTAACTTTATCAAATGCCTTACTAAAATCAGTATATACTACATCCGTCGGATTACCGTTGCAGAAACCAGCATTTATATAGGATGATAGTTCCATCAGGTTAGTACATGTCGAGCGACCTTTACAAAAAACAATGCTGATAAGGCGATATTATGGATAAGAAATTGCGGGATAACATATCTGTCACCATTTTCTCAAACAATTTTGGTATTGCGTTAAGTTTAGCTATACCTCTATAATTGGTTACTTCAGATCTTCCTCACATTCAAATAACTGCTAACAAAGCAAGTGGCGTACTTTGCTTTGTTAAGCGCTGGGCAAAAGAATTCAAAGATCCTTATGTCACTAAACGTCTGTATACATCCTTAGTAAGGCCAATTTTGGAATATGCATCCGTTATCTGGGATCCTTGCTACAACATTTATATAAATAAATTGGAATCTGTTCAAAAACAATTTTTGTTGTTTTGTCTTCGTGGATTAAACTGGAAGGCGAATATTCGGACACCGTACCGAAGTCGACTTGCTCTAATCAGGCTGCCAACGCTGAAAAGTAGAAGAACGGTTTCTAATATATCATTTATAATAGACCTTCTTCAAGGAAAAATTGACTCAGAATTTCTTCTGGGTAAAATTTCCATTAGTGTTCCTAATCGGATGTTGAGATCCTACCATCCGTTAACCATTCCATTCCATAGATCCAATTTTGCTAACCTTAATTCGTTTTATAAAATATGTTCGGAAGTTAATTCGTTATACAATTATGTTGACTTTTCAGACTCACCTTATAATATAAAAATGAAGCTTCTTAGTTTTTTGAACTCCAACAATTTCTAGTATAAGTATCTTTTGTATAAGTATTCTAACTTTTGTGGTAGTAACTATTTTTCTTTATAAAAATTCAAAATTGTAAACTTTTCCCAGCTGATTGTAATATATGTAGCTGAAGTAAATAAATAAATAAATATATATATATAAAAAGAAAAAATCTTTTTTTTTTAACAAATTCAGTAAAAACTACAGAAAAAATTATGGGTTTTTTTTTTTAACAAATAAAGATTTAAATTTTATTAATAAATTATTTGATTTTAATAATTTATATTATTGGTCGTAAATATTTTGAAAACTAAATGAAATTAATAACATTTTAGAAAAATTTTGGCAACAAATAAATTAAAAAAATATATTTATTAAAATTATTTCTATACAACTTTTTGTGGACATTCAGAGGTAAGCTATGTACTATATATTAATTGGTTGAAAGTTATTTAATTCCACATATAATATTATTATTTTCTAGGGTTTCTAATCAGAATTTTGGCAGTTAAAGGAGTTTCTAAAAATTGGTAAGACGAAGTGCGTCCTATGATTATTGCATTAAAGTTCCTCACGTTTGAATAAATTTGTAAGCCAATAGTTCTGCGAAACGCGGCCTTACACTATATTTTCTATTTAACAAGGTAGATAACAGTTATTCAGTTATTTAAATACAATAAATGGTTTGCAGTATTTCGCTAATATTTTCAACACAATACACAGTTTGTCGGACCCACACCGTAAAGAACAGCATTCGGCTGGGAATGAATTTCTTACTTAAAGTAGTTTTTTAATTTAATAAAATCTGTTATTATTTTGAATTACGTACATGAATTATTGTAATTTAAAAAAAAAAAAAAAAAATTTGCTTCAATAAAATTGCTTGGATATTTTTTTAAATCCAAACAATATTTTTTCAAATCCTAATAATTTAATTGTTTTAAATTTTTTTTATATTTTTAAATATTATATTTTATAAATAGTATATTTTTTAATAAAGAAACTTTTAAAAGTAATAATAAAATATTTTGGAAAATTATTCCACTTTCGTGTCCACTTTCTTAATGAAAACTCTTTTCAATAAACTAGTTTAAAATGTTAAGAAAACAATTCAAAGGACACTTTAATTAAGAACCAATAACTTCGACCAGATATCTAAAAAATTATGCAACATTTTAAAGTCTCTATAAATATTGAATATACATACAAAGCATATTACATTCTGTTATAATTTTACACTTGCGTTGAACACTTACATTATATTTTATTTATCATTATAAATTTAATGGTTTTTATAAAAATAAGCTAAAAAAAAAACCAAATATATTTACATTTTACAACTATCCACGCGTTCAGCTGCCAATCATAACAGAAATTGTTGTAATTTAATGTTTTGTAGTGACATTATACGATTTATGCCGCCCTTATTATTAAAGTAGTTCCGCGATCCTCTATAGTTAAACGTAGAAACATTTATTTCTGTTCAATTTTTTATTTTTTCATTTTTAATTTAATCTAAATGAGTCTTGTTAAAAAACAATTTTATCATAAGGAAAAAATGAACGTAAGTATTTTATGAGAGACAGTGGGATAGAGAATCAATTATTTTCAATTGGCTTAGACAATTTTTTTTTAATATTTTTTCAGAAAATTTTAATATGCATATTTTAGAAAGGTTTTGAATGCTACTGTGTAAAATACTTTTTTAAACTTAATACTTACTCATTATTATTTTTGCTATAGTTGTGTAAAATTATATGCTTATTGGACAAGTAGATTAAATTACATAATATTTTGAATCTGCGCCACTGTGGCAAGCGTAACGTATACATGCAAATTGGGCATGACTTGACGAACTTATTTATTATGTTGCTTGGATGAATGGCTGGAGTGATGTATGCCAAAGAATACTTGTTGCATATCTCAAGGAATTTTTTTATTTTTGTTTAAAAGCGGTATATTTTAAGCCTTTAATAATAATAGTGAAACTAAAATGAAAAACTAAACAATAATTCTTAAGAATAATTATTTTAATAACAGTCACAAAGTTGCCACCTCGTTGTCCTTTAATTATGACAGAAAAAAAAAAACAGGTAATTATAGACTGTTGCCAAAATACTAAATCTATAAAATGTATTTAATGCCACAAGCAACAAATATGGAAATTTTAGAATAGCTATACAAAAATATATTTCATAAATTCTAAATATGCCAAAGAAATAATTTTAATAAAATTTAAACTTGAGTAACATCTCTTAAAATATCCATAAAATAAATTTAAATTTAAAATATTGTTCAAATAGCTTGTGGTTGCAATTGTGTTTCCAATTTTCATATTTATGTTTTTAAAAATACTACTTTTCTTGCATATTTAAATAAATCAAGTGTAAATTTGATAATAATTAACCAGAAACGAAAATTGCATATCACAATAGTTTTTTATTTAACCTTGAAAAAAAGAAAAAAAGATTGAAACCTTTCAGCCAACAACAATAAAATTTTGCTGTCATACTAAAAGTATTTTTTGTCGGCATTTTCTACTTAAAAAACAATTCATAAATAGTGGTTAAAAATATATACAATTAATCTTAAAGAATAATTGTTATTTCTTTAGATTTTTAACAAATCATAATTTAAAATCAAAGCAATTCAAACAACCATACAGGTCTTAAGAAAACCAACTCTTTTTTTTTCTTGGAAATTCTAAATGAAAAAAAAGAAAAAGTATGTAACGCTGAAAATCAATGCGACAATCAGTTTTTATCATTTGAAATTTTATGACATTTTAACCATAAATCATAATAACAAGCGTAAAATAATGTTTTTCTTTCTTTTGATATTCTTACTTTAAACATTGCAAAAGAGAGAACGAAGATTTTAAAGAATTATTAAACAGTAGCATTTGTCAATGAATTTTTCTTGAAAATATTTGTTGACAGTTTTAAAGCGTCAATGTTCGGTGGCTTGACCAAAATGTCGCCTCTACTAAATTGATGTTTGTTTGTTGTGGTTGAGGTGATGATAGTTATCAGTCACAAAATCGCATCATAACGCATAATAACAATTCATTCAATGTTTGTTGTTGTGGGGCTTTTTTAAAGTGTTTTTTATTGGTTCAATTTATGTCTTTGTTAAAGTCATATTTTATTGCATTTTGTAAAAAATATGTGTTAGCTGTTGAGGTGAGAATCCTAAAAATGAGACATCAATCAAAGTTCAAATAAAAACAAGTAAAAAATAAAAAAGTAGATCATGCCCGACCATATGCTACCCCACAATATTATGCATGTGTATAAAAATTCGAGGAGGTATCTTGTCTAGTGATGTCAAATGATGTCCACTACCCCAACCCAAGGAATAAATTCGTTAAGTGATGGGGGCAGAATAGTTTTTTACTTTATTTTAATGCAGAAATTAAAAAAATAAAAAAATCATATGTATAATTGAATTTTATGTAATAAATAAATATTCAATTAAAAATTCCGACCCAAAAAAATTTTTGAAATACATTAACACTAGAGAATCTATATGAACATTGAAAGATCTACAGATAGTAAGCTTCTCGTAGCTGATTACGACGTTCCCGAACACGGAAGAAAATCTTTTGATCAATTCCAAAAACTATGAAAGTTATTACAGAAATTGCCCAAATATAAATTGAAAATATAAAAATTTGATGGATGAAATATCTTTCATAGAGGAAAGGAAAATAAATTAGTAACACAAAAAATATTACTTCTTTTTCAAGATAATTTTCGAATGCTCCCCCTTCTATCCTACGATATTTTGAAAAGTCAATTTTTTTTTGTTACATATTTAGTAGAAGCTTTAATTATAAAAACCAATTCCGACCTGTTCGCTTTACGTTGCTATAATGCATTGATCTCTATTATACAACAAATTTTATCTCCCTCTTTTATTCTCGATCATTGCTATAATTCCAAAATAACAACTTGTTCCAGTTATTCAATATATCATATCCCCGTTAGATTTATTCACAGATCAGTTTTTGTAGTTCAGATATTTAGCGAATATTTAGCCTCTAGTTTTGTTTTGGTCTATTTCTAACGCCTCGTTTTTTTCGTTCTCATCAGTAATATAAAGATCTCGAAAATTATTTTCGTGGATTCCTGGATCAGCGCAAATCAAATTGAAAACATTATCAAACAGAAAGTGAGAAATAATTTTCCAATTAAGACAACTCCCGTAGGATTGAAGATGTATCTTCGAATTCCAATTTAACACAGCGTGCGACCCAAAAAATTAAATGTAAAAAATTATGCAATTTCGGAATGGCTAGTCCGATTTCAATGAATTTTTACATTGTGAAAGTAGTTTTTTAGCTGTAAGTTTAAGTTCTGAGCTGCGTTCGGTTTAAAAGATTTTTATATGAGAGGTTTTTTTTTAACGATTTTATTAACTTTATTAAAATAAATTGCAAAATTGTGCAAAGAAAAAATTTTGAAAAACAAGTACGAAATCAAAAGTAACAAGCATTTAAATTTAAACTTTGAAAAAAAGTAGATTTTTTTCCCTTTTTGTTGCCAAAAAGTTCTCTCATTCTTTTTCTGATATATTAAAATTTTCTTAAATAATACTTTATTATATTTTTCTGAAAGACAACTAAATAAAAAATATTCTGAAGGAAGACAAATTTTATGAAATTTATTCCTGCTAGAAAAAAGATTTCCAAACTTGACATAATTTTTGCATAAATTGCAAGCTTGAATAAGAAAATTTTAATATTTTTTATGCAACTCAATATGCTTTTAATTTTTTGGAAATAGAAATTTTTGTTCCCCGATATCGGTTGAAAAGAAATGAAAATAAAAACATTTTTCAAAGTTTTGGAAACTGCAGAATTTCTATTGATATATGGGCAATTATCAAAAATTTTTGATTTCGCCATTCAAAAAAATTTAAATTTTTTTAATGGCACATTAAAATTCTTTTGTATACATATAAAGTGACTCAAATGCATGTAGAATCAGTTCGCGTTAATCATTTCATGTGAGGGGCGCGAAAGTTATGGTAGTTTAAAGTTGAACATATAAAAATTTTTACAAACTAGAAGTTTATGTACAATTCTGGTCAAAATTACACATAATATCAAAACCTACTGAATTATTCAAATAAAATTTATGATATTTTCAATGTTTGATGGTATTAGTGCAGCATATTTTAGGGTTTCCTAGTAAAATTTAAAAAATTTTCTTTTCAATAAAAATCGCGGTTTTTAAAAATTTTGTGAAAAATTTGGATCGAATCTAAGTCATTTCTCCATATAATGATTGAAAATATATTTTGTTAGAGTTTATTACATAGAAACGCTTTTTAATATTGTGATCCTTTCTTAACATAAGTAAATATTTTTTGGTCCATAAAATGTTTATCTCTCAAAATGTTTTTGATGCGCCTCCGAATTTTCATTAAGCATAACAAACACCTTTCTAATTATGTCAATTATAGTCAATTTCATGCTGTCCTTACGATGTGCCTTAGCGAAATGTGTTTTGACAAAAGTGACCCGTTTTCAACTATCAACGACATTTTACTTAAATTTATGATCTCAATCAATTATATTTATCGCCACTCTTATATCAACATATCTAATATTTGTTGAAATTGCAATTTTCTTATAAAAATACAAAAACAAAAAGTACAATTTTTGCATAATTTTCAAAAAGTTCATAAAATTCCTGCGTTAAATTTATTTTTAATGCTCCTCCAATTTTGTTATGTGAAATGACAAAAAACTAAGTTCACGCAGTAATCCAAGCAATTTCATAATTAAATGTGAATGTGCCTTGCGAAAAACTGACTTTTTTAAAAATATTCGGTCTTGTTTTCCAAACTTTGAGACTATCTACTACGTTGACTATTTCGGGCACATCAACAGGATATAGCGCAAAATATACACAACTACAACAAGTATCAATCCTTATCACAAATTTTGTATTCGGTTGAAAAATTAAAAAAACCAAAAAATTTCGTCATCAAAACTTTACTACCCTGTATTTAGTTGTTAAAAGTCTGCACAACAACAAAGATGGTGCAGAATTTATGTACAAAGTCCGGTTAGTTTACTTATGATAGAGTAAGATCAAAAAGTATAAATGCGCGAACAAAAATTGTAGAAGAATGGTAAAAACGTATGTAGTTTTTTATCAGTTTTTCTATATTCTTGAACTTTGAACAACAATCATGGTTAGAAAAAGAAACCTATTGTGCTAAAATTTTACACTGTATTAGTTTCAAGTCTTGTGAGATCAGATCTGTAACTAGTTTGTTTAAAATATCATTACCACAAAAGTTATTAAGGATTTAAGTCAGTTTCAACCAGGTTAAAAATTTTTGATAATTGCCCATATATATCGTCCATTCCATGAGAGATTTATAAAAAATGCCAATTTTTTTACGGAGGGTCATGCGATTTTGTTCATATTTGGTACGCATATAATCTATGGAGTCATTTAAATATCTCCATTTTTTTTTTTTTAATTTTGAAAAATTCGCGAATTTATTCGCTATTTTGATTTTTCGAAAAGTCAAATAAATCGCAAAAGTGTCTAACTTTAAACACCAATATCTCTAAAAGTTGTTAGCGGATTTTAATGATTTAAATTGCATATTTAAGAAGAATATGTCCACTATAAATGTAGCAATTTAAAAATAATATTATAATTTAAAAATGCATTCATAATGCAAATAAACTTTTTTCTTCTTCTGATATAAAAAACATCTATGTGATGGAGGCTATAAAATTGATGACATTCCACATGAATAAATTTAATCGTGTACATATTTAGTTTAAGGAACATTATTATCGATTCTAAATAATACCTTACCTCCTCTTTTTATACCAATTTCACTTTCAATACCAATCTCACAATTATTGGAAATTCAATTCTATTAAACATATAAAAATTTTATTCACTTTAACAAAAAGCAATTTTAATTAAAAATTAAGAAACCGAATTTTATTATCTCAATGAAACAGGATTATGGCAACAAAAAAGTAATTACCTTGAAAAAACTAACAAACATTATAAGTTAACGAGTAAATTCGTTGATGGCCAAAAAAATGAGGCTACAAAATAAAAACAAAATTAAACCAACATATAAGTTTATAAATACCAAAGATATGGATGGCTAAGATGAAGCAACAAAATAAAAAATATAATAATAAATTTATTTGTTTAAGACAAGTTAAAGAAATTTCAAAAATTGCAAAATGTGTTCATTAAAAGTTAAAAGGAGAAATTTAAAAACAAAAAAATAAAAACTGAAATGGTATTAATATTAAAGAAATTATTAAGGGCGGTAAATAAAGATCTGAACTAAAGGAAAACGCTCACAATATTAATAAAACCAGACAATTATTTTATCAAATTTTTTAGGAAATATATTTATGAAAAGTAAAGTGGCTCATTGTTTAAGAAAAAGGAAAAGTAAATAATTAAAATTTTTCTTTATATGTATTTCCAGACCAAAATTATAAGAAAAGTTGGACAAGTTTTGTTAAAGTAGAAAAAAAAAAAAAAAAAAAACTGACACAGATGTTAAATATTTTTCTTTTTTTGTTATTAAAAGGATTACATGAAATGTCATAAATTTATTTGTGCTCATTACATTTTTAACACAACAAGCGTTAAATGACTTCTCAATGGGTGGCTGCTGCTATTCAAATAATTACAATAGAAATTTAGGACGGTTACGTGGCCTTTAACCATGCCAAAAATTTAACACTTGAATTTTTCATAAGATTTTTGCAATAAAACTCTAACCAGCTTGACTTCTACTAAATATCTATTACTTTTAAAACACTCTGATGTTTTAGTTTTACACTAAATGTTACTGTCTTCTTTTTCATA
Source organism: Protophormia terraenovae (assembly GCA_951394005.1). Classification (NCBI taxonomy): domain Eukaryota; kingdom Metazoa; phylum Arthropoda; class Insecta; order Diptera; family Calliphoridae; genus Protophormia; species Protophormia terraenovae. Next base: position 104,544,692 of record OX596076.1, on the reverse strand, counting down.
CATTAACGTACAAATAAGTTTTAAATGAAATTCAAATTTTTATTGAATGACTTATGCCAGCAGGAATTTATTTTGGTATGTTCATTTTTCAAACGTGCTGTGAGCTAGGGCACATTAGAATATTTGCTGTAAGGACACTTGCAGTGTTTCTTAAAGGGATATCCCGGAATTTGTTAATGTTACTCTTCGAAATTTTGTTAAAAAATAGTTGAACTATTAAGTAGATTTTTAAAGATCTGTTAACGACATTCTGCCTCCTAAAGTTAACACCTAAAGGTTTTTGTAATATTTCTTAGTTAGAATCTATGTATATACAGTAGAATTTTTGGAAAATTATCACCAAGTGGGGATTCTGTATTGAAGGTTGGGATTTTATGAAGGTTATATGGAATTCTGTGGATTATCTTTGATGAAATTTAATAAAATAAACCAAGGCCAGTTGGGACTTGCCTATAATTTTCGAAACAAATAATTATATTAAATGGGAAAAATTGCATTTAAATCGAAACAATATAATTATGAAATGTACATTTGAACACGAAGGACATTTTTTAATTTTCACTAGGTACAGGTTTAAAACCAATGTAAAAAAAATTTTGAAGCGTAAAAATATTGATTGATTCGAAAATTATAGGCAGATAGAATTTTTATATTTGAATAGGATTTTTTTTTTTATTTATTTGGCTCTTAGGGCAGACATATGTAAGTAAATCTAATTCCATAAAAATGTGGAACATATTCTATATTCAGATAGTTATTTAGTACAGAGTTGGTTCGCTCTGAGAACTATTCTACTTTTAACAAGCAGACGGACCTTCGTATTGTTGTATCATTGTACATTAGAGTGTCCCGTTACGGGTCTTGGACATTTATCCAATAAATAGTATTGAGTTTTGTCTTGAAATGGGTATCAAAATTTATGAACAAAATGTTTCAAAAAATTGTCTCAAAAATGTTGGTCCATAAAGCGTTATTTTAGTACATCGATATTCTTTCTCGAAAAATGGATAAAAAATGTATAATTTTGTCCCCTTTACGGCAGTGATGTGCACACACACTGCTATAAATTTGCGCTAGTATGTGTGAAGCAGCAAAAAACTTGCTTCGATATTAATGAGAGAGCAGCAGTCGAACAAAGTAGTTTATAGTGTACGTGTGAAGCAAAATTGCGTAAGCAGCATTTGTGGTCTAACCTCGCGAGTCAGGAAATTTGCAAATTGCGCATCTCTGCTTTACGGCTAAAATACTAAAAAACTAAAATACTTTTGTACTGAGACTTACGTGCTTACCTTTAATTTATTTTATTTTGGGTCAGTTAGTCGTTTTGGACATCCAGTTTCAGATAAATACTCCACAGAATGACACTTGAAATATTTGTCCTTTATATTTTTTTATTATAAAATCTTTAATTCCTATAATTATTCTAATTTTTTTGAAGGATATACCTTGTCAATTAGAATCCACTATAAAATTAACGGAAATCCTAAGTATTTATTTTGTAAGAGAACGTATTTTTGAAGTATTCTTTATTTTTACACTAATTTTCTAAAGAAAAAAATTAGAACTAAATAATTCTTATTCAAGAGTATTAGACCTATGATTTAAATGTAAGCAATACCAACGATAAGGATGCATCTTAAACCTGTATGTTCCTATAATTGACTTTCTGCCTATTTAAAGTAACTACACCTTTTGTAGATTCTAGCACATTGTGAGATTTTGATCTCTCCACAAACATTTTAGGGGCTAGCGAAGACCTTTTACTTAAAAACTAAATTTATTTTTTATGTAAAAGTCAATAGTAGAAATTTTAATATTATTACACTCAAAGAAAAATTGAACACAAACTTCTTGATAACGATAACATTCAGTGTAAGTATACCCCGTATGTGTTCAAATTAAATACTTTGTATTAAAATCTTTAACAAAAACTAATATCAATTAGTATTAAGTTGACACCATTTCAGTATCGATTTATTAAATCACATTCAGGTATGTGATGGGAATCGATTTTGAAACGATTTGAAGTCGAAAGAAATGTGATGAATTTATTATTTCTTGTTTTGAATTAAATACCGTAAATTATCAATGTGACCACATCTCACAATGGTTCCAAAATGCTTTTAGAAATAATTCTTTAACTTTTGAACTGTTGGAGATATCTCAATCAAATTTCACATGGTCAGAGCTGAGGAGTTTTCGAGTCGAAATTCTGCGACTAAATTACATTTCACTAACTTTTTTATAAATTATCAATCTCCATATTCTAGAATTTTCTTAGGTACCAAATACTTGCATAAAAAGTTTATACTTTTGCTTAAAATTTAATAGAAACTTGGCCTCCTCTAGTCAAATTAAAAAAATACGTGGAGTAGATGGATTTCGGCGTGCTAAACTCGAATATGTTTTCAGTTTTCTCCCATCAAGTCGAGATTTTTTTTATGGGTGTGTCTAATATTGCGCCCTAAATAAGCCGATTACTCGAATATATTTCACTATAACTCGAGAACAGTATGCACGATTTATACCAAAATATGTGGAATCAAAATGGCTTTAAGTCGTTCTACTAAGAAATTTTTATCCGCTCCATAGTTTTGGAGATATTTCGAAATAAGTGTCCGAAAAAATGTTTTCTTGCTAATAAAAGATTTCTTTTTTTTTAACTAAAACTTCTTTTTAAAAGTGAAAACATCAAAAATGTTTGACTTTATCATCTTTATCACAAAGCTGGCAAAACTACGAGTCACGTATCATAAAAATTGATGCACAAATCATGATTGGTTAGTGGATTGGTTTGGATAGTGGAAAAAAAAAACTTTTTTCGCCAAAAAAAGGTGGATTAGATGGAATTTAACGTGCTTAATAAGAATCAGCTCTTACTTTTCTTCTATCAAGTATCGATTTTTTTTTTATGGGCATGACTACTATAACCCTGCCTTTAGGTAGTCACACTTGTATAACTCGAGAACGGTTTGTTCTATTACGATAAATTAAACTCCAATATATAGCGACTTAAATTGTTTTTAAGCTGAATTTACATAATTTTTTTGTTCAGTTTATATTTCCGTAGCTACTTGGTAAGTAGTAGCAAAAAAAAAAAAAAAAAATTGAGCAAATAAAATGACATACCTTGAAGACAATTTTCGTATGCATCTTTTGGTGAATCGTTTATCAAAATCGAGTAATGGGTTCTGGAGTTATAGTCTAAATTTGACAAACCATTCTCGAATTTTATAGTATGACCGCTGAATAAGGTGATGATATTAATCATGCCCATAAAAAAAAAATCAGTACGTGATAGAAAAAAGGTGAATGCTGATTCTTGTTTAACCCGTCAAAATCATCTATTTTTGTTTCAAGAAAAAATAAAAACTATTTTTTTTGCCCACCACTGTATTTCTACTCAATTGTATGTAAACATGGGAATTTTTACTTAACTTAAGATACATGCTTTATTTTATTCGCAGCATTATTAGCTTTAAGATAAAGATGATAAACTGAATCAGTTTTGATGTTTTCATCTATCAAAAAAAATTTAAGAAACAAAAAAATCTAAAATTTTACATGAACAAGATACGCCCATAAAAAAAAATCTACACGTGATGGAAAAAAACTGAAAGGAGATTCGTGTCCAACTATTCGTCTTTGGGGGAGGATTTCTTTGTCGATCAGTGTTATTTAAACTTGCTTTTTGCATGTATGAACAAATTGTCTTAAGTAGCATACATTTTTGCCATTATGTCTAACTTTCGTCTTAACTGGATCGATCTTTACAATATGTAGCACAATATTAAAAAATAAAGTAAGCATTTAAAATAATTCAAAGTCCCTTATAGTTCAAAAAGTTTGACAGCCTTAGTTTGAAAATATTTATTTTTTAGTCCATTTTTCAGAATACATATTTAATGGCTGTAGGAATTTTCGATTATGATAAAAAAGAAGATTGTATTTTAAAACGGCACTTCAAAGCGAAATATTTTTAGGCTATCAAAAACTCAATAAAATTGCTGGAGATATTTTATCTTTAGATTGTTATTACTTTTTACAAGAATTGAATTTTCGCATAATATTTTTAACTATAAGGACTCTTATTTGGGTACTTTTTCCTATTTAAAAATTGGATTGGATACAAAAATAATATTAAAAAAAAAAAAAAAATGTGGGCTTATTCCTGCATCTTCATGAATACCCAGATATTCAACCTTTATATTAATGATATGAAAATTTCAGTCAAATATGAAACGAGAGTAATAATAATTCATGAAATGAGTAGTTTTCTAATATATTCCCTTTGTTGTCAAATAATTTAATTTCGATTGTTTCATGAATTTAAAAGTTTGACTTGATAAATAGTGGAATAATTTATGTGAACTGTAGGGCTAAATCTGATTTGATATTACATATAAATCTATACAATATATTAATAATTATATACAAAATATATTTCACTATGGTTACTTAACATGAATATTGGCTCTCCAATATAAGAGATAATAGTTACGCAAAATAGAAATAATAATTCTTTATTTTTAATCCAAATATAAATAATAAAGAAAACATTTCATACAATTTCAACCAGAAATATAATATCAGTTAATCTTGGAAAAATAATAAAAGTCTTTTATTTAATTGAAATCTTTGAAATCTCCTACTTTTGATTTAATTTATTGAATAATAAACACTTTATTAGGTGTTAAACTTTAGGAGGCTGTTTCCCATTAGTTAATCTTTAGAAATTCTCTAATGACTTGTCTTGTTTTTATTATTTTACTACATCATATAATAATAAAAAAAAACTTCAAGGATTTCCTTCCAATTCTATTGTGCAAAATTCTTCCTTTTTTGCAATATTATCTATTCGTTACTTTTATTTGTTCGGAACTATTGGCAGCAGGATTTCATTGTCCTGCTGACTTCATCATTCAATAAATATTTGAATTTTATTTGAAGGCAATTTAGTTTTTAAAATAAGAAATTTTATTTCAACTAACAGCACGTTTTCTTTGTGAGTAGAGAAAAATAGTTAAAGCAAGAATAGTTCAAGTGTTAGATAGTTTTCTCTGGTCAATGAGCATGTAACCTTAAATAAAATTTGCCTTTTGTTTAGCAGAAGAACAAATGACATTATGCACCCATGGAGTGGTGATTTAATGCTTATTTAAAACAATGCATTAGCAACATTGCTATGGCCTTAGTGTATTGGTATTTTAACATCTGGTTATTAGGAAAAGGTCTAAGATATGGAATATTTTGAATAAATTATTTCCTTAATTTTAAGTATTTGATTTTTAAATTGCTTTAATTTCCTTAAAAACAACTTTATTTTTGCGGTATTCAAATCCAATTTGTTATCTTAATTAAGAAAACAATTACTGTCGGCCAAATAATTTTTAAGTCCTTGTAATAATGTTCTTTTATTTATTTTTTATTTTTTTCTTGAAACCCATTTAATTAAATGACAAAATTAAAAATATGTTTCAAGTTTTTGTTAGGTTCAACAAAATTGTTATGATATTCATTTATAAAAAATGTGTTTGATGAGAAGCTTTCTACTTAAAAACCAATTTATTTTTATGTGCTAATTATGCATAAGAACATTAAGGAACAAATGTTTTATACCCTACAGTAGGGTTTTTTGGTTCTTCTTAAAAAATTCAAAAAGATTTTAAATATACATAACTATCATATTGTAAAGAAGATAAGAATCCTATTGACTTTTTAGGAATAATCCGGAAAATATGTCTGTAGTTAATTATCCCCCCGACCAAGTGCTTTCAAAAAAAAAGAACATTTTCAATACTTCAAAAGTGGAACAAAGTGCATATTTTAAATTTTTTGGAAGTTCTTAATAATTACATCCAAAAAAGTGAAAATAAATGAGTTTTAGCGGGAAAAATGCTAATAATTTCTAAGAAAATTAAAATTTCACAAATTTTAAAGCATTTTTATTATCTCTTAATAAAGCTGAAACAGAATTATTGTTAAAAATTGTATAAACATATTTTTAAAAGAAGTAGGTACTTCTAAAGCACTGAACAAGAAGTATAAAAAAAGAACATTCTACAAATGACAATCACGGGTTAAAAAAATCCTGCAGCTCTTTCACCACTAAATACTTTCTTCCAATGACAACACAATGTTAAATTCATGACATTTTCAGCTCTTTTTTATTTTATTTATTTTTTTGCTGGGTCTCAGTGCATGCCTTCAAAATGAGCGGCAAGACAACAATAAGTACAGACACCTAACAGATTTGATCGCAAACTGTTATTTCTCAGTTTAAATACCCCATATTCTCCCTTGTACATTTCCGACTTATGGCATTTAAAACGAATATGTACTATTTGAAATAACTCTTTAATGACAAACGCTTTGATAAACATAAAACTATCACTTCTTTCAACTTCCTTACAAGAACAAGAATATTTAGTTAAAAAGAACTGTTTTGCAATTAAGCAAAAAAAAAAAAAAAAAACGAACGAACGAATGAATATTTTCACTATATAAACATTTTAACAAAATTACAAATAATGATTTTATTTCTCGCCTCTGGCTAATTTTTTAAATGCAAATATCATTTAAAAAACATAAAAGATTTAAGAAAAAACTCTAACTGACTGGTTGACTGTGTGTGCACTTGTCGCAGCAAAAGCAGAATATTTGATAAAATATGAAAAATATTCGACATATAAAAGGGAAACAACATCTTGTGTAGATTTTATAATAAATATTTCATTGATTTATGCTAATTTGTTTTATATTATAATCACATATTCTTCTTGTTTCTGAGAGAACTCACTTGTCTCTTGGTTGATTTTCATTTCGTTGTTCCATCAGAGTTTGTAACTTTGACAAGTTTGGTGTTAAATTCTACACTTGAACAAGTGAGTGTCGTCGTCTTACTGCACGTCTGTTGTTTGTTGTTTGAAAGCGTGTAAAAACTTCATTTATTAACATCACTGGTCAGACAATTAACATGCAAGTGTGACCCACAAATATGCTTTATTTGTTGCTCTTTTCCTTTTTGCACATCCTTTCCATTCCCTCAGTGCCCTTTTTATTTTGTTATTAAGATGAAATTTTTTTATTATGTATCGTTTATTAAATGTTCTTTTTAATGCATTATTTGTTTATCGTTTCCAAAAAAAAAAAAAAAAAAAAAAAAAAAAAAAAAAAAACCAAAGAAAGAAATAAGAAATTATTCAATTTGTTTATGGTCCTTAGAATAATGTGTTATTTTGTTTTTAGTGTATGGAATGGGAGGACATGCTCGCGTTTGTCATGTTTTTGTGAGAGCTTTTAACATGTAAATTGGGGCGCTACATTGCTCAAGGACATAATAATTGTTAAAAAAAAATGATTTGTGTAGGTACATGCAAATATCAAGGAAACCATTATAGTAAATTTATTTTGAGAAAAAAGAAAACATCAAGTATAATTTGTAAGTTGAATAAATAAGGTTTGGAATTTTAAAGTATGTTACTTAATTTTTTTGTCCAGAATATGTTTATTCTTAGTCAATCTTGTAAAATTGAGATATTCGAAATTGCATTGAAATTAAAATGCATTTAACTCGAAAACTATAAGAGATAAATAGTACATATAAACACGATTTGGCTTTAAAGTGATATAAAAAACTTTAAAATCGGGTAAGGAACAAACTTTTTTTAACTTTTTAAAAAAATTTTTAAATATTTGTTATTAATAAACTCAAAAATATTTCAAAAAAATCGGATGAAATTTAGATTAAACTTCACCAAAATGCATCAAAAATTAAAAATTTTAATCTTAGGAGCCCAGTATCTCTTGAATTGAAAGAGACGTTTTTAAACCCACCATCAAAAAGATGGTGGGTATATTGATTTTGTCATTCCGTGTGTAACATGTCGAAGGAATCATCTAAGACCCCACAAAGTATATATTTTCTGGGTCATAGTTAGAATCTGAGTCGATCTAGCTATGTCCGTCCGTCTGTTCGTCTGTTGAAAGCAGGATAGGGCTCGAACGGGGCAACGTAGGGGGACGAAACTTGGCACAAATATTTGTCTTATATAAGGTTTGTTTGGGATTGAAAATGGGCAAAAAAAAAAGTTATGGGCTAAAAACTAGAAACACAGAGTGTCCATTTCATACTTTTCTGGTGATATTTCTTCAACAAAACATGTACCACAACGAAATTTTGTATGTATAGTTCGGGGATCGATATAAACTCGGAAACCAAAAATGGGCGTGGTCCGCCCACTTTACCGCCCCCTTCCATATAACGTAAATTTGAAAAAATTTATGGTGGGTATATAGATTCGGCCGAGCCGAATATAATTCGAGCTTGTTTTGATTTGTAGATCTCGACCAGAATCCACTTATAAAAATCTTTCGAATTGTTTTAGATATAACGAATTAGGATAGTTTTAAATATTTCTCATACTCAAGGTGGCAAACTTTGGGACTCTGTGGAACCGAGTTTTTTTTTTTTTTTTTCTATATAGTCCAAGGCCAAAAATTAAACTCTATTATACCTTACTATCATTATGTGAAATTTCTGGTCAGGAAACTGCGAATTTATTTGCATGCCATTCTTTGAATAGGACACTGAGCGATCTAGCAATGTCCATCTGTCCATCAGTGTGTTTGTTGAAAGAACACAATGACCACTACATTTATTTTAACCAGAGGTGGTAATAGTGAAGATCACGTATTTGAAAAACTTAAGACCTTTTTATATCCTACACCACCATAGGTGGGGGAGGGTATTATGCGTTTGTGATGATGTTTGCAACACCGAAAAAAATCGACTTATTATCACATTCTGAGTCGATTTAACTTTGTAATCAAGCTACAGGTCGCAATTTTGAACAAAATGTAATAAAATTTGGCACACAAACTTCTTGCAGTCCAAGGACGAAGCCTATTGAAATTGGTTATGATCAGTTCATTATTTCACCTAGCCCCCATACAAATGTCATCCCGGAAAAGGGTTTAAGGATCATAAAGCCCTTAAATATAGAAATATTTTAATGAAATTTGGCGAGTATAAGTTTCATATAAGTCTAAATAAGTGTGCTGATTTTTATAAAGATCGGTCTATAATTGACCATAGCTTCCATATAAACCCCTTTTCAAAAAATCACTTTAACGGACATAAATCACAATAAAATGTTAGTATCAATTTAATATTTCCAAATTTTACAAAAATCGGTCCATAATTTACCATAGCTCCTAAATAAGGCCCTCTTTCGGAAATCACCCAAAGTGAATAAATTCTGCATTCGTATGTTTTATTTTACACTTAATATGAGTATCGGTCCACATTTGGTCCCAAGTCTAATAAAAGACACCTCCCCGAATTATAATGTACATAATGGTGTAGGGTATCATATGGTCGGGCTTGACCGTCTATATCTTATTTTTTCGTTTTCTCTGGAATTATGTTATGCCACAGAATTTCACAAACAAACCTTTCACTATTCCGAAATTTTTATCAGGTTCATCAATTGTAACCTATCGAATTGTGTCATGTCAAAAAGGGCTCTGAACATACTTAAATTTATAGTCAATATTTTCTACCAATTTACCTCAATCACTACTTTTATGAAATTTTAAAACTAAGACAGGCCTCATGAAAAATCACCAAAAACATGTTGTAATTTTAAATCAAATTTAAAATCGTTGAAATTAGCTAAAAGATATTTAAATAATTAAGATTTATAGAATCTTTAAGTGGTCTAGAAATAAAACATTTTTCAAAATCATAACTTTAATAATGGAAATATGCCTTATTTGTAGCAATAATATTATAAGTATTTGTTGGAAGACCTAAATGTTTATTTTCGTGCGATAACCAAATAATAAAAAAAATGGTTTTTTGTTTTATAAAAAATAATATATATTTCCCAATAATTTTGTATACCAAAGTACTTTAAAAGAATATAGATTGACTAATCTAATCAAGTCAAAGTTAAATCTGAGTCATAAGTATTGAAATCGTACCAAATAAGAATTATATGTACACATTGAGCACCGAATAAAGGTAGACATTACAGATTAAGCTTTATTTATTTAAAGTGGTTATTATTTTTCCAAATACCATAGAAATAAGAGTATGGATATTATATTTTATTAATTTTATTATTATTATTATTATTTTTTTTTTTTTTCGTTTTTAAACTTATTACAGTTAAAATATTAAATATTAATTAAAAGTTGACCATAGCTTCCAATACTTAAAGAATTTTTTTTCTGCCTAAAATGTTGCACTTATTCTGCCTTTTGCTTTGTATAGAGAAACATTTTCGTCAGAAAACGCTATTAATATCGTATCTCATAAACTAAATAAGAATCCCAGGTACTCCAACTTTCCCACCTCTGCTTAACAAACACTTTGATTTTTCATAAACCATGTTTCTAAGAAAAGAAATTATTATACCTTCAAGTTAAACTGACAGGTTTTAATTAACCAAATATTAGACTAACCAAGCAACAAACTAAAGATAATTAAATTAAATATTAAAAAATAAAATATAGAAATATATATATATACGCACATGTTTCATTTAAAGCCAAATGTAAACTAAAAAAATTCCCCAAAATAAAATAAGTACAAATTAGTCACTTTGTTTATTTGTTTCTAATAAAACTATTTAGTAATTTCGTTTTTCGCTCATTTCAGTCACATATATCACATTATTGTGATATATATTTCATGATAAGATTAATAAACCAATATCATGTATATTGGTACCAACATATTATTAGTTGGTACTTATTTTTCTAATAAATTAATATTTTGTAATGCCACAACTGTGTTAGCAAATATTTGTTTATTTAAGTGTAAAGGAATTATAAATACATTTATTTTAATATATTTAATAACAACTTTACATTTCAATGTTACCATATAAATAATTACACATTGTTTGTTTTTAAATAATTTTATTAATTTAAATAATTCTGAAATCTCCAACAAATTCGAAATTTCATATTTATCATTAATTTAAACTGTTTCAAATAAAATAACAATTGAATCAAATACTTATTAGCTCTAAACATTACGATATTTATCTTAAGTTAGGAAAAAAAATTAAATTGAATTTTTAATAAATTAAAAATATTTATACCGATAAGCTGAAAATAATATTATAAACAACTTTCCTCGCACCCCTTGTTCAATCTTTTTATCATTTTAGTTATCTTATAGCAATAATTTAACCAAAATTTATATATATTTAATCTTTTATTATTTTTGTGGCCATATTTAGTTTAGTAACAGTTCAACAATTGTCGAGTAAAGTTCTAACGAATAAATAAAATAATCAATTTTTTTGTAAATATGAATTCAACAAAAATTATTTTTGGTGTGGCTTTAATAGCTTTCTGCTATATTTCGCTAAGTATGTTATCTTTAAATGATTTATAAAAATAAAAATAAATGTGAATAGTTGAAAATAATTAAGAAATATATATACAAAATTAATTGCTTAAAGTAATACATTTTATTATAAAAACGTGATATTTCTTATGATATAAAGAAATAATATCTATGTTGAATTGATTTTTTTTCTAAAGTTAACAATCATATATAAAATATTAAAAAGTGATTTTAAAAACATTTATTATGCACTCATAATCATTAAGTTCTGTCAAATGTACTTACAGTTTATTTAATTTTCTAGTATTAAAAGCCATAAATATGTTACCAATTACTTTTATTTTATGTCTAAAATACTGGAAATTTTAATTTGCAATGATATTGCAAATATTTAATGTAATCAAAATTCTGTGAATGCTTATTACAAAATATTTGCCTTCGATCGATCTTGCAAGTGTTTTGTAGGATAAAACAGCGTCAAACAAATTGCAATAATTAGCTATTAATAAATTGTGATTACGTACACATAAAAAATTCTAAATTTAAACACTATTTTCAGAGATGTTACACAGTGGTTCCAAAACTCTTTTTTTTGGAAATAATTCAGTAACTATTGAAACGTTAAAGATATCTCAATAAAATTTCACATGGTCAGAGCTGAGGTGTTTTCGAGTTGATTTTGGAGTATAGGTCCCTAGTGGGTCAGGGAGGGTGCCCCTTCAAAGTCATCTGGGGTATATAATTTTGTTTGAAAAATCGCCAAAAACTCATTTATGATATGACAGAAATGAAATTTTATATATAAATAGTCCTTGTAAATCTTTACAAAAAATATGCTTACATGTGTACGTTTTCTCTTTCACTTTTATTTTTTGTAAAGATTTACAAGGACTATATATAAAATTTCTGTCATATCATAAATGAATTTTTGCGATTAAAAAAAAAAAAAAAAAAAAAAATACATACCCCAGATGACCAACTTTGGAGGGGCACCCACTTCTTCCCTGACCCACTGGGAACCTATACTCCTCCAAATCAACTCGAAAGCAACTCAGCTCTGACCATGTGAAATTTTATTGAGATATCTCTAATGGTTCAATAGTTACTGAATTATTTCCAAAAAAAAGCGTTTTGGTGGTCTGCCCACTGCCCCTCTGTACTGCTATTGCACTGTACTGCTCCAAATCAACTTAGAGACACAACTTTTTTGGCCACCTAATATTTTATGCAGATATTTCCAACGCTTCACAAATTAAAATTATTATTTAAGGAGAAAAAAAACCCTTTTGGAACCACTGTGCTTGTCTATGCAAATTAACACTTATAAGTTATCTCTCCACTACTTTGGTTACTTGTGGTTAATGAAATCTTAAGCTCTCTGGTAGATTATGCTGATGACCTAATATTACTATCAACGGCTAAATTTCTAGATACTGTATCTGATATTCTAATTAATTCTCTAAATATGCCTTCAATGTGGGCAAGAAGAAGTGGCCTCAATGTAAATCCTGTGAAAACTGAACTAGTACTTTTTACAAAAAAAAAAAAAAAAAAAGGAAAATACCCAGCTTCGACCTCCCTAAACTTAATGGAGTCAGACTTTCGCTATTAAGCTCTGCAAAATTTCTGGGGATATATCTAGACAGTAGATTAAACTGGAAACTCAACTTAAGTGATCGGATCAAAAAAGCGTATGCTGCACTCTATTCATGTCAGAAAATTATTGGCACGAAAGGAGGGATTAAACCTATACATACATTGGTTATATACGGCAATTGTAAGACCAGTAGCAACATATGCCTTTCATGTCTGGTGGCCAATTATTACAAAAAAAGTTACATGCTAACACATTTAACAGATTTAATAGGATAGCACTGCTGAGTCCGACTGCGGCATTAGAAATTATATTGAATATTACACCTTTGGATATTCACGCTAAACAGTTAGCAAAAATAACCCTTAGTAGACTAAGGCAAACAAATTCAATGGAAACTAGTATAGTGCGTCACTCAGAGTTAGTCAGAGATATAGAGGGTGACTGTAAAACGGATTACATTACTCCATTTAATGTAATGGAAAGTCAATTAAATGTTACTTTCCCATCACTGGATGATTGGCTTGAGGGGAAAATAAAAATCTCAAAATGGAATATCTATACTGATGGCTCAAAAACCACCAATGGAACTGGTTGTGGTGTTTTTTGCAGCGAATTGAAAATGGAAACTTTTCATCGTTTAAGGACAGAATGTAGTATCTTCCAAGCTGAAGTTTACGCGATAGCCATAGCAGCAAGACAAATATCAATGTTACCAATATACGGACACGATATTAGTCACAAAGAGCTTTTAGCTCTTCGTGAACAGCATAATATTATTGCTGGTTACGAGGCCACAAAAATATTCTAGGTAATAAGAAAGTAGATGAATTGGCGAAAAGAGGTGCGAACCTACCGCAGGATAGACGATTTGACGATTGGATAAGCAAGAATACAATTAGGATATGAAGAAGAGGAGAAATGACAAGGATAAGGAATCATAATGGACCAATATAAAATATGAAAATACATTAATTATTTGATAAAGTCACGAAGACTAAAACAAATATTTAATCGTAAACACACCAGTCTCCGGTGAAGTCGAAACCACGACATAAGCAGACAGAATACCTTATTGTTAACAAACCCATTAGGCCACTTTATACGTACATGAATTCATTCATGAACTCTGTAATTTGAGTTTATGTAAAATACTACATCAAACATAAAATACGGTATAACTCTTAAACCAATAAAGGGGTATAAAAATGTACTAGAGGAAATTTGTAGGAAATTTTATTATCTATAAATGTTGTATTAACATCAAAATACGTACAATGCTCAATAAGCTAGTTATATGCAAAAAGTGTTATTGTTCATTTAATTTTACAAGTCTATGGTATGAAATAGTTTGTCAAATCTTGATTTCCGCATATTTTCAAATAAATAAATTAAAAAAAAAAAATTATCAGCTTCTTATTTTCAATACTTAAGTACTTACTTGTAACCGATAATGTAACTAGTTACTATTAATTTTGCTAATAATGACTTCTGTAATACTTTGAAACTAATGAGTGATTGAATAGCTACAAAGTAATTAGTTCTTGTAACGACATCTAAGTAATGACTTCTGAAATGCCTACCTGTAATAATATAGAGTAAGTAGTTGCCTCTAATGACATCACCGTGTTAAAATAATGAGTTATTCATCTAATGTGAAAGTAGTGTAGAGCCATTATATTAGCTTCTTATCTCATTACATGGCAAGCAAAGATTTTTCTGGGTTAAGTTTTAAATAAATGAGATCGAAGCTCATAGAAGCTTAAATTTTTTTTGTAAGCAAGCATATGTACATTTGGTGGAAATTAATTCATAAATTTCCAGAATTCTCATATGAAACACACTTCTGATATAACTGAGTGATATGTTTTGTTGTAAGCTAATTACGTACCACGAATACACAATGTTAAAAAGTATTTATCGTCGGATTTGGCAAAATAAAAATTTATTTAACAAAATTAAATTTAAACTTACTATCCCCTTAATTGAAAACTCGAATTTTTCTTTATGTATTACATACAGTTACGGACAAAAAAATAGGGTCAAGTATATTTGTTTGAAATGTTTTGAGTTATCGACAAAATTTTATGCAAAACAATAAAACTTTTAATGGCAAATCATTGCAAATATTTTCGGTTATAAGCCTATACAAAAATAATATCCTTTAACATTATCTCGAAAACGGTACATCGTCTCAAGCAAAAATAGTCCTTTTTTAGTGTGGACAAAAAAATAGGGTCAGCAGTAATTTTGTTAAAATTTATTAATTTTTTTTTGTAAAATTTTTATGAAACTTTACTTTTTTTAAATCTCGATAACGATATTAAAAACAAAAAAATGAAAAAAGATGAGAATTATCTCAAATTCCGAGAACTATTCGTTTTAGAAAGGATCTATAGATTTGGAACTTTAAAAATATGGGTAAAATCGAAAATCAAAACAAAAGATAATTACCGGAATCAATCATTATAGTTAAATAATTATATTTTCAATTAAAAGGCAGTATTTATAGACAATTAAAAAACGATTTAATGTAAAAAAAGTTCTTTAGGAACAAAAAATCACCAACATTTTTTTATCAAGTACTGGACTTTTAATGCCAATAAGTCGATTCAAAATTCGTTAAGAAATTAAATTTCTTCTGAGAACATGAGAAGACAATTGGTAAAAACATAATTTATTCCAAATACCATTCTGAAAAGCCCCAGTATTATAATACAGACCGGGAAAGGCCTCAAGTAGTATCCTCATATACCCAAAGTTATAAAAATTGCATATTATCCTTTAAAAAAAAAGTATTTATTTTGTAGAAGAATATAAATGTTAAATTTAGTAGTAAAACTTTCGCATGGTTCCAAAAAATACAGATTTGAAAACATTTAATACCTCTTGTACAATTAAGCATAATGGTGTTTGTAATATATCGGAGAGGGTAACTACCATTTCAAATTATCAGGTCGATATCTCAGCATCAGGGAACTTTAGAATGGTCCTTTAAAAAAATAATGTTTCTTACAATTGTTTTCTTATTTTCCCAGAAAAAAATTATGTTCCAAGTAGATTTTGAACCGAATTAATAAAAATAAAATATTCAGACTTGATAAAATTTTTGGATGATTTTTCGTTTCCGAAGAACTTTTTTTGCACTTAATCATTTTTAATTGAACTAAAGTTCTGCCATTTAATTTAAAATACAATTATTGAACAATAATGATCGATTTAGGTACTTATCTTTTGTTGGAATTTTCGATTTTACTTATATTTTTAAAGTGCCAAATCTATAGATCCTTTCCAATATGAATAGTTCTCGGAAATGAAGATCATCGATAATTTTCATTTTTGTTCAGTATTTTATTTTAAATATCGTTATTGCGATTTAAAAAAGATAAAGTTTCATTAAAAATTTTTCTACAAAATTTAAAAAATTTTAACAAAATTATTGTTGACCCTATTTTTTTGTCCACACTGAAAAAGGACTACTTGTGCTTGAGACGATGTACCGTTTTCGGGATAATGTTTACGGATATTATTTTTGTATGGGTTTATAACCCAATATACTCGCAATGATTTTGCATTAAAAGTTATATTGTTTTGTATAAAATTTTGTCGAAAACTCAAAAAAGTTTAAATAAATAAACTTGACCCTATTTTTTTTGTCCGTAACTGTATTTAAAGACATTCGTATCACTTATGTTGATAACACTTTAATTCTAAGTAAATATACAGCTAACATAATTCCTGATAAGAATTTCAATATCTGTTTCTAGTAACAAGACTAACAATTGTTTGCATTTAAAACTGATTATTCTTTTATAGTTCTGTAGTCGATATAAATCAAATTAATTTAATTGATGACATGAAACTAAAACTTAAGTTTTTTTATTATAACCGATGGTTTTCTTGTAATGTAATGGTAAAATAAAGAAGTGTTACGCATAACTAGATCTTGAAGTTTATAAAATTAATAACTTTTATAACTGAGGGTTGTATAGGCTAATAACTTGACCCTTAAGAAGAAGTATGTTCATATATCTGTGTAATATTCAATAAAAACATACATACATCTTATAAACCATTTGCCTCCTTTAAACAATGTAATAATAATAATAATAATAATAATAATAATAATGGAATCTAAAAGTGAAATTTATACAGTAGATATAAATGAAGATGAATTGAAAAAAACTAACCATTTACCATTGTTTCTGGGTAAGATTTATTTTGTTTTGGTGAAAATCGGTTCTAAAAACAGATGTGTAAAAAAAAAAAAAAAAAAAACATGTAGCTTATCTGGAAAAGTAAAAAGTTTTCTAAAAAAAATATGTTTTTCTACAATTTCGTACATAGCGATTTTGCAGATTTTCAATAGCAAAGTGCTCGAAAGTATTTTCCATATTCTGATGCATCACTCGTATTTCTAAGTTATGGGAAGTCTTCCTAAAGTTCATTTCAACATACTTTCGATATTTAGAATATCTTATATCTTATATAAAATGATCTAGAATTCAAAGCAGAAATTACATATAAAAATGGTTCATGGGTTGCATACCGTTTTTTATGTTTAATTATAGTCCGTTTTGGTTTTGGCCTCATATTTGAATAATTATATCTGTATATAAAATAATTCAACATTTATTCCTAAATAATTAGGTTATTCAATTGAGTGTTACGTATGTAATGACAAGAAAAGTTGCAAAAGCCCCAAACTGTTAGAATGCAATCCCAATTTGGCCAACAATACTCGCAATTATATATTTTTGTTCCACAAAGATGCCAGTCTAAATGCTACTTCACCCTTTTACGATTGTTTCCGTGAATATATTGAAACTCGTAAGTGATAATTTAATATAATGTTTCTATTTAATTTTCAAATAATATATATAATGAAATAAATTACAGCTACTGATGATTACTACCACAAAGGTTGTATCTATTCCACAATTGAAGGATGTAAATTGCCTTTGGACAATTCGATAACATCTAAGAAACATAAACAAGAATGTCATCAATGTAATGACAGAAATGGTTGCAATCCTGCAGATCGTGTTAATATTGATTTGCTATCTGTATTTACCGCAATTATTGTTGGCTTAGCAACACTTAAATTTTAATTAAATAATCAAATTAATTGAGATTAAGTTTTAAAGCTATTGTAATCAAAATTGAAATGTATAGAAATTTAAATGAAAACGAGAAAGTCGGTCAAGCCCGACCATAGGATAACCTACACCATTGTGTGCATCAAAATTCAGGGAGAGATCTGTGATCAATTGTGGAGCGATATTTGTATTAAGTGTAAAATAAAACATATGAAAACAGAATATTATGTCGATACTAATATTTATATGATTTTATTCATTTTTTGGGTGATTGCCGAAAGTGGGCGTTATATGGAGGCTATGGTAAATTATGGACTGATATTCATAATATTTGTTGCTATCATATTTATATAAAATTTATTTGTGTCGAATATTAACTTGATACTGACATTTTAATGGGATTTATGCCCGTTAAAGTGATTTTCTGAAGAGGAGTTTATATGGGAGTTATAGTCAATTATGAACCGATCTTTATGAAATTCGACACACGGATTTAGACTTATATACTCCTTTTGCGGGAGGACATTTGTATGAGGGCTAGGTGAAATAATGCACCGGTCATTCAATAGGCTTCGCCCTTGGACTATAAGAAACTTGTGTGACAAATTTCATTAAATTATGTTAAAAATTGCGACCTGTAGTTTGATTACAAGGTTTACATGAACAGATAGACGGTCAGACGGATCGACATCGTTAAATCGACACAAAAAATGATTCTAAGCCGATTGGTGTAAATTAAGGTCTTAAACCAATGTTTTTGGGCGCTACAAACATCAGCACAAACGCATAATACCCTGCCCACCTATGGTGGTGTAGGGTATAAATATTAAATAGATAAAAGGAATTTTTTAGTGTAAATGAAAACTAAAAGAAAGCATGATCTTATTAAAACTATATATAGAAAAATTTTATTTTGGATATAAAATGAAAAATATTTAATATATTTTATTGGACTGCAAAATAATATCTTAGATTTGTCAGTTGGTTTCTGGTTCATATACTACATACTGTTGTGTCTATAACTTCATCTACTAATTTCTATAAAAAGTTTTGGTGTTGGCCTCATATTTGTAAGTATGTATTCACTTTAAAAAATATAATCAAAACTTTATTCCTAATTACCAGGTTATTCAATTAAGTGTTACGTTTGTGATAGCAAAAAATCTTGTAAAAGTCCTAAACTCATGGAATGTAACTCTATGTTGGCCAACAGTACTCGGGAATATATTTATTCTTTCCATAAGAATGCCAGTTTAGATGCAACTTCACCTTTCTTTGAGTGTTTCCGTGAATACATTGAAACTCGTAAGTGATAGAAATATTTAAATTTTTCCTTTTGCAATTTTAATTAAAATCTGTTATTTTCATCCATGCAGCCACCTCAAAGTACCGTTACAAAGGTTGCACTTATGCCACTATTGCAGGATGCAAATTACCCCTGGATGACTTCATATCCTCTACAAAATTCAAACAAGAATGTCATCAATGTAACGACAAACATGGTTGCAATCCAGCTGCTAGTGTAAATATTGAATTGATGGTTTTGCTTTCAACAATTATTGTTGGTTTGGTAGCCCGTCTTGGGTGGCTTTAATTAAGATAAACTTATTGGCTAATATTGTAATTAAAATGTTAATTAAAAAAATCTTATGAATTTAAATAAATTACAGGGATTTTAAGATTTTAATAAGAAAAGCATAAATAAAAAATTATGACTTTTATTTCAAACAACCTCAGGTTATTAAAGGAAATTAATTAAGTTAAAATAGCTTTTTTACTTTTACATCACGATTCTAAACGTTCTAAGAACTTGTGATATTACATATATTCCAATTTATTAAAAAACTTCCCAAAACTTGTTTTTTTTTTTTACTTTAAGGTTACTCTCTAAAATGCTTTGTTTGCAACAGCAAAGATACTTGCAAAAAAGCTCAATTATACCAATGTGATCCATCTTTGGCCAATGCTACTCGTACTTATCTACAAATCTATCACAACGGTGTTCATCCTAATGCTTCTTCTTACTTATACGAATGCTTCCAAGAACACATACTTACTACTAGTAAGTTGCAGCAACAAATTTTAAGTACAAATAATTTTTAATAATTGTTTTAATTAATTCTAGATAATGCTGAATATTATTACAAGGGATGTACTTATTCAAATGTGCAAGGTTGTACATTTCCATTATCTTCGATTGTTGGCTCAACAAAGAAGCACGATTGCCGACAATGTAATAACAGAGATGGTTGCAATCCAGCTGGTCGTGCCCATATCGATGTGATGACTGTATATGCAACAATTATTGTGGCAGTTATTTTGCGTTACGTTTGGCATTAAATTTAAGTTGTATCCAAAATTTTAAATGTGTGAAAGTGTACATATTTTGTTAGAAAAAAAAAAGAAAATAAGTAATAGATAAATAAATAAATATCATAAAACAAAAGTTTTAAAGTCTCACATAAGTTAGTGAATTTTACTTTTTAAATAAAAAAATTAGTTACTTTTAGTTATAAATAACATTAGGTAAATAAATAAAATAAATAAAAAATAATAATTTTTTATGAATGGGATTTTTTGCCTGATTTGTTTTCTACCAAATGCTGCAAAAAGTAGCACAAAATGTTGAATCATTTCCGAGAAATTGAGAAAAATAACAAGTGCAGTCATTTCAAGTACCTCACAAAAGTATTTTTATATTTAAAGATACTCAAAAAACAAAAAAGACCAAAAAATATATGTTTTTTTATATTAATTGTTATTAAGTATCACTGTTAAGAATTTACTATTTCTTTTCATAAATTTGGGAGTCAAAATTTTGGGGAAATTGAGCAAAGTTTCTTTGCATGTATCTTACAAAAAATAAAATTTGAATAATCGGACAATTTTTCCTAAATCATTTCTTAAATTTAATTTGGAAATATAAATGGACTTTGTAATGTCTTTTTGAATTTAAAAAAGTCTTTAAAAAAATTAGAGGAAAAAAAAAAAAAAACAATTCAAAAAATATAGTCCATCAAGGCCGTCCATGTGATACCCTACACTATTCCGATCACATACTATTATTAGACTTTCAATATGCATAAATCTCTTATTACCATCAACATCTATAGACTCGCCTTATCATCAATAATGAAATATATAATTGTCTATCGCAAATGATTTTTCTAAAATTCTATAGGTGTTGTAGTAATTTATGTAACACTAATTACCATATAAAGATACATTTACAAATGAACTCAAAGGCTTCAATTATCCTGAAAAATATAATTTATATTTTCCTAGTTCAAAACCAAACGTCAACTTTGATTTAATTTGCTACAATTTAAATTTATTTTATTAATGTGGTGTTGTTTTTTTTTATAATCAATTGTTAACAACCCTTTCATCGAGCCATGAATGGGTGTTACCAATTCAAGTTTTTCTTTCGCTTTGTTACGAATATAATTTGTGGTTGAAAGAGAAGTCTCTGGTAAGTTGTTGGTGAACAATTTAAATTGTTATAGATTTATGGCGGCTAATTTAAGAGTATAAATATTTTGAATAAAGAGAATTTATAAGAAGGGTGCTTAGGAGTATTAGATTTTAAGTTATGTATAAAGTAGTATTTAAATATGAATGACTAATTGGTGTAAAAATCGTGATTTAATTTGATAGCAATGTGTGGAAAAAGAAACTAAAAAAAAAACTATCGGTATATTACAAAGGGGTTTTCACACCTAAATTATCGTAATGCAAGTTAATTGAGGGTTGAATGAATTTAAAGATGCAGAATAAGGTGTAGACATCTATAAATAAAGTGTTAAATTAGAAAATATTTAGATTCTTTAATAAAAAATAGTGATAGTAATTAAACAAAAAGCGTGCTTTTATTTTAAGGATTAATTAAATTAATTTTAGTTTACATGATTTTAAATATCTCACGGCTGTTTTATTTCAAAATTTTCATCCGGCTTTTATATTTCATATTCAAATTACTATCAGTCATTGGTTAGTGAATCGGAATATGTAGTTTTAATATCGTCAGAACACTGTAAATATTAGGCTAGGTTTCTTTAAGGTTTAGCACTGTCTGGCAATGGAATATCTCAGTAGCATAGATAAGAAACAATTCTAATACATAGATCATTTTTAGGAAAATCTAAAATGTTTTAAATGTAGGATTATAAAAAGTTCTCTTCCAAAGTCTATGACATTCTGCAGCTCAAAATATGAATTTAAATCGCAAACATCGCAAATGTACTGGTAAAAAAAAGCGACATCACTAGATGATTGATTAAAGAATTTTATAAAAGTAATGATTAAATCTGGTAGAGGACTTGTCATAGATTAAGAATTTAAATAAAATTTGAATCAGTTTAATATTGTTGCCGTTACAGCTACTCAAAGTAAGCTTTTTTATTTGCAAACCGATTATGTCCATACACATAGAAAACAGATTCATTATGGCAACCGAATTTATTGCCAATCAAATTTGGTAAGTTACACGTACTATCTCGGATATCGATTGCAGCAACCGAATATTTCGTTTCCTTATAACATCTTATTTAGTGATATTTAGTACAATATAGTAGCTCAAACTATTTTATAAAAGAAATTTGGTGAGAACAAATAAATGTTGTTTTTTCTGCCAATTTTCGTTTCTAAATGCTTCATAGAATTCGGTCGTAAATACGGAAATTATTTGTATGTGCAATTATTATTATTATTATTTTTTTTAATTAATTTTTTTTTACGATTTTTTATAAGAATTTATTTATATAAAAATACATACATATCTGATTTCAAGTATATTGAATAAATTAACTAAAATAAGATATTGTTTTCAGTTTCCATTTGCGAGGGATAGGAATTCTGGTTCTTGATATTTATGTTTTGAATATTTTTATTGTCCATTGAAAGCATGGTTTACCTTGGTCGGCATATGGTAAAAACAAATTTCGTTAAATATTAGAAAAGGCAACACATTCAATGAAAATGATTGTTTAACATTTTTGCCATTTCCAGAGGTTGTTAATACATATTGATATTGTTATCACAGCTTAGTCTGGTAGTGAGGATTTGCTTTTTTGTTTAAATATTTTATTGTTTTATAGATTTTTTTGTAGCAAAGTAAACATTTTAAAATTTAGTATCGTGTATAAATTAGGTTAATTTTAAATAATATAAAATAGACAAGTTTATATTTTGTGTTTTCTGTTTTAAGCGGTCGCCATTTTTAAAAAGCACTATATTTAAGTGATTTTGCCAAATTAAATGGAGCAGAAAAAGTGACACTTTTTTATGAGAAATATTACATGTGAGACTTCAAATAGATAATATTCTAACTAATTTAATAAAAAAAAAAAAGCGAGAAAAAATATATATTCGGTCAAGCCCGACCATATGATACCCTACACCATTGTGTACATCAAAATTCTTTAATTAGATTTGGGGCCAATTGCGGATCGATACTGATGTTAAGTTCAAAATAAAATATACGAATTTATTCATTTTGGGTGATTCCTTTATGGACCAATCTACGTAAAATTTGGCACTATAATTTATAATTATATAAAACTTATTTCTGTCGAATATAACTTTGATACTAACATTTTAATGGGATTTATGGCCTTGAAAGTGATTTTCTGAAAAGAAATTTATATGGGAGCTATGGTTAATAAAGGACCGATAATGCTGAAATTCGGCATACAGATTAAAACTCATTAAAATATTGCTATATTTAAGGGATTTATGATCGTTAAACCTTTTCCGGGAGGACATTTGTATGGGGCCTAGGTGAAATAATAGACCGATCATAACAAATTTCAATAGGTTTCGTCCCTGTGAGAAATATGTGTGCAAATTTCATTAACTTATGTCCAAAATTGCGACCTGTAGTTTGATTGCAAGGTTTACATGGACGGACAGACAGACGGACGGACATCGTTAAATCGACTCAGAAGGTGATTCTAAGCCGATTGGTATAAATTAAGGTTAGTCTTAGACCAATATTTTTGGCAGTTACAAACACATAATACCCTCCCCTCATATGGTGGTGTAGTTTATAAATACAACCACGAAATATAAACGGACATATGTATTAAAAAGCACTCCGTGACATTTTTCGTTAAAAAGGTAATAACATTTATACTAGAAAAGGAATGTATATAATATATAAAAGGCTTTAAAATGAGCCCTTAAACGTTGGAATAGGACCATAAGGCGCTTAAAATGTTTCCATAGGACTATAGGGAGCTTACAATGTTTTTATTATTATACATAATAATGTAATAAAATCTTATTATTCTTATAAATTGAAACTATTCATTATTCCATACTCTATCAATATTAATTACAACTGATTTCCTTACCTTGCTCGTGCATATTCTAAAACAGTTAAACTATAAAAACCAAATAAATATCGACCCGTATTTTTCTTGATGGTTAATTATGGACCGATCACCATAGAAATTGATCTTGATTTGATATGGCATAATTATGCCAAATTTCACTAAAATAATTTCAAAATAAAGGCCATGGCATTCTGGTCCCATAAAATTACTTACTAAACTGAAATAATGATTATATTCCTTTACATTTACATGCCAACGTAAAAGGTACTCAGAAAACGTATATTTGATATACAAATATATAAAACCTATAAATACAACCTGTAAAATGTATTGGAGTGTAAAATATTGGAGCTTGACATAAAAGTTTCGAGCTCCCTTAGATCTAGAACCACTTATAGGTACTTATTGTAAAGCCTATAGTTTCTTCTGCTTTTTAGATTTTGAAAATATCTGGATTGGTTAAAAGTTATGATTTTTTCAACGGAAATGTGAACATGAGCCACTGTACGACTGTTCTGCTATGGCCTACATAAGATAAATTAGTTTATTTAAATTATATACTTAAATTAGCAGCGGATGCTTGGTTCTTATGTTCACTATTTATTTTGTTATGAAATATTTAATTTAAATTTTTTGAATTAAATTAATGGAAATATCTAAAAAATAATTCAGTGAGTCTGGCAGCTTTTTAAACCATAAAAAATCGTTCCCTCATCCTTCTTTGGGAGCATAATTTTCACTTGATTCTCAAAGAAATATGCGTCTGCCAAACAATCAAGGAAGAGCAATAACATAAAAACCGGCTCAACATACGGCACGCGACTGCTGCAAAAGACAACGAACAACATTAAATAAAGTCACTTGTAAAATATAATTCAAACATAAAGTCAATTTCTGCAAAAGGAGAAATATGCATTTAAAAACTGTTCTCACCTTTAAAAGGTAAACAAATTTCCCCTACTTGCGGCTGCACAGGTAGGCAAGAATACCATTGATAGTTACAAAAAACTCACGAGTTACTTGCTTTTCCAGTAGAGTAAACAATCTGAGTAAATTGAGTTTATTTAAGACGAAATCTCAAAAACATTAAGATTTCTTAACCATTAAACTCACAGCCAGAGACAAAAGAGCAGAAAAGGAATTAAGTTTTTGAGAGTTTTCATAGGGATGCTAGTTAGAAGAAATACTCTTGTTAATAATATCCTGCTGAGAGTTGTATGCGTAAGAGAGTTTTTTTTTGTTAATGAGTAGAGTATATTAATGTCGATCTCTGATTTTTGGTTACCTGTACGGAGGTGAGCAGGTAAAAAATATTGTGCGTATTATTGTATTGAATGAAATTCCTTCACTTTGAGGATGCCAGAGGAAACCATTTAAATACACAGCCGGCGCAGAGAAGGGCATCATTACATCTTAAGCATCCAAAGAGTAAACAACTAAAAATATTTTAAGAAAAATAAAAATTTCAAATTCAGCAAAAATTTACACAAAAATATACAAACATGGCTTTGGGTTCAGAAAATATGGTTTATCATCAACAACCCACACAATATCAAATGCAACAACAACGCGTTCAACAGCAACAACCACCAAGAGAAGTTTTAAGAACACGTAACGTCAACCACCAAAGATCTATAGCACCTGCACCATATACAAAACCCTCGACACTTAATAATATGCTAAACGGTACTACCTTGGACTCTAATAATCCAGCTGTAGTAAGACGCAATGCTCGTGAGCGTAGTCGCGTTAAGCAAGTCAACAATGGCTTCTCTACTTTGAGACAACATATTCCTACAGCAATTATTGCTGAAATTAGCAATGGCAGACGTGGTATTGGTCCTGGCGCCGACAAGAAGCTTAGCAAAGTTGACACTTTGCGCATGGCTGCTGAATACATACGTCGCCTCAAGAACTTGATCGATGAAGTGGACGGTAATGATGCTTCCAGTGTAGCTTCATATGGCACAACAACAACTAACACATCATATGCCTCTTCAACCAGTAGCTCACCACCACCTTCTCTATACCTCAACAACACCAATAACTACTACCAACAATCTCAAAATCAAACATCATTACAATATTGTCCACCTTTAAGTTATGCCGGCAGCTTTCAACAACACAATTTAATTTCTCCAGCCAATTCTTGTGCTTCCAACGAATCCTATGAATTTCATCATTCACCAAATCATTATCAATCATCGGTCCCATCGACATTTGCATTGAATACACCAAACACAACTCCCATTAAGATGGAACCATCGTCATCATCATTCAATTTTGATGATTATCATCACAACAATACCAGTTCAGCCTCATCCACAGATGATGAAGAACTCTTGGACTACATATCCTTGTGGCAAGATCAATAAATTATTGCTGCTACCTCGTCAACAACAAGCAAAGATTTTGATAATCTAGTCTGCCTTTAAATGTTACAAAAAATGTTACCATTGATTGGTTAATAAGAAAAAGTATTATTAATTTTATTACAACACCAGAAAAGTTAGTGAAGTGTGAGAAAGAGAGAGGATTTTGATTTTTCTACCTCATGAATCATAATTGTTAAAAAGAAAATGTACAAATTACTTTTAAGTTTTTAATTGCTGTGCCTGTTATTTTTATAGATATTTATTATTAAGTTAGTTTTTATTTATTTTTAAATGGAAGACAATGATTTAAAATATTTTAGTTTTATGATTTTTTTTTTGTAGTATTAAGAAATGGAGGACTTTAAACTAAATAGACAATATTTATTTTTAAAGAAACAAAATAAAAGAAACATTATTTATTATAAAGAAATTTTTATTGACTTTTTATTTTTAAAATATAAAAATTAAATGAAATGTAAAAGAGAATTGAAACTCAATCATGAAATTCAACATTAAGGAATTATGCATGAAGATCATTTACTGGGACATACATAGTTAAACAAACTTAATCAAAATAATATTTTTAAAAATATTTACTAATTTTTATTTATTTTTTTGTTTAAATCAATTTTTATTCATTGCTTTATACCGCACAGTTGTTCCAAAACGCTTTTTTTTTTTTGGAAATAATTCAGGTACTAAAGAACCGTTAGAGGTATCTCAATAAAATTTCACATAGTCAAAGCTGAGGTGTTTTCGAGTTGATTTGGAGGAGCACAGAACCCTAGCGGGTCGGGGGGAAGTGGGTGGCCCTCCAAAGTTGCCCATCTCGGGTATGTAATTTTTTTTTAAATTGCTAAAAATTCATTTATGATATGACAGAAAAAAATTTATATATAGATGGTCCTTGTAAATCTCTACAAAAAATACGTTTACATTTGTAGGTTATCTCTTTTAGAATGTCAGAAAAGGCTAAATGTCCCAAAAAATAAAGCCAGAAAAAAGCTAATATATTGTTGTATTTAAAAACGCATTTATTTATTTTTTTCTCATTAGATTTTGGTATTTCTTAAAGATATTTTTAGTGAATTTGTAAATATAACATAAATAGTTTTTACAGGTAACAAAGTTTGTTAAAAAATACTTATAATATTTTCGTAGAATGAAGCGCCGCAGCCGAAAATTTTCGTTAAATATAATTAATTTCGATTTTTTGTGCGAACTAATACACAAAAATGCTTAAATTGATGATTCTGTAAAAATAAAATGATTAAATTTTTAGCCTTTTTAAGGCTATTTTAAAATTAAAAAAAGCTAGAAAAAAGGCTAGAAGCTAAAACGAAAATTTTGAGGCTAAAAGCAAAATAAAAAGGCTAAACTGGCAACACTGGCTGCAGCACACATTTACTATGGAAATTAAGGAAAATGTGCACATTTCGCTGAAGGGGGGTCAAGTTTCAGTAAGTATTTAAACGATTGTGTAAAGGATTTATGCAAGTATTTGGTATCATTGGAAAGGATATTATTTTAAAAATAATAATATGTAAATAATAAAGTATTTTTCATTAAATTGATCAAAAAACGAAAGAGTTTTGTATTTAGTGTTATTTTTCGAAAAAAAATTTAATATTTGAACTTAAATAAAATCTACATTAATTAAGCTATCACTATAAAATTTTAGTATAATATAAAAAAATTGTTTTTAAAAGAAAAAAATAAATAGATTCCCATTTTCTTACTCCAAAATACTCAAAATTCCAGTTCAGGGAAAGCTTCTTTCAAAAATTGAATTTTTTCATTGAAATGGTCACCCTGTCGTTATAAGAGGCCTCAGTCAGAAAATACTTTTTGGGTGTATATCTTACATATAGAGCTAAAAAATTAGAATAATTTTAAGTCGCTTCCAGCTTTGCGATTTGAAAACATAATAAAAAAAGAAAAAGCTAAATACCAAAATTGACTAAATTTGGATAGGGCTCGTGGGCAGACCTTTGTCCCTAACTCCTCCTGATTTACTTTACACGCATTTACATTAGGATTTCTTTTGAAAACATTTAAAAAATGATAAAGTTCAGAACAAAAAACTAATTCTATCAGTGAATAAATATTGCCACCTTTTTGGAAAAAAACCCAAAAAATGAAAATTTTTTTAGTTCCAAATTTAAATTAATATAACTTTTTAATGTATTCATAGAATTATATGATTCTTGCAGTAATATTATTTAGAATTTTATAGAGAATTTGGTAAACATTTTAGAAAAATTTTAGGGGAAAAATTAAGCCCGCCAAGTTTAAAAAACTAAAAAAGGCGAGGCTAAAAATGAGGTATAAATTTATTTCGATTCAACATGCTTTTTTAAAATAATTTTGGGCAACTTTTGAACCGTTATATATATTTCAATGAAATTTTACATAGTTATTACTGAGGTAGTTTCCAACTATTTTGGAGGAGCGCAAGTTTCTAGGTGGTCTTGGCGCAGGTGGAAGGACCTCCGAAATGGGTCACCTCGGAAATTATATAAAAAATAATTAAAAGGGTTTACCACTTACTGAGGTTCTCCTTCTGCCCACATACCCGTTAGAAACTTCTAATCTTTTAAAATATTTTTGAAAATACCTCAGTAATAACTATGTACAACTTTTTTGGAAATATTTTGAGCACTTTTTTACAAAAATTTTACTTTAATTTAAAAAATCAGAAAAAGTATAAACTCGATTTTTTTATTTAAATTACATTGCTTAGCTGACATAATTCTTCATTATATAGAAAAAGTTTGAAATCAATATCTTTTACAGAACCGAAACTATGCTACTTTAAAGTTTTATAAGCCACGGAAAATTCTAAAAACATTGTACAATTGTGGATGTGAAAAAGCCATAACAACATAAATAATTTGTTCTCGTAGCGAATGTTCGATTGTGTGTTTGTGCAAAAATACACAAAAAAGATTTCATTAAATTTCATTAAATAGTTGACGTCAAATAAATTCATGGTAGTTGTATATTTAATTAAATGATTTTGAGTAAATAATATGCGTCTAATCTGAACTGGCTTAAAATATTATTCCCCTTCACGTATTTTACGATATTTGATCACATGAACATAAATATTAAAATAAGCCAAGGTTCACACACAGCAATTTTTCTTGCCGCAATTCTGACTTTGTAGGCGAGAGAGATAAAAAGAATATATATATAAAGTTTAGTATTACCTTCTCCTCTCTCTTCTACAAACTCAGAATTGCGGCAAGAAAAATTGCTATGTGTGAACCCGGACTAAGTGCGGGTAATGTGAACAAAAAATCAACTCTGTATCTATTTGCAAAAAATG
Organism: Protophormia terraenovae; assembly: GCA_951394005.1. NCBI lineage: Eukaryota > Metazoa > Arthropoda > Insecta > Diptera > Calliphoridae > Protophormia > Protophormia terraenovae. The sequence goes on along the minus strand of OX596076.1, from coordinate 104,514,593 downwards.
CGGAAAAAGACGATTAAATGTTTCGTGTCAAATATTTGCGTAATGTGAACATAGCTATACTTTTAAAATTTTATGTTTATGATTGTATATAATTTTTTTTATTTTATATATAGATTAGAAACTATCAGATCTTTAAAACTTTTATTACAGATAATTTAATTTTTTTTTTTTTAAATAATAACTGTGAACGATGACAGTTCTACCCTGAAAAACTTTTCTATACACTTTCATTCAGAAGGTCATCAAATTAGCTTGTAGTATATTCTATATCCATATCAATTATTACATAACATATGGAATTCTGAGAACTGCGAGAAGTGCAAATAGTTGAAAAACGAAGTTGGAAGAATTATGTGCTAATTTACTTCCAACATCTGCACTACAAAAATTATATTCTCTAAACCTTAGTTTGTTTTTCGAACTAGACTGATGGATAGAAATTGTATCTAAACTTCTGTGTTTAATTATAAGAGATAGAACCAAGACTTTTCCAGTTATTGGTAGAAATTCTATATCAATATAAAAACCATTTTAAATTGCAGAAATTTCTAAAAATGTCTCAAGCATTAAATTGTAACTAAGAAAAATATAAAAGTCAGAAAGATCCATAAGAATTTTATCTCTATAACAATTAGAAATAAAATTCTTATACTTTCTTAAAATAATCCAAATTAATTAAAATTGCAAGGACTGTGCATCGAATAAATTTGGTTTTGACAAACTCTATAAAAATAAAATTAAACCCCAAATTAAATTATCTTATACAACTTAAAAGCTAATTAAATGTCATGTTTTTAAGGGCTTGTAAAATTATTTTTTTCCTTTATCAATGTAATTAAAGTAAGCGGCTAAAAATCTTTAAACTTTACAAACAAGAAAAAATCCTCCCAAATGTCATGTTTCCTTTTTAAATTTTTTATTAACGGTTCATATTTTTTCCTTAACAAATTTTTATTCACAATAAGTTAAAAATAAATTCATGAGACATTTTAACCAAATAATACAATTAGGCTTTAGTGAATTTATCGTATTTTAGTTACCAAAAATATTTTTTATAAATAATATTAAAAGTTGCTAACAAGGGCTATGACCAGCGTAATTAAAAAAAAAAAAAAACATGTAAAATTTTTCCCACAACTGAAGAGGCAAAATTGTTAAATAAAGAAAACGAATGTGGGTGAAAATTTGTCACATTAATTTTAAAGTTTATATATATTCTTTACTATAACATGTAAATAAATTGCAAAGGATTTGACAGTTTGTTTGTTGGTTCTGTTTTATCTACCCTTTTTGCTTAAGAGCTACATATTGAAATATTAAGCTGGGGGAGATGGAAAAATAATCACTGAATGCATATTATTTACATAATATATAAAAAAAGAGATTCACAATATAATATTTTATTGAAATCACAATAAGAGTGTAAAGAGAGAGGAGGTCATCATGCCTTTTTAAAAGGCCTTTTAATCAATACAGTGACTATTGCTTGCCTTTTGGTTAAGAGTGTTTTTAAGAACTACAACTTTACTTTAGGAGGAGCTAAGGGCGGATACTAGGTTCTTGTCAGCCGAATATATTTGGAATACTTTTTAAGAACTGCTCCACCTTTTTGGCCTAGTATTTGTTTGAATTATGCAAACAAAATATTTTGAAAATTTGTTTCATTATAAAATCTGAGTACTTTTCGAAGATTTATTGGTCACAAAAAGAAAAATAAATTATCAGCTCAAATAAATTATACGATATATTTCTCCAGATCTGAGTCTAAAACCACAGGAGTAATAGAATATATAAGAGTAATCAGGTATATACTCAAGTCGATTACGCAGGGAAACACTGATTCTGCGGCATGGGGTTTTTCAGTTACTTCGGATACACAGAATTAATAAGTACTAAGCCTTAAATCCACTTTTTTTGAATTGACTGTAGTTCTCGCGAAAACAATTTTTCCGATTTGGATCAATAAATATAAAAATTCTAATTAAAATTGTCTGCAAGTCATTCTTACATTACTCTTTAAAACGGTCAACAATTATGTTTTATGAAAAAAAAAAAAAAAAAAAATAATAATAATAATAAAATCATAAGTATTCGAAAATGTTAAAAATTCAAATTTGTATTTTTTAATCATAAAGATAAATTTGTTTGATAAATGAAGATACTCATTTACAAATTGCATAGAAATATTAAAAAAAAAAAAAAATAAATAAAAAACTAGAGAAAAAGATATAGTCGGTCAATACCGGCCATATGATACCCCACACCATTGTGTACATTATAATTAAGGGAGGGGTCTTTTATTAGACTTCGAGCCAAATGTGAACCGATACTCATATTAAGTGTAAAATGAAACATACAAATACAGAATATTGCGTCGATGCTTTCATTTATATGAATTAATTCACTTTTGGGTGATTCCCGAAAAAGGGACTTATATGGGAGCTATGGTAAATTATGGACCGATCTTTGTAAAATTTGACACTATCATTTATGTTTATATAAAACTTATTTTTGTCGAATATTAACTTGATACTAACATTTTAATGGAATTTATGCCTGAAAAATTGATTTTTTGAAAAGAGTTTTATATAGGAACTATGGTCAATTATGGACCGATCTTTCTGAAAATCGGCAAAGAGATTTAAGCTTATATGAAACTTATATGTGCCATCATTGACATATTGATATATTTAAGGGATTTATGATCGTTAAACCCTTTTCCGGGAGGACATTTGTATGGGGGCTAAGTGAAATAATGGACCGATCATAACCAACTTCAATAGGCTTCGTTTCTGCACTATAAGAAACCTATGTGCCAAATTTCATTAATTTTTGTTAAAAATTGCGACCTGTAGTTTGATTACAAGGTTTACATGGACGGTCAGAAGGACGGACATTGTTAAAATGACACAGAAAGGGATTATAAGCCAATTGGTATAAATTAAGGTGGTTCTTAGACCAATATTTTTGAGTGTTGCAAACATCAACCAAACGCATAATATCCTCCCCACCTATGGTGGTGTAGGGTGTAAACATTATCTTGTGATTTTTTTTTTAACATTTCTTTGTAATTTGTGAATAAAATCAAAACTTATGCATGGATTTTATTGAAATATATTTTTTTTTTTATTTTCAACAAATTATCTTTATGATAAAAGAATAAAAATTTAAATTTCGATTTTTTTTTTTAATTTTGTATCAATTTTTATTTTTCCCCAAAAATAGGCTCCATATCTCCATAAATGTTGACCGTATTTAAAAGTAATGTAAGATGACTTGAAGACAGTTTGAATTAGATTTTTGGAATACAATCAGACAAGTTGTTTTCAACTTCCTTAATTCCTTCCTTAAAAAAGTGGATTGGATGCTAAGTACTAATTAATATAGTATAACTGAGATCCCTGAGACGCATATTTTTTATTTTTTTTTTTTTTTCATTTTGTAAACCTGTGTTATTAAAAATCACTTTTGGAAATCACTACTCTTCTTTAGGATGAGTTTAGTGTGGATACTAAGTGTATCACCTCATATTTTGAGTGCTGGACTTTATTACGTTATGGGAAAAAATACCACATTATATCGGCTTCTATCTCTGGTTCTATAGGACTGAATATTTAAATGCTGCCTTTAAAAATTCATATTCTTAAGATCTGCGTTCGAATATAGAGGAGCGGTAATATTTGAATCCGATTTATGACAGGAATCATTTGTGGTTGAAATCAGGAACAGCTTTACATATCACTGACGAGCAGGTCTTGTAAGGCTAAGATTGATGGATGAGAGTAAAGAAGGAATCAGTACACAAACTTTTATGAGATTCTTTTTCTCCATAGAAACATAGATGGACATTACTTGTCATACAATTATCCCCATCCGGAGTATAGATTTAATTTGGCTTTTCTAATTTAAAGGCCCTATTCAACTCCACTACCTACACAACTACAACTGATTTTCGTAAGTAGTCAAAATGTTAGTCCACAGGAAGCTAAACATCAGCATTATTTTAAAAACTTAATAAGCTCAAAAGCGTTAAAGTGTTTATGCTGCCAAAACGGATGCTCATGTTCTGGCCGTAGACATATCGACTTGAAATCGACATAAGTTGTTAAATATACAGCAGCAGAAATAACAATAATAAAATCTTAATACTAACAACATTTGTTAAACTTAAATAAATAACTGGCAATGCAACACAGTACCATAACAAAAGAAAATTAAAAGAAATCTGTACAATTCGGCGTCTCTGAATGATTTTACAACAGTTTTTCGAAGTTTTTGAAATGTCCCCATGGCTGTTTTTGTATGTTGACAATGTTTTTTTTTTTTTTTTTTCTTTTACATTTAATAGCTGTGTAAAGGGTCAATACTTGCAAAAAAATATAAAATAAAATAAATGACAAAATACAATGAATTTACTTTAACAATTTCAGGTGATCAATACATTACCACTTGAATGCAAAAGATCTTCATCAGACTTAGGTTTTTTTGTTTTCTTTGTTGTTTATGTTATAATCATGTTTTTATATTTGTTGTTTTTCTTTTCATTTCTGAAATGAAACAGTATCGTTATATCGATTTCAAAGCTTCCGTCGTTAAAAAAAAAAACAACAAACGATCAACTTTTTTTTTTTTTTTTTTTTTTTGGCTTAAAATAAAAATCATGAACTTATTTTGCATACGATCAGGAGGAGAAAAAAAAAAAACTACATCCTTAAAAAAACCATTTCCATTGATGTTGACGATATTTTACAGTGCTGTTTGTTGTTGTTAGTGGTGGTGGTGGTGTTGGTTGTGGCATGTTGTAGTTGCACCAGCAGCAAATAAATATATTAAATTGGTTCACAATAATCTTGTAAACGATTTATGCTTTTGTTCATGTTTGTTTCTTAATCTGCATATGTACGTTGCAAACAACAACTGTTCAAAAAACTGCATGCAACACAATGTGAAAACATAATAAAGCAAACTAACAACAACATCAACTGTATAAAAGTGATTTGTTTACATGCCTGGTACTTACTTAAGTATTGTTAATACAAATCTTAATATTAACCCGTTATAGGTAATTTTGGTTATTTCTAATACAGTTTTTCCAATGATAGATATAAAGTAAATAATATACTTAATTGCAACAAATTGTTATTTAACAATGAAGCCATAAAATATGATTGTGTTATCTAATGTTGGCTGTATTATATCTAGAGCTAGAAATGTCTACTTCATCTAAACATTTCAAAGTTTTACAAAAACATTATCTGTTAAAGGGTTAAAAGTTTTATTGTTGCTTTTGTTATATTTTTTGTTTTTATCTTTTCTTGTTACAGTTTTTTTTATTTTAACTTATTTGTTGCATTTGTTACAAATCATGTTGTTTAACAGAAAGTTATTGGTATTCGATTGATTAAGTGCTGTGAAAATGTTGTTACAATATGTTACCACAACAGCTACATATAACAACAACATTTTATACATTTGTAGATACGAGCACAATAACATGCATTTCATACATGCTCTTTCCGTTACTCTTATTGTATGTTTTCACATTTTGTTTTTTTTTTTTTTTTTTTTTTAAGAGGTTTTAAAAAGATACATTTATTTTGTTAAATTTTCTGAATAATTGTTCGAAATGTTCAGTGAATTTTATGTTGTTTAAAAACGATTAAATAAATTATGACCATAGAATGGACTTACAAGTTTAAGGAGCTAGTAGGAAGGTGGAAAGGTAAGTCTTTTTTAAGAAGCTCTTAAAAGAGAAATATATAAAAAATTTTAATTTCCTGAGAATAATTGTCTGCTTTTGAGCTAGGGCTGGCATTGGAATTTAAATTTATAAAATTTATAAACATAGGATCAAAAGTGGGGAAATTATTACTACTTAGTGTATGTGAATGGGACTATAAACCAACAACAAAAAAAAAAAACATCTTCCTATACAAGTGGCTGCTACGGTATCCAGAACCGCATATTGTTGTTTTCCTTTTGGAAATACAACAATTTCAGTATATATTCCCTATGGCTGGTGGAATAGTTCTGTTTGTCTGAATATTAGTTTTCTGATTAATCTATTTCTGGTAGTTACAGAATACAAATTTACCATTCTTCATTTCTTACCTTTCCGGGAATTTAATGCGGGATTTTCAGTGATTTTAAAAGCATAATTTATGGACTGATCCTTATGACATTAGTTAATATGATTTCTGCTTATATTAAACTTATTTGTGTCAAATATTACCATGATATTGTAATTTATATGCGATTTTTGGGAGTTAAAATGATTTTCGAAAGTGGGTTTTATATGGGAGCTATGACTAATAGTAGACCGATCTTCCTGAAATTTTGCACTCCGATTTATCTTTGTATAAAATTTATTTCTAACGAATTTTAATGTTAGAACTAGAGTTGTGTCGTTCATGAACGAATCGATTCAATTGAACGAATCAGTAAAATGAACGATGTTGATTCGTTCTTTATTTTTGATTCATATCGTTCAATTTTACATTGTTTTTATATTTCTTTAGACACAATTTTGATACTATGTATTTATTTTCTTAATTAATTAGGTATATTTTTATTATACTTTCATAAATAATTGTTAAAAACAATTTAAATTTATTCTTATCCATTAATTTTTGCTAATATACTGTTCTAAAAAGCATATGAAACAATTGTTTCAGTTTCATCTGTTGTCTCATCATTCAAACATTAATCGTTCAGACTCTGTTTCATTTGTTGTCACACAATCATCGTTCAGTCTAATCAACGTTAAAAAATGAACGATGAACGAAATGAACGAACTGAATCATTTTACAATTTTGATGTGAACGAAACAGTAAAATTAACGATTATGCCCAACTCTAGTTAGAACCATATTCCGTGGATTATTTATATGGGAGCGAGGTGAAATATTGGACCGATCATGACCATTTTCAATAGCGTTCGTTGTTATGTCAAAATAAACATATGTGGCAAATTTAATCAAATTATCTTATAAATTGCGACCTGTAATTTATGCGCAATGTTTACATAGACAGCATTTTTAAAAAGAATTTTTAAAAAGTGTTCAAAAAAGGGGATTTCAAAATAAAAAGTCGCCAAAAATGGGAATTTTTTTGAGAAAAAAAAAGGCCAACTGCTTTAAAACCTAAAAAACTCTTTAAAATTTATTTATTTGATAACAACAAAAACCAAAAAATTTAAGAAAAACTACAAAATTCAGTTTTATTAATAACAACATAATTTATAATTATTTTGCAACAATTTTTATTATTGTAAAAATAAAGATTTATTCACAAAAATAGTTAACATACAATCCTCTTTTAATTAAACATCTGTACTTTTGTACGAGTTCTTCACTCATACTCCAGTCTTTCAAATCCCCTTTGAAAAAATTTAAGACGGAGCACATGGATTCACAAGTATTGGCTTAAGTCTGTAAGACAAACTACTTTTTATTATTGATAATTTAGTAAAAAATACGTTCCCCGAAGTAGGTAGAAATACAAATTAGGAATCATCGAATCTTTTATTTTTTTATTTGTTCAATCCAGTGCAAAAAGATTCGGCACATGATGATATAAATAGCTGTTCATAAACTTTATTATTATTTTTAGTTACTAACAATTTCAGTTCATTTATAAATGCTCCGCGGTTTTTTATATCACTATACTATGAAACAATCTCAAAATGATTAATTTATTTGTTGAAATTAATATATAAAGGGTCGGTATATTTCAAACAACTTAGTTTCTAGTCTAAATCATAGTCTAGCGCTAAATCATAGTCTTAAAAAGTCGCCATTTAGTCGCCATTTAAAAAAAGGGCCAAAAAAGTAGCCAGGTGGTTGAAAAAGGGGCAAATGGCGACTAAAGTCTCCAAACGGTAACACTGTACATAGACAGACAACCAGTAAGCGAGACGGACGGACGGACATCGTTAAATCAACTCAGAAAATGATTCTGAGTCGATTGATATACTTTGAGGTCTGTGTTGGAATAATTTTTCTGTGCGTTACAAATATCAGAACAAACGCATAATGCCCCAACCACCTTTGGTGGTGTAGGGTATAATTGCGATATTTTCATTGGTAAATTTTTGTGTACTAGTTATTTGATGGTTTTGATGGGATGAGTCTATAATATGAATTAAATTAAACATCTTAATGACATGTCTGCACTAAAAAACAGTAACTGAATGAAAGGATCGATAACATGAATGCCAGTGTTTAATCTCAACGAAGTTTTTTGTTTATAATAAAAATCTAAAATGTTTAATGAATTTTTAATAAATTTAATTTTGAAAAAGATTTTCAGAACTCTTTTTTAATAACCTAATTGTCTGGTTAAATACTTTGTTATTTAATTTCTGAGAACTGTACACCCAGAGAAATATCAATGTATTATATCTTTCCTTATAAAGGGTAATTTATAGTCCGTTTTAAGGAAATGACATGAAAGTTGATTTAAACTTGAGTTTAATAGGTTAAAATGTTCTACATATATTTTCTTCTTCAAATTTTACTAGGGGTCTCCAAAGATAAAAAAAAACTCATCCGACTTATAATTTGTTGTTAAAAAAGAAAATTATGAAAATTTCCCATATTTCTTTTTTAAACTCCTTAAACAAGACAACGAAATATAACATAAAATTAAATATTTTTTACAAATCGTAAACAAAATTAATAATAATTTCATCAATTTCATTTGTTTGGATAAACGCTTCACCGTATGAACTTAGGACCTTCGTTGACCCCTAGTGAAATTCGACGTAGAAAATTTCTGTAGAATATTTTAATCCATTAAACTCAAGTTTTAATGGACTTTTGTTTAATTTTTTTTAAACAGACTAGAAATGACCCCATATAATTTATCTGAAACTACTTTGGGGCAAAAATAGAAAAGTTTAAGTGGTCATTAAACAAAAATTTTGCCTACCAGCGAAAAATCTTTTGAAGGGTTTATTACACATATCAAGAGCTATCAATTGCAATCGGAATGATTCCGCCCCACGCGATGATCATCAATTTGTTGCATAGTGTATGAAAACAAATATAAATATATAATGAAATATGTTACATATTTTAAAAAATATTATAAAAAAATGTAATTAAACGCATAAATTTTAATTTTTATTATATTTTTCATATACATATGTATGTTAATAAATGTTTCTTATTAAAAGCTCATGCTGGTTTAATGGTTTAAGCTTAAGACAAGCTATATAACTTTATATTATAATAGATCACTACATCTAATTATATCAGATACAAATTTAAGTTCTACGTTTCCTAATATCACATTTGTTTCAATTTTTTGTTTTAAGTAGTGATAAATCTATATTAAGAATTTGTTGCCCTTTCTTATAAATAACCCATATAATTTCACAGAAAAAACCTTCTCGTTGTTGAGATTTAATGTAAAACAAATTCATCAATAATTTTTCATTGTCACATTGTTGATATATTGTGGTCAAATATTATGTACATACATGTTTAACAAATCATTTTTGTTTTTGTCATGTATTACATCAAATTCACATCACATCGCTCATCAGACATGTTTGGTTGGGGTGCAAAATCTGATTGATCCTTAACAAATTCTCTACACATTTACCACAGTTTGTCAACGTTTACGCTTACATACATACAAATAAACTTTATGTTGATGATGTTTAAGTATTCTTTTTTTTTATATTAAAGTCAAAAAAGTACACAACAACAAAAATACCATGTTAACGAAAAACAAACGATCTTGTAATCAGAACATCCTTAATAAATCATAAATGATGCTTGGACTTGTTGTTATTGTCGTGGTAATATTGCTTATTTTAAAAAATAAATTCAGCAAAAAAGCAGAGAGAAAAAATAAAAAACAATATTTTAAAATTTGTTTAAAATTTTAAGTTTAAAAAAAGGCAAATTCCTTATAGTATTAAAGAAAGTTTGAATGAGACTTGGTTTACCCTATAGTATCCCAGTTGAGTACCAATTGATACCTAACTTGTCACCAAAGTTTCAATTGAGAACTATTTGAAACAAACACGCTCACTATTTAACAGTTGAGAGTCAATATATAACATGATTCTTAAGTGCGCAATAAGCAACTCGTGCGCAATAAAAGTCAGTGGCTGAGTGGTTAGCGTTGAAGACTGCGTTAGATGAACATGGGTTCGATTCGAGGTGCCGCCATCGACATTAACGAAAAATTATAAAATAAAAATAAATATAATTCAATAAAAATAATAATAAACAAAATTATTAAAAAGTAAACAGCTATCAAATTTTTATTAAATTTTTATTATATTAATCGACTATGAACCTGTCCTCTTGCACCAGTCCTGTGACCTATCCTTTGAAAATAAATCTCCTTTAGATTGACAATGTCTAAATGTAGTAAAAGAAACTATTTAAGTTTAATACCAATTTTCTTCAAGCGTCTGTTACAAACGCTTCAACTTTACTCTTCGCACCTTCAGTGCTGTAGGGTAAAAGAACACACATACATTTTAATATAAAATACTGTTAAGTAAAATATCAACAACAAAAACCAAAGCTTTTTAATAAAACAAATGTCTGTCCTTCAGTGTACGTCCGTCTGTCAGTACTTTGATTTCAGTTTCATTGTAGTTGTTATATTTTTCATAAATACTATTAAAACTTGTTGTCTTTTTGTTCGTCCATTTATCGATCGATCCATCCATCCGTTCATTCATCCATAATTCTGCATATATATTTAGTTGTATTTTTTTTATTTTTAGTTCCAGTACTGTTTTCTTTCATTTGTTGACCGACGTGAAAGAATAAAATGAAGATGAACATGACAAACGTATTATTAAATTCACACAAAAAGCGTCCGTTTTTGCACCGTTTGCTGTCGCATTGAATGTCGCCTCTTTCGTAACCAAACAACAACAAATGTATAGCATAAAGCATACGATTGTTTAATGTATGAAATGATTTTTTTTTATTTTACCAAAAACTATATGATATGTCCATCCGTTAAAGCAATGAATATGTTTTCTTGTCATTGCATGTTTTGCTCCAAAAAGCCTCAGAACATTTAAGTTGATTTTTGAAAAGTTTTTGTAATAGAGAGAATGTGGTATGTTTAGTTGGTTATTAAATTTGAAATAGCTCGACATTAAATGGAAGAGTTCTTTTGAATCTTATGAAAACGTTGTTATGGTACCATCGGTAAAATAGTATAACACATCCCATGATGCACCCATGAGGCGCTAGCGAAAATTATAATGCTCCTGCCCACACGTACTTACATAATAACTGTATTACGTTTTCTGTTGGATATTCTCAGAATAGAAAAAATATTAGTTGGATTAAAGTATCCCTGGCAAAAGTAGATGCTGAAAATCTGGAAAATCTATTAAGTGCACACATATTTACAACTTCAAAAGTAGAACTAAGTGCATATAAAAACAAACATAAATGTATTTTCATCGGGAAAAAATGTTAATACATAATTTTAAAGAAAATAAAAATTTTACAAATTTTAAAGTATTTCTATTAAAATATTGTATAAACATAGCGTTAAGGGTAGTACTTTAAAAGCAATGAAGAAGCATAAAACAGAACATCCTACAAATGACACTCATGGGTTTTCAGCACTAATTATTTTCTTAAAATGACGTGTTAGTACTTCAGGATAATGAATTGAATTTAATATCGAAATTAAAGTGGAATATTAATATTATATATTACACAGAGTTACAAAATGAGAAAAAAATTTTGCGGCACGGAGTTTCTCAGTCAATTCAGATACACGGTATTAATAATTACTAAGCCTCTAATCCACTTTTGGTGTGAACGGATTTTGATGTGAACGTTGAATAAGGAAATGATATCAGTCATTCCCATAAAAAAATAAAAAAATCTGTATGTGATAGAAAGAAAGTAAAATCAGATTCTTATTTAGCACGTCAGATTCTATCTTGTTTAAAGAAGAAAGAAAAAAAATTTTTTCCCGACCACCGTATTTCTACTTAATTGTATGTATATATGGTTATTTTCACTTAATTGAGTATAAAATCAAAATTTGTGAATCAATTTTGATGATACATACCTTATTTTATTCGCAGCATTACTAGTTTTAAGATAAAGATGATAAACTGAAACATTTTTTCTTTTCATTTAATAAGAGATATTTTTTCGGGACACTAATTTTGAAATAACTACGAATCTATTAGGCATGTAAAAAAAGAAGTTATATTTTTAGTCCGTTCTTGAGTTATGGTAAAATATACTAGAGTAATGGCCTTATTATAGGCGAAATATTAGACACGCTCATAAAAAAATTCAGACCTGATGGAAAAAGAAACTGAAAGCATATTCGAGTTTAGCACATCAAATTCCATTAAGTTATTTTAATGATCACGTTTTATTCCTCTAATTGATTGTTAGTTAAAAAAAATTCAGTTTTAGAATTTTAAGATTTTAAGGCAATGTCTGTCCTTCTACACATTAGAGTTAAATGGGTCGAAAATTATGCATAATTCAGAGAAGGGTGATATCAACACTTTAATGATCACGTTAAATTTTCCTATTTATTAGTAAGAAAAGAAAATGCATTTCTAGAATTATAAGATGTTTTTTGGCTGAATAGTAATGTCCGTCCGTCCGCCTATACATTTGGTTTAAATGGGACGAAAATTACGCTTACTGCCTGATTTTCTATGTCGAACGAAAAATTCGTTTCGAATAAATGTACGGAAAACAATAAATAAATTTAAGATTTTGTTTTTGTTTTCCATACAGTTATTCGAAACGAATTTTTCGTTCGACATAGAGAAACAGGCAGTTAATTCAGGAAAAGATGATATCAAAATTTTGATGAACATGTTATTTTTTTTTTTTTCAATTTATTAGTTAGTAAACAAATGCATTTTTGGAAATCTAAAATATTTTTTGGCAGCATGGCAATGTCCGTCCGTCTATACATTTGGGTTAAATGGGTCGAAAATGCTACTTAATTCAGGGAAAGGTGAAATTAAAATTTTAATACTTTCTTTTGATTTCCATATAATCGAGAAGTTGAAAAAAATTTTTTTTTTCCAATTTTAAGATTTTTTGGAAAAAATTCTAATTTTCGTCCATCTGTCTGTCTGTTTGTTAATTTTTGCTAACTTTCCAATTCAAAATCGTTTAACTTTTGACTCAATAATGATAACGACTCAAAATTGTCTTTGTTCAATAGAAAATTTTGCTTTTCTACCAACCACATAAAATATAATAAAATCGGTTGAAAATATTTGGCTATATATGGAAAAATCTTAACCAAGATCTTGTAGAATTGAGGTTTTTGAAATCTCAAATGTATATAATTCGAAAAATATATAAGATAAGTACAAGCATAATTTCTAAAGGATTTATCAAGGACTTTAAGGTGATATAAAAATCTTGGAAATCGGATAAGGAAAAAAATGCGCTAGTTAAACATTTTCCATGACACTAGTATCCAATTTTGAATCCCCATAGTTCCGCTCCGGATGTGTATATTAGATCCTGCTGCTAAACTTAAAATGCTACTGTCCTCTGCTACGCCTGTGTGAAATTTCATGTAAATCCAACCAGCAGATTAGAAGTTACAGATTTATTTCGATTCTTCCCCACTGTTTAATGTTTGATAAAGTAAAGAAAATGTCTGCACTTAAGCTGTTTTGTGTATGAAATCTACTGGATTTTTTTTTTTTGAAAAAAAAAAAAAAATATATATATATATATATATACATACATATATATTTTCTCAAATCGGGCTATATGTGCGCACGATTTTTTTTTTCATAATATTAAAGTGGACAATATATACTATTTTTCAGAAAATTTTTAGAACAAACATCCTGTAACATTTTCAGTTACATTCCATGAAAGTTAAAAATTAGTGTATTTTAGGACAATTTTCAAAAAATAACAAAAATATTAGGACAAAATACAATTTACAAATACTTGAGGAAGAGTACACTTAAATATCTGAAATTGAGGGTTTCATTTTAAATTTTTACCTTAAAAGACTTTTTATTTAAAATAAATAGACTGAAAGCTGATGAAAATTTAATTTTTTACTATTTCAAATATGTAAAAAAATTCTTAATTTTGACAGCTCCTTATAAGAAAACAACACAACCTAACTTCAAGATTTTAATTGATATTGATACATAATTTTATCTAGTTTTATTCGGCTCCCAACTGTATTACAAAACTTCAAATTTTAAAATTCAATTAAGCGCCACTTTTGACACATTTTAACCCAACGTGCGATGGTTATTTTCACATGGGTTCCTTTGGCCCCATTGTGTTACCCTGAGAGATCATGAATGATTATTCTACAAATACTGATATCAGTAACATAAAGATCAGATAATACATGCATATAAAGATTGTCAAAGTTCTCAATTCTGCACCTGATTTTTTTTAAATATGTGAGATATTTTTTAGTAGAAGAATTAATACTCATCTTGTATAACAATAGGTACACAGAAAAAAAGTAAAAATACACTTCAATTACGAAATTTGTAATATTAATTAATTTTTAATTGATTTTGCTCCAATCATTAAAATGATAATATTAATAACTAGAATAATTGATATTATTATTACTTCTTTTCCTTAAATAGATGCAATAAGCTGTAAATTTTTGAAAATTTACTTAAATTTATTTTATTTCTGTACTATTATGGACAAATATTTAATTTTTCTTTATATTTTATTAACATCTGTCAATTTATTAAAAAACAAAACTTTAAACCAATTAGAAAATTAATTATATTAATAAATCATATAATTAAATTCCAATATAAAGTTAATTAATAATTTTATTAAAAAATTATTTGAAATATTTTTTTCTGTGTAAATCAGTTACTTTTTGTTCATTGTAATAGTATTCAATTAGAATATTGTTAAATCATCCTGTTAAAAACTAAATGATTAAATTATATTATTTTTCGTTTTGAAAAATGTTCACAAATTGCTGAAACCATGCACTGATCATCTAAAGAGCGAATCAGTAGCATGTAAACAACTACACCCCAAACCCACCCAAACTCTTTTAGCAGATTTAGATCCATCTGTATACATCTAAACAAATCGAATAAATATGGCTAATAGTCAATACTGTCGGGCATGTCGTTTGAAATCCCTAAAACATGGCTATAGCCTCTGCAGTGTCATATGCTTACCAGCCTCTTCACCGATGTAATGGCGAATCTCATATCGAGCCCAAAACTTTACTGGAGAAGCATTTGTGATTATTTACACATTGTTATATGTATGAAAAATATCACTTACGATAAAATTGTTTACGCTATAAATCTGAAATAACACTTGATAAGTCGATAAAATGTTGACAGATGATATAAATGATTCTAAATTATAGATTTTTTTTTATCAAAACAAGAATTTCGAAAATGTTTTTGGTTACGATATTTTGGTGGTCAGGGATCGATATATCCAAAAAATAATAGAAGAACCGTCTACTATGGATGAGGCCAATGATTGAACTCCATCTGATGAATAAGCCCAGTGAAGTTTGCAATCGGTAAGATATGGTATCTAGATATTTCCCAGTTAGAGACCCGATACATTGTCCGCATATGCCACAGTTTTCAACTTCGGGGAATCGAGTTCCATGAGCAATGAGCTTACAGTAATATTTCTGAGGAGTGCCTCTATTTGCTATCCTATAAATGGATATTTTAACTCATATGATTATACTATTTATATATACGCACTCGTATACCGCACTTATAATTCGTTTTATCTCCTGCAATACAAAAAATTCTTACGTGTTATTCTTTACAAGTACACGTACATTTCTTTAAAAGCTTTAACAATGATTTTTTTTCTTCAATACTCCAGCACTAACGAATTTAAGTGAACAGATTTTGTTTGATGTGGTGCTAAAGTACTCACCATGTAAAATGTCATGTTAAATTTTCCCATTCATGGCAGTGATTTTTTTTAGTACAATTCTTTTATTTCCTTAGTTTTTATTTTTCTTATTTAATAAATGAAACACAAACACATTTTTAAACATATTTCATATGTGAACACAAGTGTCCAGTTGAAGAGGAACTAAAAGGATTGCATGAGAACATCATTTTGGTTTTATTATTATGTGCGTTTTGTTTCTTGTAAAACTAAAAGAAAAGAGAGAAGAACTAAAACGAGGTACTAAATTTAGCAAAAAAAAAAAAAAAAAAAAATAAAAAAAACATGTTAAATTACTTGATGTAATTTACATAAGGAGGAAATCATAATTTGCAAAATCACAAAAATAAACTATATTTTTTTAAAGTTGACGGTTTTTTTTATTACCTTTATTGAGGTTCACTTTTAAGGGGTTGTAACTACAGTATATATATAATATTAAATATTGAGTTCTATTGGAAACCCTGTTTTTCGGCGAAATCCTTAACATTTTGGAAATTATAAAATGCTTCTAAGGGTGTAGTGAATTCTTTTATCAACTGTTTTTATTTTTTGGCCGATTTTGGTATTAATAGACCTTTAAAATCATATTATATTGAGGGGTATTAATTTTTGGCATCTTTTGTGATATTTTTGGGATAAATTTAATGAAATTTAGATAAAAAGGCTCTAAATCGAAGAATATATTGTAGCTGCAGTATATGATATTAATTTTGACTCGTAGACCGAACTAATCTCGAAATTTAAATGCGTTTTACTTTCCTGTGCCAATACTTTTTTCCTTAAAATATTAAGAAATAATTTTTTGAGATTAATTTTGTGTCACTATAAAATGACAATATGTCATCATTTTTTATCTTCCCTCCCTACTGTGCAATATATTGGTCAATGATCTTCAGAAACTCCCCTTGTTTGCATAATTTATACAAACTTGAAATCACCTTTCTTGGGCTTCTTTTTTGCTTTTTTTTTTTTTGTTCTCTCAAAAAACATACAATTAGAAAGAATAACAAAAGTTTAAATAATCTAATATTGACATATGAAATTACATAAATCAGCCTGGTGAATTCAGCTAAAATAAAAGTGGATAATCAAGGCGCAAGCAGCCCTAACAAAAATAAGGACACATTTCAACAGATCATCACAGAGGCAGTTGAAGTAATATTAACCACACCAACTAATAGTAGAGTATTAACGCGTAAATACTTCACTTGAAAAAAAAAAAAAAAAAAACTTTTTGAGTTGAAATCCATCGACATCAATTGAAAACGGGAACGTGCACCTGCTGTGCGTGAGGCCACAACACAAGCATGACGCGCGAAACAAATACGTTTGCAACAAAGAAAACAACAAATCAACAACAACAACAAAAACTAAAAACAAAACTAATGCCACAAAATTACGCAAAAATCCTTAAATACATATTTAAACTTGACCAATTCGATTGATAATAAGGATGAGTAAATACTCACTTATACAAAGGTTTTTCTCTGAAGGAAATAAAAATCTAAAGATACACCTGCAACTTTTACACTAAACAAGAAAAAAAGGACTTTGTTTTTATATGAGCAAAGGGAAAAAATAATAATATCAGGGGGATATAAAAACTAAAATGTCTTGAGCAGAAAAATATAAAACAAACAAAGGATGTGCTGGCTATAAGGATATTAATAGTAAATTTCATATATAATTTTCAGTTGTTGCTTATAGTAAATTCGTCAGGTCAGAGACATTTAAAATTGTAGTTCTTTTTAAAGGAACAAAATAATTAAATCCTCATTACAATTTTGTTGCCTCATTGTTTTAATTACTTGCCCTACACTTGTCGTCATGTAAGACGAGTTTATTTTGTTTTTGACTAGGTAATGTCTTAAAAAAAGGCAAATTTAACTCCAGGTGGGCGTTAACGTTAAACAAGCCTCTTTAGTTTCTTTCTAGTTAGATATTTTATTGTAAATAGTTGGCCAACTTGTAGAGTTTAAAATGTAAACGCCTTTACAATGTGTTTAACAATTATTGGTTTTAATTTATTAGTATTTTTGTGTTTATCTTCTTTCAAAAGTATGCTATTTCTCACTCCTTATCAAAGATTTCACACGACATTTTGGTGACAATTTTATGGTTTTTAAAGAATTTTTTTTTTATAGAAATCGGTACTTTTGCACTTGTTGTCATGTGATTTCTTTTGTGTTAGAATTTTCATTTGATCTCTCTATTTGCGGTTGTCTATAAAGATAAGTATAATCTTTTGTATATTTATTTTTTTGTGTTAGATTTCGATTTGTATAAAATCACAAAAAAAAAAACAATTATTTTATTAAATGGGTCGTCTTACGCTTGAATACTGTTTGACATTCATATTTTCAAGGCGAGCGTTATGAAAAAAAAATCTTAAAATTCGAAAAATATTTTTTTTTCTACTTCTTGATTAATATGAAAACCAAATGATGGTATTAAAATTTTGATTTCACCTTTCCTTGAATTAAGTAGAATTTTCGACACATTTAACCCAAATGTATAGACAGACGGACGGACATTGCCATGCTGCCAGAAAATATTTTGGAATTCTAAAAATGCATTCGTTTATTAACTAATAAATAGAAAGTGGTCATCAAAGTTTGGATATCACATTTCTTGAATTAAGCGTCATTTTCGTCTCATTTAACCCAAATGTATAGAAGGAAGGACGGAAATTACCATTCAGCCAAAAAACATCTTCTAATTCTAAAAATAAATTTTTTTACTTACTAATAAATTGACGAGTTAAACGTGATCATTAAAGTGTTGTTACCACCCTACTTTGAACAATGCATAATTTTCGACCCATTTAACTCCAATGTATAGACAGACGGACAGACATTACGGTTCTGCTAACAAAAATCTTAAAATTCTAAAACTGAATTTTTTTTTTACCTAATGATCAATAGAAAAAACGAGAGAAAAAGATATAGTCTGTCAAGCCCGACCATATGATACCCTACACCATTGTGTACACAGACAACATTATTGGATCTTAAAGTATAAAGTTCGACTTGGAAAGTGATTCTGAGTCGAACTTGCTGAAGTCTGTTCGTTTGTCTGTCCATGTTAACCTTATATTCAAACTAACATTTTGCTAGGGAAGTTAAAACACCTGTGTGAGCATGAAGTTAAGTACCTGAATATGAATCATCCTACATACAAAACAATTTTTCGGTCAGTAATCAACTATGCTGCTCCAGTGTGGTGTCCTTTGTTGAGTGATAACCAATGGCTGTGGCTATGTCCATAGATCACATAAGGTGATGAAAGTATTACTAGTTAAGGAACATAAAATTATGTTAACTAAGCAGTCCATGTAAACCATGTTAACAAAGCACAGGTCGCAATTTTAAAGATATCTTGATGAAATTTGGCACAAAGGCGAAGCCTATTTCATTATTCCGGGAATATTTTCATTGAAGCAACAAATTTGTATGTTGAATCAAAGCATTTAAAAAAAAATCAAATAACTTTCTTTATTGCAGTTGAATTCTACCCCGAGGCATGTCAGACATGAATTACGTTCAGATTTAGATTCAGAATCCGTTGGACCGTAGCTCGTACAAAACAGCTTTTAACGACATTAATAGAGACTTAAGCGTTTGAGCTATAAAGATTGAATTAGAAACCCTAAAACGTTTACTTATCCGACGAATATGGGTCGTACTATGACAGGCTATACTAAAATTAGTAAAGTATCTTCCTTTTGGCATAGAGTACTTCAAAAGAGATCCAATTTTTGTTGTATAATATTAGATACTAATAAATGCTTACTATTTCACTGATAGAAGTAGCATTAAAAAGAAAATGGCTTTTGTAATATCTTTGCTTATTTTAATTCAACCCGTATAATATCTTTGCAGCTGAAACTTACAAAAAGGATTAAATATTACATCAAACTAAAATTTTAATCAATATTTATAGGAAAAAAAATAACACAATTTAGAAATTACCACCCAGGCTAAAAGAGATGTAATATAGAAGCACTTTATTTAAGATATGCTTTTTTAAAAGGGGGACTTGTATAAAATAAAATTCAATTAATTTAGAGACAAGTATTACAAGTTATCTTTTCAATATCTCTTTTAGATAAATACACAAGAAAAATATCATATAATCGGATTAATTTAATTCAATTTCTAGACAAAAAAGAAATAAATATAAATTTGAGTTGGACAAAATACTTCTAAATGAAGAAAAAAAATCTTAAAGAGGAAGAAAAAATACTTTATAAATTTAAAAAGGCTATCATGAACACAAACACGATGAATGAAATAGTTATGGAGCAAATCGGATCAAATACAGAAAAAAAAAAAATTCTTTAATTGCACTAAATGAATTTAAGACAAAGTGACAATCATAGGCACTTAAATTTTAGTTTTTAAAAAAATTAATCCGGTCATTATTATAAATTATGGGTTCAATATAAAATTTAGTAAAAATTTAAGGGACAAAAAAAATTTAAAACACATTCATGTAAGTAATTTTTAGGACACAAGCACTTGTTAGCTCAGGATACTCACTTACAAACTAGAAACGCCTAGAATTTCAATTCTAACGCTTTTGTTGTAAACTCTCCCTGATATTTTTAGTTATAAAGTGCGTGAGTGTTATGTTGGATTTAAACAAAAAATAGCAACAACACCATCATCAAATTTTAAGAAAAGGACGTGCTAGGACAATAGTTTAAATACACCGTGTCATATCGATCACTATAAAACAATAACACTAAGCTGATAATATCCTAGGAGAATTAGAAGATATACTGTTTTTTTTAGGCCATTTAATGATTTCACTTTTTCTTTTTCAATATAAAAGGCGGCAGTTTTTCTTTGGACAAAAAAAAAAAAAAAACACTACTTTCGAGCACGTATTTGGGGAGTTGGATGATTTGCCCAAAATTAAATGAAAATAGTTTTTAAATAGTTTCCTAGAAAAACGCCTTAATTTTAGCGTTTATAAAGAATTTAAAGAAATTCTCAAAATATGTATAAGAAAACAAACCACCTTAATTTCTTTTGAGTAATTTACAGAAACTTTTCTTTATTTGTTTTTTTTTGCTTTTCACTTTCCTCCTTGAATTATGGCCTTTGGTAACAAATGATTACTTATATGTTGGCAATTTATGGAACTTTCTCACATTAAACTAAAATAAACTTTCATTCATGAAAGTCATCAGGTTTGTTTACTTAACTCCTCTTTGCTCAATGTTTATACTTCAAGGTTGTTACTGCCAACCTTAATTTTCTTGATCGTGAATACCGTCAGGCATGTGCCGTGTGTAAAATTCACATTAGCAATTTAATTGTTCATTAAAAAGAAAATTGCAAAAATTAAAGTAAAAGACTTTAAAAGGGAATTGTTCAATATTAAAAACTAATAATAATCGGAGAATTTTAAAGGCCTTATTCATATAAAAATTTAAAATTTATAAACATTTTATTAATCAAATTTGTATAGAAAATTTTTCTATTAAGCTTTAATGAATTTGAAATTTTTATTGTGAATACCCAACAAACCAAATGATATCTTAATGATATCATTACGATATTATTTCAGTGATATAAAAGCCCGAGAATGATATCATTTATAATTCTAAAATGATATAGATTGCTTTCTAAAAGGTACACTCGAAAATGATATCATAATTTTTGAAAATAACGATTGTAGTAATGATATCATTAAATTTAAGCAGCGCGATAATTTAGCAATATATTGTAGAACATATACATACATATATGATAAGATTGGATCAATATTTAATATTTTAAATATTTTATCAAAAGTTAATAAAATAACCATAATAAACTGAAGTTCACCCAGCTCCAAATAATTTTACATGTAATACGAAACTTTTGTAATCCAAAGACAATTTCCCCTTTAAATCCGGGCTGATTCAATTTCCATATAATGCATAACATAAAATATTCTTCTAATATAAATATTTTCAATTTAATTATATTTTTCTGAAAATGTTTGAAGTTTTTTTCTAAGGAAAATATAATTTCGATATTTTATCATATAATTTTAAAATTATGATATCATAAATGATACTGTATCGTTTCTTGGTTTGTTGGGTAAGGCAGTAAATCTTTAATATCAAAAGTAAAATAAAAATTTAAAGGATTTTAATTTATAATTCTTATTTTTTGTAGAGAACTTCTTCATTATAAATTTTGTTTCCAAGTCATAGTCCGAAAAAAGAGAATTTGATGCAGGGAAGCGAATTTTGTTATATATGTAGCTTCATCTTGGCTTCTTAAACATACTACTGAAAGTCACAGATAATCACATGTTATTCGTTATTCGTGGTTAAATGTCCCAAATTTTTTTGCTTATAACTAGCTTATTATGCAATATTTTGATGTCATTACAATATAAAGTATAAAATTTACAATAATTTTGCTGCATATACCGTCATTACTTTGAAGTTTTAGCACATCTTATATGCTGTTTCATGTTTTGCAGTGTTAGCTATATTTCACGACGATATAGTAAAATTTTTAAATACTTCTTTATTTTACCTATTTATTTCAAACTTTTGTTCTGTACTATCTAACATTTTCGGATAAAAAAAAAGATCTGTATAATATTATTTCCTAATGTTATAACATATACAATTTATGTTATAAATTGTTTTCAACAATTTATAACATGTTGATAGCGCAGGGTCAGTATGTTTCCCGCCTAAGCTAAAATATGATTTTAATTCTTTTTACTGTTTTTTTTTATTCATTAATCTATCTCAACAAATTGTACTTCATTCTCAAAAATTTATAGTATCAGATTTTTTAGAATCTAAAATGAAAAGCTAAACTTAAAAATACAATAAAAAATAAAAACTAATGCGTGAAACATCGACAAAATTGTATACAAATACATCAAGGCCCAATGTACATAAAATGTACAATTTTAAAAAGTAGCAGATGATGGGTATATAGATTCGGCCAAACCGAATATAACATTATCACTTGTCATGATATATTTTCTTAATGAGTAATATAATACAAAAAAGTAAAAAAAAAGATCCTCCCTTATAGACGAATAGCTCGACTTGATGGATTTTGATTTGCCAGATGGAAGGTCTGGATTTTTTTTTATGGTCGTGCATAATATTTCTCC
Organism: Protophormia terraenovae; assembly: GCA_951394005.1. Lineage (NCBI taxonomy): Eukaryota > Metazoa > Arthropoda > Insecta > Diptera > Calliphoridae > Protophormia > Protophormia terraenovae. The sequence continues at coordinate 104,491,519 of OX596076.1, read as the reverse complement.
TTGAATAAGCAGATTACTGGAGTATATTTTACTATAACTCGAAAAGCGGTGTTCACGATTTATATAAATATGTAATACGAGAGTATAAGCCTGTCTTCGCCAGACTTATATGCCTTAAATATATGAACAACATTTTAACGCTTTTCCTTTCCCTAATGGAAGTTAAAAATATTAAGCTATTGGAATCTGATGGGATGATAGTGACTAAATTATTAAATTAGTAAACCTAAAAAATAATTATAATAAAGAATCGACCTAAGTGCCCCCTGCCCGAAATGTGAAATCAGTTTTCGATATGATTTGACATCTTAACAATGAGTATAGCAAATCAAAATTTACTAAAACCAAAACAGACTTAAAAAAAAAAAATAAAATAAATAATAAAAAAAACTCGGGAATCTCCGCTCCCTGATAGAAAAATTTGGCTCAGTTAGAATTTGTATGATGAACGTATTTATAAGTAAACCCATTTTTAGTTTTTAACCATGCCTGGGAGTTTCAGAAAGCTCTGGAAAGAGAAAAAATGCTTAGAAAAAGACACATAAATTCGATTATCTCCGCTCCCTGATAAACAAAATCTGGCTCTATTAAGATAAGGACTGCGCACGAAAAAATCCGTGCATGCTCTTGGGCTTATAACTTTTGATGTGGTGAAAAATTAATAATTCTGTTAACTGGTTTACATTTGTCGGTATGCTCACTGGCTATGTGCCAAGTTTCATGGTTATAGCAAAACTAATTTTCCTTAAAATGGAAATTGAACAAAAAACAACAAAACACATGGTTATAGCAAAACTAATTTTCCTTAAAATGGAAATTGAACAAAAAACAACAAAACACATTATAGAAATTTTTCATAAAATCTTATATCAGTCATATAAAAAAATTGCTAGGAAGGCAGTTGCGTCAAAAAATACAGTTTCTTGGGTCATAATATTAAATAAATAAGTCATGGTCACTGAATGGAATCCTGGTAGTGGAAAAAAATAATATCTTCAGGCTGTAGGACTCAGACAAAATAGAAAGGATTTTAAAATAAATTTCCCTCATCTCTGGAAGAAAAGTGCCACAAAAAGTATATTGCTTTGAATTTTTATTAGAAAAGTTGAAAGGAAATCTATACTAAAGACGTATAAAATACAAAAAAGTCCTAATTGAAACACAAGGCAAGAAGTTGGAAGTGAAAAAATAACGTAAAAGTTCTTCAAACGAATTTTTCCATAATTTTGATCAGAGTATAATAGACGATGAAACGTTCGTACAGCCTGCCATTTTCAAATTACTGGACAGGAATTCTATGTTGCAGATGCTGGAGGGAATATAGCAGAAAAATACCGTGTATCAAAGAAATCAAAATTCCAAAGAATGTTTTTGTTTTGGGAAAAATGTTTATGCGGAAAAAAGCACTTCATTCATAAAAAATGGTTCAATTAACACAGAAATATACGTGAATGAGTGCCTTTGGAAAATAATTCTCTCTTTCCTAAGAAAATACAGTGTATCCAGTTTTTTCTGGCCTAGTCTCGCTTCTTCTCATTACAGCAACAAAACAATAGAGTGAGAGTAAAGAAATTTTTAGTGTTTGTGCAGAAAGATGCTAATCCATCAAATTGTCCAGAACTCCGACCAATAGAAAGATATTGGACTCTAGTAAAAAATAATTTAAAGAACATTAAAAGCTTAGCGTAAAATGAAACGGATTTTAAAAATAAGTGGAAAAGGATGGAATTTGATGAGCTTAACAAGAATCTGCTTTCTTTTTATACCCTACACCACCATAGGTGGGGAGGGTATAATGCGTTTGTGCTGATGTTTGTAAGACCCAAAAATATTGGTCTAAGACCCCCCTTAATTTATAACAATCGGCTTAGAATCACTTTCTGAGTCGATTTAACGATGTCCGTCCGTCTGTCTGTCTGACCGTCCGTCCATGTAAACATTGTAATCAAACTACAGGTCGCAATTTTGAACCAAAATGAATGAAATTTGGTACACAGGTTTCTTCTAGCCCAGGGACGAAGTCTATTAAAATTGGTTATGATCGGTCAATTATTTCACCTAGCCCCATACAAATGTCCTCCCGGAAAATGGTTTAACGATCATAAATCCCTTAAATATAGCAATATTTTAATGAAATTTGGAACATATAAGTTTTATATAAGTCTAAATAAGTGTGCTGATTTTTTAAAAGATCGGTCCATAATTAACCATATCTCCCATATAAACCCTTTTTAAAAAAATTACTTTAATGGGCATAAATCCCATTAAAATGTTAGTATCAAGTTAATATTCGACACAAATAAGTTTTATATAAACATAAATGATAGTGCTAAATTTTAAAAAGATCGGTCCATAATTTACCACAGCTCCCATATAAGGCCCTCTTTCGGGAATCACCCAAAAGTGAATAAATTCATATACATGTCAGCATCAACGTAATATTCTGTATTCGTATGTTTTATTTTACACTTATGAGTATCGGTCCACATTTGACTCCAAGTCAAGACCCCTCCCCGAATTATAATGTACACAATGGTGTAGGGTATCATATGGTATATCTTTTTCTTTCGTTTTTTTTACCGCGTGCTGATTTATTTTATGGACATGACTTCTTTAACCCCATGTGTTTTTGAAGGAGGACGAACAATTTTTTGGCCGATCAGTGTAACTGAAAGTATGAATTCATGGTTTTGTTTAAAAAATAAAAATTTTCTTTTACAGAATTTCATATGGTTTCCACATCTTTCTGAGCTAGATGACAAGTTTATCTTCAACCTCCAAATAGTCCCTAGTAGGTTTAATATAATATCAATTTAAATTCAAAAGCTTCCGAGTTTCTCTAGACTTTGTTATGTAATATTGCAATTTTATGACTGTAAAAGCTACAGAATATTCCTTAAAATCGATTTGTTGTATTCTTATTATCTTGCGCCTTAGAAATAGTAGGATACTTTAAGCACCGTACTCTTAACAAAGTTTGATTTACTTTTCCCTATTAGAATCAACCGTTTCCTTAGCGTGTTCCAAGCATATTAAGTAAATTTTTCAGTACATATTTTTATCAATAGCTAAATATGAAAATATACGTAAGTGATTTATTTTAAATAAATCAACTATTCTGAATGAATCATTCCTGTCAGCTGAAAAAGCAAACCTTATTCTAAAGAAAGAAATGCCAAATCACAAAAGATTCTTTGGCCACAGTACAATGAAAATGTAAGAGAGTCTTGTAGGCATTAAGAGCGGAGTTGTATAAATACATACATAAATATTTCAGAAGCGTCTTGGAAAAATTATGCTATAAATGGAACAGAATCTACAAATCAGAGAATCGATAAAAAACAAAAATTAATTTTCTAGCAGCTTCAGAATTGGCCTAAGATCTTTATCAAAACTACATATTAGTTGAATGCTTATGTTAATATTAATGCTCTTAAAATATTTTAGTTGAAACCAACGATTATCCTTAAACGAAAAATAATTTTCTGAAATCTTTTAGATTTTTATTCTTGTTTATAAAAACAAATTCGTATGAATTCAAACAAGTTTTATCCAAAGAATAAAAAAGAAAATTTATTTTATTTCTGTTTATAAAAGTTCAAAAATTTTACGTTTTAAATATTTGTGCCAAAAAACGCATTAAGTATCAAGGAATTTGCCTGGCGGTGTATAAAAAACAACTGAAATTGCCACTGTAAGTAATATTTTCGCAGCTAAATGAGTTTTGGCTAAATGTAGCGTCAGCGTAGACTCTTTAAAGGCGCATACATGAATGAATCGTAATACACTTGATACATTAATCTATATATTGAAATAAGAAATAAAAATATATTACAACTTTTACGGTGTAATCTTAAATGTAGACGAAGTAAATAAAACAAAATAATAAAATACATTTCGTGATCATTACAATTATAATAAAAGAATTAACTTTGTTTTGGAACAATAATTAAAGACACCAAAATATAAGAAAAGCGGTAAGTAACTATAAACCGCCACCACATCAGTCGCATTAATACACTTTTGATTTCAATTCCATGAAAATGATAGCGAAAAAAAATAATAATAATAAGTAAATTTAATATGAAATCATAATCTGTGTTAATATTATGAATACAAAATTGCCAATACACACGCATGTAAAATCTTTACCGTTTTATTTACAACGTCTTTGATAAACCAAAAGAAACGAAACAACCTTGAACAGTTGTTGACCAGAATGGAAAGTGTAACAAAAACAACAGTTAAAATTTGCCACAACGAAAATAATAAGAATTAATTTTGATTTGTCTGTTGACTACAAAAACTCAACACTAAAATTTATTTAAATAAATTAATGAACAACAAAAAAGAAAAATAAAAAATTTATTTCAATAATTTTTATACACTTGTAATTTTACACTTGGCTTTTTTTTTAATTATACACCCCTGATTAAGAGTTGTGCTTTTTTTTCATTTGCTTTATGGAGGAAGGAGGCTGAACAGACAAATTGAATTGAAAATGTTTAAAAATTACAATGTTACTTTAACAAACGTTAAGCCCTGTAATCATTTACAATCATTTTTATTGTTATTTATCATATTCAGCCAAGAAACGAAACCAAAGTTTACATTTATGGCTGAGCAGCAGAAAAATATTTTATTTTATGCAAAAATCCTAAAACTCTGTCTTAAAACTTACAGAATGGATTAATAAAAAGCATTTTTATTATAGTCTGCTACTTCTCTTCCTCTATCAGGAGTGATTAATAAAATACTGAGTTTGTATGTGTAAGTAAGTATTTGGTGCATTTGTTAGCTTCTTTTAAAAGTTTCATTATGCCTCTGGGTTATTTGCATAAGCCAAGTTTATATTAAATGAAATGTTATGACTTCAGTGACAGTTGAATAATGTTCACCCAGTTTTTAGATGACGTTGCTTCTAGGCTTTTATATAGTCCACCATAGAGAATTTTAAAGTGGAGTGCTAGATTGCCAGGAAAAAAAATATGTTGTAGACGATGATGACGACGACAAGGTTGTATTTAATTGCAGGATTTCTCTTTATTTTCATTATTTTATTTCCTTTTTTTTATGAATTTTTATTTAAAGTTTTACAATTTTAATTGTGCTAGCAATTATTGCAATTATAATTCATCATTTTATATTTTATTGAAATTAAAAAGCTTATGATGGGTTTAATCAGAAATTGGTTTGCATAATAAACGAAAGATTTAAGAAGCATATCTTAAGTGTTTCATAATTATTAAACAAATGAAAGAGAAAATTTTTATATCTTTTACCTTTTGCAATAAAATCAATATTTTGTGTGGTGGATATTTTATTATTTAAAAATATTTTTACTGCATTCGTTGAGTTGTGTTAAGGTCTGAAGCCTAGAAATTTTAAAGAATTTCTAATGAACATAGTGCGTTTCGGCCTGAAATTTGAGCGGTTTTTAAAGCTACGGAATGAGAAGTTGGGAACTTAAGATAAAGCAGGTTAGGCTGAAATTAGGGGGCGGTGTGATTTTTTAAATAAGTTAGCATCATAAAACTTGCTAAAATAAGCATTTTAAACAAGTAAGATATAGTGGGTCAAGGCTAACGTGACCAGAGGGTTTTTGTCAAAAAGCGGGACCCGAACGACTAAAAAGCGGGATTCTGAACAAAACTGTATGGAAAAAGCAGGATTTTGAAAAGTTTTGTAAAAAAAGAGGGATTTTATTTTTACATCTCAATTAAAAATGTAGATCAGCTGTACTCTTGCATGCGCTTTGTTCACGACCCAATTGAGTCGTTACAAATTGAGAACGAACCATAAAAATTTTGGAATATCGAAATAAGTAAATATATCCCTACAAACTGAAATATTAAAAATTATAATTTATCGTGTTTCTCTATATGTTTTCAAAATATTTCTAGTTAAATATCAAGATTGATTTCAAATGCGGGTTGATAAAAAAACTTGGTACTTTTTAAATTTGTTAGCAACAGATTTTCTTAAATAATTCTTAGACCGGTTAACAATAAAACCAAAGTTGGTTGCCGTTACCGCTAAATACAATTATCGAAATAATTGAAAATACAGTTACCGCTAAAATGTATACGCTAAAATAGCCTTACCGAAATAGCTTGAAATGCCGATAACGCTAAAATACCGTTAACTTTATTTTTGGGTTTAAGAAATATTATTATTTTTAATAAAGTTGAAATAAAGCATGTAATAAAGTTATGGCTACCCCAGCTCGTCATTATAATATTCGACTTCGAAATTTATGAAACAACAGTTACTCATAAAATACCATTCCGAAATAAATCGAAATACCGATAACGCTAAATACCGTTACTGAAATAACTAAAAACACCGTTACCTCCAAAAACCGCTATCAAAATAATCCGATATACCATTACCTTTTCAACTTTTTGAATCGGCTGCCAATATTATATTTTTATAACTTTTAATTTATGCAAAAATAAAACGAGAGAAACTGTAATCTGTCAAGACCGACCATATGATACCCTACACCATTGTATATTAGACCTGTGGCTTATTGTAGACCAACACATTTACTAAATGTAAAATAAATCATACAAATACAGAGTTTGATTGAATATTGCCATATTTAAGGCATTTATGATCGTTAAACCATTTGTATGGGGGCTAGGTGATATAATGTACCGATCATAACCAATTTCAATAGGTTTCGTCCTTGTGTCAAAATAATTATTCGTGCCAAATTTCATCAAGATATCTTTAAAATTGCGACCTGTACTTTGTTCACAAGGTTTACATGGACAGACACCCAGACGGACGGTCGGACATCTTTAAATCGACTCTGAAAGTGATTCTGAGTCGAACGGTATACTTTAAGGTCATCAGCACAAACTCATAATACCCCTACCACCTATGGTGGTGTAGGGTATAAAAAGTATCCAATCCGAAACAAAGGCACATCGTTTATATGGTTCCAAATATTTATTAAAGGTACAATATGAAAATATCCATGTTAACCTTGAGATCAAAGTTGATGTCAAAAAATCTTTTTAAAATGGGACATTTTGTTAAATAAAATTGGTTAAAAAAATTATTTAAATAGCCCTCACACAAGTTCTAACAAAATGAGTTTATTAAATCTGAAAATCTCACTGAAAGAACAAAATTTTTTGCTCCAAAAATGTATTTATATTTTATTCCAACATTCTTAAAAAAATTAAAGTTTTAAACCTATTTCTGGAAAAAAATTCTAAACTTTTTCATTCACTGGTAAAGAACTGAAGATATGTAAAAAAAAATTATTTTAACAAGCTTAATAATGCGTATATTTTGGGAGGTCTTCCTACGTCGAAGTCATCATCACACAAAGTACATCTAAGATTAGTCAGTAGAGAAGATGATCAGCGTAATAAAATATTTGAAACTTTTAATTATCAAAAACGATTTGTTAAAAATAATCAAATCAAAAATTATTTTTAGTTACACTTAAATATTGGTAAGAATGTTATAGAAAATGTAAATAAGGAAATCAAATAAGTTATTGTTAGAGTTAGAAAAGCGGGATTTCTAAATAAAAAGCGGGAAAAATATTTTAGGAGGGATCGAAGTTTAAAAAGCGGGATGTCTGGTCACGTTAGTCAAGGCCGACCATATGATACCCTTCAACATTGTGTATGAGCATAATAATTCAGGAAGGGCAGCTATGTTCAATTATGAACCGGCCTTTATGAAATTTGGTACACAGATTATAATTATATAAAACTTCCTTGTGCCAAATTTCATAAAATTATTTACTGTATTAAAGGTATTTATGAGCGTTAAGCCTTATTTCTGGAGAACATTTTTTTGGGGGCTAGGTGAAATAATAGACCGATCATAACCAATTTCAATAGGCCAAAATGACCAAATTTCATTAAACCTGTACTTTGTTCTCACGGACAAAGAAAATTTCACCAATTTTAAGCTTAAAAGTAAGTAGAAAAAACTAAATTATTTGTAGTGGCTGCAAAAAGCCTGACCTTTCCACAAGTAACTACATATATATCATTCCTTACACAAATGCAAACAACATCAGTTCTAAACCACCAAATACAAACCAATTTTTCGCAACTTTACAAAAAAAACTGAACTAATGAAAATACGAAATTTGACGCATAACACAAACATTTCGTAAAATATTTTCATCTTTTATTAAGTACTCACCTCCAGTATTGTAATCCAATTTAGTAAAATTATAGTTATAACTGATTAAAAAAAAAAAAAAAATAACTTTTTATACCCACCATCAAAAAGATGGGGGGTATATTGATTTTGTCATTCCGTGTTTAACATGTCGAAGGAATCATCTAAAACCCCACAAAGTATATATTTTCTGGGTCTTGGTTAGATTCTGAGTCGATCTAGCTATGTCCGTCCGTCTGTATGTCTGTCTGTCTGTCTGTTGAAAGCAGGATAGAGCTCGAACGGGGCAACGTAGGGAGACGAAATTTGGCACAAATATTTACCTTATATAAGGTTTCTTTGGTATTGAAAATGGGCAAATTGGTTAATAAACAAAAAAGTTATGTTAAAAAGTTAAAACTAGAAACACAGGGTGTTTGTTAAATACTTTTCTGCTGATATTTCTTCAATAAAAGCACGTACGACAACGAAATTTTGTATGTAAAGTTCGGGGATCGATATAAACTCGGAAACCGAAAATAGGCGTAGTCCGCCCACTTTACCGCCCACCTCCCATATAAGGTGAAAATCAACGAAATTGTGCTCAAATAGTTCAAGGACCAACGTCCTTCCATATAACGTAAAATTTGAAAATGTTGATGGTGGGTATATAGATTCGGCCGGGCCGAATATATTCGCGCTTGTTCCTTACTGCAATGTTTTACCACTCAACACACAATGGGGCCAAAGGCAAATTTTTCATTAATAAATCTGTATCTCCTAAACTACTGATTGGCATAAATTAAAATGTATGGAAAAATTTTGGAGAAGGACCTAAGCTTTCAGTAAAATAATCTTGTAGTCTCCATGTGATAATACATGATAAGCTACAGGGTGTCAAAGTTGACTACTTCTAGTATGTAAAAGTTTAAAAAAATCGTAACTTCTACAAATTAAGTCCGATTTTAAATATTTTTATATAAAATAAGCAGTTTAGTATCAAATCGTGCTAAATCTTTTTCCTGATAAAATGTCGTCAATAAATACGACTATATCTTCTTCTCTCGTTTTTTCTATATATATATAAAAATTAATGTGTGTTTGTTTGTATGTATGTATATATGTATGTATGTATATATGTATGAATGTTTGTTTGTTTGAAGTCTATAGCCGCCTAAACGGCTAAACCGATATTCTTGAATTTTTCACAGTGTGTTCTACTACTTCTTATTTTGAAATTCCATGTGGGCGAGGTGCCACGCCCACTTACTAAATAACTATTAAAAGTAGTATATCTCGGAAATTGGTAATACTAGAGTCTTTAAATTTTGCACGAACAACTTTGACACATATATGAACATTCTGGAAAAAAATAGGCGAACTAGCAATAGGGGGTGTGGCACATCCCACGCCTAATATTGCTTGCCAATACCAAATGCCGTAAATTTAGGAAACTATAACAGTTACATTTCCCAAATTTTGTACAATAAACTTAAGTGTCAATGTGAACATTTTGTATAAAAATTTTCGGAAAAGAAATAGTGGGCGTGTCATCTCTCATATAAAGTTAATACCAAAATTTTAATATCTGAGAAACTATAAAAGTTAGAGAGTTAAAATTTTGTACGACAAGAAATAGCATCAATATGAATATTTTGGACAAAAATTGGTACACTAGCAATAGTGTGCGTGGCACCTCCCATATAAAGAAAATATTAAATTATTGTATCTGAGAAAATATAACAGTTAGAGTTCTAAAATTTTGTCGGAGCCACTTTGGTATCAATATTAATATTTAAGAAAAATATGGGCGGACTAGACGTAGGGGGCATGGTACCTCCCATATGAATTAATTGCAAAAATTCGTATATCTGGGAAACTATTGCAGTTGGAATGCTCAAATTTTGCACAACGAATTTTGACATCCATGAAAACATTTGTCTAATAAATTAGCGGATTATGGGGGTATGATCCCTCCCATAAAAATTAAATACAAAAATTAGTATATCTGGGAAACTATTAGAGCTTGGGAAACATCTATCTAATTTTTAAGAAAAATGTTATATTTTAATTACTAAATAAATATATTTTTTAATCCTTTAATTACTATGTATTTCATTTCGGGAGGTGGCGAAGCACACCGGGTATTAGCTAGTTAATCGATAAAAATTAAACTTTTTTCTACAAAGCATTATTTTCGACCAACGCTGGATGTAGGGTGCAAGCTTAAATCAGTTCAAAATTTCTATATTAGCAATTTATGAAGCCTTATCTTTTGAAATATATAAAGAAAAAATTTTTATTAACGGAACTTTGAGAAAAAAGGAAAAATTTTACTTCATTTTTGGAAAAAATAGCCATTTTTCATACTAAGGACTGCGCACGAAAAAATCCGTGCATGCAAATCTGCTTATAGAAACTAAACCAATGGAAAATTTTTTTTAAAGTAACATTTTTATTAAAAATAAAATAATACATTATTTCCTGTTGGTTTTTAAGGAAATATTTGATATTTTCCAGAATTATTCTATTGTGTTTCGGTAATTTTTTTGCCCGAATAAGTCCACTTATTTTTAAACTCGATTTCATTTTATGCTGAGCTTTTAATGTCCTTTAAATTATTTTTTATTAGAGCCTAATATCTTTCAACTGCAACGAGTTTCGGACATTTTGATGGATTAGCCTCTTTCGATACAATCTCTTACAATTTCTTTGTTATAACTCCATTGTTCTGTTGTTGTAATGAGAACAAGCGGGAACAGGCCAGAAAACAGTGGATGCACTGTATTTTCTTAGGAAGAGGAGAATTCTTTTCCAAAGGCACTCAATCACGTATATTTCTGTGTTAATGCAACCATTTTTGAAGAATGAAGTGCTTCATTCCCGCATATGCATATGACTTCCCAAATCAAAAACTTTCTTGGGAATTTTGGTTTCTTTGATACACGAAATTTTTCTGCCGTAATCCCTCTAGCATCTGCGATATAGAATTCTTGGCCAGGAAGTTGAAAAAAGTCACCCTGTACGAACGTTTCATCGTTTATTATACAGAAATAAAATTTCTGAAGCAATTTGTCTGAAGTACTTTCATGTTATTTTTTACCTTCAAATTCTTGCTTGCGTTTCTATTTCTATTTTCTATTTTTTTCTTACTTATACATCTTTAGGCCAGATTTCCTTTCAAACTTTCTGGTAAAGATTCACAGTAATTAACTTTTTGTAACACTTTTCTTCAAGAGATGAGGTGATTTTTCTCTCAAAATCCTTTCTATTTTGTCTGAAACTGTTTTTTTGCTGCACAACAACCTTCCTTGCAATTATTTTATATGACCAATGTAAGATTTCATGAAAAATTTAAATTATGTGTTTAGATGTTTTTTGTTAAATTTCCATTTTAAGAAAAAACAATTTTGCTATTACCATGAAACTTAGCACATGGATAGTGAGCATAATGCAAATACAAATCAGTTAACAGAATTATTAGTTTTTCCCTACATCAATAGTTATAAGCCCAAGAGCATGCACGAATTTTTTCGTGCGCAGTCCTTAATTTCAGAGTACTGACTTTGAATATTTTTCAAGTCTAGATGCATTGAGATAATCCAAAAATTCTTTCAGCATATTATTTTGAAATATATAACAAATTACAAAGTATTTAAAAAAAAAATTACCTCATATACCTCAGGACTTATTCCCGAAAAACGAAAGAAAGTCGAAGCAAAAATTATAAATTTAAGTGTAAATATCTTTTTAACTGTAAGAGATAACTTAAGTGAGTAAGCTTATTTTTTCTTTATCTTGCCAAGCACTTTACTCGAGGTCAAAATATTATTGAATTATCAATAACTATAGCTAGATTATATACGCCCAAATCAAATAATTTTTCGATGTGAAGTATTTTATAACTTCCTGAAATGTGGTCACAATTGATCATCCTTTAATATAGTCATATTGGTTTTTCAACGTTTTCAATTAAAATTATGTTAAGGGGAGAGGAGGTTACTTTTTGAATCTTTATAGTCAGGCTACGCTTGTTAGGCACTATTTCCTCAAATATTTTTGATAGTTCGATTTGATGAAATCTCCATTATAACAAATGGAAGTGCAACAGCTTAAAAATTCAATCCAGTTTTAAGCTCATTTTAATAGTAAATTATAAATTATAAAATAATTTCAATTTTCTTTTCAAAACTATAAAACTAACTATTGTATATTTTAAGGACCAAAGCATATAATATGCACTTGTTTTTCCTGTAATTTATTTCTAAAACATAGTCCCACAGCCTTCCTTTATTTTCTTAAAAAAATAAAAAGTGTGAAAATCTCAATTATAAACTATAATTAATAGATTTATAACAAGAGCGTAACCACAAACCCACATACAAAAAGAAACATATTAAGAAGAAGAAATAAAGAAATACTCGATTCAACAACAATTAAAGCGTGAGAAAGCAAGAAATTAATAATTTTGTGCAAACAAAAGCAAAATTATATAAAAAAATCTATAATATAAAGAAAAAAATTCCCAAATAAATTCAATAACAATTAAATAAATGATACATTTGATAACAAAGAAATTCCACCGCTCGTAACATTAAGCGGTTTTGGTTTAACCATCAAGGACATTAAGGATTTTATGCACTTGTTTAAGTGAATATGAATAGAAAACATAAAAAGGATCAAATAAACTGAAGCCGACATTTAAGCAACAAACTAGATCATATTCGTAAGTAAATGCGTTTATATAAAGGAAGCCGCCATAGACCTGATTAAGACTGTAACTTCATCTTCTACTTGTTTTTGTGAATTGAATACAATTATCGCTGCTGCTTAGTGTTTAGTCTTCATTGTTTTCGAACAAGGTGTTAAATGGGGCGTACTAATGAGATTTGTTAACACAATGACATACATACATACTCACACATAATGCATGCTCACACACTAGATACAAGCGGTGTTTTTTTATTTCATTGTACTTTTTTGTTTTTTATAGTTTAATTTAAACAATAATTTTAAAAGAATGTCCTTATTAAAAATATTTTAATAAGTGTGTTATTCTTAAGCAACATGAGATTATTGTTTTAAATTTATATGGTTTATAGTATAAAGAAAACAAATTATTAAAAGATTTTGATAAATTAAAATTATAAAACGATTAAAAATTATGGCATCTTTTATTGTTGACAAAAGGTAAATACAGGTGAATTTATATATAATTTAAGGAATTTTTTTTGTTAAGTGTGATTAAATTTACTTCGACAGGATACTAAAATAATGTAAATCCTTGTGAATTCAAAAGGGAACAAAAGAGAATTGGTCAAACACTGGCCTGTAGGATAAGATGTATTCTAAAAATACATAGTCCACTCATTTCGAATGTTGTAATTTCTACTCAACTACAAATTGCTCAAAATAAGAAACAATGGCGTATATAATGAACTTGTTTTTTTTTTTAATAATAGACCACTATAATCCTTGTGAAAAATATATTTTTACACATTTCTTATTATTTAAACATTACATGGAACAACCAAAATTAACCATGTTTTTTTCTCCTTATGCAACTTAATCACACAGTAAGATTGCGGATTCAAGTTCCCTAGACTATATTATGAAAGATGTTTTTGACTTCATAACCACAAAGAAAGGAAAAAGTTGATAAAGTAATAAATGTCCTAATTGTCTTTTAGTCTATTTCGACCCAAAATTACAGTTTTAAAAATTTTACGTCTTCGATTTTTAAATATCTGGTGTGTACATTAAACTAGTCATCGTTCATTTTATAACGTATGAATCAGTTATATATCGCTATCGGTTCATATTTTATGGACCTCTAAAGTTACATATCCGCCTGGCGTATAAAAATGAAGAAATATCCTTAGATATACTGAAAAAGGGTCTTTTAACTTTCTTATTCCTTGTAAACTATAACGACCTTTTTATTTTCATTGAAAAAACAATAAAAATAAAAAGGCTCTTTTTCATGATATTCAAGGATAAAGAAACTTTTTTAATTTTAGAGGTCCTTGCGCCAGGAGGATGTGTAACTTTTATGATTTTTTTATGATAAAAATGAATATCAGAACTTTTTATTGACACTATTTTTGTTAAAATCGGATAATCCACGTAAAAAAATGCCCTACGTTTCCCAATTTAGAAATCCATAAAATAAGAATCGTTATTGATATGGCGCAGGGTTATTCGCCAATTGAAGCGCATAGAGGAGTAGATTATGTATGACGAATTTCACAAAAATCGGAGATGGTGAAAATACTAGCTGTGTCGAAATTTTTTTGAATTACCCTCTTTTGGATGATACGTTTCTATGTTGCCTAATAACACTGGTCGACTGGTCGACGTTCTACAAACAAATTTTTATTCGCTCAATAGTTTTGGAGATATTTCGAAAGAAGTGTCCAAAAAAAATTTTTTCATGCTAAATTCAAAACGTTTTTTTTTTTTTTCTAAAACTTCTTTTTAAAAGTGAAAACATCAAAAATGTTTCAGTTTATCATCTTTATCTCAAAGCTGGTAAAACTACGAGTAAATAAAGCCACGTACCATAAAAATTGATGCACAAATCTTGATTGCATTCACAGTTAAGTTAGGATACCCATTAGAGTATTCATTTTACTCGACTTTTTCATTGTTCGAATAATCAAATAACTCGAAAATGCAGTTTTTAAGTTACTCGAATAATCGAATAATTCTTTTAAGTTACTCGAGTTATTCGATTAATTTATACCTTAAAATTTTACTCGATTTTTCAATGCTTATCAAAAAAGAAAACAAAAATATAGCTTAAAATAAGAAATAGTCTTTCCAAAATAATATAAAATTAAAATTTGCGTAAGTATTTATGAATGCTTGTTTCTTTTGCTTTGATAATGCCGTTGTTTCTCTATATTTAATATATTCATTAATAGTTAAATAAATAGGTCTAAGAAATTTGGTCTATCAATTTCAACCAAATTTTATATTAAGGGTAGTCCAAAGTGGCTTTTGTAACTGTTGTAACGCTGTAAAATGACTAGTTTTTACACTGTGAAAAAAATTATTCCCATTTAAAGGTAATTATCAATACCTTTGATAAAAATTAAAACTAATGATGAGTTTTTATCCATTTTGAATTAATTTACGATTTTGTCTCATAACCTCGCTTTTTAATTTGGACACATACTAACCTATGTACAACAGAGGTTTACATTTATATACAAAATGTTTGTACAATATTTTTAAGTATCGAAGATCTACTAAACCCAGATTTATTTTGGGTATAAGGTTTTATAATTCATTGTTCAATTATGTTCAATATTTAATAGATGATCATTTAAAATTATACAAATGTATATAATTTTTAAGATAATTTATTCTTATTTGTTTTATAGTGATCTCGAGACAATGTCTTAGTTCCATTTTGTGGAAAAATGTTTAACAATATCAGTGTAAAAATATAAGAAATTATATAAAGTTGTATAATAAATTAGTCAAATATACATTTAGTTAGAACTACTTACTTTTCTCCATTTAATGGACAAATTTATTGTAAATTCAAAATAAATAATTATTTATCCCAAATGTACGCGTAGGAATTATAATTGGCTCTATTTTTAATTAAATCACAATTTCTACCAAAATATGAAATATTTTATTTCTCATTTCTTCCTATTTATACCCTACACCACCATAGGTGGGGAGGGTATTATTTTGTTGTAATTTAGTAAAAACGACTCAGTATAATATTTTACACAAGTATTATTTGGATTTTTGTCCGTTAGGCTGTGAAAGATATGCGAAAATATATTTATTAGTTTCTGAGTTATTGCATTTTGAAAATGAGAAAAAGCACTTTGGATCCTTTTTTTATATAAAGTGGTTCAGCTATTCTTAATTTTAAGTCCAAATTCCTTCTATATTACAAATTTCATTCAAACCATTACATCCTCTACACCAGACTGAGCATTTATTGGTATATAAACTATGTGCTTTCATTCGTAGAGCCAAAAATATGTTTTTTCAAATCAAGCTTAAATTCCTTCAGTTTATTTCTTATTATTTATCATATTTATATTAAAATTATTTGAATTTTACTTTATAATTTTTTAAAGTGACGTTTAAATTTTTATTTAATTTTGTAATTAAAAAAACGACCTTTAACTATGTATTTTAATTTAGGCATATATTCGTTTCTTTTTATTAAATACAATTTTTTTAATAAATTCCAATTTATCGTACCACTTTTAGATTCGAAACATTCTATACAAATTTTGAAAAATTGTTTCTAAGCTAAACTTTTTAGGAAACTAAAATTAAAACATCATAAAAAGTAGTTAAGAAAGGAAATATTAAAAATATTTTTTTACTCGAATTATTCGATTAATCGGCATAATTTGCTCGAATAAATTGTTACTCGAAATTCTTGATTTTAATTTAATCGAACGATTATTTGATTTTCATTTGTCGATTAATCGAACAAACAATATTCGAGTGAATACCTTAATACCCATGCATACCTACAGTTAAGTGGAGATATACTAGTGGGCAAAAAAAAAAAAATTAAAAAATTTTTTTTTGTCTTAAATAAAAAAATAGATGTATTAGATTGAATTTAACGTGCTAAATAAGAATCAGCTTTTACTTTTTTTCTATCACATATAGTTTTGTTTATGGGCATGACTACTTTGACCCCGCCGTTCTCGAGATAAAGTCACATTTTATCTCGAGAACAGTTTGTCCTATAAAGATAAGTTAAACTCCAATATAGCGACTTAAATTGTCTTTGAGCTGAGTTAACATAAATTTTTGTTCAGTTAATATTTCCGTAAGTTTTCGCTAATTAGTAGCAAAAAAACTAAATTTTTTTTTGAAAAATGATGAAAATTTTGATCCATAACTCTGAAATTCTTGAGCGAATAAAAAATATTTTTCACATATCTTGAAGACAATTTCCGTATACATCTTTCGGTGTATCATTTATCAAAATCGTGTAAACGGTTCTTGAGTTATAGTCTAAATTTGAAAAACCATTCTCGAATTTTATAGTGTGACCGCTGAATATTATTAGTTATACCCATAAAAAAATCAGTACATGATAGAAAAAAAGTGAATGCAAATTCTTGTTAAACTCGTCAAAATCCACCTAGTCCACCTATTTTTGTTTCAAGAAAAAAATAAAAATTTTTTTTTTGGCCACCACTGTATTTCTACTCAATTGTATGTAACATGGGTATTTTTACTTAACTGTAAATAAAATTTAGATTTCTTCATCATGCCTTATTTTATTCGCAGCATTACCAGCCTTAAGATAAAGATGATAAACTGTAACATTTTAGATGTTTTCATTTATTAAAAGAAATTTTAGTAACAAAAAAATCTAAAATTTTGCATGAAAAAGATTTTTTTTTGACATTTATTTCAAAATAACTCCGAAACTATTGAGCACATAAAAAAATTAAGTTCGGATGATTTGAAGATATTTTTAGTATCAATTATGTCAATCGTATACACAGGTTTTTTGTAACAGGGCTGAAGAGTTATTCATTTCGGAAGGCTTAGCTCCACATACATAACATATTTGTGACAAATTGTAATTCGATAAAGCAGAACAAACTTTTCCATCAATCATGCATAAAATTAATTTCGGTTTTATATAAACAGTATTTTGGATATTGTTCACGACAATATTAACCTCAGTAGACACTAGTTTTACTATTTGGTTCTTAATACCTTGTACTTCTTTTTTTATCAAGTCAAAATAATATGCAAATTTTTATTTTTAGAAAAAAAAAAGAAAACAATTGATGCACTTTAAAATAACTAGGGAGTACACTGCAGTGGTATAGTGGGTAGAGCAATTGGCTAGCATCCGGATGGTTGTGGGTTCAACTCCTGGCTCCGACAATTTTTTTTTTTTTTTTAATTTTTTAACTCTTGTAAATCGTTCTATAAATAAAAAATTACTTTTGCGACATCTTAAACAAAAATAAGTTCCTTTTCTAGCAAAGAAAAGTTCCACTATATAACGGTTAATTGTTAGATGGAATTATTCACCCACGATCTTGTAAGCTCACAACTTAAACAAAGGTATTCGTTTAAAACATACATTCTTTAAAAGCAACTTACAAATAAAATGGTATTAAATTTTTTGTTCCCCTTAGAAGGATGGTGTATCTTTGTTTTGAATACTTTTTTCGGCAGGGGCAGTTTCGGGAAAAAATTGTTTTTAGTTTCTATTAAAAGAGTATCCCTAGTTCTCAAAACAATCAAAAGTTGGACCCCAGCTGATAACAGAAAAAAGTATTCGTCTATGAATTTTTGTTTTTGACTTACAATTTTTTTTTAAGAGCTTCCTTATTATATCTTTCAATATCTAAAACTATCTTCATTCAAATATATACAAAATACCTGTTTTATATTTTAAAGGAATTATATTTTCATATACAAAAATAACTTTTTAAAAATATGCCACAGACAATTTTTTATTCATGTTCAAATTTTGACTAATTTTCGAGCAAAAAAAAAAAAAAATATATATATTTTTCTTTTGTATATTTTACCCATCATTCATGTTATCGTTAGAAGCATTCATTGATCGATTTCAGCTAAAATGAGTACGGAAATGTCTTAACTGAATAGTCTATTTTAATACCCGAATATAATTTTTTTCCTCCTTTAAAGTTCATTTTTGGGGTTTTGGCCAGCTAAATTTGAAAATCGAACACTGTGCGTTCTTGAGTTATGAGGAAATATACTAGAGTAATGGCCATACTGTGGGCGAAATATTAGATACGCCCATAAAAAAAAATCCAGACCCGATGGAAAAAACTGAAAGCAGATTCGTGTTTAACACATCAAAATACATCAAGTCCAACTATTCGTCTATGGGGGAGAATTTTTTTGTTTACCAGTGTATTTGTAATAAAATGCATAGTTCCCTACATTTTTTGTTTATAAAATCTAAATTTCTTTCTCTATAAGCGAAATGTCATACAATTTTATGCATTCACTTTGTATCACAATAAAACTGCAACATATGCTAACTAATAAAACAAAAGACTTAAACAACAAACCTTTAAAAAACAATAAAAACTCAGAAAGAGTTACAAATTTGCATAATCTCCTGAACAAAATACGGAAATCATTAAGACAAAAGGAAACTCATTTAAAATTGCAAAAACTACCTACTATAAAAACTTAAATCTCTTATTAATGCACCAAAATCTTTCACTCGTAAATTTTAGGATTATGGTTTTTTATTTATAATTCATACTGCGAAAGATTCCCACAACATGTCGATAAAAAATCGATCGAAGCGAATATAAATTGATTGGAAAGTAAAACGGAACACCTACAAATAAAACGGTAAAAATGTATATATTGAAAAAGAAGAAAACAACCCTTCTTGTAGAAAACAATCGATCAGAATTTAAAAATCACCAAAGCATCTACATATATGTACATATGTATGTATGTTTATGATAAAATTTAGTTCCAATAAACCAGCAAAAGATTTATATGTAGTCTGCTCTACAGCTGCTGTTTGTCTATTTAAAATTTATAGTTTGTAAATAAAACAAATGTAAAGGAATTTTAAAAATTGATTTTATATTTAGCGAAATTTATTTTTAGGGTGGGTGGTTATGCTAAATTCCTTGAGAGAAATTATATATTTTCTCATTGAAGAGCTAAGGGTTTTATTAATGAATTTTAGGGCACATACCTGAGTTGTGGTAGGATCTTAAATTGCTGTTGATATAAAACGGAAATGAGAACAATAGAAATCAATTCAATGCAGCGATTGAAGGTTGGTGTGAAAAATTGGTGATATTATCTTTAATTTTCGCATATCGAGCTATAAATTTGTGTTATTTATACTTAAAACATATTTAACAATTAATAATTATGAAAATACTTTTTATGGTTTTTATTTTCTCTTAAGAGTTTATTTCACAGTTGCTCTTAAATGAAAACTACACTGCAACAAACTAACTATTGCATGAATATTTTTATTAAAATTAATAAAGACTAGTTTGTGTACTTATAAGAAATACTGTCTTTCAGAAAATTTCAATTGTGGATTGGTAATGATTAAATATGTGACAATATCTTAAATACTCTATACTCTTAGGACTACGATTAAGCTTCGAAAATAAAATGGTAAATCAAAGTACTTATTAGCCACCGTTCTGCTAGCATATGGATATCTATATAAAATAATGGTTTATATTCCGATAGATTGATTGGTCGGTCTGCACAATGAATGCCGAACGTCAACTACTCAATCAGTCAATAGTCATATTATATATAATTTTAAAGGGAATTGTATCTCCTTTAAAACTTTGTATAACAAATTTTACGTGTTATAAATTATTTAATGATAAATAAAAAATATATATAATTTCATTATATAGATATTTTTAAAGGTCAACATTTTTATTATTGAAAATATGAGTATTTTCGGAAGATTGCTTCGTGTGAATAAATTTACCGGTAGGCGGCCATAATTTTTTGCAAAACCTTTAAAAGCATATTGAGCTGCCTAGTTTAATTTGCAGAATAACCGAAATCGATAATAAATTTTTTTTACAGACTCAAAAATTTGAACTTTTCATGAAAAATTTAACATTTTGACCACTGTTGGATGTAAAGTGTACGTTCTGATATTTTAAAAATTGCACTCACGTGTTATCCTGAGGTCCAATCTTCACTAAATGCCAAAAAAAAAAATAAAGTAAATTAAAAAAAAAATTATTAATTAATTAAATAAAGTTACTTTTTTGGCAAAAAAAATTTAAATTTTTGAGACTTGTTTTGAAATTTTGTCTTTGAAAATTGTTTCGCATATTTTAGAAAATTATAGAAAATTTCAACGTATTTTTAAAAAAATTTTTAAAAATTTCATTTAAAAAGTTATGAGGAAAAATTGCAAAAAAAATCAAGGCCAAAAATGAGTCAAGTCTAAAAATTAGAAGTCAAATATCTCTTAAACCATAAGAAATAATTTAGCACATTTGTGAAAGCTATATGTCCCGAAATGTTTCTCACCCTCGAGGTGGTCAACTTTGGCCTACTGTAGCGCCATCTGTACTACAGCTACATACTCCAGTCAACAATATTCTGAAACTCCTCCGGTTCCGTGATTTCAAAGATCCAGACTTATTACCATTTAGTTTTTTTTTCATTTGGCCCTACTGTGCCATCTAAGACTGTTTTTATATCAGGAGGTATATATTGTCAGGGAGATTGCCTAAAATGTCAATAATTGAGAGTATTCCATGTAATACAGAATTAAGCCTGCTAGTAAAGATTGTGGCGATGATTAAGCCATATGATCCAGTGACAGATAGTGCAAGAAGCCAAACAAAGCTTGGTATGGTGTTGTAGATCGCTTCATACATAAGTGCCATTTTTATTTTATTTTTTCAGTTTATTTCCTTTATGTCCTTATTGGTCCTCTTATACTTGTATAGGGCTTCAATTACTTTCGAGGCCATAGTTTGGTTAGAGTCTTACCTTAGTACTTCCCAATATCTGACAGCTTCAATTTTACCATTTTTCTATTTCTACTTTCATTTTGTGCTCAAAGTTATATTTTTCTTTATCTCGGCAAGCGTTGACGCCAAGTGACGATTTTTTTAAACTTTACTTTACTTGAGGTAGTCAACTTTGACACCCTGTACCTTATCACTTATTATTACAGAGTTGCTTCAGTATGATTTTTCTTAAAGCTCAAATCATTCACTACAACTTTCCCACAAATTTCCATTTAATCCTACCAATAGCATAGGAGATACAGAATCATTTCCAAACAATTTTTCGATTAGCCCCACGATGTCTCCCCGGGAGACTTAAAGATGTTAGTTTGAGGTATATAAAAAAAACTGCATAATAAAGTGTCCTGAGAAAGTCCTTTTTTGTGATTCTGATAAAAGAAGACCACTCAAATAATGAGCAGAAAACGGGGAAAATAAAAACAATAAAAAAATCCCTTATGTTTAGGCAAAGAAAAAGTTGATTTTGGTCCCCAGATAGGGTTGCCAGATGGCCTTGAATGAACTTGATTGTCAAGATATTTTAGAAGTTGTAAAGTAAAAAGTTCAAATGTATGTTAAGTTGAAAACAATTTGTATTTATGAAGATATTTTTAATAGCGATAATCCCGAAGCATATATTTATATTCCATATACATATTGTACATGATAAAATATTTTTTCGTTTAAAACGTTATATATCTGCCTGGTAGTCCAACGTCAACAAACTTAGCTGCTTTGAAGAAGGTAATCAAATTGATGCAATATACACTGATTTTGTTAAAGCTTTTGATTGTGTTCCATATAATTTTTTTTATTAAAACTTTCTAAAATCGGTTTTCACTCCCAAATGTTGAGTTGATTTCGTTATTACCTTATTGGTAGGTATTCCGTTGTGTCCGTTGATGGTTTCTGCTCAGCTCTATACATTCCAATTCCTGGTATTTTTATCTATATATATAAAAGAGTAGGGGGTAAAAACGGGTAAAATCGGTAACTCTATAATTCCTAAACTAATAAAGATACACAAAAAGTTGAATAGTTGTCGTTATTAATTTAAAAAATAATCGGACAGGTGTCTGGTACTTTTTTGAAAATCGGCCCTTTTAGGGAGAAAACGGGTAAAAACTGTATTTTGGTACTTTTTTGTCACCATATGTATCTTTGAAACCAATCAACATACAAATAAAATTTATGCCGTATTCATAACTTCAAAAAACGAGAAATATAGATTTGGTACTTTTTCGAAATTCGAACGTTTAAGGGGTGAAAATCGTACCTATTTTGGTACTTTTTTCATAAAACATTTTTTTATATTTATTAACATAAACATATGCCTATTTTAACATGGGATCTCACTATAATTTAGAAACTCATTGGAATACAATTTCTGATACTTCTATGGGTAAAAAAAGTACCAAAAAGTGGGTAATGGTGGGAAATTACATTTTATTCAAACTTTCAATTACATTAAACATGGAAACATTCTGTGGGTAAGAATTCAAGAGGATGAACATTGTGGTCCTATTTTTTTCTTCTTATGGTACTTTTTGCATTTTCTGCAATATTTAAACTAGGAACATGGAATTAAAGATATGTGGCCCTAAGTGAGTGGGAACTCATAGGTAAGGATTTTGTTGTACTTTTTCGTTCTTCTAATGGTACTTATTGAATTCTCTATAATTAAATTAAGGACATGTGGTGCTAAGTGAATGAGAATCCATAGGAGGGGACTTTGTGGTACTTTTTTGTTATTCCAATAGTACTATTTGAATTTTCGATAATATTTAACCTAGAAACATGAAATTAAAGATATGTGGTCCTAAATGAATGAGAATCCACAATAGGGGATTTTGTGGTACTTTTTTTGTTCTTCTAATGGTACTTTTTAAATTTTCTATAATATTTAAACTAGGAACATGAAATTAAAGATATGTGGTCCTTAATGAATGAAATTCCATAAGAGGGGACTTTGTGATACTTTTTGTTCTTCTAATGGTACTTTTTGAATTTTCTATAATTATGAACCTAGAAACATGAAATTATGGACATGTGCTTTTTTTAATACTATAATATTTAACCTACAAACATGAAGTTAAAGTTATGTGGCCCTTAATGATTGAGTATCTATAAGAAGGGATTTTGTGGTACTTTTTCGTTCTTCTAACAATACTTTTTGAATGTTCTGTATTATACATCCTAGAAACATAAAATTGAAGATGTAAGGTCCTAGTGAATCAGAATCCTTAAAACGAAGTTAGCGGGTTGACAGCTCGTTTTATACATAAATGATATTAGTAACTGTTTTCATAACTCCAAGTATCTTTTGTATGCTCCCAATGATATTTCTGATCTCCGCAAAGATTTGCAAAGAAGTGTTCGTTGGTCTGAATATAATGGTTTACCATTTAATGTCAACAAATACATATCATAGATGTCGTCATGTTTTGCTATCTAAATAGCCCATAAATGGAGTTATATTGTCATCAATAGATGAAATATCGGATTTGGGATTTGTTTTTGATTCTAAGTTAACATTCTATAGTCATTTAAACTATATCATTTATTAAGCTTGGTCTGTTTTTGGTTTCATTCGTAGTCTGTCAAATAAAAGTTTTGATCATTATACTAGAAAGATACTTTTTGTTTCATTTGTTAGATCCAAATTAGAGTATGCTTCAGTAATTTGGAATCCTAGTGCTTTTGTTCATAGTAACCGCATTGAAAGAATACAAATCAAATTAATTAAATATGCTCTTGCTTTTTTAAATTTTAAAAATTTTCCTGCTGCTATTTATAGCGGTAAATGTGCTTTACTATCATTGAAAATATTAGATGCAAGGAGAAAAATTGCTTCTTTAAATTTTTTATATAACATCGTTTCTGGTAATATTGATTGTCCTGATTTATTACAGTCAATAAAAATTCTTGTTCCACAAAGATTTCTTAGATCAAGAAATAGACTTTTTTATATTAATCTGCATAGAAATAATTTTGCATTAAATGAACCGTTTACTAGAGCTATGAGTTTATATAATGAAAACTGCTTTATTTAGACATTAGTGTCACAAGTACGGAATTTAAAACGTTTTTAAATAATTTATTTTAATTTTTAATGCTAGTCTGTAGTGATAATACTGTATCTAAAGACTAAATAAAGAAATAAATAATAATAACTCCTCATTACCAAGAAACTACTTTAATAAGTAGTTGCCATTACCGAAAACCAAATAGTTTTTGCTAGAAACTTTCATCTAGATCTAAATTTATAGAGATTTTTTCACCAAAATCGCTTTGACGATCTAACATTGTTGTAATTAATATTAAGGCATTTAAAAGTACACAGAAAAAATTAAATTTCGTATTCTATTAATAAATTTACAAAACCAATTATATTTTTTACTGAAATCGGACCTATCACTAAATTAGTAAAATCAAACAATCAAATTCGTAAATATTTTATTGAAAAAAAAATATTTTTTTTTTTCTTATTAAAATATTAACACATTTATAAATTTGAATGTTTGAAAATTCTCACAAATTTCAATAAACATATTTTTTGAAACAATAAAAGTAATATTTGGTTTTTAGATGATTTTCAAACAATATTTTTGTTTGAATAAATAAAATACTTAGTAAGATTTATTAAAATCATATTGCATTTAGTGCATTTTTATTAACATTAAAATATTGGAAAAAATACACATTCAATGATCATATAATAATATTAAGTTTTAAGTGATAATTAAGTTTAAAAAACATATTTCACGATACGCCAATGTCCAAATCGATCTACAAGAAAGTATCGTTATTAAATTTTAAATGGTTTATATAGAATATTACTTACTGTAATCAGGTCAGGCATTTTCAAATCAAAATATGACATAATATCGCAACCACCTATGGTGGTGTAGGGCAGGAGTCCCACAGAATTGTGCATCACTGACCATTTCATAAAATGTTCTCTGTGAATAAAAAGATATAGAAATAAATGTATATGTATAAAATTAAAAAGATGAAAGCTATACATACTAGGTCAGACTGACTTTTTCCAAAAGTTTCATATGTGCCCAAAATTTGTGGAGAGTATTGCGCACAATGCCATAATGTCAATAAGATCAAGGGATTTTTATGTATCTTATCTTATTAAAATAGACAAATAAAAATTAATAAAATTTTAGGAATACAATCAGCATCCTTCAGGATGAAAATGGTTCCAACTCTGGACTGGGTGTGATCCTGCACTGGATTAAAAAAGTGTATTAAACAGCTAGATGCAGGTATTTTTTTTTTATTCTTTACAAGGGCAATAGCCTCCCATCAATGTATCATAAAGTCCACTAACATTTCGACATTGGACGTAGGCTATAAACACATACACACATTTCTTACTTATGTATTGGGCTTGACTCCAATAAAGTGTATTTTATATCTTCACGTATTCGTCTAGAAAAGAGAAAAAAATGGTCAATGCATTTAAAAAGAAATAACTAACAAACTCACCTCAATATCCTTGAAAAAGGCCAATATTATATTCTTTATTTGCACTATTTTATAAAAGTTTTCAATAAAAAAATTGCTATTGTCAAAATTTATTTATTTTATTATAATTTTTTCTTTTGTTTTCTTTTTCTTTTCAATTTTTAAAAACCAATATAATATACCAAAATATTAAAATCGATTAATTTTATTTATTAAATTAAATTAAAATCAAAATAATGATTTGTTAAAAAAATTTTTTGTTATAATTTTTTCTGTGTAGCAACATTAGGCAGCTCAAAAATATTCAAAATTTAAAGGTAGGCTTTTTTTGAGTAGTCTAAGCGACATTTTATATTTATGTTTTCCTTTAGTAATATAATTCATCAAAATCTCCAAAAAAATTTTTTGATACAGAACTTTTTTTTAGAATAAATAATTAAAAATCATTAATCACCTTAAATTAGTTTTCTCTAATACTAAACACCTTTTTTTTTTGTTGAAAATAAGAAACCTACTTATGTTTAAAATAAAACTCTTTACAAATCGCTTCTCTTTTTTCTATTTGTTTTTTCACTTTGTTGCGTTTGGTTCTTGTCTTATGTCAGATGACATAAATGACACCTTACGCATGCCAAAAACAAAAATAACAAATTACAATTTAACAAGAATTTAATTCCCTCTAACAAACCACCATATAGAATTCATAATACCAAACAATGAACGCAGGACAATAACAATAGTATAAAAATTACAAGAATAGGAATATGAAAAAAGGATAATATGACACACTTTTCTTTCATAAAACGAAAACTAGTTTGCTTTTACTTTTGCCATCTTTTGTTAGGAAATTTTGCAACAATTGTAATTTCATAACAATTCACGCCTCAGCAAATTTACCTAGACACAACCCAAGACAAAACTAGCTTATTTGGCTTACTTTTAAGGCAGCATAAAACCATGCATTCATACAATATACATTACAGGGTATGCATATCCTTAAGTTCCCGTCAGTCTTTATATAATTTACATTGTTAGTGTGGCGCATGCTGGGTGTTGTAATATTTATAAATCCCATTTGTATTTGCAATTGTTTACGAATTTGGACTTTGTAATGGTTTTGTTTTTATTTTTATGTAAGAACAATAACCAGATCATATTCAATATGGACAACAAGATTTGCCAAAAATACTGACTTGAACTCGTCTAAAGAAAACATCTGTTAAATAATATTTGCAATAGAAATTTCACGTTCGGTAGCCTTTGACACGTTAGTTAACTCAGTGGCCAGTTTTATGAGGAAAAACTGTGGTTGGTATTTATTACATCAATAGGAAAAAAGAGAGAAGAGTGGCCTAAAGAATGCAAAAACAGAAGGCTTTCAAACAATTGAATAATGTTAATGAGGAAACTATCAAATGTTATATAGTTACACAAATGTATTTTTGATTTGCCGAAAAACTTCCTGGAAGTAGAAAATTTTCTATTTTTAGCTAAATATAGAATTACAGTTTATAAAGAATCTGACTGGACGTATTTTAGCGTAATTTTAAAGTTACGATATCTTGGCTACTTTCTTTATAATGAAATAAAATCTAAAAAGTTCTGTTAACCACCAAGTTGACTTTTGTAATCTGCAAATAAAGCAAAATAAAATTCATTAGAAAATATTTCAAATCCAATATTTACATAAAAAAACACAAAATATTAATAAATCGTTATATTTGCTAACATCGCAAAACTATTTGCTTATGCAAAATATTAAAAAAAAAAAGAAAAAAGACACATAATCATATTTCAAATTCTTTCAAAAGCCAATCAAAATTTTTCGATATGCAACCAGTTTATTAGCATAACTGGCTGCAAATCATAAACCCAGAATTCCATAAAAATAAAAAGCCAATTAAGAAAGTTGCATCATGACTACAGGAGGAATAAATTTATAAACCCACACACATATTACAACTCAAAAAGCACTGATTGAGTCGAACAAGGCTCGTGTGGTCTCTTTTTTAGTTCTGAATATTTTAAATGAAAAAAATATTATGTTAATTATAGGATGATGACAAGAAATTGATGATTAAATGTCAAGTGATTAACTAAATCAGCTAAAATCATTTAATAATCTTGCAGATAAAAGTAACAATAACAAATACTCATTTGGTATAAAATAAGAGAAATGTATGTAAACAAATCAAAAGCTATAAACTATTCTTCTGAGATACAAGTACAAGAAACTCCTGGCAGAATGAAAACAAATAAAATACCAAATAAAAAATGATGTTGTGAGTACTCACAAGTAAAAACAGCTATAAAAAATAATGTCTTAATCAACTAGAACTTTGTTTATTCTTAATGTATGTACAAAAAGTACGTGTAGTTAGTTTTATTATGGTCAGGTTGTTAAAGGAATTAAATGACTGGTCGTCACAAAAATCCTCTCTTAAACGAGAACAGGCGGACTAGATGTTCAGCACGTCAAATTCCATCTAGTTAACCTACATATTTTTGTTTGAAGAACGACAAAAATTGTTATTATATTTTTTTTTTTTTGCTGACCAGCGTCATTAACCACATTTACTACAAAACAACTTTTGAATATTTTAAATATAAAACAGTGCAACAAGAAAACAATGCCTTTATAGTTCCATCGCAAAATGGAAGTGTAACAGTATTCTAACAAAATCCTCAAAGGGTTAGTTCGAATTTCGGTTTTATGGCATCCTGAAGTTCGAATTTTTCAGAGCCCTTTTTTAATATAATTTTTTTAATATAATTTTAATTACACTGGTCGACAAAAAAATTCTCACCCAAAGACGAATAGTTGAACCTGATGTATTTTGATGTACTAAACACGAATCTGCTTTCAGTTTTTTTTGCATCAGGTCTGGATTTTAGATTTTTTTGTTACAAAAATTTCTTTTAACAAATGAAAACATCAAAAATAATTCAGTTTATTATTTTTATCTTAATGCTGGCAATGCTGTGAATAAAATCAGTCATGTATCTTCGAAATTGATGCATAAATCTGGATTTTATTCACAGTTAAGTAAAATTTCCCATGTTACATACAATCAGTGTTACCGTTTGGCGACTTTAGTCGCCATTTGCCCTTTTTTCAACCACCTGACCACTTTTTTGGCCCCTTTTTTAAATGGCGACTAAATGGTGACTTTTTAAGACTATGTGCTAAACGCCGAGAAACTAAGTTTTTTGAAATATATCGACTCATTATATATTAATTTCAACAAATAAATTCACCATTTTAAGATTGTATCGCAGTATAATGATATAAAAAGCCACGGAGAACTTATAAATAAACTGAAACTGTTAGTAACTAAAAATAATAAAAAAGTTTATGAACAACTATTTATATCATCATATGCCAAATCTTTTTGTACTGGATCGAAAAAATAAAAAAAGTTTCGATGAATAATTTTATCTTAATTTGTATTTTTAAAATCCTCATAGCAATCCCTCAGGGGAACGTGTTCTTTTTACTAAATTATCAGTAATAAAAAAATAGTTCAACAGACTTAAGTCAATATTTATTAATCCATGCTTTTTGTCCTAAACTTTGTCCGATGGAGATTTGAAAGACTGGAGTATGTGAGCAAAACTCGTACAAATGTTTAATTAATTAAAAGAGGATTGTATGTTAATTATTTTTGTGAATTTTTGTAATAATAAAAATTGTTATAAAATAATTATAAATTATTTTGTTATTAAAAAAACTGAATTTTGTAGTTTTTTATAAAATATAAAATTTTTTGTTTTTGTCAACAAATTTTAAGCAGTTTTTTTTTTTTTTTTTTTGGTTTTAAAGCAGTTGGCCCTTTTTTTTCAAAAAATCTCCTTTTTTGGCGACTTTTTATTTTAAAATACCCTTTTTTGGACACTTTTAAAAAAATCTCAACGGTAACGCTGCATACAATTGAGTAGA
This sequence comes from Protophormia terraenovae, assembly GCA_951394005.1. Lineage (NCBI taxonomy): Eukaryota > Metazoa > Arthropoda > Insecta > Diptera > Calliphoridae > Protophormia > Protophormia terraenovae. The sequence continues at coordinate 104,461,432 of OX596076.1, read as the reverse complement.
AATACAGTGGTGGGCAAACATTTTTTTTTTTTTTTTTGAAACAAAAATATGTGGACTAGGTGGATTTTGACAAGTTAAACAAGAATCTGCATTCACTTTTCTTCTATCACATACTGATTTTTTTTTATGGGCATGACTAATATCTTTACCTTATACAGCGGTCATACTATAAAATTCGAGAATGGTTTATCAAATATAGACTATAACTCAAGAACTGTTTACACGATTTTGATAAATGATACACAATAAGATGCATACAAAAATTTTCTTTATGGTATGTCAACAATATTTCTCATTCGCTCAAGAATTTCAGAGTTATGGAACAAAATGTTCACCATTAAAAAAAACATTTTTTTCGCTACTAATTACCGAATAACTACGGAAATATTAACTGAACAAAAAAGTATGTAAATTCAGCTCAAAGACAATTTAAGTCGCTATATATTGGAGTTTTATTTATCTCAATAGGACAAACCGTTCTCGAGTTATACAAGTCTGACTGCCCAAAGGCGGGGTCATAGTAGTCATGCCCATACAAAAAATCATAACGTGATAGAAAAAAAAAAAAATAAAAGCTGATTCCTATTTAGCACGTTAAATTCCATCTAATTCACCTATTTTTTTATTTAAGACGAAAAAAATTTTTTTTTTTGCCCACTGGTGTAGCATGAAAAAATTTTTATTGTCGACCAGTGTTATTTAATACAAATGAAATTATGTGTCTTTGTTATTTTATTGAGTACAACCATTACTGTACTAGAATTTTACTATATGCCACACACTTTTTACAACCATTATTTTCATAATATTGTTTATATTATTCAACTTGACCCTATGTCTAACTATTGAACCGATTGAAATGAAACATGGCAAATATGTATGTCCTTGGTGAAAGCAATGACTGAAGTTTTTCAAAAAATAATCAATAACCCACAATAGTGTAATAGGAACAAAAATATTAAACTTTTACCTTTTTTTATGAAGTAATATCTTCAAATCTTTATTTGTAAAATATTCATGTTTAAGCTGATATAGTTACAATTTAGACGCCGTTTAAATAATAAATTTCCGCAACGCCTTCCCAGAAATATTTGTATTTAAAGTTGTACACTTTCGAGATTTTTTAGGTTTTTTCAAAATTGAAAAAGCGAAATAAAATCGCGAATTTTTTGAATTTAGCGAATCTAAAAACGGAAATATTTATAGACTCTCATAGACCTTATACGTGTAAAATTTTATAAAAATCGGAAGACACTTGGTATATTATTGAGCGTTCTTTCATGGAGTGGACGATATATATATATTTTTTTTATTTTTGGCCGCACTCATCACACAGTGTGCCGCCGTCCTTTCTTATGATAGCTATGTAAAATGTTGTATATTAAGATCAAAGTTTATTATTAATTTCGTTTTAAACAGAGAAGTCAATTTTAAAACATTCTGAATTAACAGTTTTTAAAATATGGTCAGTGATTTATTTAAGTCAAGTTAAACAGACAAAAATAACACAAGAAGATACCTTTTAAAAATGCATTTTAATGCAATTGCATTTTTTAAATGGATTTTTCTTTAAATATGCTATTAATTTTTTTTTAATTTTTTTACGTATTTGGAAAGCATGGAATCTTTACATTAAAATAAAATTCTCAAGTTTTTTAGATGCACACATGTACTGTGCATAATTTCCCCTTTTCTTCAACTAATTTAAATTTTTTCATATAAAAATTATATTTTTCTTGTATTATGAGTAGCTTTATGTATTTTGTTAAAAAAATGTATTGTGTTATTTTTCAAAAAATCGTTAAAAATAGTAAAAATTTATGTATCTGACTAATTATTATTTTAAGTTATAATAAACAAAGCATTTTTAAATACACTTTTGAAAAATTAAAATTTAATAAATTCGCAAATAACAAAAATGCACCTAAAAACTGCATTTATATTTTTAAATTATATGGATCGAAGAAGTGGTTTTCGAAATGCTGACTAAATTGTACAAAAAATATACAATGGACTTTTAAATACTTTTTAAATTACAGAAATCCAAGAGATATGAATATTTAAAATTGCATACATTTTATATTTTATTAACTTTTATACAAATTTTAAAGAAAATTCAAAAAACAAGAAAAAATTTTATTTCTATATGAAAAATTGAATTATGCATATAAGATTTTCGCGTCCCAAAAATTTGACACTTTTATTTTAATGTAAAGATCCCAACTTTTCATTTATGTTAAAAAATTTGAATAGCATATTTAAAGAAAAATGGATTTGAAAAATGCAATTGCATTAAAATGCATTTTTAAAAAATCTTTCTTATTTTTAAAATGATCGTCGTAAAGCCACCATATGCGAAATTTTAAGGCCGTTTATATCATTAAAATTCACAAAGTCTTCCCAGAAATATTGCTATTCAAATTTACATACTTTTGAATTTTTTTTTGGGATTTTGAGAAAATTAAAAAGCGAAATAAAATCGCGAGTTTTTGCAATTTTACTGAAAAATTTCAAACTGAAAATAGAAATTGATAAAAGGCTTAATGGAGTTTATGTATACAAATTTTTATCGAAATTGAAAGCCATCAAGTAAAAAATACACTTTTTCGGGCGTTCTTTCATGGAATGGTCGATATATATTTTCACAATTTTCAAAAAATTTTAATGTAAGGACATTCTAAGCTATATAATACTCAAAAACTATTTTCGAAAATATTTATTTTTTCAAAAGTTATAGAAAAGTTATGGTAATGATGTAAAATGCAATGAAATACCCTTCAAAAGTGCAAAAAGAAAAATGGATTTTTTTATAAAAATCTTCGGCAAAACAATTTAATTTTATATAAAGTGCATAGTATAATATTACTAAAGTATGGTGACAGATCTTTTCATGATTTATTTGTTTTGGGTTTTTTATCATTGCTATTAACGTAAACAAGAGAAATTAATAACAATTTTATATAACTTTCAACTTTAGAGAGAGATTAAAAAAAAATATATATAAAAAACTGTAAGATAAATGAATTGAAAGTTCTAATAAAATATTTACCGTTAAATGCTCTAAATATTTATGCAAAAATATTTTAGCTTCGAACTATATTGATATTATTTTTTTCGATTTATCTGAGACTACCTTGGTGAAAATACAGAAAAGTTTATATGGTCATAAAACAAAAATCTTGCCTACCAGCGAAAAATCGTTTGGAGGGTTTATTACACATATCAAGAGCTATCAATTGCAGATGGAATGTTTCCGCCCCCAAAATACTGTTGCGTAGTGTTATTATTTAATACTGACATATTTTTTTTTTTGTAATTTTATGATTTCATTCCTTTTAGATTTTTAAGGGGAGTGTAAACACTGTGATTTTGTTTATATGTATATACCCTTCCTATATTCACTTATTGCCTGCATATTGTTTATTTATGAATGTCGTTCAATTTATTATGATATCTGTATTTGTTGTTTTACTATACCTTGTCATCTTTTTTAGTCTTCCTGCTTGGATTGTTTGTTTGTCCGGTCCATTTTTTTTTCTGTCTTGTATATTTATTTAAGAGGGAAATGATCTTATTTAGGCATCATCAAGAAAACAATTCTTCTCTATGGGGAGAACAAACAATTCTTTTTCTTATTTATTAAATAATATTTCCTCGTCATCATCAACGTTTTGTTGGTTGGTCTTTTGAAGGTATATTTGCATTGGACATACAAGAGAAAATATTGTATTTAGAACATATTTATATGTATGATTTGATTTTGTAAATTTCTGTTGTTAGTTGGCTTAAGTCTTTTAGCAAGTTATATGTTTTAAGTAATAACCTACGCACAATTTAAGTTAAACTTTTATGATGTTTCTTTGGTTTCAGTTATGTTGCAGTATGAGGAGAAATATAATTGTGAGTCTGTGGGTAGGAAGTTATCATATCTTTTATATGAAAGAATCATTGTACTTGCATGTTTAGTTTGAGATTTTTTCCTGCTTTGACAAAACGTTTATGTGGTTGCATAAGCATAATTTTAAGTTTTTTTTTTTATTATTTGGTTGCTGGAGCTTTTAGTATAATTGGCTTGTCTTTGTTGGGAGTTTCATCTTTGGTTTCTTATTGAAGTTGTTGATATTATTTTTGAATTTTGCTGTTTATTTCGATTTATGCATCCGCGTCATTTTTAAATATTTCTTATTGATGTGAATATATTTTTTATGATTGGTCCAATGGAAATAGTACACAGTTAAAATGAGGATATATGTACACAGGTTTCATATTTTTTTTGTAGCTGAAAGCTATTAAATTAAGATCTGTAGAAAACTTTATTATATTCCAAGTGGAAATTCGAAATTAAAGTCTAATATATACAGTTTTCTTAAGTATTTTGGCATTGACAATCAGCAAAGTTGAAATATTACTACAATGTATTTTCCAGCAATTTTTGGTATAAAACTTAATTCTTCTTCAGTTTAGTACTTCTCAAAATGTAATCTATATACGAGTAGTAACTCATGATAGTTTTTAGAAAATTTACTTATTTAGTCTCAAATATTTTCTTTCAGTGTACGTTTTTTTTTTTTTTTTTTAATTTAAAACTTAAAACCAGTAGCTTCATCCCTATTTTTTGTTGCTTTTGTTAACATGTTGTCAATTTAAATCACAATTTAATGTTTAGCTACAAATACTCGTACTTCATTACAAAAGCAAAAATCTCAACTGAAATAATGATGTATGAAATTGTAATTTTTTTGTGTGCTTCTTTATCTTTAAATTCATGCAATCAAAATTTTGCAAATGATATAAAATTAAGTTGTTGATCACTTTTATTTGGTATGAGAAATGAAATTTATACTCGTTTATTATGTGGCTTTTTATTGCATTTAAGATAAAAAATATAATCAGGGGAATTACATATAAGGATTTTGGGGTAGACTTGTGATTGAAATTGATTATGAATGACATATTATTGTAATACATTTACAAAATTAAATTTTAAAGCAATTAATGAGTATTATACGATCAGATAAAAATTATAATTTTTTAAGTTACTTCATATTACTGGTTTATGAAACAAAAATAAGGGTGGCCAAATGGAGCAGAAAAAAGTGCAAGTGATATGAGGGAGATGGAAAAGTCAAGTTATTGCTTTTAGATTTAATTTGGAAAACAAAAAACTAGAGTGACTAGAGTCAAAAGTATTCGTATATTTGGAATAATATAAAAGTGATTATTGCCTAAAAAGGAGACATACAAAGTGATTAGACTAGGTGTGTTTTATGGTCTTCTAATACATAAGTTTGACAAATTTAGATTTGTAAAAGTATTTTTAACCACAAGTCGAAAGCTATTCTCGCCCCCTATGAAATAACTCATTAGGATAAGAATTATTACATCTTATATTCATCAAAGTTATTAAAAGCTTCGAATATACATATATAAACAAACTTTCTATCACAAGATATTGGAATGCCAATCGGTCTTGATATTAGAATAGGGTTCCATTTATAGAACCCTACGCCTCTTTAGATTGTTTCAAAATACCTTGCAGTTTTCAAAGAAATTTTTACATCAAAGTTTTTCCAAAAAGAAAGAGTCCATGTTGTTATTCTCTAGTGTCCATGTTTTTTTGGAGGCTTTTTTGAAAAGCTGCTGTATTATTTAGTAACTGATGCTAAATCACAAAGTATTCCAATCGACTAAGAATTATTTTTCGATTTAAAGATGTCCATCCGTCTTGCTGGCTGTCTGTCCATATAAACCTTGTGCACAAATTACAGGCCGCAATTTTGAAAATGTTTCAATGAAATTTGGCATGTGGGACTTTTGTGAACAAGGACGAAGCCTTGGAATTGGTTATGATTGCTCTATTAATTTACCTAGCCCCTATACAAATGTCTTACCGGAATAAAGTTTCAATAATCAAAAATGCCTTAAAAATAAGATTATTGTAATGATGTAGCAATCCTTGTACCAAATTTTGGTTCATAATTGACCATAGCTCTCATATAAACCCTTCTTCCGAAAATCACTTTAACGTGCATAAATCCCATACAAATGCTAGTATAAAGTTATTATTCGGCATAAATAAGTTATAAATATAAACCATTGTACCAAATTTTATTAAGTCAGTTCATAATTTACCATAGCTCCCATATAAAACCTACTTCGGAAATAGCCCAAAAGTGTATAAAATCATATAAATATTAGTATCAACGTGATATTATGTATTCGTATATTTTATTTTACACTTAGTAAAATATCGGTCCACAAATTGTCACAGGTATAATAAAAGCGCCCTCTCCGAGTTTTGATGAACATATTCAATGATGTAGAGTATCATATGGTCGGGCTTGAGCGACTATTGCTTTCTTTCTCGTTTGTATTTGGATTTATTTCATTGTGAGGTATTTGATTGGGACTTATTTAGAAAATGAAAAATACCCTAAAAGTCGAAATACCCATCAAATTAAGCACGATATATGCGCAAAATTATTAAAATAACATTTTGCTTAATAACTCAAGCGTAGCTTAATCTACTCTATTACAAACTCGGTCCTCTCTTGTTGGAAAAATAATTCTTGAGAATTGTATAACACAGGGAAGCACTGATTCTGCAGCACGTGGTTTCTCATTAAATTCGGATACACGGTATAATAAGCACTAAGCCTATAATCCACTTTTATCGAATAGACTCTAGTTCTCGCGATAAGATGTCATTTTTTTTCCCGAAAATGTGCTTAGAATCTCCTTAAGACTGACTCCTTAAGAATGACTTGAAGACAATTTTAATTATAATTTTTTTATATTCTTTTTAATAAAATCGGACAAGTCGTTTTCAAGAATATATTGTGCAAACTCCTTAATTTTGCAAATAGCGATTTATCGCGATAATTTTTTTTTTTATTATTTGATTGAATCTTTCTTTTTTAGAAATTTAAAATAAGTATTAAAATTTTAATTTAAAAATCTATATAGTTCCCAGCAAAAATTGCTGCATACCCAGAAGCAGGTTTGTAAGGGAGAGATAAAAGAACTCTCCCTTACCAACCTGCTTCAAGAAGGCATGATTTTTGTTCGTGATGTCCCACTTGGTAGGGCTCTTTGCTGCGCTATGTATTAGGTTCATACTAGAGCCCTGCAAACTGTGTCTTATAAGGCTGTACAAGCCACTTGATATTTTTCAAGTGTTGTTATCAGTGTGTGTGCGGAGTAATAAATACTGTTCTGCAGGCACTTAAAACCATACAAATACTGCGTCTGTGCTTCAACTTTATGAACAAATCATGAGTGTGCTATGATAGCGACCAAACAAGCCTCTCAAAGGCTTGTATAAAAAAATACAAGCCTTTTGACCACTTTTTTGCTTCAATAAGGAAAAAAATTGTGTTTTTTTTTTTATTAAAATTATATGTGTGTGTGTGCGTTCATGACTGTATAAAGTAATTTCGTAAGTAAAACAGTCGTTTAAAAGTATTGTTTATAAACTTATTGTTATTTACGATCAAATAAATTATTAATGTTACTAGTTATAACAATTATTTCCTTTTAGTTTTAAAATAGAATGATTACTTAGTAAATATAAATTAAATGCAATAAAATCTATCATAATATAAATAAGTACAATTTTAAAATTTTTTATAAACATACAATTAATTATAAGACTAACTTTATTTAAAATATAAATAAATACTAAAGATAAAAATTTTCTAACTTACATATGTAACTGACAGTTTCAAATGTCATCTTTAATTTTTTTACTTTTTTAACTCTTAATAAAGAGTATTTTTTAATAACTTTATGAATTCACCCTTTTACATTTATTTAGAAAAGAAGAACCAACAATAAAATATAGACATACTGTATATATATGTGTGTATGCAAGAATATTTATAAACAACCACTTTTTACACATTATGAAGATTTTTTGCCACACACAGCAACTACGTATTACAAAAAACAAACAAATCATTAAGCCCACTTGAAATCTTTAAATCATTTCTCAACGTCTTGTATGATTTGCTTTTTTTTGCCACACCACTTGCACCACTTGTTTACGATAAATGATTTGAACGCACGGATTTGCAGTCGCTCATACACAGTACACACTTGCTTTGCTTCGGGCAGCGAACAGTACGAACAGTATTTATTGTTGTTTTTGCACATGTTGGCTATGAAACACACACTTGAAATTCAAGTGTGTTTGCTTTTCAAATCATCTTGCGCAGGAGACTAGTTCATACATGCCTTTATTATGCGCATTTTAAGGCATCATAGATGTGATGATTTCATGCCTCTTTTATGTGCATCTTTTAGAGATCCCAGAAGCTGTGAAATCATGCCTTGAATTTAAATAATGCATTTATAAAAAATATTATTTTTATTTACTATTATTTTTTATTTGATTTGTTTTATAAAAAATTAAAAAGAAAAATCGACAATTTTTTAAATCAGATCATCAACTGGCCTTTCTATTTAATCTGCAAAAAAAAAAAGATAATAAAAATAAAAAGACATATTACTTAATTGTTTTTTCTCTAATCGCATTTTTTTTCTAATCGTATAAAAACAAAAACACAAAATTTCTACAAAAGTCAAACTGAAAATTAAAAAAAAAGTAATAAAACACAAAATACGTTACAAAACATGTCATTTCTTGTATATTATAAAAAAAACTAAAAACAATATACATATTTAGAGTTTTATTAATTTAATAAATAATATTATTTTATTAATATAATAGTTATTTAATATAAATATAATAATTTTACTTACAATTTTAATATAATTTTTGTACATTATTTTTTCCGACTTTCACGAACAAACTTACCTCTTAACACTTTGAACGCTCGATCACAACTAATCAACTCAATTGAAAATATTGCATCATCCAACTTAGCAGAACTTTTTGTATTAAATTGTAAATAAAAATGGGGAGAAGAAAGTCATTCGCTTACAATCCTGCATCCACGTAAGCGAGAGAGGATGCAGGTTGTAATTCGGTAAAAGAAAATATGAGCCCAATGTAAATTTTTCGCTTCCTTTTATAGCTTACTCAAATGCGCATCAATGATGTGCTATCGGCAGGCATGAATAATTTTGCACTGCTTACCAGTACCTAAAAAATTTTTGCTGGGTTGTTATTGCCACTGCAACATCCAACGTAGGGTTTTTTATTAGTAGTATTTTATCTTCCTACATCCAGTGCTCCCTCAAAAGTAAGCAGATCCCTTGCAAGGGGGTTTGGGTGTTCCGTTAATTTCTTCATGTAATTTATGCAGCTGTTTTTTATCTCCTCACAAATTGTAGGAATATTGAGATCCTTGTGGATATTACTATTTCTGACGTGCCATGGTGCACCTGTTATTATTCTTAGAAGTTTTGACTGTCTTCTCTATATTTTTTCAATGTTTGATGAATAGGCTGATCCCCAGAGCTGGATACCATATAACCATATAGGTTTTATTACTGCTTTATGTAATTGAGCACTTTATTAATTAATACGGTCAAAAAAGTAATTGGAATAAATTTGATATTTGATAAGTCGAAAAATTTAATCTTAAACTCTTATAGTCCAGGTCTAGGGCCGACCTGGGACCAATTAACGAATGAATTTGGGAAGATTTTAGTTTCGTTTGTGTAACTTTGGATTCTACTTAACGAGTCCAAGTTAGACGCCGATCCAGATACCTTAATTTGGCCTGTTCATTTATTTGGATATTGTTGATTCGAATGGGAGGACAACTTTCTCTGCGTAAAGTAAATGTAATGTGAACACTACGAAATGCATTCACATTGATTTTCACTTCGTGTAACCATTTCTCCAACTCAGTGATATAGAGTTGGAGTTGTTCGGATGCTATAACGTGATAATTAGAGTCAATAAAAAAATGTGAATTCTGGGCTTAGTACTTTATAAATACCGTGATTAAAAAACTCCGTGGCGTAGATTTTTTTCTTTTTGTAACCCTGTGTAATCATTATTTAAATATGTTTTACTTTTCATCGAAAATTTCATACAATAATCAAAACATTACACAGTAAAAGTTATTTAAAAAAAACCTTTCAATGAAATCATTAATAAGAATATTATATTCAATTGTTTAAATCAAATTTAATTTTTCAGCACTTTATTAATTGATACGGTCAAAAAAGTAATTGGAATAATTTTGATCTTTGATAAGTCGAAAAATAAAATTTTAAACTCTTTTGGTTTTCTCTTGGAAAGTCTCTTCTAATGCCTGATATTATAACAATACCAGTGGCGCTAAGTTAAATTTATCATAGATCATAATGATTTTTACTACCGACAACCATAACAAATTTCTCCCCAGGACTGTAACGTTTTTGCCCCGTAAGTGTTAAATACGTCTAAATTTCCTAAAATTGTAACACATTTATTCGATGATTTCTTATTTTAATGCATTATTTTTATATAATTTCAAAAATAGCATGAGTTTGCACCTTAATAAGGTGCGAAAATTAGTTAAACGAAACAAAATCTAAAACATTTCAATTTATGACTAAACACAACAAACAAACAAATCAAACATGAAAACGTTATAAACGTGTTCCTTTTTGGTAGCCAGAATATAAAAACACTTGTTAGATATTGTTTGCGGTTTGTTGTTTTAACTAGACTTCAATACAAACAACGTTAACAAGCATAGTTAACCGTGGCCAAAATGATACAACAAAAACTAAAAGGCGGCTTAAAACAAAGCCTTAAATCCTTTAGACGTGTAGGTGCAAAATGTGAGCTGCCATGAACAAAAACAAAAAACAAGTGTATTTTAGTTTTTTTCTAATAAAATTTATCATAAAAAAGGGTATGAATTTCAAGAATTCATAAATACCAAATAATCGCTTGATTATCGCTTAATAAATGCCAAAAAAGGACTAAAGTGTATTAAAAAAACTTAGAATAATTTTTTCTTCTAATGTTTTTGAAATAAATTTTATGATTTTTAACATTTCTTAGAATGAAACGTCATAGTTTTTTTTTTTGAGTATTTTAGCCAGAAAAAACTGAAACCCTTTCAAAAGATTTCAATCTACCGCTATAGCGTAATATTATCGAACAAGGAAGACAAAAAAACAGAAACAAAAATACTTTAGAAAGGCGTTACAATTGATGTTGTCATGTTCTTGGCATGTTTTTCTCTTAACCTTTTTAGGAACATATAAACAACTTTCTTTCCTAAAAAACACCGCGAAATTTCATATAATTCGTTTTTAATAACCCGCTGTTAATCCTTTGAATGCATTTCTTCTCTATCTCTTAGTCTTTCTCCTTCATTGATTTTAAAATAAGTAATAAATTTTCTAAATAACACAATCAACTAACTATATTTTAGTACAAACCTGAGTAAAATATACCAAAACTATGTTTTATTTATCTTTTAATAATCGTATTCTGCTTTACCAAACAAATTGACCATAAATTTTCATTTTCATTAAGATTTTTATCTCAATAACATATTGTTTCTGCACTGCTGTCTCCGTGCCCCTTTTTGTCCCCAGTCTCCTTGGGTTAAATTGGAAATGTGCTATAATTTTTATTTGTTTTTGATTACAAAATCTCACTTGGTTGTTTGGTATTTTCGAACATTGAAACTCATATTTTGTTGCACAAACTGATAAAGCAATAAATTTTCCTCATTATCACAAGACAAAACAGCGGTTTTGTTAAATCTTTCAATGTGGGCGTTACTTAGTTTAGCGGCAAATAAAAACGCCTGTTTTCTTTCGTCTTCTTCTTTTTAGCCTTTATCATTGTGACCAGTTTTCACAGCGATAAAAAGTAAAAGTTGTCTTATATTTTGTTGCGAGAGATAAAAATGTTCGTAGAAATCTTTGCGGGATATAATTTATTATTTAATTAGTGAAAAATAAGGTTAATATTTTTACAAAAATATTTAGAATTTATTTTTGGAAAAACATAACTTAGGTTTAAAAATTAGTAAATATTGTTTTTAAACCTATATTATCATACTGTGAATAGGTTTACTTAGTTAAAGTATGGGAAAAAAGTAGATTCGTCCTTAAATAGTTTATATGCAATATTAAAGGATGCACGTATTCATAAAAAATTTTTATATAACAAGAAATGCTCCTTATATTCAGAAAATATGAAATATTTAAACACATTAGTATTTTTTTGGAAAATAATTTGATTTCAAGTAATAGTGGTTTAAGTGTTTTTTACTTAAGTTGATACAAAAGTATTTATGACGTTTTAGAGCTGAAAGTGGAAATATAAATGTTATTACAAATACGATTTATGCATTTTGGTACTACTTGGAACAGATCTTTTCGAATACATACTATATCTTTTATGTCATATTTTCTTCAGTCGCAAAGAGTATATCAGATATCTCAAATCAAGTTTTAATGAAATTAATCTGAAAAAATAGTCGATACATTCCTGAAAAAATATTGGGATTCATTATATACTCGACAATTTTACAATTTTTTTTTTGGGTTGTCAACTAAAAAACAAACAAAAACAAAAAAAAAAAAAAAAAAAAAAAATATGCAGTTCACTAAATTATTTTTGTTTGTATTAAAAAGTTTAAATGAAATAAGGAATCAAAAACGGATATTCGAATAAATAAAAATACCATTAAGTTTGTCTGTATTTCCTTTATTTAAATCTCATTTTCTCATACCTCCTGGAAATATGTTATATTTAGGTCAACAAAATCGCAAAATAATTTTATATCTTGAATAAGTCTACAATAATATTATTCCTTAGACTTGATATAGTGTAGAAAGTCAAATGAAAATTTTCCATCACGTCACATTTTTAACCCATTGAGGGCCAAAGAAAATTTGTTTTCTTGAGAAGTTTTTAGGTTATAAAATTTTCTAGGTAATAGGTAGAGGAAGTTTTTCAAACATGTTTTATAGGCAAAATATGGGGCTAAAAAAATGTAGTACTAGTTAAGTCTCTTACTTTTCACACATAGCCCCCAGAAGTCGTTAAAGTTTTAAAAATCAAGAATTTCTCAATTAACAAATAATTACGGGCAGCGCTGCAGCGGCACGAAATGAGCTAAAAATTCAAGGACATCCATAATTGATCCCAGAGTTGATCACTACAGAGGAGAAATGAAAGAAGGATTAGGAAATTTATAGTCACCCAAGACAAGTTATATAATACCTTAGGTACGAATAGAAGGTTAACTTAAGTAAGAGCTTTACTTAAGTATGGACAGATCTACATGCAATATTTTTTTTGAAATATTTTACAGTTACCTATATACACATTTCTACAGAATTCTGACCTTTAATTTTGACAAGCGGAGTAACAATTCAGATCGGTTTATTTTTTCTGATTGATTAGTGTTCCTGAAAGGGAATATAAGAACATTAAACGGCACATACTGATTATACAAAACTATCTAAAGAATTTTGAGGCAAAGAACTCACCAAATTAATAATTGAAAACCATGTACCACAAAACCAAAATTTATTTTATCCTGCAGAAATTGAAAATTGATTGTTATAAAGGAAAGGAAATAAGTATCTAAAATAAATATAAAGGAAGCTACATGTATTCACGTAAACACTATGCCAAATGTAATACAGCATTTACTTACCCATTTCAAAAAAGAAGCAGAATATTAAATGTTGATATATTTATTAAAATAAAATTTTATTTATTAATAAAAATTTAATTTTATTTTTTGGAAAAATGTCAAAGCAATTTCTTTATTGTTTTATATGAGTAATCCAACTTTCTATCAATTGGGAAAACAGAATTACATATATATTATTAATTATGACCGAATTATTATTAAAAATATTAGGTTGGGAACTGAGTGTATTGTTAAACTTTCAATTATATTAATACGAATGTATTTTTAATCGCAATCACCAATTAATCATTTCGAAGTTTGAATTTAATTCCATTTTCTTAACCAATTAATTTCAACTTGTTTTCAGAAATACAAATGCAACTAATTTTATAATTGCAAGAACTTTGATTCAATTATACTTACGATACTTCCTCTATAATGAACGAAAATATACTGAAGTGATAATATTTCATTATTTATAATACATTTTGCATTTATTGAAATGATTTTTTATAATAGTAACCATTTTCCAATCAATATTTTTTCTTTGTGTTATATAATTTTCTGGGTAATAGATAGAGTAAATTATAGATCCGTATTTTATAGAGAAGGAACAATAAAACAAAATTGTTGAATATGCTATGTCTGTAGCATGCCCTCCATACCACCTAAAAGTTTTTAAAGTTGCTAAAAGCACTGAAAAAATGGGAAAAATATGCGAAGAACAATGGGAGCTTTTGCATCAAAATGCTGTTACTGAGAGATTATATCAACGCATATGGAATCTTAATTTGGTGACAGACTTTTACAGTTTCTTAATATGAGAAAAAAAAAATATAAATAGTACATTCTTAAATCCTAATAAAAAATAAAAAAATATCCATAAATTTTTCAATGAAGTTAAAAACAAAAACATTACATACAGTAGCGAGCATTAAAAATGAAATGCTATGTGATATGATCTTTGTTTGCATATATTTTGCTTATAGCAAGTCCTAATGTAACAGTGATTTTATTATTTATGGTCATAGACACCTGTTGCATATAATTTTGTCGAATATTTTTGTACGTAAGGAAAATTATTGAACGTTTAGTAAAAGTAGTTATAAATCTGAGTGAGCAAAAAAATGCAACTCTAAACAAATAAACATGATTTTTAAAATTTTTATTGGAAATGGTTGGAAACTATAGTACTGTTAAAAAATACGATTTTCTATCGTTGTATATAGACTAAAATACATGAAATCTATAAATAATATAAATATTAGCAATAAATTCCAATTTTATTAAATGTCGAAAAATTTAAACTACATCCTTCGTGATGATTGGACTATTGCACTTGTTTACTATTGGAAATAAATATTTAAGTATGTATGTCTACCTAAACCGTCTAAAATCGAAATATATGCGTTTAGAGACAAATTAATTCAAGTTATTGTAATAGGCTCTCATTTCCATTATACAGTACTTGTAAAAATAATAAAGGACCTGCCTCTAAAAGTAAAGGTGGTAATTTGATTTTAGTAAATAATATGTGTTATGTTAGAAGGATACCCAGTTTCCATATTTACATCATTAAATCAACGATTGCTGGCAATAGTAGCTTTAAATGGCCAAATGTGGGCATTCAGATAATATCAAATATCTACTGTTTAATGAATTGTATCAATTGTTACAGGCATGATCGTTTCAATATTGTTTCTTTAAGATAATTTTTAAGAATCTTCATATTAGAACTACATACTAATATTATTTCACTGCCATTATCAGAATGTTAGTCAAAAATATTCTAAAATTCTTAAAAAGTAAAAGTGGAGAAAACAGTGTTTTCTTAATATTATTAATATCCTTTGTAGTTAAAATTACCTTAAATTTATATGTATTGGTAGTAATTAGTGGTAATACTACCAAATTATAGTTTTCAACATTTTTCAATAATTATTTTTATCAAAATTTAAAAAAATCCGGTGATTTCTTAGAAGTTGCATTTTTTTTTGCTCCCCTAAATTTACAACTTTAAAAAAAAAAAATTGTATTAACTGTTCGTATGCGTAAAAATTTGGAACAAAATGACATACAATAGTTGGCTAAGGCCGCAAAGAATAAAATCCCAACAGAATTGGCTAATTTAATGACGTTCTAGCCCTAATCAATACGATCAAAAATCATATAGCCTAGCGTTGCATTTTTTATGCTCGCAACTGTATTTTAAAATAGTGACGTCATGGAAATTATTTATTTAGTTTTCTACATTATATTTAGTATAAGGATTTAAAATTAGGCCGAATTATTTGCGATATATTTTTGTTATAATTTTATGTTAACTCTGTTATTAAAATTTGGATTTTTATTCTTTTATATTTTTGATGGATACACATTTTCTGTCAATGCGATTTTAAAAGTTTTACCATTTTTGATATCTATGGTCTTTTGTCTGTTATATGAAATACAAATTTCCCCTCTACACCCACTCCTTACCCGTCATTTTTCATTGGATTGTTGAGGTTTAATTGAGAAATTCTTGATTTTTACAACTTTAAATACATCTAGGGGCTATATATGATGAGACTTAACTAGTACTACATTTTTATATCCCCATGTCTTGGCTATACAACATGATTTACTTATCTGCTCTACCTATTACAGGAAAAATTTTATAGCCTAAAAACTCATCATGAAACCATATTTTCTTTGGTCCTCAATGGGTTAAAAATGTGACGTAATGGAAAAAACCCGAAATGTTCCTGGTGATTGGGATGACTATACCAACAATATCTGCAACATGATTTTCCAGAAACTTTTTTAGTGTTGACCTGTGTATTTAGCTGTGATTTTGAACAATATTGCAAAAGAAAAATTTTTAAATATTTGCAAAGTAAGAGAAATATAATTCTTTTCGCTCCTCTAAAAAGTTGCGCTTTTCGTGATAGCGGGTTTTAAATATAGGCCCTCGATATTAATATTTTAGATATTAAAATTTAATAATATCAAACCTATGGAAATATGGATGAAAGTTATTTGAATTGAATTTTAAGAAAACTATTTGAAGCTTTACTTTTTATAGAGCTTTATATAAAGCATGCAAGATGTAAAATTTTAATTCCATTTCTTTATTGTCCAGATGTTAAAATCACTAACAAATGAATGCGTTGTCTCCTGCATTGTTTTTTCATTCTAAGATAAAACAAACTTTTTAAAAAAAAAAGCGAGAAAAAAAATTTGACTTCGTCAACCAGGATTATCACAGTAAAATTAGATTAAAACAAAGTCTTAAGATAAGCATCATAAAGTATACCCAGCAAAAAAACGATCAAGAGCTTCCAAAAAAGAACATTTTCACCACTTCAAAACTAGAATAAAGTGCATATTTTAAACTTTTTTGGAAGTTCTTAATAATTACTTCCAAAAAAGTGAAAATAAATGAAATTTTAGCTGGAAAAAAGGTTAATAATTTCTAAGAAAATTAAAATTGTATAAATTTTAATGCATTTTTATTATCTTTTAATAAGGCTAAAACTGATTTTTTGTAAAAAAAATTCATAAACATAGTTTTAAATGAAGTACTTCTAAAGAAATGAATAAGAATCATAAAAGAAGAACATCCTACCAATGACAACCATGGGTTATAAAAAGAACTTCTGCAGCTCTTTTGCACCAGTAAGTACTTCCTTCCAATGCCAACACAATGTTAAATTCATGACTTTTTCAGCTCTTTTTCAGTTCCTTTTTTGCTGGGATATGACAAGATAATGCTAATACAATAATCTTTAAGAATTACATGGGCAAAATTTTAAAACAAAACAAATTCTTAAATATATAAAAATGAATGGAAAAAATGTATTTTAGAATGAAATAAAATAGGAGTATAAAAGAAAGTTGTCAAGGCGTGTTGTCACTTAAACTAGACCACAAGTATGACAAAAGCAGATTAAGATATTAAGAATTAGAAAAAATTTCGCAAACTGTATGAATTCTATTAGAGACTGTAAATAGATTAGGTGGCATGCGCTTAAGGGGATTTAATTTTCTATATATTTAAAACTACCCGTAAATACAGTATGTTAAGATTAAGTTATTAAATATTTTTGGGCAAAAGAATTTATATTTACTTATTTTTTTTAACTCCTGTTATTAAGTTTATTAAAGTGTTAACGGTCTGACAGTTTGAATAATTTTTATAATCAATTTGAAAAATATTTGTCTTAATGTCGTGCAACCTTTTCAAGACACGGTAGCTTCTTGTGATGAAGTTATAAACTGATGAGCTTATATTCAAGACTGTACATTGAATTTTTGTGATGTGATATGTGCTGAAATGGCTGACAGTTTAAGGGAATTCTTAAAGTTTCTCATAAGATTTTATTATACAAAATGACATAAAATAATTAACATTTGTTATAGTGGCCTAAAGCTAACTAAAACATAAATTTAAAGTGAAAAAAACTTTAACTTTATAAAAGGTTACTTCTACTACTACTGTTGCTATTCAAGGATTTGCTGTTATAACTTCTGTATAAAATCAAAGCCGTGTCAGTAGTAGTTTATGCCATTGTTAAATTCATTACCAGTACAATATTTATACATGCCTTTTAGGCTTTCCAAGTGGTATGTTCAGGCCATACATTTAAAGTAAATGTGGCGGCAAATGCTTGTCGTCAACTTAAATCTCTCACAGAAGCAATAAGGAATAAATGTAAAAGTATTTTTTATGCAAAACTTCATACAGAAGTTATATACCTACTTTTTTTGAAAAAAGATTTTTGCATTTAATAAAACAAGTAGCTTTGTAGCTTAAAGGTTTTTAAAACAGACCACATAACATTCATTCTATACAAAACAACAAAGAATGACAGTGGGCTGGTCCAACTGTTTATAAAATATATCTTAGTTTTTGCAATTAAGTCGTTTGCGTAACAATTAAATAATATCTACAGCCTACTTTTTTTCTCTCTCTAGATTTTGCGTAAGTTAGTGAATGTCTGTGAATGTTGAAGCTTTACTTAAACTAAATGTCAATTTGACACAAGAATATTTAAGTCAAAAACCCAAACGAAAAAGTTATTTATCTTCTTTTTCTTCACTACTACTACTATTTAAAAAGAAATTCATTCATAATTTCTCATTAATCTCTAGCGCGCTTACTTTTAAGCTTTAAAATATGCTGGATTTGATGTGTTTAGTTTTGGGATTCAGTTGGAGTTGTATGTGTGGGGTGGACATATAGTAATTTGTTTAATTGCTTTTTAGCCTTGAGCGACACATTAACGTACGACACCATTCCCGTTGGTATAAGCAAATGTATCTCTGCTTTGTAGCAAGAGAGGGTGAGGGAGAGGAGTGAGTGAATTAAGTTTTAAATACCATATTTAGGTTGTTCATTTAAAGTTGACATGCTGAATGTTTTAATGGCTGGCTGGTCGTGCAACAAGTGCATCTTTAATATTAAGGTACTGTAGGTTGAAATATTTTTTGTGATAAATATATATAAATTAGGATGCCATAAAAGCAGATAAGATTTTTGTTGTTTAAAAAAATAAAAAATAGAATTCCAAATATGGACTTATTAAAATTGTAAGTTAATTAGAAGTTAAACAATGTTGGAACAAATACATGATTTAAGATCAGTCTCCAACGTAGAATTAAGCAAATGCTATCAGAGCAGATGCAATGTTTATTGTCTCTAAACTTCCTTATAACCTTTTGAAATCGAAACTAAACTTTTTTAAAGGCTTATAATCAGTGTTTGTCAGGACTTGAGAAGGTAATATCTTTCTTTAGAAAGGAAAACGCTATTAATATAATATCAAAAGTCTACAACTCAGGTAGAAATTAAATATTAGCTCACTGCCTCCTGGTCCCGTTTTCAACTTAAACTCATCATGTGCTCAAGATTCTCATGACACTCTTTGCAATCCAATGGCTTTATGATCTCATCCAGTAGATACAGAACATTTTCAGAACTTCCGATTTTAATTTTTATACCCGCAAATTTTTCAGCAGTTCTCAAGCGGTTAATTGATGCGCATTTTGTTTCATAACACGATAAATAGTAGGGTGGTACATCATTCTATGAAGAGAACTAAAGTGTATTGTACATTTAAACTTACCTAAAATTAGGAAAGAAACATAATGTGGAAAATTCGTATTTGTCTTGTCCTACAACAAGAAGCTACACGGCCATTTAAGTTGATGATTCCGGAACAAATCTTAAATAAATTTTCACTAAATTATACGTATATTTAAAATTTTTCGAAAAATGTTAATAAAAATGAAAAAAGGACAATTAATATAAAACTCCTTAGTAAAGGTTTAATTTTTATTTCTACGTAATTTATGTTATTTTTTATTAAAATGTCGATATTAGTGATTTATTTGTATAAATCACTAATATGGGTGAGAAAAAATTTGTTCTAAATGTAGCTCGCAAAAAGGATCAACATTTTTACATTTTCTGTTTATTAAATGATTTTATCCTGCTTTTAACAGACAGACATAGCAAGATCGACTTAGAATCTTACCAGAGCCTGAATATACACTTTTTGGGATCTCAATACACCCCCAACTTTTTTATACTGGATACAAAATATAGATATGTCAGTAATAGTCTAAAGTCAATTTTTTAAAATTCTAATAAAGTCTTGTCTATTTTTTAGTACTCGTGAGTATTTTCGGTGGATTGGAAGTCGAATTGGGAAGTTTTACTATATTTATTTCTTTTCTTTTTTAAAAAAACCGATATGAAAAGAAACCTTATTATGGTGCTTCAGCTTAGATTTGTCCTGAGTGATTTTATGATTTAAAAGTGAAAAGATGAGAAATTGGAGGCTACGGTTGATCATGAGTCATTTCAAATGCCAGAAATGCTTATAAAATCATTAAAAGAAGATCCAGCAATAATTTTCAGGTTTTAAAAGTACTTGGATTCGTGCAATTAAAAACAAATTGAATGCAACACAAACAAACAACAAGAGACGACGAAAGGCTGCTTCAGCACCAAAATGAAATCGTTTTTGCATTCAATCCGTACATACCATGAAAAGTTGATCTACTATGATAATCCAAAGTCTGACCAACAGGGAAAAAAGATACCAAAGTCGAATAACCATGGCTTCCCGGTAATGTTCTGTATTTAATGGGATTAGAAGAGTGTTATGGTCTGATAAGATACATAACACTCTTCGGTCCCACTGTACCGAGTACAATTGATACCTATGAAAGAGAAATTAACGAAAAAGAGTCACAATAAATGACCATACATAACGTTTCATGCTCGGCATCATATTACGCGACTAATTAAAAACTGTTTGGAAAAAAGTATTCCAGAAGTTTTGCCCATTATCTGCAAATATTTATGACAAATATGCAAATCGTAGGTGTATAAGTTGGTCTGCAAACACTTCATTGCAAAACATTAGCGTTCATAACCTTTTGACACAATTTTCTTTGTTATTTGAAGGGAATTATAAACATTTAAGTTGATGTATAAGACTTAACTTTATCGAATCTTCATGTCATCTGATGGTTTGGGATTTTTCCTTGAAATTGTTTTTAAAATATTTTTGACAGGCAAAGAAGTAACATAATTCGTCTATTTGAGGATGGAACTGTAAATTCTTCGGTTTGATATCATTATAATCTGGGAAAATTTCCAATTTTGTTTCCAGTTAAGATTTCATCAAATAACAAATCTAGAACAATTATTGTAGCATTCAGAAGGTTACTGGTGTAATTAAATCATATTTATAATTGAGACAAAGAACAACGAATCTCCATCGATCTTAATATATAATTTTTAATACAAAGATCTAAGATTATTGTTTAGCTAATTATTAACTAATTATCAACCTGTCGAGCACCATGTTGTTAATTGTAGTTAATGCAGCCTGTCTGTACAAATTTGCTCCCTTAGAAACACTTTTACCTCAATTTTCTGAGCTGATGTCAGGGAATTCCAGCTGGGCTATTTTAATAAGTCTTCATATATATAACTGAATATGATCTATATATAATGGATGTTCAGTTTTCTTTGAAATTCTTGTCAAAAAATGACATTTGTTCCTGGTCCTTCGAGTGGGAACTGATTAAGGATCTTGAAATTTGCATCGAAACGTTTGGTGCTCCTCAAAATTCTATCAGATATGAATTGACGAAAGTTCAGTAAACTCTCTTAGTAATGTTTGTGTTAGACTTGAAAAAGTTACATTTAATAAAGTGACAGCATTTCATAGAGGATTTTACGATTAACGTTATTAGCAACTTTCAAAAGAGATACAAATTATTTAATAACTTTTTTATATGAAGTTTGATATCGCTTTGCACCTTACACTTATAGAAACGTAATGTTTTCTCTCAAGTATTTCTAGAGCAGTCTAATATGTTTACAACAAACACAATGTATTGTGTACGTGTATGTTAAACATAACCTGGTAGCTGCTTATAATTTACGATTATAGTTAATTGGAATTAAAAAGCGGCTAAAGATTTACAAGAAAATTGTACTAAAAACAAAAATATTATAAAATAGTTATATTTTATGTAAATTTTATTATCAATATATTTAAGAAAAAAAAACTGAAAAGATTTACAAGTATATTGATTTTGAACATCGAAATGAAAAACGATTTCAATATTCCTATTTGTAAAGGTTAATAAACAATGAACCCCTATATATAAAGGATGGAGTATAGTGATTAGTTTCGTTCATCTTATTTATAAAAATAAACATATTTTTGTTATATCCAGTTTAGCAGGAAGTTTTTCTGAATAAAACTAAAAAGTTTAAATATTAGTTGAACCCAAACAGAAAAAATTATTGCCATATATTTTTCAATTAACACAGTTGTTTAATTTTGCATCAAAATTTAATAAATATATTCAAATAAAACTAAAATAAGAATAAAATATAAGTGATATATTATTTCTCATTTAAATTTTTAATTTATTCAATCATCCATTTAATTGATTTAATTAATGTCTTTAATTGTAACTGTTAAAAAATAAAAAGTTTTTCATTTTTTACAGTTTTTAGTAATTGATATAATAATTTTGGTGAGAGGTACAAGTTTAAAAAAGCTGTCATTTGAATGAATTATTTAGTAACATATTTGATGATTGATTTCATTTTTTGATTTTTTCTGTGCAGTTATGAATTACTTTTGTCTCAGTAAGGACACACATTTTTTACTTACGTGTGCTAAGAGTCAGCAAACCAAAAATAGTCCTTCCTTAACGTATGTTTCCTAAGTCTTTTGTTTAATTTTCAAAATCCATAATTCTTTGCTTCATCCTTTGAAATTCTTAATAGTTCTCCAAAATACAAACCTACCTTAAAATTAATAGTTTTCTCTTGGCTAATATGATTCTAATGATTTTTTCACTTCAAAGATACCTGTGGTTTCTTAAGTATTAGCAAAAAACAACTGACCATTGTGTGACAGTTTTCTTTCTAAGCGCCAAAATCTAACAATGACAAATACAAAATAAAACATACAATTTTATATTATTCTAACTTCAATAGTTAAAATAGTAAAGGCGTGAATATATATCAAGAAATCCTCTGGAGGAAATATACTGAAACTCAAACAATACAAAATCTACTTAAAACCTAAGCCGCAAAATTTTCAAGAACTACTGCAGCAGTAGTTGCTGCAAAAAAACAATTGTATATGTACATTGTTAAAAGACAATGAGCCTCAGCTAAAACAGAAGGCCAAGACAATCAACATTTTTGAAGTGTTGCTTTTGTGTGTGAGTTGACAATAACAATGTTATTGTCTTCTGTGGCTGTCATATTGTACATTTAGCAGTTTTGTGGGTGGGGGCTATAAACTATATGGAATTAAGGTTTTTAAAATGTTCTACAAATACATTTAAATATTTTTAATATGAAGAAAATTGTTTTGTTCAATATAATGGTCAGTTGACTTTTTTTTCAGAAACAACATCAAATCAATTAATATGTTATCATTGTTTTCCAGAGAAGTGAGTGACATTTTCTTTTTAACATCTTGAGTTTTTTTTCTTTAATTTTCTAGAAAAGAAGCACGCTTTTAATTTTAGCATCAACAATATTTGAGGTTTTATTTGTACATGTAAATGGTATTATAAGGACTCTTTAATTCCATTGGTTGTTTAACTCAAGGTGTATTTTCTTTAGATTTTCGTTTACGTAAACAGTGGCACGTATACAAGGGTAATATTAAACATCCCCTAGTTTTGAATTTATTAAAGGACTTTTATTTAAAGGCACAATTATACAATATTGGTATGTATTAAACATTTTTTCTTTGTGGTTTTCAATAGAAATCTTTTATTTTAATGAATATATATTTTTTTGTTGCAATTTTTATACACTAGATATGGCAAATCTAGATTTTATTCTAAGTTTATTAATTCCCTGTCCAGATATTAAAAGTTTCATGAACATTATTCAAACATTGTACACAGATATAGAAAAAAAGTCACCTTCGATAATTTTGGTGCACATAGACAACACCCTAGAGTAGAGATAACCGGTTTAAAACTAGTCACGTGACTGGTTCTCAGGGCTAGTGACCGGTCCCAGTTCCGGAACTTTATATCAAAGGAACCTGTCACTTTTACATGGGGTTGTCATTGGAGGTGGCTAATTAGCCCCTTGGGACAGGTCACAGGACTGGTCTAAGAGGACAGTTTCAGTGACGATTTATATAATAAAAATTTGATGAAAATTCAAGATTTTAAAAGACACTTATTTCTGAATCTGAAAGTTCATGATTGCAAATGATTTATGGATGCCATAAACCTAATTTTGAGCCTTATTAATAGCAACAGTTCCTTTGAAACATGTGATCGTTTGGGAAATAACTCCAACTCCAAAATTGACTTATAAACAACAAAAACCTAAATTTGTAATGACTATTACTGGATATATGTACTTTAGGATGACGCCCTCTTTGCCAAAGTGATAAAATTTTCGGTGTCATCCTCTAGAAATTCGCGAATATCTTCAAAACTACAAAATACAATATTTTAGGCTGATTGAAAAATAATAATAATATTAATCAAATATTTATCGGGTGAGACCGAGAATCTGAACACCTCCATAAAAAGACGTCCACCATAATGTACATAAGTATATGCCGTTAAAAGTCACCGATAATGTATCATACTAATTTTGATGCCAACATTAAAAGAGTACTAGCTAATACCCGGTGCGTTATGTACATTACGTAATTTGATGTGATAGCTCAGAGAAAAACTTATTCTGCGGCACGGGGTTTCTCAGTCAATTCGAATACACGGTATTAATGAGTTATAATATTTTAATCCAATTTTTTTGAATTCACTCCAGTTCTCGTGATAAATCGTGATTTGTAAAATTAACGAGGTTGCACTATACATAGAAGCATATGTACATAGAAAACGACTACTCTGATTTTATTTAAAAAAAAAAAAATCATACATATTTGTATATGATTTTTGTTAAAATTTATAAAGACAAATGTGCTATTTTCATTAAATAAATGAATAAATTTTAATTTTATTTACAAGTTAGAGAAAATACTCATCTACAAATTATATAGACATTATTTTGTGATTTTTTATACCCACCATCAAAAGTATGGGGGTATATTGATTTTGTCATTCTGTGTGTAATATGTCGAAAAAATCATTTAAGACAACATAAAGTATATATTTTCTGGGTCTGGGTTAGATTCTGAGCTATGTCCATCCGTCTGTTGAAAGCAGGATAGCGCTCGAACGGAACAACCTATGGGGACGAAATTTGGTTTAAATATATATGTTATATTCGAGGACATATATTCAAAACGGGCCTCATGCAAAGCACCATTGTTCAGGAGAAAAAAAAAAAAAATGTTTATTTCCCTCAACCTCAACCTCAACCTCACACTGAAAAATAAATATTTTAACTCCATTATTCGCGATGTTAGGTTAGATAGCCCGTTTAATCTTAATTATTTTTAATGTATGTTATAAAATATGCGTACAGCCCGTTTTGTTTGTTGGAAATTAAAGAAGTAAAATATAATATTTTTGGAAAAAAAAAACTGACAATATGTTAAATTTATGATATCATACCAATCAGGAGATAAAAAAAGCGAAATTTTGTGGTTGGCTGGACCATTTTTAACCGTTAGAAATTTCAAATAACAGGAATGTTTATTAAAAGGACAAAAATGTATTCAAAATTAAAATTATTAGTAAAATTTTGAAAAGAATTGCATGCGAAAAAAATTGCAAAAAAAAAAATATTTGCAAAAAAAATATTTAAAACAATTAAAATTGTATTAAATTGCATATCAACAACTCAAAAATTTGTAAAACCTTTAAAAATGATGTTTATTGCACTTTTTATTTAATTATCATTTTTTTAAGAAACTGATTTTGGTATCTTAGATGTTTTTCTTTATGAATTTTATCAATATCTTTTCAATCCTGTCTTCAAATCTAGGGTATAGTGCTCCCACTTAGCTTCATAAAATGTTAATAGGTGTACCCGCGTATGATCTATAAGCATCTAAAAAAGGCTAACAATCTAACTTCAATGGCTTTTTTCTCCAGACTGCATTGAGATAACAAAATTTTTATGAGATATATTAAGATTCTAATTCAAAACGTTTAAAAAAAGTTCAAATTGCAAAGAAAATTCTCATTATTTATCAATTTTTATTTTTACATTTCTTTGAAAATTAAAGAAAAACTTGCATATAGCCCGTTTTGCCTTAAAAAGAATATAATGTTTGTCGATAGCCCAAAAACAAAAAGTGAAAAACATAGTGTTAGAATTAACTTTTGATTCCAAAATTAACACCATATAAAAAAAATTGAAAACTGAAGAGTCCGACGCAAAAAATTTTTTTTGTAAATCTGCATGAGGCCAGATTTGAATATAAGCCCCTCGATATAAGGATTATTTGGGCAAAATCGGTGAATAAACAAAAAAGTTACGGGTTAAATACTAGAAACATAGGGTGTCCGTTGTAGCTTCATTTCATTCTTTTCTGCTGATATCTCTTAAACAAAAGCATGTACGAAACGTAATTTTGTACAGATGGTTCGAGGCATAATATAAACATGGAAACAAAAAATGGGCGTAGTCTGCTTACCTTACCGCCCACCTCCCATATAAGGTGAAACGTCAACGAAACTTTTTACAAATAGTTCAAGGATCAATGTCAACTCGTGACGTAATTTTGTACAGATGGTTGAACTTGGAAACCAAAAATGGGCGTAGTCCGCCCACTTTACCGCCTATCTCCCATATAACGTAAAATTTCAAAAAAGTTGATGGTGGGTATATAGATTCAACCAAGCGGAATATAACGTTCTCGCTTGTTTAATATTTGTATTACTTTAACCCTTTTTGCCTCATAAACCCAAAAGCACCAAAAAGCATGTCTTAATAATAGGCTTTGTAGTTAAAAATACTTTGATTAAAAATGTATTTTTTTTTTTTCCTTTTTGCTTCAAAAAATACTTAGGGTACCAAAAAAGTACCAACATTAATATTTTACTCCCTAAGCTTTATAATTTTCAGAAAGTGTCTTTCTTTTTGTCTTACTATATTTATTAGTTAAGAATATATTTAGAGTAACGAAAAGGTAATAATCAACGGATTTTACACCTTTTTATCCAGTAAAAGTTTGAATTTCCAAAAATTTCTTTCTTTAAATACAAAAGAACACCAGTTAAATTTTTGAACTAGAACAGAGCAGTTTTACTTCAATTTTAAAATGCCCACTATAAAAAAAATGTTTTATAAAAATATTACCAAAAATAGGTACAAATTTTCGAATATTCAAAAACCACCAAACTTATATTTGTAAAAAACAAGCGAGAATATTATATTCGGAATATTATATTATTCCCACATCAACCTTTCAAAATTTTACGTTATATTGGGGGTGGGCGATATCTACAGAAAAGTATGAACTTAAGTTACAACGGACACCTGTGTTCTAGTACATATTTGGCCCATAACATTTTTGGTTCTAAACCAACTTTGCCCAAACAATAATAATATAAATATTTGAGCCAAATTTCGTTCCCCAATATGGTCCGCCTATCCGAGCACTATCCTACTTTCAACAGACAGATAGAAGGACGAACATAGCTAAATCGACTCAGAATCTTACCAGGATCCGGAAAATATATACTTTATGGAGTCTTAAATGATTTTTGCGACAAGTTACACACAGAATGACAAACTCAATATACCTTTTTGATGTGGGGTATAAAAACAAAATTAGCTTTCTCCCTTACCCAATATACATATAATCCTGTTTACTAACGAATGAATCTTCATTTAACCTGTACTATTAATTAAATTCAATGGAGTTTTGGTATTAAGAAAATAATAAATTAAAATTTTGTTATTAAGCTTTTCTAGTTAAGAAAATCCTATTGCCCATTTATTATCACACTAAACATTGATGACCACACCTATTGGAAGTTTTAGAAACATTCAAATATTTAAACAGCTAAAAACTGCAGGATCATTATGGAGGCTAGTCCTTTATGTTTAAAAGAATTAACAAACACTTAATACGTGTGCCAAGAAACATCTGCCCTCTACCATCATACTATTGATATAATTTTTTTGGCTTATTTTGTTTTTAAATATAAATAAAAACTCATGGCCCTATATAAGCATATATGAGTACTTGTATGTGTCTGGTTTTACAGGAACCATACATTTTATTTGATGATTATGTTTGTATTTAGTTCCTGTCTTGTCTTATATGTTGCATTTGTATGCATTTCATTTAATATTTACCAATTCTTCTATGTATGTGCTCGAATTTGATGTTTTAAATAATTTCTTCCTTTCTGCTTTAGGTTGAGTCCTTTTTTTTTTTTTTTGAGTCACATTTGTTAATTTTTATTTTATAAAAATATAGGGGAGACTTATTTTTTCGATGTTGAGCTGTGTAGTAGTAAGTAAACCTTTACAAAATAATATTTTGAGCCACTCATTATTTGTTACAAAAACAAAATTATACAAAATGCATCTGTTTTTGGTTAGTGTGTCTGTCCGTCCGTTCTTATTTACAGTAGAAATTGCTCCTTTACTACAAGGAGCAATGTAGTCAGAAAAAGGTGCTTTTTCTTTTTAGTACTGCATCTACTATATCTTGTTGTTGAACCTACAGTTACGAGTATATCAAGGAATTATTTAGTTATTTTGTGTTTATGTGTGTGTATTTTATTATTGTTACAACCATGTTAATGTTTCTCATTCGATGGATTACTTTACACATTCGCTGCTTGAATATTCCTTTGATTACCTTTATTTTTCATTCAGTTTTCTTTTTACTCGGTGTATTATAGAGCTCTTATACTCTCATCATTAATTTACCTTTTAAAATGCACCTGAAATTATTTTCTGTTGATTATTTTTCTTTATACCACTCGCAGTTCATGCACTATTCTTTTAATCTAGAAGCTGTAAATAGTTTATGCAGGAATTCTAGGAATTTCTTATTTCTTTCAGTTATAGTTTAAACGGTTTATAGTATTTACATGTTGTTAAGTAATAAACTATAATTTGTTTTAGTAACGAACAAAATCTACTCAAAATAAGTAAATATAAGCAACCGCACTTTAAATTAAATAAATACTATTTATTGGATTAAATATTTAAGCAAAGTGGTTTAATGCAAAAAAAAAAAAAAAAAAGTAAAGAAGATTTATTAAGTTTATGGTTATAGAATGGAGCCCAGTAGCTAAAGGGGTTACAAAATTAAAAAAAAATAAAAAATAGTAGACTATAAGATTTATTTTTAAATAACTTGTTAAACTAAAGTTTTAAATCTTTTAAATTAAACACAATAAACATTTTTATTGTGCATTTTACAGGTTTTCCATGAGGACAATTTAGTTTAAAATTCATTAATAAAAGTAGAGGTTTAAATCTAAAATATAAAGTTGTGTAAATATAATTAAAATTCTCTGCATTTCAGTAAAAATTAAATTAATTTTTTTAATATTGCTAATGCTGAAATACTTTGTGTTTTCCACATATTCAAACGTTTTATTAAATTAAATGAGCGCCCAGTATTTAAATTTAAAATCAGCAAGTTGGGCAGCGAAGAAGAAATGTTAAGATATCTAAACAACGACTTTTTTATTATTGAACATGAAAGCCTTTTCTAAGTATCTGACTATAGTAAACAGACAAAGAAAAGGGTCTGGCGAACTCTTCTAAAATCACAGCATTTTCATTACATACCAAGTTACTTTAAGTTATGAATCTTATATTCTAAAATTGTTCTTTTTAGCAACATCCCAATATGTTAAAAAATTATATTATTTATCTAATGATTTGTATGTAAGCATTCATTATTAGTAAAAAATTTATTATTTGCGCTACTGGTGACAACAATTAAAAATTAATATAGCAAAAATAAAAGAACAACATATCGAGGGCTTATATTCAAAACGGGCCTCGTGCAAAACAGCATTGTTCAAGATAACAAAAAAAACTGTATATTTCCCTCATTTTTCAAAATTTTGCAATCCGTTCTTCTACGATTTATTAATATTACGTCTACTTAATCTCACACTGAAAAATAAGTATTTTAACTCCATTATTCGCGAAGTTATGGTAGATAGCCCGTTTTGTCTTAATTATTTTTAATGTTTGTTAAAAAATTTTCATATTGTTTTGATTATTTGAAATTAAAGAAGTAAAACATACTATTTTTGGAAAAAAAATTACAATATGTTACAATATGTTAAAATGGTTGGACCATTTTTAATCGTTAGAAATTTCAAATAACAGGAGTGTTTACCAAAAGGACGAAAATGTGTTCAAAATTAAAATTATAAACTAAATTTTGAAAAAAATTTAATGCGATAAAAATTGGAAAACAATTTTTTTGCAAAAAAAAAAAAAAAATGTTTAAACCAATTAAAATTGTATTAAATTGCATATCAACAACTCAAAAATTATTAAAACCTTTAAAGACGATGTTTATTGCACTTTTTATTTAATTATAATTTTTTTAAGAAACTGATTTTGGTAACTAAGATGTTTTGCTTATAATTACGAATTTTATTAAAATGTTTTCATTCTTGTCTTTAAATCTAGCGTATAGTGCTCCTTAGCTTCATAAAATGTTGATAGGTGCACCCGCGTATGATCTATAATCATCTAAAAAAGGTTAAAAATCTAACTTCAATGGCTTTTTTCTCCAGACTGCATTGAGATAACAAAATTTGTATGAGATATATTAAAATTGTAATTCAAAATGTTTAGGAAAAGTTTAAAACGCAAAGAAAATTCTCATTATTTATCAATTTTTATTTTTAAATTTCTTTGAAAATCAAACAAAAACTTGCATATAGCCCGTTTTGCCTTAAAAAAAATATACTGTTTGTAGATAGCCCAAAAACAGAAAGTGAAAAACATAGTGTTTGAATTAACTTTTGACTCCAAAATTAACACCATATATAAAAAATAGAAAACTAAAGAGCCTGACGGAAAAAAAAGAAATTTTCTAAATCTGCATGAAGCCCGATTTGAATATAGGCCCTCGATATATTTAGTCCATGTTTTCATCATTGCTAAATTGTATTAAATTGTTTCACTAATGATAAAAGAAATATGAAAAGGTATACTTTCACATAATACCTCAGTGTTCCTCAAAAGCACATACTATTCAGCTCTTTGGATCACTTCCGTCCTATGACAACCACGTGTTAAATTCATTGATGTTTCACCAGAAATGGAACTACTTCAGGTTCAATAACATCAATGATTTTACTAATGATTGGTATGCTCTTTTTTTGCTGGGTTAACATATATAAAATTCAATAATTTGGAAACGGTTGATCTTAGAGTTTTTTTTATTGATATTAATTTTCAGATCACAGAACAATTTGATTTTTATAGTTCTAATCACTACTTATGAACTTGTGGATCTTTTTTGGTAACTCTTCCATTAGAGATTTGATAGTTGTTTCAGTCACTTTCAGTTTGCACATCTCCTTTTAAAATCTTCGATATTTTTGGTCACCTTTTTGTGCTCTTCATTTCACTTTTCATAAAAGCCCAATATCCCTCCTTTGGTCTTAGCTCAGGACAATTTGAGGAATTGACCTCTCCTGGTACAAAAACTATGTTATTGTTATGGTACCACTCCAGAGCTTTATTACCTAAGTGTCATGATGCCAAATCGGGCCAAAAAAAGTGGACACATTGTGTTCTCTTATGAAAGGAAGAAGCCTTTTTTTTGCAAACATTCTTTGATGTATATTTTGGTATTTATAGAGCCCACTGTACAAATGACTTGCTTCTTTTGCTGCAACTGCATAAAGCTTGCCATACCAGGAATTTTATAGGAAATTTTGTCTGCTTTTGGGTTCTAAACTTATTTGCAATATTTCCTCGAGCAACATTAAAATTTTGACCCGGAAGCTGCGAAAAATCAGCCAGTATATCGTCGTCCATTATATAGCATGAGTAATTTTGTATAAAATTTGATTTTAATTTCCGTGCCCTATTCTTGGCTTCTAAATTTTTTGCAGCATTGCTGTCAGGAACTTATTGGACTTTGTGTGTTTTCAAGCCTGCATTGGCTTTAGCTTTACTTACCAAATAGCCAGAGCACTGTGCTAACCGGACTGCTTTTCCACCAGATGTGTTTGAAGCTCTTTTCAATATGCTTTCAATTTTCATGGGCTTCCCAATATCATGTGAACCTTTTTTTCTTTCCGAACCAGGTTTCTTGTTAATGGTCTCATTCTCTTTATACTGTTTAATAATATTGGAAACAGATTGACTGTAAACCTTTAATTCTTTGGCCAATTTTTTGTACGATCAATTTTTTTTTTTTTTTTTGAATTTTTAATAATTTTAGCACGAACGCAAAACAGATTAACATGGTTGTCATTAAAAATATTAACTGACATATTTTCCAAAGACAACTAGATAAAAATAAAATATAGAAAAATGTTAAGAAGCATAACGGGTGTTAAGATTTTTTCGAAATTAATCCTTATCTTTCCAGTTACAGTTTGTTATTACCAAGAAAACCCCAAATATGCCATTGCGTGTTTTTTTCCCGTACGTTGAATAAAGCCATCGATAAAATATTTATCCGTTTCAGATTTGTAGTTGCATATTTCACCTATTGATAGCATATTTTGTTATTTTTAGAGCATATTTGAACCCATTAGAGACATTTGACATTTTGAAATTTTTTTTTTAACTTCGAAATTTTTTTTTAACTTCGTAATAACAGATATAAAAATATTTAGAACTTTAAATTAATTTTGAAAAATACCGCATATGTTCGTTAAAAATCGATGAGAAGCTTGATTTGTAGCAACAAACCTTGAATTTTAGAAATATAATATTTTATATTTTTTAAAGCAATTTTTGAACACAGAACACGGGTTAACAAATGGGGTCCGTAGTAACATTTTAAGAGGTGAGTGAAGAGGTATAAAATAGTGTACGTTAGGTTAGGTTTAAGAGAGGATCACACGGGACCATATTTATTAATCCAAAGTGAATCCTTGAGAGTTTCCTATCAGCATATTTAGAACCAGTATCATATCACAGCTGCTGCTTCACGTTCTCTTGCTAGTCCAATTGATAGCATCGTTATATGAAATCCGTTGGCGCCTCAATGTTTCGTTCACAAAGTTTAGTTTATTTAAAAAATTTTAACATCTTCATTGGATTCGTTCCTCTCAATTCCTCTAAAACCAGATATAAATAGGAATTAAAACATTTAAATTTGTAACGTGTTAATGCAACACAAAAAGTAGTGGAGTATTCTCCTCTGCATCGTTACAATATCTACATTTACTCACTGTACTCAGATCAATTTTGTTCATAAAATACCTCAGTTTTCTTATGGCCTGTAATAATCCCAATATACCATCAAAGTTCCAGTTTCTTCATATTAAGAAAAGACTTTAATATTTTTGTCTTTTAGTTTCCATAGAATCTTCCTTTGTATACAACATGGTGAGTTTTACTAAGTTTGGTCTTATTTACTATTGAATTCCTCCAATATCATATCATAAATTGAGCTCAATCCTGGATAGACGCTTTCACAAGCAGTGCATCCATATCAGCTCTTACTCGTGCAAACTCATCAGAGTATTCGTTTCCTTGTATATTATTATGACCCGGTACCCAGCACAGTTTCAGTGAGTGTTATTCGTTGAGAACCTAAAATTAATTTATAGACTAAAATAGTGTATAAATTCATTTGGTAACATATCTGTATCTTTTAAGCAGCATCACCGATTTTTTTTATTTTAAAACGATGATAGAGGAGGAGTTAGGCTTTATTGTTTGCTGAAGTGTGTAACTTAAGAACGGTGGACGCTACAGTGGGCCAAATTTGACCACCTCGTGGATGAAAAAACATATTGTAACTTTTTCGAAAAATATTCAGACTCAAATTGTATGTTTCTATAAACATAATTTAAAATTTTTAGTTTGTTTTAAGAAAAAAAAAAAAAATAGTAAAGGATATACTCCTAATGTAAGTTTTTTGACTAGCAGGAATTTTTTGAACAGTGGTTCTAAATTAGCATCTGATGAGATTGAGAGTTGATTTTTCTTAAATATATGATTATTTTTCAGTTTGGGCGATTATGCTTTGGGTCATTTTGCAGGCAGCCATTATGAAATACCTTACTTAAATACTTACTTGAATGAAACATTATTTTATGTAGGCGTTGCTTGCAATAATTTTTAACTTGTTAAGACAGGAAAAAAAAAATACCATAGATTAGACATAGAAGCTTTAAATTCTATGAACCATTGTATATTTTAAGCATCTATTATATTTTTTACTTTAATTCTGTTTCGATGAAAACGCAACGAGGCCTTGAAGCAAATCTCTCAAAATGGGTCTCATGCTCACGTACATATGTATGTAATATGTCTTAACATCACTTGAAGTCTAAATCGAAACAACACTTGTATAGTTCTTTGTCATTATATGTAATTAAATTGTTCCAAAAGAATTCCATTATTTTTCGTTCTCAAAATTATTTTAAATGAATTCATTACTACCAACATGTTTATTAAAATTAATCAAAGTATATTTAATCAGACACCTTAAATGCTAACAACTAGAGTCTAGGTACAAAAGAAACCTATATTTAACACTTTGCATACATTAAATTTAATAATAAAATAAAATTTTTATAACCCAATTTTATTTAACAACATCATACCTAAATAATGACCTTGGTCTCTACCATGTACATAAATATAGAAGTGCCCACAAAACGCCACTTAGTGGACAAACTTCAACCGCAGCACTTTGCTTAACGTGTTCAATCAATTTAAATAGTTAAAATGGAACAAAAAAAGAACATCAGAACAGAACATAAGAAAATAGCTAAATAATTGTTTTAAAATCATCGAGAGAGCTTGAAAAGCATTTACCGCTCTAAACGTTTAACACAATCAATAACGAACAACAACAAATAACCTGTAATGTCAAAGTGTTTAAAATTGGTGGTAATTATATTGAATTGTTTTATTAAATCTTCGATGAGTACTAAAGCCATTTCAGCTAGTACTTAACTTCAGCCTCAGCTATCATTTACTTTACTAACAATGAGTAATGAAAAAATTGAACAGCATCCCAAAGCGTAAAGTAGGAGCAATGCATTTTAACAGGTTGATTGGCTAAAGTTGCCGACAGACGCCCGTATATAATACATATGTTCGTATATACTCAATATTTCCTTAATGAAAATTCTACTTATTTAAAACATTTAAAATAGTTAACATAAAAATCTTCCTCATGGTTTCTAAACATATTGTTTTTGCCATAAACTACAGAAAAACAACCCAAACCAAAACGATATGGCCCTATAACACGCACATTAAACTAGGATACAAGTCGAACGTTGTGCTGGCTAAACTCTTAGATGAGCCAATGTAAAGTGCATGTAGTGTCAATGTCATCGTTACGCTCAGCTTTTTTTAATTTTTATTATTATTTATTATTTTTTTTTTTTTTTCTTTTTGCAGCGTAAAAATTCCACTTTACTATAATATTAATTACATTGTCCTATACAAATTATTCAACATTCAATACAAATTACTTTTAGTTTATAGAATGTAGTTGGCTTTTATTCCAACTTTTTACTTGTGTATGTTTTGGTGTGTTTAAGCAATTTGTTTTAGCTAAAACAAGCGGCATTTTTATTAATCATTAATCGTTTTGGGGTGATTAAGAAATTTTTCAAATTTGCCTCACATGTTGCTAATTTGTCAAGTTATGTTTAAAATTATTTTTTTCTGTTTTTATAGTTTATTTTTGCTCATTTTTTTAATTTGCAAAAGGTTCAAGTTCAATGTATAGTATTGATATTAATTAAAGTTTATTGTAAAGTTGTGGTCAAGGCTATGAGAATATTTTATTAAGTGGTGTTTTGGAAGATGACTTCTTGTATTTTGAATGAAAAAAATATATATATATATCGACCATTCCAGGAAAGAACGCCCGAAAAAGTATATTTTTTTACTTGATGGCTTTCAATTTCGATAAAAATTTGTATACATAAAATCCATTAAGATTTTTATTAATTTCAGTTTTCAGTTTTGTGAAATTGCAAAAACTCGCGATTTAATTTCGCTTTTTAATTTTTTCAAAAACCAAAAAAATTTTAAAAGTATGTAACTTTGAATAGCAATATCTCTGGAAAATAAAAAAGATTTTTTAAAAATGCATTTTAATGCAATTGCATTTTTCAAATGCATTTTTCTTTAAAAATGCTATTAAAATTTTTTAACATAAATGAAAAGTTTGGAATCTTTACATTAAAATAAAAGTGTCAAATTTTTGAGACGCGAAAATGTTATATGCATAAACCAATTTGTATAAAAACATGTTTCAAATTTTTCTTATAAAATTAAAATTTTTTCTTATTTTTGAAATTTTCTTTAAAATTTTTATAAAAATATAAAAAGTATGCAATTTTAAATATTCATATCTTTTGAAATTATTGATGGATTTCTGTAATTTAAAAAGTATTTAAAAAACCATTGTATATTTTTTCTGTAATTTACTCAGCATTTCAAAAACCACGTCTTCGATCCATAATATTTTAAAAATATAAGTGCAGTTTTTAGATGCATTTTTGTTAGTTGCGAATTTATTAAATTTTAATTTTTCAAAAGTGTATTTAAAAATGCTTTGTTTATTATAACTTAAAACAATAAATAGTCTAATACATAAAGTTTTACTATTTTTCAGGATTTTTTAAAAAATAACACAATAATTTTTTTTAACAGAATACGTAAAGATACTCATAATACCTGAAAAATATAATATTTATACACAGAAAAAAGTCACCAATTAACAAATATATATGAAAATAATTCATTCAATTATAAACTTGTTTAAATTTGCACCTCTCACCAAAATGATTATATCAATTACTAAAAACTATAAAAAATACAAAACAGAAAAAAATTCCCAATTAATAAATTAATTAAATCAATCAAGTAGATGATTGAATGAATTAAAAATTTTAAAATCATACAAAAAATTATTTTTATTTTATTTTTTCTTGAATATATTTATTAAATTTTGCTGCAAAATTAAACAACTGAGTTAATTGAAAAAAAGACGGTAATAATTTACATGTGTGCGTCCCAAAAATTTGAGATTTTTATTTTAATGTAAAGATTCCAAACTTTTTATTTATGTTAAAAAATTAACAAATTTGAATAGCATATTTGTTTAAATATAAAAATAAAAAATTAAAAAAAAAAATTCACTTTTCTAATATTTTTTTATAAAATACTATAAATATAACTAGACATTCATTTGTACGCATTTTAAAAAAAACTAATAAATTCATTACAAAATTAAGAAAAAAATTAAAATTAGTATTTTGTATGGCCACCCTTATTTAATATGACTGAAAACATCCTGTTTGGCATCGACTCCACCAAATTTTGAAGGTTTTGTATTCGAATATCCTGCCAACACTCCTTTATGGTATATCTTAACTCATTAACAGATGAAAATTGCCTTCCTTTTTCACAAACCTTGGACGCAATAATGCCCCATAGGTTTTCCATTGGATTGCAATCAGGACTGCAAGCCGGCCATCCCATTACCTCTATATTTTTTTCAGAAAACCAAGCTTTACTGTGCCTAGATACATGTATTGCGGCATTATCCTGCTGAAATACATAATCCTTATCAGGATATTCATCCAACTGTGTCAACAGGACGTCTTCTAACAGTTCTGTGTACATTTCGGAATTCATTTTCGTAGATATAAAACAAATGGGAAGCTTGAAATCGTAGGAGAAAGCTCCCCACACCATAAGACTTCCTCCAACAAAATTACTCTTCGATCTAACAACATTGTGTTGGCTTAAATTGTGCCAATAACAGCTATAGCAGTCCGGACCGTCCAGGTTAAACTTTTTTTTCATCAGAAAAAATTATTTGTTTCCACTCCTCCTTCCAAGACATGTGGCTTTTTGCAAACTCCAGACGACGTTCTTTATGCAGTGAGGATAGGCGAGGCTTTGACTTCAGTTTTGACCATTTTATGGATGGAGTCGCATTTAAAACTCGTGCTATGGTTCGGGTAGTTTCTGGTAGTTGCAGTTTTTCCTTAATTTCCCTACAGGAAAGGTGATTTTTTAAATCTTCATGTCGTATTTTACCTCTTTGACGCAACGATAGTTTGGTATTTCCCTTAGTTTTATATTTTATTCCATATTTCTGGCCTTTTTTGAGGTAATTCCTGATGACACCCTCGGAACGATTTATAATACGAGCAATTTCCCGGTTTGAATAACTTTTTTTTTAACGTATCAATTAAATTTTTCTCCGTTTCATTTAAAGGTTTTGCTGAGCCCATTTCTTATAAAAATGTCAATAGAAATTGATTTTTCTGTACTAATTCAATGTAATACAATTTATTTCACCTTATTTTTGTTAAAAATACCCTTGAATAACAAACGATTGTCTGACTGAATTATGTTGTTTTTTTAAAGCGACAAGTGTATTTTTTTTTAGAAACAGTTACAAGCCTAACGGTACCCATTCTGAGTTACACTCTCTTTAGTGTATAAAAACAGCGTGAATTTGAAAAAAACAAATTGTTGTATAAGAAATGCCAAACGAATATTTATAAAAAAATAGATGCGTACAAACGATTGTCTATCACTGTATAAATAATAATAATAATAACAATTCTTGGAAATCAATATGATTTTGCAAATAGATAAACATATCCATATCATTTTACTAAAAAAAACTTATGCGAATGGAATTAATGCTCAAATATGTATATTTTAATTTCTCCTTATTCAATACGATAATAACGTAATATTGATTTTCACCAGGGACCGAAACGATAATGAATAATATTACAAAAATTACGATTTAGTTATTTTTAAATTTTTGTTTTACTTACAGTATGATAATTATCTATAAAAAAGGAACTTCAAAAGAAGTAGAATTCATTGGTGGGAGCTGCTAAATAAGAGCTGCAGAAGTAATGATTTTAATCCATTGGAAAATATTATTTTTTAAAATTACTATTCATGTCTTCTGAAGTTCTTTCTTTAAAATAATTATTATGCTATTTTTGGAATATTTTTGAAATTGATGCATATCTTTAAAGGTAAATTAATAAGTTCAATGAAAATGATATAAAAATTTTACCATAATCGTTATCTCTGATCCCTGGTTTTTACATACAAACTAGTAGTCCGGAATGGCTCACTCTAAAAATAGATAATCGAGGTTCTATTCTATCAGATTGATTAAGTGAACTTGTGAGTTTGTGTGTTTAATGTTAATGCGACCCGTTGCGGTAGGACGGCTAACCGCACTTTCTTAGTAAAAACAAGTAGGAAAGATATATTCTGCCAAAGCCGACCATATGATACCCTACACCATTGTGTATGAGCATAATAATTAGGGAAGGGGACTTATATTAGACCTGCGGCCAAATTTTACATGATTTTATGCACTTAAGGGCGAAAGGGTTAATTTGCGAGCTATGGTGAATTATGGACCGATTCTCATAAAACTTTTCAATGTTGTTTCTACTTATATAAAACTTATTTGTGTCGAATATTAACTTGATACTAATATTTGTATGGGATTTACGCACATTAAAGTGATTTTCGGAAGAGGGGTTTATAGGAGCTATGGTAAAATAATGGACCGATCTTTATGAAATTTGGTATATCGATTAATAATTATATAAAACTTTTCTGTATCAAGTTTAAATTAAGTTATTTGCTATATTAAAGATATTTATGAGCGTTAAGTCCTATTCCGGAGGACATTTGTGTGGGGCTAGGTGAAATAATGGACTGATCATAACCCATTTCTAAAGGATTTGTTCTTCTGCCAATCATGAAGGTATCTTCTAAATTGCGACCTGTACTTTGTTCACAAAGCTTATATGTACTGGCAGATAGGGAGACGAAATTGATTCTGATATTCTATAAATAAGATATTAATTCGCATTCGATGTCTCCGTCAATGAAAACATAGGAAAAATTTAGATTTTCAGAGGTTTTAATGATTGATAATTTCCTCCGAATGTAATTTTGATAGTTTTAACTTTACTATAATCTATTATAATATGTTAATAATTAAATTAATTAATTTTTATTTTTAATTTTCTTTTTTTTTTTTAATTTAAAAAAGTGGCAGATGCTACGCAGTGGATGTTAGGGACCTAATGTTTATTACATTTCTGTAGCCATATTTATCCTCTACAAATATGTTTACTGAATTATTTACCTAAATAATTATATAAACCAAAACTCCCTCTGCAACATATAGGGCACTAAAGGGTTAACACTATAGCGTATGATGAGCAATTGTTTGTATTTTAAGAAGTTATGCTATTGTATTTCTGTCAGAAATTCAAGCAATTGTAACTTGAGTAGGAGGCTGAAAACAATTAAAAACTTTTAATTTATTATAGTATAAAGTGGTCGACAGTTGCATTTTAGATAAATAATAAACTAAATTGAATATTGCGAACCTTTAAATTTGATTGGCTACACGTGCTATCGAGCGACTATTATTAAACCAGATAATACAACAAAAACCATAATAAAGTGCATGTAGCAGAGGCTTTGAGGAAGCTTAATTTATTTTTTTCAAAATTTTTTACATTTTTATGTTTCTAGTTTTTTTTTTTTTATAAAATATAGTAAAATAAAAGTTTTGCAAAAATATGTATTTATGCTAGATATTATTGCGGCTTTTAATAAATTATAAACAAAAATTAAAGACGAAAAATTCGATCTGGAATGGCTACATCTTCATATCAAGAAAGATGCTCTCGGAATCTGTTTGAGATTAGGAAAAATTTACTAAATCAACATTAGATGTCTGGTTACTAATTG
The DNA here is from genome assembly GCA_951394005.1 of Protophormia terraenovae. NCBI lineage: Eukaryota > Metazoa > Arthropoda > Insecta > Diptera > Calliphoridae > Protophormia > Protophormia terraenovae. Next base: position 104,420,467 of record OX596076.1, on the reverse strand, counting down.
CTAAATATTTTCTTAAAATCCATCGAAGGAAACAAAGTATTAAAACCATAAGTAGATTATTTTTATCCAGAAATCAAGGTAGACAACTGAATTGCCGTTATAATCGAGAGCTATAGGGTACTTTTTGGTAATATATTTTTAAAGTAAGCTGGATACTAGGGTACAGTAATAATCAAGGAGTGACAATTGTTGACGAATTGCTAAGAAAGAAAGTGCATTTAAGTCTACAACCCGGTTACGAGAATATATATACATATACTGTCATTAAACAAATACACAATGATAAAGGCAAATACATTCTAGAGAAAAATAAACTATATAAAAATAAAAATAAACAATTTTTTAATTTCTGTAGAATAAAAAATATTATGGGATGCAAAGAAAATTGTTTTTATACAAAAAATTACTGAGAATGTCTTTAAAATATATAGGGGCAAAACATACAGCTCGGATTTTTAACATCTCTTATTTCGATGAAACTCAGATCGTATTAAGCAACACCATATAGGTAACAGTTCATATATCCTGAAGTTGGAAACTTCAAGCTTTCTTTTTGAAAAAAAGTAGCAAAATTTAAGCTTTATCATAAAGCCATAACAATTACAACTATTATTGGTACATGAACCCTAAAATTAAAAAATATGCCAGGAAATATAATATTATAATAATTAAATTATACGCAAACAAATCCGAAAATCTTAAAAAAAAAAAAGTTATATATGAAGAACATTTTGACGCTTTTCGTTTTCCTAATCGAAGTTAAAGATTTGAAGCTGTTAGAATCTGATGGAATAATAGTGATTAAAGTGTTAATTTAGTAAACTTGGAGAACAAACAATATGTAAAGCAAATCAAAATTTTTTTTAATAAAAACGGGTCTCAAAAAAAAAAAAAAAAAAAAAAAAAACAATCGCGAATCTTATATTCGGCTCGGCCGAATCTATATACCCACCATCAACTTTTCATATTCTACGTTATATGGGAGATGGGTGGTAAAGTGAGTTTACAATGGTCCTTGATCTATTTGTACAAAATTTCGTTGACGTTTCACCATATATGGGAGGTGGATGGTGAAGTGGGCGAACCACACCCATTTTTATTTTCCAAGTTTATATAGACCCTCGAACTGTCTGTACAAAATTTCGTTGTGCATGCTTTCGTTTAAGAGATATCAGCAGAAAAGTATGAAATTAAGCTACAACGGACACCCTGTGTTTCTAGTTTTTAGCCCATAACTTTTTTGTTTATTAACCGATTTTGCCCATTTTCAATACCAAACAAACCTTATATAAGATAAATATTTGAAATTTCGTCCCTCTACATTGTCCCGTTCGAGCCATATCCTGCTTTCAACAGACGGACGGACATAGCTAGATCGACTCAGGATCTAACCAAGGCCCAGAAAATATATACTTTGTACATAGCGTCAAATTGAGTATCATCGCGTGGGGTGGAATCATTCCATTTGCAATTTATAGCTCTTGATATGTTCAATAAATCCTCCAAAGGATTTTTCTCTGGTAGGCAAAATTTTTGTTTTATGACTTTAAAAACTTGTCTTTTTTTGCACCAAAGTAGTTTCATTTAAATAGAGAAAAATAATATAAATATATTTCGAAGCTAAAATATTTTAACATAAATGTTTAGAGCATTTAAATTGCAATATTTCATTAGAACTTTCTATTCATTTATCTCTAATAATAAGGGGTCATTTCTAGTCTGTTTAAAAAAAAAAAATACATAAAAGTCGATTAAAACTTGAGTTTAATGAGTTAAAAAGTTCCACAGAAATTTTCTACGTCGAATTTCACTAGATGTCACCGATAGTCTATAGTTTATATGGTGAAGCATTTATCTAAAAAAATGAAGTTAATGAAATTATTTGTAATTTTGTTTACGATTTCTACAAAATTTTTAATTTTATATTATATTTCATAGCCTAGTTTAAGGAATTTATATAAGAAATGTGGGCAAATTTTATAAAATTCTTTTTTTAACAACACCTAATAAGTCGGATGAATTTTTTACCTTTCGAGACTTCTAGTAAAATTTGACGAAGAAAATATCTGTAGAACATTTTTAATCGACTTTCATTAAATTTCATAAAAAAGGATTAGAAATGGCCCTTTCTAAGGTAAGATAAATAAATTGAAAGTTCAGGTAAAATATTCCCCGTTAAATGCTCTAAATATATATGAAAAAATATTTTAGCTTCGCACTATATTTATTATTAAAATTTTTAAATTTATCTGCGACTACCACCAAGCAAAAGTATAAACAAAAACAAAAATTTTGCCTACCAGCAAAAAATCCTTTGGAGAGTTTACTGTATATATCAAGCGCTATCAATTGCAGATGGAATGATATCGACCAAAATACTGTTGCATAGTGTTATATATACATAGATTATTTGTATCCTGAAAAATTATCTTTTTATTTTTTTAAGTTTTGTTTCCATAAAGTAGGCGACTGAATTATCAACAGTGTAAAGTGTAAGTGTAAAATATTAAGTAGTTTTTACGATACATTTATTTGTTTTTTACAAGTACATATCGCTCTACGTATTTTCATATTTATCGCTCCATAATTGACCATAGCTCCTTTATAATTAAAATTCCATATACATATGTATGCATAAACTAATGTAACAAATTTTTCTTGATAATCACAAGGATGTAGAATATTATATTGTTTAACTTCACAAATACTACTCATTGGAGTAGCCCTAATCAAAATTAGGGGCAAAAAGAAGCAAAACATTTACATACGATTGGACTCATAAAATATCTGTGCATCAAATGCATATGGTCACTAAGAGGCTACCAGAGGCCAAAATAAACTTTCTCTTTTAAAGTGAAGTTTATTATTATTTCCAATTTATTGAAACACCTTATGATAAGATATCGTTTTTACTTAAAATGTTAACATAATCCCGACATTAAAAATTATACTGTTGCATTTAAAATATACGTAAATTTTATATAAAAAATAAAAACTATCAAAGAAATGACACATTATTTTATATTATATTTTATGTTAAATAAAAAAAATTGCAAACAAAACACTAGAAATTAAAACAATTCTGAAAACTAGCATCCCACTGTGGATTAAATATTGTTCTTTTATACTCCAAATGTTGTATAGATTCCACATTTTTTTTTAATTCTTCTTGCATATTCAGAATTGATTTCTAACTATCATAACAATACTTTGAAGTTTCAGTAGTGTATAGTGAATATGCATAATATCCCTATGCACTTTTAGCTCGTTTCAACGCCTCCACTTATTATCAATCCATATTTTTTTTTTTTTCATCTTCAAAATTTATGGCAAACCATAAACAACAAGTGGCACAAACATAAGCTTAATCCAATTTGTAGCAAGCAAAATATTGAATTTTTATAAAACCATGAAAAAAGCTAACAAATGGCAAAATATTAAATAACATAAACATAATCAAATACAATATAAATATTTGTTTGTCAGTTGTTTTCCAATAAAATGCTTTGAGGGCTCAAAACAATGAATTACCAATTTTGTTTAATGCTGTGAATGTATGGAAGTACTAAGTAACTGATTGAAATCTTTTTCTAGAAATTTCATATGATAAATCGGTAGAGAAGTGAAAAGAAAACTTAAACGTATTCTTTTTAAAAAATTTAAGCATTTACACAGGCAATGAAATATAAAAATTAACAAGCACGAATGTTATATTCGGCTCGGCCGAATCCATATTTATCAATTTTTTCAAATTTTACGTTATATGGTAGGTGGACGGTAAAGTGGGCGGACCACGCCTATTTTTTTATTTTCAAGTTTACATTGGTCCTTGAACTATTTGAACACAATTTCACCTTATATGGGAGGTGGGCGGTAAAGTAAGCGGACCACGACTATCTTTTTGATGGTGGGTATAAAAATGTGTATCAAACTTATTATTTCAACAGGGTTTTACTTAAAAAGTCTTTCACTTTTCTAGTAAAAGTTCTATTCAAGGGGACAACAAAATTAGAAAAATTTTAAACTATTATTTAAAATTTTTAAGCTTTACAACAGAAAGGACCAAATTAGAAATTTACTATTTAGATATTTAATTATTTCTGGGGATTTATCTAGATGGTAAATTGAATTGGAGGGACAACCTGAACGCACGAATTAAGAAAGCGTATGCTGCACTTTATTCATGTCAAAAACTTATTGGCAGGAAAGGAGGCATAAAACCGAAATTATTCTATTGGCTTTATACTGCGGTGGTACGGCCTGTAGCCACATATGCCTGCCATGTGTGGTGGCCTATTATTGACAAAAAGGTTTATGCTGATGCACTGAACAAACTAAATAGGTTAGCACTGTTGAGTATCACGGGGGCGATGAAAACTACGCCAACAGCAGCCTTAGAGGTTTTTTTAAACGTTATACCTTTGGATTTGCATGTTAAACAATCAGCAAGGATAACCCTTAACAGGCTAAAGCAAACTGATTCATTGAAAACTGTATTGGTGCGTCACTCGGAAATAATAAGGGATGTGACTGGAGGCTGTATAACAGATTATTTAACACCCTACAATGTAATGGAAGAGGAATTAAATACCACTTTTCCATCACTGGATGATTGGCTAACTGGGAATGTCAAGTTTTCAGAATTAAATTTTTACACTGATGGTTCTAAGATCTATGATGGAACTGGATGTGGGGTCTTTTGCAGTGAACTGAATTTGGAGACCTTTTATCGTTTAAGAACAGATTGTAATATCTTCCAAGCCGAAATTTACGCGATAGCCATGGCAGCAAGACAAATATCAATGTTACAAATATCCAAGTGTAATATTAGCTTTTTCATTGATAGTCAAGCTGCTATAAAGGCATTAAAGACAGGTAATATTAGGTCTAAGGTAGTCAGCCGCTGTCACAAAGAGCTTCTAGCTCTTCGGGAACAGCATAACATTAATCTTTGCTGGGTGCCAGGCCATAAGAATATTCTAGGCAATGAGAAAGCGGATGAATTGGCAAAAAGAGGAGCGCACCTACCACAGGAAAACGCAGTAAGAGAAGTTCTCCCACCCCTATCCTTGGTCATTCAAAAAATTAAACATGAATCGAGAACTGTTTGGTCGAGTCGATGGAAAGAATCTGGTAGCTTTATACAGACTAAGCAATTATGGGATGAAGAAAAAATAAAATATAGTAATATTCTTCTGGAAATGAATAGGACGAAAGTGAGAATGGTAATTAATCTTATTACTGGTCACAATACTCTTGGTAAGCATATGGTAAGATTACGAATTAAAGAAGATGATACTTGTAGGTGGTGTGGGGAAGCTGTCGAAGATAGCTATCACTTTTTATGTGAATGCCCTGCCCTATCCAATAGGCGATTTAATGTTTTTGGATCTTTTTTCTTTCAGAGGCTGACTGATATCAGAGGTACAAATCCTTGGATTTTCCTTGAATATATCAAGGCAACGAAATGGAAGGCGTAGATTGCACTACAACACGAAGAAGATGAGTATAGCTTTTAAGGAATCATAATGGACCACCTTGGTCTCTATGGGCACCGACTTTGAAATAGTCGGTGTCATCCTTACAACCTAACCTAACCTAGATATTTAATATTTTACTATGGGGTCTTCTCTGGATAAATTATATTTGATTAAAAAGTCCCTGAGGTACAGCTTATGGTCAACTTTGCTATACACCCAAACTAGAACGACAAAGATACGAAAATAAATGCTTATTAATTGAAATAATTTTTTAACATTTAGTAGTAAACATATCATATAGTACGGAAAAAATAATGGAATGTGTCTATAGCGCGAATTACGGATTTTCAAAGTTGCAACTTTCAAAAAAATATTTTAATTTTATTTACAACTTTTGTAACGAATTATGTTAACTTTATAAGGACTTGTGTAAAGGAAAAAATTAAAAACTTTAATACTGCGTGAAACAGTGTATCTCAAAATTGACCCATTTTTTATGATTTTCTAATTTTTGCCTTAATTTCTCAAATTAGAGTTAAAAAATAATTATATCTTTTACATATATAATTATGAGATATAACGAATCTGGATCGTTTTAGATTTTTTGAATACCCGAGGTGTCCAACTTTAGGACCCTCTGGATCCGTTTCCGTTATGCTTATAATATCCAAACTCAAAACTTGAACTCGCCTACACCTCTACTAACACTGTGTGAAATTTCATGGAAATCGGACCAGCTATTTGGAAATTCCAGATTTATTTCCATTTTATTTTTTGAATGGGACACTGTGAGACAGCCAGCCAGCCAGCCAGCCGACCAAATGGACGGACGGAAGAACCTCGTTAAATCGACTCAGAAAGTGATTCTGAGTCGAACGATATACGTAACAAACATAAGCACAAACGCATAATACCCCAACCACCTATGGTGGTGTAGGGTTTAAATACTATTTTTATATAAAATAATATCTATAAAATTATATTTGAGAATTTTGACTGCGACTTTTTGCGATCTTTTAAAATATTATAAATAAATATGAGATACATCATATTAGCAATTTTTTAAGAATTATTCTAACAATTTAATAAAATTTGTTATGCAAGTTTTACAGTAAGATTTTTACGATAAGATCTTGCCACGCTTAGTTTTAAAATAACCTTTATTTTAATAAAATTTAAAAAAATATGTAGGAAATTCATAAAAATTTAGTATGGGAGTGGCAATGATTCTACCTGCCCATTTTTAGTGGGAATGTTTACAGCCTTTTTTACTAACAGAATATACAATTTCCGACCAATACCTCCAAAAATTTAATTTTTGTCGTTCTAAAACTGCCAAAAGTGACACTGTGTCTAAACGAAAATCGATAACTAATTGCATCAAGTTAAAACCAATTTGGTATCAAAATGCCTTATGTTTTTTATTAAATTTGTTAACGGAGGGTATCGAAAAGCCGATATGAGTACAACCGTGGTTGAATTTGAATAGAATTTTTTCACTCAGTGTAATGCAGATAAGTTTTAAGCATTTTAAAATTATGACTTTTTTATTTATTTATTCATACATTTAGTAAGAACTTAGAACTTAGCCTATTAATCATAATCGGTCCATTAATACACTCAAATTCTTACCACTTCGATGCTTGTGTAAACACTTGCTATTACAATGGCAATACGTATATATGTGAATGGGAATAACGTGTTAATTATGTTGAAAGCTTTTGGGCAAATATTTATACTCAAGCACAGATACACAAATACTGACTACAAAAAAAAACTCTTGCAAAACATTTAAATAATGAATTATGGTAAATGTATTTGATAACCATAAGTATTTACATACAAGTCCAAGGATTCATAATATTAGGAAAGACAGACTTAACAAAGTAGGAGTAAAAATAAACGATTTTCAAATGAAAATATAAAAAACAAATCAAAATGCGTGGGTTTTTTATATTTGCTATAAGATGCGTTTGTTGATTTTGGTTTCCTATAGTAGAAGTGTTAAGATTAGGTGTGAAAAATGTGTAACCCCTGGGTTATTGGAATTATTTGTGTGGTTATGGTTTAAACAAGATGTTATTGTGGTAAAGTATTGTTTATGACCTTTTCAGAAAAAAGGTAAATATTATTTTTAAGTCAATATAAAAAAAATATAAACAAAGTTTATTAAATTAAAGTTTAAAAAATGTTAGAGGAAATAAATAAAAAGTTCAAAGGAAATAAAATATAAATTTTTTTAAACCATTTTAAAATCATGATTTTTTTTCCAGACGCAGTTGATTTATGTTATTGATTTTTGTTAGAATCTTTTTTCTTATTTACCTAGAATTCCTTTTTTTATTTCACAAAAACATTTTAATTGCTGCTCTTTTACTGATCTAACATCAAAACAAACAGCGCTTTGATATTGAATTCTTTCAATGGCTTCTTATATTGTGTCTTAAGTTCGATATCTACAAGTTGAATGTTTAATAAAAAATCATGTTTTATTCTTTTTTATTTTCATAGAAAATCATGCTGTATGTCATTTTTAAGTTTACGGAAAGTAAATCACTTTATTGCTTGCGCTAATGTGTTTTGGTTTTCTTTTTATAAATTTCATTTTGTATTGACATTTTAACATTAAGATATTTATTATGTGTGGTCGTTGAATAATTTTTCGGGACATAAATCAATCAGATTCAAATTGAAATGGACTAATTAAGTGGTTGCAGCAATAATTGAATTTGGAATAAGTGGAGCATTAAGAGAACAAGTCTGAAAACTAATACATATGCAAAAGAAAGCATATTCCATTTGACATTAAAATCTACTGCTGAAACGCATAATATTTAAGTTTGTACTTCCATTTTAATACACATACAGTAGCATTATATATAACTTTTCCATAACATATATCTTTAAATCTAAAAGTAAATTCGAAAAATATCATTAAAAAAATTACCAAAATATAGACAGATTACAATTCGTATTATTTCACATCATGTTTGTTTGTTAAATCTTTTGTTTCAAGTCAACACTTATTTAATTTTGTTCCATCACTTTATTAAATCTTGTTTATTATTATTTCTTCCCGTCTATATATAAAGTTTCCTCAACCATTATTAAAGCTGATTACTTTTTGCCAAATATTTGCACTTGTGTTCTTTCGGTTTAAATGCATCCATACTGATTTAAAGTCAATTAATATTAACGACAAATCAGCTTAACAATATCAATAAGCGATTAATATAAAATAAAGCAACAGCAACAAGAACAACAACACACCAAATACAAATAAACACACATAATCAGTTCTTAAAGAAACGGTAATATACTCGTATAATGCAGCAAGTATTTAAAACTGGGTCACTGCAGGAAGTCATACAAGAAAAAAGTGGTAAATGAAAAAAAAAAAAAAAAAAAAAAAAAGGTAATCAACACGCAAAGTTTTTTCTTTTGCATTTGTGGTAAAGAAAAAAGGCATGTGCCACAGATTTTTTTTGTAATAACTTTCATTTAAAGGAATAAAGGAAGGTATATTGGGTTTATTGTAAGGATAAAGACAAACACTAACATAATTCTATAAATTCAAAATTGTAAATCATTCATCATTTATGAATTGTATTTTATTTAGTTCTTGCAAAATAAAATTTATAATTTAATATATTTGTTAAATAATAATAATTCCTTTATTTAACAGTATAATGAGTTTATAATGATGTAGGGTATTTAAAATTCGTTGTGATAAAGTTATAAACTTATATATATTTTTTTGCATTTGGTTAAGAAGTTTTTCATCATATTTATAATTGATCTTATTTTTCACTTCTGAAAATAATAATATTAATAAATCTGTGTGTAATGTACACGCGATTATATGGTTCTTAAGAGTACAGCAGAGCAACATGCTACAAGTGTTTTCTTTTCCATCAAGTGCACCCTACAAAGGTAGAGGGTTAATTTATTTTATCATTCCGTTAAAGATATATTAAAGTTAAAAAAAAAAAAAATTATTTTTAGCAAGAAAAAAAGCAAAATTATTTCCAAAAGTAAGTATTACAATTTTACAAATTTAAAGATATTTTTATTATATTTTATAAATGTCAAAACTATATATATATATATATATATATATATATATATATATATATATATATATATATATATATATATATATATATATATATATATATATATATATATATATATATATATATATATATATATATATATATATATATATATATATATATATATATATATATATATATATATATATATATATATATATATATATATTTTTGTTTATCAAAATAATAATCAAAATAATAATAATAATTAATAAGCATACCTGAAAAATAAAAACACCTAAAACCTTCCTTTGGCATTAAAAATTTCTTTCCAATGACTACATAATGTTGATAATGCTTTCAGTTCTTTTTTTGTTGAGATGGAGTACACATTGGAAGAATATATGCTAAAACTGGGAGTATTCGCCACTGTTTTTTATATTTGCTCTTAACTATAAATTATACTTGTAAACATAATATTGTACTAAAGACTTGGATATGTAAGTTGGCCTTAATGTAAGAACTTTTGGTCATGACTATTATTTTTGTTTTTTTTTTATAAAATTTCTGAAATTATCAAGAACGATAAAGCCATCACATCTATTGGAAAAATATTAAATTATAAACACCAGTTTTCAATACCTTATAATTGCAGTTATTTTAATTTTTCGTCGCACATTGGGGTGAAATGGATCGAAAATGCCTTAATTCAGGGAGGTATTACATTGATCAATAAGTAAAACATGTCAGACAATAAAGACGGTCAAGTTTGACCTAGATCATTGTATATGTGAGAGGTCTCATATGGGATATATGTCTAATTGTGAACTGTCAAATATGGGTTAATATATATTTCTATAGAACATATTTAAACTAACATTTATATGGCATTTGAACATTTACGGCAATTTCCGGAAGAAGTCCTTACATGCCAGCTGTGGTCAATTATGGGCCGATCTAAGCAAAAATGTACACTGTAGTTTCTACTTATATAAACCTTTGTATTAAATATTAACCAGTGTTGCCAATTTAGCACTTTTAGTTCTAGATCTAGCACTTTTCAAACTCATTTAGCACGCAAAAAATTAATCTAGCACCTGGCACTTTTTCTATCACTTTTTGAATTAGAACATTATCAGTTTTTTCTAAAAATTAAAACTGCAACTTAAATTTGATGTTTTTAAAGATGGCAAATAGTACGATCTTTAAATAGTGGTTTTAGAAAAATAAACTTTTTAAAAACCAATACAATTACAAACAGTTAACCTACCAAATAAAATTTTGGCAATTAAAAAAAATATAGTTCTTTTGTCATAAGAAATAATTATGATAAAATAATCCCTAGGGAAATTTGTGTCAATTGCACTAATGTACCGGTCCTTCAGTACCGGTTGAGTACCAATTGACACCTAACAATCTATGGCTGAGTGGTTAGCGTTGAAGACTATAAAACGTAAGATACGTCAGAAGAACGTGAACAGTCTTGTTACCCGTCCTATGACCTGTCCCAAGGGGCTAATTAGCCACCTCCAATGACAACCCCATGTAAAAGTGAAATGTTTCTCCCATATAAAGTTCCGGAACTGGAACCAGTCACTAGCCCTAAGAAGCTGTCACGAGAGTATTTTTGAACCGGATCCCATTCCTCTTGGGAACTTATTAATTTTTGAAATATAGTTGTAAACGTAAGTGAAGCGATGTCGTACTTGAAATAATAAAAAAAAATTATCATTAATTTCGAATCTTCTTGAAAATTAATATACTTATACATAATTACACAACTTTTTACTCAATTAAAAACATCATCGTTATGTTTTACTTTATTCTTTTAAATATTATTGTGAGTATTTGTTACATTTGTAAATAATTCTTTTGGAGACAAACTTTTACGAGAATTTTTTTTCTAAATATTCCCAGCAAAAACTTGGTAATGACATGTAGTTACTTTGTAATGACAACTTACTGTCTGCATTACATAGAAGTTGTTTAGAAACTAATTATGTATAACCCGAATGTAAATAATTATTTATGATTAGATTTTTGAAAATATTAATTTTTATTTATTTTTATAATGCAGTTACCAATTCATACATATATGGAAAGAACATAAATGAAAGGCGAAATTTGAGTATGAATTAATTTTTAATCTAAAATAGTTTATTTTTATTACATTTATTTTAATTGCATTTTTAGTTGTTGTTCAGTTTTTTGAATTAAAATTTAAGAAGTCTTTTTACAACAACAAAGAAATATTTTATATCCTGAAATTTCATTACTTATTTATAACCTAAGATATAACTAGTTCCTATTGTTATTACTTACTAATCATGACTTCAGTAATGCTTTAAAATCAGTGCGCTGTTTAACTGCTTGGAAGTAATTAGTTATTGTAATGACATCTAAGTAATGTATAGGGTAAGTAGTTACCTCTAATGTCATCACCGTGTTAAATTAATGAGTTACTCAGCTAATGTGTAAGTAATTGAAAGTCATTATATTAGCTTCTTAACTCATTACATGGCAACCAAAGTTTTTGCTGGGTTGGTTTGTTAAATCGACTCAGAAAGTCGTTCTAAGTCGAACGGTATACTTTAAAGTGCTACGCTCAAACGGTCGAGCTGTGAACAGTAGAATTCAGAATAGATCGTTTCACCAGATTTCTTTTGTGGAGGGTTGCCGGCCTTTGACCAGGGTTTTTTTTTTTTTTTTTGCTTAATATTCTCGTAATGAACCCATTTTCCAGCACCCTTAATGATCAGCTTTATCTTTGACATCGAAATTTCTCGAACGGAATTGAACAAACCCCAGCGTTCACTAACAATATTCTCATAGTACACTTTACATATTTTTTTTTTTGCAGCGTTTTCTTCTTTAATAAAAAAAAAAAACTACATACCATATTTTTCACTTCGTTTCTTTGCTGGGATACATACGAGCTAGGGGTAAGAGGAACCATATTTGGAATTAATCCTTTATAAACTCCTTAACTCAGTAATGACGACTACTTCTTCTTAAGAAATTATTGTATATAAGACTTATTAACTTCCGATATTATATATTAAATATGACACAATTTTGAAGGTTAACTTCTTATCAAAAATAAATTTCAAGCAGACACTATACCAATTATAAAATATCGAGATCTTCAGTGACTGAACAGTAGAGTGTCCCGTAGACAAAAATTTTGTGGAAAGACTCATTAAACGATGTGTAAAAATTATTTTAATATGGGAAAATTATTAAAAAAATTTTTAAAATTGATCCTCAGTTCCCTACCAGGGATTGAAAGTAACGGGTCTAGAACATTTCGTCCAAAAAATTGTTTTGTTTTGAAGTCGGTATTAAAAGATCGTAGTTTTTAACAAATTATGAAAAAAAAAAATATTATACAAAATTTGGTCCCTAAACCGACATTTTAGTACATCATGCAAAAAGATTTTCGATATTTTTTCTTGAAAAATGGATAAAAAGTTTATTAGTTTGTTCTCTTTATGAATAAAATACTAAAAAAAAAATGCATTGAAGTAAGTGCTGTTGATAAAAGATAACTTTCCAAAAAATTGAAGCAAAATCCCATGGGAAAAATTTTTTAAATGTTTCTTTTTCCATAAACAGCTTAAAATTGCAATTTTTTTGACACTAGTTTTGATTTCCAAATGTTTGAGACCCATGATTCCGTGAGATTCCCATGAGAATATTATAAAATATTCAAGAAGATTATATTAACGCAATATGTGTGTCGAATGAAAGCTACGAGTCCCTGCAATATAATAATATTTTTTATTTAAATGTTCCGATACAAAAATTTAAGAAAATATTTTTTGGAAAATTTAATCCTAAATTTAATGTTATATTTATTAATAAATTACACTTTATATAAATCATTTTTTCTTAACATTTTGTTCTGAAACATTTAAATAAAAAGTTTTTTTATACTGTAGGCATTCATAGCTTTCATTTGACATCCATATTGGGTTGATATAATTTTGGTAAATATTTTATATATTTTTTTTTAAATTGCGTATGTTTCGAAACTTTGGAAAAATTTAAATCGCTCTTTAACGTGTATTCAATATTCGTCTTAGCTGTTTATATGTGTATAATACCTCTTAAAATTTAAACCCACAAAAAATAAGGAAAGTTTATTTTATGAACCTTTATATTAGTCTTTTTAATAATCATATGCAAATATGTATTGATTTAATGCTATGCATAAATTCTTTTCAATTAAAAGGATACAGTATTAATTTTACTCATAATGACACTCTTTAGGAAATTTTACGTTTGTTAGTCATTTTTTTAATTTTGGCTTTTTGTTTTGCATACAAGTTTGTATTGATTTAAAGCCATAAATTAATTGAATATATTTACTTATAAAGAAAGAAAAAAAAACATTATTATATGAGGAGTACGTAAGAAGTAGACCTGTTTGTACCCTTGAAAATAATAAATAAATAACTTCCCTATGGTGCCGTTGAATTTAATCATATCAATTTGTGACGATATACAAACATACATACATAGTAAGTTAAGGTGTTGATGATGATGATGATGACGAACTGCATGAATGACTGTTTTTCATGCATATGCATAAGTGTAAAAATATGGCTCAGCTAGCAGCTCCCTCACATTATAAACCAGTTTAGAGAGATAAATAGTTTAATTGAAAATAAAAATAATATAAATTTTTCAAAATGTAACAGTTGTTGTGTGAAGGTAAAATATTTCATTAGTTAAGACTCTTAGAAAATTTGTTTATTACAAGAAAAATAAAAGATTTAGGGATCAAGATAAAAGTTGCAGCTTTATATAATTGTCATTTGGAAAGAAATTGTCATCTTTAAAACATATTACACAACAACTGTCTTCTATATTAATTAAAAAATATTCCCTATCATACAAAAATATTTTATAAGTGCTTATTTTACAAAGAATATTTAAGTAGTATACTTTACAATAAAAACTCATAAGAAGCGAACCAAAAGTTTTTCATCCTTTTGTAAACTGTTGTTGTTATTAGTAAATGTTTGTCGGTACGTGTTATATGTTTTCTTTCTTATTTAATTGCAAAAAAATCTATATACATAAATAAACAATAATTTAACTTTTTAATATATTTGCCGATATAATTAAAAATTTACATACCACAAGTTGTGGCATGCTTAGTGAATACCACAGATTCATGGCAAGCCACGCGAATGATGATGGTTGGTGCATACTGGAGATCATGCATATTTATTTTAATAGAGCTTAAAATTATACATTATGAAACCATTTCGAAGGGGAAAAAAACAAAAAACTTGATCTACATACATAAAATTTACAATTTAATTTTAGTTTTATTTCATTTTTTATTTTTTTTATTCATTATTAATCTTGATTGTTTTAATGTTTTTATTTTGTGAAGATGAAAAAAAAAAAAATTAATTTTCAGAATTTATTAAAATACAATTTAAAGAGTTGTTTTTATTCAGTAGTTTTCTACCCATCCCCAAGATGACTGTATCTGTATCAGTGTGTTGTTTTAAATGATGTCTACAATGGCATCATTTAAACTCTCATTACAGTTAACTGCTTATAAAGATCAAAATCTTAGTTGAAATAATAAAAAAAAAGTAAAACAAAAAGAAACGTTTTAACACAAGTGAAATACTTATACATACCGCCTATAAGAAGTGTTTTAAGCTTTATACGTTTTGGAATCTTTGTTTGTGGCTTAAGACAATCAACATGGTTTGAAGTTGATTTTTGTGCTGGCTTAATCCAGCTCGTTTTTAGAGTTTTAATCTTAAACAACAATTTAATTAAATTAAAAAAAAAAAAAAAAATAAAAAATGCAATGGATTTGTATACATGTTTGTATATTTATTTAATACATACAGTTATATATGTAGGTTATTCACATATAATAAAAAATAAACTTTAACATTTTCTTTAATGAAAATGTGAGAGCTAAGTTTAAATAAATATATACAGTGAAAGAAAATGTTATAGAAGAATAACAGTTCAAGTATGACCTTAACCCAAATTGACCTAGCGCACCCATATGGTGACACAAACAATGGTTACATAAAAAGCTATATAGCATGGAAAATATTCAAAATTTTTAAAAAATTTTAATTAAATTTCATCATATTAACAGGTCTTTAGTTAATAACATTAACCTGAATAATATTATGTGTTTTGGAAGCAAATTATGCTTTTTGAAACCCTTAAAAATGTAAAAAATTAATGTCATAAAAAAGTAAATCATACATTTTAATGTAATGTTTCTAACAGTAGTATTTCACGTTAAGTCCTTGATACATTAATTTAAACCAAAATGTGATTATTTATCGTAATGAGTACAAAATATAAACATCGAAAAGTGGAACTTTTACGTATCTAAATGGCATTTGTGTTGAAATATTTAGTCATCTTCAGGGAAAATAGAAAGGAAGTCTTAAATAATTATAGTTTAGGACTCCAAAAGTCATTTTATACTCTATTAATTACACACAGAAAAGAGATTGATTGGAAATCTATTCCAATTGTAAAATTTTAGTTGCATAGAAAAGACCAACAATTTGTAAATATAAATTTTATTTAATAGCTATAATATTTAAATAGTTATTATGATAGAATTAAAACTGATACAATTGTAAATTTAGTTCAACACACCAATTCGTACAATTATTTAAATTTATTTTATAAAACCTAAAACAGCAACTGAATTTAAATTAGAAAGTGGGGTTATAATAGAATACGTTAGTAATTGGAATTATAAAATTCTGTTATAATGCAAGAAAATCAAATTCGGTATTCCTAACTAAATATTTCTATTATAAATTTTTTGACATTTTATTTTTTATTCTAAATAAAAAAGAAATTAAAAATACATTCATACAAGTTTCAATAAATATTTATAATTTAGTTTGGAGAAGCTTCCGATTTAAACATCTTCGAATAAAGAGCTAGGATTAATATTTGGCTATTAAAAATCACCTATGGTTTATGGACGAAGGCCAATAGTTTTATTAAAATCTAAATTTTCATACAGAAAATATTTCGTGACGATGTGTCCATGCCAACCTATTAATTTGTAAAATTTTTCTTCAATGTTTCAAATACGTTATTACAAAGTTATTGGTAACAAAGGTGAGCCGGATGATCTTTAATCTAATTATTACTATTTAATTTTTTTAAGAAGCAAACCAAAACCTTCATAGTGAAAATTATACAAACATTTAAAGCTGATATATAAAACCACCATTAATCCAGATCATTTTGTTGTCTATAAAATTGTGGTCTCATCAATTAACGATATTTCCTTGTTACACCATTCAAAGACAAAGCTCTTTATGAAATTCTGCCAAGAAATGTGAATGATGAATCATTCATTCAGACATTTAGTTTTAAAATCGTCGGTAAGTAAACAAACAATAATTTAAATAAATGCAAAGACGTTAGCGTTTTAACTGGTAAACATTCCTTACAGGTAGTCTTAAAGACGTCGGAATACTTATTAACTTTATAAACTTTTATCTATGGAGGTCGTAAATATTTACATATATATTCCTTGCAAAATCAAGCTAGTTCATTGGTAAAGATGCATGTCCATCTATATGTTATTAAAGAAGTTAAGGCTTCTCCAAATTGTGTACTTCAGAAATCCAACAGAGAGAAGATAATGTGTTGTATATTTTTTAATGTATGTATAAACATATATAAGAATAATAAATAAATAAACAGAACTGTCAATAGAATAAAAAAATGTATTTCAATTCACAATAATAGTTTAAATTTTTTAACGAATTGTTTTTGGAAACAGTTGCGTGTAGCGTATACATATGGTAGTCGCAATCGAATTGTAAAATAGTACTTAGAACCGAACGAATTCGATTGGCAAAGAATTCGGTTGCCACAACGAAACTGTTTTCTCTGTGTATATTTAGTGGATGTTCTCAAAAATTCAAAGGTGGATTCCTAGCACAATTAGTTTTGATAATAATGATGAAAGTAATTTTTTAGTACCAACAATAAGGTGATATATCGGCAGGGTTGGGGGTTAATGATTACATTTTCAATTAAATTACTTTACATGTAATTGTAATTTAATATTTTCAATTACAAATACAAGTAATTGTAATTGATATTTTTTCAATTACAATTACAGTAATTTTAATTGAAAATTTCAAATTCAATTACAATGTAATTGAAAATAATTGTAATTAATTACACTTTTAAATCTTTTAAAATTAAATTTTATTGAAATGCTATTAAAAAAAAATTCAACATACGATTTTTGTTTCCAGTAATTTTATTTATATTTTACACAATACCATCATTATTTTTTTAAAAGCTTAGACATTTAGAAGTTAATTAGTAATTGGAATTTTCAATTACAATTACATGTAATTGTAATTTAAAATTTTCAATTACAGTTATATGTAATTGTAATTTAAGATATTTTTTTTTATATTCGTGTATGATCCCACTAAAGGGTTGTACTTATTGCTGCATGTTTGATATATAAAATATGCTTCTCTATACAATCCTAGAACTCATATTGAATTGCATCTCCTTAAGATATTTGGCAATAAAAAACATGTTTTTTAAAAATTTACTGATATTCTTCTTACAAACAAACAAATCTATGTAGTGCCTGGTATGACCATATGGTAAACGCCCGTTTTGTCCGACCTAGATACAGAAACAAAATTTTATAAAATAGGTAAATGTTGTTAGGCCCAAAGACCTACATTTGAAAAATTCATCATTATCTGAAACAAAAAAACATTTCCGAACAATTTGTATAATTCATTTATATCTAGCTTAAGAAGTATACGGACTCAGAAAAGCCGAAGTGTTTTAGATCTACAAATCGGAATTTTGAAAATAAAGCAAAATCAAATTTGTTACAGCAATCGGACTTAATATCTGCTATGTCTATGAAAATCACTACAGATAATTGAAAGTATTTCTCAAATTATAAAATTTAAGACTCATGTCCCTTTCCGGTTAAAAATTATGAATATTTCAAAACGAAACGAGAAAAAAGGTATAGTCGGTCAAGACCGACTATATGATATTCTACACCGTTATATGTAGGATTCGGAAAGGGGACTTATATTAGACTTTTGGCCAATCGTAGATCAACACTTTTACTAAATATAAAATAAAATATACAAATACAGAATAATTCGTTGATACTAACATCTACATATGCACTTTTGGGCGATTCTCGGAAGTGGGTTTATATGGGAGCTATGGTTTGGCAATGTTTTTTCTGCTTATTTAAAACTCATTTGTGTCGAATATTAACTTGATACTAAGATTCGTATGGAATTTATGCACATTAAAGTGATTTTCGGAAGAGGGGTTTATGTGGGAGCTATGGTCAATTGTGGAAAATTTGGTACAATATTAAATATTCCTATTTTTAAGGCATTTTTGAGTGTTTAAACTCTATTCCGGGGGACATTTGTATGGGGGCTAGGTGAAATAATGTGCCGATCACAACCAATTTCAATAGCCTTCGTCCTTATTTCATAAAAGTCACATGTGCCAAATTTTATTGAATTATCTTCAAAATTGCACCACCATAGGTGGTTGGGGTATTATGCGTTTGTGCTGATGTTTTTAACGCCTTGAAAAGGTTATCCAACACCCACCTCAGACTCAGAATCACTTTTTAAGTCGATCTAACGATGTCCGTGCGTCCGTCCGTCTGGCTGGACGGCTGGCTGGTTGGCTATCCATGTAAACCTTGTGCACAAAGTATAGTTCGCAATTTTGAAGATAATTCAATGAAATTTGGCACTTTTATGATACAAGGACGAAGCCTGTTAAAAATCGTTGTGATCGGTAAATTATTTCACCTAGCTCCCATACAAATGTCCCACCAGAATAGAGATTCAACACTCAAAAATGCCTTAAAACAATAAATATTTTAATGAAATTCGGCTCTAAGAAGTTCTGTACAAGTATCAATTTTTGTACCAAATTTTAAGAAGATCGGTCCACAATTGACTATAGCTCCCATATAAACCCCTCTTCCGAAAATCACTTTGATGTGCATAAATTCCATACGAATGTTAGTATCAAGTTAATATTCGACACAAATAAATTTTATATAAGCAGAAAAAATATTGCCAAATTTTATTACAATCGGTCCATAATTTACCATAGCTCCCATATAAACCCACTTCTACGATTGGCCAAAAGTCTAATATAAGTCCTTTCCCAAAGTTTTAGCTCATACATAATAGTCGGTTTTGACCGACTATACCTTTTTTTCTCGTTTTAGTTTCATATTAAAGACATATCATATTTTATGATCCAACGTTAAACCCTATTGAAATAGTTATGATCGGTTAATTATTTCACCTAGTCCCATAAAAATTTCCTACCGAAAAAGGGATTAAACAACAATAAATATAATAAATAATGCAGTATTTTAATTTTGAAATTTTATTTCCAACTTTTATATAACTTACCAAATTTTTCTCAGTTTACTACTACATAAAATTAAATAAAAACTAAAAAAAAAAAAAAAAATCTTGTTATCTTTTCCTACTTTATTTCAAGAAAATTACTTTATAAAAAGCTTCAAAAGCGGCGATTTCTTTAATTTCTTCTCACTTCTTTTACAAAATAAGATCTTTAACATTCCGGTGTGAGTATTTATAAATAAAAAACTAAATACCTAAAAAAACAGTAATACATCACACCTTACA
Organism: Protophormia terraenovae; assembly: GCA_951394005.1. NCBI lineage: Eukaryota > Metazoa > Arthropoda > Insecta > Diptera > Calliphoridae > Protophormia > Protophormia terraenovae. The sequence continues at coordinate 104,400,214 of OX596076.1, read as the reverse complement.
GGGCAAAGATTTACACTTGCAGCATATAAGCTTTGTTGGGCCTACCAAACGATAGTGATAGTAAGGTAAAAAAAAGACATACCACTTCACTATATGTAGTACTACTGCCTGTCCCATGATCAATGATCTTGTAATATTGTCTGTATTATGTGTGTGATCTTGATTGCATTAAATAAGTTTTTTGTTGAGGCATTATTTTTTTCGAATATTTTGTACTTGGTGCCAAACATTACACTTGTTAAGTTTTTTTCTGTTTACGGCTTTTTTCCTGAGTTTAACTGGACTTAATATAAAGTTTTCATTGCTCATACGATCACAGAGTTTAATTTATATTTTTTATTGGTGTGAGTGTGTATGTCAAAAGCTTATATATGGATTACTGGCTATTTGTGTTATCTGGAGCTGTCATCAATCGATTGAAGGTGTCAAATGTGGATTATTAATTGGTAGTAGATAGTTTTACATGATTAATGTTTGTTGGTCAGCAAGCAAGTCAACCAAGGAACCAGCCAGCCAGCAAAACCAACCAGACAATACTCTAGCCAGTATTATTTCATTTAATACAGCCATGTCTGTATATTGCCTGCATTTTGGGTACAACTCCAAGACAAAATACAATTGTAATGTCATGTTACTTGTAAGAGAATAAAATATAAAAAAAAAACGAGGTGACATTGTGTACAAGATTTTACAAATTAACATGATTATTATGCAAGATTTATGAGGGGCTATATACAAAATAATTGTGAAATATAAAAATGTAGTATAATTTTTATAGAGCAAGAATCTCTTTACGAAGATGTAGTAGAAAATTTAGTATAACAAAATTTTAGATACAATATGATGAATTATTAATTTACTGTTGATAGTTATAAATTGGTTGCGTATGGGCATACAGGTAATATAATGATTTTATATCTTACACGCAAAGCTAAGATTAGATTTAGATCAAAGTAAAATAATACAATTATCAAATTCATATATTTAAAAAAGAAAAAAGTTAACAACATTTTTATAAAAAGTTAATGATACATATTTTTTATTGTTGCTTTTATCGCAAAAGATATATTGTGTAAAATATATAAATTGTGTAAATAAATTTTATACTGTTTTATGCAATATGTTATAATAAACTCTTCATTTCTTTGAAAATTAAGAAAATTAAGAAACGTTTTATAAACTGAATCCGAGTGTTGAGTTTCTCATTTGTTAGAGCAGCAAGAGATGTTCTTGCTGAGTTGAACCGGCTGTCGTGGGAATGTTGTGATCTAGAGCGCCATTTATTTACATTCGCATGAATTTATAAATTTTTTTTATGCTTCCCGAAATTGGGGCTTGTACGGGAATTATGGTAAATTAATAAGGTTTATATGGATAGCCTATCAGACGGTTGGACGAACATCGTTAAATCGACTCAGAAAAGTGAAAGTCGAACGTTGTACATTAAGATGGGAGTCCGAAGATTTTTCTCTGCCTTGCAATTTCTGCACAAAAACATAATACCGCAACGACCTATGGTGGTGTATAATTTAAAAAGGCCTTCTGTAGATTTTCTTCCTTTTTTGAGTATAATAAATTTTATCAATCTGAAACCCATTGGAGATTACACTCCGATTTAAAACAAAAGATAGTAAAAACTATTTGCTATTAAAACATATCGTGCCTAACGTTGGTCTGTTCAATGGGATAGATTGAGGGGTGAAGACCTAAACATTCTCATGCCATATCGATATACACCTAAACCAGTACATCGGCTTGTTTAGGCTCTTCAATTTATGCAAGAGAATGCAAATAAAGTATAAACTCTATAATTCGGGTAATTGATTGCAGACCTCTATGTTTTCTTTGTCACCTTTTGTTAAATAAAAGCTGTTAAAATATAATATAATTTAATATATGAAATAGTTAAAATATGAAGCCTATAAACCCATTATTCCACATCGTTCTATGAGCAATTAAAGTTTTTCTTTGCCTTTATTTATGGAATCTATAGTTCTGGTAGAGAACTATTTAAGTGGGTATGTATATACATTCATTAGACTGCACCAAAATTTACCAATGACTATTGACTGAAAATCCCCCTAGAATTGTTCTTTCGGTTGCAAAAACGTACTGTGTGAAATATTAGTAAAATCGTGCCGCATCGGACCTAAAGTTTGTAGGGTGCGTTTCAGATATTTACGCATTATGCGTATATCTGTTCAGTACTTCGATTTTATATTGGTTGTACGATGTGTGGTCTAGGTTGAATCATTACCCCACCGTTTGGAGGCGACTTGCCGTAAGGGCCGCTTCATACTTTACTTTCTATTTCTATTAGTTTCTCTTAGTTGGACAAAGGTAATTGTTTCTGAAACCCTTATAGGTAGTGTTCTGAATGCACCACTCATTCTTAAGCAGCACTTTAGTTGAACGTATTTTTACATTGCATTTCTTATTCATGAATGTTTACCATACCACTGAATCATAGGTGGCTCCTATAGAGCCTGTATATCATTTTCGGATTAGGACCCCATTAGCTCTTCTGGAGTATACATATTGGGCAACATTTGTTTGGCCTTTTATAATGTCCTTTAAGTGTTGCCGCCATCTTAATTCCCAATTCAGAATAACACCTAACAATTTACCTGATTGGTTATTTTAATTTCCTTATCAAGAACAGGCATTGTAAAATCTTCAACATCGCTCTTAAAGATAAAACCCAAATTTTATACATTAAAGCGTTTTGGGTTTATATCCTACCTAGAAATGTGTGATATACTAATGAAAATTTATATAGTTGTCAAAGATCTAGGTATGCAATTATGCATCTCATAATAATCTCAGTCGTGTCTTCTTATGGTAGAGCGGAACGTAGCGTCCAAATTCGAGCAAATGCCTGGGCCCAATTGTCGCAGGTAACTCTATAGGCAAGAAATCCTTAAAGAGTTGACTTCGTTGGCATTAAATGAGAGAGCAAAATTTGCACTAATAAACACTAATTTTGATAATAAAACTTTATCATTTGAATGTGCTGTTCATAATTTGCTGAATAATAAACCAAAGAGGGACGCGAGTGACTGTCAACTCTTTTAGAAAACCCTTAAGTCTTCTGAAAGACTTTTTTGTAGTGATAATTCCCGTTTAATTAAAAAGATATTTGATTTCAGGCTAACTGAAAGAGACTCTGTTTCATATTGTATTAAGTTTATTCTCTACCATTAAAAAGCTTGATATAGAACCTTATTTTCAACGTAATTATATGTGCACTAGAGTGTACCGTAGACAAAAATGTTGTAGGAAGACCCCTCAAACGATGAGTAAAAATTAGCTTAATATGGGAAAAATATAAAAAAAAAAATTTATTAAGCACATTTTTAGGCATTGAGGGGTCTTCCTACATCGAAATCTCGAAAAAGGTTTTCTTGGGAACACTCTATATGCACAAATTATCGATTTACAGAGTCTGATTTACTGCAATATGACTGCAATACATTTTTGCTAAGCGTATAGTCGTTCGAATCTATGTTTAATATTATGAAATGCACACGGTACTATTTTATCAGAGTCTTTTCTTTAACCTATACAAACAAAAAGTACTGTTTTATATTCATCGAAAGAAGAACTTAAGTAATATAAATGGCCAATAGTTTTTTGCTTGATTTCACATTATAAGCCCAGATTAACCCATTTCTTACCACTACCCGATCCCGTTAAGATAAATTAATAAAATTTGGTATGAGATCTATTTTAGTGATTGTGATCATAAAAGCGAAAGATTGGTGATCCTAGCTATTTTAGTTTCCGAGATATTGGGTGTTGCGAAAACGCATCAATGGTCAATTAGGGGTATGTTGTTTCGCTCATACAAGAAGTAGATGTTTAAACAAATTGTATGGCAAAATGAGTTTTATTTGTCATTTAAATTTAGTTTTGTGATAATTTAACAAATTGTATGTTAAATATCTTAAGTATGAACAAAAAAAATTGGAGGTGGACCATTCCAAGTGATATTTAAGGCAACTAAATAATGACGTAAAAACGTTAAATAACTTACGGTGTAAGACTAAATAATTTCATATAATATATAAAATAGATTATATATTAAATAAAATATATTGCACGTTAAAGCATTTGGAGTGTAATGTACATTGCATTCGATTATCAGTTTGCGCATCATCTCGACTAGGATTTCAATACGGTGGTCAGGAAAGCATTTTGATCCTTCGAACAGGCTGCCTAACCACGTTGTGCTTCAAACACAAATGTTATGTAAATCGATTCTGTTATTTTTGCAGAATATTCCCGAATTTGTAAAATCGTAAATCCTGGTAATGTACCAAATACAGTGGTTCTTAATATGATGCATTCCAATTGAAACAGGATTTGAAAATTGGGGTAATGCACCAATCTTCAAATGACTAAGAAAAAAATTAGTTTGCTTTCATTTATCCGTGCAAATATATTCACAGATTTTTCTTTTATTATACCTTGAATATCATTGGAGATTTTATTTTGTTTATATTTTGATATCCACTTAATCTTATTTAATTTAAAACCCAAATTGAATTATCACTTTGAGCAGGTAGCATAGCCTTTTATAGCTTTTTTATAGGCTGTTTCGAAAATTATGAAATTTTACCTATTCACATTGGTAAAATTTTTTATTATGAATAAAAAATAATATTGTGTAATCACAAAAATTGCAAATATTATGTTTTGTTTTAGCAAATTTTATGAACTTTGAAGAAAATTTATTGTTCCTTTTTTAAGACAATTGAAAAAAATTTAGAAATAAATTACATAATTTTATTAGTATCATTTATCAGTTTTGGACATTTTTCAGGTAACTCCTTGAATTTTTGTGATCATATTCAATATAATAGCATCCTTCACAAAATACACTTCATATTCATGTAGCGTCGATCATTTGGAAATTCTTTTTCTTATGTTTGTTCTCAATGATTGTAAAAAATATAACCATTTGTAATTTGTTGACAATTGCTTATTTTTTACTACAATAGTCAAAAATAATGTAAAATACATCTTTTATAAGGCTAGAGTAAAAATTCTATTGCAATGAAGTGCGCCACCTTGCGTATTGTAGCTAAATCACACTACTGCTAATTGACCATTGATGCGTTTTCGCAACACCAATTTTTGGGATCTTGGTGTTTCTATATCCCTAAATTATTTGTCAACAAGTGAATAGTTTAATATTTTTTGATATCTTGGCTATGTTTGAAAGGTCATTCAAGATATTTTGTAAAATTTTTCAAATGAATTTTGAAATTTTAAAAAAGGTCTATTTATAGACCTTTTTTGGATGCGCTCTACAGGGGGTAAAAATTCGTCGGAATTAATTTTTTTCCTCAATTTATTTAGTTAACATTCCAAGCTAAATGTACATATATAAAACATTATCATTAATTTTAAAATAAATTAGCTACGGTATAGGTAAAGTTACTGATGCGAAAACGCAACAGTGGTTGGAAATGGGTTAAGATTTTGGTAGATGTTTAGATTTGAAGCTAAATGCTTGAAAGCTCTTGTATTCTTACTAGTGGACTATGGATATTGAAAAATCATGTAACATGTAGTGAAGTATGTACATGTTTATGGTTAATTGACATTCAAATGAATTTATTTGAGTTTTATGTTATTATATATTATTGAATATTGAAAATTTCAGGACACCTTATGTCATGTCGCTCTTAATATTGTCAACTGAATAACTCTATAATCTTCATAAGACTTTTTATTGGATGAACGTCAGAGTATTTAAATAAAGTATCACCAATTATCTTCAAGGAATGGCCATCTAAAGGATAGATGTAATAATCCAAAAGTATAATAGTTATAGGCATTAAAAGAGTCCCTTTATCTAGCCCATTTTCAGGTCAGTTTTTTAATATCGAATACATTATAAAATATCAAAAATAAATGTATGTACAAAAGTTTTAAACTACTAACATTCCTCTTATACTAATGTCCCACTTTAAAACATCCTACACATTACAACAATATAGAACATTATTTATTCCACATAAATTCAAAATACACCAAAACACTTAATTCTAAAATACCAAAGAGCACACAAAAATTATACTGTCAAATATTAAATTAAAATTATGATTTATGAAATAATGCACACAGTTTGAATAAATATCTCTACAAACTAAAATATTTTACATACAATGTAACTTCGCAATAATATAAAGAAAAAAGTAAAAACTTCTTATAAATTTCCAATGAACACATCAATGGAGGCAAACGGCATCAAAAAAGGTATAAAAATATCAAAATCAACGTATCAAAGTCAATTTTGTTACAATTGCATGCTTGAGACATTGACACAAAACAACTTCTTCATTTCACTTATTGACAAGCGTAGACATGCAACACTTTATTGAACATGTTGCACAAAAATCCTTTAGTGTTAAAATAAAAACATCACCTTAACAAAAATCAAAAAAAGAAATAGCATCTATCTTTAAAGATGCCAAAAATAAAAGAAAGAAAAATCAATGGAACACATCATAAATCACCCATAATAATAAAAAAAAAAATTAAAATAAAAAAACTAAATCAAAAACTGTATACATTCCTTTTCAACGGACATTCAAACTTATATGCAACTCTTTAGGGAAAAAAAACTATGCAATAGCAGCAGCAAACAGCTTTAAATCGGGCATAGTTTTAAATTGTATTTTTTTGGGCTCCCCATCGTCATTGTTGCATTGTCACGTAATGTCTCTTGTGACGAACTTGTTTTGGTTTGTTTAGCATTTTTACACTTGTCGCTGTTTGTTTCGTTGTTTTAATTTTTTTTTTTTTTTTTTCGTTTACAATAAACCAAAGAAATGATTTTCGTTGAATTGAATGTATGAATGAATTGAACTGAATTGGAGTGAATGAATGGAAGGTGAATTGTATGATTGTTTATATTCAATCAAATCATGTTGCATGATGCTTTATACTCATTTACAATGGGGTTTCATTATAATGGGAATTATATACAAGTAAGTGAGTGACTTGATTCATTTTGAATGAAATTATATTTACTTGTTTTTGTATTGTTGTTTAAAGTGGCGTTTAACAATGTTTTTTGTTGTAAATTTCATTGTGGGAAGGTTGGTGTTTTAAGTTGTACAAGTTACAAGTTACAAGAACCTTATCACTTCCGGAACTATGTTCGATGTATTTTTGCAATATCGCAGCAAAAATTTATTTAGTTTCTTTAATTAAGTTAGTTTCTTATTTTAAGTTGGATAGAAGGCCTATTAAACAAAGACTGGAAATTTTGTCAAGAGATAAACACCAGCATTAAACTATTTTAAAATTTGTTATTTTTCCCAAAATGAAAATTTTACTTTTAGCTGAGATTTAAAAAATTTGTTGATTTAAAAAATTTTCTTCATATACAGTGGTGGCCACGAATTTAAGACACGACATGTAACGAACTAAGTTGTGATAATTATTACAACCCTGCAATATAAAATTAGATTTTGTTAATTTTTCAGTGTACCCTGTAATGTTAAGATCAATTACCGTTATTTGGTTTTGTTTGTGTGTACATTTTGTTGCTGTTTTTATTATATTTTCGTAAAAACGTGCTTTTGAAGCTGGTCACGAATTTAAAACATATAAGAAATATTTGGTTTTTAAGTGATTTTTTGGTGTTTTTTGAAGCTAAAAGGTAAGTAATGAATGTTTTATTCCATTTAATGTTAGAATACATCAAAATATTTAGTTAGAAATGGCCAGAGGTACTTGGAGTTCGGATGCCGAGCGAAAATTGATCCAACAAATGAATACTGATGGAAAAACAGTAATGGAAATTTCCAAGCTACTAAAATGTTCCAGATCCAAGATTTACAATGCACTGGAACACATCAAGCAACATGGCACTACCAAAAATGTCAAACAGCACCCTAGAGCCCGAAAAACTACACCCAGGGAGGATAGCTTAATTTATAAATCAGCTGCTAAAGATCCTTTCAAGAGCTCAAGTAAAATTAAAAATGAGATTTCATCGGATTTTGGTATTAATATATCGTCCAGGACAATAAGAAGACGTCTGAATGAGAAGAACTTACGTGGGTGTATTGCACAACGTAAACCACTTGTGTCAAAAAAAAATATTAAATCCCGACTAGCGTTTTCAAGAGAAAATCTCAATAAGCCGATGACATTTTGGAAAAATATACTTTGGAGCGACGAGTCGAAGTTTTGTCGCTTTGGTTCTGATGGAAAACAGTACGTATGGCGTCCTCCAAACCTGGAGCATCACCCAAAGTACACCCTTAAAACGGTTAAGCATGGTGGTGGAAATGTCATGGTGTGGGCAGCATTTTCCTGGCATGGTGTAGGTCCCATTCAGAAGATTATCAATAAAATGGACCAGCATATTTACAAAAACATACTGACAAGCATCATGATACCATTCGCTGAAGACAACATGCCTCTAATGTGGAAATTTATGCATGATAATGACCCTAAGCACACTTCACGCCTAGTGAAGAGTTGCTTAGAGGAAAATAATATCACAGTTCTGAAATGGCCAGCTCAATCCCCGGATCTCAATCCAATTGAGAACTTGTGGAATGATGTTGAGGAGCATGTACGAGCAGTAAAGCCAAAAAATTTGACTGATTTATGGGAAGAAATTCAAAAGGCTTGGTATGCCATTCCAAAGGAGCGCTGTATGGCCTTAGTTGAAAGTTTACCCAGGAGATGCGCTGCTGTGATTCAAAATAAAGGATTTCCCACCAAATACTAATATTGTTTTATGAAGCTGAGCTTTACTTTTGTGAATTAACTTTTATTTTGCCTATGTCCTAAATTCATGACCAGGCTTAAACTTGTATTAATCTGTATAATATGTAAATAAAAATTGGAAACTAAATATAGGTAACAAACTATTGTTGATTTTTTTTCATAACATTACTAGGATCTTTAAAAAATAACATGGATCTAAAATTTGTTCGATAAGATGTAAAAATTATCAGAAATATATAAGTGAAATGTCGTGTCTTAAATTCGTGGCCACCACTGTAGTTACTTAAACAAATTTCTTAAAAATTTATAAGACCTAAGCGTGTAACAGGCATCATAACTTTAAAGTCATATAGAAACGTAATCAAGTTATGAATTCAAGGAGAGTTCATGAAGCATTTTTTTTTTTTTTTTTTGTCAACACATAATAGAAAACCATTCATAGGAAATTTTTTTTTTGTTTGCAACTTAATACTGAATTTAAAATTTTATTATTTTATTCATTTTTTTTTAATTTTTTATAACAAGTACATAAGGTACATGTTGCTCAAAAATAGATCTGATAGAAAATAACTACGTGCAAAGAAAAAATATGATTGGTAACAACCATAATCGTATATTGTCATATATATTATGGTTTAAGTGTATGTTTCATGTAAATTATATTTTGTTTGGATAAGGTACCATTAAATGGGAGAAGTTTATTAGTACAAATATTATAATATTTACGTCAAAGTATATGGAATTGGTTTAATGTTTTGTGTAACCATAATATGTTTGAGATAGAATGGAATCATGGTTGATCTTCTACCATATAATGATTGTATAAGGACACCAACACAGTAGCACAAATCGATTTTTTTTTTTTATAATTCTGTAACGTGGGAACCTTTGCGAGATATCTAAATAAAATTTACATGGTCAGAGTTGAGACGTTCCCGAGTTGATTTGGAAGAGTATAGTCTCCTAGCTGGTAACGTGCTTGCATTTTTCATACAAAAATATGAAACATTTTCAAAACTTGCAAGCTATATTCTTATTTTTTTGTTCAGATGTAAGCTGTATCTATTTAGTACCAATGAACTTTTTCAAAATTTACTTGAAAATTTATAATCAAATCATAGTCTAAAACAAATATTCTATATTTGAGGAAAACATAACTCTTGTAAAAAAACAAACATTCAACAGTTGTACAAAATAAAATATGACTTAAAAGCAAATAAAAATATAGGCTTAATGGTTGTAGAATAAACCAAAATTGTAAAATTAACTGAATTTTTCATTAAATATGATTATGGATTTTTCATTAAATATGATTATATTTAAAAATATTTAATTGCAGTCAACCATATAAATATTTTGATTGTGGGTAATCATTAAATTATGAAACAGAAACAAAAACTTTGCTATCATGAACACGGTATTATGAAAAATAAGTATACAAACATTGAATAGTTGTAGTGATCATGATGTAACCATGTTTTTTCTCTGTGTGACCTTTTTCAAAGTTTCGAATTCAGACCAATATAATTTTTTATGGGATATATATATTTATATGATTCTTACAGTAATATTATTTAGTATTTTGTAAAAAAAAATAGGGCCCAAAGTAAGGCCCCAAGTTTAAAAAACTTAAAAAAACTATGCCAAAAGTGAGGATAAAATTTGCTTCGACCCAAAAATATCTCTTAAACTAAAAGAGATAACCCACACTGGTAAGCATGTTTTTGAAGAGATTTGCAAGGACTAACGGATCATAAATGAATTTTAGCGAGTTTTTAAAAAAATTACATACCCGAGGTGACCAACTTTGGAGGTCTACCCTTCAGCTCCATTTCTAAATCAACTCGAAAACAACTATTTAGATATCTCCAATGGTTCACAAGCTACAGAATTAAAAAAATAAGAGCAAATGTTATATTCGGCTCGGCCGAATCTATATATCCACCATCAACTTTTTCAAATTTTACATTATATGGGAGGTGGGTGGCAAAATGGGGGCTAAAGTCGGCGGACGACGCCCATTTTTGGTTTCCGAGTTTATATCGATCCCCAAACTATGTATACAAAATTTCGTTGTCGTACATGATTTTGTTTAAGAAATATCAGCAGAAAAGTAAAGTTTGTGCCAAATTTCGTCCCCCTACATTGTCCCGTTCGAGCCCTATCCTGCTTTCAACAGACGGACGGACATAGCTAGATCGACTCAGAATCTAACCAGAACCCAGAAAATATATATTTTGTGGAGTCTTAAATGATTCCTTTAACATTTTATACACGGAATGACAAAATCAATATACCCTCCATCTTTTTGATGGTGGTATAGACCACTGTGCGTAGTTAGTGAGAATAGTGATATTACAAAGAAATTTTTTATACATAGGGTGCTACATTCAGAGGGTTTTAAAATAGAATTGGATATCGGAGGGTTTTAAAATGGAATTGGATATCGGAGGGTTTTAAAATAGAGTTGGATATCGGTATCTTTGTTATGACCCGAAATAAAATTCTCTAACATTTACTTTTTAAAAATAATTTCATTGAAAATTATAGATGATAAGTTCGGAAGGTCTAATTTTTTATCACACTTTCCGTAATTGCTACCTTGCGAATAACGTGAGTAATGAACGATTCTATGTTTTGAATCATAGCTGGCTTATCGACAAAGAATTCGGACTTCACAAAATATGCTCATTAAAATGATTTCTCAATAAAACTATTGTTTCGAGCGATGTATGTGCCGTATCAAAGTTGTGCTTAACGAGTTAGATTTTGTAAACCTGTACACCAAGATCCCGTCGTAAAATTCACCAAGTTATTTCTTACGAGATGCTGCTTATGGCGTCGAATCGATTGATAACGGTCTTCAGCAAAACCCTCACCGACTTTATGGTATTGACAACGAAAATCGATGATGCAACTATAGCAATGCTCCTTTCGGAGAATAAAATAGCCCATTTCAATATTTTTACAGGATGATACTGCGATTCAGAAGTTTTGCTGTCTATAAGGTACAAGACATACAAACTATCAGAGAGTACATGTCCAGAAGTTTTTTGATAACGACCAGAGTTGATTTATTCGTAAATCAGCCAGTCCGTTGCTAGAAATGATATAACATTTCCTGCCCCTAAAAAGATAAGAGTCACTTACAAAAACCCTAAAAATTGTCAATAACCCAGCATGTAGCAAGCTTTTACATTATAATCTAATAGCATTCCTGCAGGCCTCCTCCTTCATCTATAATATGAAATGGAAAAAGATGAGCTCACATATAAATTGGGAAAGATCTTTAAGACGAATTTAATTGAACCGTAAACAATATAATGGAAAATGTTTAAATCATCATTAAAAAAACTGCAACTAAGTACTGTTTGGAATTACTCCAAGTTGCATATAGCAGTCAATATAATTATAAGATCTGTATATACTAAGCTTATAATTTAATAATATCTTTCTTTTATTAAAACATTACATATTCGGTTTAAATTATAAAAACAAATATCAAAAATTGAACAAAGCAATTTCTGCTAATAGCTCTCCATTAGCACATACAAATTGAATTAGGGTACAACTTAAAGGATATCAAAATATAAGGACTGCGCACGAAAAAATCAGTGCATGCTCTTGGGCTTATAACTTTTGATGTGGTGAAAAATAAATAATTTTGTTAACTGTTTTACATTCGTCATTATGATCACCAGCCATGTGCTAAGTTTCATGGTTATAGCGAAACTAGTTTTTATACTCTTCACCACCATAGGTGGTTAGGGTATAATGCGTTTATGGTGATGTTTGTAACGCACAGAAAAAATTATCGGACCCCCACCTTAAAGTATACCGTTCGATTCAGAATCACTTTCTGAGTCGATTTAAAGATGTCCTTCCGTCCGTCTGGTCGGCTGGCTGGCTGTCTGTCCATGTAAACCTTGTGAACAAAGTACAGGTCGCAATTTTAAAGATATCTTGATGAAATTTGGCACAATAATTATTTTGACAAAAGGACAAAGCCTAATGAAACTGGTTATGATCGGTCCATGATTTCAGCTAGCCACCATACAAATGTCCTCCCGGAATAGGGGTTTAACGATCATAAATGCCTTAAATATAGCAATATTGCAATGAAACTCAGTACAAAGAAGTTTTGTATAAGTGTTAATCTTTGTGCCTAATTTCATCAAGATCGGTCTATAATTGACCATAACTCCCACATAAATTCCGAGATCACTTTAACGTACATAAATCCGATACGAATAATAGTCTCAAGTTAATATTCGACACAAATAAGTTTTATATAAATAGAAACAACATTGCCAAAATTTATGAGAATCGGTCCATAAACCCACTTCCGGGAATCGCACTAAAGAGCATAAAATCGTATAGATGTTAGTATCAATGCATTGTTCTGTATTTGTATAATTTATTTAACATTGAGTAAAAGTGTTGGTCTACAATTAGCCACAGGTGTAATTTTTAGCTCATACAGAATGGTGTAGGGTATCATATGGTCGGTCTTGTCCGACTATAGTTTCTCTCTCGTTTTTAAAATGGAAATTGAACAAAAAACACCAAAACACATAATTGAAAATTTTCATGAAATCTTACATCGGTCATATAAAACAATTGCTAGGAAGGCAGTTGTGTCAAAAAATACAGTTTCTTTGTTCATACAAAGAAGTCATGGTCACTGAATGAAAACCTGGTAGTGGAAGAAATATAATATGTTCAGGCTGTAGGACTCAGACAAAATAGAAAGGATTTTAAGAGAAAATCCCCTCATCTCTGGAAAAAAAAAGTGTCACACAAAGTTAATTGCTTTGATTTTTTATCAAAAAAGTTGAAAGGAAATCTAGCCTGAAGACGTATAAAGTACAAAAAATCCTAATAGAAACGCAAGAGAAGAATTTGGAGGTAAAAAAATAACGTGAAAGTTCTTCGGACGAATTTTTTCATAATTATGATTAGTGTATAATAGACGATGAAACGTTCGTACAGTCTTACTTTTTTCAACTTGCTGGCCAGTAATTCTATGTTGCAGATACTAGAGGGAATATGGCAGAAAAATATCGTGTATCAAAGAAATCAAAATTCCCAAGACCGTTTTTGTTTTGGCAAGCCATAATTCATAAAAAATGGTTCCATTAACACTGAAATATACGTGAATGAGTGCCTTTGGAAAAGATTTCTCTCTTTCCTAAGAAAATACAGTGTATTTTCTGGCCTGTTCTTGCTTCTTCTCATTACAGCAACAAAACAATGGAGTGGTAAAAAAGAAATTGTTATTGCTTGTACCGAAAGACGCTAATCCATAAAATTGTCCGGAACTCCAAAAAATTGAAAGATATTGGGCTCTAGTAAAAACTAATTTAAAGAACATTAAAAGCTCAGCTTAAAATGAAACGGAGTTTAAAAATAAGTGGACAAAAATGTGACCGAAACACAATAAAACCTTTAATTGGAAGAATTCTGGAATATAACAGAAAATAATTTATTCATTTACGTTTAGAATTTGAACATAACAGTTATTAATAATAATATAACTTTAAAAAAATTCGCCCATAGGTTTAGTTTCTATAAGCAGATTTATATGCAGGGATTTTTTCGTGCGCAGTCCTTACTTCCAAATAATGTTTTAATGAAAACATCAACATAAAACTACACAATATTTAAATTTTAACTTAAACGAAGAAAAAAATCTTAACAGAGAATTTGTACCGCCAATTACCAACATAATTCAATCAATTTGTAGCAAGTAAATATTGAAACCAATTCTTTGTCCTCGAACTTTTTTGTTTGGTTTTGAAATTGGGAGAGATTGGAAAAATCCTTAATACACACTAACCAAACTAAACGACAATTTATGTGTATGTTGGTGGAGGTGAAATGGACGTACCTTATTTTTACCCAAGACGCCATACAAAAGTATTATTATAATGAAAAAAATAAATAAAATAAAAAAGAAGTACACAACAATCACTTAATCTGCTGAAAACGATCTTTAAAGATATTTTTTTTTTTTTTATATTTGTAGTTTTTGGGGCGATAAACGAATTTATTGCAACAACGCTAAACAATAATTGAGCACAAATGTAGATGAAGTTTTCAAGGGCTATTGTTTTTTTTTTTAAAGCTTCTTGGATTTTCATGTAGGCTGGGAGTAAATGTAGTAGTCCTGATTGGTTTTTTATTGGAACACACAACGTTTTTGCCGGTTGGTGGTCATGCCAAATTAAGTTGCAGTAGAGTTTTTTATATATTATTTTTGGGAAATTGAAACAATTGTTCGTAAAAGTATAAGTTTGACAATAAACTATTTTGTGTCTTATTTTTTTCATTATGTTTAAAATTGCCACCACGAAGAGCTTAAATCACAATGGAGTAGTAGGTAGTTTGTCTTAAAGACACAATTGTACATTTTAGTAAAATATGGTAGCTATGGAGCTCAGTTGTAATTTGCTGTATGAGTCAGTGTAAACAAAACAGGAAGATGTACTCGAGACGTTGCAGAAAAAAGTAATAAAGTTGCCAGGGTTAAAGGAAAATAATTAGGGAAATGATTTAGTGAAGCGAAATTAAATTTCTTTGCTAAAATATTATTAGTAATTGTCCAACATTTATTTCAAATATTTCTTTTAAGGTGTGGTCAGACTAGACAAATATTTGACGAAATAGATGTAATCACAAAATAAAATAGTTTTTAGTTATTTTTGTAAATTAGGAATCATAGATGACATTTTATTGAAATTTGTTTAAAGCAGTTTTCTCTTATTTTGGAAAATAAGTGGTCATGTAATTATGATTAAATATTTGTTAAGTGTGATCATAGATTATTAAGTTGGATGACTTATATGTTAGATATATTTTGAAATTAAAATTTAAAAATCCTGAATAAATTGGTATTTGCGAACAATGTGCTACAATAAGCTTATAATCGTAACTTCTCTCAAACATTTGATACATTCTCTTTCTTCACATTATTTGCCTTATATA
This sequence comes from Protophormia terraenovae, assembly GCA_951394005.1. Taxonomy (NCBI): domain Eukaryota; kingdom Metazoa; phylum Arthropoda; class Insecta; order Diptera; family Calliphoridae; genus Protophormia; species Protophormia terraenovae. Next base: position 104,384,467 of record OX596076.1, on the reverse strand, counting down.
TTTAGATGACCTGGCAATCCTATTTGAACATGTTACTGCACTTTTGTGCAAAAATTAATCTTGTCTTAAGCATGTTTCTTACGAACGAATACGATAATCGATTAACTGTCTTTTTGTTTAAACACCACCAACAACAAGGCACAAAAACAAATAAACTTATGTTTATTTATTTTTTGGCCAGAGGTTGTAGGTTGTTAATTCTGTGTATCCATCCTTCTGTCCGTCTGTCTGTCTGCGAATATTTTTAAGTTTTTCTCTCAAACTGTTCAATCGCAAAACGTATCACGTTTCGTAAATTAGCTTATGTCATGTTATTGCTAAAGATTTGGCCAGATATTGTCAGTTAGAGGTTTAAATGACTTAATTGTATAAAAACAATTTTTTAATCTTGTGCTTATAAAAAATAAATAATGAAGAATAAAGATTTTTACTTAAGTGTTTTGAAGAGCCGCTAAGACATCAGTACGAAAAACTGATTTTTCTAGTTTTATGTATTTTACTTACAATAGATTTGTTTCGCTAATTTAGATTTTAGCACCTTCTCTATTGTTATCTTTGTAATGCTTAATATATATTTTTTATGTGTTTTGAAAAAAGTATTAATATAATACTGACCTGAGGTCAGTTAATTGTTTTCAAATGACCACCTGGTTGACAATAGATTTTTTTTAATTTTAACCTTGACATTGATGTTTTTGTGATGAAGTTTCTTTAATTTTTATTTCATGGTTATCAAATTGCGAATTGCTGCCTTACAGTTGATGGACAATGGTTTATATTAAAATAATAGCAAATTGATTTCAAGCTTGAAAGAAAGAAATAAGTTGGAATGTGTGTGGCACAGGGTCAGAAATTTAAAACAAAATAATGTAAAGAAATAAATTGTAGATTCTTAAATTTCACACTTTATTTTAGTGTAAAATATTTGTCAGGCCTTCGAACAGTATGAAAATGTATTTTTTTCAATAGCTCCCATATAAGGTCTTTCTCCGAATATTATTTGAACTCATTTAAATCTATTTCAGAAATCAGCCAAACAAATTAATTTTTTCGTGCGAAAGCTGGTGGAGCTCCTGAAATATAAAAAACCAAGAACATTCGAGAAATATTATCAACAAATTTCCTTAACTTTTACATTCGATGACCATATTAATAAATATTTAAGTCTAAATAATAGTAGTTTAGAATTTTTTTCCACCGAAAGCTGAACATATTAATAAAATTGATATAAGGCGTATTACATGGTAAATTTACTTGAAAAGTTGATAATTATTAATATATCTTCATTGGAAATCAAAAAATTTATAATTTTTGTAACGAAGATCATCTCTACGTCGATATAGGCGACGTCCCAAACGATAAGCTAAATGCGAACAAAATATTGATTTTTTTAATTCATCTGCAGTTCCCTATCAGTGATCAGTCAAGATATAGTCGGTCAAGCCCAAACATACACCAATGTTTATGTGTATCAAAATTCGGAAAGGGGCCAATTGTGGACCGATACTTGTATTAAGTGTAAAATAAAACATATTAATACGGAATTTTACATCGATACTAACATTCACATGTATTTATGCACTTTTGGGTGATTCCTGAAATTGGGCCTTATATGGGAGCTATTGTAAATTATGAACCGATATTCATAAAATTAGTCACACGATATATCAATTTAAAGGACATTGTGTCTTCTTTAAAACTATGTATAATAAATTTCACTACTTTAAAATTTTTAGCACACTTTTCTTAAAACAAAGCTAACAAATGCAAATTATGTTTATATGGACATATTTTAAAAATTTGAGACTGAATAATTTATAAATGATTACAGGTATCAATATAATTATTGCGCATGACATAAAATATTTAATAGAGAATTGATAAATGTGCAAATCAGAAAAATATATATAATTTTACTATATATTTTTAAAGGTCGTAATTTTTATTATTGAAAATATGGGTATTTTCGGAAAATTGGCTCTTGTGACTAAGTTTACCGGTTGGCTGTCATAATTTTTTGTAAAACCTTTAAGAACTTATTGAGCTATATAGTTTAATTGACAGAAGTACCGAAATCAACAATCAATTTTTTTTACAGACTCAAAAATTTCAACTTCTCATCCAAAATTGATCATTTTTTACGTTTAGAACTTTTCAAAATTACACTTATACGTTTTCTTGAGGTCCTGTCTTTCACAAAATGTCAAAAAATATTAAACTTTTTTAACTAAATTTTTTAAATAGTTTAATATATAAAGTTACTTTTTTGGCAAAAAATTGCAATTTTTGAGAAAAGTTTTGAAATTTTGATTTTGAAATTTTTTTCTTGTTATCGAATTGAGATAACAAAACAATTCTTTTATGAGCATAGTTTAGAAAATTATAGAGAATTTCAACATAGTTTTAGAAATTTTATTTTAAAAGTTATAGGGCAAAATCTCAAAAAAGTCAAGGCCCAAAATGAGAAATTTATTTTATTTTTTTTGAAGTTAAATAACATTCAAGCCATACGAGATAATTTAGCACAATAGGCATGTTTTTGCTTATCTTGCTTAGGGAAATTCAAAAATGTAAAAATATTTAAAATCGGTTAATATTTGTAAAAGTTATAAGCCCCGTTATGTTTTTCACCCTCGAGGTGGACAAGTTTGGCCCACTGTAGCAGCGTCCGTGCTGCAGCTACAGACTTTATTCAACAATACTCTGAAAGCCTTACGCCTCCTCTATCGATGTTCCAAGTTTCATCCAAATTGGGTTCAGTGGCTCCAAAGTTCCAGACTTATTACCATTTATTTTGCTTTTGGACCCACTGTGCACGGTGATGACATTAGAGGCAACTACTTACCTCATGTCATTACAAGAACTAATTACTTTTAATTTGTTCAATAACTCATTGATTTTAAAGTATTACTAATGTCATTACAAATTAAAACAAGAGGAACTAGCTGCGTTTTAGGTTATAATAAGATGTTTCTTTTTTTTTAATTTTAAACGTAAAAATATTAAATAAATTTTAATTTCAAAAACTTAACAATAAGGAAACATTTAATAGTTTAATAGTTTTTGTTAAAAAAATAATTCATACACAAATTTTCTCTCGTCACATATTTATTTCTACTTTCAATATATTAATTGCTAAACTGAATAAAAAATCAATATAAAGTAGTTTTACAAAAAATCTGATTAAAAATAAGTAATTATATACCGGGTTATAAAATAGTAGTCGCAAAACAACTTCTATGTAATATAGACGGTATGTTGTTGTCATTGAAAAGTAACAACATCCGTAACTACATGCCATTACCAAGTTTTTGCTGGGTAACTAGCATATTTTAACGTTTGAGTTTATTATATTTACAAATTTTTTGCTTCAGAATTCATTTTTTTAAACGTTCAGGTCTCGGTTTTTGAAAAAAAAACCTCGTATTAGATAACTTAACCCGACTATGAACCACATATGGCTAATTTTTCAAACTCGTTAACTTTTGGGGTTCAAAAAATTTCGAAAATTTTGTAATGACACATCATTATTATTTAGTACCAATATTCCTTGGCTCTAGTGGAACACACAGCCTTTTTCCCGATCTGGGATCAAGAAATCTTTCTGGATTTTGGTCGAAAATTTCAGAATACTATAAGTGGATCTATCATTATTTTTCAAATGTAATTAACAATTTGAACGGAATTTTATGAATAGAATATTAAAATTAACCATTATTTTTCCTTTGGAAAATTGGAAGCCAAATTAAAAAATTGTGTAAAGTGGAACTTTATTTTGTCGCACAAAATCTACGATCAACACAACACTTTTACCCCAAATACGAAATGCAAATAATTGAAAAACTTTTTTTCTTTATTTAATTAAATAATATAAAACGACGAATACCAGGACCCCAAACAAGTAGCCCATAATGCACCTGGAAGACAATTATTATGAAGTTAGTCCGACAGTGTATGTCAAATAATGCATAATTACAAGAGCTATTATGATCCATTTTGAATTTGGCATTAGCAAAATTAAAAAAAAGAAGTTGTTAGTTTCCAACACTTTTTTGGATTTTCTAACTTTGCGTGCAAGCCGGTCCCACATGGAACCGTTTGAGCTCTTGAATTTTTGTTGTATTACTCCACCAAGTGTTGCTAGCATAATTGCATTAAAAGTTATTTCCAAAAATCAGAATAGAAAAAGATATTTGAGGTTAAAGGTCATCTTCATAAAGGTAAACGTAAAATGAAAATTGCCCATATATGTATTTTCCATATTAGATTTATTTACTGTCGATTTTATTAAATTTATTGAAAATTTATATAAGACCTTATAATACCCACCAAAAAAAGTCTTTTAAGTATAAAAACAAGTCATAATAACATCCTACAAAGAAAAACAAATATTTAAAACTACCATTAAATACTCTAACCCTTTCTTTATCAGCATCAGCATTATAAAATTAACATAAATTTATGAAAACTATAAAAAATATACCTTTAATGTGATAATCAAACATCAACCTAATGTAAATAATAATTATGAGCAATTTGTTGTAATTGAAAATAAAAAGTGTCACCCTCAAGGAATGTTGTCACATTTTTCCTTATGTAAGTTAATCATTAAAAAACCCGAGTAGCCAAATAACAAAAAAACAAAACTGCTAAATTCTGTACAATTTCCCTTATGATAATCTTTAAAGCTTGTGCACAGTGGCGATATGATCTATTGATTGAAATCTGTGTGAAGGAAAAAAAAGGAAACAGACAGGCAGACTGACATAATATGCAAATTTGACCAGTTTGATGAAAATGTCCAGGCTATGTACAAATCATACTTTAGTGAAAAAATATGTCATATTTTCTTCTTCAGACTGATCATCAAACAAAGATCAGTGATCTTTAAATGGCAGTAAATGCACTTTGCTTTTATATAAGAGTACTAGGGCTTATTGATCGTGTTGCTGATGTTGTTTTTATCATATTTGATGTGGTAGATATGCATATATAGTATATCTGCCATATTTTGTATAAAATATGTATTTGCATAAAATATTTGATAAGAAAAAGGTAGAAGAAAAATTGCAATATTTTGTATGCACAACATGTCGTCAGTAAATTGTAAGTAATCCATCATTTGAAGTTTATTCATATTTTTTTTGTCCTCTTCTTCTTTCACATCTTAAAAAAGATTTTAATCTTTTCTTCTTATTTTCTTCAAAGATCTTGAAGGTGAAATCCTGTTTTATATCAAGCTTCCGTTTGTTGGCTTTCTTTTGCCTTTTAATAGCAAATGGAAGAAGAAAAAATAATGATAAAAATTATTGAAATTGATTTGCTTTATCATATTTAAATCTTTAAGTCATTGTGCAATCATGATCATAATGATCGTGGTGTGCTTTTTAATGGCAATCGATTGCTTTTAAAATAATAAATTATATTAAATAATTTTAATCTTACGCAGAGAAAGCGTGTATAATAAATATTTATTTAGAATTATTATTTTGCAAGAAAAATGTAATGCAAGAAAAATTAAATGTAGATGATTAAAATCAAAGAGAAATTTTTAAATCGGTGGTTCAGTAATTTTCAATTCAGAAATAATCTAACAACAATTTGTCATGATTTTAAATAGTTTTTTTTTTTTTTTTTTTAAATATTATTTTTGTGATAAACCAATTGTTATTAATATTGTATTATTATCCGTATATATTAAAATTTCGTTTTAGATCATTTGTTTTCTTTTTAAGCTATTTTTTCCCTCTATTTTGTTATAATCAATACGATCTGTAAACAATTCATCACACTGTAAGACGAACAGTAAGATAAAGTTTATCTACCAATGATGTAGACTTAAAAAATACAAAAAAAAGGAAAAGATAGCAAAAATAAGGATCCATAAATTATCAATCAATGGCCCCATATATTTACTCACATTGGACTACAAAAGACATACACTTTTCTTATTGACGTAAATACACGCATTGCATCCGGTTTTAAAATTTACACTGACAAAAAAAAAAAAAAAAAAAAGTTCTATAAAAGATATTAATTAGCTTCTTTGTTTTTTTATATAATTAAAAATTATGTCAGCTAGATAGGATAAGTTATATATTAAAAATCCAAAAATTTTCTAAGTTTTAAAATTAAAGTAAAACTTTTGTAAAAAAATTGGTTTCTGGAGAAACTATAAATATTTTATCTCTAATAAAATACTAGTTTGTTATGATATTTTAGCGAAATTTTCAGCGATTATTGGCTTTATCATTTGGAATGGTAAACCATAGAAAAATCAGAAAAGCCGAAGAAAAAAAAAACAATTTTTTTATTTTAATAGGTCAAATTCGTAAGAAAATGCAAAACAACGTAACATCAAAATTTTAAAATTTGTCTTTTTGATGAAATGTAGTTTATTTTTCCAAGATACGTGTGATCACAAATTTTCAAACTTACCCAGCAAAAACTTTGGTTGCCATGCAATGAGTTAAGAAGCTAATATAATGGCTCTCCAGTAATTAAACATTAGCTGAATAACTTATTATTTTAACACGGTGATGACATTAGAGGCAACTACTTACCCTATACATTACTTGGATGTCATTACAATAACTAATTACTTCCGAGCTGTTTAACAGCGCATTGATTTTAAAGCAATACTGAAGTCATGATTAGTAATAACAATAGGAACTAGTTACATTTTAGGTTAAAAATAAGTAATGAAATGTCAAGATATAAAATATTTTTGTTGTTGTAAAACACTTTTTTAAATTTTAATTTAAAAAACTTAACAACAACCAAAAATGTAATTAAAATAAATGTAATAAAAATAAACTATTTTCGATTACAAATTAATTCATACGCAAATTTTGCCTTTTATTATGTTTCCTTCTTCAAATATATGAATTGGTAACTGGATTATAAAAATCAATAAAAAACGAGAGAAAAAGATATAGTCGGTCAAGCCCGACCATATGATACCCTACACCATTGTGTACATTACAATTCGGGGAGGGTCTTGACTTGGAGTCAAATGTGGTCCGATACTCATAAGTGTAAAATAAAACATACGAATACAGAATATTACGTTGATGCTGACATGTACATGAATTTATTCACTTTTGGGTGATTCCCGAGAGAGGGCCTAATATGGGAGCTATGGTAAATTATGGACCGATCTTTTTAAAATTTGGCACTATCATTTATGTTCATATAAAAGTTATTTGTGTTGAATATTAACTTGATACTAACATCTTAATGGGATTTATGCCCGTTAAAGTGATTTTTTGAAAAGGGGTTTATATGGGAGCTATGGTTAATTATGGACCGATCTTTTTAAAAATCGGCACACTTATTAAGACACAGGTATTAAGACGTTAAACCCTTTTCCGGGAGGACATTTGTATGGGGGCTAGGTGAAATAATGGACCGATCATAACCAATTTCAATAGGCTTCGTCCCTGGACTAGAAGAAACCTGTGCACCAAATTTCATTAATTTTGGTTCAAAATTGCGACCTGTAGTTTGATTACAAGGTTTAGACGGACAGACGGACGGACATCATTAAATCAACACAGAAAGTGATTCTTAGCCGATTGGTATAAATTAAGGTGGGTCTTAGACCAATATTTTTGGGTGTTACAAACATCAGTACAAACGCATTATACCCTCCCCACCTATGGTGGTGTAGGGTATAATTAACATTTTCAAAAATCTGATCATAAATAATTATTTACATTCGGGTTATAAATAGTCACTAAACAACTTCTATGTAATGCAGACAATATTTTGTTGTCATTACAAAGTAACTACATCCGTAACTACATGTCATTACCAAGTTTTTGCTGGGTATAGCTCAAAAAATAACGATTATAGTAACCAAGGCAATGATTTTTTTAAGTCAAAATAACGTAACATCACATTTGTTAAAAAAATTTAATTTTTTTTTTTTTTTTTTTTTCTTTCTTTTTTTTACGAATTTAGATTGAAAATTATTAAAAATATAATAGATATTAAAATTTTGTAGTAAGTAAGGCGATGTTTAAGGATGTAATAACCCAAAAATCTTGTTTGTAGGATAATTCGTTTAGATTTTAGGAAGTTTTTTGTGCCTCCTGTAAAGTTATGAAAAGTGATGTTACGTTGTTTTGCATTTTCGGTGACGGTATATAGTCGTGTTGGTTGTTTGAGTATGTTTTTAATTCCAAAATCATCCCCCTGAAGATATCTTTCAGAAAAATGTAAAATTGTCCTATGGCAAATTCTACAAACTTGTTTACTTTTGGGGTTCAAACAAATTTGAAATTTGATTTAATGGCACATCAACACTATTTTGTACCAATATTAACTGTCTAAAATACAAATTGGATGTGATACTATATAGTTGATGACGCCGAAGATCATAATGATTTATTAATATTTCATTAAAAAAAAATCAATTCACAAAGTACGCGTAGGTTTTCTTGTCTGTTGATTTTATAAAATTGTTTGATACATTTTTAATATTTGACAAACAAAAAATTCTTTAATGTTATATTAATGGACAAGAAGTGACAGTTTATGTTTTGGTAGTTAAAATTCAGAAATTTAAGTAAATTGTAAAAATTACATTTTAAGTCCGATGTCAAAAATAAATGCACATATATAACTTACATAAAGGTATAATAAAATAATAATTAAAGAAAGTTCGATAAGTTGTATATTAGTAGGGAATGCATCCCGGGATTTCCCGTCCCGGGATTCCTGGGAAATTAAACATTTTTTATGTCCCGCCCACCCGGGAATTTTGTCCGGGATTCCCGGGAATTTTAAAAGCACTTAAATGGAAGAAGACTACATGAATTTTAGCAAACATTTATACATTTTAGTAATTTTTAAAGAAAATTAAACTAAAAATTCAGCTAGGAATTATATCCTAACGGCAATTCCATTAGTATGTTTTGTGTACGCTATATAAACCGGTTTATTTGGAATGACTTTATGGCATTTATTCAATTAAGCATCTTAATAAAATGTCAGCACTAAAAAACACTTAATGACATTTTAAATATGTACCAATTCGTTATAAATTGTTAGTAGTATAGACAACAAGCGGAATTTGTCTCATAGAAATTTGACAAAACATTAAGAGATCGTCTGGTCTGATCTATAACAAGAAATCAAATGTTTTATTAGGAATATTAATAAACAAGAAATTGAAACTGACTGGTCCAAAGTTAATTTTTTCAAGCTAAATTTAAACCTACCTTAAAATATGAATAAGGTCATCATTTGTAAAATTTTAGTCAAAATATTTTCAAAATATAAGCTACGTTTAAATTGGATTACGATATTGAAGCTACAAACAATTTAATAGCGTTTGAACTCAAGTATGAATCACAACTAGGGGTTTCCGAAAAAGTGATCATCAGCCACTTCTTTAAGAATTAATAAATTCTTTTTAGTGGACTTTTAATAAATTTAAATTTTATAACGATTTACGAAACTAGTTAAAAATTTTATTGAATGATATCATTGTCTGAGTAAATATTTTTTAGTCAATTTCTGACATCTCTATTTTCTGTCATAAATACATTGTTTTATGGTTAATTAACAAAGTTGTTTAATTTTGCTTCAAAACTTAATATATTAAAGTAAGAATCAAATTTCAGTAATATTTTTTTACTCATTTCAATTTTTAATTCATTCAATTGATTTAATTAATTTTTTAATCTAGAATTTTTTTCTGTTTTTCAGTTTTTACAATTTTGGTGAGAGGTGCAAATTTAAAAAAGCTGTTAATTGAATGAATTATTTACTAACATATTTGTTAATTGAATTTATTTTTTGATTTTTCTGTGTTTTAAATAAAATTAATAATTATTATTTTTGTTTTTGCTTAGTATTGTGTTGATACCCATAAAACTCTTTCAATTATTCAGATTAATCAATTACTTGAATTTCATTTTCGATACATTTACAATCCTGTTTCAAATCTGCTAATGGAAAGATTTATATCCTATTTGGGTCTCAGTTGATCTGCTAATGTGAGTAATAACAATAATTATAGTTTTTAGTCCGGGAATCCCGGGAAGTCGAAAATTTTTTCCCGCTTTCCCGGGAAATCAAAAAGTCCGGGAAATTGCTATCCCTATATATTAGTGAAAATAATCGCGATCATATATTTGTTTAAACCTTCCTTTCAAATAAATATTGAGTAAAAACCGAAATACGCATTTTTTTAACTGCATTTAATTCACTGCCGCTTGATTCTGATATAAACTATCATAAAGCTACTGATTGGTATATATTTTCACCGATTTCAATTAGCGCCTTGGGTGTGCCTCGACGATTTATGAAATATTATAAACACCGCAATCTTAAATCATAAATACTTGTTATGCAATTTTTTTTGTTAAAACTCATTATTCGCCTAACTAAAACAATATTCACGTATTGTGCGAAAAAAATTATAATATAAAATGTGCAAAATTATAGATCGATTTAAAAATGTTATAAAAATTTAGCTAATTAATATTTTATTACGCCACTGTGATTTAAAAATGTAGTTGGGAAATCTTTTTCGATCCCGCTATACTTTGGCTTCATTGAAATTACAGTGAGTGTGCCTCGCAAAAAAGGCAGCTCTTAGAGCCATTCAAACTTTTATCGCCCCAAGTTTGGGCACCGCCTGTAGCGTTTCTATTTAGGGCACATTAAAGAGATAATAATGCATAATTACAAAGACAATAAACCTCTATCCTATATTCTATGATACACGAGACGGCACAAAAAAAAATCAAATAAGAATTTTAAAATTTTGGTTTCACAACTTGTCTTCAATGTATTTTAACACTGGTCAACGATAGACTAAAAAAACACACCTTGGCCTATTTCTGCAAGTATTTATGGTTTACATTAGAAGAATTGGAAGCATATGGTAAAATTCGCGATGACAGCAATCAAAGGGTAGAAAAAAACTTGTTTGTTTGAAACACTTTTTTTTGGATTTTTGACTTTGAGTGCTTGCCGGTACCACATGTAACCGTTTCAGGCATAGATTATAAAATAGATTTGAAGCTTAAAAAAAACTCTATTGAAAAAAAAACACATAGGTTTCTGACAACGGAACTTCATATCTATGTTATAAACTATGGTTTCAGGTTTTGAATTTTTTTGTGTTGTTAACATGAATTAAAAAAGTAATCGTATCAGAATAACTTTCTAATTCACTCAAAATGGTCTTTGGTCGTAATATTTTTTATAATGTCGCACAGTAAGGCAAAATCGAAATTTTTTAGAAACAAATATGTAACTTGCAATCTTTTGGTTAGATTTTAATAAAATTTCCCATGAACATAGCAGAGTAGTGTATAACTTTAAGTTTGGAAAGTGGCCCCAAATAACCATCAGGAGCGAAGCTATAAGGGCTCAAATCTGACATTGAAAATTTTTATCGCTTGCAAAATTGTTTCATGCAAAATTAAAGATATTTTACACAAATTTCTTTTGAAAAATGAAAACAATAAAAATGTTTCAGTTTATCTCAAAGCTGATAATGCTGTGAATAAAATAAGGCTAAATCTAAATTTTATTCACAGTGAAGTGAAAATACCCATTTATACCTACAATTAAATGGAGATACACTTCACAGTGTGGCAGAATTGATATTTTTTTGGAAACTTTAACTTGTAATCGCCTGTTTGGATTTTGAAAATTTGTTTTTTTTTTCATAAATGTAGGAGAAGAGTGTACAGTTTTAAGTTTGGAAAGTGGGCCACATATTTTTTCGCTTGTTTCTTATCCGAATTCAAATATTTTTATATTTTCTTAAAGCTTTTGATTTTAAATAACTTGCAATTTACATATTTATTTCTAAAAAATTTCGATTTTGCCTTACTGTGCGACATTAGAAAAATATTACGACCAAAGACCATTTTGAGTGAATTAGAAAGTTATTCTGATACGATTACTTTTTTAATTCATGTTTCTAATAACACTATACAGCAAAAATTTGGATCATGACTTAATAATTCCAATGAGTGATTTTATGTCAAAACGGACAGCAATCGGATTTGACACTAATTACTTTTGAACTATACACAATAAAAATTGTATCATTTTAAAAACAATTATATTGCCTTCAAAATGATATATAGCAAGTGAATTAAATTCCAAAGTTCAAAGGTTGTTTGACTACTATTACTCATTAATTTTGCGTTGTAATTATTGAGAAAATTTTTCTTTGTTGTACTGTGTAATTTATATTTAAATTCAAGTTATATTTCAGGCAAATTTTTCAATGTAAGAAGTTAGAATGTTATATTCGACATGACCGAATCTATTCTATCCTCCATCTGCAACTTTTTTTGTGCCACCCTAATTTAATTAAATTTCGCATTATATAGGAAGTGGGCGGTAAAATTGGCGAAATGATCGTTGTACTGTTTGTTGAAAATTTCGTTGTAGCACATACTTTTATTTAAGACATATCGGCAGAAAAGTATGAACTGGAGTAGAATGACAAAAATATATAAAAGCTTGGTAATTGAAATATATATATCGACCATTCCAGGAAAGTACGCCAGAAAAAGTATATTTTTTTACTTGATGGCTTTCAATTTCGATAAAAATTTGTATACATAAACTCCATTAAGCCTTTTATTCATTTCAGTTTTCAGTTTTGTGAAATTCCAAAAACTCGCGATTTAATTTCGCTTTTTAATTTTCTCAAAAACCAAAAAAATTTCAAAAGTATGTAACTTTGAATAGCAATATCTCTAGAAAGACTTTGTGAATTATAATGATTTAAACGGCCTTAAAATTTCGCATATGGCGGCTTTACGACGAACGTTTTAAAAATAAGAATGATTTTTTAAAAATGCATTTTAATGCAATTGCATTTTTCAAATGCATTTTTCTTTAAATATGCTATTAAATTTTTTTAATATTTTAACATAAATGAAAAGTTTGGATCTTTACATTAAAATAAAAGTGTCAAATTTTTGGGACGCGAAAATCTTATATGCATAATCCAATTTTTATAAAAACATGTTTAAAATTTTTCATATAAAATTAAATTTTTTTCTTGCTTTTCAAATTTTCTTTAAAATTTGTATAAAAGTTAACAAAATATAAAAAGTATGCAATTTTAAGTATTCATATCTCTCGTAGTTATTGATGGATTTTTGTAATTTAAAAAGTATTTAAAAGGCCATTGTATATTTTTTGTGTAATTTGGTCAGAATTTCAAAAACCACGTCCTCGATCCACAATATTTTAAAAATATAAATGCAGTTTTTAGATGCATTTTTGTTAGTTGCGAATTTATTAAATTTTAATTTTTCAAAAGTGTATTTAAAAATGCTTTGTTTATTATAACTTAAAACAATAAATAGTTTGATACATAAAGTTTTACTATTTTTCAGGATTTTTTAAAAAATAACACAATAAATTTTTTTTTAACAAAATACGTAAAGATACTCATAATACCAGAAAAATATAATTTTTATATGAGAAAATTTAAACTACTTGAAAAAGAGTGGAAATTATGCACAGTACATGTGTGCGTCCCAAAAATTTGAGATTTTTATTTTAATGTAAAGATTCCAAACTTTTCATTTATGTTAAAAAATTAAAAAATTTGAATAGCATATTTAAAGAAAAATGCATTTAAAAAATGCAATTGCATTAAAATGCATTTTTAAAAAATATTTTTTATTTATAAAATATTCATGTTTAAGCTAACATAATTACAATTCAAACGCCGTTTAAATCAGAAATTTCTGCAAAGCCTTCCCAGAAATATTTGTATTTAATGTTGTATACTTTTGAGATTTTTTAGATTTTTTCAAAATTGAAAAAGCGAAATAAAATCGCTAATTTTCTGAATTTAGCGAATCTGAAAACGGAAATATTTATAGACACCCATAGACCTTATACGAATAAAATTTTATAAAAATCGGAGGACACTTGGTATATTTTTGGGCGTTCTTTTATGGAATGGACGATATATTTTTTTTTTTTATTGACTGCATTTTTTAAAAACTTTTAAAATATTAGAAAAAAATATACAGTACCTCATATTAACAATGTTTTAAGAATTAATTCAAAACTTAAAGATAAATAATAAACATTTGTTATTAGTACATGTGCCGATAATGTTATTAATTTTAATTTAAATCCAAAACCAATTGTTGTATTTATAACCATTTTTTTAACAATTATATTTTTTTAAGTGTATTCCATTGCACTTACTATCGATTTTAAACACTAGTAGTGAATGATATTAAAAAAACACTCTAAACAAAAATCTCAGCCATGATCGACATTTAACCACAATCTTTTATTTCTAGCAACAGCAAAAAAATAAAAACTATATCTAGTGACCAATACTACAAGAGTATTTAAAGAGTTTTGTTGAAAAACAACCTAAAGAAGCTGGAGTTTGTCTACATCTTTACAAAGTGATCGATAGTATGTACTTATATTAGCAACAAATGATACTATGGTCATTTTTTATATCTTCAACGAGACTAAGGAAGGAAATTTTATTACAACAAATAGCAGATAACAACAATCTACCACAAAAATACTACTAAAATTTTATCACATTTTGTAGGTGTTTCCGCTTTCAGTTTTTTTTATTGCTGTTGTAGTATGTGTTCCTACATTTTGCTAACAAATTAATGATAATGACATTGTTTGCAATATTTCAGTTAAATTTTTTTGTATTTGCTCTTTTTAAAAGGAGACAAGAGTCTCCACTTGTAGTTTATTATTGTTGTTGTGTATGATGAAAAAAGAAGATACTACTGTATTTAAAATTATAACAGAAAAACAAATTCTTTTAAATTTCTTGGAATTGCTATCATCATCATCATCATTATGAAGTAGTTCAGTTAAGGTGTGTTTTTACCATTCAATAATATCAGACTAAGAGGGTGTATGTGTTTTATTTTTTTTTATATCCTTTTTTGGCAAAAATTAGTTTTTCTGGGCAGTGCCAATTTAATGAATTGCTTTTGGTTTTTATAATGTTTGTATGAGTATTTTGTTAGTGCAACATAATAATTTTATGGTAGTTTTAACTGCATCAAACATCAACTAATCTTCCTCACCCGCAGTTTTTTCTTCTGTTTTGTTTTTGTTATATGTTATATGAGAGAACTAGTAGTAAGTTGATATGAATGTTAGTTGGCATTAGGTGTATTATTAACTACCCATAATGATTTATACGTGCGTGGCACACATTCGTCATGGCTTTAAGCGCCAGTGTTAATATAAGGTTTTAGAATAAAAAAAAAGATTTGCAACAAAAAATATTTCCAAAATTCGCATATATAACTTAATATTGAAAGCTGATATTTGCTGATTCTATAGAAGATTTACAGAAAAAAAAGATCTTTATCCTAAATGTCTTAAAATTTGGATTACTATGTTTTGGAGTTATAATAATTAAATTTAGAAAAATAATGCTTACACACAGAAAAAAGATTGTTTGGAAATCGGCTCTAATTACTAAAATTTTATAAACCACATCGCAGTTTTGTTTTTACTATCAAAAATTTATAAATATAACATATTTTATTCTTCTATAGGTGTTAAAGTACAACTACAATGAAAAAAAGTTAACACAATAATAAAATTAGTCAGTTAATCAATTTAATTCTTTGTTTAAATGGATCCTACTAGATGAAGAGAGGGAACCGAATTAAATTTATTATAATGTCTCTAGGCATTATCAGTATGTTAATAACAATTAAAAAATGTTTCACATTAAAGTAATTTTAGGAATAAAAAAAAAATTCAGTTACAGTAACCGATTGAAAATTGATGAATTTCACTAAATTCGGTTATTGTAAAATAATCCATATAACTATTTAACGTAATTCGGTGCTTTCAACCAATATTAATTGTTCTTGACATCTATAAATAATTTTTTATTTTTTTTTTTTTTTTTACGAAAACACAAATTTATAAAAATAAAGAAAAAAAATAAGTTTCCAGCATATCCCTGCGGGAAATTTGTGGTAACTGCAGTAGTGGGCCGGTTTCTCTGTACCAGTTGAGTACCAATTGACACCTAACTCGTCACCAAAGTTCCAATTGAGAACCAGTTGACACAAACACAGTCACTATTAACATGCTAGTTAAGTGCGCAAATAGCAACTCGCGCGCAATAACAATCAGTGGCTGAGTGGTAAGCTTTGAAGACTATAAAACATAAATACGTCAGATGAATATGGGTTCGAGCCGGGGTGACGCCATCGACATTAACGAAAAATTATAAAATTAAAATAAACATAATTTAATAAAGATAATAGTAAAAATAATGTTTAAAAAGTAAACAATTACCGAATTTTTATAAAATTTTTATTACAGTAATCGTTACTGAACCTGTCCTCTTGGACCTGTGCTAGGACCTATCCTATCCCAAGGGGCTAATTAGCCACCTCCAATGACAACCCCATGTAAAAGTGACAGGTTCTTCTTATATAAAGTTCCGGAACTGGGACCGGTCACTAGCCCTGAGAACCTGTCACGTGACTAGTTTTGAACCTGTTCTCTTTACTCTAGGGATGTTACAACT
Source organism: Protophormia terraenovae (assembly GCA_951394005.1). Lineage (NCBI taxonomy): Eukaryota > Metazoa > Arthropoda > Insecta > Diptera > Calliphoridae > Protophormia > Protophormia terraenovae. The sequence continues at coordinate 104,367,915 of OX596076.1, read as the reverse complement.
ATTAAGCTGTTCCAGATCTTCAAGGACGTATTGGGCTTTTAAAGGTATGTTAATCTGTTCGTATTTTGTTCTAAATTGTTTCATAGATACAAATTTATGTTGATATTAATATGCATATGTTTGTATTTGTTATTTTTTAGAATTAAATTATGCCAAAGGAAGGTTCTATAAAATAAGAATATGAATGCAAATTTTGTGATATCTCGACTCAATTGAATATACACCGGGAAATTATTCCTTGATATAACTATATGAATTTGTGAAACCACATTTGTTACTGACCTTAAAATTAGCATACAAAAGGTTTTTATTTTTGAATTCTAATAAATAAAAGCGATAATTATAAATTGCAATAAATAACAAACAAAATATTTTGTGTTTCATTATAACTGTATAATTCGGTTGTATCAACCAATTTTATGGCTTTAAAATCAGTCATAACTACCGAAAATATTCAGTAATTTCAACTGAGTTTGTTCTCAGAACCTCCCGAATTCGATTGGCAAAAAATTCGGTTGCCACAACGTATGTATATGTTTTCTCTGTGTATTATATTCAGGATTTGAAAATTTAAAACCGGAATTTTATTTAGGAATATAAATATACATTTATATTTAACATGTAAATACGGAAGTTACCACTTCAAAATCTAACAAACGGATCAAGTTTCTTTTATATTTATTAAATTTATTTTTATTCTGCTTTTAAATTTTGGCATATTCTTGCAATTTCTGAGAAAACGTCAAAAAACAAAGTGACCTTTAACCATCGGATAAACAACAAACACAAAGGATGGTTAGATAAACTAACCTTAAAAAACAACAACAAAACTAAGCAAAGTTTAACTTTAACACGAGCATTAAAAATCAAAGATTAAGATGTAAAAATGCACGTATGTAATGCAAAGAAAAACCCACGAAATAACAGGTCAAATTACATTTATACTCATTACACATACATAAGTAAATATGACGACTACATGAAAATTCTAGCATTATTTCCAAGAATGAAAAAAATCTCAAGATCAAGGCAAATACAAGGATGCCAATATAAATACATACATAATACACACATTCTCAGTTTACTAAAACAAAAAAGGTTGAATATGACTACAAACATTTTTGTTTAAAATAAATCACGCCTAAAGTACTGGCATCGACAAAAAAAATATTTATTTAAATTTGGCTTAATGCACACACATGCATTTAAGTACATATGTATTTATATATGTAAGTCGGTCTTTGGTTAACCACAATAGTATTTAGATCGTTTGTTTGTGATAAATCTTTAAGATTTGTTTGGGATTACAACATGTATGAGTTCAGATTAGTTGAGATTTCATTAGGATTTTGATTATTACATAGTTTTTGCATATATTTTACAGATATTTATCTATGATTAGTTTAGTTCACAAACAAAAACCGCCAAGAAAAATTTTGGAAAACTATAATATTTACTTTGTTTTATTTTTCTGCATAGATTTTGCATAATTCGTTTAGATTTATTTGTATAGAATAAAAATTTGTTTATAAAATTTAGTTTTTCTATTTTTATCTGATCTTTAGGTGTGTTCCATAATATTGGATTTAAATTTAGATTATAGAAGATTGTTGGGTAACATAATGAAAATATGTTTATTTTATTTAACAATATTAGTTACTTTAAAAGATTTTATTTTGAATATTGTAATGTTTAGACAAGTTACAAAGGTCGGTCAGGCTTGTTATGAGTTAGTGGAAGATACATTCTGTTATTGTCGCATGTTTATTTAAATGTTATTATGGTTATAATTAAAAAAGCAGAGAAAGATAATGTCCAAGTACAAAGTAGTCAAAAAATAGAATCTTATGTCGCGTTATTGGTAATATTACTCGGAAATTCGTTATAAACTTATTTTTTTACAAAAGTATTTAAATAAATAATAAAATTTTTTCTGGAATGATATATTTAGTCTCCATTTCCTTTCTCCATTTTTCCCCTTTCTCGGTCAGACGGCTGAACGAGAAAAGGAAATTGACAGAAAATGGTGATGTAGTTTCAATATATTTTTACAGGTTAAGAGGTACAGGTTAGATACGCTGCATTTTGATATAGAGAACTACTAGACTAATATAAGACCTTGGTTAAAATATTGGCAGAATTGTGTAACTGCCATGCCTTATAGAACTGCTAAAATTTTATCCTACTTTTTAAAGGCGTGGGTTAAATAAAAATAAATTAGAAAACATAATAAATTATGAAAATGATATGTTTACCTCCAGACTAATTATATATGTATTACACAGTGCAGCAAAAATATATTAACTCAATGAATTTAACGAAAACGTAACAGTAGTCTAACAAAGTTCCCAAAGGTTTTTAAAATTTAGTTCGAATTTTGGTTTCATAACCACTTGAATTTTGAATTTTTGAAAGCCTTTTTTAAATATAATTGGACATAAAAGACAGTTTAATTACTTTATTAAAATTTTACTATACTAAATTTTTGCTAAATGCCACACCATTTTTGTCGTAAGGCTGTTTACTTTATTTGACTTGACCTTATGTCTAAACTACTGAATAGATTAAAATGAAACTTGAAGGAAGGAATTTTGATGACATAAAAGTAGGTGAAAAGAGGCGTACACGGGAGTGAACTAAAAGAAAATTTCAAAATAATTAAGCTGCGATAAACGAAATATTAATAATTTTAATATTGTGCTAAAATCGCGATCGTTACTTTGAATAAATTCACAATTTATTTGTTGGGGGGAAGCTAGTTCCTATGCACATTTCGCCGGTTGCTTAAGCCAGCTCGTCAGGGAACCTTTCCCAATTTCTTTAGAAAAACTAAAGATATATTAGTGTGTAAACTTTATAAACTCAATCAGAATTAAAAGTTCTACACTAAAAATATCAAAGCTTAAACAAAGCCCAACAAACAAACAATGATTTTATTCTTTTCTTACTTTCCTTTCTACATTGGTTGGTTTTTTGCCGACGCTAAATGTAGTGGGTAAGGAGTAAACAAAAATAAAAAAATTTTTGTCGTTTTTAAAACCAAAAACGGAATGTTGTTGGTTTTATGCCGGGCACTTGCAAATTTAAATTCAAAATAATTAAGCTGCGACGAACGAAATATTAATAATTTTAATAATTAAAATTAAATAATTAAATATTAAAATTATTAATATTTCGTTTATCGCAGGTACATTTAGCGTCGGCAAAAAACCAACCAATGTAGAAAGGAAAGTAAGAAAAGAATAAAATCATTGTTTGTTTGTTGGGCTTTGTTTAAGCTTTGATATTTTTAGTGTATAACTTTTAATTCTCATTGAGTTTATAAAGTTTACACACTAAATTATCTTTAGTTTTTCTAAAGAAATTGGGAAAGGTTTCCTGATGAGCTGGCTTAAGCAACCTGCGAAATGCGCATAGGAACTAGCATCTACCCAACAAATAAATTGTGAATTTATTCAAAGTAACGATTACGATTTTTGCACAATATTAAAATTATTAAAGAAAATTTACTTCCTAGATTAATTTTTTTAATTTTTTCTCCAAAATATACTGTTATACATAAATAGTATGTGCAAAATTAAATTTAAATTTTATTTAAACTCTCCAAAAAAATATTGAGTGATTCCATATCAAAATGGCAGTGTTGCCAGAACTTCTCTGAGAAAAAGTGCTAAATGGCTATTGAAAAAGTGCAATTTAGTAAAAATAAGTGCTAAATGATTGTTAAAAAGTGCAATTCTTTAGAAAAAAGGGCTAAATATTAAATAAAGTAATTAGAATAAACCTTTTTGTTCCAAAGGAACAATTCAATTCAGAATAACTTTCCATCTTCATACTTATTAACGTATTCACATTATATTTTGGAACACAGTAAATTTCATACATAAGTATGTCTTATTGAAAAATATATAAAATAATTTTAAATAATTTTGTTAAAATAAGAACATTAAGGGTTTTCATTCAACCGGATAAATCTAGACAACTCGTAAATTTATACGTATTACTTACATGTTGGTATTCTCTTATTAATTTTTCGGACATTTTCGCAAATAAAATAAGTTTCCATCCAACCTTTTTTATTTTTATGCTTTGTTTTTTTTATCCATTTGAATATAAAAAATTTTAAATTAATAAAATTTTCTTTTTTCAAATCTGACTTTTCAAATATAAAAGTTTACGAATTCGTTTACACATTGAAATTGAATAGTTGTGTAAATTATTTTTCAAACAAAGTTTGACAAATTTTTTTACGAGCTTGTATATTTATCATATTTATGAGCTTTACGAGGCATTTATGCCACAAATAATTGTTCACAGTTGTTTGATATTGCAAATGTTTTGTAAAAGAAATCAGCATCGTTCTAAATTTGGTAAAATGTCAACTATGAATAATAACTAGTAAAAAATGTTTTCATTAAAATGGAGGTCAAAAAATATTTTTATAGTAGTTACGTCATTTTGACTAGTCTGACCATACCTTAAGACTATTAGTTTTGGAGTTGTAAAAAAAAAATTTGATCGGTAAACTATACAAAGATATTTTTAGCTATTTTGTGCTTTATTTATCCAGAATTAAAATTTAAGTGCAAAAACTAAAAATAAATGCTAGAAATGCACTTTTTATGCTAAAAAATTCATTTTATTTATAAAAAAGTATAAAAAGATGCTAAACAGCATCTAGCACCTTTTTTTCGCAAAAAGGTGCAGTACCCGAAAAATAAGTGCTAGAATTGCACTTTAAATGCCGTTATGGCAACGCTGCAAAATGGACAAAAATAGGAATTTTCGGCTTTGATATCTCCGATTTCAATGTAATTCACCACAAATCACAAACTTTCCGGTTCAAAAATTTAACTTTTTAAAAATGAAAAAGCAATAAATTTTTTTCCAAAAATGTACATTAATGTATAAAAAAAAAAATCGAGTTTATACTTTTTCTGATTTTTGCATTTAAATTTAAATTTTTGTAAAAAATTGGTTTTTTGATAAACTATAAATATTTTATCTGTAATAAAATCTTTGTTATTAAAGATATCTTAACGAAATTTTCGGTGGAAATAGACCTTATTGTATAAAATGAGAAAGTGAAATTCTTTGTAAAAAGAATCCCACAATTCCCAAAAAAGCGTCGAAAATCCCATAAATGGGTTTTTTTACATTTTCAGTTATAAAATCCACATTTTTCCGAAGTCCCGTAGATTTTGATTGAAAACTTTTAACAACATATTACAGATTCTTAAATTGCATTCAGTTTACCGATTCGTGCTTTGGGATTTGAGAAAATATAGACTAAAGTCAAAACTTTCATATAAAATGGGTCGAATTCGGGAGGGTGTGTACCTTGATCGTTTGAGTTATTGGACTTGTTTTTTATATCAAGGTCTTCTCTGTGAAGATACTTTTCAGAAAAATATAAAATTACTATATGTTGTTAAAGAAAATTTTATTTTAGATAAAAAAGAGTGTAAATACTTTTTCGGCCAAAAAAAAGACAAAAAGTCGAAATTTTTGCAATTCTTAAATTCAAAATCTTTTATTTTTGGACTCGGTAAAGATGTCGACTTAAAAAATATTTGAAATTGGATGAGAAACAAAAATTTGGCTAGTTATTAAAAAATTTGTATCTCATAGGTACCCAATTTTGAGCCCCTTTAGCTCCACCCCTGAGGGGTTGGTTTGGTCCTCTTAAACTTTACATTGTTCACTCCTCTGCTACGCCCATACTAAATTTCATACAAATCCAACCAGCCGATCAGAAGTTACAGATTTATTTCCAAAAAATTCGATTCTGCCACACTGTGCATTGTATGAAGATAACCAAAGTGTATCGAACTCTTAAACGAAGATAAAATAATGAAAGGCCATGTCATTTAGTTGCAAAATTTCAAATTCCTACGATGATTGGAACGGTCATTTAAGTTGATGATTCCTGAACAAATCTTAAAAAAAAATTTTATCAACCAAAGTAATGATACACAGAAAAATCGAATCAATCACCAAATATGTTAGTAAATAATTCATTAAATTAACAGCTATTTTTAAATTTGCACCTCTCACCAAAATTATTGTATCAATTATTAAAAACTTTAAAAAGTGAAAAATAGAAATAATATTTCCAATTAAAAAATTAATTAAATCAATTAAGTGGATGAATTAAAAATTTAAATGAGGAATATAATCTTTCTTAAATTTCATTCTTATTTTAGTTTTATTTAAACATATTTATTAAATTTTGACGCAAAATTAAACAACTGTGTTAATTGAAAAATATATAGTAATAATTTTTTCTGTGAATATACATCAAATGATACCTTAAACAGCTTTAAAATACGATTTCCTTAATAAAGACTTTTAAAGGTAAATTGTGTATTAGCTAGGGTGTGCTTTAAACTTAAATTAAAAAGAAAAATACGACAGTTAAATTTTGTTTATTTGAATTTTTATATTTTTTTATTTTCACATATAATAAAAAAATTGATCCAAAATACACGAAGCTTAAGATTCCATATAATCGAAATTCGAACTAACTTTGCAAAACCCTTTGGAAATCTCATTAATCTGTTTAATCTGAATTTCCCGTTGAAATCATTGAGACAATATTCGAAGACCCAAAAATTGTCTTATAGTTTTAATGACCATGGATATTAAATAGTTATTTTGTTATGTTTAAATCTTTTAAAAAGATTCGAGTTCGAAGTACTGTTACATTGTTATTGTTAAGAAAAATTTTAATATTGTCCTAATCAGTGAAATTCCTGTATCAAATATGATAAAAATATTTTGCTAACAAAATTCATTAGTAAATTCATCGAATGTCTAATATTTTTGACGATGTTGTATTATACAACGATTGCACTTTTGGAATTTTTTTACCACCAAGAATCCAATAATCTATAAATTAAAAATTTCAATTGCTTTTACTAAAACGAACTATATCGCTTAATATGTCTATTTTTATGAATCAAGATAAAAGACTCTTTTGAACAGCTCAACAAGTCAATATTATCTACTTCATAGAATTTGTGGTAAATACTTTATACTAAACAATTTATTTAATATAAATTTTTTACCACCATGAATCCAATAATCTATAAATTAAAAACTTCAATTGCTTTTATTAAAACAATCTATGTCGCTTACGATATCAATTTAGTCATGCTTGCCTTCTATTTTTAATATCTTTTCAATATCTAAACGCATTTGTTACTTAACAGTTCAACTTCGTTTTCGATGATTTTTATAACATTTTAATGCATCATAAAATTGCAACATCTTGCTGGTTGGCAAAAGACATCGTAAAAAATTCTTGTTATCGTAATTTTTATAACAAATAAAAAAATGCAAAAGAATAACTAAATTAAATCGCTTTTTATTAAAACAATGTTGCTTAAAGCAATTTTTGTTAATTTTTTTCTTTGGCAATTTTCAACATCAATGTTTTGATCGGTCATTAAATTGAATTTTTAAAAGAAATTAAGTCATTTTCAAAGGAACACTGAGCAGTTTTATGTTCCTGTAAATGAGAAAAAAAAATAATAAATAAATGGAAAAATACAACAAAATTGAAACAACTTCATTAAATATCGTTGTTGATATTAAAACCATTTGTTTTTACAACAAAAGCTTAAAAACTTGAACAACAAAAATAAAACTGTTGACGACTACCGTTTTCGCGGTTGCAAATCTCAAAGGATTTAGTAAAAATCCGTTAAAATGTGTCATAAAAATCGAAACTAAGTCTTTCTTATGAATATCGCATAAAGCAGGGGTGGTCGCTAATTAAATGGATATAAAATAAGATCAAATGGCGCCTCTATTTTATGGATTCAGAGAGATAGAGAAAAAAATAATTTTAGTGAACTTTTGAAGTTCAAAATTTAAATGAGGTTTTAATTAAGAGATAAATTTGTAAAAGGAATAATTTATTTCTAGACTTTTAAGAGATTTTTTAAATTTATTTGTAATTCTTATCTTATTAACTTAATCTAAATAGTATATCTGTAATAAATATATTTGGCGATACAAATGTATTAAACTTTTCATGTAGTGGACAAATTATAGACAGGAAATGCTATAAAACCCTTTACAAACAAATCACTAGACAAAGCTGAGTAAATATGTTTTATCGAAGTCGCAAAGATATAATCTTAACCCAAGAAAAATATATATTCAAATATTACATTAAAAAACACTAACAGATAACAGCTTATATCCTTTTTTACAACACCAACAAAAGAAAAAGGATCACCTTAAAAATAAAGAAAATCATCTGCTTTTTTTAGGTGCAACTATCAAAAAATAAAAAACAAAGAAATGACACATAATTTTTTAACAAATCCTTTCAACGACATAAAAACAAATCTGCTCCAAATATTTACATGCATTAGAAAATATTTTGAATTTTACTAACGTGTCAAGGAATGCATCTGCTTTGCTGATTAAAGATCGTACAAATACAATTTACGTGTGTAACACACTTTTGTCAAAGTAAACAAATATAAATACTTCAACTGCTCAGACATTTGAAATAGACAACTCAAGGTATAGAAAACAAATATTAGCACGTTCTATTTTATATTTGTATTTCAAAATGGAGTTGTGTAACGAAATGCATTTTTAAAATACCAACACTAGAAAAGTGTTAAATGACACACGCGGAAGGACATGTGCAACTCGGCAAAAAAAAAAAAAAACACCTTGTTTCTATAAAAAGACACAATGTGCATGCAATATGAGCAGTTTTTTTTAATGTTATCAAACACCCATCGAATTGATTTCATAGAGATTTTGTTGTGGAAATAGTATACAAATTGATTTTAATCAATATTGAATTGTATGTTTGCACGAATGAATGAATGGCAAGACTTAACCCCTTTTTGAATATAGAACCCTTTTTCTATAACTCCAGAAAAATCCTTAAAAGGCAGATGCATTTGAAAGGGTATAAATCATTTGAAGACGGAAAGTTAGTAAGGTTAAACAATTCTGAAATTATTTTATTCTTATTAAAATATTATTATAGGATAAGTGCACCTAAGCATTTTTTAATTTAAATAGAAATAATTAAGCATAACGACGATTTAATATGTATACGAAAATAAATATTATATTCATAATATATTCTACTTTCTAATAGTAGTGGTTAAATTAGTATAAGACCAATATATTGGTGCTTTCTTTAACTCATTCTGCAACACTACGTATATGCTAAAATTTTTCAACAAAATTTCTAGTGATAGACCTATTTAAAAAATGTATTTAATTATATTAATTTAAATTGTATTTGACTGATAACAATGTCCAATTGGTAAGTATCAATTTAAATATTGCTTTGTATACATTAAATTTAGAAATTAATAATAATTCATCTCATTTTAGCGGATGTCGACATTAGGAACAATATTTTTCACTATTTTCAATAGTCAGCATTAGATGCCGACAATTAAAAAATTAAAAATTTTCTATAAATTCAATAGTCGGCACCAGTATCTTCTCTGAATTATTTTATATATTTATTCCCAGAAACACCGCATTTGAGTGATATTTTTAGATCTGTATGGGTATTTTAATGATCTCGTAGAAGTGCTAGCATTTGATCATTTCACAGAGTTTGAAAACTCTCATTGTAATAATCTTTAAGTTGTAACATCAGAGTATCGTTTACTTATATTATTCCCATGTATACACTATAGTAAATTTATACATATAATGAAATGCTTCCCATCAGTGAACCTAATACATTTTCATCTCAACTTCGCACTCTAAAAAATGTATTAGTATAAAGTTTGAAGACATTGAATTTGAAGGTTTTTGGATTCTGAAAATAAATAAATGTTGCAAAATCATTAAAAAAAATTAAACTTAACAAATTTGAATTTATTTTTTATATTGAAAAATCCGCTTACCATTCCGATAGTAGATTCACGTTCATGAGGAGATAAATTTGAATGCATAAAAATGTTAAACTGCCGACTACCGGTGCACTTATTACCCTATAAGAAATTCTTTAGTATCCACAATATAATAAGTTTTAAATAAAGCTTTTAAGAAGTACCAAGTTGGAAATTTCTTTAAGATGTCTTATAAGACAATTTCAAAACGCTTCAGAATCACTGCTGACTTTGTCATTTGTGCCTATATAAAATACATCATGACAACTACTGACATATTCATATATTTTGTCAAATTTCTTCAAGACTTAATCAGCATGTTGTCAATAGTGCTGACAAATTAGTGACATATTTCAGTGATGTCGACATGATTATTGAATTTAAAAATTCAGTGTATTGTCAGTGATATTTTTTCCTTCTTTAGTCACTACTGCACCATGTCTATAAGATGTCTTGACGAGTAGAATTAAAACGAGAGAGGAAGATAAAGTCGGTCAAGCCCGACTATATGATACCCTACACCATTGTGTACATTAAAATTCGGGCAGGGACCTTTCATTAGACATGGGGCCAATTTTGGACCGATATTTTTATTAAGTATAAAATAAAACATTCGAATACAAAATATAACGTCGATACTACCATTTATATGAATTTATTAATTTTTGGGTGACTCCCGAAAAAAGGTGTTATATGGGAGCTATGGTAAATTATGGACCAATCTTCGTAAAATTTGGCACTATCATTTACATTTATATAAAACTTATTTGTGTCGAATATTAACTTGATACTAACATTTTAGTGGGATTTATGCCCTTTAAAGTGATTTTCGAAAGAGGGGTTTATATGGGAGCTATGGTAAATTCTGGACCGATCTTCTTGAAATTTGGCACACATAATTAGACTTATAAGGAACTTAATTTCATTTAAATAGTGCTATGTTCAATGGATTTATGATCGTTAAACCCTTTTACGGGGGGACATTTGTATGGGGGCTAGGTGAAATAATGGACCGATCATAACCAGTTTCAATAGGGTTCGTCCTTGGCATAAAAGAAGATCGTGTGCTAAACTTCATCGAAATATCTTTAAAATTGCGACCTGTAGTTTGATTGCAAAGTTTACATGGACAGACAGACGGTCAAACGGACGGACGGACGGACATCGTTAAATAGACTCAGGAAGTGATTCTGAGACGAACGGTATACTTTGAGGTGGTGGTCTGATGGTTTTTTCTATGCATTACAAACATCAGCACAAACGCATAATATCCCAACCACCTATGGTGGTGTACGGTATAAATATCAGTATTCAATAGTGTAAACGTGACGCGTTTCACCTCATATTGATTGATTTTGTTTGCTCAATTTCGTTATTTTATATTTTTTAACAAACCTTTGATAGTATATATTTTTTTTTACTAATTTGTCAGTTTTTGACTAGCTAACTTTTTGACTGGCTAACTATTTAAAAAGTTTTGCAAATGTATTAACTTTTTAAAAGTTAAAAAAATATGAATCTTATTAAAATCAATTTTTTCTTAGAATTGATTCGAATATCTGACCATTAAATTTATGCTTATGCACTTAGATCTGCACTATTTTCTGTTTTATTAAAGAAAGAAATAAAATCATATTTATTTCGCTATAGTTTTTAATATTTTTTCAGTCTAACTGTAGGTTTTCTAGTTATAAAAGTCATTCAGACATACAACTATTTTCATATGATAGTAATCTGAAGAAAAAGTGTTGACACGTCATGTAGTCATTCCATATAAATGTCATCACCTAATGACTTTTACAATATAAGTCACTTATGAAACTGTCTTGAAGACAAAATTTCCAACTGAGTAGTAAAATAGAGAATTATTTTAAACATTTGAGATTTAATATATATCGTCCATTCCACGATAGATTTAAAAAAATTGTAATTTTTTAGGGATGCAAGTTACTTTAAAATGTATCAAAAATGGCGATTTATTGAATTTTTGTAATAAAGTTGAGTACCAAATACAAATAGACAAAAGTTTGTAAAGAGCTGTCAAAGTTAAAGATTTTTGAAAAGGAGTAAAAAAAATAAATTTTCATCAAATTTCAGTATATTTATTTTAAATAAAAACTCCCTTAAGGTAAACTTTTAATATGAAACCGTCAACTTCAGATATTTAAATGTACTTTTCTTCAAGAATTTGTAAATTATATTTTGTCTTAATATTTTTTTATTTTTTTTTTTTTTTTTTGAAAATTGTCCTAAAATACACTAATGTTCAACTTTCATGGAATGCAACTTAAAATGTTACAGGATGTTTGTTCTGAAAATTTTCTGAAAAATAGTATATATTATCCACTTTAATATTATAAAAAAAGATCGTGCAGAATATAGCCCGATTTGAGAAAATATTTTTTTTTTTTTTCAAAAAAACTCCAATTGATTCATACAAAAGAACAGCTTAAGTGAAGACATTTTCTTTGCTTTATCAAACATTAAACAATGGGGCAGAATCTAGTAACTTCTAATCGGCTGGATTTACATGAAATTTCACATAAGCGTAGCAGAGGACAGTAACATTTTGAGTTTATAAGCAGCAGTTATATATGCTTCAGCAGCGGAGGTATGGGGGTGCAAAGTGAGGTACTAGTGTCATAGAAAAGGTTTTTATTTCCTTAAAGCCCTTGATAAATCCTTTAGAAAACATGCTTGCTTGTACTACTTATATTATATATTTTTCGAGTTATATACAATTGAAATTTCATAAATCTGAATTTTACAAGATTTTTCCATATATAGCCAAACATTTTCAACCGATTTTATTATGTTTTATGCAATTGATTCAAAAACAAAATTATCTATCGAACAAAGTCGTTATCTTTATTGAGTCAAAAGTTAAACGAATTTGAATTAGAAAGTTTGCAAAATAACAAACAGACGGACAGATGGACGGACAATAGAATTATCTCAAAAAAATTCTTAAAATTCGAAAAATATTTTTTTTACTTCTCCATTAATATAAAAACCAAATGTTAGTATTAAAATTTTGATATAATTTTTCCCTCAATTAAATGCCATTTTCGATCCATTTAACTCTAATGTATAGACGGACGGACATTACCGTTCTGCTAAAAAATCTTCAAATTCTAACTAATTTTTTTTTTTTTGCCTAACAATCAATTAAAAAACAACATGTGATAATTAAAGTTTTTATATCATCTTTCTCTGAATTAATCGCCATTTTCGACCCCTTTTAACCCAATGTGTGACGTATAAATAGAATGATATTCAACTGATTACAATCTTTTATTGGCTGACAAAAAGTAACAAATTACTGATAGGAAATCATCATCTACATTTCGTTAAACAAGAAAAGAGAGAGTTTTTAATGCTAAAACTCCCACCAAACAAGTCTTAAGTCATAATTCTTAATGAAAAAAAATAAGTTCTTTCCACAAAAAATTTAAAATAATACAACAGGACCATAAAAATATATGTAAAAAAGAAAAAACGACCTTCGTACTTTAAAACCTATTTATGTTTAAAAATTTAAATCTTTTGCGAATTCTCATGCATATTTGTTTATTAAAATGAATTTTTATTTTTTCATTAATACGATTTTATTTATAATTTTCTCTCAATGGGCAACTTTGTTATGCCTAAGCCATCAATCATTTTCTGATTGTTTTTCTTGTTAAGCTTAACTAAGCCTCTTTATAGGTGTTAATTACAGAGTTAATAAACTATTTTTATTAATTTTTTCTTGTTCAATGATGTCTGGCATTGCCTTTGCTCTTCTTTAAAACAAAATTCAAATCATGTTCGTTTAAAAACAATACAAGACAACAAGAAAACCTGCTGTTTTTTTAAGCAGAATTTCACTCTAAATACATTCACTAATTAACTTTAAAACAGATCAATACACACAAACATGAATTAAAAACAATCGAGAGCAAAATCAGCAAAAAAAAAAAAAAAAGTATCAATTTACCTACTTCACACCTTGTTTTCTGATATTAACGCAAAACCTTGTGTTTCATTTCACACCATGAGTAGTAGATGAAATTATATAAAAAAAATTAATATCAACCTTGTTCCTTCCACACGATCTAATCCTATTAGTGGCAATTTTTAAGCAGATTTATGTTGTTGCTTGTATCAATTAAATGCAAAAAGTGCAAAGAGCCTCTTAAAAAATTATTAATCATTTGCTTAACTATGGACGACGTATTGGTGAACGCGACAAGACTCTGCCTTCGCTAAGGATTTACGAAAGAAAAAAACATTAAGTGAGAACATCTACACCTTACTTTTTTGCTGAACTCGAGCTACGTGGCGACAAAATACCATTAACATTTTAAAAGGCGTTAAAAGGATGTTTTCGTATTGACCATTAACTTCTATTGGCAAAAACAAAAAAAAAAAACAAATATGCTGTGTGCTGGAAGTTGTGAAGTACCTCTCACCTTTTGCCAAAAATATACAGAAAATATAACGAAACTCCTCCAGTTGTGTATATTATTTTCCCTAGAATTCACACCTTTTTTATACGACTATTTGGCAAACTTAGTTCCGTTAAAGTCAAAACATAATTTGTTTAAGGGTTTCCCTGTTTGGCTTGAATTTATTATGGCGCCAACGTTTTTTGTTTTTGGGTTTATATTTTGACAGTTATTTGATGTAATTAGAAGCTATAAAATTTTTTGATGTGTTTAACACTAACTTCAATATATGTTCGTAGTTTTATTGAATAAGAGAGAGAATTTCAGCATCATGTGATATTTGATATGTTCCACTAAAGAGTTTAATTTTTTGTATTTGCTATGTGAAAAATATGTATCATTGAATCCACAGTTAAATATTAATAATTAATTTAAAGTAAAATTTTTCTTTTTCCTAAAAAAAAAAAATTTGTATTGTCTTTTCGAAAACAGTGAAAAACTTTTTAACAATTGTATTACTGACGAATTTCAATCAAAACTTATTTAGGTGTCAAATCAATTCTCTGCACAATTCCTCGTTATTCTTATATTCCTCTTGATAACAAGACAGAAGTAGTTAATGTTACTGACTCTCTGGAGCAGAGCAAAATTGAAAAAAAAAAAAAAATAATAAAGTAATTTTTACACAGTTATAACCAGTGCTGCCAGCTTAGCCTTTTAAGGCTCGATTTTTTCTTTTATTTTTAGCTTAAAAAGCTCTTTTCTTAAACAAATTCAAAAATAACAGAAAATCATTTCAAAACACTGGGTAATTTTTCTTATAAATTTTGGGGATAAATTTTCATTGGATAAAAAAAAGTACTAATGTTTTATATAAAAAAAAAAAAATGTTAGCTGGTCTTATTTTTTGTGCATTAAGCCTATTCTGGCCGTATTTGATGTTACCTCCTGGCAACACTGGCTGCAGCTACGGCTAATAATATTCCGCTACCAACACCAATTCGAGGAATAATAATGTTCGCACATTGGTATCAAAGTGTTTTGTGAATCTATAAGTCGAAATCGTCAGTAAAGGTCCAAAGGTACTGATGGCTCATTTTTTAACTAATGGTCTGGCAAATGTTACTATGATTTGCATTCATAAAATTTGGGGAATATTTTCTTATCAATAACTAAAAATATGCATACATGTATGAAAAACTTAGTTAAACTTTTTCTCTCCCTATTCGAAATAAAAAGATTGGAATACATTGGAATTTAATAATGAATAATTCTTAGAGTAATATAAGTAAATTTTTTAAAATCGGAAAAAGAAAATTTCGAGAAAATTCATTCTGAACGAAAAAATTTGTTGAGCAAATAATGAATATGTATAGCAAATTTAAACTTTTCATACCCACCATCAAAAAGATGGAGGGTATATTGATTTTGTCATTCCGTATGTATGTCGAAGGAATCATTTAGGTCCCCACAAAGTATATATTTTCTAAGTCCTGGTTAGACTCTGAGTCGATCTAGCTATGTCCGTCCGTCTGTCTGTCTGTTGAAAGTAGGATAGGGCTCGAACGGGACAACGTAGGGAGACGAAATTTGGCACAAATATTTATCTCATATAAGGTTTGTTTGGGAAAAATCGGTTAAAAACAAAAAAGTTATGGGCTGAAAACTAGAAACACAGGGTGTCCGTTGTAGCTTAATTTTATACTTTTCTGCTGATATCTCTTAAACAAAAGCATCTACGACAACGAAATTTTGTATAAATAGTTTGAGGGTCGATATAAAGTTGAAAACCAAAAATGAGCGTGGTCCGCCACCACGAAATATTGTACAAATAGTTCAAGGACCAATGTAAACTCGGAAACAAAAAATGGGTGTGGTCCGCCCACTTTACCGCCCACCTCTATATTTGAAAAAGTTGATGGTGGGTATATAGATTCGGATTAATTCCAAAAATAAACTGTGAATATTGCAATAAATTTTTATATCTGGTAACAGAAAACAAACTGAATTATCATAAGCTGTAAAATTTACTGTTCTAGTTGTTTACTTTTTTCGATACACTCTCTCAAAGTCCAGTTATTTTTCATAAATAATATTATAGTAGCAAAAAGTGAAAATTTCAAAATTTCATGTGAGATTAGAATTTTTAATTTCAAACCTTTTTTATAACTTTTATGTAAGTCAAATGAAAAATGTATTTTTTTTATGTGTATTTTGTGGCAAAATTGAATTGATTTTAAAATGTTTTCATAGAAAATAATTATATATGCACGACAAGAATTTTATAAAAATCCTTTATATAAATAACGTTATTTTTCAATATTCATGATATTTGTTAAAGAATTGTTTTGTCCTAATATAAAATTAATTTGAAACATTTATTATTGTCATATACCTCTGAATCTAAATATATCTTATTAGACAGTATACTTTCGAAATCCTTATGTCACGAAGGTCTGATCGCTGCATAAATTTGTGACTTAAAAATCGATTTTGAGGCCCGATATAGTAACATCGTCACATTCATTTACTGAAAAATCTAATTTTAGTATGAAATTCATCAGCGAAGCTATTGGACTCATTTTCCAGTAAATTTATGTCGTGCTATGAATTAATTTTGCTACGTCCAATAAATATTTTCAACTTCTCTCTATAACTAGAATCAACTTACATTATGTAATATTTATGATAAACATTTGGGTAATTAAAATATAATATATTTTATCTCTTATGCATATGAACACACGGCGTAGTTAAAGTTTTTAACAAAAAAGTATATTAATCTTAAAATCCTGCTTGTGGATTTTTGGACCGCCCCAAAAGTTATGTTTTGCCAAACTAGAGTCATAATTTTAATCTAAAATCTCTTTTATTATATTTTTGCACACATCCAGTTATCAAAAAACGTTCATTTCGCCTTTATTTTTCTGTAACACATGTTATTTTTCGTCGAAAGATGTCCTTAAGTCCCACTAATCAGCAATTGATTATGGCTTACCGCTCCTCAGATTTTTTGAAAATTTGCAACAGTATTATGATAAACATTTTCTATATACTCCATTTTGCAAAATTTTTATAAATAGTTGCCTTATTTTAATGATTTCTGCACTTCAACCGACATTTCACGACCTGGTGACATGTTTTGGCTAAAAATTATCGTTTTTTAGGGCAAAGCGTCTTAGATATTTAACTTTAATTGGTTAAATAGTTCGAACTGAGGACTTTATGTCAGTCTGTTGAGTAAAAATATAAATTTGCACATATAATTATTTTCTAAATAGGGACAGTACATAAAAATAGAAAAAAATTAGAAACGAAAAAAATTTGTATCACTCTTGGAACATATAAAAACAAATATTGCACATATAATTATTTGACAGGGGTATATAGAGTTTTGAATAGTTATTGGGTACAATTGGTTAAAAATTTTTATATAGTGATATAAAATCTTAGCTTGTGTAATAAAGAAAAACATGTTGCCAATATTTGCCTAAACGAAAACTGTTTAATTTTATAATAAAATAAAACTGCCAGAGGAATCACAGGATGTTCAAAATAAAGATTTTAAACCACTGTAGCCATTAAAACTGTAATAAAAACATTTATTTCTAAATTTCTCATAAGTTTGGGTCTGTTACTTGCCTAAAATATATCTTAAATGAAATAAATCGCAATTTCTTGATTTTCCGCATTCGTTCACTATAAAAATTTCATTCATTTTTAATATTTTAAATAATATTAATTCAGCTAAAAACGCATTAAGTATACTTGAATTTAAAGTTTGATTTATTAATTTATAGCTTTTTGTTCAAAAGCTACAACAAAAAGTCTAAATAAAGCCTATTTTCCCTGAAAAATAAAAGTAGCCATAACATTAAAAAAAAATGTTTTCCAATATATTTTTATTTTAAATTGTAGTAGCCAGCAAAAACTTTGGTTGCCATGTAATGAGTTAAGAAGCTAATTTAATGGCTCTTCACTACTTACACATTGGCTGAATAACTCATTATTTTAACACGGTGATGACATTAGAGGCAACTACTTACCCTATACATTACTTAGATGTCATTACAATAACTAATTACTTCCAAGCTGTTAAATAACACATTTACTTTAGAGCATGACTGAAGTCATGATTAGTAATAACAAGTGCGAATATATTCGGCCTGGCCGAATCTATATACCCACCATCAACTTTTTCAAATTTTACATTATATGGAAGGGGGCGGTAAAGTGGGCGGACCACGCCTATTTTTTGTTTCCGACTTTACATTGGTCCTTGAACTATTTGAACACAATTTCGTTGATTTTCACCTTATATGGGAGGTAGGCGGTAAAGTGGGCGGACCAAGCCCATTTTTGGTTTCCGAGTTTATATCGACCCGATCTATACGTACAAAATTTCATTGTCGCACGTGCTTTTATTGAAGAAATATGAGCAGAAAAGTATAACGGACACCCTGTGTTTCTAGTTTTTAGCCAATAACTTTTTTGTTTATTAACCGATTTTACCAATACCAAACAAACCTTATATAAGATAAATATTTGTGCCAAATTTCGTCTCCCTACGTTGCTCTATCCTGCTTTCAACAGACGGACAGACGGACGGACATAGATAGATCGACTCAGAATCGAAACAGGACCCAGAAAATATATACTTTGTGGGGTCTTAGATGATTCCTTCGACATGTTACACACGGAATGACAAAATCAATATACCCCCCATCTTTTTGATGGTGGGTATAAAAATAGGAAGTAGTACCATTTTAGGTTACAAAAATTGTTTATATTTTTTTTTTTTTTTTTTTTTGTAAAAAGATTTTATAAATTTTAATTTAAAAAATTTAACAATAATCAAAAATGTAATTAAAATAAATGTAATAAAAATAAACTATTTTAGATTAAAAATTAATTCATATGCAAATTTTGCCTTTCACATACTCATCACTTCTTTAAATATATGAATTGGTAACTAAATTAACAAAATCAATAAAAATTTTTATTTTCAAAAATCTGATCATAAATTATTAATTACACTCGGGTTATAAATAAGTAATAAGTTACTAAACAACTTCTATGTAATGCAGACAGTATGTTGTTGTCATTACAAAGTAACTACATCCGTAAATACATGTCATTACCAAGTTTTTGCTGGGTATTTTACGTACAGTGCTGTGAAAAATAATAGCCTTATTTTTATTTGGTAAATATTTTCCAATATGAATGATATTTAAATTTATTTTTTATTTATTTAAGAACTGTACTAAAAGATACACCATCCACAAATGTTTTTGTTTTTTTATGACTTTATTTAAATAAAAAATAAAAAAAAAAACATTTTCCTATGATTCAAAATAATAGACTTATTTAATATTTCTTAAACAAATATATATTTTTTTCATTAAAGACCAAAACAAATTAAATTTTCTACTAATATTGAATATTATAATAATATGCCAAGTTAATTCAATAACCTGAATGACCGCCATTATTGTTTAAAATTCACTGAACTCTTCTGGGCATTGATTCTATAAATTTTTGGCATTTTTCTATAGAAATTGCCTCCCATTTCTTTTTAACATCTTTCCAAAGTTGATTTTTATTCTGAAATGTCTTCCCATCTAGACCTCTCTTCAGTTCCACCCAAAGGTTCACAATAGGATTTAGATCCGGTGACTGTGAAGGCCATTCTAAAACAGATACATTGTTAGCACTCAACCAAGATTTAACAAATTTTGAGGAGTGCTTAGGATCATTGTCCTGTTGTAAAGTCCATTCTGGTGATATATTGTTTTCCACATAGGGTAGCATAATATCCTTCAAAATATCACGGTACATTTCTTGGTTCATTATTTTTGTGATCTAATAAAGAGGGCCAACACCATGTCAACAAAATTCAACCCACATCATTATACTTCCTCCGCCGTGTTTTACAATCTTTTTTGTATAACGATCATCTAGTTCCTTTCCATTTGGTCATCTAACATTTCTGCGACTATCTGACCCGAACAAGTTAATTTTTGTCTCGTCGTTCAATAAAATGTTCTTAAAATTATCAACTTCACTATTTTTAATTTTTGAAACAAATTTTTTTCGATCTGCTTTGTTTTTTGAGCTTAAAAATGGTAACTTCCTGGCGATTCTACTTGGCAAACCTTTCTCTAAAAGTTTTCGTCGGACTGTTGAAGCACAAATTATGTTACCTATTTCTTCAGAAACGGCTTTTGAAGATAGAAATGGCTGCTTCTTCCCTAGAAGAGCTATCTGTGAATCCATGGTAGCGGTTATTTTGCAAGGTCTACCACGTGTTTCTTTTGATGGCTTCCACTTGATCGCGTTTCTTACGAAATGATGAGACCTTCCAAGCAATTCCGCAATAAAATCAAGTGTTTTTCCTTGGTCACGTAATTATTTCACTATTCGCCTTTCTTAAGGAGTGCTATGTACATTACGACCCATCATTTCGTAAAAATAATATTATTTTATAATATTTTTTCAACAATAATATTTCATTTACCTTACATTTAATTATTTTCAGAAAATTTAACCAAATTATAAGGTAAATTAAAACAAAAAATATAATCCTTTAAAATAAGTCTATTATTGTGCACAAATTATATTTTAACTTTTCTTGAAATGTTTACGAAAGCGCATAAAGGAAAGAAAGAAACTTCTTAAAAATACCCATTATTTTTAGTATTGACAATATCCAAAATAACGGTACCAAAAATTCCTAAGAGAATGTTTTTTTATTAGTGTTAAATCGAAGAGAAAATATTTAATATACAATATCCATTAATAAAAAAATATATTTTTTAAATTAAAGCTTCCACGAATTAATCCCCTTTTTCGCTATAGCTAAACCCACAGTGCGTGGGTTGAAACCTTCAAAGAAAGAAGAAATGCTAAGAAAAATATATATAATTTCGAGTAGGTCCGCTCCCTGATAGCCATATATTTATGTCTAACAACAGAACCCTGCAACTAAAGGAAAAAACAGCATGAGTTGCTTGGGACATATTGTTTTTGATGTATTCAGTATTTATGTTTTTTATGACGAAATTAGCCTTTTAAAGCAAAACATTTTTAGATTTTCATATTAAATAAAAACATTGAAAATAATATCAATTAAAAGTTATATGCCTACTAGGCATTGCCTACATATTTTATTTATATTATGAACATTACTAACACCTGTACTCATCATAGTTAGCACATGTTTTCAAAGCAGCATTGGTCATCAGCTAACAGTTGGTAATATTTATAAAACATTCCCAAAGTTACCATCGATACTCCAGAGCAGTAAACGCGTAATTGTACTAAAGTCCTTAAATGGATGGGTAATCAAGCCTTTCAATAAAACATTCAATGAACCTTAAACACCCCACTTTAAGGGTGTCCTTTAAACACTGCAATGCATTGGCATATATATACATATGTACATATAGAATTAAATAACAACAAGTCCTTTTTTAATTGCAATTGAAAAACAATGTAAACAGGTCCGTTTTTTTCTTAATTATTATTGGAAAAAATAAACTAAAAACAAAGAAAAACCTATGTATATCCCATGAACAATTTCCATTCAACATTCTGGTGAATTTAAAACAACAAAAAGGTGATTTTGTAAATGTCAACGACTCTTCTCTGAGAAACTGAGAAATTCCATAAAAATTGAAATGTAATAAGGAAAAAAACTGCTACAGAATGAAGAAATAAAACACATTTTATACATATTCAAAAAAAAAAAAAAACAAAATGAACATGTTGTCATTAACATTATTGTTGTTGTCAGAGTGTGTTTGTCTTTCTTATATAACATTCTGCAATGAAAGCAAAATTATTTATTTGATTGCTCAATTTTCACTAAAAACTTGACAAATAAAAAAACCAACAACATACATACAAACAAATTGTAACCAAAATGATCCTAAAATATACGATGTACAAGAAAACGAAAACATAATTTTATTGTTGCTCCAACACAAACACTTACAAAAATATGAGTGAGAAAGATCTTTACACTCTGTGCAAAAAATACATTAACACAAAAAACTACGAAAAACATTTTTATAACTTAATTGTGATCTTTTGTTGTTTTGTTTTTTATTTAGGTTTGTTTGAGGCATAAAAATTGTAACATTGTTATTGTTCCTTTTTTTTTTGGACAGAGCGTCGGCAGCATATAGCTCCATTATGGATGACAAGCTTTAAAATAAAAACAAATATAAAAAAAACTAAAAATGAAGATGATTTTTTTTTATTGTTTTTTTTTTTTTTTTTTTTTTTTGTTATTAATGTTTAGTTGATTGAATTTCATTGCTGTTATTGTGCCAATAATAAAAATGTTGCTTATTGTTGGCTCATTGTTGCAACTACATAAATGTAGACTACCATTATCAACGTATGTGGTGCTGTGTTTATTGATTTTTAATGAACCAACTATTTGCGGAATTATCCTTTTGATGATGACGCTGAGAATTTTAAGCTTACACAGAGAAAACGGATTTGTTATTGCAACTGAATTTTTTGTCAATCGAATTTAGGAGGTTCCAGGAATTATCTCATAATTCGATTCTAATAACTGAATTTCTATTAAATTATATGATGCATACAACCGATTTAAAACCAATTCGGTTGGAAGCATTGAATTTATTGTGAATTATTAAAATTTAAATATTTTGACATTTTTAAATAATTTTATTTTATCAAATAAAAAAAGAAAACAAAAGTTTATACAAAATAAAAATAGTAAAAACTAAGAATTATTTACTCTTTGGTTGTTTAACTCGTGATTTTCTTGATTCCATCGTATTATCACCCTTAGTGCATAGCATTACATTACTTGACTTCCACAAATAAATTTTTTACCCTGAAAATAATTGTAAAACAAAATCCTTTGTTGGTAAAAATAAAGCCGAAATCTTATTGGAATACAATATTACCTTTTGCCTTATAGTCGAAGCCTAGCCTCTTATGAATTTAATTTCTTGTCATGATGTCCCAGCTCGGTGTGAAAAATCATACTTATATCACAATAAATTACATAAATCCATGTTCTATTTCAGTCCAGCTGCAAAAAATAGGTCATATTTGGAAACTTTAATTGTACATGCGTTATTTATAAATTATGTAGATACTTTTACCTGTTTATATATCCGATTATGAATTATTTAGTGAATTTTCATTTTTTCGTATAAAATTTTTTAAAATAATTTAATTTGTTTTCTTTACAAAATTATTTTCAAATGTCAGAAAATATTCTGTCGTATTTTATTTATTGTCGGTTGTGTATATCGCAAAAACTTTTATTACAATCGAATTATTTATTGTTTAAGCACAATTATTGGATACTATGTCTGAACGCAAAATTTAGTTCGGAAAATCGTTTGTAGTAATCAATTATCAATTGAAACGATAAATAATTGTTACAAAGACATACAAATTGTATTTTACAATTTGGTTCCTTCTACCGAAACAATAAAATAAAAATGTTATATATACAATTCGGTTGAATTGAATGATTTTAAAATTATATGTACCATTACTTAATTACCACTATGATTTTTCTTCTTTATACACGAAAAAAAGTTTGAATTTATCAACTTTTAATAATAAACATCTTATTTTAGTTTAACTAATTAAAAATTTATAATGGTAACCGATTTCTAACCGATCTTTATTCTGTGTGTATGCACTCAGTCTTATTTACTTGGAGCAGAGAAAAAAGAATTAATTTTTATTTTGTTGAAAACTCAATATTGATTTTATGTTTAGGAATTTGTTGCAATTTTCAAAAGTTGTTTAAAAGTGATGTTTAAAATAAGTAAAAGTAATTTCTATTATAAATATAAAACTTCTACTTAAAACGTGTTCAAGAGTAAACAAGTATTTAATGTTTGTGTTAAGTGTGCGGTTATTATGATAGATGCATTAACAGCAAGGTTATATAAAATTTTAATCTGATATCTTCTTTCAAAGATCAATTTTTCAGTACGATTATTGTGTTATATTAAATCTAATGTCAATGAACCCCCAAAGTCACTTATCAGGTGATTCTATTGAATTAATATGTACACAGAAAAAATTATTACCATCTTTTTTACAATTAATACAGTTGTTTAGTTTTGCATCAAAATTTAATAAATATGTTCAAGAAAAAATAAAATAAAAAATAAATTTTGGTATGATTTTTTTCCTATGCACATTTTTAATTCATTCAATCATCTACTTGATTGATTGAATTAATTTATTAATTGGGAATTTTTTTCTGTTTTGTATTTTTTATAGTTTTTAGTAATTGATATAATCATTTTGGTGAGAGGTGCAAATTTAAATTAAAAGTTTATAATTGAATGAATTATTTTATATATATTTGTTAATTGGTGACTTTTTTCTGTGTAGGTATATTTTTAAAGTAGAATGAAAAGTTTTGCTAGAGTTTTTCGAATTAAGTAGCATTCTAAAAAAGTTTTAGCTAATAGTATAATAAATATATAAGCATTCAAATAAATGATTTTTTTAATTATTTATAGAGCGACTCGAACGCGTGTGGAATCAGTCCGAGTTAATCATTTCGCACAGGGGCACGAAAATTTAGTGGTTTTAAGTTGAACAAATACAATTTTTTTTTTTACAAATTAAATAAAAATTATGCACAATATAAAACTATATTGAGTTATTCAAATAAATAGGGTTATTTGACGAGATTCGTTGCAATATTGACTATTGCACTCCTAAACCTTTTCTTGAGAGAGGCTTCTCAGTGTCAATCTCGACTGCTCCGGTATTAAGAGCCGGCTCAGTAGAGGTTTACACTATGGGTCCAAATCTTTTGATGGGGTTGGGGGATGTCTTCATTCCTGCATATAGGTAAAACATTTCTTTAAACTGCCGGATCACTGCAGCGTTCTTCAAGCAGAGATCTCGGCCATATAAAGAGCGGTAAACTAGTTGATGTACTATAGGGTATTCGGTGTAGATATCCAAATCTGTACGGACAGTCAAGCTGCGATTAAATCGCTCTCGGGTGTCTTTTCAACATCCAGGCTGGTACATGAATGCCGGATATCTCTAAACGAGATGGCGAGACATTCAAACCTACAGCTAGTCTGGGTTAGGGGTCATTCAAATATCCCGGGAAATCTCACTGCGGACGAACTGGCCGGAACTGGTTCTCTTCTTCGATATGAAGATGTGGATCAGTTGGTCGGAGTACCGCTCTCCTCCTGCAGATCTACAATACTGCGGAACTTGTCGAGGATTGCACAGGGTAGATGGAGGAATCTATCCACATGTTCAACCTCGAGGCAAATATAGCCCCATTATGATGGTCTTCGATCAAACTTCATTTTGGGACTATCAAGGCATCGGTTATTTATTCTGATATCCGTTGTCACAGGCCACTGGATTGCTGGTTCGCATGCTAGGAGATTAGGGCTCTCTTTTAACGACTTCTGTAGGAGTTGCTATGATGAGGAAGAGAAGAGATATTGGAGCATTTTCTATGCCACTGTCCAATTCACACTGAAATTAGGACTGCTAAATTTGGTAGTCCGCTTGTGCATATATTGTCAGATCTCTCTGATATTGACATAAGAGCGATCAATTCCTTCATATATGCATCAGGCTGGTTC
This sequence comes from Protophormia terraenovae, assembly GCA_951394005.1. Classification (NCBI taxonomy): domain Eukaryota; kingdom Metazoa; phylum Arthropoda; class Insecta; order Diptera; family Calliphoridae; genus Protophormia; species Protophormia terraenovae. The sequence goes on along the minus strand of OX596076.1, from coordinate 104,341,959 downwards.
GACTCGAACGTAGTTTGGGAAATGTGAGACAATATCATTGTGTACAGTATAATTCGGGGTGGGGTCTTTTATTAGACTGAGTCAAATGTGGACCGATACTCATAAGTGTAAAATAAGACATACAAATACAGAATATTACGTTGATGCTGACATTTATGTATATAAATTGATTCACTTTTGGGTGATTCCCGAAAGGGGGCTTTATATGGAAGCTATGATAAATTATGGACCGATCTTTTTAAAAATCGGCACAGAGATTTAAACTTATATGAAACTTAATGTGCCAAATTTCATTAAAATATTGCTATATTTAAGGGAATTATGATCGTTAAACCCTTTTCTGGGAGGACATTTGTATGGGGGCTAGGTGAAATAATGGACCGATCATAACCAATTTCAATATGCTTCGTCCCTGCACCAAAAGAAACCTGTATACCAAATGTCATAAATTTTGGATCAAAATTGCGACCTGTAGTTTGATTACAAGGTTTACATGGACGGACAGACGGACGGGCGGTCGGACGGACATCGTTAAATCGACTCAGAAAGTGATTCTAAGCCGATTTGTATAAATTAAGGTGGGTCTTAGACCAATATTTTTGGGTGCTACAAACATCAGCACAAACGCATAATACCCTCACCACCTATGGTGGTGTAGGGTATAATAAATCTGGAATTTCCGAACGGCTGGTCCGATTTCAATGAAATTTCACATAGAGATAGCAGAGGGACGGCTCCTCAGGGTCCCAAATTTGGACATTTTTAAAAACAATCCTGATTCGTTATATTTGAATCGATTTCATATATACATATATAAAAATTCTTATAATACGGAAATTTGTATAATATTATAATTTTTGCAAAAAATACCGAAGAAGGATTGAATTGAGATTTTGTGCATATCATTCATTTTTAATTTTGGAATAAAACTTTTGTTAGTAGATTTTAATTCTGGGAGTCACAGAATGATACTGTGAAAAGTAAAAAAAAAGACCTCTTTAGCTGCCTATAGGGTACAAATACTTAAACACAATTCATTTTTATATATAGAGATTTATAAAGATATTTCATAACCATTTATTTAAGAAAAAACTTAATATGGTTCTTTTTTGTGTCGTGAAATAACTCCCAGCAAAAAAATGAAATAAGGGGTGCGCACAAAAAAATCCGTGCATGCTCTTGGGTTTATAACTTTTGATGTGGTGAAAACTAAATAATTCTGTTAACTGGTTTACATTTTTCATTATGCTCACTAACCAGCGAAACTAGTTTTACTTAAAATGGAAATTGAACAAAAAACATTTCATGAGATCGGTCATATAAAACAATTGCTAGGAAGGCAGTTGTGTCAAAAAATACAGTTTATTGAGTCATGATATTATACAAAGAAGTCATGGTCACTAAACGGAAACCTGGTAGTGGAAGAAAAATAGTACCTTCAGACTGTAGGACTCAGACAAAATAGAAAGAATTTTCAGAGAAAATTTCCTCATCTTTAGAAGAAAAGTGTCACAAAAAGTTAATCGCTTTGAATCAGATATTTTCTTAAAAACCAACAGAAAATAGTTTTTAGAACTTGAACATAGCAGTCATTAATAAAAATATAATTTTAAAAATATTTGCTCATTGGTTTAGCAAAGGACTGCGCACGGATTTTTTTCCAATTTTTTTCCATACAAGTTGAGTTTTATTTTATTATGAAATAATTGGTTGGAATAATTTCTTTTTATATCATGGAAAGTTACTTCATAATGAAATAACTCCCAAATGTAATAATTCCAAATGAAATTTTGTTGGAAGTTATTTTATTTGGCACTTTTCTCATTCACATAAGTAAATATAATTTTTATTGAGAGTTATTTCATTTTGCTTGAAATTAAAGTTTTTCTGCATTAATTTTTTATTAATAAAGTGGAATATTAATAAAAAATTTCTGTAAATTACGAAGAAGAAAAGGGACAATTTTAGGGAATACTCATACTATTTCTCAATGAATAGTTGCAAATGCTCGACCATTTTTTAAATAGGTAATAAATAATAAAATTGCAATAATATTTTTTTACCCAATAACGATTTAGCTGATTTTTGCATTCGAAATAATAATACGAAATGCAACTTTAATTATCTGCCACATCTCTATGCAAATAATTGTTAATAAAAAAACTAAAAATCTCCCTCAGGTTTTGAACTTATAAATATGTATTTAACTTAGTATAAAAAAAATATCCTTTCATTAAGGATAAGAATCTAAAATGACACCCTAAAAAAAAAAAATGATTGAAAGACGATTAATTTTAATAATAATAAAAGGGAAAACTAAATGAAACTGGAAGACTGGTCTTTAATACTAAAGCTATATTGAAGTGTAGTTCCGGAACAAGAAGAGCACGTGTTGTAAGCGCTTATTCTTTACGGTAATAATTAACAATACAAGAAAAACAAAAAACGGCGGCCTTAACAACAAATTGAAATAAGAGGTGGACAAGTTACGAGTACAAGAAACTTGTTACATTAAAACTACAAAAAAAGAACTATACACATACTAAGCATCGAAGTCCTGTCGTTTATCTATACCTTTACCAATGTTTATAAGTGTATGTGTGTTTGCGAGTAGTTGTCCTATGACTTGTCAAAAACAAAAGTAGTTAATAAAAATTAACATGAATAACTCCAAAACTACAACAACTTGTTTTTATTTTATGATCCTGTTGCTTTAATTAGGGAGCCTTTACTGCAAGTATATAAGCAAGTCCTAGTTGTTTATTTCCTTTTTATTTTTTTTTTTTGTTTCTTATTTTGTATGTAGGATTTTATTTTAATATTTTAATTAAATGCAGACACCCCAAAAGAAAAATAAATATGTTTTTTTTTTCTCACTCACTCTCTATCTTTGTTGTATGGCAGTAGATCCCCCTTATCCGTAATATTTTTAAAGTCATCAGCGTGTGTTTGAGCGGCCAACAGCGGAACACAGTAGACAATAATAACAACAACAACAACAATAAAATTGACGGCGCGTGGCAGGTGTATTTACGAGAGATACAAATGTAAACTTTGTCTTACTATGAGCAGCATTTGAACAGTAAACTAAAGCCAGTAAAAAAACAAAAAAATATTTAAAAAATATATTTTTGTTTAAATATAAAAAATACTCTTGTAGATATAGAATTAACAAAAATATATCATTTGCTAGGGGATGCATTTTAATAGTCTTTAACTCTCATACATGTAGAGAACAAATACATCAACTTATTTTCATTTGAGTTTAAACTTGTAGTTTTCCATAGGGGCATCATGCATTTTGCGATTGTATTTCATAGTTTATTTGAGAAAAATTTGTTTTTATGTCCAACCTGGAATAAAATAATTAAAATTATTTAGAGATATAATATGTTCCGTATAATATTAGAATTGAATTTTGAATTATTTTTGAAAGAAAGTAAGCGACTTCTCGAATAACAATCAATCGATGTGTTGATTTCAAGGGCTACACGAATAAAAGTTATCGAAGATTTATATTCCCATTCTTCCTCTTTTCCTAACTCCCTTTTTAATAATTAAAATTATGCAATCTATTGCAGTTAACCAGGGTAGATTGGAGGTACGGAAATTGCACTTCTTGTCACTATTAGGCGGAAGCTAAACAAAATTTGTGAACTATAATTGAACATAAGAAGAATAAAGTTAGTATTTCATCATCATTATTGGTTTCCTAACCATTTGGATTTCGTTGAAACCTAAACATTTTATATATTTTAAGGCCTCACAGTATGTATTAAAATCTTTAAGCTAAAAATTAAACACTGTTTAATCTCAAAAGAGATCATATGTTAATATGATAATAATCCTTCTAATGACAGGGTAAAATATCGGCATTTGCTTGGATTTCGGCAAGAACTCTTGCTATTGTGTAAGAGTGAGTCTGTAGTTTGAAAATGTATTTTTCACTGAGTTTCCTAAACTCGTATTTTACAAATGGCATCTCTAAGACCCTATGGATATTTTAATTTTTTATGTATTATAATGCAACCGTAATGGTCCTAGGAATTTTAGATTGGGCCCTCTGCATAAAATCGATACAAGTATTACTGAAGGCAACTGGGTTATAATTATGTAATTAATACCTCTTCTTAGGGAAATCTAATAGGTCATTAGAAAGAAGGTATAATAAAAACCTTTCCTGACTTTGTTTTAATTTTAATCAACAGTTTTCCACAATTTTGAAAAGACTCCTAGTTTCAAGATCGCATTGAACGTAATTGACCACATTCGGTAGGTTTTTAATCATGAATGGTGTTATTGAATCATATCCAGGTAATTTTTTGTCTTATATTAATGCCCTCTGGGCTAGTAATTAACTCTCCCAATGAGTTAATGAAAATTAGTTCAGCCATGGATTATTTAAGTAGTTCAACTTTTAAAAGGACTAATAAGCATATTTCTAATTTTGACACTGAAAAACTTATTCTTGAAAAAAGAAAACTTAGAAGAGAATGGCAATAAGCCAGGCCACTAGCTGCAAAGCTGGTGCTGTCTATAGCAAATAAAGAACAAAGCCCTTCTAATAGAAGACGATCACGAGAGTAGAAATTAAATTGAAAGCTAAAAGTATGTTGGATGTCTAAACTCTAGTGGACATGAAATCCATTCCATTTTTTCTATCAACTAGTATCTTATAAAGTTTTCTACCTTTAGGATTAATAAATCTAGAACCTCAGTAATTATGTTTGACATTATAGACGACTCATGTCAGGAAACGATCTGCAAGTGTGTTAAAGAATTCATAAAATGACGCCCGACTTTTACTGTGTTCAATTTTATGGATGTCAGTTTGCAGTACCAGGCATTTGGTGCTGAGGTTATAGATGTGATTGCAACATTCTCAGCAGATATCCTATTCGAAGGACCATAAACAAGTTGCATTAGGAATATATACCAGTGTTTGTTGTACCGAAACCTACTTATCAGCATTCTATGTGTCTTATACATTCGTATTTCGTTGAAACGTAAACAAAGGCCGAAGGCATATCTATAAAAGGAATAGTGCACTGATTAAACTTACAGAAGAAAGCTTCAATCACCTAGTGTGGAGATTCTTATATGATAAATCACATAATCAAGTACGAAACTTCTCTTCTGGATGTATTTTTTCATTCGCCTGTAGACAAAAAATCTACCCAATTTTAGTTGCACAGCTCTGTTTTGTTTAAAATATTGGAGGGGTAAGTTAAAAAACATTTTTCTTTTGAATATTTACACTAAGGGTAGATATGGTTATTATACAAACGTTTATGTAGGTAAGTGTATGGAAAACTACTTAAATCAAGCTAATGGAAAAAATGGGGAAAAAAATATTTAAATTTAACTTGTTTAAACTAAATAGCAAGTTACAACTGAAAACAAAAAACTACCTTCAAAACTAAACGTTTCCCTTAAGCTCTTAATGTTGCCATGGTTTTTGATTCTTTAAACATTTACCACAATTTTACCAACACATACATACAAAATCCACTGATAACTATCATTTTAGTGTTGATTTAGTTTTTTTCTTTCTTATTTTTTATTTAAGCTTGTGCCTAAAATTATGTTCAAATCCACGAGTTTGTTGCCAAACATTTGTTCAAAAAATCAAGCTAACAAATGCCTACATTTGCTGCTCTGCTTTGACTGCTCCAGATTAGACATTAAAGTTTTAGTTTATTATTTTATTTTTTTCTTCAATTTTTTGTTTTTTTGATTTGTTATTTGATTTTTTTTTTTGTGAAGGAAGAAAAAGAAGTAGTAGAAGCCTTTTTAAAACTATCATACATCTTGTATTTCTTTTATTTTTTGTCTGTCAGATTGTTTGTTGTTTTTAATTCGGTGGCACAGGCCATTAGTTGTGGTCAATCTTTAAATACGATATATATAGAAGAAGAAAAATAAGTAATAAAATAAGAAACATCTGCCTATTTACCTTTTTCTTATAATGATTTTTATTTGTATTTCTTTTCACTTTTATTTCATTATTATTATTTTTTGTTTTCAAAATAATATTTTGTTATATGAGATCTATCGATTGATTTTATTTTGTATTTAAAGAAAAATTTACATCTGTAAGTTGGAATGGTACGTGTGAGTGGTTATTTTACAAGAAAGTTTTAATGTAAAGTATAATATACTTAAATTTTGGTTTGAAAAGTTTAAATTTAAGAGGAAAAAACATAGTATGGTAAAATTTTAAGACTGAATTTCAAACTGAATAGAAAAGGGATGAAGTATTCAAAAGTCTTAGACCAAAATATGTGTCTACATCTTTTATAACATTTGTAACCACAATGCGATATTTTTCTCTTAAGGAATTAATTTTAACTTGAAAATAAGGATGGTCAAAATCCCCTAATGTTATTCTATTTCTTTAAAAAAATTAAGAAATTAAAATTAACTAATATTTGTTAATTTCTGGAATTTAAGTATTTATATTATACATACAAGTTAAACATTAATTGGGAGAATTATAGCTTCTTGATATATGTATACTTAAGTAAAATGTTAGTAAATTAGCTCCAAAATTCTTGTGGTAGTAATATTTTTAGATATATTGACTTTATAAATGTTCATATATTTTAATTGATTACTTACCGCTTAGAACTCTTGACCTTTAAGATATGTACATAAATTTAATCTGAGGATCTTAGTTAAGAGACTTTTTTGGCTAAATATATTCAATATTATCTCCTAGATCGCTTTTGAGTTATGTGATCCTTGTGGTTTCAAATTCTGTGAGATATTTACTCTTTATGTAGCTTCCTCTAAAATAGGGGTTGTCACAAGCAACAGCTTCACGACCCCTTTGAGATATTAAAAATCAAGAACAATCCCCTCTGTTTTGGTATAAGTAAATGTCAAGTTTTTGATCTTAAATAAATCAATTGAAATAGATTTAGATATGGGAATCTTGTATAAACTAAAAGAATATTTTCTAATATTTATTTTTTAAAAATAATTTCATTCAAATGTTGGACGCGATTACCTTGTAGGTAATCAAATTTGAAATGTCCAATTTTCAATGTGAAATGTTTACTAAATTTCAAGATTTTTTATAAGAACATAAACAGAAATAAATTTGTACTGTTGATTTTTAAATGCAAAATAATCTTTAACCCGTTTATGCCCAAATTATTTTGATGAGTGTTTGGACTTCTTTGTAATCATGTAGATATAAATATAGGTCCATACAATAACTCATGTCAAATCAAGGTCCTAGGTAATTTGGTTTGTGCTTTATAGGGACTGAGGTAGTTTCGCCGTTCATTTTAGAAATTTATAAAAATAACACTGGTCTACAAAAAAAATTTTTCGTGCTCCTTCAAAAAAAAATATATGGACTAGATTTAATTCCGCATGCCAAACATGAATCTGCTTTCAGTTTTTTCCCATCAGGTCCAGATTTTTTATAGGCATGTCTAATATTGTGTCCTAAATAAGCCGATTACTCGAGTATATTTCACTATAACTCGAGAACGCTATGCACAATTTATATAAATAATACACCAAAATATGAGGAATAAAATTGGCTTTAATCCGCTCAATAGTTTTGGAGATATTTCGAAATAAGTGTCCGAAAAAAAAAAAAATCATGCTAAATTCAGGATTTTTATTTATTAAAACATCAAAAATGTTCTTTATCTCAAAGCTGGTAAAACTAAGAGTAAATAAAGTCACGTATCATAAAAATGTATGCACAAATAATGATTGCATTCACAGTTAAGTTAGGATACCCATGCATACCTACAGTTAAGTGGCAATACACTAGTGGGCAAAAAAAATAAATAAAAAATAGGTGGATTAGCTTTTACTTTTTTTCTATCACGTATCGATTTGTTTATGGGCATCACTACTATGACCCCGCCTTTAGGTAGTCACACTTGTATAACTCGAGAACGGTTTGTCCTATTAAGATAAATTAAACTCCAATATATAGCGACTTAAATTGTCTTTGACCTGAATTTTCATAATTTTTTGTTCAGTTAATATTTCCGTAGTTATTCAGTAATTTGTAGGGAAAAAATTATTATTTTTTTTTTTTTAAATGGTGAAATTTTTATCTATAACTCTGAAATTCTTGAGCGAATAAAAAATATTGTTATCACACCTGAATACAATTTTCGTATGCATCTTTTGGTGTATCATTTATCAAAATCGTGTAAACGATTCTTGTTCTATAGTCTAAATTTGGCAAACCATTCTCGAATTTTATAGTGTGACAGCTGAATAAGGCAATGATATTAGTCATTCCCATAAAAAAAATCAGTAAATGATAGAAAAAAAGTGAAAGCAGATTCTTGTTTAACTCGTCAAAATCCACCTAATCCACCTATTCTTGTTACAAGAAAAAATAAAAATTTTGTTTTTGCCCACAACTGTATTGCTACTCAATTGTATGTAACATAGGTGTATTTACTTAACTGTGAATAAAATATTTGTGAATCAATTTTGAAGGTACATAACTTATTTTATTCGCAGCATTACCAGCTTTAAGATAAAGATGATAAAGTGAAACATTTTTGATGTTTTCAATTTTAGTGACAAAAAAATCTAAAATTTTGCATGAAAAGTTTTTTTTTTTTGACACTTATTTCAAAATAACATCGAAACTGAGCACATAAAAAAAATAAAGTTTGGAGATTTATTTTTAGTCCGCATCTTCTGGTATATCACTTATGTCAATCGTACACACTGTTCTTAAGGTATAAGGAAATATACTAGAGTAATGGCTTTACTATGGGCGAAATATTAAACATGCCCATAAAAAAAATCCAGACAAGAAAAATTCTTAACATACATAATATTCAATAACTTGGAAACGGTTGATCTTAGAGTTTTCATTATTTTTTTAATCATTTGATAATTTAGCACAGATCACAGAAATATATAATTTTTATGATTCTAAGCACTAATTATAAAATTGTGGACCAATTTTGAAAACCCTTTCTTTGGAGATTTGATAGTTGCTTCAGTAACTTTTTTGGAACAGTGTGAACATCTTCTGTTAAAATCTTCGGTATTTTGGGGCACCTTTTTTGTGCTCTTGAATTCACTTTTCACATGAGCTCAATATCTCTCCACTGGTCTAAACTATGGACAATTTTGAAAATTTACCTCTCTTGGTACTAAAACTATGTTATTGATTTGGTACCACTCCAGAGCTTTCTTACTGTAGTGACATGATACCAAATGGGTCCAAAAATATGTGGACACGTTGTGCTTTCTTAAGAAAAGAAGAAGTCTTTTTTGCAAATATTCCTTTATGCATATTTTGGTATTTATAGATCCGAATGTATCAAATGACTTTCCTGTTTTGCCGCAACTGCAAAAAGCTTGTCATACCATGAATTTGGTAAGAAATTTTTGCTGTTTTTGAGTCTCAAACTTATCTCCAACATTGCTTCGAGCATTAGCAATAAAAATTTTTGAGACACAAGCTGCGAAGATTCTGCCAGCACCTACGTTTCTTCGTCAATTATACAGCTTGAGTATTTTTGCATGAAATTTGGTTTTAAATTCCGAGTCCTATTTTTAGCTTGTAATTTTTTTTGCAGAATTCCAGTTTGGAATTTTTTGAACTTTATATGTTATCAACTTTCCCATTAGCTTTAAATTTTCGTACCAAATAGTCGAAGCACTGAGAAAACTGAGCTGATTTTCTACCAGATGTGTTTGGAGTTCCTTTCAATATGCCTTCAATTTTCTGGCCTTCCCAATATCATGTGGTCCTTTTTTCTTACCGAACTAGGTTTCACATCAATAGTCAAATTCTCCTGATACTGTTTAATAATGTTAGAAACGGTTTTAAGGACGACATTTAATTCTGTGGCCAATTATTTGTAAGACCTATTTGGATTTTTTGAAATTTTTTAATAACTTGTAGGACGTAAATCTTTTTCGTCACTTAATTTGATGAAAATAAGGACAAATTAACATGGTTGTTATTAAAAATAATAACTGAAGTATTTTTCCATGATAACTAGATCAAAAAAAAAAAAATTTGAATATTGATTCTGAAAAAAGTTATGAGGCAAAATGTGTGTTAAGATTTTTTCGATCTCACTCCTTATATTGTTACACTCCATTTTTTCAAGTGCACATATTCAAATTATTATCAATCATCCTCTTACAATAAAAACTATATAAATTTTGTACCCAAGTAAATAAGCAAAGTAAGAGCTCGATTTGCACAATCAGTACTTTTTTACACTAAAGGGTTTATAACGTTTTTCAAAAACTAAGGATATCGTGCAACTTTCAATTGGTATTTGTAATAGTGCATCGTATTTTTCTTGTTCACAAATATAGTTATTATTCATATGTCCAAATACATTGCATTATATCCCAATAAAAATTAAAATTGCAACGAATCCGTATTTTTTATTTGATTTAATTTAAATGAATTTTTTTAATTTAAGTTTTTACTTTAAAAAATATTATAAAATGCTCTAATATTCACTGGTTGCTTATGCAACTTTTTCGAAAATTGCAACAACCCTGGTTTGAAATCAGTTCAATAAATCGAGCTCGTACTTTATAAAAAAAATCTTATAATAATAATCATGTTAAAATTGCCTACGCTTAATAAAAGTTATTTATCGATTGGTTTTGAATGTCTTTAAACACTTTAAAATTATGTTTATAGGCCAAGTATAATGTGATCAGACGTCCCACTTTTGGCGGGATTATCCCGCTTTTTAAACTTCGATCCCGCCTAAAATATTTTTTCCGCTTTTTATAAAGTAATCCCGCTTATTTAGCTCTAAGAGTTACTTATTCTATTTCCTTATTTATTTTTTCTATAACATTTGCAGCAATATTTAAGTGTAACTAAAAATATTTTTTTTCCACTGGAAATTTTATAAAATTTTTCAAATCAATCCGAATTTGAAATCAAACTTTAAATTCAACTAGGATTTTTTGGAAAAAATTACGAGAAACACGTTAAAATTATAATTTTTAATGTTTCATTTTGTGGGGATATATTTAATTAATTTGTTGTTCCAAAATTTGTATGGGTCTTTCTCAATTTGTAACATCTCAAATGGGTCATAAACCAAAAGCTTGCAAAAATAGCTGATTTGGATTTGTAAATAAAATATAGAAAAAAATCCCTTTTTTCTTAATAAATTTTTCAAAATCCCTCTTTATCCATAAAATTTTGTTCAGAGTTCCGCTTTTCAATTGTTTGGGTCCCGTTTTTTGACAAAAATCCTCTGGTCAAGTTAGCAAAGTAACGTCTTTTTTTAAATTTGTTCCTGTAATTCTAGTAGAAATTTATTAATTCGTTTAAAGATAATGCCATCAATATTGCTTGATATTCGAACTAAATTGACTTGAAAAAGAAACAATAACAACAGACTATCTCTTGCAATCGAACTTCGATATCTTAAAAGTGATTCACGCCATTAAGTTGTTGGAAAATATTTTGTTTTCCAAGATTTTATAAACGCCCTCTTAAAAGGCGAATTTCTTTCAAAGCCACTGTATAGTTTCTTTTCTCTACAAAACTGCTTAACCATAAAAAGCTTCTTCTTCATCATCTCGCATAACATTTATTAATTTCGCCTTAACATAAATATTTACAGAAATGTTTTAATAAACATAAAAATTTGATTTGTGTAAACTCATTAGAGAAAGAAAAAAACTTTAAAGAGGTTTTTTATAGATCAAACCATCTTTTAGTTACAAAATTTTGATTTTCCCCTGACATGCTTCTACTACCAGCTTTAGAGAGTAGCGTGAAAACGAAATGAAATCTTCAAAAGTCATTGAAAAAATCACTAGGTGGTGCTTTTATTACATGGCCTCTGTTTAAACATAAACTTAACAATTTTATTACTGGGTTCTTATTAACATTCAAATAGCAACCACATCTTTATCATGTAGCTTTTTTTTCTTCCTTCAATCAATTGCCAATGTCTTCATTCAAGAAAATACTGGTGTGTACATATGTGTACATTTAAACATGTTTGAAGTTGAGTGTTTAAAGAACTTATTTTCACATGTCTTGGCTTAACTAAACCACAGCTGAGCTGAGAAGGTGGTTAGTGAGATTGTGATTGAAGAAAGAAAAAAAATCGTAACATGATTTTGTTTTTTGCAAAAATATTTCTTTAACAAGTTATAATTTCATTAAAATTGTTTACATTTTTTAAAGTCTGCCACATGATCAGTTTGCTTTGTCTGGTATTGACAGCAGAGACAAAACTTAACTAAACACAAGACCAGGGGTATTTAAAAGAAAAATGCAGCTAAAAATATTTACCAGTGTGTTAATTAATTTAAGATCAGCAATATTTAGAGCAGAGACTGAAATTAAATTATAAAAATAATTGCTATAAAATACATTGTTTTTTTTACCCATTTACAGGCTGGAAGAAGAATTTTTCTCGTTTTATTTAGGAACAATTCAATCAAGTTAAAGGTACAGAAAAACAAAAATTAAATATTCAAACCTTAAAGTCTTAAAAGGTGTTCAAACAATTTCAATTATTTCTCTAATTAAACGATCAAATCTTAGTTGGTGAAACGAGGGATATAGGAAAAGGATTTCAAAAGTAATATAGGAAATAAAACCAATAACAAGTGTTTTACTACAGCCCTCGCTACTATTTTTATATGCAATTGTTTTAAAAGCTTAAACAAGAACTTTAATTAGGAAAATTTTTATGGAAAACCATAGCTCGTGCTTTGTATATGAGTATAAGAATATTCGTATTGAAAAACAACAAAAAACTACAATCAATTCACAGATAAAATCTTTAGTTCCTTCTACTTCCTTTTTTAAATACTTGAAGCAATTTACTACCGCCGCTGCATCCAAAGTAATCAATTTTCTTTGTTTGAAAAATATACCCTTTTTTCCTCCAAAAACAAAAATTTTACCAGGTGTTTTTCTCTTTTCTTTTCTTTTCTTTATTTTTTTTTTTTTTGGCAAATAAACACAAAATTGTTATTGTTATTTTTCTCGTTTTTGCGACAATTGTCATTGAAAATCTCGTGTCAATTTTCACTTTTATTTCAAGCATTTTTATTTCTTATATTCATCATCAGTCATCATTCCATTGTTTTTATTGAATTTTATACAAACTCATTGTGATCATCATCATGATCATTATGATCAATGACAATCCTTTTGCTTTAGTTTAATATTCAAAAAATTTTTTGTGAAAGTATGAAAAAAGAAATGAATTTTTGTTAGTCCTTTTGTTCCATTTTGCTCTCTCGCATCATTAACACTTTCCATTGTTGTTTTGTTGCTGTTACTTTTATATTCTTCTTTCGTTTTGCGGCTTTATTCAAATATTTGAGTTGAGTTTTGAGTATAAAGGAAAAACGAAAAGAGTTTATGGTTTAAATGCCGCCACCTTTATGGTTTGAATTATTGACATTTGAAAAATTGATTTTTTTCCAGAAACGCCTTTTTGACAGCATTTCTCAGGCTTAACAATAGTTTTTGGTTAGCTGGGATAATTTTGTTTGTTAGTGTGTGTTAGAAAGGATTTGATATGTGCAGATATGCATGAAAGGATTTTTATGTCAACTAAATATGAAACGGAGTTTTGCAAATTATATGCATAGAAATGTGGTTTCATGTGGAAATTGTTAGTTATTTACAATAAGATTTTTTTTTTTTGGTTGAAAATTTTTAATGCTTTGCATTATTTGTTATTAAAATTAAAAAGAAAAATAGGTTAAAAATTATTAAAAAAAAGAAAAAGTCCACATTTTATTATCTGTAACTAATTGCGATTAATTTAAAGAGGAAATACTTAAAAGAATAAAGTTTCGAAACTTTTCTATTGTTTTGTTAACCGAAGCCATTCCAGCTAAAATTAAGTTTAATTGTTTTGATGACTTTATAGTTATTTATTGCATTACTTTGACTTAATTCTGGAAATATTTTCCTAGTAGTCCTCTTTTTGCTATCGGATAATAAACTTATTTGACTGTAGTACATTAGTTTCAACGGCATTAAAATATTTTTATCTATTTGGGTACAAAGAAGTATAAAAAGGAAATTATCCAAGTTATGGAATTTTGTTATGCCAGTGTCAGTCACTCTGTCCAATATTGAAAAAAAAAAAAAAAAAAAAAAATCATGAAATTTTGTATAAAATTTCATTTTTTTTAAAAGATGGACTTAAAATTTCTATAACTGACCATATTAAAAAGTAATATAAAAACGGCTTGAAGATAATTTTAATTCGATTTTTTTAAACAGTCGTTTAAATTCATTTATTATCGAAGGTAGATGTGGTCGATTTCAAGATTAATTTAGGGGTGCTCCATTTTCTATCCTACCATATTTCTTATCTTTTTTAAAGAACATACAATCATATCCACTATTTTACAGTTATCAGCAAAATTTGCCATTCATATTCATTCAATACATTAAAAATTCCTTACTTATTTTTTTAATTAATCTATGCATAGGGCCGCACGAATAGAGTCAATTTTAACTATCATAGGATAGTAGTTTATTGGCAGAATTTTGGTAACAGATTAATTTGCTTCTTGGATTTTATGGCTGATATTACCATTGGGGAATTTAAAGCTCTTGATGTTCTGTGAATGAGAAGATAGTTTGATGTTCGTTGGAACATAGACATTTTTGATGATGAAAAGTATTTTTGCTTAAAATATTAATACAGTATTTATGACTTCGACATATCCAAAATTGTGGAAAACCGCTAAAATTGTTCTGTTACCTAAAACCGATAAGGAATACAATTTTTGAAGAACTTATGGCTTTAGAAAAAAGAGGTTGCATTACAACTCTTATTGATATCTCAGAGGAAATTCGAGTACATGTTGGCAACATGAAATTTGGATTTTTAACGCTGCTGGATCATTCTAAATTATTTGACTCCGTAAATCACTCCACATTTATCGTAAAACTTGTCAAGCTATTTGGATTTTCCACATATTCATCTACATTGGTTTTGTCATATCTCCAGTCTAGAACGCAAAAAGTCGTTTCAAATGGCAAGACATCAACGTCCGCTGGATTAAGTCGTGGTGTTCCTCAGGGGTCTATTCTACGCCCCTCGCTATTCTGGTTATATATTAATGATCTACCTGATAATAAAAACTTTGCCAAATTCATATGTATGCTGATGACGTTCAACTATATCATTTTTGTAAAAAAGAAGACATTAATAATTGTATTTTAGATATAAATTTAAATTAAAAAATGTTTATGAATGATTTAATTCTTAACCCGAAAAAATGCAATGTTTAGTCATAAACTATAAGACTTTTGATACCAGATTTCTTTTACCAATTAATATTAATAATACCAACGTAGATTATATTAAAAACACTAAAAATCTTGGAATAATATTCAATGAAACTTTATCGTGGAATTGTTGATATTTATGAAGTTTGTTTTATAATTATTTGTTCATATATTTGTTGTTTAAAAAACTTGTTATAATTTTGTATTGAAAATTATAGAATGTATTTTAGTTTTTAGTCAAATTGAAAAAATAAAATTTTCATTCTATCACAATTTGTAAAGCAAACAACTTCGATTCTTTTTCTCTGCTAACAGGAATGAACATATAAATAAAACATGTGGTAAAGTATTTGGAATCCTACATAGTCTCTGTCATTCACATTATTATACACCACAACATATTTGACAATTGCTTGCCAAAACTTATTATTGCCAATACTGGATGTGAATTGTTCAGTAGCTGTGACAGTGTGACTAAAAGTAAATTATTGAGAGCATTCAATAGTATTGTAAGATATCTGTTCGGGCTAAGAAAATATGATCGCATATCCATGTACACTAATAAAATCTATGGAGTCTCTTTTGAAGACTATTTAAAACTTAGACCTTTATTAATGATACATAAAATTATTTTTACCAAAGAACCAGATTACATCTATAGAAAGACGAGCTGTTAACCGCTACTTCGTTAGCTGAAATTTTTTATAAAAACCATACTATAAAATAAATTTAAAATAGGATTTTCGAAAAGTACAAAAGGCATGTTTAATTTTTAACATCTTTAACATTCAAAAGTTAAAAAACTACCAAAGTATTCCTATTATTATTTTTTAGTATAGAGGAATGTGACTAATAGAGCTGGAGAATTCTCATTCATAAATAACAATATCTCTTTAATATTACATTTCTAACATTAGAATAACGAAAAATAAATATTAGAACAACAAAAAAGTATTTTAGAATAAGGAAAAAGAACCACAAAATCACTTTTAAGAATTCTGATTCACTTAGGACCTTACATTCAATTTTATGTTTCTAGGATGTATATTACAGAACATTCAAAAAGTATTGTTAGAAGAACGAAAAAGTACCACAAAATCCCTTCTTATGAATACTCACTCAGTTAGGGCCACATAACTTTAACTTCATGTTTCTAGGTTAGATATTATAGAAAATTCAAAAAGTACTATTAGAAGAATAAAAAAAAGTACCACAAAATCCCCTATTGTGGATTTTTATTCATTTAGGACCATATATATTTAATTTCATGTTTCTAGGTTAAATATTACCAAAAATTCAAAAAGTACCATTGGAATAACAAAAAAGTACCACAAAGTCCCCTCTTATGGATTCGCAATCACTTAGCACCATATGTCCTTAATTTCATGTTTCTAGGTTCATAATTATAGAAAATTCAAAAAGTACCATTAGAAGAACGAAAAAGTACCACAAAATCCCTTCTTGTTAATTCTCACTCACTTAGGGCCACATATCTTTAATTCCGTGTTCCTAGTTTAAATATTATAGAAAATTCAAAAAGTACCATTAGAAGAAGAAAAAAGTACCACAAAATTCATCCTCTTGAATTCTTACCCACAGAATGTTTCTATCTTTAATGTAATTGAAAATTCATTATTAAGTTTGAATAAAATGTAATTTCCCGCCTTCACCCCCTTTTTGGAACTTTTTTTTACCCATAGAAGTATCAGAAATTGTATTCCAATGAGTTTCTAAATTATAGTGAGGTCCCATATTAAAATATGCATATGGTTATGTTAATAAATATAAAAAAAAAATTTATGAAAAAAGTACCAAAAATAGGTACGATTTTTACCCCTTAAACGTTCGAATTTCGAAAAAGTACCTAATTTATATTTCTAGTTTTTTGATAAGTTATGAATACGGCATACATTTTATTTGTATGTTGATTGGTTTCAAAGATACATATGGTGAGAAAAAAGTACCAAAATACAGTTTTTACCCGTTTTCTCCCTAAAAGCGCTGATTTTCAAAAAAGTACCAGAAACTTGCCCGATTATTTTTTAAATGAATAACGACAACTATTCAACTTTTTGTGTATCTTTATTAGTTTGGGAGTTATAGAGTTACCGATTTTACCCGTTTTTACCCTTTTTTACCCCCTAAACATTCGAATTTCCAAAAATCCCGTCCTATTGGATCTATGCAGAGGGAGACCCACCTACGTTCCAAATTTCGTCTCTCTAGCTTCAGCCATTTGGGCTTTGGGATGATGAATCAGTCAGTCAATCACGTTACTCTTTTATATATATAGATAACTTTTACAAGATCAGCCGGTAACAATTTAATTGTGCCTATGTCTTATACTAAACTACTATCTTGTAGACATTTTTTCATTAACGCAATAAGACTTTGGAACTCCTTGCCATATTATTATCACTTTATATCAAATGCAACATCTTTTAAAAATAAACTTTTTAATTACTATCAAACATAATTGTATTGCATTTATTGTTATTAAAATTTAATGTTATTGTTATTGCTATTTATATCATGTTTATCAAATTTTGTAATTCCTCATTTATAATGACTAGTGTCGTATTTATAAGATTTTATATCTTTTAAAATAAGGATTATCGATAAAATAAATAAATAAATAAAGAAAGTAGGATTCATGTATTTAGTTTACTTTATTTTTGTATAGCTGTACCTTAATCCATCTTATATAACCGACCGAAAACCAAATACAATTTTAATACAATTATTACAATGAAATATGTTCTGATGAAATCAGGGAACTTGTTCCCGATGGCCTTCCTTCTTGAATTACACAATTTCCACATATGTAAGTGTGTCCTTTCACTTAAAACTTAAGGAAATTCAAGTCCAAATCCTGCAAACACTAAATCCATTATCATTTTATCCTTAACTACTCCCAATGGACAAAATGAAAGATAATCTTTCGAAAAGTGACAAACAAATTAAAAGGAAATAAATAGGAAACCTTTTGGAAGGCCCTTAAAGAAGAATTTAAAATTTTGATATTTCCTTGATTGCGATAAAATAAATTAACATATAATGAGAATTAAGTTTAAACTTGAACTAACATAAATTTCTAAGCCATTTACATATTCAAAAGTCAAATTGTTTGGTGAATTTCAGTAAATATTTAGCGTACTAATGAAAGTTCATAATTTGCTTACATAACTAGTAGCAGCGGCATTTTATGACTTTCAGTGAGATCTTTCTACATCAACACTATGTACGGATAATCTTTAAAGATTTTTAAAGTAACAATAAGTAAATTATTTTATTTTTACTAGACGATGCCTCTTGCCGGTATCTTTTCCATGCCTTCTAAACAATAACTAAAAAAAATATTATAGTATAATAAATCTTGGCAGTATATTAAATGTTATATTTTATGAATTTAAAACTTAATTTCTCCAAATCTTGCTGAAATAAGAATAAAATTCCATGTAATGATGAACTTAAGTTCCTTTAAATATTGTTGTTGGTTAATAATTTTCTAATCCATTAAAAATATTTTCTTGCATTGAAATCATTAATACTTGCTTTAAAATAGGAGAAGAAAATGTCCAAAATGTAATCTGTCTGTTATCCGCTAATTGTCTTTATAGGAAGAAATGTAACCTTAAATAGTTGTACTTGGAGTTGACAGAATTTTTTTAATTTAATTTGAATTTTAATTTTTCGATTTGCAGGCAGTAGTCAATATAATATATTCTAATTTCAATATTTCAACATTAGCAGATTAAGATTAATTCAAGAATTTATATCTATTTTCTATAAAATAATAGAATTATAAAATCATATATTTATGAAAAATCAAATATGTTAAAATTTTACAAAAACAAAATCAAGATCGCTTGTAGTGGTCAAAATTACGTAAATTATTACAACGAACAAAATAAATCCTAAAATAAAATCTGCAGTAGTTCCTGCTTAGAACAGTTTTAAAACATAACTAAAAATATAAATTGAGCAGTTCCCTAAAGAGTTGCTAAAACTAAAAAAAATAATAAATGTATCAAACAATTCTCATTTAAAACTCAAACTCTTAAAGAAAAAATTCAACAATAAAACTGAGAAGAGCATATTAGAGCTGCAAATATCAGGAGGGGTAACAAATTGATATTTATGGCTGCAAAGCACCATAAAAACTGTTCCCAGTACATTATGAATCTTTAACCAAAAAGGATTTATTTCACAAATATTTACCTGGCTGCACAATACAGAAATAAAATACTGATAAGATTTTTATGAGCTGAGATAAAAAGAGCAATTCATACCTGTTTGATCTATATAAAGGGAGAGAGAGCATAAAAGAGGAATAGAGAGTTTTTATTTTATAACTCTCTAATACACTCTCCACTATTTACCTGTTAACATGATCACAGGTATTTCTTAAGCACAATAAAAGAGCGTAATCATTTTAACCTGAGCACAAAAAAACAAATGCAACGAAACTATGGTAACTTGTGTGAGCATGAGTACTTAATGCAAAGGTTTAGGACAAAGGGACTCATTCTTAAACAAGGTGTCGTAGGATCAAGTTCTCTAAAGAAAACTAAACCTAACAAAGAAAAAATCAATCAAAATAAAATTTTATTTTTATAAAACGAAAATCAAATAAAATTTTTAACGTAAATCTTAAAACTCAGTGTTGATTAAAAACAATGTCAAGTGCTACTTGTAATCAAACGAATACACAGCAACAACATTTATTTCCCACAACCATTGTAACGGCTACAAAAATGATGAAATATCCCAACATACAACCCCATCCCATAGCGGAGGATGGCAAAACGCGTAAAGTGCCGGCAAATTGTCCAGCTGCCTATAATCCAGATCAAACACAATCGGTTTTGCGCCGCAATGCTCGCGAACGTAATCGTGTTAAACAAGTGAATAATAGTTTTTCGCGTCTGCGCCAGCATATACCACAATCCATCATTGCTGATCTCACAAAGGGAGGTGGTCGAGGACCTCAGAAAAAGATAAGTAAAGTGGATACATTGCGCATAGCAGTGGAATACATTAGAAGATTACAAGATCTTTTGGAAGATTTAAATGGTGGCAGCAGCTCATCACAGTCACAACAACAATATGAATCTCAAAATCATGCCAACTGTGACTCAGCCAGTAATAGTTCCTTCAGCAGTTCTTCCTCATCAGGTTCTTCATCACCAGCTTCGTATACCACCTCAAATACTCCTGTTTACTATACTCAACCTACCAGTCCTCTGCCGTCTTTAATGGATGCCAATTTACCAATTCCACATTTAAATAATCCCTACAACAGCAGCACTACCCTCCTATCACCAGTTTCTCTAAATTCCTATTCACCACCTCATGCTCATACAGCACAATTTGAAAACCCAGGCTGCCACTCACCCACCTCATCCTTCAACTCCAGCTTATCATATGAAACGCCAAATTTTGAACAAACTTCTCATCAGCCAACAGCCCAAGACTTGCAACAACATTTCCAACAAAATCAACAAACAACTCCTCCCCATTTCGATGGTAACCTGCAGTTAAAATTCGAACCTTATGATAACTTTACTCTAGATGAGGAAGATTGTACACCAGATGATGAGGAAATTTTGGATTACATTTCTTTGTGGCAAGAACAATAAGAAAATGTTGGAGAAAAAAACCTTAAGACTGTTTAAAATCATGAAAAAAAATTTAAACGATTAAATTCATATCAGGGACTTTAATTTTGTTTGCCAGTGTGTAAAATATTTTTAAATGTTTTATAAATCTAGTCAAATCTAAATAATTTTGCGTGTATGTGTACAAGTTTGTAATTTGTGAGTTTTTTTTTTTTAATCTCAAGTGCCTTTAAATATTTTTTTGTAAATAATTTAGTTTAATTTTTTTTTTAGAATTTAAGTATTTTTAATGGAAGACAATGATTTAAAAATTTGATTATTTTTAGACATTTATTAAAGGAAGACTCTAAACATTTTTAGTTATTAAGAAATTTTATTATAAGAAAGAAAAACCCCAATGTTAATTAGTTTTATAAGATAATGAACAAATATACAAAACAATTAAATATTTTAAAAACAAAAATTTTCAAACGTTTTTTATTATTTATTCAAATTCATAGCAGAGGATAAAATTTAAAAATTGAACTTATCTTAATGGGAATACAAAACTGAAAAAAAAAATAAAAATAAAAAATAGTGCAAATAATTCAAATTGAATTATATATATATGAGTGAGCTAAATTAAATATATTGTTTAAAAAAATTAACCAAAAATTTTTAAATTAATTTACATTCGTGCTTAAATTTCAAATTATTTCATTAACTAAAATTATTTTAATTAATAACCTGAAATATAGTTAAAAATATTTTTTCCTCAACTGGATCTTGCTGAATAAGAAGTAAAACTTAAAATAAACTATTTATAAAAAGTCTTTCCGAATTTATTATTAAGAATTTAATAAATATTTTAATTTCATTGAAATTTTCCTTATTCTTATTAAACGAAAATTGTTGTTTCCTTGCATGAAAGGTCTCAATTTTATTTTTATTGAAGTTTGTTCTTGGAACAGAATTAAAATCATATATTCGTGAGTGTTACTAAATTAAAAGTGTATCTTGTGTCTACAATTAAGAAAAGTAATACTATTTAATAGAAACTAGAGTCAAGTGCCATTTTATTTATTTTACATCAAAATTTAATTAAATTTTTAATTTAATTCAAGCAAAAATATTAAAAAGAAAATTTAGGTGATATTTTTCTCATTTAAATTTTTAATTCATTTAATCATCTACTTGATTTATTTAAATTTTTCTTTTTTAAAAGTTCTGGGTGGGAGGTGCAATTAAAAAAATTAATTGAATGAATTATTTTGGTGATTGGTTACTTTTTTCTGTTTAAGAAAGAGGAATTACTACAATTTTGATTAAAATCGAATGAGTTCGAATTTGAAACTTTTATAATGATGAACGTTACTTTAAGGCTTATATTAATTAATATAATGACTTCGAAAACGTAATTTTATGACAAATTAAGATTGCGGGTTTTGAGAATAGCCCTTGATAAATTAAAAATTAATTTAATTTTATTCTATATAAATAAAATAAACTTTTTTTACCTAAAACAATATAAAGACTGCGCACGAAAAAATCCATAACTTTTGATGGGGTAAAAAATTAATAATTCTGTTAACTGGTTTGTATTTACCATTATGCTCACTAGCCATGTGCTAAATTTCATGGTAATAGCAAAATTGTTTTTTCTTAAAATGGAAATTTAACAAAAAAACACCTAAAGACATAATTTACATTTTTCATGAAATCTTAAATTGGTCGTATAAAATAATTGCAAGGAAGGCTGTTGTTCAGCAAAATACAGTTTCTTGGGTCATAATATTATACAAAGATATCATGATCACTGAATGGTAACATGGTAATGGAAGACAAATAGTATCTTCAGGCTGTAGGGCTCAGACAAAATTAAAAGGATTTTGAAAGAAAATCACCTAATCTCTGGAAGAAAAGTGTCACAAAAGTTAATAGCTTTGAATCTTTATCAGAAAATTTGAAAGGAAACCTAATCAGAAGACGTATAAAGTAAGAAAAAAATCCTAATAGAAACGCAAGCAAGAATTTGGAGGTAAAAAATAACATGAAAGTACTTTAGACAAATTTTTTCAGAAATTTTATTTCTGTCTAATAGACGATGAAACGTTCGTACAGGGTGACTTTTTTCAACTTTCTGGCCAGGAATTCTATGTCGCAGATGCTAGAGGGATTATGACAGAAAAATTTCGTGTATCAAAGAAATCAAAATTCCCAAGAAAGTTTTTGATTTGGGAAGTCATATGAAGCACTTCATTCTTAAAAAATGGTTGCATCAACACAGAAATATACGTGAATGAGTGGAGTTGTAACAAAGAAATTATAAGAGTTTGTATCGAAACAGACTAATCCATCAAATTGTCCGAAACTCCGTGCAATTGAAAGAAATTGGACTCTAGTAAAAAATTATTTAAATGACATTAAAAGCTCAACATAAAATGAAACGGAGTTTAAAAATAAGTGGACTTATTCGAGCAAAAAAGTGACCGAAATACAATAAAACCATAAATTGGAAGAATTCTGGAAAATATCAGATATTTCCTTAAAAACCAACAAGAAATAATTTATTCTTTTATGTTTAAAACTTGAACATAAAAGTCATTAAGAATATTGATCAATATTCATAAATTAATTTTAAAAAATTTTTTATTTGCATCATCCCATGTTGTGCAAGATTATACAAGTTATTTTTTATTAACTAATATATTTAATACTAATATGTAGTAGTTAATGAATGTCTCATATTGTTTGAATCGTCCTGAAAATCACTAAACCTTATTCATATATAAATTAAATGAAAATTTCTTATATTGAAGTTGAAAAACAGACATTAAAAACAAAATATATTTAAAAACGAACAAGTTATGAATTTTTCAACCATATTTGTAAAAAACATATATATTATATTTATATATATATATAACATTTTCTGGTTGTGGGAATAATAATTATTAATATGATTTCAAATTAGAAAGGCGTTTATGAACAAGAAAAAAAAAAAATTGGGAATATATAATAGTTGAAGAAAAAATAAAATTGTTGGGGTTAATAAAATTGTGTTTATGTTAAAAAAATTAAAAACATAATATTTTTGTTCTCAACTATATCATGAACACAGTGTTTATGAAAATTGACAATGAGAACATAATATTGTTTGTTGTGATAATATCTTAACCATATTTTTTTGTATGTGTGCTTGTTTTTGAAAAATCATGTGGCAGCACAACCTTACAATTTGTATATTCTGTAGGACCTGTTTAAAAACTAAAAGTTCAAAGAATATTTTTTTTGTAAAAGTTCTACATTTTGACATTTCATTGTTTCACTATTTTGTTAAAAATGAAAAATCTTCAACATCAAGCCTAGTATTGGTCACCATATTCTTTTAAAACTTTTAGATATTGTTTATTATTTAATTACTAGCTTTTATAAAATTGGAAACTTGCAAATCTGCTAAAAAATTATTAAAACATGCCATTGAACGTAAAATTATGCATTTTTTGAAAGGCCTCAGTAGTCTATTTATAAGATAACATTGAAATATCTTAAAGTTCTCTGAAAAATTATTAAAGTTCTTCAAAGCGTATCCTTTTATTCTCTCATCTCTTTGATCGCACGGGAAATTCTTGCTTATTTTATTTGTTTTCCCTCTTTTGTTGTATTTTTCTAACTATACCCACCATCAAAAAGATGGGTGGTATATTGATTTTGTAATTTCGTATGTAACATGTCGAAGGAATCATTTAAGACCCTATAAAGTATATATTTTCTGGGTTCTCCCCCCAGCCTCGAGACCAAATCAGTTGGAAAATACTTCAGCAATAACTATGTGAAATTTCATTAAAATATATTTATCCGTCCAAAAGTTACACAAAATTATAAAAAAAAAAAAACACGTTGAAACAGCTGTACACTTATGTATATAGAATCCCAGCAAAAAAAGAACTGAAAAAGCCATGATTTTAACATTGTGTTGTCATTGGAAGGAAGTACTTAGTGATGAAAAAGAACTGCAGAAGTTCTTTTTTTAACCCATGGTTGTCATTGGCAGGATGTTATTCTTTTATACTTCTTTTTCATTCCTTTTGAAGTACTTCCCTTAAAACTATGTTTATACAATTTTTTAATAAAAATTCTGTTTTTGTCCTATTAAATAATAAGAAAAATGCTTTAAAATTTATAAAATTTAAATTTTGTTAGAAATTATGACCATTTTTTCCCGCTAAAAATTGATTTATTTTCACTTTTTAGGAAGTAATTATTAAGAACTTCCAAAAATTTTTAAAATATGCACTTTGTTCACTTTTGAAGTTGTGAAAATGTTCTTTTTTTGGAAGAACTTCATCGTTTTTTGCTGGGATGCTGCAGCACACATTTACTATAGAAATTAAGGAAAATGTGCACATTTTGCTGAAGGGGGGTCAAGTTTCAGTTAGTTTTTAAACGATTGTGTAAAGGATTTATGCAAGTTTTTGGTATCATTGGAAAAGCTATTACTTGAGAAATAATATTATATAAATAATAAAGTATTTGAACTAAATTTTTTCATTAAATTGATAAAAAAGACGAAAAATTTTGTGTAATTGGTGTTATTTTGAAAAAAAATATATATATTTGAACTTAAATAAAATCTACATTAATTAAGCTATCATTGTGAAATTTTTGTAATATATAAATAAATTTGTCCTTAAAAGAAAAGAATAAATAGATTCCCATTTTCTTACTCTGAAATACCCAAAATTACAGTTCGGGGAAAACTTGCTTCAAAAATTGACCTTTTCAGTAAAATCGTCATCTTGTCGTTGCAATAGGCGTGGCTTGTTAAATATTTTTTATGTGTTTAGCAAATATATGTTGGTATGTAATCAAGTTTTTTTTTTTTAATTTCAGCTTTGACATTTTTGAGCTCCACAAAAAACTAAAAAAATAAAAATTAATATTAACGAAATTCTGATAGGGCTAGCGGGGAGACTGTTACCTCAACTGCCTTCGGATTTTCTTTACATGCATTTATGTTAAACGCTCTTTTACAAACATGAAAAAAATGTATGGTCCGGAGGAAAATAATGGATTTTAAAGTGAAAAAATGTTACCACCTTTTTGAAAAAAATCACAAAAAATCACAATTTATTTCAAATTTTCTACTTCAAAATAATATAACTTTTTATCTAAACCACATAGGATCTTTGCATGAAAATTATTTAGAATTTTGTACAGAATCCAGGGAATATTTTAGAAGATAAAAAAACTCATGAGCATATTTTTTGTAGAGAATTATAAGGACTATCTATGTGCAAAATATTTTTTCAATCAAATCATAAATGAAATTTTGCCGATTTTTTTAAAAATGTTTATACCCAAGGTGACCAACTTTGTTGGTCCACCCCCTGTCTCCCAGGCCAGATAAAAACCTGTGCTCCTCCAAATAAATTGGAATACAGCTTAGAATCGACCATGCGAAATTTCATTAAAATACATCTAGTAGTTCTAAAGTTACGTATATAAATATAAATTTAGTATAAAACTTCCTATGAATGTTAGAAATAAAACACAGCTTTTGTAAGTTAAATTTTGATGACGTTTCGTATTATTTCTGGAATTTCTTAAAAACAATGCAATATTATTGATTACATGAAATAATTTAATTGCAGCTAATAACTATTATTTTAAATCACTTAGTAAAACCATTTTTATATAAAATTAAAAACGTTGAAATACTTTTGTGAGACTCTGTATATATATTTTATTAGCATTTCGACGTTTAGTAAAATTAAATGATAGCAAAACATACAATTGGGGGATTCACATAGTGTGCTATCATATCGTATTGTCATAATGTCATAAAAGTTTACAAAGGAAAAGCAATAACAATATTTTTTATACATTGAAATATTTTAGGAAATATGACAATACGACATGATAGCACACCTTGTGAATCCCCCAAATATATCGATGTATCAATAAAATATAATCAAAATTAAACGCACCATTTCATTGTAATTGCAAAATTTGCCATATAAATTTACGAAACGAATTTACTTTATGTTTGCAAAAATGGTCCCTTAGCTTTAGCTGAGTATCCTTTTTTACTAAATAACAGAATTCAGACTATAAACAATATAATAAATATTACTTATTTCTTACAATTTTTTTTTTATCACAATGGTTTATTTGTTAATCGCGATTAATGTCCCATTTTAATCGTAATTACGAATAAGCTCAATTGGGATTATGATACTGATGCTTAAGATCTTAAGCTAAAAAATACGATAAATTTCAAAAATAAAATGCGATTATCATACCATTGTTTAAGACACCATAAATATATTTTATAGCTGTACAATTGAAATGGTTGTAAAAAACAATCTAAAAATAAATTATGTAGTTAGACGTTTAGTGAAGTTAAGTGACACCGGCAGAATATACAATGTGTTATGTAGAGATGGTAATTCGATTAATATCGTAATCATATAAATTGTCGAAACGAATTATATTTATGTTGTACACAGAAAAAAATTACAAAAGTTATCAAGTAAAATTTTTTGTTGGCACACAACCAAAATGTTAACAATTTGTTTTATTAATATAATTGTATGTTGTCATATTTACAATTTGATATATGAAATACATATTTATTCCTAAAATATATTCAGGAAACCCAATTTGGCAATAGGAGATAAAATAAAACATTAGCAATAGCTAAAGAACTGAAGCTGTCTTCAAGAGAAGTAAGTAACCATATTATTAATTCTGGACATCAAATTTACAATTTGATTTTTTTAACAGTTCGATTACAGAAAGGTGTATTCAAAAAGATATCAGTGGGATTATTTGGGATTGAAAGGACTTAAATATTAATAAAAATTAGTGAACTATAATTAAAGGACATTGGTCACAATAAACCTACAAGGAGTTCATCTTTAAAAGTTAATTTTAAAAGTGTCTCCTAATCTTATACTAACTTTATTGAATAATGAATAAACGAAAATGATCCAAAATTAATTATTTAAATTTCTAATATGTGAAGAAAACTGAATAAATGTTAACAACATAATTAATTAATGGGACAAACCTATTGTTAAGTATAGTTCGTAGATTGTTAAACATATTTTTATTTAATATTACAAATTCATTGTTGAAAAATATTGTTAACTGTTAACAATTTTAAGCAACAACAATTTTTATTAAATTCACAAAAACGATTGTTGGTGCCCTTTTAATTAAAAGAATATTTGTATTGACGAATTTGGTAATTAATAAAACAATTGACTTGTCGTAATTTTTTTCTGTGTAGAAGAAATAGGCCCTTAGTTGTAGCTAGTGCCAAACATAACAATACATATATTTTAAATACGAGAACTTTTTGCTACTAAGTAACTGAATATGCTACAATTCTGATACTTAATAAAACAAGATAGGTATTATTTCATTACTTATACTAAATATTGTCCATTGTCTGCAATGTGATTATTTGTTAATTGCGATTAATGACTTATTATTTAATCTTAATCGCGATTAAATAGCTATTATACTTAAAGCATAGTATACGATTTTGGTATTTGTATTGAACATGAAACTAAAAGTTATTTTTAATTTAAGTGTATTGAATTAAGATTTTGATTAACACACATAGTCGTAGATTAAAAATTTAAGAAGTACATATTAGAGTAAACCCCTTTGTAGGGAGGAAAATTTAAGGATTGATGTTCACAACAAAAATGAAAATTTACCTCATTCTAACCCGGCAAAAAAACGACCAAGAGCTTCCAAAAAAGAACATTTTAACCACTTCAAAAGTAGAACAAAGTGCATATTTTAAACTTCAAGAAGTTCTTAATAATTACTTCCAAAAAAGTGAAAATAAATGAAATTTTAGCTGAAAAAAATTTTAATAATTTCTAAGAATATTAAAATTTTATAAATTTTAATGCATTTTTATTATCTTTTAATAAGGCTAAAACTGAATATTTGTAAAAAAATTTCATAAACATAGTTTTAAAGGAAGTACTTCAAAAGAAATGAATAAGAAGCATAAAAGAAGAACATCCTACCAATGATAACCATGGGTTAAAAAAAGAACTTCTGCAGCTCTTTTGCACCAGTAAGTACTTCCTTCCAGTGCCAACACAATGTTAAATTCGTGACTTTTTCAGCTCTTTTATGATTTGTATATAAGGACTGAGATCGAAAAATTCTTAACATACATAATATTCAATAACTTGGAAACGGTTGAGTTTTCATTATTTTTTAATCATTTGATAATTTAGCACACGCAAAGAAAAAACATGGTTGGTCAAATCATAATCGGTAACTATCATTAATGTTTAGGTTTATGATTCCCTCAATCAAATCAGTTATTATACCCTTTTGTGAACATAATATTGTCCTATCCAATATTAATATAATATGAACCTCACAATCATAACATTTATATGTGATAGTCCTCACAACCATACTGCATAAATATAACATGATCCCTATATTAAATATTATAATACCCCCAATCATAATACTATGCATACGGTTAAAATGTATTTTTATTTATTATTATTATTATTTTTTTAATTTAAATTTTGCGAATAGAAATTAATTAAAAAAAAAAAAATACCACAGCCTTCACTGGACGATGTCGTTCAAGAAAATTCATCTTCACATTCACACACCTAAAAGAAAATTTGTACAAATACATTTTTTTATTTTTATATTTGACCGCACAGAATTATTGATATTTATTGTACTTACCGAAAAATATTTCCAATTTTAAATTTGGCCATTGATGATTTGCTCCGTCAGCACTCCGTGGATCTCGTTATTAAAAAATAATAATAAAGTTTTTTAGTAAAAATTTTGTGAACCTTTTTAAACGTTTTTCTTCACTTTACGTCCGTCACATTTAAGATTTCATTACTGACTGAGTAAATTATTTCGAAAGAGAGATAACAATAAAGACGAGCATATTATTGTCACCCCTCGCATTAAAATATTACATACAAATATTTCATTGAAATAATATGTTACCATGAAACATATTATTCTTTTAGTACACCGACTTTATATTATTACAAAGTACCATATGTTAAAATGATCAGAACAAAAAATAATTGATTCAGTTTAGTCAAAAACACAATAATTTGATTGTGTTAGCCATATAAACTATTTAGGAACATCACCTGATTTCCGCGAGCATTTCGGAATCATGTTTTTTCTTTGCGTGCACAGATCACAGAAATATATAATTTTAATGGTTCTAACCACTAATTATATAATTGTGGACCATTTTTGTAAATACTTTCTTTGGAGATTTGATAGTTGCTTCAGTAACTTTTTTGGAACAGTGTGAACATCTTCTGTTAAAATCTTCGGTATTTTGGGACACTTTTTTTGTTCTCTTGAATTCACTTTTCACAAGAGCTCAATATCTCTCCACTGGTCTAAGCTATGAACAATTTTGAAAATTGACCTCTCTTGGTACTAAAACTATGTTATTGATTTGGTACCACTCCTGAGCTTTCTTACCGTAGTGACATGATACCAAATAGGTCCAAAAATATGTGGACACGTTGTGCTTTCTTAAGAAAAGAAGAAGTCTTTTTTGCAAATATTCCTTTATGCATATTTTGGTATTTATAGATCCAAATGTATCAAATGACTTTCCTGTTTTGACACAACTGCAAAAAGCTTGTCATACCATGAATTGTGTAAGAAATTATTGCTGCTTTTGGGTCTTAAACTTATCTCCAACATTGCTTCGAGCATTAGCAATACAAATTTTTGAGACACAAGCTGCGAAGATTCTGCCAGCACCTACGTTTCTTCGTCAATTATACAGAATGAGTATTTTTTTTTATGAAATTTGGTTTTAAATTCCGAGTCCTATTTTTGTAATTTTATTTTTGCAGAATTTCAGTTTGGAATTTTTTGAACTTTATATGTTATCAACTTTCCCATTAGCTTTAAATTTTCGCACCAAATAGTCGAAGCACTGAGAATGTGTTTGGAGTTCCTTTCAATATGCCTTCAATTTTCTGGCCTTCCCAATATCATGTGGTCCTTTTTTCTAACCGAACTAGGTTTCACATCAATAGTCAAATTCTCCTGATACTGTTTAATAACATTAGAAACGGTTTTACGGACGAAATTTAATTCTGTGGCCAATTATTTGTAAGACCTATTTGTCCCAAAATTCCATAATTACCCGCTTTTAGACAGTAAGATTCATTGGGGATAGTTCACCTACCGCTCTCCATCGGTCTCCAATGGGGGTATTGGCAATTGGAACTTTACTAACTCTATGATAAGCGAGAAGAAGATGACAAAATGATATAAAAAATGTTTAAATGTCTCATTGTAACCAGTAAAGTGGTTGTGTGCGCACAAAAGTTACACTTTGTAGCAGTTGAGGCGATTTTGTATGTAAAAAAGGGACACCTCGTAGTCATGGATGTGCCTATTGTCACTTTATTGACCCTTCGGTATTCGTGGAGATGATTGTGTGTAAAAGAATGTGACACCATGTAGGTGACTTCCTCCTAGGACAAGCCCATGTTAAAGTGACTAGTCACGTAGCTAATAAAGTGACTAGAGGTACCCTATGTAGTCTATTAGATAACATGTACGCAACAGCCACCATAGACCGCACAGTGGGGCAGAATCGAATTTTTTTTTTTAAATAAATCTGTAACTTCTGATCGGCTGGCTGGATTTGCATGAAATTTGGTATATGCGTAGAAAAAGAGTGTACAATGTTAATGTTTGGAAGGGACCGTACACACCCCTCAGGGGCGGAGCTAAAGTGGCTCAAAGTTGGGTACCTCTGAAATACAAATTTTTAATCGCTTGCCAAATTTTTGTTTCTCGTCCAATTTCAAATATTTTTATACATTATTGTAGGCACTAGTAAGGCCTACACGCTTGCATGTGTAGGTCTTATTAGTGCCTTTTGAGTTATTTGCATTTGAATTCTTAAGTACCTCAATTTTGCATGTCCTTGGTCCAGTTTTTTCATATATATCCTAGTGTTTCCGACCGATTTTATTTGTTTTTTTTTTTAAGAACAAAATTATCTATTGAATAAAGAAAATTTGAAGTCGATATCTTTACCGAGTCCAAAAATAAACGATTTTGAATTTGAAAATTGCAAAAAATTACGACTTATTGTTTGTTTTTTTACCGAAAAAGTATCCACTTTCTTTTCCCTCTAAAATAAAATTTTCCTTCATAACATATAATAATTTTATACTTTTCTGAAAGGCATCTCCACAGAGAAGACTTTAAAATAAAAAGCAAGTCCAATAACTCACATGGTTAAGGTACACACCCTACCGAATTTGACCCATTTTGTATGAAAGTTTTGACTATATTTTCTCAAATCCCAAAGCACGAATCGGCAAACGGAATGCAGTTTAGGAATCTGTAATATGTTTTTAAAAGTTTTCAATCAAAACCTACGGGACTTTGGAAAAATTTGGATTTTAAGCCGAAAATGTAAAAAAAAAAACATTTTTAGGATTTTCGTCGTTTTTTTTTTTTGGGAATTGTGGGATTCCTTTTACAAAGATCTTAAAGTTTATTTCACTTCATAATAACAAAGATTTTATTATGCAAAAAACAGAAGGCTAGAACATATTGTCTAAACATCTCAAGTCTCTGGTGAACACCAGGTTACAATTTATCATGACTTTTCGTAGATAAAATCTTGATATATTTTTAAGGGGTTTTTTGTTTTAATCTTCTTTATTAAATTTGTTTTTTTTTTCACTTTAAGCCTTTTTAAAGACAAATAAATAATAAAAATTCTTTTAGTTGATAAAAAAACAAAAAAAGACATACAAATTATGGGTCTTAGAGGAATATCCATGTGTACGTAAAATGTTCGTATGTTAGTATTAATGTATAAAAACTATCGTTAGTATTCTAGGGTTAAATTTCTGCGATGAATTCTAAGAAAACTGCTTCAAAAGCTGTGGGATAAAAACTTATTAACATGCACTGAACACTGGGGGAACAAAATCCCATCGAAAAACTTTTAAAATATTTTTGTTGTAACAAGTTCAAAATTTTTTGAGGCAAATTTCGTGAGAAAAATAAACTTTTTCTTGCCTTTGCGGGAGTTCGCTTTTAATTATTAGACCCCTAGTTTCTTAGGGTAACTTTCGTAGAATTTTGCTTAGATTTCGTTTTTGCTATACGCTTTTTTGATTTTCTCTCACCCGAACAATTAGCCCACCCTAACCCAGCAAAAAAGCGATCAAGATTTTCAAAAAAAGAACAGTTTCACCACTTCAAAAGTAGAATAAAGTGCATATTTTAAACTTTTTTGGAAGTTTTTAATATTTAATTCCAAAAAAGTGAAAATAAATAAATTTTTAGCGGGAAAAAACGTTAATAATTTCTATGAAAATTTAAATTTTACAAACTTTAAAGCATTTTTTTTTTTATTTTTTTTTTAATAAGGCTAAAACTGAATTTCTGTTAAAAAATTCATGACTTTTTCAGCTTATTTTCAGTTCCATTTTTGCTGGAATTACAAACACTTTTATGAAAAATTTTTCTTTTAGCTTAAATTCATTTACCTATTTTTTACATAAATAGTTGAGCATTCAATGTTCAAAATCATAAAAAAAATACATCTTTAAATCATAACAAACCATGCAGGGTGACTTTTCCATCAAACGGTAAAAAAAAAATAGTTTTAAAAATTCCTGTTAATTTAACCACTTTAGTATAGATAAACATCCTGATTCAAAACAAAAAAATATGCATTCCAATTTCAATGTGTAAAATGCGGAAATAATCAAATGTGTGGAAATTTATGGATAAATAAACAAAAATTTTGTTGACATTACGGTGACAAAAGAAGGAAAGATAAATGTTCAAATCAATATTTTTGAAAATAATAGCGTGAGAATTATTCAAAACAAAGAATTGGCATTTACCGTTTAAAATGCAACAACAATTTCAAGAGTTTTTAAATAAAATAGCGAAAAAGGGTTTAATAAGGTAACAGTGATTTTAAATCTATTTCTCAACAGATACAGGTAACATAAAAATACCTGTTTGCACTTTTTAGGTCTGCTAGCTACACACATTTTTATTAATGGAAATTCCAAACGATAGTTTTATTTGTTCTGCTTTGGCTATAAAACAGGTATATAATCCAAGATTTTATGGAGGTAGGACGATTTTCAAAACGAGTTATTATGTTTTAGTTCAAGTGTATTAGGCAAGTAGATGCAACTTGAAAACAATAGACAATTTTTAGTAGGCAGATTATAATTATAATTACTAGTAAATACAAGCATTTTAAATTTAACTACTCACTATTAACCCTGACTTTAAATTGAAACAATAAATGAACTATATTTTTCAAAGGAATTTATGACTTACCATGAATTGGTTTCGTAAAAAAGGGACCTGCATATTTTGTCGTTGATTTTGTGTCTGCCAAAGTTACTTCAATATGAATAATAAAGTAATTAATCTTTTAAATATTTCATTATCACAATGAAATATTAAAAACGTTTATTTTGTTATTGTTATTAAAACCGTATATTTAAAAAACATTATCATTTACGATCATGGAATTTTAGAAAAAAAAATGAAATAAAATAAAATGCTATAAAATACCTTTAAAAAAAAAACTATATTTAACTTATAGTATGATCTTCAATGCCTTCATCCTTCATAGTCACATTATACATAGTCCAGCAGATAAGTGATCTTTTTCAGTCATCTTATAAATTGTCCATACTCAACTACGATCTACTACTCCATAACACTTTATACAACTCCAACAATCTTCTCTAGTAAGTTGGTATACAAGTGAGTAGTTTTGTTACTTGTTTGTATTTAAAACATCAACGTTGCAATCGTCTTGGATTCTGGTGTATGAAGGAAAAAAGAAAAACTGCCATTCGTTGTTATTTATGAGTTGCACCCATTAATTTCATCACCAATTATTATAAAGATCACTACCACTATTTCTCTTGTATTCGTGTGTCTTTGGTTGTCATTCATTGTACGAACGTGTATGTGTGTGGAGCATATTGCAATATGATGCATCATCATCTTTCAGCCATGTTTTCTTTTTTGTACATATCAAATGTTTATTACAGTTTAAAAGTTGTTAAAATAATAGAGGTAAATAGTTTTTAACTGTGAAATAAAAAAAGAGAAGCTCGAATATTTCAATGGGAATACAGCATTTGACTTTTATTTATTTAATTATTTTCTTTTTAAAATTTAAAAAAAAAGTATTAAAAGCTTATTAAATAGCAAAAATAAATAGAAGTAATTTTTAAGGAAGTACATTTTCACTACTTCTAAAGTATCAATACCCAGCAAAAATTTCCCCTACTAAATAACATGATTTGTAAGCGAAATCAGTATGAAAAACAGCTTCTACTTTTAGTGCTACAACTGATGAATTTTGTTCTTGTGTCCAAAATTTCATAAGTTTTTATTTGGGTTCCAAAAGAGTTTTTTTGGATGCAGATTTTTTTTAGCACAAGAAAAAACATTTGTCTCGGTTGAGATTTGAACCCACTCATCAACATACAGGTTGTGTTTGTTAATCTGCCGTTTTACTCGCTACACCACAATCGACTTATATTTTTATGTGCTAAAAAGTGGTTTTCATATAGGTAAATAAAAAAAAAACACAATTTATAAAAAAAAAAAAAAACATTTGCCCTAAGTATTTTTAGTTAGGCGCTCTAGACAACTGAGCCACGTAAAACTCAAATTACTTTCATATTTACTAAATACTAGTTATTGAAGTACTATTTGGTAATGCTGCGAGTAGCGAATAATGCTACATTGTAATGCATACAGGAAGCTGTTGCTTTTAAAAATAGAAGCTAAGTTTTTGCTGGGATAGGTATACGTTTTCATGTTCTTAAGAAGTAATATAAACAACATCCAAAAATATAATTTAAAATTGATTCAAAATGAATTTTTCAAATATTTGTTACGAAAAAATAATTTTAATAAAAAAATAGATTGGTTTATATACTAATTAAATTTAATTTTCTTGCACTGTTAAAAAGAAAAATCTAAAGAATCAATTTTGCATAACATCGTGGACATGAGTTCCAATTCAGTGAATAGGCATCAAAAAAGAGAACATCTTCCTATGTTAAATTCATTGGAATTGATTCGAATTTGCACTACTTCTAGATCACAAGTTCAGGATCTTATTGGCCGAGTATTTTCCATTTTTTGCTTTTGTTTGTTAAAGTAGTTACTTAATAATTTCAGAATTTAATTTTTTAATGATACTGTATTAATCATCAATAAATATATATTTTTTAAATATAAGAAAAGAATTTTATTGATTTTTCTTAACGTTGAATACAGAGTTAACGTTTTTATTTATTTTATATTAATAAATTTATTAAATTTCATGCTGACCGAATAAATATATTTGTTTTACTTTTAAATAAAATACCTTACTTAAAAATTACATTTCAAAATAAAAGATCTGTTAAGTATTGAGTACACAATTTAAAGTATATGTTTTGCGAAAAACATATCGAGGGTTTATATTCAAAACGGGTCATATGCAAAACCCCATTGGTTCAGGAAAACATAAAAACTGTTTATTTCACTCATTTTTCAACATTTTACAATATGTTCTTCTACGATTTATTAATATTACATCTATTAAACCTCACACTGAAAAATAAATCTTTTAACCCCATTATTCGCAAAGTTATGGTAGATAGCCCGTTTTGTCTTAATTTATATTTAATGTGTATTATAAAATGTTCATAATATTTTTTGGAAAAAAATTAACAATATTTATGATCATACGAATCAGGAGATAAAAAATGTGAAATTTTGTGGTTACCAGGACCATCTTTAAACGTTAGAACACTAAAACAGGTGTGTTTACTAAAAAAACGGAAATATGTTTAAAATTAAAATTATATATTAAATTTTAATTACGAATTTTATTTAAAGTTTTTTCATTCCTATCTTTAAATCTAGGGTATAAAATGTTGATGGGTGTACCCGTGTATGATCTATTAAGCATCCAAAAAAGGTTAAATATAACTTCAATGGCTTTTTTTCTTCAGATTGCATTGACATAACATAATTTTTGTGAGATATATTAAGATTCTAATTCAAAATGTTAAAAAAAAAGTTTAAATCGCACAAAAACTTCTCATTATTTATCAATTTTTATTTTTACACTACTTCGAAAATAAAACAAAAATTTTGGATAGCCAAATATATTGTTTGTAGATAGCCCAAAAACAAATTTATTTTTGGTTCAAAATTAATAGAATGTATAAAAAACAGAAAACTAAAAAAAAATTGTTTGAAATCTGCATATGACTCGATTTGAATATAAGCTCTCGATATGAAACAAAACTATTTATTTTTAAAAATGGATTTTTTGTATTCCGAAGATCTCCACTTGATATATTGTTCACACAAACTTTTATAGATGTTTTTCCACTTTCATTATGACACCCCAAAAACCTGTATTTCACTTAATTTGTTTTGGCACGGGGTACATAATAAAGAAATTAGGTTCCAAAGTGGAATTGAAAGACATTGGCTTTTTGGACTGATAATATTGGAGTTGTGTTTGGCTGAATTGTATTTGAAGTGCTTAGGTCGGGTGGTTCATTTGTCTAGTTGGGCTCCATTTGAAAGACTAATATGGATCTATGCCATCATTTTGTTTCGGACTTATTTGCATAGATTCATATTTCGTACTTATAAAAATTTCATAAATAGTTTTTGAAGTATATAGATCGAATTTTTTTATCGTTTCCTTTCAAAAAATGACGCGAGTTGTTTGTACAATTGGATCACTCTATACAAGGTTATAAAAACATGACGGTATTAGAAAATATTTGAATAACAATGTGTTGCCCTAAATCACGTATATATTTAAGAAAAGTATTTGGTGAATTAAAGCTTCCAGTTCTGGTATTTTACGCATTTTTGTGCTTGAATTTCTTTAGACTGGTGCTAACGGTCTGCGGCGGACAATGTGTGACTCAATTTTGTAATATTGATCTAGAATTATTACTATACAAAGTATATACCAAAAAACTTTCTCAGTTTGGGCTTAAATTAAATGCGTGGATTGTGTCTGGAAATAAAAATTTCCTCATTTAAATATCAGAACATTTGCATTTGATTTAGTTTTGGAGTGGTAGTATAATAACTGAAATTTTATGGCTAAAATTAAAGATATGAATTTGGGAAATTTTTAGTTTTAGCTAAGACCATTTATCGTTGCTTTAAAAAGAAATTCAATTAATCGGAATTATTAAAAATCAACGTTTATTAAATTATAACAAGTAATTTTTTATTAAAATACATTCCTGTTGAATAATTAAACTTCGGGATTTTTATTTCTTTAAGTCCTTTAATGGATGGCCTATAATGGTATGCTTGTGTCAAAAGAAAATGAAGAATGACTTTAGGAAGCTATACGAATAAATTATATCTGACTGACATGTGTCGAAGAGTATATAAAAAATGATAACATATGTATTAGTGTGGTCCAACATTGTATGAAGAAATTAATAGAACATATCTAAAATTATGAACGAGGACATAATTAAGTACATATTTCCCAAATTTCAACTTTCTACGGAGATTAGAACAGGATGCCATAAGGCCATTTAGGTATATGATTCTAGAAAAAACCTTAAAACAATTCCCACTAAAATGAATGATATATTGATCAAACAATTTTGTTATTCTGTTTGAAATTTTTTTTTTAAATAGTAAAAAATTTAATAAAAAAAAATATATATATATCTTAAATGTATTTCCTTATATTTTTTTTCAATTGACAAATACGGTTATATTTTTGGTAAAAAATATAATTAAATCTATTTGAACGTACGACGTACATACGGTACAATGCATACACCGGTTGTTGTGTGCTTTTTGATAAAAATATATAAGTTCTAATTTGACAGAGTACCTACGTAATACGCTTCTACATTCTTATGACGCAATTGTTTTTCTAACATTATTTCTACGTTATTTTCATACCCTACACCATCAAAGGTGCTGATGTTTGTAACACCCAAAAATATTGGTCCAAGACCCACCTCAATTTATACCAATCGGCTTAGAATCACTTTCTGAGTCTAATGTCTGATCGTCTGTCCGTCCATGTAAACCTTGTAATCAAACTACAGATCGCAATTTTTCACCAAAATTAATGAAATTCGGTACATATGTTTCTTATAGTCCAAGGACGAAGATTATTAAAATTGGTTATGGTCGGTCTATTATTTAAATTAGCCCCCATATAAATGTTCTCCCGGAAAAGGGGTTTAACGATCATAAATCCCTTAAATACGGAAACATTTTAACAAAATTTGGCACATATAATTTTCATAAGTTTAAATCTGTGTGCCAAATTTCATGAAGATCAGTCCATAATTGACCATAGCTCCTATATAAACCCCTCTTCAGAAAATCACTTTAACCGGCATAAATCCCATTAAAATGTTAGTATCAAGTTAATATTCGCCACAAATAAGTTTTATATAAATATAAATAATAGTGCCAAATTTTACGAAGAACTGTCCATAATTTACCTTAGCCCTATATAAGGCCCACTTTCGGGAACCACCAAAAAGTGAATAAATTCATATAAATATTAGTACGACGTAATATTCTGTATTTGTATGTTTTATTTTACACTTAATACAAGTATCGGATCACAATTAGCCACAGGTCTAGAAAAAAGAAGACGCTTCCCCGAAATTTTGATGCACACAATGGTGTAGGGTATCATACGGTCGGATTCGACCGACTATATCTTTCTTTCTCGTTTAATATGAGTTATTTTTATTAAAATGACGATTTTATCATTTATATTTCATTAGCTTTCGTTTGATGTACAAATCATTTATATTTATGGGAAAAATTTTCTAAGATTTGTTCTAGGATCATCGTCGTAATTTGCCGTGTAGCATTCTGTTCCAATTATTGTAGTTGGTTGACATTTTGACCAAGTTATTCTAAATAACATTGCATTTCATAGTTTTAGGTGCGTTTAAATGTAGATCGCAAAAGGGAATTTTGGACCATCCTAATATACATATTAATCTAAGCTAAATTTACTCAAAAATTTCTAAGTGAGAGTCCAAACCTGTACTTTTCAGTGTACAATTTTAATATATTTATTGCTAACTCTTATCTACTATGATTTTGTTAACTATCAAAGTTTAACATCCTCATAATTGGTACGGACAACACTTCCAATCTTAATATTTATTACATATGATTTAGCTTTATCTAAATCCTCTTTTAAAACACTTTAGAAAAAGGAAACAATTATATAACTCTAATCTAAACATACTTACACCTTAATTCCAATAAATAAGAACCCATACAACTATCTCTATATAAGTATCTACATATTTATTAAACTTTAATTAAATAACAAATCAACTAAAATCTCTTTTGCATATTATTATAAAATTCATCATTAAATAGCAATTTCTAATACAAAGTGCAATGCAACTATTACATATAGTAATTTCCAATTCAAAATTACAACAAGAATAAATGAACTGGAAATGTCTAAACACGGTATACAATCAATAAATTAATAATTACAAACTATAAAATGCGACCGACGTTGATGCACTTGCTCTCTTCAAAAATTAAAAAAAAAGACAAATAAAACAAAAAAATAAAAAATAAAAATACTTGTACAACTAACGATCAACATGTTGCAAAAAAACAACTCTTTATGAGAAAAAATAACAATTACAATGTGTTTAAACAAATTTTTCTTACACACAGCGACACAATATGAAACAGACATCAGCAAACAAAAACAACAATAATAATAATAAAAGAAAAAATAAACTGACGACGTTAAAAATGAACAACAGAAATAAACAATATTTATATGATACCAGAGCAATATTAAAATGATGTACGAGTGTATGTAAAATAAAAACAGGATTTTACTCCCAGTGGTCGCGTGGTGGTTTTGCATGATGTTTGCATGCCAACACACACTCCATGAGCAGCCAGACTAACAGTCAGTTCATCAAGACAAGTCAGTTTGTAGACAAACATACTATAAACACACATACATATCTCTTGATATCACTTGATATTCATTCATTTAGCCAAGAATGAAACATACATAAAGGCCAGCACATTATATTTAATTTTGTATGCATATACATATACCAATATATATGAGAGCAACTCATCATTAAGAGGAGGCATGCAGCAACTACTTAATATTACTACCACTACTACCAATTGCTGTAACCAACAATGCAACCAATATCACCATCATCATCGTCATCAGCATCATTATCGTCATCAAGAAGTAATCGTCACAGCCTCTGTTAAGTAAAAACATCAGCAGCATCATCGGGAGCCTCAACTGTTTTTTGCCATCACATTCTGCTGGTGTTTTTATTTTACAATAACAACTAAACAACAAACCGACATCAGCATATTTAACGGCGGTAAAATCAGTTCACTACCACCAGCAACAATAACAACAATAATAACGATTGACTAAATAATATTTTAACCTTATAAATTCATGGTCTTCCTTTTTGGCTAAGTCGGTACTAAATAAATGA
The DNA here is from genome assembly GCA_951394005.1 of Protophormia terraenovae. Lineage (NCBI taxonomy): Eukaryota > Metazoa > Arthropoda > Insecta > Diptera > Calliphoridae > Protophormia > Protophormia terraenovae. The sequence continues at coordinate 104,300,482 of OX596076.1, read as the reverse complement.
AGGGCATAGACATTTTCGCATGCTGTTTGTAACAAGTGGAAATATGAAAGTTGTAACTGAATTTAATTGTATAATGTTAACTAGCGCACATGGAAAAACATTATACCATTTTATCCAAGCAAGTGGGAATCCAAATTCCAAAAACATAATAGACTTAAAGAAGTTATAAGAATGTAATGAACGCAATTATCCGAAATAGTTTGGGAAGGGTTATGTAAATAAATGATGTTTGATGTTGACAGTATTGGCGGCATCTGTCAAATATGATATTTGCTGATTCCAAAACACCACATCAAGTTACACAATTGAGCAACACTCCGAAATCATAACATTTTATTGGCGAAATGAGTTTTGTGGGCCACCAGTCCCGAACTATTGGAAGTACAACTGGTAGTAGGTATGTTTGACTACGAAGTCCCATTGGCCCATTGGGGAGCATCGTTGTGGTTGTGTTTTTTACCCAAATCTTGGGTAGGGTTCAACTTATTTGGCTCGTTGTGGAGTTGCATTTTTCAGCCAGGTGCCGCGACCTATAGAATCGCAGTAGTTTTAAATGGGCTTCGCCCTTAACCAAGCTAGAAGTCATGTCCAAATACATGTTTTCAAATTGATACTCAGGTGTGGTATTCTGTCATACTTGGGGTTGTTGGTAGGCGCATTGTACTCACTCGGTATTAAGACCACCGTAAGGTTAGGTCGTCATGGCAGGTACTCATATTAATCTGCAGCACATCTGTTGAAATGAGTTCGCCACGGCTAGTCTTTTCGGAGAAATTTTCTTCTTAATGTATAATACATGTGATGCTACATTCGAATACTATTCTTTCGATCTAAGAGGTCATATCAGTTTGGCAGGTACAAAAAGATTTACGATTACCTGGATTTGTCTGGCATATATACTGATAGAAAAGGACCTTCGCGACCTAAGCATAGAACTGCCACAATCTGGTACCATGGGAGCCAGTGGGCACTAGCATGACGGTGCTGTTGTACAGGACTTACTAATGGTTGAGGACATTCAGGGGTCACATGGTGGCTGCACTTTAAATTGCCGGAAGGAGATTTTTCTTGCAATGTGGTGGTGCATGCTAACACAAGTCGCTTAAAAAACGGCAGGGGTATGCTCCAATTCCTAAGCAAGAGGTGGGTTACTCATCAAAACAATGAGTTTTTCGATCTGTTATATGTGAGTCCCTAAAATACACATGTGGGCGTTTGTCGGCACATTGTATTCATCCGGTGTTAAGGCCAACGTGGTATTAGCTCGACAAGACAGATACCCACTTTAAACTGTAACACATCTATCGAAATGAGAATTCATTACTGCTCGACCATTTTACAGCAGATGCAGTGGCCCTTCGAGATGATCGGTCGGTTCGGTAAATAATCAGTCAAAACCAGTATAAAAAAGTATGCAAGAAAACCCGAGAAATGTAATTTCTCACTGTGCACAAGAGCTCAAATTTCAACTTGGTAAATTTGATCTTGCATATATATGAAAAATAACTATATAACATAATAGAACCAACCTATGTACCACTCAGCTAGTGCCAGAGTGGACATTATGCATGAACGACTTTAAAAAACGTGCGCATATAATCTGCGGAAAAAAACATCCTTGAACTCAGTAACTTTCCACAATTGTGCCGCTGTATGACATTATTATAAGGGCGATTTTTAAAAGAATCTCTCATACATTAAAGTATTTCCCCTTTTTTTCTTGAAGTTGCAAGATCATTGCTAAGTGTTTGAGTATAAAGTTTCGGACACAAAAAAGAGATGATTTGCCGAGGTACTACGGAATTTATGAGAATTTGTAGTCATATTGCAACCGATAGTTGGTCAGCTATAGTGACCTAAAGAATCCCATTGGCATTTGAGTATATTATGTTGGTACTCTGTATCTATAGAAGACTTTCAGGAATGAGCACAATAATATTTGATAAATTTGGTCTGTTCTATCTGGATAGACTTATTCACTATAAATTCATTTGTAAAATGAAAGAACTGGTTTGGTTATTCAATATTATAACATTAAAATTGTTTAAAGTACTCCAGTGATTCAGGTATCAACCTGTGAAACTACGTAAGATGGTGCTCAATTTAGCATTCGGCAATGTGGCTTATTGGGTTATTTCAAAAATATTGTATTCACAAGAATGTGGCTTTCACTCTATCCAAAACGTTCGAATACACACGCAGAGAAAAAATATGGTTACAGCATGATCACCACAACTATTCAATGATTATATAGCCGTTTTTCATTGATTTAAATATACTGTGTTCATGATAGCAACGTTTTTGATTCTGTTTAATCATTTAATGATTACCCACAATCAAAATTTTTATATGGTTCACTGAATTATAATATGTATTTAAATATGTTTATATGAAATCATATTTATGAATAAATCCAATCATTTAGTCAATTCTACAACAATTTAGTTAATTACATAACCATTCATTTCGCTTTACAAATTTGGTTAATTCTACAACCATTAAGCCATTAACTTTTAATGCCTTTTGAATACACATTTTGTGTAGTTATAATTCTCATTTAGTTTATATATGAACAAATATAAATTGAAAAGTTTTGTTTTTATTCAGTATGATGAATGTACCACATATGGTACAAATGAATATAAATATGAAAATATGGGATCATATATATGATAAAATGGGATTATATATATGATGAAATTAGTTCATATATATGATAAAATGGAATTATATATATGATAACATGGGATTATATATATGATAAAATGTAATTATATTTATGATGGAATTAGTTCATATATATAATAACATAGAATTATTAAATGATAAAAACATGATGAAATTGAAAGCAATACTTAAGAAAAGGTTATAAAACTTACTAAAAGTTATTAATAAGGTTATGAACGTTACTAATAAATTATAAATTGGAATCATAATAATGATTACGTACAAATATACTTATTATAACCAGGAATCATATATTACAATCATAGTATGTTGCTCTTAGTTTATGGTCACAAGAACCATATTTTTTCTTTGCGTGCACTATTAGCCAATTCTAGTAATGAAATCTTTTACTTAAAATTAAGGTTTACTTAAATTTAAGGTTGTCAATAAACGGATCTTGTTATTTCCTCGCAAGACTTTTAGTATTCCTTCAGTTGTTCATTATTTGGCGGTGAAATTTACTAAAATGCAGGAATAATTTAAAAATTTTTAACATAAGTTATGTATTATATAACCGTAAGTTGTTAGGGTACAATATGTTCGGCTTTGCTTTAAACACATTTTGTACTCTGGTACGTTTTGAGTAAACTTTACATTTTTTTATGAATTTGTCTATACTGCAGCCAATCTAAAAATACTGACGATTAAATGAAAAACAAAACAACAAGTAAATCGAAATCGTCATTTGGTATTAAATAAATATTCGTTCATATTCAGTGTCAAGCAATAAAGTTTTAAGTATTTTGGTCCTTCAATGAACAGTGTCAACAAATCATATGCATACGTAGTCCCAAATGAAATACACTTGTTCCTCGTAATATTTATATAAGAATTAGTCTGTGTTTAGGCATTCAGGACAGCAGAAAAAAAAATAACATTTTTGAATTATAAAAATAAGTCATTTGAAATCACAAGTCTACTATTTTAGAAAATTATAATACATAATATTCACCCCATTCCAGGTAGTGGTACAATAGAACAAAAGGCCTCAGACAGCAGAGTATAAACAGTAAATTAAGATGACAACTCTAATCTACTTTATTATCTTCTAGTGAAGATACATTAATACGATGGTAAAGAATTGCTTTAATGGGCAAAAATTTTCAGGTTTATTAAAGTTTTTTATACGAATTACACTGCTTCGTAACTCATTCTGGAGTACAGAACTGGGAGAAAAAATTGGTTTAGTACTCTCCTGATCTAATATAAATATTTTCCTTTTTTGTTTTAATTTATAAAAAAAATTTTACAGATTTCTTTGCAGTTCCAATGGCAATATAACAAAAAAAACCGCAACAGTAAAACCTTATGATGACGAGCCAGTATCAATGTTTGTCTTCATCATTATCGATTGTTACCATCGTTTGTGGAGATTTTTATATACTTAAGAATGCAACAAACATTTTTTTTCTTTTTCAAAATGCATATTAAACGTTAAAAAAAATACTACATGCAACTTTAGTAAATTTTGTTTGTTTAGTTGTGGTAAGTAAATATCTCCTAAGTAATATTAAAATACACATTTTATTATTATTCAAAATGAATATATCTATGACGTCAGTTAAGTCTCTCATATTCATATTAAGGAAAAAAACTAGTTCAGTTTTATAAGTCACAGTGTCTGTAAGTCTTTATTAAGATTGTCCCTCCGCCTGTTTGTTCTTTCAGTATATATGTTAGCCCGGCTGCCTGAAGTTGACTTTAAGATAAAGTAACCCTGCTGATATTTTTGTTCTTTAGTTTTAGCGATATTATAGAGAAAAATTTCATTATTCTACTTAAATGATATTGTTAATAATATAAAGAAATTAGATAATACACAACAGAACTGGATAATATAGAAGTTGTTCCTTGTTATGTATTTGCTACAGCAGTACGTTCACTTTTGTTGATGAAGCAGTAAATGAATTGAAAAAGGTTGATTGACTTCTTTCTTTTTTTTTTAATTGCAAAAGTATTGATTAAAATTTTAAGCAAGTCGGTGTAAAAAAAATCTTATATATGTAATATTTAAAAAATGATTTTGTTTTTAAGAAGAAAATATACCAGTATAAGTATAATGATTATAAAACTGAAAAACATAACTGTCTTAATGAAAAAGAATTATTTACTTGACTGATAATAGAGTTTAGTGTAAATGTAGATAAAAAAGGAAGCAAAATAATTTATAGCGTAAAAGAATTAGTTAAGATTGTGTATGGCTTTTAATATTTTTAAAATGATGATTACATGAGGGGAGTATTTGGTACCTTATTGATTCCGAGGAAAGGAAATTTCTTGTAATTGATATTTAATTTATAAAATAATTTATAATGGTAATTGGAGTTGAATTGACTATTCTTGTAATCAAAATTTACCTCCTATATCCTTGTAGAGGAAAGTATCAGGGTGATACTTCTCAAGCTAACAGCTCCACGAATGTCCTGACGTCTGTGAGCTATAATATTGAATGTATACCAATTTAAACTTTGATTTTAACAAGATTTTGAGGCTGTAACCTTAACTGCTGTAAGACTTTTTAATTTATTTTCTCATGCTACTGTAACCACTTAAAATTTGCGAAATGTAGTGTGCAAGTGGTACTGGACGAAGAAATCTTGTTACATACCAGTAAAACGTTTGACCAGTCCGTGTTCAGTATGTCTATTCAAGTATAAGTGTTTTCATTAAGTGACATTTAGTGGAAAAGCATTCAAAGCTTAGATTATAATAGTTCAGTTTGTTTGCAAATCGTATTGAAGTGTAGGGTTTTAAATATTTATATGGATGTGAACTAAGAGTCACATACTGGATTTTGCAAACCGTCTGTAATATACCTCTCTAATTGTGGATGATCTCATAGTACATATGTATCCTGTAATCATTCTCCGGAGCATAAGTGTGGCTGTATTAATAGCTGAGTATATTTTGTTCGAAGGTAGCGGTAATTTTTAACCCATATCTGCGTCTGACTTCAGAGAACGATAAAGAATAGATAAATGAACGATCTTCTTGGTTCAGGGTGCCAAAGTCCTTAAGAAAAATATGAGTCCTTAGGTCGAAGTCACAAACTTAAACACCACAAGGGGTGATATTCAAATAATTAACCCGCGGTATTGGTTCCCATTCAGATGCTAGTCTTTCAGGTCCCAACGTTTTCAATTAACAAGAGGAAGGGGAGAAGATTTTGCGTACACTCGTATAGATTGATAATGATATCCTTATTTCGTTTCTAGCCCCAAGTGGTTAAGAGGTGTCAGGATCGTTGGATTTCACATACAATAAATCTCAACATTTTGTAAAACTGCAATAGTGAACAGGAACTCTGGTGTCACTCAAAAAGAGTCACTCTAGATCAAGCCCCTTGTCAGATATACATATAAATCTAGCTGATTCAGACACTGCAAATATTTCAGTCTGGAATATAATACAAGTGTTGTCCAATATAGAGCTATATATATAAACCATCAGTTTATACTTCAAGATCCTCTAAGTTTCAATTGTTATGTTATGTTAGAATTGGTCTAACTATCCAATAAATCAAACGTGGTTTAAGATCCCGTGTTTTCCCAATAAGTTTCTGGAAAAAGTACATAGCAGCATATAAATATCAAAAATCTAAGAAATGCCATTAACTCCGCAGTTTCAGATTTCCACATTAATTTTTAATAAAAAGAGAGTAGTGATATTAACCTGCAGACAGTGCAATATAACGGTATTATGAAACCTACTTTACGTGACATGTGTTTCCAAAGTTTGTTTTAAAAGTAGAAAAAGTGTTGATGGACTGTATTAGATCTTACTAAATAACTAAAAAATCCAAATCACTCGCGTAAAATCTCACTGAACTACATTTGAAACTAATATATATACGAAGGCGGATCAATATTTCCGTAACTTTTCGAACTTCCCTCGTAGTTATATGAAATGCAACACTGTTCCCATCAAGTACCACCTGTTAATAGACTACTGTCAAATTTTGAGCAAGTGTCGTCATTTACTTTGCGTATTTTTCTAAAAATGGAAAAAAGTGAATTTCGAGTGCTCATTAAACATTATTTTTTGCGAAAAAAACCGTCAATCAAACCAAGGAAAAGCTCGATAAATACTATGTGGACTCTGAACCATCGATTTCAATGGTAAAAAAGTGGTTTACTGACTTTCGTTGTGGTCGCACAAGTACAAATGACGCTGAACGTTCTGGACGGCCAATTGAGGTCAGTACACCCGAAAATGTAGAAAAGATCCACGATATGGTGTTGGCCGACCGAAGAGTAAAAGTGTTTGAGACTGCTGATGCCATAGGCATTTCATATGACAGTGTGGTTTCGATTTTAAATGATTAGCTAGGTTTAAGAATGTTGTCTGCAAGATGGGTGCCGCATTGGCTCTCAATTGACCATAAACGTAAACGCGTGACAACTTCAAAGAATTGTTTGGAGTTGTTTGCAACGTTTTGTAACTGTGGATGAAACATGGATTCATTACTGTACTCCGCAGATCAAGCAGCGATCTAAACATTGGTTTCAATGGGTTCAAAAGGGAAAAACAATAAATGGCGAATATTATGCCAACTTATTAAACTGATTTAATGAGGATTTAAAAAAAAAAACGACCCCATATGGCCAAGAAAAAAGTTCTTTTTCATCAAGATAATGCACGGGTGCACACTTGTGCAGTCTCAATGGCAAAACTCTATGAATTGGGCTACGAATTGGTACCTCATCCGCCATATTCTCCTAGCCCCTAGTGACTACTTCCTATTTCCAAACCTAAAGAAATGTCTCGGTGGAAAGAGATTCAGCTCTAACGATGAAATTATTGACCAAACAATTGCCTATTTTAAGGACCTCGAAAAATCCTATTTTTTAGAAGGGATACAAAAACTGGAGAAACGTTGGACTAAGTGTATTGAGTTAAAAGGATATTATGTTGAAAAATAAATTTTTGTTTTGCAAAAAACACTGTGTTTCATTCAAAAAGTCACGGACTTATTGATCAGCCCTCGTAATAACTCTGAATTGAAACTTTCGAAATTTTTTTTTTTTAATTTTAATTTCGCCATGACAATTTTCATTCTTTTAATTTAAGCAGTTAACTAATCAAGGGACAACACTTATTAAATTTATATGCTATATGACAAGTAACCTGTTAACTATCTGGTGAAAAGTTATGGGATAAAAATGAAATTTAATTTAAAAAATCGTAAATTTTTAGTTTCATTTTTAAACCTCCACAACTTTTGCGCGCATTGATAAAAATGATTAACGCGAACAGATTTTGTATGCATAAATAGTCGTTAATAAGACCAAAAATCGTCGATAATCAGAGGAAAAAAAAATCAGAACATAATCAGACATGTCTTTTTTGAGATATCCTTCAATATATGGTGCAACTTCCTTAATTTTACAAATCGCGATTTATCGCAAAAACTAGAGTCAATTCAAAAACTATAATTCTAGATTTTAAAGCAATGGCGTCTAGATATTGTCTATTTGAAGGAGAAACAATCAATTTCATAATCCTATATTGCTTATGTTAATAGGAATATCTTTTTGGGTATTTTTCTATAAAATTTCCTATACCAATTATTTTTATTTTTATAATCAATGAAGTTATAGAAATATTCCTCGACAAAAAATAACAATGATTTTCCCATTTTACATTATTATTCTTAACAAAAATTGGTTAATCCAGCGAGAACACCCTTAAAACTTAACCATATTTTGCTAACTAATCATCATTTAGCACTTTAAATTTAATTGCAATATTTTTTTTTTTTTTTTGGGTTACAAAAAAAATTTTCACACATTTTTTAGAAACACTTGACATTAAAACATGCAGTGTTAAGTGACTCAATTAGTCTGGCGCTAGACTAAAAAAACAAATAAATTTTAAACCTAAGAAATGAACAGCAACACCTACGAAACTTTTGCAGAAAAATCCTCAGCAACAGTTATGTTTATTTAAGACTTCCCTTTATATAGATTTATAAAAAATTCTCAAGATATAAATCTATATCTGTTTTTAAACTACACTTACTTGCAATTTCTGTCAGAAATAAAAAAAATCTTAAAAATAACACAAACCTGTCTTAACAAAATAAACTCGTAGCTCTAAATAAGAAGCAAACAAAATGAACCCTGAGTAGTACGAAATGAAAAAGAAGTTATCACTTATTTGTATGTAACTACATTTATCATTTAACTTTATGTGACATTTTAAGTAAGACCGAATGAATGAAGAAACTAATTTTATTTTCTTCTTCAAGAAAACCGTCAACAGAGTCCGTAGAAGCAAAAGCAGCAGCAGCAGTAACAACAACAATTAAATAGTAGTCCTCTTTATAAAGTCATAAAGTTTTCATGGGTCATATTTATTTTTTTGAAAGTCACTAATTGGATCATATATTCTTCAATGTGACGATTTTCATGAGCGTACGAATATATATGTTAGTATGACTGAAATGTTATAAGGTAGTTTATAAAACATAAAAATCAACTTAAGAAATCAGAAGAAAACAAACACTAATTGGATCAGATTTGTATGCTCTACTGTGGATAGTGGTCGACGACAGTGTTTTTAGTTAGTTGCAGAGATCCAAATTACATGCTTTTTCTGAGAGTCTTATTTAAAAGTTAAGAAACAATAATATTTAAAATTTAAAAGTTTTTGTAATTTTTAATTAACGAATTTATCTGAAAATTGTTATCCTTTTAAAATACTAGAGTAATTAATGCGCAACCTCATATGGTTAGGGTACCTCAATTGCTATACAAACTATACACAATTATTTTGATTACATTTAATTTGATTTTTGTCTTACACAATCCAAGAGTACACTGTACTTTATAAATTTTCAATGCTAAAATTTAAAACTAATAAATTAACAAATAATACTTTAAACATAATATTGTTGTCTCTTCAGCAACGCATCATGTTTGTAGATCAATGACATTTGCTGTTTTTGCCAGCGCCCGTTTTAAAAAGGATCATCCATGCGTCTTATTTATCATTTTTATGTTTTAAACTATAATTTTTATTAAAGAAAATTATTGTTTTTAAGCAAAAATTTTGTGCATAAATTTGGCTCAGAATCTGAAAAAAATAATCAATAATTCATAAAGCTAATTGATAACGCCTACTTTATGTTTTTTCATGTATGTTTGAGCGGAGATATTTACTTATGTATGTATCATGTGGCAGAAAGTGTATTTATGTTTAGTAGACACAAATCTTTTAGCCTGACAATGTACAAATATTAGTTAAAGCCTTGTTTAAAGGAGCGCTAACATTGTTAATCTATGTGTTTTAGTTTATATTTTATTTATTCCTAAAGATTAAAGTTTTTAAAAGCCGCTTTTTATAAATATTGTATTTTTAGTAGTTTACTGTTTTAGATCATATTAAAGGATTGGTAGAGATGTTGTTGTGTATTTTTAATCCTTTAGGAGATGTTGTTGAAAATGTCTTATAAAGTATACATGAACGACTCTGCATATAAAGAGGATCTCAACGAAAACCCAAGTAGATCCAAAACTGAGTATAACTGGAATATAATTGAGATAAAATTAAATTAGAATGGAACTAGAACTGAATATAAATGGAGTTAAAACCGAACTGGAAAAGAAGTCTAACGGAGCTACTGAACTGGAACTCAATTATATCGGAACTAGAGCTGAAATTGAAATGAATTAGAACTAAATTAGAACTGGAACTGAATTAAAACTAAATGAGAACTGAACTAGAACTGAGCTAAAACTGAAGTAGATGTGAACTCAAATAGAACTGAACTTAAATTAAAACGAACTGGAATGAAACTCAAATAGAATTTAATTACAACTGAACAAAAAATCATTTATGATTTATGATTATGAAAAATCATTCTCTTATAATTGTAACATACTATGGAAAAACTAACATAACAAAATATCCGGTAAATATCTTGTACACGACAAATTGGTTAAAATATAGAAAACACATCTGTCGTTATATCCATACAAATCCATATTTTGAGTGTTGAAAAAAATATAAGAAAATATGTCAATGACTTTACGTCGTTAATTCCTTCAGCAATGGTACTCGTATATTCAAATAATAAAATCGAAAAATTTTAGGCCTGAGTCCTTTAGCTGACGTTACCAAGGCTCATAGTTAGAAGATAGAACCAATTGGGAGAGACATCAAACAATCATGATCAATCAAATTATGATGACAGAATCGTTGTCAACCTATGTTTCGAAAAGTTCGAATATAACAAGTTCGAATTAAAAAAAAAAAACGGAAAAACCCCATTTCGTTATAATTGCTAATGGATTATATATGAAATAGTTTGGTCTTACTTTTTATACCCTACACCACCATTGAAGGTATAAAAATATTGGTCTAATTAATACCAATCGGCTTAGAATCACTTTCTGAGTCGATTTAACAATGTCCGTACATCCGTCTGTCAGAAAAAAGTTGGAAAATGGTATCTTAGAATGAAATAGAATTTCATTTGAGCTGGGACATCTATACTTTTCATTTTGGGGTCACCGTTATGTTCCTAAAAATTACAGTTACAGTGAAGACTTTGTTACAGAAAAATTTTTAAATAAAGGTTGGGAAATATTCTGTGACCAACCTTATATTTAATTGACGTTACCGACCCTTTTCATATAATCAACACTCAGGGTATATCCCTATGAATGTATTGATATTAGGAAATATAGGAATATAGGAATCAGGAAGGGAATGGAGGGAATAATGTTTATGTAAGTGTATTTTAAATTAATTCGGCTGAGAAGATATGGACTAATAATTCGACCAAAGAAAAAGTTTTCTCCGTAGTGTGTTGTACCATTCATATTCCGGTCGATGACAATTGAATACGATGTATGCGATAAACGTATGCGGTGATGGTATACTGGGTATAAGATTAATTATCTACACTGAATATCTTTTACAAAGGTACCTGTAAAACAAAGTTAAGTAGCCAAAGTTCCGATGGTGATCCAGGGACCTGATGGCGCTCCTTTCAATGCAATCTAGTAACTCCTAACTGGATATTGCCTGACCCAAATGTGAGAATTATATTGAGTTGCTTGTGTGCAAGAGGCGAAGTTGTTGAGGTTTTACAGAAACATGCGGCAGAGAACCAAGCCGACCGGCTTAAAATCGACGCTGCCGCTTAATTTTTCAAGCTGTGGCCGCCGCCGACATATATCGGCTTAAACGGCTGAGCCGGCTCAAAGTAAGCCGCCGATATAATCGGCTGCGCCGAATATAACAACACTATTTAATTTTCTGTATTTTTGGACTTCAGAGCTATTTTGACTTAAATTTTATTTTTTTCTGTCAAAATATATATATGAAGACATATTTTTCGGTGTAATATACTTTTAGAAAACACCTTACTCTTTTGTATTTTATAATACATTACTGCCATCTATACATATGTTTACCGTACTAAATTTTTTTTTATTTTGTGCTCCCTAAATAATTTTTGATTTCCTAGAAAAAACAACAAGCCGACATATAAGCCGCCGCCGATACTATCTTGAAGAAGCCGCCGCGGCAGACCAAAATATGCCGTGCAGCCGCCGCCGACAATTTTGCCTCGGCTTGGTTCTCTGACATGCAGAACATTTGTACTCTGTGTAATATAGAGATAAAGACTTCGACACTACGATGAAAAGAAATTCGCACCAAAAAATACAAAAAATATGAACTTTAATATTGCAATGTTCTATATTTTATTTAATCAAATCTGAAAAAAACTGTTTGAATTGAATCTATAAAAATAAAACTTTAGTAATATCAGAAAAAGGAATTATTGTCACGTTCATAGGGTTTTAATATTCCGAATGTCCTTTTTCATTAAGGTTACAAAACGGAATTTAAAATATCCTAAACTTATAATATTGAATATTCCATTTCAATAACTTTTAAGGGGTTAAATCAAATTCAGTCTAATATATTTTTTCTCGCATATATTTATATAGTCCTAAGTAAATTCTCCTTAGGTGGCTGTCAAAAATATTTTGGAGCCTTATTGATATTCAAATGAAATATTTAGCACGCGGCATTTTACGTTTGAAGACAAGGCGGTTGTTTGAAGTTTAAAAACGTATTTAACAAACCTTAAAGAAACTATCAAAAATCTTAACATCTCACGCCGGAGGTGTTAAAACATAAACATTTCTTTAAAAACCACAATAAAAGCAAATTAAGGAAATAATAATTTAGCAAAAGTTCTCTCAGATCATTTGTAGATAAACGGATGGATAGATGATGGCCAGCAAATAAAAATCTAAAGTATTTCACAAATTTAAAACCAATAATTTGGGTAAATTTTAAAAATGATTTATGACAAAAATAAAATGCTAAAAAAATAGTTGTTTAATATGAACTAGATTATTAAAAGTTTTTAATTTAAATATTTGTTATAGATTATTTTTTTTTTTTTAAATGATTCAAATTATAATTTTTCACACCTGGTTCTTAGTAACAATTGAGTTCTTAACACGAAACAATTAACGCTTAACAATATAACAAAAATACCTGTCAAAACAAACAATAAAGAAAACAAAAAAATTAACCCTTGGTATTGTCATTGTTTGGAAAAACTGTCAGTTAAAGACCCTTTCTTACATACAACTTCACAACAAAAAAGTGAGAACAAGGTATGCACTTTAAAAAAAAAAGAGGGCATGAGAAAATAAAATTATTAAAAAAAATGTTTTATAAAATAAAAAACAATTGAGATATTTATAATAGCGAACAATAGCTAGATTTAACTCGGGAAAAATAGTGAAAGTTCTTCCGTTTTCAAAAAAATGTTTCAATTTAATTTTTGTTGGGGGACTCTTCATGTTGTTTAAGCTGCTGTTTATTTTTATTCTTGTTAAATTGTTCTTTTTGTTTTGTGTTACTGTTTTGTATTTAAGTCTGACAGTTGAAGGGTTAACAATGAATGATTTTTTCTATTCCTAGGAGAATTTTATTGTTTTCCTGAGCATTTATTGTTCACTTGTCAAAATCTAGTTCATGTGGGCTTTATAATGTAAAATGTCTTTTTTTTTTAAAAGGAAAATCTTAAGAATATTATTATCAGGGTCAGGGTTAAGGAAAAGTGTTTTTCTCATGACATACATATTTTCAACAGAAAATGGAAATTATGAATTTACATAAGAAAAAGTAGGTAAAGCTGATGATAACTTAAAGGAATTACATCATTAATAGTGATTTACATAAATTGTTTTGTTCCCTGGCTTGAAAAGGAAGTAACCTTCAAAATTTACAATTTAATCTTGAATTTTATATCGTGAAATTCAAAAAGAGAAGATTTATGTATTCAAAAGGTATAAATCAGGAATTTGAATAAATGCTTACAAATATATCTAAATATGTACTACTAAAAGAAATTAAGATTTTTTCTTTGGAATAATAATCCATTAACTTTAAAAAGTAGTTTCTGGGTTTCTCTAGGTTCTATTTTGGTATCTGTTCCCAACAGGCGCGGATCCAGCCAAAGCATTTGGGGGGGGAAATTTTTTTATCATCACTGGAAAAATTATGTTTTTATATATAGTTTTAGAACTATGAAAATTTAACCAATTTTTTTTTTTTCTTTTGACAGAAAACTGGTTATTTATAATTATTATTTTTAATTACATACAAATATGCAAAATTACATTTAAAAAGTTAAAAAAATATGTAGAATTATAAAAATCTTATAAATTAAAATTTTTTGGTTGGTAATAATAAAGTTATGTCCGCTTTTTTAAACATAATTTGGCGGGAATAAAATTTAAAAATGCACCCAAGTGGAGTTTGCCAATAGAAAATGAAAAAAAAAAATCCCAATATTTAATTCGCAAAAGATCAAAACAATAGTCTAAATCCTCTGAAGGAAAAAAGAAATAATAAAACAATTTATCCTAATATTAATGAAATTGCTCGAGAATATCAGTACCGTGTGAACTTCTATTCTTGAAGGATGTCCTTATAATAACCCAGCAAAGAAACAGGCTTAGTAGTGAACATAGCCTTTTTACAAAGCTTTACTGAAGAAGATTGGTTTGATGGATAAATAAAATATTCACAGATTTCTTATATATTATATACATAACTTTTATATTTGTGACCTGAATATTTGAAATTATTTTATAGGTTTATTTTTTAATTTTTAGATGTTTTGACTTTATCAATAAAAAATCGATTTTGGGGACCGATAAATCAATTTTGAAAATCGAAATGAAAAAAGTTGATCGTAAAATCGAAAATCGAGTTTTGGCATTGTTTACCATTCCCTAAAGCACACTGAACTATCTCTTCGTTATGTGAGTAATTTTTAAAATTTATTTTTTTACTTAGATGAAAATTTGAAGTTAATCTGATAACACCAAAACAGGTATCCAATAAATCACCAAAATTATTATATCAATCACTAATAACTACAAAAAATTAAAAATAGAAAACATTTTTCAATTAAAAATTTTACTGGAATATATTATATGTCAACTGGAAAATATATGCTAATAATTTTTTCGGCAAAGAGGAGCCCGTGAAGAAAATCTAGTGAAAATTATGTAAATAAATCACTTTATAAAATTTCATACTATTTCAGTCTGAATGTTTATATTTTTGTAGTTTTACTCAAAAAACAATCTTCTTGAGTACATCACCAATTTTCGAGAAAATTCGAAAAAACAATTTTGAGATTAGTTGCTGAACTAAAAATCTCGGAACTCCCTAAATTTTAGATTTTTTATTAGAAAAAACATACCTTTTAACTATATTAAAATACCTTTCTATTTTACTGTTTCTTTTTTAAGTCTTAATGATATTTTGTTTACAATAAAATGAGATGTCAATATTTAAAATCGTTTAAAAACTAAAAAATTTTATCAAAAAAACTTTCATTTATTTTAAGCAAATTATTTCATTTTAAGCTTTATTTGTAGCATACCTTCTGGGGAATTTCACATAAAATCGAATAAGTTCTTCAGTTTTTATCTAACTAAAAAAACCAAATCTTGCTATATTTACAACAAAAATGTTTTTAAATTGATTGCATATTTTTTGTTGACTTTTACAGAAAAATTCTAATGCATTGAATCACCAAAAATTTCAAACCAAAGAAATAAATACGACAATAAAATTGATTATTCTACTTTCAAAATATCTTAATAGAAAAAATACAGGAACCTAAAAATTTTAAGCATAACTCCAAAATTTGATAGGCTTTATTTATGATGCTATTTATGTCATTTCCCGAGTAATTTTTCAACGCTATAGGGTGTATTTAAAAATTAATTTTTGAATATGAAAATTTTTCATACAGGTGTGCGAAAAAAGTACAACAACTCTTCAGGAAAGCAAGAGAAATTTTCAGAAGGTTTAATAAAATATTAAGCGAAAAGTTATATTTTTGTTATCGTCCTCTAGGAAAATGGTAGATATTTTCTTGGGAAAATGTTAAATTAATAGTTTTATTTAAACAATTTTTTTCTTAACACAAAATTGTGAATATTTTCAATAAAAATAGTTTAAAGTTTTTTCTAGAAAAATTACAATTTTAGGCCTTTACTATTTTATTTATAAATTAAATCTGTGTAGTGAACCAAAATTTCTATCATATGTAAAATTTATTAAATCTAAAAAAATATTATATTTTGTATAAAAGAGCTGGGAAAATTTTGTGTTATTTATTAATAAATGGTTGACTTTTATTACATTTTTTTCTGTGAAAATGCTTTTGTTCATTTTTGATGTTAAAAAATTATTTCGTATAAAATTTTGAAAAGATTCGGATTTATAAAATAAAACATATTTTTCATGAAGTCGAAATTTTTAAGTAATATTAAAAACATTAGTTATTGTAATTTCAATATGACGTGAAACTAGCACTTATACAATATTTTTTTTTTTTTTTTTGACATATAAGTTTTTAATTGTATGTAAAGTTTAAGCTTGAATTTAATGAAAAAAATATATAGGAATTGCATTTCCTATATTTTTAAAAACCCATTTATTTGCTTTAAATTTTTCGAAGAAAAAATACGATAAATACTTTTTTCTAAACATAGTTTGGCCATTCCTAGACTATATTGAAGATAAACTCATTCTGCCTTCATTTATTTTCACTAAAAAAAAATTTCCTTAAAGAATTTTTAATTTTTCCTTTTCCTATTGTAAATTTTTAATTTTTCTAAGGTCGAAAATCCATTTTGGGGGGGGGGGGGGGTGGAAAATTTCCGATTTTCCAAGCAATTTAGTATGGGTACATAGGATCTTTCATGAACATAATACAATTCAAAAGATTAAATGTTATGTAGCATTATAAACATCTAATTATAGATAATTTCTAGAGTTTGTTTGGGATGTAACGAAAGTATTAAGAATATGTATCGGTCACATGGGTACATGTGATGCTTATATACGAACAAAGATCTCAAATTCAACAAGACAAAATTAGAAGAAGCTTATTGTTAATTTCCATTCCACTCTACCATAACACATTTTTCAATATCGGTAATTTATACTATGCACCTTCTTATGAAGAAATCAAATTGTGTACTTTTAAGCTAACAAAAAAAACTTGCAACGCATACTAAACTTATTTAAATGAACACGCAAAATTACATACTAACACTAAACACTAGTTAAGTACACTCATATAAAAATATAGCATGATAACAACATTTAACCATATCATCTACCATTTTTACCCCAAATACATACTTGATGTTAAACACCAACTCGTTGACCTGGCCACACTTCACCAAAAGAAAAAAAAAAAGGTAAATAAATGCAAAGTACCAGTATTTAACTCTTCAATGTTAAAAATTCAGTTTATAAATATGACTGTTAGCATAGAAGTTTAAAGAAAGATCAATAAGTTAATACTCATTCAAAATAAAATTAAAACAAAAAAACTGTGTTTTACACTCAGCCAAGGGGTAATTACCGATCATGATTTATTACATAAAATCTTATAAAGTTCTATAGATTTGCCATGAAGGAAACCTTCTTACCTTACACCTATCTTCCTTTTTAACAAAAACCTCCTGCACATCTTAAAGTCAATGCCAGAGTACTTAGGATGTGTTGGTGGAGAATTGAACTTGATACGCATAAACTAACTTTGAAAAATAAATATTCGTAAACCACTATTCTTTGTTACGTATATTGGTTCATTCACAGCAATCGATCAGTTCAGCTACGCCGCCCCATTTGTTTTTTAAGATTTTCTTATTTTCGTAGTTTTTTTTTTTATTTTTACTTTGGTTTTTTAAGAATAATTGAAGATTTTTGGTTTTTTGTATGGTGGATTATTTTATTTATCAGTATCTTCCGCAAAAGAATAAAATCAAATAAGTAAATGTGCTACATATATTCGGCAGTAATGAATTTTATGTACCCTTTTAATTTTTGTGTACTAAAAAAATTTACAAACATCGCTACTATTGTTCTACATTTTTTTCATCCGTAGGAAAATTTAGTCATTCTTATACTATCAAACTAATCAAATTTGTCATATGCAAAAATTTCTTGTGCTAAAGTTTATTCTGAAATTTAATTATACCGGTTGTTTTAAATAGGACACATGTAAGAATTCCAATAATATTTGGGTATTTTCTAAAGCTCCTTAAATCCCAGATAACTGCAACATAATAATTAATTTTTTAATGTTTAGAATTTTAGACATAACAGTCATTAATAAAAATATAATTAAAAAAATTCGCCCATTAGTTTCTATAAGCAGATTTTTATGCACAGATTTTTTCGTTCGCTGTCCTTAATTCCCAATGGAATTTTGTTAGAATTAATTTTTGCAATTGGGCTTTATTTTACTTTATTTTGTACTTTTTTCATTCACATAATTAAATGAATATCATTGGGAGTTAATTAATTTTTATTGGGAGTTATTTCATTTTGCTTAAAATTAAAGTTTTTCTGCAAATTGCTTTCTTCATGGCCTTTGAATTTCTCCTTTCTGGTATTTCAAATACCGGCTTCGTTAAGTTTTCCTGCATAGCCGGCCTTTGGCCGCGCGAAATTACTTTTTCCTCTGTGGTATTTCAAACAACGGCTTCGCTAAGTTAAGATTTTCTATATAGCTGGTTTTCTTAGCGAAGTCAGTGTTTTAAATACCATAGAGGTATGGCCAAAGACCTGCTATGCAGAAAATTTAAAGTCCTTTCACCCGGCCGAAGGACAGCTATGCAGAAAAATTTTACTTAGCAAAATGGCTAACTAAAACTTATTAACAATTTTATTTGATAATTAATTATATACACCACCATAGGTGGGGAGGGTATTATGCGTTTGTGCTGACGTTTGTAACAATTTTTGTAGCAATTTTGAACAAAAACATATGAAATGGTTTCACACAGGTTTCTTATAGTCCAGGGACGAAGCCTATTGAAATTGGTGATAATCGGTCCATTATTTCACCTAGCCCTCATACAAATGTCCTCCCGGAAAAGGGTATAACGATCATAAATTCCTTAAATATAGCAATATTTTAATGAATTTTGGCACAATTAAGTTTCATATAAGTTTAAATAAGTGATTTTTAGAAAGATCGGTCTATATTAAACCATAGCTCCCATATAGACCCCTTTTCAGAAAATCACTTTAACGGGCATAAACCCCACTAAAATATTACAGCCTGTACCACGATGTCGAACGAAAAATTCGTTTCGACAATTTATATGGAAAACAACAAATAAATTTAAAATTTTGTTTTTGTTTCCCTTATATTTTGTCGAACGAATTTTTCGTTCGACATCGTGGGACAGGCTGTTAGTATCAATTTAATATTCGACACAAATAAATTTTATATAAACATAAATGATAGTGCCAAATTTTACAAAGATCGGTCCATAATTTACCATAGCTCCCATATAAGACCCTTTTTCGGGAATCACCCAAAAGTGAAATTTTTTTTATTTGGGAGCTTCTTCATTTTTGTTGGGACTAATTTCATTTGGGACTTATTTCATTTGGGAGTTATTTCATGGTACCTTTAAAGACACTTTAACACAAAAATCCATTTCAATTCTTCGTCGATTACATGCTAGTTTTAAGATAGAAATTTTATACCTCTTATCAAACGTAAAAAAAGAAAAATAAAAATGTTAACTACAGATTTAAACGACCATATCATACTCTACACCATTTTGAAACAAATCTCATAAAAACTGGCGCTATAGTTTCTAGTTATATAAAAATTATTTGTGTCAAATATGTATGGAATATATGCACGTTAAATCAATTTTCGGAAGAGGGGTTTATACAGGAGCTATGGTCAATTATGTACCAAAATCTTTTTTATATTTATATACTTAGAACTTACTTCAACCGAATTTTATTAAAATATAGCAATATTGAAGGCATTTATAGTCGTTAAATCCCTATTCCGGGAGGATATTTGTATGGGGTCTAGGTGAAATAATGGACCGACCATAACAAGAGTCGAATGGTGTACGCTTAAGTCCACCATAAAAACCTATGGTGGTGTAGTGTATATAAGCGGATTTTTTGGCGTACCAATTAATATTTTTAATTAAAAATTTCGAATACATATTCGAATACAATTTAATTTTTTTCTCAAAAGATGTCCTCAATATCTCTATATCTATTGACCCTATTAAAAAGTAATGTAAGAACGATTTAAAGATAATTTTAATTAAAATCTTTTAATATTTTTTTGAAAAAAATCTGCCAAGTCATTTTTGAGATATGCTTCAATATATAGGTCAACATCCTTAATTTTACAAATCGCGATTAATCGCGAGAACTAGTGTCAATTCAAAAAAAGTGGGTTAGAGGCTTAATACTTATTAATACCGTATATCCGAATTGACTGAGATTTGTACGCTACTGGAGGTAAACTATATTGCACAGTTAATAAAAAACCATATGATACCTACACTATTGTGCATGTACATCAAAAATCCAGGAGGAGTCTTATATGGGACCCGTGGCAAATTGTGGACCTATACGTTTATATTGGAGCTATGGTCTAATATTCATAAATTTGTCACACAAATTCAAACTTATATAAAATTTAAATGTGCTAAATTTCATAGAAATAAAACTATAATAAGGATCATTCAAATAATGGACCGACCATAACCAATTTCAATAGGCTTCTTCCTTGGATCATAGAAATCCTATGTACCAATTAGAAAGTTCACATGAACAGACAGCGTTAAATAGACTCAGAAAGCCTATTGGTATAAATTAAGGTTGGTCTTAGACTAATATTTTATTTTTTTTTTATGTTATAAACAGCAACACAAGCACATAATACTCTTATAAACTTAAATTATAACTACAGTGCTGTGCAAAATAATAGACTTATTTTTATTTGGTAAATATTTTCCATTATGAATGATATTTAAATTCATTTTTTATTTATTTAAGAACTGTACAAAAAAAAATATACCATCCACAAATTTTTTTTTTTATGACTTTATTTAAATAAAAATAAAAAAAATCATTTTCCTATGATTCAAAATAATAGACTTATTCAATATTTCTTAAACAAATATATATTTTTTTCATTAAAGACCAAAACAAATTAAATTTTCTACTAATATTGAATATTATAATAATATGTCAAGTTAATTTAATAACCTGAATGACCGCCATTATTGTTTAAAATGTACTGAACTCTTCTGGGCATTGATTCTATAAATTTTTGTCATTTTTCTATAGAAATTGCCTCCCATTTCTCTTTAACATCTTTCCAAAGTTGATTTTTATTCCAAAATGACTTCCCATCTAGACCTCTCTTCAGTTCAACACAAAGGATCTCAATAGAATTTAGATCCGGTGACTGTGAAGGCCATTCTAAAACAGATACATTGTTAGCACTCAGCCAACATTTAACAAATTTTGAGGAGTGCTTAGGATCATTGTCCTGTTGTAAAGTCCATTCTGGTGGCATATTGTTCTCCACATAGGGTAGCATAATATCCTTCAAAATATCACGGTACATTTCTTGGTTCATTATTTTTGTGATCTAATAAAGAGGGCAAACACCATGTCAACAAAATTCAACCCACATCATTATACTTCCTCCGCCGTGTTTTACAATCTTTTTTGTATAACGATCATCTAGTTCCTTTCCATTTGGTCATCTAACATTTCTGCGACTATCTGACCCGAACAAGTTAATTTTTGTCTCGTCGTTCCATAAAATGTTCTTAAAACAAATTTTTTTCTAGTTGCTTAGTTTTTTGAGCTTAAAAATGGTAACTTCCTGGCGATTCTACTTGGCAAACTTTTATTTGAAAGTTTTCGTAGGACTGTTGAAGCACTAATTATGTTAACTATTTCCTCAGAAACGGCTTTTGAAGATAGAAATGGCTGCTTCTTCACTAGAAGAGCTATCTGTGAATTCGTGGTAGCGGTTATTTTGCAAGGTCTACCACGTGTTTCTTTTGATGACTTCCACTTGATCGCTTTTCTTACGAAATGATGAGACCTTCCAAGGAATTCAGCAATAAAATCAAGTGTTTTTCCTTGGTCACGTAATTATTTCACTATTCTCCTTTCTTAAGGAGTGCTATGTACATTACGACCCATCATTTCGTAAAAATAATATTATTTTATAATATTTTTTCAACAATAATATTTCATTTACCTTACATTTAATTATTTTCAGAAAATTTATCCAAATTATAAGGTAAATTAAAACAAAAAATATAATTCTTTAAAATAAGTCTATTATTTTGCACAAATTATATTTGAACTTTTCTTGAAATGTTTACGAAAGCGCATAAAGGAAAGAAAGAAACTTCTTAAAAATACCCATTATTTTTAGTATTGACAATATCAAAAATTCCTAACAGAATGTTTTTTTAATAGTGTTAAATCGAAGAGAAAATATTTAATATACAATAGCCTATTATATGGCACAGCACTGTATATCATAAAATGTATCTGATTGCATTTTTAAAATAAAAATTTTTGCAGTTTTTCCTTTTTAGACAAATTTTGTTATTAAGTACTTTGTTTTGCGACTAAATGTTAAAAAATTGTAATTGACATATAATTATCTATCAAATAAGATATAAAAAGCGAAAATTAGTTTAAAAATGTTGAAGTTATTACGAATTATCCAGACCATTAATGTGTTTTAGAACAAGGAACAAATTTTTAATTTTTTGATAAATGTTAAAATAAAAGGCTATATTCAATTAAATTTCAATTAAATTCTATAATTACTGAAATATACGGTTTGTTTTCGCAGAATAATCCATGCTCAGCCAACAAATGTTTACATTTTTTGAGACTCTTTCAAAACTCTATTTTCAAACTTTAAAATAGTTTTTTTAATGGTAATCCTTGTCCAATTTTTATTTTGCATATGGTTTTTTATTAACTCTGTAATATAGTTTACCTCCAGTAGAGTACAAATCAGGAACTGGAATAATTCTTATCTTATTTACAAAATAAACTACAAGTTACTTAAATAAATAAAAAAAAGTGCGTGTTGAATGTATTATACATGTTTAGTATTTTCGGGGTTACAACTGAAAAACGGAAATGCGGATTTTTTTTATTGTAATTTACCTGTTACATTCATTCACTCTGCGATTCTTTTAAATTCGCAACAGAAACTTGAATTCATTCATAAGAAAACAAATTTCCTTATTTATTTAAATTTCATTTTAAACCGTCTTCCATCATGCAAATTGACAACCAACATGTGTTTTAACAAGTTTAAATAAAACAGTACTTTATCATTTATAAAGTAAATTGTTTCTTTTTTTAAATCGTGCTATAAACATTTTTATTGAAAAATATAAAAAGAAATATATGTTTGCAAAAATATAAAAATGATATGATAAAAATAAATTTTAAGTATTTCTTGTTTTTTTAATGGCAAATCCTTATAATCCTCCTTAGTAGATCTCAGACTGTGTCTACGTGTCAATGAATATCAATGGAAGATATTTTATTTTTTATATTAATTTTATCATTCAGTTTTTTCTTAGCGGCAATGATGATGATGAATGATGTTCAATAGTTTTATGGGTTTTTAGTCTTATTCTTTCTTTTTTGCCTTTAAATGATTATAGATATTAAATTTTTTAAAATTTTAGTTTTCGTTTTCTTTTTTGCCAAACGTGTGCCAAAATATCAGACATCTATTACATGTCATTATTCTTTATAATACTATTATTAGTTGTGTTTATGAGGGTGATTTTATGGCTTATAAGTTCTCTTTTATAATTTCTGCACCTGGTTTTGAGATTTATTGAAAAAAAAAAAAAAAATCTAACATAATTTTTGTTTTGAAAAATTATTTAAATACAAAAATGCTTGAAAGAGGATTTTATTTCATTCAGAATAATTAAAACGCTTGGATATCACATCAAATAGTACATTCAAATTTTATTTAAGCCCACTGTATGATAGCTATTACATTTTTAATTCAGCAAAAAAAAAAAAAATAATAATAAATAAACAGAATAAACTGCCTCCAAGATGATTTATTTATCGATCATATCAAAATATGTATAAACACTTTAAAGCCAACAAAAAACATTCAAATTACAAATACTTTGGTCGATTTTAAACAGTTTCTTTAAAAAAACATGAGTCCAGCATCTTCTTAAATACTTTTGGAAACAAAATCAAAAAGTTATAAAGCACCCGCAACATCAAAAATAAATGTAAAATGAATATTAAACATCCAAATAACCACATACAAACAAACAACCCCTTAAGGAGTCAGTAGCTAAATATACAGGCATTTGAACAAGTTATTTGGTCAAGCATTTTATGGTATAAAAATTTACATACAAACATATTTACATATTCAGGCTTCTTTTACTCAAAAAATAAAAAAAGAACCCGCTTGTTTTTTCAACAATCAATTGTTTGTAAATTATCATTATTTGCATATATCATTCTAGTCATTGTGCATACAATAACTAAAATTAAAGTAAATCAAAGAAAAATAATAGAGAAAAAAAGAATTAAATTCATGCTTGTTAAATATAACCAATTCTATTGTCCTATCAATATCCTTAAATAAATAAAACCAAAATTCCCCTAATGTAATATTACACACACATGATGACTACGCTACTTTTTTGTAATCCTTTGATTGTTTCAATTGGTTGCGGGTTGAATTTAAATAAAACAATGAATATATTATAAATTGCAGCCACTCGAAAAATCATAGAACAAAAGCAGGAACATGGAAAATTTAGTTTCATCTGAAGTACCTTGTATTGTTTTAAAAATTGTTAACACTTTTGTAGTAAAATGTTTCGCTTTATTGTTTTGATATTTATTTGACTAATAATGATGCTGAAAAAAAAGAATAGAAATTAAATAAAATTTAAGGTACTTAAAAGTAAGTATAAGATTTTTTTTTGTATTTACTTTTTAATAGAAAAGGATTTTATTTGTATGAATTCGTTACATGTTGGCGCTGTTGGGAACAATGTAAACGTATCATGTCATACAAATATTTTGACATAGGATACAATAAAAGAAATTGAGTAATAAAACATGGTCAAGCGTTGGAAAATAATGTAAACAAATAAATATAGATTCTAGGAAATGTCTTTGAAATAAATATGTAGTTTCATGAGGGTAAATTTAGACAAAAGGACTTTTTTTGTAAAGTTAAAAGTTAACTTCAGTTAGTCGAATAAAGTCTACATATATTTACAAATATGCAATTGCATGTTTTTTTTATTTCATATTTTTCCGTTTTAGTAGTAACATGTATTTCGGCATCGCACACTGGAACCAATTTTAAAGTAAAAGTTTATAAGTCTGGATCTTTTAAACTGCTGAACCGATTTTGATTTTGAAAAATGGCCCCAAAAATTACATGGAGCATTTTGTGATGTGTTTACTTGGGGTGATTTTTCAAAAAAAATGGAATGAAAAATTGCCCTAAATAAATGGAATGAAAAAGAGCCCTATAAAAAGGTTTTATTTTTTACTTAAAGGCGATTTGTCATTTAACGATTTAAAAAAAAAAAAAAAATGAGAGAAGAAGATATAGTCGGTCAAGCCCAACTATATAATACCCTACACCATTTCGATCCACATAATTTTGTTTTTACTTATATACAACTTACTTGTGTTAAATATTAACATAATACTAACATTTGTATGGGATTTATGCACGTTAGTGATTTTCGGGAGAGGTGTTTATATGGGAGTTATGGTCAGTTATGGACCGATCTTCATGAAATTTGGCAGACGGATTTTTGCTGATATAAAACTTATTTGTACTAAATTTCATTAAAATATTTCTATTTTTAAGGCATCTATGAGTGTTAAAACTCTATTCCGGGAGGACATTTGTATGGAGGCTAGGTGAAATAATGGGCCGATCATAACCAAAATCAATAGGCTTCGTCCTTGTGTTGAAAAAAGCGTATGTACCAAATTTCATCAAATTTGCGACCTGTACTGTACAAGCTTTACATGGACAGCCAGCCAGCCGACTGGACGGACGGACATCGTTAAATCGACTCAGAAAGTGATTCTGAGTCGAACGGTATCCTTTAATGTGGGGGTCCGAAGATTTTTTCTCTGCGTTACAATTTCTGCACAAACACATAATACCCCAACCACCTTTGGTGATGTAGGGTATAAAAAATAATTTCACAACATGTGTGGGTGACATTTGGTGTTTCGATAACGACGGCCAAAAACTATCCTTACTGCTTGTATTAGCGAAGAAAAGTTTTCTTATTGTGTTTTCTAATCTTAAAAAAGATTTAATTACTTAAGGAAAATATTTTGACCTTCACTTTCTTATGAGATTATTTCATTTGTTAAGAAAAAGAATAATGAAACAAGTCTCTTTCAAAATTAGTTTTAGAATTTATTTCATTTTTCAATGAATTGATATTTTTTTTTTAAATAAAATCTACTATTTTTAATATATATATATTTTTTTTAAGAAATTTCTTTTGATTTTAAATATTTTTGCTTAATATTTAAGACAAATAAGTTTATCACATAATACAAATAACAAATTATGAAATATTATGATTAAAATTAATTTTAAAATAAACTTACATACAAAAAAAATATAAAAATTAAAAAAAAATAAAAAATTTTGTACGAAAAAATTTTAATAAATATTTTGTGAGAACATTATTATTTTACAATTTTTGGCAAACATAACAATTTTTTTATTAGAGGGAGAAAAAAATTGAAAGTGTAGAAATTTTCAAAAATGCATCCTAAAATTGTATTTGCATTATGAATGCATTTATAATCTTCTATATGCAATTTAAATCATTAAAATCCGTTAACAATTGATGTTTAAAGTTACACACTATTGTGATTTTTTTGACTTTTAGGAAAATCAAAACAAACAAAAAAAAAAAAAATTAAAATTAATAATAACAAATAAAAATGGGAATATTTAAACGGCACCATAGGGTATGCGTATGCCAAATATTAGCAAAATCGGAAGACATAAAAAATATGTTGAGACGTTCTCTCGTGGAATGGATGATCAATTTTATACCCTACACCACCATAGGTGGGGAGGGTATTATGCGTTTGTGCTGATGTTTATAATACCCATAAATATTGGGTATTAATTTATATCAATCGGCTTAGAGTCGATTTAACGATGTCCGTCTGTCCGTCCATGTAAACCTTGTAATCAAACTACGGGTCGCAATTTTGAAAATAAATTGATGAAATTTTGTACAGAAGTTTCTTATAGTTTAAGGACGAAGCCTGGAATTGGTTATGATCGGTCTATTATTTCACCTAGTCCCCATACAAATGTCCTCCCAGAAAAGGGTTTAACGATTATAAATCCCTTATAAATAGCAATATTTTACTAAAATTTGTCACATATAAGTTTCATATAGATTTAAATAAGTGTGCCGATTTTTGGAAAGATCGGTTCATAATTTACCATAGCTCCCATATAAACCCCTTTTCAGAAAATCACTTTAATGGGCATAAATCCCATTAAAATGTTAGTATCAAGTTAATACTTGATTTATGTTTTTATAAACATAAATCATAGTGCAAAATTTTACAAAGATCGGTTTAAAATTTACCATAGCTCCCATATAAGGCCCTCTTTCGGGAATCACCCAAAAGTGAAGAAATTCATATAAATGTTAGCATCGACGTTATATTCTGTATTCGTATTCAAATGAAAAATTTTATGGAAATTTTTCATTTCAAAACTTGTCCCATAATTGGGGCCACAGTTCGCAGTACCGAAAAAAATATCAGAGCTTGTAACTTTTACAAATATGTACCGATTTTAGATATTTTTGAATTCTTCCAAGCATGACGAAGAATAAATTATTTATTATGGTTTTAAAGATATTTGACTTCAAAAATTAACAACAATTAGAAATTTAGTTTTTGAAGTCGAAAATCCTTTAACCCAAGAGAGATAATTTGGCTTAGAAGGCATGTTTTTCCGTTGTCTTACTTAACAGAATTCAAATCGTTTCATATTTTTAAAAGTTACAAGCTCCAACATGTTTTTCACTGTCGATGTGGTCATCAAAATCGCTTCAGTCGTTTAAAAGATATAGACTTATTACCATTTTACTCCCACTTTAAAAAAAAAAAAGTAATTTTCTCTATTTACTACTAAAGCAATTTTCATAAAATTTTGCACATGTATAGTGTCGTGCCCACTTTTTTAAAACTCTCAAAAGGCTTAACCGATTTTCTTAAAATTTTAACAGCATCAACCAGTGTGTCTCCAAATTAGAATATGATATTTTTTTCGATCGGAGCAGGGAGAGTGGTGCTTCCCATACAAAGTAAATATTCATTATGGTATATCTAAAGAACTAATATAGTGAAAGTCCTCAAATTTCGTGTGAACATCAGGCTTATCATATCGCATTGATAAAATGGAAACAGCATGAAAAAAAATATTAATTTTCTCATATCTAAAGGAGTATTACAGTGAAAGCCTTAAAAAGTTCTAGCAGTAATTATCATATCAAATTTCGAATAGGACGGATAGGTACAGGGGAAGTAGCAAATACTTGCAAAGGGGTTGCGAAGCGCACCAGGAAAAGCTAGTTTTCATATAAAAATAAGATTTTGGTAATAAAAATGATTTTAGTCCTTTTTGTTCTATCTGCTCTGTAAAAGTATAAAATCGAGTTTAGGTGTAAATGATTGACTATTACAGATTTTTATATTTTTTGCTCTAAAGCAAATATCAGTTATGGCATCAAAAAGGGTAGCAAAACTCTCCGAAATAAGCTGTAAAAATTAATTGTGAGTGTTTGTTCCTTATAGACAACTAAACCGCTAAACAGATTTTCTTAAAATTTTCACAGTATCATCCTGTAAGTCCCAGAATTAAAATAAGATATTTTATTTTTCGATTGGAGAAGGGAGAGTGGTACCCACCATGCAAAGAAAATATTAATTATAGCATAACTTAAGAACTAGTTCCGCAAAAATCTTACAATATTGAGAAAATAACGTCCATATATATATTCTTTATAATAACTTATCATCTTTTATAACTGAGATGAAAATGGATAGGAATAGCGAATGGTATCTCATACGAAGCAAATATTCTATGCCATTTAGAACATTTACTTTGTAAGGGGTACCATATCCCTAAAAACTATTATAGTAAAAACTCCACTACTTTCTTATCATATTGCATGGAATAAATGAAAATAGGATGAATTGAGCCAGGTGGTAGTGTAGCACCCATACATAGCAAAATGTAATTTTCGCATATCTAAAAAAGTAAATTAGTGAAGGTCTTAAAAAGTTATAGAAATAATTTTCATATTGAATTTTTAATA
This sequence comes from Protophormia terraenovae, assembly GCA_951394005.1. Classification (NCBI taxonomy): domain Eukaryota; kingdom Metazoa; phylum Arthropoda; class Insecta; order Diptera; family Calliphoridae; genus Protophormia; species Protophormia terraenovae. The sequence continues at coordinate 104,270,963 of OX596076.1, read as the reverse complement.
GGGCGGATATGTTGAGGGAAGTATTAGCTCCATATAAAGTAAATATTACTTATATCAAAAGTGGTAGCACCAGGATAAGGTGGTATATCATAAAGTTCCAATAGCATGTCACTTAAAAAATTATTTGAATACCGAAGAAAACTTCAGCGTTATATAAAGGATAACAGCAAAAGAACTCATTTAAAAACGAGAGAAGAAAATATATATATTAGTGAGGAGTTTAAATGGAGGAGCTATGGTCAGTTATAGACCGATCTTCATGAAATTTGGCAGACAGATTTCTGCTGATATAAAACTTATTTGTACTAAATTTCATTAAATAAGTGATTCTGAATCGAACCGTATACTTTAAGGTGGGGGTCCGATGATTTTTTCTCTGCGTTACAACTTCTGCACAAACACATAATACCCCAACCACCTTTGGTGGTGTAGGGTATAACAAGTGATCCATAATCAATTTCAAATGGTATTTCCATTGCAAAAAATTAATATTACAAATATTTAATACAATGAAAACTACAAAAATACTTGCCAGAAATAAAGAAACATAAGCATTCTGCCAAAATTTTTGCTCAAACCTTGGTTATTGCTTTCTAATGAGTTTTGTATAATTCTTAAATAACCTTAAGCGCCATGCTGCGAAGTTACCAGTAAGTCAAGCAAAAGGACGATAACATGCAAAAAAAACACACTAATTTACTTAAGCATAGCAAATATGACAACAAGGATATTTGGGCAATTGTATGGCTGGTAAAAACAATACACTTGTGCTTGCTAAATTGGTCAAGGTTTTGACCTTAGCAGATTGCAAAATATTAATTTGAAAGACAAACTAAATAAATGTTTACAAAACAACTAACTAAAGCGTAAAAAGCGTATATAAATTAATTTCACAATTTAATACAAATTTGTAAATATTTTGATTTGTTTTTAAGCCAAAGCATGAAAACCTTGAAGAATATTTGTCAATAAATGTATAGAACAGAAGAAATAGTAGATTTGAATGGGTTAGTTATGGTAGCAAGGTCAATTGAAGTGTGAAAATTTTCATTATAATAAAAATAATATTAGCAATGAAAAGAAAGTTGGTGACAATTAAGAATTTAGAAAATATTTCTAGGAAATTAAATGTATAAACATCTGGTGATAGGCAGAGACCATATGGACAAGAGAAAACAGAAGTTTGAATTAGATGCTTTAGTAGCAAAAAACTATAAAATTTTATAGGCGATGTTTTGTTATGAAAAAAGTAATGCACCTTTAAAAGCTAAATGCTGAAAACTACTGTTGTTAGCAAGGCTATCTAAGTATAATTTTAAAATATATATTTGAAAACTATTAAAGCAAATTTTATAGCCACTATATTGTTAAGAAAAAAAATAAATAAATTTAATTTTGTTATTTGCTACAAGGTTTTATAAAAAAAATATTTTTGAAAACTATTTAGTAAATTGCCTTAAATGATCTGTATTTCATATTTTTTTAATCTTTTGTTTTTGCATTTAGGTTCAAATTAAATTTCATTTTAAAAGCCTTATAAATATCAAATTTCATATTCTGTTGTTCTTTTTTTTTTAACTTAAAGGCATTTTGATACAATTTTATACGCTTGTCTCTGCTCTTATGCTGTTTTTTATTGTTTCTTATAAATTGATTGCTATTTATTTTGATAATTGGCTACGACTGCATTTGCGTTTTCTTTAATACGCGTGTGCTCACTGAACATTCATGTGTTTCATGTTTCAAGCTTCTTTACATCACACCAAAATTCCCTGATGATCTTCTTTGACTATAAGAATTTTCACTTGGTTATAAAGTATCAAATTGCATTTTTATTCCTTCATGTTTATTGGTCTGATGTGATTTGATGCAAAAATAAAAATAAATCGCACTAAGAAAGATCACCGAAGAGCACAGAATACAAAGCAGCCCACCCATCTAAGCTGCAAGCAATTTAATCGTAGGTGAAATTATTAAAGAGCGAAAACACTTATAATTCTTACTTAAAGTGAATATGTAATACAATATGGTTTAGTTTTAGATGATACAAATTTGAAGTTCTTTAGTGATGTTATAATGGAAAGTAGTCGATTAATGAATCCTTATAACACCACTTATATGGATAAAAATCTGCCAAATGCTTTAGGGTTTCAAATCCGTTTTTATAGGATAAATGATACATACATACATATTTACTGTATTTTGTAATTAAAAGTTGAATTGAAATTTTAATGATTTCGTTTCATTGCAAAATATTAACTTCTAAATTCTACCATAATTACTCTGTAATTGCACAGAAAAAAATAAATTTCGTATTCAATTACTAAATTTATAAAACCAATTATATTTTTTACTAAAATCGGACTTATCACTAAATTAGTAAGATCAAACATTCAAATTCGTAAATGTTTTATTGAAAAAATTTAAATTTTTTTTCTTATTAAACCGTCACAAAATACTTTTTTACTAAAATTTTTACTAAAATTTCTTTTGAAAAGTGAAAACATCAAAAATTTTCAATTTTATCATCTTTATCTCAAAGCTGGTCAGACTAGGAGTAAAATAAGCTACTTTAGTGGAGTTACATTGCACAGTGGGGCAGAATCGAAATTTTTTGGAAATAAATCTGTAACTTCTGATCGGCTGGTTGGATTTGCATGAAATTTGGTATAGGTATAGCAGAGGAGTGTACAATGGAAGAGGGCCGTACAGATCCCTCAGGGGCGGAGCTAAAGGGGCTCAAAGTTGGGTAGCTCTGACAGATACATTTTTTAATCGCTTGCCAAATTTTTGTTTCTCGTCCAATTTCAAATATTTTTATACATTATTGTAAGCACTGACAAGACCTACAAAAAACATTGTATGTCCTATTTATCTCTTATAGTTCTTGAGTTATTTGCATATGAATTTTTAAGTACCTCAACTTTGCATGTTCTTGGTCCAGTTTTTTTTTATATATATTAGGGTGAGTCAATTCTTTTTGTAGATAGGCGTATAGCAAAAATGTAATCTATAATAAATTCTAAGAAAACTTGTCTAAGAAACTATGGATCTAAAATCAAAAATCGTTCAATTTAACAACAGTGTTTTGATATAATTGCTGCTATCTCAAAAACTACTCAAGATACAGATCCGAATTAGGATTCAAATAATAGGTAAATGGCATTTTTTATAAATAAAGGTTAAAGGTCAGTGGTTAAACTTTAAGTCTTGGAAAGCTATATCTCGAACGCTATTTTGAACATTTTGCCAAAATCTGTATGTTAATACAAATTTTCTATACTACTTAAGTTTTTACAATAGATAGTTGCTTGGATGCTGAGATATTTGAAAACATAGTGGCAGGTAAATAAAACATTTGTTTTTTCTTTAAGACTATTTTACCAAAATACACTTTTCTAAATGTTTTTTGCTGATTTCGATTTTGCTATAAGCCTGTCACGTTTTTTCTAACTCAAAAAAATTTACCAACCCTAATATTATGTTTGGATTTAGTGATAACATGTTGTTTTCCATTAAATCTATGAAATGGTTCTGAAATACCTTAAAATAAAGTCTTAATGTCATTTAAGACCCATACTTTCTTTAGGTAATTTCCTTAGAATTTTATGTAGATTTCGATTTTGCTATACGCCTGTCACGTTTTTTCTCTATCGAACAAATTGACCCACCCTAATATATATCCTAGTGTTTCCGACCGATTTCATTTGTTTTTTCTTTAGCTAATTAAAAAACAAGATTATCTATTGAATAAAAAAAAATTGAAGTCGATATCTTTACCGAGTCCAAAAATAAACGATTTTGAATTTGAAAATTGCAAAAATGACATTTTGTGGTTTTTTGGCCGAAAAAGTATTTACACTATTTTTTCTCTAAAATAAAATTTTCTTTAATAACATACAATAATTTTATACTTTTCTGAAAAGTATCTTCACAGAAAAAACTTTAAAATAAAAAGCAAGCGCAACAACTCAAACGGTCAAGGTACACCCTCCCCAATTCGACCCATTTTATATGAAAGTTTTGAATTTAGTCTATATTTTCTCAAATCCCAAAGCATAAATCGGCAAACGGAATGCAATTTAAGAATGTGTAATATGTTGTTAAAAGTTTTCAATCAAAATCTACTGGACTTCGGAAAAATATGGATTTTATAGCCGAAAATGTGAAAATGTGAAAAAATCCATTTTTGGAATTTTCAGAGTTTTTTGGGAAATGTGGGATTCCTTTTACAAAAATCTTAAAGTTTTTTTCTCTTTCCCATTTTAAACGCTAAAGTCTACATCCACCGAAAATTTCGTTAAGATTTCTTTAACAACAAAGATTTTATTACAGATAAAATATTTATAGTTTCTAAATAAAACACTTTTTTACAAAAATATTACTTTAATTGTAAAAATCAGAAGTATAAATTCTTTTATCTAAATTATATTACTTAGCTGGCATAATTCTTCGTTATATAGAAAAAGAATGAAATCAATATCTTTTACAGAACCGAAACTATGCCACTCTAAAGTTTATTAAGTCACGGAAAATACCAAAAACATTGTACTATTGTGGATGTGAAAAAGCCATAAAAACATAAATAATTTGTTCCCGTAACCAATGTTCGAATGTGTGTTTTAGCAAAAATACCCAAAAAATGGAATTTTTGGAATTTTGGTATATCACTTATGTCAATCGTACACACCGTTCTTGTGGTGAAATATACTAGAGTAATATCCTCATTATATTCGATATATTAAACACGAACATAAACAAAAATTTCAGTTCCATGTTTAGCACATCAAAATGCATCAAGTCTAATTATTCGTCTTTGGGGGAGGATTTTTTTGCCGACCAGTGTTATTATACGTTTTTAAGTCGGGGTTCACACAAAGCAATTTTTCTTGCTGGAATTACAACTTCGTAGAGAGTAAAAGAAAATGTAAAAGCATAGTATTATTTCTTTCCCTTCTCTGTTTCTTTATTTTATAAAAAATTTTAACATATTTTTCGAGAAAAAAAAATCATAAATCAAAATTTTTAATTTTTGGACTCGGTGAATGTATCGACTCCAATTTTCTTTATTCGATAGTTATTATTTTTATTTTTTTCTCTTACTAATTAAAGAAAATCAGTTGGAAATGTTGCGTCAATATGGAAAAGGCTGGACCAAGATCTTGTAAAATTGAGATAAGTAAGTAATGACGATATAGAAATTCTAGCAACTGGTTAAACATTTTTTGTGTTAAATGTACCTTTAAGCGCAATAAATCCTAATTCTTATTTAAACCCGACCAGCCAAATAGAAGATTTATTTCCAGTTTTCGACTTTACCTTCAAAACCTAACCTGAAATTCTTCTAATTTTCAAGAAAAATTTACAATTTTTAAATTTCTTTTATGAAATGAAATTTCAATGTGACCAATACTTTTAATTGAAAATTTTGATTATTCAATTCGTAATAGTTACGCTGATATCTTTTTAAATAAATTTAAAAAGATTGAGATTAGTAACGTCGTCTACAATTTATATTTTTTTTTATTATCGATTATAATTGATTTGTCTCCTACTGTTTAAAAACTTTATGGAAATTTTTAAAAGCATTGTTATATAGTAATTTTCTGGGTCAACCTTCAATGACCTTTAAGTATTATTACAATATTTATGGCTAGTAAATATAAAATAAAATAAGTAGCTATTTCATTTTGAAGTCCACAAGAGAAACTTACAGTTTATTTCATTTACGAATATTATCATTTTAATAGCATTTTTATTAAAAGAAGATTATTTTAACATTTAAACAGCTGTCTTCAAATATAGTGGGCGTTATTACAATGTCGAACAAATGGAATATAGAACAATCACTTTTGAAATTACAAAATAACCAACTTTTCAAAAATATACTTGTTTCACGTAAAAACAAAAGTCTCAAGCCAGATAAAAACCAAATCAAATCGAAAAATATATGCAATGATAACTGAAAAAAGAAATACATTTTTTTTTTTCAATTCCATTTACTTAATAAAATTTACAAAAACAAATTGTATTGGTATCTTAATGTAATTAAAATTTAATTTTTATTTCCTGTTTTACTTTACGCTGATATAATTTTAATGACTTAATAAACACAGACGAAACACTTTTTACAATCTCTACTTGTAGTTGGATAATTACCAGAAAAAATGTGAATGAAATATGTCAGTCAGTATGTGTGTTGCACAGATCACTTGTCTTGAAGGAAGCTGTCAAAAAGGATTTATATTGCGTGTATTGAAACAATGTTTTTTTTTTTATTATTTTTTATTTTTTTTTTTTAACGAAAACAACAAATATATTGCATATATTGTATTTTAATCCTTGTTGAAATCAAACAAAATGATAATCATTATAAAAAATAAAAAACAAGTAAACGCGTATGTGTATAAAATTAAATAAAATTAATGATTTTTTAAAACGTTTTAATCTTTAATGAATTATTTTGTTTTATTTCTTAAATATACAGGAGGCAAGCGTTAAAAAGAAAACATCCGGTTATGAGAAATAAATGAAATTGTATGTATCATTAAAAAGTCTGTATGATGGTTATCTGATTTTAAACGAAAAGAAAAGTGATATGGATAAAAGTGAAATGAAGCTTAATGCTTATACGTACATAAATATTAAGAATCGAAATTATTTGTAAAAATTTTAGTAGTCAGGTAGTGTTAAATATGTTAAACAATATAAATTTATCATAGCCTCTTTAGAAACTGAAGTTTTACCTATTGCTAAGAGCCACTTTCTCCATTAGAGCTTCCGAATTATGATGTATATTAGAATGAACATTACACATGTATGATTTATATTTGTCTTTCGGTGTGGCCTCCACATTAAAAAGAACAGAAATAGAAAATTAAAATTAAATATCTTTAAAAAATTCAGAAAAGGTTGTTATAAACTTAGAAAAAGATCTGTATCAGAATATAACAAAAATAAAGAATCGAATGACCTTCGATGTTTTGCTTAAAATCAATAAAGAAGTTTCATTACGTGGAAAGCATATATAAGTTTGATTACTAAAGGACTATATGAGTTTTAACGATATATGAATATAAAACGTTTATCTTAGCTGGCAAGAGATAAGGAAGAAGTGGCCAAATCAATGACTGTAATAGAAAAATAGTATGCTTAAGAGTCACTTCTTCAAACTTTTCAGCTGAATTTTGATTTAGCTACAAGCTGATGATTATTCAAATAATATTTCCGAATAAATTGTGGGGCTAATCAGATAATGCTGAATTATGACACATAGTGACCTTTTAAAAACATTTTTATTCGAAACGATGATCTTTCAAATAAGGTTTGGAAAACCTTGCTTATTTTATTAATATCAATGTATATGATATTGAATTTTTTACTCTTTTTCCAAAAAAAAAAAAGACTGCGCACGAAGAAATCCGTGCATGCAAATCTGCTTATAAAAAGTAAACCAGTGGGCGAATTTTTTTAAAGTTATATTTTTTATTAATGACTGTTATGTTCAAGTTCTAAACATAAAAGAATAAAAAGAAATATCTGATCTTTTCCGGAATTATTCTAATTAAAGGTTTTGTTGTGTTTCGGTCACTTTTTTGCTCGAATAAATCCACTTATTTTTAAACTCCGTTTCATTTTATGCTGAGCTTTTAATGTCCTTTAAATTATTTTTTACTAGAGTCCAATATCTTTCAATTGCACGGAGTTTCGGACAATTTGATGAATTTCTTTCGGTACAAACTCTTACAATTTCTTTGTTAGAACTCCATTGTTTTTTTGTTGTAATAAGAAGAAGCGATAACAGGCCAGAAAACAGGGGATACACTGAATTTTATTAGAATGAATCCATTTTTTAAGAATGAATCCCTCTAGCATCTGTGACATAGAATTCCCGGCTAGGAAGTTAAAAAAAGTCACCCTGTACGTACGTTTCATCGTCTACTGTACAGAACTAAAATTTCTGGAAAAAATTCGTCCGAAGTTCTTTCATGTTATTTTTTACCTCCAAATTCTTGCTTGCGTTTCTATTATGTTTTTTTTTTTTTTTTCTAACTTTTTATGTCTTCAGGCTAGACTTCCTTTAAAATTTTCTGATAAAGATTCAAAGCAATTAACTTTTTGTGACACTTTTCTTCCAGAGATTAGGTGATTTTCTCTCAAAATCCTTTTTACTTTGCCTGAGTCCTACAGCCTGAAGATACTATTTGTCTTCCATTATCAGGTTACCATTCAGTGATCATGACTTCTTTGTATAATATTATGACTCAAGAAACTGTATTTTGCGTTACAACAGCCTTCCTCGGAATTATTTTATATGACCAATGCAAGATTTCATGAAAAATTTAAATTATGTGTTTAGGTGTTTTTTTTTTTTTTTTTTGTTAAACTTCCATTTTAAGAAAAACCAATTTTGTTATTACCATGAAACTTAGCACATGGCAGGTGAGCATAATGGCAAATACAAACCAGTTAACAGAATTATTAATTTTTCACCACATCAAAAGTTATAAGTCCAGGAGCATGCACGGATTTTTTCGTGCGCAGTCCTTATATAAAAAAATTAACTTTGAAAGCTCCGTACAAGAAAAGAACTTGATGATTTTAATTGCTGTTGACACATAATTTTTATACCCACCATCAAATATTTACCTTATATAAAGTTTATTTGGTATTGAAAATGGGCAAAATCGGTTAATAAACAAAAAAGTTATGGGCTAAAAACTAGAAACACAGGGTGTTCGTTAAATACTTTTCTGCTGATATTTCTTCAATAAAAGCACGTACGACAACGAAATTTTGTACGTATAGTTCGGGGATCGATATAAATTTGGAAACCAAAATGGGCGTGGTCCGCCCACTTTACCGCCCACCTCCCATATAAGGTGAAAATCAACGAAATTGTGTTCAAATAGTTCAAGGACCAATGTAAAGTCGGAAACAAAAAATAGGCGTGGTCCGTCCACTTTACTACCCACTTTACCGCCCCCTTCCATATAACTTAAAATTTGAAAAAATTGATAGTGGGTATATAGATTCGGCCGGGCCGAATATATTCGCGCTTGTTTCTTTTTTATTCGGTATCCAACTTTAATACGAACATTTTAGTTTCAAAATTCAATTAATCGACACTTTTGACACATTTTCCCCCAAGCTGAGGAATCTCATCGAATAAATGTTTACGTGGAGTTTTGAACTGATAGTACTTTGATACGAATAACCGTTTTATTTTAAATTCTTCAGCCGGACGGTTATAGCTTCTAATAATATAATAATAAAAATAAAAACAATAATAATCCACTTTATTGAAATAATATTGTTCTTAGAAACATATTTTTAAACTCTTAACTAACAAAATAATGAATTTGTATGAACCAAAAAACCGTTTGTCATTATTTAGCCCTTTTTTTCAAAATTCCTTGAAAATCTTCCTAATTGAATCCTTTATCGCCAATGATATCTATATTTTGTGGCATTTTAAATAATTGATATAAATATCAATTTCTTATCTCTTGACATTAATACGCTTATAAAACGGATTATTAACTCTAAATACCCTCTCAATACATGCTGTGATTCTAAAATTTAAAAAACAAAAATCTAAAATTCTCTAGAAAAAAATGAAGTTAAAAACAAATATGAAATTATTACAAGGTATCCCAAAATGAAATAAAAATGCTTTGTCATTTAATGCTCTTCGTTATTAAGACAAATATATAAGGGTCCATTAAATTGAGTTGTTGGAAAAAGACACAAACTCATAAAAATGATACACAATGTTATCCTGCCTAAACATCATTTAAGGAATTTTAGTTTTCTTAAATCCTTTTAAATGGTTTTAAAAATCAATTGTGGGTTTAACTAGAAGAATTTATTTATTTTCACGTATGTGTGTGTATGTTTTTTTAACAAAAGAATGTGTTATAAAAAGTGTCATTTGATTAGAGGGGAAAAAAGAAACGTAAAAGTAATAAATTTAATGTTATTAAGTTATTAATTTGTGGTAAATCTTAGAGGCTTATCAGATTAATAAGGTGTGGTCCTTGACTATTCATTTAAATACAAGTAAATCAAGAAGCATTTTAAAAAATAATCGGTTATTTTTAAGTTTTAAAGTATCTGTAACATTTTATTTGTTCGTAAGATTTTTTTTTTCTCTCTTACGTGTGTGTTCTGTTTTTTGTTTTATTTTTTAATACCTAGTTTTTTTTTACATTTAAACATCAATTCATATTTTTGCAATTTGTATTCAATTGCTTTGCCATTGGCCTTTTTTTCTGCTGGTTTATTGTTCTTTATTTTTTAATGTATTTTTTGTTCATATTTTTTTGTTACTTTGTGGTAATATTGTTCAACACCAATTTAGACACTTCGTTCATCTTGTTAGTACCAGTGAGTAATGTGATATTTTTGCCTTTAAGGCACGTGTATTTATTGAACAAAAGACTAAATATTAAAATCATAAAGTTACATAAGGCATATCTTATTACAGATTTAAATTCATATATAGAAAATTTAAGAACAATAAAAAATATATTTTTAATATTATTTTCTTACACGTTCGTTTGTTAAGTCTTTTGTTTGGTGGGTATTAAATGCATCAAGTTAGATTAGCAGCATAAATGTTTGAGAAATAATATTTCTATTGCTAAGGCATTGAGTTAGAAATTTTAGGACCATAACTGCTCTGTAAAACCATTTTATTTTTTCTTTAATGATATTTTGGCCTGAAACAGCTCCGATAAATATACTTGTATCAATGGATCAAAATTTTCAGATTCCGACTGCTGCAGAAAATAATTGCTTTATAAACATTTTAGATATTGCACTAGAGGAGTAAAAAATCTTTCAAATGTAATTTTGAAATATGTTAATCTGAAAGAGATCAGGGCAAAAGCTTCTCTCTACATTCGTCTTTACTGTATCATCTAAATGATCATTATCAAAAGCGGAAATTTAAATTTGAATATGATAAATTCTGCTTGCCAAGAATAAAAGAAAAGGTTTTTTGCATCATGTAATCTCTGATGATGACAAATTTATCTACTTTTGATACCCTTATGAAGAGAAAGGCATGGTCCACTTAAACATCGAGAGCAAAGGTAAATGTTCTATATTTGGTAGGATCAGCTTGGAGTCGTTTGCAATAGAATTACAAAAACCTAGAATTACAAAAGCCGATTACTAGAACTCTATTCCAAATTTAATTGATGAGATTATGTTAAGGATGGAAAAGACTTTTTAACTTTTAACCCTGGAAGGTCTTCGATATTTTTACCCCTCTGAGGGCTTCGTTAGTCGAAACGACTAACACTAACTTTTATTAAAAGTATTTCAAGACTTTTTTTTAGAATTAAAAATAAAATAATTGTTTTTTGGTTGATGAGTTAATTTAAATAAAATAAAATCAAAAATTCCTAAATACTTTCCACTGTTTTCAAATTATTAAGCAAAAAATTAAAAGACCTCAATATTTGTACTTTTCCAGAGATGGTGTCATATAAGTACCCTTTGTGTTAGTTGTGTAAAAAATTTGGTATAGGCAACATACGTTTTTTTGCATACTCTGTGCATATTTCAAATACTTTTTTGCGTTTTTTTACAGTATCCCTTAGTAGTTCAGTGTTTTATCTAATTAACTTTGATTTTTTATTCCAAACTAAATATTTCCTTAAGAATATATAATAAATATATACTTTTCCCAAAGGTATGTTATTAACTGATATGATTTTAGTAAAGAAAACGTGCCCAATGACGCAATATGAATTAAGTTAGCTGGACAAGTTCATTGAAAAAATGAACTTATTTTTGGAATTAAACTAAATTTTTTGTAAAAAATCAGTCTGTAGAAAACTATTAATACATGATTTATAATAAAATTTTTGTTATTTAAGATTTTTTTAAATAATAAACTGTAAACAAAATACCTAAAATGATTTTTTTTTTTTTTTAAATTTTACTAATAAAATCCACATTTATGACAGATGTGGAAAAAGGCTTTGGCAAACACTTCGGAGATTCCGAAACTGCATTCTGTTTGTAGATCATAACATACATGCTAAAGTCAAAATTTTGATATAAAATAGCTTAAATTCGGTAGAGGCTGTAGTTGGCCATATTGGGTGATTGGGCTCGTTTTCTATTTTAGAACCATCTCCCTGAAAATACCCTTCAGAAGTGTATAAAATTATTATATGTTCTTTAAAAAAGTTTTATATTAGATAAAAAAATATATTTTTCGAAAAAAAAAAAATATATATACAGTGAAAGCTCCCATAGGCGGACAGCGACCATCAAGATGATTTTGTCCCGTATCGGGAGATGTCCGTCTATGGGATATGGTACATAATATTTTTTTACAAAAGGCAATTCCGTACTATATCTTTTTATTCCAACATTCTAGACTGATTGTAATTACATCAATATTGACAAAAGTCAAAAGTAGTAACATTAACTTCATAAATGAAACAATCGTAATATTTGTTAAATTTTATTTAAAATGTGTTTTATGATTTACATATTTTTGCACTAAGGGAATGTTTGAAAAATTTTACTTAATGACTTAATTTTAAAGCAAAAAAAATAACAATTTTGTTTTCTTTTGCTTCTGCGAATATTAGATATTATTTGCAATTAATTATGATTTTATGAAATTTATTTAATTGAATTTATGGCTACAGTGCTTCTCTCCGTTTTCATTCGTATGGGAAAATAAGCATCTCTTAACTGGCTAAGGGTCAGACTTTTTACAACATAATTTTTACTAACGATTTTTCCACGAAATTTTAAAAATAAAAAGTATGTTGAGTACAACACAGCCATCTACATATGTTGGCATGTTACTTCATTTAAAAGCGACATGATTAACTTGGGAAAATGATCTTGGTGGCCTGACCTCCATTTTAAGCAGCAACCAATTACTTTTTTTACATGACTTATGACAATGTCGCTCAGCTAGTTGTGCACAGAAAAAAGTCACCAATTAACAAATATATATGAAAATAATTCATTCAATTATAAACTTGTTTAAATTTGCACCTCTCACCAAAATGATTATATCAATTACTAAAAACTATAAAAAATACAAAACAGAAAAAAATTCCCAATTAATAAATTAATTAAATCAATCAAGTAGATGATTGAATGAATTAAAAATGTGTATAGGAAAAAAATCATACCAAAATTTATTTTTTATTTTATTTTTTCTTGAACATATTTATTAAATTTTGATGCAAAATTAAACAACTGAGTTAATTGAAAAAAAAGACGGTAATAATTTTTTCTGTGTGTATAATTTCTATACGTTTTTTTCAAAAAAGTTGTCAAGGTTTGTAGGAATCTGTCGCCATTGTGTTCTATGAAAAATCATGGACCCATCATCAAGACTGTCTTCAGGACATAGCTAACTGGGACTACATATGTTTTTAAGGATCAAGTTTTCATTTTTTTCTTTTCTAGTATGAAGAATTTTTAATCAAGTGTAAAAGTCAAAGTTAAGTTAAAAAACTAGATTTTGCTTAAAACCAGCAAGTAAAGTAAAAAACTAATAGTAAACTATTTAACTTCAAAAAATGTAAATGAAGATGAAATACGAATGCAAACACGAACAAAAATTAAAATAAGATGCATCTCATTACACAATATTCTGTACATTTCTTTTACCGTTTATGATTTTTGTCCGGCTATGAGAAATGCTTTCTTTAAAAACAGGTGTCCGCGTCTGCCCAAGAGAGCGTTCGCATAATGGAGATTAATTTATTCTAAAAATTGTACGCCTAACGGAGCTATCCGGCTATGGGAGCTGTCCGTTAAGGGAGCTTTTACTACATATATAAAAATATGTATATAATATTTACTATTTTCAAATTCAAAATCGCTTAATGGAGTGTATTGATGTAAAAATTTCTATATTCCATAGATAATTTTGTTGTTGGACTAAGGTCTTATCGAGAGCTTTACACAAATTTTAATTTGGATAAGAAACAAAATTTCGGCAAGCTGCACTAATGTGAGCCCCCATAGCTCCACTGCTGAAGAATATGTAAGGTCTCCCTTTTTAAATAAACTTAAAATTGTACTCTCTTCTGCTATGCCTTTGTAAATTTTATGTAAATCAAACTAGCCGATTAGAAGTTAGAGATTTATTTCCAAAATTTTCGATTCTGCCCTACTTTGCAAAGTTGGGCCAGTATACATTTTCATTACTTGTTTTGCTTCTAATCTTTACAATATGAAATGAATTTTTTTACAGTCCATCTTCAAAGTTATTCAATGCATAGAGAATTTATAAACTTCCTTTTTGGTCTCTACTTTCATCATACATTTTAAAACTGTAAATTCATTGATATTCCTGATACTTATTGAAAATTTTAAAATATCAGTATTTTCATCTTATTGCGACAACTACACTTTTTCCAACTTTCACTTTCTTCTTTCCAACTTTCTTATCTGATTTCCTTAGTACAAAGAATATCAACAAGTGTCCTTTAAATTTATATCCATGTTAAATTTGATTTTTATCATCAACAACAATGTTATACTAAATCACCTGTTTGCGTTTTTCTTCTGATCATTGCATGTTACAGATAAGATTTGGTGTTTGGTTTTATTTTGGTTTAGTAGTTCATGTCTTATTGGTGCTACGTCCGGAATAATTATGAGGTGGTGTTTTTGTTACATTATTTGTCTTAGGGGAGGTCGTAAAATACTTAATTAATTGCTTAATCAAGTGGCATACAGGAAGAAAAGAGAAATACTTAAGGACATGTTTTAAGTTTATTAATAAAATGTTTGGTATAGAAACGGTTTGATCAAAGTATTAAGATCTTGGGTTATTCTAGATGACACGTTATTGAAAGAAGTATTAAGTAAAAATATCAATGTCATACAATGACAAATGGGGCATATCAAAAGTATATTATATTTATAAAGTCTATAATATTATATATATCCTGGAAGTTTAACTCCAACACTTCGACAATTCCACAGAAATAATTATCATATTTTATAATAGTGAAAACGTAAAACAATATATTCTTATTTAACTTATTATTCATTAAACTGATCTCTCTAAACATATTCAATACTATAACATTTTCTATTAACAATAGACATCAAAACCAACAAAAGAAATATATTCTGCGAAATGTAGTTGCAAGAATTTCTTAGGTTTCAAACTAAAACCTACTGCCAATTAATATTGACTACTCTAATAATACCTGCTGTGAATAGAAACCACATATTCATTATTCATGTTGCAAAAGAAAACCTTCAACAAAAACCGATGCAACACATTGATGAATGTGTTTATAAGTGAGTAAAGAAGTGCAAAAGATGTTAAATGTAAAAAAAAAAAACTGTTTTGTAATTTTAAACATTGAAAACTCTCTTATCGAAGATATTTATCAAATCTATATTTTTTTTCCATTTAGCTCAACAAGTAGTTTACAAGATTCTTCACCAGAGATAAATAAAAATATTTCAATTTCAATTTGTATTTATCATTATGTACGTGTATGTGGTTTTCAAGTAATTAATATTTTAAGGAAAATATATTGTTGTTTGTTTTTTTGTATTGTTTTTATTTTTAATTTTTGCATAATTTCACCACAGGCCTTCATATACTCGGATCGTTAAAACAAAAAACCCATCAATATTTTGTAAATATTGTATCAGGAATTTCTGTTTAAAAAACAATATTTTGAAAACTTTGTATTGTTGAATAAAATTGAAATTGTAATTAATTACAATTAAGGTAGTAGTAGCCCAGTTAAATAATTCATGTAGTAAAAGTCTTTTATAAAATTTTGAGATTTGATATGACTTGTGCCTGTTGTCATTAGTAGTAGAAAACCAGGGCACTGATGTCACTGTAGGGGGTGTTTACTGATTAACAAGTGCATGGTTTTAGGTTTCTCTTTTTTTAATTAATTCATATTAAAAATGTATTTACATTGAAATATTGTTAGTTTTATATTGGTTAAATAATTTATAACAAATGGTTTTATTTGATGCAATAAAAAGTAAAAGAACAAGTGCATTATTTCTTAATTCTGGGAAGACAATTAAATTGAAAATATTTTTTCGGTGAATATAAAATAGTAAAAAAACTTGTTTGGAAATTAGCTCTGATCAGGATTATCATTAAAACATTAACAAGAGTAACAATAATAGTCTTTTACTCTGCAATAGTAGTTTGAAACTCAAGTAAATTATATAAGAGATAGGGAATTCAAACTAAATTTTGTATTGAAAAAACATCATGCTAGGAAGAAATATTGCTGAAAATAAATCTTTAACTGTTTGTATTTACATAAAATTTCACATAGGCATAGCATATAAGTACCATATAATTATAAGTTTAGAAGTGGATCCTATCAGGATCGGTGCTATACTTTCTCAAAATAGTATACCTTTCACATAGAACAATTTTAATCGCTTAACAAATTTTCGTTACATTTCAAAAATTTTTATATCAAAACACAATTTTGCTTCTCAATTCTTAGTTCAGATTCTCCATACATAGCCAAAAACTTCTGATCCATTTTGTTTAGTTCTATTTTTTATTAGTTGAGGAACAAAATTTTCGTAGCATATTGAAACTTGGTACGCATATTACTTTAGGAATAAAAAATGGAGTAACTGCCCGAATACTGGTCAGAAATCCACCAACGGTTTCAGTTAAATATATATTATTTGTGAGTCTCCCATATAAACTAAAATGACTAAAACGCATTTCTGGCTAAAATACTGTTCTTAATTTTATAAAAATAGAATAAGATGTCGCAGAAAATTACTGGTCAAAAGAGTATCAAAATTTGCGATAACCATTGGAAATAGATTTTTTATGGGTCAGACAATATTTAATTTAATAGAAGCAAAGACATACCTATTTCCCCGAAGCCCTATCATTTTCTAATATTATATAATTCCCACACCCACATTTTATCTTCAGTAACTTATTCAATTGCCTAATTTTGCCTGATTTCTGGTCCAAAATTTTTATTTATTTTCAGTTTTCAATATTGTATTAAAACAGGAAATCAGACACTTTTTCAATTTAACTTTTTTTAAAGTAGTTGAAAAAAATAGCCTAAACCGTAAAAAAATTCTTAATTTTTTACATCCTTCATCAAATTTAATCAAAATTTAAGTTTTAAGTAAAAAATATGAGTAAATTTGAGCAATAAAATATACATATTCGGAACAATAATTTTAAAAATAATAATCATTTTAATTGACAAATATTATAAAACACATTAAAACCAGCTTTTTGGTTCAGGGTAATTCCATTTTAAATTTTAAAAATTTTACCTCCCTGAAATTTTGTCTAAATAAAGACTACAAAAAAAAAAAAAAAAAAAAAAATATAAAAAAAATTGAAGATGGACTTTTTAAGATAAACGTCTTTAAAGATAATTTTCAGAAAAAGATTTGTTCAAAAAAAAATTTTATTAAATTTTTATATGGCATCTTAAAATACAAGCTTTAACAAATTTGTTGCAGACAAAATTATTTTGATATCTTTTATACAACAAAAGTTTTGGCCATTTAAAAAAATCAGTTTATCACACTTAAAGCTATAGAGATGCCACAGTTTTCAAAATAAAAATTTATAAAATTCATTTTACACGATTACCAGTTCTCCTCTCAATATGTACCGAATTTAATCCAAATTGGTAATCAAGGTTCAACATTTTTTAGATCTAAAATGGAATTACTCTTCATTAATATTTGGTTTGAATTCTCCGACTCCCTCTAAAAAGATTTAAAATTTTAAGTAAAAATATTTTCAATTTCTTTTTTCTTCTGACACTAATGTTGATTTACGGATTTATTAACGAGTATTTATGCATATAAAATTTTTTTGCGTTAATCATTTTTATCAATGCGCGCAAAAGTTTTGGAGGTTTGCATTTATCAAAATCGAAACAACGCGATTTTATAGAACATCTAAAGTACTATCAGCACATGTTAAAATTATTACCTAATCTTCAATATTTATCGAAATACACAATTTCGTAAATAGCAAAAAATTTAAAATTGCACTAGTGTATATCGGTTTAAGTTTGGAAAATAAAGTCGTTTAAACGTTACTACTCATGACAGTATTCTTAACAAAAAGCGCGATTTAAATTTTTTTAAAGTGAATTTTATCAAAATTTTTAACTTGTCTCTTACTTGATGATAAATTTTACATTGAAAATTGATTTCATTATTTCAAAATATGAACAATAGTGCGAAATATATAGGGTTGGTTTTTGAGGTTAAGAACATGTTTTTGGTCCATACAATTAAAAATCCTTAAGACGCTACCTAAATTTTAGTATTAAACAAATAAAATGCCTTCATTTGATACAATGTTAAAATCATTTATACTTAGCGAAATAAGCTAAATAAGTTTGGAGATGAATGCCGCGGTAGCCGATATAAATGACGTATCTTTATTTTATTACTATTATTATAATAATTTTTTTCATAATATAAATTTTAGTCATTGACACGATTCTGAACAGATATTTTTCGATGATCTAAAGTCATATCATACACTGAAAAAAAATCAGAACAAACTTGGTGAAATTTTTCGGAATTGCATAAAATTTTTTCATTCCAAATTTTTAATATTTCGGACAATTTCTATTAAATATTGTAAAGATGCTATCCCACGTCTGGTTTCTTGACATCAACGGGATATACATTAAACTTTAGATAATCACTTCGTCTTTAAAATTCCCTCTAAATTTAAATTCACTGAATAGCAAAATTTTTCTATCAAAAAAACTGCAAAATTTCAAAAATCTTAAATTTTTGGTTTCATTTTAACCGAATAACTATTCAACGGATGGTAAATCGAATACTTATTATACAGCAAATGAATTTCCTATCTTTCGATTGGTTAATGGTTTAAGTCAATGAGTCGTAAATTGTCAGTATAAAACTAAAATGAATTCAAAAATCGTCGAAAGTTCCAACTCAGTTTTTCTACATTTTTTTAGTTTTAAATGCCTGTATTTTCGTGAGAGCTTACGCGAATGATTTAAAATTTAGCATTTCTTAGTTATTTTGTATGATCTACAAAAAGCCATCAATATTTTCCTAATATTAAAAAAAAAAAAAATTTTGGCAATACAAGACACACAAAGTAGGTTTCTCATATTTTTCCTCATATTTTAACAGAATTTGAAAGATGTTTTTCTTTAGGTTTTTGTCTATCGGTCAAAGCACTGTGGGCAGACCACGTCAATTTCTTTGGTTTTTGAGTTTACATTGGACCTTGAACTATTTGTGCTAAATTTCGATAATGTATATGCATTTTTTGTAAAAGATACCGGCCAAAAAGCAAAGGGTGGTCCAACCATAATGCACGATGTTAATTGTGAGTTACACCTTAAAGTAAAGTTTTTTTCATAATTTGACATTTCTTTGTTTCAGTGTTTGACAAATTCAACCATGGAGAGGTACACAATTGAGCAGCGCGTTAAGATTGTTGAAGCATTGTACGAAAATTGGCGTTCAAATCAAAATGTATTTCGTGAAATGGCCGTGTTATCTCACGTCGTGACGATGTTAATTGGCCGCCACGATCATGTGATTTAACACTATTGGACTCCTTTCTTTGGGGATATTTAAAACTGAAAGTGTACGTCAATAAGCCAAGAATAAGTCAAAAGCTAAAGGATGAGATTATTAGAAACATTAACGACATTGAACCTCAATTATGTCTCAGAAAATACAGACCATATTTTGTTTCACACAAAATTAAAGAAATATTAAGATAATTCTCTGAAAACTTTTTGTTTTATTTACAATTAACATCGTGCGTTTTGGTTGGACCACCCTTTATTTAGTCGACTGCCAGCAAAATTACTCAAAGCAAAATCGGCCAGAAAATTTGCATACAAATTTGGTTCATACTTCATATGAAGTTACCTAAAATATTACGGTAATTTTTCATAATTTTTGGGCTATAATTCATTTTTGATATTTTGGTTTATGGTGATTTTTCGTAAATATTTGAGCATTTTTTAAAAATTTTTCGGAACATTTTTCATTTTTGGGCAATTTTTCATTTCTATTGAGTAATTTTTCATTTGGCTAATTTTTCTATATTTGATTTGGGCGATTTTTTTTTTTTTTTGGTTATTTTGCTGGCAGCCTATTTGGTCCATAATTTATTTGTTTATAAACCAACTCTGCTAACTTTAAATGCCAAGTAAACCTTAAATAAGGCCAATTTTGAGCCAAAATTCGTCCCTGTAGGATATCCTGCAATAAACAGACGGATGTGTCATTTGTAGTTCGTCTTAAAATGTTCACGAATGTCCGGTGTACATAATTTGTTGTTGTTTTTTATCTATATATAGGAAAAATATTATCGAAAAAATTCAATAAAATAATTAATCAGAATTTAAAAATGATTTCAAGTATTTTCTTAATTCAATAAATTACTCAAAATCGAAGTATTCTAACAAATTTATTCTAAACTTTAGATAGAAAAATCTAAAATTCATTTTTAATAACGAATAATACGTGTTCAATTAATTTATTAATTGAATGAAAAAATTGTATATTCGATTATTTAAATTAGCACTTATTTTTATTTAAATTTGATTAATTTATTAATTGATATAATAAGAAAAATAATTGAAAGTTGATAAATAATTTTATTTTTAGTAAAGCATATTAGAAACTTTCAATCTTGATTAATGCAATAGTTAATATAATTACAAAACTAATTGAAAGAGTTTTTATCTTTGATAAATCGTTTAATAGACCATATTTTTCTGTGTACACTTTTTTTCTTTAAAATAAAATTTTCCTCAAGAACATACTTATGTGTGTAAATTAGAGTGTCCCGAGGAAAGCCTCTTTCGAGATTTTGATGTAGGAAGACCCCTCAAATTATGCGTAAAAATTTGCTTAATATGGGAAAAATATTAAAAAAAAATTAAAATTGGTCTTCAGTTCCCTATCAGCGACTTTATTGTACATATATTAATTTCATATTTTTCTTAAATATATCTTCATGGAAACGATTTTTAAATAAAATAATCATCACCCAATAGGACTAAGTTCAGAGTCTGAACTTCAAACCTCTCGAATTTGACCTATTTTGTATAGAAGTTTTGACTTTAGCCTATAAATACATTATAAAATCCCAAAGTAGGCGGATTCAAAAAATAAGCCTTATCAAAGAAAAATAGTTGTACTAACAATTCAAATATTTCAATTTATTATAAACGTAATTATAAACCCTCGTGAGTTGCTATTATAAAAGTCGTAAAAATAGAGATTTGATGATTATCAGTGATATAGTATGTTTAATTTTAATTTAAAACCATTTCAGTCAACTAATATTAGCGCAATAATATTTATGATTCCCATAAAATCTGTATAAAATACACTGGATTTTGGCTTAAAAAAAAAATACTAACATGAATTCAAATAAGCACGAATGTTTTTCAGTAAGAAAGTATATAAAGATTTCCAATACAATATTAACAATAACAACTATTTCTAATTCTAATACTCAATAACTTCTAGCTTTTTAAAAGGATCACTTAACAAAGTTTAATAAAAATAATCTCAACAGCATAGAAACTAGTTCTCCTACGTACATTTAATAAATTTTCCAACTGGCTTCTAGTTGTAAACAAAATTACTCTGGCAGCTTCTTATTAAATCATAGAGCAGTGCACATAAAATATTGTATATATATACATAAAAAAATAATAATCTAGAATTACTAAAATTAACAAAAAAATGCATCTGCTTTTGGTGAAATTTTTTTAAAAAATTCCTTTACCCTACAATAACTGTTTTAAAAACCAGATGCTTTTTCCAAAACAATTAAATGTCACCCTTTTTTTCAAACACTCTGGAAGTAATGTAAAATCCTTTACAATCATATAGTCATATAAAAATGAAATAGTTTTAGTATCAAATTCCTTTACATAAAAGAGTTTTGAATAAGCATTAACCCCGTTTAATGCTGTTTATCAAAATGTTGATAAAATAACAATAAAATTTATAATAACACATTTGAAAAGCGTGATTCCTTTTATTGAAATCTTAGTATTAATGTATTCATATTCCAAGGCAGGTGCTAATTTACTGTAACAAATACATTCATAAGTATATGAAATAATCAACGTATGTGAGCATATGAAAAAAAATAAAAAATAAATTATTTAAATAGTCCTTACGGAGTTGTGTCACACTTCTACGTTTGCTTTTTCCAATGTCTTGTCTTGATCTTAGACCACCGTTAAAGGTGCTGAATTTTATTAAAAAAAAAATGTTATGAAAGAAAATCATTAGAATAAGCGTGTCATAGCCGGAGGCCTGAACATGTTAAAATGTTTGTAATTATGTGTTATTATATAATTGCAGCAGCCAACAAACATCATGATAATTGTTTGTAATTTTAATATTTTGTTTTTTAGAGTCTTTTGCATGACAATGACATCTGCTGAGTAAGAACAGTTAGATGATATGAATAGAAAATATAACAGTATTATTTTTTATGAAAATAATTATAGTCAAATATAACAGGGATTTAAATCAGATTTATTTAAACAGATGTGATGTTAAGAGAAAGAAAACAAAAGATTTATGAAACAAGCTTGATTTAACTATTACACTGGAAATTGTGTCTTGTAAAGAACTTTATTCTACATGTCAGAAATGTGTCCATAATTTAAGAAATTTTTTATGAGGTCAAAAAGGGAAATTTTCTCTTTATTTGACAAATTACTTACCTTCCTCAGTTCAATTCTATTTAAGCCCAAGGGTTAAATAGAATTGGACTTAATGAAATCTGATGTGCAAAACACGAAATCGTTTTCATTTTTTTTCCATCAGGTCTGGATTTATTTATGTGCGTGATTAATATTTCGGCCATATACTCTAGTATATTTCACCAAAACTGAAGAAAGCACATTGGGCAAAAATATATATCAATATTTTAATAACCACGTTTAATTTTTATACCCTTCACCAAAGGTGTAAAGGGTATATATAAGTTTGTCATTCCGTTTGTAATTCTCACAATTTTCGCCGGAGAGCAAAAAAGTTTACATTTTCGGGATCCTTGTAAGAAATGATGACGATAGGACCATGTCCGTCCGTCCGTGTGTCGGTTGAAATGGCGTTTATGAAGCCCACCGATAACTGAAATATATAATATATATATCAAACTATCGGAAATGCTTTCGAGAATTTTGCTATTGGAATTCAGCAAGATCGGTTCATACAATGCGGAGATATGTTTTTGGAACCGGTTTTTCAGTTTCTGAAGCCTCTGTATATACCAGGGACTTCGAATTTTTAAAGGGGGCTCGGAAACTATTTTCTGAATTTTTGTTCTGAAAAAATGAAATAAATCGGTTCAGTAATAACTGAGATATCGGGGAAAACGAATTTTTTATTTTTGAAGCCCTTGTTCAAGCTACAGATTTTTATTTTTATATAGATCAGTCATAAATGTTTTTATAAAATTTCGTTTTTTTTAATAAACCAAATTCGTTCATAATCAACAGAGTTATGGCCCAAAAACAAATCTGTTAAGAATATAAATACACACACAAACATGTATATTAAGCATTGTAATGACTATTAGTGACGTTTTTTGTATAGACAAGTAGTTTAGTTAGAAACAGCAGTCATATAATGGATAACAGTGTTGTTGTTGTTCTTTGTATATGCAGTCTGTACAAAAATAAATAGATATGGAATTGTTGTTGTTTATTTTTTAAAACTAAAACGTATCTGTTAAGAATATACATAAATACATACACAAACATGTATATTAAGCATTGTAATGACTATTAGTGACGTTTTTGCCTATAAGACAAGTAGTTTAGTTAGCAACAGAAGTAATATAATGAATAACAGTGTTGTGGTTGTTCTTTGTATATGCAGTCAGTTTGTATATACACACATAAAAAAATAAATAAATATGGAATTGTTGTTGTTTATTTTTTAAAAGCAAAGCCTGCTATGATTGTTTTTTTTTTTTTTCATATTCAAATTTTCATAGTTTGAAAAAAATTTAGATTTATATATGTGAAAATATGAAAACATACGTTAAGGCGAAAATTTTATTATTTGTCGGTAATATGGTAATATGATGTCGATAAGATAGTAAGATGGTAATATGGTAATATGGTGAAGGGTATCAATGATTCGGCACAGCCGAATCTTTTTTCAATTTCATTTTATTTATTATTAGGTAAAAAAAAAGTCAGTTGTAGAGTTTTAAGATTTTTTTTTGGCGGAATGGTAATTTCCGTCCGTCTATACATTAGAGTTAAATGGGTCGAAAATTATGCATAATTCAGGGAATGGTGATATCAACACTTTAATGATCACGTTTAATTTTCCTATTTATTAGTAAGTAAAAAAAAGCATTTTCAGAACTATAAGATGTTTTTTGGCGGAATGGTAATGTCCTTCCGTATATAAATTTGGGTTAAATAAGTCGAAAATGGCGCTTAATTTAGGAAAAGGTGATATCCGAATTTTGATGATCACGTTCTATTTTTCTATTTATTAATTAGTAAAAAAATGAACTTTTAGAATTCTAAAATATTTTTTGGCATAACGGAAATGTCCGTCCGTTATACATTTAGGTTAAATGGGTCGAAAATGGCATATAATTCAAGGAAAGGTGGTATCAATACCTTAATATTTAGATTTGGTTTTTGTGTTGGTCAAGAAGTAAAAAAATAAAATATTTTCGGAATTTTAAGACTTTTTTTTAAAGAATTCTAATGTGTGTCCTTTCGTCCGTCAGTTTATTAATTCTTGCAAACTTACCAATTCAAAATCGTTTACTATTTGACTCAGTAAAAATATTGACTTCAAATTTTCTTTACTCAATAGACAATTTTGTTCTTTAATAAACTGCAAATAATATGATAAAATCGGTTAAAAATGTTGTGATATATATGGAAATGATTTGACCAACATCTTGCAAAGTTAAGACTGTTGCAATTTCAAATGAATATATCTCGAAGAATATATAAGAAATATAGTACATGCAAGCATGTTTTCTTAAGAATTTATCAAGGATTTTAGGACGATATAAAAATATTGGAAATAGGGTAAGGAACAAAAATTCGCTGGTGGTTAAACATTTTCTATGACATTAGTACCCCATTTTGAACCTCCATAGCTCCGTTCCTGAAGCGTATATATAATCTTGCTTCTAACCTCAAAATGTTACTGTCCTCTGCTATGCCTATGTGAAGTTTCATGTAAATGAATCGCCATTTTTGATACATTTTACCCCAACGTGGAACGGTGTGTGTGATTGACATAAGGGATACACCAAAAGATGCAGACTAAAAATAACTTCAAGCCACCCCAACTTCATCTCCACTTAATTGTATTTATAAAGATGTGGATAAAGGCTATTGATTATAGTATTAATTTTACTCGACTTTTTCATTGTTCGAATAATCAAATAACTCGAAGATGCAGTTTTTAAGTTACTCGAATAATCGAGTTATTCGAGTAAATTATAGCTTAAAATTTTACTAGTTTTTTCAATGATTATTAAAAAATAAAATATATAGCTTAAAACAAGAAATAGTCTTTCGAAAATAAGTAAAATTTGCGTAAATATTTATGAATATTTGTCTTTTTTGAATATTTGACTATTATTCATTGATAGTAAAATAAATAGGACTAACAATTTTATATTAAAGTGTGGTTTCAAGGGTTTTTATCAATGCTATGAAATTACTAGTTTTCACACTAATACCTGATTAAAGGTGATTATCTATACTATCATAACCTCACTTTTCAATTTGGACACATACTAATCTATGTGCTACACAGAGGTTTTCAGTTATATTCAAAATATTTGCACAATTTTTAAGTATCGGAAATCTACTAAACCTAGTTTTATTTTGAGCATAAAATGTCTTTAAATGGTTTAGTTATAGTGAAAACATATCTCAACATCTTTAGTATCAAAACTACACAAATTGAAGTTTGGGAACATTTTACCCATATACTGCAATGACTCATCGCCAGACATGGCCAAATAAAGTTTTTGACATTCATTTAATATTGTACAAATGTATTTAGTTTTTAAGATAAGTTACTCTTATTTATATTATAGTGATCTCGTGACTATATTAGTTCTGTTTTGTGCAAAAATGTTTCCAACTCTTAATTTTCTATATAAATTCTATAAACATGTATAGTAAATTAGTAATTGTAAAGTTAATTAGAACAACTTTTCTCAACTTTAAAATCCTTCAATTTATTTGTTATAAAACATTTAATATAAAAAGGAGAATCAATTTTCTTTATCCTTCTCATATTATTAAAATTATAAAAAATTATTTGAATTCTACATTACAATTTTTTAAAGGGACGTTTGTATTTTTGTTTAATTTGTGATCGAAAAACGACCTTTAACTACGTATGTAATTGAGACATATATTATGTTCTTTTTACTAAATAATTTTTTTAATAAACTTCCGAATTGTGGTGCAACTTTTAGGTTCTAAACATTCTTTGAAAATTTTGAAACATTGTTTTCAAGCTAAATTTTTTTAAAAACTAAAATTTAACCACCCTAAAAAAAAGTTAAGAAAGGAACTATTTAAAAAATTTTTTTATTCGAATTATTCGATTAATCGGCATAATTTTCTCGAATAAATTTTTACTCGAAATTCTTGATTTTAATTTAATCGAACCAATATTTGATTTTTATTTGTCGATTAATCAAGCAAACAATATTCGAGTGAATACCCTACTATTGATGCAAACAACACGATATTTTTCACATTTAATTGAATCCAAAAGTAATTTTTAATCTTTGCCTTTTTTTTTCCTACCAGTATATATCCAGTTAATTGTAGGTATATATGGGTATTTTCACTTAACTGTGAATGATATCAAGATTTGTGTATAAATTTTAAAAATACGTGGCTTATTTTACTCGTAGTCTTACCAGCTTTGAAATAAAAATGACAAAATGACAAACATTTTTTTCGGAACTTATTATGAAATAACTCCGAAACTATTGAGGGGATAAAAATTTAATATAATATTTTACACCGCATAGTTTTGTGTATAATTTTTATAAATCGTGCACACCGTTCTAAGCCGATACTCGAGTAATCGGCTTATTAAGGGTGAAATATTAAACGCGCCCATCGACCTGATGGGAAAAAACTGAAAGCAGATTCATGTCCACAATTTTGTTTTTTTATTTTCTTTTGAAGAAAGACAAACAAATTTTTTTTTACAAACCAGTGTTATCGATTTTTAGCTTCAAATCAATCCTTAAGTAATTTGATTTATATTGTTCTTATTCCTTTCAAATAAATTTTTCATGTCCTTGTACAAACTCAATCTAACCAGTTCAAACAATCAATTATCAATTTTACGACCTCCCCTTAAGGAAACTGTCGTTATAAAAACATGATGACAAAAACCACCTAATAATTATTCCGGACATAACACCATAAAAATACATGAACAAACTAATTCCAAAAACATGTAAACAGTAGCACGTAATAATATCAACACAAGTGATATCAGTGATTTACTAGAACATTGTAATACAAAATCACAAGAAACTAAAAAGAAACAAGAAATAATTTAAGGACACATTTTATTTTGGGCAAACTTTAAAATCAGATAAGAACAGGACATTGTAAAACAAATGACAGTGTCATTTGTTAACAATTTTATGGGTGTTCTGTAAGATCACAATTTTTTGAAATTAAATGTAATTGAAAATTGTTTGAAGGAATTAAAAGTAAGGAATAACAGTGTTCATTTGAAAGATTATATAGAAATTCGTAGACTAAATAAAGAAATTTGGTTGTTTCTGGATAATTCTATAAAGTAATAAGAAAATGTTCAAATTGTGAACAATTTCTTCTGTAATATGTAATTATATTTTCTACTAAGTAGGAAATACCTATCGTTTTTAGGTTTATGAGTAAATGAGATTTTTTTTTTTATGTCTTCAAAAATTAACAATATTTTGAAGCAATTAAAATCCATCCGTCATTTGCATATTTATCACATTATCATTACACTTTGTTGCAAGTAAATCAATTGTAAATTACACTTTCATTAAATATGTTGCAACTACATTGGGTTATTTATTGATTTTTATAATATTTCCAATGAAAATAATTTCTCTAGTCTCGTGACTACCCATAATGAAGTACTAAATATTTAAGCAAAAGTAAGTACAACACCATTTACTTACATACGATACAAGTAGACACATATAATTATTTAAGAATTAATGTCCTTAGGTTTACCTTGAATGAAAACTAAAAATATGTATTTCATGTCTGGTAAGAAAAGCAAGGTTTTTGGCCAACGAAAGCAACTTGACATTAAAAATTAAACAAGTGTCAACTTGTTGATGATTGACACCTTTTTGGTTTGCAAGTAATTTAACACTGTAAAATTCTTGTTATTTTTTTCTGGCTCATATTTTTAAAATGAAAGTCTTGTTAAGCATTTTTCGATCATTTAAATATTCATCAACGAGTTGTCAATTTATATTTACGTTAAAATTTGTTTTTTTTTTATTCATCAATTTTTTTGTCGATAAACATTAATTTTGAAAAAGTGAAAATAACTTGTTAAAATTTCAAAATTATACCAAAGACAGACACTCCCTTTTTAAAGCCTCCCGAAAATATAATAAAAAAAAAAAATCACAAAAAAACTTCTGTTTAAAAAGGAAAATTTATGAAAACAAAAATTAAAAAGATCGATTGTTGTTCAGAAGTAATGAAAGAAAACAACTTGGCACGATCACACCTAATAACGGTTATTTATGCGCGTGGCTCAATTATCATCAATATGGTGTGAAGTTAATACTACAATGCATTTTAACCCCCCCTCTCTGCCTTATTCTCCTGCTCACAAGTCCTGTCTTCATAATATATTTTTTGGCAATATTTTTTAATTTCAAAGACTTTTTTATTTGGTGCTGAAAACACGAAAGCGCCAAAGTGTTGACAGGATATACATCTCAAAATGCTAAAGTGTATGTACATATGTATATATATTTTTACAGTCATAAAAGGATCTAAGGTACCACTCACCAAACATCACGTTTAGCTTAAAGCTGCCTTCACTGCTGCTGCTGATATTCTGGTGCTAGCAAAATGAATTGAAAACAATTGTCTGATATATTTTCGGTGATAAAACATGAGGTGTGAAGTGAGTTTTAAGGTGTGAAGAAAGAAATCAACAGCCCAAAAACATTAAGCATCACCTTCATTATCATCATCACCATCATAATCATCATTTGAGTCGGTATATAAAATTTTTTTTTTTTTTGTTTTAACACTATGGGTCAATGATAGGGGAGAATATGTTGAAATATGTTTTATTGCGTTTAAAACTAACTAAATATATTTTAATATGTATCTCAATTTGTCAATTGCTTCAAAGGAATGTGGTCATATAACGAGTATAATAGTAATGCAATAGAAAATAACATAATAATGAATTTTTTATTGAGTAATAAAAACTTTTGCAAAGTTATTTTAATTAATTTCTTTCTGGTGTGGTTCAAAAAATTAGAACCACAATCGCTTCATATTATTAGAACATTTTTGAAAATGTAATTAATCTAATCATCATCTTATTGTGAATATTATTATAATAAGTAAGAGCCCAAACACAACCTAGCGGACAACTAAAACAACACAGCGGAATCCGCTGGAAATTAAAATTTATTTTAATTTCACAACGGATTCTCAAAAGCTCTCATTTTCTGACTCTCCCTCTCTGTCAGTGTTGCCGTTGTTGCAAAATGAATCACATAAGTTTACATTGAATTTACATAAGAAAGAAAGAGATAGATAGATTTGCCTTTTATTTTTTATGTATGGAATTTAAGAGAGAAAGATAAATATTTTTTTATAAATGTAGTTTTGTTGTTGCCAAACACAAAAAATTTAAAGAAACAAAAACAAAATATATATGAAATCCGCTGCTGGATTCCGTCTTCATTTAATTTGCATTTCTATCTTAGAGCGAAAAACAACGTTGAAATCCGTTGGGTTGTGCTTGGGCTCTAAGAATGTTTCGTAACTCGTCGTCCTTACCCAGGCGCGGATCCACGGGGAGGGAAAAAAGGAAATTTCTCTCCCCAAAATGAAAGCACTTAATGAAAAATCTGTACTAAATCATACAATTTATGGAAAAAGTTAGGAAAATTGTTCTATTTTCCTCCCCCAAAAGATTGAGCTGGATCCGCGCCTGTCCTTACCTAACATAAAATATTTAAATAATATTTACACTCGATGTAAATATATATTTTTTCGATGTTTAAATATGGATATTTTAACATTTACTTTAACAACCGTGTCTTAACGGTTTCTCATTATTTGTTTTAAACATTATTGTGAATGATATAATTGTATATGATATTCTTCATGTTTCTAAAATTCATTTAATTCATATGAATAACATTTTCCTAAATAAAGAGAACTAGAAAAATAAACAGAGAAAATAATTACGTTCTAACAATATAGAAATGTTTATCCATGAAATACTTTAGCTGATAACCAATTTTTTTAAAAATTTAACGGCCTGTCCCAAGTGAAAGTGATAAATCTCACGCGGAATTTTTTTTTATGATTGGGCTGATAGTTACTGAAAAAAATTAATTCGATTATTTAGAAATAATCTATAAATTTATAAAAGGAAAATTTAAATGTATTGCCATTTACTTCGAAGATTTGCAGTGTTTAACAAAACGGCTCTGTGCTGTAATCATAAATATATTTTAATTTATTTGTTTATATATTTTTAAGTTTTTAATATACCTACAAAATAAAATAAAAAGACAAATAAAATATTTAAAAATATTAAATGACAAAAAGAAGTTAAACTTCATAACTGATTCTTTCAGTGGCATTCATCGAATTGTTTATTTAATTTGTGATAGTACATGCAATCAAATTTGTGATAGTACATGTGACCGACAAAATTCAATTGCACCAACGAATCTGTTTTCTCTGTGTAGGTATTTAAGTGTACTTTTCTTCAAGTATTTGCAAAATATATTTTGTCAATATCTTTGAAAATTGTCCTACAATGCAATAATTTTCTACTTTTATGGAATGCAACTTAAAGTGTTACAGGATGTTTGTTCTGAATATTTTCTGAAATTTCTATTTTATTACTGAGAAAAAAAAAATAGTGCGCAATATCATGCAAAAAACAGCTTAAGTGCAGATTTTTTTCTTAATCAAACATTACACAGTGAGGCAAAATTGAACATTTTTGGAAATAAATCTGTAATTTCTAATCGGCTGGTAAAATTTCAGGGGCGGAGCTATTGGGGCTCAAAAAAGGGTACTAATGACTTAAATTATGTTTAACCACTAGCGATTTTTTTTTTTTCTTAGCCTATTTCAAAGATTTTTATATCATCCTAAAGCTCATGATAAATCCTTTGAAAAACTATTGTACTATTTATCTTATATATTTTTCGAGTCATATGCATTTATTTTCTCAATCTCAATTTTGCTAGATCTTGGTCAAGTTTTTCCATATATGGCCCAAAATCTTGAACCGATTTTATTATATTTTCTTTGTGAACAAAGTACAGGTCGCAATTTTAAAAATATCTTATTGGCCAAAGGTCTAATATAAGTCCCCTTTTTGAATTTTTATACTTATACACAATGATATAGGGTATCATATGGTCAGGCTTGACTGCCTATCACTTTTTTCTCTCGTTTTTCTTCAATTTATACGCCAAATTTTTAAATCATTAACAAACATAAATTAAATAATAAAATTATACTCAAACGAGCTCCATGGGATAAAATGTGTTAAACATTTTTCTCTTTTTTTTTAAATTTTCGATACATTTAAAGTTTCAATTATTTTAACTTTTATATTCGATATTAAAAAATTTAAACCTGAATATATACAAACTATATAAAATTTTACATAAATAATTTCAAAATTTTACTTTTACACAGAAAAAAGTAAAAATTGACTTCAATTACGAAATTTGTAATATTAATTAATTTTTAATTGATTTTGCTCCAATCATCAAAATGATAATATTAATAACTAGAATAATTGATATTATTATTACTTCTTTTCCTTAAATAGATGCAATGAGCTGAAAATTTTTGAAATTTTTTTTTAAATTTATATTATTTCTGTACTTTTGTAGACAAATATTTAATTTTTCTTTATATTTTATTAACAGCTGTCAATTTATTAAAAAACAAAACTGAAAACTAATTAGAAAATTAATTATATTAATAAATCATATAATTAAATTCCAATATAAAGTTAATTAATAATTTTATTAAAAAATTATTTGAAATATTTTTTTCTTTGTAGTTATTTTTTTTTTCTAATTTTGTTACTTTTTCAAAAATTTCATTACGAAAAATATTTTCTCTTTTCTTACCATAATTTCGTATACTTTGAAGCTATATAAAGGCAAAAAAAAAAAAAAAACATTTAAAGAGAACGAGAAAAAAAAAGATTCTTCGTGTGTTTGAATGAAATAGTGTTTACTGCGCTAACTATATTTTGCCATTTGTAGCCTTATTGTAACTGCTGTGATCTACTGATATGTAGAGCATTTGTGAAAGCGTTTCTTTTCGGATCTGGAATATACAGGAAGATATGGTATATGAGATCCATACGAATCATTCTATGAGAAGTGATAACTGTGAACTAAGACACTTCAAAATTAAAAAAGTACATTAAGCAAATGTCAGCTCAGAAGGGTACATATTCGTACGGACTTTAAGGACACAAATTAATATATTTCCAAGAATATCAAAGAACCACAATCCCATTGTGCCAGTACATTATAAATAACATTTGCTTTACCCAAATTAGACGCACTGCTCTTAAGGTGCGAAAGTAAAAAAAAAATCAAACTCAGATTGTCGAAGTGCGAAAATAACTGCAAACTACATAAACGTGCCCTCAAGGCTAAATAAGATAGCACATGCAATAACAAGCCAGCAAACAATAACAACCACATACATACTTCAACTAACAATTCATTCATCTTCCACTACTTAAAGTTTTTCGACATCAACAAAATACATTTTATTTCTTCTTTACTATAACATGGTCAGTGTAAAAAAAAAAATAAATATAATAAAAATAAAAAAGATAATCAATAAAAATAAAAATGAGCCGCATTCACATACTGTGCTACCAAAGGTGTTGAATAAAATTTTATTCTAAGAAGATTTGATACTTACAATACACATTTAATTCATTTCCACCCAAAACAAAACTAAGAAGAGAAAAGTCTTGTTTTAGTAATAAAGCTAAGAAAAAACTTTGTAATGATTCGTTTTTTCAAAGAAAACTTGGCATTATAGCATTAGTTTTAGCTGCCACTTCATTCATGTAGTCGTATAGCTTATAAAAACCCGCTTCCAATCTCTTTGATGATATTTGTCCGATTTGGTGTCGAAGTGTTAAAATTACCCCTTAGCAACATTATAATTACCTTAAATTGCTGAAATCAAAGAAATAAATTTAAGCAACAGAAATAAAATACAAAAAAATACAACATGATGATATTTATAATGTACCTCAATACTTTTTCTTCTTCACTACACTACCATCATCATAATTTCATTCACAATGACTAGATAGTAAATATATACGAATGGCAAGGATTCGGGTAGTTGATTTAAAACAGAATGGACTTGTGTTGAAGTTTTTTATTACTTTTTTTAGTTTTTGGAATATATCACTCAGCTACATTCGGACAGCAACTACATAAAGTCGGTATTAAAATTGTATGTTGCCAAAAAAATTATTATCCATTCGATATACGAGTAGAATAACGACTTCTGTAGATAAATTTCTTGTATAGAAGTACTACTTGTATTATTTTGTATATTTCCTTTGGATTTTAAGTTTTATGGCATGTTTTTTCATACTAAAAAACAGTATCAAATGTCAAGTTATTTAGTACTCAATGCAATAAATATTGATTTATACAGTGAAAGAAATTTGATATAAAGAGAAGTCAAATCAAATCAAATATCGTAATGATATCTTTACGATATCATTTGGTTTGTTGGGTTATAGCAATCCCTCGGGGGAACGTTTTTTTAATAAATTATCAATAATAAAATATATTTTGGCTAACAGTCTAAAGTCAATACTTATGGATCCATGTGTTCCGTCCTAAATTTGTCCGACGGGGATTTGAAAGACTGGAGTACGACTAAAGTTTAATTAAGAGAGGATTGTATGTTAACTATTCTTGTGAACAAATCTTTATTTTTGCAATAATAAAATTTTTGTAAAATAATTATAAATTATTTTGTTATCAATAAAACTGAATTTTGTAGTTTTTCTCAAAATACAAAATTTTTTGCTTTTGTTGTTGGCACCAGTGTTGCCAGTTTAGCCTTTTTAAGGCTAAATCTGGCCTTTTTATTTTGCTTTTAGCCTCAAAATTTTCGTTTTAGCTTCTACCTTTTTTGTTAGCCTGCGGCGCTTCATTCTATAAAAATATTACAATTATTATTTGACAAACTTTATTACCCATAGAAACTAATTATAGTTTATTTAATTTTATTTACAAATTTACTAAAATATCTCTAAGAAATACCGAAATCTAATGAGGAAAAAAATTAATGCTTTTTTAAATAAAACAATATGTTAGCTTTTTTCTGGCATTATTTTTTGAGGCATTTAGCCTTTTCTGATCTTTTTTCTTTTCTTTTAGCTTAGCGCGTGTAAACACGCGTAGATCTGTGTGAATAAAGTGAATAAATTCATATAAATGTTAGTATAGACGTAATATTTGTATTCCTATGTTTTACTTTACACTTAATATGAGCATCGGTCCACAATTGGCCCTAAGTCTAATTAAAGACCACTCCCCGAATAATTTTTGATTTAGGCCAATAAATATCCCTGGACAAAATTAAAAGGTTTTAGTAATAATTAAGTCCATCAGATTGGTCAATTATGGGGATTCTATTTTTTTTTTATTATTAAATTTCATGCAATTTCTGTTGGTAACACATCTGGACTTTGAGTAGGTCTCTCTGAAATATTAATTATTTTCTCAGCTATATATTTTGAATCAAATTCACTCTAATTTATATATGAATTTTACTACTATAGGATAAAATCTACAAAAATTAAAACAAAAACTTTTTGGAACTATAATACCTTTGAGCAGATTAAGGTAAATCTAGAAATTTATTTTACGTTTGTATACCATTGTTTTTCTTATTTTATAATTAGAAATGTATTTCCAAACCATTAAACCCTTTCCGCCGGACTTAAGTATTGATTAAAAGTTAAAGTTTAAACATTTTAGAGCTAAACATATATATGGCCTACATTATATTTCATGCGAATCATAGGTTATTCAATCCAGAGGCTTATTTTCCAAATTTTTCATATTTTTATTCATAATCTGCATAGAACACATCATCAAATTTTGGAGATTTATTATATTTATGTATAAAATATTCCGCACAGCTAGACCATGTTTTCCGTCTTCACATATTTTTCTGTGAGTTGTAAATTCAGACCATAGTTTTAATAAAAATTTTGGAGCAGAAAGCATAGGATTTTAAAGCTTATTTTTTTTTTTTTTGTAGTGATTCTTAGGCGGTTACGAGAGTAATTGAGGTCAACGCGTTCATTGTATTTGAAGCATTTAACCACCTTGAGAATATAGTGGCCGTTTTATTAAAAATTTTTGATATATTTTCATATGTTTCAGCTTTTTCGTATTGTATGATAGTTACTCTTAGCTCTCTTTTACTTAGTTGTGCGCTGTTGCCATCCTTTAGGTCGAAATTATGGTTAAATAAAAATTTTCTGATTTTATAAAATTTTCAAATATAATCGAAAAAGTAATTTTTTATTCCCCTCATAATATAACAAATACCTAACGCTGTTGTGCTAAAATCATTTTGCAACCATAAACTTCACTTTTAATAAAAAGTTAAAGAAATTAAACCAAAAGTTGGTTGTTTACTTATTTTTGACTCGCCCGAAAACGACTTCTTATGAAATAATATTAAAATGGAATAATATTTTTAAAATTTGTCCTTAATGTAAAGGAAAACAAATTGACTTCATCAAAAATATATAAATTTTTAAAAATGTACTGCTACATTTGCCGCTTTTTAAAGCGAAACAGAAATGATGAGTTTGTTTACTTATTTATTACACCCGCTGTATGTATATTATATCCAGAAGCACGAGCATATTATTTTCAGTGTTCAAGCTCATTTGTGTTTAATTCATAACTTATTGTTAAAATGTATTAAACTTTAAGAAAATACATTATAATCTTAACCAAATTTTGTTCATATTTTTTGATATTTTGGTTTTAAAAAAAAATGCTCAATAAATAAATGTTATCAAAAACATATAATTTTAAAATCGTTAATTTTGTAAACGAAACTTAATAAATTTAATATATTGTGGTAATACTGTGATATTATCTTGTAAATATAAATAACTAAAACTATTAATTTTTAAAGTGTACACATTGTAGTACACTTTCAATCCAGTTAGTTGTTAATGTTTTTCACATGTTATTATTTTTTATACAAGACATTATATCAATTTTATATGCGAAAAAATTAAAATAAATGCCACTTGTATTCCATATAAATTCTATGTTCTTTTATTTTAATGTTACTTAAAACGACCTAAAACGATGCATAAAACACAGCGGCTAAATGATAAATTAGTACATGACTAAATGGTTAAATTACTACCTTAAGGAAAGGGAAAAGTGTTTTGAATGTCAACGTTTTTTTTTTCTTTCTTTTAACTAAAATGTTTTGCTAAAGTTTTTAGCCTAAAATTCACAATATCACACCTTTTATGATGCTTAATGGCAATTAGTCTACCATTAACACAAGCCGGTGGTCATACCTCCCAAAAAATTAAGAAATATTATATTTATGCAAATTCAGTTGGTCAATGTCTATAGCTCAAACAGGGAACCCTTAAGGGGTTGTTATGAGTTCTGATATCAATTGCCAACAAATAACAAAAAGATTTTTCAAATGTTTTAAATATGTTTTATTCTTGTTTTCAAATATTTAAAAACTCCTTGTGGTGTTGAGAACTTATTTAATTAATTGCTAACATTACTGAAAATGTATTCATATATTGTTGAAGCAGGAGTGTTAGTTAAAGGGGGGTAAATAATTGGAGTAGATAGTGTGCCCTTTTTTACTTACTATTTCATAGTAGCTACACGCAGAGAAAAAACATGGTTACAGCATGATCACCACAACTATTCAATGATTATATAGCTGTTTTCTCATTGATTTAAATATACTGTGATCATCATAGCAACGTTTATGATTCTGATTTATCATTTAATGATTACCCACAATCAATATTTTAATATGGTTCACTGAATTAAAATATGTTTATATGAAATCATATTTATGAATAAATACAATCATTTAGTCAATTCTACAATTATTTAGTTAATTCTATAATCATTAAGTTAATTTTACAAATTCAGTCAATTCTACAACCATTTAGCTAATATTTTTATTTGATTTTAAGTCATATTTTGTTTTGCACAACTGTTGAATGTTTGTGTTTGAAAATGTTTATGTTTTTCTCAAATATAAAATATTTGTTTTGGATTATAATTTGATTTCACACAACTATTGTATTTTTATCGTTAATCATATTTATTTTCTACATAAATATTGAATACACATTTTTGTGTATAAGCAGTAGTTTTTTAGAAGGCAAACGGTATAGCTGTGTGTTTTTAGAAAAGTGTTCAATTTATTTGTGTTCTAAATTTAAAAAATTGTGAAATAAAACCACAAAATAAAAAAATAAATGAAAAATATGTCCTGTTCTGAGATATGCAGGAATGGTTTTCCATATTGAAATGTATGAAAATGACCTTCCATTATTTGGTCATATAAACCACATATATTGCTCTAATGAATCTTACTATCTTTGCGGTCAAAGGCTTTCAAACCATGGATTTAACTCACATTTTCAAGCCTTTCAGCAGGATTATGAGGATTTTTACTTTTTAATATCTATTCTATAGCCAATAAAATTTTATAATCAAATCTTATTGGCTATATTTGCATTACCAAAGAAAACATAAAACTGTTGATTTAAATTCTTATGTAAATATTATAAAATATAATATGTAAATAATATTTAAACAATGAATATGTAAATATATGTTAAAAATTAATATGTAGAGTATAAATATTATATAAAAAACTATTAATAACTTATAATCTTATAATTAAAAATTTATAAATTTTTATACCTGAAAAATTTTTGTTCAATATTCTCAATAAATAAATAAAAATTTCAGATAAATGTGCTTTATTTTAAATATATTCAGTATTACAAAAAGGGGGTTATATATATGATAAAATGGGATTATATATATGATAAAATGGGATTATATATATGATAAAATGGGATTATATACATGATAAAATGGGATTATTAAATGATTAAATTCGTTTATGTATATGGTAAAATGGGAATATTAAATGATTAAATTCTTTTATATATATGATAAAATGGGATTATTACATGATTAAATTGGTTTATATATATGATAAAATGGGATTATTAAATGATAAAATTGGTTTATATATATGATAAAATGGGATTATTAAATGATAAAAAAAATTGGGAAATCGGAAGAAATATTATAAAAAAAAAGTTATAAATATGATTAAACCGAATCATTAAATGATGAGAAAATGATTAAATGGAATCTGAAAAATGACAAATATACTTATTGTAACCTGGGATCATATATTACAGTCATAGTATGTTGCTCTTAGTTTATGGTCACCTGAACCATATTTTTTCTTTGCGTGTAGTACTAAGTATTTTCTGTAGTTCTTTGGAAATTAATGTTATATCTGTCAAAAGAATGAGATAACAACTGATCAGGTTTATCTAAGTGATTTGTTTAATAAAGAAAAGATGTTCTTTCTTTAAATAGAAATCGGTCTTGAAAAGAGTCTCGATCGTTTCTCGTTCATGACATTAAAAATAAAGAATTAATGCCCATTACATTACTGCCCAACTATTACAGACGTGTCTGGGAAAGTTATGATGAATATCCCAGTCTATAACTTCTAATCGTCCTATTGGATTTACATAAAGCTTCACATAGGCATAGCAGAGGAGCTTACAATTTTGAGCCTGGAAGGGGTATCCCACAGATTTCTCATAAACGGAGCTAAGACTTTTAGACTCTGACATAGAAAAAAGACAGAAAAAATCCAAAATCGTTTATTTTTCGACTCGGTAAAGATTACGACTTCAAATTTTCTTGGGATATATATGAAAATATTGTACCAAGGTTTTGTAAAATAGAAACTGTTGAAATTTAAAATGCTAATGACATAATTAATAAATGCCATGTTTTTGTAGGTCTTATCAAGAGCTTTAATAAGATATTTGAAATCAATAAGAAACTAAAATTTGGCTAGTGGTTAATGTCAGCTATACCCTACTTTGAGCAAACTTAGCTACACCCCTCTCAACCTTAAAATTGTTCACTCCTAGCCATAAATATGTGAAATTTTATGTAATTCCAAATAGCCAGAAGTTAAAGATTTATTTCCAAAAATTTTTGATTATGCCCCAATGTGCACCCTTTCTGGAAAACTGCACTAGATCAGAATCCAATAAAAGATATTAATGAAAGCTTAGAAAAAGCTCATCATTCTTTCTGAACCCCTTTTCCTCTCACCCTTTTTTGTTCTACGTCTCTCTAATAAACGCTCTGACAACACAGTTTTGATTAACTTCCTCATCTTGTTGATTCACTTTAAACAAGATGGTATTTTGATACTTTAACATACATTATCTCAACATATACAACATAAAAATCAACATGCAACAACACTTGCTAAACTTATACAAATGCAAAATAAGCCAAACACAACCCAAGAATCAATTCGAAACAGAGTAAACGGTTGATCTGCCAAGATCTCTGATGGTGTTTAGTGAAAAATGCAAGTGATAATTACAAATCTTGTTGTTGATACTTTGAGAGATACGAAATATAAAAATAACATTTTCTTTACTGGATTGGCCAGCAGTAGAACAAGGATCCCTAAAAAGAGACTCATAGCCCCCAAGTACTTTAAATGATGTGGTGTGAATGAATGAATGGTTGAGCGAATGAATGAATAATCATGGTTTATCAATGTGAAAAATGAGTTGTTGTAGCAATTATCATTAAAATTATACAAGAGACACATTGTTTGTGCATTTAAGAGTCAGGAGTCTTGTAAAATATACTAGTGTCATTTTTTTCACATCTTAAAGATGCGTTGCAATGGTTTGCGACACTAAAATTAGGCAAGTTGATGATGTTTTTCATCTCCCTCTTTCAAGGCGATTGTAGTGAAAATATATAAAATTCCTGTAGTGAAACAAGTGTATAATTTTTATATTTACTTTTATTGAAGACAGTTTCTTTATTATTAAGAAAAATTAAGCAAATTTATCGATCAAGCTGTATTTCGGTTGTTATTTTACAAGACTGTAAACAATTTTTGTTGGTAATTTTTTGTTGTTATTAAAATTTCCAAACGCATAATGTTGTTTAAAAAATACGTATATTTTTAATTTTTTTTTCTTTATCAATTTATGTTCCATTTTGGTGATTTTATAGAACACCCATAAAATTGTTGATAAATTAGCTGTCATTTTAGTGACACAAGCGTTGAGTACGTTTCTTATCGTCTGCTATAAATCTGTGTCAAAATCACGTTTGTCTCTCACTCAATCTGGACTAGAGTGTACGCTTTAGTTGGAATTTACCAAACACTCATATCATAAGTACGTGTGATATTGCAATTGCTGCTGTTGGTGTGAGATAAAAGGAATAGCTACCGTTAAAAAAATTGGCATCTTCGAATTTTCTGTCAGTTGTATCCTGTTTGATATTGTTATTGAAAGTGAAATTTTTTTCGATGGTTTGTGATTATGATTTATATTAAATTTAAGGATGTAAGTATGTCGCTTCAGAAAGAGGTTAAATTGTAGATTTTTATCATGTTTTGGAAGTAAGCAATCAATTGAAATGGAATAATGGTAACAATAATTCGTTAATTACTACCAGTGGATGCATTGAAAAAAAAGGAAAATTGACTGCAGAGTTTAACGTTGTCATTTTGATCCGAATGGACCAAAATTGCTAGATTTATTTTAATTTTTGAAGGTTTGGTATTTTGGTTGGTTTCTTCCAAATATTCTGAGTTTTTGGTAGAATGTTTTATAACCTTATTTTTTTATCAGAAAAAAATATAAAATTGGGAATAATCTTGAAACCTCAGTAAAAAAAGGTGAAAATAAATGTGTTTCAGAAAACAATGACAAATTTGTGTTAAAACCACTAATTA
This sequence comes from Protophormia terraenovae, assembly GCA_951394005.1. Lineage (NCBI taxonomy): Eukaryota > Metazoa > Arthropoda > Insecta > Diptera > Calliphoridae > Protophormia > Protophormia terraenovae. The sequence continues at coordinate 104,229,537 of OX596076.1, read as the reverse complement.
TGCAGCTTTTTCAGCCCTAAGTACTTCCAATGAAAGCAAAATGTAAAAAAATCTTAGGTACACTTTCAGTTTTTATACCCTACACCACCAAAGGTGGTTGGGGTATTATGTGTTTGTGCAGAAGTTGTAACGCAGAGAAAAAATCATCGGACCCCTACTAGGGTGATCGACGCGGTTTTCCAACCGGTTTTAAAACCGGTTTTTGCAGTCAATGTGCTGTCGGTTTTTTCAAAATGTTCATTTTTCGAATGTCGAATAGACCGGTTTTTTTAAACACAAAAAACCGGTTTTAAAAATAGCATTTTATTTCAGAAAACATGTACTAAATAGTGATAGTGATATTTGAAAATTTAGGAATAATTTTTTAAATATTCATAAAGATTGATTTCTTATGTTTTTAAAATATAGTTTAAATCTAAATTGGAATTTATTCTGTTATGTTAAACAAATAGATAATTAATAATTATTTATTTGTTTATTATTTAATTTTTTTGATCCAATATTTCCTTTATTTTTTAAAGGTGTTGTGTTAAAAAAGTTTCACCTGCAGAATCGTTTCAATTGAGACTTAATTAATATACTATCTCCATATTAAGCCATGGTTTCTGTTTATGCTAACTAAAATTTAGATGATTTTTTCTACAATTTTGAAACATACTTATCTTCTAGTCATCTAGATATATAATTTGCTTAGCATTTTTTCTCTTTCCAGAGCTTTCTGAAGCTACCAAACGACGTAGAAAATTAAAATTTGGCTTAATTATAAAACCTTTTGTCCAACAAATCCTAATGGAGCCATATTTTAAAATTTTTATCAGGGAGCGGATATAAGAGGATTTATGTGTCTTTTTCTAAGAATTTTTTTCTCTTTCCAGAGCTTTTTAAAGCTCCCAGAAGACATAGAAAATTAAAATTCAGCTTAATTATAACCCTATTCGTCCTACAAATCCTAACGGAGCCAGATTTTGAAATCTCTATCTGGGAGCGAAAATACGTGGATCTATATATGTATATGGATTTAAATATATCTTTCTTAAGCAATGTTTCCTTTCCAGAGCTTTCTGAAGCTCCCAGACGACGTAAGAAACTAAAAATCGGCACTTATAAAACTATTCGTTCAACAAATTCTAACAGTGCCAGATGTTTCTATCAGGGACCAAAAAGTCGGTTTTGGTATTAAGAACTTTTGAGTTGGTATACTTATTGTTTGCTCTCCAAATCCTATAAAAAACTGATTCTGTATTTCGCCAGGGAGCGCATTTACGACGATTTTTTTATTTTGAAAGGTTTACGAATTTAAAACTTTAATCAATATAATTCCAATAAATTTGAACGGCTTCAAATAATTGACTTCGATTAGGGAGAGGAAGGTGTCTAAATGTTGTTCATATTTTTTTCTTTTAATTTTCGGATTTGGTTTTGCATATTTTCATTATTATATTATTTTTCCTGACATTGTTAGGCTTTTACGATTGTATTTAATAAATTTTAACTTAATTATAAGAATTGATTTTTTTAAAGAAATGTAGTCTTTTGATATAAATATTAACTTCTGCAAAAAAACCGGTTAACCGGTTTTTTCTGAATTTCAAAAAGTGCAACCGGTTTTTTTAAAATACCAACTATTCGAACTATTCGAAAACCGGTTTCTCAAAAAAGTCGAATAATCGATCACCCTAACCCCTATCTTAAAGTATACCGTTCGACTCAGAATCACTTTCTGAGTCGATTTAACGATGTCCGTCCGTCCGTCTGGTAGGCTGGCTGGACGGCTAGCTGGCTGTCCATGTAAAGCTTGTGCGCAAAGTACAGGTCTCAATTTTGAAGATAATTTGATGAAATTTGGTACATATACTTTTTTCAATACAAGGACGAAGCCTATTGAATTTGGTTATGATCGGCCCATTATTTCACCTAGCCCCCATACAAATGACCTCCCGGAATAGAGTTTTAACACTTATAGATGGCTTAAAAATTGGAATATTTTAATGAAATTTAGCACAAATAAGTTCTGTATCAGCAGAAATCTGTCTGCCAAATTTCACGAAGATCGGTTCATAACTAACCATAGCTCCCAAATAAACTCCTCTCCCGAAAATCACTAACATTCATAAATCCCATACAAATGTTAGTATTATGTTAATATTTAACACAAGTAAGTTGTATATATATACGTAATTATGTGGATCGAAATGGTGTAGGGTATAATATAGTCGGGCTTGACCGACTATATCTCCTTCTCTGTTTTTTTTTTTTTTTTTGCACCTTATTATTTTTCAGAATACTATTAATTCCCGAAAAAGAGATATTTTTTAAACTAGATTCTATACTATGGAGCATAAACATTTAAATAAAAGTAGTTTCCCGAAAGTGTTTAAAACTGAAATTATATATTTTCCCTTTTTTAAAATATATTTTCAAAGAGGTGAACAATTTAATTTATGAAAATAATATATTTTTATATGTTTCGCAGGGAGTTATTTGACCACAATTTTTAATTTTTATTTTTAATTGTTTTGCATTTATTTTTAAATATAATTTCTTGTAAAATAAGTTTATTTTAAATGTTGGCAGATTTTAGTAGTTTTTAGAGAAAATTTAGATAGGAAAAATATTTTCTTAATGGCAACGCTGGCAGAGGTATATAGTCTAAGAAGCGTAGTGGTTTAGTATTATTTAGTGGAGTGTAATAACACTGGTCGGCTAAAGAAATCCTCCCCTAAAAACAAATAGTTGGACTGGATGGATTTTGGACCTAATGGATAAACACATATGTATCTTCTTTCAGTTTTTTTCCATAACTGCTTAATAGTTTCGGAGTTATTTCCAAATTAGTATCTGAAAAAAAATTTTTTCATGCTAAATTTACATTTTTTTAATATAAAGCAAATATTTCTTTCTCTTTCTTATATAAATTTAATGTAAACATATGTGATTAATTTTGCAACAACGGTAACACCGACAGAGAGGGAAAGTAAAAAAAGAGAGAGCTTTTGAGAAACCGTTGTGAAAATAAAATAGATTTCAATTTGCAGCGGGTTACGGTGTGCTGTTTTAATTGCCAAATCTTCATATACAAAAAAATCTTCTTATAAAAAAAATTGTTTTGCCCACAAGTGTAGGTATATATGGGTATTTTATCTTAACTATAAATTAAATCAAGACTTGTGCATCAATTTTGATGATACATTAGCTTATCTTACTCGTAGCTTTGACACGAAGATCATAAACTGAATGATGTTTTTTCTTTTCAAAAGAAATTTTAGTAAAAAAATTTTCAATTTTACATGAACTTTTTTTACAATTATTTTGAAATAACTTCGGAACTATTGAGCAGATTAAAATTTGATATGGACTTAAACCCAATTTTATTCCGCATATTATATTTATATAAATCGTGCACACTGAAGTAGTTACTTTGAAATATATTGCAATATATAAAAAAAAAAATCTAAAGGGAAAAAACTGAAAGCAGATTCGTGTTAAGCATGTCGTATTCCATATAGATCACATATTTTTTTTTTTTTTTTTTGTCGAAAAGTGTAATTAAAACCGTCTCACTGTTGTTCCAAAACGCTTTTTTTGGAAATAAGTTTATTACTTGTGAACTGTTGGAGATACATCAATAAAATTTCACATAATCAGAGTTGAGGAATTTCTGAGTTGATTTGGTGAAGTCTAGATTCCTTGCGAGTCAGGGGGGTAGTGGAGGGCGCTCCAAATTTGGCCATCTCGGGTATGAATTTTTTTTTATAAAAATCTACAAAAATGTATTTATGATATTAAAAAAATTTAATGTGTATGTTATCTTTTTTGGCTTAGGAGATATTAAGGTCGGAATAAATTTATATTCCCATTTTTAGCCTCCTTTTTTCAAGTTTTTGTTAACTTGGCGGGCTTAATATTACCCCTAAAATTTTTATTAAATATTTACCAGATTTTTAAAAAAATTTTTAATAATATTGCTGTAAAAATCATAAAAATATATGAATCCGGTAAAAAGTTATATTAATCTGAATTTAAAATGACAGAAAAAGATATAGTCGGTCAAGCCCGACCATATTATATCCTACACCATTGTGTCCATTATAATTCAGGGAGGGCTCTTTTATTAGACTTGGATATAAATGTGGACCGAAACTTATATTAAGTGTAAAATAGAACATACAGAATATTACGTCGATGCTAACATTTATATGAATTTGTTCACTTTTGTGTGATTCCCGAAATGGGGCCTTATATGGAAGCTATGGTAAATTATGGACCGATCTTTGTGAAATTTGGCACTATCATTTATGTTTACATAAAACTTAATTGTGTTGAATATTAACTTGATACTAACATCTTAATGGGATTTATGCCCGTTAAAGTGATTTTCTGAAAAGGGGTTTATATGGGAGCTATGGTCAATTATGGATCGATCTTTCTAAAAAGATTTATTTAGACTTATATGAAACGTATATGTGCCAAATTTCATTAAAATATTGCTATATTTAAAGGATTTATGATCGGTAAACCCTTTTCCGGGAGGATATTTGTATGAGAGCTACGTGAAATAATGGACCGTCCCTGGACTGTAAGAAACCTGTGCACCAAATTTCATTAATTTTGGTTCAAAATTGCGACCTATAGTTTGATTACAGTTTTACATAGACGAACAGACGGACGGACGGACATCGTTAAATCGACTCAGAAAGTGATTCTAAGCCGATTTGTATAAATTAAGGTGGGTCTAAGACTAATATTTTTGGTTGTTATAAACATCAGTACAAACGCATAATACCCTCCCCACCTATGGTGGTGTAAAATTTCATATATCTTGGATTTTTTCCAAAAAGGTGGCAATATTTATACACTTATAAAATTTGTTTTTTGTTCAGGACTATATCTATATTTTAAATATTCCCAAAGGAAATCTTAACGCAAATGCGTGTAAAGTAAAGGTGATTTCCTGTCCCGCCTTCCCGGGAATTTCGTCCGGGATTCCCGAGAATTTTAAAATCACTTAAATGGAAGAAAACTGCATGAATTTTAACAAAAACTAATATGTTTTAAAAAAGATTAAGCTAAAAATGCAGGTGGGAACTATATCTTAACCACAATATTATTAATAAGGTTTTATATACAATTCATTAGATGATTTATAAGAAATGACTCTATAGCATGAATGCAATTTAATTTATATTAATAAAATATTAGCAGTAAAATCAAGCAAGTGAAAAAGTATATCTGTTTGAAACAATCATGTATACACAGAAAAAATTAAAAATGGACTTCAATTACGAAATTTGTAATATTAATTAATTTTTAATTGATTTTGCTCCAATCATCAAAATGGTGATATTAATAACTAGAATAATTGATATTATTACTTCTTTTCCTTAAATAGATGCAATGAGCTGAAAATTTACTTAAATTTATTTTATTTCTGTACAACAGCTGTGAATTTATTAAAAAACAAAACTGAAAACCAATTAGAAAATTATTTATATTAATAAATCATATAATTAAATTCCAATATAAAGTTAATTAATAATTTTATTAAAAAATTATTTGAAATATTTTTTTCTGTGTACGTCTTAAACATACATATATTATAAATTAGTCAGTAATATGAACCACATGCGGAATTTATCTCATAAAAATTTTACTAAATATTAAGAAAGTTAATATAAGAAGTATGTAGTGAGTCCGAAGAGCTTTTTGTCATTTCTGAAAACCTATAAAATAACAGGTTTTTGCACTAAGGAAACTCTAATGATACCCAATTAAAGGTGATTATTATCTTGGAATAATTTGCGGTTTTTTCTCACAAAATCACTTTTTACTTTGGACACGTACTAATCTATGTGCTGCACAGAAGTTTTCAGATATATTCAAAATGCCTTTACAATATTTTTAAGTATCGAAGATCTACTAAAGCCTGATTTGTTTGGAGCATAAAATGTCTTTATATGATGGTTTAGTTATAGCGAAAACATATCTCAACATATTTAGTATCAAATTTTAATTCATTGTTTAATTATGTTCTGTATTTCGAAGGCATTCAGATGATCATTTACTATACAAATGTATAGTACAATTTTTAAGATAATTTATCCTTATTTGTATTATAATGATCTCGTGATTATGTTTTATTTCAATTTTGTGAGAAAAATATTTCGCAACTCTTACTTTCCTAACAATATCGGCGAAAAAATAGAAGAAATTCTACATAAATTCTATAAATTTTTATAATCCATAAGTCAAAAATACAATTAGTTAGAATTAACTATTTTTATCGATTTAATAGACAATGTCGACAAAATTATTTTCTTTTTTTTTTTTTCTTTCTTTCTATTTTTTTATAACATAACTGTGAAAATATGTATGTTTATTAGTTTCTGAGTTTTTGCATTTTGAAAATGACAAAAAGCGCTTCGGACCACCCTTTAACAAAAAAAATAAAACAAATTGTAATAAAATTTTATTTCGATGCCCGTGTAGGAAATAGAAATTAGTTCTAGATATTATACATGATGTTCAAAACTTTATGAAGGTACGTTAAAATTTGCGATATATTTTTGATATTTTCATACAGTATTGGATAGCTACAACAATTTAATATAGTTTTAACAAACATTTGAATTACCCCAAAGGTTTTCGGATAGACGATCTACTTAATATTGTATCGATTTCCACAAAGCTCTTTCACGACAGCATTCACTCAAGTTAATTAATCAGTAGACCAAAAAAAATGATCCAATTTCTTTTTCTATGTACATTTATATAAAGTTTTAAATCTACTAATGCAAAAATACACATCCATTTGGGTCTAAGTTGTTCGACTAAAGAGAATAATAATCAAAAAGTCCGGGAAATTGCGATACCTAATTTTGGTACAAAAAAGTGAAAGTTTTTCTATTTCTTTAATTTCAGGACATAATGGATATTATTCATTTTCTCTAAAATTTCTATGGAATCTCAACGGAATGCGGAGAATCGTAGAAGTTTCTCCAGTTAGAGACTTCAATGACTTGAACAAATATCCTAAAGTCCCTTGAAAGCAGAACTCTATACAATAAAACATGTAAAGAAATGGTTCTAACTTTGGCTAATGTATTATCCAAAATACATCCTGTCTGCTTTCAGATTTCTAGTTAGAATTATATAACGCAGCATCCTTTGCAATGTCTAATAAATAAGTATATCACAAAACTACTTAACACCAGATGTCACCATAAAATCTTATTAGAATTCTAATTAAGTAAAACAGAGATGCTTTATTTATCAATTTATCATTAAGGGATGCTGCTAAAACTCCAATTGGACTAAAAGGATAATTACATACAAACTCAAAAATGTCCTTTTTACCTGCTCTTAAAACTAAGTTTAAAACTGATGATACAACATGGTGTAATCAATCAAATGTTGTGGGAAAAAATACAAAAGAAATTTAAATGTGAATAAACTCGTACTCATGTGTGTTTAACAAAACGGTAGTCCTCTATTTTTTTAAGAAAAAGCCGTCAATGAGAAAACCACAATTAATGCAAAGATGATAGAGTTAAAGAAACAAGTAAAGAAATTCAATTTCTAAGGTTAACACCTACTTAAACATATTAAGAAAAAGGCTTATTGAATTGAAATGATGTTTTGCTATTTTATTTAGAGAGTAGGAGTGAAAGTGATGATGTAAGAAATTGTAATTGAAAAGGAAAAAAAGGTTTGGTAAATTTTAATGGAAATTTAATTAAATTTAAAATGCATGTTAAATTGTGTTTATATAATAATATAAATTAGGTTTGTTTCTGTAAGGAATTAAATTATAATGCACCTGTTGTACATACTAAATGGAGAAAATATATATATTTTTTTCAAGTTCGACGTTAAAAAAAAAAAAAAATAAAAAATAAATATATAGTAATCCAGAATATATGTTTAAACTTTCAGTAAAATTATTAGTTCTAGAAATGGTGTGATTAGAACCACTTCAGATTCTTTAACAACATCCTTTTGCAACCAATTCTAACTGTCTTGGAGTAGAACCGTACTTCGAATCTAAATAGGCTTTGAATAATGTTTTTGGGAACTACTTAGTGCCTAAGAACTAGTAGTACTTCAACATTACTGAATAAATTATTGGTTCCCAAATGACTTTCAAGAATTATTAAAGAAACTTAAACAAAATTTAATAATGCAAAAAAAATTAACAGAACTAAATTGATTTAACAAAAAGGTGGTCTATATGAAATGGCTTTTTAAAAGGAAACATAAATCAAAAAAGTGTTAGTGAACAATTCACTAACACTTGTTTATAGTTACTATATGTGAACGTGAAAATTTTAAACGAAAGTTATTGATTAAAAAATAAATATGATACCCTACACCATTGCGTACATTATAATTCGGGGAGGGGTCATTTATTAGACTAGTGTAAAATAAAACATGCAAATACAGAATATTACGTCGATACTTTACTTTACTTTTGGGTTATTCCTGAAAGAGGTCATTATATGGGAGCTATGGTAAATTACGGATCTTCGTAAAATTTTGCACTATCATTTACATTTATACAAAGCTTATTTGTGTCGAATATTAACTTGATACTGACATTATAATGGGTTTTATATCCGTTAAAGTGATTTTCTGAAAAGGGGTTTTATGGGATCTATTGTCAATTGTGGACCGATTTTCATAAAATTTGATACAAAACCTCCTTGCACCAAATTTTATTAAAACACCTATATTTTTACGGCATTTTAGAGTGTTGAATCTCTATTCCGGGGGAACATTTGTATGGGGGCTAGGTGAAATAATGAGCCGATCATGGCCAATTTCAATAGGCTTTGTCCTTGTATTATAAAAGTCGCACGTGCCAAATTTCATTGATTTATGCACAAAATTGCGACCTGTAGTTTTATTACAAAGTTTACATGGACGGACAGATGGAAGGACATCGTTAAATCGACTCAGAAAGCGATTCTAACTGATTCGTATAAATTAAAGTGGGTCTTAAAATAATATTTTTGGGTGTTACAAACATCAGCACAAACGCATAATACCCTCACCACCTTTCATGGTGTAGTGTATAACAAATTTGATATCCAAACCAATCCACAAATAAATATATTAAAAAGTGTCGATTTTTTTGCCCGAAATTTTGTTTTTACTTTAAATAAAATTTATATACGAATTCATCAATTTTTTATTATGTTAAAACAGAAAACAATAAATATTTTGATTGGGAGCGTGGACTAAAAAATTATACTTTAAAAAGTATTCGGAAATATTGTTCGACTTATGACCCATAGTACTAAACTGTGAAAAAGGTAATAGCTTTCATTTTAAGTTTCCTATATTATACATGAATTCATTGGATTACAAAAGATTTTTCCAGTTTAAAATCCTTTAAATTCCTTGAAAATCGCATGTTGTTTTTTTAACAACGATAATAATAATTTTTTTTTTTTTTTATTTTATTTTTTTTTTTTTTTAACAAAATTCAATACAATATATTACAAAGTTTCATTTATGATTCCATTACAAGACATGTTGACCACTACGCACATTTGCAAACAAGTAGAATGAATTAAACTCATAAAATTATAAAAATAAAAACTGAATGAAACCAAAATGAATCTCAATCAGTGATTGCAACAAACAAACGCAAAAAATACGAGGCAATAATAACTGACCATGCGCAACAGCACGCATCATACATTTTTAATAATAAATGTTTAATATGCAACAAAAATATCAGACATGTTCAATTCTTAATATAAAGACATTTCAATATAAAAATATGTACAAAAAAATTGGAGAAAAAAGAAGAAATCAACGCCACCATCATCATCATCATAATCGTTGTACAAAACAACATGATCGTCATCATCCATTTACGAGTTGAATCGAGTTGAGCTGAGCTGAGCTCAAAAGTGTTATTTGTGTGTATTGAATTGAATTCATTTACCTATTTGCAGCTGTCCCCCATATTTTTGTTGTTTGTACTAGAAGTCTAGAACTTTAAATTTGATTTCTTTCAACTTTTGTGAATTTATGCGTATGAATCGTTGATAATATGTATTATTGTTGTTAATGCCATCTTTTTTTCCCCTTCCTTTAAGTATTTGGACACGCACGCGCTGTGGCAGCACAAGCCACAAGTCACAAGTTGTCAAAAACATATTATGTATAAAAAAAAAAAACAGCAACAAAAAATCTCGTCATCACCTCCATGACTATCAATCCGTGATCAACATATTTACTCACTGCTACGCATAAGTATATTCTTTCTATGTTCAACATTTATTTAAGGTTGATTTTATTTTTAAGTCGCCATTTGTCGTATTACCGGTATGATTTGTCAAGCTGTGTCTAAGTTGCAATATCAAGCTATCCGTCTGTCTGTCCATCTTTATTTTATTTATCATGGCGGTTTACTTTCAATTTTCAAGACACACTTGCAAATCATGGTTACATACAAATGAATTCACTCACTTACTAACCAACCAACTAACCATGTCTGGCACGAGAGGATTTATTGTAAATCCTTTCAATAACAAATACTTGTCTATTACCATTATTATTGTTCTTGGACTGTCTTCATTTCATGATCATTTATTCATGATCACTACTCATATATAGTTTTTTTTTTTTTTTTTTTTTTCATTTCTCATTTTTATTCTTCAGTATTGAAATTCAATTCATGCCAAACCTTGGATCCGTTTATGTGTTATTTTGTTTATAGGAAGCACGTGTCAATGATCATTGTCTGTCATTTGGTTAAATAAATATTTGTTATTTGTCTGCTGTTGTCTGTGTTTTGTATGTAAAATAAGTGGGGGAAACTCCTTATGGTAGTAGCTTTGGAATATTTTCAAGGCCATGTTTGGAGTAGGTTATTGTGTAAGGAGGAGACAATATGTTAGAATTGTATGTGTGTCTGGAAAGGGCTTTTCCTGTAAAATGATTCATAGTAGAAGTTATAAGAAGGTGCAGCAACTCAAAAATTGTCATTACAATTTTGTTGTAAAAGTGTGTACATTAGACTGGCTCACAAAAAAAAAGTCAATTCGGTTTCTTTTGAAAATTAAGTTGTGTTAAAAATTCCCTGTATATTTTCCTCATTTATTGCAAAAGATAGATCCACTTCTTAACCTATAACACCAGCTAAATTTATTGAGTTGTTGAACCTAACATAAAAAGCAAATTGTTTAGATGATATTTTTAACACAGGGCGACAAAATAAGGAAGGTTGTATCACATGTTTTAGTATAACTCAAGAATGATATGTCAAATTTGATTTAATTACATACCATAAAATTCCAATTAAAATTATTTTTTACTGTTCGAAGACAAAGCAAGATATGTCACAAATGAATCTAGAAAATAATAAAATAAAACCCATTTTTTATAGAAAAATTTCTTATTAATTTCTTTGGTGGGACTTTTATTTGGGAGTTATTTTATTAACAAAATTTTAAACTTTTTACGAAAAAAGATATTAATGAATTTTTTTACATAATTTTGAATCCGTAAGAGGAATATCATTGAAATAAAGTTTTGATATTTTTTGCAAAGAGTGTAAAAACCTACTTTTAAACAATACATGAGCAAAATACCTAATGAATGTTATTACAGTAATTATGGTCACTTTTGAAATAATATTTATTATTTTTTTGTTTTCACTAGAATACACTAAGAAATCTTCTTGAAAATTATATAAATTTTGAGAACAATTCCAAGAAACTCGAAATTTTTTACGCCAAAATGTACAAGAGCCATAATTTTCAATTGCTGGTAGAGAACTGAAGATCAATTTAATTTTTTTATTTTTTTTTAATTTTTGCTGCATTAAGCTCATCAATAAGTAGTCTTGTTTAAGTGGTCTTCCTTTTTCAAAATCACAAAAAACTGTTTCTCGGGATACTCTAATGCCCAATTCTGTTTATATTCCCTATTGAACCACATATATATATTTTAAGACTTGGTTTTTTGTCATTTAATGCAAATTTTATAATTTCTATAAAAAAATTTTCACCATTAAACAAGAGAAACACGTAATTTAAAAAGTAAAGTCCTTCGTTTTTCAATTTATCGTTGTGGCGAATTCTATATCATATCTATATCAGGGAACAAATATGAACTGGTGTTACAAAGACACTGGTTTTTCAAGTAAGGCTAGGGGGCGGATCACCTAGGAGGATAAACAATTTCTCAAATATTTCTATTTGATACAATTTAACCAAAAAATATTGGTGTCAATTATAACTCCCTTTCATAGTGTAGTTCGAAGCATTTTCATTTGCAGAAGTAACTTTCATATAAAGTTCCATAATTAAAAAAAGGATTAAGGATAGTTGTAGCACCCACACTAAGAAAGTAAATATTAAAAACCACATATCCAAAGAACTTTTACAGTGAAACTCTTAAGATTTTGTGGAAACAATTTTCATATAAAGCTTTATAATTAAAATGAACATAGGACGGATAGGACAAAGGGGGAATCTTAGACCCCATACAAAGTAAGAACTGAAAAGCTCATATGGACTGCAAGTACATTATACATACGCAAAGTTCGACCAAAGAAAGAGCATACAGTGTCTGTCATCAATAAGTAAACAAACTCATCATTTCTGTTTTGCCTTACACTGAACCAAAAAGGTACATAAATACAATTAAAAAGTTCATTGTTACAATGAATTTGTGCACTAATTTTGACCCTATGTACAGGTTCATTGAAACAATGAATTGTAATACATTAATATTATAATTCAATGTACAAGTTAATTGATTAAATTTATTCTTACATTGAATCATTCATTAAATAAAATAAATAATTTCAGTGAACAGTACATTGGTTTCAATGAACTCATATTTTGTCCCAATGAAACTATACATTAAAAATGTATTATAATAATAGGCGTGTTCTGTATTTCTTGTTTCTATTTTATTTTATATTAAATGATTAAAGTATATGATATTGAGTTAATATAAGTAAAAATTAAATATAAATATAAAAATAAAATTATTACATTTCACAAAAAAATGTAAATAAAAAAAATGCATGTTACAGATGTTATCGTGTTTGCTTTGTCATTTATAATAATATAGTAATTCCTGTTATCCTCTATATTTCTCAATGATGGTATGGAATATCCATTTAGATGCCACATTAATAAAACTACAGCATTATCCTTAACAAAGAAAGCTTATAAATAAAATTTTTAAAATTCGTTCAATTGCTTAAAATATTTGAACTAGTTACCTTTAAATCTTTTTGGTCTATAGAAATTTCCTTATTTTGACGATCACCAGATGTAGTATTCAAATCTTGATTAGTCTGTAATATATTTTTATTAAGAATTTAATTAAAATATTTCATATATTTATGTATACTTACGAATCGAATCCTCTTGATTTTGAAATCGCAATATTTTTTGAAACCCTGGTATTTAAGGCCAATAACACATTCTTCTGCATCTTAGTGTTTTTATCTTCATAAATATAAATGAAATTTAATATTTAAAAACTGTTTAAAATCATAAACATTATTAAACTTACGTGTTATGAAGGCAAGTCTCTAAATTCCTTCTTTTGGGTAATTAATTTAATTTGGTGTATTCAATTATGCTGCTCGTCTTCTCCTTTGCGAATAAATTATATTTATGTATTTTAATAATTCGATTTATCTTATTTAGTTTTTAATTATTTTTGTTTTTAATATAACACTAATTTTTTTACTTTTTGCTTTTGTTTAAAACACGTCATTCCTTGTTAAAAGATAAAAGAAAACTGAGTTGAATTTGTTTTCAGTTTACTTTATTTCATTTATTTTAATATAATTTAATGAAGTTTATCATTGGTTCAATGCTTATGTTCATTGTGTAATGCTTCTTCTTAATTAAATCAATGTATTAGTACATTGAATAAATTAATTCAATGAACTAATACATTAAATCAATTAACTAAATTACCTATTGTAATAAGAAATAAATTTAATGAATGGTTTCAATGTAATGTTCACAATAGCGTTAATAATTTCATTGAATATTTTCATTGAAGCAATGAATTTCTACATTAAGTTAATAATTTTTTGGAAAAAAATTCATGAATTTCATTTAATGTACTTCATTCATTGAAATTACTATTTTCAGTGTTATAAAGCGGTAAATGTAACGATCCGTATGTATAAATATGTTTTCGCTACAATCAACTTGTTTTTGGGAAAAACTCTCTAGGCCTATGAATCTATGATTAAATATAATGAAGGCCAGATGTACATTTGGCTCAAAAATAATGATCCTTTAAGTGCACAAAACTAACACTAAAGTTCAACGAAAATGGTTTAATAGTAAGGGGATGCATTTCTGCTTAAACAGTCGTATAATTTAAAATAAATAGCCAAATTTACCTCTGTTAAAAGATTCCTAAAAGCCAAGGCTTAAATTAAAATAAATGAAATTAGTCCCTGTAATATGATCGAATTGCAGGATCTAATTATTAAGACTCCTACATTTCCTCCAGAAAATTTATATTCTCTATGCCTACACGTTTGGCACAAAATCATCAAAATATAGGCGGACACTATGGCCACCAGTTTACTTATTAATGGCATATTGAATTTTTTGATTTGTTTAAATCAGGGATCGGCGCTCTTAAATTTCACATTCTGTATTTGTGTATGGTCTGTATAACACTCCTGCTCTTATATTGTGCACGGACACAATTTTTAAACATATAAATTCATAATATCTGTTTCTCTTAAACAATTTATGGTCTGTAATAAAAACTATAATTGAATATTAAAACAATTTGCTTAAAAAGGTATTAAAAATATATAAAATTAATAAATAATTATTCTCTTCTCCATATGAAAGACAAAATTAAGAGATCATTTGCACGTGTGCAAAATTTTGCGTGTCCTTGGTTTAAGTAAAATCATATTTAATATAAATGTAAGTAGCAATATTTTAAATTGAATATTTTAATGTTTTTTTTAATAAAATTTTATATATTAAATTAAATATATTATATAATAAAATAGTGCGACCTGTAGTTTGATTAAAATATTTACATGGACAGAGAGAAGGACGGACAAACATCGTTAAATCGACTCAGGAAAAAAGAAAATTAACCAAATGACACTTTCTGACATGAAAATAAATACATTAATTAATAAAATTTCTGCATAAAATCAGTTTTTCAGAATAAAAATTATTCTATCTTTGGCCTGGGAGTGTTCTGGTCAGAATTAGATCGGTTTCCTAGAGAGTCGGTCTTCGGCCGAAAGCAAGTTTTTTCAAATCAGATTAGTTTACTTTACTTTATCAAGCTTTTTTTAAAAAATTAAAAAAAAATCACCAAAAATTTAAAAAATATTTTTAAAAAACGTATTAAAGCCCAAATATGACGAAAAATCATTACACATTTTATGAAATATAACCAAATTTGTATTGGAAATTTTTCAGCGATTTGTTTATATTTGTTTTAAGCGATTTCTCAAAGAGTTATTTTGCTGGCAGCCATAACAAACAGTGAAAATCGAAATATTTTGTTGACAGTATTTCTTAACGATTTACATAACTGAGAGGTAAATAGGGTGATAGGTCTTTAGTGAGTTGTAGGCCAATTTAAAGAAAAACCCATATTTAAATAAAAATATATCTTATAAAAGGCTGAATCAATTTTCTTTTAAATCATATGGATATGATAATATATTTTTCGATCAAAGCAATAATCAAATTTGTATTCCATTGAGAATATTTAGTGCTATACCAGCTATATCAGATTCGGCTAAGCCGACTATTACTTTACTAGTTTATATTTGTTTTATGCTCGTTATAAAAGATCGAACTTTAATATTCTTAAAGAGTTCCTTGGACTTTTGAAAAGGAAATAAAATATTTTAAAAACATTTCATAAGATAAAATTTAGAGACATTTTTATTAATATGTTCGTATATAATATAGAGCAATATTTGTTACTTGTTAATTGTATTTTCAGCTTCAAAAAAATCCGTCAATATTTTATTTTTGCTTTTTTAATACAAAATAATTTAAAAGAAATTTTATTAACACTAAATTTAAAAAAACAATCCATTTCAATTTTCAAAACCAAAAAAAAAATATTTTTTTTAAATGAAAATTATTTTGTTTAAGTAATTAAAATTAGAAATAAATTAAGAAAATCTAGCAAAAATTAACAAATAAATTTTCTTAGCAATTTTTTTTTAATGTGTTTTATTTTCTCAGCAAAAAATTTTAACAAGTAACACACACCAGCTCTTCACAATATAAACTAAAATTGCTAAGTGTTCAAACACTTGCAAGGACCGAAAAATATTTGCTATTCTAAGACAAAAAATTGTAGTATTTTCTAAAAAATACTACAGCCGAGAAAATAACAAAACAATACAAAAACAAAAAATCTCTAAGGAATCCAGAAGAAGCAAAAATCCTTTATAAAATATACAATTTTGTTGTTGCAACATGACAAAGATCTCAGATATCAATGCTCTATTGTTAAATAGACAAAAAGGAATGTTAAAGAAACACAACTACTACAATAAAATAAATTCCTTTACTTAAACTAATACATGCAAACATGTTGAGAAAACAACGATATTTCTATTCATTTCATACAACTCTCTATCATACAATAAACAAATACCAACAATGAATTTATTTGAAAGAACATAGAAAAATGTAATGAAAGTAAAAGAACTTAAAAGAAAACAACAAAATTATAGAAATAGTAGGACGTAGTAGTTTAGAGTCCTTGATTTTATAAAAAAAAAAAAGAATTTTGTAATAAAATCTCCTTTACTTAACAGTGAGTGGTGTTGGTTTACAACACTCTCTCCTGTGTTACCTTTAAGATCTTTTAAGAAAAATGTTAAATTCTAGGTAGACTTCTAAGCAACGAACGAACAAGTTGAATGGAAAAACCCAAAAAACTAAGATCACAGTTTATTGCTCTTGCCTTTCATGGTAAAAAGTGTCCTTTTTTAGGTATAAATCTAAGCAGAGGCTGTAAAGTTTACAGTTTGTGTGTTTCAAATGAATTTTCTCACTACTAGTTTTATGATATTCACACTAGTTACTAACTAAATAACATGGGTACAACCTGAACTTGACTTAATCCTCAGGGCTGTAAAGTTAAAATTGTGTGCGCCTGTCTGTTAAATTGAACCCATTTTGATTCTGTTAAGTTATATTGTTGGTTTTATTTCTTAAGGTCAGGTAGTTAAGGCGTATTGAAAGTCTAACAGGCAAAACAGTCATTTGGTGGAGTGAAATGGTGAGTTAGTGAGTAGGATTTCATTTGTTCTCTAAGGTAATGCTATAAATGTTAAGTCATGTTTTAAGGTGGCACGTGACTTTATTGTTGCCGCTTTAAGAATTGCAATTAGACATTCTGTTAATAGGTATATGTTAAATTAACATTTTAGTAACAGCGCAGAAAGATTGGTTTGACAATAAGTAAATTTTGAAGTTGTATGAAATCAAATGAATTTGAAAATTTTCGTGAAAAAGTTTTTGGTTGAAACATTTTTCTTAATTCATTTATATTTTCTTTCAGCAAATAAGGCCTATCCACGAAAATTTTAGCTTTTTAAAAACTAATATTAGATTTTTTAATTTATATCAAAAATTGTTTAGAGAGGCATAAATAAATTATAATTCTGTGCTCTTTTGGTCAACTTTAGCCTCTACTCACTATAATGAAAAGATCATTATAGAAGACCAAATAGTTAACACAAACTTTAAGAAATTACTGTACAAAAACGAATGAGTGGTGATAAGAAAATGATCCGAAAATGTTATGAAACCAAATATTTTATATATTATCTTTACTGTAAATATATTATAATTTAATTAAATCGAGTTATAGTTTTCATTTTATGAAAAAAAAAGTCGAAGAGTTATATTTTTTCTATAACCGGTCTTAGTGAAAGTTTTTATTTAATTTTGTCAAAAAATTCCTAAAATTTATACTGATATCATAAACTCTAACTTTCAAGAAGTATTGACTTTGTGGCATCATTCTTAAGATCAAACTCTGAGTTTAAAGATATCACTTTAGCCATGATAAAAATGCAGAATATCCTCAAAACGCTCTTCTAATATATAGGTACAAGTACACAAGTATTTAAAATAAAATTGATTTAGTAAAATTAATTGTAATTCCATAGTTTATTTGTTTTTCCTATTTATGGTTCTTTTCTCAGAGGGTGACGTACTGTTTACAGAGTCCTGTATTAATCACTGTTAAAATTAAATTTCGTCTATTTGTGATTATTTTCTTAGAACTATTTCGAATTATATAGCGAATTTACTTGATATGCGATCTACCAGTCAATCGACTACAAATAATTTTCTCAATTAAAAGATCAGCGAGTATCGAGTACCAAATGTACCAAGAAAAAACAGGTTAAGTACAACCCATGCTTGTAATTGAAACGTATTATTTTTATAATTTTTTATTTACTGCTCTTAAAGTTCTGAAAAAAAGGTCTTGCTTGATTTAATTATTTAATGCACAGAGAAGCAAAAATGAATTTTGATTAAATTTTTGCATAAAAATAATAAAAAATTAGTCTCTTAGGGGCAATAGCTATATTTAATTCCTGTTCAATTATGTAAAATATATCTTAAAAAATGATCATAGTATTATACAATAGCGTACAATAGCGATAATAATGCCTAAAATTTTCCCATTATAAATTTTTTATATGTTTTTGCCAACACTTTAAAGAACATTTTGAAGAAAAAATTATAAAAATGAGAAATATGATTTTTTAAATATCAATAATACAAGAACGAATATTGATTTCATTAACCTTTTCATTTTAAAAATTACGTTTTTATAAAAATAATTGTAAACTAGATTTATTAGGCATCAATTTGAGCCAAAGATTGTTTAAATTGGAAAAACAGGTCTGATGATATATGGATTTAAATTACTTTTTTTTAGTTTCAGAAAGAGTAAACTTTGAACATCGATAAAAACTAAACTACAAAGAATTTTAAAATTTTAGAAGAACATCAAATTTTGCATTGTGGTAATGAGTGTGTTTTCGAGTTCGAAGAAATCAAAGATAGTGAGTTTCGTCGACTGCTTCAAAATGTTTGTATTTTCCCTATATAGATTCTTAATGAAAGGAATCTGGGATAAAAAGTTCCGTAAAATAATACCTAAATAATAAATTCTTAGCAAAAATTTAAAAACTACCAAATTTAAAAAAATTCTAACATTTTGGAGTTTTATCATTAAAAAATAAATACCAGATTTAACGAAAATATTCCCAATGAAAGAAGTTCCAAAAAAAATTTAATAATTTTAATTTAGAATATCGAATGGAGCTTAAGGTTTATGACTTTTTAAAGCCGTCTTTACATAAAAACCGGGCCCTGTACAAATTTAAAAAAGTGCCAAAGAGTGATTCCTTGTCAAAACAAACAGTAATCGGAATTGACATCTCCTATGTCCATGAAATTCACTACAGGTGTTGGCAATTGAAAGTATTTCTCAAATCATGTCCCTTTCCGGTCCAAAAATATGACGGTTAAAAAAACGAAAAAAAAGCTAAAAATTTTACAAGGGTATACTTGTTTAATTGCTAATAACTTCTAAAGTATACATGACAGGTATCTAGTTTTAGTTTCATATTAAAGACAAATATTTTGCCTTTAAAGTTGGATGGACCAAAATAAAATCTAATAAGTTATAACTTCTGAAATATACACAATAAAATTATAGTTTTAGTATAATTTTAAAGATGAAGATGTTTGGTAACGAGTTACTAACTTTTTTGTATGTAAATTTCTATAAGAAAAAGTTAGTAGCTCGTTAGCAAACATATATTACGTTTATACGCACCATTTACTCGCAATTAAAAATATTGCGATATGAAAATTTTGCTGTATACACATTGATTTAGTATTTGTATGTTAATAACTCACGAAAAATAATCGTGATTAGTGAAGCTAATTGCAAATAAAACGTATAGCGTTGCCACTTCCTTTTTTCGATGACAATAGTTTCATTTTTCTCAACTGGCACGACAAATAAGGAAATATATTTATTTTTGCAATATGCGTATAAACAGTGAATTATTTATTTGCAAGTTATTTTTATTTGCAATAATCGCACGTATAAATGTAATAATACATTTTTTATTTTAAATACAGTTGATTGCCTTCAAAATGATATATAGTAAGTTTATTTAATTCAAAAGTTCAAAGGTCAAAATTAGATTTAAAAATTAAATCTTTATATCTAAAACACGGTATATTAAAAATTAAAAAAAAAAAAAATATATAATGTTCACAACTTGGAATATGAGTTATCTACATCAAAAAATCAAATAAGAGAAGCAGATCGTCAAGCAATTCAAGCTTTTATTAAAGATTACAAAAAGAACGGTACACTAGCTGAATTACCTGGAATTGTTGGTTTATCACTTAAATATGGTTTTGAAAGTGCATTTGGTGTTTTTTATCCAAGTACGCCATCAAATCAGAAAACATTCCTTAAATTAGTATATGCTCAAAGAGAAAGACATTTAGCATAAGAGTGGCATAATATAAAAGATTTTCCCGATAAAGGAGTTTATTGAAACAAACTCTTGTTCATACTCGTGCAAATTTCATATTGGACACTCTTTTAATTTAGAAGTTATGTAACAAAATATAAACTAAAGTAAAATTTTGTATATAAAATTAATTTTTTCTTAATATGAGCTAATAAAAAATATACTTTGAAATAACTTTTCTTAAATATTTTAATTTTTACATACAAAAAACTGTTTTTTACTATTTTACTTCATAAATCCTAAACCAAAAGAGTCTCCTACTTGAATTTTGGGTCGAGTGTAGAATAGAGTAAAATTATCAATATACATACATATAATTTTTTTTAGCTTGGATCTTTATATATCGATTTTGACGCTTGAACTTTCGAAGTACATTAAATTTGATACAAGTTAAATGAAATAAAAATTAGAATTTTACAATGTATGGTTTAGAAGTTATGAACAATGAAGTATGTACATTAAAGTGCTTCACGAAAAAAGTTGCAAATGTACCCCTTTAGAAATGAAGATTAGTATGTTCTTATATGATTTCCAAAATATTACATTTCAATGTTAAGATTTACGTTAGCTGGACCATTTTTAAAACTCCTCTAATATTACGTATTTATTTCAATATTATTATAAAAATTTTAGTTTTAAGAAAATTAACTTCAAATTATAATAGAGGCATACTATAACCTTCAATATTCATTTAAAAAATTATTATGTCTCTTTTCAGTCCCCGAATATTAAGATTTTACTAACATTTTTATCATATTTTCTTTTTTCAAACAAGTAATTTTATAAATTTCGGATATTTTTTAAATTATATTAGGTTCCAATGTACCATAAAAATGGTATATCCTGTTACTATTGAAGGGTCAATTTTATGCATTTTGTTCCCAAAAGTTTAAATTAGCAATTTTTGCAAATAAATCGCATGGAAGAACTTATTACGCTTAAATATTGATAAATTTATGCAAAACATAATAAGTTCATTTAAAATAAAATCATTGAAAATTTTAATTTCGCGCGAATGAAAACAAATTTTAAATTATTTTTGTTCAATATGTAGTAGACGTAGTTTTGCTATCATATTTTGTATTTTTTTTTTTTTTTTACAAAGAGTTAAAAATTGTGTATACTGTTGATCGAAAACCATATTTTTGAAGGTATTTTAAAAATGGTCCAGCTCAAGTGAATGAAATAATTGAACAGAAATATTTTGGGAATTAGCTTAAAACATATCAATCTTTAATTTTAGGGTGGTACATTTGCAACTTTTTTTGTCCCCAAATCAAATCACTGTAATGTACATGTATGAAAAACTTCGATTTTTTCATTTTTAAAACCGGAAGGCTCTTTGAAAGTTGATAATTTGAGGTAATAACCGCAGCGAATTTCATTGAAATCGGAGATAGCAAATCCGAAAATGTAATTTTTTGTTTGTCCATTTTGATATGGAATTTCTCCAAAACGAAATTAAATAACAAATTTAATGAATTTCTTTCATTTATTGAGTATTTCCGATAAACTATTTTTTATAATGTCGTCATACATAAACCAAGTTATTAAAAATCGTTTTGATTAAAATTTTTCAGCTAAGGAAATAGTTATAAATAAATTCAAATTTGTATATTTTTTAATTATTTATCTAAATGTTATATTTTGGACAAAAAAAATAAACAATGACATATCCAAAATAAGTAGATATAAAATTAAATATTCCTATTTAATTTTTTTTTATATAATATACAAATATGTATGTATTGATAAAACACCCTATTCGACTGTTAACAAAACCACATTTATATTAATTAAACTAAATAAGTTTTCTATTCTCCCACAGAGATACGGCTTAATAAAGCGCCTGTCTCTATGATTTGCATACACTAACCATTGGTTTTACAACGATCTCACTAAACTATGTTAAATCTAACATAGAAACAATTTCTATGTTAAACCTGATCAACATACATACAAACAAATGTACCTTTATTTAATTCTAACTCACCTTAGAACAATATATTTGTAGCATAAATTCTATTCATAATCCTCTACCTAATGTGAAACTTACTCTCCTGTTCATGCTCATAAACACACATATATTTTATAGCGCTCTCCTTTACTCTAAGGTAACTAAACACAAAGATCACTTGTATTGTGCAAAGAACCCTAAAAAATTTAAAGAACCTCAAGTAGAGAGAAGGAAAAATACAGAGCAGGTAGTTAAGGCAACCACTCACCACTACTTCTCACGGTGAGTACATAAGGCGAATCAACAGGACGAAGGGTATCATTGTGGAATACGATTCCAAACAGTAAACATTACAAAACAACTACCACCTCAACTACTTTTTAAAAACACACTCTTTTTATACTTATAACACATATTCAAAAAACTCAAACAAGATTTTCTTACATTTAAATTAAAAACTTGCAAGAAAAAGAGTTCAGTTGTATACAAGAGATCGTTAAGAAAAGACGTTTAGCGCACAGAAAAAAATTGGATTTATTTCAAACTTGTGGATTAATTTCGTAAAAACAAATAAATATTAAAAATGGCTAGTGTTTGTATGTCACAGAATAACTATCAGCAACAACATCATTTCGAAATTGTCAACGGCAACATGATGATGTTGCAACAACACCATCAGCAGCAACAAATGCCTACACAGGCCCAATATGTCAACAAATTGCAACCTATTGCTCCAGCTCAACCCAAGATATTGGGCACCAGCAATTTGCAAAATATTCAACAACAATCAGCTCCTGGACCCATGATGGCTAAAAAGAAATACACCTATGCCAACATGCCCTATGGAGAGCAATTACCTTCTGTAGCCCGTCGCAATGCCCGTGAGCGTAACCGTGTTAAGCAAGTCAACAATGGTTTTGCCAATCTCCGTCAACATATTCCTCAAACAGTTATCAATACATTGTCCAGTGGTGGTCGTGGTGCCAGCAAAAAACTCTCCAAAGTTGATACTTTACGCATTGCTGTTGAATACATTCGTGGTTTACAAGATCTTTTAGATTCATCTAATCCTGCTGGCAGCGTGCAACAACAACAACAACATTACGATGAATCCAGCAACGATGGCAGCAATTATGGTTACTCTTCAATTGGCAGCCCTGTTGATAATCAATCCTATCAAATGACTCACTCACCCACTTCATCCTACTCCGATTCTGATATCTCTATCAATGGTGCCAACAGTTTTGTACAACCTTTGAAAATGGAAGAACCTGAACAACAAGATTTCAAATTTGATTTTTCCGAACAACATGATGATGAAGAACTTTTGGATTACATTTCATCTTGGCAAGATCAATAATTTGGGAAAATTTTTCCTAAAGTGCAAAATTGAAACATACCCGCCTTTCAACAATTAAGAAGAAAAAAATTAAAATCTGGTTCCTGCTCCTCAACATAAAAAAAAACAAAAGAACTAGTCTCTCAGTTGTACAAATGTAAATAATTTTTTTAAAACGTCATGCTTTTACTCAATGAAGCAGTGCCTTGAGTATTATTAGTTTTTAAGTGTAATTTTTAATGGAAGACAATGATTTAAAACTTATTTTATTTTATTATTTTATTTTTATTTTTATAATTTTAAGTTTATTATTTTTAATATGGAAGACACTAAACTTTAGTTTTTAAGCAAAACAACAACCCCTTAAAAAAAAATTGTTATAAATTTTTTCTTATTTAAATTATTTACAAACAAATACAAAAAACATAATTGAAAACAAAAATTTTACCCACAATCTTTTTATTTATTTACAACAATTAGGAATTTTTCAGCAAGAAATAAAAAAATATTTAAAATCATAAAAAAAATAATAAATATTTTTTAAAATCTTTAAAAGGTATTATTCATTTAATTTTGCAATTACTTGCAAACTTTTTATTTAAAATGAGTTAAACATTAATAATTAAATATTTAAAATGTCATGCTTTTACTTAATGAAGCAGTGCCTTGAGTATTATTAGTTTTTAAGAATCACTATAACAATAAACGAAACGAATAATTTGAATGAAATATGCCTTGTTTTATTTGCATTAAATTTATCTTTTTGATTAAAGAAATTTTAAATTTATCTTTTTGATTAAAGAATTTTCGATTATCCGTAATGGTCGGTACTGGAAGCATTCTGGACAATAAATTTTCCCGGCTAACCCTTCGTCTTACAAACTGGTCTGGCCAGACCAATTGCAGATTTAAACGTAAATTTCATATATTTATAATTTAGCTAGAGACCTGAAATTCCAGGTACCCTCCTACAATTTTGTTTTCTAACGATCTGTGAAAAAATCAGAATGATAAAACTAACACAATGATAGTTATAAGGATAAATTGGTGTACATGTCACATTCGTACCTAATATGGTCTGGCTGGACCAGTTATATTTTATACCGAAAATTATATAGTTTGACGATAGCATCGTTCGTTTTATATTGTATATTATTTTATTAAATCCTTTTAAATTAAAATCTCATCAGTTTACACTAGGGATGCCAATCCCGAAATCCCGATCCCGAAAATCCCGGGATTTTTCGGGATTTCAAAATCCCGAATCCCAGGATTGGACGAAAAAAATCCCGGGATTTCATTTTCGAGATTTAGTGTCATAAATACAATCCAAAAAATTAACTCTAAGCAATACAAAACATCAAAATATTAACAGAAAATTTTCAAAAATATATTAAAAATCGATTACGAAGATTAGAACATTATAGGTCTGTTCGTTTGTATGCTATTCTTACTAGTATTTCTATTATTATAAGTATTTTACTCGAAAAGCATTTCAAGAGAAAATAATTTTCTATTTTGCTATACATATTTTACTTGAATATTTTGTACGAGCAAGACTAGTAAAATATTTTATTTTCATTTTCCTATTGAATTTTAATTTAAAACGTAATTTTAATTATTAATACATATTGATTTGTATTAAATAATATGTATTAAATAATATGTATTAATAATATCTGGAAAGACATTTGTATGGAAGACGAAATAATGAACAAATGTTGGATTATACAAGTTCTAGGACCAAATTGCGTTAAATCATCTTCCAAAATGGATAGACATTAACTACTGATGATATTCAACAAAGCTAAAAATCATACTTATCATTAGCTAATGAAATTTTATAAGAAAAAATATCTGCAAAAGAACATATGCCCGTATTTTTGAGATATTTCCAAATTTCCGTTTAACACAAGTAAGAAAAAAAAAAATAAATAATAATAAAAATTTAACTTTTTATTTACCCTAAAATTTATTTTATTATTTTCGGTTTTCTAACTTTTTCAAGTAAAAGCTTGGTTTTTAGATTTATTTTTTAAATATCTCTTTTATTTAACTAGTTTTACTAAAATTTCAAACGAACAAACCTTATGATTTATTTTTAATTTTAGAAATTTATTCGTATTTAAATTTCTTTAATTAAAATATGTATAAAAAATTGATTTTTTTCCATATATTTAAAATGTGTTTTTATATGAAATATAAATCCCGATCCCGAAAAATCCCGAAATCCCGAAAAATCCCGGGATTCCGAAAAATCCCGGGGTCCCGAAAAATCCCGGGGTCCCGAAAAATCCCGGGATCCCGGGATTTGAAATTATAAAATCCCGAATCCCGGGATTTGCAAAATCCAGTCCCGTTTGGCATCCCTAGTTTACACACATTATTTTATGATTTTCCACGTTTTCGTTCATATTTTGTCTTATGAGAGTAATACCTATAAAACATCAAATGTTCGAAAAGAAATATTGTATGCGTTTTTAGACCCAAATTGGGGAAAAATGCATAAAGTGTATCGGTGGAGAAAAGTCACATCTTGCAAAGATTTGTGGTAGTGATGGTAGAATATAGTTATACAAATGTAATAAAATAAAAAAATCACACAAATTTTCATTTAAATATATAGAAATGCCCTACTGGTCTGGCCAGACCATATTTGTTACGAATGTTACAATTGATACATCTGTATGACGAAGAGTTAATTGAGTAAAAATTTTGAGTAGTATTTTTAAAACATTTTTTATTTATATAATTCAATTATTCAGGAATTTGATATAAATGTTTGGATAATATAAAGAAAAAATAATAATTTTGGCAAAAACAGTGAAGGGTTTCATTTTACGTAGTTTCTTAACAAAATCATATAATGTTGTTTGTTTCTTCTTTTTCAAATTCATAATTTCGTTAACTAGCTTTTCATAAATGCAGTAAACTTGTATTTTACCATATTATTCAAACGAGGGAATTCCCCTTTTTTGTTTTATTCACATTGTGTTTGATTGTTCAAAAGCAATCGAAAAAAATTATGCTTAGAAACCCGGATAATAGAGGTAATTACGGTTAATCGATGCAAAAAAAATATAAATAAATTTATGGAAAAAAGAAAACAATTACAAAATTTCTTTCCCGGATAACCGACGTTGCCGGTTAATCGAAACATGGATAATCGAGGACCTACTGTATGTTAGAATTTTTGCGAATGAAAAAAAAAATTGTAATTCTGTATAAAATTTCTTTTTTTTTTCAGAAAATAGGCTAAATATCTCCATAACTGATGACCGTATTAAAAAGTGATGTAAGAATGACAATTCTAATTAGATTTTTTTATATTTTTTAAAATAAAATCAGACTAGTTGTTTTCGAGATATGATTCAGTGGAACCTCCTTAATTTTACAAATCGCGATTAATGCGAAAACTAAGGTCAATTCAAAAAAGTGGATTGTAGTACTATATAATAACTTTTATCCGAAATGATGAGAAATTCCGTGCCACAGAATCAGTATTTTCTTGTGTAATTCAAATGAGATGAATTATTTTGTTTAAACAGTCACCAAATAAAGCACAAATATGTTTATGCATATACAAAAATGCATGTAGGTTTGATCATTCGCAGCTAATATATTACGAATATAAGAAACACAATGTAAATATATACGAGATATAAAAACCCATAAAAAATTAAATAAAGATTAAAACAAATTTTAGAAAACTTCTATAGCTATCAATTTCACTTTCAAGTTTTCTCATCCGAATTATTCTAAATAATATATTCCAATACAAAATGTATTTCTATTACAAAAAAAATATGTGGACTAGATGGAATTCCGCACTAAACTCGAATCTGCTTTCAGTTTTTTTTCCATCAGGTCGGGATTTTTTTTTATGGGAGTGTCTAATATTGTACCCTAAATATGCCGATTAGTATATTTCAGTATAACTTAAGAACAGTTTACATAAATATATGGAATAAAATTGGCTTTAAGTCACTCTACTAACAAATTTTTATCCGCTCAATAGTTTTGGAGATAATTCGAAATGAGTGTCGAATGAACATTTTTTCATGCTAAATTTAAGATTTCTTTTTTTTTTACTAAAATTTCTTTTAGTATATATCAACTTTTTCAAATTTTACGTTATATGGGAGGGGACGGTAAAGTGGGCAGAAAAGTGGGCGGACCACGCCCATTATTTGTTTCCGAGTTTACATTTGTCCTTGAACTATTTGAACACAATTTCGTTGATTTTCACCTTATATGGGAGGTGGGCGGTAAAGTGAGCGAACCACGCCCGTTTTTAGTTTTCAAGTTTATATTGATCCCCGAACTATACGTAAAAAATTTCGTTATCGTACATGCTTTTGTTGAAGAAATATCAGCAGAAAACTATAAAATGGACACCCTGTGCTTCTAGTTTTTAGCCCAGTGCCAAATTTCGTCCCCCTACGTTATCCTGTTCGTGACCTATTCTGCTTTCAACAGACGGATAGACGGACGGACATAGCTAGATCGACTCAGAATCGAACTAGGACCCAGAAAATATATACTTTGTGGTGTCTTAGACGATTATTTTGTTATTAATAGAACTTAATTTAGTAGTTTTTCTTAAAATACTATATTTTAAGGAGTTTTTTATGTTTTGAAGCACTTGGCCTCTTTTTTTAGCGACTTTTTATTTTGATATCCACTTTTTGGGCACTTTTTAAAAATTCTCAACAGTAACGCTGAGTAGTTAGGTTGGAGTTTAATATTTAGCCATTTTATACTGCTTAACTTTTTAGCATAACAAATTTCTCTCATACCCTCAATAATGCAAATGAATGTGGTGAAGTACTTTTAAAGACTCTCTATGTTCCCCTTAAGGTTGCTGTTCTTTAAGACCGTTTAGAGTCCTCTATCTAGTTCTTTGAGCTGATAGATAGATTTTCTCGTATTTTGTTGGAAGTCCCCTTAAACAATGATTATTCATGTGCTGAATATGTAAAATATATTTAGTTTTTAAAATTTTTAAAAATCTAAACTTTTTTTTAAGCCAATTTTGAATCGTATTTGTTCGTATTCGGTTCATTAATAGTTTATTGTTTCATTGTATTTTCAGCTGTTAGTATTAGTATTTATATTCTCCATCTTTTAAACTGTTCCAGAATAGTGCTGGTCAGATTTAGAGATTTTAATTCAGAATAATACTGAAACTGAGCTAATGAAGAATATAAGTATGTATATGCTCCAAATATAAGTTAAATGAGTAAGTCCATATAAAAACGGACAAAAAACAGGCATTTTCGTATTTGATATCGCCGATTTCAATAAAATTCGCTACAGTTATTACCTATTACCTAAACTATATACTCAAAAAATTATGTAGGTAAATTCAACAGAAAAAAACATTACAAACATTTGTGAAATTCTAATTTTTATTTCATTTCAGAATTTTGAAAATACTGGTTTTTGAGATATAATGATTTGATTTGTATATACCTAACTTTGACTTTTGAACTTTTGCTTTAAAAAAAACTTTATAAATATTGTTATAAATTTTAGACATTGGTCTAAAATTTTATGATTTGAGAAGCACTTTTAATTTCCAATAACTGTAGTGAATTTCAGACAACGGAGATGTCAAGTCCGATTGCTGTCCGTTTTGATATGGAATCACTATAATCCCATATAGCCAGAAAACTCTTATACTTTTATAAAACTTATGACACATTAAAGAAATATCCATTGTGCCTTTAACAATGTTTAAAATCTTGCTGAATTAGTTAATTTTTTTCTCTAAAATTATTTTATTTATTGTGCAACTATTTAATTGTTTATTATGAACAATTAATAACAATTATGCATTATTTTCATAAATCTCTCAAATAAATTGAATTTCTGACAATGAAAAAGTAAAACTTGTTCATATAAGAAACAAGGTACATTCACCTAAAGATTCAAATGTACTCACACATACGTACACGTGTGTCCTTTATATTTTAAAAGACATTCATCAAATATAATAAATAATAAACCTTGTTTGACCGTCTAAGGATCTTCCGTTTAAAAATTTATTGTAATTGTTCTTGTACAACTCAAAAAAGAGGAAGTACAGGAAGCACCAAATAAGAAAGAGGGATTAAGATTTTTAAATGAATGAATTAAAGAAGAACCAACACACGAAAAAGATTGCGATAAATTTTTAAGGAAAAAAATATGTACAAAATATAAAGAATTTTTGCATTTTCTTGATGAAATTAAATACGTCAGCTTAAAATTTTAAAGAGACTAAATATGGACACAAATGACAGATCTTAAGATACAAGAGAAAAAGAGAAAGATGTATATAGAATAAGTAGGAGGAGGTTATGATGTAGATAATAATTGTGTCTGTACAATAGGAACATTGTTACCGGATATCAAAGAAGCTTAAGTTAGAAATGAAATAAAAATTCATTGAAATCAGAATAAATAAAGAAAGAAGAAGGAAATTTAAAACCCTCTACAGAGAAGTTGTTCCCTAAATTTGCTACTGTATCTTTTCTTGTTAGCAACAAAATAAGTAGAAAAATAATAGAATTTATAGCAAAATTTTCTAAAGAGCAAGTGAAGGTGTCAAAATTCTATTTAAGCCAATGATATAATATTTGCTAAGATGACATAAACTAGACATGCAGTTTATGCAATTCTTTTATTTTTTTTTTTTTTTGCTTGAAATCTTAAGACAGGCATTAAGATCGTTTTACGGGTATAAAGATTTGATTACAATATTTTCTCAGGCTACAATCTAGAGAAAATATAATGCAATTGAAAAGTGGATTCAAGTGAAATGTAGCGTGCCAGGAAATGCAATATTTTCATTGTCCTGAATTTTTGTATTAAATGCACTTGAAAAAACGGAAAGTCCTTTTTAACTACTACAACTATTTTTATAATGATTGTCACAAGAATCTCTCATTATTTAAGTATTACTTGCTACTTGTCATATTTTTTCTCTCTCACTTTAGTTTTTGTTATTGTAAATGACATTCAGGAAGTTCATATTTATTTATATTTCATTTGTTCATTCATATTTTTTGCACTTTCCTTTTTGTATTGCTTTGTTCTCTTAAGAACTTGAACTTTGTTTATTTTATTAAAATAAAAATGTCCTTTATTTTCTTGTCTACATAAGTGTATTATCTGTCAAGGTTCTACTTTACTGCCTTTAAAGTGCTTGTAACACAAATTTTTATGTTTTTATTTTGCTTCCTTAAAAACATATTTCAAACATATTTTCATTTGTTTCGATGCTATTCCTAAATGTTTTTTGAAGGAAATTTGATACAAATAATATTATTTTTATGATGTTAGAGAATCTGCCCCTCTTTTCTCTGTGTAAAAGATCATTTTTCAAAGAAATATTAAAAAAAAAGAAAGAAAATAAATAAATACTTGTTTAATTTTTTATTGTTATTTTGATGTTATTTTATATTGGCGTCACATAAATCTAAAAATTCTCCTCTCCATACAGCCCACTTGTAAGAACTTCTTATACAAATCATGTTTCTAAGACGCCCTTTTAATGTCGTCTTTCTCTCAAATAATGATTTATGTTCGTTTATAGGAAAATTGTAATAAACTTCTTTAGAGTTTGGTTTAAAGCTGTTGGAAAATATGACAAGTGTTAGAGGAATATGTGAAAATTATGACACCCTTTTTCAAAAGAATATACTTGAGAGTGCAATTTTCTTTAATGACCACTTAATTTTTTAGTTTAGTTCGCGCGAAAATTTGTGTAGTAGGGCATTTCTCAGTATGACCACTTAAATTAATGAGATTGTTTTTATTATTAAAGTATTTAATAGAAATATTTACAAAACAAATGTTAATTGACTTCTAGGGAAGAATGAAAAAAATTGGCGCCGAATTAAAAAAAAAAATATTAACTATTTGCTTCGATAATAAAATTAAAATAAATAAAGAAAAGAAGCCCTTTCCTAAAATTCTCGGAATATATAGAGATATTGTTTTAAGGTATTTATTATATACATAGATTATTAATATTTAAGTAGGATATTAATACGTTAATATTGATATTATTTATACAAGTTTTACACAAAAGTCGAAAGGTCCAAAAGTTGACTTTTGTTTCTACTATAGATCCCTATTTTATAGCCATTGATAGATTTTAATTTAACTTTTGTGCAGCAGGTCCTTTTCTCCCAACAAGAAACAATAGGTTTATGCTCTTGAATGATTTCCATGATAGTGGAGTGTTTGATAAGCTGATATGCTTTTCTTTGACTGTATGAAGGGCTCTGGTGAAGGACAAATGTATATGTATGTATATATATATATATATATATATATATATATATATATATATATATATATATATATATATATATATATATATATATATATATATATATATATATAACCAATTTTAACATGTTTATTATGGGCCCAAGAAAAGCTTAAGTACTGAATTTCATTAAAATACAGACTATCTCAGATGTTGAATATTGATGTACAGACAGCCGGACGGACAGTGGTTTAGGCTAGAAAAAATATTTTTAAATTCAAAAAGTATGTACTTGACGTATTGATAACTAATGCGCTCTACCTTTTCTATGAATTAAGCACCGTTTTTAGCGATTCTACCCAAATGTGCGGTGCCTGACGGTGGAGGAATTATCAGTTCAAAGCAAATTTGTTTACAAACATAGTATAAGAAAAATTTTGACACAAACATTGAAATGTTTTTGACATAGCAATCTTTAGGGACATTGCACAGGAAGGAGTACTATCATCTCTACTATGGAATCTGGCTCTAAATAAACTGCTTACACAAATGGAGTCATATGGCTTTAAAACCATTTCCTATGCGGATGCTGTGGCTCAAGTGTAAATGCTTCTAAAATGGAACTCGTACTTTTCTCATGAAGGTATCCAACATTTTAGGTTACCAAGATTAAATGGTACTGAACTCGATCTGTCCACCAGTGCTATAATCTGGGCATAATCCTGGATAACAAATTGACCTGGAAGCTCCATGTGCAGGAAAGAATATCGAAGGCTATAACAGGTATATATGTCTGTAGGAGGGCCATAGGGGGCAAATGGTGTTTAAATCCTGGCAACGAGAAGTGAATCTATGAGACTGTCATTAAACCAATTCTATTTTATGGAGTATCAGTATTGTGGAACACGCTTGACACTGCTTCGAATTGCTCCAAACTTGAAGGAGTCCTTCTTAGAATGGGACTTCTCATCATCGGCGCAATGCGCACCACGTCTTCAAAGACATTATTTGCAATGCTGAACTGAATACCAGTGAAACTTCTTGCCCGAAAGCTCGCTATAAATATTGTAACTAGTCTCAACGTCACGGGTGGCAGGCAGTATAATAGGAACGACTAACGTTCTCCCGTACTGATAGACTACTGCGTTCCCAAACCGATCCTCTCTAGATTGTACACATTCGCCATTACTGAGGACTCAACTTCAACCCCAGATGGAGCTTTATGCATCTACATCGACGGTTCCAGAACACAAATGGTGTTGGTGGTGGCATCTAAATTGCTGAATTCGGGAAATGAAGGTCGTTTAGACTCCCAAACGAATGCAGTATTTTACAGGCCGAAATTATGGCCATGAGAAGAGCGGCTAATTGGCTAAGGTATTATAGGATATACGGCAGAGATATCGTAATATTTACCGACAGCCAAGCTGCAATCAGAACCCTGACAGGTGTATATACTATATCAAATCTAGTCCATGAATGCCGGACATCCCTAAACGAGAAGGCGTTACATTCGAGAATTGCACTCAAATGCGTGCATGGACACGGGGTCAACCAAGGCAGCAATATTGCTGACAAGTTAGTAAGGTACAGTACTACTCTACAGGACGTTGACATAGATTGGTTCTGTGGTTTACCCCTGAATGCATGCAGGAAGCGTATTGAAATCGCATTGTATGGCATGACACTATATAGATGGAAAAATGAACCCACATGTCAGATTACCAGGATGATATGTCCCAGACTAGACTCAGCTCCTACTGCTTCTCTCAAGATCACAACTGAATAGACTGGGTTCAATCAAATTATTTTTGCAGGAGCTCTCACAACGAGGATGCGGAAGAAACCATTTCCCATCTCTTCTGCACATGCCCTGCCTTATAAAACCTACGATCATGATATTTGTGACAAGGTTTTTTCGACAGCCTCACTGATCTATCGATCAGTAGCATTAATGGCATCAACTCATTCATGAAAGAATGCGGCTGGTTTCAGGATTATAACCCAACTCCGGGACTCTATAATATCCATATAACAACAGTTTTTTCAACTACGACATATCTCTCTTTACTATTTCTTTATCCTTCTTTACTTTATATTGCTATCATCTCTAATCTAAACTTGTATTCCTATTTCCCCTTCTCTTTCTCTACGCCCTTCCACATCTGCTATTTATTTTTCTTCTTACAGGTAACACAAAAGGACCTCTTAGGACCCATGTGACCTATAACCAGATTGGCGGCAGCCCGAAGAACCTAACCTAATGATGTGAGCTGCGCCTGCAGTAGCAAAGTTGAATTTGCTTTTTTTTTATGCCAAGTAAGAGAACATCACTCCGCATTGGCCGCACTTCGCCATCTATATTTTCCTCTAAGAAAACTATATCTCTGATCGTTATGACAAAAAGTATTCAAAATTTCATGTAGATTGAAGAAAACTGAGAAAATTGAAAACGCTTTCCAAATGCTGAATATTTTTGAGCTCGATTTTGTAATTATTTTTGAAATTTTACGAAGTATAAAAAATTTGCTCTGGAAAGCATTAATAAAATATAATGTTTGATCAGTTCCTTTCCTATAAAGTAAAAAAGAAAAACACCAAAAAAAAAAATTCCAATTTCTGGGAATTAAAAATGTTCGAAAAAAAGGAAATTCTATTTATAACTCGGCCTTTTATTGAGCCGATTGTGATTTTCTGTAGCAAAATTATGCCTAATCGGTAAATTAATCTCGTCCCCTTGGTGCTACTGATAACTAGCCACACACAATTGCCCTTGCAGTAATAAAAAATAGTTTATAAATTATTGACTGTTAATAAAGTATATATCTAAGTATTTCTGTTTATGTATATAGAATTAATGTCTTTTCGTATCGATATAAAGTACAAAAACAAATTCTCTTTACCTTAACAACATATTTCCTTTCATTCAACTATTAGTAGACCTCAAAAGATATTAGAAACACTGATGTCAACTGTACTTTATTCAAAACATCTTGCTGCTGCTTTAAATATCACAATCTAATACAATGATCTGTCATCATAATTTTCAAATTAATAACTAGTTTATGCAACATTTTTTCAGACAAATCTTAGAGCACGAAAACATTTGTGTAAACACCCATTTCCTTGAATACTCGTGCCACAGAAATAATGTTGCTACAATTTATGAATCAAAAACAAGAAATAAAAAATAAAATTTGCATAAAATTGAAAGTTTTTGCGAGTATGAGGCTTCAAAAATTGTGATACTATAAGAGAAGATCAATTTACAATTAAATAAAAATTCCTTGGAACGTAACAATTGAAAGGAAACCAAAAAGGACATTAACAACACAATAGGAAGAGTAAACCTAAATTTACAATTAAGCAATTGTGTGTTAAATCAAAGCAAAAACAAGAAAAAAGGAGGTGTTGCTCATAAGGACATTGCATTATGAATTGTAATAAGTAATCATTGCATAAAAAGTCCAAGAAATAAAAGAGTATTTTGAAGAAAGAACAATTTAAATGGGTGTTGATTTCACTTTTTTTTTTTTTTAATTTAAATTCATAAATGTGGCAATGCAACATATTATTGCAAACATAAATAATATTGATATGGTACATGTGTGTGTGTTAGTATTAACACATTTGTTCTTTTGTTATTATGTTGGTTAGTAGGGTGTGTAATGGTCCTTTTTCGCTTTACAAGGCACACTTTTTGAAATTCTTTCTTTGTTATTTAATGTCTTGTTGGTTGAATGGCTGGCTGTCTCCTTAGTTTCTTGGTTAGTTGATTATTTATTCATATATTATAAGAGTGCGAGTTGTTATTAGCAACTTATTATATTAATTTTTTTTTTTTTTTAAATGTAGGGTTGGTTATCTGGTTTGTTAAGTTTCTTTTTGGTAGGGTTGCTCACCACCGGAAGTTTATTACTCAGCAAATTATCATTTTTTTTTTTTTTATTTTAGTTTTTTATTATGTTGAGTGTTTTAAAACGAGCCCTTGGTCTTAGTTAGCTTTGTTTGATGAAGGCTTTTTTCCTTTGTATCCTTTAGTTTGCTTGTGTATGTTGATTACTCATTACTATCCACGTGGTCCTGTTTTTCGCCCAGATCTATGAGGCGTAACCGGTGATTTCCGTTGTTTGTTGCTTAAAACTATTTTGTTTAGTTTTTAGTAATTTAAAATTGTGATTAAATTTTTTTAAATTTATGCGATTTCCGGTACACGCTTATTAAGCGTGCCTTTTTACAAAAACTAAAGTAAATTTTGAAACTTTTTCTCCTTGTTGAAAATGCACGATCAAGTGGTACAGTTGCAGCTGGAATTTTCAAAAGTGTTAGTCTTTGTTGGGAGTTGGAAGATCAATATTAAAATAAAAAATGTTTGAATACATTTGAAATACGATGTATTAACTTCTTTGCAGCCTTTATTTGGTTTACGTGTAATGTTATGTTATTGGGATATCGATTATTGAATTGTAGCTGATCTATTCAAGACGACCAGTTCAGTAACCGTCAATCGTTACTGAGAGCATATTTGTTGTTCGTGAAAGTTTATATTCGACTACTTGTAATGCAAAATAATGAATACTTTGCATTAACGACTAAGAATACTTCATCAAAGACACAACTTCCTTGGATTTTTGGAATATTGCAGATCGGCATTCATTCCATCTGATCTTCTTGCCTTTCAAGGCATCTATTTTATACTGAACAAAGGGTCACTAAAAAATTCTTTCATTGTTATCTGTTGTGTGTCATGATTTCTACTTCGGCCTAGCTCATTTCTTATAATTTCACTTCGGTTTCGATATGATTCCTCCAGATATTCGCACATCTGCCTCTTTTATCACTACCCTGAGAATTTTATTCTATTGTAGTATTGGCTACATCTTTACAGCTTTATCTTCATACAGATATTGGTGTTTATCCTACTTATATTCTCTCATAAGTTTCTATTCGGTCAGAATATTTATCGCAGTTTCCGAAGTGTGCGGTTGATGAATACTTGCAGGGACTGTTAGTTATTAGCTGAGGTATTTTAAGCAGCCACGCAACAGCTTGGTTTTCAAATGTATTTGTGCGGATTTCCATACTGTTTGCAACAATCCAAAAAGTTTGATTAGTTTTCTTGATACGGTTTGCAATATCCTCCTTTATATATATGTATATAAAAGTTTGGATATCTTCCACTTCTACACAGTTTTACGCTATTTGCGACGTTTAGGTCTTCTTAATGTAGGGCTAGGATTGCCAGATTCGAATTGTGATCTTACTTGACATACCTGAAAAACGAGCTTGATTTCCGAAAAGAAGTTGATAATCGGGTTCTGTCAAACAAACATGAACAAATATTAAGAAATGTGGTGTTGGATTTTTACAATTTGCAAATACTAAATCGTATAAACGAACTTGTTTTGGAAGTTTTCAAATAAGTATCGATAGAACAGTAGTCGATGTATAAAATATCGTAATCAGTTTGCCTTAAAAACATTTGTTTTAATATAAAACAATCCTCTTTTGTAAAATGATTCGTATATTCAGTAATTATGTTACGTAGTTCTGTGGAAGTTTTACTTTCAGGGTGTAATGAAGCAGAAGACATTGCATCCAGTAAAACATAAAAATATGTTTCGGGCTTATCACTACCAAAAAATACTGTTCATAACGTAGAGTCCATATAAGACAATATTTTATCAAGACAAACGTCAAAATGAAAGCGTGTTTATGGAAGGTGGCAACGGTTGCACAAAAACAACAATATGACGATTTCATTAATGTTTTTCATATATACAGTTTAACAGCTATAAGAACCAAAAATAATTATCAGCTATTTGGCTGAGGTTAGCTTGTATACATTGGCACTGATTTTGACGTTTGTTTTTCAACTTGACAAATTATATTTGAACTTGACAACTTTTGAAATATCTTGACAATCAAGTTCATTCAAGACCGTCTGGCAACCCTAATGTAGGCCCATATCACATTCTTTTGTTTACACAGATATATCTCTTAGCCATATCGTTAAATATATGGGCTAGGAGATATATATCACCGGCATATTAGAGAACATTTAAAGGTCTATAACCGTAATATTATGCTTTAAATTTACCATCTCTATAACTCCAATAAATGATGATCCATTATCCGTCGTAGAAAGCACAATTTTGTAACATACAAAATAGTATTTTTTTCTTTCTACATTTCTATTCTTATTAAACTACCATAATAAAGTCAATATTGATCCCTTTAACACAAAGAATTCTCCATCAAGTTATAAATCATGTTCCTCTTAAAACATCCACAACATGAACTAAAACACGTACGCATTTAACTAAAAGATGAATGAACAAAATCAAATCAAAATTTTTACAATCAACGATGAAAATAAAACCAACATACATGACTTCTCTTTTCTTTCTATAAAAAAATTTCCCCCAAAAAATCAAAAATAGGAAACAAAAGAAAAAAAGGATCTTAGAGTCTATAGCTCCTACAACATGTAATAAAATATTAAAAACTGCTTTTGTTAAAACCTATAATACTAGTCCCTTTTCAAAGTGACAAAGGACTTTTAAAGTTTCTAAAAAACGTGAACAATAATTTCATAGAAGCCTGGCTTTGTCTATTTTTGTTAAGGAATTTTTATTTTTTCGTTTTCTTTATTAAAGGTTAAACATCAATTTTTATGAAAATTTCTTTCATTCATCAAACAATTTTTTTTATTGTTTTGTAGTTCCTAGAATCCTGTTTATTGTTAGAAATAAAATAAAATTCCTTTTTCTAGTTGGTTTTATTATTTTGTGTATAAGATAAAAAGTACATATTTAATTGCCACGCGTTATTATATTTTATATATTGTTTTATTATACTTTTATTTTTTTAATGTTTGATTGAAAGCAATTTTTGTGGTTTTTCGATTAATGTCATGATATGTCATCAAAAAGTCATGCTTTGTAAGGTTATTGTTATGATCATAAAAAACAACGACAAAGATATTTATAAATTGAAGAGAAAATGATAATGACTTTTTATTAAGTTTTTTTTTTTTTTGTCTTGTCATAACTTAAAAAGAAAGTAGACGACAGCACCTGGCAAAATGATTTGTAGATAATAAATGAGACCAGTGTTTATACTAAATTTAGAAATAAATTTCATTATATATTCTATGATAAACTTTATAAATGAAAAATATATAAATAATATAACTTTAAACCAAGAGAACCAATAATATGCTCTAAAAATTTTTCTAAAATCGGAAAATAGGCCCTTAAAATTAAAAAAATATGATCTTAAAATATTCTTTTTATACTTTTTAGTTGCTCCGATCTTAACAGAGATTTTAAATCTTGTTTTTTTTTTTAATTTAATGACAATATTCTGTTTAATCCTAGAATTGGTTACAGAAAAGATCTGACGTTCACGTATTGAGCGGGAAATTGGATGTATGTCTGAAAAGGAAATATGATAAATAAAGGATCTACAATTGGTCTGGAAAATAGGATATATATATGACGAACTTTTCAAAATTTGATACATTATAAACCTCTGATCGTCTTAGAAATTTAACATATAAAAAAGAGATTCAATAGAATATCACGATTGATCAGAAAACTGCGTACACGACATAGGACATACTGGTCCTATAAAGAATGGATTCCAAATGGGGGTCCGAGGATACTTTTTAGGGGATCCGTGGAAAGGTCTAAAATAGAATATAAATTCGTTTGCTTTTTTTGTCGGAATAAGAGGGGGAATAGGAGATCGATTGAAGAACCAATTGAGATATTAAATTATCTAATAAAGTCACTGTATATGTCTAGTACTCGTACGTGTTTCCCGAGGAATAAAAGCTTGATTGAGAGGTTTTACTTTATTACTACTATATATTTTTTTTTAAAAGCGAACCGGAAAACCATAACATTTTAGTTAAAAAAAAAATAATAAGGCTTTGTTTGATCGTGAGTCATACCAAATGCAAAAAATGCTTACATAATAATAGAACAAAAAGAGCAACCACTAACTAATAATCGAAAGCCTAGCCCACCCGATTATACTCTGTATTTAATGAAATCTTTTATACGCTGCTAAGACAGGGTAAAACTATCACAAAGTCTCAGCACAAGTCTCTAAAAATTGATCAGTATTAAAGAAGCTTTGAACAAAAAAGTACCATTCACGAGCCCATGATGGGAATTAATGCATATACAAATGTATTTTCTTGACGATCTTGCAAAAAATTGTTTAGTCTGGCGGTCGCGGAAATTAAGAAAATCGTGGAACGGTCCGCGAGGCATTTGTTAGACCGATACTAACACACTGATCAGTGGCCAATTATGAACACCAAATCACATACGTGTAATTAGGAATGATCCACTTTATTTTTAAAAACATTTTGAGCCAAAATAGACAACTGAGACCGAGAGAAAACTGGGAGATCAATGATCGTGACATAGAAGGTATTGAGGTGTACACTGATGGTTCTGGGAAAGAGAATGGAACCTGAAGTGGTGTTTTCTGTGAAAACTTGTAGTATTTTCCAAGCTAAAATCTTTGCAGTGTCTCAACAGCAAGACTGATATCTATGATGTCGATATTTAGGAGCGATATCACAATATACATAGATAGTCAGGTTATCATAAGAGCACTTTGAAATATCTGATAAACTAGCACGAACTAGGGCATATATGAAATCGAGTAACGCATGTGTGGACAATTATCCTGGATTATATATATCGGAAAATAAGAGATTAATTCAAACTAGAAGCTAATACACTCAGGGATAACTCATCGATACATAAGCAGACAAAGGAAAAATCAAGGGATAATACATTGAGGAAAGTTCTAGATATGTAAAGGAATGAACTGAGAATTTTTGTAGGTATTATTACGGGTTATAATGACTTAAAATATTTTCTTAAGAAAATTGGTATATGTGATGATAATAATTGTAGTGGTGCAGTGAGGGGGAAGAGGATACATTTTATTTGTGCTGGACTACTATGCTATAGATTTAAATGTTTTGATTCTTATTTTTTCCAGAACCTGGAAGAATTAAGAGGGATAAGTCCATTAAAGATCTTAAAATGTATTAAGGCAACAAAGATACATGTAACAAGTAGTAATGGAGGTGCAACAACATGAAAATCGAGACCCCGAACGGATTGACAAGGAATCAAAGGATTGACTGTAAAGAGGAGGATCCAATGTGTGGAGTTCAAGGAACGTATTATATTTATATATACTTTTGTATATATATATTTTTTTTTTTTTTGTTTTGCTCTATTTCTTTCTTTATAGAGGATACACTATGGATCAGCATCACTATGAACACACACTGTTCTGTGTGATCCTCTTTCAACCTAACCTATTGATAGAGCTTTGATTTTTAATTGAGATCAATTATGTTTTATTGTCTGTAGTTGTTCTGTTTCATTTTATAATATCTTATTTAATTTAGCCTTCTACAAAACTCTAATTTTATTCAATATTAAATTCCATACTAAACAAGACGTCATATACGAAATTGTACATTTTCATATATTTCACATACTTTTTAAACCTCTGCTCTATAATTACCAAATACTTTCATAATCTTACATGTTCTAAATATCTTAACACTCTTACTTTAAGCCATATCCCTATTTGCTTTAACAAAAAAAATGTTCATCTTAAACCTTGTCAATGACACGGTTATTTTTCCAATTTAATCACAACTAATCTAAAATTTAACAGTGTTAAATACAAACTAAATTTCCTGCCCATTTTATGAACTCTCTTTTTTGCCTGCTCAACTTCAATTTAAATTTTCCTATTTTTTCACTTTTCTTTTAATTAAAATGATTTTTATCTAATGTAATCTGAGGAATTTAAAAATTTGCTACGCACAGTAGAGTAGCAATACTTTTTTCGTTGTACCTTTAAAATAACAACGATTTATTATTTTTGCACGCATTTTAGGCAAATATTTTTGAAAATGTAGAAATTTTGTTGGTACAAATACTTGTTTAAGTAATTTTAAACAGGTACTTTAGCTAGTAAACGCCTAAGCTTATACCAACTAAAATCCATAAGAACTTAGTACGAGCTATTAAATTACATATTTATTTGCTTTAGTAAAGAACTTAGCAAAGGAGCAAAATTGTTGTTAAAACAACACCTCCTATAGAGCACTAGCTATTCTATTCCCTCTCTCTTGTTTTTCTTTCAAATTATCCTTGTTTATGTTGTTGTTAGATAAAAAGAAGAATAATAGATTTTTTGTCTATTTTGAAACTGCGCAAAAAATCTTTTTGTTTAAATTACGATGCGTATCATGGTTTTAACACCCATGAAACGTACATACATAGATAACATATTCCTATTCATGTGTGTAGATTTGTATCTAAAATTTTCCTTTTATCAAAAAGAAACACTTGTATAGGATTTTTTCAAATTTCGCTGTTTATTATAACAAGTTCCTGTTCTTGCGATTTTCCTCAAAAGAAACGTTGTAATTTCCAAAAGATACTTGTTTCTTTATTTTTTTTAGTTTTTGGCCACTGCGTAGTTACAGGTTTATGATCTTTGTGTGTCTTTCATTAGTACCTTTGGGTTGTATATTCTCGTGTTTATTGCTTTAAATCTATTCAGTATCTATGTTTAGTTTTTTTTTTTTTTTTTTTTGCTGGGTTATCATGTGTTATTTATTAGTCATGGTGTCTTATAATATTTATGATCAGGATCAATATTGTGTCTTTCTTTATTGTTTTCGCAATGTTTTTATTGCTGAGTAAGAGTTTTTGATTTTATGTTGTTGGATTTTATTATTAGCAAAAAAAAAAAAAAAAAAAAAGTTTTTAGTATTTTTAAGGATTTTTCTTAAAAAAGGGTTTATGGCGAAAATATAATTAAAAGACTTTGGGAATTTTTAAGTTTTAAGACCCCAATAAAAAATGTTCATTAGAAGTTGAATTTTATCTCAAAGAAATTAAACTGAAAGTTATATACAGCAATCCTTTTTATGCCTTCAAACCGAAATAAATTAATTAAGTTTTGTTAATTTTATAATTTTCTACCAATTAGTGAACTTATTTATTTGATTTTCATCATGTAATTATAATTTTGCGAGTTTATTATTATTTCTCGACAATGAAAATAGTTTGTATGTTTGCCGATTAATATTTGGCATACGCATACTCTATGTAGCCATTTAAATATATAAATTTGTTTGTTTTAATTTTGAAAAATTCGCGAATTTATTCAGGATTTTCACCTTTTCAAAAGCCAAATAACCGGAAAAGTATTTATCTTTAAGCATCAATATCTGTATGAACGAATTTTAATGATTTATATGCATATTGAAGCTGAATATGTCTTCTATAAATGTAGTAATTTAAAAATAATATTATAATTTAAGAATTCATTCATAATGTAAACGCAAATTTTTTGAAAAATGTCTTCCCTTTAAATATTTTTCTCTCATTAATATTACGAAAATTGTTGTTTTCTAAAAATTTAAATATAAATTGTTTTGGGATTAAATGATCAACTTCTTTAAATTTCTGTTTTTCTTTAATTTTTTTTAATTAATTTAATCATAACATTTCATAATTTGTTATTTGTGTTTTTTGTCCCAAATTAGTTGCTAATGTAATAAACATATCTGCAGTGTTGCCAGGACTTGAGAAAAAAAGAAGCTAAATTGGACTTTAAAAAAGGTCAGAAAAGGCTAAATGTTCCAAAAAATAAAGCCAGAAAAAAAGCTAATATATTGTCTTTTTAAAAAACACATTTATTTGTTAGCTCTTATTAGTTTTTGGTATTTCTTGAAGATATATTAGCGAATTTACAAATTTAACATAAATA
This sequence comes from Protophormia terraenovae, assembly GCA_951394005.1. NCBI lineage: Eukaryota > Metazoa > Arthropoda > Insecta > Diptera > Calliphoridae > Protophormia > Protophormia terraenovae. Next base: position 104,185,562 of record OX596076.1, on the reverse strand, counting down.
GTTCCTATGGATAATAAATTTTTTAATAAATAATTTTAATATTCTCCTAGAATGAAGCGCAGCAGGCGAAAATTTTCGCAATATGTAAAAAATTTAGATTTTTTGTGCGAATTAATACACAAAAATGCTTAAATTTGTGATTTCTTTAAAATAAAATTTGTAAATTTTTAGCCTTTTTAAAGCTATGTTAAGAATCAAAAAAGGCTAGAAAAAAAGCTAGAAGCTAAAACGAAAATTTTGAAGCTAAAAGCAAAATAAAAAGGCTAGATTTAGCCTTAAAAAGGCTAAACTGGCAACACTGCATATCTGTCTTCAATACTAAGTAAAAATATTTAAAATCAAAATGGTAGAAATTTCTTAAAAATGCATCAAAAAATTGCTTTCTTATTGTGAGTGCATCTTTAGCAATAAAAATATTTCTGATTTATAAAGAGTGTGATCGAAAAAATCTCCACAGACGTTTTGCTTCATAACTTTTTTCGGAAGCAATATTTAACATTATTTTTGATCTAATTATCATTGAAAAATATGTCAGTTATTATTTTTAAAAACAACTATGTTCATTTGTTGCAGTTTGAGTAAAGTGAGTGACGAAAACAATGTACATACGTGCTACAAATTATTAAAAAATTGCAAAAAAAAAATAAAAAAAAATCCAAAAAATTGGCAAAAAAATTAAATGTCTGCTGTCAAACTGTTTCCAATGTTATTAAGCAGTATCAGGAGAATTTTTCCATTGATAAGAAACCTGGTTCGGAAAGAAAAAAAAAGGTCCACATGATATTGGGAGGGCCAGAATATTAAAAGCATATTGAAAAGCATTCGTCACTTTTTTCTTTAAAATGCATTATTTTCAAAATGGTTGACGATATCGATAAATAAAAACCTTGATATGTTGGCTTATATTTAAGCCCTTTTCATCCTCACTGTCTTCGTGATAAGTTAGTTTTTATTATAAATTTGTAGAGTCCGACCGAACGCCCTTTTTCAAACCGAACCCGTACTTCGGTCGATTTTGCAAAGTTTGGCCGAACCCGAACCAAACACTTTGAAGGAGAGTAGTTGAGAGAGTGGTTAGTAAAAACTATAACTTACCCATCAGCTTTTATATTTCCCCAAATGTTGTAGCGTTCCAAAGAACTACAACGGTTCTAACGTTTAACTCTTAAGCCATATTAATAAGAAGGTAGCTTATGTCAATAGAAGTTCCAAGTTTTCTTTACAATGCAAAATATACAATAAAGGTTTTTTGAATAAGAACATAATTTATTCAATAGATATGATTAATTAAACTATGATTAATTAAGCTATCTACATACATATATCGATTCCGTTCAAATTTCTATAGCGGGCGTATTTGTAGAAATAGATACCTTGAATAAAATTCCCCTTTGACGTGTTTGACTTCTTGGAATAACCAATTTAAAAGATGTTTTGTTCATGCTATTTAAAGCTGTTAAATCTCATGAACGAAATTGCTATTCCGATGGAACATTTCACGAGATAAAATTCTGAATTTTGGAAAATTTTTAGCAAAACCAGGGATGGAAAATGAAAATATTTTTCAAATAGTACTTTTTTCACCCCCAGAGTACTAAAATTCAAATTTTTGATAGTAATTTATTTTTATTTAGTGCATAACTCAAATAATGTAATTTTTATATTCAAAACGATGGATTAAATACGATACTAATTTGTTAATTGATTTTATTCCGTCTAAATATTATAGTTATAAAATAAACATAAGGAGAAAAATGCTCAAGGTTAGTTCCTTAAAATTGAACACTCCAGCTTTAGTATAGTTAAAATGTAATTTATTACCTGATGTCTTTAAAATTTGGATCATTTTCAATTCAATTTGATTTACATATCATAGAAAGTTATAGTTTTTAGCAAGCACCCGAAAACGTTTTATTTTTATTTTTCAATCAAAATAAATATCTTTAATGTACAAAATGTTTTCTCATTTGTTGAAAAAAAATATGTGAGGGATTTTTATTTTTAAAATAAATATCCATCAATGATGAAAAAAATAAATATCTTTAACGATAAATATCAGTTCGAAAAAAATTTAAAATTATTGTTTTTTTTATTCATACTTTTGTTTTGTTTTCAAAATATTTTTTTCATTCAAATGAAATTGTTGTTGTTTAGAATTTTTTCCATCCGATGAAAAAAGTTCAAAGTAATTTTCAACTTTTGAAATAAATATCACAAAAGATATTTATATTTTTATTTCCATCATGATGAAAAAAAAATAAAACATTGATGAAAATAGAAAAATCATGATGGATTTTTATAATTTTTTGAACATTAAATTTTTTTTTTCGATTGAAATAAATATAAAAAGATTGTTTTTTTAGTATTAAAATCCGGTCTCTGGTTTTTAGTAATGATTATAAATTAATAATAATTCAAAAATATAAAACCTTCTATAATATAGTTTATTAACCTTATAAACTTATTTGAATTGTCCTAATCACGCGTTTAATTTTTTGAGACCTCAAAGCCCCAACATTTAGTCAAAGATAGTGCTTATTACAAATTCATTATGTCTTCCGACCACCATGGTTTTAGAAAACATCAAGTTCTACTAGAAAATTATATATCTACAAAATATATATATATATATATATATATATATATATATATATATATATATATATATATATATATATATATATATATATATATATATATATATATATATATATATATATATTTTTTTTTAATTTGAATTGTGGAATATCCAGCTTATCGTTTTATAGTATCAAATGACTCAAGGAAGTACTTCGGTATTTTTGAATGCTAAATAGTATAAAAAAAAAAAAAAATACTATTTTTCCATCTCTGAGCAAGACCTAAGTGAAAAGTTTAAAATTAAGCTTAAAATTATAAAGAAAAGTTCATTTTCAAATCAATTTGATGTTTTGAAAATGATCTGTACCAAAAATTTATCAAAATTAGTAATTTTGGAGTATTAATAACAGAAATAATTTATATAAAAGCCTTGTGCATTCAATACTTAATGATTTAATTGAATTTATCTACGGTTATAATGATCGAAAATTGTAGTTAATTGGTTTAAAAGTTTAAGTTTTTCTTTTTCCAGTTTAGTTTTAAAGAGTCATTTTGTTTATTCCATCCCTCAAGCAATATTAGAAGTTTCCAAAATATTTATGTACGCATTTTATCCCGCCAAATATTTACAAATACCAAAATTATTTCGAACTAATACGAATATAATAAACTGCATTATGTACAAAATAACACCGAAAAATTTCCTATGAAAATTATCCATATCGCTACAAATCAAAACCAAAAATATTTATTGAACAAAAAATATATGCTTCACTAAATTTTCTTTGACAAAATTATACACAAAGAAACCAAGACGCACGCTTGCGTAACAAACTCCAAGCAACAAAAAATTGCGGTAAAATATAATTTTCAAAACTCGATCAATTGATAAAAACCAAAAAATCAGACCACAAAAATCAAATTTTTCTATAATCAGATAATAATTTTTGTAAAAGCATAAAGTACACAAAGACAGGGGACAACAAACAAAACAAGAAAATTTCTTAAGAATAAACGCAACCGCCCGCTACCGTAAAAATCAATGAAAATTTCAATGGCAAAAGATTGGAAAGCGTGAGAAATAAGGAGGTTCAAAGAAAAACTACACAATTTTACCGCAAAGGCCAGTCAATAGTTAACTAATCAGCAAATGTTGCACAAAAAAATACAGACCAATAACAACAACTAAATGAAAGGAAGAAAAAGGAGAAGAAGTGACAAAGCGATACAACCACAATGTCAACCAATTGTAACGGAGCGATGGTAGTGGTAGTAATAGCGGCAAATTTCTTTTAAAAATCTTATTTAATGCAAGCAGGTTAAAATTATTGTGGTATTGAAAGAAATAAAAGATTTTTTAAAAGATCATAGTAATGATGATAGGATTTTTTTCTTGTCAAATTTTAATTGTGATTTGTATTATATGTTATAGATGTTGTAAGAGATTTTTGCAATGAAAATAAAGATACGTACAAACATGTTCTGACGGTTTTTATCTATATTTTCCCAGAAAGGATATCACATCAAATTAAAAACAAAATTTTAAATCGAGCCTTGATCATTGAAACATTTGCTTCCTCGAGAGATTTTTTGAAAGATTGAGGAATTATTTAATACTAGAAAAACAACTCCTATAATTAGTGGTACAACATACTTAAAAGTTTTTCGGGTCACATCGAGTAAAGAGTTTCTGTAAGTTTGTAGATATGTACCTTTCAATGCTTGCAAAATATAGTAGGTGGTTCAGGATTCCTTATTTCTGGTATTAAATCAGAAATTTTGAACTTATCAGGAGACTTGATTTAAGAATGAAAGAATATCATTGGATAAACTTATAAATTTACTCCAATAATCGCTCATTCAATGTACACTGGAAAAGTAAATGTAGAGAAGACGAGAGTAACGTTACTGAGTGACTTACTGATTCATCATCGCACAGCCCAAAGGGTTAAAGCAAGGAAGATGAAATATGGACTATAGGTTGGTCTATCAAACTGATCCACTAAGACGGGGTTTTTGGAAATTCTAATTGTTGGTCAAGCCCGACCATATGATACCCTACACCATTGTTTATGAGCATAAAAATTAAAGAAGGGGACATAAGTTTGATACTTTTTAAAAATTCGAACGTTGTACCTATTTTTGGTACCCTTTTTACAAAATATTTTTCCCTATTGACATATTCAAACTAATATTTATTATGGCCACACTACAATTTTAAAATCAATGGCTACATCAATATTGAAAAAAGTACCAAAAAAGGGGTAAAAGCAGAAAATTGGATTGGGCCAATTTTAAAAAATTTTAGGGATTGTATGATTGTACGTTATTTGGAATTCGGGTATTAAGATGTACATTAAACTAAATTTGAACAAAGATTTTGGTACTTTTATAAAATAAGTAAATTTTAAATTTTAAGTCACACGTGTCACATGCAAATTTACTCACATTGAGCACTTTCAAAATTCGCGTTTAACGGATTTATTATAGGGCTGAAAATGTAACTTGGTATTTTTAGTTTATAATGGTACTTTTCGAATTTTCTATAATATTGAACCAAAAAACATGAAAATAAATATAAACGGTCTGAGTAAATAAGATTCTATCTGTAGGTATTTGTTGGTACTTTTTTGATTTTCTAACGGTACTTTTTGATTTTTTTACTATACTGTACCTAGAAACATTAAATAAAAAATATATGCTTCTAGGTGAATGAGAATCCATAAATGAGGATTTTGCGGTCCTATTTCGTTCTTATAATGGTACTATTCGAACTTTTTTTTAATAATTATCCTATAAACAAGAAATTAGAGATGTCTTATATTGGTGAGGATTTCAAAGAGGAATTTTTGGTACTTTTTTGTGTTTCTAATAGTATTTTTTGAATTTTCTATAATACTAAAGCTAAAAAAAAGTGGAATAGAAAAAATATAATCATAAGTGAATGTTATTTCATAAGAGTCAACTTTTTGGTACTTTTTGACATTTTTGAGATAAATTTTTTAGAAATATGAAATTAAAGAATTATGCTCCTATGTGGGTGCAAATCTACAAGCGGTTGCTTTGTGGCACTTTTTATTCTTTTAATACTTAGTACTTTTTGAATTTGTAAAAATTTACAAACCTAGAAAACAGGGCGGCATGGAATATTAATCATTATAACTGTTCCTATGGGAGTTTTATTGAACTTTTGGTATTACATTTTGATTTTTCTAATAAAAAGGTACAAAGTTTATAACTGGTTTATGTAAGATTGCGCTAACGAAGTAGTGGTTTAAATACTAGTTTTATATAATGAACTATATTAAGTTCATGTCAGGAAGACTTTACCGTTTTCCAGGCAGACTAAGAAAATTAATAGTAAGTAGAGGAGATGAACTGCCGTTAAGGCCTTCCCGGTTATGAGATCAAAAACCGCTGTTAATTGAGGCTCAAAATAAGAAAGCAGTTTATCGTCCATATCATCTGAATCCATAGCCAACACAAGGAAACGAAGAGGCATATTTTATTTCCATGCTTTCATATAAGAAAGATGGGTAAGATAAATCTTTGTTTTTTAAAGATATCGATAATCGATTTATCAAAATTGCAACAAAAAATTAAAAAAAAAAAGGAAAACATGGGAAATTTTTGTTTCTTTTTTATCACTTCTTGTTGTTTATTTTTGTTTTTTCGATCAGTCATGGTAAATACATTTATTCCATACACAAAGAAAATAATAACAAGTTCAACACAAAAGCCACAAAATCAAAAATTAAAACAAAACCAAACAAAAAAGGATGACCCCGAAGTCGGCTTCTTACACTGATGTATTCATGTTCATTAAGACGTGAAATTACTTTTGCCAACTCTACTCCATTCTGCTCTAAATTTATTGTACATTGATTAAAAAAAATGTTTTTATTGTTATTTTTTACTAAAAAAAATAAAATGATCTGAATATCTTAAAAAAAATAAACTAAATGACATTTTTTTGTTCTATATTTTTGCACAAAGACAATAAATATTTTGCTCTAAAAGAGCAGCCAGCAAAAGCGGCAAACATAGAAAGAAATACTGAATCAACTGCTGCTTAGTTATTGTTCTTAAACTCGACAGACTGCATGTGATCTTTGCTAATGCTTCTAAATCATCAATGTCCTGTGGTTTAAATAGACAAAAAAGTTATATTTTTTTCTTAAAAAAAAAAAAAAAACAAAGTTGTAGAATTTATATTAAAGAATAGATTTTTTTTGTAGTTTGATTAGTGTTGACATTATCAAAAAAAGATTTGCTTAGCAAATCTTTTATAAGTCCCTAAGACTTAGAGGTCTACCGAAAAATATATTTGATTTAATAAAACAATGTTCCTTTAAAATTTCTTAAGCAAAAACAATTTTTACAATCTTTAGTTTATTTTCTATATTGTTTTATTACTTAATGTGCATTCATTTATTTAAACATTTTATTTCGTTCGTTTTAAACTCCTCCAAAAAGTAATTCGTACTTTAGTTTCCTTTCTGGTTCGCCACGGTTACACCCACTTTTTTCCTTTTTCTTTTTTGTAAAATTTTACCTTAAAATTTGTTTAAATTTTGTTGTTTATTTTTCTTGAGTTTTATAGCAAAAATAGTAGGTGTCATTTTGTGGGCGTTAATTGCAGACATTTTCACACTATTTCCTTAGACGAGTTTGATGTTCTTTTGATTATTGTGCAACGCGCCAAAAAATTGTGTTTCCTTTTAGATTTTACACGCCATCTTATCAAACCCCTAAATGTTTTATATTTGTAGTGAAAATATTGCAAGATGTAGTGAAATTAAAGGCACACTTCCTTAATGGTAGGATGGACCGGATTACAGCTGCCAATTTGAAATAATCATTGATAAATTTTGATAACTTTTTCTTAAATATTATAGAGTAGAGTGTTTTATTGAAATTCTTTATTTTTAACTGAAGCCAGAACTAAATTCTTTATAAAATTTAATCCTGGTAATAATATATTATAGTCGGATGTTCTTTGTTGACACTCATGTCTAACGATCATTAATATTTTTAGGCTTTAAGGCTTGTAAAGTCACTCACAGATCTGCAGCATTAAATTTTAGTTACATTATGCTACTTTCAAAATTTAATATTGAATTTTGAACTTAAAAGTGATAAAAAAATATTATAGTTGCACATACCATCATTCCTGAGATTTAAATGTTTTACCTAAGAGAAATGTATACGTAAATTCTAGAGTATTCATTTTACTCGACTTTTTCTTTGTTCGAATAATCAAATAACTAGAAAATGCTGTTTTTAACTTACTCGAATAATCGAGTAAATCTTTTAAGTTACTCGAGTTATTCGATTAATTTATACCTTAAAATTTTGCTCGATTTTTCAATACTTATCAAAAAAGGATACAAAAATGTATCTTAAAATAAGAAATAGTCTTTCCAAAATAATATATAATTAAAATTTGATTAAATATTTATGAATATTTGTCTTTTTTACTTTGATAATGCCGTTGTTTCTCTGTACTTAATATATTCATTGATAGTAAAATAAATAGGTCTAACAAATTTGGTCTATCTATTTGAACCAAATTTTGTATTAAGGATAGTCAGAAGTGCGATTTTGTCTCATAACCTCACTTTTTACCTATGTACAACAGAGGTTTTCAGTTATATTCAAAATAAAAATAAATATTTTTAAGATTTACTAAATACAGATTTATTTTTAGAATGATTTATAATTCATTGTTCAATTATGTTCAATATTTAGAAGGCATTAAGATGATCATTTAAAATTATACAAATGTATACAGTTTTTGAGATAATTTACTCTTATTTGTATTATAGTGATCTCGTGATTATGTTTTAGTTCAATTTTGTTGAAAAATGTTTCGCAACTTTTAATTTTCTAACAATATCAGTGTAAAAATATAAGAATTTCTATAAAATTGTATAACAAATTAGTAAAATGTACAATTAGTTAGAACTACTTACTTTTCTCCATTTAATGAACAAATTTATTGTAAATTTAAAATAAATAAAATAAATAACATAATAATTGGCTTTATTTTGAATTAAACCACAATTTCTACCAAAATGCAAAATATTTCATTTCTCATTTCTTCCTATTTTTATTATAATTTAGTAAAACCAACTCAATACGACATGATAGCACACTTTGTGAATCCCCAAATATTTTACACAAATATTATATGGATTTTTGTCCGTTAAGCTGTGAAAGAATTGTGAAAATATACATATTTATTAGTTTCTGAGTTATTCTATTTTGAATATGACAAAAAGCACTTTAGACTATCCTTTTTTTAGATAAAGCACTTCAGCGATTCTTAACATAAGGAACAAGTTTACATGCCAAACATAATTTTAAGTCCAAATTCCTTTTATATAACAAATTTCATTAAAACCACCACCATCATATCCAATAATATGTTTTTCCAAATCAAGTTAAAAATTCTTCAATTTATTTCTTATTATTTATATTTATATTAAAATTACTTGAATTTTACTTTATAATTTTTTAAAGTGACGTTTATATTTTTATTTAATTTTTGTAACTAAAAAACGGTCTTTAACTATGTATTGTAATTTGGCTTCTTTTACTAAATACATTTTTTTAATAAAATTTCAATTTGTGGTACTACTTTTAGATTTGAAATATTCTATACAAATTTTGAAACATTGCTTTTAAGCTAATTTTTTTAGAAAACTAAAACTAAAACATCCTAAAAACTAGTTAGGAAAGAAAATATTTAAAATATTTTTTACTCGAATTATTCGATTAATCGGCATAATTTGCTCGAATAAATTGTTACTCGAAATTCTTGATTTTAATTTAATCGAACAGTTGTTTGATTTTAATTTGTCGATTAATCGCACAAACAATATTCGAGTGAATGCCCTAGTAAATTCCCTCGAAAATCAGAGTACCAGCCAAATAAATTAGAGCGTCAAAACCTGAGGAGACTGACATAAAATATTCTCAACTACTTTTAAACTATCCTACATCTGCCTTGTATTTTGGGAAAATATGAAAATATGAATATGATTCATTTAAAAGTGTCTGCCAAGTGTATCTGGAAACATGGTTTATTTTAAATTTTAGTTTTGGATTGAGTAAAAAATAATGTATAGAACGATTTTCAGATCCTTTTGTTTGTATCATAGAATAATACTTAAGATTACTTAAGATGATCAAAAACAAGTTTACAACAGACGATTTTTTTTTTTTACAAATGTTTATGTTTTAAGAGAGGCTGCTTATCTTCATATTTTTTCAACAATTTGGTTAAGTGAAGTGATCTATGAACTGATTTCTCATTGTATCATTCCATGAACTATGATTTCCTTAAATTGAATTTTTATACAAATTGGCAGTCAAAATCAGATTGCTAAAAATCTATAATAAAACAGATATTGATTGCTATCCGAATATTTATTGAAAATATCTATTATTGACAAAATTAGGTTGAAAATGAGCAAAAAACGGATTAAAAATTAACGAATTAAGTATAGTTTCTAGAAAAATAAATCGAAAATTTTGATCCAATGAAAGTAATCGAATAAAATCAAATTTTAAATTTAAAACAGTTTTTTATCTCAAAATTTCAAATTCGATTAAAAAAAAAAGTTAAAATAATAAAGTTTCATCATCATTCTAACTCTTATAATGTCATAAGTAAACTATAAGGCCCATTATTACTTCATTAAATGATAAAACTTAATCGTTTTTGTAAGTTCTTCGATATTTGATAAGATTTTTAATCTATGTGAATGTAAAGTATCACTAAGAAACTAGGATTTGAAAATAACGAATATGGCAAATTATTAGGAACATTCAAAAGTATGTTTTCCGGAATTTTTTTTTGTTATCTATCCATCTACACCATTTCATTCTGTATAGATCTAATGTTAAAAAAGTTGTTAGAAATTAATTTCAGTGAAATGCCATTTTTTTGGTTTTTGCTACATATTTTTAAGACAAAAGCTAAAATTTTTTTTCGTATCAGTTAACATCTAAATCGGCAATTAAATTATTTACATATAGTATATTTTTTTTTTTTAAATTTTAATCAAATAAGTTAAAATTTTTTTGATATTAAACTTCTTCCAAAGAAATCCACACAAATCCTCAATCCGATAAAAACAATTATTTTCTATTTTCATATCTAATGGAATGTTAGTTTTTGAAAAAAGTTGCCCAAACTTGCTCCAAATGATAAATGACCATATCGCATCAATTTATAATATTGTTCCTAGATATCAAAATAACATAAATTTTATACTTTATATAAAATATTTTTTCAAATAAATAATTATCCAGTATATTTACTAGGATGATCGACGCGGTTTTCCAACCGGTTTTAAAACCGGTTTTTTCAGTCAATGTGCTGTCGGTTTTTTCAAAATGTTAATTTTTCGAATGTCGAATAGACCGGTTTTTTTAAACACAAAAAACCGGTTTCAAAAATAGCATTATATTTCAGAAAACATGTACTAAATAGTGATAGTGATATTTGAAAATTTAGGAATAATTTTTTAAATATTCATAAAGACTGATTTCTTATGTTTTTAAAATATAGTTTAAGTCTAAGTTGGAATTTATTCTGTAATATTAAACAAATAAATAATTAATAATTATCCTCTATGACCCAATTTAATTTTTTTGATCTAATATTTCCTTTATTTTTTAAAGGTGTTGTGTTAAAAAAGTTTCACCTGCAAAATCGTTTCAATTGAGACTTAATTAATATACTATCTCCATATTAAGCCATGGTTTCTGTTTATGCTTACTAAAATTTAGATGACTTTTTCTACAATTTTGAAACATAATTATCTTCTAGTCATCTAGATATATAATTTGCTTAGCATTTTTTCTCTTTCAAGAGCTTTCTGAAAATTTGGCTTAATTATAAAACTTTTTGTCCAACAAATCCTAATGGAGCCATATTTTGAAAGTTTTATCAGGGAGCGGATATAAAAGGATTTATGTGTCTTTTTCTAAGAATTTTTTCTCTTTCCAGAACTTTCTAAAGCTCCCAGAAGACATAGAAAATTAAAATCCAGCTTAATTATAACCTATTCATCCTACAAATCAAAACGGAGCCAGATTTTTAAATCTCTATCAGGGAGCGAAAATACATTGATCTATTTATATGGATTTAAATATATCTTTCCTGAGCAATGTTTTCTTTCTAGAGCTTTCTGAAGCTCCCAGACGACGTAAGAAACTAAAAATCGGCATACTTGTAAAACTATTCGTTCAACAAATTCTAACAGTGTCAGATGTTTCTATCAGGGACCAAAAAGTCTGTTTTGGTATAAAGAACTTTTAAGTTGCTATACTTATCTCCAAATCCTATAAAAAACTGATTCTGTATTTCGGCCAGGGAGCGCATTTACGACGATTTTTTTTTTTAAAGGTTTACGAATTTAAAACTTTAATCAATATAATTCCAATAAATTTGAACGGCTTCAAATATTTGATTTCGATTAGGGAGAAGAAGGTGTCTAAATGTTGTTCCTTTTTTTTTCTTTTAATTTTCGGATTTGTTTGTGCATATTTTCATTATTGTATTATTTTTCCTAACATTGTTAGGCTTTTACGCTTGTGTTTAATAAATTTTAACTTAATTATAAGAATTGATTTTTTTAAAGAAATGTAGTCTTTTGATATAAATATTAACTTCTGAAAAAACCGGTTAACCGGTTTTTTCTGAATTTCATAAAGTGCAACCGGTTTTTTTAAAATACCAACTATTCGAACTATTCGAAAACCGGTTTCTCAAAAAAGTCGAATAATCGATCACCCTAATATTTACACCAAAATGAATACTTTCGATATAATTATAGATGCATTTAATTTTCTATCTCTATTTAAAAGAAGAAAAACAATACGGAAATTCGTCAATTATTTCAACTAGCTCCCATACTAATACCCCTCGAATAAGGTTTTAACGCATAGAAATTCCTTATTCGGAGTGCAAAATATCAGGAAGATCGGTCCACAATTAGACATAGCTCCCATATAAAGTCCACTTTCGAAAATCACTTTAATTCCCAAAATCGAACAAAAATTACAATATCATGGTAATATTTGACACAAATAAATTTAAAATCAGTAAAAATCATTTAAACTAATTTCTTATTAGGTCCATATCTGAAAATTTCGGAAATAATTTTATTGCACAAAAGTAATGGTGTAGGGTGTTATATCGTCGAGATAGGCCGACTATAACTTTTTTACTTGATTTTTATGTATGCTCTTAAATTCCGTAACAACAAAAACAAACAGAAAACTTAATTTTAGAAAGATACGGAAACAAAAAATTTTAGACGCCATATTGTTTCCGCCATTTTGAGTTTTTTTAATATTTTCGATAATTTTATAGAAAACAGATTTCAAAGTTTTATTGTATTTGGTTTTTGACACATTTATCGATTATAAAAAAATTATATTTTTGAAGAAATTAACATAATTTAAAGAAACATGTTGAGTCCGCCATTTTGTTTTTTCAAATTCTGATTTCAGTTTCGAATTAAGTAACTCTAAAATTGCCTATACACAAAATTTTAGCTGGATCAGAATTTTTTTTTTTAAATTTTGGCAGCCATTTTGTTTCCGCCATTTCGAGTTTTTTATTTTTTAGTTCATTTTTGGAATCAGCAAGTCTAATAACCTTGGAATATGCATTTTTTCCCGTATCCGACAACGATAAAGGGTTTTGGCCAAAAATCGATCTTCCTGGCTCTCTGTGGAATGTTAGCTGATCCCTATCCTGCTTTCAACAGACGGACAGACGGACGGACACAGCTAGATCGACTCAGAATCTAACCAGGATCCAGAAAATATATACATTGTAGGGTCTTAAATGATTCCTTCGACACACGGAATGACAAAATCAATATACCCCCCCCCCATCTTTTTGATGGTGGGTATAAAAAGGAAAGAATTCTAGTAGCCAGTGTGAGCGAATACTAGTTCCTCAGCAAAAAATATTATAAAATCTTCATAGTAATGTACATATATACAAATTCATTCCTTTTAATACTTATACACAAATATTGAATAAAAGAAGATTTTATTTTACAATTTTAATTCAGAATAATGATATTTTATTTACCAATTAATTTCAATATACAATTATGGATACCGACAGAATTCGATTGGCAAAAAATTCGGTTGCCTCAACGAATGTGTTTTCTCTGTGTACACGCAAAGAAAATACATGGTTGGTCAAACCATAATCGGTAACTATCATTAATGTTTAGGTTTATGATTCCCTCAATCATATCAGTTATTATACCCTTTTGTGAACATAATATTGTCCTACCCAATATTAATATAATATGGACCTCATAATCATAACATTTATATGTGATAGTCCTCACAACCATACTGCATAAATATAACATGATCCCTATATTAAATATTATAATACCCCCAATCATAATACTATGCATACGGTTAAAATTTATTTTTATTTATTATTATTATTTTTTAATTTAAATTTTGTGAATAGAAAATAATTAAAAAACAAATACGACAGCCTTCACTGGACGATTTCGTTCAAGAAAATTCATCTTCACATTCACACACCTAAAAGAAAATTGTAGAAATAAATTTTTTTATTATTATTTTTATATTTGACCGCACTGAATTATTGATATTTATTGTACTTACCGAAAAATATTTCCAATTTGAAATTTGGCCATTGATGATTTGCTCCGTCAGCACTCGTTATTAAAAAATAATAATAAAGTTTTTTAATAAAAATTTTGTGATCTTTTTTAAACGTTTTTCTTCACTTTGCGTCCGTCACATTTAAGATTTCATTACTGAATGAGTAAATTATTTCGAAAGAGAGACAACAATAAAGACGAGCATATTATTGTCACCCCTCGCATTAAAATATTACATATAAATATTTCATTGAAATAATATGTTACTAGGAAACATATTATTCTTTTAGTACACCGACTTTATATTATTACAAAGCATCATATGTTAAAATGATCAGAACAAAAAATAATCGATTCAGCTTAGTCTAAAACACAATAATTTGATTGTGTTAGCCATATAAACTACTTAGGAACATCACTTGATTTCCGCGAGCATTTCGAAATCATGTTTTTTCTTTGCGTGTAGGTTCTCCCAGAATAATGTTCGTGTTTTAAACTGCCCAACTCGATCTCCGTATCTAAATCATATAGATAACTTATTGAATGATTCGAAGAAAATACTGCCGAAGGAAGTTTTCAAAAATAAAGATGAATTAAAGGGGAAAACATAAAAAATATGGCACAAGGCTCCATTGGAAACATGTTAGAAGTTGAGGTCAAAATAAGAATGGATATACAGGATATTAGTCTTTGTTTAACATTACCTAATAATTTTAATAGAAACTTAACTAGTTTTTAATTTAAGAATTTTTCTTTTAAATGTATCTATTATTATGAGCATCAAAATTGCTGACACAGTAATATAATTATGAAATTAACATATAATCCAATAGTTGTAGTGAACGTTACTACCACATAATTCTGCTTAATTGCATTTTATATTTTTTTTTGTTTTTTTTTTTTTTTTTTATTAAGTTGAACTCCTATTTCTAGCTTTAATAACTATATTTTATATTATATTTTATTTTAATAAAGATTCCACTCCCATTTCAAGGTTTTCTCAAATACCTTTTAATACCTTGAGTGTTAATAATTAGCAAGTATGAATTATCTGGAAACAGAATATTGCGAACAAATTAAACACTTAATTAATATTTGAGGTAATTTATATGGTTACCTGCTCACTTTATTTTATAATTTTATTGAATTCTTTTAGTTAATTTATTACTTATTAATTTTGTTTAATATGAACTGTTTATATTCCCCTTTATTTCAAGTATTGATCATATGTTTTTGCCTTGCTTGTTTTGATCTTTTTTTTTATTTTGGTACAATATAATAAATTAATAAGTATCTGTAAGTAACAGAGGGTTTGCATCTTGGGTAAACGTATGGATCTCTTGTATATCTGCTATCGATATTATGAACACACAATTTGATTTCAGGCGTAAGTAAGTGGCAACTTTAATTTTAGTTAATTATTGCAATTCTAACTCATAATTCGAACACTTGCAAAAGATTGAAATGTCATAACTTACTTGCTGTAGTTGACTGAATAGAAACTTCCTTTTTAATCTAAACGTGGTCAAGATAACTTTAACTTTCAAAGAAAAGCTTGAACAATTAAAAAATTTTAAATCGTTTAAACTTTCAAACATCCTATTTTGTAGTACCCAAAAATATAATCCATATTGAACTAAATCAAAGCAACTATACTTCCAAGGTAATTTTTATGCCTAATTTTGCATAATTTTTATTAAAACTGTGTATTTTGAATTCAGAGAATCCTTTCGGTTATTCCGACAAGTGATAACATACATGAGGAAGCTACATCCTTACCTAATTTGTGACCAAGTTCCTTTTTTCTATGTGGCTTGATACTAACCACGCGATTTTTAAAACCTACTTTTGATAAATACAAGCGGCGTTTCTATAAAAGCTCAGACAAAGGCACGGTCTTTAATAACAAAGCGTGTAAAGTGAAGAATTTTGGAACCCGATTTTCGCTTCTCAACTATCTTCAACTTTAAAATTATCCCTCCAGAAAATATACGTTTCCAATCAAATAGCTGCGGATCACAAGAGAAGCTGCAGACTTTTGTAATTCAGAACCCCTAAATGTTAATGCCTCTGGGCACTAACAGTTCCCAAAGATGAATAAAACTTTATGTTCCTCCCAGCTGTAAATGTTATCATTCTCTTCAAATTACCCACTGATCAACATTTACACATCTACACATACCTTAGTTCGGAGCATAGGTACACAGTATAAAAATACAAAACAAGCAGAATAGATCCACGTAGAAATAACAGAAAAAGAAGAAATAACTTAACAATTAAACCAACAGAATATAAGTGCAGTGATTCCCAAACAAAAAAAAAAAAAAAAAAAAACAACCAAAGTTATCAAAAGCATCTCAGAAAAATCGTTGAAATGATTTTAGTGTAACAAACAAAACGCTTATTTGATCTTTTACTTTTACTTTCTCCTAAAGAAGTTAAAAAAAAAAAAAAAAAAACAACAAAATTAATGAAATCTAAAAACATTTAACTATTTTTAACCATGCAAAATAATTATAAAAAAATTACAAATTAAAATTAAAAAATCTATTTTTTTTCTAAATTAAAAATTATCTACTTAACCTAAAATATCACAATTAAAAAAAAAAAAATCACAGATACAAATTTCACTACAAAGATAGAAAAAAAAAAAAAAACATCTAAACATTACCAAAAATAAATTTCCCAAAACATCTAATCTAAAGCAACATATGTACCTATGCAAGAACATAAATAATTTTTAGCAACATATAAAATACCCTGTTTAACAACATGATCGAGTTCAATGCAGAAGGCCTTCTACAAGATCCCGATACAAGTTGGTAAGTGAAACAACAAAAGTACCACATTTTTTCTTATTATTTATTCTTGCATATTTATAATTTTTAAATAGAAGCAAAATGAAGAACTATTAAAACAATAACTAAGAAGAGATTTGCTCCAATTAATGTTCAATTTTCGTTCGTTTCATACTCTTTGTATGATGTTTAAAAAAATAAAATAAAAAAAAAAAAAATAACAAAAAAACTACTCTCATTTATTTATTTTTTACTAAAGTAATATACAACCTTGACATTGAAAATTTTGCTTCTATTTACTTTTCAAAACATATGTTCAATTGTTTTTTTTTTTTTTTGCGTAAAATCAAATTGCACCATCGGTCGGTGCTTTCAAATTATAATCAAAATTTAAAACAGACCTTATTGCAATCTACATAAACATTTGTATGTGATTTTTTTGAATTTCTATTAAATGTAGACTATACAAATATATGTTTCCCTTTTAAATGCAAATTCGAAATTATTATAAGTTGTAGAATTTTAAATTTATGAAATCTATGTAGTTATATTTTTTTTTAATTCTATTTAAAATAAATTTTGTTTTCCATAACATATGTTAAAGAGAACTATATTTTTCTTTAAGTCATTCAAGACTTCTAAATACTAAAATGTTATTTTCCTGAATATAATAAATTACAAATAATGAAATTGTAAATTAAATTTCAGTGGTTTTCTTTAATGTGATATGATGTGGATAGAATAAATCGTGTTTGGGGCTCTAGATACAAACTGATATATGCCACTAGAGCAATGGTAGGAGAGGGTTCTGAGGCATTAGTCCCCATTTACATCAGGGTGACTTCAAAATTTTAGGCTATAATAATAACTTATTCATTTGCTTTAAATTTCAACAATGACTAGATATCAGGAGCTTTGTTTATTCATTTGTTTTATCTAGTTATCCTGGACCACTAGTAACTTTTATTATTAATATTGTAACTTGATAAAAAGGGAGTCTATAATAATAGACATATTGTACCAAAATAGATATTGATAGGAAAGGACCCGAACCCCCCACCCGGCTGCTAAGCTAGCAAATAAAAGGCTCCCGCAGTCCTCTTCAGATCAATATTCTCGATGCATTTAAAAACTTTACTATTTATGTAATTATTTATTTATATAGAGTAACCTGGCATCTGTAACCACACTTTGTGCTGGTGTACATTACAATATATAGTTTATAATTCATTTAGCTTTCTTTTCACTTTTTTAATTGATAAAAATAATTTTGGACTGATTTTTATTTTTTAATGAACGAAAACGTGCCTTTTTCCTTCCTTACATTAAGCGAACATAGGTGCATCTATTATCTTAACATAGGTGCATCTATTATTATAAGAAGCAGATTCTTGCAGAAATGTAAACCTATATATTTCTTTTCCCAGTCCCGAAAATTGCAATAACAAGAGGGTATCCAATTCTGCTTGCATATTTTTTCTACTATCCAGTTATCTATCAGAATCGGAATATATTGTATTTTCTCATTCGGTTTATACGTTATACAGTGTTTCTCCCATTATATGAGTATTTTCATATCTTGAAAGCTCTACAGCAGCTTAATTTGTAGATTTTTGAATGAAGTGTCAGAAGTTATTTTGATATTTCCATCATAAATTTAAAAGTTTTTATTAATTAGCTTTCTGTGTAATATTGTTATTTGAGCTCATTTGGATGAAATTTATAGTCCACATAATCTGTATGCTTTGAGATATCAAAAGAGATTTTGATATCTTCATATTAGTTTTATTATAAATAAAAACATAAGAATATTCTCGAGTAACTCTTGCATGATTAAAGAAACTTTATATAAAACTCAATAATATAATAAATCCATTTTCCCAACGTTTATGTAATTGACAAGTATACTACTAATACTTATCATTTCAATTTAAACAACTAATATATCTCTTTAAATATATAAATATTTTAAATTTTCTAAATCACTTTCTTTGCACTTAATCCCTGTAAATCTATAAATCTAAATAAATCTTTAAGGTTTTTAAAAGCATAAAATCATTTTTACAAACTAAATCTTAATTCAAATCTATTTGGACAAACCGTTTCTAGGAAAACAAAATCTCAAACTCTAGAAATAAAATAAAGGAAAAAAAGAAGTGACAAATAACCTTAAGTGGTCTAACGCGAAAGTGCGAGAAACAACGAAACACTTTAATGTTTGGAACAAATTTAAATCTTTCATGAACATGCGAAATAATTAAACAGCACAGCAAGTGTAATTGAGGGAAATTTCCCAATTTTATGGTCTTGAAGTACTTGAGATTTTATGGCAAAAAAAGGACAAATAAAAACCAGAAAGAGAAAAAGTAACCAAAAATTAACTCAACAGCAGAAAAGGACGAAAATAATATTGTCCTGTTGATAATTCATGTTAAAAGCCGTGTAGACTAAGAGTAACTAAAGATAATAAATAAAATCCTTGTAATACGGTTGTGTAGCAAAGATAAGAATATATAAAATGTTTATCCTCTCACTAAAACAGGACTTTCTAGACAGGTATGTAAGAATTAGAATCTTATTTTGCATGTTTATGAGGATTGTTAAACTTAGCGGGGAATTTTCGAAAATTATCCATCCTTTTAAATGTATGAAACATTTCATAGATAAGATTATTAAAACTGACTGACATTTTCATTCTGGTATCTTTCGTTGTCTTGTCTTCTTAATCATAGAAACTTGTGAATCATCTTGTTTTCTAATTTGCAACCGTTTTACTGCATTGAATCCTTTTTCTAGCCAAATCACCTGCTGCTTTAACATGTCCTTGTATGTAGGATTTTTTTTGTATAACTCACCAGGATTTGAGTTTTATTATACTATTTTGTAATTTCTTATTTTTATTTTTATGCTGGATATCATTCAATTCGACTTTAAATAGTTTCGTATTTACGTGTTTATATTTTGTGTTTATGGTGTCATTGTCGTTGGATTTGCCCATATTGAATTCCAATTAATTGCAAATCAGTTTTTCATTGCAATATTTAGTATTTATGTGGTTTTTAAAATGACTTGATTTTGTTGGAATTATGCGGGATTCACTGGTTGGGTGGTCAAATGACGTCTTTTGCCTTTTGGTAAACAAGCACGTGTCTTTACCAAAAAATGAGGGTTTTATATGAAACAGTTATTAAGAGATTAGAGACAAAATTTTCAAGAAATTTAAAGTGAATTTGTGTTTGATAAAATAATTTTTCTAAGCAAGAAATCGAAAGCTGTAAATGTTTAATGTTTAGTGACATTGAGGGTAGAAAAGAGTCCCTCGATACTTGTTTTTAAAGCGCGATAGGGTCTTATAAAGAAAACATAATTTTATAGAATGGTTTATCCTTAAACTAATTGTACTTGTCCTAAATTTTATATCGCCACAAAGAAAAAAATATATTGAAACAAATTTCAATAAAGTATCAATAAGAATTTTAAAAGGGTTTTAAATATTTTTGTAATCAAATAAATCAAAATCGAAATATTCTAACAACTTAAATTTCTGTATAAAATTAAATCAAATTTTATACAGAAAAACTCAATTTAAATGACAAATAATATATATTCAGTTATATTAATAATTTAAATTATACCTGTGAAAAAAAAAAAAAATTATATTCAAGTATTCAAATTATCACTTATTTTTATTTACATTTGATTAATTTATTAATTTATTATACAATTAACAAATTTATTGAAATAATTTTTATCTCTGATAAATCCTTTAATATACCATTTTTTTTGTGAATAAAAATAAAAAATCCGAGACGCATATTCAATTATTTTATTAATTGAAATTCAACGAATTAATTTTTTTTTTATTTAATTACTCAGATGATCGCTTAAATTTTATTTATTACCAATTAGCTAATTAATTAATACAATTAAAAATACAGTAGAGCCTCGATTATCCGTGATTTGATTATCCGGGAAAGAAAATTTTTATGTGTTTTCTTTTTGTTTATCCATTTATTTTTTTGCATTGATTAACAGTGGTTACCTCTATTATCCGGTGATTCTAAGCATAATTTTTTTTTTCGATTGCTTTTGAACAATCAATAACAATGTGAATAAAACGAAAAAGGGGTATTCCCTCGTTTGAATCAGATGAGCAAGATAAAATTAAATTTTACCACATTCATGTTATGTAGTTAACAAACAACATTACATGATTTTTTTAGAAACTACGCAAAATGAAATCCTTATATATTGTTCACTGTTTTTTTTTTTAATAATAATTTTTTCCTTTTATTATTTAAACATTTATATCAAATCCTTGAATAATTGAATTATATATATAGATTTGGCTCGGCCGAAACTATATACCCACCATCAACTTTTTCAAATTTTACGTTATATGGGAAGTGGGTGGTAAAGTGGCGGACCACGCTCATTTTTTGTTTCCGAGTTTACATTGGTCCTTGAACTATTTGAACACAATTTCGTTGAAGTTTCACCTTATATGAGAGGTGGGCGCACCACGCCCATTTTTTGTTTTTAAGTTTATATCGACCCTAAAACTATTTATACAAAATTTCGTTGTCATACATGCTTTTGCTTAAGAGATATCAGCAGAAAAGTATGAAACGGTCACCCTGTGTTTGTAGTTTTTAGCCCATAACTTTTGCCCATTTTCAATACCAAACAGAACTTATATAAGATAAATACTTGTGCCAAATTTCGTCCTCCTATGTTGCCCCGTTCGAGCCCTATCCTGCTTTCAACAGACAGACGGACGGACGGGCATAGCTAGATCGACCCAGAATCTAACCAGGACCCAGAAAATATATACTTTGTGGAGTCTTAGATGATTCGTTCGACATGTTACACACGGAATGAAAAAATCAATATACCTCCATCTTTTTGATGGTGGGTATAAAAATTTTTTAAAAATACTATTCAAAATGTTTACTCATTAACCTGGCAAATTGAATATCCAGAACGCTTTCGGTCCCGACCATTACGGAAATGCGTGGTCTCACTGTAATTTAAAACAGATAAATGACAAAATTTTTAAATAAATATAAGAAAATTTAAAAATTTATCATTCTAGTCATTAACAATTATAAAACTTATTTTTGACAACCCGTTAAATTTTTTCTGTGTATAATAATTTTGTAGAAGAAGGCATGATTGAATTATGGATCAATTTGTCAGTGTGAATATAATTTTACAAAAGTTATTTATCTAAAATTTGATCTTGATATTGAAATTTATGAGAGATTTTTTGACGTTTAGGTAATTGTCGGGAGGAGGACTTATATGGGAAGTACGATCAATTATGCACCGATCATCGTAAAATTTTTCACACAGATTTATGATTGCGAAAAATGTATTTAATTGCGAAATATGGAAAACAAAAGATGAGAAAAAATCATAGTTTTGAATGGACCGTACACACAGAAAAAAGATTGGTTAGAAAAAGGTAGCAGTGATAAAAATTTAATAAGCAAATATTCTGATTAATTAATTTTCTGTAATTGTAATATATAAAAAACTGTGTTCGAATTATGATTCATTTGACAGTAAATTTGGTTAACTCAACCAATTGCATCTTTTTGAAATTCATTTTATTAAAAATTTATAATGACTACCGAATTAAAATTTATTTCACAATGTTTCGATGGTAAAAATTGGTTGAGATTTTAAATTTAATGATAAGAAATTCGGTTTATAAAAATGAAACCCTAATTCGGTATTCCCAACACAGAAAAAAGTAAAAATGGACTTCAATTACGAAATTGCTTATATTAATTTTTAATTGATTTTACTCCAATCATCAAAATTGATTTTATTATTACTTATTTTCCTTATGTGCTGAACATTTTTAGAAATTGTCTTAAATTTATTTTATTTCTTTAATTTTCTTAATATTTTATTAGCAGCTATCAATTTATTAAAAAACAAAATTATAAATTAATTAGAAAATTAATTATATTAATAAATTATATAATTAAATTCCAAAATAAAATTTGTTAATAATTTTAAATAAAATAATTTGAAATATTTATTTCTGTGAACTGAAATAACAATAGATTTATTTTTTAACATTTATTATCAAAATAAAAAAAAAAAATAATAAATAAAAATAGTTCTAACAACTTTTAGAAAAAAATAACGGAAAATGTGTTGATCAAAATAATTGTGAAAATATAAGTCACCTAAAATATCCAACTTAACATCATTAAGACGATGTATAAGTCTATATGCATGTGAGAAAGTTTGCTGAAATAAAATTACGCTATCACAAATATTTATAGTGATATTATGATCAGCGATGTCTCATCTTAAGTAAAGAAAGTACCAATTAGCCGTCCGTTATCACTATCTGAACTTAATCCACCTGTTTAAAAAAAGATTTGTAGTTTTACAAAAACTAACAAAAATCGCACCTGAAGTTTTAAAAATTAACATTTTTGTTACTATAAGATTATTTATGAAATATTATTGAACTTTGAGAGAGTGTAACAAAAAAAGTAAACAACATAGAACAATAAATTTTACAGATTATTTTCTATCAGCCGTTATAAAAACTTATTGCAATATCTACACTTTATTTTTTGAATTATTCCTCGTTTTGAGTGCTGTTCAACCCAACATGCGTCACTTCAAAAATAATCTAAAAACTGTTAGTTCCACAATGAAAATATGAAAGCGGTAGTTAGTTCTTAGATCATTCTTAGACCGTTTTCCTTAATAAACAAATAAAATCATTAAACCTCAACTAATTAAATTACTCTTAAAACCTATAATATTTTCTTATACATTTATATAGTCGCCACATAACAGAAAACGGAATCAGTTGAATAAATATTTTCATTCATAAATTTTCTTTTAAGGCTACAAATGAGGAAATCCACACTATAATTAATAAAATTTATAGATTTTCATTGATACGAAATCTTAAAAGCAAAAAATTTAAACTAACAAAAGCCGTGAATAATTTTCGAATCCAAAACAAAAAATTTAAGGAAAATTTTAACACCTAAAATAAACCTTAAAAAATAATAGAACTTCCGATCTATGACTAAACAAAAATCTGGGCGTAAATTTAAAACAAAAAATCAATAAATTAATGAAAAAGTAAAATAAAATAAGAGAAAACAACCATGAATTAAATAAGGTCCATCATATAGGAGGCTAAAAACTGAAAATATTTAAAATTATTAAAACATAAAAGACAAAGCAATAACTTCAAAGTAGAGCGACCGAAAGAAACAACTACCAAATACTAAAACACAGTTAGACGCCATTTAATTGGCCAACAAGAAAACTAAAACAATGACAATGTTGAAAATTTGTGCCTTTTTTTCCTTACAAACACATTTTAGATCAGCACAAGTGTATTCAAAATGAGATTGTATAAAATGTTTTGTCGGCTTTAAAAAAATTTTTTTAAATATATTGAAGGTAGAGGAAAGACACTATTTAGTTAAGGAAAAACTATTGATCTTTTGTTTTAGTTAATATTTTAAATTAAAGAAAATTGTACAAGTCATTCATTAGTTAAGAAACTAAACGAAAACGTTTAATTGACTAAAATAATTCGTAAAGATCAAAGCATAGTTTTGTAATATTTAGGTGTTGTTCTGCTCTAAAAAAGGATGTTCTCACAGACCACCCATTTTAGCAGTGTCGGCTTTGAATAAGAAAATAAAAGGACATACTTGTGCATTTATTTAAATTGTTAAACCAAAAACATTTAATTTAATTAGAGGTTTTAGTTTAAATTTATGATATAAGTTTAGATGAAATTTAAAAGAAAATATAATAGCTTGTGTTCGAGTTCTCCATTCCACCAAAGTTAAAATTTTTCAACTTTAATTGCTCTTCTAAATGAATATTACTTTCTAAAGAACGACTTCTGATTTTGCATTATAATCCTTTGAGCTCTTAAGCACTAGTAGTTAAACTACTCTGATATTGCATAACATCCGATATTTTTAAATTTAACAAATAATAAAAATGTCATCACTAAAAACAAAGAATGCTTAACAATTTTGGTACTAAAAAGAAACGGAAATGAATTTAGTAAAAATAATATTTCCTGTTTTTTATCAAAATAATTACAATTTTTTCTAAGGAAAATATCCTTAAAAATTCTATAAAATCTTAAAAAAAACTAAGCAAAACTCATATTTCTTTTAATACCTTAAATTTATTTTATTTCATTTAAACAAAGCAAAGGATACAAATTGTCAGGATCTACACAAATAATTGATTTATCCAACTCTACTCGTATAATTATATTTTTCACGCGGTTTTGCAAGTAATTTTCTTAAAATACTAAAAAAAAAACTACGAAATTTAATGCTTTTCAATTTTCTATGGTAAAGAAAAAAATTATTAACCTTCAGCACTAAGATTTAACAAACACGGGGGTGTTTATGAAATTTAAGAACCAGTTGCACCTTACAGATTCAAAAAACAAAATTTTGATAAGAATTTAGAAATGTCACCCCCTAAAGGAAAACTAAAAACAAGATGTAATAGTTTGTGTTCCTCTTTGCTAGCAAAGGCGTCATAAGTAAGTGTGAAATTATTTTAAAACCTTAAAATTTGTTTCGTTAGAATGCAGCAATTTTTTAATCCGCTTAAAATTTAAAATTTAGCTATTAATAATGATGGTGGTCTTCTCTAGGGGTCATAGATGATTGAAAATAATTTTCCATTCCTTTAAATGTAATGCACATTTCCCTAAATGAAATGTCATAAGTGTGCCGAGTTTTTCATAATTAATTTAACAAAATAATTATAATTTTGCTTATATATTGAAAACCTAGTATTTTTCTCTCTCTAAGTTGACATAAGTCTATTGGTTACACTCATGTACTGGCATTTGCGGTTAGTTGGTGTTAATTATATGTCCAAAAAACAAAAGTAAAAGTATTTTAAATTATGTGTATTTCCTTTTCTATGGTCACGTGCGTATATTTTAATATTAATATTAGGTCTTAATTTTCTTATATTCACTTTTATTCATGTATTAAGAGTAACGTGTGTATTTTAAAAGTTTCAACTAATTTATTTTATTTTTTACTGTAGAAACTCTTGCATAAAATAATTCTGAAGATACTAGAAAAAATATCTATCTACATATATAAGAAAATAGAAAAAATAAAATAAAAATTGGCTTACTTATAGAACTTTTTGTACTACAAATCCTAACGGAGCCAGATTTTAAATTTTTATCAGGGTGCGGAGATAATTGGATTTATGTGCTACTTTCTAAGCATTTTTTCTATTTCCAGAGCATTCTAAAGCTCCCAGATATGGTAGAAAATTAAAATTTGGCTTGCTTTTAAAAGTATTCGTCCTTGTAGGACGGTCCTATAAATCCTAACGGAGCCAGATTTTTCTATCAGGGAGCGAATATACCTTTTTTTATTTTTTGGTATATATTTTTTTTAATTTTGAATTGTTACACATATCGAAAATGGCAAATCCTCTAAAAAACAGATTTTACATTTCGGTCGGGGAGAGTATTTACATAGATTTATTTATTTTTTTTTTTAGTTATTTAATTTTAAAAGTTTACTTATTTAATGCTTTAATCACTATTATCCCATCAGATTTTAACAGCTTCAAATCATTAACTTCAATTAGAGAAAAGAAAAGCGACAAAATGTTTTTTTTTTTAATATTAAAGAAGGATTTGTTTGTGCATATTTTTATTGTTGTAATATTGTATTTCTTGGCATTGGCAGGCTTATAAGTTCGTAAGTACTTATCATATAAAAGCTTCAAATCCTTATATTTTTTATTTAATTATAAAAAGTTTCATGTTTGATACTTGCATACTTTGTAAAACTATTCGCGACTTTGTTTAGAATTTCAATTTCGTAAAAGTACTAGGTTTACCCTGGTTCCAAAACGCTTTTTTTTTGGAAATAATTCGGTAACTATTGAACCGTTAGAGGCATATCAACAAAATTTCACATGGTCAGAGCTGAGGTGTTTTCGAGTTGTAAGTACAGGTTGAAGTACAGGTTCCTAGCGGGTCAGGGGGGTATCCCTCCAAAGTTGGCCATCTCGAGTATGTATTTTTTTTGAAAAATTAAAATAAATTTTTACCTCATTTTAAGCCTCGTTTTTTTTTACCTTGCCAGATTCGCCAGATTCCTGAAAAATTCTATATGATATTGCTGCAAGAATCATAAAAATTTATATTAATCTGAAATTGAAACTTTAAAAAAATTTTACATTTTTTGGGTATTTACACTAATAAAATTTGTTTTTTGTTCTAGGCTTTAACACCACCAAAGGTGGTTGGGGTATTATGTTTTTGTGCAGAAGTTGTAACGCAGAAAAAAACTCTTCGGACCCTCACCTTAAAGTATATCGTTCGACTCAGAATCACATTCTGTGTCAATTTAACGATGTCCGTCCGTCTGGTCGGCTGGCTGGCTGTCCATGTAAAGCTTGTGCGTAAAGTACAGGTCGCAATTTTGAAGATACTTTAATGATACTTCGGTACATATGCTTTTTTCAACACAAGGACGAAGCCTATTGAATTTGGTTATGATCGGCCCATTATTTCACCTAGCCCCCATACAAATGTCCTCTCGGAATAGAGTTTTAACACCTATAGATGCCTTAAATATTGGAATATTTTAATGAAATTTAAAAATCCGTCTGCTAAATTTCATGAAGATCGGTCCATAACTGACCATAGCTCCCATATAAACTCCTCTCCCAAAAATCACTAACGTACATAAATCCCATACAAATGTTAGTATTATTTTAATATTTAACACAAGTAAGTTGTATACAAGTAAAAACAAAACTATGTGGATCGAAATGGTGTAGCGTATCATATAGTCGGCTTGACCGACTATATCTTTTTCTCTCGTTTTTTAATGTTTTCAAAATAAATCTTAATGCGTTATATGTAAAGTAAATTCGGAGGAATTTGAGGCAAAGATCTACCCACAAGCCCTATTCAAATTTTGTAAATTTTGGAAAAAAATTTGTTTGCAAAGCTGGGATCAACTTAAAATTCTTTTAAATTTATAGCTCTATATGTAAGGTATACTCCCAAAAAGCATTTTCTAACGGAGTCAATTTTTTTTAACATGTTTTATACGGATTGGTATTTTGGGTATTTTCATGTAAAAAATGGAAACATTTTTAATTCTCTGATTTTAGGATAAGCTTATACATATCATACTGAAATTTCAATGAGATATCACCATTCGTTTAAATTTTATTAATGTTTAAATATTAATTTTATTAAAAAAATAACACAAAAATGCTAAACTTAAGGTCCTTCAAGAAATTCTGCGATCAAATTACATTCCACAATCTTTTTTTATAAACCTTTTCTTAAATACCAAATACTTGTATAAAAAGTTTATATTTTTGCTTAAAACTTAATATGAACGAGGCTAGAGATTTAAAAGGACTATCTAAGTATAAAATTTATTTTCTGTCATATCATAAACGATTTTTCAAAAAAATTACATACCGCAAGGAACCAGTACTCCTCCATATTAACTCGAAAACATCTCAGCTGTAACCGTGTGAAATTGAGATACCTCTATCGGTTCAACAAAAAAAAAAAAAAGTTTTGGAATCACTGAGCAGCCATAATTAATATTTACTTGTACTATTTCCCCTAGACCTACCCATATTATTCTCTTATCAAATGCAAATTTTAGAAATATTTTCAAACCGAGCCTTGCATTGCGCATTTTTCATTCAATATTGTGTATCGGATCGGACTTTTGTTTATACATTCGAAAAATTATTATTAATTATACCCACAAAAAACTTTCTGCAATAGTGCTTTAGATATACCATAATTAATATTTACTTTATATAGGGCTACAAATCCTCTGATGCAATCCAAAAATAATGTATATAATGCTGTTAAAATTCAAAAAAATCAGTACGACCAAAGGGGGTTGGGGTATAATGTGTTTGTGTTGATGTTCGTAACGCATAGAAATAATAACTCAGCACCCACCTTCGACTCAAAATTACTTTCTAAGTTGATTTAACGATGTCCGTCAGTCCGTCTTGCTGGGTAGCTGGACGGCTGGTTGGCAGTCTTTCCATGTAAACCTTGTGCACAAAGTATAAGTCGCAATTTTGGAGATAATTTGATGAAACATGTGTTTATTTTGGCATAACGACGAACGCTACTTAAATTGGTCATGATCGGTCTGCTATTTGTCAAAAAAAACTGTTATTCGAAGAAAAAAAAAATTTTTCTTTAAAAATTTTAATTTTGCAATTTTTGTTTTTTTTTTTTTCACTTTTGTTGTTATAAGATAACTAATTTGTGTTTTAACGTTAAAAAGTAGAAATGTAGACATTCAAATAAATCTTTTAAAGTATGTTTTGTTAATAATATATACTCGCGATTTAACGAATTTTTGGATTTTACAAATTGGCCTGATAATTTATTATTCGTTAAACTGGGAAACCACTGTATTTTGATTTAATTTGGGATCTGTCATTAAGAAGGTAATGCAATATATATATTTGCGGTTTAAGTCTACAAAAAATCAGTTAAAGACATGCTAAAGTAACTGAATCCTTTCATATAAAGTGTTAAAACTGAAACTGGTACCAATTAATTAGAAAAAAATTAATTGCCTTCTTCCTGAACATTTGTACTTGTTATGCGATTACGTATTCTACTTGATGTTTCAGTTAAAACTTTAGAACTAGAACTTTGGCCATAAGAACCACTTGTATTTGAAATATATTGCCTCATTCTCTACGTATTCAACATCAATGAAAATAAATCATTAAAGTGAAGATTGTTAAACAAAATAATATTTGAATGAATATTTTAATCTCGACTTATTAATGAATTATATCATAAAAAACCATTAACACTTCTACTATAATCTCTGTTGATTAATATCCTTAAAACAAACATCGGCAATTATTGACTAATTACCATACCTTTTTTAAAAAAGCAGATAAAAAATAAAATAAATTAGAAAACGCTAAACCGAACTATATTATAGTGTTTTTTCCATTATCTAATGTTTATATAGAGTTTTTTACACAAATAAAATTGATAAGACGCTTGAAAAATAAAGTTTTAGAAAAAGTGTTAAACTGACGTTTAATTGACAGTAAACACGTGCTCTTATCTGTGGTTTGTTGAAATTGATTTGAGTATAATAATGACCACAATGCTGGTAAAGTATTGGTCATGTAAATAAACCACAGACAAATAATAAATAAATTAAAATCAACACTTAAAGTTATTAGCATAGTAATATTGAGTCGAAAATAGAAGTAAATAAACTAAAGAGATATTATTTTGGAATATTGCTGAAATCACGTACGAAGAAAATTCAGAATTATAGCAAATGAAGGAAAGGTATTTTAAATGTTTGACATATAATTTCTTAGTTATGATTTTTAAAAATTTTTTAATCAAAATTCAGGTTTTAATGCACATTAAGAGTGTGTGTCAAACGGTAGCAAAGTATGTAGAAAAGTAAAATTTTGAAGTATATGAGGTGAATAAAATTTCACTAGCTCATAGGGCTACATAAATTTTTGACAATAGAATAGAAAAATTTGAAAGTTGTAAAATAATAATAAATTTAAATAATTTGAAATCGTTTGAGATTTTTTATATTTATTTTATAAAATTGTAGTTTTTATCTTTAAAACAAATAATTATTAAAAATATATTAATTTTATTTAAAGTTTTGTGAAATTTTGTTAACGATTTTGTCAACATTTTTCCCGGGAAAAAGTTTTCATTTGGCACAGCAAAACTATAAAATTTTTTCACTATAGGAAAATTTAAAATTTCCACAGAACTTTGCTACCGTTTGGCACACGCTCTAACTATTGGAAAAAAGCGAATATAGAAATTTCACTATCTTAGATTAAATTCCAAGAAATTGCAATTTGTGCAATGCAACGTAACATTGAGGCGCCACCATAAACATTTATTTCTTCTAACAAAACAATTTAATAAAATTTTATAAAAGAATTTAATTCTTTTATATAAAAACACAATATTTTTAAAACAATAAGATTCTTTGTTTTCAAAATAAATTAAGCGGTATTGAAATTGAAAACGCCCACAAATTTTACGTGGAAACTTAACAATAACACCAGTAAATTGCAAAAAGAAAATAAAACTAAGTTATATAAAATCTAGCAACTAAATTCAATTTGTTACGTGTAATTTATGAAACAATTCTATAAAAAGAAATATTCCTAGAATTAAAAACCAAAATAGTTGGATAGATGTCTTAATGACAAAGATGTCAACGTGAAATTTTTCGTTTGTTTTGACAAAACATTGCAAATTGAAAGAGATGTCACAGCCATAATAATGATGACCTCAAATAAACTGTAAGAAAACAACAAGACAAGAACAATATTTAAAGAAACCAGACCACCTTGAAGAAATTTTCATTTGTTTTTAGCTTAGAAAACAAGAAAAGATAATGGAAATATTTCTAAAGGGAGTGAGAGATCTTTAATACAAAATTGCATTGTTTTCAAAGCAAAATATTCAGTGTTGTTGTGACATTTTCTTGCAAAGGATTTCGAAATGATTGTATTTTGTTTTTACATAAATCTTCTCGTATAGTTTGGTTTTAGTGTGGTCACCATAATGTCTTCATTTCTTCTTTTTTTTATTCTTTTCGTATTCTATATCTATTCATCGTAGAAACAATATAAAAAAGAGTAAAATACTATTGTTTGTATAAACATAAAAAGAGAGACCTCACAGATTTTTTTGTCATTTGTAGAAAAAATGTGCTAAATACCTTGAAATGAACATTCAATATTCAATAGACAAAATTTTAATTGTTGTAAATCTATTTTATTACGAAATTTTTAGTTAATTCTTTGTTTTCTGTTGTCTTTATGTGACATTTTTATTAAATTCCTAAAGAAACTTAAAAGAATCCTCAAAATTTTGGTTATTGCACGCAAACATTTTATTTTTTAGTATTTTAGTATTGTTTTAAATTATAAAAATTTAAACATTTCTATTAAATTATTGTTTAAGATGAATTAAGAATATGCTGAATTGTATTGATGTGGTAGATCTTGGTTAAAAAGTGAACGAAAGTGATTTATAACGAAACAATTTTAGGGACTCAGTATTTAGTATTTATATAATATTTCGAATATAAATTCAAATCGATACCAGCTCAGAAGTATATTATTTTGTAAAAAATCTTATATCTATCCTCTATCTATATATATAAAAGAGTAACATGGCTGACTGGCTGACTGATTCATCATCCCACTGTCCAAACGTAGGTATGTCTACCTCCATATAGATCCGCTAAGACGGGATTTTTGGAAATTCGAATGTTTAAAAGGTAAAAATGGGTAAAATCTGTAACCTTATATCTCCTAAACTAATAAAGATACAAAAAAGTTGAATAGTTATCATTATTCACTTAAAAAATAATCGGAAAGGTGTCTGGTACTTTTTTATGTATCTTTGAAACCAACAAACAAATAATACTTACATCGTTTTCATATCATCAAAAAATGACAAATACAAATTTGGTACTTTTTAGAAAATCGAACGTTTAAGGAATAAAGATTGTACCTATTTTTGGTACTTTTCTCATAAAACATTTTTTTATATTTATTGACATAAACATATGCGTATTTAAATATGGAATCCCACTATAATTTAAAAACTCATTGGAATACATTTTTTGTTATATCCAAGGGGAAAAAGTACCAAAAGGGGGGCAAAATCGGGAAATTACATTTTATTCAAGTTCAATAATGAATTTTCAATTATATTAAACCTAGAATCATGAAATTAAGTATATGTAGTCCTATGTGGATAAGAATTCACAAGAGTGGAATTAGTGGTACTTAAATATACCTGGTCCTATGTGGGAAAGAATTCACAAGAGGGGTCTTTGGTACTGTTTTGTTCTTCTAATTGTACTTTTTGAGTTTTCTATAATATTTAACCTAGAAACATTAAATTAAAGATATGTGGTGCTAAATGAATGAGAATCCATAAAAGGGGACTTTGTGATACTTTTTCCTTATTCTAATATTCTTTTCGTTATTCTAATATTAGAAACTTGAAATTAAAGAGATGTTGTTATTTATGGATGAAAATTCTCAAACTCTGTTAGTAACATTCTTTTATACTAAAAAAATAATAGAAATACTTTGGTAGTTTTTTAACTTTCGAACGTTAAAGTTGTTAAAAATTGGTACTTTATTGCTACCCTACGAACTTTCTAAACCAAAAGCATGGAAATGCATTTAAAATATTATTTTTTTTATCAGAAATATATCAAACATTCCTTTGTACTTTTCGAAAATCCTATTTCTTATTGAAATTTTTGGAACTTTTTTAAGTAAAATATTTAAAAAGTTTATTGTTAATGCCGACGTGAGTAAAGAATCTTAGTTTAAATTTAGAGGGTTTACAGCGCGTCTTTATATTAAACTACCACTTTCATTTTCAGCAAAAGAAAAATAACATCCAAAGAAAGAAATCTATTAAATCCTGAACTTGTGATTCAGATGTAATTTAAAATTGTGTCCACTGCATTTAACATAGGCTTGTCACCAATGTTGCCAGGAGGTGAGAAAATAATAAATTGGACTTTAAAAAGGGTCAGAAAAGGTAAAATGCCCCTAAAAATAAAGCCAGAAATAAGCTAATATTTTTTTTATTATTATTATTTTTTTTTTATATAAAAACTTTCTTTTAACTTACTTCTTAATATTTCTTTTAAGGATATTGTAACAAATTTACGTTAAGTATATTTTATGTAAAGAATGTAGTATCGCAGGCGAAAATTTTTGTTAAGTATATATAATCTCGATTTATTGTGCAAGTTAATGCACAAAAATGCGTAAATGGATGGTTCTGTAGAAATATAATAAGTAAAAGCTAAGTAGAAATTATTTTTTTCTTTGTTGAAATACTAAAATTTTAGACTTTTTAATACAATTTTAAAAATCAAAAAAGGCTAGAAAAAAAAAAAGAAGTTAAAACTAAGATTTAGAGGCTAAAAGCAAAATAAAAAGGCTAGATTTAGTCTTAAAAAGCTTAAACTGGCAACACTTCTAGTCATTAAAAGATGGTCTCTATTCTGATACTATTTAACCCTACGGTACATACTATTTTTAACTTTAAAGTGCTCGTATTTCTTTATTAATAAGGATATAGACACGAAACTTCAGATCGTCGTGATTAAGGTGTTTATACAGTATAAAAAGTAAAAAAAACCTGAATTTTATTAACTTGGTCTGTATGCAAAATGGCTTTAAAGTTAATACTTACGGAAGTCAATACCCATGGTATCCTGGTACACTCATATAATTTCTGCATTTTGCACTATAATTAACTTTTTTTTGCACTTTTAATTATTGAAAATCTTATTTTTATGGTTCTTTGATTCATATAAAGTTAAAATTTTACAAATTTTTTGCTTAAACTAGGGAATAAGCATGTCAAAATTTCCAAATTAAAAGTAATGACTCCATTAAAATTTGAAAGAGAACTAGTTTCAGAAATAAGCTTTTTTAAAATTTCTAGGTTATTTAGGAACTTCAGAAAAAGAAATAAAGGATAATATGTGACAAGTTAAAACATTTTGGAATTATAGCTGTTTTGAGCCAGTATTTATGAATACGAAAATTATAGAGCACATTTTTGTTTTTATGAATTCCTTTCATTTCTTCAATATCATGTAGTAGTGTCCACCACTTCTAGTTCAATGCATCATGCAAGTGCTCAAGATATGGAAATTATTTTCTACTTTCAAGCTAAGGAACGTAAACTTATTGTAGCTCCAAATTTGATAGGACGCAATAACAACACTGACAACATTCCTTAGTGTTTTAAAAAAAAAGTTATTCTCGGACGTGACCTATATTCCGTAAGAATATTATATGGACCCTGTGCTTAATTGTTGATGAAATGCTAACGTTATAGTCTGTCTTGACCGATTTTCTCAGAAATTTTATATGGAACGTGTGTTTTATTTTAGATAAAGTATTGCTGTAAAGTCTAAAATTACAATTTATACTTTT
Organism: Protophormia terraenovae; assembly: GCA_951394005.1. Taxonomy (NCBI): domain Eukaryota; kingdom Metazoa; phylum Arthropoda; class Insecta; order Diptera; family Calliphoridae; genus Protophormia; species Protophormia terraenovae. Next base: position 104,150,434 of record OX596076.1, on the reverse strand, counting down.
TGCATTCTTTTGTTTCAAAAAAACGTAATGTTTACCAGTACTAATTTATCCACTTAATGATGATTTTTGGAAATAGGCCATATATGGGAGTTGTGGATTTTCTAGGTGCGAACCTGATAAACAATGGTATAGATTAGTTTTTACGTTTATAAAAATTATTCTATAAAGTTAAATTGTGGTTCTAACGTCCATAAATAAAAGCTTTATTCTATGTACTAAATTAGGCAATACTAAAAAAGTGTATGGGCGTCAAAACCCTATTCTAGGAGAAAAATTATATGGGGTCTTGGTTATAAAAGGTAACCATTATAAACTAATTTTAATAGAGCTGATGTCTACATCATATGAATTTACAATGCATACAATTATTTCAAAAACTGCGATTAGTGGCTCCATTAAAATTTAATATCGACTGCTAGACAGACACACGGACATTGCTAAACCACTTATACATCTTTTTCTGAATGTATTTACCGATTTGCTTTAAGATCTGTGACTAGCTAAATGGTTGTAATAAATAATTTGTATAAAATTATATACCTTTTGTGATAAAATCAACGCAAATTACACTATGGTACCCGGGTACCACGGGTATTGGCTAACGTTAATTTTTTTGGGTATGTACCGTAGGGTTAATATATAAGTAGTAAGTCATGTTCACGATGAAAATATAATCAGCTAATTAGATGTTACAGATTTATTTCCAAACAATTTGGATTCTGCTTTACTGTATTGAACAATTAACAGATTTTAAAATAATTTACAAACTATTTATTATTTTAGAAATTTGAGCGTCTTTTTAAAAGGATAATCGATCACGATAGTAAGAGCAATCATAAAAATTCAGAATTTTATGATCTCTTCTCCGATTTAAAGTACTTCAAAATTTTCAAAAATTAATTTTATAAGATATACACACAGTTAATTTTAGATTTTAATCATACAAATTCTACTAACTGTTCAAAAGTAATTAATAAAAATATATAGGCTTGTGAGACTTATGTGTGGAAAATATAAGACTGATACTTAATTTTTTAAGTTACTTTTGAAAGTGAGATTTATATGGGAGACATGAACAATTACGGTTCGATTCACACAAAATTTGGAACTGTAATTTTTGTATTAAATATCTTCTATCTTATATGTGTTTTTTTTTTTTTTTAAAGCAAAAATGACTATAATCAACCTTAATAGAATTTACCAATGTACCAAATCCCAATTAATGTTTGAGACCAGCGACAGCCAACAACCAACCAGTCAGACAGACAGACATCTTAAAACAGATGTTAAAATAATGTATTTTTACTTGCTTCCAAAAATGTCCTTATATACACTAAGGAAATGAATAAACTGTATATTGTAAGTCCTTCATCCAGCAGAGAGAGGAGAAGGGAATAAAAAGTTTTTATATAATCTTTACCTCTTTCGTGTACGAGCTCAGAATTTCTACAAAAAAAATTACTTTGTGTGAAATCCGACTTTGCTACTGTTGACAATCAGTTACGAATTCATTCGATACATATCGTATACCTGAAATATTATATATTTATTTTTAATTAACAATAAAATACATTTGATATGGTTTCACCACATGTTAAATGACATAACTCTTATGCAAAATATTTAATCTTTAATAGAAATATGTTAAAGCCGTAGAGACTTAAAAAATATTGAACAAAAAATTTGCATTTTCTTTTACAAGAAAATTAAAAATTTTAAAGAAAAACCTTGAAACAATGACCAAACTAAAGAAAAGAATTGATAAATGAAATATATGAGTTTTTATGCAGACGTATATGTACACAGCTGGTACTAGAGTTGGACAATAAGATAAAATATTACATAATGGACTGAGGTCCTAAGAAAAACAATAACAAGACACTTAACTAACACATTAACACAATGTAGAATATGTACTTGAAGTATAATGCCAAATTCTTATATTAAACCACAAGGAATCATTCATGCATTAAAAAAATAACAATTGCAACATTGTTTCTTGTCTGTGTGTGTGTGTGTATAGATAAGGATCTGGTTTTATCCTTGTTGACATTTCTATTTGTATAGGATTATATTTTAATGAAGTCCTTAACTAACGTTAATACAATTTGAAATGAGTAATAATTGTTATTTATTTTTAGGTTTTTAAGATATTTTAGAATATGGTGTTTTTGTTTTTCTTTCATTTAGTTTAAATTAGCAACACTTTTGGCTTAGAATTTTTGCTAAATTTGTTACCTCAAGTATCCCTAGAGACCACCAAGGTTTAGGTTTTACTTTTGCATTATTTTCTTTAAATAATTGTAAATAGTTAAGGATACTTAATGTATGTTTCTCATTCATTATGCGATTTTATCTAAGAAATGTATGTTTTCACGCATTTTATCCATTTGCCGGCATACAATGTTTTAAAATTATTTTGATTTTAATCAAAGTTGCTTATGCAACTAGGCTGTTTAGTATCTACATTATCTTTAAAGTTGTTATCTTTGTTGCGTGTTTGGAAATGATAAGAAGCGTTTAAAATTTTAAAGTTTGATGGAAATTATAAACAATGTAGAGGATATAGGTACACTACGTATCGAAGGCACTACCTTCTTAATAATCCTTAAACATGTATCCTCAATGGAAAAAATTTATAATTATTTTAAATTTTTAACAGATAAAAAAATAAAAATATGAAAACAGGTCAATTATATTATTTAATCTAAATTTCTGCGAAAAATAATGGCTGCAATTCTAGATCAGGGTACATGACTAAAGTTTCCACAATATAAAGAAAACCTAAAATCAACATTTAGCAAAGTATAAGATGAAATACTTATACTGTCCACATTCTCCACAACATTTTCTTATATTAGTGTTTCTCACAGTCGTTTCCAGCCAAAAAAATTTCAACTGATTATTTTTTCACTTAAAAAAATTTAAATAAATATATTTTTATCACATCATTTTATATACTTTTTTTCCTTTCATTTTCATGTTAAAGATAATATTTTATCTAACAAATCAATTACGTTTTTTTCTGTTGTTGCTTAAAATTTTTTTTAGGCCGATATGAATTATAATCGTTTGGCATCCTTGTAATTTGATGTTGTTATATCTCAGATGTTGTGTGTGAGTGTGTGAGATTTATCTTCTATATCAAATCGATTTTATATGTTGGCACGCAAATAAAATCACACACTGTGTTATCGAATCGTATGAATTTGTGTTGTGACATGATTTAAATTAACTTTTTAACCAGAATAATTCAATTTAATTTGCGTGTTATTTGATTTTCTTTTATATACTTTGCAGTTTGTATCATTGAGACATCAAAGATTATGGAGTCATGTTTGTTGAATTAAATTTATTCTTAAAAATAAAAATAAAATATAATATAAAATACAAACAATCGTATGAGCTTTCATTTTCAATGCAGGCGGTAATTTTTTTTAAAGTGCATACAGTATGTGGCGAAAATATGTTTCCATTTTTGTTATTATTACCAGTGAAACCAAAAATATGCAAAACCTTATTTTTCCAGGGCTTCAAATGAACCAGACTATTAGTAATTTATTCGTTTAAGACAATTTGCATTTTTTAGCCGTAACAGCATATTTTTTGCTTAGCAGCATATTTTTTGTAATGTTTTTATAGAATATCCTTATTTTAGAGCATATTTTAGCTACTTAAATGGCATATTTTTGCATAATTTATATTTAAGAGCGTTATTTTGCATATATTACATTAAAAAGAAAAAGAATAATTTTAAATATTTAACAATTAAGAGAAATTTGTTGCATTTTTTTTCATCCAGCAAAATTCTTTATATAATTGTTTCCCTTATAATGTTCATTCTATGAGTAACTTTCAGTACAAAAAGAAACATTTTTTTTGCAATATAATATTACACTGAATTTACACATGCCGATTATATGATAATTCTATATAAATTGTCGAAATAAAGTGTAAATGTATTGAGATTTTTAAATTTAGACCTGAATTTCTATCTTTCTATGTCCATGCTATTAAGATTCAAGTCAAAAAAATTACTGGAGTATACATTTTAGATTGTTTTTGTCAATTTTACATTTACTTCGTTCTCTTATCTACAGTTGTTAGAAAAATTGTATCTGTCTTTAGTACTAAACTCTACCAGACTCTTTCCTATCTTTATGAGGTGATCTTAGATTACATAGTATGTCCTATAATTATGGTGTTGGGTATATAATTTGATCATATTAAAATACTTATGGCATATTTTTAGATATAATTTCCAATCACAAACAAATTTATTTAGTTATATTAAAAAATAGATTCAAAACTTTAAAACATACTATACCAATATTTGTAGGTTATACTGTATGAAGTAGGAACAATAATGAATTCTGCCTATAGATACAAAATATTTTTTTAAATAATTTCCTCTTTTAAGATTAAATATCATAGCAATTTTTCAGAATTTACTTATGGATTCATCTTCAAACTTTGTCCCATAGAAAAAAATCAGAATAAAAACATTTTTCAATACGTTTTAAGAATAACTTAAAATGATTTTTTTTTTTTTTTTGATGTAATTACTTTTGAGGCTGCGAGAGGGCAGTAAATTCAAAGAATTTGAAGCAAATATTGATGAACAAAAAAACTTTTTTAAACTGTTTTAGATAAAAAAAAAAAAATTGTCAAAAATAAATTTTTTGATGAAATACGTCGAAGTTTTGTGTTTTCAATACTTCAGTACATTTGCAAATTAAAACTCTTATTATTTTAAAATATAGTTTTTCGCACAAATATATATTTTATTGTTCAAATTAACACATATTTTTTATTTAAAACTTAAAAATTAATTAAATTTGATGAAGGATATAAATAAATTATACAATTTTTTTACGGTTTATGTAATTTTTTACAGTTATTTAACAGTGTAATTAAATAATTAGTGTCTATTTTGAAAGAAACATAAATAAGAAAAAGTGTTTGATTTGCTGTTTTTACTACAATTTCAAATACCCAGCAACAACTTTGGTTGCCATGTAATGAGTTAAGAAGCTAATATAATGACTCTCCACTACTTACACATTAACTAAATAACTCATTATTTTAACACGGTGCTGACATTAATGGCAACTACTTACCCTATACATTACTTAGATGTCATTACAATAATTGATTACTTCCAAGCTGTTAAACAACGCATTGATTTTAAAGCATTATTGAAGTAATGATTAGTAATAATAATAGGAACTAGTTACATTTTAGGTTATAAATATGTAATGAAATGTCAGGATATAAAATATTTTTTTGTTGTTGTAAAAAGATATTTTAAATTTTAATTTAAAAAACTTAACAACAACCAATATTGTAATTAAAATAAATATAATAAAAATAAACTATTTTGGATTACAAATTAATTCATACGCAAATTTTGGTAACTGCATTATAAAAATCAATAAAAATTAATATTTTCTTAAATCTGATCATAAATAATTATTTACATTCGCGTTATAAATAATTAGTTACCTAACAACTTCTATGTAATGCAGACAGTATGTTGTTGTCATTACAAAGTAACTGCATCCTTAACTACATGTCATTACCAAGTTTTTGCTGGGTAGTTCTTATTGTTAACGTAATTTATTGTGCTTAATTAAAATAAAAATATTATAAAAATTATTTTAAAATTTAAAAAAACAACTAACGAAAGAAAAAATTTAATTTTAAAACTCATTATAGTGCGTTTAAAATCCTGTAGGTGGCGCTAATTGTTGAACATTTTAAAACTTTAATACAGAAATTAGTTCGATGGATTATTAGTATTTGCTCTATTCCGTAATTAAGTATTGTTTTTTTTTAATATATAAAAGAAGAATAATTTCCTATTTTTTTGCCACAATTAAAAAGGAATAATAATTTAAAAAATTTTTATATTTCTTTTTCTAACACAAAAGAAAAGAAAAAAAGAAAAAACTTTGGGTCTAAAGTAATATGAACCAAGTTTCAATTTTCTACCACACCTCCTTCTATTTGTATAAAATTAATAACAGTATTTTTGCCAGAAATTCGTTTTTCTCATTTCAGAATATATGGAAAGTAAGGATGTTATTGTTTCGATTCGAATGAAAAATGGGAGACTCATAAATCATTGGTTGATTTCTGAGCAGTATTCGAGGAGTAAATCTTTTTTTATTTCAAGATATACGGGAGGTAGACGTGTCCTTGCTCCAATTAAAAAATAAATTAGCAAACTTATAAAAAATTAATTTTTAGTGGCTGCCACAAATATTCATAAAGTTGAGATCAGTACTTTAGGAAAAACATTTTTATTAACTTCAGGATATATGCGAGGTAGGCGTGTCTTTTTACCGATTTTTTAAAACATCGTATTTATTCATGTTAAGCCTAAAAAAATTTTTTATGAAAGCTCTTATTTTGTCCCATCGCTACTTTATTTTTCGATAGGAGCAGGGGAAGTAGTACCTCCATATAATGAATATATAAGGCATCGTATATCTTATCAACTATTACAGCAAAGCCTTAACATTTTGTAGGAATAACTTTCTCACGAAGAGGAAAATGGTACAGCATACAAAGCAACACAATTTTGTGGGAACTAATATCTTATCGCCACGGAGAGGAGTAGCCCCCATACAAAGTAATTTTTTTTTGTATATCAAAAGGAGTTTGTACAAATTTTTTGAAATTATTTTCTTATCAAATTTCAAATCCAGGGGGAGTATTGGCACCAATGAAAAATTAATCAAAAGAGTTAGTGAAGTGCACCGGGAAAACCTAGTAATTCATAAAGAACAATCTCCAACTCACAATTGCAACACTATTTGTCTCCAGAAAAGCAGAACGCACCTTTTAAGGTCTGTCGTATCACGCTGCTTTTTCAGGAGAGCAGTTCTCATAAACAAAGTGTTCTGGTGCACTAACCAATGACATATTAAATATTCAAGATTTTACTACTTAATTTGTTTTCATAAAATACTATTGCAGATGTATAGATAAAATTAAATTGCAGATGTATTGGTCATCGAACAGTTTTTTCCACTTGTTTGATGCATTAATTTATTTATTGCCCTGACAAATTTAACTATAGATAGATTCAAAATGAGAATTCATTGATTTCACTTGTACTTTAAATCTCAGTCCAAAATTCTCATTGAAATGTTCAGTTGAAGAAATTGTGATAATATTGCATAAACTCAAATATTAATCTGGAATACACAGCTTTTTGATGAGGGCATCTTGTGATCAAATTTGCTAAAGAACATCATCTGGGTCCAATTACATTACAAAAAAAAAAATAATAAATCACAAAATAACCCAGAAAATAATGTGTTATTTCTACAATTAGTTTCAGGACCTATGAAAATAGCTTGTAGTCGTTCTACTTTAGCGTTACGACCAATGCTTTTGCTTGAAATTGTCGCATTTTAGTGCAGTGATGTAGAAGTCATGCTGAATTAGTTCTCAAGCACTAGCACTCAAAAATATTTCTTAAAAAAATATGGAAACACAATAATCCATGAGCAGTGTTGCCGGGATTTGAGAGAGAAAAAAAAAAGAAGAAGCTAAATTATACTTTAAAAAAAGGTTAGAAGAAGCTAAATGTCCTAAAAAATAAAGCCAGGAAAAAGCTAATATATTGTTTTATTTAAATTAGTTTTTTTTGGTATTTCTTAAAGATATTTTAGTGAATTTATAAATATACCATAAATAGTTTCTATGGGTAATAAAGTTTGTTAAAAAATAATTATAATATTCTTATGGAATGAAGCGCCGAAAGCAAAAATTTTCGTTAAATATATTACACAAAAAAGCTTAAATTGATGATTAAATTTTTAGCCTTTTTAAGGCAAGAAAAAAAAGCTAGAAGCTAAAACGAAAATTTTGAGGCTAAAAGCAAAATAAAATAGCTAGATTTAGCCTTAAAAAGGCTAAACCGGCAACACTGTCCATGAATGCCAGAATTGGTTGCCACACCATTAGGTCTAAGGATGTTATTAGAGAAACCAAAGTGATTCTGATTACTCCAGTTCTAGAACTGGAAGTTTTATTATTTTATATTTTTGTGTTATTCAATATTTTTTTTTTACAAAATTGGCTTATTATCCCCATAACTGTTAAGCGTATTAAAGGCAATTTTAGTTAGAATTTTCTGATATTTTATTGAACCAAATCAGACAAATTTTTCAAATAACGATTTTTCGTGAGCCAGAGTCAATTGAAAAAAAGTGATTTATAGGCTTAGTACTACATATTAACATGTATCCGAATTGTTTTAGATATCTAATGCCATAGAAAAAAATGTTATTTTGTCAACCTGTCGAATCTAACGTTTAGATTGCACTTTAATAGTGCAGTTACCCTATTTTTAGGATACCCTGTAACAATAAATCTTTTTCATGTTTTCGAAAAAAAAAATTGCTTATTTTTTAACTTTAAACCTTATTACAATTTATCCTTAAACTTAGATGACTTCTCCCACTATTGTCGTTTGCATAATTCAGGCATAAATAAGTCATCACTTTTGTTAACACCTTCTATTAACTATAATAAATTAGCATCATTATTTTTGGTTGCTAAGACTTCTATGTATTTTGCACTTTTTTTTACATTTGACACTTGGGGTGATATATGATCTTAAAAATTGTTAAATTACACCAAAATTAGTTGAAAAAAGTGCTTCATCTTATTTCATTATCTTTATTTTTACAAACAAAACATTAAAGTTTTAGTTTAAATAACTAAAGGCTAAATTTAAACAAATCTTAGTAACTGAAGCCCATATATAGAACAAGTAAAACAAACATAAACTAATTTCCAAGAAGGTGTTTAGATTAAAACGCTTCCAGTATTTCAATTTTTTTTTTCCTTTGTTTTGTTTTCTTTCAAAACGATGATATTGAATAATGATGAAATGTTGAGATGCATATAAACCTTTTTGAAATAATACATACTATACATAGAACTACAAATAATTTTAGTTTTTTGTAAAGCCGACATCACAGACGCCACCTCCATCATCACCACCACTACAATACATAGTATAAACCGTCAAAATTATCGCCGCCACCACTGACACCACTTTACTATATATACTCATATCTAATGCCGGCCATGCAATCGTTTATTCTATATTTGTAGGTTTGTATGAGTTAGCAAAACAAATAATCCTTTTCTGTTGATGCCACATTGATGATGATCTTTGGCTGCTCTGTTTTCATTTTTTATCGTCATGGCCTTAAGCTTTTAAATGTCTAAACAATTTATGATTTTATGCTTGTTCGTGTTGTACTTTTTGTTGATTTAACAAAAAAGAACTACAAGTTGTTAAAAGTTGAAGATCATATTTTTTTTCTTAGGTAAAACATTAAACTTAGAAAAATTGTGGCACATCAAAAACAAACATCAAATAATCATTATTCATGCAACATTTGTACCATTATAAATCCATCATTATTCTCTACAGTCAGTATACAATGTTTTGGAATGGAAATAGTGAAATATTAAAAAAGTTATGAAGTTTTTAGATTTATACAAATAATGGTTCAAAAATGCGGAACAACGAATCGTATATAGTCAAAAATTAATTTTTACATTTTAATAAAATTCAGTAAGAAAATGTCTTGCCTTAATGGATTTTTTTAGAAAGTATTTATTTATATATTTGAATTAACAAAATATTCTATAGAAAAATTAACAAAATTATTTTTAAATTAAAATTAATTCCTCAATTAAACTTTAATCTCTAAATCATTTTTTATAAGTTATATTTCCCCCTCCCATTTAACTACTAATTTTTAATATGCAATACTTTTCTCAATCCTTAATAACCGATTATCCATCATTCCTTCATAAACTTTTAAAGAAAACTAGAAAAATCAAATGTGAAGAAAATCGTATCTCTCATAAACCTGAAATTATAACACATCCCTCAACAAAAGTTTAAAGCAATTGCTACTTGCAGCTATTACATCAGAAGCTGTTGCAAACAGCAATAATAGTACCAGAAGTTGATTCTATCAACTGCAACAATAATAATGATGATTGTGATAATCATCATTATAATTTGTACAATGTAAAAACAATATATACGTTTAAAATGTGGCTACCACATAATGTTGCAAACTTGTTGCTATTAAACTGGTGTATTATTGTTGTAGTTCATCTTATTGTTGCTGCCGTTTTATGACAGTTAATCTTTTGTAATTTTCATTACAAAGTTATTGTCGGTAGTAGACATTGAATTTGGTTTTGCTACTTGATTTCATGGTTAGACGGTATAACTGCGTAAATGTATGTCTATGATATGCGATGTTATTATACCATAAATATAGTTTTTATAACAATTTCTAAATATAAAGACTTTTTTAATGTTTTTTTTTTTTTTTTTTTTTTTTTGCTAAAATGTTTTATTAAATTTAATTAAGGTTTTCTTAAACCAATGCAGTTACTGGAGTTGATTAAAGCATCCCAGCAAAAAAAAAAAAAAAAAACAAGCGCTTTCAAAAAAATTACATTGTCAGCGCTTCCAAAATAGAAATAAGTGCATATTTTGCCCTTTTATTAGGAAGTTATTATTAATTACTTCCAAAAACTTGAAAGTAAATGGACTTTTAGCAGAAAAAAAGTTTAATCATTTTTATGAAAATAATATTTTCAAAAATTTTAAGATATTTTTATTATCTTTTGAGTTTGTTATATCGTTTGTTATTCCGTGTGTAACATGTGGAAAAAAATCATCACATCATTAAATATATATTTTCTGACTCCTGGTAAGATTCTGGGTCGATCTAGCTATGTCCATCCATCTGTCTGTTGAAAGCAGGATAGGACTCGGACGGTACCATCCAGGGGGATAAAATTTTGTCAAATATTTATCTTTATTTGGTGTTGAAAATGGGCAACGTCTAGAAACACACTGTGTCCATTATAGCTTCATTTTATACTTTTTTGCTGATATCTCTTAAACAAAAGCATGTATGACTACGAAATTTTCTACAGATAGTTCGAGGATCGACATAAACTCGAAAACCAAAAATTGGCTTGCTCCACCCACCAACATAAGGAGTGAGATCGTAAAAATCTTAACACACATTTTGCCTCATAACTTTTTTCGGAATCAATATTCAAAATTTTTTTTTTTGATCTAGTTATCATGGAAAAATACTTCAGTTATTATTTTTAATAACAACCATGTTAATTTGTCCTTATTTTCATCAAAATAAGTGACGAAAATGATTTACGTCCTACAAGTTATTAAACAATTTCAAAAAATCCAAATAGGTCTTACAAATAAATGGCCACAGAATTAAATGTCGTCCGTAAAACCGTTTCTAATGTTATTAAACAGTATCAGGAGAATTTGACTATTGATGTGAAATCTAGTTCGGTAAGAAAAAAGGACCACATGATATTGGGAAGGCCAGAAAATTGAAGGCATATTGAAAGGAATTCCAAACACATCTGGTAGAAAATGAGCTCAGTTTTCTCCGTGCTTCGACTATTTGGTGCGAAAATATAAAGCTAATGCGAAAGTTGATAACATATAAAGTTCAAAAAATTCCAAACTGGAATTCTGCAAAAAAAAAAAAAAAAATACAATCCAAAAATAGGACTCGGAATTTAAAACCAAATTTCATACAAAAACACTCAAGCTGTATAATTGATGAAGAAACGTAGGTGCTGGCAGAATCTTCGCAGCTTGTGTCTCAAAAATTTTTATTGCTAATGCTCGAAGCAATGTTGGAGGTAAGTTTAAGACCCAAAAGCAGCAAAAATTTCTTACAAAATTCATGGTATGATAAGCTTTTTGCAGTTGCGGCAAAACAGGAAAGTCATTTGATACGTTCGGATCTATAAATACCAAAATATGCATAAAGGAATATTTGCAAAAAAGACTTCTTCTTTTCTTAAGAAAGCACAACGTGTCCACATATTTTTGGACCCATTTGGTATCATGTCACTACGGTAAGAAAGCTCTGGAGGGGTACCAAATAAATAACATAGTTCTAGTACCAAGAGAGGTCAATTTTCAAAATTGTCCATAGCTTAGACCAGTGGAGAGATATTGAACTCTTGTGATAAGTGAATTCAAGAGCACAAAAAAGGTGTCCCAAAGTAAGGTGAACCATCCACAAAATTTTGTACAAAAAGTTCAAAAATTCACTTTGAAAAATCCTTTGTTTATTTTATTACACATGTCAATAGCTACTGCACACGGAATGATTCACTCAATTTGTAGCATAGTGTAATCTTTGTAGAAGTACTTGTAAGACCTGGAAGTCTTAGTTAGAATTTACAGGAAAGTGAATTTATGTGTATTTTGTTGTTTTTCTGACAATTTTTGACTAATTCGATTCGGCTAAGCCAAATATAACATTCTTACATACAAAATTTTTATTTTATTTTTAAATTCAAAACTTTCATATAAAATGGGTCAAATTCGGGAGGGTGTATACTATGACTGCTTAGGTTATCTATTTTAAAATCATCTCTGTGAAGATACCGTTCAGAAAAGTATAACATTATTATATGTTTTTATAGAAAATTTTAATTTAGAGCAAAAAGGATGTAGACTAGATTACCCATGAAAACAAAATTTTTGATTTTGCTTGCTCCACCGGCAGTTTCTGGTAGATGGGGCTAAAAAATAATATGTGTGCAAAAATTGGGTCGATCGGTCGTAAACCGGTCAGTCCACTTTGACCTTTGTCCTAAGACAAGGCTTAAAAGTAACGAATATCTTTATTGCGCTATAACTCTTTAATTTAACGTTTTGCGAAAAAAAAGCTATACAAGCCCTTTTATTCAGAATAAAATGCAGAAATTTTTAACATATAATTTTTTAGCCTACTATGACTTGTTGCGATGTTATAAGTAATCAAAGTAAAAAATTTGACATAGACTTTTTTTAAAAAGGCCCAGGTTTTAATATGGGTTAACCAAAAACTATAAAAGTTGACATATTAATATGAACCACTTTTTTTTATTTCTTCTGCCTTAAAAATCGGTGAAATATATTGAAAACATAAAACTTTTTTTAACAACAGCTCGCAAATAAGTAAATAATTATGTGTAATATTAATAATAATTTTCATTATTATTCGTAAAAATTTAAAACTAAAGCAGCAAGTGATGACGAGGAATTACTAAATGTAGAATGGAATTAACTGGTTTATAAAGCCTTGTATTTAAGTAAATATTTAAATACCATATATGTATTTCTTGATATAGACATTGAAACTGAGATGAAAAATTACAATTTAAGTGTTCAAGACAATGCATTACGGAAGTAAAATGGTTTACTTTTAATTAACCTTTATAATATCATGTTCCCTCAATAGAGGTAAATTATAAAATAAATTGCATAATTGTTCCTTTTTGAAAGAAAACTAAATAACAACAGACAAAAAATATTTCAGATGGTATCGAAACAAAACTAAATTCGGTTATTTTGTGAATTTAACTCATATAAATAAATTTAGTAGTTCTTTAGAAAATATATTTTTATTTATTTGTAAGTTATTGTGAGAAATGTTATCTATTTTTAATATATATCACCGATTTTTAAGGTAAAAAAGATAAAAAAGTTGTTTATATGTAAAAATATTAACATGTAAACTTTTATAATTTTTGGTTAACCGGCAACACCTACATTTCGAGTGACTGTTTAATTAAATTACAACATAAAAATACTCGCTGTATTGATTCAAAATTTCATGCTACACCCTGTATTTAGTACCAATATTTGTATAGTAAGTAAAAAATCGATAACCCAAATTCAGATTTTAGTCCATCTACCCTGATATATTAAGCAAATGTTACAAAACGTATGGATTTATAAAAACTACAAATCCTTCTCTACAAAATAATAAAACCCGTTGCTAGCAGTCTAGGCCCATATTAAAACCAGGGCCCTTTTAAAAAAGTCCATCTAAAATTTTTTACTTTGATTACTTATAACATCACAACAAGTCATAGTAGGCTAAAAAATTATATGTCAAAAATTTCAGCATTTTATTATGAATAAAAAAGTTTATAAAGATTTTTTTCACAAAACGTTAAATTAAAGAGTTATAGCACAATAAAGATATTAATTACTTTTAAGCTTTGTCTTAGGACAAAGGTCAAAGTCGACCAAATTTTTGCACACATATTATTTTTTTAGCCCCATCTACCAGAAACTGCCGGTGGAGCTAGCAAAATCAAAACTTTTGTAAAATCCATACATTTTATGGGTAATCTAATGTAGACACTTTTTCGGTAAAAATATCACAAAAAGTCATCTTTGCCGCAATTTTGAAATTCAGAATCGTTTATTTTTGGACTCGGTAAAGATATCAAATTCAAATGTTCTGTTTTCAATAGATAACTTTGTTCTTTAATTAGCTAAGGAAAAAACTAATAAAATTGGTAGGAAATACTAGAATATATATGAAAAAAACTGGACCTAGAACATACAAAATTTATGTACGTAAAATAACTCGAAAAATATAAGAGATAAATAGCTGGTCTTATCAATGCCTTCAAGATTATATACAAATATTTGAAATCGGTTGAGAAACAAAAATTTGACAAGCGATTTAAAATTTTATATGTCAAAGGGACCTTATTTTAAACTCACTTCGCTCCGCCCCTGAGGGGTCTAATGGATCTCCCTTCCAAACTTAATATTATGCAATCATCTGCAACGCTTATACCAACTTTCACGCAAATGCAATCAGCCGATTAGAAGTTACAGATTTATTTCCAAAAATTTTCGATTCTGCCCCACTGTGCATTCTGAGATGTTGAAGTCAAAAGTTTGATTCATAGTAAAAATTTTCAAATTTAAAACTTGTCTTTATTTTACACTGAAATTACTATTATTATTATTATTATTATTATTATTATTATTTTTTTTTTTTTAATTTCTGATGTCCCCTAGATGAACGATACTTAACTATGATTGGCAATTGATTAAATTTACGGTATTGGTTTGACCGGTCGTAGAGAGAATGTGCTCAAGATTATTGAAGCTACCATAAAAAAAAAAAACACTCTGCAAGATGCTACAAAACGCAACAATTGTTTTCTCCGAGAGAACTGGCGGCGAATATAACCAACAGTGTTGCCAGTTTAGCCTTTTTAAGGCTAAAAAGCCTTAGCCTTTTTATTTTGCTTTTAGCCTCAAAATTTTCGTTTTAGTTTTTAGCTTTTTTGTTAGCCTTTTTTTTATTTTTAACATTGCCTTAAAAATGATAAAAATTTACAAATTTTATTTGTACAGAATCATCAATTTAAGCACTTTTGTGTATTAATTCGCAGAAAATTTATATATTTAATGAAAATGTTCGCCTGCGGCGCTTTATTCTAGAAAAATATTACTATTATTTTACCATAGAAACTAATTACAGTTTATTTAATTTTATTTACAAATTTACTAAAATATCTTTAAGAAATACCGAAATCTAATGAGGAAAAAAAAATTAATGCTTTTTTTAATAAAACAATATTTTAGCATTTTTGTGGCTTTAGTTTTTGGGCCATTTAGCCTTTTCTGACCTCTTTTAAGGTTTAATTTAGCTTCTTTTTTTCTCAAGTCCTGGCAACACTGATAACCAATGTACATGAGAAGATAAGTTCACTTTCTTACAGGGAATTTTTTATATTTTTAAGTTAATTTCGCGAGCACTCCTTTTTATATTTTGGGCGTATTAAATTATTTAAACAAAATAAATATATTTCTGTTTAAAATTAATTTTAATTCAAATTCAAGTCAATATTTATTAAGAACAAATATTTAACAGAAAAAAACTGCAATGAATGTGATATCAAATATATTTATGTACATATTTTTTTAATGACACACATTTTATTCCTTACTAAAGGTTTCAGAAGATAAAAAAGAACCCAACAGATACTTGACAGTTTCAAAACACCCACGCATTTACTTAAGTTTGCATTTAAACGAAAACCTCACCATGAACAAGTCGGGACTGCCATGTGTTTAAATACTTAAAATAAATAAACAATTCTCAATTCAAGCGTCAATATAACAGTGGCTTAATATTATTTCAATATAAAAAATCTTATCTAAAATTGTTTTTTTTTTTTTTTTTTTATATATATATTTTATAGACGTGTGCTAAAAGTGTGCTTTAAAATCTATAACAAATAAATGATAAGAATTATTTTTGTATAAAAAAGAGTAAAATATTCTTATCTTGTGTAAATTTTTTCATTGTCTTCAAGTGAATTGAATAAATTGTTTGTTGGAGAAATTCAAAGAGTTATTGATGGTGTCATCGACAATAAATATATTTTATTGTTTAATTTTAAACTGATATTTGCATTTCTAACGATTTTTTTGCATGGCATATAGACTATGCATTTTGGTGCGTCAGCAGTCGAATTATGTAGTTAATAAATCTATACATAAAATATTAATTGAGAAAATTGGTATAAATGGAATTTGTATTCTCTAAATACGATTTTGATATCGATAGTTTTTATCCACTTACTTATACTATGAAGAAACCTTGTAGAAATTAAGTCATTATTTTTTTCTACCAAAGTTATGACAATAAAACATAATTGCTTAACATTACTAAAAAAAAGATTCCGTATTCCTTACACCATTGGTGGTGTAGGGTAAATTTATCAGTATTATTGATTATATCTTTTTATTTCTATTATTATTTGAATTGGAATAAATTCTTTGAATTTGTATTCTATATTACAATAATCAAGTACAAATAAAGGCAAAACAGAATTGTGAATTGTGGGTGACGATGTTAATGGGGCAAAATATTTCCGGTCATAATGGTTACATATATCCATTATCTAGTTATATGTATGTATATGTGTGCTCACATTTTATCATTTTTGTGTATACAAATAACTTAACATTTTCGGTTAATTTCAAGATCACATAGAAATTTAGATTAATTTATGTGGTTTTACTATAGACTTCTAGATATACCTCTGGATATTTGTCTCTTCCAATTTCCATCCTCTTAAACGTGAAATTTTCAAAATTCTATAGTTACAAAAAAAGTCGTTCAAGCCTGGCCATATGATGCCCTACACCATTGTGTATGTGCATCAAATTCGAAAAGGGGTCTTTTATTAGACGTGCGCCCAATTGAGGACCTATACTTTTGCTAAGTGTAAAATAAAATATAAGAATTTATGCGCTTTATGGTGATTCCCGAAAGTGGGTTTATGTGGGAGCTATGGTAAATTATGGACCGATCCCCATAAAATTTAGTACTATAATTTCTGCTTAAATAAATCTTATTTGTGTCGAATGTTAACTTATTACTAACTTTTTTTATGGGATTTATGCATGTTAATGTGTTTTTCGAAAAGGGGTTTATATGGGAACTATAGTTAGAAAAGGGCCGATCTTCATGAAATTTGGCAAATGGATTGATACTTATACAAAACTTCTTTCAACCGAATTTTATTAAAAGTTTGCTATATATTAGGCACTTATGACCGCTAAACCCCTATTCGTGGAGGAAATTTGTATGGAGGCTAGGTGAAATAATAAACCGGAAAAAATAATTATTTGTGCCGAACTTCATCAAAGTATCTTTAAAATTGCGACCTGCACTTTGCTCAAAAGTTTACACGGACAGCCAGCCAGACAGACGGACATCGTTAAATCGACGGTATACTTTAAGGTGGGTGTAGGGATTCTTTCTGTGCATTATAAGCATCAGCACAAATGCATAATACTGCAATCACCTATGGTACTGTAGTGTATATACATGCAAATGGCTTATCTACTATACCACAAATAAGAAAAATTAAAAACTTGATTTTGAAGTGGGTTTCCAGTAAATGTGGATCGAAGATGATGAAATTGTATGAAGTAGCAACGAAAGTTTTTATTTGAAAGGCCCACGTATACACGGATCCAAGAGATACAATTTCCAATAAATCTGCAGAAATGATTTAGCTGAATTTGAGTCTAAGTTATGCTGACTTTAAGGGAATCAGTGGATTGCGTCTTGTCGGCATAGACCTGTGACTTGTAAAACCCTCTTATGAAAAAGCCTAGAGGAACCAAATCGCACAAACTTGGTAGCCAATTCACGCCACTTCAGATCGTTCATGCAGATTGACTATTTCGGTGTTTCTTATTGTAATCATGTATCGTCACGTCCACATCATTCAACACATGCTTAAGGAAATGTATTAATATTGCAGAACTCTATAATCTGAACTAAACAAGGTCCTTTTCTAAACGTTCAGTTGAATATTCAACGGATGCACACTAAAAACTTATTGCAATATTTACCAAATTGAAATCTGTAAGAGTTCAAAGAGTATAATCGACCGTCTTTTGTTCGTTTGCTCACTTTAACGGACAGTGACGATGTTCACGGCCGATCTGTTGTTTCTTTGACCTAGAAGATTTTTAATTAAGCAGACTTTTAGTATTTTAAGCTGTGTTCACATTTGTCAAATATTTGACCAAATTTGCGTGACCAGTAGTTTTACAACAAAAAAAAAAAAAAATGTTTGCCGTTGTTTGATCTTGAAAATATTTTGTAAGAGAAAACAATGTCAAACAAGATTCGGTAAAATGACAGCTATGATTAATGATAGGTAAAAAATATTTTAACATTAAAATGGAGAAGTTCGAAAATATTTTATATTATGATCAAATATTTGACTAGTCTGATCATACCTTAAGATCTTAAAATCAATGAGTAATATGATTTTCATAATTTTATTTAAAATATAAATGTTTGCCTCTATCTTAAAGTAAATCCATGATTATATTTCCTCAAAAAAATAAATCACAACTTTTTAATCTTATTTATTATCTATACATACAAAGTCATCTATATGATATCGAAATTTATCAATTAACTTGTTATATTATATTGTTTCATTGCAAACTAATACATACAAACGTATAATCACAGATACAAATATATATCTTAAACTGACAACACTTATTAAAGCTTACAATTTAAATGACATCAACTAAGGATATTTTTCCTTTTACAATCTTATCTTACAAACCATGTACTTAGTTTTCATATCTCAAAAAGTCTATATTATGTAATGAATACAAATTCTTATATTTACTTTGAAAGACAAGACCAAAATGGTAAAAGTATTCAAAACAAACAAGTTTAAAGTGTATACTAAAAGAAACAACACATAACATCAATGATAAATGAATGACTAAGAAAAAAGACATTGAAAAACCGTATCACATCGCCAGGATCACTATATTCAACAGTGATCTCACACACTCATATCACTATAAGAAGCGCCGTAAGTGATGTACATTCAAGATTATATTGATTTCGGAGATCACGCTTCAATTTTATGGCGCACAGACAACATATTAAATCAAAAAAACAAACGTAAAACAACAAAAATAAAATTACAAGCCAGGTTTGGCAGAAAACATTTAAAAGGCTTTAATGGTTTAAGCACAGTGTTCCTGTCGATTTTTAATTGCAATTTAATACAAAACTACAGCAAAATATAATTTAATTTAATTAATTGCAAAACAACACGTTCGTACATTTGTAAATGTGAATGAGTGTAAAGAGATTTAAATGTAAAAGTATTTGGTGATTAAAAAAAAATAATAATAATCAATATTAACCAATGCCCATTAACATTATGAGCATATTAGCAGTTCGATAGTTTGCCTGAATACAAACCAAAGCCCCTTTAATATTAAGTTTAAAAATCTCAGAAGTTTTTATTTTGTGTTTACGATCCGTTTGTACTGGAGGCGCAATTTTAATTAATTGTATCTTTCGTTTCTTATTTGCTTTTTTTTTTTTTTTTTTTTTTTGCAAATTTAAAAGCTCATTTATGTTGTGTATCATTACAATTTAATTCGATTGTTAATTCAATGGTTACTGAAATAAATTACACTTAAAAAAATTTAAACACTAAATTTTAGTAGAAACGATTAATAGTATTTGTGAATCTATAAGAATTCAAAGAAATAAAACCCTGTTTTTTTAGCAGACTCTTAATATTTAAAAGAAAATAAGACCTTTAGGAAAAGAACATTACTTGAAAGGACATAAAATCTATTAGCTATCCGTTAAGATCAATACATACAATTTTCTACTTGTAATTGCATTGATTTTTTTAAATTTTTCTTCTGTGTATTTTAAGAAATTAAAAAAGGACGTACTTTTTTTGCTCATTTGTTCAAATGCATAAAAATTTTTAAAAAGTGATTTAATTAATTGTAAAGCAAAAACGTGCACAATTATAGTTTAACTTTTAATATTGCACCACCAGCGATTATTTGATTTTTTCAATTTTTTTCTTGCTATTTATTCATTTACTTACGTACAAAGATATATTTTCATATATCTGTATGTTAAATATGAGGTTTTATTTATTAACAAAGTAATAATATGTTTTACTAAATTTTAAGTTAATTTTGAAACAGAAATAGTGAAAGAACCTCTACCCACTTGTTAGAATTGTCCGTTTCATACTTTTCTGCTGATATCTCTTAAACAAAAGCATATACGACAACGAAATTTTGTATAAATAGTTTGTGGTTTGATATAAACTTGGAAACCAAAAATGGACGTGTTCCGCCCATCTCCCATATAAGGTGAAACTTCAACGAAAATGAGTTCAAATTGTTCAAGGACCAACGTAAACTCGGAAGCAAAAAATGGCCGTGGTCCGCCCACTTTACCGCCCAACTCCCATATAACGTAAAATTTGAAAAAGTTGATGGTGGGTATATATATTCGTCCTAGCCGAATATAACATACGCGCTTGTTATTTTTATCATTCCTATTCGTTAAGAAATCCAGCGAAGTCCCAAAAAAAAATTTATTTTTTTAAATCTTGGGAAGTTTTAATTTTTACCTAAAAATAAATTCCAAAGTGTTTTTTAATGGAAAATAATTTATATAATGCTCTATTAAGATCTTACAATATACATTTTGTTAATACTAAGGAACAGCTTTAAAAAGTCACATTAAATCGTATAGAATGAAATATAGCCGGTCAAGCCCGACCATATGATACCCTACACCAATGTATATGTACATCAAAATTAGACCTGTGGCCAATTATGGACTGATTACTTTTACTAAGTGTAATACTAACATTTATGTGATTTTATGCACTTTTGGGCGATTTCCGAAGTGGGCCTTATATGGGAGCTGTGGTAAATTATGGACCGATCTTTATAAAATTTGGTAATATTATTTATACTTATATATAACTTATTTATGTCGAATATTAATTTTTACTAAGATATGTATGTGATTTATGCATGCTAAAGTGATTTTCGGAAGAGGGAGCTATAGTCAATTGTGAACCGAAATTTGGTGCAAAGATTGAAATTATACAAAATTTCTTCACCAAAATTCTTTAAAATATTCTTATTTTTAAGGCATTTTTGAGTGTTGAAACTCTATTTCTGGGCGGACTTTTGTATGGGGCTTAGGTGAAATAATGGACCGATTACAACCAATTTCAAAAGGCTTCGTATCGTGAAAGTCACATAAAAAAGTGTATATCTTGTCGCCATTTGTGACAATAATGGGAAAAAAATTAGAATAACAATAATAATAGGTAACAATATCTACAGGGACTTAGAGGTACCAATGACAAAGAACGAATTAAGCGTCATCCAAATTTATATCCTCTTGAATCCAATCCTAATATAAGGAAGTCTCTACACAGGCGATCTACTATTCTTCAAATCTCTCATCAGATATCAACTATTTTCAACAAAATTTAAAATTAATATGTGTCGCATCTCAAAAGGTAAACTCAATAAATAAACAACTTAGAAAGATATAGTCGGCCAAGCCATCAAAATTCAGGGAGATGCCTTATATTAAACCTGTGGCAAATTGTATACCAATACTTCTACTAAGGAGTGCGTTCGAAAAATCTTAACATATATAATATAATATAATATATAACGAACTCATGGACCTTTTTTGATAATTCTTCCATTAGAGATTTCATAGTTGTTTCAGTCACTTTTTTGGAACAGTTTGCTCATCTCCTTTTAAAATCTTCGATATTGTGGGACACCATTTTTGCGCTCTTCAATTCTCTTTTCACAAGAGCCCAATGTCTCTCCACTGGTCTTAGCTCCCTACAATTTATCGTAGTGATATGATGTCAAATCGGGCCAAAAATGTGTGAATACATTGTGCTCTCTTCTGAAAAGAAGAAGCCT
Source organism: Protophormia terraenovae (assembly GCA_951394005.1). Lineage (NCBI taxonomy): Eukaryota > Metazoa > Arthropoda > Insecta > Diptera > Calliphoridae > Protophormia > Protophormia terraenovae. Next base: position 104,128,239 of record OX596076.1, on the reverse strand, counting down.
TTTTTGCAAATATTATTTGATATATATTCCGGTACTTATACCGACTGTAACAAAAGATTTTCTTGTTTTGCCGCTACTGCATAAAGCTTGTCATACCAGAAATAGTGTATGCTTTTGGGTCTTAAACTTATCTTAAACATTTTGTATGAAATTTTATTTTAATTTCCGTGCCCTATTTTTGGCTTCTAAATTTTTTGCAGCATTCCTGTCTTTATATGTTTCCAACTCCGCATTAGCTTTAACTTTTCGCACCAAATAGTCAGAGAACTGAGCTAACCGGGCTGCTTTTCTACCAGATGTGTTTGAAGTTCTTTCCAATATGTTTTCAATTTTCTGGCCTTCCCAATATCATATAGACTTTCCAGGTTTCCTATCAATAATCAAATTTTTTGGCCAATTTTTTGTACAACAAATTTGGATTTTTTTTAAATTTTTTAATAATTTATAGCACGTACATCTTTTTCGTCACTCATTTTAATCAAACTCACAACAAGTCAACGTGGTTGTCATGAACGTACTCCTTAAGCGTCAAATAAAATTTTCGAATACAGAATCGTTATATCTTATATGAATCCATTGACTTTTGGGTGATTCCCGAAAATGGGCATTATATGGGAGCCAAGGTAAATTATGAACCGCTCTTTACGAAATTTGACATTGTCATTTATACTCATAAAAAATTTATTTGTGTCGAATATTAAGTTCATACTAACATCATTGACCTGTGGCCAATTATAGACCAACACTTTTACTAAACGTAAAATAAAATATACAAATACTGAATAATGCATTGATACTAACATCTATATGATTTTATGCTCTTTAAGGCGATTCCCGGAAGTGGGTTTATATGGGTGCTATATTCTGAGTTAAACGGTATACTTTAAGGTGGGGATCCGATAATTTTTTCTGTGCGTTATAAACATCAACACAAACGCATTATACCCCAACCACCTATGGTGGTGTAAGGTATGATTAAAAACCGCCTTCTTTCCTTAAGATTAAGATGAAGAATCTACGATTATATTTAAAGTGTAGGATTATATCTATCATTTGCTGATAAGTGTTTTTGACACATTATTTAAGCTCTGTTGTAAATATGGAAATTTAAATTTAAAACACATTATGTGATATATGTAAATTAAGTGGAATTGCCACTTCCACCAAACGTATACTGCAGAATAAATAATGTACGAACTCAAATCCTTCAATATTCCTTTGCCTTTACGTTGAGAGTTCTATTATTTGAAAGGACTTTTTTGTTAGAAAAAACGTCTTATTGATTCGTCCTTGAACTTTATATAATTTTAATTTACATGTTAATCTTAACTTAGGCCTAGAAATATTTTTGTTTACAAAGATGAAATTTTAAATAAAAAACTTTAATATTGAGAATTACAAAATGTTCAGTTTATTGATCGAAACATAAATTCAAGTTATATACTATCTAGTATCTATAAAAAAAATAAAAAAATCATTTTCTGAACGCACAAAATTTAGGTCATTGTTTAATAAATATATGATTCCTTTATAAAAGTGAAGGTAACATCTTCATTTAACGACAGATTTTAACAATTAAGATTGATAAATAATAATGCGTAGGACTATATAATAAATACGAGTACTTATTTTTATTCCCTAGAGAATTTTCTTGTTTAAATACAAAAAATTAACTAAATTTCTCACGTTCGTATTCCAAAATCTGATATAAAATCACATTCGTCCCTTCTAAAAAAAAAGGCCCAAATGGTAAAAAAAAAAAACAACATTATAAAAGTAATGTATACAATTATTATCTGGCATATAAATACAAGCAATAAACAATAATATAAATTGGTATCATCTGATAATTTGTAAAATTGTCAAGATCTTCCGCCGCCACATATATATTTTTTTTTTTTTACATTTTCACTAATATGAAGCTAAAGCTTAACTTCCCCCTATTCATAAGATACAACAGAAAACCCTTTTCATTCTGCTGTTATTTGTTTTACGAGCTTTTTCTGTATTGTAAATGTGTTTAAGGGAAAAATTAAAGCAATTGGTTACGCAGCAATACCAGCAACAGTGGCAAAAGAAACTACAATAAGTAACAACAATGCCGCCACCAATTTTTACAATGATCACAACAAATCATGGCTAAATTCTGAGCAAAAAATTAAACGACAAAAAAACCTTACCATACTTGGCTAATTTGTTTTATGTGAGTTATAAATATACTTGTATGTTTTAGACTTAATATCGATCGTATGTATGGTGGCAAAAGTAGATTCAAATACCTATTATTGTATACTTTAAACTTAAGTTTTAGTTATTCAACACAGTTGGTAATCATATCTGCAACATGCAAAATACCAAAATGATGCACAGCAGCAGCGGACATCAGCAGGAGCAAACAATACAATACAAAAGCTAAACAAGTTGAAATAAACAAATTGGTAGCAGATTTTTAAAAGTTACTTCAAGTGTCACCGCCAACTGTGAAAGATTATTTATAACTACGAATATTTGAAATCATACATATGTTACGCTTATAGTAGTATATATTTGTATTTGTCTGGATGGAAGTTTGCTAAAATTATTATTTTAAGTGAATACCCTACATTAAGGATTAGAGATAATAGTTTAGAAAATTCCATGATATTTATCATTCAAATGTGCTAGAGCGACATTTGCATCACAAAAAAGCAACGGCCTCTGAACCACATTTTGAATTGATCTATACTGAGAGAAAAAATTCGATTCAAAATCCACCACGGTTATGGTCACTTTGGTAATTTACGGTATTACTCGTTACCAAATTTATCAGAAACAAAAATTATATTTAATAATTTAATACCGAAATGGTTTCAAATTGATACCAATTAGGTATAATTTTTTTTAAAGATTTGAATATACAGAGGTGAATTTGAACACATACTAAATAGATACACTATACACACTGAATGATATTTCATAAATCCACAAGTACCATCGAATACCTTTCACAGCATAGCTGGTATAAAATTCTCATATGCCAATCTCAAATATAATTTAAACTTTATTGGCCGACATAACTACATGCATATTTCTTATCAATTATCACAGAAGTTTAATAATTTGTTGCGAGCGAATAAAGTGAACATGTTAACTTGGTCTCATTTTTGTCTTTGTACATTTTAAATTAATTTAATAACTTGCGTTTTATGTCCTCAACTCGTTTTTTTTTTTTTTTTTTTTCATCCAAAATGTCACCGTTGTGGCTTCGTTAGTGAGTTGAAAACGAAAACAGTCTGTGAATTTGAATAATGTTTGAATATTTTCTTTATCATTAGTTCAACTCAGCGCAAGTCAATTCAACTACTCAATTATTTAAAGAAATTCGTTATTTTTTTTTTTTAGTTATTTCTGTTTTATTTCAAACTTCAAAAGGTAGTTAACCAAGTTGCCGCTAAAAATTTTATGTTGTGTGGTTCATACATTATATATTTATGTATGACCGCTCAGTTAAGACATTCGACAAACATGTGCCGCACTTGGCAAAAATACCAATAATGATAGATATTTCATTGATACACAATGTAACGCAGGTATCTTAATGATAGTGATCGTTAAGGAATTTATTGACAATTTATAGAAAATCAAGAAACTACTTTTAATTTAGTAGTTTTTGTTAAAGATTTTAATTAATATATTTTTTTAGAGTGTTAGTTTAATTGCTGATTTTTAAGAAAGATTTGTTGTAGTTAGATATTTGATAGGTTATTGGAAACTACTTATATAATGTTAATCACTTCAATTCAAAATCATTCATGTAAACCAAAAATAGAAGTTTTGATATACATACATATTTTAATTTTGTTTATTTTCCTATTTAAACTTTTTTTTACAAAGTTAAATAAAACATGTTTATCACATTGCAGTTTTATGAAATAATGACTTTTTGGAGTTATCTGCTGGCAAAAGTCAGTCAATATAAATAAGGACTGCACAAGAATAAATCCGTGCACGCTTTTAGGCTTATAACTAGGGACGGATTTTTATGCATTTATTTTTTGAAAATACGCGCCTATAAAATGCATTTTTAAATTCAAAATATGCCCTAAGAATTCTTAAAAATATGCATATATTTCTTTAATTTTTATTAAATAAAAAGGAAAAACAAGAATTATTCTATAAAAAAACAAAATCAGTCCATGTTAAGATAGATAATTCATTACATTTTGTATTTTTTAAAGTTAAAGATATGCTTTAACCCTACGGTATATACTGGGTACCGTTTTTTTAACTTTAAAGTGCTCACATTTCTTTATTAATAAAGATAAAGCCACGAAACTTCAAATCGTCGTGTTTAAGGTGTTTCTACAGAATAAAAACTGAAAAATCTAAATTTTATTAACTTGATCTATATTTAAAAAGGCTTTAAAATTGATACCTACGGGAGTCAATATCCATAGTACCCGGGTATCCTTTGATTCATATAAAGTTAAAATTTTACTAATTTTTTGCTTAAACTAGGGAATATTGGCATGTCCATGACAGTCAAAATTACCAAATTATAAGTAATGACGTTAGGATTTGAAGGAGAACTAGTTTCAGAAATAAGCTTTTATTTCTAGGAACTTCAGAAAGAGAAAAAAGTATAATATATGACAAGTTAAAAAAGTTTTGTATTATCGCTGTTTTGAGCCAGTTTTTATGAATATGACAATGATAGCACACATTTTAACAGTTTTTACATCCCTCACCGCATTGAGTTTAGTATTTCTGATTTCCTTTTATTTTTTCAATATCATGTATCAGTCCACCATTTATATTGAAATTATTTCCTATATTCGTGATAAGAAACGTTAACTTTCCATATTTTTTTGGAGCTAAACTTGATAGGACGCTATGACAACAGTGGCAACATTCCTTAGTGTTGTAGAAAAAGTTATTCTCGGAAGTGACCTATTTTCGATGAGAATATTATATGGATCCTGTGCTCAATTTTGGATGAAGTAAGTGCTAACATTCTTTAGGACTGTAAGAACGTTATAGTCTGTTGACCGATTTTCTTAGAGGGTTTATATAGAGCGTGTGTTTTATTTTAGATCAAGTCTTGTTCTAAAGATTAAAAATACGATTTATACTTTTTACAATCTTTTGTTAAAAAAAAGGTGATGTTTACCAAGACTAATTTATGCACTTTATGATGATTTTCGGAAATGGGCCATATATGGGAGCTATGGATTTTTGAGGTGCGAGCCTGACAAAAAATTTTATAGATTAGTTTTTACGTTTATAAAAATTATTTTATAAAATTAAATTAGGTTTCTTTCTAACGTCCATAAAACTTTTATAAGTTTATACTAAATTATGCAATACTAATAAAATGTATGGGCGTCATATTTTAGAAAAAAATTGTATGGAGACTTGGTTATATTAGGTAATCATTATAAACTAATTTTAAGAGAGCTCGTGTCTGTGTCGTATAAAGCAAAAATTCATACAATTATTTCAAAAACTGCAATTTGTAGCTTTATTAAAAGCTTAACATGGACAACCAATATTTGAGCCAAATTTCGTCTACCTACGTTGCCCCTTTTGAGTCCTGTCCTTCTTTCAACAGACATACGGACAGACGGACATATCTATATCGACTCAGAATCTAACCAGGACCCAGAAAATATATACTTTATGGGGTCCTTAATGATTCATTTGACACGTTACACACGGAATAACAAAATCAATATACAATCCATCTTTTTGATGGTGCGTATAAAAAACTTTTTTTGGATTTGAATAATTGTAGTTCTAGTTCTAAACACTAGACATTACCTGAAGAATAATTGTATTTTAAATTTATAAATTTGCTCAAATCCTTTATTTTTTTTTAGTAACAGTTTGCAATTTTAATTTTATTTTTTATCAATGGGTCCCTCTGCAGCTTCGATTTTCTCAATAGTACTATCAATTGAACTGATTTAAAACTTAAATAATCGAAGCTAATTTAGTAATAGTTTTAGAAGGAAATCCATAGTTGAAACAGACAAATGAGAGATTAGATTAAATATTTCTTGACATTCATACTCGTTAAACATTTTCTATAGCTTTAGAGTCGTTATTATTCAACTCATCCGCAGCATTTTTGAAACCGTCAAAATATTGTTCATAATAAATATTTTACAGCATCAAGCCAGGATACTAGGATGGTCCAAAATTCCTTTTTTTTTACTTTTCAAAAATAGGTAATAGGAAAGGTAAAATCGACATTTTAATACAAATAACTAATTTTAAAACATTACTTGAAAAGAAAATCTAGTAGCAAATTTTATATAAAATGTCCTTTTTTCGTTCATATAAAATTTTCCATTGAAAAAATACAAAATATAAAATAATTATTGCTCCAAAGGAGGACAATCCACTAAACTGTCCAGAACTCTGTTCATTTTAAATATATTGGGTCATAGTAAAAAGTACTTAAAAATAAGAAATATTTAAAACTGAAAAAAAAAAAAAAATATAATAAAATTTAAAGAAGTGGATCATTCCAATAAAAAATAAACGAAAACACAATAAAGCTTTTATGAAGAGTATTAAAAAATTTAAAACTTAAATGTAACAGCCTTTCAAAAATCTAAATTTTATGCACTAAATTGTTCGTGCTCAGTCCTTAAATGAAGAAAACCGATGAGAAAAGGCATCAGTAAGGTGGTAATTTCCATGAGCGAAAATTGTTTGAAGAATAAGCATTGGATGCTTAGTTCGATCAAGATAAGAACAATTAAGAACTATTTGAAATAATGGTTAGGAAGTTATACCTCATGTGCCGCATAGTCCAAATTTTTACAATTCTGACTATTATTTGTTCTTTAGAGAAAAATCTACTAAATACATGATGAAAACATTCAGTGTCAATAGTGAATCTACCTCATATATGCTCAAATTTAATACTACGTGTACAAATTTTAATGAAAATCGATACCTAATTGGCATCAAGTTGACACCAATTCCGTATCAAATTATTAAATTGCATATTTCAGAACAAGGCATCAAAAGTTGGGTTGATCGGTATCTTGTCACTAAAGTTTAGAAGCGGTATTGAGATGGTGTCCATAAACGATGTCCGTCCGTTCCGCTGGCTGACCATGTGTATCTTATGAACAAAGTACAGGTCACAATTTTGAAGATTTCTAGATGAAATTTTGAATGATAAATAATTTTGATGCAAGAACGAAGTCTATTAAAATTATCGCTCCATTATTCCACCTAACCCCCATACAAATATCCTCCAGGAATAAGAGTATAAGGCGAATAAATTTCTTAAATATTGCAATATTTTCATGAAATTCGACATAAATATGTTTTGTATAAGTAATTAAATTTTGAAATTTTTTTATAATAGGTATGATTTACGATCTCTCAATATTTATATCCTATGCAACATTTTCCTTCTACATCCTCTCTTTGCCCCTCATTTTGCCTTAGTTATGTTAAAAAGGGAAATTTTTAATGTTTTCAAATTTAAAAACTCCTAGAGGGTAAATGGGGTAATTAAAGGACCTTATTGTTACTACATTTTTTTACAACTATTTCTCCTGTACCTAGACAATTTTATAACCTAAATACTTCCTTGAGAACCATATTTTATTTGGTCTTCAATGGATTAAATTTGAGGCGTGATGGAATAAAACTATTTTTTTTTTTTTTTTGTTATTGAACACCAAATACCTAAATCAGCTAATAAAACTGCAAGAAAGCATCTCAATTTTAAAAACTTAGTTGCCTTAAAAAATACTATACAAAAATAAATAAATAAAAAATATAAAGACATTACTATTTTTTCTTTCTGAGCACTGTGTTTAGCAGACGTTAAAAATATGAACTCCTAGAACAAAATATTATATTTAATTAAGCGGTCACTTGAATAAAGAAGCGGCCGACTTAATAAATACACACTTAAAAATCAACTAAAACATGAACTAAATAAATTTAATCAATGACAAATAGCGACGGGTGATAATGTCCTAGTTACACAATTTATTAAAGATAAAATCAACCGAAAAAAAAAAACTGAAGACATATCTTATTATAGGGGTGGTCTTCAATAACACATTAGGGTTCGATTAAAAGGTATCCTTTTTTATTTGGTCTAAAAATATAACAAGGTAAAATATTTCTAGATTATTTAAAAAACAAAAAAACAAATTTATGCAACAAAATTAAAACATTTTTTATATTTTATAAAAAATGTTAATCCTTGAAACTAACAGCCCACACACGTTTCAAATAAAGCAAATACAGAAAAATAACAAAAAAGTAAATCATGAACTATTTTTGTTATAAAAATTCAAAACAATTCTTAAACATTTTATTGCTGCAACGAATGAGATTTAAATGTTGTGTCTAACATTGAATGATGCTCCTTAAAGTGTATCAAAAAAAGGATTAAATAGATGAATTTTCTTTGTATTGTTAAAATTTTTGTTTTGCTAAATTTCTTTTGTTTGATTCAATTGTGTGTAAAAAGTTAATTTTTTCTATTCTTTTGATTTGATTTAATGTAAATTTAGGTTATTGTTACTAAATGAATTGGTCTATTGTATGCCTTTAGATTGTTTTGAAATTCCTTAAACCCTATAAAAATATTTTTAAAGAAAGTATTCTTTCTTTTTCAGAGTTTACTGAACAATATAATGAAATAATTTCATGGTTTTCAAATTAGATTATAGAGGAATATGTTTTTATTAAAATCTCTTTACTAAGTTTTTTTCTTTTTTTTTTTTGTTAAGTGAAGATAAAAATAAAGAAAGATCGAAACTCAGTTGAATTAGTTTGAAATTCTTGAAGTGCGAAATGAATGTTTGTAAAATTTTGGGCTGTAAATTCTCATAGGATGCGAAATACTCGGTTGCACCTTCTATAAATGTAGGATGAAGTTGGGTTTAAATCCATAGTATATTAGTATAAACAACTTCATGTATAGTCGCGGGGAGCTTATCATGAGATACAAAATTAAATTAAATAAGATTCAATTATGCACAAGGCTGTTATGAAACAACAACCTATGGATCCGGTTCGAAGGACCATTAAAATAAGTTTTAATTGTTAATTGTCATTATTGTTTCAGTACTAACTAAAGCAGAGTTTTTAGAGTATATTTAGGCACATTTCATCTTCATTTGTGTGCCAATTTGTAGCACCTGATTTTTGGGGCAGCTTAAAGAAACATATATATATATTTTAGTTTTGGCTGCAGTGTCATCAATAAGTATTACTTGACGATACCAAAGCAGATCTTGTGGACTCTAATTAGGCACCAGTAGAATATTATACCCTGATTTACCATAGAATTGAATTTATATGGATCTCAGGAGAAGAAAACATGTAAAAAAAAAAAAAAAAAGCAAATGAATGCCCTTTAAACGGGTCATCTTTACAAAAATTGCCGGGGAAAATGTTAAGAGGAGAATGAAACGATTCAACTAAGTAAAATGCGAGTCATACTAGTCCTATTGTCATAAAAATTAATTTTGATTAAGAATCAGAATCGATATAATATCTTGTGTGCGATTGTCCTGATTAACAAGGGCAACGACTGGAATATTTTGTTATAATTTTTCTGTGATCTGGACTATCTTTTAGCTTTTGACTACTTTAAGCATTTTCGTTCACGGCAGCATTTTCCATAAAATTTATTATTTTCAACAGAGTCCATATAGTAAAATTTTTTTTTTATTTTTGTTATAGTGTGGACATGCAGGACATCATCTCATTCGATCGATTAAAAATGTTATTCAATTAAATGTTGGTATCAAATGTCATTTATGGCAACAGATGGAATTGAATGCTGCGTAAACATCTCCTTCAAAAGTAAGACCCGGTTGGTGGTTCGTGGAACTTTAAATCGATGCCTAATACCAAAGTCGCCACAACAAATGCTTTGGTCTTGAGCAATAAAAATGGTTTCTAAGGTTATTTCGGGCCTATCTAAGAGCTCTGAATTCAAGTATTCTCTAATTTTTTTTTTTTTTTATTTGCTTTTAGTATTCGAAATATCAACAAAAATATTTTTACTATATTTCAAATCTGATAATTTAAATTTATTGAATAACGAGAGAAAAAGATATAGTCGGTCAAGCCCGACCATATGATACCCTACACCATTGTGTACATAGTTCGAGGAGGGTCTTTTATTAGACTTGGAGCCAAATGTGGACCGATACTCATTTTAAGTGTAAAATAAAACATACGAATACAGAATATTACCTCGATGTTAACATTTATATAAATTTATTAACTTTTGGGTGATTCCCTAAAGAGGGCCTCATATGGGGGCTATGGTAAATTATAGACCGATCTTTGTAAATTTTGGAACTATCATTTATGTTTATATAAAACTTATTTGTGTTATATATTAACTTGGTACTAACATTGTAATGGGATTTATGCCCGTTAAAGTGATTTTCTGATAAGACGTTTATATGGAAGCTATGGTCCCTTTTCCGGGAGGACATTTGTGTGGGGGCTAGGTGAAATAATGGACCGATCATAGCCAATTTCAATAGACTTTGTTCCTGGACTGTAAGAAACTTGTGTGCCAAATTTGATTAATTTTTGTTCAAAATTGCGACCTGTAGTTTGATTACAAAGTTTACATGGACGGACAGACGGACGGACATCGTTAAATCCACTCAAAAAGTGATTCTAAGCCAATTTATTGGGTCTTAGACCAATATTTTTGGGTGCTACAAACATCATTTTGAAATTTAGTGGTTTAGATATTTTTTATTTACACACACAATGAAAAAAGTACTTTAAAATATCAGTAGTTTAAGAGCCCATCAAATCGAAATTTTAACTAACTTTGCAAAACCCTTTAGAGATTTCAGTAGCCTGATGGTATACATACTTTTATTTTGAATTGGAATCATTAATTAAATATTTGATGAACCAAAATTTGTCTCAAAGTATATTAAGAATAAGAAATCTATCTTTTAGTGCAGTCAACATAACAAATTAGAACTAGTCTTGAGAAACGAATACCATATTTTCAATTCAGTAGCCCAAATTACATTAAAATTAGTTCTCATCTGTTTATGTTCAAAAATTACCCAGAGTTTGTAAACCTGTGTTATTGACTAACTTCTTTAAGAGAGAAGGACTTTTGGCAGCATGCAAATTGTGACAACAACCGCAAAATTTTATCCTTACAACTAAATTGTCTTTTCAATTTCTTACAGATTTACCAGGCCTCAATTTTGCTAAATTTTCTAAAGATAATGATTCTACTCATAATAAATAATGACTACTTCTAATGAAACTTCAAGTTATAACAGGCCTTTTCCACCAATCGCTCTTTGATTGCTAACTATCATGAGTTTTGCATAAGTAAGTTGTCTACAATATTCTTGCGCTATGTATTTCATTTTGGACATTTAGACAGTTTTAATCAACAGAGCATTTTATTTTCAAATAATTTTACAATATTTTCCAACACTATTTAAAATTTCATTAAAAAACTTTTATGTCCGCCATAACAAAACAAAAAAAATATATATACTTGCGTTTTGATCTCCCTGTATTAATATTTAAACATCATGGGAAGGATGTAAATATCATAGAATTTATAGCCTGTTTCTCTATGTCGAACGAAAATCAAAGCGAACGAAAGCAAGTCGAACGAATTCGAATAATTTTGGGTTTTTGTATTTCCTACGCTTTCGTTCGCATGGAACATTTGCAATGTCCTTGTGAGTATTTTTCCTATTTTTCTTTAAAAAAATCAACCAGTCGAAAGCAAAATAGCAAGTGACTGATTTTGACAGAACACTTACGTTTTCTTTCGACTTGTCGTTCGACTCATTGTTCGCATAGAAGTGAGTTAGAGAAACCCAAATCAGTTTTCGTTCGCTTAGAAGGTGAAAGAAAGCTTTCGTTCGACATAGAGAAACAGGCTATTAAAAACTATAGATTATTTATATAAAGTTTCTAAAAATAACTTTTTAATTCTCTAAATTAAAAATACATGTTTAACTAAGGTTACTGAGAATTCACATCCTTATCGATCGACACATTTAAGGGTGTGTCTTGGCTTCACTGTCAAACATGCAATGCATTCCATTCGACTTATTTTTAGGTAATCTCTAGTTAAATGTGTTAAAATTCCTTAATTAATTTAAAGTTTCTTTTTGCAAGAAATTGTAAACCAGTCATAATTTAAAAACGAATCTATAATTTTCATTTAAAGCAATATAACGTTTTATGAAAATATCTTTTTTTGCTTTAATAACTCCTTTTCCATGTTCAACACCCATTGTATCATACTGTGAAAAAATATTAAATTTCCCCTTTGGTTTACGTTTAATGGTCTTGTAGAGTTATTGCCACTATTATGGACTCTGTGTGTCGTAGTACATGCAACATGTTCTCACTCTCTCAAGGTCAGTGGATGTCAAAGTGGCAACAACGTTTTGAATTATGGCCAGACAATTGTATCTCATATTTTCTTATTATCAGCAGATTATTATCACATAAATGTACAACATAAAACATAAAAATGAAAGATAATGAAAAATGATAAATCATATAAAAGTTTTTCAATAAAAAAAAATATTTTAAATAATTTTGAGAGAAATCGAAATGAGAATAAAAGGTGAGAAATCAGGTCAAACTAATAAAAGCTTGAAAAAAATAAGAATTTAAAGATTAATTTAATAAGTTAATAAGATAATGATATGTTGAATTAAGATTAAATGCACGAAAAAAAGAAAACAAAAAATAAAACACACAAAACATTCATATAAATTATGTGATGACAAATTAAATGATAGTGATGATAATAAACTGACAAGTGTTGAGTTAAACATGCAAATAAAGGCGTGTGTTATATGCATATGGAATAAAAAAACACAAACTCCCAAAAAATAAGAAAAAAATATTAATTTTTGGATGAATTTTTACTAAGCCAAATTTATCAGCTAAATGGCAAATGTTTTGTTTGCTGTAAGCAATATTTTTTATTTAATTTACATTGTTAAAATGTTTTGTTGTCACAAAATTATGATTAATTTATTACATTGCAAATACGAGTAAATAATATTTTTAAAATTCACACCTTTTAAACGGTTTGTAAATAAAAAAAATTTTTGGTAATTTTTCTTCTTTAAAATGTTATTTACAATGATTTATATTTGGTAGATGATGTTCTTTTTGGCAGAGATTTATGGCAGTAAAATTTTAAAGAATTAGTTGTTGACCTTATTTTGTTAGGACTAATGAGGTTTTTATATAATTTTTATTATGTAGTCTACAAAGAATGTGTTGCGTAATTGCAATAAGATGATATAGTTTTATTGGATTCAACAGGGAAACACTGATTCTGCGGCACGGGGTTTCTCAGTTTCTCAAGCTTAATATCCCCATAACTGTTGACCGTATTAACAAGTAATGTAAGATCGACTTGAAGACTGTTTTAATTGGAATTTTCTGATATTCTTTTGAAAAAAATCAGACAAGTCGTTTTCGAGATATGCTTTAATATATAGTGCAGTCTCCTTAATTTTATAAATTGCGATTTATCGCGAGAACTAGAGTCAATTCAAAAAAAAGTGGATTAGAGGCTTAGTACTTATTAGTACCGTGTATCTGAATTGACTGAGAAACCCCGTGCCGCAGATTTTTTTTTTTCTCATTTTGTAACTCTGTGTTATAGTATAATCAATATGAGGATTAAAAATAACTACAAAAATCTATTGGAGAGAAATAAAATTAGTTAGAAGGATATCTAATTATTGTATGTCGAAAGTTATGGCTTTTCAAAGTTACTATATATAACCCGTTGTGAATTTTGCTGTGTCTTTTTTACCAGTTTTCTCATTTTTATATAATTTGTATAACCCTGTTTGTTTCCCTAATGTGAAACTCAAATTAATGTTTTTTAGATTTTATTGAGATAACTAAAACATACTGTGTCAAGTCCTAATAAATTCGCAGATTTCTTTACCTCATATACCAGGTTTTCTCCAATAATTTTTATTTTTTACTAGAAACTATAAATGCACTAATTTTATTTATAATAAATTACTTAATTATTATGCCAAGAGTTTTATTTGAAATATTTTAAAAAAGATAATTTTAAATTAAATACAAGCATCCCATAGAGCTTTCATCGAAATACTCAAACATTTTAAAAATTAAACAATAAAAATCCACAAACTATTTCATAAATTTGTACAAAAAGTCGTAAAGTACATAGTTGATTTTTTTTAAAGAAATCCCATTTTTTCATTCTTCATCTTCTTCTTAAAAAAAAAGTAATCAAAAATATCTAATATCTCTCCATGCTGGTGTCTGCTTAATTTTTATTTTAAAATTTCGTGATTTAACGGAAAGTCAATCTGATACAAATTTTACATAAACATAGTAAAAAACGAGAGAAGAAGATATAGTCTGTCAAGCCCGACTATATGATACCCTACACCATTTGGATCCATTTTTTTTTTTTTCTTACTTATATACAACTTACTTGTGCTAAATATTAACACAATACGAATATTTTTATATGATTTATGAACGTTAGTGATTTTCGAGAGATGAGTTTATATGGGAGCTATGGTCAGTTATGGACCGATCTTCATGAAATTTGGCAGACGGATTAACGCTGATATAAAACTTATTTGTACCAAATTTCATTAAAATTTTCCTATTTTTAAGGCATCAATAAGTGTTAAAACTCTATTCTGGGAGGACATTTGTATGGGGGCTAGGTGAAATAATGGGCCTATCATAACCAAATTCAATAGGCTTCGTCCTTGAAAAAAGCATATGTAACAAATTTCATCAAATTATCTTCAAAATTGCGACCTGTACTTTGCGCACAAGCTTTACATGGACAGCCAGCCAGCCGACCAGACGGACGGACGGACGGACATCGTTAAATCGACTCAGAAAGTGATTCTGAGTCGAACGGTATACTTTAAGGTGGGGGTCCGAAGATTTTTTCTCTGCGTTACAACTTCTGCACAAACACATAATACCCCAACCACCTTTGGTGGTGCAGGGTATAACTACTCATTTGAAAGATCCGAAAAGCACTAAAAATATTTCATTGACTATTTTATGTATTGAAAACGTTCATTGACTGTAAAACGTTAAACAATATGATTTTAATACAATATGGCGTTTTATTCCCGCCAGTCCTTGAAAGAGCTCCATGATTCTAATAAAATTAATCAAATAACAAGTAATATATTAATTATTAAGACTGTTTAGACTGGATAATTGAATCGCAAAAGATCTGTAAAATTTTAAATCAGATTGACTGTCTGATAAACCGCGAAATTGAAAGAAATTTGAAAAAATAATCAACAGACACAAGCAATTTACACATAAAAACAAGTAAAAACTTTAAAATTCTAATTTTAATCAAAAATAACAAACAATATTATGAAAAACCTAGAAAAATGAATGTTTTATGGAATATAAAAATATTGAGGTCACTCTTGGATGTGTCATATATATCAAAGGACACACCTTCCAAATACCTTTTAAATTATACTACATTTTCTATATGTTGCTTTGGGATAAAATAACCAAATTTAAAAAAAAAAAAAAAAACTATAAAATAAAAGATGTTTTTTAGAAACGGTCCAGCTTATGAACAAAAATCGAAATATTTTGGCAAACATTATAAAAGTATATTTTTCCTATTAGACGATTGAATACATTTGGTAAATCATTTCAGGTACGAGTCTCAAGGATTTGGAATTCCTTGCCACTTGAACTAAGAAAATTTTCTTATTCGGTTTTTAAATCGAAATCAATTGAATATGTGAACACTCAAGTTCATGGAATTTTGTAGAAGCACAATTTTTCATTTTTTATTATATTTGATTATATGATGCTCCAGCTTTCATTATGGTTATATTCGATATTGATTGATCTCATTTTAATACAAATTGTTACCATTATTTATTATTAATGTCAGTTAATAATTATTTATTTTTGTTATTTACATTTACTTTATTTTATTTTTTACTTTTTATTGAAATTGTTATTATTTTTAGTAGCTTTGATTAGCTATATATGGCCCCAAGGGGCTCGGTTATGTAAATTAAGAATTTATAAAAAATAAAAAAAAAGTATAAAACATACCAAGGTTAATTTTAAGGGGGTAACAAAACCACGTTTTTCGTTCCATAGGGGATGAGTCGCCTTAATATACATATTCCTAAATTTACAATAATCTTTGAACATTGTGTCAAAAATTCATAAAATTTTATAGAATTTCATTTAATTTTGTTTGCCATGATTTATTGACTTTAATACCATGAAATTTCGAATTTCTTGTCAAGTTAAAACAATCTTTTGTACGGCATTTACAAGGCTAAAATGCCATCACTCCCTACAGTAAACAAAACAAGAAACACAGCTAGAAATAGCGCGTTAGCGTTTAAACTAACAATAAACACTGAACACCCACCGTGAACGCTAGTGAAAACATACTCTATACAAGACTCATTAGAATGCAATTCAAAGGATATTTACAATAAACAATAAATAGAAATTTTAAAATAAAATAAAAATCAAGACAATAAATACTGGACACGGGTCATTTATAATTTGGAAATTTAAAATAGAAATAGCAAAATAATAGTAAACGAAATACACACAATGAATGGTATAGAAAAGATTGAATTGTCTTTATATTTCTAAACAATAAAACCACCCGAAGAGTGTTTTGCAAATACTAAAAGATAAAACGAGTAAAAGGAATATAAATAAAATTGAATTGTTGTAACCACAGGAAGTTTATTTGTCAAGCAAATGGAAAAACAAAAATCTACAGACAAAACAACCATCAAACTAAATATGAAATCAGAAGTGTGGCCAAAAATACTGATCACTTTTCAGAGGATAACAACGAAACATCTGTTTCTATGTTTTTTTTTTTTATATATTTTGGGTAAATATGCGGTTGCAAATGTCACCAATTGTAGTTAAGAGATTTTTGTCGTCTGTTCTTATACCAGGTGTGTAATTTTACCATCATTTTAATGGCACAAATTTTATGATTTTTCTAATTTTTGTTTATATTTTATGATCATTTGCTTAATAGTTGAATTTCTAATTTATCTTTAGGGAATTGGCAAAATACTAAAAATCAAATAAAAAAAAAAAAAAAAACAAATTATTTTTGTCTCATTCACAATTTTCCAGCAAATTCTGATGGTATGTAGACGTCAGATCTTGTGGTGTTTTTTTTTTTCTTTTAGCTAAATGAGAAAATTGTTAGAAACTCTTTTGGTGTTTCAATAACAAATGCAAACAAATTTTTACATATATTATTTTTCACTTTTTAAACACACTTATCACACATGCACACACACATTTCAAGTATGTTGGTTTTACAAGAAACGGGGGCCTGGGCATATGTTTGGCATACGCATGCGTACATGCTGGCACTTGAAATCATCCTCATCGTCATAATTTTACTATCCTTTGGCTGTATAAGTTAAGTCTAATGACACAATACAGCTGTTTTAAATCAAAGTGCATTCGTGCAAGTAGTTACAATTCTCTAGGGCTCCAACAGCTTCGAAAGGGCGTATTTTAAGTGCGACAGGCTGGTTGCATAGCCCGCATGTGTTCACCGTAATCGTCATTACCTTGATGTATGTTACGTTAAAGTTGTTAACTTATTGAGTTTTTAGGAGCCACTATTAAAACAGTTTCACTTTTCAATTTTCTTTGATCAAGTTAATTTAACCCTTTTGGGGAAAAAATTGGAAACAAATACAACATTTTTTATTCCTCTTTTCTAATTCTTATTTAAAATTAAGTTAATTTAAAAAACAAAAATTAATTTGTTCATTTCTTGAACTGTGCTGAAAAGTAGATTAAACACAGTCGAATATAAAAGAGTACTACAAGACTTCAGATTAACAGAGAAACTTTGCTAGAACAGTGAAAGTTTTGCCAATGACTTTACAAAGGTAGAGTTTGCTATTGGTCATTCTGAGCAACATTAACGTATTAATTACTTTATACTGGAATTATTCTTACGTGTGAAAATTCTTTTCTCCTTTAAAACTACCACCTAAGACCTTATTTCCTTGTGGAAGAATTTGCATAAAAGTAAATTGCCTCTAAATGGAGAAAAAAATTTAATTTTCAACCACAAGTGTATGAGATGGTAAAGACACTTTCGGAGGTAATTAAAAAAAAATGACAGATATACAGAGAATTGTAACACCAACAGCATTTTTTTTTATCATCCTGAAGGTCATGTTATAGTTGGTGATCATTTTAAAAAATTGGACTGACACACATTTTGCACCTAATAGAATTTTTTACATAATCTGCCGTTAGCTAATGCCTATTTTTTTTTTTTTTTTTTTCAAAAAATAAAATTTTTGTTGTAAAGTTTTGCACCGAATAAAAAAATACTAAATTATTTCGGTTGGTAACCGAAATGAATAACAGTATCGGTATTCTATTATTTTTATTTCGATACCGGTATTTTAAATTATATAGATGTCGGTTTACCGGTACCGAAACTAAAACACCGGTAAATACCGTTATTAATAAAAACCTGGCAAAAATCTGAAAAAAGTTAAATATTTTTATTAAATTTTGCAAAAAAAAAAAAAAAATTATTTGTATATTTTATTTAATAAATAATCACTTGAAATTTTTTGAAATATGAATTTTCCTCGCAAATGCTTTTATAGCAACAAAGCATTTAGAAAAATTAAACTCGACTTTTTAAAGACAAATGATACTAGAATTATAAGATGTTTTTTGGCAGAATAGTAATGTCCGTCCGTCTATACATTTGGGTTAAATGGGACGAAAATGACGCTTAATTCAGGAAAAGATGATATTCAAATTTTGATGATCATGTTCTATTTTGTCTATTTATTAGTTAGTAAAAAAAGGCACTTTTAGAATTTTAAAATAGTTTTTGGCAGCATGGCAATGTTCGTCCGTCAATATATTTGGGTTAAATTGGTCGAAAATGCCACTTAATTCAGGGAAAGTGATATCAAAATTTTAATACTTTCTTTTGGTTTTCATATTAATCGAGAAGTGGAAAAAAATATTTTTCAAATTTTAAGATTTTTTTGAAAGAACTCTAATGTGCGTCCATTTGCCTTTTGCAAACTTTCCAATTTGAAATCGTTTAACTTTTGACTCAATAAAGATAACGACTAATTTTTTTTTTTTTTTTTTTTTTTGTTCGATAGACAATTTTGCTTTTTAACCAAATACATAAAATATAATAAAATCCGTTGCAAATATTTAGCTATATATTGAAAAATCTTAACCAAGATCTTGTAAAATTGAGATTTTTGAAATTTCAAATGTATATAACTCGAAAAATATATAAAAGAAGTAGTACATGCAAGCATGTTTTCTAAAGGATTATGGTTAAACATTTTCCATGACACTAGTACCCTAGTTTGAACCCCCATAGTTCCGGTTCTGAGGTGTGTATTGGATCCTGCTTCCAAACTCTAAATGCTACTGTCCTCTGCTAAGCCTATGTGAAATTTCATACAAATCCAACCAGCCGATTAGAAGTTACAGATTTATTTCGATTCTTTCCCATTGTTTAATGTTTAATAAAGAAATGTCTGCACTTTTAAAAAAAAAAAAAAAATATTTCCTCAAATCGTGCTTTTTTTTCATAATATTAAAGTGGACAATATATACTATTTTTCAGAAAATTTTCAGAACAAACATACTGTAACATTTTAAATTGCATTCCATGAAAGTTGAAAATTAGTGTATTTTAGGACAATTTTCAAAAAAATAACAAAAATATAAGGAAAAAATATAATTTACAAATACTTGAAGAAAAGTTCATTTAAATATCTGAAGTTGATTGTTTCATTTAAAATTTTTACCTTAAACGACTTTATATTTAAAATAAATACACTGAAAACTGATGAAAATTTAATTTTTTACTATTTTTCAAAAATGTAAATAATTCTTAATTTTGACAGTTACTTATAAAAAAAACAACATAACCTGGCTTAAAGATTTTAATTGATATTGATACATAATTTTGTCTTTTTTTATTCGGTACCCAACTTTATTACAAAACTTCAAATTTTAAAATTCAATTAAACGCCACTTTTGACACATTTTACCCCAAAGTGCACCGTAAAAATTTGTAAATAAAATATGAAGCTGTCAAAATTACAGATTTTTTTACATTTTGGAAAAAGAGTAAAAAATTTAATTTTTATCAAATTTCGGTGTCCTTTTTTAAAATAAAAAAAAAAAATTAAGGTAAAAATTTAAAATAGAATCATTAACTTCAGGTATTTAAGTGTACTTTTCTTTAAGTATTTGTAAATTATATTTTTATTATTTTTAATTTTCCTAAAATACACTAATTTTCAACTTTTATGGAATGCAACTTTAAACGTTACAATATGTTTGTCTTAAAAATAGTAGGTACATATTATCCACTTTAATACTGTAAACAAATCGTGCGGATATATAGACCGATTTTAGAAATTAATTTTTTTCTTCTGAGAAATACTCCAGTGGCTCTCACACAAAAAAAAGCTTAAGTGCAGTATTTTTCTTTGATTATAGAACATTAGACAGTGGTGCAGAATCGAAAATTTTTGGAAACAAATCTTCAAAACTTCTAATCGGCTGGTTGGATTTACATAAAGTAAAATTTTAAGTTTGGAAGGAGGATCTTACATACATTTTGGTAGCGGAATCTGAATTTAGTCTAAAAACAGACGACTGTGAAATGGAAAATTTGCGAAAATAAACAAACAGACGGTCGGAAGGACCGGACGTCAGTATTCTCGTAAGTCAAAAAATATTTTTTTTTTTACTTTTACATCAATATAAAAACCAAATATTAATATTAAAGTATTGATATCTTCATTCCTGAATTAAGTGATTAAAATATCACCTTTCATTGAATTAAGCATAATTTTCGACCCATTAACCCCAATGTATAGACGGACGGACAGCACTATTCTGCCAAAAAAAATTAAAATTTATATCACTATTTTCCGATTTTAAGAGCATATTTAAAGAGCATGAAACAATTTTTTGGAGCATATTTTTGGTTGCTCTGTATATTATGGTGGTATAAACAGCTGTGGTTCATTAGAAGCTAAAAGGGTGTCAGGTTACCAGAATCGGTGTTAGTAAGGTTATTTGGGTAAACAAAAGTTTTGTAACTCAAATAGCAACCTTTTTTAACCCTCCGTCACACACATATCTTTGTAATTACATTCAGGTCACAAGAGTCTGGGTAGATCTACTACTATTACAAAGTTTTTGTAGGAAAAGTTGCAATAAATTTGCTTTTATAGCAATAATAATTAAAATGGTACTTTTCTAATAAAAATAAACCAACAATTCATAAAACTAAGTGTAATAAATGAAAATGTTGTTATGCCACAATTCTTTTTACTCTACAACCGGGAATAGTTGCAGAATGCAAAAAAATACGTATGTATATATTTTGTAACGATGAAAAGATAAGCCTTGAGGATAAATAAGAGATTGATTCGTTCCAAACACAGACAGGCTCATGTCATATGATTGAATAAATTCTTGTAAATTTTCTTCTTTTAGTTTTTCAAACTATTTTTAAAAGCTAATAGGAAATCAAATTTTAGGAAGCTAAAGAAAAAATCAAACCGCTAAAGCAATTAAAATATAATTAAATCGTCAATGTAGTTGAAAAAGTTCTGGACAGTCCTAACCGCGCAACCGAGGGCTTTGTATTCTGAATTTAGCGTTATTCTAAACTGCATAGATACAACAAATCAAGAAAAATATATTAAAAAATAATAATATTAAAAAATAATAATAATAAATTGTTTTATTTATAAATAAGTTTTATATTAACAAGACGACTTAAAAGATTTGCAGAAAAGACTAAAAATTTATTAAGTTACTTTAAGTTAGCAATTTGGCGGAAGATATTAATTGTTTGATACCTAAATCATATTATCTATGTAAAATGTTCACCATATCATATTTATAAACACTGCAAAAATTTAAAAAAAATAGTAATTCTTTTGAAAAATTTCATCCATCTAATTTTACTTTTTTAAAATAACACATTTATTGGAAAAAGAAATAAAGCCAAAATTCTTTTTAATAATTCATTATTATTATTTTTTTTTTTTTTTCCTCCAATTTTTTCCCCCATCAGCCCACAACGAGTTAAAGACACGCGTATGTAATATTTTATTTGATCATAATTTTTAATAAAAACTCAAAATTCACTCCATTTCAATTTGATTTTATTATATAGATGTCAAGTAAGTAAAGTTCAGTTTCATAAATGCAAGCACATTTAATTTAACGCCTTCAACCATTATTATTCCTTGGAATACATGCATTTATCCATAATGGTAACTTACTGTAAACAGTGGCTTTTTTTTTTTTTTTTTGTGAATCTTCAAAAAATATTCAACTAACAACTCCACCGCCAACACCACAATCACCATGCCAACCAGCATCATCATTAACAAAAAAGTAGCTGCCACTAGTAGTAAATTAAATAAATCTTTTCTCGTTTTTTTTTTTTTTCCTGTAGTCCTAAAATTGGTAGTTATTGGGATTTTTATACGTATGTTTATCATCCTGAGATTGTGGGTACTCAAAAAATGTATAAAATGTTGAATTTTTCTTGTTGCCGTTTTGTTTGCGTGAAATTTCACGCATTTCTTTTTGCCACCTCTTCTTTTCTGTTGTTGTTTTAAAAAATATTTCAACTATGTCGGCCACAAATTGCAATGTTGCTGCATTCAACAACCTCATGCTATAAGTTACCAGTACCCCCGATACATTATCATTTTATGGCGGGAGTTGTTGTTTGTTATTATTTTGACAATGAGGTAATTTTTTTCTTTTTGCTTTTAACTGGAAATTTTCGTATGACTTTAAATATTTTATGACATTAAAACATTTTTTTCTGGTGTTTATCATTTTAAAACAAAAGTAGAGGGGTTTTTATTAATTTAGTGGTATAGAGAGAGAAGAGGAAATGATTTAATGTGGTAAATTAGTGGAAATGTTATAAAAATAGCTGCAGTATATAAATTTAAGATATAATGTGCCCTCTTTACATGCATTGAAGAATAATTTATTGAAATGCTGTGCAGTTAGGCAACAATGTTTATACGTGAATTTCTGTTTATCATTAATTTTATTAATATCACTTCATTGCAGAGAATTTAAACAAAAATAATATATATGACAAGGCAAACCAAATACTTGTAATATTTTTGAAAAGATAAATATAGTAGGAAAATAATAAGAAATTTTTATTTGTTTAAATGTGCCTAACCAGTATTATTTTGTTATTATTTTTTGTCATCAAATAAACAAATTTTATGGAGTTTTTTAGGTTTTAAAGCAATTGGACTCTTTTTTTTTTTTTCAAAAAATCCCTTTTTTGGCGACTTTTTATTTTGAAATCCCCTTTTTTCGGACACTTTTTAAAAATTCTCAACGGTAACGCTGTACCCAACTAAAAAAAGAATCATTAACAGAAATAATTGTAATAAAATAATAATAATACTTATTTATAGTGTCTGTATTGACGAAATCAATAGAGATTTCATGTTAACTATATAACTTTAGTTTAATTACACTGGACGACATAAAATCCTCCACCAAAGACGAATATTTGAACTTGATGCCTTTGGATGTGCGAAACACATCAGTGCTTTCAGTTTTTTTTCATCAGGTCAGCATTTTTTATGGGCGTGTCTTTTATTTCGCTCATAATAAGGCCATTACTCTAGTATATTTCCTCATAACTCAACCAAAAGATGCGGACTAAAAATATCTTCAAATCAAATGCAAAAATTCAGATTTTTTTGTTACAAAAATTTCTTTTAATAAATGAAAGCATCAAAAATGTTTCAGTTTATCATCCTTATCTTAAAGCTGGTAATGCTGTGAATAAAATAAGGAACGTATCTTCAAAATTGATGAACAAATCTTGATTTTATACCCATGTACAATACAATTGTATAGAAATACCAAAAAAAAAAAATATATTTGAAACAAAAATAGGTGAATTAGATGGATTTTGACGAGTTAAACAAGAATCTACATTCACTTTTTTTCTATCACGTACTGATTTTTATGGACATAACTAATATCATAACCTTATTCAGCGGTCAGACTGTAAAACTCGAGAATGGTTTGTATAATTTTGACTATAACTCAAGACCCGTTTACACGATTTTAATAAATGATACATCAAAAGATGTACACGAAAATTGTCCTCTAGGTTTATTAACATAAATTTTTATTCATTAAAGAATTTCAGAGTTATGGATCAAAATTTTCACCATTTTTCAATTTTTTTGCTACTAACTACAGAATAACTACGGAAATATTAACTGAACAAAAAATTATGTAAATTTGGCTCAAAGATAATTTAAATCGCTATCTACTGGCGTTTAATTTATCTTAATTGGACAAATTGTTTTCGAGTAGTATTTGACACGACCATAAAAAAATCTCGACCTGATAGGAAAAAACTGAAAGCAGATTCGAGTTCATCGGAATTCCATCTAGTTCACATATTTTTTTTTTTTTTTTTTTTTTGAAGGAGCACAAAAAAAAATTTTTTGTCGACCAGTGTCATTTAAGTACAACTTATGCCAATGCACCGTTTCTTCTGAATAATTTAAAACATGTCAAAATGCGTGTGGTTCTTCGACGACATAAAGAGTTCGATTCATATGTACATCGTTTGTTTTCTTTTCGGAGATGGGCCTGATGTTTATATAGGGTTCGATATCAATTAGGGATCGATTATTTTTAAGTTTGGAAGGTTGATTTACATACATACCTATAGAACTTGTTTGCTTTTAATAGTATCTTGATACTAATATTTATATGAAAATTACTCACATTAAAGTAATTGTCGGAAGTGGGTTTTATTTTGTGGCTATGGTAAGTTATGGACCAATCCTAATAACATTTGATACTGATCATTCTGGTTTTATAAAACTTATTTTTGTCGAATATTTTCTTGATATTAACATTTGTATATATAATTTGGCACACTGATTTAATGATTATAAAAAACTTCTTTCTATCAAATTTAACTAAAATCGTTTATTAAGACATTTTAAACGTTAAAAAATATTCCGGGAGGACATTTTTATGGGGGATAAGCCAAAATAATTGACCAATCGTTACCAATAGGCTTGGTTTTTGTGATAAAATAATCTTATAGCCAAATTCACACAAGGCACAAGGTTTACTCAATCATGAGTCAAGCCAAATGCAGGAAATGCTTACCTCATAATTGGGAACAGGATCAAAGAGCAATTTATAGGTTTAAGAAGCACTTGAAATTATTCAAATTTTTCATATTATTACGAATGATGAAGAAGGGAAGCACTATATACTATGACTCCCAAATAATGCTCTGTATTTAATGGGATCTATTAGGAATTAATGCGTAAGGAGTGCGTTCGAAAAATTTTAACATATATAAAATTCAATAATTTGGAAACGGTTGATATTAGTGTTTTGGCTTTTTTTATATTTAGTTGATATTATATTACAGATCCCAGAAAAATATAATTTTTATAGTTCTAACCATTACTTATGAACTTGTGGACCTTTTTTGGTAACCCTTCCATTAGAGATAGTCGTTTCAGTCACAGTTTCCACATCTTCTTTTAAAATCTTCGACATTTTGGGACACTTTTTTTGAGCTCTTCAACTCTCTTTTCACAAGAGCCCAATATCTCTCCAATGGTCTTAGCTCCGGACAATTTGGAGAATTGACCTCTCTTGGTACAAAAACTATTTTATTATTTTATATGCTTTCAATTTTCTGGCCTTCTCAAAATCATGTGGACCTTTTTTTCTTCCCGAACCAGGTTTCCTATCAATAGGCAAATTCTCCTGATACCGTTTAATAAAATTGTAAACAGTTTGACGGCACACATTTAATTCTTTGGCCAATTATTTGTAGGACCAATTTGGATTTTTCTTTTTATATTTTTTATTTGAATTTTATGTATTAATGCATGCAAAATTAAAAAAAATATATATAAAAAAAATATATATTTAAAGTAGGCGTAAAACGGGGACGGGATATCCAATCGAGATATAACATAGCCTATAACATGATTTTTAGATCTTTTTTTAAGAAAGATTCTGTACAAAATTTATTTTTTGTACAAGTGGCTCATAATGGTCTAAGGGGAATCATGAAGCAAAAACTTGAGAGAACATCTGGTTTTAATTAATCCTTCTACAATTGTTAGTTCACAAAAATTAACTTTTATTCATTCTTAGTGTTCTAGTAAATATCATTCCTGATAAAGAGGAAATTATTAAATTTGTTTTATCTTTAGAAAAGAGAAAAGCTTTAAATTTGTATATTTAAGGGAAAAGTCTTCGAAACTCTCTGTAATTTTTATATCCTTGTAGATCACCAACCTTCATTAGAAAAAATGTTATAAAGTTGCATAGCGATTTATGATCAACGAAAATGTATATTTAGTTTTAACAGTTTTATGTCTAAAAGTAATTTTCATAAAATTTAATAAAGAAATTTATATTCTGTTAAATTTGTATAAGTTTACTAAATATTTTTGTATTAAATGCATAAATAATTTAAAATATTATTTTTAAGTCTTGAATACATAAATCTTAAAAAAGATTTAAAGAAGACTTTGCAATGCAAATTTTAAAATTTTAGTTTATAATGTAGGTGGTAGCATTATAATTTTTCTTAAGACTTAAGAAGTCTTTAAGACCACACATTTCGTTACTTAACTATTTATAATCCTGTCTAATAGACCTTAAAAGCCTAAGAAATATATCTGAATAGACTATTTAAAATATTAATTATTATGCTAAAAAGTACATGCAACAAAAATTTGCATTTCAAATATTTTTTAATATGTATTCTAATAATTGTTGATGCTCTTTTTATGCAAAATATATAATAATTTGAGGGATAATAATTTTTAAGCCTTATGTAATCTCAGGATTAATGTCAGCTCAGGCCCAACTAATTAGAAAATATTTGCATGCCATTTTAACAGGCAAAATACTTTGGCAAGCAGAAATGAAACTCATTAGTTATTTAAATATTTCAAAAACAAAAAAATAACAAAATAGTAAATGGAAAAATAATAATAAAATGTAACAGAAAAGAATTCTGAAAACAATAAAAGGATTTAAATAGAATAAACACAATGATCTAAAATATTAAAATAAGAATATTCATATTTTATATTAATATGCCTTTAGAAAAAAAAAGAGCAAAATTATTGATATTAACATTTTGAATTGTATTCCTTTTAAATTTGAAAATAAAAATAATCCTTTTTCACAAAAGGGTAAAATATAGAATGTAATAGTAGACATTTATTTTCTTTTACTTCCGTATTTACTTTTTTTTTTTTTTCGTTTAGTTTTAAGAAAAAACTTTCTTTGAAAGGATTATTTCTAGCCCATAAATAACGGAGGCATAGTTTCAATGTTTTTTAAAGTGTTTTGACAATAAAACCACAAAATGACAGTTATTTAAATTTTGATCCTTTCAGTTTTTATGCCCACAATTTTTTGGTTTTCTTACTATTTCTTTAAACGTTTCTTATTTTCCTAAGCTGAGATTAATGATGTTTTGTGTGTTTTGACAGTGTAAGAGTGCAGACGTGCTGAATTCTCAAGAATCCTTTCATTTCCGTTTTTCCAATTTTAATATTATTTGTTTTTCTTTAGTGAATTTTAACCTGGCTCGTGTTTAACTATAATTTATACTTAAATATTTTTATGTGACATTTATCTATTTATATTGTGAATTGTTTTTATAGGTGTTGCCCAGTTAAGTGGTTTAAAGACGAAAGAGTTGATATTTAGCACGAGAGTTTCTAATGAAATTCTTCTTAGGATTTAAAGTAATTTCAAATGAAAGTACTTGTTTGAAATAAAGTAAACGAAAAAGGGGTAAAAATTCCAAAATATTTATCTGCAGAAATTTCCGCGGAAATTTTTGGGAGTTAAAAAAATAAAGGGTACTGTTAAATTTCAAAATACAAGTATCAGAAATATGATAAGAATATGATCTTTAACTTTTTTGTAATGTAAGCCCTTATTTCCGTTTTAGAATCTTTAGATTATATCCTAATCAATAAAAATTTAGTTGCGATTTCAACCGCATTCGAGAAAAATTACATATTTTTCTTATTAAAATTATTAAGTTTCATTAAAACGTGTTCGTACCTATATAATATATAATGTCTAACATGATTTGCAATTTATCGTTAATTAATCTCCTAGAAATCACAATCTTCCAATCAAGCAACTAATATTACTCAGTTCCTTAATTGCAAACTCAATTAAAGTCAGGAAAACAAAATTATGTCATAAGTAAATATAATTATAAAACAAAATCATGTTTTGAAATCATTAAATCGCCAGACAATATATTGCATTATAACATTTATTTATCTTAAATAGGCAATTATAATTCCTCCTTCTCACTATCTTTAAATAAGTAATACTCGTACATTTTATATAAAATATAATAATTTCTCCTCCTAACTAAATCAACCTTATTGTGAAAAACAAAATAAGTAATAAATCATTCAACTACTTACTTTAGACATCTTATATTTTATAGCTTTATTTTACGTTTACAAGTTGAAAATGTTAATCTGTTTTTCCTTGGACGCTTTAGCGCTGCACTGTTCGATTACACTTTCACATTGCTACCTGAACTCATTAATATTCAATCAGACGACGACGTCAAAGATTGAGATTAAAATCAATCAATTTTTGATATGAAATCCATGTCGTTTTGATGAAACAAGTCAAAAGGATGAACAAGTGAAATCTCTGTTTTTTTTTTCTCTTTGAATTAATGATGATTTTAGAAATTTATGGGACAAGAAGAAGTTGGAGAAAAAGTGTTAAAGATTATGTTGAAAATGTTTGTAAGAAGCAGTGTTGCCAGGAGGTGAGAAAAAGGAGCACTTTAAAAAGGCCAAAAAAAGCTAAATGCCCCAAAACAAAGCCAGAAAAAAGCTAGAATTTTCTATTTTAAAACTTATTATTATATTTTTATACCCTACACCACCAAAGGTGTGTTTGTGCAGAAGTTATAACGCAGAGAAAAAATCCTCCGACCCTCACCTTAAAGTATACCGTTCGACTCAGAATCACTTTCTGAGTCGATTTAACGATGTCCTTCCGTCCGTCCGTCTGGTCGGCTGGTCGGCTGGCTGGCTGGCTGTCCATGTAAAGCTTGTGCGCAAAGTACAGGTCGCAATTTTGAAGATAATTTTATGAAATTTGGTACATATGCTTTTTTCAATACAATAGACGAAGCCTATTGAATTTGGTTATGATCGGCCCATTATTTCACCTAGCCCCCATACAAATGTCCTCCCGGAATAGAGTTTTAACACTTAAAGGTGCCTTAAAAATAGGAATATTTTAATGAAATTTAGTACAAATAAGTTCTACATCATCAAAAATCCGTCTGCCAAATTTCATGAAGAGCGGTCCATAACTGACCATAGCTCCCATACAAACTCCTCTCCCGAAAATCACTATCGTGCATAAATCCCATACAAATGTTAGTATTATGTTAATATTTAACACAAGTAAGTTGTACATATGTGTAAAAATAAAATTATGTGGATCGAAATGGTGTAGGGTATCATATAGTCGGGCTTGACCGACTATATCTTCTTTTCTCGTTTTGAATTAAAATTTGTCGTAATAAATTTATAAATAAAACATTGAACGACTAAAAACTAATTTTTCTCATGAAAAATCGCCCACAAAAATCCCATTCAAATTTGGGTTATATTTCATATGAAAAAGTATCTAATTTTTAGTCATTTTTGAATTATAGTTGCTTTAAAAATTTTTGGTTGATTTTTCGCTTTTGTAATTATTTTTTAAAATTATATTCATAAAGAGTTTCTATGGTTAATGAAGTTTATTAAAAAAATAATTATAAGGATTGATTATGTAAATCCATAAAATGAGTTAAATTATATTTGATTTAGAGAATAAACCACCGCCGGTGAAAATTTTTGTTAAATATAAATAATATCGGTTTTTTTGTGCGAATTAATACACTGAAATGTTTAAATGGATGATTTTGTAAGAATAAAATTAGTAAAAAACAAATAAGAAATTATTTTATTCTTTGTAGAAATACTGAAAATTTTTTGCCTTTTTAAGGCAATTTTAAGAATCAAAAAAGGCTCAGAAAAGGGTTAAACTGGTAACACTGGTAAGAAGAATAGTTTTACATTAAATGACCAAAGTTGTTTTTATTATAAATTATGTATTAAAAACAGGTATATTTGTTTAAGTTTTTAAGAGAGACTCATAGCACTACGATCCAAATAATATTTCTACATAATCCATTGTAAGAGTAAATAAATATACATTATTTAGGAGGCTTTATGTAATTTCTTATAGAAAAAATGATCTTAAGAGGTGCAATTTCAGAGCACAGAAATTTACAGCGAAATTAGCGTTTCAACATTATCAAAACACTATGGTGGTGTTTGTAAAATTTCAGCATTAAACAAATCTTTCCAACTGCATCAAACTTAATATAACCTAACCTAGTTTAAATATAGAGAGAGATTATAAAAATACGAAATGATGACATGCGCATAACAGCTCGCACATTTTTAATGGGACCTGACCACATAAAAGTGTTACATTTATATTTTAATATAAATATTGTAAAGAAAAATCAATAGATAAAAATAAGTTTCTCGCCAAGAATGATTCCCAGATATCCCAGCAGGCCACATGTCCATTAACGACACTTTCATCGAGGATGTCGTCTAAATTTGTTGTCAAGAAAATGCATTTAGAGGAGAAGTTTGAATAAAAGTCACCTATATTGTCATCTTACCCCATTTTCGGCGACTTCAATAAAAAAATATAGTGAATTGTCGTACATATCTATTTTGGTGACAACATGAGTAAAATGTCCAGCGAGAATGTCGTGAGTTAAACCAAACACACGACATGCTGCATGACAATGTCATTAATACCTATGAGATAAATAAAAGCATTAATGAAACCATTAAAAAGTAGAGAGTGTTGTAGCTGAAGTGGTAAGTGCGCTTGACTATTCAATAAGAAAGAGTGAAATTGGTGGCCTGGGTTCAAATCTTGGCGGAACCCTACTTTTTTTTTTCATTTATTTTTCTTAAAATGGTTGACGAAAATATACATGACACTGTCGCTCAGGTTATCGTTGATGACTTAAGTGCCCTTTGTTTGAAAATGTCACCAATGTTTGTTCGGAGCTGTCGTACATGTGTCATCGAAGACTGTGACAAATCATCAAGACATCGTCAATATTTTCTACAAGACATGGCCTGCTGGGATATGCCGTTATTTGAGAATTTAATGGCTGAACTTTGATACTAATAAATACAAATTTGATAAATAGTAAATGTTGGTATAAATGGTAGTCATGCCCATAAAAATAAATTAACCCAAATTGACTGGAAATGCTTTTTGTTTCAGATATTGATGAAATTGCCCAAATGTAGGTTGGGCATAATGGGCAGTTACCGTATGGTCACGCACAGTGAGGTCAAACCCAAATTTTTAGGTAATAAATCTGTATTTCCGAAACTACTGGTCGGATTAAATTGAAATGTATGAAAGAGTTGCAGAGGAGGACTTAAGCTTTCAGAAAAATCATATTGCATATGATAACACAAGATAATCTACAGGGTGTCAAATTTGACTACCTCAAGTATGTAAAAGTTTAAAAAAATTATAGCTTCTACAAATGAAGTCAGATTTTAAAGATTTTTATATTTATGTAAAGAACTTAGCAAGATAAAGAAAAAATAAAAGTTATCTCTTATAGTTAAAAATATATTTACACTTGAATTTTGAATTTTTGATTTTGTGCCTGGACTTTCTTTCGTTTTTCGGAAATAAGTCCTGAGGTATATCAGGTAAAAATTTTTTAAAAAATTTTGTAATTTGCTAAATATTTCAAAATAATATGCTGAACAAATTTTTGGAGTATCTCAATTCGTCTAGACGTGAAAAATATTCAAATCAGCTCTCTGAAATTGGTATGAAAAATGGCTATTTTTTACAAACATATAGTACAATTCTTTCACTTTTTTTGAAAGTTCCATTAAAGAAAATAATTGTTTCTTTACATATTTCAAAAGACAAGGCTTCATAAGTGGCTAATGTAGAAATTCTGACCTGATTTAGGCTTGCACCCTACATCAGGCATTGGTCGAAAATGGTAAATTTTGGAAAAATGTTAAATATTTATCGATTAATAAAAAAAAAAAATGTCACGCGAACTTTTTTAAATTTATTGTCGATATTTTATTGACAAATATATTTAGAACGATTTATTACTAAACTGCTTTCCGCTCGGCCAAAAACGAATGCAGGAGAGCAGATTTCATGAAAAAAGTAAATTTTTTAAACGACTTTTTTTCATTGCATAAAAAAGCATATTAGCATAATACTTTCGCTATTATTTCTTATGTGATGTATAAAATATATATCGATCTTTCACTCCTGTAAAAATCATTAAAAAATCTTTACAAATAAATTTTTGTCAATTTTTCAAAATTAAAAAATATAAAAAACCAGGGTAAAAATATTTTATATATTTTTCTTGGTTTTATACCAGTATATTATAGTACTACTTTGTTATAAAAAAATCATAAAATATTTTTCTCAAAGGCTACACAGTGTAAAAAAATATATATTTTTTTTTTTTTTCACGTCGTTAATTTTTTACATTTCTAACAAAAAATGTTTAAAGGGTTTCAAAAAGGATCATTTGCTTCTAATCATATAATATAAATAACCTTCCATCATCTTAATATTACTAAAATGTTTCCATAAAATAAAATGAATTTCAGATTTTTTTAAAAATATTAAATATTTTCAATGCTATATAGGTTTTAATGTAACCGATGCACAGTGTCACATTTGGCAGTTTTAGATCGAAAAAAACTAATCTTAAAAATATTGGTCTGAAATTGTACAATTTATTAGTAGATAAGGTCTTAAACATTCCCACATTACCCGCCAATTTTTAGTGGGCGGGAGATTACTCCCATACTGAAAAAAAAAAAATAATTTTTAAGCATTTCCTTTATATTTTTGTAAATTTTATTAAAATGAGGGAAATTTTAAAAGTAGACGTGGCAAGATCTAATCACATCAATCATATTGTAACACTTGCATAACAAATTTTCAGCCATTATCTTAAGATGTTTAAATAATTCTTAAAAAATTGCTAATATGAGGTACCGCATATTTTTTTCTAATATTTTTAAAGATCGCAAATAGTCGCTGCCAAAATACTTCAATATAATTTTATAGATATTGTTTCATATAACAGTCGTATTTTTAAATGGGAACTCGTTGGAACTTTTTTGTTCCAATCCATTAAAAATAGAATTTCCAAAAAAAAATATATTTTTAATATTATGATTTCTTTTAAATAAAAAACAATAGTTTCAGTATTTATTTTTTAACCTAGCAAATTATAACAGAACAATTTGGATACAATTATTATTACATGCAAAAAAAAAAAAAAAAAAACATATCAATATCTGCAGTATTTATTGAGATAAAGTTAACATACTTCTTTACAAAAATTGTAAATAAAATAAAAATATTTTTAAAAGTTGCAATAAGTTTTTATTTTCGTATTTTTGTCATTCTAATTTGGATAAATGTGACACTATGCGATGTTTGCGTTACCATATGGGTGCGCTAGGTCAATTTGGGTTAATACGTGATAGAGAAAAACGTATTATTTTCTATCATATCAAATTCCATTTAGTCCACTTTCAGGAGGAACCTGTCACTTTTACATGGTGTTGTCATTGGTCACGGGACTGGTCTAAGAAGAAATGTGCAGTGTCGATTAATATAATAAAAATTTGATAAACATTTGATACAATTTTTTATTATATTAATCGAATTTAGAAGCTTTTGTAGCTGTTAACCTTCCTAATATCTTTAATAATGTCGATATGGGTTAGAACCTGACAATCACATAATCAAAATAGATTATTGTAATTAGCTATTCATATTTTCTTTTAAAACTTACTGTATTCTACACATTTCCTTTGGAGGCTTAGATATCTCTTTAAGCTAAATCCTACATATGTGCGTGTGATCATATATAACTAAGATGATCACAAAGATTTCTTTTTTCTTCGTACTGGGTTTTTTTTTCTTCTTACATACTTTTTGCTTACATGAAAGACAATTACATGTATTGTGAGTGGTACTAATTGAAATATTCTTAATCAGATCTTAAGTTTTTTTTTTCTTTATTGTAGCTTCTTCTCTTGGCGGCTATAAAAACTTAAAGTTTAAAATGCATTTAATCCAATGTGGTTGATTTAATACATGATTATTTTTATTCTATAACCAACTCTGTAAAGCTTTTACACAAAAACCGAACGGAGTAGTTAAAGTGAAAGAAAAAAAATCAAGTGGCTTAACAGTAGTAAGCGTTAAGGTTTACGTGCTGTAAACGTTTTCATATCTTGTTATAAATACATTTTTACCTTGGTAATATAAAAAAAGGAGCCAAAAAATGCTAAAAAATAAAACTTAAACTTGCGGTAGTTGCCAACCTAAATGTTGCAGTAAATAACGGTGGCAGTTTATGTTGCTTCATCACCATGATCATCAACTGCATCAATGAAACTGAACAATAAAAATACAAAAACCTTATTACACACGCGCCTTTAAATGCGTTTTTAGCGCTTAACAAGGTAGGCTGACCTAAACTGCAACTCTCTTTAACTTTTTCTTTAAAATTTTTTGTAGTTTAATTTCTTAACCATTTAGAAAACCAACGAGAAAATCCTTAACTAAAGTCTTGTTAAACAATTTGGTAAGGTTTTCTTCTCCTGCTGATTTTGGTGTTGTTGTTGCTGTTGTGCCAAGCATAACAATAAGAATTGGGTGGCAGCGCCCCTTTTTTAAATTAACCTTGGCTTAAATATATATTAAACCATAACTAAAAAGTCTTTCTCATATTAAATCCAACACAAGACCTATTACACATGATTTAAAACTTATTAAACAGTTTTTACTTCAAACCTTTTAGTGCAGTAAGTCTGTCCTTGTGTCTGTCCTCATTTTGTAGTTAATTTCACTTGTTGCAACATTTAGGTGGATAAGTACTTGTACAAGTTATAACTAAGCGTATCCTCTTTTAATCATTTTATAAGTATGTATTTTCTTCTTTAAAGAAAAAAAAAAATACACATAAAGAGTTATAGCTCTTCCTCTAATTCCTTGCTAGTATTGTGGTATCATTTAGTCTGGTATATAAAACGTACCGCAACTATATTACTACCGGCACTTGTTATTGTACATATGCCACATATGGATGATTACAAAAATTAAAAAAAAAAAAAAAAAAATTTAAAAAAATTTAAAAATAAACTTTTATTTTTTAATGAAAATGTTACCACATTCAGAGTGTATACACAAACAGTCGTGAAAACAAAAATCACCTTCGACTACAGCAGACCTGTGAGGCATCTAAAAAAGTATTTAATTTTTTTTTATTCAAACAGATACCCTACTAACGACCTCTCGGTTTAAAGAAGAACTTCAACAATACCAATCTAAATCACACAAAAAAAAAAAATCGATTTCGATTACGAAATTCCTTATATCAATTAAAATTTTGTTTGATTTGCAGATCTGATAACTTCTTTACAATCTAATAAACATGGTAGTTAGCTTTTACGATAAACTCCAAAAGTGAAGATAGTTATACTGATCTAGTTGTCAAAAAATTTTCAGCTGAAGTATTTTGGCATTCAGTATTATGTGGGATGGCTCTTGAATATTAGAGCACAAAGTGAGTTAGAGAGTGAAATGTAACCCCTTTAGATCATTTATTTAGTTTTATTACCATTTCCTTGTGTAATTTATTTATGAATTAAAATTTACAAAATTTTTAACAGCTCCAATATAATTATCAACTATAGCGTACTAGAACCATAATAATAACATAAAATATAATCAACAAGTTTGTAATGTTAATATTCTAACCAAAAATGTAATAAGCACCTCGAAAAAATGAACTTAATAAAACATGAAATTATATTTCATATTAAAGCCATGTTTTATAAACGATTAAGGTAAATCAAAAAGCCATATATTTTACAAAAATAAAGAAACATTAAGGATAAAAAGCTCAATTATCCAACCAAAAACGAATATTTAAAAAAAAAAAAAAACACATAAAGATTACAAAAGAGAGAAAATCCCTTTGCAAGAAAACATATAAAATAAAAATCATATTTCCAACATTTTGCAAGAATTAATAAACATTTAACGGTACAATATGTTAATCACAAGGAAATGGTAATAAAACTTTTATTTAAGCCTTATTGAAAAGCAATCAAAAAACAATTCATAAAAATTTGCAAATTTTTGAGAAATTGTATAAAAAAAAAAAAAAAATTCGACAACTACTACAACCTTAAAACAAATTTGTTATAAAACTGT
Source organism: Protophormia terraenovae (assembly GCA_951394005.1). Lineage (NCBI taxonomy): Eukaryota > Metazoa > Arthropoda > Insecta > Diptera > Calliphoridae > Protophormia > Protophormia terraenovae. Next base: position 104,091,702 of record OX596076.1, on the reverse strand, counting down.
CAACATCATAAAATTTAGTAGCAAAAAAAAAAACAAAAAAATACATAAAGAGTTATAGGGCAAATTCAATTGAATTAAGAGGAAATAAACGACAACTGTGATAAAAACGAAAGACTTAAGACACAAAACTTCATATGCAAACAAGTTGTATTTTTGTGGTTGCTATTGATGATGATGTACAGTGGGATTAAGGACAAATTAAATAGGACAAATAAAAAACAAAACGTTGCAGAATACTTTCAAATACATACAACGAAAATTATTTTGCACACTACTGAAACTTAACTAAAAGATTCTGCTAAAGATAGGCTTAGATTCCTATCTGTACCAAAATTGCGAATCACCAAATAACACTGGCCGACAAAGCAATTTCAAAAAAGAATATGTGGACTAAATGGAATTCAATATGCTAAACATCAATTTGCATTCAGGTTTTTCCTATCAGGTTGATATTTTTTATGAGCGTGTCTAATATTTTACCCTAAATAAGACTCGATCATATTTCAATATAACTCGAGAACGGTGTGCACGATTAATATAAGTGATACACTAAAAGTAAAATTCATATCACTTTTTTTATTCACTCAATAGTTTCGGAGTTATTTAGCTATTAATGTCAGAAAAAAATGTCTTCATACAAAATTCAAGATTTTTTATTAAAATTTCTTTTGAAAAATGGACATCTAAAACCGTTTGTCCAATTTATGTAAATAAAACTTCAATAGATGTCGATTTAAATTATCTTTGAGATATACTCACATACATTTTCGGTTCATCTAATATTTCACGAAGTTATTCGAAAATTAATAGCGAAAAAATTAAACATCGTGAATATTTTGGTCCTTACCTATGAAATTATTGAGCGAATAAAAAATAATGTTGACCTAACATGAAGACAGTTCTGTATCTTTTGGTGTATCATTTATCCTACAAACGGTTCTTGAGTTGTAGAATAATTGAACAAACCACTCTCAAGTTTTACTAGGATGATCACTGAATAAGTACGTGATAGAGAAAAAGTGAAAGCAGATTCTTGTAAAGCTCGTCAAATTTTATCTAAGAGATAAAGATGATAAAGAGAAACATTTTGGATGTTGTAACGTGTAGTTACAAATATTAAACCACCAACATATTAACATATTGTAACTACAGTAGTAGTTACAATACAATTGGAGAATTTATAATTCTCATTTAGTTTATGTTAATTTAAACATAAATAGTCAAGATTACGACAACACATTTGAGCAAGAACCGAAGTACCGATCTTGTTATACTTTGATCTTAGGGAACAAAGTATCACCAGACACGATCGAAGTTCTTTCTTCCGAACCGTAGCCGAATCCGTAGTTAGCCGACCGAGAGCCGAAGAATTTATCTCGTCGGATTGTAGTTAGCCGATTGAGAGCTGAAGAATTTATCTCATCGGATTGTATTTAGTTTGTAAAATAGATCATACGATCTTAGTTAGCCGACAGAGAGCCGAAGCATTTATTTCGTCGGATTGTATTTAGTAGTGAATACGATCTTAGTTAGCCGACAGAGAGCCGAAGCATTTATCTCGTCGGATTGTATTTAGTAGTGAATACGATCTTAGTTAGCCGACAGAGAGCCGAAGCATTTATATCGTCGGATTGTATTTAGAAGTGCATACGATCCTAGTTAGCCGACAGAGAGCCAAAGCATTTATCTCGTCGGATTGTATTTAGTAGTGCATACGATATTAGTTAGCCGAAGCATTTATCTCGTCGGATTGTATTTAGAAGTGCGTACGATCCTAGTTAGCCGACAGAGAGCCGAAGCATTTATCTCGTCGGATTATATCTAGTAGTGCATACGATCTTAGTTAGCCGACAGAGGGCCGAAGCATTTATCTCGTCGGATTGTATTTAGTAGTCCATACGATCTTAGTTAGCCGATAGAGTGTCGAAGCATTTATCTCGTCGGATTTATTTCGTAAACTAGTTCATACGATCTTAGTTAGCCGATCGAGAGCAGAAGCATTTATCTCGTCGGATTTTATTTTAGAGACGAAACCCGTAGTTAGCCGATTGAGAGTTGAAGAATTTGTCTCGTCGGATTTAATCTTGTTAACCAACCTAAGAACTAAAATTGCCAACCCTATTCTTTCCCCTCATAGATAGGTATCATTTCATCGTTGTTCTTGTCACAAGGAAGCTCTGTGGTAACAATCAAAGGAAGCAGACCTTTGAAGAAACTGGACAGACTGAGTATACCCCAGCTGGAAACTAAACTGCATTACAATGTATTCATTTTTCAAAACAAATTTTAGTAAAAGAGCAAATTTTCATGCAAAATTTTGATTTCTTTCGGAAACTAATTTCGTAATGACTTTGAAATTGTTGAGCGAATAAAAAAATTTTGACTTTAAGCCAATTTTACTCCGCATATTTTAATGTTTTACTTATATAAATCGTACATACCGTTCTTGAGATGATGAAATATACTAGAGTCGCATAATACTAAGTGCCCATAAAAAAATCCAGCCCAGGAAAAAACTGAAAGGAAGATTTTTTTGCCGACCATTATAATCAGTGTAATTTCATCAATAATTACATCTGTCGTAAAATAAAATATCGACAACATACATTTGCAAAAAGACACCATTAAGTGTCAATATGAGTTCAAATTGTACAATGTGTGCTAAAATCAATAAAAACTTAGAATTACTATCACATTGATAAATTATCATAATAAAACGAGAAAGAAATATATAGTCGGTAATGCCCGATCTTATGATACCCTACACCATCGTCGTCGTCAATACTAACATTTATATGAATTTATTCACTTTTGGGTGACTCCCGAGGACATCTGTGTGGGGGCTAGGTGATATAATGGACCGATTTTAATAATTTTCTACAGGGTTCGTCCTTGGGATATATAAGACATATTTACCAAATTTTATTAAATTATCTTGGAAACTACGACCTGTTGTTTAATTACAGGGTTTACATGGACAGACAGACGATCAGACGGACGAACATCGTTAAATCGATTTAGAAAGTGATACTTAGCCGATTGGTGTAAATTAAGTTGGTTCTTAGACCAATATTTTTGATTGTTACAAACGCATAATACTCTCCCCACCTATAGTGATGTAGGGTATAAATATAAGGATCAAATTTAGTAAAATATCTTGCGATTGGATAATGGCATTAACTTCCGTCGTTTTTTAATGAATAAATTAAAGATATTTTAAGATAAAGATACAATGTATTTTATGCAAAGTATTTTAGATCAAAAGCTAGAACTTTTCCCATCTTTCTGGAAATTAATATATTGTCCCAAAACCACTTCCCAATTTTTGAAGCCACAAATGTATCAATTTTGAATCATTGATCGAGCAACACATGGTGGAAAACTATGGACTCGTTTATGGTCATATATGGCGGCCGTTAATCATTCAATGCTTTCTTCAAATCGATTAATTGTTTTTGGTACAAATCTCTTGTGATTGCTTTACCTGGCTTTAACATCTCATAACAGAGCTTTTGGATTTTAAATTCTCATAATGGATTCACTTTTTATTGTTATTAACCATTCGAAGCAGAAATATTTTTAATTTTGTAGCTCTAAAGCAGCATTTTAGATATGAACAATCACCTTTGGACGCATCAGGTGAAAGACAAGAATGATGGCTAATCTTAATGTTTTTATTTCCTCCATCTACCCTCAAATATAAAACCATCTAGCAATCAAAAAAGAAAGAATTATTGTGGCATTCAAAAATCAGATGTTTATCCTTGCACAAGCAGCTTAGCCCTTGTAAAAAGATTAATCTGAAGTTCAGAACATTAAGTATCATAAAGAAATGTGTAGTAAATTATTTGACTGACTGTCGTTCGTAAAAACAGGTTTCTTTTGACACATTTTCTACATCTCTGAAATAACATAAGCTCACAACTTCTCAAAAAGAATTTGTTGGGATTTATAATGCGATTGATTCCAATATTAATGAGTCACAATAAAAAATCCTAACTTATAGTATACATATTTCTCTAACTGTATATATCTCTAATGGTCCCACTGTTTATTCTTTAAAGTAGACAAAAGCAAAATCTGTCTTTTGCATATCAAACCTTGTTATATAAATATCTTCAGACTTGAAATAAAACAGTCATCATATCAAACAATGACATCAATTGCAGCAGACTCAGACTGAAACCAAAAAAAAAAAAAAAAAATCACAAACGTTTAACCATCAATTTAAGTTCTCAATGGTAAAACAGTTTATTTGACACAATTCAATCATTTTAAAAATCGCTGTATTTGTTTTATAATTCTTAATATCGTGGTGGTCTCTTAAACATTTTGGCGACATTTGTCGTATTTTGTTAAAGATTCAAACCAATAGATTAAAAGATCATCGATCAGTGGAAATATACAGCACTTGTTTTTTAAATATTATAAAAAAATAAAATAAAAAAAACCTAAGATTTTTTTAAACAAAATTATTATTTCTTATTCCTGGTTTATTTGTTGTAAATATAAGGGTGGTCTTATCTTAAGTCATGATTTTTTGATTTCTTTACATACAAATTTATACTTTTTCTCATAAAACCCATATCTTTTGGTTTTTGTGGTCGTGAAAAAAAAAAAAACCAAAGAGTTTTAAAGAAAAATGATCCATTACATTTTAATATATTCTTCACATTCATTTGTATATCTTTTTTATAATTTCTTTAAAACACAAAAAAAAAAGGACATTATGGAAATGTTGTTGTGGTTGGTGTTTACAGGTGAAATTATGATTTTTCGATTAAGGATTTATTCCTTTATATTTTTGTCTATATTAAAACACGATTTGTTTCACTTTAGACCATAACAAGACAATTTTGTTTCTTTTCTTAATCAAATGATCTTTTGGTTTCCATTTGACTCTATTGTACTGGATTTCCGTTTATGTTTTGTTGTCATATAAAGCGATCAATCAAAAATGTTAATATTTTTTTCCATTTAGTTTATGTTTGTATTGTTAGTGAAACAATTGTTAAGATATGAAGAACATGAGAAAATAAAAAGTTGTTAATTTGATATACAGTTTGTTAGAATTTGAATTTAAATATACGCATCGTAAATTATATATGTATCGGTTTAAAGAACAAAAACCATTTAGAAACCAGAATATATTCAAACGATTTACGAGCATGTCTTTCTTTCGCTTATTATTTTCAAAGGAATATATTTAAATGCACATTAGAAACGAAAACAATATATGATAATTTATAATATATATTCTATTTTATTTTTTTCTTTTAAGATCAAAGAAATCTTTTAATATTTTCTGGGAGAAAAAGATTTAAAATTAGACAAAAATATTTTAAGGCTAAAACAAGTGAATATTTTCAAGATCCCTATTTTTTTAAACTTAATTTAATTAAGAAATAATAATAACATTCATATTGCTTTATTTGATTTTTTAAAGGTTTCCTTTTAACTCTGTATATTGATATTTTATATCTTGTTTTGCAAAAGTTATTTTAAACCATTTAAAATATTTTCACTAATCTTTGTAAAAAAAAATTCTTATCCATATTTTCTCTTTTTAATGTTTGTTTATTTTAATTTAAAACTTTTATAAGCCAAATTAATTTCATTTTATCATGAATTAAAACCATTTTTTCAACTTATTTTTTTGTTTAATTTTAATTAAATTCCTACATTTTGTAGCATCAAGTTGATTACAAAAAATTACAAAATACAGATAACAATTATGAACTTATTAATAATATTTTCACAATACATACTACATACTTACATATGTATGTATATGAATTTAAAACTACACATAATACCAAATAAAATCAAGCTGGTGAATTTTATCAAGCGAAAAAACGATTAAAAGTAGTTCAGCTACAACAACAACAACTACAAAAAAAGTCCACAACTACTGAACAAAATACGCATAAATAAAAGAGCCCATCATACAAAAAGACGGTTGTTTAAAATTCCTTTATAAAAAAATTCAGTCATGTAACAGTCCTTACAATATCATGGCATAATAAAATGAGTTTATAATAAATATTTTAATATAAAACTAAAAACTTCAGAACATGTTTATGGCAACTTTTTATTAAAATTATTTTTAATCAAAGCGTAAACTTTTATCGATGCTTTTCCTTTCTATAAATGACTTTTTTTTTTATAAAATGCCGCAGGTATTAAATAAATATGGATTAATGTAAAAAATATATTATATGAGTATTTCAATTAAGTTGTAGAGCTTCAATATTGAAGTGTATTCAATAATGTGATTTTGAAAAATTATTTCAGAAATAAAAGGGCTAGAACAACATGGTAAACACTCTACGAAGAAGCAGATTGGTAAGTAATAACTTCATGGCACAAATTTACCATGATATTCTTTTGAGTATTTTATACGTTATTGCCAAAACTGCACAGTGGGGTAGAATATAAAATTTTTGGAAACAAATCTGTAACTTGATTGAAGAATCACACCTTAACCTAAGACGTGTACATACTAATATTGAAAATGTTGAACATAAGCGATTGTGAAGAACATTGAGTTGACATGCGGGCAGCCGGAATGTTGGTATTTTAATCCAAAAGCACCCAGAATATACTTTTTCCTGTTTATGTTTATAATTTTAATACAAAATAGTTTAAAATATGTATATAGTTTGAAAATAATTACAAAAAATATTATTCTCTCCCGGATTTAATTTAATACGTGTTTAAATAGCTATACTGACATATTTTTAAATTTTTGAACAAATCTTAACATCCGAACATTTAAAAATATGGCATTACTGTCAAAAATTTACGAACATTTATTATTTTTTTCTTGTAACGGAAATAATTTTAAAAAACATTAAAATATTTAAAGTTAACAATAGTTTTTTTGAATACAATTTTAAGGAATTTTGCTTAACAATGGTTAGTAAAACTGTGTTAAGTTTTTTTTAATACGTCTAACATCACTGGTCGACAAAAAAAATACAATAACATATACGAATAGTTGGACTTGATGTATTTTGATGTGCTAAACACGAATCTGCTTTCAGTTTTTTTTTTGCATCTGGTATGAATTTTTTTTTTATGGGCATGTCTAATATTACTCTAGTATATTTCCTTATAACTTAAGAATGGGGTGTACGATTGACATAAGTGATACATCAAAAGATGTGTACTAAAAATATCTTTAAATCCACGAAACTTAATTTTTTGTGTGCTCAATAGTTTCAAAGTTATTTTAAAATAAGTGTCCAAAAAAACTCTTGGACACTCTAAAAAAACTCTAAATTTTATATTTTTTTGTTACTAAAATTTTATTTAATAAATGAAAAAATTAAAAATTTTTCAGTTTATCATCTTTATCTTAAAGCTGGTAATGCTGCGAATCAAATAAGGTATGTATCTTTCAAATTGATGCATAAAATTTTATTTACAGTTAAGTAAAAATACCAATGTTACAACAATTGTATAGAAATACAGTGGTGGGCAAAAAAATTTTTTTTTTTTTATTTTTTCTTGAAACAAAAATACATGAACTAAGTGGATCTTGAAGAGTAAAACAAGGATCTGCATTCACTTTTTTTCTATCATGTACTGATTTATTTTTATGGGCATGACTAATATCATCACCTTATTCAGAGGTCACACTATAAAATTCGAGAATATTTTGTCAAATTTTGACTATAACTCAAGAACCGTTTGCACGATTTTGATACACCAAAAGACGCATACGAAAATTGTCTTCAAGGTATGTCAACAATATTTTTTATTTCAGAGTTATTGATCAAAATTTTCAGGATTTAAATTTTTTTTTTTAATTTTTTATTATTTTTTATTTTTTTTTTTTGCTACTAATTACCAAATAAGTACGAAAATATTAACTGAACAAAAAATTATTTAAATTCACCTTAAATACAATTTAAGTCGCTATATACTGGAGTTTAATTTATTTTAATAGGACAAACCATTCTCGAATTATACAAGTATGACTGCCTAAAGGCGGGGTCATAGTAGTCATGCCCATAAAAAAAATCGATAAGTGATAGAAAAAAAGAAAAGCTGATTCTTATTTACCACGTTAAATTCCATCTAATCAAAAAAAAAAAAAAAATATAAATAATTTACCCACTAGTGTATCTCCACTTAACACTAGGTATGCATGGGTATCCTAACTTAACTGTGAATGCAATCATTATTTGTGCATTTATGATACGTGGCTTTATTTACTCGTAATTTTACTAGCTTTGAGATAAAGATGATAAACTGAAACATTTTAGATGCTTTCACTGTTAAAAAGAAGTTTTAGTAAAAAAGAAATTAAAAAATTTTTTTCGCACACTTATTTCGCTGTATCTCCAAAACTATTGACCGGATAAAAATTTCTTAGTAGAACGACTTAAAACCAATTTTATTCCACACATTTTGGTGTATTATTTATATAAATCGTTATAGTGAAATATATAGAACGCAATATTAAACACGCCCATAAAAAAATCTCGACCTGATGGGAGAAAACTGAAAGCAGATTCGAGTTTATCATGCGGAATTCCATCTAGTCTAATTTTTTTTTTTTTTTTTTTTTTTTGAAGGAGCACGAAAAAACATTTTTTTGTTGACCATTCTGTGACTTAATAAACCATACCTCAGCTCCTGAAGGGTATGTGAGGCCCTCTTTCCAAACATAAAATTGTACACTCTTCTAGAAGTTACAGATTTATTTCCAAAATGTTCCAATCTGCCCCACTGTTGACTACCAGATAAAATACATTAAAAATTCATTTGCCTATCTCCTTTAAATTTTGGGACACCCTTTTTGTGCTCTTCAATTCTCTCTTTACAAGAGCCCAATATCTCTTCACTGGTCTTAGCTTCAGACAATTTGATCTCTCTCTAAAAACTATGTTATTGTTTTGTTACCACTCCAGAGCTTTCTCACCATAGTGATATGATGCCAAATCGGACCAAAAATTTATGGATACATTGTGCTCTCTTATAAAAGCCTTTTTTTTACAAGCATTATTTGATGTATATGTCGGTATTTATAGAGCCAAAACTGCATAATCCTTGGCATACCAGGAATTTTTTTTGCAAATTTTATCTGCTTTTTGGTCCTAAAGTTATCTTCAACATTTCCTTGAGCATTAGCAACTTAATAATTTTGACCCGGAAGCTGCGAAAAATCTGCCAGTACATATGTACTAGGGTGATCGATTATTCGACTTTTTGGAGAAACCGGTTTTCGAATAGTTTGAATAGTTGGTATTTTGAAAAAACCGGTTGCACTTTTTTAAATTCAGAAAAAACCGGTTAACCGGTTTTTTTGCAGAAGTTAATATTTCTACTAAAAGACTACATTTCTTAAAGAAAAAACAATAAATATTATGATGTTTAAGTTAAAATATATTACACATAATTATTTTTGGAAATAATTATTAATCCAATAAGAACGAAAAATAAATAGTCGGTCAAGTCCGACAATACCCTACTCAATGATGTGCACCAAATTCGGGGAAGTGTCTTCTTTTCTAAACCTGTGGAATTGTGGGCCAATACTATGTTCAATTATGGACCGATCTTCATGAAATTCAGATTTTAACATATATGGAACTTACATGTGTAAACTCTTACTACAAATTCTTACTACATTTGAGGGATTTATGATCGTTAAACCCCTTTTCCGGGAGGATATTTGCATGGCGCTAGTTTAAATAATGGAACGATCATAACCAATTTCAACACGCTTCGTTCTTAGACTATAAGAAACCTGTATGCCAAATTTCAAATTTAATACATGTTCAAAATTGTGACCTGTATTTTAATTAATTAATTATTTTTTTTATGAACAGACAGACGGACGGACAAACATCATCAAATCGACTTAAAGACGATTGGTACAAATTAAGGCGAGTCTTAAACCAATATTTTTGGGTGTTACAAAGCATATGAATGAACGAATAATATAATATAAAAATTTTAAGAAAATAATCATCAAAACAAAAACCATGAATTAATATGATAAGAGTCAGAATCAATTTTATTGAAACTATTTTGTAGGAGAAACTTTTTTAAAACAAAATCTTTGAAAAATGAAGAAAATATTGAATAAACAAAAAGACTAAAACATTCAAATGTGTAAAAATATTACAGGTGTTACAATTGAAGTAATTATTACTAATTTATTTATTTAATATTACAATAATTAATTTCGTTTTAACCTTAAACTATATTTTTAAAACATTACAAATAATACTTTAAAAAATATTCATAAATTTCGATTCAAATATCAGTATTTAGTACATGTTTTTTGAAATAAAAAGCTATTTTCAACCGGTCTATTCGACATTCGAAAAATCAAAATTTTGAAAAAACCGACAGCACATTGACAGAAAAAACCGGTTTAAAAACCGGTTGGAAAACCGTATCGGTCACCCTAATATGTACGTTTCGTCGTCTATTATACAATATGAGAATTTTTGTATTAATTTTGATTTTAATGTCCGTGCCCTATTCTTGGCTTCTAAATTTTATGCAGCATTCCTGTATGGAACTTCTTGGACTTCTTGCATGTTTTCAAGCCTGCATTGGCTTTAACTTTTCGTACCAAATAGTGAGAGCACCGAGCTAACCGGGCTAGTTTTCTACCAGATGTGTTTGGAGCTATTGAACAGACTCGCAGATAAAATTCTTGAAAAGAAATGTCAAAATCTACCTTGCTGATGATTTTGCTTTCTAGGCCTAAAGTTATGTCTACCAAGACCAATCGGCAGATGAAAAAAAGATAAATATGTCACGTTCTCCCAGGCTCAACTGAGAGGAGAACGAAATCAAATAAAGTATTTATGTAAATAAAGTGAAATACAGAAAATATATTAACAAATTTTACATAACCTTACGCTAACCATTGATTCAGACAAGAAACTCTATTTTCTGAATATCAACAAATGTACAGTTGTCAGAAAGTTTTATGAAAATATTTTTAAAAACATTAAGTATAAGGTACATAGTAATTAATAGTAGGTTTTTGTAACTTCAAAACCATATCGTAAAAATGATATTAACTACTTTACGTAGGGTATAACAATCGAAACCACTCTACACTTCGACACAATCAACAAAAGATGAATATTAAAATTGCAAAAATATTATTTTAACACTTAATCTCATTTTCATTTTATGGATAAACACTTTTTTTTGGGAGAATGATTATTATAATTATGGATTAATATCACAGAAATAAGGCTGGATTTAATAATAAAAAAAAAAACAACAAAACAAAACATTTAAATAAGATGAAGATCAAAGAGATAAAACTGGATATTGGATTTTCTGTTTAAATTAAACTAAAGACACTAGATTACGTATGAGAGGTAAAACCTATAATAAATAATTAATAAATTATAAATTGAATTCTTTTGGCATTTTATGAAATTGATTTTATTAATGAATTTAAGTTAAAGGAATTTTATTTTTTATAGCAAATGCTTACCTTGACCTTAAAACGAAATAAATGAAATTTTTTTCTCACACATTTGAGTAACATTAAACTGTTCCATCATTTTCATTATTTGATTTACTCTATAGAAAACTCTAACAATAAAGAAAATATTTATTATTTCGACTACAAGAGAATTGTGACAATTTTTGCTTTTACTTTTTATAATTTGTTTTTTCCTCTTTCATTTACTACTATGAATTTTCAAGATCTTTTTCAAGTGTGATACAATAGTAAATGTAGAAGAGCATTGATTTGCTGATTTTATTTTTTCTAATTTAATATACAAAATGTCATCGATCATTATTAACAATAAACAATGAAATTTGTTATATAATAGAGTCAAATAATCTTTGTTTTTTAGTTTATTGCGGTTTCAAATTTTATTGATTGTTGGATATCCAAAAGTAGTTTTTATTAAAAAAAAAAGAAGAAAATATTAATGCACAATTTTGCTTTTTTATACAATTAATTTTACACTGGCACAGTGTCACATTTGGAAGTTTTAGAACGACAAATACAGTTATTTAGATATTGGAGTGAATTTTTATATTCTGTTAGTAGACAAGGCCGTAAATATTCTCACAAAAAATTTGTCTCCCATACTGAAAAAATATTATTTTATTTGTACACACAGAAAAAAGATTGCTTGGAAAACGGTTAGGAGTGTACAATTTAAAATCATATTCTAGAATTTATTGGTCACCGCCATAAAAAATTTGTTTGTAAACCAGTTATTTTCCTTTAAAATATGTTTGAAGTTACTCCAGTCACTAATTGATCATATATAAATATAATTCGATATTCCTAACTTCTAATATTAAGCACTTTGATTATTATTTTGACGTTTTTAATAAAAATTATTTTAACATTTTTTAAAGATACATATAATTAACAGAAAATAAATACGAATTTGTCATGCATATTATGCAGAAAGTGAGCGATATGTGCATTAAAGAAGAAGGAGAATGCTTCCTTGACTTTAAAATAGTGTAATTTTTCTTTTATTGCCGAATTAATAGCCTATGAAAAACGAGCAATAACTTGGTCACACAATTTAACAAAAATTATGTTGTAATATATAGTTCCGATATCCTAGGGTCATTTCTAGTGTGCTGATCTATGGTCCGTATGAATTCATCAAATTTATACATAAATGTGTGTATTAGAGCTTAATTTTTATAAAAAATATTAGAACGAAAAAATGTTGGTGATATTTGTTGGGCACGATAATTTGGTTGTAGCAACCATTAGGTATGTGGAAATTAATTTGAATAGTTTCCAAAAAATTAAATGTTTTTTCGTTGGTATTATAATATGATACTGGTAAATGAAATATTCGGCAATTGCAGCCGATTCATGTGATAGTTGGTGTAACGGACCAGATTCCTTTGGCAAAAAATTCGGTTGCCACAACGAATCTCTTATCAAATATATTTTTATAAATTTTATTTAAATAAAGAATAAAGGATCTAATCACTCCAATATTAGTGTAATATTTATACACAAAACTTTTAGCCATTTCCATAAAATTCGGAGCTAGTTCCATAGAAGCGTTAGGAACTGGTTTCAGAATCTTTTTTTATTTTATTTTTTCATTTATTAATTTTGTAAATACTTTTTTTTTAATTTTTAAAAATTTTTATACAAGTATTTTAAACACTTCTAGGAAGTCATTCGAGAACCAGTAATTTCTTCTCAGAAGTGATGTAGAAGTCATATAGAATTAGTTCTTAAGCACTAGTTCTCTAAAACATTCCTCAAAACGAATTTAGCATCTGAATAATGTTCTACTCCATTAGTGTCGGAATTGGTTGTGATAACACTAGTTCTGAGGATGTTATTAAAGAATCTGAAGTGGTTCTGATTACACCAGTTCTAGAACTTATGTTTTTAGAACATGTTCTAAAATTTTTCCTGGGAATATTGATTTTTTAAACTAACAAAATTATAAAAAAATAATTTGTATACATTTGTTATTACATACAAAAAAAAAATCATATGGATATCTGCAGTATTTACTGAGTTAAAGAAATCATACATCTTCACAAAAGTTTTAAATAAAATTAAAATATTTTTAAAAGTTTCAATTTTGATAATCTATAATTCGCTGTATTGTAATATAATTTTAGTATTTTTTCCATAATATATAATATGTTTACTGGAAAATGCGAAAAGAATTATTTCAATCAATGAGCTTTTATTTTCGTATTTTTGTCGATCCAATTTGGATAAATGTGACAGTACTAACTTTGAACTGTTTTATCTTTTTAAAGCTAATAAAAACTCAATTTACAACAAACTCCTTTAAGACGGTATGGCCGAAAAATTTGTATACCCCTTCAAAAAATTTTATTAATTTTTAGGATATATGACTCGAAGCTATCGAGGTTTGCCTCAGATCAGAAGGTACAATTTTGTATGCTGACATCGGTCGATTGCTGCTTATTACCATAAAACTCAAGAAAATCTATGAGTAAAGTACTAAACTGGGCTCGTCCAGCAAAAATTCAACAAATTTCTCTGTTCACAAGGAAAGCGAAGATCGTATATTACAATGACCCTCGGATTCATGATAAGGAATTTAATTTGTCTAACCAAGCAAAATATTTAGGTGTTATTTCAGATCGGGAATAAAGATGTAGACAACACTTAGGAAAAAAGGGCCAATAGATTCTAAATAGGTTAAAAAAAACTAGACAATTATGGGAAATACTCTTGAAACCACAATAAAAATATTTTTAAAAGTAGCAACTTTAAAAATCTTTAAATCGCGCTAAGTATTCACAATCAATTCAAATTATTTTTTATTGCCCGATAAAAAAAAAATAGTTATTTTATTTAAATCAGAATTTTCCAAAATCAACTCTGAGCACTTAAAAGATTATTTTAAAATTACATAATGCAAAGAATTTTATTTTAACAAATTTCATTAATAAAATTTTCTGTTACCCTTTTCGTTTTCGAACGTTAACTTAATTTAAAAAAAAATACAGAATAATGCCATAAGGCTGTTGTTTCACAACTCCATTTTAAAACCTTAAAAAAGTTTATTAAACAAACTTTGCAGGTTTTAAAATTAACAAGCGCGAATTACATTCTGCCCGGCCGAATCTATATACCCACCATCAACTTTTTCAAATTTTAAGTTTTTTTAGGGGGCAGTAAAGTGGGCAGAAAAGTGGGCGGACCACGCCCATTTTTTGTTTCCGAGTTTACATTGGTCCTTGAACTATTTGAACACAATTTCGTTGGTTTTCACCTTATATGGGAGGTGGGCGTTAAAGTGGGCGGACCACGCCCATTTTTGGTTCCCGAGTTTATATTGACCCCCGAACTAAATATATAAAATTTCGCTATCGTACATGCTTTTATTGAAGAAATATCAGCAAAAAAAAGTATGAAACGGACACCCTGTGTTTCTAGTTTTTAGCCCATAATTTGTTTGTTTATTAACCGATTTTGCCCATTTTCAATACCAAACAAACCTTATATAAGCAAATATTTGTGCCAAATTTTGTTCCCCAGGATAGAGCTCGAACGGGGTAACGTAGTTCGAGCTCTATCCTGCTTTCAACAGACAGACAGACGGACAGACGGACGGACGGACGGACATAGCTAGATCGACTCAGAATCTAACCAGAACCCAGAAAATATATATTTTGTGGAGTCTTAGATGATTCCTTCGACATGTTACACACGGAATGACAAAATCAATATACCCCCCCATCTTTTTGATGGTGGGTATAAAAAAGAATTAGGTCAATACGTTATATGACCAAGCAGTACCTTCGATTTGAATTCTGCGGATTTCGACAAAAAGGTATTTTTGCAGTTTTTGCAATTTAACTTTATTACATCTCAATATTAAAAATTACGTGAGCTGGACCATTTTCAAAACACCTCTAAAATTACGTATTTCTTTCAATATCATTATCAAAATTTTAGTTATAAGAAAATTTACTTCAAATTATAATAGAGGCTTCATTTAAATAATTATTATATTAAGAGCTAGAGGGTCAATTTTATGCATTTAGTTCCCAAAAGGTTAAATTAGCAATTTTTGCAAATAAGTCGCATGGAAGTACTCATTACACTTAAGTATTGATATATTTATGAAAAACATAATAAGTTTCTTTAAAACCGCTATAATAATCGAATAAAAAGGAGCTTTTGAAATTTAGCCGCTAGTTTAGATCAATTTACGCTTTCGGGAACATTTATATCCTTAGCTAACCATTTTTTTGCCGTTCAAATTAACTTAACCAATTATGGACCGGAAATCCCAAAATTTTATTTGTGCAACTAAAGGGTTAAATCAATCCATATATCAATAGTATTTAATGAGACCATTCCAATGATGACCTAAAATATAATTTACGATGGAAAATGTCCAAAATATTCAAACTTTAATAAAATACTGTTTACAATAAAATCACTGAAAATTTTACTAAAATTTTAATTTCGCGAGAATGAAAACAAATTTTAAAATATTTTTTGCTCAATATGTATTAGACGTCTTTTTTCTATCATATATTGTAATTTTTTTGACAGAAAGTTAAACATTGTGTATACTGTTGATGGAAAACCATATTTTTTGAGGTTTTTTAAAAATGGTCCAGCTCACGTAAATGAAATAATTGAACCGAAATATTTTGGGAGTGAGTTAAAAACATATCAATCCTTAATTTTAGGAGGGTACATTTTTAACTTTTTTGACCGCATACAAGTCAAGGTACTGTAATGTACATATACTACTCTTATTCCGTATTACTACTTTTATATAGCGTACAAAAATTATTCAACTCTAACTTTGTTTTTAAATTTCAGTTTTTTAGTCCTACATTTCTAACGAAGTGTCACCAAACTACAAACGTAACATTTTCCTCTCCTACCACTTAGACATTTGGAGTTGTGATCAAACAAAATGATCGACAGTGTTCGAATTTTTTACCTTCAAAATTAAATAAACTGATGGCAGTTTTATTTTTTAGAGGTCACAAACAAAAAAAGAAAAAAAACATTACACTAAATGACATTTTGTGACTGAATTGTCAAGTGACAAAATGTTACATGACTTTATGGATGTTATGGATGATGATCACAATAATGTTATTGCAATGAACTCATGATCATTGATTGAGTGCAAAAGGTTGCGCCCATACAATAAGAACAATAATATTTTAAAAATACTGACACAACAAAGGATTAAGAATAAATAAAACAACCGACATAAACTCAAATGCATAAAAAACACTTTGTAAAGAAAACTTTACAAAAATTCAACTGCATCGGAGAGAATAAAACAAAAAATAAAAATAAAAAAAAAATAAAAACAACCGACACAGAACAAATTACAACCCAGCGAAATAAAAAGTGAAACAAAAACAGTACGTATATAAAAATAAAAAAATGGAATTCATTAAATATTTTTCTTTATTTTTTATTTTCAAATGAAATGGATAGATGGCTGGTCGGTTCATTTTGGTTGGTATTGTGTCTCCAAGCGATTCAATCAATTTCAATATGCTTCAATGATTTTGACACCTTTAAGACAATATGAAAAAGGATTTTGTTTCTCTGTTTATTGCTATTGTAGCTGCTGCTATTGATGTAACCTTTGTTGTGTCATCCAATAACTTTGTGATACTTTGTTGTTTTTCTTACACGAAAGTAGGACTTGAGTATGTGTATGTGCTAGTATTTAATTTATAGTTTATGAACCTAGGCGCAATGTAACCATTTGTGTAGAACACAATCAGTAGCACAAGTACTTACGCATATGTGTAAATACTCACTTGTGTGTGTGTGTGTGTGTCAGGACAACGGCAGGACATCAAAGAGTGTTAAAATCCAACACCCGTTAAAAGACAACACAATAAAGTGTGAATAAACTATTTACTTTTTCATTTTCTTCCTTTCAATTTTTTCAAGTCAAAAATCTAAAAATGTCTTGTGGACCATGCAAAAATCTTTAAATTTTTACGGCATTAGCGTAAAGTAGTTTTTTGTGTTTTTAGTAGCACTAATCCGAAGGCGACAAAAAAAGCAGGACCTCCTTCGACGTTTTTCCTTTCAGATGTTGTTGTTTTTTGTCATAATTTATTTTAGGTTTTTAGGGCTATAAGTCATGCTTAATCAAAGCATTACAAACGTTGACACTTTTCTTACCAAATTTTGTGCTGGTTCCCGCTTTTGAACTAACTCATGATTGTTTTATTTATGAGTATAAAACATTTCATTCATAAATACCAAGTCGTTTTTATTTCTAGTTTTTGTAAGAAAATTTTTATTTTATTGTTTTTTAAATCAGTTTCATTTGGTTAATAATATCGCATGTTCTTCACTCTTGGGGGGCATCGAATTATTTTTTGTTTCTTATAATGATATTCAAAATTATTCTAGTGTGACTACTGGTAATGGTTTAGCACATCCTACTTTTTGTGGAGACAATCATAAATTTTAAAGAAACAAGAAATTTTTTATGGATTTTATTTAATGCAATGCAAACTGATGACTTCATTAGTGGTGACAAAGGAATAATAATTATGAAACTAATATTTTCTGAAATAGATTTTTTCTTCCTATAAAACAGTCTCCTGACAAAGTTAGCCAGATTAGAAAAAAAATTTGTAACCTAAGTTTTTGATAACAGAAATGACATGTACAAAAATGGTATATTTCATAATCTGAATGAATATTTGTTATACCCAGGGAAACAAATGATTTTTTAGAAAATATGTTCCCATATATTAAAACTCTAGTGTAAAAGAACAAAAAATAATTTTAACATATGCTTTTTATTTGGTCGTTTTTCTTTTAACAATTACAAAGCATTTTATAAATCAAAAAAAAAAAAAAAAAATAGTTTTGCCTACTAGTGTATCTCTACTATCTATATCTATAGCATATAAATTAGCTGATTCCAAACAGTATTGTAAATGTACTGAGAAAAGAAAATTTGATCCATTATTTTATCTACTGATTAATCAACTCGATTGAATAGAGATGTCGTTAAAGAATTTTGTGAACATTAACACAATATTGTAGTTCTTATTTAAATATGTATATAAATCATGAATTTAATAATTCTAAAAGTAGTAGCTGATGATTGCTTTTTTTTTGAAACCCTTACGGGTGATCCAACATTGCACAAAAATAACCAAAGGGTATCGCAAATTTAAAAGTACCTAAAATTATAAGCCAGAATGCTTCACGGTTATTTATGTATTTGCTGATAATTTTGTCATTAATATTAATGATATATACATTAAATGATAGCTAAAGATATAGACCCGTTGTTCGTAAATTTTCCAAAAAATTTTTTAAGAAATTATAAAATATGAGTAGGGTAAGTGCACCTAATGTCGGCATATACAAGTAGTCGGCATTTTAAAATTTAAACTGAAATAATTAACAACAGCGAATACTAATTATTGATGTAAGATCAATTTTGCCATGAAAATATATTTATATTTTTAGTGCAAATGTTCAAAATATACTAATAGTAGCAGTTTTTTGGCAATTTACTCCGTTCTTAAACAACACATTTTTGATATTAGTTTTTAGAAAAAAAAATTAAAGAAAGGCTACTTTCAAAGATCATATTAATTATAATAATTCAAGTTGTATTTTAACAAAAAATTATTCAGAAGATAGACAACAACTGAAACCTTATGTTAAATGTGTAAAATTTTGCGTAAAGAATTCCACTTCATGGTTTGGTAGCTGCCGACCTTAGGAACAGAAAAAATTTATAGTATTCTATAGTCGGCATGTCATGTTAGTTGGGAGATAATAATGTAATTATTACTTCGGACCTAAATGTTTCTTGCAAATACATTTAGACCCTATTATTAGAAATATTTCGTCGAAACTATGTGATGATTTATCTGTTATTATAAGGGGTCATTTCTATTATGTTTGTAAAAAATGTGTTAAAAGTGAATTAAAACTTAAGATTTATACATAAAAATTTTCTACAGAATTTTTCACCGTAAAATTTTATTATAGGTCGCTAAAATGTAAAATTGCATCTGTTGGACCATTTTTCCAAAAAAGATAAACTATAAGATCTACCAAGTATTTTGTTAATTTTTTTTTTTTTTTTTATTTTTTAAAATTATTTTATTTTTCAGAGCATAGTTTAAGGCATTTACATACAAAATGTGTCAATAAATTTCATGCCGACTATTGGACCATCAGTGATGGTCCATCACATGTCGAGCACTGGAAAAATATGCCGACTATAGATACAAACGATGTATTTTATAAAATGCAATAAAATGGTCAATTAAACATTTATTTCTTTGCAAAAATCTAACAAAATCTGAAAGAATACCCTTTAATAAACTGGTGCAATTGCTCGTTATCCAAATATCATGATCACGTTCGGAAATATTAAACTTGAAAGTCAGAAAAAAAGTTAAACTGCCGACCACCGGTACACTTACCCTATATTAATTGTTTCCCTTTCATAATTTTAAGCACGTTTAAATATAGAGGGCAAAAAAGAATTTTTAATCAATCTAAGCTTCAGTCTGCTGACAATTAAATTTCCTTGCAATATCCCTTATAAAACACATGATTTCATGTTATAGACGTTTAATTAAATTCATGCGATATTTTCTTAAAAAAATTTTCTTCCATTTAAGTACTTTTAAAATTCCGGACGAAATTCCTGAGAAAGCGGGACATGAAAAATGGCAAATTTCCCGGGAATCTCGGGACACATGGATATTTTCACTCAACTGTGAATTAAATCAAGATTTGTTCATCAGAAGATACATGGCTTATTTTTTTTCGCAGCACTACCAGATTTAAGATAAGGATAATAAACTGAAATACACTCCCCGAAATATTGATTATATCATAAAAATATATTTGTCCCACTGTACCAAAAATTAACTCTGATCTAACTCTGTACAACCTTTATTAATAATACGAACAAAAAATTAAAAAATTTTGAAAATATATCCATTTCTTTAAATATTTAAAATAGTTCGTCATATTTGGTTTTATAATTATTCAATTACTCAAGTAAAAGTCCCGTTATAAAAAAACTGTTTTACTTATCTTCATATGTGTGCCAAATATTTCTTGGATTGCACTTGTAGTTCCATAGAAATATAAAAAACTATTTTGGTCTTATAAATATTTCGGGGAGTGTATTTTTAATGTTTTCATTTTTCAAAAGAAGTTTTAGTTAAAAAATATTTAATTGTACATGAAAAAAAATTTGGACATTATTTATTTCGAAATAACTCCGAAACTATTGAGCTAATAAAAAATTATATTAGAACGACTTAAAGCAAATTTTATTCCGCTTATTTATAATAATCGTACATACCGTTTTTATGTTATGGTGAAATATACTAGTATGGGCCAAATATTAATCAAAAGCACTTTTGAATTCTATATATTTGAACCACCCAGGCATCCTATTAATTACCTACTTTTAAATTTCTTAATCTAACAAACCTCACCAAAATTGTGACTTCCTTTAAAAATATCAATCACTGATATTGATAGAGACTTGAGTTGCCTAGAAATAACAAATAAAAACAAAAAGCAATCTAAATCAGTAATCTTTATTGGAGATAGAATACTTTTTAACCTTATTTATTTTTACAATGTTAAAACCAAGTAAAAAATCTTTAAGCATTTAGAAAATAAATATATGAGCTACACAACTTTTTTATTTACTTTCATGAAATCAAGGTTATTTTTAATTTTTAAAAAAAATAAAATTATCATACATTAAAAGTTCAAAAATGTAGAAAAAATTAATAAAACGAACAAGGTATTTAAATATTTTTTCTTTACGATTTAAAATATTTTAAAAAATCCAAAAATTGACATTTTGCAGAAAAGTTGAAATGCTCAAAGATCGCAATTGTATTCACACCTATAAAACATATCGTACATCTTTTAATTTAATAATTTTGGTCATAAAACATAAATTAGAATTTTGAATATTTTGTTAACTTTTAACTTTGAACCCTGATGACATTGACACTTCTAGCTAAAAATCATTCACACGAATCCATTTATATTCCTATAATATCAGGTTCAATTGGTACCGAATAGCATTGAGGTGCCATTAAATTTTTTTCTAGACCCTGAAAGTTAACGAAAAAAAGAACTATTGATATACATATCTATACCCTTCAATGACCAAGCAACAGCTTAATAATGTTACTGTCAAATGTCTGTAATTTCCTGTAAGAAGACTTCAAACATATAAACTCACTAACGTGCCATGTCGTACGTAGATGCCACAAGCATGATAAGCTTATACAGTACTTGCAACAAGAAATCAACAGGTTTATGTTTCGTACATTGATTCTTGCAGTGATTTTTATTTCTTCGTACTTACATTTCGAGACAAGATTGGCAGCTTCTTAGTTGAATGGGAAATAATTGTTGTTAGTGTTTTTGTTAAGCATAAATGTTTTACAATGTAAAAGATAGAATTGATAAAAATCCTATAAGAAAGATTGCTAAAGACTATTGGAAAGAAATATTGATGTGTTAATAGGACCCAAGAAAAAAAGGCCCTTAAAAACTCAATTAGAATTTAAGATTTTAATACACTAAATTAAAAGTGATGATTTGAATTGAAAGTCAGTTTAATTTTATGGATTCTATATAAATAAATGATGCAGCACGCTTAAATCTTGAAGTTTATTTTTAATGAGTACAAGTCTGTATCTCAAGTTTCTTATACAGTGATGTTTTTGCATTAATTTTCTAAACCTAAAATGTCTTGATTAATATGATCACTATTTTTTCACTTTTTACTTACTTACGTTTATTTATATAATTCCGCTAAAATAAAGAAAGCGTTAAATGCTTATCGATCTTAAATGATCGATGGCTGTTTCGTTAAATCTTGCAAAATGTCTACAACAGACGGACCACTTGCGTATAAAATAAAGAAGAATTTTTTTAGCAATTGTATGTTTTAAAAAGTAATAATGATGGCTGGTAAATATTTAAGAATAGTTGAAAACTTATTTACATTTAATTTGCATATTTTTCCACAACACAAACATCAACCAGCATCCCTCCAAAAATTTAGCTGCAAAAATCAACAACATACGCTTTAAATACGCATTGTACGTGCATCTTACTACAAAATAAATGATCGTTTTTTTGTTTTTATTCTTTTCGATTGAAAAATAAAATAAAACTCGTACAACAAAAAGCTGTCGATTGTTGATGATAATAATAAAACATCGTTGGTAGAACTTATGCATTGTACGTCTGTCCGTCCGTCTATATTTAGCTGTTTGTTAAATACAAATCTTAAAGATTTGTTAAATTATTCAAATATAACAAGATTATCAATGCCATTGAACAGTGAGATAAAGGATCCATTTAGTAAATTGTAAAAATGGTAAAATCAGCAAAAAAAAAAAAAAAAAATTGTTTAAAAGAAATATTGAAGGAGTGTGTTTAAAATCTTTAAAAGTATATGAAGGTTATAATGACCGAATCAAGTACCTTATATTGCAATTTCATTGAGAAATTATTATGGTTTAAACTTTAAAGACAAAGCACTGAAGTCAACAAGTGTTGTATTAGTAAATATAGCAGCAATAAGGTTACTCAGCAAAAACAAATAGACCTGAAGTAATAATGAGTAACATAGTGTTGTCATTGGAAGTAAGTGTATGGTACTGGAAAAAAAGCTGCAGAAGTAATTATTGTAACACTGTTCTATGTCGTCTAACCTTACTTTTTTTAACCTTACTGAGGAATCTTTTGACCTTCTTATTGGAGAAGTGTTGTAGGATTTTAAACCTTCAAGACATAACTCATTACAGCTATAATATCTAAGAAAGTTTTTAATATTTTTCAAAAAATTTACTTTGGGAGTGATTAACAGGTCCTTAAGTTAATATGAGCTTCAAAAAAATGTTCCCAGTGCTGGTATTAATGCTACAATGCTTTAAAAAATGATGCCATAGTAAATATTCGTTAATGACAAATATTTACATCAAGTTAATCGTTGTAAACCATGTTTCTCATATCAACCATTTTTTCCCGACATGGAGAGTTAAGATAACACTGGTCAACAAAAAAAAAATCCTCCCCCATAGACGAATAGTTGGACTTGATGTATTTTGATGTGCTAATCACGAATCTGCTTTCAGTTTTTTTCCATCAGGTCTGGATTTTTTTTATGGGCGTGTCTAATATTTCGCCCATAGTAAGGCCAAAGTTCAAAGTGATACACCAAAAGATTCGTACTAAAAATATCTTCAAATTCCCTAAACTTAATTTTTTTTATGTGCTCAATAGTTTCGGAGTTATTTTAAAATAAGTGCCCAAAAAAAAGAATTTTCATGCAAAATTTTAGATTTTTTTGTTACTAAAATTTATTTTAATAAATGAAAACATCTAAAATGTTACAGTTTATCATCTTAAAGCTGGTAATGTTGCAAATAAAATAAGGCGTGTATCTTCAAAATTGATGCACAAATCTAAATTTTATTCATAGTTAAGTAAAAATACTCATGTTACATACAATTGAGTAGAAATACAGTGGTGGCCAAAATTTATTATTATTATTATTTTTTTTTTTTTTTTTTTTTTTTTTCTTTAAACAAAAATAAGTGGACTAGGTGGATTTTGACGAGTTAAACAAGAATCTGCATTCACTTAAAAAATAAAAAATAAAATTCGAGAATGGTTTGTCAAACCTAGGCTATAACTCAAGAACCCTTTACACGATTTTGATAAGTGATGCATCAAAAAATGCATACGAAAATTGTCTTCAAAATATGTCAAAAATATTTTTCATTTGCTCAAGAATTTCAGAGTTATGGATCAAAGTTTGCAACACTTTTCAAAAAAATAAATTTTAAAATTTTCGTTACTAATTACCGAATAACTACGGAAATATTAACTGGAAAAAAAATTATACAAATTAAGCTCAAAGACAATTTAGATCGCTATATATTGAAGTTTCATTTATCTTAATTGGACAAACTGTTCTCGAGTTATACAAGTGTGACTGCCTAAAGCGGGGTCATAGTAGTCATGCCCACATAAAAAAAAAATCAATACGTGATAGAAAAAAAGTAAAAGCTGGTTCTTATTTAGCACATTGAATTCCATCTAATCCACCTATTTTTTTATTTAAGACGAAAAGTTTTTTTTCTTTTTTTTTTTGCCCACTAGTTTATCTCCACTTAACTGTAGGTATACATGGGTATCCAAACTTAACTGTGAATCCAATCAAGATTTGTGCATCAATTTTTGATTCGTGGCTTTATTTACTCGTTGTTTTACCACCTCGAATTTTGAATGAAAAAAAGAAAAACATTTTTACCGACATTTTTTTCGAAATATCTCCTAAACTATTGAGAGGGTAGAAAAATTGATACAAGAGCGATTTAAAGCTAATTTTATTCTGCATATGTTGGTATATCATTTATATAAATCGTGCATACCGTTCTCAAGTAATAGTGAAATATACTCCAGTAATTGGCATTTAGGGCACAATATTAGACACGCCCATAAAAAAACATCACGACCTGATGGAAAAAAAAAAAAACTAAAAACAGATTTGAGTTTAGCATGCGGAATTCCATCTAGTCTACATATTATTTTTTTTTTTTTTTGAAGGAGCTCGAAAAAAAAATTTTTTGTCGATCTCTCTAATATGTTTCAAAGAGTTTGCCGATGGGCAAAATTTAAAAAAAAAATCTATTTTTGGGATTTTCGTCAGTTTTTTGGGAATGATAAAGTCAATAATCGCTGAAAATTTCATTAAGATATATTAACAAACCAGAATTTTATTATCTTCAGATGGTCCATATTTTCAATGACTCTGAGACATAATTAAGGTTCAATGTCGTTAATGTGCCGAAATATCTCATCTTTTACTCTTGAATTATTATTGGCTTATTGATGTACACTTTTTATACCCACCATCAAAAAGATGGGGGGTATATTGATTTTGTCATTCCGTGTGAAAAGTATATATATTCTGGGTCCTGGTAAGATTCTGAGTCGATCTAGCTATGTCCGTCCGTCTGTCCGTCTGTTGAAAGCAGGATAGGGCTCGAACGGAGCAACGTAGGGGGACGAAATTTGACACAAATGTTTGTCTTACATTAGGTTTGTTTGGAATCAAAATCGGTTAATAAACAAAAAAGTTATGGGCTAAAAACTAGAAACACAGGGTGTCCGTTTTATACTTTTCTGTCGATATTTCTGCAACAAAATCATGTACGACAGCGAAATTTTGTATGTATAGTTCGGGGATCGATATAAATTCGGAAACCAAAAATGGGAGCGGTCCGCCCACTTTATCGCCCACCTCCCATATAAGGTGAAAATCAACGAAATTGTTCTCAATTAGTTCAAGGACCAATGTAAACTCGGAAACATAAAATAGGCGTGGTCCGCCCACTTTACTTCCCACTTTACCGCCCCCTTCCAGGTGAAAATCAACGAAATTGTTCTCAATTAGTTCAAGGACCAATGTAAACTCGGAAACAAAAAATAGGCGTGGTCCGCCCACTTTACTTCCCACTTTACCGCCCCCTTCCATATAACGCAAAATTTGAAAAAGTTGATGGTGGGTATTTAGATTCGGCCGGGCCGAATATTTGCGCTTGTTGTTTTAATTCAATTGTGTACCTCTCCATGATTGACTTTGTCAAACACTGAAACAAAGAAATGTCAAATTAAGTTGGGCAAAAAACTTGACGTTAAGTTGTGACTCACAATTAACATCCTGCATTATGGTTGATATAACCAATTCGTGTTAGATTCTATAAACAAGCTAAATATCGAATAAAATAAAAAATAAATAAAAAATAAAAATATACATTTTTATTCTTGAATCATATTATTTATTAGAGTTTTAAAATTCGTTCAAGTTTACAACCATGATGGAAAGAACTCTGCTAATTATTTAATTCAATCCAATAATGAATTAAATTATTCAGTTCAATTAGTAAAACATATAAATAAAGGCAATGAAAAAACTCACTTCTGAGCATTCAATATCAGTTTGCCCATTTTTTGGAATATATAACATCTACAAACGTAAAAAAGCCTGAATTCGTCTTTGTAATATTTTTGTAATAATATTTCTATACGAACTAGAATAAAATTCAACCTTTACAACATAATTAAAATTAATTGGTAATGCCAATATCTGAAAATCGTTATTACAGTGCATTGATGCAACCCGCGAGAAGTAGCCGTAGACGAACCTTGTTTTTAGCCACCCGAGAGCTGAAGAATTTATCTCGTCGAATTGTGTTTTGAGGCAAAAACCTGCAGCTAACCGAACAAGAGCCGAAGTATTTATTTCGCCGGATAGTATCTAGTATTATCGTAGCCTATACGATCCTAGTTAGCCGATTGAGAGTTGAAACACCTAACTCATCGAATTATATTTTGTTGTCAGAAATCTATAGTCAGTCGATTGAGATCCAAAGAATTTATCTTAGCGCATTGCATCCCAATAGTTAGTTTTAGCAAAATAATTTTTAAACCCAGTTAGTCATATAATCGTAGACATCCGGTCTAAAGCATAAGAATTTGTCTCGTCGGATTTTTGTTAACTAACACATTTTAACAGAGATTTAACTTTGCCAACATTGTCATTTTCTATCGTAGTTAGGTATCTCTTCGGTGCTGTTCGTGTCACGAAGGAACAAGGAAGCTTGTGGTAACAGTCAAAGAAAGCAGACCTTTGAAGAAACTGGAAAGGCTGAGTATACCCCAGCTGGAAACAAAAACTGCATTACAACTTGTGCTATTAATCTTGAAAGTATTAGAAACACATTTTCCAACCAGGTGATAGAAATACATCTGGAAATAAACATTTAATACCAAGCTGTATGGTATTCAATATCTCTAACTTAATAAAGTCACCTTTTCATGTAGCTCACATAAAAAAACCCCTTTAACCACAATATTTTGTTAAAGATTAGAACTAAAGACAAAACCCAATAACATGAAAATCTTTATTGGCAAAATCAAAAAGAAAATTTACATAAACTGATTAAGATATTTTTTACTAACGTTAGTACGAACCAATATAAACTTTATTTGGCTTTTGTCTTGCCCCAAAACGAATGATTAAAGACAACGCTAAAAGAGATGGCCATTAGTAAAAAGTTGTTAAATAATTAAGATTAACAATAAGATTATCATTAAATCAATATTTGACCAATAACAAGATAAACACCAGACACAAATGAAGCGAGTTTAAAATAATATAAGACTATAAAAGCAAACAAATAATGAAAATAAATTTATTTGAATTATTTTTTATTTTATTATATATATTTCTATATAATTACAACAACCTTGGAGGTCCTTGTAAATTAAATAATATTAAGTTAAGAATAAAATATCCTTTAGAATTTTCTTACAAAAATAACTACTTACAAATAAATTTTATTATTATCAATTCATATTTATCTTTAAAAAATAAGTATAGGACTGAAGATTCAATCTGTAAACCATCTAAATGACGGATTTTTATAGTTTTTGCTTCTTTTTAACAAAAAATAAATCAATTGCTGTAGGATTTTTTCATTGTTATTATTTTTTGTTTTAAAAAATTTATTTTTATTTCTGCTCAATTGGTTTCATTGGTCTCATTAAATTCAACTGGAAATTTATTGTTGTGTGTGGTTTCTCTCATTAACTGTTTCGAAGTTCATCATAAATCCTAATCCTTCTTTTTACATGCATCAACTAAAATAACGATTTTTGATTCTTAAGTCTTAAACAAAGAAATAAAGTGAATTTTTGCTCTACAATAAATCACTGGGTTCAATTGACTAAAATACACTAATGCTGCAGAGTTGTGTACCAAGATACACCAATTTTTTTAAGATTGTTTTCATTTGTCTTTAATGAAGAAGAAGTTGGTGGTTACTTTTTTTTATTGTTGTGCGAATATTATCAAACATATGAAACAATTGACGACGACCTCACACAACGTACAAGTAAATGTTATGTAAGAAGAAATTAATCCAATTATTTTTGCAACCAGCACTTGCAATAACAAACACTAACAATACATTTTAGTTTTTCAAGGGTCTTTTGGGCTTTTAACCAATGTTTATTGATTGCTTTGTTTGTTAAGAAATATTATGTTTAGGACTTATTAAGTGCTAAAATAATAATGTTATTGATTGATCTTCAAATTAGTATTAAGTCATGTATATGTAGGACCACCATGCAACAATGTTATTAAGAGCTTGCCTTTGCCAGCGCCAACTAATGACAAAACGGTATATTTAGTTTAAGAAAATAGTATGTTTTATTAATTTAGTATTTAATTCGAATCATAATATGATATGTTAAATTATTTATGATTAAAATATTTTTATTTGTTATTATTTATGATCATGTAAATTGTTAAAGCAATCATATAATCCAATCATTACTTTAACCATTTTGTGCATTTGTACGTCTTTATTTAGTCTCGTTGGAAGTTCAAATGTTGGTATTTACTAGGGATGCCAATCCCGAAACCCCGATCCCGGAAATACCGGGATTTTTCGCATTACAAAATCCAGAATCCCAGGATTGGAAGAAAAAAATCCCGGGATTTCATTTTCGAGATTTGTTGACATAAATTCAATCAATTCAATTAACTAAAGGCAAGACAGAACATTGAAATATCAACAGAAAATTTTCAAAAATATTTTAAAAATAAATTACGTAGATAATAACATTATAGGTATGTTCGTTTGTATGATCTTCTTACTATTTTTACTATTTTTGCAAGTATTTTACTCAAAAAGCGTTTCTGTGCACATAAAAATAGTAAAAGTAGTAAACATTTCAATAGAAAATAACTTTCTCTTTTGCTATTTTTAACTTGAATATTTTATTTTGAACAGTCTTGCAAATTTTTATTTATGATTTACTTTTATAAATCTTACGTATACATAAATGTATTGTAATACTAATTTTGCACCTTTATGATCTTTGGAAAGAGCCAGTTTATGGGAGCTTTGGTCAATTACCGACTGATCATTTTAAAAATTGGTACATTGATTTGTGCTAATTCGTCTACACATTTATATTTTTGCCTGATTAATGCTCGTTTAAGTAAATTGGGAGAGGTCCATGTATGTGGCTTATGGTTAATTATAGGCCAATGTTAAAAAATTGTTTTTGGTAGTTTAAGGTTACAAACGATTTTATTTGTGTTGAATTCTACCATATAGGTTCAAACTCTATTATGAAAAGACATATTTGAAATCAACCTATAGTTTCAACAATGCTTTAAATCATACATATCCTTAGACAATGGCAATTTTATGTGAAAAATTATCTGCAAAGATTCATATAACCATATTTTTGAGATGTTTCCAGGAATGCATTTAATATAAGTAAAAAATTAAATAAACATTTTATTTTTTATTGACACTAAATTTAATTTCACTACCCAGCAAAAACTTTGGTTACCATGTAATGAGTTAGTTAAGCACCTAATATAATAGCTCTCCACTACTTACACATTAGCTGAATAACTCATTATTTTAATACGGTGATGACATTAGAGGCAACTACTTACCCTATACATTACTTAGATGTCATTACAATAACTAATTACTTCCAAACAGTTAAACAGCGCATTCCCAGCAAAAACTTAGCTTCTATTTTTAAAATCAACAGCTTCCTGTATGCATTACATTGTAGCATTATTCGCCACTCGCAGCATTACTTAATACTACTTCAATAACTGGTATTTAGTAAATATGAAAGTAATTTGATTTTTAAGTGGATCAGTTGTCTAGAGCGCCTAACTAAAAAAAACGTGTTTTTAAAACTAAAGAGAGTTCAACTCCCACTCAAGGTAAACGCATTTTTTTTATAAATTGTGTTTATTTACTTCCCTATATGAAAACTACTTTTTAGCGCACAAAAATATAAGGCGGTTGTGGTGTATCGAGTAAGACGGCATACTAACAAACACAACCAGTATGCCGATGCGTAGGTTCAAATCTCAACCGAGCCAAATGTTGGTTTTTTTTTTTTTTTTTTTTTTTTTTTTTTTTTTTTTTTTTTTTTGTACGTAAAAAAATCAGCATCCAAAACAACTCTTTTGGAACCCAAATAAAAACTTATTTAATTTTGGACATCTCGAACAAAATTCATCAGTTATAGCACCAAAAATGGAAGCAGTTTTTCATACCGACTTCGCTTACAAATCACGTTATTTGGTAGTAAGTAATAACAATAGGAACTAGTTATATTTTAGGTTATAAATAAGTAATGAAATGTCAGGATATATAATATTTTTTTGCTGTTTTAAAAAGATTTCTTATATTTTAATTTAAAAAACCTAACAACAACCAAAAATGTAATTAATATAAATGTAATAAAAATAAACTATTTTAGATTACAAATTAATTCATACGCAAATTTTGCATTTCATTTATGTATCCCTTCTTCAAATATAGGAATTGGTAACTGCATAATAAAAATGAATAAAAATGTATAATTTATAAAAATCGAATCATAAATAATTAGTTACTAAACAACTTCTATGTATACAGACATTATGTTGTTGTCATTACAAAATAACTACATCCGTAACTACATGTCATTACCAAGTTTTTGCTGGGTATTGTCCATTTTCTTACTTTTTCAAGTGAAAGCTTGTTTCTTAAATTTTTTAAATTTCTATTTTTTTTTACTAGTTTTACTAGAATTTCAAACGAACAAACCTTATATTTTGTTTTCAAGAATAGGAATGAATTTCTTTAATTGAAATATGTTTAAAAAATTTATTTTTTCCTTATATTTAAAATGTGTTTTCATATGAAATATCAATCCCGAAAAATCCCGGGATCCCAAAAAATCCCGGGGTCCCGAAAAATCCCGGAATCCCGGGATTTGAAATTACAAAATCCCTAATCACGGGATTTGCAAAAACCAGTCCCGTTTGGCATCCCTAGTATTAACATAGTCCGATGTGATTGATGCCTTTATAAAACTATGCTTTATGTCTAATTATTAGGTTTTATCTGTCCCATTTGTTATTCTTTTGTAGCTCTTTCTTTAGTGGTATTTAGCTGTCCAATACATGGTCTACATATTAATTTCTGATGGCCAAAAGTAGGTCTATATTTAAAGATTTTTAATATAAATATAAAATAATATTTTCAAAGCTACCTGCTGCATTTATTAAACTTTGTTCTAAAAATAGCATTCTATTAAAATTTTAAATAACAATTTTTTTACTACTCAAAATTTTATTACTACTTACTTGAGAAACGCCCATTTGTCTGCTCATAACATTTTCACTAACAACTCTATTATTTATAGTGCCAAAGACCACCTTGACGTTTCATAATATCATTCAGAAAAAGTTCACTCTTGGACACATTTAAAACCGACTTAAAGGACATAAAATTCAAACCAAAGACAACTTTACATTTGTTTCCACACTTACATAAAAATTTGATAATAAAAATTTGTTTTAACGATTTTAAAGTTAAGATCTTAAACAAAAAAGTCATTAAAATTACAATACCAAAAAAATAAGATGAAGACATTAACAACAATTGATCCTACTGTTTGGTTTTATTGCATATTAATAAATATTTTCCCTTAAATAAATATATAAAACATAAAAATCCAATCATAAAAAAATGTGTTAAAATAACCATTTAAATAAAGCAATAATGGAAAACAGTAGTGGAGACAAATTAATAAGGAAAACCATAAAACCAGAAAAGGGAAAACAACTAAAGTTGGAAGTTAATTAAAAAAAATATAAAAAATACCTTAAAATCTTCATGTTTCAAACAAAAAGCCGCTTAATACTGTTCAAAAATCAGTGAATTGAAATGTTGTTCAAATAATAATAATAACGATCGTGTAATACAAAAAAATTATATGCTAAAAAATCATTAATTCATTTTAAAAACTAAACGATATTTGCACGCAATATCAATTGCCAACTATAAGCATGGTTTTATATTCATTTCGATCATATGCTATTTTTTCGATCATTTTATTCCAATTCAATGATCAAAAAACGCAAACGAGAAGAATACACGCGTACTTAGTCTTAAATTTATGATCGTTAAAGGCGAAGGCGTTGCGCGATGTTGGTGTTGTAAAATATCATGTACGAAGTACTTCACTACATGATTATTTTCTTAACGCAATTTTTATTTCATTTCCACTTGAGCGTTTTTTGTTGCTAAAATTCAATTCTTTCAATTTGTTAAGTACGTAGTATTTGCTCAGTTATTGTATGAGTATTCTATATGAGTTGAAGAATTGATCCAAGTATTGATTATATATTAATAAATACAAAGCAAAAACAAATTGTAATCGTGATTTTAAGAACTAAAAGAAAATCCATACATATAGTGTTATTTTTAACTATACTGTAGACATGATACAAATTTGGACAGAGGCGCAATAAAAAGGGAGAAGCTTTCAAAATTTGATTATATATAAATCATAATGTTGGTAATACTAGTTAGCCATGCTCAAAATACTACACTGAGGAAAAACTCAACTTAAAATCCACCACGGTTGTGGACACATTGGTAATTTACGGCATTAACAAATTTAAAAGAAAACATATAATTTAATAATTTCATACCGAACTTTATGTCAATTAGGCAGGGTTGGGGAGTAATCATTACTTTAGGTAATCTATTACATGCACAATTACAATTAACCAGTAATTTATATTTGGAATTTTCAATTACAATTAACCATTAATTTGTATTTGGAATTTTCAATTACAATTACAGGTTAATTGTAATTGAAAATTTTAAACTACAATTACATGTAATTGTAATTGAAAAGTTCTAATTACAATTACAAGTAATTGTAATTGAAAATTCCAATTACTAATTAACTCCGAAATGTATAAGCTTTTTAAAAAAATAATTATTATATGACGTCAAAAATATACAAAATTACTGGAAACAATAATCGTATGTTGAATTTTTTTAATAGCATTTCGATAAAATTTAATTTTAAAGGATTTAAACGTGTAATTAATTACAATTATTTCCAATTACATTGTAATTGGAAATTTCCAATTAAAATTACAGTAATTGTAATTGAAAAATATCAATTACAATTGCTTGTATTTGTAATTGAAAATATTCAATTACAATTGCAAGTAAAGTAATTTAATTGGTATCAAATTTGATGTTGATTTGAACATGCAGTGTTGATTTTGAACACATTAACTATTGACACTGAATTGTATCGTTTTCAGCACATGCACATTGGGGCAGAAAATTTTTGGAAATAAATCTGTAACTTCTGATCGGCTGGTTGGATTTATGCGAAATTTGGTATAGGCTTAGCAGAGGAGTGTACAATGTTAAGTTTGGAAAACCGACCCTATAGACCCCTCTGATATAAAAGAATTTTAATAGCTTGCAAATTTTTGTTTCTCGTCCGATTTCAAATATTTTTATATATTATTGTAAGCTCTGATTTCCTATTTATCTCTTATAGTTTCTGAATTATTTTAAGTAAATTAATTTTGCATGTTATTTATCCACTTTTTTCACATATAGCATTCCGACAAATTTTATAAATTTTTTAAACTAGTTAAATAACAAAATTATCTATTGAATAAAGAAAATTTAAAGTCGATATCTTTACCGAGTCCAAAAATAATCGATTTTGAATTTAAAAATTGCAAAAATTACGATTTTTTTTTGCCGAAAAACTATCTATACTTTTTTTATTCTCTAAAATAAAATGTTCCTTAACAACATTTAATAATTTTATACTTTTCTGAAAGGTATCTTCACAGATAACTTTAAAATTAAAAACAAGCCCAATAACTCAAGTGGTCAAGGTACATACCCTCCCGAATTTAACCCATTTTATATGAAAGTTTTGATTTTAGTCTATATTTTCTCAAATCCCAAAGCACGAATCGGCAAACCGAATGCAGTTTAGGAATCCTTAATATGTTGTTAAAAGTTTTCAATCAAAATGTGCGGGATTTCGGAAAAATGTTGATTTTATAGCCGAAAATGTGAAAAATCCCATTTTATTGATTTTCGGCTTTTTTTTGGGAACTATGTGATTCCTTTTACCAAAATTTTAAAGTTTTTTAATAAAACAATAAAATTTTTAATTTTATACGATAAAGTCTACGTTCACCGAAAATTTCGTTGAGATATCTTTACTAACAAAGATTTTATTACAGATAAAATATTTATAGTTTCTCAAAAAAAAAAAAAAAAAGTTATATAGAAAAATCAATATCTTTTATACAACCGAAACTATGCCACTTTAAATTTTAATTTCGAATAAAGTCACTTTAAATACTGCATGGCACTTCGTTTTTATATAATCCTGCTAGTGGACTATTTTACTTTCATCTTGAATTGATCATAATTTATATATGTACATATAGCAACGAAAGTTTTTATTCCATTGTTCCATCTTCTGCAGAAGAAAAGTTGGAAAATTAAAAACAAGAATGTTTTGTTTTTACACTTTTTTTTTTCGCAGAATAACTAACAAATTGAATATCTTGGATAAAACTTTTTTTAAACTATATAATAGATTTTAATGTTCTGATTTGAATGCCATAAAATAAATTTAAGTGACATTTCTTATAAAAGAGCGAAAAGTAAATAATAACTTGGGGGGAGTGTGGATATCTAAAAGAAAACTATTTGTACATATTTTTGAATGGTTTCTAAGATTAAGATTAACTAGCCATGTTAGGTTCTATGAGCAGTGTCACTCCTAGACATTTCACTCATAATCTGAACCTAAACTCCACTTTAGCTGGGCAGTTGCAGAGTAGGCATAAAACCATATTTTTCTTTGGCTTTTCATTGCAGTAGTCGTTGATGGCCAGACTCAATATTCTTACATGGGTCCTTAAGATATAGTGTCATGTAATTTTGAATATAACAAGTCTCATTTGAAACCGAGATAACGCAAATAAAGAATTTACCCTAAACTAAGCACACCATATGGTTCTTGCTGTGCGGTACGTAGGTTCATTCTCCTAACTGCATTAAGCAATACAAAAAAAAAAAAAAAAAAAAAAAAAATCCTGCTTTAATATCATCTTACTTTACGCTATTGAAGTACCAATTAGATGGTCGGTCATCTCGTGTTAGAAAATCGCTCTCTAATTGGCAATTCCTTGAGATTAGTTTAATATTCAAATATCTCGCTATATTTTCAAGAGATACCACCTAAAAATTTTATAGCAGTTTTGCCGTCGGAAAAAATATAGATGTCCCTTGATACTTTATAATACCACAAGCAATGAGCAAAGATTTCCGCCTGAACAACGAAGTACCTATCCGCCAGTCTAAAACGGACCTTAACCTTATAATTCTCAAAATCACAGTCCATCAGTTTAGACCTACAGAGCAGTTGAGTAAATTTCAGAGTGTTAAGAAAATAATAATGGTTTGGGAATACCAACATCATGATAGGTACCCTCTGAATATTCCAAAATGCTAGCATGTTTATAGCTCCACCTAAAACAACAGATTTAAAAATTTCATTATATTTTACATTAATATTAATATTACAGTTTAAATTATACAAACATTGATTTCTATGTTTTTACTTATTTTCGATCACTCACATGTGCATCCAAAAAAAGTACATAGTGCGACATTGACAATGTTTATTCAGTCAAATCGCTAATTCAGAGCTAGCTGTTTTGCCATCCGATCAACTGGTAGGCGGTTCAATGTAATAAAGAGAACCTTGGTCAGCAGTTTCCATAGACTTGCCTCTCGTTGTAAGGGTAAGATAAGTTCTGTTGATATCATTGTTCTCAAGTGTATACCGATAACTCTTTCAAGAAGAAGAAAGGACGCTAGACTGATTGCTTTAAAGTCCTTTGATTTGGTGTGCGAGATTATTTCCCTTTGGGAAAAACGTATGCTTATTTTAAACATGCACTATATATAACAGATGACATTGATATTATTAAGTCATTATTCCTCTGCGAATCAGCAAATATAATGCCACTTAGACCTGGTGATTTAAACAAATCAAAACTATCAATCGCCTAATATAACTTATTATAATCGATACTTTACCTATGACTGGATCATGTGCTTCATCCTGTTGTGTCTGAGAAACAGAACAATTATCTGGAAAGTAAGTATCAATTGAAATCTAAAAGGTTTCTTGACAAGACTTTTGTATGTTGCTATCCTTCCGGATATTCCACCTACAGTCATATTTGTGCCAAATATAAAGGATTCAGTAAGATCGTTTACTGCCATTTCTATTTCCTGATTACCTGTAATCGTGGGAATATTGGTAAGAGAAACTAAAAGCTCATGTTGTTAGAGTTCCCAATTTTTCTTTCTCTTATTTTAGATTACGGAATGTGTTCGCAATCCACGATATTAATTAAAAGAAGAGACTCTAACGGTTTTTCAAACACTTAGCGGTTAGCAAATACTAGCCTTTATATTTACTACAATAATGGTAGGCTCTGAGCCCTTTCACAATAGTTCGATTTATTCCGATTGTTATAGCCTAACAAAAGCACTATATTTTCATTAATTCGAATATAGGAAATTTGGAACATCTTGGGAGTTGAATGCAGTTGTATGAAATCTGCTTGATCACCCCCTCCCCATAAGCAGTCTCTGTTTCTTTATTTTCCAACAAACAATCAAAATATATTTATTTGTTTGCAAACAAGACTAATCCGTTAAAACCCAAAAACAGCAAGACAGACAAAACAAAATATTTTTATAAACATCCTCCTTCACACAAAACACCCCATGGAAGCTTTCAAATTTATCAGCAGGTTAAAGCAATCTGTAAACACCCCAATAATGCCGCTGGGTTTACATTGCAACAATAATACACCAAAAAAAAAAAAAACTATATACACATTCATACAAAACTCTACAATACCGCGCAGCACTTGCTAGCCCCCATCAGGTGAATTGTGTAATTGTTGTTGCTGGTGTTAATATCACCAACACCACACAACAACAACTTATAATACAAAAGAAGCACAAGAAAAAAACTTACAAAGTCAATTTACAAAAAGTGTTAAAGAGCATGATCATTTAACTGACTTTTTATGTATCCCCCGAGTATTGAAGCATACAATGTGTTTTTTATTTTTATTCCGCCTACACGCTGGCTTTTGAACGTCTGCGGGAGCTTTTTTAAATGCTTAAACATTTATACATTTTTATTTCTTGATGCAGTTTTGTATTAAAGTGTTATTGTAGTTGCAAGTTAAGCATGCGCCTTCGAGCAATTGAGTTTTTGCGTAAATTTATGATGTGATTTCGATCAATTGGCATAATCTATTTAGCGCATGCTCTCTTACCTTATTTATGTTTGTGTATAAAATTATTAAATTTATTGTACTTTTTTCCTTTAATTTTTTTTTTACTTTTTTGGTCTGTGTTGCGTGTATAAATTTTTGAACAAATTTGTAATGAGATAATTTTTGTTTTATTGTTTTGGGAAATTGGTCAATGAACTTTTAAGGCTCATAAATGCAAATGAAGGCAAATAAAATTTAGAAGATGTTAAAGAAATGTAATGGGAACTAAAATAAGCACATTTTAAATTGGTTTTATAAAGATGTTTGTTTTTTTTTTTTTTTTATAAGATTTAACGGCAATTTCTAAAGTAATAATATTTATTTTTTCCATAATTAATAAAAATCACATTTATTGAAAAATTCTCATAAATCACTTAACTTAATTGAATTATTTTATCTTTTGTTATTTAAAATCCTTTATGACCAAACATTGCTTAAAAACTATTTCATAAATCCCTATAAAAATAAAATGACAATTAAATTCCTTAAATAATTTTGTTTTCATATAGTTGGTCGATCATAAAGATTTCAATTTTAAATTGACAAATTTTTATTAACTTGCGACTTCCAACTTGCAGAAAATGTCAATTAAAATAAACGTCAAATGAGTACGCCCAACGCTTACAAAAAAAAAAAAAAAAATGGAAGCCTCCGACTTCAACACTAAACTTTTAAATCATATTCATTTAAACGTCTGTCCAACTGCCTACTACTAGTACTGGACATTCAGTCAGTCAGTAATATGATCAAGAAATACTCCCTGTTAATTCAAGATTCTTTGTAAATATGATGACGATGATCGTGCTGTCGATGATGAACAAAAAATTTCTATAAAAATTTTATACTTAAACTCAATTGTGCTATGTGTGGAGTTTCAGTCATTACTTAATGGACAGCTCACGAAATGAGCACAATGCTACAAAATGCTTTGCAAAAAAAATGTACAATATGCTTAATGTATTGACAGTTTAAAGTCATAATCAATCTAAATTTTTTTATTGTAAAACAAACAAAAAAATCATACAAATAAAAATATAGGTTTTTTACGAGTGTTGTATTTAAAAGAACAAGTTTTTAGTTGTTAAGTTTTTTTTTTTTTTTTTGTGATTGATGTTTTAGTTGAGTTTGATTTGAAACTAAACAACAAAACGTTTTGCTTTAAAAAATTAGTTGAACTTTAAGGTTTACACTAGCGTTGGAAAAATTTTCGAAGGATCTCAGTTAAATAGAGTTTATTAATAGGCAGCATTTATTAATATATAATATGATGTCCATTTGGTTTGTTTCAATAAGTGATATATGTGAAAACAGTCTAACAGCACTGAACCAAAAAGGTACATAAATAAAATGAAAAAGTTCATTGTTACAATGAATTTGTGCACTAATTTTGACCCTATGTACAGATTCATTGAAACAATGTATTACCATACATTAATATTAAAATTCAATGTACAAGTTCATTAATTACATTTATTCTTACATTGAATCAATGAACACGTTCATTAAATGAAATAAATAATTCCAGTGAACAGTACATTGATTTCAATGAACTCATATTTTGTTCCAATAAAACTATACATTGAAAATGTATTATAATAATAGGCTTGTTCTGTATTTTTGGCTTTTATTTTAAATTAAATGATTAAATTATATGATATTGAGTTAATATAAGCAAAAATTTAATATAAATATAAAAATATTACATTTCACTAAAAAATTTAAGTAAAAAAAATGCATGTTACAGATGTGATCGTGTTTGCTTTGTCATTTATAATAATATAGTAATTCCTGTTGTCCTCTATATTGCTCAATGATGGTATAGAATATCCATTTAGACGCCACATTAATATAACAACAGCATTATCCTTTAAATTTTTTTGTCTATAGAAATTCCCAAATGTAGCATCCAAATCTTGATCAGTCTGTAATATATTTTTATTAAGAATTCAATTAAAATATTTCATATAATTATGTATACTTACGAATAGAATCCTCTTGGTTTTGAAATCACAATATTTTTTGAAACCCTAGTATTTGAGGCTAATAGTAATAGTGAAATTACTTTTTTCAGTGAACTTTAAAAGAAATGCTTTTCCAACTGCTACGGGCTGCATGTCATCAATTTTATCTAACTACGATCAACTAATCCCCTCAGACTCAGTGAGCGATTTCCAGAAAAGAGGTTATCGAGCCCTATTTTTCGATGTTATTGTTATTTAGTTTTTACTTCAGGATATGAATGAATACACTTCTAAAATGATGATTCAACTACACAATCTGCGTGATAATGGCATTCCTGAAGGATACGTTTTCCAAGGGTTCGTTTGACCGTTTCACATTATTTTTCTTTGAATTTTTTATACCATCTCTCTTTTTTTTTCAAATAAAAGAAATAAAAACCGTGAATTCGACCACTAAATAGTCTAAAGATTCAGCCCGAAAATAGCATATATGGCCAAAGAGAATGGCGATGTCCAAATCATATTAAAAAGTAATGAAAGCGCTAAATGTCCTTCTTATTGGCTATACTGACTTTAAGTTAAGTCTAAAACGCCTACACCAAAAAAAAATTTCATTTTACATCAAAATTTAATTAATATACACAGAATAAAATAAAAATTAACATCAAATACGAAATTGCTTATATTAATTAATTTTTGTTTGATTTTGCTCCAATCATCAAAATGATAATATTAGTAACTAGAATAATTGATTTTATTATTAATGCTTTTTCTTAAATAGATATAATGAGCTAAAAATTCCTGGAAATTTATTTTATTTCTATATTTTTATAGACAAATTTTTAATTTTTCTTTATATTTAATTAAGACCTTTCAATTTATTCAAAAACAAATTTAAAATCAATTATATTAATAAATAATACAATTAAATTCCAATATAAAGCTAATTAATAACACTGACCAACAAAAAAAAACTTTTTTCGTGCTCCTTCAAAAAAAAAAAAAAAAAAATATGTGGACTAGATGGAATTCCGCATGCTAAATCCGAATCTGCTTTCAGTTATCTTCCATCAGGTCGAGATTATTTTTATGGGCGTGTCTAATATTGTGCCCTAAACAGAGTTGGGGGTAGTGCACTAAATTGTGAGTGCATTCAGCTTTTCACTAAATCGCACTATAGTGAAAAAATTTTGATTTTTAACTATTTGCCACCACTATAGTTATAGTGAAACATTTCTTCACTACCACTAAACAATTTTAGTGATATTGCAATTTTTTTCACTATAACTAAATTTAGTGGTAGTGAAAAAATTTGCACTACACTCAATAGTGCAAAATCTGAACAGTCACTACACATAAGCTGCAAATAAATTATTTTCACTAAACATAAATATGAAATTTTTTTCTTCACTAAACATAAACATGACATTTTTCCAATCAATCACAATCCACTGAACTAATTTTAGAGACCTACGATGGTAATTATCAAAGTTATAATCGTTTTAGAACAACATTACATAATTTAGAATTTCTTCTAGTGTGTTTTGGAAATCTTGTAAGCGCATTTGTGTATGTTGAGACATACATATATAAACGAGTAACGTTACTGACTAATTCATCATTCCACAAACCGAAAGCCTAAAGTTAGAGAGATAAAATTTTGGTCTCCCGAAAAATATATCCATTATTCAGCGATTTCGAATAGTTAAGAGACTATATTTGTATACAATATATGTTTTAAAATACATTTTAAGTTGAAAATTGGTTTGTGAAAATGAGGATCAGTCTTTATTTTGTATTTGGTGAAGAAAGTTTAAAAAAATATTATGTCATCTTTCAATTTAGTGAACAATTTCTAAGTTGCACTAAAATTAGTGGAGGGTTGTTTTTTGCACTAAAGTATTTAGTGAAGAAAAAAAAATGTTGCACTAGGCTTGAGCTGAAAAAATTTTAACTATCACTAAATAATTTTAGTGGAAAAAAATATTTTTTCACTACCACTATGCTGAGTGAGGCTGATATTTTTCAACTCACCACTAAGAATTAATGATTGTAGTTAAAAATTTTGCACTATCACTAAGTGTTAGTGGAAACTGCAAATTTAGTGCACTACCCCCAACTCTGGCCCTAAATAAGCCGAGTTATAGTATATTTCACTATAACTCGAGAACGGTATGAACGATTTATATAAATAACACACCAAAATATGTGGAATAAAATTGGCTTTAAGTCGCTCTACTAACAAATTTTTAACCGCTCAATAGTTTTGAAGATATTTCGAAATAAGTGTCCGAAAAATATTTTGATGTTTTCACTTTTAAAAAGAAGTTTTAGTAAAAAAAAGAAATCTTGAATTTAGCACGAAAAAGACATTTTTTGGCCACTTATTTCAAAATAACTTCTAAACTATTGAGCACGTAAAAAAATTAAGTTGGGATGATTTGAAGATATTTTAGTACGCATCTTTTGATTTATTACTTATGTCAATCGTACACACTGTTCTTGAGTTATGAGGAAATATACTAAAGTAATGGCCTTACTATGGGCGATATATTGGACACGCCCATAAATAAAAAATCCAAACCTGATGGAAAAAACTAAAATCAGATTCGTGTTTAGCACATCAAAATACATCAAGTCCAACTATTCGTGTATGGGGAAGGATTTTTTTGTCGACTAGTGTAATTTTATTAAAAAATAATTTGAAATATTTTTTCTGTGTATTGAAGCAAAAATAAAATAAACAATAAGATTTTTTTCTCATTTAAATTTTTAATTCATTTATTTGATTGATTTCAATTTACTTGATTGATTTAATAAATTTTTTAATTCGAATTTTTTTTTTTGATTTTTAATTTTTTTTTAATTAGTATTCATTTTGGTGAGAGGTACAAATTTAAACAATTTTTAATTGAATGAATTACTTTGGCGAATCTTCTTACATGATAGTAAGGTTGGAAATCATTGCTTGCTTATCTGGTAACACAAAATACTCACTTCCTTTGTAGCATTAACATCTTATACTCTCTTCAATATCACCATTTTACTATATCACCTGATAAGATTTTCTTTACAAAACCAATATTTCTGGTAAAACGTGCTCGATCTTATAAAATAATGACCGCAGAAAATATATACCTTAAAGGTTGTTTTCCTTAAAGTCTAAAACACATAAATCCTTTTCCTTTTTATTTAATATTTATTGTTACCTCAAAGCGAAAGATGAGTGTCCTCCTTTATACTTCAAACTGTTTTCTAACTTTTTCATATCAGTGTAAACGCTTTGACAAGAATTAAACTATGTCACTACTTAGTTGTTAGTTAAAGTTGTTAGTTTAGGCGTTTTTCTGAGTTTCTGTTTTATTTTTTTTAGTTTTTGCCTGCACGTTTTCATTCATTTATTGTTTTGTAATCATATTAGAGTTTTATTTTTCTCCAGACATTAATCATTTTTTAATTGGTTGCAGTTTGTCAAATTAAAAGAAAATTATGGAATTATGACAAGATTATAAATCAATGTTATATATCGACCAAATTCAATAGACACAAAAACAACAATATGAAGAAAAAAAATAGATTTTCAATTGAGATCGACAATGACATAATAATAAAATATATGAAGTTGATTGAACAATAATAAAATATTTAATACTTTATTGAAAAATAAGTAATTTAGAGGCTCAATAAAACATAAAGATTTTCTGAAAATCTTACCTAATCAGCCATATATGTATGCATATAAATGTTATAAAAAATAATTTTCTTACATTATCCTTCATTCTTACATAACTGCAGAATCCCTTACCGAATATGGTTGTAAAAATAATTATAATTATTTGTCAACTTTTCTTCTACTACAATGTCCTTAAAGATTTACATAACTTTAATAAAGCTGACAACATTGAAGGTCCTCCATGTTAACTATATATGGCGATATTCCTTTCGCTGCAGTTCAATTACAAATCATATAATAAATCTATTAAATCTACATAAATTTATTCATAATTGAACAAATAAAAAATATTAAAACAGACAAAATATTAAACGTATGATACCAATTCATCTCCCATAATCTTCATTCTTACAATTAGTTAAACCATTAAAATACAATGTTAATAAATATTTTGGAATCCCCTACCAAATATGGTTGTAATAATAATTAAAATTATTTGTTAACTATACTAGAAATATATTGCCCTTAAATATTTATGTAATTTTAATAACTCTCTCAACATGGGTGGTCCAGTATGTTATCTATATATGGCAAACGGAATGTCAGTCATGTCAAGCACACAAATACTCCTACATATTATATAACCTGAGTATATTCATTAAATCAACATAAATTTATGCATAATTGAACATATAGAAAAAATAAACAGAAACAGACCAACGAATGTATCATGT
Organism: Protophormia terraenovae; assembly: GCA_951394005.1. NCBI lineage: Eukaryota > Metazoa > Arthropoda > Insecta > Diptera > Calliphoridae > Protophormia > Protophormia terraenovae. The sequence goes on along the minus strand of OX596076.1, from coordinate 104,047,505 downwards.
CGATATGTAAAACAAAAAAAAAAAAAAAAAAAAGAACCAAGCATATTTCAACAACTTGAATAGTTGGCAATATATTGCTACAAAACAAAAATAATATAAAATGCATGATTTTCAATAAATATATGTGAAGATCAACAACTAAATACATGCTGTTGTGATGAACTTCATTCATAATCCACGCTTATGGTTAAAAGGGATTTTAATTTTTTCTTAATTTTTTTCTGATTGTTGTCTGTTTGTTTTAAGTTGTACTAAAACAGAAGTTTTAAAATTGCATATTTAAAGAGCCTAAAGACCGTGATTAGTTCTAAAAGATCAGTTATTTTTGTAACTGTTTTAACAACATGTTGTCAGTCTGTTGAGCAGATAAATTCAGAATTATTCCGATCAATCAATTTTAGAGTCGGCTGTAGAAATAAATAAGGTAAGTAGTTCATCATAAACATGAACAACATTAAAGGCGTTTAAATAATGTTGTAGAGGTTGTAAACTTTTAATTTTTTTTAACATTTTACTTACATGTATTTGAGGATTTTTTTTTTTTTTTTTTTGTTATTCCTTAATGCATAAAATGTACTACTTTATTATAGTATAATTTTTTTAAGACATAACGTTTGAAATTCTGACGCGTGGTTCATTTAATATATGGTATTAAAGAAATAGGAATGAGATGAGGATTTAAGTCGACTTTGGAATCCATCACTTGTGCTGCAAATATGAAGTGATATACTTATTAAGTTTACCGTGTACAGTTATACTCAATAAAGATTTCATACTTTATATAGGTTTGCTTCACAATTTAAAATGTTCGAATATATTTCTGTGAAGTATTGTTAATACCTGGTTAACTTTTAATAATTTATAATTTACCAATTAATTAGATAAATATACTAAATAGGAGTTCTGGTTCAATAATGTTTTAACTATAAGTCCTACTGATTCCTTGCTTTTGAGAGAGTTTAACCTGAACCATATCATAATTGCTTGCATAGGTTATAAAAATAAGAGTTTATCATAAGACTTTACAAGAAGGTATTCTATCTCCACTTTTATGGGTGACCACCATACATAGTCTACTTGGAACTATATCCGATGAATGATTCAAACTCGTCTGTTTTACGGATATTGATTAGAAATCAAAATGCCAAATTTTTAGCGAGTCTTTCTGATTTTTTGACACAGCTCGACCTGAACCATGGCTTGGTTAGGCCAAATGCTAGAAAACAGGTAGATAAATTGCTTAGCAAATAATATAAAAATAAGAGAAATAGTTTGTCGTGAGTCAAGTACTTTACATACATACGAGTATTTAACTTTTAGAATAAAACGATACAAATAAGAGAAGAATTCAAATTCTTGGGAGTTGAACTGGATTGGAGACTATTCTACAGAATAGAGGAAGCTCTCAGAATATGACCATCTGGTTATACACGTACTTATTATGAATACTTCATTGTTAATACAAAGTTAATACAACATCTCTTTAAGAAATTTAGACCCAGGGCTGTATAGGCAAGAGCATACGACCAGACACCAAATAAATTGTTAATATCCTACCAATAAGAAATATCATTAAAGAGCAAAATAAACTTGTACATTGATTACAGGAACATTGAGATAATATATATGTCGGGAAAGAAATTGTTAATAAGATATCAATCTGAATCAAAACCTTTCCAAAAGTTTAAAATGCAACTGAAGGGATGGACAAGATAGTAACACATCACATATCTCAAACTACCACAATTCCATGGTCTAGAGACTGACTGACATCTTATAAGGAAATACAAAACTCAAGAAAACAAGGGAGATTCTTATATTACATATGTCAACATTCAGTAGGCTAATCAGCGTCATAACTGACCACATGGAGCTAAAGACTAAGCTAGCTCGCAATCAAGTAACGGATGATACAATCTGTAGAGCGTTTGAGGACGAGGATGTTACATTGAAACACTACCTATGCAAATGTCCTGCATTTGATCACATTAGGAACGAAAATTTTCAAAGTAATAAAATACTGAATCTGAAAGATCTCAATAATACAGATTGGAAATTTCTGAAAAACTACACCGAGGAAATAAGGTTTTTAATAAAGGAATCTTTCGCGCACAATATACCAGTGCAGTTAAACGTATATATCCGGAATAGGACTAGAACATTTTAATGTCTACCGTTTAGAACTAAAAACCACCTTGAACAACTTTTAAATCGGTGGCGGTTTTTTTTATTATTACAATTATATGGCCAAAAACACTTTAAATAAAATGTTGTAAACTGTAGGCCATATTCATACAATCAGAAATCTATTGTACGAAAAAGATTGGTACCATGAGATAACTCTAAATTAAAATAACTACTCCATTTTATGCGATAACTAATATTTGCTACTTCCCCCCTCTATTCGAAATTTTATATGAAAACGAGAAAGAACGATATGGTCTGTATAATACGTTACAACATTGTGTATGGGCAGCAAAATTCGGTAAGGGTCTTATATCAGACCTGTGGCCAATTATGGACCGATTCATTTACTAAGTGTAAAATAAAATATACAAATACAGAATAATGCGTTAAACAGGATCTACGGTAAATTATGAACTGATCTTTATTAAATTTGGCACTATCATTTATACTTATTTCTGTCGAATATTAACTTACAAAAATTTTAATTAGATTTAATTTTCGGAAGAGAGGTTTATGAGAGCTATGATCAATTTATAAAACTTACTACACAAATTAACAATTATATAAAGTTTCTGTGTACCAAATTTAATTAAATTATGTGATATAATAGAGGTATTTATCAGCTTTAAGCCCTATTACGGGAGGACATTTGAAATAATAGGCTTTGTCTTCGTTCGAAGATAACAATTCGTGCTAAATTTCATAGAGATATCTTTATAACTGCGGCCTGCACTGTGCGCCAAGCCAGCCAGACGGTCGGACGGACATCGTTAAATCGACTAAGAAAGAGATTCTAAGCCGATTGGTATAAATTAAGGTGGAATTATTGTTAACTAAAGTCATAGATCAATATTTTTGGGTGTTAAAAACATCTGCACAAACTCATAATACCCTCCCCACTTACAATAACTTTAATACTCCTTTAGATATGCGAAAATGGATATTTTTTTCATGTGCACCTTCCCGTCCTATATTTATTCTACCAATGCGATATGATAAGCTAGATTTTCACACGAAGTTTAAGAGCTTTCACCATAATGCTTTATATGGGGATTACCACTGCTTCGTTAGAAAAAATATCATATAGGGACACAAAGGATAATGTGGAGAAAGGTTTTAGCAAATCGGTTTAGCCGTTTAAATAGTTACATTGATAGTGTTCAAAATTGAAAAAAAAATATATCTTTTTTAAAACTAGTTCAGCCATTTAGAAGTGTTTGATGCACAAACGCACGGTGGAATCATTCCATCTGCAGTTGATAGCTCTTGATAAGTGTAATAAACCCTTCAAAGGATTTTTTAGTGGTAGGGAAAATGTTTGTTTTATGATTTTTTTAACTTTTCTATTTTCGCACCAAAGTAGTCTCAAATACTTAGATCGATGAAAATCATAGCTGTTCATTGTGAATATTTTCAATCAAAATATTTGTTAAAAATAAATTATTTTAATATTTTATTTATATTTTTAGAAACAAATTTCTTTAAAATTATTTTATACTCTTTGTAATATGATTTTCAGTTACTTGAAATTAATTTGAATAAAAATTATTTAAATATTATTCCATTTGTTAACAAGTTAGATAAAATAATATTTCCACAAAAGTATTCGAATATGAATTTATAAAATATAAATCAAATTCTTAAGTCTTTAACTAATTTTAAAATATATTTTATTTCTTTAGTTTGAATACAATTGTTCTTTATTTTATTTTCCATTTTAAAAATAAACTGCCTGTTTCTCTATATCGAACGAAAATTTCGTTTCGAATAAATGTATAGAAAACAAAAACAAAATTTTAAATTTATTTGTTGTTTTCCATACATTTATACGAAACGAATTTTTCGTTCGACATAGAGAAACAGGCAGAAAATAATATCTGTTTTAAAACATTAATTTTTTTTTTTTATTCATAAAAAACTTTTGAATATTTTTATTCAACATGAATTTGTTTGAATAGTCTTAAATTTACTTTGAAAAAGAAAAGTAAGTAAAATATTTTTCTTTATACTTGAATATTTGAAAAAATTTTATAATTTTTTGTTATTCAAGCCTTTTGAGGCTGAATATTTTTATTTTTTGGAGTTTTTGTTGAATAAAATAATAAAAATATTTATTTCAAATAAAAAATTTTTGATTATCTTCTTATAAAAATATATTTGTTTTTCTTTTGGTTAAATAAAATATTTTAATTTTTCTTTTTTTGTTCAATCAGATACAAATTTATAATAAATTCAATTGTTTTAGTATAAATAGAAATCCTTAATATTTTTATTCAAAAGATAATAGATTGATTAACAATTATTTTTTAATTAGAAATAAGAAATAGAAATGAAATAAAAAGTATTTATATTTTTTATTTCATTCATAAGTTACAGCTATGATGAAAATAATATAAATATACAATTAATTAGAGAATTTAACGGGGTATATTTCATTAGAACTTTCAATTTATTTATCTTTTCTTTTTAAGGGGTAATTTCTAGTACTTTTTTTTGAGGGTCTGAATCTAAGAAGGTATTCGATAGATTTAAAAACTTAATAGCTTGTTGTTATCATTGAATATTGAACAATAATATATTGGTACAACATTTTAAGAATACTTAGTATTGGTTACTTATTTTTTGGGAATTAATAGAAAAAGTCATTTTTGCTAAATGTGCCCCACGCCGGGGTAGTATTCATTTATTAGCAGGATAAAAATAATGAAAAACTAATTTCTAAAACGAAACATAAAAATATTGCTTATTAAATAACTACCTCATTTTTTATGTGCGCTACAATTGTTTCGCATTTAATATTGTAATTTCTACCGGCGGACGTTGGAGTCTTAACACCACGCAAAACATCATACATTCAACAGATGCTGAATCTTCCCCCATTTAAGACGCTGAATCTACCCCGAAAGCACTACTTACACTATTTTTTTTTTTTTTTTTTCTTCTAATCTCCAACAAAGATTAGGCTTTCACTTATTTTTTAGAAAAATATCACATTTCTTAATGCTGCTTTGTAAATTCTCTTTTTATATATTGAAAAATTTCAAATACTTAAAAATTATAGTCAAAATATTACAAAAACACTTGCAAAAATATTAAAACACCTGCATCTAAGTCAGTTGGTAAGCTAGAGATTACAAACTTCGTGTGAGTTATTTATTAAGCTTATTGATACATTTACATAAATAGTTGTTGATGCATATTGGTTGCTTCATATCGAAATCGTCATTGCCGAAGCTATCCCAAAGTCGAAGCTGCCCCAGTCTCCCCTAGATTAAAACTTGGGTTAAATGGGTTAAAATATTCCTCATATATTTTTTCTTCAAATTTTAGCATTAATCTCCAAAGGAAAAAAATTCATCATACTTATCTTGTGTTCTTAAAGAAGAGTATTAGCAATTTTTCTCAGATTTTTTATATAAATGTCCTAAACTTAAATTTTGGGAATTTTTTCCATTTTGTTGAGATTTTTTTTCATTGAAAAAATTACTTCATTTGGAAGTAAGGATTAGAAATCTACTGATTCTCCAAATTTTTGTAATTCAAAATAGTCGACTTTTGCTTACCTTAGCTACATTACATTATAAAATAAAAAGTTCTACTAAATTCTCCATGAAATGAAAGCTTTAACTCATAATTAACATTTTGCAAAATATTTTTGAGCAAGACATCCCAAAAAACACTAATTTAAACATTAAAATTTTCATAAAAACCCCACGAAAACTAAAACCAGAATAATCCACAAGATTTAAAACTACAAAAAGAACAATTTGCTCAAGAATAAAATAAATAAACTCAACTTTAAAAAGTGGGTCAAGCCTTATACAAAGTAAAAGAAAAAAAAAAACATTAAACAAAATTATTAAATATGTACATTTATGGAATTTAAGATAAAACTCTTAAATTTTTACAATCCCATAAAATGTTTTCAACTTCAGCGGTTTCATTCAGAGAATAAAAATTACCACCACGAATTTGTAAGTAAGAAGCTATTAAGTAAATACCTAAAAAGCAGTTAAAATCCATAAGAAAAAAAAAGGATTAACTTGTTATTTCAAACGTGTGTGTGGTGGGTCTCCTTTTTTAACAACTAAATTTCATTATTAATGTCTTTTAGTTTTCTCTCATTTAATTAGTAAGAGTAACTATCTTTATTTAAGGGTTAACAAATTTGTAGCTTCTGGTAGTGGTTTATTATTTTTTTTTAATGTTTGAAAACCTTTTTTTTTTTTCTAAAATTTTATCGCGTTTTTTCTATCACAGCTACTAATTGTTAACTAATGGTTGACGTTATGTTTTTTTTATTTTTTATTTTTTTTTCGTTGTAAATAATCCTAGTTAGTAGTCGATTAGTTATGATAACAAACAATATTTGATTTTTATGGCGGGTTTTAATAGCAACCATTAAAATATCACTTAGGATTAGGGTTTGGGGTCCGGGAATTCCCGGGCGGGAAATCCCGGGAATTCCCGGAAATTTTTCATCGGAATTTACCGGAAATTTTTTTAAATTTTCCCGGGAAAACGGGAAATTTAAAATTCACGTGGTTTTATAATCCTATAGCAAAAATATTTCTATTTTTGACGTCTCAATGAAGAATTTACATTAATGTAAACACACTACTTACTAAAGACATTTTTAGATGTTAATATTGAATATTAAAAATCCGATACAAGTAATATTTTTAATTATTAAAAAACATATCGTTGGTGCGTTGACTAATAACGTATGCGGAATAAAATTGCCACAAAATTTTCGGAGCTTGTTAAAAACATTTTACTTATTACAAAGAGCTTTATCATCAATTTTGGAAATCGGACTTTTAGTTCTTTCAAAATATTGACAAAACTGCTTCGAAAAAAATTTTTTAATTTTTTCGATTATTTTTATATTTACCCTATACAAATGATTAGTATTTTAATTCAGGTGGTAATGAGGATCAGATAAAAAAATCTTTTTTTTTCGATAGATAAGAATCCACTGAAAAATTCTAAAATTTAATAATTAAGATTTTTTTCCTTTAATCACAAAGATAAATTTGTTACAAATAAAATAATACTTATTATATCCAAATCTATGCATAAATGTTGCTTTTATTGGAAAATACCTTAGAAATAACTATGTGAAATTGCATTAAAAAGAAATTTTATGATTGAATTTTTTGTTTAATATATTTATTTTTGTATAACAAAGTTGATTGATTTCACAAAAACAAATGTCAAGGTATACTAAATTTTATGAAATTGTAAAATTTCGAAAACTCCAAATAGTTCTAAATTAAAATCGACTAATAAGTTTTATACCAATTTAAATAAAGAAGAGTTTGTAAAATCTAGATTAACTTGGAAAAACATTTTTAAATTTGTGGCAGTTTTATTCCGCATACGTTATTCATGAAAAAAATGTTTGTTTAGTCAATTCGCAACATTTCAAATATTTTTTTTAATTACATATTTCTATACTACTTTAAAAATTTTCATGATGATCTACCATTTAAATCCCACCTTGGCTCCGGAAGATTATAAACTATCTTAAATGATAACTAATTTTTATCAGATACAATTAAGAACCAATTTTAAAAATTTTCGAGTTTTGTGGTTTTCATCACTAAATCAGAACGAATTAAAATGATAAGAAAAACTATTTATAATGAAATTTATACCATGGATTAAGGTTTACCTTTTTTTTTTTTTTTTTAATTTTAATTTTTAGCATGAAAAATTAACCTAAAAATATGAGGTTTAGACTTAGATAAAGACTATTGTTTAAATGTAATTAATTCTTTATTGAATTAATTAAATTTTTGTTAATTGAAATCTTCTCCATATTGAAGAAAACTGTTTTTCTTTCATTTAATTTTTATTCTTTTACAAAATTAATTAAAACATATATTTTCTTAAGCTAATTCGTAATAGATTTGAATGAAAGAAAATTTGAATGATTCAATTTATTTTTAAGCTTGAATTATCTAATTGGTTATGAGTTGATTAAATAATTTATCCTTTATGTAATAAATTCATGCAAAGTCAAAGAATTTAAGTCTATGAATTAAATTATTGTAAATACTTTTAATTAAAAGAATGACTGGGATAATAAATTTAATTTTAATTTTATATATTTTATTTGTATGAAATATTTAAAATTGCTTAATATTATTTTATTTTCTGTTAACTTATTATTATTTATAATGTTTTGTTGCAGCATTGAATAGAAAAAAATAATCTTCTTCATAAAAAATCATTTCTTTTTCTTATAATTTAAGTTTAAAAAAATTCCCGGGAATTCCCGGGAAACTGAGTTTTTCATTCCCGTTTCCCGGGAAACGAAATATCACGGGAAACCCCAAACCCTACTTAGGATGCCAGTGTGACAGAGTATTTAATAGTGTAAATGTATAAAAAAGGTATAGGTACATATGACATTATTTTCTTTATGAACTATTAGAAAAATAATTAAGTAAAATGTCCTTTCTTTTCTTATTGACCTACAGCATAGTTTTATGATGATTTTTTTTTTTTTCAAAATTATTAATTTATATGAATGAAATATTTAGTTTTCTATATTTTATTTCTTTTAACTTTATGTCAAAATTTTGTACCACCTACAACTTCTGGGAATTCTAATCGAAACCTTTAGAGATGAATTAATTAATTTTTAAAATAGTTTGGATTTTATGTAAATATATCTTTAGGAAATAGTATTAGAGTATATAGTATTATAGACTATAGAGTGGAAATCGTCTAATATATGAAATATCGAAACCAAATCGTAATAAAATTGTTCAACAAAGCCTTTATGTTACATTAAAACTTAAGATAGTCTTTTTGTTAGTTTTTATAAATTTCATGCATTAAACGTCCTTTAATTTTACAAAAGATGATTTAAAATAGTAATTCACTTAATAGGGGACGCATATTTCATTTTAGCTCCGGAAATCCGTTTGCAGCATTTTTATTTATGCTTACAACTTAATAATAAAAACATTATACAACAAATTGAAATAAAAATATTACTTACAATTGTTGTCACTTTATACCAATACACAAGAGAATTTACCTGCAAAATTTTTAATATAAGAAACTAGACTTTTGACAACTCAATTTTATGTCCTTTTGCCTGGTTGTCTGTCTGTTTGCCTTTCATTCATTATTACTTCACCAACTTGATCTTGACCAGACCGGAAGTTTCTCTTTGTTCTGTGTGAGACAAATTTGTTCTTCAACTCGTTTGTTTAAATATTGTTTTTTTTATACTTATTTTTCATTGTACTTTTACGTCTCAATTTTATTGTATTTCCTACTTAACCATATAATTGAAATGTATTGTCCTCTTTTTTTTTAAATCTCTTCAATTTAATACAAGTTTTATTTTATTTTTATGCAATTCATTTTACTAATGGTCTGTTTTTATGGCAAATACATTTCTTTCTTTCAAAAATTCTTACAAGTGGAGGACCACACTCATGGCTGCAATGATTTTTGTTTGCAACTGCAATGAGTATTCGAAAATCCACTTCCTCTTATTGCAGCAATTTGTTAAAATTAATTGTTTTGTCAGTTTTCTTACGTTTGAAAGGATTTTCCCAAAATAGTTTTTCTTAAGATTATTTTCACATGTTTATAGGGTGGTCTTAGCCAATTGGCCGTTAACTAGCAAATCATTGTGGAAATTTTAGTTATTGATACTTAAAGACACGAGTCATGTGTTATTAAGCAAGTAATTGAATGTTTAAAATAAATTTCCAGGCTTTATAAAAAGGAAGTTCATTTAGGAAATAAATTTTAAAAAAAGGCATATTGAAGAGAAATAAAAACTAGTAAAATTGGTGTGTGGCCTATAGCAATTGCTAATAACTGCTTAATAAAAATAAGATTCGATAAAATATAATCCTGAAACTATTAATATACAAAATAAAATTCATAATAAAATAAAAATATGGTCTTTTTAAGGCGAATCATGCAGATTCCTCAGGAGCAAAATAGAATACCTCTGAAATGCATCTTTTTTAAATATTTGTATAATAATATCTCAAATAAACTCATACGATTTTAAAGATTTTTATATAAACATTTGCTTTTGTTAAAAATTTCGATGTGAAACTTTTTCGTATACCCCCTTATTTTAAAAATCCCTTCATCTCACTTGGATAAAATTGAAAAAATATTTCAAAGTAATGGAAAGTACTTTACAAAATAGGGCCCATAATTAAAAATTACTATCGTTATACAAAATTTGTTTTCAAATAAACTTTAAATATGTATTATTTCTGTAATATAATGATTGTTAGTTGAGATATTCTAACAAAAAATTCGCTTATTTTTATTTTGCGAATAAAATATTAAATGCAGGTCTAGTTGAAGAAATTACAGACATACCTGCTTTAGTAATTTAGAACTAGCAGGTTTAATCTGAAATATTTATAAAAAAAGTAAAATTCAGAAGATTTTTGACTAAGCACTTTTAATTAACTAAAAAATTTTATTTAGAAAAGAAATTATGAAATAAAAACATTAAAAATTTTAGAAAGTTTTAAATTCAAGTTGTTTATTTTTGGACTCGAAAAAAGCATTATACAAAATTACCCAAACATTTTTTAAAATTATATCTTTAGTAGGTAAAATTTAGAGAATTCTAACAATATCAAGGAAATGAAAATGACAAAATATTAAATATCAGATAGTTTTCCTTATAAAAATTAAGTGTTTTTTTTTTTTTTTTTTTTTTTTTTGAAAACTAATTATGTTATTCCAAAGACAAGACTTTTAAACAAAAATCTCTCTTAATAAAACGAAAACACGAAATATTTTCTCACAACTCTAGAACGTACGTTGGGGTGGCGATTAACTGAATTTTGAAATTTAAATTTTTGCAATAAAGTTAGGTACCGAATAAAAAAAAGACAAAATAATATATCAATATCAATTATAATCTTTTTTTATTTTCTTATAAGGAGCTGTAAAATTTACACATTTTTGAAATAGAGAAAAAAAATTGAATTTTCAGTGTATTTTAAACAAAAAGTTTTTTAAAGTAATATTTTTAAATGGAATCATCAACTTCAGGTATTTAAGTTTACTTTTCTACAAGTATTTCTAAATTATATTTTGTAGTAATAATTATTTTAATTTTTTTTTTTTTTTTTGAAATTTTGCTTCAATGCACTAATTTTCTGCACTTTTCCCGGAATTAATTTCCATTTTCGAACCATTTAACATTCTGCCAAAAAATATTTTTGAATTCTAAAGATGCATTTTTTACTATTCAACTCTAATGTATAGACGGACGGACATTACCATTCTGCCAAAAAAAATCTTAAAATTCTAAAACTGAATATTTTTATTTAAATTTAAAAAGATGCAGAAAGAAATTATATTGAAATCACCTTGTCATTTTTTTCTACATAACAGTTTTGGAGTTATTCAGAAATTGTTTTTTTTTTTTTTTTTCAAGCCAGCAAAACTAAAAAGTTTTAATTCGTTATTAATTATAAAGTTGGTATTAAAGATTTCTTCTATAAACAAAAATAGATGGAATCTGATCTTTTACTCATTTCACAAGAGCCCAATATCTCTGCACTGGTCTTGGCTCCGGACAATTTTGAACATTGAACTCTCTTGGTACAAAAACTATGTGATTGTTTTGGTACTTACCGTAGTGACATTATGCCAAATCTGACCAAACAAATGTGGATACACTGTGCTCTCTTTTAGAAAGAAAGAAGCCTTTTTTGCAAACATTTTTGATGTATATTTCGGTATTTACTAGGGTATCCAATCGATTAACCGACATAATTTAAAATTGTCTATTTTCGAATAACGAATAAACCGAATAATTTGTGATGAATAACCGATTATCCGAAATTTAGTTTCTTTGAAGTTATAAATTTAAAAATTTTTTATTTTGAAGATAAATTTATGTCAACTATGTCTTCTTTTTAATATCTATTATATTCCAGCAATAATAAATAAAATAAATTTTTAGGGAAGTACCTTTTCATTACTTTCAAAGTATCAATAAGTGTACATTGTCATGTGCTTTAGAACAATAATTCAAATGAATTGTTCTGCAGTAAAACATTGAGATTTGATCCTTTCGCCAAAAAAAATTAATTTGGACATTCATTGAAATTTTACATGAAATCGTGAACATGACTTCCTTCTCACTGAATAGGTATCAACAAATAGAACAAGTCTAATGACAAGTCTATGTTAAATTCATCGAAATGATCCAACTTTGTATTACTACTGGATCACAAGTTTAGGATCTTATTTACTTCTTTGGATATTCTTTTTTATTTCGACAGTTCATTTGATAAAATGCGACTTGAAAAGATTAAAATTTTGTAAATACTTGATCTTGTAACAATATAGATTCCGAATATATAGTTTTAAGTAAAGTAAATTCAGAATTATAAAGGTCATAAACATTTAAATGTTCATCATCAAATGTACGTAAAAATATTAATATTAATTTTTACTTTTATGACAGAAAATTAATCTCACACAAAAAATAAAAAGAATTAAATAAAAAAGACTGATTTATTAATTAAAGTTCAATTAGGAGAATATTTTGTAGTATTAGATCGAAAAGTGAAATTTTTTCATACAAATAACCGAAAAAACTTATAAGATAAACTTTATGTTGTATATTAATATTCCAAATAACTATTTCAATAGATTAAATATTATAATTAGTCTTATTTATAATATGTCTAATATGTATTACTGAGACTATTCAGTTAATCGAATAATTTGCCATTAATCGGTTATTAACCGATCAACTTATAACCTCGAATAATTATTTGTCGAATAAACCGATTAATATGAAAACCCAAATAATTGGATACCCTAGTATTTATAGAGTCCACAGTAATAAATGACTTCCTTCTTTTGTCGTTACTGCATAAAGCTTGACATATTAGAAATTTGTTATTGCTTTTCAACCAGATCTGTTTGGAACTCCTTTCAATATGCTTTCAATTTTACTGAGCAGTGTTATTAAAAGATCACTCAATTTCTATTAATCAAAAATAGTTGGAAATTTTTAAATCCGTATCTTTTACGAGTTAACTGAATTTATTTATACAGATTTAATACTACAGTTTAATTTCTTCAAGTCTGAAATTGTTCACCTTTGAAAATTCCATATTTCAAACTATATTGTAGAAATGACTATTTCCATTGAATTTTTTACAAATCAAAAACTAAATATACTTTGTCGCACCGCATTATCAGTATTTGCAATTGTCACAAGCAAAAAAATAGGATCAAATCAAATTCTTTTTCACATTATTTAACAAACCCTTGATTCACCTTTTACTATAACGAATCAATTTTAATTCCGCCCACAAAACAAACTCGACAACATGAATTTTTAAATTTGTTCTGCCCGATGACAAAAAACAACTAAAAATCAATAATCACCGAAACATTTGTCTTATAAAAAAAAATTCGCAATGCACATCTGGGAAATTTTATAAAACGAAAAAAAAAAAAAAATCATTTTATTCGTACGAATTTAAAAACAATTAGCGGAACCTTGACAGAGTTAACAATTTTGTTTGAAAAACAATGGAAATTCATAATAATAAAATCAAAAGATAAACAATGAAACAAACACTTAACAAAAGTGATAATGACACAAACGAATTATAGAAATTGTAGCAATTGTTTAGTGACCAGCACACAATGCCCCGAAAAAAATAAAACTAAAACAAAAGCAATAATACAATGGCATAACTAAATAAATTTGTTATGCTCGATATAGATTTAGTTTTTGTTATTTATTGACATTAAAAGAAAATCAATTTTAAATTAAAATTGTATTACTTATGAATTGAACATCAATGCATAGAGTTTTTGCTGTAAAAATGTAGAAAAATTCCCAAGAATTTTGCAAGAAATTTAGGTATAGAGCGTGTCGTCAAGTGTTGCTGATGTAGACAAAAAGGCGTCGTAAATTTTAAATTTCAATAATATTCTTAGGAAAATATGGAGATGGGTAAAAGAATTTAGAAAGATTTTAAAAACAAAAATCAATAATAAAATAATTTATTAATTTTCTATTGTTGTTTCCCTACAAAGATATAAATGAAATTCCTATGTAATATAAGTTTTTCTTTTTTAAGTTTCAGAAAAAAATAATAATTAACTAAAATTAATATTTTTATTAATTACAGTAATTAGATAAAATTAATCAATTTAATTTATATTACACCCCAAATTCAAAAATAAAATAAAAATTATGCCTTAACTTAAAAACAGTGTGTTAAAAGAAATGTTTCTATTTATGTTAATTGTAGTAGGAAGATAATTTAGATTAAAAAAATAATGGCCAAGTTGAAATCGGAATGCAAGCTACTTGTTGTAAAAAAAATAATAATTTGATTTAAAATAGGCACGATGGAACAAACAAAACTTAAAATTGTTTTGCAGAATTAAAAAAAAATAACAAACCTGGAAATATTTATTTAAGCAGTACATGACCTAAAAAGGCAAGCAATATGAGATCCAGTGGTGCGATTCAGTAACTTATTTATTGAACGGATATTTTTTAGCCAAATTTTCCATTGTTTATGTATTTTATAAAAAAGAAACGAAAACTAAGCAGAGAGTAAAATGGAAATTCGTTAAAGTAATTAAATTAATGAAATATTATAATATTCCATGTCAAAACGGACAGCCATGTCAAAACGGACAGCAATCGGACTTGACATCTCCGATGTCTATGAAATCCACTACAGATATTGGCATTTGGAAGCGTTTTTTGACCTTTCCGGTCAAAATATATGACTGTTAAAAAAATTAAAAAAAAGTTAAAAAATTTAAAAATGTGCACTTGTTTACTTGCTAATAACTTCTAAACTATACATGATGGATATCAAGTTTTAGTTCCATATTAAAGACAATTTTATTACCTTATAAGAATTTTTTTAACGTTTTTTTATATCAAAAGTTCAAAGGTCAAAGTAAGACATATACATGTCTTATCCATTTCGGTTTCGTTGAAACCTAAACATGTCGCCCGCCTTGCACTGGGTGCAATTTTGAGGGACTCAGTTAGCAGCGCCAGGCGTTTAGATCAAGTAAAAAAGAGGTTGAACCTAGCGTCGCAAACGCTGTTTAAGATGTGGTTACATAGTGTCGTAAGCCGATATCCGGTTCGAAGGACCATAAACAAGTTTGCAATCGTAAATTGCCTTGTTGTCTCTGTTTGGCGGTACCAAAGCAGAGTTTGTGGACTATAATCAGACACCAGCAGAATGGAATACGTATTTTCTGTGCCGCTACACACTTCATCAGCATTCGTGGTGTCTTATCCATTTCGGTTTCTTTGAAACCTAAACAATGTTGACGTAACTCTTATCTTATCATTTAGTTAAAAAGTTATGGACCAAAATAAAATCTAATTACTTATAACTTCTGAACTATACACAATAAAATTTTAGTTTTAGTTATAATTTTAAAGATGAAGATATAACCTTCAAAATGATATGTAGTAAGTTGATTTAATTCGAAAGTTCAAAGGTCAAAATCAGACTTATAAGAATTAAACCTTTAAATCTCAAAAACCCATATTTTTAAAATTCTTAAAAAATTATAGAATTAGTTTGGTTGTTTGTAGCATTCTTCAGACCAAACTATGATAAATTGCACTATGCGGCAAATTGAGAACCATCGCGTGGGGGCAGAATCATTCCATTTGCAATTGATAGCTCTTGATATGTGCAATAAACTCTCCAAAGGATTTTTCGCTGGTAGGAAAAATTTTTGTTTTATGACCTTTTAAACTTTTCTATTTTTGCACCAAAGTAATTTCAGATAAGTAGAAAAAAATTATATAAATATAGTACGAAGGTCAAATATTTTAACATAAATTTTTATAACATTTAAATGGCGATATTTCATTAGAACTTTCTATTCATCTATCTCTAATAACAAAAAAAATTACATAAAATCAATTAAAACTTGAGTTTTGTTGCATAAAATGTTCTACAGAAATTTTGTACGTCGAATTTCACTAGAGGTCACCGAAGGTCTAAAGTTCATATGGTGAGGCACTTATCTAAAAAAATTATAAATGTTTCACAATTTCTACAAAACTTTTAATTTTATGTTATATTTCATTGCCTAGTTTAAGGAGTTTATATAAGAAATGTGGACAAATTTTGTAATTTTCTTTTTTAACAACACATGATAAGTCGGATGAATTTTTTACCTTTGGAGACCCTAGTAAAATATGACGAAGAAAATAACTGTAGAACATTTAACCCATTAACCGACTTTCTTGTCATTTCTTGAAAAAGGACTATAAATGACCCCCTATAAAGTAGTATAAATGAATTGAAACTTAAACTGAAACTACCTTGGTGAAAAATAGAAAAGTTTAAATGGTCATAAATCAAAAATTTTGCCTACCAGCGAAAAATCCTTTGGAGGGTTTATTACACATATCAAGAGCTATCAATTGCAGATGGAATGATTCCGCCCCAAAAACACTGTTGCATAGTGTTAGCTGAGGCCTCACAGGATTTTTAATAGGAATATTCGTGTTATTTCTGACAGCCATCCTGGTATAAAATCCCACGTTGCCCCGGTCCGTGAATGCCTGGGCGACACATTCAATTATTACATTATCTGGATGAACGGGTATTTGGACCTATTTTAAAGCTTGTAGTTCGTCTTCTAGGTGTTTCTGAATAGATCTCTGGTAATACGGTCAAAAAAATATAATTTTGTTATTGGGTCTTAGTAGAGAACGGCCCAGGAATGTGATTGAACTGTTGACCAGACATTGGCAGTTCAGTTTAAAGTTGTTACAACATAGAAGAGGAGCATATAACTTACCTTCTATTTGGTTACCCTGCTCTGGAAGGTCATAGGCAGCGGTTTTCTTTGCGACATGGCTATGTGTAAGCTCAATATGTTTATTAGGAAATCGGAATTGTTTATAAATAAACCACATAGTGCCTTCATGGCCCAGTACCTTTTTTCAATCTCTAATATTCCTTTATATTCGTTTTCCATTATCATTCATACATGACATTTCCTCCTCATACTCTCAACCTTTTTTACCCTGCTTCTTCAATCTACAACCTATCTTTTTAGGTAACGCAAGAGAGAACTTACGTGAGCTTTATTTCGGATGAACGAGCATTGCGTAAGACCTTTGTGATTTAACTTGAATTATGAATTGTCATTTAACTTAACATTTCTGAAAAATGAGCTTGATATATAAAAAAAATCTTGACAATCGACTTCCGCCAAAAATATTTTTTTATATGAATCCTTTATGGTATATAAAAACCTATGTGCGTATGTAAAAATTTCGGTGCAATAGAGATATAGGATTTAAATTTTTTAAAATGATAGTTAACGTAGCACATCCGTTTGTGCCATGGAACATTTTTAAAAAATAAGGTATTAAACTTTTGCAATTGTTATTTGAAAAAATAAATAAAACATATTACACACCTTCTTTGTATTGACTCAATACAAATATTTCAATATCAACTGATATTGCACGGTATTAAAAAAATTTATATAAGCGTATGTGTTTCGCAGATTCAAAAAAGTCTCGAGGAAACAGTGATCGATGTAGCGTATGGTAAACAATTTATTCTGAAGAATTTTGTTTAAATTTAAAACAGTCCTCTGTTTTAAAACGATTCGTATATCTCATATACGTATGATTTTTGATTATTTAAAATTCAGTCATTATACTGTATAGTTCTGTACAAGCCTCACCTTCAGGGTGCAATAATGCAGATGACATTAAACTCTCTAAAATATAAAAATAGGCTTCTGGATTATCGCTATCAAAAAAATCTTCATAACTACAAATTGTAATTTGACAACTTCTAAAATATCTTAACAATCAAGTTCATTCAAAGATGTCTGGCAACCCTATATGTATCTGTGAAATATAACCCAGACAATGAACGAATAAAACAATACAGTTCTCTAACACCAATATAAGAATATCTTTAATTTCAAAAACTCCTCATTAGGTATAAATTATATTGATACTTTTGAATAACTTCAATAAAATAATAAACAATTCCATTAGGTGTCCAATGGAGTTTTAACACGAAGCGGCATTATCTCAAGTAAATTTACCATAATGATGATAACATTCCTTTAAATACTTATTGAGAATAACAAAAATCTCACATTTCCTTGCTCTAAAAATATTTTATGGTGCAACATTTAATTTGTATTTTATTCCCCAAAACGTAGGCGTGTGACAATTAAAAATTGCACCAATGTTTTCGCACCACAAACCACACCACACTCTCTCAGTTGTTTTAGTTTATTAATTTGTTTGTTTTCCCCCTCAATACCCAACTCTATTACGACTAACTAATTTTCTGTTGTTCATACACCATACATACCAACTGCTGTGATAAGTTGTTGTAATATTTTACTTTGAACTAATTATTTCCGAAGAATAAAATTGAAATAAAATCATGCTAAGAAAATTGCAATACGATGATTCTTCGATTTCGATATTTATATAGGGATTTTAATCGTTAAAAATCATGCAGTTACACAGGCGTACAATTGATCGCCTTAAAAGGATGAGAAGAGATGGCATAGAAAACAAAAAAAGAAAAGACAAACCAAGTAGTAGTAGGTTCAACACAGCACGTTTAACATACTATACATATATAAAAAATAATAAAAAATTGCGAGAAAACAAATACGAAAACCTTAAAAAAGTACACAGATTGACCATCAGCATTGTTACTTAATTGTATTTAAACACGAAACTTTTTTAAATTGTTCAAGTTCTTATGCATTTTTTAATTTTGGGTAAATAAAAATCTTAATGAAAGACAGACATAAACATACATGATCTTTAGTATGTGTGTATACTGTTGTATGGCAATATACGTAAATTTCCGAAATGGGCAAACAATTTTAAAATAATTTTAAAAATATATTTCTAAAATAAATTTTGTTAATCCGTATACATTAGAAGTTAAATGTCAAGTAAAACATAAATAACACTCACGTTCCAATATTTTTTTCGAACTGAGACCAGTAACTCTATAGCCTCTGGTGGCTGTTGCGAACTAGCTACTAGCTCACTACATTAGGTCAACTCTAGTCACTTTATTAGCTATGTGACTAGTCACTTTTTATATGGGCATGTCTTGCCACTTTTATACACAAAATTACATTCACGATTACCAAAAGGTCAGTAAACTAGCAATCATCACCATCACGACAACGAGGTGGTTCTTTTTCGACTCACAGAATCACCACCACGTCTATGAAATGCCACTATTATGCATACACAATCATTTTATTGATTACATTGAGTAGGAATTTTTTCCACTTTTTTCCGTTTACAATGGCAATTCATTATGCTCATTTGGGGTCAAATGAAAGTGCGGCAGTTGAGTTTACTTTAAGAAGGGGAGACCTGAAAAGACTATATATCACATGAAATAATCTTGGATCAATTTTACTCTATTCTAATAAGTTTTCACTTTTCAATCTTCTATATAGATTCAAGTGTCCCGAGAATAGCCTTTTTCGAGATTTCGATGTAGGAAGACCCCTCAAACGATGCGTAAAAATTTACTTAATATAAAAAAATTATTTAAATAATTTTTAAAAATCAGTTCCCTACCTGCGATTGAAAAAGCATGGGTCCCATATATTTTGGTAAAAAAAGTTTCGATTTTTTAAACGAAATGGGTATCAAAAACACATTTTTTAAGTAAAATATCGACATTTGTTTTTTGCATGATGTACTAAAATAATGGTTTATGGACCAAATTTATTGCGAAAACTTTTTAAAATATTTTTTTATAATTGGCTAAAAATTATGAATTTTTTTTTTTTTTTGGTAGGGAACTGAAGATAAATTTAAAACTTTTTTTTAATATTTTTCCCATATTAAGCTATTGTTTAAGCATCATTTACGAGGTCTTCCTACAAAATGTTTATCTACGGGACACTCTAATATACAGATATAAAAGAGTAACGTTACTGAGTTATTGACTGACTGACCTACTTACTGATTCATTATTGCTCAGGCAAAACGGTTAAAGCTAGAAAAATGAAATATGGACTGTAGATTGGTCTCTTATCAAATAGATCCACTAAGACACGACTTTTGGAAATTCCAATGTTTTGGGGGTAAAAACGGGTAAATTCTATAATCGTATATCTCCTAAACTAATAGAGATACAAACAAATTTAAATAGTTATTGTTATTAATTTAAAAAATAATCGGATAAGCGTCAGGTACTTATTTGAAATTCAGCTCTTTTAGGGAGAGAACGGGTAAAAACTGTATTTTGGTACATTTTTGGCACACTATCTATCTTTTAGTACAGTAAGCATAGAAATAAAATGTTTACCAAATTAGTACCTTATCGAAAATTGGCCACGTTTAAGGGATAAAAATCGTACCTGTTTTTGGTACTTTATTCAAAAATACCTTTTTTTTATTTTTTTATTTTTTATACATATGCATTTTTTACATATGAATATTTTTAAATTATATCCCAGTACAATTTAGAAATTAATTGGAATACAATTTTTGTTAAATTCAGAGAAATACAAAGTACCAAAAAGGGGATAAAGTAGAGAAATTATATTTGATTGAAATAAAATAATGAATTTTTTATTATATTAAACCTAGAAACATAAACTTAAGTACATGTAGTCCTAAGTGAGTGAGAATTCACGAGATGAGACATTTTTAAAGCTATATGATTCTTTGTAAGTAAGAATTCAGTAGAGGCTTTGTGCTATTTTTGTTGTTCTAATAGAAATAAATTAAACCTGGAAACATGAAACATAAGAGGGAACTTTTTCGTTCGTTTAATGGTACTTTTAGAATTTTCTATAATATTAAAGATATATGGTTCCGTGTTGAGAATCCACAAGCCCATAAATATAACAATAGTATTTCAACTGTTCCCACGAGAGTTAGGAATCATAGATTAATTTTACGGGTTTTTACTCTTTTGGTATTTCATTTTTTTTTAATAAAAAGGGTACCAAGTTTTTATCTGGTCTATGTAGCAGTACCATAAGATCGGGTTAAATTCTATATATATATATATATATATATATATATATATATATATATATATATATATATATATATATATATATATAGATATATATATATAAATCTGTGTATGTTAGTCTGTCTGTCTGTTTTATAATTTTATGTTAATGCTTTTAATTTATTTCCATACGATGGGGTTCCGAAGCGCTCTGGATTATAAAATAGTTATAAAATTATAACTTAATTAAAAACACAATTTGAATTATAATATGATTTTTTTTTTATTAAAAAAATCTACGCCAACAAATTAGCGGGCGTGGTGCTCGTTCTTTGATAGAAATAAAATACACTAAGGGACAAAATTCGATTCAAAAACCGCCACGGCTTTCACAAAAACTAATGTAAAGTAATAATTCATTACTTAACCAACCGGTGTTAACATTTGTTAATGATTTAAACACTTATTTGAGTACATACGGGACAGATTCACTATTGACACTAAATAGTATGTATCATTTTCTATTTTCAATCTTTGGATAAAAAATTAAATACACTAAGGGAAATGTTCAATTCGAAATCCACTACGGTTGTGCTCACATTGGCAATTTACGGTATTGGCCGTTTTCAAAAAATAATGTAAATTAATAATTCGATACTTAACCGATGTCAACTTGATTCCAATTGGTATAAATTTTTGTTAATGATTTTAAAAAATCAGTGCTAAATTTAAACACATATTCACTATTGACACTAAATAGTATAACTTTCAATACATGCGAGGTCGATTTTCCTACGAGTGTATACACAGAAAAAAGTAAAAATTGACTTCAATTAATTAATTTTTAATTGATTTTGCTCCAATCATCAAAATGATAATATTAATAACTGGAATAATTGATATTATTATTACTTCTTTTCCTTAAATAGATGCAATGAGCTGAAAATTTTTGAAATTTTATTTAAATTTATATTATTTCTGTACTTTTGTAGACAAATATTTAATTTTTCTTTATATTTTATTAACAGCTGTCAATTTATTGAAAAACAAAACTGAAAACTAATTAGAAAATTAATTATATTAATAAATCATATAATTAAATTCCAATATAAAGTTAATTAATAATTTTATTAAAAAAGTATTTGAAATATTTTTTTCTGTGTACTTTTGTAAAAATCGCTGGCATATGACTCGAAGACATGCTAACCATATTCAGCGTTACCGTTGAGAATTTTTAAAAAGTGTCCAAAAAAGGGGATTTCAAAATAAAAAGTCTCCAAAAAATGAGATTTTTTGAAGAAAAGGAGGCCAACTGCTTTAAAACCTAAAAAACTCCTTGAAATGTGTTTATTTGATAACAACAAAATCAAAAAATGTTATGTTTTAAGAAAAACTACTAAATCCAATTCTTTTACTAACAAAATAATTTATTTCTAATTATTTTATAAAAATATTTTTCATTTTTTTATTTCAAAATTAAAAATTTTTTCACAAAAATAGTTGATATACAATCATCTTCTTATTAATTACACTTCTGTACTTTTTTACAAGGTCTTCACTCTTACATCAGTCTTTCACTTCTCCTTCGAACCAACTTAGGACTAAACGTATGGATCCACAAGTATTGACTTAAGTCTGTTGGACAAACTATTTTTCATTATTGATAATTTAGTGAACAAAAAAAAACACGTTCCACCGAGGGATTGCTATGAGGAATGTAAAAATATAACCTAGGATATAAGTATTCATCGTATATGTTCTTTATTTTCTTAATTCAGTCCAAAAAAATTCGGCATATAATAACTTCATTTTTGTTTTTAGTAACTAACAGTTTCAGTACACTTATAAATACTCCGCGGCTATTTATATCACTATACTGTGAAGTAATCTCAAACTAATTAATTTATTTGTTTAAATTAATATAAAATGGGTCGATATATTTTAAACAACTTAGTTTCTCGTTATTCAACACATAGTGTTAAAAAGTCTCCATTTAGTCGCCATTTAAAAAAGGGGCCAAAAAAATTGGCCAGGTGGTTAAAAAAGGGGCAATTGGCGACTAAAGTCGCCAAACGGTAACACTGCCATATTAAATAAATGTTGGAATACAAGACAGATTTTGGAACCATCATACATATGTGCCACAGTTAGCACATTCCTTACTAACTGCAATATTTTGCCAATGTGCGTGGAATTGCAATTGCAGTATAAACGCAAATACAGTTTAATTTTGTCCAATGATTTCCAAAGAACTTGAATAATCAAAACTTAAATAAAATTTTATGTAGTATAAGTATGAGAGAAGTGTAACTATTGAAATGTTTTCAGATCTTGTTGTGCCTGTTATATGTTGGATGTTGTTAAACAAAGATCACGTGGCATTTAATAGGCGTCAGAATGTACAAACAGTTTTTATTTTTATGTATTTGTAGCTCGACTGGAAAATCACAACGTTATTTGTGTATGATATGTTGTCCATACAACAACATCCTTGTTAGATTGCGTGGTTAGTAGGCATTCATCAATTGAAGATGTTACATATTCAAACTTAAACATTTCTTTTTTTTCGTTTAGTTAGTTTGCTGACAATAAAATGCGTTAACGTTTTTACACATAAATGCTTAAGCATTTCTTTTACTACCACCATTCAAACATTTATTCTTTCATTCACTTATTCTCAAACCCAGTAACTTTGTCAGTCAATTGGACAGGAAGACTGGCATGGAGCTTTGTTGGAGTTATGCATACAGAAGCCTAAATAAAAGCAAATTAAAATTTTCTTTTTATTTAGAAATATTTAAGTGGAGATTGTGACTTTAGGGTTTAACAAGTCTCAGCAACAGCTTGATACTTTTATTAAAAAAAAAAACGGTAGGAAAATGTGGCATAATTAAAACAAGTGTTTCAATGTTGCAACTTTAACGAATATGTTTGGCATCATTTTAATAAAGTGGTGACAAGATTTTTATTTGTTAGCAATTTTTTTATGGCTTAAAATCCCAGAAATAAAAATTAAGTTGATTTTTGGAAACAATAAAAAAAGGCTTCTTTCTATATTCTACTTTAATTTATTTTTTTTAATAAACCATTTTTCGCGTTTTTTATGTACAATTACTTATGATTAATGTGGCCAAGTGTTGAGTGGCTTCATCTTCATTTTCCAAATTATGGTGGTTTACTGTAGCTCAGTCTTTGTTATAATTTATCAAATTAGTTTTAAACATTAGGCGTTTTTTGTTCAAACAATTGCTGTTTTTTTTTGTTTCCTTTGTTAATGCTTTGATTTTGCAGGATGATCATGCTTTATTTATTCACATGACGGACAAGTTTAATATTTTGATAGTGGGTTGTGACGCAACCATCATTTATTTACTACTTGCTGGTGCATTTGTTGCGCTAAAGGTCAGTAAACTTTTGTTGTGAATGAAAAAAGTGAATAAAAGGGAAAAATAAGATATAAACGTAGTTGCATCTTCTTATTTTGTTTGTGAGAAAATCAATTTTAAAATTTTTGAGCAAATATAAAAGTAAATCTCTAAAAGGATAAACGAATTTTATTGTTATGTTTTGATTGTATTCAAAATTCTACAATTCTTTAGATATATAATGGACACATAGCCATTAAACAAAAGATGCAAACAAAAAGTTGTGATCAACATCATTATAAGCCCGTCAAAAATTAGTTGAAGCCCCTGTAATAAAACTATTGTGAATTGCAAATTAAAAATAATTCTTAACAAAGAAAATTGCATTAGGAAAACTTTTGCAAAAACTTAAATTTAATCATTTTGTTGTAAAGCAAGCAATAGGTTTTATTTCTTTGGGAATACTAATTTGACTATATTATCGTGTCTTAAGATTTAAAAAATAATATGATGAAATATAATGAAAAGTTTAAACTTTAAATATTTATATCGGATTATGCTTTAAGAAATCAGATTAGAAGCAAAATTATTAACTGTAAATAAAGACTGCGCACGAAATAATCCATGCATACTTTTAGACTTACAACCCTTGACATAGTGAAAAAAGAATAACTCCATTAACTTTCCTACATTTGTCATTATGCTCAGTAGCCGTGTGTTAAATTTCGTTGTAATAGTCAAACCATATTTTCTAAAAATGGAAATTGAACAAAACACATACAAACTTAATTCAATTTTATAATGAAAACCCAATACAGTTATATAAAATAATTGTTAAGAAGGCAAATTTGCCACGAAATACAAATTCTCGTGTCATAAAATCTCTCTCTGAATCTTTTGTCAAAAAAGTACACAAAAAATTTGGCCTGAAGGCGCAAGAAAGAATTTGGAGGCAAAACAGGGTAAAAATACTTCAGTTATTTTTTCAGAATTATGAATCAAAATTTCCAAGAAGGTTTTTGGTTTTGCAAGCCATTTTTACATGTGACGAAAGAATCACTTCATTCATAACAAATAGCTCCAATAACACAGACATTTGAATGAGTGAAGCTGTCATGTAAAATGAGCAGGTGAAACGATCACGAAAGGCCTGTAGCGAACACAAATTATTACGTTTAAAGAAAGTTTTGATCAAAAAGCTTCCAAAATATGTTACCAGACATGAATATAAAAATATTCTATTACTATAGTACTCAACCTGCTGTATAGCCGACATATTTCTCCCTCTGAGAAAAAAGTATCAAAATTTGTCTTGATTATTTTCTGATTTCTAAAAAATTTGAAGAGGTTTTGGAATTAACACCATAAATTACACTGGTTGAAAAAAATCCTCCCCCAAAGACGAATAATTGGACTTGATGGAACTTGACGAGAATCTGCTTTCACTTTTTTCTATCACGTACTAATTTTTTTAAGGGCATGACTAATATCTTCGCCTTATTCAGCGTTAACACTTTAAAACTGGAGAATAGTTCATCCAATTTAGACTATAACCATCAAGAACCGTTTGCACAATTTTGATAATTAATACACCAAAAGATGCAGACCAAAACATATCTTCAAGGCTTGTTAACATTATTTTTTATTCGCTCAATAATTTCAGAGTTTCGGATCAAAATTTTCAAGATTTAAAAAAAAAAAAAAAATATTTTCGATACTAACTTCCGAGTTACAACGAAATTATTAGTTTAACAAAAATTATATGAATATAAGTAAAAGGTAATTTGAATCGCTATCTATTGGAGTTTAATTTATCTAAATTGAATAAACGGTTCTCGAGTTATACAAGTGTGACTGCCTAAAGACGGGGTCATAGTAGTCATGTCCATAAAAAAAAATCAATACGTGATAGAAAAAAAGTAAAAGCAGGTTCTTATGAAATCAAGATTTATTCATCCATTAAAGACACATGGCTTATTTTACTCTTAGTCGTACCAGCTTTGATGTAAAGATGATAAATTGAAAAATTTTTTATGTTTTCACTTTTTAAAAGAAATTTTATTACAAAAAAAATATTTTAAATCTTGCATGAACAAAATTTTTTCGGACACTTAATTCGAAATAACTCCGAAACTATTGAATGTATAAACATTTAATATTAAAACGACTTAAAGCCAATTTTATTCCGCATTCTTTTAGTGTATCACTTATATAAATCGTGTGTACCGTTCTCGAGTTATAGTGAAATATACTCGAGTAATGGGCTTATTTAGGAAGCAATATGATGGGAAAAAAACTGAAAGCAGATTCGTGTTTAGCATGTCGAATTCCATCTAGTTCACAATTTTTTTCTTTTTGAAGGAGGACGATTTTTTTTTTTTTTGTCGACCAGTGTTACCAGAAATATGAGCAAAAAAAAAATATTTTACAATAAAAAGATATAAGAATTAATGCTTAAATTTTTAATGCTCAATATCTCGTAAACTAAAA
The DNA here is from genome assembly GCA_951394005.1 of Protophormia terraenovae. Taxonomy (NCBI): domain Eukaryota; kingdom Metazoa; phylum Arthropoda; class Insecta; order Diptera; family Calliphoridae; genus Protophormia; species Protophormia terraenovae. The sequence goes on along the minus strand of OX596076.1, from coordinate 104,020,432 downwards.
GGTATAATCGGTGAAGAAATAACAAATCATAATTGTCATAAATGTTTTTCATATCCGAGGTGTTTACCCATTCCCGTTAAATTTGTCTACACCATAACTATATGAAATTTTATTTTAATCGGACCAGCTGCTCGGAAACTGTAGATATATTTCCAATTTTTGAATTGGACACTGTACAACAGTTCTAGGGAATATGGGTGATAGCATTGGTAATATACCCCAGTCAAATAATTATATGTGCATACCTATAAAGTAATTTATTTTCTTCAAAAATATGATTTTCAAATTCAAATCTTTTTTATATTTTTAATGTTTATTAGAGCTTTATAAGTCAAATGAAAAATTTATTTCTTATGTGTATTTTGTGGCAAAATTTAATTGATTTTAAAATTGTTCATAGAAAATAATTATATGTGCACGACAAGAATTGTATAAAAATCCTTTATTTAAATAAAGTTAATTTTCAATATTCATGCAAGTTGTTAAGGAATTGTGTTATCCTAATATAACGTTAACAGATGCATCCTTCGTTATACCGATTCGTCCTTATTCCTTTACATATAGGTCAAAACTGTAGTATTCTTATACAAAATCAATTTGAAACATTTGATATTGTCATATAGCTCTGAATGTAAATATATCTCAGCATACGGTATTCTTTGGAAATCCTTGTCATGAAGGTCTGAGGATCATTACTGGTTGCTCCAGAAGTATAATATTTTGTGACTTAACAACCGATTTTGAGGCCCGATATAGTAACGTCGTCACATTAATTTACTGAAAAATCTAATTTTTGTAGGAAATTCATCAACGAAGCTATTGGATTTTTTGTCCAGTAAATTTATGTTGTGCTGTGAACTAATTTAGCTACGTCCAATAAATATTTTCAACTTCTATCTAGAACTAAAATTGACTTATATTATGTGCGATTCGACACTATGATTACGCTTCAAGCATGTCTTTTGTAGACGTCGAATAATTTTTGATAAACACTTGGATAATTTAAATATAATATTTTTCATCCCTTATGCACATAAACTCATGGTGTAATTAAAGTTTTTAAACAAAAAATTATATTTATCATAAAATCCTGCGTGTGGATTTTTGTACCGCTCTATTAGTTATGTTTTTGCCACCCAAAGGTCATAATTTTAATCTAAAACCTCTTTTATTATTTTATGCCGTTATTTTTCTGTAACACATGTTGTTTTTCTTCGAAAAATTTCCTTAAGCCCCGCTAATCATCAATTGATTATGGGTTACCGCTCCTAGAATGATAGCAATTTCTCAGATTTTTTTAAAATTTTCAACAGTATTATGATAAACATTTTCTGTGTACACCATTTTTTGGAATTTTACATAAATTGTCGTCTTACTTTAATGATTTCAGCACTTCAACTGACAGTTCATGGTATTTTAGGTCTAATCATTTTAAATATTCCCCAAATAACTTTAATTTTAACTTTAATTAGTTAAACGCTTCAAACTGCGGACTTCATTACAGTCTGTTGAGTAAAAAATTCAATTTGCACATATAATTATTTTCTATTAAAATTTAAAGAATGATATGTTTATTTTAACGGTACTTTAAATACAATGCCAAGAGGAACCTAAAATTTTGCAAATAGGGACATTAGGTAAGAAAGAAAAAAATTGTAAACCAAAGAAATGTATATCACTCTTGGAATATATAAAAACTAGAAAACAAATATTGCACATATAATTATTTGACAGAGGTAGATTATTACACTAGCACCATTTCTCGGTAGTTTCTCGGACCTCTCTATTTCCTGGAGTGGTTTACTTTAAACTGCTAAATCATTGCAGCATTAGTTAAAATGAGATCTCGGCTAATAAAATGGCAGTAGGTAGGCTAATATACTATAGGATATTCGTTCAGTATATACTGATCGTTAAGCTATAATTATAAATATTAATGGAGTACAAAAGACATCAAAGTAGCTATGTGAATGACTGGCATTGCTTAATGAGATGATAGAAAATCGTTTACTAAATTTTCGGATTTCGAACGATACCATTGATAATGCATCCGTAGTAACTGTTTGATGTGGATTGTGGTGGCATCATCAATCTGTATTTCATAAAATAAAAATGTTATAGTATCGGTATCTCCGTCAACGGAAAGCGCTGTCGATAGATGATAATCAATTTTTTTTGGTCAAAATGAGAAGAATACTTAATTTCAAAAGAATAACACGATCTACTTATTTGTGGGTATAGGGATAAGCGACGTGAGCTGAGATCATTCCATTTAATTTAGTTATAGTTTTATTCAAATAAGTATTGCACCTTCCATTGCTTAAGAAATAAGTAATGCGATCTACTTAAAATAAAAAGTGCAAAAATAAAAAAAGACTTGATCAGATTACACTATGAGACAAATTTTGGGTCATTAAATATTGCCTCAATGATTCCAATGCAAAATTAAAGTATACCATAAGAGTAATTAAATCTCCAAAGGGTTTTACAAATTTAGTTCGAATTTCGATTTTATGGACTCCTAAACTTCGAATATTTTGGAGCACATTTTTCATTATGTGTGTAAATAAAAAATATTTAAATCAGTAAATTTCAATATATGGGTTATGGGTTCTTATTTTTTAATAGAGTACAAGGCTTCTCTTAGATATTATGTAAGGATTTGGTTAAATGTTCCTCCCTTTTTACGCCCACTTTTCATAACAAAATTGTATGGCATATATGAGAACTCACATTATTCAACGATTTCACTGATATTTGGGACGTAAATATATTGAGCATCCTCTGTAAGGAAATATTGGATATAGTATTAATAAAAATGCTACGCCCATTTTTTGTAAATAATTGTTATTTAGAAAGTTCAAACTAAATTTCACACATATATCATGTATTTTGTAGAGAAAACTATGAGCTAAAATATTAGTTGGCTGCCACGCCCAGTTTTTAGCCAACTTTCAATAAAAGTAAATTTTGGTACTTTCTTGATGATACTAAGACAATTTACATCAAATTTTACATACAAAAGGAATAGAGAATATTGTATATTGTATAATCTATATGGGTGCCACGCCTCTTTTTCGCCCTCTTTTAATACACTGTGATATTTTTTTTACTACTATAAAATTTTTATGAAATTTACTTACTATGAATCAAAGCAATCCTTTTTTAAAAAAGTGGGCGTGGCAGTACTTCCTTTAAGGATAAACATATGTGCCATGTTTCATTTTAATCGGTTCAGTAGTTCAGACATATGGTAAAGTCAAATAAAGATCAATATTATGACAAAAAGGGTGTAAAAAGGGAGTGGCATCCAGCAAAAATCTAGTATATTAATGCTAGTAGTCTATAAAACAACAGCAACATATAATAACATTTGAATTTAAATGATTTTTAAATCTAATCTTTTGAAAAAGGGGCTCCGAAAAATTTAAATTTCAAGAGGCCATAAAACCGAAATTTAATTTTGCGTTTGAATTATTGAGGCAATTTTTTCTTGTTGCACTGTGTTATTTGACAGATTTTTTAATACTAATAGAAGTGAAACCATAAATTAATATTTAATTTACTTTTTGCAACACAAAACAAACCCTTAATTTTTTTTACAGTTATAGTGTTACCGTTGCTTAAAAAAAAAACAATTCAATTTTATACTCAATATAAAAATAAAAAAAATACCTAAAACACTCAGCTTTTACTCAGTTTTGTACTAAATAAAATACAACATTGGTATGTTTTATATTTCTTCTTAAAACAAACAGAAGATCAAATCAATGTTTTTAATTTGATAATTTTAATGAAATTAAAACGGTACATTTTGTGTACCGAAAATTTAATAAATAATACCATTACATACTCAGTTACACAAAACTAAATAAGTATAGTGACCATGACCATATACATGCGTATGCATACGTACGCCACACATCATCATCATTATGCATGCATCCATTCCTGTACACATGCCTAAATACCCATTAAACTTTAAAAGTTTAAAACAGCAAGCGTGGTTAAGCTCAATAAAATTGGTGATTCCTCAAATGATATCAAATGCAAACGGAATTTTATAAATTTTGAAAGAAAAAATAAAAACAGAAAAAAAAGCGATAGAGATTGACTCTCAAAGGAATTATGATTTTGTTGCAAAAATAACACAAAAATTTTGAAAGAAAAGAATTAAAGAAATGTATATATTTAAAAACTTACAAAGCATCACTTAAATGAACACTTGGCTTATCGGGTGTGTATTTTGGCATCTTAACGTTAAGACGTTAAACAGAGAAGGTGAAAAAATATAGAAGTAAACATAAAGACTGACCACAAACTGGTGAACAGTATTATAAAATTTTAATAATATTTCAAATAAGGATCAAAGGATTATTTTAAATACATTTTTGCAAGTTTCTCATATTTTCTACCATAAACTACAAAATTTTAGATTTATTTTAAAAAACCAAAAAAAAAGGAAAATCCAAAAATTTATTTTTTATAACCTACACCACCATAGGTGATTGGGGTATTATGCGTTTGTGCTGATGTTTGTAACGCATAGAAAACTTTATCCAACACCCACCTAAGAGTATACCAATCGACTCAGAATCACTTTTTAAATCGACCTAACGATGTACGTCCGTCCGTCTGGCTGGCTGGACCGCTGTCTATGTAAACCTTGTGCACAAAGTACAGGTCGGAATTTTGAAGATAATTCAATGAAATTTGTCACTTGCGACTTTTATGATACAGGGACGAAGCCTATTGAAATTGATTGTGATCGGTCCACTATTTCACCTAGCCCCCATACAAACGTCCCCCGGAATTGAGTTTCAACACTCAAAAATGCCTTAAAAATAAGAATATTGTAAAGAAGTTTTGTACAAATATCAATCTTTGTACCAAATTTTATGAAGATCGATCCACGATTAACCATAGTTCCCATAAAAAACCCCTGTTCCAAAAATCACTTTAACGTGCATATATCACATACTAATGTTAGTATAATTCGACACAAATAAGTTTTATATAAGTAGAAACAACATTGCCAAATTTTATTAGAATCGGTCCATAATTTACCATAGCTCCCATATAAAATAACTTCCGAGAATCGGCCTAAAGTGCATAAAATCAAGTAGATGTTAGTATCAACGCATTATTCTGTATTTGTATATTTTATTTTACATTTAGTAAAAGTGTTGGTCTAATATAAGTCCCATTCCCGAAATTTTATGGTCATACATAATGGTGTAGGGTATCATATGGTCGTTCTTGACCGACTATACCTTTTTCTCTCGTTTTATTATTATTTTGTCCATAAATTCCCCATTTGTTGATCATAGGCAAACTCTTTAGAGTACGCTATGCTATTGGATTGTAGAAGATATAGACTTTGTTCTAGATATTAATAAATAAAATTTTCTTTGAACATATTTATGCACAAAGGCGTTTAAAAATAGCTGACCCCAGGTTCAGTTGAGGACTAAAATTTGCCTTTTTACTACTATATAACCTTCAGTTATATTTGCTATTAATTTCTTCGAAATCCATGCAAAAGAATTCAAGGAATTTGAAATCCACAGAATCTAGATCGAAGGTACTGGTTAGTCATATAAGATATTGACCTAATTCTTTTTTAATTTTATTTTCTATAGTGTTGTCTATAAACTTGCAAGGTTTTTTTCGAACTTTTTTGGAATTTGTTTAACAAACAAAGTTTGAAAACAAAGTTTTGAAACAGTCTTAAAAATGTAAATATTTTTTAACTGAGCATGAAAAGGTGTTTGGATTATTCTGTCGAAACAAAAACGTATTTTTCTGTAATTATGGTTCAAATTTAATTGAAAATAGCTTTTTATTTAAACATCTATCAAAAAATTTAAAATTTCGTTGTACACTCTTTACACAAATGTTTTAAAACACGTTAATGGTCTGGGAAATTCGTAATAACTTTAAAATTTTTTAACCGACTTTTAACGATAGCTTTATAAAGATATAAAAATCTACTTTGAGCCCTCATGGGTCCTTTGCTTCGCCTGTCTGAAATTTTTTGTAAATTCAATCATTCAATTAACAGTTATAGATTTATTTCTAAAAATTTTTGATTCTGCTTCACTGTGCATTGAATTAAAATAACCAAAGAGTATCATGCATTTAAACGTAACGAAAAAATTGTGAATGGCAACGCTACACGGCCAATCATAATGTTCCAATCATCGTAGGATGTTTAAAATTTCCCAAGATATTATTTTCATAATTATAAGAGCTTTATAGTTGTTTAGAATACTTTTGATAATGAGAGTTATCGGATGATATTTAAATTTTGTCCGACAGAAATCTGTTATCGTGATAGTGAGACTAAGATTAAGTTAATCTAGCTGATAAACAGGGAGCCACTTTTGACATTGAAACTATCGATTAACTAATTGATATTTCATTCATACAATGGTTTCTGAGGTTACATTGGTAACTCTATTCAATTACTTTGATTTTTATCAAAGTTCTATCCCTACCTAATAACTTGTTTGAGAATAACCGCTAAATGAAAGCTAAAAATCGCTAGGACACCTGTTACGCGCGTTGGAAAAATAAAACTTTAACAACAAAATTTTAAAATATGCAAATTTATATGCATTAATAAGAAAAATATGCATTTTTAAATGAATATGTAAAAATATGCACTAACAAAACGATGCCATTTTTTAGTAAAATGTCTGATTCGGATAGATAACAACATAAGATAGTTTTTTAATGCTCCAAAAAAAACATTTATTTGCATTAAAATCCGTCTCTTATTTATTATGAGAAGGCTATTTGTTGAATTATTTCCCTAGTACCTTAAAATATTCCAAGATGTATTCAGTGTAAAAACTTTTTCGTGTCGCATCTTTTCTCAAAACTAAAACATTGTAGTTATGAACAGATCACAATTGGGATAAAGCTATACAGTGAGAGACTAAATACAAAGCGAAGGGAATAAAATTGAATCAAATGGAAAAGAAGGGGTAGTAGTAAGTTTTGCAAACAAAATCCCTAGTGTTGATGACCAGTGAATGTGTAAGAATTGTTGGTTGTTACTGCAACAACAACAACACCCCAGCAAACTGAACTCTCAATGCAACCATTCAAAAACCAACTGACATTGATAATAATATGGCGCGTTAAATTTAATCTTCTTAAGAACTCAACTCAAATCAAGAATGAAGGAATAAAAAATAATAATAAATACGACAACAACAACAAAAAGACCTGCAACATATCATCAGAGTATTAAAATCCCAAAGTAGTAGAGTAAGTAAAGTCTCATAAGTAGTTGTTGGCATCACTCTGCATCATTATCAACTAAGAAATTCCTGCCGACGCAACCGAAACAAGTGTACGCGTGGCTGTGTGCTTTACATTTGTTTTATTTTTTCTCCATAGTCATTTTGCTAATGTTTAGCAGTTGTGGCTAACGTTTTTTTCTTCTTTTATACTAAAGTTAAAAAAGATTTTCAAAATTATATAAAATTTTCGTAATCATATTTCTACTTTGAAAGTAGAACTCTTCACTGCGGGAGCACATCATAAAATAAGAAACGGCTTCTTTTACAGCAGCCAGACGGTAAGTGAGAGCACGTTAACAGCCCATGCATTAAGTCCAAAATAATAATAGCAACAACTACAACAATAAGGCTTTTAAGAACAAGAACAACACAAACAAGTGAGAATTATGTAGACGGTCAATTTCGACCGTTTGAAACCGTACACCATTCTGTATGTGATTGTAAAAAGTATGTATACCAAATTTCCTTAAATTATTTTCAAAATAGCGACCCGTAGTTTTATTAAAAGGTTTACTTGAGCGGACAGACTGACGGACATCGTTAAATCGACTCATAAAGTGATTTGAAGCCGATTGGTACAAATTAAGTTTGGTCTTGGACTAATATTTTTGGGTATTATAAATTACGTGAAAAACCCTTCCAACATATGGTGGTGTAGGGTATAATAAGAAATATGTATAATAAAACGGTTTACAATAATGCACAGTGTTCCCAAAACATTTTTTTATGAACTGTGAGAGATATTAAAATAAAATTTTACATGGCCAAAGCCGAGGTACTTTCGAGTTGATTTGGAGGAGTACAAACACCTAGCGGGTCAAGGGGAAGGATGACCTACAAAATTGGTCACCTCGTATATGTAATTATTTTTAAATTCGCTAAAAATTCATTTATGACATGAATGTAATAAAAATTTACATCTACACAGTCGTAAATCTCTACAAAATCCCGACTTTTGTAGGTTATCTCCTTTATGTTAAGAGATATTTAGGTCGAAGCAAACTTTACCATCATTTTTAGCCTCGTAAGTAAGCTGTTATTGTAATGACATCTAAGTAATGTATAGGGTAAGTAGTTGCCTCTAATGTCATCACCGTGTTAAAATAATGGGTTATTCAGCTAATGTGTAAGTAGTGAAGAGCCATTACATTAGCTTCTTAACTCATTATATGGCAACCAAAGTTTTTGCTGGGTTAATTTGAGACATACATTTTTTTGAAAATATACACTTGATTTCTTATAAAATTCTAAATAATATTGCTGCAATATAAATATATATCTATCCGATAAAAAGTTATATTAATCTGAAGTTGAAACATTATTTGTGCACCATTGTAATTTTTAAAAAAGTTGGTTGGTTTCAAAAGAAATCTTAACATAAACTAATAAATTAAGTCGGAAATACTGGGATATATATAAAAAATCTGGAGAAAGAACTTGCAAAATTGAGGTACTTAAAATTTTAAACGCAAATAACTCGAAAACTATTAGAGATAAATTTTGTAGGTCTTATCAAAACCTACAATAATGTATAAAAATATTTTAAATCGGACGAGAAACAAAAATTTGGCATGCAATTATATATTTTACATGTCAAAGGTACCCTAATTTAAGCCACCTTAGCTCCGCCCCTAGGGTTCCCCTTCTCTTCTACGCCTATACCAAATTTAACACAAATCCAACTATTAGATTATAAGTTAGAGATTTATTTCCAATAATTTTCGATTCAACCCCACTGTGCTCTGTGTGATAATCAGGGCAAGTTTTTCAAGCTTTTCGCTTGGAAAGTAAGCATTTGCATATTTCAAATGAATGTCACAAAAAATGCTTATATTTTAAATCTCTGCATAAATTTGCATATAATGGATACAAAAGTAAGTTTTCTTAACAAAAACACAATTTTTTGGTGATTTTTTGGAGTTTAATCAAATGATTTCTAAAATTTTTTTGTGATTATTTTCAGTACATTGTAAATATTGTAAAGAAAAAAAATCGGAAGCGACAAATATGACATTTAAAATTAAAATAGTTATATTTTTATAAACATCGAAATTTATTTCAGATTGAAAGTTAAAAAATGCATATTTGTGCATATTTTCTACACATTAATACATAAGAATGCATAAATTTGTTGGTTTTTATATACATATTCATGCTATTTTTGCATATTTCTGTGCATATTATACCATTTTTTCATACTTTTTCAAGCGCATATTTCAATTATTTTTGTGCATATAAAAACTTGTCCTGGTGATAATAGTTGTAGTTGAGGATAATAATTTACAGTGAGTTCAATTTAAATAATTCCAAGTTTCTTGGAAATGTAAAAGAACTTTAAGAAAATAATTAGGCAGTATTTCAATATATTATTATTCTTTTTTTTTTCTTTTGTCACAGAATTTATATTGGGAACCAGACAACTGTTAGGGCATTTATTGCATCTGAATGGAGCATGGAATTCTGAACCAACTAGATTTTCTCTTCATAACTTTTACGTATTATAGAGTTTTAAAAGTTTTAACATTTTTGCTTAATAAAATCAATAGAATTTTTAATTCTTACCCACTGTCCGTTAATACTTTGTAAACTATCACTAGTTTTACCAATTGGCAACTCTAGAATCAGTAAAAGTAGTAATTTCTTTTTTAATTGCACTCAAATCTAAAATATTCTTACACAACAGGGAGTTGACTTCTATGTTATAAAATCATAATCATCATTCTCAAATGAACATCATCATCATTTCAAAGTCTATATCGAAATATATGATTTTTTCTTCTTGTTTCTCATGCTACAAATTTACTGGCTGAGATTATTTGTTGAAAGAAAAGAAGAATTGGTGGCTCTTCTACTTCAAAAATAATAACGTACAAAAAAAGTCCAACAATCGTCAGTGTTGAAACAAGTGTGTTGATGATTTTGGCATTAATTTATGAGTGCGTTTAATTTAAGAGAATGGTGTTGTTGTGCATCATTCCCAAAGAAGTCATCTTAGATGGACACTCGGTAAAAAGCATTAACATCTTTTAAAGCAAAACTACAACAACATAATACTTTGTGTTTGGTGGCTGACAGAAAATCAACAAAGTCACTTCTTTCTACTCGTCAATTCTACTCAATGTCTTTGATTCTATCTTAATATGACGTTGAACTGTCTTGTATCATTTGATGATTTGCTTGTTTAATTTCTGTTAAATTTCCTTAAGAATCCAAGTCGCAAGTTGTATAAACAAAGATAGTTTCATGTGATGTTTACGACATTTATGCCACATTTAATTGTTGCCAGTTGCAGTTTGTTTGTTAGATGACCAATAACAACATTTTGCCCAGAACTGAAATGGAGGGAGATTTGTGTTGTCAGAGCATAGTTTTAAAGTCACATTACAGGATATTGAATATCACAAAGTGAATATTTGTGTGGTGGCTTGAAAAAATACAACATTGGATGTCTGCAATGTGTGTCTCTTTTTTACGAGTATATGTTTGATGACCGATAATTAGCATGTGTTTTGACATTAAGAATTAAAGCTTTAAGTGTTGATTTTATTAGTTTTTGTTTTGCCAGATTTGTTCTTGCTTGTTATTTATACTTTATGTAATTTTGTGTGCTGTTTAAGTGCAACATCGTTGTGGTTGTTTCTTTCTTCTCATCGTCTGCATTAATGTTTCTATACCTCAGTCAAGATAAACTGTTAATCTGCATAAAATTTTCTTGATTTTTATAACATTTCCTGATTTAGTGTTTTAATTGATTTAATGACTTCTTGGATTTCTATAAATTTCTACATTTACTTCGCTAATGAAGATGGATAGAAAAGAAAAACTTATTGGATTTGTGGCAGATTAAATGATTGACACACTTAGAAAAAAAGTCTCATGGGGATTTTGAGACAATTTATTTCAAGGCAATTAACACAAGTAGATAATAAAATTCGAAATAGTAAAATTTGTGATATGTTAAATAAATCTTAACAATATATTTGAGTAGTAAAATAACTGAATCACTCGTAAACACCTAAAGCTATAGACTTCAAAGTAGAGCGATTTCATCTACCAAAAATGATATTATAAACATTAAGAATATTTGTTTTTTTTTCCTTTAAAAGGGAAATTTTGTCATCCAAATTTGACTAACCTGTATGTAACAGTTGAAAGAACAAAGAAGGTGTTTATTTTTTTTTATCCACAAGTCCAATTAGTTTATGTAAGATCGAATATGATCAAAAAGTGTAGAAGAATGAGAAAAAGTTAAGTAATTTTAAGACGTCTTCCTGAGCTTTTGAAATTTGGAAAAAAAAAAAAAATCACGAGTATATATAAATTGAAACCTAAAATTTTGCATTCTAAGTATTAGTTTCAAGTTTTGCAAGTTCAGATCTTTAACCCGTTTGTTTAAAATAATATCACCACAAAATTTTCCACAAAGATTAAAATCAATATCAGCCTTGTTCAAAACTGTTGGTAATGGCCAGTATTGCCAGTTTATTTTTTTAAGGCTAAATGTAGCCCTTTTTATTTTGCTTTAAGCCTCAAAGTGTTCGTTTTAGCTTCTAGCCTTTTTTTTAAGAATCAAAAGGCTAAAATTTTTGGTATTTCAACAAAGAAGAACAAATTTCTTATTTGTTTTTACTACTTTTATTTTTACAGAATCATTCATTTAAATCTTTTTGTGTATAAATTCGCACAAAGTCGAGATTATTTATATTTAAAAAAAAACTTCGACTGCGGTGCTGCATTGTACAAATCAAATATAACGTAACTCATTTTATGGGCTTAATCAATCAATTCTTATAATTATTCTTTAATAAACTTCAATCACCATAGAAACTCTTCACGGATATAATTTTAAAAAAATATTAGAAAGGCGAAAAATCACCCAAAAATTCCGAAAAATCACTTTAAAAAAATAACGAGATAGAAAGATATAGTCGGTCGAGCCCGAACATATGATACCCTACACCATCATGTATGTGCATCAAAATTCGGGGAGGGGTCATATGTTGGACCTCTGCCCAATTGTGGATCAATACTTTTACTAAGTGTAAAATAAAATAGACAAATATATACCTTAATACTAACATTTATATAATTTTATATGCTTAAGGGTGATTCCCGAAAGTGGGTTTATATGGGAGCTATTATAAATTATGGACCGAACATCATACAAATTAGCACTATAATTCCTATTTAAACAAAACTTATTTGTGTCGAATATTAACTTGATACTGACATTTGTATGGGATTTATGCACGTTAAAGTGATTTTCGAAAGTGGGGTTTATATGGGAGCTATGGTCAATTATGAACCGATCTTGATGAAATTTGGAACATACATTGACAATTATACAAAACTTCTGCACTAAATTTCATTAAAATATTTTAATATTTAAGGCATTTATGATCGTTAAACCTCTATTCCGGGAGGACATTTGTATGGGGGCTAGGTCAAATAATGGACCGATCATAACCAATTTCTTGGGCCAAAACAATTATTCGTGTGAAATTTCATCAAGATATCTTTAAAATAGCTACCTGTACTTTGTTCACAAGGTTTACGTGGACAGACAGCCAGCCAGCCGACCAGAGGGACGAACGGACATCGTTAAATCGATTGAGAAGGTGATCCGAAAATTTTGTCTGTGCGTTACAAATATTAGCACAAACGCATAATACCCCAACCGGCTATGGTGGTGTAGGGTATAAATAGGTAATTTTTTATATAAAATATAACTAGGGTTGCCAGACGGCCTAGAATGAACTTGATTGTCAAGATATTTTAGAAGTTGCCAAGTTTCATATGAAATATAACTAGGGTTGCCAGACGTCCTTGAATGAACTTGATTTTCAAGATATTTTAGAAGTTGTCAAATTACAAGTTCGAAAGTAATTTGTCATGTTTAAAATAATTTTTAGTTATACAAAAAGTTGAGTGAAATCTGAAGCGTTGATGAATATTTTTTTAATAGTGATAAGCACTGAAGCGTATTTTTATATTTTATAGAATGCCTTGTGCTTTATTACATCCTGAAAGTGAAACTCGTACTTAACTATATAGCATAATGACTGAATTTTAAATAAATACAAAAGAAGGCAAATATTCAGAACAAACTAATTACCATATTTTATAAAGAAACTGAAAAATCGCTGAAAAAAATTTTCTTAGGAATTATTAACCTTTTTCTTGCTAAAAATACATTAATTTTCACTATTTTGGAAGTAATTATTAACAACTTCCAAAACGGCATAAAATATATACTTTGTTCTCTTTTGAAGGCGAGGAAATGTTCTTTTTTGGAATCGTTTGATCTTTTTTTTTTCTGTGTACTTCCATATACATATATAGGTTTCATATAAAAAATAGAAGAAAAAATGGAGAAAGTTGATTGTCAAGTTATTTCTTTCGAAATCAAGCTCGTTTTTCAGGAATGTCAAGTTAGATTACAATTCGAATCTGGCAACCCAAATTTGAATGGAAATTTGTGGGCGATTTTTCATTGTATAATTTTGTTGGCAGTCGTTCGCGCTAATGTTTGAAAAAAAGGGAAAAAAGTTTAAAAATAGATAAATTTGATAACCTTTTATCTGCTAAACTATTAGAGATACAAAAAAAGTTTAACATTAATCGTTATTAATTTAGAAAATAATCGGTTAAGAGTCTGGTACTTTTATCAAATTCGGCTTTTTTAGGGAGAAAACGGGTAGAAACTGTATTTTGATTCTTTTTTTTTTCTGCTCCGCATGTATCTATTAAACCAGTTAACAAAGAAACAAGTGAGGTACTTTTTGGAAATTCAAACGTTTAAGGGGTAAAAATTCATAAGAAAAAAGTGCAACATTGCAATTGCACTTTTTTCTTATGAATATTTTATTTCGGAATCCCACTACAATTTTAAAATTCAATAGAATGCAATTTTAGTACCAATGAAATTGAAAAAAGATTCGGCTGTGCCGAATCTTTGATACCCTTCACCATATTACCTTACTATCTTATCGACATCATATTACCATATTACCGACAAATAATAAAATTTTCGCCTTAACGTATGCTTTCATATTTTCACATATATAAATCAAAATTTTTTTCAAACTACGAAAATTTGAATATGAAAAAAAAAAAAAAAAACAATCATAGCAGGCTTTGCTTTTAAAAAATAAATAACAACAATTCCATATTTATTTATTTTTTTATGTGTGTATATACAAACTGACTGCATATTCAAAGAACAACAACAACACTGTTATTCATTATATTACTTCTGTTGCTAACTAAACTACTTGTCTTATAGGCAAAAACGTCACTAATAGTCATTACAATGCTTAATATACATGCTTGTGTATGTATTTATGTATATTCTTAACAGATATGTTTTAGTTTTAAAAAATAAACAACAACAATTCCATATCTATTTATTTTTGTACAGACTGCATATACATAGAACAACAACACTTCTATTACTGCTGTTTCTAACTAAACTACTTGTCTATACAAAAAACAAAAAACGTCACTAATAGTCATTACAATGCTTAATATACATGTTTGTGTGTGTACTTATATTCTTAACAGATTTGTTTTTGGGCCATAACTCTGTTGATTATGAACGAATTTGGTTTATTAAAAAAAACGAAATTTTATAAAAACATTTATGACTGATCTATATAAAAATAAAAATCTGTAGCTTGAACAAGGGCTTCAAAAATAAAAAATTCGTTTTCCCCGATATCTCAGTTATTAATGAACCGATTTATTTCATTTTTTCAGAACAAAAATTCAGAAAATAATTTCCGAGCCCCCTTTAAAAATTCGAAGTCCCTGGTATATGCAGAGACTTCAGAAACTGAAAAACCGGTTCCAAAAACCGGTTTTTAAAGCATATCTCCGCCATTTATAAACCGATCCTGCTGATTTAAAAAACTCAAATTTTATAAAAATATTTGTGACCGATCTGTATAAAAATAAAAATCTATAGCTTAAACCAGGGCTTCAAAAAATAAAAAATGCGTTTTGTCCGATATCTCAGTTATTATTGAACCGATTTATTTCATTTTTCAGAACAAAAATTTAGAAAAAAATGTCCGAAACCTCTTTGTAAAAACGAAGTCCCTAGTTCCAATAGCAAAATTCTCGAAAGCATTTCCGATCGTTTGATATATATATTATATATGTCAGTTATCGGTGGGCTTCATAAACGCCATTTCAACCGACACACGGACGGACATGGTCCTATCGTCATCATTTCTTACAAGGATCCCGAAAATGTAAACTTTTTTGCTCTCCGACGAAAATTGTGAGAATTACAAACGGAATGACAAACTTATATATACCCTTTACACCTTTGGTGAAGGGTATAAAAAGGGGTAAAAGCAGATAATTGCAATTTATTTAAACTCATTGAGACAATTTTGAGAAAATTTTAGGGATTGGATGATTAATTTAGTAATACAAAATAAGTAAATGAGACGTTATTTGCTACCAAGACGTACATAAGACCAAATTCAAGCAAATAGCTTGGTACTTTTTTAAAACATCATTTTTCATAATTAATTTAATGCAGATTTTTAAAATTTGAGTCATATCTGTCACATGCAAATTTAATCACATTAAGGGATCTGTTCTGGAGCAGAAAAAGGAACTTTTTGCTTATAATAGTACTTTTCGAATTTTCTAGAAACCTAGAAACATGACATTAAAGATGTGGTCTTATGTCGATTAGAATTCTGATTTTGTGGTACTTTTTTGTTCTTTCTATAATATTAAAAGTAGATGCATGAAATTAAACATAAACGCTTCTGAATGCATAAGATCCTATTTAAACGGATTTTATGGTACTTTTTTGTTCTTCTTAGAACTTAGAACTTAGAAACATGAAATTAAAAATATATGGACCTAAGTGAATGAGATTTTATATAAGGGGACTTTTTTGTACTTGTTTTTGTTCTTCTGACGGTACTTTTTGAGTTTTCTATAATACTGAACTTAGAAACATAAAATTTGCAACATATGGACCTAAGTGAATGAGATAGACTTTATGAGTAGACTTTATGATACTTTTTTGTTCTTCTGATGTTACTTTTTTTAATTATCTATAATATTAAACGTAGAAATTATGTATAAAGTTCCTTTATAAATTATATAAAGAAACTTTCTGGTACTTTTTTTTTCTCTCCAAATGGTACTTTTTAAATTTTTTGGGATAGTTAACCTAGAAAGATGAAATTACAGATATATAGTCCTTAATGTATTAGAACACACAAGTATGGAATGTTTGGTTCTTTTTCGGTCTTCTAATAGTACTTTTTGTATTTTTTTTATAATATTGAATATATGAATATGAAATTAAAGATACATGGTCCTAAGTAAATGGCAATTCACAAGAAGGGTCTTCATGGTATTTTTTTATTTTCTATTTTTTTTGGAACTTTTTGAAATTTTTGAGATAAATTTGTCTTAAAAAAAAAAAACATGAATTGTTTACGAAAAGTGGACGTAACATTTTTATTAATATTATACCCTATATTTTATTTCGGAGGAAGTGGGCGTAGAAGGGGTGGGCTATTTAGCAATTTGTAGATTTTATTATTCTGTTGGACATATGTAGCTAAAATGTCATAGATTCTCACGAAAATATATATAAGTTCTTTATGGACTCTTAGATGATTATTTCGACATGTTACATAAGGAATGAAAAACACAATATCCTTTTTTATGTTGAGTATAAAATAGAATTATATGCGTTAAGCTTATATATTGCTTTGACATTTATATGGGGGATAGATAAAATAACTCATCGATAAAGGCCAATAATTGGTTTCGTCCTTGCAAAAAATGTTTACTCGTTAGAAATTTCAATGCGTGATCTTCAGCCAGCCAGACGAGCTCAATCAATTTGCCTCTCAAAATTCCTACCATAATTATTATTATTATTCATTTCTCAACAATTAACTTGTAATCATTGATTAAGCTTATAGTAAATCAAATGATATTTATTATAAATTTTACTAAAAAACACGAATAATAAATTTATGTATTTTTATAAATTTTTGCATGATTTTAACATAATTTTACTAATAAACTGAACTCAAAACCAATGATTATCTGAAAAAGGTCGCCTCAAGGGTCCCACGCGAAATAAAGTTTTATCAATAAGACAAAAAAACAGACAAGTTTAAAACAGTAGCTTTTTACAATTGATGTTCAGATACACGCGTATACGCATTTGCTAAATATTTATGCGTTTTATTTATACATGGACTTAAAATTGATGGCAATATTCAATTTGCAATTGTAAAATGTTAAGACACAGATAAATATTAATAATAAAAAAAAAATATTGTATAAAGAAGGCGTAGAGTGGGTTTTTCTTTTACCAAAAACAAAGACTATGGTAGATAAAGCACAGGATTAAACATTAAAAAGACCAATGGGCATTTAAACGTTAATCATGTCACACAGGAAATAAAAAATAAAGAAAAATAAATGCTACCAATTGATGGTAATACATAAGCGTGTGGGTTTTAGGGGCAAAAAATTCAAAAAATACGGAAAGTTTGAAATGAGACAACAACAAGGTGGTAATTAATGAAGGGCCTTAAAGAAAATGATTAATGATAAACACCAGAAGAAATTTGGATCAAGGAACAGAGAAAAAAACTTTGGCGCCATTTTTAGCAAAATATAAATTGAAACTAAAATATTTTTTTTTTTTTTCCTTTTTTAGTTTTTTTTTTTATATAAGTTTTTAAAATGTTTAAATCTGAAACTTCAAAACACTTGAGGCTAAACAAAGATTTTGTTTAAAAGAATTTATATTTAATTCATCCCAAAACCACAGGAGTCATGTTTAATGAACTCTTTTCTTGTTGGCTCAATAAAAAGTCTGAATATGAGTTTATGAACAGGAACTGCCAATACTTGACAAATTCAAGTGGAAACCTTGAAAGTGTTTATTTAATAGTGGTTACAACTGGGCAAAAATATTTTATATTATTAAAGCCTTTAGCTTCCTTTCGATTACAACTTCTGCTACTTCTTGTTCGTCTTCATCTTAATACCACTTCTTCAACAACAACATTAAATTGACACTGTGGCAACAACAAGTAGCAAAATTTTTATAAAGTGGTTGTTTGGTTATTCCTTTGTGTAAAACTTTTTTTGTTAAGATTTTCTACTCAAGTTTTTTTTTTTTTCTTTTATTCGTTTGACTTTACAAAAATATTATTACAAGTGTTATGAACAACATTTTTGTGTTATTAAAAATATATAATTCATTTCTGGATGTCATATTTATAAGGCCTGTAGGCGAATTCAATACAAAACACAACACTTGAACTCTTGTCGTTTTATTTGGAATTTTTTCCACTCTTTTTTTTTAATTTTAAAAGTAACAAAACTTAAGTAAAATATTAAAACACAAGAAACAGTAGCAATAATAAGGAAAAAAATAAAGTATTTATGAAACACTTACCGACAAAGTCATTCTTGAAATTCTTAATGTCTGACAGAAATTATTGATCTGCAAGGATGTAAAAAAAAGTGAAATTAATTTGTTTGAGAAAAAATATATAATAATTATTTTTAAAAGTACACAATTCAGGGACGTATTCTCAAAATCAGTAATATAAAATTCATTAGAATTGTATTATTAAAAAAAATTTAAATGTGTAAACGAACGGTAAAAAAAAGCCGTTGCCGTAAATTGTTAATGTGATCATAACTGTCGCACAGTGGCTCAGAATAGTTTTTCATTGGCCAAAACTCTGTAACTTTTGAATCGATAGAGATATTTCAGAAATTTCTTGAATTTTTCTACAGTTTTAATTTAATTAAAATCGGTTCAGCAGTTGTTGAGAATTTAAAGGTCTGGCCGAATATATATACCCACCATCAACTTCTTCAAATTTTACGTTATATGGAAGGTGGGCGGACTACGCCCATTTTTTGTTTCCGAATTTACATTAATCCTTGAACTATCTGTACAAAATTTCGTTGTCGTACATGCTTTTGTTAAAGAGATATTAGCAGATGAAGCTACAACGGACACCCACTGTTTCTAGCATTTAGCAAATAACTTTTTTGTTTATTAACCGATTTTGCCCATTATCAATCCCAAATACCTTATATAAGATAAATACTTGAGCCAAATTTCGTTTCCCTAGGTTGTCTCGTTCGAGCCCTATCCTGCTTTCAACAGATGGACAGACGGACGGACATAGCTAGATCGACTCAGAATCTTACCAGGACCCAGAAAATATATACTTTGTGGGGTCTTAAATGATTCCTTCGACATGTTACACACGGAATGACAAAATCAATATAACCCCCATCTTTTTATTGGTGGGTAAACAAAAATATTATTAATACCTAGGATAATTTTGTGATCAGGTTCTCAGTTTATCAATTCTAGAACAGGTTCAAATAGGATCGGTTCTTTTTGGACAAAAAAAAAAAAAAAAAAAAAAATATTTTTTAATATTGATTTTGTTTTTAATTTAAATAACATTAGGTTAAAAATTATTCGATTAATTTTCTATAGAAAATTTTTATTTGATTAATTTATTTAATTTTTTTTTTTTTTCGATTAATTTTCTATAGACAATTTTTATTCGATTCATTTTTTATATACAATTAATTTTTATTTTTTTTTTTTATTAATTTTCTATATAATTATTTGAACAATTTTACATAGATAATTTTTGAATAATTTTCTAAAGGAAATTTTTATTCGAATAATTTTTAAAATTTTTATTGGATTACCTTTCTGCAGAAAATGTTTATCCAATTATTTTCTAAAAATAGAAAATTTTTATTTTTTTTTTTTATTCTTCTCGTAGAAAATTTTTGTTAGATTCATTTTTTAAAGAAAACTTTTATTCGGCTAACTTTTTATATACAATTTTTATTCGATTTTCAAAGAAATTTTTAACTCGATTAAATTTCTATAGAACTTTCACTCGAATAATTTTATAAAGAAAGTTTTGAAAAATAAATAATTTTCTATAGACAATTTTCATTCGATAAATTTTCTATAGAAAATTTCTATTCAATTAATTTTTTAGAAATGTTTTTTTCGATTAATTTTCCAAAAATAATTTTTGTTCGATTAATTTTCAAAGAGATTTTTTATTCTTTTAACTTTTTTTCAATTTTTTATTCAATAATCTTCTAAAGAAAACTTTTATTCGAATAATTCTTTTATAATTCTTTTTCGATCAATTTCTTATAGGCAATTTTTATTCGATTAATTTAAAAAAAAAAAAAAACTTCAGAATAATTATATAAAGAAATGTTTTATTAAAATAATTTTCTATAGGCAATTTTAATTCGATAAATTTTGTATAAAAAAATTCTATTCGATTAATTTTGTATAAAAAATTTTATTTATAAAATAACATAAAATATTTGTCTTTAACAGCATGCCACGCCCATCAATATTTTGATTTAATTTTGTGGCCTTCTTAGTTTCAATATGTTTGGTGTTAACAAGGAATTCGACTTTTGACAAATGAAATTAATTTCTGAGCCACAGTGTGTCGTCGATTTTGAATCGAATTTTTTCCCTCAGTGTACCCATGACAAATTCAACTTCTAAACACACATCTTTAGTATTTCAAAACTAAAATATTGTACTTTATTTTAGTGTTTCCCAGTTTTCATCTTGATTTATGGCCCTAATATTAAAAAAAACAAAGCCTAAATTATATAAGTGAAAATGTTATATTCGGCTTGGCCAACCATCAGCGATAAAGTAGACGGACCGCAACTATTTTTGTTTTTAAGTTTGTATTGCTCTTCGAACTATCTGGACAAAAAACATTTTTGTTTATTAACACATTTTACCCATTTTCAATACCAAACGAATCTTATATGAGATAAATATTTAAACAAATTTATAGCTAGATCAACTCAGAATCTTGTCAGAACCCAAAAAATATCTACTTCTTAAATGATTTTTTCGACATGTTATTGAATTACAAAACCAATATACACAAAAGTGCTTCACGAAAAAAAATCCAAATACACCTTTCTAGAAATGAAGACTATCTTGTTCTTTATGATTCCCAAAATTTTACATCTGTAAGTTTAAATTTACGTGAGATGGACCATTTTCCAAACAACGCTAAAATCACCTAATTCTTTCAATATCATTGTCTAAATTATAGGTATAAGAACAATAACTTCAAATTATAATAAAGGCATACTTCGACCTTGAATATTCATTTAAATAATTATTACGTCTGTTCAAACATGTAAATTTTTATATTTCGGACATATTTAAAAAATTATTAAAAACTAATATTTTAAATGCACCATTGAAATTGTCAGTCCTGATACTAATATAAATAACCTTTTAAAAGCAAGAGGGTTATTTCGCGAGAGTGAAAATAAATTTTGAAGTATTTTTTTAGTTTTCGTTTGCCTCTCATACGTTGTAATTTTTTGACATAAAGTTAAAAATTGTATACACAGTTTATCGAAAACCATATTTTTAGTAGTATTTTAAAAATGGTTGAGCTCAAGTGAGTGAAATAATTTTGAGGATTAGTTTTAAACATATCATTCTTTTATTTTACTTAAAAATGTACCCCATTTGTAACTTTTTTGCCTCCACACAAATCAAGGCATTTTAATATATACCAAGCCTTTTGACTGAATTTATAATCTAGTTTTAAATCTATAATCTCTACCCAGTCATTTTAAATCTCATAATCACTGCTACCACATCCCTGTTTAATAAATTTCTGACAAAATTTATGATATATGTCACACAAGCTCATGATAACTTAACTATGGCTTAAATTGCAGGAAAAAGTGAAACTGCTTATACTAACTGAATACCTCACTTTTTGTCTCATTCATTTGGCATTAAATTCTACAATTTTTATTTAATCGTTTTAAGAACACAACAAAAAACAATTATGTCAGCAAGTTAATCAGAAAATTTCAAGTGCAAGTGTTGAACTTGTATTATACCCAGGAGAATTGTAAGAACAAAAATGATGTCTTCTTTGATCTGGTTCAAATATCAGGTTAGCAAAAGAAGGAGAAGAAGGGTAAACTTCAAGGCAATTTAGAAAGAAATATAAGCAAAGTTGAATAAAACAAAATTAAGTTTTTGGAAAAAATATATAGAAATAAATCTATTAAGGCACCATAGCTGTTCATTGTGAATATTTTCATTCAAAATATTTGATAAAAATATATTATTTTTATATTTTATTTATTTTTTTAGAAATAAAATGTTTCCAAATTATTTTATACACATTGTAATATGATTTTCAGTTACTTGAAATTAATTTGAATAAAAACTATTTAAATATTATTCCATTTGTTAATTAGACAAGATAAAATTTCCACAAAAGTATTCGAATATGAATTTATAAAATTTAAATCAAATTCTTAAGTCTTCAACTAATTTAAAAATATATTTTATTTTCTTAGCTTGAATACAATTGCTTTTTATTTTATTTTCTATTTTAAAAATAAAATAAAATCTGTTTTAAAAAATTTAATTTTTTTTATTCATAGAAAATTTTTGAATATTTTTATTCAACATGAATTTATTTGAATAGTTTTAAATTTACTTTGAAAAAGAAAAATAAGTAAAATATTTTTTTTATAATTGAATATTTAAAAAAATTTTATAATTTTTTGTTATTCAAGCCTTTTGAGGCTGAATATTTTTATTTTTTGTAGTTTTTGTTGAATAAAATAATAAAAATATTTATTTTGAATGTTTCTATTTGAATATAAAGTTTTTGAATAAAAATCAGAAAAATTTGTTGAACTTTTTTTATTTAAATAAAATACATATGAATATTATTAAACTTTAAAATAGTCAAATAAAAAACTTTTGATTATCTTCTTATAAAAATATATTTGTTTTTCTTTTGGTTAAATAAAATATTTGAATTTTTAATTTATTTTGTTCAATCAGATACTAATTTATTATAAATTCAATTGTTTTAGAATAAATAGAAATCCTTAATATTTTTATTCAAGAGATAATAAATTGATTAACAAATATTTTTTAATTAGAAATAAGAAATATAAATGAAATAAAAAGTATTTTTATTTTTTATTTTATTCATAAGTTACAGCTATGTAAGGCACCAATTGATTCATTAGGAAATTTCATGTAAAATTATTTATGTATGTGGGATATTATAAAAAGTTTTTTATTTTAGTCTATTGTTTTTATTTAGCTAGAAATTTTGATTTTAAACTTTAAACACGAAAGGAAAAGTTTGTTTTGGAAATTCTGTTAGCTAATGGGAGAGTTTTAGTGGGAAAACAGTGGGTCAGAAAAATTATTATGAAATTTGTTGCGTTATTAAAAATTTTTTTAATTAAAGTATTAAAATAACTATCACTGTTCTTGTCGGAAATTTTAACAAGCTGGGCACCCAACTTGTAAAGCTAATTCGTATTCGCGTTTAAACTTCTTAATGAAAGTAGCACAAATAATCAAAAATTATAAATAAAAATTACATATTTATGTACATTAAACAATAAATCGATTGAATATATATTTGTTTGAAAGTTGCTCATTGGTAGGGGGCGGATTTATATTCATTTATTTTTTGAAAATATGCGCCTACAAAATGCACTTAAAAATTCAAAATATACCTTAAAAAATTGAAAAATATGTATTTATTTTTTTTAATATTTATTAAATAATAAGAACAAAAAATAAGTTATTCTATAAGAAAAAACAAAAAATCAGTCCATCTTAAGCTAAGAAATGCAATACATTTTGTATTTTTAAAAGTTAAAGCTACGTTTTAAAAGATTAATACTAATTATTTGTACTTTTTAAAATGTTTACTCCTTAAGATCACATTTTTATTAGTGACATTGAGTTTAATACAACCTTAGTTAGATAGGTTTTTATTTATATACACAAACATATTTTTTTACTAAGTTTTCAAATGTAAATGATTGTCTATTTTGGCGTACATACATAGAAAATGATCTTTCAACGTCAACAGAAGTGAGCGTATTTGAATAATTGTAGTTCAGAAGAAGAGTATCTTCTAAACAGGAAACATCATCTGAACGTAAAGTAATTGATTCTGTTTTTTTTTTTTTTTTTTCATTTTCTCAAATCATTTATATTTTTTTTTTTTTAATAACAGCTTGCAACTTTAATTTTATTTTTTAACGGGGCCTTCTGTAGCTTCGATTTTTGCATTAGCATTATCTATTAAACTCATTTGAGTACTTAATGAATCGAAACTCTCTTATTTAGTAATAGTTTCATAAAGAAAAATTAAAATGACGACAGTGTTTGATAAAGAATAACCGGAAAGTGAGTGTTAAAAATCGCTAGAACAACTGTTATGCTCATTTTACCAGAGACGGGATTTTAATACTAAAAAAATAATCTTCTTATTTTTATTTCAATCGAAATACAATCTTCAATGTTCAAAAAATAATAAAAATCCATAATTTTTTATATTATTTTTATCAATAGTTTAAATTTTTTCATCATGATCGAAATAAAAAGTATAAATATCTTTTGTGATATTTATTACAAATGTATAAAATTATTTTCAACTTTTTTCATCGGATCATAATATAATAACAGAAGGTAGAATCATTAAAGAGAGTTTTCAATTTTAATTATTGTTATGTCAAATAACAGAAAAATAAAAAACAAAAAATATGATTCTAGAGATCATAAACTAAGAGCAACATACTATGATTGTAATATATGATTTCAGGTTACAATAAGTATATTTGTACGTAATCATTATTATGATTCCAGTTTATAATTTATTAGTAAGGTTCCAAACCTTATTAATAACTTTTAGTAAGTTTTATAATCTTTTTTTAAGTATTGCTTTCAATTACATCATGTTTTTATCATATAATAATCCCATGTTATCATATATATAAACTAATTTCATCATATATATAATTCCATCATATATATAATTCTATCATATCATATATATGAACTAATTCCATCATAAGTATAATTCCATTTTATCTTATATATAATCCTATGTTATCATATATATAATTCCATTTTATCATATATATGAACTAATTTCATCATATATATAATCCCATTTTATCATATATATAATCACATGTTTTCATATTTATATTCATATTTGTTCAACGATATGACCTTGTCAATTTATATTTGTTCATATATAAACTAAATGAGATCTAATATACTAACAAACTACTGGACTGATACACAAAAATTTATATTCAAAAGGCATTAAAAGTAAATAAAAATATTAGCTTAATGGTTGTAGAATTAACCAAATTTGTAAAATTAACTGAATGATTGTAGAATTAACTGAATAGTTGTAGAATTGACTAAATTATTGGATTTATCATAATTATGATTTCATATAAAAATAATTAAATACATATTATAATTCAGTCAACCATATTAAAATGTTGATAGTGGGTAATCATTAAATGATTAAGCAGAATCATAAACGTTGCTATCATGAACATGGTATTATTCAAATCAATGAAAAACGGCTATATAAACATTGAATAGTTTTGGTTATCATGCTGTAACCATGTTTTTTCTCTGTGTGTAAGAATAAAAAAATAAAAATATAAAAACGTTTTTGTTTCATTTTTTTTTTTTTTTTTATTGAAACTTTTTTTTTTGCAATTTATCTGGAAAAAAAGTTTTGTATACTACAATATGCATATAAAACATAATGCACCGGCTACTACCTCACCACTAACAACTTTCAATGATACCATCTATATCCTACCATGGAGTTGTCTCAAAAGAACGTTTACTAAAGTTGCAAATAGATATTCCGGCTGGTCCAGTAGTTACCAATGACAAGGAATATACTTGGCTTCAGAGTTGTTGGTAGTTAATAATATTATTAATAATCGGTCCATGAAAATAATTTATTCATTGAAAAAAAATTCTTTAAAAAAAATTTATTATTTTTGTTTTATTTTATTTTTCAACTTTTATTTCAATTTTTTTAGATTTTGTTTTAATTTTTTATTGTTTGACAATTCAGGGTAAAATAAATTGAGAGCACTCTCTCTAACGATTTTACCTTCTGTAATTTTATCAAGCATCGGATGAAAAAATTTTTTTCATACTGTTATTTATTTTTAAAGATATTTATCATTAAAGATATTTATTATTTTCATCATGATGGATATTTATATTAAAAAATAAAAATATTTATATTAAAATAATAAAAATATATGAGAAATATAAAAATAAGATTGTAACAAAAAAATGTTAAAAAATTAAAAATATGCAATAAAAATATATATTATTAGGTAAAATATGCATTTTCAACAAAATATAATATTTTTTTAAATTATTAAATTATGAATATTTTTAAATTCCCTTCAATTATTACTAATAAATTTAAGATATTGTTTGAGATTATACGAAGAAATAAATAAATAAATATAAGTACCTACAAAAGGTTTTCGCGACATCCCTAAAATGTTCGTACGTACCCCTTGTATAAAGGGGAGTATAAATAAAAATGAATCAAAACATGCAAGAAAAAAAATTATTTTTTGTAAGCTATTTAAGGTTGCGACAAAAAAGCAGTAGAAAAAAAAATTATAAAACGCGATTTCATTCCTTTAATTTTGCAACAAAAATTGTTCGAAATCTTTTAAAACTTATTGAGAATCTTAATTATATACATAAAGTAAACCCACATAAAATGTAACTTAAAGCAATAAAGAAACAATTTTAAAATTAAAATTTACTTTTTCATCTCAAGTTTGATTTTTGTCACAAGTTATTACAAAAAATAATAATATGTTACAAACAAATACTCGTAATGAGCCTGCAGTTATTGACAATATGTTATTATCATCTGCAACATTTAAGTCTACAAATTATGTATGTAAGTATGTATGTATCAGCAAGCCAAATACAAATTCCACCAGCAATAACACAACAAATAAGTGCTGGTTGGAGTTCTCATGTCCACACAACCACTGTAACCTTAGGAATGATCAATACCAGTTGAAGTTCTGCTTCCAGTTATAATGGTGGTAGTGATTAAAGATTAGTTTGTTTTAAAGATGATGGAAAGGAAGAAGAAAAAGCTTTTGGCTAATGGAACTTGAAGAAATATAAAATTAAATTACAAACATGACATTATTTTAGCATGAAAATGCTGTTAAACAAGCAGCATCATTTATTTATTTCTGTTTAAATATTTTATTAAATCAAACATCTTCACTTAATTCTAATGAATATACAAATCTGTTGTTGTTGGCAACTTTGAGGATGTATTAATTAATTTATCCATTATACCATTTCAAATGATGTGTAATCAACATCGGTTTTTCAACTCCACAATTTTAAAATATGATTATGTAAGAATTATTTCTATTTCGTTTTCTTTTTGTATTGTGATTTCGTTGGAGAAGAAAAATGAATACATATTTTTTTCTTTTTATGCTTTAGTGGTAATTGCTACTTGTAGAACATTTTCAATAAAGTTACCCAAGCCTTTATTTTGCTAAATAGTAAGAAATAATAATTTTTATTGGTAAAGACAAATTTTATATACACTACACCATATGTTAACTAGAAGTTTGAATATAATTTTTTGGAAAGAGCTTTCGATTATAGCATCTCTTAAGTTTTCTGTATTCTTTTTATTTTGATCAACAATGCAATTTCTTTTTCATGAATTAGGGAAAATATATCAGTAAGTTCCGATTCCAACCCAACTTATAAAGAAATAAGACTAGAAGAAAACACTTTTCAGGCTAATTACTTCAAAATAAGCTAAATATCACTGTGCAACAAATTGATGATCATCGCGTGGGGGCGGAAACATTCCATCTGCAATTGATAGCTCATGATATGATCAATAAACTCTCCAAAGGACTTTTCGCTGGTAGGCAATTTTTTTGTTTTATGACCACTTAAACTTTTCTATTTTTGCACCAAAGTAGTTTCAGATATATAGAAAAAAAATAATATAAATAAGGTTCGAAGCTAAAAATAAAAATAAATGTTTAGAATATTAAAATGGCAATATTTCATTAAAACCTTCTATTCATTTATCTCTGATTATATGTGGTTATTTCTAGTCCGTTTAAACAAAATTAAACAAAAGTCCATTAAAACTTGAGTTTAATCGGTTAAAATTTTCTACAGAATTTTCTACGTCGAATTTCACTAGGGCTCACCGAAGGTCCAAAGTTCATACGGTGAAGCGTTTATCTAAAAAAAATAAGTTAGTGAAATTATTATTAATTTTGTTTACGATTTGTACTAAACTTTTAATTTTATGTTATATTTCACTGCCTAGTTTAAGGAGTTTATATAAGAATTGTGAGAAAATTTCATAATTTTTTTTAGTTTTTAAGTTTAAATCGACTTTCATGTCATTTCCTTAGGACGGACTAAAATGACCCTTTAGAATAAATGAATTTAAAGTTCTAATGAAGTATTCTCCGTTAAATGCTCTAAACATTTATGCAAAATTATTTTAGCTTCGAACTATATTGATATTAATTTTTTCGATTTATCTGTAACTACACGCAAAGAAAAAATATGGTTCCAGTGACCATAAACTAAGAACAACATACTATGATTGTAATATATGATTCCAGGTTACAATAAGTATATTTGTACGTAATCATTACTATGATTCCATTTTATAATTTATTAGTAAGGTTCATAACCTTATTAATAACTTTTAATAAGTTTTATTACCTTTACTTAAGTATTGCTTTCAATTTCATCATGTTTTTATCATTTAATAATTCCATGTTATCATATATATACACTAATTTCATCATTTATATAATCCCATTTTATCATAATATAATCCCATGTTTTCATATTTATATTCATTTGTACCACGATATGTGGTATATTCATCATACTGAATAAAAACAAAACTTGTCAATTTATATTTATTTGTTCATATATAAACTAAATGAGAATTAATATACTAACAAACTACTTTACTGATACACAAAAAAGTGTATTCAAAAGGCATTAAAAGTTAATGGCTTAATGGTTGTATAATTAACTAAGGTTTTGTATAATTGACTAAATGATTGGATTTATCATATATATGATTACATACAAACATATTTAAATACATATTATAATTCAGTGAACCATATTAAAATTTTGATTGTGGGTAATCATTAAATGATTAAACAGAATCATAAGCGTTGCTATCATGAACACAGTATATTTAAATTAATGAAAAACGGCTATATAATCATTGAATAGTTGTGGTGATCATGCTGTAACCATATTTTTTCTCTGCGTGTATTGATATATAATTTTGCTTATTTTTATTCGGTACCCTTTTTTATTTCGAAAATTTAATTTTCAAATTCAATTAATCGTCCCTTTTTACATATTTTACGCCAACGTGGGACGGTCCAATTAAAAAGTGGTGACACCGACGTACATGGGGGTAAAAATTTTTCGAAAATGGCGTTTAAATCAGGGAAAGATAATGTCAATATTTTTATTATTTTTTATTTTTTAGCAGAATGGTAATGTCCGTCCGTCTATAAATTCCATCCGACTATCTAAAAATGTCTCAAAATTTTACTTCGGTCCAAATATCTCTTAAAGTAAAAAAGCTTATTTTTTGTAGAGAATTATAAGGACTCAATCAAATCATAAATAAAATTTTTACGATTTTTTAAAAAATGTTCATACCCGAGGTGACCAACTTTGGAGGTCCATCCCCCGACCCCCTAAGGACCTGTGTTGCTCCAAGTCAATTGAAATACACCTTAGGATTGTCTATGCGAAATTTCATTAAAATACATTCAGCAGTTCTAAAGTTACAGAATTATTTCCAAAAAGATTCGTTTTGGGACCATTGTATTTGGAAATTTACATACAAAAAAGTTAGTAACTCGTTAGCAAACATACATTATTTATTTTGAATACGGCTGTTTTTGTTTAAAATAAATACACTGAAAGTTGATAAAAATTCTTACTCTTTTGCTAAAATTTAAAAAAAAAAAATTTAACTTTGAGCTCCGTACAAGAAAACAAAAACCTTAATTGATATTGGTATATAATTTTGCCTATTTTTTTCGATATCCAACATAATGATGAAAATTTAAATTTCCCCAACGAGTGTTAGCCTTAAACTATCAAAGGGAACTTCTTTCATTTATGCTAAAGAGTGATGGAGGATGGGGATCCTTCATGTTTGAAATATAAATATAGAAAATTTCATCTGGAGAATACAATGAAAATCCTTCGAAACTATATTCTAAATCAATTAACTTCCAAAATAATCAATTAATTCTTTCTTCCTTATAATAGCCTCCAAGTTACTTTTTCAATATATTTATGTATTGGTAGCGTTTTGTAAATTTTCATTTTCATTTCACCCAGAAACAGACGCCAATAATGTCATGTGGTGTACATACAATACGTCAGTTAGTCAACAGGTTAGTCAATACTTGTTGGCTTCTCTGACATTCATCTCGATCATATATGGCTCCGGTGTTTGTAAACACAACATTAAAGTTTTGATGTTTAATAAGCACGCTTATTCAAAACAATGGCGTACGACTGACTTTATTTTCTTATTTGCAAACATAAATTTGCCGCAAGTACATGCAACATGTCTCCTATACTAAGTACTTATTAAAATATGTGTGTTCTTATACTTTAATATAAAAACCAACAATAAGAAAAAAAATCAGAATGATGACAACGTTCAATCGTTTTAGCAAATTAAATGCCAACTTTTTTATTTATTTTTTAGTTGTTGTCGATGTTTGTGATTGTAATCTAAAGCGAGATGATGTTAATTTTTCTTTCTTTTGTGGAGGTAAACAAATACCTTTTTTGCTGCTGTAGCCTTTATGCCACCACATATACTGATATTATGATGGAGAGTATTTATTTATATTTTTTTTATTGTATCCTATGTTAAAAGAAGCTAAGCGAAAACAAAACCCGCATTTGGTTTAAGTGGTAAAGAATACATTTTCATACTCCTCATAAAAGGGAAAAGAACTTCACTTGATGTAGAATATGATTAAAAAAAGTGTATATTTGCAAGTATGTATGTATTGTTGTCGTAGTTCAATTTCATTTGGATCAAATTACTTTACCTTAATGATCTCGATATACTTAGTAGCTCTTGACTGAGACTTTAACTCTGCCAATTGTGTGTTTGAATGTACATTATACCGATCATTTGTATTCCGTTTGGGTTAGAACTATAAAAACGATATATTTAGATTAGTGATGCTAATGCAGGTAATAAAAGTTGTTTTGCTGAAACTCGCTAAAAAAATCTTTATTTTATCAGAAAATTCTGTAAAAGTCGTAAATGATTTATTTTGTAAAATTTATTTTGTAAAATAGACTAATTGGGAAGAATATATTGGTACAAGTGCCCAATGTTTTGCAGGCGCAATATTAACTAACAATGGTTGCTGATTATTTTATTATCCTGGTATAAAAGAGAAAGATTTCAGGAGTTTTTATCAAAGTAGTTTTCAGTAGTTGGTTATTTTCTTAACTAATATTTTTAAAAATTTTCGGAGGTTTCTTCTTCTTGCCTATCCAGAAATTGAATAGTACCACTGGTTTAAGTTGATAACACTGGTCGACAAAAAATCCTCCCTTAAAGGCGAATGGTTGGACAACATACATATGTATATGCTAAACACTAATCTGCTTCCAGTTTTTCCATAAGGTCTGCATTTTTTATGAGCGTGTCTAATATCTCCCCCATAATATGGCCATTATATAGAATTATATATATACTATAATATTATATAGTATATTCCACATTTCACCACAGCAAAGAGACTTTTCTCACTATATACAGATACTTAAACAAAAAAAACAAAAAATAAAAAAAAAAAAAAAAAAGGAAAAACAAAGACTTCCAAGAATTACAACGAATCAGGTGAACATGAATTCTTTTAAAATAGTAATTTGCAAACCATTACATGCACCAAAACTGGTGTGAATAAACATAGAGATGAGAAACAATTTACTGGTGTTATAATCTTAGGAATTATACATTTTTTGAAGCTCTTCCGGGTAAAAGAGTGCCAAACCATTTTGGATATCATTTTGGGTGGTAATCGAAGCCCACTTGTGTCCTGTCATTTCATTGTTCTGGATACACATTTGTCCCAAGACCCATATTTACTTGATCATATAATGTCATTGCAATTGATTAGACTTTTCGACCTTACCACGAAGAAATTTAAAGTCTTGATCATGTAAATTATTAGCTCATATAAAAAATTTAAGTTGTTTGTGGGGTGTCGCACAGTGGGGTGAAACGCAAATAAATCTGTATCACCCAAACTAGAAGCGTTTTAGAGGAGGATTTAAGCTTTCAGGTGTCACAGCTACAGGGTGTCAAAGCTGACTATCTCGTGTATGTAAAAGTTTCAAAAAATCCTAAACTACAAATAAAGTCTGATTTTAAAGATTTTTATATTTCTGTAAAGTGTTGAAAGATGTAGAAAAAATAAACTTACTCACTAAGTTGTCTTTTACAGTTAAAAATATATTTACACATGAATTTTGAATTTTTGCCACGACTTTCTTTCCTTTTTCGGGAATAAGTAAAAATTTTTCAAAAATATTTTGTAATTTCTTATATATTTCAAATACTTTGCAGAAATACAAAAATCTTTAAAATCCGATTTCATTTGTAGGTTACGTTTTTTTGAGATAGTCAACTTTGACACCCTGTAGCTTATCTCGTGTTATCACAAAGTGACTACGAGATGATTTTTCTGAAAGCTTAGGTGCTTCTCTACAACTCTTCCATACATTTCAATTTGATCCGAGCAGTAGTTTAGGAGATACAGATTTATTACCCAAAAAAATGAATTTGGCCCCACTTTGGGTGGCAGGACTTTGACCACGCAATATCCTGACAGATTGCATGCCGGTCTTGCTCTGCTAGTTCCAAAATTCACTTTTTCAGTGACTGGCTGAACAGAGCGATGCGCATCTTTGACATCGAAGTTTCCGGAACGGAATTCTTACCGTACACTTTACAAATGTTTTGGCATATTTTTGCAGCGAATTTTCGTTTTTTTATGATAAAAAAAAGTATTTCTTCAGATCTTTTACTAATTTTTAAATCAACAAAACTTTTTAAAGAAAAAGTAACCTGAAATGTAACCTTTCAAACACTTGTTCGTTTGAAACAATCGAATTAGTCTTACCAGAGATATGGTCATCAACAACATCTGCAGATACTTTTTTTATGACCTAATATTTATTTAATTTTTTTTTTTTATCAACCATTGAGGACCAATCACGAGCAGATAGTTTCCATAAATAGATTTAAGATACTTGCTCTAAATCTAGAGAATGGTATTAATGTATCTGTGTTATGAAAAATAAAATCACTTAATTGACCACACTAATGAAAAAGTGATCATGTAGTGATTCTTTTTCCACATAACATTAATTTATTTCTTATTTGTTTTCCCTTTTACTTTTGTGTGTCTTCTTTTAGATGAATATTATTATTACGTACTTACTTTACTGTTCTTTTTTAAATACACTTTATGTAGTTAATTTTAATATCAGTGATTTAAAAATGCAACCCACGTTTGTCAGCAAACAGCCACAATATGATGATCTTGATCATTACAACTATAGTGGTATCAAATTCACTTTTGGCCACCATGTATGAGTGTGATCTGTGGGTATCATGTTCACAACTTGCACACAACAAGGAGCAGCTACTGTTAGTTATAGATGTTTAAAAGTTTTTTTGTTTTTACAAATATGCTGGTCTTTGACTTTTTATGAAAAAGTAAAGAAAAAAGAACCTATAAAAACGGCATGATCTGTTGATTTCTTATTAAAAGTTTTTTTCTTTTCAATAGTTTTATAAATATTGAATGTAAGTGAGGTCTACCCTTATTAGTGTATGATCAATGAAGTATGTAGGAACATGATCTACATACAGCTCATTTAACTGTGGGCTCTAAGTATCATTTACCAAAAGTACGACAGCGCCAAACATGACAACCTTTTTTGGCTTTGGGGCGTATGCCAATATGACATTATCATCATTTGTTAGTTATTTGTCTTTTTTTTTTTTTTTTTAACCAAATAACGGCATTGTTAAATGTATACAGATCCTCAAGCTTCGCTCAAAGTATTTTGTAAAAAAAAAAAGATTATTATATCATGTTTTGTTTTATTTTTACTTTTTTTGATTTGTGACAAACAAGAACACAGAACCAGGAACAAAACTTTTAATTCTACGAAATTTCTTCCTTTGATCAAGAACATTTTTCCTGCTCCTTCATTGTTTGTTTGCCTTTTCTTGCGATATTCATGGTGGTTGTTTAGTTATAGTAATTAGCATGATTGTTTGCTTTACATTTTAACTTTTTTATTAAAATTTGTGTCTTAAGGAATTCTTTCCCCTATTCTTCAATTAGGGTTTATTTATTTTAAAGTCTCTTGGTGAATTGTTAATTTATGACTTTAATAAAGTTAATTTCTTAATTTGTATGATAATGTCATTTTAGTTTTACCTCATATTGGAACATAAATAAAAAAACTGATTAAATTTTCTGTGAAACTTATCACACTTAAAGGAAATTGTACTTTTAATTATTCCATATATGTAGAGATTTGGGCGTTGATAATTATGTAAAGATAAGGGGAGGAATATGAATTTAAAAAATGTTTGTTAAATATTTCGAGTTCTATAAACTGAAACAAATTCTGATGCATACCTTAGCTAGTGTATTATTAAGATTTATATTATTTTAGATTTTTATCGAAAATTCATAAATCATATACCCTTAAAACTGTAAAGGCTCATATCTCAAAACTAATTTTTTTTGATTTAAAATATGTTAAAATATTTTATTTGTTTTTTTTTTTAGAGATCTCCAAAGTTTATTCACATGAAAACCACAATCAAAAATTACAGAATGTTTGCTTCGGTTGAAATCTTCGAGTTATTAGATATTTTTGAATTTTACTTTTTCTGAAATTCTGCACAGTGCAAAAAGCATTTTTATTTTACAAAAATTATTTATACTAATTTGTGAACTGAATACCCAGGAAACAATTTGATAATTCTTTTTCCAAATGTAAATATTTGGGAGTGATTTGATAATGATTTGAAAATAATAGCATTCTAAAAAAAATTAGATTTTTCTTCAATTTTACTGACGATTACTCAATTATTCAGAACCTTAATTATTAAAAATAATGATTAATTGATCATAATTTTGAATAATTAAAATCATAATAAATTTATTTGTCATACATATATATCGAATATAATTAATTGAATTAATCGAATAATTTATTATTCTGAAATTTTATTATACAGAATACTCGACTTGTTAGATTAATCCCATATCCTTAGTTCATAATACCCCAGTCAAATAATTATATGTGCATACCTATAAAGTAATTTATTTTCTTCAAAAATAGGATTTTCAAATTCAAATCTTTTTTATATTTTTAATGTTTATTAGAGCTTTATAAGTCAAATGAAAATTTTATTTCTTATGTGTATTTTGTGGCAAAATTTAATTGATTTTAAAATTGTTCATAGAAAATAATTATATGTGCACGACAAGAATTTTATTAAAATCCTTTATTTAAATAAAGTTAATTTTCAATATTCATGAAAGTTGTTAAGGAATTGTGTTGTCCTAATATAACGTTACCAGATGCATCCTTCGTTATACAGATTCGTCCTTTTTCCTTTACATATATATAGGTCAAAACTGTAGTATACTTATACAAAATCAATTTGAAACATTTGATATTGTCATATAGCTCTGAATCTAAATATATCTCAGCATACAGTATTCTTTGGAAATCCTTATGTCATGAAGGTCTGAGGATCATTACTGGTCGCTGCAGAAATATAATATTATGTGACTTTAAAACCGATTTTGAGGCCCGATATAGTAACATCGTCACATTAATTTACTGAAAAATCTAATTCTTGTAGGAAATTCATCAACGAAGCTATTGGATTTTTTGTCCAGTAAATTTATGTTGTGCTGTGAACTAATTTAGCTACGTCCAATAAATATTTTCAACTTCTATCTAGAACTAAAATTGACTTATATTATGTGCGATTCGACACTATGATTACGCTTCAAGCATGTCTTTTGTAGACGTCGAATACCCATGTAATATTTTTGATAAACACTTGGATAATTTAAATATAATATTTTTCATCCCTTATGCATATGAACTCATGGTATAATTAAAATTTTTAACCAAAAAATTATATTTATCATAAAATCCTGCGTGTGGATTTTTGTACCGCTCTATTAGTTATGTTTTTGCCACCCAAAGGTCATAATTTTAATCTAAAACCTCTTTTATTATTTTATGCTCACGTCCAATTATTAAAACCCGTTCATTTGGCCGTTATTCTTCTGTAACATATGTTGTTATTCTTCGAAAAATGTCCTTAAGCCCCGCTAATGAGCAATTGATTATGGGTTACCGCTCCTAGAATGATAGCAATTTCTCAGATTTTTTAAACATTTTCAACAGTATTATGATAAACATTTTCTGTATACACCATTTTTTGGAATTTTACATAAACTGTCGTCTTACTTTAATGATTTCAGCACTTCAACTGACAGTTCATGACCTGGTGACATATTTTGGATATAAATAAAAAAAAAAAAAAAATAATAATGAACAAATTTGGGTATTTTAGGTCTAATCATTTTAAATATTCCCCAAATAACTTTAATTTTAACTTTAATTGGTTAAACGGTTCAAACTGTGGACTTCATGTCAGTCTGTTGAGTAAAAATTTCAATTTGCACATATAATTATTTGACAGAGGTATTTATTTATTATTTTACCCAACCTTCGGAAGGCTTTACCGATCCTCCAATTTTTATTTTAATAAATTTTCAATTAACTTGATTAGCTATACCCTACACCACCATATGTGGTGATGTTTGTAACGCACAGAAAAAATTATCGGACACTCACCTTAAAGTATACCGTTCGACTTTCTGAGTCGATTTAACGATGTCCGTCCGTCCGTTTGGATGGCTGTTCATGTAAACCTTGTGAACAAAGTACAGGTCGTAATTTTAAAGATATCTTGATGAAATTTGGCACAAATAATTATTTCGACACAAGAACGAAGCCTATTGAAATTGGTTATGATCGGTCTATTATTTTACCTAGCCCCCATACAAATGTCCTCCCGGAATAGAGGTTTAATGATCATAAATGCCTTAAATATACCAATATTTCAACGGAATTTAGTACAAAGGAGTTTTGTATAAGTTTCAATCTTTGTGCTAAAATTTATGAGAATCGGTCCATAATTTACAATAGCTCCCATATAAATCCACTTCCGGGAATCGGCGTAAAGGGCATAAAATCACATAGATGTTAGTACAATGCATTGTTCTGTATTTGTATAATTATACTCTACACCACCAATAGGTGGTTGGGGTATTATGCGTTTGTGCTGATGTTTATAACGCATAGAAAAAATCATCGGACCCCCTCCTTAAAGTATACCATTGGACTCAGAATCACTTTCTGAGTCGATTTATCGATGTCCGTCCATCTGGCTGGCTGGCTGTCCATATAAACCTTCTGAACAAAGTACAGGTCACAATTTCTTGATATATTTGGCACGAACAGTTATTTTTATGTTATGGTTATGATCAGTCTATTATTTCACCTAGCCGCCATACAAATGTCCTCCCGGATAGGGGTTCAGTGGTCATAAATGCTTTACATATGATAATATTTTAATGAAATTCGGTTCAAAGAAGTTTTGTATAAATGTTAATCTTTGTGCCAAATTTCATGAAGATCGGTCCATAACTGACCATAGCTCCCATATAAACCCACTTCCGGAAATTGCCCTAAAGGGCATAAAATCATATAGATATTGGTATCAACGCATTGTTCTGTATTTGTATATTTTATTTTACATTTGGTAAAAGTATTGGTCTACAATTGGCCACAGGTGTAATATAAGTCCCATTTCCGAATTTTTTATGATCATTCACAATGGTTTAAGGTATCATATGGTCGGTCTTGACCGACTATAGTTTCGCTCTCGTTTCGATATTATAAAAAGGATTAATATGTAATATTATTTGGGTTTCATAAAAAAAAGATATATATTTTTTCGCTCAACTTAAGTTTTTTTTCGATTCAACAATGAAAAATCCTATACTAAGGAGTCGGTAATTGGCCCCAGAGAATTTCGAAGCAAACTAAAACGACGCAAAGGTATAGAAAAAAATAATATAATAAATATATTTGATAAAAAA
Organism: Protophormia terraenovae; assembly: GCA_951394005.1. Classification (NCBI taxonomy): domain Eukaryota; kingdom Metazoa; phylum Arthropoda; class Insecta; order Diptera; family Calliphoridae; genus Protophormia; species Protophormia terraenovae. The sequence goes on along the minus strand of OX596076.1, from coordinate 103,981,838 downwards.
CGAAATCATAACGACGCAAATCGAAACTAGTTAAACGAGGTCTGTGTATAATCTCAAATATAAGTATATTTAAATATTTTATTCGGCATTAAAACACAGATGGCCATAGGAATTTAAAAATACAATCAGAAAAAGACGAGTCTATAATTCCATCCAAACAAACCCCAAACAGGTTCGTTTCCAAAGTATGATTTACGTCGAAATTAATTTTCTTTCTAACAAATTTTATAACTTTACTAATATTTATAACAAAAATAATGCACTTTTAACTAATTTTCTGGAGAGGAAACTATAGTCAATTATTGGCCGATTTATTTGTGTCCACATTTATATGAGATATGCCAATATTTAAATACATATATGTACATATATATTATGTACGCAGTTTTAAATTGATCAATTAAATGTATTCGTTTATGTACTTATGTAAGTATATGTTATTATTTGTCTGGTAAATGATTTTAAATTCAATCTCAAGTTTTTAATTGCGAAAGAAAATGTTTAAAAAATTTCAAATCAAAAGATATATAAATTATAAAAAGACCATTTATTTAGGTACGATGTAAAAACTATTTAATAGATACAATATAAAAGTATAACATTTCCAAGAAAGGCTGCCTCACAATAGTTACTTTTAAAACAAACGTGTTAAAACTAACTTGCACGTGTGTCTTATACGTTTATCATCAATTAAATAAATTACTAAATCCTTCATTAACTTTAGACTTAAAACTCACCCTATTTCACTATAAAATAGTTGGTAACTTTTAATGGCACGCGTTTCAAAGGAAAAAAAAAAAAGTACTGCAGCTCCCCTCTCATAAAAAGAAAAGGAAACTAAAATGAAATGGTATCCTTAAGTAGAAAAACAAGAACCTACACATACATATTATCAACAAAAACATACATCTTGACCTGAGTAAAAAATATACATAGTACACACATAGTATGTATATGGATATAAAAATAAGGGTTCCTCCAACAATAATAACAAAAATATTATGTAAAAATAAGCCTGCGTAATAGTTTTTATAACCAAGAAATGTTATTAAATACAAATATATAAAAAACAACAACTTTTTAAGGAAACACCGGGCCTTTTTTATTGTGTTGTATTTCTCGGTGTTGTTTATTTATTTATATTTTGGCTAAGAAAGTATATTTTGTTTTGTTGTTGGATTTTTATTTTACAATATTTCATTCTCAAACAGAAATCCTTAAACAAAACAAAAAATAAAGAACTAAAGAAAGCAGTAAAGAAAAAAAAAATAAATAAGTCTTTGATATAAAATAATTTAACCTGAGGTTGTTCTGTTATTCAAGATCCTTCTGTCCCAAGGCACATGTGTATGTATGTGTAAGAGTGTGTTGGTGTCTATAAGCGCGCGCCTGCGTTTTAGTTGCATTTGATTGCAGCTGCGCATCTGCTCCTAACGTTTTATAAAGATAAAAAACCAAAGACTCAAATGGCATGTATCCAAAACAAAATACATATTGGTAGTTATCATCTCCTTCTTCTACTTTTTTTCTTTTCATTGAATATCGATCTTATGTACTTCATAGATCGATTCTTGTGATAAGTTGTGATCTCATCAAAATACTCTACTACCAAATCAGACTTTGTCATCCATTAAAATAAAACTTTATTATTTTATTTTATAGAAATATTGTTAACATGTCATTTTACTTAAGATTTATTTGTTTATTGCATGCTTTCTTAAAATGACCAGTTTAAACGCCCCTTTTTCGCTTTATTTTGTGTTTTTCAATATTTTTTGTTTAAATTAGACCACAATAAATGTGTCACGTTTGACCTGGTGACTTGGAGACATATTAATTTGTACTTGTGATTATTTACAAACACTGAAATAGATTTGGTGATGGTGATAATGTCAAACGAAATAGAGTGACAGTTTTAGTGAATTTCGACTTGTAAATATTCAAAAAGCAATGATAGAAAAGTGTGTAAATACACTGAACTGCATTCTCGGAATTATGTTTTATGGTTTGACATTTTTTTTTTTGTTTTTTTCAAAAATACTTTTAAATGATGGTAGATAAAAAATGTCATAATATACATAAAAATTATTTAATAGAGATAGTACCGATGTAAGTTTGATTTCTATAAACTCGTCAATATTTCACCCACAAAAATTCTCTTTTAAAAATTTAAACTTTAAACTTCTTGAACAGTAATGGCAATGATACGGTGGAAATGGTAGGATATCAAAATTAGAACAAGTGTACTTTTTTTGGTACAATTCGAGACTGAAAAGTACAGTGGTACACCAATTTAGAATATTTGTGTAAGGATTGTACAATGAAATTTATAAATTTTTGATAAATATTTAAATAAAAAGCTATTTTCAATTCAATTTGGACCGTAATTACTGAAAAATAAATTTTTGTTTCCGCAGGAAAATTCAAACACTTTCTATTCTCGGTTAAACATTGTTTACATTTTTTAAGATCATTTTAAAACTCCATTTTCAAACCTTAAAAAGGTTCGTCAAACAAATTTCAAAAAAAGTTCGAAAAGAAACTTTGCAAGTTTATAAACAATACTATCGAAAATAAAAAAATTAAAATAGAATTAGGTCAATACCTCGTCTAAACCAACTAAAACGTACCTGCGCACGTTGGGGTAAAATGTGTCAAAAGTGGCGCTTAATTGAATTTTAAAATTTAAAATTTTGTAATAAAGTTGAGTACCGAATAAAAATAGACAAAATTATGTATCAATATCAATTAAAATCTTTGAGATAGATTGTGGTGTTTTCTTATAAGAAGCTGTCAAAGTTAAGAATTTGTATACATTTTTGAAAAATAGTAAAAAAAAAAAAAATCAATTTTCATAAATTTTCAGTGCATTTATTTTAAATAAAAAGTCTTTTAAGGAAAACATTTAAAATGAAACCATCAACTTCAGATATTTAAGTGTATTTTTCTTCAAGTATTTGTAAATTATATTTTGTTCTAATATTTTTGTTATCTTTTTGAGAATTTTCCCAAAATACACTAATTTTCAATTTTCATGGAATGCAACTTAAAATGTTACAGGAAGTTTGTTCTGATAATTTTATGAAAAATAGTATATATTGCCCACTTTAATATTATGAAAAAAAAATCGTGCGCATATATAGCCCGATTTGAGAAAATATATATATTTTTTTTTTTTCAAAAAAACTCCAGTAGATTTCATACAAAAAAACAGCTTAAGTGCCAGACATTTTCTTTGCTTTATCAAACACTAAACAGTGGGAAAGAATCGAAATTAATTTGTAATTTCTAATCAGCTAGTTGGATTTGCATGAAATTTCACACAAGCATAGCAGAGGACAGTAGCATTTTGAGTGTCGAAGCAGGATCCAATATAAGCATCGGGAGCGGAACTATGGGGGTTCAAACTAGGGTACTAGTGTCATGGAAAATGTTTAACCTCTAGCGAATTTTTGTTCCTTACCAATATTTTTATATCATCCTAAAGTCCTTGATAAATCCTTTAGAAGACATGCTTATCTTATATATTTTTCGAGTTATATACATTTGAAATTTCAAAAATCTCAATTTTACAAGATCTTGGTTAAGATTTTTCCATATATAGCTAAATATTTTCAATCGATTTTATTACATTTTATGTAGTTGATTAAAAAACAAAATTATCTATCGAACAAAGGAAATATTGAGTCGTTATCTTTATTGAGTCAAAAGTTAACCCTGTATGTATAGACAGACGGATGGACATTGCCTTGCTGCCAAAAAATATTTTAGAATTCTAGAATTCTTTACTAACTTAAAAATAGTAAAAATTGAACGTGATTATCAAAATTTAGATATCACCTTTTCCTGAATTAAGCATCATTTTCGTCCCATTTAACCCAAATGTATAGACGGACGGACATTATCATTCAGCCAAAAAACATCTTATAATTCTAAAAATAAATTCTTTACTTACTACTAAATAGAAAAATTAAATGTGATCATTAAAGTTTTGATATCATCTTTTCCAGAATTATGCATAATTTTCGACCCATTTAACTCGAATGTATAGACGGACGGACAGACTTTACCGTTCTGCTAAAAAAAATTTTAAAATTCTAAAATTGAATTTTTTTAACTAATAATCCATAAAAAATACAACGTGATCATTAAAATATTGATATCGCTTTTTCCCAATGTGCTGCGATTTGAATTCTGCGGATTTCGGCAAAATGAATTTCTTACAGTTTTTAAGTTATAAAGTCAACTTTTTTTGAACTGATAACTGATTCTTGTAATTGATCCATTATTTACTAGTCTCATACAAATGTTTTTCCGGAATAGGATTTCAATGCTCATAAATGCCTTAAATAAGCACCATCTTAATAAAATTTGATAAAAATAAGTTTTTTGTATATCAGTTTGCCAAATTACATAAAGATCGGGAAAATTATTTTTATAGATCCCATAAAATCCTTCATCCGAAAATGTCTTTAACGCTTATTTATCCCATATAATAGTGTTATGATTAAATCTGTGTAACGAAGCTTTATGGTATTAAATGAATTCATACCATGAAACGTTATTACATACATTTTATTATTTTTATCCGATTTATTTTATTCACTAATTTTTTATATTACTTATACACCTCATCAGTTTCGACACCGCACAGTGGTTCAGCTTCATACGATTGGTGGCATTAAATATAAGGAAACATCGTAGAGCCTTGAATTTTGGTACAGATAAGTATTTGGTTGTGATAAAAAAATACTGCAAATATGAAAAAAATCCGAGCACAACCACGCCTACTTCCCATATAACACAAAAATTAAAAATCATTGTAGAGTCACAATTTTTTGCTCATTGCAATTTTATGATAATATTAACCAATGGTGAAAAAATTAGCAAAATCTGTTAATAAATACGCCTACTTTTCATACAAAATGACCACATAAAATGCAATATTTTCTTTGTTAACAAAGCTAGATCGCTTAAAAAAGCTACACAGGTTTAAATTTGCGTGTTTTTTATTTGATTAAAATATAAATAAAATTCAGTAACAGTCACGCCCATATTCAATGAAAATATCTGTAAATAAATAAAAGAAAATATTAAAAAAAAATTTAAAAACAGAGTTATTTGTGTACCTTTATTAACATAACAAATTTTTTACTTCATCAGAAAATTCCAATATATCCTTCTTGAAATGTTTACGGTATGAATTTATATATGGATCTGAAGACGCTAGTAACATATGAATGACATCTTCATTTGTTGATATGCGATCAGTTTTTCTGGAGTGGCTTAGGCGATAACTTTTGTAATCTTTATTACGAGCTTCCTGAGCTTCCTCCGACAACATGCCAAGTGGCAATATTGCTGCTGACACAATTTTACTCCCATGAATTAGAACTTTGTGTACAGTAATAGGCATATAGTACCAACTGTACAGTTGTATATATCGTTCCGCAGTGTCCAAACAATAAACATTAAATTTTTCTGTATCTATTTCGGAATTACTATTTATAACCGTTAAAATTGTACTAAAGCGATGAATTAAATTTTCATCAACACCAAGAACATCTGCCGTTATGGAAGGATTTGCAAAAAAACGTCTAGAAGTATTGCCATCGTTCGTTGTGCCCATTCCTTGTTTAACCATGTCCACATTTATGCCTAGAACCACTTTCAAATTTCTTTGTATTTTCGCTTTTTCTTCATCTCTTTCATGTTTTGTATCTTTAGTTACTCTTATCACAATCTAATAAAAGATCAAAAATTTCATAATAAGATAACTGAAGATTGTCCATATTTAAATAATTTGTCTTCTATTTTTCACTTCATAAACAATAAACTAATTAGCTATAATCATTAAAACACAACTAATAATCACAGCTGATAAAAAATTCAAAACAATAAACTAATAAGCTATAATCACAAAAACAATGCAACTAATAATTACAGCTGATAAAAAATATTGAACTTTCAACAACAACAAAAACTGCATCAAAAATAATGGGAAGAAGTAATTGCAAAAAAAAAACAAATAAACCGTCACTTTTTCTCAATTTGCCCATTTTTTTTATTGCATGTTTATTTTTAGAAAAACAGAAAAGAATATAGTATTACTGTGTGAAAACAATTATTTGACGCACAATAAAAGAACTAAGCAGTGGTATAGTGAGTACAACAATTGACTAGCAATCGGATAGTTGTTGGTTCGAATCGTGGCTGCGACTTTTTTTTTTTTTGTCTGTAAATACATAATTCTATAAATTCTATTTGTTGTAAAGTTTTTGCTGGGTAGCAAGCAAGCAAAAAAATAATAAAATCTGTTATTGCATACGCAATAACATGCTTGTGAAGGAAATTTGTCCTAATTTTTTTTAGTTTTTTTATACCGGAATTGCTTAGGGGCAAAAATGGGCAGCTGAATTTTTAAGAAATCGTTAGCTGAGACTTCAAGCTCTAATTTGATGTGAGTCTCGGGCTAGAGGTCGTTGGAGATCAATAGATACAAGCCATAGAAGTTGGAGAAAATAAATATTTTTGGACAATTTATAGTAGTATAAAAATTTTTTTTTTTTCATTTTCAAATTTTTTTTTATTTGCATATATATCATTTATAACATCCAATTGTATAAAAAAAAATCATTATAGTGTCATTACAAGAGTATTTTAAAAGCTTGAAGCGATAGAAGGTAGCATATATAATACGGTCATTTCAAACGCATTCACTTAGGTCAACTTTGAATGTCTCTGAACAAAAAAGTAATAAAGCTATAAGCCTAATATTTTCGGTACATGATAACTAGATTGTTTATTACAAACTGTCAAAAAATCAGGTATATCAGAAGACATGAAAAAAATGAATTAATGCCGCTCTTGAACCAGTGTGCACCGCGACTTCGGTTATCGGTTTTGGCACAGCGAATTGTATCGTCTGTTATTTTCATTAGATTAAATCTGAATTTTGTAATATAGTTTTTAAGAAACTATAATATTTAAACCTGTGTTTTATAAGATATTTTTAAGTATCATCAACGATCCTGCTTGCTGCATAATACCCGAGGGAACCGAATCTTCAGCTCCGCATCTACTGTATATTTAACCCCCAGAAAGGGTAAACGAACTTAAGGTTCGTGGATCCCGTAAGTCGATACTGGACATAACTGAACTACCTCAGACGTAGACAAAACCACGTTACATCTGATAAAAAACAAGTTTTATATAAGAAGAAAGTAAAGTGCCGAAGTTTATCGAATTTCATCGAATATGTATCTTTTATAAAAAAAATTAATTACGCTTATTATAATAATCGGTCCTTAATTAGCAATTAGATTCCATAAAAAACTCATATATTTCGAAAATAATTTCGAAATTTAAGAACCACTTTATAGCGAAGACATTGGTTAATAATTTTCTTTAAAATCTGTCTCAAAACAGTTTTTTACATCCATGTTGGTCAAATCTAGAACACTATAGCGCCCCTAAGTTTATATTTGTCAATAATTTATTGGCTTAAGTCTCGAATTTTCTGTCAGCTTTAAATTAATTTCACCACTGTCTAAAAGAAACTTCAAAAAGTTCTCACCAAAAACCTTAAACTTGAAACTCAATATCATTGAACTTCAACCGATTGATCAGCTTCCTGATGAAAATTAAAGCAAAAACAAAAATTGCCATTGAAAATAAATTTACAAGTTAAAATAATAATTCATTTAGAAAATAAAAAAATAAAAAATATTATAAGAATACAAGAAAAAAAAAGAAAAGCAAGAAATGAATGAAAGGAACATACTTACACCTTCTACCTGTATGAAAATAATAAAGTTTAATTTGAAGCTAAATACATATCTAAACTGCGGGAATGAAAAGCTAAAATATCATGTGAGTACAAAATATCATGAATCAGTTGAAGAAAAAGAGAAGAAGGAGGTTAAGATTGAAGAAGTATTGACCCTTAACCAATGTTGCTAATAACACTACACTTTAACTGTCTTTTTCCCTCAGCATAAATGTCTGTTTAGTGGGACTACTAAAGAACTAAACTACTTTGCCATTCATCCATCCACTCGTTCGTCTGTCTGTGTGGCTGTCTTGTATTATGTAGTGTTGCTCGTTGTTGTCTACAACATGTTACTGTTGCAAGTGTCGGATACATTTTAACAATAAAATATCATAATTGTCCCCAGGTCATATTATTTGGTTTGCAGTTTATCATATTTTATATTTTCCTTGTTTTCTTATTTTGCTGTTGCTTTTGAAAAAATCAGCGTTTAAGTTCTTAAAACTAAAGCGTTTTTTTAACTTATTCTTTCATTGCAGTTGAATATTTTTTTTTTTTTTTTCAATTTATTGATGCAGCCGAGTGTGTGAATGTGTTTAAAGAATAGACTTAACATTAAATCCTCAAAAGATTGATGTTAACGGGAAACGTATGTATGCGTTACATATGTACATATTCTATATATACGAATACGTATTTATACATACAGTGGTGGGACATCAATATTATTGTATTTCCTGGCTAAGAAGAGTTTTTTTTTTTGGCGTTAAGTTGTATTTTGTTTTTGAATACCCTACCTATTTAGTACAGGTACTTAACATTTAAATAGAAATACAAATTATTGGATAATATTATACATATCTAGTTTCCATTTGGAATGTGTTCCATTATTCAAAATAAGTACGTTTGTAATATGTCATTCCTTTGGAATATAACAAACAAAAGAAAACATCTCTTCAGGAGATTATTGAAAATTTTCAACTTAGTTAAATGGCTTTATCTCGAAACAGCCATCTATATATTATAAAAAGATCTACAGACAACAAACATATAATGACAAAAATGATTAAAAACCAAAAAGAACAGAATTTTCAGGAACCTGTATCCATACCAATTCCTCCTAAATAAATTGTTATTAATGTTATTGGAATTACGGTATTCCAAGTTCGTTGTTTACAAAAACTTTATTAGGGGTTTTTACTACACTAGGATTGAATTTGTTTATATTTTAAAATGCTCATATCAAAAAGTAATAAAACACCTTAAAAAGGCCTTTTATAATACGTTATTTTTAGATGTAGTTTTGTACAGTAACTACATTAATCCATATCTACATTTCACTCTTGCTTCATTGCCCTCTTTTTAGAGGAGATCTATTAAAACTACAGAATTTTTAAAGTAAACATTTTTAATTTTATGTTGACTCTATTCGACTACTAGTTATTTTTAAGTCCATCGGCAAACTGATATCGTTATTTCTACTTTACTTTGCCATCCCAAAGTAATTCAGTTAGTTATTGATGTTGTAAATAGTAGCTAAACTTTATAATTACAAATTTAAAAGTTTTGCATTAAAATCATTGCTTAGGAATATGTTAAGTAATGAGAGACGTCAGATTTTATCGATCAATATAAAAATATATTTTTATTATTACATAAAATATTGAAAACATTTTACAAAATCCTAATGTTATGTATTAACTATAATTGTGTAAAAATTTTATTTCAATATTTTTATTAAGAGCTCATTTACATTGGGGATTTTTCATGGGTACACAAAAGGTTTAAAAAAGCAAGTGGGATAAGAAAAGTTTTTCGTCTTCGCAAAGCTTAAAATTTCAAACAGTTTCTTCTTTTTTTTCAAAATTTTTTTTGCATAGGGTGGCAGAATAGAAATTTTCGGGAAATAAATCTGTAATTTCTAATCGGCTGGTTGGAATTACAAAAAATTTCACATAGATTTGGCACAGAGGTATACAATTTTAAGTTTGGAAGTGGTGCCCCACATACCCTACAGGAGCTCAAAATAGGGTTCTGGTGACATTATTTATCGCTTGCCAAATTTTTGTTTCTTATCCGATTCCAAATATTTTTACATCTTTTTAAAAATCTCGATAAGGCAGACAGATCCCCGGGGAAGGAAAAACGAGATTTCCCTTCCGGCGCGTTAACAGTAAAACAATAAGTGGAAGTAAAAAACTAATTTACAGTTTAATCAAAAAGTTGAAATAAATTCATTAACATAAAGTTATCGTTAGCACTAACGAAACTTTCTGTTTATACAAAAATAAAATTGAAAATGTATCAAATCTGAAATAATCGTTTACTTGGTCCAGATATTTATTAAAAGGACAATACGAAAATATCTAACTTGAGATCAAATTTCGGGTCAAAACATCTTTTTGAAATGACACATTTTGGTAAAAAAAAAAAATGGTTAAACTTTTTTAAATAGCCACCTTACAAATGATCACTCAGAATGGTTTTTTTTAAATGTCTTATATATGCCGCTTTTCTTTAAAATTCATTGCAATTCATTATCTCGAAGATTAATCCATATTTGACCATATCTCCTGTATTTGTTCTATTCTGAAAAATTATGTTATGTGGTCTCAAGCAATATATAAGGGCGTCCGCGAAAATGTATAAACTTTTTAAAGGCCCCCACAATAGAGTATTGGATTTACATAAATATGTGGGATTTAAGATTGTATGTGTCCACTGTCTGTCTGTTTGTTCATGTAAGCTTTATAAAGGAAATACAAAGCGCAACTTAAAACATATTTTGTTGAAATTTCCCGGTTTATAATTCAGCATAGCTCCCACATAAAGCCCGCAAATTCCTTTTTTTATACGTTTCTACCTTTATTTATTAGATCTGCCTATCATATGTAAGCCTAACAATAAATGTTTAAATTTTATAACTGAAATATCAGTTTTTGAAGCTGTAGTTTCGATATATCTTTCATTAATTTTTGAAATTCTTCTTTTATCAATGGTATTTTCAAATCCCTCCTAATATTTTTGTTTCTTATATACCTATAACGGTCTTGAGAATTTTTGATTTGGCCCTCTATTTAAAATCTATATTGGTATAACTCGCTGTTCCCATAATTGGATTCCATATGTCCAACTTGGATTTAAAATGCTTTTATACAGTATAACTTACAATCAAAGCTTAATTTTGATTGATAGTTGATTAGCCACTGCATATTAGAATCATTAATTCTCATATGTAGCCACTTGCATTCTATGTGTCGACGCCAAGTAAGACGTCTGTCTAGATCTATGCCAAGGTATGTCACATGGTCAGACTGTGGGATTGTTAAGTATGACAAGAGGACAAATGCCCATCCTGAACACAAATGTAACATGTTTACTTTTGAATTCATTTACAAACCTTATATAAGATAAATATTAAAGCCAAATTTCATTCCCTAGGTGCAATGTTACCGTTTGGCGACTTTAGTCGCCATTTGCCCCTTTTTCAACCACCTGGCCACTTTTTTGGCCCCTTTTTCAAATGGCGACTAAATGACTACTTTTTAAGACTAAGTGCTAAATGACGAGAAATTAAATTGTTTGAAATTAATTTCAACAAATAAATTCATCATTTTGAGATTGTTTCACAGTATAATGATATAAAAGTCGAAACTGTTAGTAAATAAAAATAATAGTAAGGTTTTTGGACAGCTATTTATATCATCATATGCCGAATCTTTTTGGATTGGATTAAAAATTAAAAAAATAGATTCGAGCAATATTTATATCTTAATTTATATTTTTACATTCCTCATAGCAATCCCTGGGGAACGTGTTTTTTTTACTAAATTATCAAAAATAAAAAATAGTTAGTCTAACAGATTTCAGTCAATTCTTGTGGATCCATGCGTTCCTTCCTAAATTCATCCGACAATAATTTGAAAGACTGGAGGAGTACGAATGAAGAACTCAAACAAAAGTACAGAAGTTTAATTAATAAAACGAGGATTATATGGTAACTATTTTTGTGAATTTTTGCAATAATAAAAATTGTTGTAAAAAAATTATAAATTATTTTGTTATTAATAAAACTAAATTTTGTAGTTTTCTTACAATACATGATTTTTGTTGTTGTCGTTGTTATCAAATAAACAAATTTTAAGGAATTTTTTTAGGTTTTAAAACATTTGGCCCCATTTTTCTCAGAAAATCCCCTTTTTTGGCGACTTTTTATTTTGAAATCCCCTTTTTTGGACACTTTTTAAAAATTATCAACGGTAATGCTGCCTAGGTGGTTCCTCCGAGTCCTGTCCTGTATGACCCTTTGACTGCATTAAACAGACAGACGGATATATGTACGCTGGATCGAATGAAACAATCTAGAAGGTCAAATTTAAAGAGTTAAATATCGTCAGAATGAATAAATTTTTAGCTGTGTAATAACTAACATTACACATTTAAGAAAACTGTTGCAAAATTTTAATACTCGTATTAACACTCAATACACCAAAAATCTTAAAGCTTGGCAGATTTTAGATTATGAAACTTTTAGATAAGAATGACTAAAATGTCCAATATTCGAATATATAAAATTATCCTGCACTTTTATTGCGATTATCCTATAAAATTTTAAAATTTCTCAACTAAAGTGAAAGCCCCTAAATCGTCACGCTCATTTTGTCCGTTATCGGGAGATGTCCGTCTATGGGATATGGTACATAATTCAGTACTATATCTTTTTATTTCAACATCCAAGATTGATCTATAAGTTAATTCATTACATACACAGAAAAAAGTCACCAATTAACAAATATATATGAAAATAATTCATTCAATTATAAACTTGTTTAAATTTGCACCTCTCACCAAAATGATTATATCAATTACTAAAAACTATAAAAAATACAAAACAGAAAAAAATTCCCAATTAATAAATTAATTAAATCAATCAAGTAGATGATTGAATGAATTAAAAATGTGTATAGGAAAAAAAATCATAACAAAATTTATTTTTTATTTTATTTTTTCTTGAATATATTTATTAAATTTTGATCCAAAATTAAACAACTGAGTTAATTGTAAAAAAGACGGTAATAATTTTTTTCTGTGTATGTATATATTTATACATATGTATCGTCAACTCAAACTACATTTATACAAAAAATTCCATGCTCATATCATCAAAAATTATACCAATATTGACAAAAGTCAAAAGATCGTAAAATTAACTTCATAAACGAAACTTTACTTAACAGCTCAATTTTAAAGCAAAAAAAACTATTTCTTTTTTTTTTTTGCTTCTGTGGCAAGTGACGTTTTGCATTTTCATTTAGACATTATTTGCAATAAATTATAATTTCATGAAATTTATTTTATCGAATTTATGGCTACAGTTAACTTCTCTTCGTTTTCATTTTTCGTACGCGAAAAAAATCATCTCTTAATTGGCTAAGGGTCAGACTTCATTCAACAGCATTTTTACTAACGATTTTTCTGCAAAATTTTAAAAATTAAAAGCATGTTGAGGACAAGTTTGACAACAAAGTCATCTACATACGTTGGCATGTTGTTGGTATTTAAAAAGAACAGGATTAACTTGGAAAAATGATGTTGGTGGCCTGGCATCGATCTTAAGCAGCACCCAATTACTTTTTTTATATGGCACAAGAGCAGAATTGTAATGCACTTTGTTCAAAATGTTGTCAAGATTTTTAGGGATCTGCCGCCATTGTGTTGTACGAAAAATCATGGACCCATCAACGAGACTGTCTTCAAGACATAGATAACTTGGACAGCATCTATTTTTAGCTACCAATTTTTCATTTTCTTTTTTCTAGTATGAAGAATTTTTAATCAAGTTTAAAATTCAAAATTAAATTAAAAAACTAGTTTTTTCTCAAAACCAACAAACAGTTAACTAAAAAACGAATAGTAAACTATTTAATTTCAAAAAATATGTAAGTAAATATGAAATATGAATGCAAACATGGACAAAAATGATAATATGTAACATCTTATTATAAAATATTCGGTAAATTTCTTTTACGGTTTATGATTTTTGTCCGCCTACGAGAGATGTTTTCTCTAAAAACAGGTGTCCGCGTCCGCCCAAGAGAAAAACTTATTTTTGTGGCTACTAGAGGGCGCTAAATTCAGAGAATTTAAAGCCAATATTAATGAACCAAAAAGCTGGTTTTAAACTATTTCAGGAAAAAAATTGTCAAAAATTCGTTTTTTGATGCAATGCGTCGAAGTTTCGTTTTTTCAATACCTCAGAATATTGGTAAATTAAAACTATTATTATCTTTTAAATATAGTATTTCGAATATGTATATATTATTGCTCAAATTTACACATATTTTTTACTTAAAACCTAAAAATTCCTTAAATTTGGTGAAGGATATAAAAAAATTATACAATTTTTTTTTTTACGGTTTATGTAAGTTTTTACAGTTATTTAATAGATTAAAAAATAGTTAGAGCCTATTTTTTGCCACAACTTCAAAAAAATTTAATTGAAAAAGTTTCTTATTTTCCGTTTTTACTAAAATTTTAAAGTGTTCTCAATGTTGACGTAATTTATTTTGCTAAATTAAAATGAAATAATTATAAAAATTATTTCGAAATTTAAAAAACAACTAAGGAATAGAAAAACATATTTTTTTGACCTAAACATTACGTTAAAAATCCTCCAGATGGCGCTCATTATGGAGCATTTTTAAATTTTATTACAAATATTACATGAGTTCGATGGAGTATTAAAAAAAAATTATAAAATTTTTTTTTTTTGCTTGATTCTAAAATTTAGTATTGTTTTTTAATATATAAAAGAAGAATTGCGTCCTACTTTTTGCCACAACTAAAAAAAATAATAATTCAAAAATTTATAAATTTCCTTTTATTACGCAAAAGTAAAAAAATTCTTTATGTTGAAATATTTCATGTTGTTAAATCGACATTGCTTTAAAATTTAATAAAATGTTGAAAACTAAAAAAAATAAAAATGTTGGACCGGAAATCGGGCGAAATTAGGCAAATTAATGATTTACTGAACATAAAATGTAGGTGCAAAAATTAAAATAATATTTAAAAATTATAGGGCTTGGGGGAGGTAGGTATGCCCTTGCTCCTATTAAAAAGAATATTGTCTGACCCATAAAAAAAAAAACCCATTTCCAATAGCTATCGTAAACTTTGGTGCTGTTTTAACCAGTATTTTGGAAGAAAATGCGTTTACACATTTCAGAATATAAGGGAGGTAGGCGTGTTCTTGCTCCGATTTTTCCAAAACTTTGTATATATTTACTTTGTGTCTAAAGTAATATATGTGCCAAGTTTCAATTTTCTGCGGCACCTCCTTCTATTTTTAGAAAATTAAAAACGGTGTGTTAGCCAGAAATGCATTTTTCTCATTTCAGGATATATGGGAGGTAGGCGTGTTTTTGTTCCGATTTAAATAACAATTAGCAGAATCATAACTAATCTATATTTAACAGCAATCACAAATTTTGGTGGAATTCTGACCAGTATTCACGAATTAAATCCGTTTTTTAGTTTTCGGATATATGGGAGGAGGGCGTGTCCTTGCTCCGATTGAAAAATAAATTAGAAGACGTGTAAGTAATCTATTTTTAATGGATGCCACAAATTTTGGTAAAGTTCAGATCAGTATTTTAGAAAAAAAAAAAATAGTTTTTTAACTTCAAGATATATGGGAGGTAGGCGTGTCCTTGCCCCAATTTTTTCAAAACTTCGTATTTATTCATTCTAAGCCTAAAATAATATGTGTACCAAGTTTCAATTTGCTACGACAACTCCTTCTATTTTTGTCCCATCGTTGTATGGGATCAAAGCGCTGTGGAGCGTGCGCCTAGCGGGAATTAATTTATTCTAAAAATGCCATCTAAACCATGGGACCTAAAAAATTTTCCGCCTACCGGAGATGTCCGCCTATGGGAGCTTTTACTGTATTTTCAAAAAAATTACAATTCTTTGGTTTTTTTTTCTAGTCTTGTCGAAATGCTGAAATTTTTTGGTTAAGTTTTTGGTTCATAATAAAAAACGAGAGCAAAAGCTATAGTCGGTCAAGCCCGACCATATGATACCCTACACCATTGTGTACATTATAATTCGGGGAGGGGTCTTTTATTAGACTTGGAGTCAAATGTGGACCGATACTCATAAATGTAAAATAAAACATAAGAATACAGAATTTTACGTTGAGGCTGACATTTATATGAATTTATTCACTTTTGGGTGATTCCCGAAAGAGGGCCTTATATGGGAGCTATGGTAAATTATGGACCGATCTTTGTAAAATTTGGCACTATCATTTATGTTCATATAAAACTTATTTTGTCGCATATTAGCTTGATACTAACATTTTAATGGGATTTATGGCCGTTAAAGTGATTTTCGGAAAGGGGTTTATATGGGAGCTAAGGTTAATTATGGACCGATCTTTTTAAAAATCGGCACACTTATTTAGACTTATATGAAACTTATATGTGCCAAATTTCATTAAAATATTGCTATATTTAAGGGATTTATGATCGTTAAACCCTTTTCCGGGAGGACATTTGTATGGAAGCTAGGTGAAATAATGGACCGATCATAACCAATTTCAATAGGCTTCGTCCCTGGGCTATAAGAAACCTGTGCACCAAATTTCATTAATTTTGGTTCAAAATTGAGACCTGTAGTTTGATTACAAGGTTTACATGGACGGACAGACGGACGGACGGACGGACATCGTTAAATCGACTCAAAAAGTGATTCTAAGCCGATTGGTATAAATTAAGGTGGGTCTTAGACCAATATTTTTGGGTGTTACAAACATCAGCACAAACGCATAATACCCTCCCCACCTATGGTGGTGTAGGGTATAAAAATAAACGATTTTGATTTTGAAACTTGCGAAAATTATGCTGTTTTTTTTTTTTTATTTAATTTTTTTACCAAATATTTATTAAACTTTTTTCTATAAATTAAAAATTTCTTAATTTACTCCATGTGTTGGGGGGGTTCGTGGTCACTTTAGAAACTTTATAAAAATTAACATAACGAAGAGTTAGTCAGGATTGAAAGACTTTAAATTAAAGCAAACTTATCTAAGCTTTTATTACAAAAGAAGGCTACAGATATCGATTACGGTTGCAAGATGAGAGCACTTTTAACAAAAAAGAGACAAATGCTGCCTACTTCTCTCTTTAGAATTGGCGTTGCATTATATACTTTCTAACACATAAGAGATTTGCTGTTTACATAATATAATTCAGTTGTAATTGACCTTGAATTCTTGCGTTGCAATTACTGAAATTTCTTTCAGTTTCATATTCATCTCTATTGCTTGAAAGGTTGAAAGTATGGGTCATTATTATATGATTAGAAGGCCTTAAAAGCGAAGTCCTTTATATACTTCCACTTCTGTTTAATGTTTGCCAGGCTGTCTCTTTTTGCGTATACATGTAGTATTTATGTCTGTCAGCGTATTTAACATATGAGTACTTACTATACTAAAATACTAGTTGTTGTAGTTGGCTTGTTTTCATTTTATAAAGTCTTACTAAAGCCTTAAATTGTAAACTGTCGATGTTTTTTTTTTTTTTTTTCTGTATTATTGTTAAACTTTTTTTATGTGTTCCTTATTTTTTCTTATATATACCATTGTTTTGTTTGGACAAGAAAAAACAAAAAAAGACAAAAGATTAAAAAATTCACCAACAACTTCTTCGGAATGGTTGTATGTTGTAAGTATTTATTTTCTTACGACTTGGACAAGTGTAAATTTTATGTTGAAGTTTTCTTAATCTTGATTCAATGTCGATCAAGATTCATACGTTTTGTATTTGTTGTTGCTGTAAAAGTTTTGTGTTTGTAAAATTTACACCGGAAAGAGTATTCATTTTTGTGATTTCCGCTTGATTATAAGTTTGTATTTTAGCTTATTTAGCTTATTTTATATAAGAATTTTAAAACAATAGTTGTTAGTTTTTTTGTTTTGTAATTGAAGATTTTATATTGGGTCCTGAAGTATAAAAGAAAAAAAAAAAAAAGTATGCGTGTGGTAGAGATGTTTTAATTTATGGCATTAATTTTTCTTTTTGTATTGGAAATTGTAGGAAATTGTATAATTTGATTAAATGTTTTTAGCCTTAAGAATTAAGAGAAAGTGTTGTTTTGAATTATGGCGTATTTATACTATATAATCATTTTATTTGCTTTCGTTTAAAGGGTTAAATTATTAGGATGTTTGTATCTTAAGTCTTTTGTTTTTATATTCATTTTCTAAAGAAAGGAAATTGGAAGAAGGTGAAACAATTTGATTAAAGATTACTATAAAACAGTACTTTAGCAATTTAAAAGGAATACACTTTTATTTTATTATTATTTATTATTATTATTATTTTTTTTTTTTTTCATTGTAATTCGTTACTAATTTTTATTTGTTAGATATTTGTAAAATATTTAAAAGTACATTATTATATTTGCCTAATTTTTAGCGTTGTGGTATCTTTTTCAAAGTAATTATGATACAAGTAATAAAACAGAAATTATTACTTCCGTGCAAAATTAAAAAATTCACTTGTTATTTTCTTTTTACAGCCGGTGTAATTTTCAATTTTCCAATCAATTAAATAGTTGATAAATGAACCATTACAGTTAAAGTAAACTCTAATGTACCTGTACTCATCTTCCGGTTTGACCACACAAAACTTCCTTTTTTTAACCATATTTGTAAGAAAGCCGCCTTCTCTCAATAACAAACGGTTAAAAACAACGCTCGCGCGCCGTTAAGTCAACATCCCGCAGAAGCAGTCAAAGAAGCACAAGATCTCTATAAAATAAAAATGTTTATGGTATAAAATTCAATATTTACTAACTAGCGACAGCATCCCGTTTGCACAAACAAACATCTTGTAAGATCTTAGAGTAAAGATCATAAAAGGACTATACCATGTCCTTTAAGTATGAAAGTGCGTTGTTTTTGTTTATCTTTGAAGGCGGCATTTTTACTTTTATGATTTGTTTGTAATTACACCGGTTAAAAGCAAGAACTTAAGCAGCACTTGCACTTGTTATCTTGTGTTTTATTTTATTTTTTTGTTTTTCTGTTTTTATTTATCAAGAGACGAGACAATTTATAGAGTAAATTACTAAGTGTCGCATGCCTTTTGGTTTTTATTTTTATTCTTGTGTATGTGTTTGTTTAACTGTTTCAATTGTTGCATTTTGTTAAAGTGTCCCCAGAAGGATAACAAGTGTATGGTTGTTGTTGTTGTTTTCTAGTCTTCTACTTTTACTTAGTTTGTTTGTTGTCAATATTTAAATATTTTTATTATTGTTTGTCAACTTTTTAAGAGTGACTACTTTCAATCGTTTTGTTATTTTAGCAATTAATAACAATTTTAGAAGTCGTTTTGTTTTTTACCGCAAAATAAATTAGTTAATAAATCATTTATTTGAAATTGAAGAAAAAAAATGAAATCTTAAGGATATTTTAAATGTCTAGACTTTTGAATAGTATTAATTGTTTGAGAAGTGCACTCAAATAAAAAATATTGTTTTTGCCTAAAAACTTAATACTTTCAGGAACAGAGTACATATAGTTTATTATTTAAAATATAAATATAAAACATATTTCTCATACGTTTTAAAAGAAATGAAATTTAAAAGTCTTTAATGTCTGAAATATTCCCACATGCGTATAAAAGATCTGAATATGGAACAAGTATTTAAGCAATTTTTAAAATTGATCTTCAATTCCGCACCAGGCGATAGAAAGTCTAGAACATTTTTTTCCAAAAAAATTTTGAGTTCTATCGAAATAACTATAAATTTGTTCTTTAATTGCTTTATTAAACATTACACAGTGGGGCAGAATCCAACATCATTGACAATTAATCTGTAACTCTTAATAGTCTGTATAGTCACCGTTTGGCGACTTTAGTCGCCAATTACCCCCTTTTCAACAATTTTTCCGTTTTTTGACGACTTTTTAAGACTATGTGCCAAAGGACGAGAAACTAAGTTGTTTGAAATATATCGACCCATTATATATTAATTTAAACTAATAAATTAATCATTCTGAGATTGTTTCACAGTATAGTGATATAAAAAAATGCAGAGTATTTTTAAATAAACTGAAAAGTGTTAGTAACTAAAAATAATAATAAAGTTTACGAAAAACCATTTACATATATCATCATATACCGAAAATTTTTGGACTGGATTGATAAAATAAAAAAAAATAAAAAAGGATTCGAAGAATACTTATATCTTAATTTATAGTTTTAATATCGTCATACTTGTAAAAAAGTATATAGGTTTAACTAATAGAGGATTGTATGTTAACTACAGTATAAACTCGATAATCCGGATAGTTGATTGCAGACCCCAATCCCTATTACCGAATTATCCGGATTATCGAGGTTTTTCCTGGTACACTCTTGTTAAAAAAAAAGCACTAAAATTCGGATTATAGAATATGTAATGAGTTGGAAAATTCCGTCTGGACTATCGAAAAATCCGGATTATCGAGTTTATACTGTATTTTGTTTTCTTTATTTTTGCAATAATAAAAATTGTAGTAAAATAATTATAAATAATTTTTTTTTTTTTTTTTTTTTTTTTTGTTATTAATAAAACTGAATTTTGTTGTTTTTCTCAAAAACAATTTTTTGTTTGTTTTTGTTGTTATCAAATAAACAAATTTTAAGAATTTTTTTTTTTTTTAGTTTTAAAGCAGTTGGCCCCTCTTTTCAAAAAATCCTCTTTTTGGCGACGTTTTATTTTGAAATCCCTTTTTTGGACACTTTAAAAATTCTCAACGGTAACGCTGATAAAATTTCACATAGGCGTAGTAGGCGTAGTTGAAAAAATTTTAAATTTAGAAGGAAAACAATACATACATACATCTCAGGAGCGGAACTATGGGGGCTCAAAGTAGGGTACCTCTGACATAGAAAATATTAAACCATTAGCCAACTTTTTACTTATTCCTTACTCGATTTCAAAGAGTTCCATATCACCTTAAAGTTCTTAATAATGCCTTTGAAAAATTTGGAAATTTCTTTTAGGTAACTTGGAGTAAGACCAAACAGACTTGCAATTTCAGTAAAGGCGGAAAAATTATGTTGGATAGAATTAAAATACATGTGCTATAAAATATGTTTATAGTAAAGAGGCATAATGGATACCTTTATTCATTAGAAAAATTCTCAGAACGCTTAATTAAACTTTTAAAATGTTATTTATTTCACACTTACTAACAAGTGTTACTGATTTACTCCTATAAAGAGGAGTTTTTGTTAAAAAAAAACCTATTTAGCAATGTTTGTATTCATACTAATGTAAAATAAATAAAAGTTATTATTATTTTTTTGTTTTGAAAGCGTGCCTTTATTTTATTTTTATTTTAAAGTTCAGGCTTTGCTCCTTTTCTTCTCCTTTCAATTTAGGTACATTCGATGATACAGTTCTACAGTGTCACATTTATCAAAACTAGAACGACAAAAATAGGAAAATAAAAGCTTATTATTTGAAGTAATTATTTTCGTGTTCATTAGTAAACCAAAAAATTGAAGGCATATTGAAAGGAACTCCAAACACATCTGGTAGAAAATCAGCCCAGTTTTCTCAGTGCTTCGACTATTTGGTGCGAAAATTTAAAGCTAATGGGAAAGTTGATAACATATAAAGTTCAAAAAATTCCAAACTGGAATTCTGCAAAAAAAATTACAAGCCAAAAATAGGACTCGGAATTTAAAACCAAATTTCATACAAAAATACTCAAGCTGTATAATTGACGAAGAAACGTAGGTGCTGGCAAAATTTTCGCAGCTTGTGTATCAAAAATTTTTATTGCTAATGCTCGAAGCAATGTTAGAGATAAGTTTAAGACCCAAAAGCAGCAAAAATTTCTTACCAAATTCATGGTATGACAAGCTTTTTGCAGTTGCGGCAAAATAGGAAAGTCATTTGATACATTCGGATCTATAAATACCAAAATATGCATAAAGGAATATTTGCAAAAAAGACTTCTTCTTTTCTTAAGAAAGCACAACGTATCCACATATTTTTGGATCCATTTGGTATCATGTCATTACGGTAAGAAAGCTCTGGAGTGGTACCAAATCAATAACATAGTTTTAGTACCAAGAGAGGTCAATTTTCAAAATTGTCCATAGCTTAGACCAGTGGAGAGATATTGAACTCTTGTGAAAAGTGAATTCAAGAGCACAAAAAAGGTGTCCCAAAATACCGAAGATTTTAACAGAAGATGTGCACACTGTTCCAAAAAAGTGACTGAAGCAACTATCAAATCTCCAAAGAAAGGGTTTTCAAAAATGGTCCACAATTTTATAATTAATGGTTAGAACCATAAAAATTATATATTTCTGTGATTTGTGCTAAATTATCAAATGATTAAAAAAATAATGAAAACTCTAAGATCAACCGTTTCCAAGTTATTGAATATTATGTATGTTAAGAATTTTTCGATTTCACTCCTTAGGTTATAAAATAAAAACTGAAAATGCTTTTTTCAATTTAAAAGAAATCGTAATATAAAAAAATATATTTTTTGGGAAATTCTATTTTTAATGGACTGGAACTAAAAAGTTCCAACGAGTTCCAATTTCAAAATACGATAGTTATATAAAAGAATATATATTTATATTTGAGAATATTGGTTGCGACTTTTTGCGATCTTTTAAAATATTATAAAAAATGTGCCACATAGTAGCATTTTTTTAAGAATTATTTAAACATTTTAAGGTAATGGCTGAAAATCAGTTATGCTTGTGTTACACAAAGATTTTTGCAATTAGATCTTGCCACGCCTACTTTTAAAATATTCCTTATTTTAATAAAATTTACAAAAATATGCAGGAAATTCATAAAAATAAAGTATTTATTCAGTATGAGAGTGACAGTGATTCTACCCAAAAATTGGATTTTTTTCGTTCTAAAACTGGAAAATTCGGGAAAGGGTGGACCGATACTTTTACTAAGTGTAAAATAAAATATAATGAAATTGAAAAAAGATTCGGCTGTGCCGAATCTTTGATACCCTTCACCATATTACCATCTTACTATCTTATCGACATCATATTACCATATTACCGACAAATAATAAAATTTTCGCCTTAACGTATGCTTTCATATTTTCACATATTTAAATCTAAATTTTTTTCAAACTACGAAAATTTGAATATGAAAAAAAAAAAAACAATCATAGCAGGCTTTGCTTTTAAAAAATAAACAACAACAATTCCATATTTATTTATTTTTTTATGTGTGTATATACAAACTGACTGCATATACAAAGAACAACAACAACACTGTTATTCATTATATTACTTCTGTTGCTAACTAAACTACTTGTCTTATAGGCAAAAACGTCACTAATAGTCATTACAATGCTTAATATACATGTTTGTGTATGTATTTATGTATATTCTTAACAGATATGTTTTAGTTTTAAAAAATAAACAACAACAATTCCATATCTATTTATTTTTGTACAGACTGCATATACAAAGAACAACAACAACACTGTTATTCATTATATGACTGCTGTTTCTAACTAAACTACTTGTCTATACAAAAAAAAAAAAAACAAAAAACGTCACTAATAGTCATTACAATGCTTAATATACATGTTTGTGTGTGTATTTATATTCTTAACAGATTTGTTTTTGGGCCATAACTCTGTTGATTATGAACGAATTTGGTTTATTAAAAAAAAACGAAATTTTATAAAAATATTTATGACTGATCTATATAAAAATAAAAATCTGTAGCTTGAACAAGGGCTTCAAAAATAAAAAATTAGTTTTCCCCGATATCTCAGTTATTACTGAACCGATTTATTTCATTTTTTCAGAACAAAAATTCAGAAAATAATATCCGAGACCCCTTTAAAAATTCGAAGTCCCTGGTATATACAGAGGCTTCAGAAACTGAAAAACCGGTTCCAAAAACCGGTTTTTAAAGCATATCTCCGCCATTTATAAACCGATCCTGCTGATTCAAAAAACCGAAATTTTATAAAAATATTTGTGACCGACCTGTATAAAAATAAAAATCTATAGCTTAAACCAGGGCTTCAAAAAGTAAAAAATGCGTTTTGTCCGATATCTCAGTTATTACTGAACCGATTTATTTCATTTTTTCAGAACAAAAATTCAGAAAAAAATGTCCGAGACTTCTTTGTAAAAACGAAGTCCCTAGTATATACAGAGGCTTCAGAAACTGGAAAACCGGTTCCAAAAACCGGTTTTTTTTAACATATCTCCGCATTGTATGAACCGATCTTGCTGAATTCCAATAGCAAAATTCTCGAAAGCATTTCCGATCGTTTGATATATATATTATATAAGTCAGTTATCGGTGGGCTTCATAAACGCCATTTCAACCGACACACGGACGGACGGACGGTCGGGCGGACGGACGGACGGACGGACATGGTCCTATCGTCATCACTTCTTACAAGGATCCCGAAAATGTCAACTTTTTTGCTCTCCGACGAAAATTGTGGGAATTACAAACGGAATGACAAACTTATATATACCCTTTACACCTTTGGTGAAGGGTATAAAAATACAGATTTTTACCTTAATACTAACATTTATATGAATTTATGCGCTTTAGGGTGATTCCCGAAAGTGGGTTTTTATGTGGGTATTATTATTAATTATGGACCGAAACTCAACGAATTTAACACTTCCTACTTAAACAAAACTTATTTGTGTAGAATATTAATCCTGACATTTATATGGGATTTATTCACGTTAAAGTAAAATTTCGGAAGAGGGGTTTATATGGGAGTTGTGGTCAATTACGAATCGATTTTGATGAAATTTGGCACAAAGATTGACACTTATACACTATATTTAAGCCATTTATGATCGTTAAACCTTTGGACATTTGCATGGGGTGTAGGTGAAATATGAGCCGATCATAACTAATTTTAATAGGCTTCGTCCTTGTGCCAAAATAATTATTCGTGCCAAATTTCTTCAAGATATCTTTAAAATATACTTTGTGTTCAAGGTTTACATGTACAGAAAACAAAATTTGTTTAATAGTTATTGAACATGGAGTTACTAAATGAAACAAAGTTTTTGCGGCAGTCAATTCGGATAGACGGTATTAAAAGCACTAAGAATTTAATCCACTTTTTTATATTGACTCTAGTTCTCTCGGTGAACCGCGATTTGTAAAATTAAGGAAGTTGCACAATCTTAAAAACTACTTGTCTGAGTTTGTTAAAGAAAATATCAAAAAATTCTAATTAAAATTGCCTTCAAGTTGTTCTTATATTACTTTTTAATACGGCCAACGGTTATAGAGATATTTAGCGCATTATCTGAAAAAAATTAAATTTTGTTTAAAAAAATTTTTAAATCTAAACAAAAAAAAAAAAACTAAAATGTGTCAAAACTTAAAATTTTTATACATAATTCATAAATATAAATTTATAGTAAATAAAACATTATACATATATTTCAATAAAATTAAAGCATAAATTTTGATTTTATTCACAAATTAGTCAAAAAACTCATTTAAAAGTTTTCCCAACTCATTTTTTCTACGTAACTTGTTTTTTAGGTATTTTTCTAATTTGTATATAAAATCAAAACTTATGCATTGATTTTAATGAAGCATGTCTTATTTTATTTGCAATAAATTTACCTTTATGACTAAGGAATACAAATTTTAATTTTCGACACATTCGATTTTTTATCATTTTTTTTAACAATTTTTTTTTTTTGCAATTTTGTATAAAATTCAAATTTTTTTTAGAAAATGGGCTTAATATCTGCTTAACTGTTGTCCATATTAAAAAGTAATGTAAGAACAACTTGATGACAATTTTAATTAGAATTTTTTTATCTATTTTTTTTTTTTTAAATAAAATCAGACAAGAAAATAGTTTTCGAGATAGGCTTCAATATATAGTGCAAACTCCTTCATTTTAAAAATCGGGATTTATCGATAACTAAAGTCAATTCAATAAAACTGGATTTAAGGCTTATTACTTTATAATACCGTGTATCCGAATTGACTGAGAAACTCCGTGCCACAGAATAAGTGTTTCTCTGTATTATAAATAAAGTTTTTTTTATAAAAGGTTAATTAGCAAAAACTGTTTAATATCTATTTTTTAAATTAAACATAAAATAAGATTTTATTCTGAATTCAGAAAAAATTATTACCATATATATTTCAATTAACACAGTTGTTTAATTTTGCATACAAATTTAATAAATATATTAAAAAAAATAAAATAAGAATCAAATTTAAGTAAGATTTTATTTCTCATTTAAATTTTTAATTGATTATATCATCCACTTAATTGATTTAATAAATTTTTTAATTGGAAATTTTTTTCTGTTTTTCATTTTTTACAGTTTTTAGTAATTGAGATTATCATTTTGATGAGAGGTGCAAATTTAAAAAAGCTATTAATTGAATGAATTATTTACTAACATATTTGATAATTGATTTTATTTTTTGCTTTTTTCTGTGAATGTATATTTTAATAGCAATAATTTTTTTTTTTAATTTTACAATTGATTTCCTTACGCATACATTCTTATAACTTCTAGGAATATTTGCTAATTATGAGAAATTATTGTTTTACAATATTTACTTTCGTATTTGTATAGTCGTGTCCGAAATCTTATTAATTTATCTACATAAATCTAAAATGTTCATATAAAAACCATTTATTGTTATCATTATTTCAGCTTAAATAGACATTATTGTCTCTATTAAAATCTCTTTTATTTCTAAACGTTCACTTGATCAAAATATTGATTTCCAAAAACTAACATAAAAAGATATGCATCCTTTTTCGTGTTTTTAATACCATAAAACATTTTTACAACAATGTTAATGATGACAGACAAAAATAATAAATACGACGTAAATGAGATCAGGCATCACTTGAGTTTCGTAATATTTATTTTGATCGGCACTACAATAAAACGCCTACAGAGACGCAAGATGACAACATGACATTTATATAAAACACTATAAATTTTAAAACTAGAACAGAGAGGGTTTATACAAGAAACGCCCCAGCAAGACTACCGAATATAAAGATTTCTTCATTAAATCAAATAAATAGTAAAAGGAACATAAAGAAAATATTTTATAAATTTCCATTTGAGTTGACTTTTTGTTTGTAACATAAAAATATTTATATAAGAAGTTTTCATTTCGTCTAGTGTTTATAAAAAGGAGTAATCAAATAGTTTACAAATTTATTACAAATATTTATTGAACTTGTTGAAATGTTCAAGAACAAAAGAAATTCAATTGTATAGATTACCTGTCGAGCTAAAGAAATAAAATTCTTAGAATTAAAAAAAAAAAATATATATATCAAAAGATAAAGAAAAGAAGGAGTATGAGAAAAGGATGATACGTATGAAGAGTATCATAATAAAAGGATTCAAATATTTACAAGCGATTATGATCATTGTCATCAATTGGGTGTGTACTTGTATGTGCGTTGTAAAAACTATATTCAGAATGTTAGCATCGTAGCTCATGGATGCTATAAACGTTTCATTTAATACTTGATTTTTTTTTTCTATAGAATTCCTTAAGGACATTGAAGATCATTAGACAAAAGTCTTTAGAAATTATTTAAACGCGCACTTGAGTTTTGTAACAAAACAACTCTTTCTCTTCAAGAATACAATACACACTTGTCTTCCACCAATAATGATTTACATCTTTCAGGATCACTATAAATTCTCTTATGGGAATTATATTGTGTTACTTGTATCCTTTCATATCGGTTTTTGTTTTTTTTTTTTTTTTTTGTGAGGAATTTTATCGTTGGCATCAGTAATTTATTCATATTCATATTTCTTTACAATTACTAGTACATTTTGTTCATTCTTAATGTTGTGTAACAAATTAGTTAAAAGGTTTCATATTTTTCATATTTTTCATAACTAAGAGTACACTAGAGTTAATTAAGACCAGGCTTGGCGTTCTATATATAGTTCTTTGAAATTATTTTTTTAATTCATTATGGATACCCAGCAGGACATTTTCAGTAGATAAAAATTAATGTCTTTAGTTTCTGTACTAAATATCAAAAATTGAATATTAAAATATGCAGCAGATGAGGAAATTTTGAAAACCGTTTATTTAAATTGAAAAATTATGAGTGGCATGCTTTTGTCGTACTTTTTAGTTGGTGGTAGATAAGAAACATATTGAATTGAATTTTCAATGAGGTTCTCAAATTTTAATGGATTTTTTAATTAGTAATTCAAAGATGAGTTACAGTTTCGTGGCTCTAATTTCGGGTTAAATTCAATACTTCCGGGCAAATATATATTTTTTTTCTAAATATTATCCAAAACTGGGTAACACTTTTCACTGCAATGATGGAAGTGTGTAGAACTCCAAAGTTGGTCACCTCGCGTAGATTATCAATAAGAGAAATATATTTTTCTCCCCTTTTTAGCATCTTTTTTTTTTTAACTTGCCGGGCTTTATGTTGCCTAAATTTTTTTATAATTTGTCAAATATCTTTAAAAAGAATCATAGATGCATGTAAAGAAAATTGGAGGCGCTTGGGGCAACAGTCTCTCCACAAACCCTATACAACCATTGTCAATTTTCCACAACTTTAAACATTTTTATAATTCTCAAATTGCAAAGCAAACACACAAAAAGTATTTTCTGATGGACACTACTTACAACGTCAGAGTGACCATTTGATTGAGAAGAGTTAATTTTTAAAACACGATTTTTCCGGATTGGAATTTTTGTACAAAATAGTAAGTACATTTTAAATTCTCTGAGTCTGTCTATATTGTATTAAAGTTCCATGGGAATATCTCTACTCACTTAAATTTCATTAAGGTCCAAATATTAACATTATTATTATTTTTTATAAATTTGATTTTGTTCCAATCATCAAAATTATAATATTAATAACTATAATAATTGATTTTATTATGACTGCCGTTTCTTTAATAGATATAATGAGCTGAAAACTGTTGGAAATTGACTTAAATACATGTTATTTCTACATTTTTATAGAAAAAGTTAAAATTTTTCTTTATATTTTATTAAGAGCTGTCAATCTATTTATTAAAAAAATCTAAACCAATTAGAAAATTAATTATATTAAAAAATAATATAATTAATTTCCAATATAAAGTAAGATAATAATTTTATTAAAAAAAAATTTTAAATATTTTTTTATGTGTCATGTTTAGCATTTCAAGCTATGAATGCTGAATGATTTTTAATGCTTCGGGGGTAGAGTCAGCTACCTTAATATCTAATTAGGGTGTCCCTCACTTGTCCTAAAACGGAAATATAGGGTGTCCATTAAAACTTGGATTTTTCAACTTTTTATGTATTTAACGCATTATTTATGTTAATAGCTATAAATTCAATGTTTTTATTAGTTGGATAGTTAGTCTAAATGGTAATCTTCCATTTTCGGATATTGTTGCAATTATATACTGAGAAAAACAAAATGGCAACAACAAAAAATGGAAGTGAGAAAGTACTACTGCTAACATTTAACGCGGCACAAATTGGGCTGAATATTATGTCTTGTCATTCAACACAATTATTAATGACTTCAATGTCTAAAATTCTGCGGTGGTGCGTGACGATCGCATTTTTCGTTTACGAGAAAATTTGGAAAATGTAAAAAAAAAAAAAAATTGAAAAAATTGAAAAAAAATCGTTTTTTTCACCTTCATTCATATATAACTTTTGAAATAGGAATGTAATCTTCAAGCACCACCGCAGAATTTTAAATATTATTGCTATCAACAACTATGTTGACTTTCAAGGCATAAAATTCAGTCCAATTTGTGCCTATTTTCGCAAATTTTACTCATTCATTTAAAAAATAGAGTGCATATTTAAAAAAACGGGAGTTTATGCTACTGAAATGAATTATACATTAGTAATTAAGACCATAGACACTGTTTTTAATTTAAAACCCCATAAAATATATGTTTTCTGGAACCTGGTTAGAATCTGAGTCGATCTAGCTATGTCCGTCTGTTGAAAGCAGGATAAGGCTCGAACGGCACAACAAAGGGGGAAATTTAGCCCAAATATTTATCTTATATAAGATTTGTTTGATTTTGAAAATGAGCAAAATCGGTAAATAAACAAAAAAGTTATGAATAAAATACTAGAAACAAAGGGTGTCCGTTGTAGCTTAATTTCATACTTCTCTGCTATATCTCTCTTAAATAAAAGCATGTACTATAACAAAATTTTCATTGGTCGATATAAACTTGGAAACAAAAAATGGGCGTGGTCCGCCCGCTTTACCACTCACCTCCCATATAAGGTGAAAGGTCAAAGAAGTTTTGTGCAAATACTTCATGGACAAATGTAAACAAAAATAGCCGTGGTTCACCCACTTTACCGCCCACCTCTTATACAACATTCGCGCTTGTTTACATTTGTAATGTTATTGTTTTTGTTGTTTTTCTTTGTGTCAATGTTTTTGTTTAGAAAATTTTTTACTGATTTTTGGTTAATTTTCAATCGATTTTCAAAACAAAGTTTTCTTTTGGAAAGGTATTCAAATTACCTTTCTAATTGCTTAATATAGTTAGTACAAATGATTTCAGCTAGATGGCGCAAAACCCATTTTTTTTTTTTTTGTATTAACAATTCATTAAAACACCCTGTATTTGCAAATATTATGAGTTCATATGTTCAGCAAAAATACTCGCCGAAGGATTTTGTACAAAGTTGGCAAACATCATTCGGTCGAATTCTAGAAATTTGAAGGTCAAAATTGAGATTTTCTTCAATAACTTAAAAATAACGGTAATTTTGTAAATAACGGAATTATGAAAAAGTCGCAGAACAAAAGTTGCTGCTGAAGCCCTAAAGAACCATTTTCAACTATAAAAAAGTTATTTTTCGCAAAAAGCCGATTTTGGCATATTTGCTAGTCATGTTCTAAAAAAATAAGACTTTTTATTTAATCTATACATTTATATGATTCTTGCAGCAATATTATTTAAAATTTTGTAAGAAATCCGATTAATATAAATAATTGGGGTCTATACAATTCAAGTCATCAGGTTAGAACCAACTAAATTTTCAAGATATCAAGAAATTGCGACCTGTACTTTGTTCACAAGGTTTACAATGACAGACAGCCAGCCAGACGGACGGACGGACATTGTTAAATAGACTCAGAAAGTGATTTTAAGTCGAACGGTATACTTTAAGGTGGGGATGTATTACCAACATCAGCACAAACGCATAATACCCCAACCACCTATGGTATAAAAAGAAATGGTAAATATTTCTGAATATATAAAAAATTATAATGAGAATAAAACCCGTTGTATGCTTACTAGATTTATTACATAATTAAATCAAGAAAAACCATCGATTTCTTCATATAATTACAAATAACAAGAGTAGTGTGTCATTATAAAATATTGGGATTTAAATTGCCAATTGCTGTATGTTTTATTTATTTAAAAAATTAAATTCAACAATATTTCTCCGTTAAAAAATTATATATTTTTTATTTAAAACTGTGCTTTCTGACGACAAGCAGTGTATTAAGCCCACCAAGTTAAAAAAAAATCCTAAAAAAACGAAGCTAAAAATGTGTGAACATTTATTTTATTCAGTCAAATCATTAATAAATTTTTGGTGATTTTGGTGAAAAAAAAAAAAAATAATAATAATACACATCTGATATGACCACTTTGGAGGTCTAACCACTCCTCCCCTGATACTTTAAGAATTGGTGCTCCTCCAAATCAACGCAAAAACACTTCGTTTTGGCCAATGAAGTTTTATTCAGATGTTTCCAATTGTTCAGGAGTTAAAGAATTTTTTCAAAGAAAAAAGGCGGTTTGGAACCACTGTGCGTTGCTTTAAATGATCCACTGTTTTTAATTATTTATCCGTTTCAGAAAGTTTTAAGAATTTTTTTATAACACATTTTGATTACAACAGCATATTAGGCTTATCAGCATAGTTAAGCACTTTAAATGCACCCAATAAATTTTTTATATAATATGCCATTAGTGAAATTTTTTTACTGAATTATAAACCTGATCGCTAATCATTTTCATCTTATAATATATATATTATAATCAAAATCTTGTAATTTCCTGACTGATTGATTTTAAATGCAAAAAGAATATTTGGTTACTTTTTCTCAAAATGTTGGTTACCAAAAAAATGTTTTACCGTAGTAACTCTAATTGTACCACATTAGCATAATTCTGATTTTTGGTTTTATTCTCTACTAAAAATATCAAAAAAAAAATTCTCCAAACTGAAATAGGCTTTTTTGTTTTCTTATTTCTAAAAATTTGCAACATGTATTAAAATCTTAACTTAAACGTTGATTAATTCAGTTAGTTCCACTGCAAAATTAAACGTAAAATATTCTAAGGTGTTTGTGTCGCCTCGAAATTTATAAGTACAATTGTACTAATTCCAAAAAAAAAAATTATATAGATTTTTTCTTTCCCGCTGCCTATTAACAACATACTGCAAAAGAAAAAATTTCATCAATATTTCCAACGACAAATGAAATCGTGCCAGTAGTCTACCAAAATCACCAAAGACTTTTTCATATTATACTAGATGCCACACCCTTTTTACACCCATTTTCAACACAATAATCTTTAATTCCAACTTATATGTTGGTTCTTAGTTTTCTCAAAAAAAAAAAAAAAAAAACTTAAATATATTTCATGGTTCTGTTTGAATTTTGAAGGAATAATATCGCTATGCAACAGTATTTTGGGGGCGGAATCATTCCATCTCCAATTGATAGATTCTGATATGTGTAATAAACCCTCCAAAGAATTTTTCGCTGGTAGACAAAATTTTAGTTTTGTAACCTTCTAAACTTTCCTATTTTTTGGACCGAATTAGTCTAAATTAAATCGAAAAAGAACTAATATAAACATAGTTCGAAGCTTAAGTATTTTTATATAAGTATTTAAATAGTTAAATAATGTGACCACTTAAATATTACAATTTTATTATAAAAAGTAGGCTTAACAAAGGAGAGGCATTCAATAAAAATCATGTACAGTATCTAAGAGAAGCTTTATATTTCTTAAAATAATAAATACACATAAATATATTAAAATTTGACGATTTAAATATTTTTTTTATTTTTCCACATAATGAAAAAAATGTGCTAAAAAATAAATGAATTTTAAGATTCCATAAAAATAAAATTCGATCTAACTTTGAAAACCTCTTAGAAGGAGATTTTATTAATATGATAATATAAGGTGTGTTTGCGTACTTTCCAGCAAGATTTATCCAGCAACTTTGTTTTTTTTTTTTTTTGAGAGAGTAAAAATCAATTTACTCTCAAATTGAAAAATATTAAAACAAAGTACGCGAACAACATTTTGCAAACATTTGCAGGTTTTTGTATATAAACAACAAAAAGTAATGTCCCCTCATTAAATTAAAAAAAGACGCTAATCTATGTATAAAAATAAAAACATAGTAATTTTATTATTTTTTGTTATAAAATACTGCAGTAGTTTAGCAATTTAATTGTCAAATACGAAATAGTAAATTAACGCCCTTAATTGCTATAAAAAAACGTCAATTAAATTCAATATTGAAACAACAAATTATAATTTTATTAAAATGTCATTCATGATAATTATCTGGAATGTAAGATGGGGATAACGATAAATGGAAGCATTTTTAGTAAGTAAATGAGCATGTTATATAATGTGTAATTTTATTGACCAAAACTTTTATTAATTGAAACGGACATAGTGTTGGTTAAATAATTAAAGAAACATTTTCACACATTAAAAAAGTTTACAAATTTACAGAGTATTTATATTTGCCCACAGTCATACAGCTTTTTAAAGATTTTTATCTAGTTTTCATTATAGAACAACAATAAAATTCACATAAAAAACGTACAAATCAGAATTTCGACAGCAACGTCTTAAATGCAATTTTATACGAGTGTTTTTGTGACACTTTTGCATGGGCGTTAAAGTAAAAAATCAGTTAAGACCATAAAAAGTGTAACAATCTTTAAGAACAAGCCAAAATATATTTCAAAAAATTTTATTTAAGACAGTTAGTTTACCTTCTATCACTCACTGTTTATCTAATAATATAAATTTATATTTTATTAGATTTTATAAAAATTTTTAATAAAACTACTTTAAACTGATTTTATATTATTGATAAAAAGCCAAACATTGACACTGAAAACATCGTTCGCTGTAATAGAAACATTTCTTAATGAATAAAATTCTACCAGCAACACAAAATGAAAATAATGTTTAGTATCATTAAATGAAATAAATTTATAAATTTATGCGTATATTAATTTAAATGCATACAAACACCATTTGTGGAGAAACTGTTGCATTTTCTGAGTTTTAGTTACTACTGCTAAATAAGATGTTAATGTTAAGGCTTCTGATGCTGCTGCTACAGATTCCATTTACTAAACATTTGCAATAATCATGATTTTGTTTTCGTTTTCTGTGTTGTTGTCTGTTTTTGATTTTAATGTGTGTTAAGAAAAAAAAATAATAACAACAAAATTTAATATTGTATAAAGTTGTAAGTAATCAAATTCTTTAAAGAAAACACTGACACCATGACAGTAGTACAATGAAATAGTAAAACATTTAAAGTGGTAGTTGTATGTAGCATGTTGTAGGCTGCCAATATGGCTGGTAACTGTCTCAGTAGTGGTTATGAAAATTGGAATCTGAACATTTTGCACTCAGCACACTATAATTTTGAATGATATATAGTGTCAAGCCGAATAAGAGCAAAAAACGTTATGAAGTTGCTTCTCCTTTAGTTTTATTTTTGAACAAGAGCACATGCAAAATATAAACTAAAATTAAGATTTTTTGTTTTTCAAAAGCTCTTTCGACTAATCAAATAATAATTATCATTAAAGTTAAGAAACTTTTTGGATGAAGATGAAAATAAAGATGTGTTGTACTGGCAAGAAAATACTATGCTTAAGAGTTGACTCTACTGTAATAGTAGACTTAAAAATCTCCTATTGCTAAGACTTAAAAAATCCCACGATTAACTGCGATTATCGCTTACTGCTTAGATTTTTTGTCATTTCAAAATAATATGATTATTTTTGAAATTGTTTACTTAATGTAATTATTTTTAAAGGTTCTGGTAAATTCGTGTATGTCATATTCCTATGTAATACCAGAATATCTGTATGGATAACGAACTACAACTGATATTGAACTAAACAAGAACTGAATTGGAACTAAACTAGAACTGAACTAGAACTGAACTATAACTGAACTAGAACTGAACTAGAACTGAACTAGAACTGAACTAGAACTGAACTAGAACTGAACTAGAACTGAACTAGAACTGAACTAGAACTGAACTAGAACTGAACTAGAACTGAACTAGAACTGAACTAGAACTGAACTAGAACTGAACTATAACTGAACTAGAACTGAACTAGAACTGAACTAGAACTGAACTAGAACTGAACTAGAACTGAACTAGAACTGAATTAGAACTGAATTAGAACTGAACTAGAACTGAACTAGAACTGAACTAGAACTGAACTAGAACTGAACTAGAACTGAACTAGAACTGAACTAGAACTGAACTAGAACTGAACTAGAACTGAACTAGAACTGAACTAGAACTGAGCTAGAACTGAACTAGAACTGAACTAGAACTGAACTAGAACTGAACTAGAACTGAACTAGAACTGAACTAGAACTGAACTTGAACTAAACTAGAACTGAAATAGAACAGAAGTAAAACTGAAAACTAAAACTTAACTAGAACTTTTCTAGAACTCAATTTGAACTCGAGCAGATCTAAAATTGAAATAAAACTGTACTTTAATTAAACAATAACTAAATTAGAACTATACTTAAACTTCTCGAAATTTGAACACGGACAGAACTATAACGGAATTAGAACTGAAACTCAACTTAATTTTATCAATATTTGAACTCTAACTAAACTAAAATTGGACTGAACCTAAATTTAACTAGAACTAATTGAAACTAAACTAGATCGAACCAGAACTAAACTAGAAATGAAACTAAAAAAGAACTAGATCTAAAAAAATTACCTATTCTGGGATCAGTGAATGTATTTTTAATACAGATAATCTTGGGAGCACTGAGCGTTATTATTTTCAAAGTAGGTATGTATACGGCCATCAGAATCAGTACAACGACATATGTTAACCAAACAAGCGCGAATGTTATATTCGGCCCTGCCGAATCTATATTCCCACCATCAACTTTTTCAAATTTGACGTAATATGGGAGGGGGCGGACCATGCCCATATTTTGTTTACGAGTTTACATTGGTCCTTGAACTATTTGAACACAATTTCGTTGATTTTCACCTTATATGGGAGGTGGGTTTATATCGATCCCCGAACTATACATACAAAATTTCGTTGTCGTATATGCTTTTGTTGAAGAAATATCAACAGAAATGTAAAAACGGACACTCTGTGTTTCTAGTTTTTAGCCCATAACTTTTTTGTTTATTAACCGATCCCATTTTCAATCCCAAACAAACCTTATATAAGACAAACATTTGTGCTAAATTTCGCTCCGTTCGAGCCCTATCCTGCTTTCAACAGACGGACGGACATACCTAGATCGATTCAGAATCTAACCAGGACCCAGAAAATATATACTTTGTGGGGTTTTAGATGATTCCTTCGATATGTTATACACGGAATGACAAAATCAAGTGTTCCATTTTAAAATTTTTCATGGGGATTAGATACGGATTTTTTATTTTTTTTTTAAGCCATTATCAAAAACAAGTTTACTTGGGATCCATTATGTATTTTTATTCACTCAGAAATTATCTCGCTGATGTCTAATGGTATGTTCAGAATAGTGAAATACATGAGCAAAATGACATAACCACTATATAAAATATTTTCGAACTTCTCCATTTTAATGGTATATATTTTTTACTTATCACTAATCATAGCTGATATTTTACCGAATCTTGGTTGACGCTGTTTTCTCTTACAAAGCATTTGGAAGATCAAACAACGGCAAACAATTTTGTTTTTTGTAAAACTAGTGGTCACGTAAAGTTGGTCCAATATTTAACAAATGTGAACATAGCATAATTCATTATGTTTTGTCTATGTTCTGGTATAGATTAAAGTATTTATGAAGTTTATAAAAAAAATAATGCTATAGAAAGTTTCATTAGATTTTTGCGGCAAACGCCTCAAAAAACAGTAAATACATCCTATAGCGCTCTTCAAATCCTCATCAACGGTAAATGGTGTAAAACAACAAACTCCTGTGTGAGAATTTCTGTAATGCCATTCAAAAAACTTATTTTTTTTTTTCTCTTTCAGTTGCATATTTATTTAAAAAAAATTTCTTTCAACTAGCGGCTTCATATAGCTTAAAGATCAAAAACACATTAAATAACGATGGCTCAGGTTAAATCCAAAACATAATTAAGTTATTATTATAACAATCGTACGTACACACAAATGTATTTGCAAATGGGGCAAAAAAGAGGGAAGTAATCTAGAGTGGCACAAATATGCAGACACACATTTACATGCAATAAATTTTATACGAAGAGATGTATGTAACATTTAAAATGATACCTCTGTTAGGTATCCAAGTATCATCTTTAGCTTTATCATCATTATAATGATTTTAATATTAATTTAGTTTCTTTCTTCTGGTGTCTTACAAAAGAGCCAGAAGAAGTAGAAGTTTTTATCCTCGCGCTAGTCTTTGCGTTATTGTGTCATAAAGTATGTTTATTTAAAACTCAATTCTTGTAAACATTTTTAAAACTGGATGATCATTGAAGTACATATGTACATACAACCGAACGTACATACTTACAGATAATCATTGCAATTTATTTTATTTTTTGTCTTTTATGACATTTATGTCACATTTTAATTTTGTTTGAGTTTTTTTTAAACTAATCTCTTAATTATTTTAAATAATTTGTTGGATTTTTGTTTTTGCTTAAAATATTTTTAATTAGTTTTGTTTTTAAAAGGAATCATAATAACTTTCTTACTTACATATATTGACCATTTTTGTGTATTAAGTTATTATTAAAAGACTGTTTTTAGTTTCTTAGGGTCAGTTGGTGAAAAGGGTTTTAATTCGATAATTTATTGTTTAGTGCTACAAAAAAAATTGTTGTTTTGCTTAAAAATTTGCTACTGGATTGAAAAAATTAATTATGTTTTAAGTCTGAAGCGCCTGGACACAAATATAAATTATTAAAAAACGTAAAGCTTAAATATTTATCAGTGATGAAGTTTATAAAGCTCATACATACGCATTTCTCCTAGTAAATAATCACATTTGTTATTAGTCCCGAAATATTGAATATAAATCAAATAAAATTACCTGAAATTAAATTTCTATTCGCTTTATTCTCGTCACCTTCATGAGAAATAAATATACCCTCAAATCGATCACGTGGAATTGCAAAAAAAAATTGGTTGGGATTGATCTGTTCTTGTGCACAATGAGCTATCGATAACCTCGAATTCTCCTACACAGTTTAATGGAAATCGACAATGGCATTGACGGACTGATTGTTGAACCGGTTGAATATATGTCTTTGGAGCACCAGCGCATCAACTCTAAACATTTTGATCATTCAATCGTGTGATTTAGCATCTGTGACCGAATAATTAATAACATATTTGACATATATACGTCGCACGTTGGGGTAAAGCGTGTCAAGTGGCGCTTAATAGAATTTTAAAATAAAAGTTTTATAATAAAGTTGGGTACCGAATAAAAATAGACAAAAATATGTATCAACATCTGTTAAAATCTTTAAGCTAGGTTGTGTTGTTTTCTTATAAGGAGCTGTAAAAGTTAAGAATTTTTTTACATTTTTTTGAAAATTGTCTTAAAATACACTAATTTTCAACTTTCATGGAATGCAACTTAAAATTATACAGAATGTTTGTTCTAAACATTTTCTGAAAAATAGTACATATTATCCACTTTAATTTTGTGAAAAAAATTGTGCGCATATGTTGCCCGATTTGAGCAAATAGTTTTTTAGTTTTTTTAAAGTCCTTCATAAATTCTTTAGAAAATATGCTTGCATATAATACTTATATATTTTTCGAGTTATATACATTTGAAATTTCAAAAAATCACAATTTTACAAGATCTTATATAGCCAAATATTTTCAACCGATTTTGTTACATTTTATACAGTTGGTTAAAAAGCAAAACTATCTATTGAACAAAGAAAATTTTAAGTCGTTATCTTTATTGAGTCAAAAGTTAAACGATTTTGAATTGGAAAGTTTGAAAAAATTAACAAACATACGGACAGATGGACGAACATTAGAATTCTTTCAAACAAATGTTAAAATTCAAAAAATATTTTGTTTCTACTTCTTGATTAATATGATTACCAAATGAAGGTATTTAAATTTTGATATTACATTTCCCTGAATTTAGTGGTATTTTCGACTCATTTAACCCAAATGTAGAGACGGACGGACATTGCTAACTAAAACTAATAAATAGTAAAAATTTAACGTGATCATCAAAATTTAGATATCACCTTTTCCTGAATTAAGCATAATTTTCGTCCCATTTAACCCAAATATATAGACGGAAGGACGGACATTACTAATCAGCCAAAAAACACCTTATGATTCTAAAAAAATATTTTTTTACTTACTAATAAGTAGAAAAATTAAACGTGATCATTAAAGTGTTTATACCACCCTTCTCTGAATTATGCATAATTTTCGACCTATTTAACTCTAATGTATAGACGGACGGATAGACTTTACCGTTCTGCTAAAAAAAATTCTTAAAATTCTAAAATTTAATTTTTTTAACTAACAATCAATAAAAAAATAAAACGTGATCATTAAAATATTGATATCACTTTTCCCTGAATTAAGCGCCATTTTCGACCCCCTTTTACCCCAATGTGCGTCGGAAAAAAACAAGACTGTCAGATACTTCAACGTCGACTTGTCCATTGAAAACACTTTATAAGAAACAAAATCATTTCCATCTCGAGGCGGACATTCCAACAATTTATGTAGTACCTAATGTTCTTAATTGCAGCTACTAGGTTTGGTTACTGGCAATGTGGGTTCCCAAAATAACTGAACACTGTCAGTGATATAGAGACTAAATTAGCAAATGGCAGAAAACATTCTTCCTAAGAGGGGTAAAAAAAAAGTCCAAACCTTGTGATAATGTTTTATTTTCTTTTATAAGCAGAGAAGACAAAATGACTTTTTCATCTTTTAACGCTTTAAGAGATATCGTCGGAGAATTTTTTTATTTTTTGTTTTTATTTATTTATGTCTTAGGATTTGTATCCTTACAGACATTTTATAATTGTATAATTGGCTTCCCAAATCAAAATTTTTTGATAGACGATATGCAACATGGAATTCCTGACCAGGAAGTTAAAAAAAGTCAGCCTGTACGAACGTTTCATCGTGTATTATACTCTAATCATTATTATGAATAAAAATCGTCTGAAGTACTTTCACTTCATTTTTTTGTACCTCCAAATTCTTGCTTGCGTTTCTATTAAGATTTTTTTGTGCTTAATAAGTCTTCATGCCTGATTTCCTTTCAACTTTTCTGAAAAAGATTCAAAGCAATTAACTTTTTGTGACACTTTTCTTACAGAGATGAGGGGATTTTCTTTCAAAATCCTTTGTACTTCGCCTGAGTCCTACAGCTTTAAGATACTATTGTTCTTCCAATACCAGGTTTCCATTCAATGACCATGACTTCTTTGTATAATTTATGACCCAAAAAACTGTATTTTATGATACAACTGCCTTCCAAGCAATTGTTTTATATGACCGATGTAATATTTCATGGAAAATGACAAATATATTTCATGACATAATGACAAATATAAACCAGTGAGTATAACGACAAATGTAAACCAGTTCAACACATCAAAAGTTATAAGCCCAAGAACATGCACGGATTTTTTCGTGCGCAGTCCTTAAATTGATTTTTAAAAATACTCGAATTAAATATTTAACTGTCGAAAACAACCAAAATAAAATAAAATTACTATTTATAAATTAAAAAAAAAAAAATTGGAACTTTTTAAGCAAAAATCGGCATATTGGCACCTTGCTATGTTTCAGGTAAAAAATCGGCCAAATGCCTATAAATCGCCAAATCTAACAGCCCTGGTTACAAAGTTCTTTCGATAGACTATAAGAGGTTAAAGATAGATACAATTTTTAAAGTCTGTTTTTATAGCTAATATTTGCCAATGTATTGAAAAATATGATTGACACAAAATAAATAAACATTATTTTCTGCCTCAAATAACATAATTAAAATCACTTTATGCAAACTTCCCTTTAACACACAATTTTCCATACTCAATCGCTTAATTTCTTTGACATTTAATTTTACTCTCAAACCCCAAACCCTTTTAGACATTTTGAGACAGTTTTATAAACTAGCTGATAACAATATTGCGTATAATGTTTCATGCATTCAAACTCTTAAGTAAGTTTTCAATGTGGCATTTCAGAAATGAGACCACACAATTCATGTTTAATGTGGCTGGAGAGAAAAAAAAAGAAATATCAGCAGAACATTGAAAATTAAGGTTAAACTCATTTGCTGTTGTGGCCAGTGACATTAACCTTCAGCATCAATTCAATTCCAACCACTACTTCATCTCCTACATGTTTGTGTACGTGTGTCAACAACATCAGCTACCCACCAAACTCCTTGTTAAGTTAATGTTGAGATTTAGCTGAACGTTTTGGTTCATTCATTTATTTATTCATTCAACTTCTGTCTGTCCTGTTTTCTTGTTGGCTGCTTATTATTGCCTCATTACAAATAATTACTTATCATTTCTCTG
The DNA here is from genome assembly GCA_951394005.1 of Protophormia terraenovae. NCBI lineage: Eukaryota > Metazoa > Arthropoda > Insecta > Diptera > Calliphoridae > Protophormia > Protophormia terraenovae. The sequence continues at coordinate 103,940,152 of OX596076.1, read as the reverse complement.
GTTATATTTGTATTAGCGCTATCTTTGGTGTTTTGTAGTCGGTTGTTTTCTCGCTGTCCATTGTTTTTTCTTGTTTTTGATCTTTTTCGTTGATGATAATTTTTCGTATTCGTCTGTTTGTGGCGATTGCCACTGCCGCTGCTGCTGATGTTATTGTTGATGTGTCTTGTTAAGCTAATTGACTTTCATTTACTCTTCCTTTCCAAACAGTAGTGTCGACGTCAGTCTATCTTTAGCTGATTTAACCAAAAAGAAAAAAAAAAGGAGAAAAAATCGACTTGTTGACTTTTAGTTAGATTAAGGTTTTATTTTTCGTGTGTCTTTTTGAGTTTTATTGACGTTGCTTGTTAAAGACCACCGGTATTAAGATTGAATTTATAACTACCAACAACTAACTACTTACTACGCGGAAACCAAGTGAAAAACCGCAAATCAGCTCAAACCGTGTGGTGTCTCAATTAATCATGCATAAGTAGGTGCTCATGATTAAAGACATTTTCGTCTTGTTAACTCTAAGCTTACATTACGAGTGTAGGCTAAAAATAAAATTATAGGATTTAATACGTCCTTTTTTCGAGGAATTACTTAGTTTATACAGGTGATGCATGTACAGAGAATATTACAATGAGCACGAGAGTTACATTAGTATGTTTTTGGGGGCATTGGGTTTGTAGTGTAGTTTTTAAAGGTTTGTAATTAGGTGATTTATTCTTTCATTTCCTATAAAATCTTATTAAATTTAAGTGAAATAAATAATAAAAGAAATGCCGAATACCGATTGTGAAATATATTTTTACTATATGTATATCCATAAAAAACCAACACAAGCATGTTGATAATCAAATGATAAGGAGTGAGATCGAAAAAATCTTTCGACATTTTTTCTCTTAAATTTTTTTGGGAAGCAAAATTTAATATTTTTTTTAGTACGTGTTAAAATTATTAAAAATTAAAAAAAAAAAAAAAAAAAAAATTAAAATTGTTCCTACAAAAAATTGGCCAAAGAATTAAAGGTCTGTCGTCAAACTGTTTCCAATGTTATTAAAACAGTATCAGTAGAATTTGACCATTGACAGGAAATCTGATTCGGGAAAAAAAGAGGTCCACATGATATTGGGAAAGAGCTCCAAACACATCTGGTAGAAAAGCAACCCGGTTAGCACAGTGCTCTGACTATTTGGTGCGAAAAGTTAAAGCTAATGCAGGCTTAAAAATATACAAAGTCCAAAAAGTTCCAGACAGCAATGCTGCAAAAAATTCAGAAGCCAAGAATAGTGCACGGAAATTAAAATAAAATTTCATACAAAAATACTCATGTTGTATAATGGACGACGAAACGTATGTGCTGGCAGATTTTTTGCAGCTTCTGTATCAAAATTTGTATGTTGCAAAAGAAGCAAGTCAATTGTTAGAGTGGGCTCTATAAATGTATATCAAAGAATGTTTACAAAAAAGGCTATTTCCTTTCATAAGAGAGCACAATGTGTTCACATATTTTTGGCCCAATTTGGCATCATGTCACTACGGAAAGAAAGCTCTGGAATGGAACTAAAACAATAACATAATTTTTGTACCAAGAGATGTCGATCCTCCAAATTGTCCGGAGCTAAGACCAGTGGAGAAATATTGGGCTCTTGTGAAAAGAGAATTGAAGAGCACAAAATAGGTGTCCCAAAATATAGAAGATTTTAAAAGGAGATGGGCAAACTGTTTCAAAAAAGTGACAGCAACAGCTATCAAATCTCTAAAGAAAGGCTTATCAAAAAAAGGTTCAAGAGTAGAACTATAAAAGTTATATTTTTCTGTGATCTGTAATATAATATCAGTTAAATAAAAAAAATATTGAATTTTATATATGTTAAGATTTTTTCGATCTCAATCTTTAATAATAAGTGCCTCCTAACAATTTTTATTTCATTTATTAGTCGTTTGCATATTGACCAACAAATAAACTAATTACAAAACATAATTGTATTATTATGTTTTTATTTAATTACTTTGGGTTATTTTTCACTACCAATAAACGAAGATTTTCATGGTATAAATCCCGAAGTTAACTTATGTAGCTTTAAATGGAATCTATACATAAATTGGCATGATTCTTAGTAGCAGGGAAATAACTTGAATAGCCGAACGACTATTAATGCCTTTACTACAAATACTCAGTCCGAGATCTGCCCGCAGAACAATCTGCACTTAATTTGGGTTCCAGGACACAGTGGAATAGAGCGTTTTAGTTTAGCAGACGAGCTCGCCAGAGAAGATATTACCATACACTTCCTTCTGAATAAGAAGAATGTATATATACCAATGGCTCGAGAGTCCAACGATCGTTGCAGTAGTGTAAGCCGATATAGAATCTTATCATCTCTCTCGAGAGATGCACACTCTCTCTCTATTAGGGGCCATAATCTCGTGTCACTGTCTTATTGGTAGTAGACTTGGGGTCATGCATAACAATTTCTGAAGGAGCTGCTACGACGCACAGAGGGATGAAATTGAGAAAATTTTCGATTATTTGGAAATTAAAAAATTATATTTTGAAAAAGTAATTGATTCTAGGTGAAAGTAGATAAAATATAGCATTATTATCACTCTGATTCACTCTCCGTATAGTGCACCGTGAAATAGATTTATTTTTAGTGAAAATTGAACTTTTTCAAGTTCATATTTTTTCATTTTATAAGAAGTAGTTATTTATTATAAAGTTGTTAAGTATAGGTACTTAGAAAAATACTTATGCATCTTTTGTTAAAAAAGTTTTGTAGAAATATTTTTAACATTTTTAAAGAAATTGGTACAAAAATATGCATTTTTCAATTTTATATAGAAATTCAAAAAGTCTTTCGATGAACTTGGTTGGAAATATTTTTTTTATTTATACTTAATATGTGTAGTATGAAAATCCGCAATAACATTTTGTGGATTTTTGTGATTTCGAAGAAATAAAAAATTCCCAAAAAATGCAATGAAAATATTCTTGTTTTTTGAGCCAAAACGAAATAAAATTAAATTATCTGTTCAAAAACTTATAAAAATACAGACATATTTAAAACATTTATAAGTGTTTGACCCATTTTCGGGAAAAATTTTATATGCAGTCTCAGTGAAGTAATGGTTCATATTATGGTATTGGCCCAAGAAACGTTCACGTACCAAATTTCATTTTGTTATCTTTAAAACGATAAAAAGATTATCTTAAATGTAGGTTGTTGATGTACAGACAGCTAGACGGCCAGTGGTTGAGGCTAAAAAAAAATAATTATAAATTCAGAAAGGATTTATTTAAAGACATAATAGTTACAACAAAATTATAAATAATGCACTTTACTTCTTCCCTGAACTACCTTTACCCCAATCTTGACAGTCTGGGTAATCTGGATGTTAAGCAATTTTTGGAGATGGTTCGTGAAAAGGGCCCAACTTTTGGCCTAAATTAATATGGACTTCAAAGCAATGACCCTTACAACCTATCGACTAATCTGACTGACCTTTTAATCTCGATCTCTAGAGTTTCAAATCGGTTACAATTTAAAGAAAATGGACCTTCCGCTTGTACATCCAGAGAAATATCAATCACATACGTGTTGAAAACAATACTATTCTGTGTCAATAGTGAATCTACACCGTATGAATCTACACCGTTTCAATAAGAATTGAATCGATACCTAATTGGCACCAAGTTGAAACCATTTCGGTATCAAATTGTTAAATTACATATGTTTTCTATTAAATTTGTTAACGAAAGGTATTAAAAAGCTGTTACCGTAAATTACCAATGTGAGCACAACCGTTGTTGATTTTGAATCGAATTTTTTCCCTTAGTGTAACAAAACAGGATTTATTTATTAACTTATCAACCCAATTTCTTCATACTAAATTCTATCTTAAAACCACAATAATTTTTTTAATGAGCAGATGGTGTTTTTATAACTTATAATATTTGAAAATATATCCAAGATTGCACATAATATTCTGCGTTATTTGTAACCATTTTTAAAACTTAAAACAACTGCCTTAAAATTTTCCCAATGCTAACTATAAAACCATAAAAAACATTTATCTCCATTTTTTAGCACAACATTTTCTCACACCTTGAAAGGATTAATCTTAAAATAGGCCTAGATAAATATCTAATAAATTTAAGCCTTTCACTAAAAAACAGCTCTAAAACAAATCTTCAGAAAATAGTATTTTTTTTTTTTTTAATCCTTTACCCATCATAACCAAAAGGATTCTCATCGATTGCTCTAAAATAAATTCCCAAACACATACATTTCCTAAGATTATCAACAACAATCCAAAGCAATTCCTTAAATCAATATTTAAAAAAATAATAATAATCTGCTTATTCAATATTGCAAAATATATTATATTTATAATGCGAAATTCTAAAAAAAAAAAAAAACAAATCAAAATGACACTAATACAAAAGCCAACAAGATACATTGATGGAAAAACAAAAGAAAAATCTTTAAGTAGAATTCTGTTTTTTTTTTTTTTTTTTTTTTTTTTTTTTGTGAAAATAAAAAAATTCCCAAACATGTGAACACAACAAAATGATCACGATCTATTCAAGGAAATTGCAAATAAAACACAAGATACCAAAATGTTCAGAGAATTGTATAACAATACGTGAGGATTTTTTATGGGCATTTTTTTTTTTTCATATATCCTTGTTTAAAGGATGTTTGTTATAAAAAAGTAAATAAATAAATAGTAGAAGAAAATTAAATGTATGTCTTTAGTATTTTACTGTTTAAATAAATATTGCATATTGTTTAAACATTGCGTATTCTTGTGGTTTGTAGTTTATTTTGTTTTCTTTATATTTTTAGAACAAAATAATTTATACTTATAAAAGAAAAGACATTGTAAGCAAACTAGGACCTTAAGTTAACAGTAGCAATATAATTTTTTATGAGATGTTATATTGCAGAAAATTTAACAAATATACAGGATGTTAAGAGAAAATAAATAGTTATTCATGTTTCGTTATTGCAGAATATTTCTTAACTAATTTTTATCCGTCTACGAAAAAACTTGCATATAAACATTTATCAAGGAAAAATATTTTTTATAAAAAATTCTTCCAAGAGAACAATATTCATTGCAAATTTTTTTTATAGAATATTTTTTAATTAAAAAAAAATATATATTTTTAACTAAGAACTTTAAAAAATGTACCTTTGAAAGTTTTTCTTACAAAATTATTAAAAAAAATTATTTAAATAAAACAAAGAGGAACTTTTTGTAAAGAAACTTAATCAAGAGAAGTATTATTTAGGAAAAAATGTTTAATAGAAAATTATTTATACACAGAAAAAAGTAAAAATGGACTTCAATTACGAAATTTGTAATATTAATTAATTTTTAATTGATTTTGCTCCAATCATCAAAATAATAATATTAATAACTAGAATAATTGATATTATTATTACTTTTTTTACATAAATAGATGTGATGAGCCGAAAATTTTTGAAAATTTACTTAAATTTATTTTATTTCTATACTTTTATAGACAAATATTTAATTTTTCTTTATATTTCATTAACAGCTGTCAATTTATTAAAAAACAAAACTATAAACCAATTAGAAAATTAATTATATTAATAAATCATATAATTAAATTCCAATATAAAGTTAATTAATAATTTTATTAAAAAATTATTTGAAATATTTTTTTCTGTGTATAGAATAATTTTGTATTAAAAATTATTAAATGAGGAATAAAAATTGTCTATAGAAAATTATTTATTTCAAGAAAATAATATTCTATATAAAATTATTAAAATATTCTACATAAAATTATTTATATGAAATTGTTTAAAGAGAAAAATTTTTTATAGAAATATATTTAAAGAGAAAAGTTTTTTGTAGAAAACTGTTCAAAGAGAATAATTTTTTTACAAAAAAATATTTAAAGAGAAGAATATTTAATGAGAATTATAGAAAAATATTTAAAAAAAAATTATTTAAATATAATTTTTTTATAAAAAATTATTTAAAGAAACAAATTTTCTTTACAAATTTATTTAAGGAGGAACAATTTCTACAACAAATTGTTTAGAGAAAATTAAAAAAAAAAAAAAAAATTATTTGGATAAAAATTTTCTGTTGAAAATTGTTCAAAGAGAATATTAATCAAAAAGATAATTATTTAAAGAGAAAATTATTATCTTATATAAGGAAAAAAAATTCTATAGAAAATTATTTAGACAGAAAAAATTTTGATAGAAAATTTTAAAAAAGAAAATTTGTCTATAGAAAATGATTTAGATATTTTTTTAGAAAATTTTTTTAAAGAGACAATTTTTCTATAAAAAATTATTTAAAGAAAAAATTTTCTATAGAAAATTATTTAAAGATACAATTTTTCTATATAAATTTATTTATTTCTATACAAAATTATTTAGAAAAAAATTTTTTATTGAAAGTTATTCAGAAAAAATTAATCAAAAATAAAATTATTTAAAGAGAAAAATTGTCTAGAAGATTAATTTAAGAGAAAATTTTATTATAGAAAATTAGAAAATATTTATATTTCCTTTATTTTTATATTAAATAAGTTTTTTTTAAAGAGAAAAATTGCCTATACAAAAGTTTTTAAGAGGAAAATTTTTTACAAGATATTATTTAAAGAGAAACAATTGTCTACAGAAAATTCTGTTAAGACAAATTTTCTGTATAAGATTAATCAAAAATTATTTTATGGTAATTTATTTAAAGAGAAAAAATATTATAAAGTAAACTATTTAAAGAGACATACATATTTGCTACAGAAAACTATTTAAATAGAAAAAATTTACACAGAAAACTATTTTAAGAATATTTTTAAATAGAAAAATTATTTATTATTTAAAAAGTAGCATTTTCTATAGAAAGTTATTTAAAGAGTAAAATTGTCAATAGAAAATCCTTTAAACAGAAGAATTTTCTTAATAGATTTATTTTAAGGAGAAGAAATGTCTAAAAAATTTACCAAAAAGTGACAAATTTTATATAGAAAATTCATTAAAAAAAGTTTACTAGAAAATTTGTCAAAAAGAGAAAAGTTCAATAGAAAATAAATCAAAAAAAGGAAAGTTTTCTATAAAAAATTATGTTAACAAAATTGCCTTTAAACGATTAATCAAAGAGGGAAAAAAATGCTATTGAAAATTAATAAAAAAAAGGAAAAATTTCCTCAAAAATTTAATTAAAAATATATTTTTTTTTTTAAGAAAAAGCTGTATTAAAGAGAAAAATTCATCTGAGAGAAAACACTATCAAATTCAACTAAAAAAAATCAGAAAACATTTTTTACAGATAATTTATCTAAGAGATCCTTTTTACATAGAAAATTCAGATAAAGGGAATGCATTTGTGTAAACATATATAGTTTTTTTCATTACCCTGTATTTTCGATTAAAAATAAGAATGAAATAATTCTCATTAATCCAAAATAAATATTGTTGAATAATTGCATTTTCCCAAATGAATAAAAGACAAAGTTAATTTCCTTTTACCAAAACATTGCACATCTTCCTAAAAGAAACATAACTTTCTTAAGAAAGACGAAGGATAAACAAAAGAGTTTGTGGACTCAGCATGAGGGCTGATCGTTAGCTCACATACATGCATACGAAACCTTTTATGCAACATTGAATGTTAAAGAATAAAAGAGATTTCAAGAAATATTTCTTACTAAAGATTGACAGTAGCACTAAATAAATACAAGTTTATGAATTGAAAAAACAAGAAATGTAAACAAGTGCCAAAATAAATTTTATAATTTTAAAATTCTTACTTCATTGCTAAACAAAGCAAAATTTCCTTATTTGTTGTATAAACATGGCACAAAAAACACACATAAGAATTATATTGTTTTCCCTAAAAAAAAAAAGGAAAAAGGAAGGTCCATTTTTCGTTTGATTTGTAACAACAACCTTAGAAATAGTTAAATTTTGTTTATAAAAAGGGAGTGAGAATTAAAAAAATTGGATTTTATATAAATTGCACATTCTGTGTTGTTATTTAAAAAAATAAAATAATTTTGTCCCTTCCTTTATAAAAACAATTATTATAAGAATGATTTTCTATTTTTTTATTTTTCTTCTAAATTAATTGTTTCTTTGTTATAGCAAAACTTATATTTTCTACATGAAAACGCCTTTTAATTGTTTCACTTGCCAATTGTTATTAAACAAATAAATAAAAAAACAAACAAACGGTTTCAGATTTCATGTCCGTTCTTTTATATAAAATTTGATTTTTACGCCTTGTCCACACTTGGTTGTATTGTTAAATAAAAAATCTTAAATTGTTTTTTTGAAATTCCATGAAATTGTTAACAATAAAGTAGTTTATATTTTTAATTTTCTTATTTTTATTGTTTAGTGCAAAAATCCTCGAAATCATATTCATTAATCATTTCAATATTTGTCATGATTTGTCATTTAGAGGAATGACATTTTATTGCGTTTGTTTTGCCTTTTTCAACAATCAGGAATAAGGTAGCAATTCTATGAAGTTTTGAATGAAGTGAATAAAAATATTGTTGTAAGTATTTAATTGTTTCAAAAGTCAAACATTGAGAATTCATTCAGGACTTACGTGAATAGGGATTCTTCTAATAACTACAAAGTCGAATATTTTTATACTCACCATCAAAAAGATGGGGGGTATATTGCTTTTGTCATTCCGTGTGTAACATGTTGAAGGAATCATTTAAGACTCCACTTTCCGTTTGTTAAAGGCAGAATAGGGCTCGAACGGGACAATGAAATTTCGCACAAATATTTATCTTATATAAGGTTTGTTTGGTATTGAAAATGGGCAAAATCTGTTAATAAACAAAAAAGTTATGAGCACAGGGTGTCCATTTCACACTTTTCTGCTGACATTTCTTAAACAAAAGCATGTACATCAACGAAATTTTGTATAAATAGTTTAAGGATTGATGTAAACTTGGAAATCAAAAATGGGCGTAGTCCGCCCACTTTATAAGGTGAAACTTCAACGAAATTGTGTTCAAATAGTTCAAGGACCAATATAAACTCGGAATCAAAAAATGGGCGTGGTCCACCCACTTTACCGCCTACCTCCCATATAACGTAAAATTTCAAAAAGTTGATGGTGAGTATTTATATTTGGCCGAGCCGAATATAACATTCGCGCTTGTTTGTCAATGTCAAATTTAATGACATATATAATATCTAGAATTTACTTAATATTATAATATTACTTCCCAGCAAAAAGAAAGTACAAATATATCTCATTTAAAATACTATTTAGATAACATCATTTTATCTTTCAATTATGTAAATTGTTAAGAAATAATTCCTCGCCAAAATATGTAGCTAAAATATTTAATCTTAGTTATAGTCCACTAAATACTCGTATTTATGTGATAATTAATATTCACTTCGTAATTTTCATCTTAATTTTAAGACTTTAACTATAGTATTTCTTTAGATATGCGATTACCACTTCTGCTAGACTTTCCTATCCTACTATACTCAACCCATGTAATAAAAATTATTGGGGTTATAGCTGCCCCTAGGTCTATTCGACCTATGTTAATCTCAAATGTGTAATATGAAAATAAAAATATTCCCATATACTTTCCTATTCTATGTTCATCTCAATTTTGAAAATTATTAAGAACATTATTTCCACAAAATCTTAAGACTTACGCAACATTAATTCAGATAAGCGCTTAACAAATATTTTTTGGAAAAGGGCCTATGACTCTCCCTATGTTTTACCGTTGTATATTCCTTAAACCAAGGATGGAAAAATTTATACTATAGTACTTTCTTTAATACTATTTAACATTCAAAAGTACCGAAGTACTCCCTCGAGTCATTTGATACTGTCAAACGATTTTCTGGATATTCCACAATTCGAATTAATAAAATTTAATAAAATTTAAGTGAAAATATATTTTAGAGTTATATAATTTTTGAATATAACCCTATGTTTTTTAAAACCTTTAATTTATATGTATTTACAATTGGTGTTCAGAAGTAATCATGAAATTGTAATAAACACCATCTTTGACTAAATGCTGGGGCTTCGAGTTCCAAAAAAAAAATATACACGTAATTAGGATAATTCAAATAAGTTTATAGGGCAAACAAACTACTATAGAAACATTTGTACTGTAGGTTTAATTTATAAAATTGTAAATTCTTTAATGTACAATCATTACTAAAAACTACACGTTTTTATCCTCTGAAAATAAATTGAAGTGAAAATTTTCGAAATTTTAAAGACATCAGGTAATGAATTATATTTCAACAAAACTAAAGCCGAAGTGCTTGATTTTAGGAAATAGGTCTTGGACTTTGTTCTTCTTAAGTTTATTTTAATTACAGGGACACATTTATTAAGACCTTCATATTTTACTGTAATATTTAATATGAATAAAACCATATATAAAAAAGGGGTAGAAAAGGCGATTAATTCAAGGAAAGTTGATATCAATATTTTAATTATCACGTTTTATTTTATTATTTATTATAAGATAAAAAAAATCAATTTTAGAATTTTAGAATTTTTTTTAGCAGTATGGTAATGTCCGTCCGTCTATACATTAGAGTTAAATAGGTCGAAAAGGATGCATAATTCAGGGAAATGTGATATCAACACTTTAATGATCTCGTTTAATTTTCCTATTTATTAATAAGTAAAGAAATGTATTTTTGGAATTATAAGATGTTTTTTGGCTGAATGGTAATGTACGTCTGTCTATACATTTCGGTTAAATGGGTCGAAAATGGAGCTTAATTCAGGAAAAGGCGATGTCCGAATTTTGATGATCACGTTCTATTTTCCCTACTTATTAGTTAGTAAAAAAATGCATTTTTAGAATTCTAAAATATTTTTTTAACAGGTTGGCAATGTCTATACATTTGGGTCAAATGGGTCAAAATTGGCACTTAATTCAGCAAAAGGTGATATCAATATTTTAATATTTTGATATAGTTTTAATATTGATCAGGAAGTATAAAATAATATATTTTTAGAATTTTAAGACTTTTTTAAAGAATTCTAATGTTCTTCGGTCCGTCTGTTTATTAATTTTTGCAAACATACCAATTCAAAATCGTTTGTTTTTTGACTCAATAAAGGTATCGACTTCAAATTTCCTTTATTAAATAGACAATTTTGTTCTTTAATAAACTGAAAAAAATATGGTAAATAATGGAAAAGACTTGACCAACTTCATTCAAAGTTGAGATTGTTTCAAATGAATATATCTCAAAGAATATATAAGAGAAATAGTACATTCAAACATATTTGCTAAAGGACTTATCAAGGACTTTAAGGTGATACAAAAATCTTGGAAATCGGGTAAGAAACAAAAATTCCCTAGTGGCTATAGCTCCGCTCCTGAAGCGTATCCTGCTTTAAACTTAAAATGTTATTATCCTCTGCTACGCCTATGCGAAATTTCATGTAAGGCCAACCAGCCGATTAGAACTTACAGTTTTATTTCGATTCTGCCCCACTGTATGCGTACGATTTTTTTTCATATTATTAAAGGGGACAATATGTACTATTTTTCAGAAAATTTTCAGAACAAACATCCTGTAACATTTTAAGTTGTATACATAATTTTGTCTATTTTTATTCAGTACCTAACTTTATTACAAAAATTCAAATAATCGCCACGTTTGACACATTTTACCATAACGTGCTCCGTTTTAAATATACAAATTACATTCTTTGACTTTTGCGCTAAATAAAAAGTAAATAACTATCAACAAATTTAATTTTAGTACTCTGAAATTTATTATTTTGATACCGAAAAATATTTTCATTTTCCATCCCTGCCTTAAACCATTTTTAATAAATTAAATCTATTCTATCATATAAAAAAAAAATCTCTTTTAGAAAAAAAAAAAAAGAAATAATAATAATTCCCAGAAAAGAATCCATAACGCTTACACTACTCCAAAAGTAAAAATAAGTACATAGAATAGATATAGTGAAAAAAGTGAAATGAAACATTTCCATCACATCACACTTTTAACTCATTGATCACCAAGAAAAATATGTACCACTAAAAAATGTATAAGTTATATAATTTTTTGGGTTGAAAGAAGAGCCAGTTTTATAGAGTAGAAGTAGTAAAAAAAGTGTAGAACATGCCATGACCCCAACTTGCCCCACATAGCCCTAGAAGTCTTTAAAATTGTCAAAATCCCCAAAAATATTTAAATTTAGAACTTTATTATTTTCATATTTTTAATGTTTACGCATTTTCCGTTAATGCGATTTTAAAAATTATACCATTTTTGAGATCTGCGGTCTGATGTTAGATATATCAAATACAAATTTCCCTTTACACCCACTCTTTTCCATGGTTTATGAGGGTTAATTAAGAAACTCTTAATTTTTAAAATTTTAAAGACTTCTGGGGGCTATTGTTCCTGGTAATTGGGACACTATACCTACAATATGAAGATACTTTTTTAGTGTTGACCTATGTAATTGCTTCTATGAAAGTGAAAATAACTTTATTTTTAGTAAAAAAAAAAGACACACAATTTCACAAATTTGAAACTATTTTAAATAACTTTTTACAAAGTAAATTAATAAATTTTATATTAAGGAGCACGAAAAATGTAGTACAAACAATTCAGTTTATAAAAATGAAACTAATGGATCAATAAAAATTAAGATTATTTTTGATGCAGTCATATTTATTCAAATTTTAAATTTAAGAGAAAAAAAATTTTATTTCATTTAAAACCAACACGAAAAATTACAATTTTGGACCTCTCCGAATTTAATGATATTTGGTATAATCATTATGCTGTCAAAACTAATACTAATTCAAAATTTCAGATAATTTCATCTAGCGATTTGAAAGTGTAAAAAAGCTAAAAATATTCAAAGTATTTACAATATAAGACATATTTAGATGTCATATTAAGGGTATCAAACTTACCTTTAAGCTACATATTCTCTTTATCTCTTCAACTTTAAGTTGCAATTGTTTTCTTGTAGGTAGAAAATAAATACTCGTATCTTTTTATCGAATTCTCTATACAAAGATTTCGTACAATCAATCAAACAAATCAAATAATCCTTAAGGACATACATTTCTTAGCATAGGATTTTAAAGACAAAAGGGGTTATTTGAACAACTATTATGAGTATGTGGAACACACTTAAATCTTAAATAAACTAAAGAGGTAAATGCCAAAAGATCTGTGCCAAATTTTTTATTTAACGGAATTTACCACAAAAAGAAAAAAAAAAACACATAAATTGATGAATCTTTTAAAAGGGGAAGTAAAACTAGAACACTAATGAAAATCGATCTTTAAAGATTATGCTTCATTTAATTTCATCTTTATAACAGAAAAGAAAAAAATTACAAAGAGATCATTTTCAACAACTTTTTTTTTTAATTTTTTAAGATTGAATTAGTTTGAATGATGATTTGAGTACTTGTAAACTGTGGGAATTTAAGAAAAAGAAAACATTATTTACACTTGATTGGATACAAATTTGTGGTTTTATATAAATTTTGGAATTTTTTTTTAAAGAGCAAGATTTTAAGATATAGAAAAGTATAAAAGAAAGAGTTGAATGTTATTTTTTAAAGGATGTTTGTTATTTTGGCTTTTGTTGTAAAAGGCACAATAAAATGCGCCAAAAGTGAAAATGGAATCAAATGGAAATAAATCTAGATTAAATTATGTTTAAATATGGCAGCAATTGCTGCATACAAAGTCTTACATATCTGAAACTAAGGTGCAGATAAATTATTTATTTACCTTTTGAATTTTGTACAATACTTACAATCATTGTATTTTAAATTATGCCGCTTTACAAAAAGACAGACATATTGGGAGCAGTATATAATCTTGAATAAAAAAAACATGCCGCTAACATGCCTCAACACTTGTTGTTATTATCTAAAAGATTGCAGCAACTTCTTCAAGTATTTAGTTTTTTGAGCAATTATTTCCTTTTTATGTTTTATTTGTTTATTTTTGCAGATGCTTCTGAAGCAGCTTATTGCCTTCTATGATATGTTTTATCTTATGTGTCATTACAATTATATAGATCGTTAATTTTTCCAAAACACTCAATTGGCATGTGCGTTATTTAATTTCCTTAAACACAGTTGCTGTCATTTTGATAAACTTTTTTTTTTAATTTCAAAATTTCTAATCATCATTGTAAGACAAAATTTGTATTTTCTAGGAAATTTTGTTTTTAACAAAGTCGGTTTTACAAATTATGACCCTTTTGATAAGATTACTAACAAAACTAAAAAATGTCATACGTATACAGTGTAATAATGTACCTTAAAAGAAAGTACTTTAAAATAGAGCAATTTTCTTATCAAAATGTTTCTTTTAAGGGTTTCTTTTGCCATAAGAAAGTCATAAAAATGAGAAGGACATATGTTTTTTTTTTTTTTTTGTTGCTCTTGTAGAGTGCTGCCCTCCCTATAGACAGTGGTAAGATCTAACATTAGTTTAGACAAAAACCTTATAAATTGGCGACATCTAGAGGTCATTACTAAAAGATTATTGTTGCCAGGATATCTAGGGTGGGAAAAGTCCTTTTCGTTTTATATTTGTGTGACTTGAAAGGGAAATTTTGTTTAAAAAACATAAAATATTAAAAAAAGGATACAGTTGCATGGGGATTAGGGGTTGTTTTTTTTATAAATTGTGACTAAACTACCAAGTTAGTAAATGGGAAATTTTATTTATAAAAATCAAATAAAAATACACAGAAAGAAAAACTGTTGTTTGGAGTAATATTGTAAGACCTCAATAAATCTAATTTAAACATTATTATCAGGGTAAGTTTAAATATGCTGAAAAGATGTTCAAATATGCTTTTGAACTGTATTCGGTATACGCTTACTTCACAAACATTAATAAAAAGATAAAGTTGGTCAAGCCCGACCATATCATATCCTACACCATGGCCTATGTTTACCAAAATTCGGGAAGAGGCTAATTTGGACCGATACTGGTTTTAAGTATAAAATAAAACATACTAATACAGAATATTACATCGATACTAACATTCACATGTATTTATGCACTTTTGGGTGATTCCTGAAATTAAGTCTTATATGGGAGCTATGGTTGATTATGGACCGATCATATTTAGCATACGGATTTATCCTTATATAAAACTTATTTGTGCCAAATTTCATTAAAATATGCATATTTTTAAGGTATTTATGAGTATTAAAACTCTATTCCGGGAGGACATTTGTATGGAGGCCAGGTGAAATAATAGGCCGATCATGACCAAATTCAACAGGCTTCGCCCTTGTGCAAAAAAAAAATATTTGTACTAAATTTCATCAAATCATCTTCAAAATTGCGACCTGTACTTTGTGCACAAGCGTTATATGAACAGTCAGCCAGCCGACAAGACGGACGGGCGAACGAACATCGTTAAATCGACTAAGAATGCATAGAAATAGTTATCCAACACCCACCTTAAAGTATACCAATCGACTCAGAATCACTTTTTAAATCGATCTAACGATGTCCGTTCGTCTGGCTGTCCATGTAAACTTTGTGCACAAAGTACAGGTCGCAATTTTAAAGATATTTCAAAGAAATTTGGCACGTGCGACTTTTATGATACAGGGACGAAGGCTATTGAAATTGGTTGTGATCGGTTTATTATTTCACCTAGCCCCCATATAAAGTCCCCCCGGAATAAAGTTTCAACACTCAGAAATGCCTTAAAAATTCGAATATTTTAATTTATTTTATTTGGTGCAAAGAAGTTCTGTACAAGTATAAATCCTTGTATATTTAGCTCTCATTAACATTCTTCTTCCGAAAATGACTTTAACGTGCATAAATCCCATACGAATTTTAGTATAAAGTTAATATTCGACACAAATAAGTTTTGTGAAAGTAGATAAAACATTTTTATACCCACCATCAAAAAAATGGGGGGCATATTGATTTTGTCATTCCATGTGTAACCTGTCGAAGGAATCATTTAAGACCCCATAAAGTATACATTTTCTGGGTCCTGGTTAGATTTTGAGTAGATCTAGCTATATCCGTTCGTCTGTCCGTCTGTCTGTCTGTTGAAAGCAGGGTAGGGCTCGAAAGGGACAACGTAGGATTACAAAATTTGACATAAATATTTATCTTATATAAGGTTTGTTTGGTATTGAAAATGGGCAAAATCGGTTAAGAAATAAAAAGTTATGGGCTAAAAACTAGAAACACAGGGTGTCCGTTTCATACTTTTCTGCTGATATTTCTGAAACAAAAGCATGTACAACAACGAAATTTAGTATAAATAGTTTGAGGGTCGATATAAACTTGGAAACCAAAGATGGGGACCACGCCCACTTTACCGCCTACCTCCCATATAAGGTGAAAATCAACAAAATTTTTTACAAATACTTTAAGGATCAATGTAAACACGAAAACAAAAAATAGGCGTGGTCCGCCCACTTTACTGCCCATCTCCTATATAACGTAAAATTTGAAAAAGTTGATGGTAGGTATATAGATTCGGCCGAGCCGAATATATCATTCACGCTTGTTATATCTTATTTTACATTTAGTAAAAGTGTTGGTCTACAATTGGGCACAGGTCTAACATAAATCCCCTTCCAGAATTTTTATGCTTATACACAATGATGCGGAGTATCATATAGTCGGTCTTGACTGAATATATCTTCTTTTCTCGTTTATAAATAATTTAGGTTCTGCTTTTCAAATGCTTTGAAATTCTTTGTTGAAAGGCAGAAAATTGTTCGAATCGGATTGGAACCAGTAATCTGTGGTGCTATAGTGGACCTGAGCAGATATTATTAAATCATATTGTAATTTTAAATGCTGCATTCAAACTTAAGACTCATTTTTCTAGATAAATTCTCGGAAGTAGCTTTTGGGTATTTAATTAAATTGTTTTGTCTGATTTGGTACTAAGTTTAATACATTACTTAAAAAAAAGTCATTTAAAATTGACTTTTTTCATAAAATTTGCTGTGCCGCTATCTTTTTTGGCCGGGCTGCAATCAATTTAGTGTCAAATCTATCTAAACACGTTTTTGATTAAATTTTTTTTATTCATCAATAAAAAATTAAACTAAAGTTAACCATTTTCAACCAATGCTGGATGTAGGATGTAAACATAAATCAATTTAAAATTACTAACCATTTATGAAGCTTTGTCTCTTAAAATTTAAAAAACTTTGAAAAAAAGTTGAGGTTATCAACTTTGACCACCTGTAGTTTATCTGATGTTATCACAAGGTGACTATAAGATGATTTTTTTTTTTTTAAAAGCCTAGGTCCTCTTCTACAACTCTTCAACACATTTCAATTCTATCCGAAGTGTACTTTAGGGACAGAGATCGTCTTGTGCATATCTATTTTTTTTACGAGATATTGGGCTCCAAACAATTAAATTTTTATTTTTAACGAACCTCGGTGAAGTTTTTTTTTTTTGGTTTAGCGGGACAAAATTTTAACCCGATTGTTTTCATTTAATTCCCAAAAGCAAAAAAAAAAAAAAGTTCAAAAATTAAAGTTTTTACTTCCTTTGCTATATCTTCCAACCGTTTTCGGGGAGCAAATATATTTATTATCGCAAAATAAAAAACATATTTAACGTTGTAAAAAAAAGTATTAAAATTGTCTGATTCCAGTTTTGCAATTTGTGAAATTAAGGAAAACATTTTCACTTCATAATTTTATAAATTTCGTATAACATATCATAAGTGTTTATTTTTGGAGTCAACTTTAAAAATTATGTAGAATTTAAATAGTTTGATCTTAAAGCCAAAACTAAATACACTTTTTATCAAATATCTAACTTTGTATTATTTACTTTAATTTCTTCCCTTTTTCTACAATATTTTTTTTTAAGTAGACATCACTGAATTAGCGTGCTACGCTGTGAACTGTTAAGCCCAGATTACACTAGCGCGTAGTCAGCAGCAGTGTGTGCTGCCGCAATCAGCTGATTATTTTGAATGCACTGTTTGTTGTAGAGTTGATTGCATTTGGTCAGCAACAGTTTGAAGTGCTGTTTTATTTAGCCTTGTTTCTAAATTTATTACGTTGTTTTCAGATTGTGTTCGAGACAAGGAGGGAGTAAAAAGTGGAAGACTCAAATACACAAGTAGAATAAAGTAAGATTGTGTTTGTAAATTATTGCTGCCTACACTTAAATGTGATTATAACGGCAGCAACATGTTATTCTGATAGTGAAAGGCTAATAATTTTTGCTGATACTGTTGCTGACTACGCGTTAATGTGATTTGGTAAATTTATTCTGGGTATTTTTTTTTTTTTTTTCGGGAGAGAAAAATTTGTGTCGCTGCGCTGGTATTCTGGGCCGACATTTAGAATTAGTCCTATATCTTTGATTAGTTTAAATTTTAAAACATACGTCATTACGTGGTACTGATTAAATTCAATCAGTTTTAAAATATTTTCCACCCGATTAAATAGTCATTTAAAACATGATAAACTAATCAATAAATCAATACAATTCCAAATTCAAAACCAAACGATATTTTTCTAAGCCCTTTTTGGAAATTTGTGTTTCTCCTCCCTAAATCACACAATTATATATTTTATTAAATACATATGTGCAATTACTACGTTATTTATACAAACGATTATAATCCTGTAGGGATGATGTTTTCAAACACTTTTTTGCACAAAAAATCTAAGCCTTTATCTAAACAATACAATAAAAAATATAGCCTTTACTTACTTTAATTCCAGCTAAAAATCCTTTTTTAGTAAATAATTAAAGTGCATATATTTTACGCTAAAAATAAATTGTAATGATGAGTTAGTTATACTGTTAAGGGTGCTAAATTCTGTCTGGAATTTTTTTAACTACCACCTCTTTATTTTTATCATCATTTTATTATATTTAGCATTTGCATATAAAAAAAGAAAATACCATTTAATCGTTTAATGTTACGCACTCTCAGACAATGGAAATGTAGCGATTTAAATTATGCACACGCGCATAAAAAACGTTCTTCATTAAAGATTTTGCATTAATGAACCTAAAAGTTTGTAGATGAAATCGTACTACACCAATTTACCCGATTATCTATTTTTATTATTTTTGGTTGGCCCGTTTTAAGTGCGAAAATTTAACAACATGTTCCTAAAATAAATACAAATCTTAGCTAGATAAATTATATTGTATTTGAGATATTTTTAAAATGTTATATAGATATGAAACTATATATATTCTTCTGACATCCAATTAAAACTCTTAAATGGCTTATAAGGACATTTGCAAAAAAAAAAAACTAAACTCGCCAGAAAGGAAAACATGTTAAATTAGTTCGTGTTCTAAAACACGCGTCTTCCACTAAAATACGATAAAAATCGCGTGTCATGAAAACGAAGTGTAATTGATCAAGGATACTTTTTTCAAAGTCGTTGCACTAAACCAACAACACTTTACAAGAAAAACTAAAACAATTTTAACAATTTATGGCAATATTTCTTTCTATAAAACAGCAAGTGTCTGTTAAAAGAGAAAACTAAATGCATTATAAACTCAAAGATAAAATAAATAAAATTAAAAACCAAAGGAATTCATTATAAATCCCACTTGCAAATTTATAACATTTACAACTAGGTATCATCAGGTGTAATAGTTGCTGATGTTTAAAAGGAATGTAGCCAGTTTTCTAGTAAATATTACTCCTTGTAAACCAAAGAAATCCTTTTACTTTTTAAGCTGATGGCTCGTTTATTTGAAGAACTACCCTAGAAAACTTTTGCAAATACACAAGCAAACTTATAAAGCGACACACTTTTCAAGTTGTTTGGTGGCAACTAAAAATGCTTCGGTATTTTGGACTTGTAAAAATATTTAATGGCTAAACAAGTAGAGAACTTAGCAAAAAAAAATATGTATCACTAGGAGAACTTACTACTTTACAGCCAGGTTAAAATAATTAATGTATTGTGACATCGTAAATATTAAAAATTTATTATAAACTAAACAAAACCAGTCCTTAAAAGCACCTGCGCATACATGTAAAGAATAAATTTACTTACTACTACTACTCACTTTAGCAGGATTCAAATAAAAAGAAAAAATATCAAGGAGTATTTAGCAGACAAACAATATTATAGCGGTTGTTGTTATTGCTGCTGCAGTTATAATTCATAGATGGTAGGTCATTGATCGCTCTGTTGGTTGGTCAGTTGATTGGTCAGTCGAACGTTTGTCTGCTTCTTGTTGAATAGTTTATTTCGGTTTTAGCTGGCGTTCTATTAAAATTAATTATAACATAGTGTACAGACGACAAACAGACAGACAGTTCGTTCGTTCATCTTTAAGAAAAGGTGGAAAGTAGAGTAGTTAACGCGTGCTCACAGCACACTTCATTATAATAATTAATTCTATGTTTAATAGTTCTTTTTTATATGGATCAACATAATAATTTTGTAAGTATTGTGTGTGTTTGCTTAGCGATTATTATAAAGTATTCTACATAGTTTTCTTCAAGGTGTTTTTTACTTTTGGAATTCCGTTTTAATAGAACCTGTTATTTTCCAAAAAGAGGGGAGGTAGTTTTTAAATGTTTGAAATATTTGCAGATTTTTTAATGTCACTCTTATATTTTCAATAACGAATCGCGATTACTAATTCTTTCTAGTAAACCTTAAGATTTAGATCTGAATCCTTAAATGTCTCCGGACCATTATTGTTGTCTATACTGAAAATTTCACTTGATTAAAGACAAGGATGTGACTTCTTTATTCACTAACCAGTGGGAACTGAAACCGGGTAAGAAATATTTTTTGAAAATCTGATTCTTTCGAAATATTTTACATTAATCGATATATGCACAATAATCTAGACAGATGTACACCCTAGATTCGGAAGCATTCATTTATAAATAACCGTTCGCTACTAAGGGGTATCGTGAAATAAATCCCACCGAGAAGATGCACCCACCGAGAAGATCCCACCGCATTATTATTCGCAGAAAAAAAATAAAAATTGACTTCAATTACGAAATTGCTTATATTAATAAATTTTTGTTTGATTTTGCTCCAATCATCAAAAAAAGATTTAAAAAAAAGATATAATCAGCTGAAAATTTTTGAAAATTTACTTAAATTTTTTTTATTTCTATATTTTTATATGAAAATTTTTAATTTTTATTTATATTTGTTAATTATATTCATAAATAATGTAATTAAGTTTCATTATAAGTTAGTTATTCATTTTATTAAAAAATTATTTGAAATATTTTTTTCCGTGTTTCGTTTATCTCTTTATAAGTTATTTAATTTTTTAATTTGGGAGTTTTTTTTCACGGTGCAAAGAAGATTTGTATAAATGTTAATCTTTGTGGAAAACTTTTATCAAGGTCGGTCTATAATTGACTCCCATATAAATCCCCCTTCCGAAAATCACTTTAATGTGCGTAAAACATGATAATATTCGACACAAATAAGTTTTATTTAAGTAGAAATCACAGTGCCAAATTTTATGAGGTAAACCTACTTTCGGGAATCACCCTAAAGCACATAAATTCATATATATGTTAGTATTACGTAATATTCTGTATTTGTATATTTTATTTTATACTTAGTAAAAGTATCGATCCACATACTTGATGGTGTAGGGTATCATATGGTCGGGCTTGACCTACTTTATCTTTATTGCTCGTTTATGTTGCAAATGTTTCAACAAAACGTTAATGGAACGCAGATGAAGTTTGCAACGACACTGAAAATACGTATTCCATTTTGCTGGTGCTTAATTATAGTTCACAAACTCAGCTTTGGTACCGCCAAATAGAGACAACAAGGCAATTTACGATTGCAAACATATTTAAATAGCACTAGTAAATAAGTATTCCATTTCTGAATTAAATGAACACGAGTTATTTGAGGTTAAAGGTCCCCAAATTGAAAAAATATTGAAGTATTTATTCCGCCCGCTGTACAAAGATATGAACTTAATTTTTGTAACATAAATTGTTGGAAAATCTGTTCTCGGTCATGTCTCCGCAAATGTATATTTTTCAATGAGCTTACAGGCTGAAATTACAATTGTAACTGAAAAGACATAATTCAGCCTGTAAGGGGACTGTTCCAATTTTTATACCCTACACCACCATAGGTGGGGAGGGTATTATGCGTTTGTGCTGATGTTTGTAACACCAAAAAATATTGGTCTAAGACCCACCTTAATTTATACCAATCGGCTTAGAATCACTTTCTGAGTCGATTTAACGATGTCCGTCCGTCTGTCCGTCTGACCGTCTGTCCGTCCATGTAAACCTTGTAATTAAACTACAGGTCGCAATTTTGAACCAAAATTTATGAAATTTGGAACACAGGTTTCTTTTGGTCTAGGGACGAAGCCTATTAAAATTGGTTATGATCGGTCCATTATTTCACCTAGCCCCCATATAAATGTTCTTCCGGAAAAGGGTTTAACGATCATTTGAAATCGAACGAGAAACAAAAGTTTAGCAAGCGAATAAAAATTGTATATGTCACATGTTGAAGCTCTTATAGTTCCGCCCTTTAGGTCTGTTAAGACCCCTTTCCAAACTTAACACTGTACACTCCTCTGCTAAGCATATTCCAAATTTCTCGCAAATCCAACGAGCCGACTATAAGTTACAGGTTTATTTCCAAAAAAATTGAAATTGTTGTTGTTGAATATTGTTTTTTATTAAAAAAAAAATAGGTGGATTAGATAGACCACTGAATAAGGTGATGATATTAGTCATGCGCATAAAAAGAAATCAGTACGTGATAGAAAAAAGAAAAATACAAATTCTTGTTTAACTCGTGAAATTCCATCTAGTACACCTATTTTTTAAAAAGAAAACAAAAGTGTTTTTTGCCTCTACTGTAACTTTACTTAATTATAGGTATACGTGCTATTTTTCATAACTGTGAATAGAATCAAGATTTATGCATCAAGTTTGAAGATGCATATCTTATTTTACTAGTAGCGTTACCAACTTTGAGATAAAGATAATAAACTGAAAGTTTTTTTTATTTTTCAAAGAAATTTTATTAAAAAGTAATAACTCCGAAACTATTGAAAATATTTTACTTCGCATATTTTCGTATCGTAATCGTACATAACGTTTTCGGGTTATAGGTAAATATACTCGAGTAATCGGTTTATTTGGAGTGAAAATTCCTAAAATATTTTAAAACAGTTATCTTTTTAAATCACCCATTCGAAAAATGAATTATTCTTACTTTTATTTTTTTAATATGTATGTCAAATCAAAACAATTTTAACCGTTTTTTTTTTAATTCCATCACAAACCCTTCGTAATATTAAAACACAAACATACATATTGGAATTAATGTCATATCTAATCGTAGCCTTAAGCCAAATGATACTTTTTTCAAACGCATAAATTTATAAAACTACTCTACTATATAAGTTTACGAATTTCATACTCTAACATTTCGGGGGTTGGTTGGTAGATTGTTGATCATGTCCTGATATGAGAGTTAATATTCATACAATAATAAACGGCAACCAGTGTTATTTAATGGACTTTTTTTTTTTTTTGCAGCAGGAGCAGATGTTTCACAATTTTATAGGTAAGTCCTTACGTTTATAGCACTCGTGTGCTCGTTAGACCTGGCTGGGTACGAGTTTTTATTTAAAATACTCCAGCACGGGATACAACATTTTGTGTGTGTGTGTGTTGATTTTCATTTGGTTTAATGGTTCTTTTGTACTAGAAATTCCGTTTTATATTCAGGTTTTAATGAACAAACTGCAAATTGATTTTAGTTTTTATTATTGTTGGTACAAGATCTTTATACTCGTACCTTAAAAAAAAAATAGTTTTACTTTTAAATAGTAGAATGCTGGGCTTGCTAGTTGTTGGTGTTTGGGTGACTGAATAAGTGTTTATCCTAAAAGTGGTCGCTTGTGAATAAAAGCAACAATTTTGTTTTTGTTTGCTTTAATATACGCTGACATTTTTCTATTTTAGGCAAATTTTTTTTTTCGTTATTTAAAATTGACATTTTTCTGTTGCTTTTAAAATTTGTAGATATTAAATTTTTGCATTTGATTTTAATCTGACTGAGCATGTCAGATTTATACATTTTCTATTGGAATAGGGTGGTTTGCCGTTAGACAAAATATAAACAAAAGAATTTAAATTATCAAACTAGTTTTTAGGGGGTATTTATTTTTTTGATTTTTCTAAATAAAAATAAAAATTTGTTTGTGTATAAGTGTAGAAATTTATATCTATTGTTATTTATAAGCATGATGCTTTTCGCGAAATTTCTATTGTTGTGGAATTTTCCTAATAAAACCGGAAAACAATAGTAGAGGAAAATCAAACGGAAACACACTTTAGACACGTGGCATTTGGTTTATAAAGTGGTATTACTTATTTATTGTCATGCAGATGGATGTTTGGCTTTTTTAATGAAAGGGAAAAATTTTACGACTTTTTTTATGAGCGAAAAATTTTATTAGAAAGCCACCTGGTTGGAGGTTAAATTACATATCTCGAACAGTAAGCAAGTGGTAAAGTTTAGTTTTAAATTAATGAAATTAAACCAAATAAATTTCACACAATGTTTTTTTTTTTTTATTTATTTACGAGGTACGAATTTAAATTAAGCTCAATAAAGTGAATAAGAAAACATCTATCTTAGTTACCTGAAAAGATAAATATAATCTTAAAATCTGAACTATTTTTATAATAGTATCGAAAGTAATAACCAAGGCAACCAAAAATATGCAAAATCATATTTTTCCTGGGCTTCAAATGAACCAAAGAGATAGATATTTGACCATTTGAGACAATTTTAACAGATTTGACATAGATTTGTTACAGCATATTAAGCATTTTTTAATTTCACCAGCATATTTTTTTATATTTTAGGCTTAGCAGCATATTTTGTCATATTGTCATATAAAATCCTAGTTTTAAAACATATTTTAACAATTTAAGTTGTATATTTTTTACTTATGGTCTATTTTTAGCATACACTACATTAAACTACATTAATAATTTTGCATTTTTTACACTTTAGGGAAAAACTTTGCACCCAATAGAATATTTTACACAATTAGCGAAATTTTCATTTTATTGACACACACGTTTCTCATATTCGATTACCTAATAATTGTTCTTATAAATTGAAATTTATATTAGGAACATATTTTCTGATCTTTTTATGCGCATAAAATACTTTTTAGAGGTTTTGAGGAATGTATTATGTAGATTTTCTAGTTTTTCTTCTTCTGCTGCCATTTAAACCGAAACTCTTCGACTTGTTTTCCTTTTGTTTAAGATCTAAAAGTGTTCTAATAAATCCCACCAACTTTTGAAGAACTTATCGTCACCGAAAATGCAAAACAACGTAACATCAAAATTTTAAAATTTGTGTTTTTGACGAAATATAGTTTATTATTACAAAATACGTGTGATCACAAATTTTCAGACTTGCAGCTCAAAAAATTATTATATTAACGAAAGCAATAATTTTCTTAAGTCAAAATAACGTAACATCACATTTGTTAAAAAAATATTTTTTTTTTCTTTTTGTTACGAATTTACATTGCAAATGATTGCAAATATAATGGCTACTAAAATTTTGGAGTAAAAGTTATTAGAAATCGTTTTAATTACAATTTTTTTAAAATTTGTATTGATGTTACGTTGTTTTGTCTTCCGAAAATTGAAATCTTGGAAAACGTAAACCACATAACCTAAAAAATATTTAATAAAAATAAAAATATTCATCATCAATATATAAGGCAGTAGTTAAGGATATAATAACCCAAAAATCTTGTTTGTAGGACAATTCGTTTAGATTTTAGAAAGTTTTTTGTGCCTCCTGTAAAGTTATGAAGTGATAAAACGTCCCAAAAAGTTTTTTGCAGGTCTACAAACCCAAGCGACTTCGGGTTTGCTTAACACTATTCTACAGTAAGATTCCTTTTGCAATCATTCAAAAAAATTATGTAGGCCAGAATACAAAACAAATTTTATAAGTAAAACAATATTGCCACATTTTTTGAAAAAAAAAAAAAAAAAATAAAATAAAAATAATTTTTGTAAAGTTCCAACTTCAGATTAATATAACTTTCTATCGAATCTATATATGTATATGATTTTTAGAGTTTAGGGCCAGTATTCAGCCCGCCAAATAAAAAATAATAAAAAAAAGTCTAAAAATTATTTCAAAATTTATTTCGACCTAAATATCTCTTAAACTATAACAGATAACCTAAACATCAGGAATGGAAAAGTTCCACAATCCAAAGTAATTTTGGCGTCGTATTTAATCCTTCGTTTTGCATATACAAATTACATTCTTTGACAAATAAAAAAATATATACATATTTATTAAAAAGTACTATTTGATATATATTTTGAAACTCACAAATATTTTAATTTTCCATCCCTGCTACACAAGTAAGAGATTTACAATGACTATCTATAAGTTCATTTTTTTCTGTCAAATTATAAAAAAAAAAATTGCACATTTCTTTTTTTAATTACATGCCCGGGATGACCAACTTTAGAGATCTCCGCACTCCTCTCACCTAACCAGCAGGGTATCTCTGCTACTCCGAACCAACTCCAAAAATAAAATTGAAATATATTATTGTGGGGATAAACTATTACCGATGCGCATTTCGTTGGTTGCCTAACCAGCTCATTATGAAACCTTTCCCATTTTTAAGAAAGCTAAAAATATCTAATACATGAAAACATATTTAAACTCAATGAGAGTTAAATACGTTTAAAGTAAAGATAATCCTTTTAAACATAATAAAAAATTAAATTAAAATCGAAGGGTAGACATTTTTCAAAAATGCATTATAAAACAGTAATTGCATTACAAATGCATTAAAAAAAACGAGAGAAAAAGATATAGTCAGTCAAGCCCGACCATATGATACCCTACACCATTGTGTACATTATAATTCGGGGAGGGGTCTTTTATTAGACTTGGAGTCAAATGTGGACCTATACTCATAAGCAGGGAAACCAGAATATGCAATTGCATGTTTTTTCCTAGACGTTGAATGAAGCCTTCGATTAAATATTTATCCGTTTCAGAGCAAATAAACCATTTTGGCATCGATTTGTTAGTGCATATTTTTTGCATATTTTACTCTTAACGGCATATTATTGCATTTGGCGACATTTAGTGCATATTTATAACATATTTTGTTATTTTTACGTAATTTTTAACCCTTTTAGAGCATATTTTGATATTTCAAGGATAATTTTTTTATACCTCATGAAATGTTTTTCGAATTTGATTTTATAAAAAATGAGAAAACAAAACAAAAAAAAAAAATTAAAATTAACTAATGGATACTATTTTATCGTTGAGAAGCTTGTCTTGTAGAAACAAGATTGAATATAATGATTGAAGTTTATGTTGTAAAAACAAGATTTTCTTCATGAAAGCATATCGAGCTCTAACCGCGAAAATGTCGTAACTGCAGAAAACAAAACTTTACATATTATTGTTTACACATTGCTATATGTATGAAAAATGTCGCTTACATTAAATACATTTTGATAAATGATTCTAAATTATAGATTTTCAAAACACGAATTTCGAAAATGTTATCGGTTACGATATTTTGGCGGTCAGTGATCGATATGATAATTTTGATAATTTCTGAACTGATAATAGTGTCTAGAATTAGATGGGTAAGAAAATAAAAGATCAGTAACGTTTTTATGAGATACAGTAAAAAATGGGGAATCAGATTTCGACGCGGTTGATAAATTTCAGCTTTGCTTTATTTTATAACATTGACATATTAATAAAAACCCTTTACAAACGTGCGTTACAAACATCAGCAAAAACGCATTATACCCCAACCAACTTTGGTGGTGTAAAGTATAAATATTGCATCGTTTTATAAGCTTTTATAGAAAAAGTTATAAAAAATAGCAGTTAAACCCAAAAATATTGGACATTTTTTATTTTTTTTTTATAGATGTTCCTTAAAAATTTGCTTTTTGACCAAAAACATAAAAAAATGTATGTATGTATTGAAAAACCAGATCCTTATTCTTCCGAAAAAAAGTTTGCAAAAAAATAACGGAATTAAGGATGCTTTTATATGGGAACCTACACAAATACTTTTTTTAGCATAACTCAAAAATTGGAGGGTGTATGGTAAATTTTAAAAAAAAATTATTTATAATGTCCTTAAGTTATTTACCATTGTAGCAACGTATATTTAGTTAATATAATATTTCCGTGATACGCCTTAGGTGGAATGCTCCCCTGTATGTTGTTTTTATTTTTATTTCATGAGAACTCTAGGCAATTTTTTTATAATGAACCCAAATTGCTATTAAAGAATCCTAATTTAGATTTTAGACTTTTCTCTTTTCAAAATTTTTAACCAAAACTCTATTTTAACCCCTACAAAAACTAAAAAAATCCCCTTGATCTCATTTCGATCATGTTTGCCAAATCTTTTTTGCAAATATTCACCAACACTATTAAACAACAATATAGTGTCTAAAACCACCCCATGTGTTTCATTACTTGATTTTAACAATTGCAAAATACGCATTCTGTTCTATTCACTAAAAGATTTTTTTTTTTTTTTTTTATAATTTTAATATTTGCATGAAGTATTAATCATTATGGTATAAAAAAAATGCGGCAGCCACTGAGCACAATGGGAGTAATCAAATGTGAAAAAATAACAATTGAATTCCAACAAGCTTAAAACAGCACTAACAACCATATACACCTTAAATTATAGCAAGTTGTTGTTGGAGTAATTTTAATACAGCAGGATTTTTTAGAAAGGGGTTGATTTTTTTCATTTTTTGTTAATAAAATGATCATGCATGAAAGGTAGGTTTTTAAAATATATATTTAAAAAAGAAGTCAGTGGTACTAGAATGAATTAAAAAATAAAGTTGCTTTTAAACAATAAACAGTCTGGTGAACAAAAAGCTTGTTTTAAAATTATACCGTAAAAGGGAAGTGAAATATAATTTTGTACACTTAATGAAGGAAATAAAAATAGAAACAATTAGAAATTGTTTTTAAATTTGATTTAAGAAAAAAATATGTTTACGATCTGTGTTCCATTTAACGATGATCGTTATTATATCGTATGCTGCCATACCTTTATTCCTATTTTTTCCTTGTTAATCCCAAAGTGCATTGATTTTATTACATTTTCTTTGTGATTTATTAATTCCTTTACAAGTTCCAGGCATACCAAAGACTACATATAATTTTTTTTTTTTTTTTTTTTTTCAAAAATAATTTTATGATCTTTGCCTGTTTTCACTCTCAGATTTTCAATTTAAATGTTCATCATATTTAATGTCTTAAGAACATCCTGTGTATAAAAAAAATATATATATATTGATGTTTTTGTTTTCAGTGGTATTTAAATGAGATCAGGACTAGCCGATGGGGTGGGTTTCAAAGATATTGAAATAGAAAACAAACAAAATTTATGATGGGAAAATGTAATAAAGAAAATAAAAACAAACAAATGAAATATTTTTTGAAAGAAATAAAACAAAAGGGAAAATATTGAAAACAAAAAATATGTTAAGGAAATATTTAAATAGGATCATATTTAAAGTTATTTGCATTTCTTTCCATTCAAATATTTTATTAAATTTTCATAATTGTATACAAAAAATTAAAAAATAATAATAAAACATTTCATCAAACAAATCAATCATATTCAATCTTCACACAAACTCTTGAATAAGACAGGATTTTAAAGAAGAATATTACTTTAAGTAAAAAATATGTCCACATACATTCTCCTTGAAAATTTCATTAAATCAATCAAGCAAAACAATTTACAAACTAAAGTGTTCCTGCTGGTGGCATTTTTCATTTTATAAAATCACACTTGTACATTATACTTCACTTTATTTTACATCATGTACTTATAAGAACATGTTGATTCTTTTATACTCATATTTAAAATTAGCTTTGTAATTTGAGATTTCCAAAAAAAGAAAAAAAAAATCTATTGAAACATGAAAAATTACTCTCAGGACAAGAGAGTTCAATT
The DNA here is from genome assembly GCA_951394005.1 of Protophormia terraenovae. NCBI lineage: Eukaryota > Metazoa > Arthropoda > Insecta > Diptera > Calliphoridae > Protophormia > Protophormia terraenovae. The sequence continues at coordinate 103,910,089 of OX596076.1, read as the reverse complement.
CACTAAAGTATGAATGAATTTTCAAGTGTTTTTCTTTCATTCATATTTTCAAAATGACAAAGTCTATTTATTGACTACCAGAAAATAAAAGTAAATAATGTTGTAAACATTTGTGAGTTCATAAATTTCTCAAGCATTTCCTCTCAATGCACAAGTGGGATTTTGAAAATTTTCTCAATCTTAAGTGTTTAATATTATTTTTTACTTTTTTAGTTTGAATGTACAATTTTATGACACTATTAATTTATGAAAAATCTATGAAATTTTTGAAAATGCATTCAGTCATTGTGTTAAATGTCATGTTGATTTTTACACATGACTTGAAGAGATTGAGTAGTTTAATAGAAACCAAATTTAATGACGTTTCTGGAGATTTTAATGAGACAGAATATGTCCTGAGGCAATTCTTGAAGAAAATAATTGGTTTATTACACACTAAATTTTTTTGAAATACTTACTATATACATACATATGCCTTAGGCTAAATTTCGCAAAATCTGATTGGACAAACCCAATGCTGTGACTTCAGGAACGCTTTTGTTTTTTATGATATTCCAAAAGTGCTTTATAAAAATCATTGCTGATCTTTCGCTTTCTATTTCTTTACAACCAAAACAACCAAAATAAAATATAAGCAGTAATTGGAACATGATGACTTTCGAGGAAAATTAATAAATACCTTAAAAAAATTTCATATTTCATTGTCAAATTTTAATTGTTTTTCTAATGTGCCTAGTAATTTTAAACTTCTTTTTATCAAAATACACTATATGATTTATCACATTTCATTGTCAACACAAAACAAAAAAAGTGATCGCTACTAATGTAGATTTCCAATGACTTGCAATTCTATTGTTTGTGCTGCAATTTTATTGCTTATTATGTAAAATGATGCAATCAATTTTATAAGTTTTACATAAATTTCACCCTCAAATAAAATAAATAATTGTGAGCATCATCTTCATCCCTTAAGCTCTCATAAAGATATTTTAGTGATCAATAAAATAATTTCAATGTCATCATATGTAACCTACAGGAATAATGATTTGAATAAAAACAATTCCAAAATAAGAGTGATGTATATATCTAATTACATATTACTCAAAAATGTTGTAAAAAGACAAATTTATAACATAAAACTGCCATATTAAAATTAAAAAAGTTAACACAATTTATATAAGTATATTCGATCCCTGATCGAAATTTAAAAATCAAGCCCATTAAAATTTAAAGGAGGATTTCCAAAAGTAAGAAAATTTGCATTATATTTAGATTTGTATAATTCCATATCAAAACATAGATCAAACTGGTTTGATATCTTTAATTTTAATGAAATTTACTACAGATTTCTCAAATCATAAAATGAAAATTAAAAAATTTCACTTGTACATGCTTAATACTTGCTAAAAACCAGGGAAACTACAAATATGCAATTGCATGTTTTTTCCTGGACGTTTAATGAAGCCATCGATAAAATATTTATCCGTTTCAAAACAAATAATTCATTTTGCATATTTTACCCTTAACGGCATATTTTTGCATTTGGCGATTTTTAGTGCATATTTATAGCATATTTTCTTATTTTTAGGGCATATTTAATACTTTTAGAGCATATTTTGACATTATAAAATGTTTTTAGAATTTGATTTTATAAAAAAAGAAAACAAAAAAAATTAAATTGACTTTAATGGAAACCATTTTATCGTTGAGAATTCTGTCTTGTAGCAACAAGATTGTGATTGAAGTAAATGTTGTAAAAACAACATTAGGGCATATCGAGCCCTAACCGCGAAAATGTCGTAAGTGCAGTAAACATTTTTGTGATTGTTTACAGATTGTTATATATATTAAAAATCTGAAACGATTCTAAATTATAGATTTCAATCAAAACACGAATTTCGAAAATGTTGTCGGTTACGATACAATAAAAAATGGGGAATAAAATTTCGACACGGTTGGTCCATTTCAGTTTTTCATTATTTTATAACATTGAAATATTAATAAAACCCTTTGTTTTAATGAAAGTCATAATTTTGTTAAAAAAATATAAAAAATCTTTGTTTTTTAAGTGCATATTTTTAGTTTTCTACTGTATAATTAATGCGCATAAAACCCATTTTTTAGAGCAAATTGTGGTTTCCTTGCTAATAACTTATGAAATATATATGATAGAATTCTAGTTTTAGTTCCATTTAAAAGGTAAAGATATTTGCTTGTAAAGTTAACCTATTTCCAATTTCCTAAGTTCCAATGTCAAAGTTGGCCGTATAAAAATCATCACAAAATATAAAGTTTGAACACTCATTTAGTTTATAATGCAAAATTGTTTATGTTTAATCCTTTTTTAAACCCTCAATCAAAAAAGGGGCTTATATTGGGTTTGTTATTTCGTATCTAATATATATATATATATTCTAAGTGTTCGTAATACTCTGAGCCGATCTAGCTATTTCCGTCCATTAGTCAATTGATAGCGGGATAGGGCTCGGGTGGATCACCTAGGGGGACAAAATTTGGCTCAAATATTTCTTCATTGTTTGGTATTAAAAATCGGTTAATAAGCAAAAAAGTAATGGGCCAAATACTAGAAAAACTTGTGTCCGACTTAACTCCAGTTCATACTCTTCCTTCGATATATCTTAAACAGATAGTTCACCTTTCATAGCAGGTGAAATTTTAAATTTGGGGGGACACACAAAATTTGCAGATAGTGGGTAAAGTAGATGCATTCAAACCGTATATAATATTTCTAATTGTTCTTTTTTAAATAAAAGAAGTAATTACAAAATAGCGTCATCTAAATATAAGGAATTGTATATAATAGTTATACAAATAAAAATATTAAAAAAATGTTGCACAAAAACTTTTATACGCCAACCACCATAAGTATTATGCATTTGTGCTGATGTAGTAAACAAAGTGCGGATCAATAATTTAATATGGCTTATGTCACTTAATGATACAAGAATGAAGTCTATTGAAATTGTTTCTGATCGGTTCACTATTTCATAAATGCCTTAAATATAGCAACATTTTAATGAAATCGGCACAAATGAGTTCTATATAATTGACCATAGGTGATCCGAAGTGTTTTTTTTTTTTTCACTTTCAAAATGCAATAACTCAGAAAATAATAAATATATTTCATAAATCTTTAACAACCTAACTGCACATAAAAAAAATTTCAAATTATTTATTAATAAAATTATTAACTAACTTTATATTGGAATTTAATTACATTATTGTTTAATATAATAAATATTCTAATTGGTTCACAATTTTGTTTTTAAATAAATTGACAGCTGTTAATAAAATATGAAGAACAATTTAAGATTTATCTATAAAAATACAGAAATAAAATAAATTTAAGTTAATTTCCAATCATTTTCAGCTCACTATATTTATTTTCAAAATAGCTGTAATAATAAAATCAATTATTCTAGTTATTTATATTATTATTTTGATGATTGGAGCAAAATCAATTAAAAATTAATTAATATAAGCAATTTCGTAACTGAAGTCAATTTTTACTTTTTTCTGTGTGATAATATGTGTAAAATATTATACTGGTAGAAGTCGTATTTACTAAGTTATAACAAAAATAGTTTAATTTTATTTAAGATGGAAGTAATTATAATACTTATGTCTATATTTGGGAGAAAAAATTATATATTTTAAATTTGCAATACATTTGACTATTATATGGAAAAAAGTAGTTAGTTCTAAATAATTGTATATTTGCCTAATTGATTATACAAGTTTATAGAATTTATATAGAAATTCCTGTATTTTTACCGAAGTTAAGAGTATAAAACAAATAAGAGTAAATTATCTCAAAAATTGTGCATTTGTATATATTGAACAAAATTGATTGATAGTTTAGTATCTTTCCAAATTTAAAAGTGAGGTTATGAGACAAAATCGCTAACTATTCCAAAGCGGATAAAAATTCAACATTCATTTTTATTTGGATCAAAAGTATAGATAATTATCTTTATTTGGGTATTATCAGTTTCTTCATAGTGCAAAAACTAGTCATTTCATAGCGTTTCAAAAATGACAAAAAGCACTTCGGACCACCCTTTAAATGTTGTTATTAGCATTTGTAAAAATATTCAAACAAGTTGCCATTGGTCATTGGAATATAAGACACTTCTATGAATTTTTATGAACATACACAATAATGTAGGGTATCGTATAGTCAGCTTGACCAACTATATATTTCTCACTTGTTTTTTATTGGTTTTAAATCTTAATCAAACTTAATTCAAAAATATTTGGAGATTTTCAATATTTACAATTTTTCCTTTATTTTATAAACTTTTAAAATCCCTCAAAACCATCAGATCTTTATATGCGGATATTTATGTTGAACAATATTTCTCGACAGTTACTTTTATGAAATCATTCAATTTTGAATGACTCATAGGTTCCTTCTGTCATCCAATCTTCAACATCATTTCACCTAGGAGTATAAAGAAAAGTCTTATGCATATAAATACAAGGACTTTTTCACCATAATTTTGTTATTATGTTAATATATTTTCATTATTGATAACTAGCGCTTAAATATGCACGAAAAAGTGAAAATATACGCTTGAAACAGCACGAGAAAATAATATAATATGCAAAGAAATATGCATAAAAATGTACTTTCATATAAATATTTTGCATTTTTTCTAAGTATAAAATTGTGATAACCATATCCATTTTCGGATTTGACATCTTCGATTTCAATGGAACTCACTACTATTGGAAGTGTTTTTAAAATGTTTAACTTTTAGACCTTTTCCCCTTTCCGGTTCAAAAATATGATGTTTTGTAAAACGAAATAAAACAAATTAAAAATCAAACCTTTTTATTATATTTTTTTTCATAACTTCTAAACTGAAATTTTACACGAGTGTGGTGTAGAGTTATGTCAATATTATATATTTATTTAAGAATTTTAAAAATAATATTTTTTTGGAATAATATTTGTTTTGGATTTCATGTGTCAAAATTTGATCTTTGAACTTTTGATCTAAATAAGCTTTATACATATCATTATAAAGGTAATATCTTTATCTTTAATATGAAACTATAATATTATCTATACTCATACACTGACTCAAACAATTGCCCGTACACCATGCAGTTGCCAATATTATTTACTTTAGTTTCAAAAATATGTATCATACACTAAAAAGTTTATTATTTTTTAAAACTGCAATTGCTATATAATGTAAACAAAAACACAATAGAGTTGAAAAAATAAAAAATTTTATTAAAAAAGAAAAAAAAATACTCCAGAAAATAAACTCAAAAAATTATCCGTACACCATAACGACTCAAACTTAAATGTAGCTTAAATTAAGTAAATGCAATATTAATAATGTGTATGGTATGCTTTGGCTTTAATGACATCTGTCAAACGATTTTTCATTGACAACACTAATTTACTTGTAGTTTCGTTGTCAATATTCCGCCATTCTTAAAGAATTATATTTTTTAGCATTTGTTTGCTGGTAATTGGTTGTTGTCGAATTTTTTTCTCCGAAATTCCCCATAAGTGCTCTATTGGGTTAAGATCGGGACTCTGTGGAGGATGGGGAAGCACTTCTTTTATACTTTCATGTAACCATTCAGTTACTACTTTCGATTTATGTTTTGGGTCGTTATCGTGAACGAATCGAAAAGTGTCTTTTATGCCTAATTTCACTGCACTGGCCTCTAAATTTTCTTTTAAAATATTTAAGTAATAATATTTGTTCATTGTCGTTTCAATAAATATGATATTTCCGACACCTCCTGCGGACATTGCACCCCATACCATCACACTACCACCACCGTGTTTCACTGTTGCTTTCAGATTTTTGAGATCGAGTGCTGTATTTTCTCTACGCCACACAAATCTCCGGCCATCTGATCCAAAGATGTTAAACTTGCTCTCATCTGTAAAATTTACCGTTTTCCAGAAGTCTTCCGCCATGTTTACAAAGTTTTTGGCATACTCCTTTCGTAGTTTTACATTTTTCTTGGAAATAAACGGTTTCTTACGTGGAACACATGCTTTATATTGGTTTTGAATAAGAAGATTTCGAATTATTTGTGGATTTACATTTATGTTTTCACTTTCCTTGATAGTTTTAGCTATTTCAACTGAACTGGTTTTTGAATCGTGCTTCACCATCCGTTCAATTTTCCGCCCCAATCGTAAATCAATCATTTTTGGGCGGCCTCTACCTGGTGAAATTTCTAATGTTCCAGTTTTTTTGAACTTGTCTACAACATATTGAACAGAAGAGCATGGCCTGGATACTATTTCAGAAATTTGGCCGAAACTTTTGCCTTCATTATGCATTTTAACTATCAGTTCTTTGACTTCTAATGGAATTTTGATACCGCTTTTATTATTTGCGCTCATTTTAAATGATAAAGATGTAAAAATTAAACAATAAGATTTGAACTCAGTGCTGACAACATCACCAATAAGAAAACACATTCCTTTCATGTACCGTTACATCTTAGAGCTGTATTTTTTACTATTTTACTTTTGTACGGACAATTCTTTTAGTTTGATTTTAGCGCCATTGCATTTAGATAATTGTTTACAACAACTGACATTATTATTTAAAGTATTTGAAACTGGTAAATTTATTAGCACATTATCATCTATAATAAAAAATAAATTTAGTTTAATCTGGCAAATATTGTAGGAAATATTACACAATAACTTTTTTAATGGCTAGTGTACGGGCAATTGTTTGAGTCAGTGTATATAGTTTAGAAGTTAACAGCGATTAAACAAGTACGCCTTTGAGAAGTTTTTAGACCGGAAAGAACTGTGAGTCTAAAAGTTTTTGATTTGAGAAACACTTCAAATAGCCAATGTATGTAGTGAATTTCATTAAAGTCGGAGATGTCAAATCTGATTACTGTCTGTTTTAATATGTAATTACTCAACATATGAGGATTATTTTTTAATATCTCCAAGCCTTTTCAGCTGTAACTGAATATTTAATCTTCGCGGTATCTTTAAAATTAATAGTATACATTTTAGAAAGAAAGGTACTATAGAAAGTATAAATCAGATGAAATTATAATTTTTTATCAACTTTATAACTCAAAAATTATAATTAAATATTTATAGAATAAAGTAATAAAACATACGAAAAATTTACTTTAAATGTTTATGAAGATTGCAAAACACAAATAAAATGTTAAAAAAAAAATAAAATTTTGTTTTATTAAGTCTGGTGCTGACACAAATTTTTAATATATCAATATCGAATCACAAGACTTGTATCTATTTATATAAAGCCTTTAGATCTTTAAATAATTAAATACTACGTCTCTGACTTGTTATTTTCTTGTTTAATTGAAAACATATGATTTAAAAAACAAAGTATCATACTCACCATATATAAAGTGTAACACAAAATATATCATACAATATCATACATTAATTTATATATGGAGTTTGAAATTTTAACAAATCGAAACAAGTAATCAGCTGAACTATTAATATCATCTTGATAATTCACCTTAAATGTATCGATCACTTCGCAAGTCAAAGATAAATCCCAACTAAAGTTATTATATAAGTAAATGTTTTGGCTTTATTTAAGCTAGCAGACATAAGGACGAGGTTCTCAAACTAAAGACGATTAATAAACTGCATAAATAATAATAAGAACTAACAGCTCATTTTGGAAGATCTTCTTCAAAAATTGCTTTGCTACTAAAATTCGAATCGAATTGTGAGTCATATTATTGAGATAATATTCATCAAAAGTTTAGTATATTCAGGGGCATAAAGAAATTTCTAAAAATTTCTTTGTTGCACCAAAATTTTGTACGAATTCCATTTTATCACACTATAAAAGAAAACCAAAGTACTTTTCTATACTGTCTGTTTCTTAAATACGTTACAAATTTATTTAAATTAGTTTTGGGTGCAATACTTGTTTCCTCCTTTAAAAATAAGTAAATAAAAGGAAAACAAAACATATGAGCTTTTTCCAAGGATATATTTACAAGGATCTATATATATAGTGTGTGTGTGTGTGTGTGTATATATATCTTTAACCAGAATTATTGTAGCGTAAATTAGGTGCTATTTCTTATTGAGAAACTTGTTTCCCTTAAAAACATATAGACACAAAACACTATTAAAAAGAAACCCCAAAGAGTTTGTACACATATGCAAATGACTGACGGCTACAGAAGGTATACGAATGAACGATAACCATATGACTCAAAGTCTGACAACTAAGTGATCGTTAGTAATAGAGCATTGAGAAAAAAATTAAAATAGTTCAAACAAGTTCATTTTATGAAAATTCCTTATGTTGCTTAAGGTTTGTTTTATTTAAATTTATTTTTTTAGTAGTCCTGGAAAAAGTCTTAACCACCCTAATTAGTTTTTCTTTTTTTTTCAAATTTAAAAAAGAAAAACATACAAAAATAGTTGTAAGATTTTCTTAAACAATAGTTTTTATTAATTCAGATCTTGGTTAAAGATATAAATCTTTTACAAACCCTTATCCTGTCAAAGGAAATTAGAAGGAATTATGACTTAAACTCATTGATCGCAATATTGTTTTTTTTAATTTAGAACTTTCCTTAATTAATTGCATTGAATTAGAAGTCATTTTTTGTATCAGAGGTTTTTAAAGAAAATTTTTGCCATCAATTTCTTTTGTTCCACTTTAATTAAAAATTATGGCTGAAAATCTTATATTGGCTTTTGTTTGGAATTTTCTTAAATTTTTGCACCTCTTTCAATCAATTGTTTTCTATTGTAAAAATGTAATTCCCAGTTATTTCTCTCCTCTCGATCTATTGTTAAAAAGACAATAAATTAATTGCTTAATACAATAACAAGTTACACGGTTCGTTAATATTTTGCACATAAATTTTATTTATTTCTATTGTTTTGATCCTAAAAAAATTTTTTGAATTGCTAAATTATACAGGGTTGTAGTATATTTAGTAACACCACCAATATAAACGCAAGTATGTATTTAGATTTTTGGGTGTTACGTGGCCATATGGTGGATTTGTATTCTATAGTAATTTGCTTTAAAAAACATGCTTAAAAATCCTTATATGGTTCGTTGATTTGGAGTGTGGGAATATTTTTGTAAAATAAAAGTTTTAGTAAATTTTTGTCAGTTACATTAGAAAGCATTTTAAACTTAAATTATTGTCCATATAGAGGGAATTTACAACCTAAACACAAGGCGATTATGTTGTTTAGGTTATAGTTTGATGAAATACCAGCAAAATGGAATACGTATTTTCTGTGCCGCTTCACACTACATCATCATTCGCGATGTCTTATCCATTTAAGTTTCATTGAAGCCTAGACGGTGCAATTTTACTTGCCGCAATTCTGAGTTTATGGGATAGAGAGGAGAAAGGAAAATTAAACTTTTACGTTCTCTTTACCTCTCTCGCCATCGAAATCAGAATTGCGGCCAGAAAAATTGCTGTATGTAAACACCGATCTACACATGTCGCCTTTCACTGAGTCATAAAAACTTTTATAGATGCGGTTACAAAAGTGTCGTAAGCCGATATCCGGTTCGAAGGACCATAAACAAGTTTGAAATCGTAAATAGCCTTGTTTTCTCTGTTTGGTAATATAGTACAGTTTGTGGACTATAATTAGACAACAGCTGTATGAAATACATATTTTCTGTGCTGCTACACACTCCATCAGCATTTATGGTGTCTTATCCATTTATGTTCCGTTAAAACATGCTGCTAGAATACCACCAAACAGAGACAACAACAGATTGGATATATTAAATGGTTTGGACTTCAATTCATTTATCTCCAAAACTAATTCTGATTCGTTAATTCTGATTCGACATCAATAGAAACCCAATTACAAAGTATCGCATATAAGCCCCCGAACTTTTAATTGTATTTAAAATCAAAGTTGTCCAACTACATATGCATGATTAAACTTGTAAAAATAAACACCCCTTCATAAACTCGTATTCATATGCTTTTAAAAATAAATTAAAACGTAATGATTTCTTTATAAATTCGCCTGTTTCCTTAAAAATACCAAACAAAAAAACAAGAAACTTCCAAGCAAACAATTCTTACACCAAACAATACAAAACGACAAGTTCTTTTCAAGTAGAAACTTATTTACCTGTATTTGATTCTATTGTCATTCAAACTTCTTTTATTTTCAACTTACACATATAAATTGTTAAACAACAATACTTTATTCAATTAAAAGAAACCCTTTGGTTTTATTTCGTTGTTTTATTAAAAGGAATACAATAAATTTTATATAAAAAAAAAAAATTACGCAAAAAATGTAAAGTATACACACCCCTTTTCTTAGGGGGAATGCAAAACAATAACAAACAAAACTTTGACAAAATTTAATATGTCAAAAAAGGACGTTACCAAGTCATTGCGTCAAGAAAGTCTCTTGAAATGAAAACAGAAACAGAAAGTAAGTATAAAGTAAAAGCAGACAAAAAGTTTTTATAATAAAAGCGATGTTTATGTACGTTCTCATATACTTGTACACATATTTTTAAAGGATCATTCATAAGGTCCTTTAAATATACCAACAAACATATATATGAAAAAATAAATTAATTTTTCATAAAAGGTAAATAATTCTCCTAATGAAACTTCCCGGGTTGATGTATGTACTAGGGTGATCGATTTTTCAACTTTGTGGAGAAACCGTGTTTCAAATAGTTATCAATAAATATTATAATATTCAAGCTAAAATTTATTAAATGTAATTGTTTTGGAAAATAACTATTAAACAATTAAGAAAAATTGTAGGAAAATAATCATCAAAATGAGATTAACTTTTACTTAGAATAAACAGAAAAACGTATCCCAATTTCATTAAAACAATTCTGCTGGTGAAACTTTTTTTAATACAATATCTTTAAAAAATCAAGAAAACATTGGATCAAAAAAGCCACTAAAACATTTAAATTATTTATAAAAATATTACAAGATAAAACAATTTCCATTCAGGATAATTATTACTAATTTATTTGCTTAATCTTACAGAATTAATTTCAATTTAAGCTTAAATTGTATTTTTAAGACTTAAGAAATCAGGCGTTATGAATATTTAGAAAATCATTCCTAAATATCGATTGAAATACTAGTATTTGAAATAAAAACATATTTTTAAACACAAAAAAACCGGTGTATTCGAAATTCGAAAAATTAACATTTTTAAAAAGCCGACAACACCGAGTCGATCACCACCTTAGCTGCAAATACTTATTAAAAAACAAGTAAATGTGTTCAGTCGGTTCGTTCATATAGTATCCTACAGTATTATATAAATACGTAAAAGTTATTTACGGAAAGGGTCTTATATGGAACTTGAGGTAAATTGTGGACCGATTCTTGCTAATTCTGGAAGTTGATTTATACACCTTTATAACTTGTTTGCGTAAAATATTAACTTGATACTAATATGAGATTTATTCACGTTTAAGCAATTTTTGGAAGTGGGTCCTATATGGCTGCTAAAATACGACTTATCTGTGACAAATATTATATTGATTCTTATATTTAAATGGTATTTATGCAAGTTAAAGTAGTATTCGTAAGGGGAGTAACAAGGAAGCTTTGGTCAAATATGAACCCATCTTAAAATTTGCGAAATTTTACTAAACTCGATATATATTTTGTAACATCATTTATATGGGGGCTAGGTATAATAATGGACCTATCATAACCAACTACAATAGGCTTGGTTGGTCCTTTTAGAAAATTAATGAAGAAATTAAAAAATCATTTCTACTTTTTATTGATTTGAATGATAAAATATTTGCTGGGCTAATTGCATAAACCATATGGCAAAATATAAGTACAATAAAATGTAAACAAATACAGACTTATTACAGATCCCTTTAAAACTAAAAAGCCGTTATGAACTTGATTTAGAAAATAGAATTTTTATAGAGTATAAATAAATAAAAGTGATAATTTTAATCAGGAATTAAATAATTTTGAAATTGAACAGTTTTCTATGATAATAAAAAATTTTACACATTGGTATATGTACATATTGTATACATCGGATTTGACTTCAATCTATTTACACACACTAAGGGAAAAAATTAGATTCTTTTTAATACCTTTCGTTAACAAATTTAATAGAAAACATATGTAATTTAACAATTTGATACCGAAATGGTTTCAACTTGGTGCCAATTAGGTATCGATTTTCAATAAGAATTGAACACGCAGTGTTTAATTTAAACACATACGGTGTAGATTCACTATTGACACAGAATGGTATCGTTTTCAATACGATTGATATTTCTCTGGGTGCAGTGGTTCCAAAACGCTTTTTTTTAATAATTCTGTAACTTTTGGACCGTTGGAGATATCTCAATAAAATTTCACATGGTCAGAGGTGAGGTGTTTTCGCGTTGTACAGGCCCCTAGCGGATCAGGGGGGTAGTGGGTGGCCCTCCAAAGTTGTCCATCTCGGACATGTGATTTTTTTGAAAAATCGTCAAAAAATTATTTATGATATGACAGTCCTTGTCTCTACAAAAAATTTTTCTTTTTTTGTTAAGTTCTCAAATTGTAGAGCTGGGATCGACTTAAAATTATTTTAATTATATAGCTCTATATGTAAACTAAACACCCAAAAAGAATTTTCAGACGGACGCCCATTATAACGACGGAATGACAATTTCAATGAAAAAAGTCAATTTTTTTTTTTTTAACACGTTTTATACGGATTGGGGTTTCGGGTATTTTCGTGTTGAAAAGTGGGAATTTTTTTCATTCTCTGATTTAAGGACAAGTTTATACATACTATAATAAAATTTCAATAAAATATCGCTATTCGTTTAAATTTTATTAAAGTTTAAATATTAATTATTAATTATAATAAATAAATTTTATTATAATTATATTACATTCCACTAACTTTTTGTACCCTACACCACCATAGGTGTTTGGGGTATTATGTGTTTGTACTGATGTTTGTAACTCATAGAAAAAGTTATCCAAAACCCACCTTAAAGTATACCAATCGACTCGGAATCACTTTTAAATCGATCTAACGATTTCCGTTCGGCCGTCCGTCTAGCTGGCTAGACGGCTGCCTATCCATGTGAACAATGTGCACAATTTTGAAGATAATTCAATGAAATTTAGCACGTGGGACTTTTTTGAAACAAGGACGAAGCCTATTGAAATTGGTTGTGATCGGTCGATTTTTTCCCCTAGCCCCCATACAAATGTCCCCCTGGAATAAAATTTCAACACTCAAAAAGGAATATCTTAATAAAATATGGTGAAAAAAAGTTTTATATAGGGGTCAATCTTTATAAAAAAATTCATGAAAATCGGTCCTCAAGTGATCATAGCTCCCATAATAACCCCTCTTCCGAAAATCACTTCAACGTGTATAAATCCCATACGAATGTTAGTATCAAGTTAATATTCGACACAAAGCAAAGTTTTGTATAAGTAGAAACAACATTTCCAAATTTTATTAGAATCGGTTCATAATTTACCATATCTCCCATATAAACCCACTTCCGGGAATCGCTATAAAGTGCATAAAATCATATAGATATTAGTATCAACGCATTATTCTTTATTTGTATATATTATTTTACGTTTATTAAAAGTGTTGGTCTACAATTGGCCACAAGTCTAATATAAGTCTACTTCCCGAACTTTTTTCTCGTTTTTCGAGCATTCTTTCCCCTACGATTTTTTATTTTTTGCAAATAAACTTAAAAATTGATAAATTTGCTGAATAGTTCAATTTTATTTTTTATTTAATAATTTTATAAAAAAAACGCCAAAAAATTTACCCATACAAAAAGTAGTTTATAAAAAAAAAAATTGTTTTCATGACTTTACTACTTTAAAACGAATAAAAGCGCAGTTTAAACATTTTTTAAATCAATAAAATCGGACAACGACGTAAGGAGTGAGATCGAAAAATTCTTAACATACATAATATTCAATAACTTGGAAACGGTTGATCTTAGAGTTTTCATTATTTTTTTAATCATTTGATAATTTAGCACAGATCACAGAAATATATAATTTATGGTTCTAACCACTAATTATAAAATTGTGGACCATTTTTGAAAACCCTTTCTTTGGAGATTTGATAGTTGCTTCAGTCACTTTTTTGGAACAGTGTGCACATCTTCTGTTAAAATCTTCGATATTTTGGGACACCTTTTTTATGCTCTTGAATTCACTTTTCATAAGAGCTCAATATCTCTCCACTGGTCTAAGCTATGGACAATTTTGAAAATTGACCTCTCTTGGTACTAAGACTATGTTATTGATTTGGTACCACTCCAGAGCTTTATTACCATAGTGACATGATACCAAATGGGTCCAAAAATATGCGGACACGTTGTGCTTTCTTAAGAAAAGAAGAAGTCTTTTTTGCAAATATTCCTTTATGCATATTTTGGTATTTATAGATCCGAATGTATCAAATGACTTTCCTGTTTTGCCGCAACTGCAAAAACCTTGTCATACCAAGAATTTTGTAAGAAATTTTTGCTGCTTTTGGGTCTTAAACTTATCTCCAACATTGCTTCGAGCATTAGCAATACAAATTTTTGAGACACAAGCTGCGAAGATTCTGCCAGCACCTACGTTTCTTCGTCAATTATACAGCTTGAGTATTTTTGTATAAAATTTGGTTTTAAATTCCGAGTCCTATTTTTGGCTTGTAATTTTTTTTTGCAGAATTCCAGTTTGAAATTTTTGTAACTTTATATGTTATCAACTTTCCTATTAGCTTTAAATTTTTGCACCAAATAGTCGAAGTACTGAGAAAACTGAGCTGATTTTCTACCAGATGTGTTTGGAGTTCCTTTCAATATGCCTTCAATTTTCTGGCCTTCCCAATATCATGTGGTCCTTTTTTCTTACCGAATTAGGTTTCACATCAATAGTCAAATTCTCCTGATACTGTTTAATAACATTAGAAACGGTTTTACGGACGACATTTAATTCTGTGGCCAATTATTTGTAAGACCTATTTGGATTTTTTGAAATTTTTTAATAACTTGTAGGACGTAAATCTTTTTCGTCACTTATTTCGATGAAAATAAGGACAAATTAATATGGTTGTTATTAAAAATAATAACTGAAGTATTTTTCCATGATAACTAGATCAAAAAAAATTTTGAATATTGATTCCGAAAAAAGTTATGAGACAAAATGTGTGTTAAGATTTTTTCGATCTCACTCCTTACTCAAAATTTTTAAAAACAGTAGTAATATCATATCGTGGGCTTATATTCAAATCGGGCCTCATGCAGAATTAGGAACATTTTTTTTGCGTCGGACTCTTCAGTTTTCTATTTTTTATATATGGTGTTAATTTTGGAGTCAAAAGTTAATTCTAACACAATGTTTTTCACTTTTTGTTTTTGGGCTATCTACAAACAGTATATTTTTTTTAAGGCAAAACGGGCTATGTGAAATGTTAAAATAAAAATTGATAAATAATGAGAATGAACTTTTCTTAAACATTTTGCATTATAATCTTAATATATCTCATAAAAATGTTGTTATCTCAATGCAGTCTGGAGAAAAAAAGACACGTGGGTACACCTATCAACATTTTATGAAGCTAAGAGGGAGCACTATACCCTAGATTTAAAGACAGGAATGAAAAAAAAATTTAATAAAATGCGTAATTATTAGCAAAACATCTTAGATAACAAAATCAGTTTCTTAAAAGAATGATAATTAAATAAAAAGTGCAATAAACATCGTATTTAAAGGTTTGAATAATTTTTGAGTTGTTGATATGCAATTTAATACAATTTGAATTGGTTTAAAATTTTTTTGCAAAAAATTAGTTTGCAAATTTTTTTTGCATGCAATTTTTTTCAAAATTTAATTTATAATTTTAATTTTAAACACATTTTCGTCCTTTTAGTAAACATTCCTGTTATTTGAAATTTCAAACGATTAAAAATGGTCCATCCAACCACAAAATTTCGTTTTTTTATCTCCTGATTGGTATGACATCATAAATTAAACATATTGTAAATTTTTTTTCCAAAAATATTATGTTTTACTTCTTTAATTTCCAATAAACAAAACGGGCTATGTGAACATTTTATAACAAACATTATAAATAATTAAGACAAAACGGGCTATCTACCTTAATTTCGCGAATAATGGAGTTAAAAGATTTATTTTTCAGTGTGAGGTTTAATAGGCGTAATATTAATAAATCGTAGAAGAACGGATTGCAAAAAATTGAAAAATGAGGGAAATAAACAGTTTTTATATTCTCCTGAAAAATGCTGTTTTGCATGAGGACCGTTTTGAATATATACCCTCGATATATTGAAATAAGCTAACGCCAGAAAAAATTCATGAATTATTGTTCTTTTTTTTTTTTTTTTAAATTATCTTTGAATCAATTAAAATAAAACTTTTGTATTTATCATTACCCAGCAAAAAAGGAACTGAAAAAGTCAAGAATTGTGTAGCCATTGAAAGGAAGTACTTCTTTCACACTTCTTGTTCATTGCTTTTGAAGTACTTCTCTTAAAACTACGTTTATACATTTTTTTTTATTAAAATTTTGTTGTGGTTTTATTAATGTTTTAAATTTTTTAAAATTTTTAATTTCTTAGAAATTATTAACCTTTTTCAATAATTAATTTATTTTCACTTTTCGGAAGTAGTTACTAAGAACTACCAAAAAGGTTCAAAATATTCACTTATTTACTTTTACTTTTGAAAAAGTGTTTATTAAATTAACAGAAAATTGTATTTAACAACAAACAATTTTAGTTTTAAACGTTCATTTTGTTAATTTTTATTTAATAAAAATTTTCTTAATAAAAACAATAAATTTTTTATTTATTACATAAACTCTTTTTGTCATAATAAAATTAGTACTAAACTTAATTACTTATATTAGTTTAAACAATGTCTTCTAATTAGTAACTATATTTAATTAAATATATATAAAAAAAAAAAAAAAAAACTTAAAATATAATTTGGTTTGTTTGTTTTGCTTTGGATTTTAATAAAGTATAAAATTTATGTTTAAACTTACTAAATAAAAATATTTACATAAAAAGGAAAAAATGATAATTTTAAAAGATTATAACCAAAAGTATGTACTTTAAGTAGTATTTTTATAAGAAAAGGCTACCTTATCCTCTGTTTAACTCTTGGAATAGAGAAAAAAAAAATGTCTTTTAAAATAAATTTTGTTTACATCATTAGTGATCCCCCATCTGATTTAGGAGTGTGGGCATCCCACCAATCGATTGCCTCTATCATACTTTCATCAGACATAACATTGGTACCATGAGAAGCATCTAAAAGTACCTCATCGAATTCCTTTTTCAAAGTGACCACACCTTCATAAAATGAGGAAGAATTTTGTTCTTGTGGGAAAAATGCTGATATTAAGTGGGAGGAGGTTGATGAGGTAGAGGATGTTGAAGTAGTGGGTGCTTGGCCTTCTAAAGGTGGAGACATGGCAGAATGATAGAGCTGTAAATGTTGTTGTTGCTGATGGTGCTGTTGAGAAGGTGATGTTTGTTGTTGATAAATACTATTAGAAGGTTCTTCATACTCTTGTTTAATCATGTGCAACGTCCCTATTTGTTGGTCAGTTGAATTTGGTAGTAGAAATTCTTGCTGCTGCTGCTGTTGATGTTGTTGTAGTTGATTAGCGGCACACGTTTGTCTTAAGCCTTGCTGTAGTTGGCGATTGTGATGTTGATCATTAGTTGTGGCAGGTGATAATGCATGTAGTTGTTGTTGTTGTTGCTGTTGATGTAATACTGGACTTGTACTGGGGGATGATGTTGAAGCCGTTAACAGTGGTATTATTTGCTGCTGTTGTTGGTTTTGTGGCACGGGCGATAATAATAATGATGTTGATGAAGAAGACGATGATGATGATGATAATGTGGCAGACCCTTCGTTTATATTTTCTTCATTAGTTTGAAGTTGTTGTTGTTGTGTAGTAGTTGTTAAGACAGGTGCTGTTTCTTGTACCCTTCTTATTACCTCAGTTGAATTAATTGCTGATGGTGGTGAAGGCGATTGTTGATCAGCTGTAGATGTTTCCTGCTGCTTTTGTTGTTGTTGCATGATAGTTGACGGTGACGATGATGAAGGACTTACACAATTAGTGTCAATTAATGCATTAAAATGTTCTTCATCGATAGTAGAAGATGGTGGCGATGAGGCAGTACCAACAAATATATCTGGGGTCAAAAGTTGATAAGTATTTGTCCCTGGAATTCTTATATATTGAAGACCATTTAGTGTAGTAATGTTAGGTAGCATATCCATATTTTGCACAGGCTGGGGAGATGAACAAGGTAATTGTGTCTGTTGTTGTTTGGCATGGCCAGAGAAAAATTCCTCATTATCATAGTGACTTAAAGAGTCATCGAAATGTTCATCCATAGTGGGTGAATAAGAATCAAATTCATCTTTAATTAAACTGAAACTTTCTTCACCACTAGAGGAATTATGCTGACCTGCTCCCACAGGGAAATCAAAACCTAGCAAACGTTCCAAAGAACGTATATATTCTACTGCCATTCTTAAAGTTTCTACTTTACTTAACTTTTTGCCCGCACCTCGGTTATTACCTTGATTTTCAAATATCTCGGCCACTTCTTCGGGTATACGTTCTCTTAAAGCTGCAAAGCCATTGTTGACTTGTTTAACACGATTACGTTCACGGGCATTACGCCGGGCTACAGCTTGAGGCAAAGGCAATCCCTTACGACCTGGTGTACCGGGTATTTTAATTGGTTGCAACAAAGCCAAGGGCTGCTCTTTGGTATTCAACTTCAGCGTGCTCGAATTCTCTTTAGCTGCTTTTTTGGCTAAACGTATAGCAGCTCTTTCTTCCTTTGACAATTTAGGCTTTTTACTAGCCGAGGATGTTTGTTTATTCTCAGCTGGCTTTTGATTTGATTTATTTTCCGTTAAAGGTCTCTTGCGCGGATTCATATTTAAACTGGCCGCTCCCGAAGCATTATTCACAGAACCTATCATGCCAAAATCCTTAATCTTCCTGACAATAGCATTTGGATTGTTACCATTGTTTATATTTAAAGAATTGCCATTATTTTCACTTAACACATTTTGCACAGTAATTTTATTAAATGTTTTACTCAGGTTATTTGTATTTCCTGATCCATTGGAGCTTGAGTTTTGATTGTTCACTTTCATGTTTAATCCCGATGAAAGATTATTATAATTTAACACACTTAATGTAGCCATTGATCTATTAAAGCTTTTCGAAAAAAGCTTTATGTTTAAGCGTAAATAAAAATTTTACTTTAATTTATTATCTTTAACGTATTCCTATTCCCGCTTATCGTTGTTGTTTCTTGGAGTTCTAAATGTCAACTGAACTGGCGAACTGAATGTAATATTACAAGAATTTTCTTTTACACGAATTTTAATTGGAAAATATTTTTGTAGATTTTTGGTTATAAGCAGCTGCTGTTATTTGTAAGCTGCAATGTATGTCGCGTGCCCGATGTCTCGTAATGAAATGTCATGGGGCGTCTCTTGCAACAAACGTCCTACCAACGGAAATGACTTCTCAGTAACTGAATGACTGACTGATGGTTGTTGCAACACAAGTTATGTGAATACAATAAAAATTGAAAACCTTTAATCATACAACAAACAGCAACAACAACAAAATATTCATACATACATCAAATAAATGTATATTGTACAATTCTGCTGCCACAAAAGGCCGCTGCTTCGAGAGTTTAAAACAACAACAATTACATACAAAACCAAAACGTTAGCAGCATTAGTTTAAAACGTTATTTTGTTTTCCATATACACATACATATGTACATACTGGCAGACAGACAGACACACACTCTCTGTTAAACACCAAAACTATTCAAAATAATTCTTATTGTCTCTTCTCTCCTGGCCCTACCTTATACCTTCTAAAATGAATATGTGTATTTAAATATCCTTCCAATAAAGGTGCTTACACTCATACTATCATACATTTTCTCTTTTCTTCTGTGTATTAGTGTTTTTGTATTGGTAAAATGTGGTGACTTTTCATCCCTTAGGCTGGATTTCGTGTCAGAGTCGTCGAGTCTAAGTTGGGTGTTGTATGTTTAATGTGATCGTTTCGTTATTTCGTTTTATTTTATTTTTATTGTTGGTTTCTGATATTTTTTGTTGGGAAAACTAACATCTGATCCTTTGTTGTATTTTAAGGGTGGTTTTGCCTTACGTCTTATTATGAATATTTGTATATTTTTTATCTCAGCATTTATTCGTATATTTTGCTTCTGTAATGTGTTATAATATTGCGCCTTTTTAAGGGGTTTTGTTGTTGGTTTTAAAAGATCTTATAAATTTTTTTTTAAGAAAACGTACTTTAGGTTTATAAGAAACTTATAAGAATATTGATTTTTTTATTCTAATTGGGCATTTTATTTTCATTATTTATTACTTGTTTTAAACAATTTATTTCAGAATTACTACTATCGCACAAAGTACAAAGTTCCAATATATTGTTCAACCATTAAGAAAAATTGGATTTATTAAAATTTCTAGTATCTCAGAATTTATGTAAATTAATGCCTGTGATTGCTTTAGATGCTGACTGTGACTGTTTTAGATGCAGATATATTTGCTACGAAAATAGTAGCAAATTGTCTTAGATAAGATTTCAGTATGAAAATATGTATATTTCATTAGAGTTTATTATTTATTTTTAATGCGCTCTACATTTCCGTTAAATATTATAAATACCAACTAATTATGTTCCTTTGATTTTATTGTGTAAAATAACAAAAAACTGTGAATGTGTCTCGCAAAATACTGACTTCTTTAAAATTTTCGCTCTTGTTTTCAAAATTTTGAGACTATATACTGCATTGACTATTTAGGGCATAGTAATGAGATGTAGCGAAAAATATGCATAATTACAACAACTATCAATTTAGTTAAGAAGCGCACAATAACATAATAAAAAGGTGTATAATTAATCCGTAAAGTCTGATTATTTCATATAAGATCTAATGAGATAAGAAAGTTTAAACGCGAGAAAAAAAGTGTAGAAGAATGTTAAAAAGTTTAGTAATATTTAGCCCTTTTTCTAAGAGTTTTAAGTTTAAACAGCAATCATGATTATAAAATTAAATCTATGGCACCAAAATGTTGTACTCCATTAGTTTCAAGTCTTGTGAGTTCAGATTTGTACACAGAAAAAAATATTTCAAATAATTTTTTAATAAAATTATTAATTAACTTTATATTGGAATTTAATTATATGATTTATTAATATAATTAATTTTATAATTGGTTTACAGTTTTGTTTTTTTTTAATAAATTGACAGCTGTTAATAAAATATAAAGAAAAAATAAATATTTGTCTATAGAAGTACAGAAATAAAATAAATTTAAGTAAATTTCCAAAAAAAATGTCAGCTCATTATATCTATTTAAGGAAAAGAAGTAATAATAATCAATTAAAAAATCAATTAAAAATTAATTAATATTACAAATTTCGTAATTGAAGTCCATTTTTACTTTTTTCTGTGTATATCTTTTGTTTAAAATATTATTACCACAAAACTTATTAAGGATTACAATCAGTTTCAAATTTGATAATGGCCCGACTTTCGAATTTCGAACGTTATTCCCCCAAAAATTGTTCTTTTTGATGTAAAAATATAGTGTGCAAAATATTAGAGTATTCAAATGTTGTTAACACTTGACGGAAATTTTGACTTTTTCTTAGTTACATACAAAAAACAAGCGAGAATGTTATATTCGGCTTGGACGAATTTATATACAGCATCAACATTTTAAAATTTTATGTTTTACGGGAGGTGGGCGCTAAAATCTAACCAGTAAATATATACTTTATGGGACTTTTTCGACATGTTACACACGGAATGACAAAATCAATATACCCCTCATTTTTTTGATGGTGGGTATAAAAAATGTTAATTCATAAAGGTCAAATTTTGAAATATTTGATTTTTAAAAAAATATAACTCAAAATCCTAGAGGGAGTTATGATCGAAATTAGAAAGTTGACTTTTTTAAAGCAGTTCAATCGACAGTCAAGCTATCATATGACAACTCTCTAGTTGCCGCTTTTCCAGCAAGAAAAATGACAAAGCTAAAAAGCGTTAAGATACCTTCAATGTCAAGTTAGAAGGATAGTTAAGTTAGAGTACACAGGAAAAACGAGAGAAAAAGTTATAGTCGGTCAAGCCCGACCATATGATACCCTACACCACTGTGTACATAATAATTCGGGGAGGGGTCTTTTATTAGACTTGGAGCCAAATTTGGACCGATATTAATATTAAGTGTAAAATAAAACTTACAAATATAGAATATTGCGTCGATGCTAACATTTATATGCATTTATTCACTTTTGGGTGATTCCCGAAAGAAGGCCTTTGTTAAATTTGTCACTATCATTTATGTTTATATAAAACGTATTTGTCTTGAATATTAACTTGGGATTTATACCCATTAAAGTGATTTTATGAAAAGCAGTTTATATGGGAGCTATGGTCAATTATGGACTGATCTTTCTCAAAAACAGCACACTTATTTAGACTTATACGAAACTTATATGTACAAGATTTCATTAATATATTGCTATATTTTTCCGGGAGGACATTTGTATGGAGGCTAGGTGAAATAAAGGACCGATCATTACCAATTTCAATAGGCTTCATCCTTATGCCAAAATAACAATTCGTGCCAAATTTAAAAATAGAAATATCTTCAAAACTGCGACCTGCACTTTGCGCACTAGATTTACATGAACAGCCAGTCAGACGGACAGACGAACATGGTTAAATCGACTCAGAAAGTGATTCTAAGCCTATTGGTATAAATTAAGGCGGGTCTTAGACCAATATTTTTGGGTGTTACAAACATCAGCACAAACACATTATACCACCTATAGTGGTGTAGGGTATAAATATTTCAAATTATTTTTAATAAAATTATTAACTAACTTTATAGAAAAATTTGTCTATAAAAGTTAAAAATAAAATAAATTTCCATAAATTTTCAGCTTATTATATCTATTTAAGAAAATGCTGTAATAATAAAATCAATTATTCTAGTTATTAATAATATAATTTTGATGATTGGAACAAAATCAAACAAATATTAATTAATATGAGCAATTTCGTAATTGAAGGCCATTTTTACTATTTCCTGTGTACCTCTACGAACACATTACTTAGGTGTGTTGTAGCTTTAAAAATCATCCTACTCGTTTATAACTGTCTTAATAAATCAGAGCAATTAAAGTTTTTATTAAATTTTGAGTACACTATTTGTATCTACTGATTTTTTTTTTATAAAACCAAAGAATAATTTTTATTAAAAAAATAAAAAAATAAAAATATTTTTGCAGAGATTCGTAGCTCTTATTTAACATCTATATCAAGTATAATATTCTTAAAAATTGTACATTTTTGGAAAATTTAAAATCCTTTAGAGAGAAAATTTAATATCCTGAAGCAATACTGGTTACACAGTTTTGTAATTAATAATCTCCAGTTTTATTCGTATAACGATTTTTTCACGAGTGAAAATGACTTGAAAATGAATAGTAAAAGGTAACATTTTCGAAAAGATATTTTCTTTTATTATATTGCAGATATTCTTAGCTTTAATTTGACACCCATTATTAGGTTGATAATAAATTTGGTAAATATTTTATAAATTTTTTAAAAATGGATATCCCTCGAAACTTTGAAGTCCTAGCTGATTTGTGTATCATATAAATATAAACCAAATATATTTTTTAAAATTCGCAACATATTTTTTCAGACAGTTTTCAACTAATTATTTCATCATGTCCGTTATCATTAAATTTTCATTAGATGAAATTAAAAAATTTCATTTTTTTTATGTTAGTCTCATCAAAAAAAATATTTAAAAACTAAAAATATATCATTTAAAGGATATTATAAATAGACAGAATCTTTCAAAAATTTCCATGCATCACTCAATGTAAGAGGATTAAAAACCATAAAATCTTAAGACATTCAAAAAGAAAACAAAAATTTAAATATTTTTCACAAAACGAATACACACATAAAAACCCGGCATTAATATTTCCCACGTTAAAAAATAAGCAACCTAGAAATCCTGCAGAGAGTGGTTACTCGCAGACATACACATTCAAAGTACAACAACTGATCATCATCAAACACAGTATAGTAACATCACAAAATTCCTTGGGTAAAATAAAAAAAAAAAAAAACACATAAAATATTACGTGAATTTAAAAAAGCAGAAAGAAAACAACTGACTCATCATTCCATCAGGACAATGATAAACATTTTATTTATAGTGAAATTATTTGTTTGAACAAAAAAATAACGTCAGATTGCAGGACATGTTTGAATAAATATAAACCATGAGAAGATACTTTATTTTTTATACACGTTGTCTATGATTAGAAAACAACATTTTCCCATCACTTACCAACTCATTTGAATATAAAACATAATGCATGTATGTATTTAAATGAATGATATAAAAGTGTTTCTTCATTAGGATTTTATGTGACTAACAACTGACAAAGTTTCATTTAAAAACTTTTTAAATGTCCTGTGTGTAAAAATACGCTTGAACGCTTTTAAACTAGAATGAGTGTTGGGTGTTTGGCAAAACAGGGGTAACATAAATTGTTTAATGTCCTTTTTATTAAAATTAAATTACAGTATTTTTATTACATTCACCTATTGTTGGTGTGGAAATTTAACTGTCATTAGTGAAATGCTAGAAAACGTTCTTTTCTTGTTATTTTGCTACCATTAAGGGTCATTAACAAATGGTTTTTATTCGCGTTCAATACACATGTTTAATGAAAGGAAATGTTTTTTTTTTTTCACTTTGACCCATGAAAGAAATTTCCGCTTTAACATTTAAATAATTAAGTATGTACCTAAATATTTGTTTTTATTGTGTTTTGAAAATGTCAAAATATTTTTATAATATTTTTATTTATAGTTGCATTTATTTTCTGAAAATTCTCAAAATTTAACAAGTAAGAATGACATATTCGGTTTTGACGAATCTACTATATAAACCTTCTCCAACTTTTTATGTCACCCTAATTTAAATAACACCTTATAAGGGAAGTGGGCGAATTACGTCCATTTTTGGTTTGCGAGTTTACGTGGATCCTTGAACTATTTGTTTCGATGGCGTACATTATTTTAATTAGGAAAAATCGTCGGAAAATCATGAACTGACTTACGACGTACACTAAGATTTCTATTTGCCCATAACTTTTTTGTTTATTAACCGATTTTCAATATCAAACAAATCTTATGTGAGCAAAAGACCCTTAGGACCCTTAGGTGGTCCGTCCTGAGCCCTATTTCGCTTTTAATAGACAATCATAAAATAAATAACCCAGTTAAACCAAATTAGTTTTATCTTCTAGAAATTCACATAAATCATTTTTGTATGATTGGAAATAAAATACATTTACTTTGATACCTTAAATCCGGTTCAAATTATTGTTCGTAACAGAGTGCACAGAATTCAATTCTTTTAATTTGCAGCATATAAATATGTTATTATATTGACAAATAAATTAGTAATTTTTTTGTCAACTTGCCTAATTTATTTTTGTTGAATAAAAATTAATTTGCAATAAATTAATTCATTCGTTTGATTATTATAATTATTATTTAATTTTTGAATTTTGACTAAAATTTTAATTATACAACAAATTCTTTGTTAGAGTTTATATTTTCTCAACTAAGGATTACACTCATTTGACTAAAAGTATTATAAATTTTGATCAAAAAAATTTAACAATTGAAAATTTTTTTATTTATTTTCAATTATATACGAAGGGTTTTCAAATGGGGGTCCGCGAACCCCTAGGTCGCCGTAGAAACTTTTAGGGGGGTTCGCGAAGTATCTAGTGTATAAATTCGTTTTTTTTTTTTTTTGTCAGAATCAAAAGCTTTAGTTTATTTTATTATTTTATTATTACAGTTTTTTTTGTGATCTTTTCACCCTTTTTTAGCAGCGCATAATAGATCCTATTAAATACAGAGTTTAATTGGGTACCATGTCGATTTTTCTTTCGATTATCATATATGTTCCCTTTTCATCGAGTATGAAAAGTATTGAATAAAATTTATCAAACATGAGTTCATAACTTTTTCTCATAACCATTCTCGGCCCCATGCTGCACGATCAGTTAAAAAGTGGTTGTGAATTTTTTTTAACGATGGAAATTAATGCATGTATCAACATACATATTTTGTAGGAAACCCAGCAAATATTTTTTTGTTTTACATTATATAATACAAATGTAAAAAAATAATAATTTAATTGTGTCTGGGGTCCGCGAGAAAACAAAAAAAATCCTGAAAGGATCAGCAAGGTAAGTTATCGTAGGAACCCATGTCCTATGGGGTATATATCCTGAATATTCCTTTTTTCACAATTTTATTTTGTCGTTTATTCACAGAAAAAAAATTTTCGAAATACAATTTCGATAATTCGAAATTATTAATCAGAATTTTGAAATGATTTCAACTATTTTTATAATAAAATGAGAAAATAAAGATAAAGAAAGAAAATAAAGATATGGTCGGGCTTGGCCATAAATTATGGACTGATCTTCGTAAAATTGGACAATGTCATTTATATTTATATAAAACCTACTTGTGTCGAATATTAACTTGGTACTAACATTTTAATGAGATTTATGCCCGTTAAAGTGATTTTCTGAAAAGCTGTTTATATGGGAGCTGTGGTCAATTATGGACCGAAATTCCTGAAATTCGGCTCACAAATTTAGACTTGTATGGAACTTCAATAAAATATTGCTATATTTAATGGATTTATGATCGTTAAACACTTTTCCGGGAGGACATTTGTATGGGGGCTACACAGAAAAAAATATTTGAAATATTTTTTTTAATAAATTTATTAATTAACTTTACATTGGAATTTAATTATATGATTTATTAATATAATTAATTTTCTAATTGGTTTATACTTTTATTTTGTAATAAATTGACAGCTGTTAATAAAATACAAAGAAAAATTAAATATTTGTCTATAAAAGTACAGAAATAAAATTAATTTATGTAAATTTTCAAACATTTTCAGCTCATTGTATTTATTTAAGGAAAATAAGTATAGTAATATCAATTATTCTAGTTATTAATATTATCATTTTGATGATTGGAGCAAAATCAATTAAAAATTAATTAATATTACAAATTTCGTAATTTTTACTTTTTTCTGTGTAGGTGAAATAATGAACCGATCATAACTAATCGATATTAATCGTCTTTGGACCGTAAAAAACCTGCATGCCAGTTTCATAAATTATTGTTCAAATTTGCGACCTGTACTTTTATTATAAGGTTTACATGGACAGACAGACGGTCAGACGGACATCGTTAAAGTGATTCTAAACGGATTGGTATAAATTAAGGTTGGTCTTAGACCAATATTTTTGGATGTTACAAACATCAGCACAAACGCATAAACACTCCCCACATTTGGTAGTGTAGGGCATAATGAATTACTCAAAATCGAAGTACTCTAACAAATTAAAATCAAACTTTAGAGAAAAAATATTTTCGGAGAATTTTCAATTAAATAATTCAATTAAATATTTTTATAATAAATAAATTACTAAATTTTGAAGTGATTTAACAAATTAAATTTAAATTTTACATAGAAAAATCTAAAATCCAATTTCTATTACGAATAATACATATTCAATTATTTTATTAATTAAAAATAAGTTTATGAAAAAATTGCATATTAAATTATTCAAATTATCACTTACTTTTATTTATATTTGATTAATTTATTAACTGATACAATAAGAAAAATTATTGCAAGCCTACAAATTGTTTTATTTTAAGTAAAAAATATTAGAAAATTTAAATGAAGAAAAATTATTGAAAGCCTATAAATTGTTTTATTTTAAGTAACAAATATTAGTTTTTGAAATTGAAATTTCACTTATTAAAAAAAATTGTATATTCAATTATTCGAATTATCACTTATATTTATTTATACTTGATTAATTTATTAATTAATACAATCAGAAAATTAGTTAAAATTATATATTAATTGTTTTACTTTTAGTAAAAAATGCACAGAAAAAATATGGGCTTTTAAACGATTTATCGAAGATAAAAATTATTCCAATTACTTTTTTAATTTCATCAGTTAATCAAGTGCCAAAATAAAAATTTTCTAATATTTGTTACTAAAAACTAAAAAATTTGTCGGCTTATGATTATTTTTCTTGTTATATTAATTAATAAATTCAGCATATAAAAAAATTTGTTTGTTTTTTGTAGAAATTTTTTTCGTGTTTGAAATATGATTTTAAATATGACTATATAGAATTTTTAATGAATATATTAAAAAACAAGGTTTTTGTAAAAATTATTAAATTTTAAAAATAATTAAAAGCACTTTGAATTTCTGGTTAATAATTTAATTGAAATTTTTTAATTAACATTTTCAGTGTATTCTTAAACATACATATATTATTTTTCTTTCTTAAGATTTGCTCTAAATAACCCAATTTCGTTTTTTCTTCACACAAAAAAGATTAACATAAATCTTAGATTAATTTACCGAAAGCATTAAATATGCAGTGACATAAAACCCGCATTAATTTAAATTACTGGTGCATAAGAAATTTATGTAAATCATTAAATGGGTACAAAACTTAACTTAAGCATGAATAAAAAAAATAAATAAAAAATGACACTCACAGAAAGGTGAGGAATATAGAACAACCTTAAAAAAAATATCAGTACGAAGACACACCACAAAACAAAAAAAAAACGAAACAATAACAACCCTTTAACATAACAAATGTATCAAAAAAAGACAACTAAAGACATTAAAAACTTATTCACGCCCTAAAAAGTGAAATGAAATATCTATGAAAGAATTTCATGTAATGGCATGCAACATTTAACAATTTATATTAAAGAAATGAAAATGCTAAATTATACAAAACTAAAAAAAATGCAATTACTTATAATAACAAATATATTTAGAATTAGAAATTTACATATAGCAAAAGATATCCTTTAAAATCCATAACAAATATTTTCTAATTAAATAACGGACATATTTTGTTTTTCTTTATCTGTGATTTTAAACTCCTATTAGAAGTTCTTTTGTTTATGATCGTAGATTTAAAATTTATCTTTAAGATATCACAGGCTTAAAACTCATTAATCATTATTGATAATGTTTATACCACGTGCTTCCTTTTTCAAAGTACCATTGTCAAAAACTATTGTATTGTTTTACTTTTTGTTATTTTTTTTTTTTTTTTTTTTTTCTTCTTATTTCTTATAAAAGAAAAATCTTTTAAAATCTTTAGCGCCAAAGTAGCAGATGAAGCAAATGACGTCAAATTGTCTACAGTTTGCGTATGAACAATGGCCAAGAATAGATGGCATCATTTAGAATAAGAATCTAGCTAAAAGAAAAATATTTTACATCTGCTGTTATCATAAAAATAATTTGAAAATTGTTTTTCTTTTAAATATTAGGTAAAATTACACAATTTTTGTTTGTAAATTTATTTTTGAAAAAATTGCATGCAAAATTTGTATTAATAATTCAATGTCAATTTGAATAGGTGGAGGGTAGTGGTATCTTAAAGTGAAACAAATTTGTGAAATTATAAAAGAAATATTTACTTACATATATGTTTTGTCTTATAATATTATACATACGAAGGATATTATTTTATTTACTTTGACAAAATATTGTGTATTGCATCAAAACATATAGTGGCTAGTGACCTAAAAACGTCAAAAAGCAGAAATGTCTTCTAAGAGATATAAAACTCTTATTCTAAATTTATTTTCCATATAAAAAAGATGATTCGAAATTATGAATTAAGTATTACTTATAAAAATAATTTCATGAACTGGCTGTGGTACTAAATGATGTTTGGTGAGGATATTTCAATATGTATAGAAAGCCAGACAGCGATAAATTAATTGTAAAGAGTTTACTTGTCACTCTCGTTATCTGAGAATATCTTGTATCTATAAGTAAAATAATCTTACCTTATTGCATTATTCCTAAAAGGACACAAAGTAGAGTTGGTACATTTAAAAGGCGAATTCCACAGATTCCACAGAATTGGAAATTTTCGACATTCAAATTTTTAATATGTGTGTCAACTTTTCGTTTCCCAACTGATTTCAAAGATTTATATATTTTCTTAAAGATCTTATTATTGTTATAGTTTTACTTTTAATAATTATTTTCTATTTTTCTTGAATCCAGGGTAAGTTTTTGAAAAAAAAAATGATTTTAAAAAGTATTGTAAAAGAATTTACTGCCAACAGAAAAAATGATTACCGTATATTTTTCAATTCAAAACAGTTGTTTAATTTTGCATAATAAATATATTCAAGCTAATATAAAAAAAAAATAAAATTTAAGTAAAATTTTATTTCTCACATAAACTTTTAATTTATTTAATCATCTACTTGATTGGTTTGATAAATTTTTTAATTGGATTTTAATTTTCTGTTTTTAATTTTTTACAGTTTAAAGTAATTGGTATAATCATTTTGGTGAGAGGTGAAAATTTAAACAAGTTTTTAATTAAACGAATTAAGTGAAAGTCTCCATATATATTAGAAAATAAGGAGAGAGATCGAAAGAATCTTAACACACATTTTGCCTCATAACTTTTTTCGGAATCAACATTCAAAATTTTTTTGGATCTAGTTATCATGGAAAAATACTTCAGTTATTATTTTTAATAACAGCCATGTTAATTTGTCCTTATTTTCATCAAAATAAGTGACGGAAAAGATTTACGACCTACAAGTTATTAAAAAATTTCAAAAAATCCAAATAGATCTTACAAATAATTGGCCACAGAATTAAATGTCATCCGTAAAACCGTTTCTAATGTTATTAAACAGTATCAGGAGAATTTGACTATTGATGTGAAACCTAGTTCGGTAAGAAAAAAGGACCACATGATATTGGGAAGGCCAGAAAATTGAAGGCATATTGAAAGGAACTTCAAACACATCTGGTAGAAAATCAGCTCAGTTTCCTCAGTGCTTCGACTATTTGGTGCGAAAATTTAAAACTAATGGGAAAGTTGATAACATATAAAGTTCAAAAAAATCCAAACTGGAATTCTGCAAAAAAAAAAATTACAAGCCAAAAATAGGACTCGGAATTTAAAACCAAATTTCATACAAAAATACTCAAGCTGTATAATTGACGAAGAAACGTAGGTGCTGGCAGAATCTTCGCAGCCTGTGTCTCAAAAATTTTTATTGCTAATGCTCGAAGCAATGTTGGAGATAAGTTTAAGACCCAAAAGCAGCAAACATTTTTTACAAAATTCATGGTATGACAAGCTTTTGGCAGTTGCGGCAAAACAGGAAAGTCATTTGATACATTCGGATCTATAAATACCAAAATATACATCAAGGAATATTTGCAAAAAATATTTCTTCCTTTAATAAGAAAGCACAATGTGTTCACATAGTTTTGAACCCATTTGGTATCATGTCAGTACGGTAAGAAAGCTCTGGAGTGGTACCAAATCAATAACAAAGTTTTAGTACCAAGAGAGGTCAATTTTCCAAATTGTCCATAGCTTAGATCAGTGGAGAGATATTGAGCTCTTGTGAAAAGTGAATTGAAGAGCACAAAAAAGGTTTCCCAAATTACCGAAGATTTTAACAGAAGATGTGCACACTGTTCCAAAAAAGTGACTGAAGCAACTATCAAATCTCCAAAGAAAGGGTTTTCAAAAATGTTCCACAATTTTATAACTAGTGGTTAGAACCATAAAAATTATATATTTCTGTTATCTGTGCTAAATTATAAAATTATTAAAAAAGTAATGAAAACTCTAAGATCAACCCTTTCCAAGTTATTGAATGTTATGTATGTTAAGAATTTTTCGATCTCACTCCTTATATATTTGGTGACTTTTTTCTGTGTAATAAGTATTAAGCAATTCTTTTATTATGTATTTTATGCGTAGGGAAAAATCTGATTTTTTTTTTTTATCAGGTATTTTTAAAAATCATGCACTGACAAGTTGTCAGTGAACAGTGACCACACTGTTCTATCGATGTGTCAAGTTTCATCAAGATCGGTCCAGCAATTTAAAAGATTCCGATTTAATATCATTGGTTACTTTTGCGAAATAGTATGGCATTGTCACCTCTTGATCAGAAATATAATTTCACGGTTTCATGTAGTGTGCATTATACTGGTAGCAGAACAATAGTCTTGAAGTTAAAAAGAGTAAAGTATAGTGTAATAAGAAAGTGACCTCGTAAGCACAGCTGATTTGCAATGTGGAGTAAACGTTATGGACATTTCACTTGTTTTATTCCAACGACAGCTACATCACAAAGAAAAAAATATTTCCAAAAAGATATTGTAGTTTAGATTCAATTCAATAAAAGCCTTCTGGAGGTTACAAATGAACTACATGAAAAAAAATAAGGTCTCGATGTTCAGAACTAAAATAAAAGTTAACCTTTTTATCTGAGTCGATTTGACTATGTCCGTCCGTCTGTCCACATAAACTTTGTTATCAAACTACTTAAACTTGGCTATGATCGCACATAGATCCGAATGAACACCTTTTTTTTTTTTGTCTAAAACTATATAAATATATTTTTCGTATTGAAAATTGTATTTCTA
This sequence comes from Protophormia terraenovae, assembly GCA_951394005.1. NCBI lineage: Eukaryota > Metazoa > Arthropoda > Insecta > Diptera > Calliphoridae > Protophormia > Protophormia terraenovae. The sequence goes on along the minus strand of OX596076.1, from coordinate 103,877,332 downwards.
TCAATTTCTAATAGTTATAAGTATTTTTTTTTTTATCGTTTTGTGACCAAAGAATAAAAATGAGGACCATTATAATTTTTTAAATTTTAATTAATTTTATATCTAATATCACTTTGTTTTCCGAATTCGTTCGAAATATATAGACTAAAAATTTAATTTTGTTCCATTTTCGAGTAAACTTTTAGCCAAATTTTAAAAAGTTCATATTTTTTAAACAAAAAATGACTATAGAAAAAAAGTTATACGAATTGGCAAGTTTGGGCAAAATATTATTAATGAATCGAACGTCTAACAAATAATCCTATTTTCGGTTTATTGTTTCCAGCTGGGATAATGCGGACATTTTTTTAATTTTCCAATAAATTTTGTATAGAAATTTAAAAAATTTAATCCTCAAAATATAATAAAAACATAGTATTTTTTTTGCCTACCAGTATTGATTTTCTTATATTTAACTTTCCATAAATACGCACCATCATCTTCGATTTCCTTAAAAAATATTTTATGGTTTTGTAATCTAATTACAAAAACAACTATTTAAAAAGTTAACACGTTCATTAAAAAAATATATATATATATATATATATATATATATATATATATATATATATATATATATATATATATATATATATATATATATATATATATTTTTATTAAAGAAACAAAATTTGTTAATGTTTGCTTCATTGCAGGTTAAAGCGAACTATTTTTTAGAAAAACAAAATGCAATTTTAGCTTAATTGAAGTGTTTACGCTGCAGTAAAAAAAATGTTTGCGCGAATTAAATTTTGGCAAAGAAAACAGTCTCTTCGGACCTACGGGGATCGATCCATTATTTCACCTAACTCCGATTCAAATGTCCTTCTGGAATAGGTGTTTAAAGATCACAAATCCCTTAAATATAGCAATATTTTAATGATATTTGGCACGTTGAAGTTCTATAAGTTTGAATGACGAATTTTAGGAAGATCGGTCCAAAATTGACCATAGCTCCCATTTAAACATCTCTTCAGAAAATCACTTTAACAGGCATAAATTCTATTAAAATGTTATCAAATCAATATTCAACACATCTCAGTTTTATATTAGTAAAAATGATAGTGCCAAATTTTATGAAAATCGCTTCATAATTTACTATAGCTCCTATATAAGGCACACTTTCAGGTAACACTCAAAAGTAATTTTGAAAACTACAAATGTTACAAAGTATTTGTAAAAAAATACAAAACTAAAGACATATATGGACCTGCTCAGAAATTGCTATTATACAGTTAAATGCGCTTCTATAAAAAGTTTCATATGACATCGATATTTTACATTATTTTTTGGAAACTATGTAAAAGAAATAAAATAAAAAAGTAGCTCTCGAAAGGATAACAAATAAGGCGAAAATCAGTAGTTCTTTGTTTAGTCCAATAAAATTAGTCACTAAACGTTTAGAAAAACCCTGAAGGTGTTATTATAATTTCTAAATAACCATAGATAAAATATGCATAAATAAAATGCTATAAATTTATAAATTTGTATTGCATACACTTTATTTGTATTTATTATTTACTTTTTAAAAGAAAACATCTTGTAAATTTCTTACACAAAGATGAAATTCATTATTCTGTTTATTATCACATTGTACATACGGAAGGAACTATTTTTTGTTCACTCCTTTTTAAAAAATGTTTCAATTTTCTAATATGTTCATAAACACCTTTTCAATACACTAATAGATTAAAATAGATAATTAAGGCAGCTGGTTAAAAAAATACACGTGTTATTGACTTGCTTCTACTTGGAAAACACCTGGATGCCCACCAAAAACTTTACCGCTATACAAAAACAAATTATCACAAATCAAATTACAACAAATCCTTCATTAATAAGGATCAATACAAAAATATTTAAACCTTGTAAAAACAATATCATCAAATATGAATATTCATGACGTAATAAAAAACAAAAACTAACGGATATTTTCTTTTATTTGAAAAGAGTAGCACCCTTTTGCCAAATGTAAACGAAATATATATATAAAAGAGAAAGGATTGTAATTGAATCCTTTTTGGGTTTTTATTTATAAATTTCTGCTTTCTGCTTTCAAATACTCCCGAAGGACACAGATGAAATGGCAATCAATAGTATTGGCAATAATTTGATATATCCTTCGTATATGTAATTTAAAACTAGATCATAAAAATATCGCTAAAATATGAGTTATTCATATTTTCTTTAGGAAAAATACTAGTTGTATTTTGAAGATAATAAAGTGCAGTTATGGATAAAATGTAAAGAAATTAAGGCGTGTTCAATTTCAATTTTTCATAAATAATAAGCATAACGGGGATTATTTTTGCTTTTATTTTTAAGATTTTTCTTTTTGAAAAGATTTTCTTTTTTATTCCATTTGTTAATAAGGATAACTGTCAATAAAGAAATTTTATTTGCAACAATAAGAACGTAAAAGGACAATAACATTTACTTCTTTGTAATATCTTTTTTGGCGTTCTTATATAAATAACTGTAAAGCATGACATAAAAATCGAAAAAGAATTAAGAGCACATTAATTATCAAAAGGTGCTAACGAAGATGATAAAAGCCGAGTGATGTGGCTATTGTTCATCTCCATCTGCCTGTTGGTGGTGTTAGTAGTGATGTGTATGTGCCGTAATATAGCACCCACCAATTGCATAGAATTGCAGCCAAATTTAATAGATGAAGTGGTGCGTTTTCGTAACACAAAAAGTTAAGCATTGATAATAAGCTATTGTTTAAAGCGTAACGGAATGCATTGAAGATTTTTAAGAATTTTTAAAAGCAGTTATTTGAATCCTAAAGAAAATTTTTGTTAGAATCTATTGTACAATAAAAAAAACACACACACACAAGGAATTTTCTTAAATTTATTTGTAGATGTTCTATTCGGCTTTGCCGAATGTGTTATATCCACCATCCAGATGTATATTAGAACTAATGTGGGTGGACCACGCCTGTTTTTTTCCAGTTTAAATTATTACCATTTTTTGTTCCTTTTTTATGGCTTTCAGTAATTTGATGCTTAGGTCTACAATGAGAACAGAAACCGATTTCGTTCATATTTGGCAAATAATGTTAAAAATATCGATTACATGGTCAGTTTGACAAAATTCATCTGTAAAGTTTTAATCGTTACAGAGATATCAGCAGAAATTATTAACCAGGGCTATGACGGACACTGATTCTTGGTTTATGAATCGACAAACCTTATTTAAGAAAATTATTTTAGCGAAATTTCGCTCTCTTAAGTAATACGCCCTGAGCTTTATTCATCTTTCAACAGACACACATACGGATTAACATAGCATTAAATTTTTACGAAGTCCCAGGCGAATATTTCGACATGCTACACGTGGAATGAAAAATTCAATATATCGGCCATATAGTATTTTTTGATGGTGGGTATAAAAATTATACCAATAAAATGGTTAAAATATTCACTTTTTTCCAAAATAAGTTTTTAGTCGTTGATAAGTTCATGTCATAAATTATATCATATGTTGTTTTCATTACATAATATAGTAATAGTTCCTCTTTATGGTTCTGTTTAAATTGACTTTAGTTCAAGTTTCAAAAATTGTTTATTCCCGCAATCGTGTTGTGTACAACTTTATTTATAAATTCTAATAAATTCAAATCACGAATCAATCTGACTTCAAAATAGTGTTTAATCTGTCTTCGAAAGATTGTCCAAGAGTCTACACCATTTTAAGTTTAAATTGAGAAAATCCAAAATGATTTTAAGGAAAAACATATTGATATTATTGCGATTGGCCGTTATGGAAAAATTTTAATTTAAGAAACATTTGCGAAAATAGCGGATTTGCCGAAAATATCGAACTTCTTAATAAAATAATGTATTCCAGTTTAAAAAAAAAAAAAAACTAATCAAAATATATCATCAAAATTATAAAATAGTCCTTCTTCTATATATCACGCTGTTACACTATGTTAAAATAATAAGCGAAATTTTGAAGTCCAAAAAATTGAATTTTGCGGGCAAAAAGCCGGCCACCCATGGCTCCTCAACATAGATTCTCACACAATTTTTATGTAAATTCATTGTGAAAGGTTCACAAAAACGAACGCAGTGCAAAAGTTTAGATTTCTCAACCAAAAAACAGAAATATTTGGTAAAATTCATCGAACAAAGGGAATTCAAAGATCAATGCATGAAGTGCGAAAAAAAATTTAAAGGCAAAAAAATATTGAGTCAATATTATTTTGTTAATTTAGTCTAGTCTTGTATATAATTAAACAATAGACATAAAAATCAAAATCCACGTTTACATATTTTTTTTCATATTTAATGATTTTCCAAATTTTTTGCCCATACGTTAAACATACATGTAAAATTTGGTTAAATTATCTTTAAAACTGCTGTTTTTACTTTAACCAAAAATAATGTTAATTAAAACAAAAACGAGAGAGGGAGATATAGTCGGTCAAGCCCGACCATATGATACCCTACACCATTATGTACATCAAAATTCGGACCGGGGTATTTTATTAGACTTTGTGTCACTTGTGGACCGATATTCTTTTTAAGTGTAAAATAAAACATATGAATACCGAATATAACGTCGATATCAACATTTATATGAATTTAGTAATTTTTGAGTGACTTCCGAAAAAGGACCTTATATGGGAGCTATGGTAAATTATGGACCGATCTTCGTAAAATTTGGCAATATCATTTACATTTATATAAAACTCATTTCTGTTGAATATTAACTTGATACTAACATTATAATGAGATTTATGACCTTTAAAGTGATTTTCGGAAGAGGGATTTATATAAGAGCTACGGTCAATTATAGACCGATCTTCCTGAAATTCGCCACGCATATGTAAACTTATAACTTATATGTGCCAAATTTCATTAAAATTTTGCTATATTTAATTGATTTATGATCGTTAAACCCTTTTCCGGGAGGACATTTGTATGGGGGCTAGGTGAAATAATGGACCGATCATAACCAGTTTCAATAGGGTTCGTCATTGACCTAACAGAAGATCGTGTGCTAAATTTCATTGAGTTATCTTTAAAATTGCGACCTGTAGTTTGATTACAAGGTTTACATGGACAGACAGACGGTCAGACGGACGGACGAACATCGTTAAATCGACTCAGGAAGTGATTCTGAGTCGAACGGTATACTTTAAGGTGGTGGTCTGAAGGTTTTTTCTATGCGTTACAAACATCAGCACAAACGCATAATGTGCCCAAATTAATGAAACAAAATATGAAGTAAGTTATTTTTATCATTTCTTGAATTAGGTGCATTTTTCATGCCATTGGAACCAATGTGGGCGTTCAGAAATTGCAATTTATGTTCATGTCAATTTAAAAAATTCTGAAATAGAGGATTTGCAGACACAGATTTTCTTTGAGATATCTGTAGCTGCACTAAGAGACTTAATGAGATATCTCACTGTAATAGTCTGGATCTAGTAATCTCGTCATTTGCATCCAAATATAATTTAATAACAATATGTCTAACGTACATATATATGTAGTCTTATGATAAAACTCTTATCGACTTTATTCCTTACAAGTACTAATCAACCATTGATTTCCATAGTGATACTAGGTTGCTGTGAATATCCATTCGGTTAATTTTTGTTCATTGAGATAATAAGAAAAGCTTAATAATAAAATAATAATTTAAAATACAAAAAGTAAATGTTAATTCATTTTTGACAATAAAAATTCTTCTATTTCAAGAATTTTGTCTTTCATATGCAGCAATGAAGGTGGTCCACAAATAGGAATAAAAGTATTTTTTTGAATAAATATATAAAGAAATTGTTTAAAGTACTAAGGATATCTTAAAAAGAACCATTAATATTTGCGGAAATACCCAATGACAACTTCATATAATGCTGTCAAATCAATTGAGCTGTTACTTTTCACAATGACTCAACAGGAATTTATACTTTTCTTATTTTGTATAGAAAATTCGGCAATGATTTCGTAATTTTTAACAATAGATTATTATGACAATTCAATTTTCTTGAAAAGTATAAAATTTGCCAAAAACAAAATATTAACATTTTAAAAGTCTTAGGATTTTATTTCTTTGTAGAAGTATCTTTAAAAATATCGTCGTATTATTTGGTTTATTTAAAACATTTTGGAACTTTTTTACTTAATTAGTTTAATCATCAAATAGTCGAATTATTATTTTGCCTTTGGATTTTGAATTCCATTACATTAATTTTATATCAACCTTTTTTCTAAAAATCTTTTTAACATTTTTTATATAACAATACAATTCATAAACATATTTTGCAAATAATAACAGGTTAAAGCACTTGAGAAACATAGTATTTTTTCTGATCTTTAAACCTAAAAAATTAAATGAAATTCAAAAAAGGAACTAAGAAGGATAATCTAAATGAGTTATTTAGTAAAAGTATAAATTTATGTGTGTGTGTGCAAAAACCATTCAAAAACATTAAAAATATGAATGTCTCGCCATGTAGCATTAAATCTTTTTTTTTTTTTTTTCTATCCTTCTATTGACACCTTAAAACCTGCGTGTGTGTTCTAAATAAATTCTCTAAAAATCTTCAATGAACAAACGTGTACAGCTTAACAACATCATGCTGTTTTTCAAAGCCAAATGTTATTAAAACTTATGGTTTTCTGTATCATAATAATTCGGAAACATCTTAATAGTTTTTCATGAAAGAATTGCAAATAATCAAAAACTCACTGCGAGCCATTAAGACCCTCAGAGAATTCTTAAAAATATCTTAGTTAAAAATTTTTTTTTAGTTACAAAGTCTTTTTCAAACAATTTCTTTGCAAATTTCTTTTTCTATTTCAATTGATTGAAATGTCAAAATAATGTTTTGTTGAGTTAAAGAACAATTGCATTTTATTATTCATAAAATACAAAATCATTGCAGGTCTCCTTTAATGTAAATAGAGCTAAATGCTTAATCATGTTGTGTCATTGTTCTTTGTTGCAAGAATTCAATTGACTTTATTTGATTTAATGAATTGCAAAAAACTTGCCATTGATGTTTCAATTTACTTGTGTGGTAAAGAGCAGTAAAAAAATTGCTATTCAGAAAATTTTGAGAATTATTTTGAAATTGAAACGAAATCAATTATTTTTCTTTGCATTTTGTTTGATATGCATACATACCATACTTTTTTTTGGAGATTTCCGAATTGAAATATTTAAGAAATTTTTCTTTAGCCTAATTTAGAAAATTATAAAGAATTTCACCGTATTTTTAAAAAGATTTTAGCCATTTAATTTTAAAAGTTATGGGGCAAAATCGCAAAAATTCAAGACCAAAAATGAAAAATGAAATTTTTAAAGTCAAATATCTTTTAAACCATAAAAGATAATTTAGCACAGTGAGTATTTATAACACTAAATGTGGTTGGAGTGTTATGTGTTTGTGCAAATAATGTAACGCAGGGAAAAAATCTTCCGACCCCCACCTTAAAGTATACTGTGTGACTCAGAAGTAAAGGTCCCAATTTTGAACATAATTTGATTAAATTTGGTACATATGATTTTTTTTACATAAGAACATTTGATTATAATCACCTAGCCACCATACAAATGTTCTTCCGGAATAAAGTCTTAACACTCAAAGATTTTTTATAGAAAGAGTCCCAGTATACTTCTTTGGGCTACACCTGCTTCAATGGACTGCGTTGAGCTTATAAAGTCTCTCTCTCTCCCTTATTTTTAGACTCTATGGATACTCAAAAATATGCAACTAAACGAAAATAAAAAAAAAAAAAACAAAAAATTTTGCCGTCAGTGAGATTTGAACTTGGGACGATATTAACTAATCGTTTTTAATGACTAACGTCTTACTCAGTACACCATCTCTCACTTAATATTCAAAGTTACAAAACTTATTTTAGCATAAAATATATTTTTAGTCATTTTGTTAACGAAAAACTAATAGCATCAGAATAGGGTTGAACCAGCAACCTTCTGGTAGCTAATCCTGCGCTCTAGGCAACTGATCCATGTGATTGTAACTTACTCTGCTATTATACTTTTGAGTACTTTTTTATTTAATGTAGAGAAGGCAAATAATAATATTATATTCGGCTCGACCGAATCTATATACCCACCATTAAGTTCTTCAAATTTTATGTTATATTAGAGGTGGGCGATAAAGTGGGCGGACCGCGCCCATTTTTTGTTTCCAAGTTTATATCGATCTTCAAATTTCGTTATCGTACATGCTTTTTCTTAAAAAATATCAGCAGAAAAGTATGAAATTAAGCTACAACGGACACCCTGTGTTTCCAGTATTTTGCCCATAACTTTTTTGTTTATTAACCGATTTTGCTCATTTTCAATACCAAATAAAGCTTATATAAGATAAATATTTGTTCCAAATTTCGTCTTTACGTTGTCTCGTTCGAACCCTATCCTGCTTTCAACAGACAGACGGACGGACATAACTAGATCGACTCAGAATCTAATCAGGACCTAGAAAATATATACTTTATGGAATCTTAAATGATTCCTTCTACATGTTACACACGGAATGACTAAATCAATATACCTCCCATCTTTTTGATGGTGGGTATAAAAAGTATTATTCTTATTGCTATCTGGGGTAGCTCCAAAAGCATCTTGTTACTGATTTTTTTGGAGTTTAAATCAACAATAGCCTTTTCGATCTGTCGAATCTCAAAACAAAGAGGTTCAACTGCTCTAAAATTGGATACAACAGGTGGCAACCCTATTATGTTATATGATAAATTAAGGGTAAAAACGTTCATTAAATGATTAACGAATAGATTCCCATTTTCGCTATGGTTTCTTGCCCAGCCTCCATTTATATTAAAGACCAGTTACCTAGAGGAGGTCTACTTGCAACTAGTCTTTTTAGATTTTTCGTAACTCGCCATAGTGAGTAATTCGAATACGGAGTAGCATATAGATTTTCCAGATATTTATTTAGTGATTCAGTTTTTCGGTACTCTAGCAGCTTATTAAAGTGTTTTTAGCATTCTCTTAGCTTTGATTTGAGTTGAGGTGATCTGTGGAGTTGCCACTCTTCGAACTCTTCTTTTTCCAATCAAGAGCCGTTCGACATCCACAGAACAAATTCTATTATATCTGTTTTATCGGGGAGTTAGGGTAGCATGTTCAGCAGCAAGTTTTAATCTTTTTTAAAATTTGTTTTGGGGTTCTCAGCAATATTGGGGTTCTCAGAGATATATTTTCCATGCAATTAATACTTATATATATTATAAATTTCAACCAGTTTATTCTTGTATTTGATATCGCTGAGATACCAGTGGGGTAAGCAATTTCTCGGGGGTTCAATATAGTAACAAAATTGGGTGACTGATCTGAAGATAATTCTAATGAAGATTTTACATGGATTAATTCCCTTGGTAAAGTTCTCGTAACAGCGAAATCAATGACATCTGGTATTTTATTTGGGACTGTAGGCTCTCCGCTCGAGACAACATTCAAACCCATTTTAGAAATTGTATTAAACAAAACACGACCTATAGGAATTATAAGTCGTGATCCCCAGAATGTATGTTTAGCATTATAATCGCCTGCCTTTAAAATAGTAATATTTTAATGCCAAATTTCATGAAGATATTAAATCCCCTCTCTTGAAAATCACTTTAACGTACAAAATAAATGTTAGTATTAAATAAGGTTTATATAAGTAAAAACAAAAGTATGCGTATCGGAATGGTGTAGGGTATTATATGGTCGAATCGAATCCAGCCCATCTGGTAACCTTAATGTAGAGCCTCCACTTTATATTCGCCAAAACGATCTATGCAGCGACACCATTCTTCCAAAATTAAGTCTTTTCTCTTCATAAGTTTGGGAAGCGTAGAATAAATAGCTATTGCGCTATCAGTTGAGTGATGTCCGTCATGGAACCCTATAGAAATTAGTTAAACTCTTCCTCGAGAATGAGTTTTTAGTGCTCATTAATATCTTTAAAATTCAAAGAAATTACAAAATTGTAAAAGTTTTAAAATTTGTTTTAAAATAAATAACAACTAAATAACAAAAAGTGCATAAAATTTTAAAATATTTACAAAAAAGTAAAACTATTGCACGTTCTATTAATTAAATAACTATGTGCCTATAATAATTATTAAGTAATATTTTTTCTTAGAATAAAAATAAACAGACTTGTTGTTTAGTGTTTTCAACATCATAAATAGTACTCGTAGAAAGAATTTGAAATAATTAGTGGTTACATTGGAACAGGCAAATGGAAACATATGTTACTTCACTTACATTAACTAAACTCACAATGATCTAGTTAAAATATCAAGAGCAGCACCTCTTTTTATTGTTATTTCATAATATGTTTTACTTTGTTATTTTTGGTGACATTTGAAGTATGACATTAAACATAACACAATTTCTTACTTGGCTTAAGTAATAACATATGGTCATTGGAAGCAAGTCAAAAGGAGTATCTACAGCAACAAACAATAAAATAACATATTTTAGAGGAGGTATACATTTTACTCCAAGTACAGATATGTGATCTACTATGCTCGCTCTACTCTATTGAAAACAAAGATGAAAGTAAAACATTAGGAGTTTGTTTAAAAGAATGAAAAAAGAAAATAATAGTTGTATGTATGTTTTTGCATATCATCTAGAAACGAGATATAAATCATCATAAACATGAGAAAAAAAAAGAAATCCTAAGGAGACCACGCGCTTGTCGAACGAAACTAAAGCCACTGGAGCATAAAATTGAAAAAAGAACTTAATACATGTTCTCTGTAAGAAATTTTAAAGAAAACCTTCATACAACCATTATAAAAATAAATATGTTGTATGTCCTATCGGTAGGATAATCAAATTGCCTTCAAGGAGAACACATATGGTAGCAGCAGATACTCCTATCTGTATAAACAAGAAAATTAAAAAAAAAATTAAAACATTAAAACATATTAAAGAAAAACATGCATAGATAAAGTCTTGAATTATAAAGATCATTATAAAATGGAATACATATTAAATGAATAAGTGAGTGGAAGTAATTTTGTTTAAGAAGAAAGTGTTATAAAGATCTTTCTTCTTTTTCTGTTCAAAAGTATAGAAACAATATTTTTGGCAACTAATCTTTAAATCGTTTTATTTTTAAAACGTAAATCTTTTTTAAAACTTTAATGTGTTAGATTGTCTTCTAGTTCCTTTCTTTGATAAAAAAAAATAAAAATTTTTTAGTTTTCATTTTAAATTCAAAGGATTTAAAATGAAAACTGACCTGGATCAATTTAGGTTATTTTCTAATACTAGAGCACTAAATTGCGGTTTATAGTATTAAAAAATAGTTAAACTACTTTAAGGATTTTCTTGCAATGCTTTAACTGTTTAGAGTTTAATCTTTTAAGTCCTTCGTAATCCTTTTGTTAATCTTTTCTTTTGCTCAAGTGATACTTGAAGTTTTTTGTTGTACAACTATGCAAAAATGTAAGAAAACACTTCAAATTTATTTGAAATCGTTCAGTATTCTTAGGAGTTTTAACTACTTAAACGTTTAGTTTAAGTTAAAGTAAGTACATTAATCTATAGATTAAATTAATGCCACTTTAAAAACAGTAGATTTAGAAAATGAAATTGTAACATTTATGTGGTTTTATTGTGGTCAATTTTAAGAAGAAAAATAAATATGCATTGTTAGAAACCTATTTTTAAATACATTAAATAATATAATGCTAACAATGTTCTTTAGTAAAATGAAAAGTCTTTAAATCTTTTGGTAAAACAAATAACACTTTAATGTAGTTTCAAGTCTTAAAAATGAATACAGATTTTGAGACGAACATGAAAATTAAACATTTTAATCAAACCACATAATCCTAATTACACTGGTCGGAAAAAAAAAGTTGGCCCCCTCAAAAAAAATATGAAGAGTAGATGGAATTTGACGTGCTTAACACGAATATGCTTTCGGTTTTTTCCATCAGGTCATAATTGTTCTCTTACTAACTAGGTAAAATTTTGGAAGATCGGATAAAAATATTGGGCTATATATTCCAAAAACTGGACCAAGATTTGTCAAAATTGAGTTGAGTTTCCAATGCAAGTAACTTGAAAACTATAAAAATAGTTTAAATAGTATAAGAAACAAAACTTTTAAAAGCGATTAAAAATTGTTAGCCCTATTTTGAGATCTAATAGCTCCGCTCCTGAAGGGTATGTGGGGCACCCCTTCCAACTTAAAATTTGAAAAAATATATTTAGACGATGAAGCAATATATGTATATATTTTCTGTAAGTATCGCGCTGAGACTCTCACTGGTTTCTGAGTTATTACAAAAATATAACGCAGTGTAAAGCACGAATTTAAACGAGAAAGAAAGATATAGTCAAGACCGACCATATGATACCCTACACCATTACTCGGGGAGGAGACTATTATACCCCTGGCCAATTGTGGACTGATATTTTTACTATGTGTAAAATATACGAATACGTATTACGTTGATACTAACATTTATATGATATTATGCACTTCTGGGCGATTTCCAAAGTGGGCCTTATATGGGAGTTATAGTAAATTATGGACCGATCTTTATAAAGTTTTGTACAATAATTTATACTTATACATATATAACTTATTTTTTGGTACTATAAAATAAAATTATCATCAAATTTGGTACTATGATTGATAATTGTAAAAAACTTCTTTGCACTGAATTTCATTCTTATTTTTAAGGCATTTTTGAGTGTTGAAACTCTATTCTGGGGGTGAAATGATGGACCTAAAGCAGATGCTAAACATGAATCAGCTTTAACTCTTTTTCCATCAGGTCTGGATTTTTTTTATGGGCGTGTCTAATATTTTGCCCATAGCAAGACCATTACTCTAGTATATTTCCTTATAACTCAAGAACGGTGTGTACGATTGACATAAGTGATACACCAAAATATGCGGACGAAAAATATCACCCTAACTTAATTTTTTTATGTGCTCAATAGTTTCCACATTAATTTAAAATAAAGTTATTTTAAAATAATTGTAAAAAAAAACGAGAGAAAAAGATATAATCGGTCAAGACTATATGATACCCTACACCATTGCGTATGAGCATAAAAATTCGGGAAGTGGATTTATATTAGACCTGTAGACCGACACTTTTACTAAATCTAAAATAAAGCATGCAAGTACAGAATAATGCGTTAATAATAACATTTTGATGATTTTATGCATTATAGGGCGATTTCCGGAAGTGGGATTATATGGGAGCTATGGTAAATTATGTACCGATTCTCATAAATTTTGGCAATGTTGTTTCTATTTATATAAAACTTATTTGTGTTGAATATTAACTTGATACTATCTTTCGTATGGGATTTATGCATGTTAAAGTGATTTTCGGAAAGGGGGTTTATATGGGAGCTATGGTCAATCGTGGACCGATTTTCATAAAATTTGGTACAAAGATTGGTACTTGCACAAAACTTCATTGGACCGAATTTCATTAAAATAATCTTAATATTAAGACATTTTTAAGTGTGGAAACTCTATTCCGGACATTTGTATGGGGGGTAGGTGAAATAATGGACCGATTATAACCTTTCAATAGGCTTCGTCCTTGTATCATAAAAATCCCACTTGCCAAATTTCATTCAATTATCTTCAAAATTGCGACCTGTACTTTGTGCACAAAGTTTACATGGACAGCCAGCCGTCTAGCCAGACAGACGGACATCGTTAGATCGATTTAAAAAGTGATTCTGAGTCGATTGGTATACTTTAAGGTGGGTGTTGGATAACTTTTTCTATGCGTTACAAACATCAGCACAAACACATAATACCCCAACCACCTATGGTGGTGTAGGGTATAAAAAAAAACATTTCATGCTAAATTTTAGATTGTCTTTTAATAAATGAAAATATCAAAAATTTAACAAAAATAGGTGGACTAGGTGGATTTTGACGAGTTAAATAAGGATCTGCATTCACTTTTTTTCTATCACGTACTGATTTTTTTATTCAGCGGTAGACTATAACTCAAGAACCGTTTACACGATTTTGATAAATGATACACCAAAAGATGCATAGGAAAATTGTCTTTAAGGTTTCAGAGATATAGATAAGAATTTTCACCATTTAAAAAAAAAAAAATTTCGCTACTAATTACCGAATAACTACGGAAATATAAACTGAACAAAAAATTATGTAAATTCAGCTCAAAGAAAATTTAAGTCGCTAACCGTTCTCGATGTATACAAGTGTGACCCCGCCATAGTAGTCATGCCCATAAAAAAAATCAATACGTGATAGGAAAAAAATGAAAGCTAATTCTTATTTAGCATGTTAAATTCCATCTAATCCACCTATTTTTTTTTTTTATTTAATACAAATACATCTAGTCCTCATATTTTTTTTTTTTTTTTTTTTTTTTTTTTTGAAGGAGCACGAAAAAAAATTTTGTCGACCAGTATTATTCGTCGTTAGGGGAGGATTTGTTGTTTTTTCTGCCGACAATTGTTATTATATATTCGAATTGGCGCAAAATTTTTAGAAAAAAGTTAATTTATTTTTTTATTATAAATTTACTAAGCAAATACATTTACTTATTTTCAGAATACACACAAAATAATTAAATTTGGGAATGATGAATAAAATTGACCTATTAATGTATAAATTGTAGAGAATTAATTATTTTAAAATGTTTCCGTCTCCACGAGTAAAATATACTTATTAGGGTAGCCCTACAAAAAAAAATATTTCTCGATATTCTAACTGAAATGTATATATATTTAATGATACCGTTTCTAATAATTATTTTCCTAATTTAAGGTCCATAATATTAAAAATATTTATGTATTCAGTTATTTATTCATTTTTTTTTTTTTTTTTTTTGTGGGCCATGCTAATAGATACTCATACATAATTATGTCTAACTAATCGCGCTCGTCTAGTATTTAAAAAAGAATTTAATTCAAATCATTTAAGAAACTTAAAATTATATTTTTTTTTTTTTTTTTTAAACTTAAAAGTGAAAATAATCGGATAAGCCGAATCATATAATACTCTACAACAGACAAGTGAAAATTTTGTGGACTACATTTTTTGTATTTTTGAGACCTCAAAAATAAGACCTCAACAATAATTGTTTATGCTAGCTTTTTCTGAAATAGCAGAGACAATAAAACAAGTCGGAAAATTACCGTCCAATATACCAACCCCTTGTTAAATATTTGGAAGTCGATCATTTATTTTGTGATGGCAATACAGCTTTCATAAAAAACGCTTGACTAGAGACTAGTGACAGTGTTTTGGCGAAAGCAGTTAAATCTATATCTATATCATCTGTATATATATAAATGGACCGATTTTCTTGAAATTTTCACACAATTTACAATTTTATTCTGTATGGTAAGATACAAAGTAAATATTTAGTATCACATATCTCCAGAACAATTACAGATAAAATACTGAGATTTTGTGGAAATAATTTTAGTATCTATTTATATAAATGAGATGAAAATTGGGCGGGCAGGTCTTGGGAGATTGATAACTCCTATACATAGAAAATACTAATTATCGGATAACTTAAATACTGATACAGAAAAATTCATAAAATTTTGCAGGTATATCTTTATTATCAATCTCCAAATTTAAAATGAAAATGGAATTAATATAACTAGGAGAAATGGTACCCCCATAGATTATTGACATAGATACGAAGCATAAAAAAAACTCAGTTGAAAAAAATTACTCAAAAAGACACACGTACTACAATTGTTTTTGTTTTCAATTAAATTTTTTACTAACACATTCCTAGACTTTTTTTTGACTTAGGTTTCTGACAACGGAACTGCATATCTATGTTATAATCTATGGGTACCCCCATACAACGAAAGTATTAAACTATTACAGCAAAAGTTTTAAAATTTTGTAGGAATAACTTTCTCAATAAACTCCATAAGTTCAGATGCAAATGGGATGGGTAGGACCTAGGGAAATGGTACACCCCATATAAATCAAATATTCTTAGTGGTATATCAAATAACTATTATAGTGAGACTTCTCAAATGTTGTGGGAACTACTTTTTTTTAATATTGCATTGATAAAATAAAAATAGGACGGATAGAGCCAGCGGAAGAGGCAACCCTAATATAAAGAAAATAATAATTTACACAAATCGGAAGGAGCGATTTACTGAAAGTCTTAAATAATTTTATAAATAATCTTCATATCAAATTTTGAATAAGGCGGATAGGAAAAAGGGGTGTAGTAGTTCCCATATAAAGTAAATATTATTTATGGCATCAAAAGGGGATAAGCAAGTGTATGCATATATTTCAATGCGTTAAACAGAGTGTAATATTAGAGCGGATCGATCTCCATACAAGTCAAGCTAGTCACCCACTAGAATTGTTAATGGAATTTCCAAAATAACAAAAATATTTTAGCTTTAGCTTTTAAAACATTTATTTTATGCATAAATCTTAAATTTGCTGTGATTTTAAAACTGTTAAAATTTGAAGCAATTTTACATACAATTTTTTTATGGTGCTACGCATTGTATTTCTTATCCAAAATTGGATTAAAGCTGTCCAAATAGATATCGAATGTTCTGTTTCCAACTCAAAGCTTAATTGATATTCCTGATTGATTAGCATTGTATATTATGACAACAAGTAAAACGCATAGTTGTCTAATGGAATGTCAACGTGTGTCATATAATCTGACTACGGAATGTTTATTTATATTATTAGGCGTAATATATACAACTCCACGCCCCAATATATCTAAAAAGTTTTCTACTTCTCTAAATACTCTACTTGGGTAGACTTGTTAGTAATTGGTTAAATTGAAAAGAAGAGGAAATTTATATAACCCATATGCCATCTGAGCACTCACAGTGCGTCAGAATCGAAATATTTCTCCGATTCGATGTTTTTATCACTTTTACTGTAAAGATAATATTTATTATTAATTTCTTAAATAATAAAAATATACAAAAATGTACATAATTTAAAAAAGACCTCTTTTCAAAAAAAAAAAAAAAAAAATACACTTTCCTTTTTAAAGATCGCCGACGTTGCAACTCAAACCAACACCGAATTTCACTAACATCTATAATTTAATCTCTTCCTTTAGGTGAAAGGATAAAAAAGTAACAATTTATAATTAAAAAAAAAGAAAATATTTCTAAACAATTACTTTAAATCTTGTGTTGAAAGAAAAAGTGAACAACAGAAAAATATCTATTTCCTTCCGTTCATTTATTCCTTTCATACATTTACGCAAAAATAAATTAATTACAATTTTCTATGTCAGCATCCTTTTTAACATGCGTATAAAATTTCTCAATACAACAGGTTATAGTAGAATTTTATTTTCTTTTGTTTTTATTTAAGAAAGTAGCAAATTTATACAGTGAAAGGGTAAGAAAGTAATAATTATTATTACCGATAAATGTACAGGAAAAGTAAAAAGATCCTTTAAGAATCTCTATTTACTATTTGCAATTTGATACAGTAAGGTATGTAAGGTATGGTGATGTTGACATTGATGTTTGGCAAACAATATTTTACTTTGTATTCTTTCCCATTCAAGGTTCTCATGATAAATGAGTGAGAGTTTTTTTATGGTTGCTAAAAAAAGATCAAATTATTTATTTGAAACAGGTAGTTAGGTATTTATTTTCATTAAAAAATCATAGATGAGAAAGTTTTTTTATCTTGAAATTTAATATTATTCATATATGAACTTTATTTTGTGCTGGGAGTAAAAATAGTTGTTTCAATAGTCAAATGAAAATGAAATTTTAAACCAATTTATTTGTTCTAGGAAAATATTTAGGGAATTTTTAATAGCTACAAGTAAATTTTTGAGGTAGAAATGAACAATAGTAATCTCATACTTGTATGATAATTCCATATCGATCCATTTAAAACCATTATTTAATCTTCTAAATCCTTTATCACTTATAATATAAAAGCTTTGGCAAAAACTTTTTAAATTTTTATACAAAAATTGTGTTAAATTTATAAGCGATTGTCAAAATATTTACCACCTCTTTATGTTGTTGCACAAAACCAAAAAACTACATAAAGCCATATTATAATCTTGCATGTTACTTTTACTGTTTGGCACAAATATGCGCATACTTATTCTGAAGTAACCTTGTAATAAAAGCTAAAAAATTACCATAAATTGAGGCGGCATTTAGCTAAATCCATAAGTAGCTGAATAAATATATTTCAGAGCATCAATACAACATTTATTGCAATAAGCATGCAGAAAATTTCTAAAGGCTTCATAAATATACAGTTGCACCTTTTACCACCATTAAATTGACACCTTATTGTGGTATACAAAAACGCAACGTAACACCACCACACACTTTTCAAAATTCCTCATAATGTAAATTGAAATTTAAAATTGCTTGCGAATACAAACGATGAGAAGGAAGTTTAATACGCTTAAAATTAATACAAAATAACAAATGATAATGCTATTGTGTGAAAATTATGTCTACTTAGACTTTGGACAAAAAATTTATATAAAAAAATAAAAAATATTTAAATGTTTTAATAAACAATAACAGCGACAGACAACAATATTAAATATAAGACAACTAAGAAGTACATATTTTTAGTGGGTTAAAGTCTATCAGACTAGTTTATACCCTAAGTGAAATTTAAGTTTAATTTCTAATTTTATGTAGTCTTTACCATATACTATACAACATACTCCAACTTTAAATCGATCGTTGCAAAATTATTTTAAAACGATAGAAAAAGATATAGTCGGTCAAGCCCGACCATATGATACCCTACACCATTGTGGACATTATAATTCGGGGAGGGGTCTTTTTTTAGACTTGGAGCCAAATGTGGACCGATACTCATAAGTGTAAAATATTAATTATAATATTAACTTGATACTGACATTTCAATGAGATTTATTTCCGTTTGTGATTTTGTGATTTTCTGAAAAGGGGTTTATATGGAAGCTATGGTTAATTATGGACCGATCTTTTTAAAAATTGGCACATTTATTTAGACTTATATGAAACTTATATATCCCAAATTTCATTAAAATATTGCAATATTTAAGGAATTTATGATCGTTAAACCCTTTTCCGGGAGGACATTTGTATGGGGGCTACGTGAAATAATAGACCGATCATAACCAATTTCAATAGGCTTCGTCCCTGGACTGTGTGTCAAATTTCATTAATTTTGATTCAAAATTGCGACCTGTAGTTTGAGTACAAGGTTACATGGACGGACAGACGGTCAGACGGACGGACGGACATCGTTAAATCGACTCAGAAAGTGATTTTAAGCTGATTGGTATAAATTAAGGTAGATCAATATTTTTGAGTGTTGCAAACATCAGCACAAACGCATAATACCCTCCCCACCTATGGTGGTGTAGGGTATAAATACGTCATCTTCAATTTAAATAAGTCAATAAAAAAATTAAAAATTTCCTACAAAATTTAAAAATTGTTATTTTTAGCTGAAAACAAAAATTTTCGAACAAAAATACCAAATTTTGAAACTCACCATTTACGATTTCAATGAATTTTGGTATAAAAAGTGAGATCGAAAAAATCAACATATATAAAATTCAATAATTTGGAAACGGTTGATCTTAGAGTTTTGATTTTTTTATTTAATTTAATTTTATATTAGAGATCACAGAAAAATTTAACTATTATAGTTCTAACTACTACTTATGAACTCGTTAACCTTTTTTGGTATTCCTTACATTAGAAATTTAATAGTTGTTTCAGTCACTTTTTTTGGAACAGTTTGACCATCTCCTTTTAAAATCTTCGATATTTTGGAACACTTTTTTGTGCTCTTCAATCCTCTTTCCACAAGAGCTTAACAGGTCTTAGCTCTAGACAATTTGGATACCACGCCAGAGCTTTCTTACCGTAGTGTCATGATGCCAAATCGGGCCAAAAATTAGAGAGAGAGTGCTGCCATAAGCTTATGTAGGAAAATTAACCTTTATTAAAATAAACACCTTTATTTTAGTAGCAGAATTTTAGGATGAAATTGAAAAAAACTTCAGTCACAATTACAAGGAATAAAATTAAAATTCAACTATATTTTAAAACAGATTATTTCAAGAAGTTATTTTATTTTATTTGCCTTATTAAATCACTTTAATGAACAAATGTAGAATTGGCATTGGCGTGACAGGACCTTATATGGAGTACATGTTCAATTATGATCCGATCCTTGTAAAATTTGATTGTTAGACTAATACTTAAATATACTTTATTTGTACTTCACATTTTATCTTTATACGAAGATTTATATGGGAGCTATGGTCAATTTTGGGCCGATCCTCACAAAATTTTAAAATATGTGGAAATTCTCTACAAATTTCTAAATTATGCTTATAAAAATTTTTTTTTAGAAAAAAATGTTTAAAGTCAAAATTTAAAAACAAGTCTCAAAAATTTAATTTTTTTGCCCAAAAAAGTAACTTTATACATTTCATTTTTTTTTTTTAAATTTGGATAAAAAAAATTTAATATTTTATGGCATTTTCTAAAAAACTGGACCTCAAGAAAACGTGTAAGTGTAATTTTAAAAGGTTCTGAACGTTCACCCTACATCCAACAGTGATCAAAAATGGTAAATTTTTGATGAAAACTTAAGCTTTTCGAGTCTGTAAAAAAGATTTATTATTGATTTCGGTACTTCTGCGAATTTAATTATATAGTTCAATATGTTCTCAAAGGTTTTGTAAAAATTATAACAGCCTACCGGTAAATTTGGTCACACGAGACAATTTTCCAAAAATATCCATATTTTCAATAATAAACATTTTGACCTTTAAAAATATATAGCAAAATTGTATATATTTTTCTTATATTTACATTTATCAATTCTTCATTAAATATTTTAAATACCTATAAGCATTTAGAAAATATTCAGGCTCAAATTTATGAAATATGTCCCTGTAAACATAATTTGCATTTGTTTGTTTTATTTTAAGAAAAGTGTGTGTTATTTCATTACCTTGCTTAGGAGAATTCAAAAATGTAAAAATATTTAAAATCGGTTTATATTTGTAAAAGTTATAAGCGCCGATATGTTTTTCACTCTTAAGGAAGTCAACTTTGGCCCACTGTAGATGCGTCCGTGCTCCAGCTACACATTTCTGCCAATATTCTGAAACCCTAACTCCTTCTCTATCAATGTTTGAAGTTTCATCTAAATCGGTTCAGTGGTTTCAAAGATCCAGACTTATTTCCATATATTTTGCATTTGGCCCTACTGTGCAATGTGTATATCAGAACGGTTTTGTCCGTAACTGTATATACAGTGGGGAGCACAAATTGTAAATGAGTACAATTTGTGCACTTGTCATTGCATAAAAATTTAAATAATAAAACAAATCCAAAAAGTTTTTCTTTAATTTACTTATCGTTTAGTAATTAACTAAATAATTTATAATTAAAAAAATAAAATCATCAAGCATCAAGCTCTAAGAAAAAAAACGAACAAAACGAAAACAACAACTCAATTTCGCAAATGACTAATTTTATAGTATTTTTAAACTATTTTGTACAACAATAAAAATATATTTGAATGTAATATAGTGTAGTTTATAGATAAGGGTCAGTAGATTATTATACCATTTTTAGAATTTTAAATATACCTTTAAAATCGGGAGCTATATCCGAAAGACCGCTTTTTCGGACTACGCGGTTTTAAAATTTTATATCTAGAATACCAGTTGACCAAATTAAATTTTTTAAACTGTATTAGAAAGACAAGAAATTATCCTTTTTAAGTACATATAAACTACACTATATTATATTCAAATATATTTTTATTGTTGTAAAAAAATACTATAAAATCCCTCAGGTGCAAAATTGAGTACATGCGAGTTGTTTTCGTTTAGTTCGTTTTTTCTTAGAGCTTGATGCTTTTATTTTTTTAATTATAAATTATTTTGTTAATTACTAAACATTAAGTAAATTGAAGAAATTTACTTTATTTAAATTTGTATGCAATGCCAAATGCAAAAATTACAAAAAGGTACTCATTTATGCTCCCCACTGTAAGTATGTATAGGTATAAAAATGAATACGTGTTTGCTTGTTGTTAGAAAGTTAAATGACTGAATTTAAATGTTCCCCTTTTAACTTATATATATCAAAATGTTCATCATCAAAATTTATAATCAAAAGTTTTTATTTAACCCTTAATCACTGTTTGTACTTATTCCTAAAATATTCTCTATAATGTCATCATATAAAGAAAACATTTTTTTATGTTTGTAGATATTCGATCTATCAAAGCTTTTAAATGTTTAACAAAAGTGGGCACACAACTGTTTAAGTTGCTCTGATGGAAGTTGGGGCTATTTAGTACTTATTAATATTAAATTTAGTTTTTATATATCTTCATTGGATTTTATTATTAATACTTTTTAGCTGATTTTTGAAAATAAAAAGAATTTCATAAAAATTTACAGTTTTCTACTGTGCATGACCATTTTTTTTTTTTTTTTTTTAAATTTTATTTATTTCAAATTTCTTATAATTTATACAACTTAAAAACTAGTGTTAGTAACGAAAAATATTGCTTTTAATTTATTAGGTGGTGTTGAAAATCTTCCTCTTTTACTTATTTTTCTTGATGTTATTAGCACACGTTTTGCATCTAAATAATATTATTGTTTTTATGTTTGGGTTAGTAAAAAATTTTAAATCATAAACCTATATTTTTTTTCGAGAGCTTGTAGCAGAAAACGTCCATTTAACATAGCCCAGGTCCATATAAATCATTTATAGAACTTTAAACTTTAATAGTAGAGCGAGGTTCCAAACTAATTTGGAAACCATTGGCCTGTTTCAGAATAATATCACCCTGCAATTGGAATTCTTTTTCGGTACGTGATGAATTCACACGATAGTTACGAATGATGGTTGAAAGTAAAACTTTAAGCTGCAACATAGCAAATTTACGGCCAACACAACTACGTGGTCCCGCACTGAAGGGAATGTAGCTGTAATAGTGTCTGCTGGAAGCACGTTCTGGCAAAAAGTTATCGGGATTGAATTTTTCAGGTTCGGGATAGGTGTCAGCACGACGGTGAATAAAGTATTGTGATATCACGACTGTGGTGCCTTTAGGGACGATGTAAGGTCCAGATTTTAGTTTGGTGTCTTCTTCCATTTTACGGGCAATTATGGGTACTGGTGGGTAAAGACGTAAAGTTTCACAGATTACACGTTCCAAGTAAGACATTTGCAAGGTATCAGCAAATGTACAGTCACGTTGTAAATCATCTCCGAAAATGGCTTGTTGTTCTTCGAATACACGTTGTTGGACATCCTTGTGGATACCCAAAATGCACAAGGCGAAACTGGAACCGGCGGCAGTGGTGTCGTGACCCTGTAAATACAATTAGATACAAAATAAATAAATATTTTATAAATTTATTTGGTTGTAGGATAACAACATTTGTAATTGAACGAATAGTTGAGTTATATCAATATAATTTGTCATAGATGAGAACAGAAATATTTTTATAAAACCAAACAAATTTAACACAAAAGAAATTTTGTTTAAACTATTAGAATTATGTATAGAAATTCTTTATCTCTAATCACTTACCTCAAACATAATAGTGTTAACCTCATCCATAACATCCTTATCGGTCCATTTAATGTCGGGATTTTTTTCCATTTCCATCATAGCATCCAATAAAGCCAAACGACGTTTTTCTCCAACATCATTCTCATCAATGTCATCCAGATCATCACGTAAACCATCTGTTTTAGACTGTTGGGTTTTTTTCTTCAACAAATCATCGGCCTTATCTACAATAGCTCTCTCTTCAGCATTAAAATTCTTCTTACGATCCTCCACAACCTTACGAGTCATGCTCAAAATAATGTTCATCAATTTGTTGTTTTCTTCACGCATTTTTGTAAAATTGAATGTCGAGTCCAAACGATAGAAAAGTTTCATTTGACGGTTATGGATAATGTCACACATGTCCATAACAGCTTCAGCATATTCGGCACTCTTTTCTGTTTCCGGTTGGTTTTTGCAACCCATGGCAGTGGTTAGCAAAATATTCACAGTAGTCTCGGACATGTATTTGTGAACATCAAACTCCTTGCCCACGTTCGAGGACAAACGTTCGACCACAGACTTTGAGTGTTTAACAAAAGTGGGCACAAAACTCTTTAAGATACTCTGATGAAAGGTAGGAGCAATCATTTTGCGATGATGACGCCAATGATGCCCTTTGGAAATCAATAGACCATCACCGAACCAGGGTTGAAAGAATTTGTAGTCCACAGATTTTTCCAAATGCTTATAACCGCCCAAAACTATTTCAATATCTTTTGGGTTTGTAATGAAAACCACATTCATATGTCCCAGCATTACGCGCACAGTTTCACCATAAGTATCAATCACACCCTTAGCTATATTCAAAATTTCTACATTATTTCGTCCTAATACCAAATGACCGTGACCTATTAATGGTACTTGTGGTGGTGTAGGTATAGTACTCATTAATTTAGACTCTCTGCTGTTGCGACGATAATATTCGTACAACACTGCTATGATGCCCAAACCAAAAAGCAAAGTCAACAAAGGATTCGGACCAGATGATGTTACTGCCAAAGTTTCCCCGGCCATCGATTCTTGCAGTGTTTCCACCGACATTGTTTTATTGTAATTATCCTTTAATGAGAGATTTCTCAAATTTTATTTATCCGTTACGAAGGATCCTGTGTCGCTAAGTTATATGAAATTTCTTATTTCGATATAACACTTGTATACTTGATAACGATGTTATCAAGTCCACTTTACAATTAGAACTAATGCAAGTTCTTGTCATTGGACTATACTATTATATTAATTTTTGTTCTTAGAATTTTAATATTTTGATGTTGTTGTTTTTCTTTTTCTTTTTTTTTTTTTCATTTTCAATATATTAAAATTAGTTTGTCTACACGTAAATATAATTTCACAAGTCTTTCGCTTGAATATATTAAAATTGTATTATTTAATACACATAAATATTTTTGTTGTTTTTTGTTTTAAAATTTACACAATTATAAGTTCACATTGGCCAAATATTTCCGTTTCAAACAAATGGTAATTATTTTAAATATTTCTTCACAATTTGTGTTTTTTTTTTTTTTTTTTTGATTTTTGATTTAAGTTGTTGGAGAAAATTGTTAAAATAATATAATTTTCATACGCATGTTTTTCAAATCCATAATAAATAATATAAACTTATAAATCTATCCTCGCATAAATGAAATTAAGTACTATGAATGATTTGGCATTTATATTTATTTTTATGCAATGGTGAGTATGCAAAAAGAAAAAAACACTACAACTATTAAGTGTGTATGCAAATTTCTAAATAAAAACAAATAATAAAGTTAATTAAGTATATCTGACCCAGTTGAAGCTTACACTCTACAATGAAGGATATTCAAACAAAATAAATAAATAATATTATATGCCTGCGGAAAATTTGTGGCAATTGCATTAATGGATCGGTTCCTCAGTACCAGTTGAGTTCCAATTGACACCTAACTCGTCACCAAGTTCCAGTTAAGTACCAGTTGACACAAACACACTCACTATTTATCAGTTGAGAGTCAATTTATAACATGCTTGTTAAGTGTGCAAGTTGCTAATTGCGCGCTATAACAATCAGTGGCTGAGTGGTTAGCGTTGAAGACTGTAACATACGTTAAATGAACATGGGTTCGATTCGGAGTGCCACCGTCGAAATTAACGAAAAGTTATAAAATAAAAATAAACATAAATTAATAAAAAAATTTTAAAAAGTAAAGAATTACCGAATTTTTATAAAATTTTTATTATATTAATCGACCCTGAACCTGTCCTCTTGGACCTATCCTGTGACCTGTCCCAAGGGGCTAATTAGCTACCTCCAATGACAACACCATGTAAAAGTGACAGGTTCTTCTCATAGAAAGCTCCGCAACTGGGATCGGTCACTAGCCTTGAGTACCTGTCACGTTTTAAACCGTTTCGCTTTACTCTAGGGATGGTATCTTTCATAAAATTAATTTTTTGTTGGAATATGTCAATTTTTATACCCTACACCACCATAGGTGGTTGGAATATTATGCGTTCTTAGTCGATTTAACGATGTCTGTCCGTCTGGCTGGCTGTCCGGCTCAGATAGCCATTGAGGGTCCCAGCACGATACTGACAGAGAACATACAGAATGACTCCATCCTCTATGTGTATATTTTTCAAGAATTTAAAAATACCTTTTTTGGAGATACGCGACTCCGAAATTTAATTCGCGAATTATCGACCAATTAAATTCAACATAAAAACATGTTTAAGGTATCATTTTAAAGGTAATGTCATTAAGGTTGGCAATCGAATCAAAAAGGTAAAGGTAATGGTATTTTTAATTATTTCGGTAAGGGTATATAGCGGTAACGTTATATTCAGTTATTTCGGTAATTTACCGTTATCGGAATTTCGAGCTATTCCTTATATGTGAACCGATTTCAAAGATTTTTAGGAGGATTCTGCTAGTCGAGATCTATAAAAAAACATCGTAAAAAAAAGTTAAAAGCATTTAGATTTAAACTTTCCAGGTTTTTTTTTTTTTTTTTTTGCCAAAAAAGTGGTTACATTCTTTGTTTGTTATATAAAAGTTTTCTTAAGTAACATATATAATATTTATATTTTTCTGAAAGATAACTAAACACAAAATACTTTAAAGGAAAAAACGCTTATTACAATTAATTTTTTAGAGAACCAGGTTTTACCAAATTTGACTTATTTTTCCAACAAATTTCGAGTTTTCGCCTTAATTTCTCAAATCGCAAAGCTGGAATCAAAAGAATGTTATACTTTTTATATAGTCAAAAGTGTTATTAATTTTTTTGTAATAAAAATTTTTGCTCCCCAATATCAGTTTGAAAAATATAGAAAAAAAGGTAAAAAATCACATTTTTGGAAATTTTTTAAAGTTTTTTTTGGGAATTTCGGGATTTTCGTAGACAAATCTAAAAAAGTGAATAGCGCTTTAAATTAAGCATCAGAAAATCTACTTAGGTGTAAAATATCATTCAAAACTATTTACTAACAAGAATTTTATTGTATAATTAAAAATGAAAAATATGCAAAAAATCACAAATCCATCCTATCTCAGTGTTTTTTGCAAAAAGTCTTCAACATTTCGTATTGTAAAAATGTTTATATATATTTGAAAAGAGAACAAAATTTCCTAAACAATGATATATAATATGTTTTTTTATCTGTCTGACGGATCTAACAGAAGAATATGCCGTTCCGAAATTCCATAAATATTTCCATTTTATTTTTTGAATAGCACACTGTGGACTGTTTCAGAAATATAAAGTGGTAAAGTGTTACAAACATTATTACAAGATTTATTTTAATTTTATTAGAAATAAAATTTTTCTAAAACCAGGAAATGACGGCGATTTTTCTGTTTTATTATAAACAAAACAATACAAATTGAAATAAATATTTCGTATTTATTATGACATTTGTTGTAATAATTCATAAAATATTGCGAATAGAAAACATTTTCATCAGTAACAGTTTTTTTTAATTTTTAAAAATATAATTTTTTGAGATATTTACCCGCGAACTAAAATTTGAGAGATATGGACCATTTTTATGTTGAGAAAAAAGTCATGTTATACGTCATATTAAAGACAATTTTGATACCTTTAATATGACATCTCAATAAATCTTATATCATAAATAGTTTGAAAGGTACAGTGAACTCTCGATAATGTGAACTAATTAATGTCGGGTAGTTCATATTTTCGAATTTGTTCACATTTTCGATTGTGATTTTTTATATATATTACTAAGTTATTCTTTCTAAAAATCATTTCTGCAAGGAATGAAAATGCAAAGATTACTAAAAAAACTTTTTGTAATTTATTTGGAACATAAAAAGTTTTTAAAAATCCATTTTATAAAGAGTACATACGTAGTATGTACATAAAAAACAAACAAAATATTTCGACAAAAAAATAAATAAAATTTACAAAAAAGATAGGTACATACATATATAATTAAATATGGAAATAATCGGTTATTATTTTCTGATTTTCTTTTGTTCGATCAGCTTATTTAACGCCAGTTACCTGATTTTTTTCAATACTTTAATGTCAGTTTGATCGACCATTTGAAATTCAGCTTTGTTAAAAATTTCGACAGCTTCCTTGGCTTTAATGTTGTTTTCAGGCGCTTCAATAAAACAGTCGTCATCATCGTCGGACTCTTCAATCAAATCATTTTCATCAAATGGCGTGACGTTCTCACAAGGATTATTGATCCAATCTCTAATGTTTACAGCAGTAAATACTTCCTGAGGGCACAATGTCTGTAGAAGATCTGCAGCAGTATTTTCTAAAGATCTAACCTCTGATTGCCACTTTTCTTTTAAAACGCTCAAAGGAACATTAAATTCAGGATCGTCTTCATCAATTACCATATTCAAAATATTTTTCCAACAGTTAGATAAAGTTTCTTTGCCAACTCGGTTCCAGGATGCCTCTAGAATAGAAACTCCTTCTTTAAGTGTGATTTTTTTCATCGATTCAAGCAAATCCCCCTCTTTTGCAATAATTGTTGCTAGAAGACTGTCCCTATAATGAAGTTTGGTGATTCTAATTGCATTTTGATCCATTGGCTGGATCAGAGCCGTAACATTTGGAGGCATGAACATAGCTTCTATGGAACCATCCTCGGATTTAAGGTCGGATTCTGGTGGATGGGATGGGGCATTATCTATTAGGAGTAAAGCTTTTACTGGTAATCCTTCCTTTCGTTAAAAAATCTGTCAACTTAATGAAAAATAAAACAGTAAGAATCCCAATTGAACTATTTTTACATGTAGTTTACGGGCCAGATAAAATTTTTATATGATCCTGACGCATTTGCACAGCATAAAAATGTTATCTTTTGCTTTTCCATTTTTGCACCTGTAGCGCTTTTCTGCCTACAGGTGCAGAAAATAAACCACTTATAGAGCGATTTTTCCATTTTTGGAAGCTCTGAAGATCGTAATGTTTTGCGTTTTCCGGGTCCATAAAACGTATTGTTCACACATTTTAAAATATTGTCTTTTTTTTTTTTTTTTGAACATATCGTTGATTTTGCAACTTTATACTTTTTACTTAACACTGTAACACTCGATCCTTTTTTTTAAATATTCCAAAATTTCGCATTTTTCATTTAAGGATAAAAACTTTCGACTGTTTTTAGACATTACTAATTTTACATAAAGCGACTAGCATTAAATATCTTTAAAATAATGGCATACTATGGTATTTATTAATTCGGGGATTCCCAACATTAAAAATAAATGCTTCTACAAATTAAAAAATCTCCAAAAATTAAAAAAAAATTGTTCACTATTTAGAGCCATTAAACTTTGTTCACTATTTAGAGCGCACATATAAAAAACTGAGTGTTCACATTAGTGGATAGTTCATTATATTGGATGTTCACATTACCGCGAGTTCACTGTATTTGTAATTTTGTGTATACAACTTTATACATTTATAAGTCTTAGTTTTGACAAACAAAATGATTGTACCAAATATCATTAAATTCGGAGAGGTAAGGTCCAAAATTGTAGTTTTTCGTATTATTTTAAATGAAATGACTCTATAGATTCATAAATCCTTATTATCAAATGTATTTTAAACGCTAAATTACAAAACTTAAAACATAAAAATATTACTACAATTAGAGCAACTTTTCAAACAGAAAAATAAATACATTAAAAATCGTGCTGGAATTGATTTAATTTATGATTGGATTATATATCCAATCGATATAATATAATACAATATATCGATATAATATCCTTCTTATTTACAATTTTCTATTATTTATGCAACTTCCATAATAAAGTTTAAACTCAAATATAGCGAATACGACCGCTAACTTCGAAAAATGGCCATAGAACTCAGCGTACTTGATTTAGTTTTACCAATGGGAGTGCTCAGCTTGTTAAAATATGCGACAAGCACAGTATTATTATTTTGCTCGTTTTTAAGGTAGTCAAGTTAGATCGCAATTCGAATCTGACAACCCTACTGTGTCAGATTCGAATTGCGATCTAGCTTGACTACCTTAATGACGAGCTTGATTTTCAAAGATAAAATAAGATTTTACATAACAGCAAATTGTTTTCAACTTGACAAATTACATTTAAACATGTATATTGATTATTTCTAAAATATATTGACTAATTCAAGTTAAGGCCGCCTGGCAACCCTAGGTACCAGACATTCTTCTCCGGTCCCAAAAAAAGTAGCATATTTGAATTAAGTTGTTTTTTATACCCACCATCAAAAAGATGGGGGGTATATTGATTTTGTCATTCTGTGTGTAACATGTCGAAGGAATCATCTAAGACCCCACAAAGTATATATTTTCTGGGTCCTGGTTAGATTCTGAGTCGATCTAGCTATGTCTGTCCGTCTGTCTGTTTGTTGAAAGCTAGATAGAGCTCGAACGGGGTAACATAGGGAGTCAAAATTTGGCATAGATATTTGTCTTATATAAAGTTTGTTCGGTATTTGAAAATGGGCGAAATCGGTTAATAAACAAACAAGTTATGGGCTAAAAACTAGAAACACAGGGTGTCCGTTTCATACTTTTTTGCTGATATTTCTTCAATAAAAGCATGTACGACAGCGAAATTTTATATATATAGTTCGGGGGTATATAAACTCGGAAACCAAAAATAGGCGTGGTCCGCCCACTTTACCGCCCACCTCCCATATAAGGTGAAAATCAACGAAATTGTGTTCAAATAGTTCAAGGGCCAATGTAAACTCGGAAACAAAAAATGGGAGTGGTCCGCCTACTTTACCGCCCCCTAAAAAAATGTTAAATTTGAAAAAGTTGATGGTGGGTATATAGATTCGGCCGGGCCGAATATAATTCGCGCTTGTTTTTAATTCATTAATTAGTATAAACATTTTTAAAATCGTACATTAAATGGTAATTAAATGTATTTTTTTTTTATAATGCAAAACCTTCTATATCGTTACTTTATTTATACACACTGAATATTTTAAAAGTGCAAAACTCTCTCTTTCTTTTAAAATAGCCAATATTGTAAAATATTACCAACAAATGATATATTTAATTTAGTCGTGATTTAACTTAAACAAAGATTGTAGAATAAATTTTTTAAATGCTTTAAAAGTTGTGTTTTTTGATAAAGAGATATTTTGAATATTGTATAGGCCCTCAATTTACTAAATATAGGTAATGATAAATTTTTTTAACAAAATTTGACAGTACGTGATCAAAATCACACTTAATCCTAAGAGTAAAAATTATACCCTACACCATAATAGGTGGTTAAGGTATTATGTGTTTGTGCAAATATTGTAACGCAGAGAAAAAAATCTTCCTTAAAGTATACCGTTCGACTCAGAATCACTTTCTGAGTCGATTTAACCTTGTCCGTCACTCCGTCTGGTCGGCTGGTTGGAAGTGGGTTTATATGGGAGCTATGTTAAATTATGGACAAATTTGGCATTGTTGTTTCTACTTATATAAAACTTATTTGTGTCGAATATTAACTTAATACTAACATTCTTATGAACGTTAAAGTGATTTTTGTAAGAGAGGTTTATATGGGAGCTATGGTCTTCGTAAAATTTTGTACAAAACTTCTTTGCACCGAATTTCATTAAAATATTTATATTATTAAGGCATTTTTGAGTGTTGAATCTCTATTCCGTGGGGATATTTGTAAGGGGGACAATTAAAATAATGGACGGATCACAACAAACTTCAATAGGTACACATAGACAATGGTGTAGGGTATCTAATGGTCGGGCTTAACCGACTTTGTCTTTTTTTTAATTTTAAAATAAAAATAAATAAATAACAAGTCACCAATTCGATACGTACCTATAAAAGAATAGGGTATCTGACTTGGCCGCCTAAAACTTCTTTATCAGTTTTTTATTTGTCCTTTTTTCGCTTAGGGGCTTTCAGAATGTAAATTTCAACCGACAGTAAAACATCGTGTATTCGTTATTGTAAAGTGTGCAAAAAATCAATATAAACGCTAAACTCTCCAAAATGTTTAGAAACATAACTGAATAAATAAATAGAAAAATAACTGAATTTACGATTTAAACATACAGCGGGTGTCATAAATAAATAAACAAAGTCAGAATTTTAGTTTCGCTTTTAAAAACGGCAACGTAGGGGTCCATTTCTTTAAAATGAACATGTTTTTGATTAAATCAACTTGTTTTCAAATATTATTCTATTTTAAGTTTCTTTTTAGAAAAAGTCATTTTCGGGCGAGTCAAAAATAAATAAACAAGTAACCTTTGGCTTAATTTCCTTAATTTTTTGTTAAAAGTAAGTGAAGTTTATGGTTGCAAAATTATTCTAGCGTAACAGCGGTATTTATTTCTTATATTATGAGAGAAATAAAAAAAATAACTTTTTCGATTAAATTATAAAATTTTATAAAATTTATTAAGTGTAGGAAAACTAAGAGTAACTAACATACATTACAAATTCACTAAAAAAAAATTATAACAATTTAGCTTTAAAATCCTATGTTTTCTGCTCTAGAATTCTTATTAAAACTTATTCATAAAATCTGAATACTACACAGAGAATACAGTTTCATTGTGGCAACCGAATTTTTTGCCAATCGAATTTGATCGGTTACACCAACTATTACATTAAACAGTTGGGATTGCCGAATATTTTATTTACATGTTCAAATTAAATGGTCGACTCACATATTTTTTCAGTTACCATCAATAAAAATAAGGGTAGATACAACTAATTCAATACAGAAAAATTCGGTTAATAAAATAGAATTTTTAAATTAAAAATGAAATGTCAAAAACAAAAATAAAATTTTTTATACTTTATTAAAAAAATTAACATATAAAATAGAGACATATTACACATACGACGATAATCATCGTAGGATGTATTTCTAAAAGATATTTATAATGGTTCTGGATAGGTACTGTTAATGCTTCTTCAGATGCTAAAAAGATTTTTGTTGATGGACAGGATGTATTGCATTTGTTTAAATATTCTGACTTTAAAAGAGAAAACCAAATCGAAATTCTTCCAAAGGGTACCAAAATCTTTTTTCAAGGATTGAACCTGTTAGAAATAAAGTGACCGCGTTGTTACAAATAATTTGGCATATTCAATTATAACACTATATTTACCTTGTTTGTATTTGTTCCTTATTCTTAAGCTTCCTCCAATATACCAAATGCATCAAATCATAAATTGTGTTCCCTAAAAAAACTTAATGTATGCATGTAGGTACTTCTTTTTTAATAAAAATTAATTTAGCATTTAACTTATTCGCCATTGCTTCCAGTTAGAGTATTAGCTTATTTTTATATGAATGTTCTTATGTTTTTATTTCATATACAGAAACAGAAAGATTTTTTGATGATTTTTAAATGTTTTAAAATTTTTTATTTTCGTTATTTATAAAACGTCAAAACAAAATAAACTACATATAAATTCGCTTGAGCCAACCAATTCTTTTATTTGATCGTGACTAAATGTTAAATATTATAACCAGTTATTAATAACAAGAACTGAAGATACTTTATATAGTTGAATTTTGGTTAGGGCTATTAAAATATGTTATATTTAGGTCAATTTAAACTAATTAAATTTGGTTATATCAACTGAATTCGTATATTACTAAATAATTGGTTAATCTTACTATACTGTTGCTTGTGGTAACAAGGAAATATAGAAAATATTTTAGATTTATATACTTTTAATCCTTGAGATCGAATTTCATTTAAAATTACTAAATATATACAATAATAACCATTTTCTAAACAATATATTTTCTGTGTGTATGGTCTGAATTTACAACTCACAGAAAAATGTATAAAGACGGACAAAAAAAATGGAGACGTTTTATGCAGATTATGCCTTAAAATATGAAAATTTTAGGAAACAAAGTCCCTATGATTCGCATGATATATAATGTAGGCTAGAAAATAATATAATAAAAAAAATCTAAAATACTATACATTAAAGTGCCTCACGAAAAAAAGTTGCAAATGAACCCCTCTAGAAATGAAGATTGGTATGTTCTTATATGATTCCCAAAATATTACATCTCAATGTTAAAATTTACCTGAGCTGGACAGTTTTCAAAACACTTCTAAAATTACGTATTTCTTTCAATATCATTATAAAAATTTTAGTTATAAGAAAATTAACTTCAAATTACAATAGTGACATACTATGATCTTGAATATTAATTTAAATAATTATTATGTCTCTTTTCAGTCGCGGAATATTAAAAGTTTACTAAAATTTTTTTTCATATTTTCTTTGTTCAAACATGTAATTTTAAATATTTCGGACATTTTTCGAAATATCTTGGGTTTTAATGTACCATGGGAAAAGTCTATCCTGTTACTATTGAAGATAATAAGTAATTAACCCATTAAGAGCCGAAGGGTCAATTTTATGCATTTAGTTTCCAAAAAGTTAAATTTGCAATTTTTGCAAATAAGTCGCATGGAAGTACTCATTACACTTAAATATTGATAAATTTATGAAAAACATAATAAGTTCATTTAAAGTCGAGATAATAATTGAATAAAAAGAAGTTTTTGGAATTAAGCCGCTAATTTAGACGAATTTACAGCTGTATTGATCAATTTATGCTTTCGGGGGCATTTATATCCTAAACTAACCATTTATTTCCTATTAAAATTAACTTAACCAATTATGGACCGGAAATCCAAAAATTGTATTTGCGCAACTAGAGGGTTAAATGAATGCATATTTCAATAGTATTTAATGAGACCTTTCCAATGATGCCCTAAAATATAATTTACGATGGAAAATGTCCAAAATAATCAAACTTTAATAAAATACTATTTAAAAATTTTACTAAAATTTTAATTTCGCGAGAATAAAAACGAATATGTGTAAGACATCGTTTTTCTATCATATGTCAAATGTTAAAAATTGTGTATAAGGAGTGAGATCGAAAAATTCTTAACATACATAATATTCAATAACTTGGAAACGGTTGATCTTAGAGTTTTCATTATTTTTTTAATCATTTGATAATTTAGCACAGATCACAGAAATATATAATTTTTATGGTTCTAACCACTAATTATAAAATTGTGGACCAATTTTGAAAACCCTTACTTTGGAGATTTGATAGTTGCTTCAGTCACTTTTTTGGAACAGTGTGCATATCTTCTGTTAAAATCTTCGGTATTTTGGGACACCTTTTTTGTGCTCTTGAATTCACTTTTCACAGGAGCTCAATATCTCTCCACTGGTCTAAGCTATGGAAAATTTTTAAAATTGACCCCTCTTGTTACTAAAACTATGTTATTGATTTGGTAAAACTCCAGAGCTTTCTTACCGTAGTGACATGATACCAAATGGGTCCAAAAATATGTGGACACGTTGTGCTTTTATTAAGAAAAGAAGAAGTCTTTTTTGCAAATATTCCTTTATGCATATTTTGGTATTTATAGATCCGAATGTATCAAATGAAAGAACCCAAAATAATTGTTATCATAATTTTCGAAATGGAAAGAAATGGCACTTTTTAAGAGTTATTACAAAAAATTCATTTTTAATAATTATTGAATAATATATAAATATAAGTTACTCATAACTATTATTTTTTAACTAATATTTTAAAAATTAATTAAAA
This sequence comes from Protophormia terraenovae, assembly GCA_951394005.1. Classification (NCBI taxonomy): domain Eukaryota; kingdom Metazoa; phylum Arthropoda; class Insecta; order Diptera; family Calliphoridae; genus Protophormia; species Protophormia terraenovae. Next base: position 103,841,549 of record OX596076.1, on the reverse strand, counting down.
TAATTATTGATGAATAAATAAAATATAAATTTTAAATAATTATTATTTTTCGTTATATATTTAATAACAATTATAATAATAATTTTTTATAATAATTAATTGCGAATATCATTGCAATTTCATCATCTCAAGCCTCAGATGATATTAGAAATCTAATTGAACATACGTATACTGTTTTTATCAAATTTCAAAGAAAAACGAGAAAAAAGGTATAGTCGGTCAAGATCGACCATATGATACCCTACACCATTATGTATGACCATAAAATTTCTGGAAGGGGACTTATATTTAACCAACACTTTTACTAAATGTAAAACAAAATATACAAATACAGAATAATTCTTTGATATTAACATCTACTTGATTTTATGCGCTTTAGGGCGATTCTCGGAAGTGGTTTTATATGGGAGCTATGGTAAATTATGGACCGATTCAAATTAAATTTAGCATTTTTGTTTCTACTTATATAAAACTTTTTTGTGTCGAATATTAACTTTATACTAACATTAGTATGGGTTTTATGCACGTTAAAGTGATTCTCGGAATAGGGGTTTATATGGGAGCTATGGTTAATCGTGGTCATAAAATTTAGTACAAAAATTGATACTTAGACAAAACTTCTTTGTACCAAATTTCATTAAAATACTCTTATTTTTAAGGCATTTTTGAGTGTTGAAACTCAATTCCGGGGGGACATTTGTATGGGGGCTAGGCGAAATAATGGACCGATTACAAACAATTTCAATAGGCTTTATCATAAAAGTCCCACGTGCCAAATTTCATTCAATTATCTTCAAAATTGCGACCTGTACTTTGTGCACAAGGTTTACATGGACAGCCAGCCGTCCAGCCAGACGGACGGACGGATATCGTTAGATCAATTTAAAAAGCGATTCTGAGTCGATTGGTATACTTTATTTTTCTCAAACATAATTATTATTATTTCGATAAAAATATATTAATTGAAAGCAAATAATTATTAATAAGGAAAAAAATAAAAATTGCATATAATAGTTACAATTTAAGAAATTCGACATAAAAATTGTTATAATTAAGACCTTGATCAAATGACTTTCTTGTTTTGCCGCAACTGCAAAAAGCTTGTCATACCATGAGTTTTGTAAGAAATTTTTGCTGCTTTTGGGTCTTAAACTTATCTCCAACATTGCTTCGAGCATTAGCAATAAAAATTTTTGAGACACAAGCTGCGAAGATTCTGCCAACACCTACGTTTCTTCGTCAATTATACAGCTTGAGTATTTTTGTATGAAATTTGGTTTTAAATTCCGAGTCCTATTTTTGGCTTGTAATTTTTTTTTGCAGAATTCCAGTTTGGAATTTTTTGAACTTTATATGTTATCAACTTTCCCATTAGCTTTAAATTTTCGCACCAAATAGTCGAAGCACGGAGAAAACTGAGCTCATTTTCTACCAGATGTGTTTTGAGTTCCTTTCAATATGCCTTCAATTTTCTGGCCTTCCCAATATCATGTGGTCATTTTTTCTTACCGAACTGGGTTTCACATCAATAATCAAATTCTCCTGATACTGTTTAATAACATTAGAAACGGTTTTACGGACGACATTTAATTCTGTGGCCAATTATTTGTAAGATCTATTTGGATTTTTTGAAATTTTTTAATAACTTGTAGGACGTAAATCTTATTCGTCACTTATTTTGATGAAAATAAAGACAAATTAACATGGTTGTTATTAAAATTAATAACTGAAGTATTTTTCCATGATAACTAGATCAAAAAAAATTTTGAATATTGATTCCGAAAAAAGTTATGAGGCAAAATGTGTATTAAGATTTTTTCGATCTCACTCCTTACTGTTGATCGAAAACCATATTTTTGGAGGTATTTTAAAAATGGTCCAGCTCACGTAAATTAAATAAATGAACCGAAATATTTTGGGAATGAGTTTAAAACACATCAGTCTTTAATTTTAGGGGGCTACATTTGCAACTTTTTTTGTCCCCATACAAATCAAGGCACTGTACAGTGTACATAATATACATAAATTAAAGCAACGGTTCTCAAATGGGGGTCCGCGACCCACAAGGGGTCCGTAAAGTCTTTCGTGGTGGGTCGAGAAGAGATCCTGAAAAATATTTTTTAATATAAATATTATGTAGAAGTTTAAATAAAAATTTCAATGATAACTTGAAAATATTTTAAAATGGAAAGACATCTTTTTAAAAACATCTGCAAATTAAAAACAAACATAAATATTTTTTCTAAAATAAGTTCTTTTAAGCATAAGCTAATGAAGGAACCTTCAATTGAAAGTATTATGCTTGATAAAGGCAAAAGTGATCAAATAATGAAAGTTATGCTGTCCAATGACACAATATGAAGGAAACTTACGATGTGGCAGGGAAGACAATTAAATAATAGATAAAATAAATATTTCACTTTAATTTGATTAAGCTAACGATTTTTTATATGAGATCCTACTTTTTTTATAAATATATTATTCCTAGACCTTTACTTGTAAAGTTGTTTTAATACCATTTCCGAATTTTAAGTTAAAAAAACTTAATAACTTAATAACTTAAACTAATATTGTCAAAATTGGCTCAAATCTTGCGACTTCTCAATGCTGAGTAAAGAAAACTTTTATTTCGTAGAGGAGTTTCGGGGCTATTTAAAGAAAATTTGCTTTAGCAATATAATTATTTAAAATCGGAAAAATCCTTTCAATGTGAATACCGATAAAGTATCATGTTTATGTGTTAACTTTAATTTAAATCAGATTTAAAAATATTTCAAATTGTTAAAATATATCAAACTCTATCTGCTCGTTTGCTGCGAAGCCTTAAAACTATTAGAATAGTTTTTATTAACATACTTATATTTTTATGTGAAAATATTTTGTTCACTATTTTCCATTAAAAAAAGATTTGATCTTTAGAATGATATTAGATGCATTTCCCGAAAAAGTCTAATAATATTCAAGATCTCAAAAAACAAAAACAATATCGCAATTATAATACATATTATTTTTTTATTATTTTATCTTTACGCAACATTTAACCACGTTTTTCAACTTGTTAATGTGGGTCGCGCTTCAATTTCAATGTCAAAAATGGTTCCCGAAGTAAGATCTTGTGAGAACCCCTGAATTAAAGAATTCAAAAATTAAAAAAATAAACGAAAATAGTTTGGCTCCCCAGCCATGAAAGAAGATATAAAAAGTAAGAACAACAAGTGAAGAGTCCCAAATAGTAGCCATAGAAACATGTCAACTTTTTTCAGTAAATAAAAAATAAATAATTCGAATAGAAAAAAAATTAAATAAAAATGATTTTCACTAAAAAAAAAAAACTTTAATTTAAATATGAATAAAAAAGTTATCACCATCAAAGTGAAGAAAAATAGACTAGCAGTTTCAAGCGAAAAGCGTTATTTTTATTAATAATAAATATTTTTTTGTACTTTTTAGGTCCTATAATAATAAATTCGGGTTCGGTTCGGTACGGGTTCGGTTTGAAAAAGTGCGTTCGGTCGGACTCTAGTATTTATATATTATATATGTTCATTAAGATTACTCACTCCCTATGAGTGAAAAAAAGTGTTTTGCTTAACAACATTTATTTACTTATTTGTTACATCAAAATGTCCGTAATGTTAAATTGTTTGGTATAACATCGTAATTCTAGTATCATTTGAATAGTTTATAAATTTTATAAGGATTGTAAATACATACAGTTAGGGACAAAACTATTTGTACACCTCATATATTTCGTATACCTTCAATAGTTTATAAAGAATTTAAAATTGTCGTATGCAGTATTATTTTTAATATATTTTTATTTAATTAAGTTATAAAAACAAAATTAATATCCAACATATTATTTAAAAAAATACAAAATAATGAAAATTCATTGGGACAAAAGTATTTGTACATATAATCTACACCTACTTATAATACTTATATTGGAAAAATTTAATATTTTGTGGGACCTCCTTTTGCATCTATCACGGCCTGTAATCTTCTGGGCATCGATCGGACCAAATTTCTCGTTTCATCTGGAGATATTTCCTTCCAGGCTTCCTCCAAAGCAATTTTAAGTTCATCCCTGCTTCGGACGTGCTTTGTAGCGACTTTACGTTTCAAAATAACCCAACAGTGCTCGATGGGGTTTAAGTCAGGTGATTGGGGAGGAGAATTAAGTTGTCTTGATGCATGGTAAAGCAACCACTCCTTCACTGAACGCGCTGTATGTTTTGGGTCATTGTCCTGTTGGAATATCCAACTTTGGCCAAGACCCAAACCATCTACGGAATCCTTCAAATTGTCTTCCAATATACGTTTATATTGATGCTGGTCCATTACACCATCTATAAATACCATTCGCCCTACCCCACTGGCTGCTATTGCCCCCCATACCATAACACTTCCCCCACCATGTTTCACTGTTGGGGTCAAATTGTTAACATCTAACGCTGTATTTTTTTTGCGCCACACTTTTCCCCTGCTATCATTTCCGAAAAGATTGACTTTGGTTTCATCAGTAAACAAAACCCTATTTCCAAAATAAATATAACGGTATTTAAAAAAGATCATCATACAAGAGTCCAACGTACAAATAATTGTACAAAGTACTGATGTACAAATACTTTTGTCCCAAAGATTTTTAGTTAAATTGTACTTTTTTTTAACAATGTGTTATATATTAATTTATTTTTTATCAAATAATTCAATAAAAATGAACCTGAATTAAAACTACATATAATAATTTTTTATTCTTTATAAATTATTGAAGATATACGAAATGCATGGGGTGTATAAATAGTTTTGTCCCTAACTGTAGTTATGTATGTGTGTAGTTAGTTAAGTTAACTTTGTATATAAATTCCATATTAATATGCCAGGCATTAATGTTTCAACTTTGTTAATTGAACTCTGATCGTTGAAGTTAAATCTATTCTTGTAAATTTCTGTATTTTTTTGCTTGTCCTTAATCAATGTATGTATAAAATGTTTATGTTGCTGACGTTAAAGATGTTCAATTACGCATATATTTCAGACATGAAAAGCACAGAGGTGGCTCTCATAATAAGTCCAGGAGAGAGATAAAAGTATTCATTACTATAATGTTTATTAAATATGTATATTTTAGCCCAGTCAAATAAGTGTTCAATCTCGGAATTAAATTAATGAAAACGAAACTTAGTAAGTATGTACATGAGAAGTACGCAGTCTGTTATATATATATATATTTTATTTTTTTAAGTTTTTAAATGTATGCATTTTTGTTAAGCATTTTTGTATGTTTTGGAACTATTGTGCATTGCACGAAAAAAAAAAACAAAGTGTAATAAAGAAAAAATGTTAAATGTGGCTATATGCAAATCATGTTAATTGTCCTTAACTATAAAATAATTAACCCAAAGTTAACTCAAAATGTAGTTTTTATGTAGTAAAAAGTCATTAACACAAATTCTGCTCTTGTCCTAACTTACTAATTATTTTGTCACGTTAAGTTAAATTTAACTAAAGTAGATGGTCTGGACTAGAATCATTATATTTGTGTTAATAATATATGTATAATAAAAGGAAGAGTAGTTTTTAAACCCACCATCATAATAGTGATCCTAGGGGGACGAAATTTGGTTGAAATAAGTGTCTTGTATAAGGTTTGGTATTGATAATAGGGAAAATTAGTTAATAAATAAAAAGAGTTGTACCAAATATTATAAATACAGGGAGTCCGTTGCAACTTCAGATCGGTACGCCGTAGAGTTAACATTAGCATGTGTGAGTTTTCTTTACTTAAAAAACGCTGTCAAAAATATGGCAATTCGCTGCGATAGTCCCAACATAGCCACAATGAAATCCATTTCCATTCTTCCCTTTTGAGGCTCATAATCGGTATCAAATGGATCTTCATAAGTAACACCACTTGCTCTAGTCATTTCTGTAAATTATTTCCTACGATCTGGAGTTGGCGGCCTTGGTGATACAAAATTTTCAGGTGCTAGCAATGGTAGTGTGGCTGTTACTTAATAAATTTTGTTCTTCTCAGCATGTCGATTTAGACGACATGTGTAATTTACGCATGCATAGCAACTGGTTGTATCATGATCACCTGGGCGATTAATCCAGTTTACCGACTTACAATACTTCATACTATCTTTGCCTCCACACAACCATGCCATGAGATTGTTATAACATTGGCGACACACAGTATTAGACGTGTAATTTTCACCGGTCAAGTCTACATCGTCGAAAAACAACTTATATGCTTTATTGAATTCACTAGTTAAAAATATTATTTCCCTTTTTAAATCTTGTAGAACTTTTTTTCTGATTTGATGACCACAAACGTAGCAAAATAAATCAGTTTTTTCACAATGCATATTGAAATTGTTAGTTTCCAATATTGTGTGCGAATTATGATGTAGCACTTTCTCTATAACTTTCACCGCTGAGTGAAAGTGGTGGAACCGTTTCAGGTCTTGAATTTTTGTTTTGTTACACCACCAAGTGTTATTAAAATAATTGCATTAAAAGTTATTTAAGAAATATCAGAAGTTAAAAAAATATTTGAAATTGAAGGTCGGTTTCATAAAGGTAAAATGAGAATTGCCCATATATATAACATTCTCACTTGTTAAATTTCAATTATTCGACACTTTTGAGCCATTGGGCACACATAGTACGGCGTTCTGAATATAACGAAAAAATAATAGTCAGAATAGAAAATATCTGTGCTATACGGTGGGAAGGACAAAATTTCTCCGAACGACAAGTGTTTTTTTTTTTTTTTGCAAATGATGAAATGTGTAACATTTTCTGGCTCTTTTCAATACCTTTCTCATATGGACCAATTGAGTTCGGCACAAGACTCTCGTGATTGGTTCACCCTGTTTTATACAGATCATTATCTGGGCGCCATGATTGTTCGTCTTTGTTGACGATTTTTCTGGTTGAGAAGGCTTTGGATTATCTTAGTGGATCCACTTTTCGTAACCCGTAATAATTGTATGCAAAAATCTTCCCTTACAGATTCTATTCCATTACATTTGCGAGAAATAGACAATAGACACATGGCTTAGTGACGTAATTATATAGATAGTTTAATACTACAATTTCGATCTGCTTCGATCATTTATTCCCCCTCAAATTACACTATTCTAGACTTCTTCGCGAACTCCCTAAAATATTACTACGGACCTCTATTTGGGAACCCTTGGTTGGGAGTATAAAAAAAATGATTTCCTCTCATAAATTATATTTTTTTTAATACGTATATTGAACTTTTATTTAGGAAATAAAGCAGACTTTTGACCTGTTAGTTTAAACTTTTGTTTATCAAAAAAAAATATTCTTTGTTAAATACTTTTCAAAAGCCATTTAAATAAATCATACAAATATAAGATTTCATTCATAAAATCCCCTACTTTATTAACTCGTATTCACTAAGGTTGATTGAAAGTGAAAACTATTCATATTCATATCCTTCCGGCCTTCTAAGACGGCAGGATGCTTAAAAAAAATTTAAATTAAAATCATAATAAAAGAACAAGTGTGTATTTTGTTCTCTATAGAAGAAAGAAATATGTACAGACAATAGCTATAAACGTTATAGTCCGCCACACACACTTGTTGGCTTCTATTGTAGTTAAAATTTGAATTTAAATCTCCGGAAATTAAAGAATGAGAGTGAAACAGAATAAAAGATTTCATTTTCATTTAAATAAAGTTCTTTAAAAAACTTCATCAAATAAAAACCACAAAATCTTTAAATTTTACATAAACAATAGAAACTTTAAGGAAAATAAAAGAATTTTAAAAGAAAGAAGAATCTTTTCTTTAATATAATACACTCAAAAAATTCACGTGTTAAAAGTGTGTGTCTTTGTTTAAATTATAAAAAAATAAATTAAAACACTCAAAATTTAAAATAATTTTTTTTTTACAGTTTTATTGACTGTTTATGCAGTTATTAATATAATTCTTAAAATTAAATGTTTAATTAATTAGTAAACAATGAATAATAATTGACATTCCTAAACTACTTTATATTTATATAAGAATATATATATATATATATTTTTTAGCATCCTTTTAATTAATAAAAGTTTTGAAGCAAAGTCCTTTATATCTATAATCATTATTATTATTTAGATCTTAAGCTTTGGTGGCTATTTGTTTTCTGGGTTCCAACATAATATTAAAACCATTTTCCAATTTCAATATAATATCACCTTGTAGTTTAAATTTGTCTTCTTGCATTTTGCAATCTACCTTAAAATTACGTATAATGGTTGAAAGCAATACTTTCAATTTCAACATGGCATATTTACGGCCCACACAACTTCTGGGACCAGCACTGAAGGGTATGAATGAATAGAAATGTCTGTTAGCCATACGTTCGGGCAAGAAATTATCAGGATCGAATTTTTCAGGATTTGGATAAATATCGGCATTTCGATGTACAGCAAACTGTAAAAGAACTACTGAAGCACCTTTGGGTATGGTATAAGGGCCAGAAGCTAGTTTAACATCATATTCGACACGTCGAGCAATTATAGGTACAGGTGGATACAATCTTAAAGTTTCCATTATAACACGTTCTAAGTATTTCATTTCCATGGTATCGTTGAAGGTACAATCACGTGTCATATCATCACCAAAGATAGCTTTTTGTTCAGCCCAAACTTTTTCCTGAATATCCTTATGAATGCCCAGCATAAGAAGAACAAAACTAGAGCCGGCCGATGTGGTATCGTGACCCTGCAGAGAAAAAATATTTAAATAAAGACAATTTTTTGTTATTCAAAGATAAGGTTTATTAAAACAAAATTATTTCAAAATCCATCACGGTTGTGGTCAAATTGGTAACTTACGGTATCGGCTTTTTTAAACCGTTTGTAAACAAACTGAATAGAAAATGAAATTAAAAAAGATTCGGATGTGTCGAATCTTTAATACCCTTCACTATCTTACCGACAAATAATAAAATTTTCGCCTTAACGTATGCTTTCATACTTTCACATTTATAAATCTACATTTCTTCCAAACTACGAAAATTTTAATACAAAAAAAAAAAAAATTATAAACAATCTTAGCAAGCATTGCTTTAAAAAAATAAACATCATTTCCATATTTTTATATTTTTGTATGTATGTATATACATTAGAGTGTTTTGGCAGAATGGTAATGTCTGTCCGTCCGTCTATACCTTAGGATTAAATGGGTCTAAAATCGCCGCATTATTCAGAGAAAGGTGATATGAATATTTAAATGATCATGATTTAATATTTTATCAATTAGTTAGTAAAAAAAAGATATTTTTAGAACTCTTGAATTTGTTTTGGCAGAATAGTAATGCCCGTCTGTCTGTCTATACATTGGAAAAAATGGGTCTAAAAAGGCCGCATAATTCAAGAAAAGGCCATATCAATATTTTAATAATCACAACATGTTTTGTTTTTTATTAGTTAGTTAAAAAATATAAACTTTAAAAATACTCCGATTTTTTTGGCAGAATAGTAATGTCCGTCCGTCTGTCTATACATTAGGATTAATTGGCTAGAAGAAAGCCGCATAATTCAAGGAAGGGCGATATGAATATTTTAATAACTACAACTTGTTTTGTTCTTTACTGGTTAGTAAAAAAAATGTACCATTATATCTCTACGATCTTTTTTGACTAAATGGCAACATCCGTCCATCTGTCTGTACATTGTGAAAAATGGATCTAAAATGGCCGCTTACTTCAAGGAAAAGTGAAATCGATATTTTTGTAATCACAACTTGTTTGATTTTTACTAGTTAGTAAAAAAATGCATTACAAGAATCTTACACATTTTTTCTGCCTGATATGTAATGCCCGTCCGTCTGTCTATACATTGGGGTTAAACATGTCAAAAACTAAGCATACTTCAGAAAAAGTGATATCAGTACTTTAGTGATCACTTTTGACATTATTATTTATTAGTAAGTAAACAAATTCATTTTTAGAATTCTAAGGCTTTCTTTGCAGAATGGTAATGTTTTCATACAAAAAAAAAAAAAAAAAAATCGTCATCAGTGAGAATAATCAACTGCGGATTGTGGTAGGTCTATATGTTTTATTTTATAATTTTTTCCCATACTTGATTGGATCGGAACTCATCAAAAGTCTATTAAATATATCTTCGTTTGATTTTTGTCTACTACATTTCCGTGAAAAATGTTTCCGGTAATTTTTTAAATCTTTTTTTCTTCCTTCTTGGGTGTCTCAGAAAGTTGGCCATTTCGTAGAAGAGCATGTTTTATAATTTTTGGGCCGTGAATAAAAAACTTGTGGAGGATAGGAGACATACAATACCATGGATATTTATTAAAATTATTTTGTTTATTTAAAATAATTGTACAAAACAATAACAAAAAACAATAGTGAAATAACGAAAAATAAAACAAAGTAAAAAAATAAAAAAATCTGCACTTAACCTGTTTTTGGTTTGGAGCAACTTGAGTTTTTTCACAAAAATGTAAATTTCTAAAATCGGGCAAAATATGCGCACGATTTTATTTCAGAATATTTAAGTAGACAATATGTTATATTTTTCAGACAATTTTTCAGAACAAAAGTCTTGTTATATTTTTAGTTACATTCCATGAAATTTGAAAAATAGTGCATTTTTGGACTATTTTCAAAAAAATAACCAAAAATACCAGGACAAAATATAATTTACAAATTCTTGCATAAAAGTAAACTCAAATACCTGTAGTTGATGGTTCTATTTTAAAATTTTTCTTTAAAGCACTTTTTATTAAAGAAAAATTCACCGAAAGTTCATGAAAATTTAATTTTTTTTTCTTTTCTTAAAATATAAAAAAATGTTTAACTTTGACAGCTCAGTACTCAAAAACCACGCAACCTACGTTAATGACTTTTATCGTTATTGATACATAATTTTGTCTATTTTTATTCGGTACCCAATTTTATTTAAAAAAGTTAATTTTCAAAATTCAATTAAACCCCACTTTCGACCCCTTTTACCCCAACGTGCGATGCGTAAAAATTAGCTCAATATGGGAAAAATATAAAAAAAAAAAATTAAATTGATCTTCAGTTCCCTACCAGCGATTGAAAGTCACGGGTCTAGAACATTTCGTCCACAAAATAGTACTGAGTTTTAGTCAATCATAAAAAAAATATTTTAAAAAATGTTCGCAAAAAGTCCATAAACCGTCATTTTAGTGCATCATTCCAAAAAAATTTCGATATTTTTCTTAAAAAATGGATAAAATTTTTATAATTTTGTTCCCTTTATGGCTAAAATATATAAAATTATATTTCCAAAAAATTATTCATCAAAATGACTTAAAAAGCGAAACAAAATCCTATGGGAAAAAATTTTAAAATATTTTTTCCATAACCAGCATAAAATTATGAATTTTTATACCCACCATCAAAAACATGGGGGGTATATTGATTTTGTCATTCCGTGTGTAACATATCGAAGGAATCATTTAAGACCCCATAAAGTATTTATTTTCTGGGTCCTGGTTCGATTCTGAGTCGATCTAGCTATGTCCGTCCGTCTGTCTGTATGCAGGATAGGGCTCGAAATTTGGCTCAAATATTTATATATGAGTCAAATGAATATTTATTTTAATTAAGGTTTGTTTGGTTAATAAACAAAAAAGTTATGGGCAAAATACAAGAAACACAGGGTGTCCGTTGTAACTTCATACTTTTCATACTTTTCCGCTGATATCTCTTAAACAAAGTCGTAGATACGACAACGAAATTTTGTACAGATGGTTTGGGGGACGATATAAACTTGTAAACTTGGTGTGGTCCGCCCGTTTTACCGCCCACCATCCATATAAGGTGAAACATCAACGAAATATTATACAAATAGTTCAAGGACCAATGTAAACTCGGAAACAAAAAATGGGCGTGGTCCGCCCACTTTACCGCCCATCTTCCATGTAAAAAAAAGTTGAAAAAGTTGATGGTGGGTATATAGATTCGGCCGAGCCGAATGTAACATTCGCGCTTGTTTAATACCCATTTCGATTATAAAATCGAAACATTTTTTTAATAAAATGTATGGGATCCATGATTTTTCAATCGCTGGTAGGGAACTGAAGACCAATTTTAAAAATTTTTTAAATAATTTTTTCGTATTAAGCAATTTTTTACGCATCGTTTGAGGGGCCTTCCTACATCGAAATCTTGAAAAAGGCTTTTCTTGGGACACTCTAACTAAACTACTTGCCTATACAAAAAACAACAACTCACTAATAGTCATTACAATGCTTAATATATATACATGTTTGTGTATGTATTTATATTATTAACAGATTTTTTTTAGTTTTTTTTTTTTTTTTTCATTTATTCAGCAAAAAAAATTTTAAAAATATTTTGAATTTTTCGTGCAAAAATGAAGTCGGTAGCTTGTATAGGAGCATAGAAAAGCTGACAACAAATACGATTTTCGAGAGTATCTTCGGTTTTTTGCCGATATCTCAGTTATTTATCAGTCGATTTTGCTCATTGCGTTCTTCTAAGCAATATTCCCTACAATTTGATGTATAAAACATATATATCCGATAACTGGGGCTTTTTAAAAACTGATTTCAATAGACGGACATCTTTATATCGACTACCCTATCAATAAGGATCCAGAATATATATATATATATACTTTTTGGGGTCTTAGATGAATATTGTAGAAATTACAAACAGAATGTCAAACTTATATATACCCTTTACACCTGTGGTGAAGGGTATAATAAAATGTAATTTATACAGAAATGGTGTAAATTTTCGTAAAGATTTCAACACTCAGTTTTGAATTGATTACTATTAAAGAACTTTTGAAAATCTATTTTTATGAAAACTAAAATTAAATGTATGTTAAATACATACCTCAAACATAATAGTGTTAACTTCATCCATAACATCCTTATCGGTCCATTCAATATCCGGATTCTTAGACATTTCCATCATGGCATCTAACAAAGCCAAACGACGTTTAGAACCTTAAAATCCCATTCAATGATTAATAAACACTCTAAAGATTTACATCATAATTCCTTTATACTTACCCACATCATTTTCATCAATATCATCTAAATCATCACGCAAACCAATTTTTTTCGCCTGTTGCTTTTGTTTGGCCACCTCATCTTCTTCTTCCACAATAGCTCGAGCATCGGCATTGAAATCCTTCATACGTTCGTTAACAACATTACGGGTCATGCCCAAAATAATATTCATCATCTTATCACCCTTCTTACGCATGGGAGTTAGATTGTAAGTAGCATCAAGACGATAGAAAAATTTCATTTGTCTCTTGTGAATAATATCACACATATCTACCACAGCCTTGGCATATTCCAAGCTCTTATTATCATCTGGTATATGTTTAACACCCATGGCAGTGGAAAGCAAAATTTCCACTGTGGTCTGGGACATATAATCGTGTACATCAAATTCCTTGCCAACTTCTTTGCTCATACGATTGACCACCTTTTTGGAATGTTGGACAAATGTGGGTATAAAACTCTTTAGAATACTTTGATGGAAAGTAGGAGCAATCATTTTGCGATGATGACGCCAATGATGACCACTAGAAATGAGAAGACCATCACCAAACCAAGGCTTGAAGTAACGATATTCATTGGACTTTTCCAAATGATGATGGCCACTTAAAATGATTTCAATATCCGAAGGATTTGCGAGGAATACCACCAAAATGGGTCCCAACCAACCACGTATAGTATCGCCATAAATGCCAATATAACCACGAGCACGTTCCATAATTTCTAAAAAATAAAATTAAATAAATGAACAATTAAAATTAATTAATTTTTCTTTTTACTATTTACTTACCAGCATTTGTTAATCCCGCCACCAAATGGGCATTTCCTAAAATTGGTACTCTTGGTGGACATGGTATTTCTTTAGATATTTTATATTCTCTGGTGTTTCTTATCCAAATTTCAAATAGTACCACTATGGTCAAAATACCAATTAACACTGTCCATAAAGGATTTATGCCTGTGGAGGCGTTTGTAGCATCCACTACCGACTCATGCAGCGTATCGACCACAGACATTTTAAAACTAAATCTATTAAACTTATTGATATCCGTTAAATATATATTTTTTTATTCACAAAACTATTTTATTTGAAACACCTCATTGGGTGGTTTCTTTAAAACTGTTATTGTTTTTTAAATCCCCAAAGTATTTTATTGTATTTTAAAGACAATAATTATGCCTGCATTAAAGTTCATTTACGTTTAACATATTTAATTTTATGCTTGAAATTAAGTTAATTTTTGTTTTCTTTTTTTTTTTTTATTTATATATAAATAAAATATATTTTAATATAACAAATAAAGAAAACGCAATTTATTTACATGTTAATTCTTTTATTTAGCTTTTGGAGAAAAAACTTCCACTATCCAAAAAGAAAAAAAAAATAATCAAAATAACGAAAGAAAACACAAAAAGTTAATTATTCATTAATTAATTGAACGTATGCATGAAGAGCAACGACTTTGCTACTACTTATTCTATGAAGTAGATTCGTCACAATTTCCGTATGCAAACATAAACATTATAAAAACTTTGACTACAAAAATGCATCAGGACAAATAATGTATATTTACAGAATTTTAAGTTTGATAACATTAAAACTATTATACTAAAATGTTTATTTTTGTAATTTATGCTAATTATTTCACCACCACAGTTTAGTAAATATTGCAAGATTTTAGTTGATTTATAATCTATGCATAATTGATAATTTTTTCATAAAATAATATTTAGTTTTCTGGTTCCATACGTATGAACAGAGACAGAACTGTGTAGTTTGAAAGATATTAAGAGATCAACCACAGAATATTTTTTTAAAAAACGTTCTATGAAATTTTATTTCAGTTATTATTAATTGTATTTCAGAAACTTTCTAATTTAATTTCTTATTGTAATTTTCCATAAATTTTACTACATTTCAGATTTTTTTAATATGTATTTACTTACATATTAGTATTTCAGTTCCAAACTAGAAAAAAATATATTCTAATAACAGGTACTTAGAATTCTTGTGAAAAAATAATATATGACAATGTCCAAGAAATTTGTTAGTAAAGTTTTTGGCTTTTTTTAACCGTCAAGAGACTTGAGTCTAACATGAGTTGAGAAACACTTCCAGTGACTGTTATAAATTTCATTTATGGGGAAAATTAAAATATCTAACAGTAGAATTAAGTATAATCGTCATTTTACTTATTAGTTCACATTGTAAATGATACAGTTCGTTCAACGTTCAGTTTTATAACCTACACCACCATAGGTGGTTGGGGAATTATGTGTTTGAGCTGATGTTTGTAACGCATACAAAAAATGTATGCCAATCGACTCAGAATCACTTTTTAAATCTATCTAACGATGTCCGTCCGTCTACCTGGTAGGTTGGCTGGCTGACCATGTAAACCTTGTGCACAAAGTACAGGTCGAAATTTTGAAAATAACACTGGTCGACAAAAAAAATCATCCACCAAAGACGAATAGTTGGACTTGATGCATTTTGATGTGCTAAACATGAATCTGCTATCAGTTTTTTCCCATCAGCTCTGGATTTTTTTAATGGGTATGTCTAATATTTCGCGCATAGCAAGGTCATTACTTTAGTATATTTCCTCATAACTCAAGAACGGTGTGTACGATTGATATAAGTTATACACCAAAAGATATCTTTAAATAGGCACTTTAAATCACCCAAACTTAATTTTTTATGTGCTCAATAGTTTCGGAGTTATTTTGAAATAAATGTCCAAAAAAAAACTTTTTTATGCAAAATTTTTGATTTTTTGTTACTAAAATTTCTTTTTAAAAGTGAAAACATCAGAAATGTTTCAGTTTATCATATTTATCTTAATTCTGGTAATGCTGCGAATAAAATAAGACACAAATCTTGATTTTATTCACAGTTAAGTAAAAATACCCATGTTACATACAATTGAGTAGAAATACAATGGTGGTCAAAAAAAATTGTTTTATTTTTTTCTTAAAACAAAAATAGGTGGACTATATAGATTTTGACGAGATGAACAAGAATCTGCTTTTACTTTTTTTTCTATCACGTACAGATTTTGTTTATGGGCATGACTAATATCATCACCTTATTCAGCGGTCACACTATAAAACTCGAGAATGGTTTGTACAATTTCGACTATAACTCAAGAACCGTTAACATGATTTTGATAAATGATACACCAAAGATGCACAAGATGTCTTCAAGGTGTGTCAACAATAGTTTTTGTTCGCTCAAGAGTTCCAATCGTTATATATTGGAGTTTAATTTATCTTAATAGGATAAACCGTTCTCGAGTTATATAAGTGTGACTGCTTAAAGGAGGGGTCTTAGTAGTCATGCCCATAAAAAAGAAAATCAATACGTGATAGAAAAAAAGTGAAAGCTGATTATTATTTAGCACTTTAAATTCCATCTAATTCGCCTATTTTTTTTTTTTTATTAAAGACGAAAAAAAAAAATTGTTTGCCCACTAGTGTATCTCCACTTAATTGTAGGTATGCATGGGTATCCTAACTTAACTGTGAATGCAATCAAGATTTTTGTATCAATAATCGAATAATCGGCTTATTTAGGCCGCAATATTAGACACGCCCATAAAAAAATCTCGACCTGATGGGAAAAAACTGAAAGCAGATTCGAGTTTAGCATACGGAATTCCATCTAGTCCACATATTTTTTTTTTTTTTTTTTCTTTTTTTAGGAGCACGAAAAAAATTTTTTTTTGTCGATCAATGTATTCAATGAAATTTGGCACATGAGACTTAATGACTTTAATGTCATTTGGTGCAAAGAAGTTATGTACAAGTATCAATTTTTGTATCAAATTTTATGAAGATCGGTACACGATTGACCGGACAGCTCCGGTAAGCGAACAATTTCTTAGGTCCCGTGATTTAGGTGGCATTTTTAGAACAAATAAATCTCCGACGGACGCTCTCTTGAGCGAAAGCGGACACCTATTTTTAAAGAAAATATCTCTAGTAGCCGGACAAAAATCATGGAAAAAGAAATGTACCGAATATTATGTAATGAGATACATCTTATTTTCATTTTTGTCCTCGTTTGCCTTTATATTTAATTTTTACTTACATTTTTGAAGTTGAATTTACTACATTATACTGAATTATATTATGTACCATATCCCATAAACGGACATCTCCCATTAACGGATAAAGTCAACGTCACAATCGCTGCCCGCCTATGGGAGCTTTCACTGTATATACTTTATGAGGTCTTAAATGATTTTTTCGACTGTTACACACGGAATGACAAAATCAATATAGACCCAAACTTTTCGATGGTTTGTATAAAAACATACTTTTTAGACTCATTATAGTACTCCTCAAGATGGAGCTAATTATATAGATAGCATTTTAAAATTTGAATACAAAAATTACATGAGTTTGATTGAGTATTAAAATAACTATAATATACAGTTAGGGACAAAACTATTTGTACACCCATGCATTTCGTATATCTTCAATAATTTATAAAGAATAAAAAATTATTATATGTAGTTTTAATTCAGGTCCATTTTTATTGAATTATTTGATAAAAAATAAATTAATATATAACACATTGTTAAAAAAAAGTACAATTTAAGTAAAAATCTTTGGGACAAAAGTATTTGTACATCAGTACTTTGTACAATTATTTGTACGTTGGACTCTTGTATGATGATTTTTTTAATCGAGTTAATCGAGTTTTATTTTACAAAATAAGAAGTTGGTTTTAAAGTTTTGAATAATAAGCACATCAAAAATGGGAAAGCGAAAAGAGTTGAGTTTGGATATTAAAAATTTAATTATTGATGAACATAAAAAAGGAAAATCTCTCCGAAATATAAGTAATTTAGTAAATTTGCAACATTCCACAGTACAATACATTGTAAGCAAGTATAAAAACAGCGGATCTGTTGAAAATGTGCGTGAAGGTATACGAAATATATGAGGTGTACAAATGGACAAAACTATTTGTACACCTCATATATTTATATATATATCTTCTATATATATAAAAATTAATGTGTGTTTGTTTGTATGTATCTATGTATGTTTGAAGTCTATAGCCGCCTAAACGGCTAAACCGATTTTCTTGAAATTTTCACAGTGTGTTCCTATATGCCTGAAAGGAAAAATAGGCTACCTTTTATTTTGAAATTCCATGTGGGCGAGGTGCCACGCCCACTTACTAAATAACTATTAAAAATAGTATATCTCGGAAATTGGTAATACTAGAGTCCTCAAATTTTGCACGAACAACTTTGACACCTATATGAACATTCTGGAAAAAAATAGGCGAACTAGCAATAGGGGGTGTGGCACATCCCACGCCTAATATTGCTTGCCAATACCAAATGCCATAAATTTAGGAAACTATAACAGTTACATTTCCCAAATTTTATACAATAAACTTAAGTGTCAATGTGAACATTTTGTGCAAAAATGGGCGGAAAAGAAATAGTGGGCGTGTCATCTCTCATATAAAGTTAATACCAAAATTTTTATATCTGGGAAACTATAAAAGTTTGAGAGCTCAAATTTTGTACGACTAGCATTAGCTTCAATATGAATATTTTGGACAAAAATTGGTACAGTGGCAATAGTGGGCGTGGCACCTCCCATATAAAGAAAATATTAAATTATCATATCTGAGAAAATATAACAGTTAGAGTTCTAAAATTTTGTTGGAGCCACTTTGGTATCAATATTAATATTTAAGAAAAATATGGGCGGACTAGAAGTAGGGGGCATGGTACCTCCCATATGAATTAAATGCAAAAATTCGTATATCTGGGAAACTATTGGAGTTGGAATGCTCAAATTTTGCACAAAGAATTTTGACATCCATGAAAACATTTGTCTAATAAATTAGCGGATTATGGGGGAATGGTCCCTCCCATAAAAATTAAATACAAAAATTAGTATATCTGGGAAACTGTTAGAGCTTGAATTTTCAAATTTTGCACGGGAAACATCTATCTATCTATCTATCTATCTATCTATCTATCTAATTTTTAAGAAAAATTTTATATTTTAATTACTAAATAAATATATTTCTTTAATCCTTTAATTACTATGTATTTCATTTCGGGGGTGGCGAAGCACACCGGGTATTAGCTAGTATATATATAAAAGAAGAATTAATATATTAAAGAAGAATTATTTACTAATTTTTAACACAACTTTAAGTATTGTAATTAAAAAAATAATAAATTTCATTTTCTTACACAAGTCTAAGAATTTTTTATGTTAAAATATTTCGTGATGTTAAATCGACATTTCCTTAAAATTGAATACAATATTAAAAACAAAAAATATACAAAATTTGTATCGGTATCGGTAAAAGCTCCCATAAAAAAACTTATTTCCAATGACTATCGCAAATTTTGATACTGTTTTGACAGTATTTTAGAATAAAATTCGATTTCTCATTTCAGGATATATTGATCCCCACTTACACAAAATCATTTTTTTTAAAAGACTTATTTGATTTCATGTTTTTTTAATATAAGTGCACAGTTATCTTTTGTATACCTAAAAATAATGTAATATATTTTTGGATTTAATTAAAAAATATTTATATTTTCTCATTAATTAATTTAATAACTTTTTTACACATGGATTTTTTCCATTAAATCATGAGGTTTCTTATATTATTTGCCTATAATATTTTCCACTTTTAACATATAAAATGTTTATTCGATAAGGACATATATACTTTTGATTTACTGTTCATATGGTGGAACCAATATGAAAGAAAAATGGATGATTAAAGTCTATTGGTAATTCTACCGATGTCTTACTACAAATTATGATAAACATTTTTTTATTTTAAAAGCTATTAATTATGATGCAATTATAAACTTAAAGAAAATTTTGAAAATGTATTACTTTTTTTAGGCCAAATTTCTAAAGATATAAAAAACCGAGTATTCGACGCGAAAAACCCGGTCTATTCTATATTCGAAAAACTAACATTTTGAAAAAACCGACCAAAAATTAAAAAACCGGTTTGATCTTGCTAATATGTACCAAGTTTCAATTTTCTGCGACAACTCATTAAATTTTTTGTCTCATTTCAAGATATATGGGAGGTAGGGATGTTCTTGTTCCGATTATAAAATAAATTTGCTGACTTATAAACAATCTATTTTTAATGGCTGCTACAAATGTTGACAAAGTTCAGACCAATAATTTAGAAGAAATTTAGTTTTCTTCGTATTTATGCTATTTAAGCCTAAGGTAACAACTTCTTCTATTTTTGTCCCATCGTTGTATGGGAGCAAGGCACTGTGCATCGTTCTATTTTAACACAGATATTGTATAGTAATTGGATGGGTCTTTCAATAATGTTTTTCTTATCTAAATGTTTATGTTTTATCCTTGTAATTACCAGTATATATGTATATAGATACATTATTTAGCGCTTACTATATAAGTACATACATATGTATGTATATATGTTGTATTTATGTAAAATGTTCATATTATGTTAATTTTTTCCATGTACAACATTAAATGGTCATTGTAACACATTTGTATTTGAATGTGTCACTATGCACAAATGTAAACAATTTCACTAAATTTATTTCAATATTATGCACATAAACACTTAAAAAATTAAAAAAAAAAAAAACAGTTCTTAAGACACAAAATGTCACGTATACTGAGCCAAACCCCTTTCGTCAGAGGTTTAAAAGCAAAACGAATCCACACTTTAAACTAATAAGAATACAAGTACCTATGGACGGGACATTAATTTTATTTTTTTACTTTGCACAAGTGTTCTACATTTTTTTTTCTCTAAAAATAATAAAATC
The DNA here is from genome assembly GCA_951394005.1 of Protophormia terraenovae. Taxonomy (NCBI): domain Eukaryota; kingdom Metazoa; phylum Arthropoda; class Insecta; order Diptera; family Calliphoridae; genus Protophormia; species Protophormia terraenovae. The sequence continues at coordinate 103,820,661 of OX596076.1, read as the reverse complement.
TTTAATTTCATTTTATTATTTTAAGTAAATGACAGAAAGCCGAATTTAAAACAAATAGACATTTTTAATTTTTTTGTTTTAAATATGGCACGCGTAAATAAAAAGGACTACTTATAATAAATATACTTCCTTTCTATATATAACAACAACTAGGACAACAATAACATAAATACATAACAATTGTCTTTAAGCATTTATATTTAAAGATCCTGTTGTCTATCTGTGTTTTACTTTTATTCAAATGACTGAAAGTGAAAACAATTCTAGTTTTAGGAAAAAAATATTGAAATGAAACCAAAAGGAAGACGGCAGAGTGTTTTTTTTTTTAAGTCTTTGATCGATTTCCGTTCAACAAGTGTTTAATTTTTTTTTATAGTATGAAATTCGACACACTATTTTGTGCTCAATTTAATTTAATGCAAAACAAAAAAAAAGTAAAAAGAAATTGGGATCTAAATTGTTTTGTGAGTTATAATTTTAAATAGAAGTTTTAAGGTTTAAAGGAAGTTTTTTACTCTATGAACAGTGTGATCTATAAAAAATTATACCTAAAATTAAAATTCTCTCAATAGTGTTTATAGAAAAATATTCAAAATTTTTTAATTTTAGCCCTTCAAAAAATAATATATTTTTTTTTTTTTTTTTGATTGCACATTAAAATCTATTTGTATACATATAAAGTGACTCGAATGCATGTAGAATCAGTTCGCGTTAATCATTCATGTGAGGGGCGCGAAAATTATGACGGTTTTAAGTTGAACATATACAAATTTTTACAAACTAGAAGTTTGTGTATAATTCTGGTCAAAATTACACGTAATATCAAAACCTACTGAGTTATTCCAATAAAATTTATGATATTTTCAATGTTTGATGGTATTAGTGCAGCATATTTTAGGGTTTCCTAGTAAAATTTAAAAAATTTTCTTTTCAATAAAAGAATCTAAGTTATTTCTCCATATATTGAATGAAAATATATTTTATTAAAGTTTATTACAAAGAAATGCTATTTCATATTGTGATCCTTTTTTAAAACAAGTAAATATTTTTTGATCCATAAAATGTTTATCTTTCAAAATTTTTTGATGCGCATCCACATTTTTATTAAGCATAACAAACACCTACTTATTATGCCAATTATAGTTAATCTCATGCTATCCACACGATGTGCCTTAGCGAAATGTATTTTAACAAAAAAAAATATAAAACTGTGAATGTGCCTTGCGAAAAACTGACTTTTTGAAAAATTTTCGCAATTCTTTTCCAAACTTTGAGACTATCTACTACGTTGATTATTTCGGGCACATCAACGGGATATAGCGCAAAATACGCACAATTACAACATGTATCAATCCTTATACCAAATTTTGTATTCGATTGGGGGCGCACAGACCCCACTCAAAAAACTGAAAAATTAATAAAACTAAAAAATTTTGTCATCAAACTCGACTACCCTGTATTTATCTGTTGAAAGTCTTCACAACAACAAAAATGGTACAGAATTTATCTGTAAAGTCCGATTAGTTTATTTATGATAGAATAAGATCAAAAAGTATAAACGAGCGAACAGAAATTGTAGAAGAATGGGGAAAACTTAAGTAATTTTTAGACGTTTTTCTATGTTCTTGAACTTTGAACAACAATCAAGATTATAAAACGAGAGAAGAAGATATAGTCGGTCAAGCCCGACTATATGATACCCTACACCATTATATTACGTATATGTATACAACTTACTTGTGTTAAATATTAACATAATACTAACATTTGTATGGAATTTATGAATGTTAGTGATTTTCGGGAGAGGAGTTCATATGGGAGCTATGGTTAGTTATGGACCGATCTTCATGAAATTTGGCAGACAGATTTCTGTTGATATAAAACTTATTTGTACCAAATTTCATTAAAATATTCCTATTTTTAAGCCATCTATAAGTGTTAAAACTCTATTCCGGGAGGACATTTGTATGGGGGCTAGGTGAAATAATGGGTCGATCATAACCAAATTCAATAGGCTTCGTCCTTGTATCGAAAAAAGTATACGTACCAAATTTCATCAAATTATCTTCAAAATTGCGACCTGTACTTTGCGCACAAGCTTTACATGGACAGCCAGCCAGCCGACCAGACGGACGGACGGACATCGTTAAATCGACTCAGAAAGTGATTCTGAGTCGAACGGTATACTTTAAGGTGGGGGTCCGATGATTTTTTCTCTGCGTTACAATTTCTGCACAAACACATAATACCCCAACCACCTTTGGTGGTGTAGGGTATAAAAAAAGAAACCTATTATGCTAAAATTTTGCACTCTATTAGTTTCAAGTCTTGTGATTTCAAATCTGTAACCAATTTGTTTAAAATATTATTATCATGAAACTTATTAAGGACTAGCTAATACCCGGTGTGCTTCGCCACCCCCCGAAATGAAATACATAGTAATTAAAGGATTAAAAAAAATATAATTATTTAGTAATTCCCTTGCAAAATTTGAAAATTCAAGCTCTAATAGTTTCCCAGATATACTAATTTTTGTATTTAATTTTTATGGAGGGACCATACCCCCATAATCCGCTAATTTATTAGACAAATGTTTTCATGGATGTCAAAATTCTTTGTGCAAAATTTGAGCATTCCAACTCCAATAGTTTCCCAGATATACAAATTTTTGCATTTAATTCATATGGGAGGTACCATGCCCCCTACTTCTAATCCGCCCATATTTTTCTTGAAAATTAATATTGATACCAAAGTGGCTCCAACAAAATTTTAGAACTCTGTTATATTTTCTCAGATATAATAATTTAATATTTTCTTTTTATGGGAGGTGCCACGCCCACTATTGCTAGTGTACCAATTTTTGTCCAAAATATTCATATTGAAGCTAATGCTAGTCGTACAAAATTTGAGCTCTCTAACTTTTATAGTTTCCCAGATATAAAAATTTTGGTATTAACTTTTTATGATAGATGACACGCCCACTATTTCTTTTCCGCCCATTTTTGCACAAAATGTTCACATTGACACTTAAGTTTATTCTACAAAATTTGGGAAATGTAACTGTTATAGTTTCCTAAATTTACGGCATTTGGTATTGGCAAGCAATATTAGGCGTGGAATGTGCCACACCCCCTATTGCTAGTTCGCCTATTTTTTTTTCCAGAATGTTCATATAGGTGTCAAAGTTGTTCGTGCAAAATTTGAGGACTCTAGTATTACCAATTTCCGAGATATACTACTTTTAATAGTTATTTAGTAAGTGGGCGTGGCACTTCGCCCACATGGAATTTCAAAATAAAAAGTAGCCTATTTTTCCTTCCAGGCATATAGGAACACACTGTGAAAAATTCAAGAAAATCGGTTTAGCCGTTTAGGCGGCTATAGACTTCATACATACATACATACATACATACATACATACATACATACATACATACATACATACATACATACATACATACATACATACATACATACATACATACATACATACATACATACATACAAACATACATACATACATACATACATACATACAAACATACATACATACATACATACATACATACATACATACATACATACATACATACATACATACATACATACATACATACATACATACATACATACATACATACATACATACATACATACATACATACATACATACATACATACATACATACATACATACATACATACATACATACATACATACATACATACATACATACATACATACATACATACATACATACATACATACATACATACATACATACATACATACATACATACATACATACATACATACATACATACATACATACATACATACATACATAATCAATGGAAAAATACTGGTTTTTGACTGTATATTCTCCGATTTTCTGTAAATTAAGCTGAAGCTCCTCAGCTAGGGATGTCAGATTCGAATTGTGATCTAACTTGATATTCCTAAAAAACGAACTTGATTTCTAAATGACCCCTCCCCGAATTCTGATGTACATTCTGATGGTGTAGAGTATCACATGGTCGGGCTTTACCGATTGTCTTAAGTTTAAAATAAAAAATGCTTTAAAAATTAAATCAGCTTTTAATTTTAAATAGAACCATTGCCAATAATTCGTTAGTAATATCGATATCGAACAATTCTCAATATCGAAAACTGATCTCTAACGGATATTTTCTCATTTCACTAAAGATATCACTTAATATTCGATATCATAAACAAACCTTCAATATCGATCGATTTGCTGCCATAAACTGAACGACAGGTGAGCTCTACTAGTTTATTCTCGAAACGCCTTCGATAGTCGTTCTCGAAGGTTGTATTAGAGAAATTTTTGAGAATTATTCGAAGGCGATATCTTTATCGAAGATATATACTACTTTTTTCGGATTATGTATGTAGGTTTACATCAAACAGTAACAAGAGACGAAAGTAATTGTCAAAAACCTAACTCATGTAACAACAAAATACATGTAATCAAATACATTTTGTTGTTGCCAAAAGAAAATAAAACACATTTTGGTTTAGAAAACAACAATTTTGTTTAATTGTCAATCGAGAATTTCGCCTCTATGTGTTAATCTATGGTTTAGATATTTACAACATAATTAAAAAATAATATTATTAAAAAATTGCATTAGATAATTTCTACGTCAAAAAAGTTTTAAAATGGGAAATTTAAAATTTTTTAACCTACTCAATTTATATCTTATTAGATAGATAATTATGTGTATATTATGATTTTTTAACATTTAGTTGCAAAACAAAGTATTTAATAGCAAAATTATTCTAAAAACTATAAAAATACCAATAAACTTTTTCTCATATAAACTCAACCTACAAACTTCAGGTCCGATGCGGCATCGGTTAACGGTACGTATTTGCAAAGAACGATTCTAGAAGTAGTTACAGTCAAAATCAGAAAGTTGGTAAATTTTGGTGCAGTCTAATATACATATATATTTATTTTCTTTTCTTTTATGTATTTCATGAAAATATCTTGCTAATTAATTATTCAAAATTGCAACTGTTTGAATGCAAGGTTTACATGAATGGACAGACTTCGTTAATCGACTCAGAAAGTCTAAGCCGATTGCAATACATTTTTGGGTATTAAAAACATCAGCACAAAACGCATAAAACCTTCTCCAAAAAGTCGATCGATTATTCGACTTTTTGGAGAAACCGGTTTTCGAATAATTCGAATAGTTGGAATTTTGAAAAAACCGGTTGCATTTTTTTAAATTCAGAAAAAAACCGTTTTTTTTTTTTGCAGAAGTTAATATTTCTATCAAAAGTCTACATTTCCTACAGAAAAATCAATAAATCCTTTTTTAGTTTTGGAAATAACTATTAACCCATTAAGAACGAGAAAGAAAGATATAGTCGGTCAAGGCCGACAATACCCTACACCATTGTGTGCATCAAAATTCGGGGAGGGGTCTTTTTTTCTAGACCTGTGGAATTGTAGACTACTACTATGGTCAATTATGGGCCGATCTTCATGAAATTCGGCACACATATTTAAACGTATATGAAACTTAGATATGCAAAAATTACTGCTACATTTAAGGGATTTATGATCGTTAAACCCCTTTTCTGTGAGGTTATTTGTATGGGGGCTAGGGGAAATAATAGACCGATCATAACCAATTTCAACACGCTTCGTCCTTGGACTATAAGAAACCAAAATTGCGACCTGTATTTTGATTACAAGTTTTACATGGACGGACAGACAGACTTTATCAAATCGACTTAAAGCCGATTGGTACAAATGAAGGTCTTAGACCAATATTTTTGGGTGTTACAAACATCAGCACAAACGCATAATAGGCATATAGGGTATACAAGTTGTAAGAAAATAATAATCAAAAATTAAACCTTGGGTTAGTATGGAAAAAGTCAAAATCAATTTTATTGAAACTATTCTGCAGGTGAAACTTTTTTAAAACTAAATCTTTGAAAAACAATTTCTTCGTTGAATAAAAAAAACTAAAACATTTAAATTAGGTGCAAAAATATTATAGATGTTACAATAGATAAAACTAATTTCATTCAGGATAATTATAAGTTATTTATTTAATCTTAAACTATATTTTTAATACATTAGAAATCATACTTTATGAATATTAAAACAAACGCAAATGTTATATTCGGCTCGGCCGAATCTATATACCCACCATCAACTTTTTCAAATTTTACGTTATACGGAAGGTGGGCGGTAATGTCGGTTTTGGATACTCTAATAAAAGGCTTTAAAAAAATTGGTTTCATTTTTATAAGCTAAACTGTATGAATTAATTTTTGTGCGCAGTCCTTATATATAGAAGTATTTCCCAAAGCATCTTGGTAGCATGAACTACCGTCCATTCTGGAATATTGTTTACTTATCAGTATTATATTCACATTTTAATTTTGTTTCATATAGAATTTGGATATTTTGGTATTTAAAAGTTTAAATAGAAAATTATGTTGATTCCTCTTTCAGAAGTCCTTTATTTTTATGGACACGTTTGCCAAGTTTTATAAGGCACACATTTTAATTTTCCAAATTCCCTAAAAATAAAAAACGCTGCAAATTAATAGGGTTTATCTCAGGTAAATTATTTTAGTCTAAAAGTATGCTTCGGTTTGCTGTTGTGAGAACTATTATTCTGGACACAGGGTAGTAATATTAAATTCTACTGGATGTTGGAAACGTATAAAATACAACTTCAATACTTCAAAGCATACTTTAGGGAGTTATTTAAAAAAAAAACAAAAAATTTTATTAACAAAAACACAAGCTTTCCATTATACGTACATCTTTATTTAAGAAAAATTGTGATTTAAATAAAATACAATAATATATTATCAAAATATAAATTAGTGAAAATACAGTCACACACTCATTTACATAAAATTTATTAATGTAATTCAAGCTAGTTTTACAATTGCAATAATACTCCTAAATTACTCTCTAAAGAATGCTCGAATAAAGCGCTTACGACTTTTTAGTTTACTTAGGTGATGATAATAATGATTTCAAATATTTTCGTTACATTTCATAATAATTTAGCTTTTGGTCTACCAAGCACATTACTGATACGCACTGCACAAAACACATTAAAACATTTTCTTCTTAACAGCGGTATAACGTTCCATGTACACATCATAACCATCCAAATCAGTAAATTGTTTCGTCTGAAACAAATTACCATCCACAGACAGATTAGAAATTTTCGATTCTTTGAGTATGCGTGGTGTAAAGGCATTGGCCTGTAAACAATTTTCTTCCAAACGCAATGTCTTAAGTTTGGGACAAGCTGCTATCTCTTCGGACAAAGAGGAAATTTGATTTTGATTCAAATTTAACTCGGTCACATACAAAGTGCCCACTTCATTTGGTATCGAAGTAATTTTATTGCGTGACAAATCTAAAACATCCAAATGTTTAAGACCGCACAACATCACAGGAAACTCAGTTATCTGATTGTGACTCAAGTTAACAGTCTTCAGATTGCTGCAATTTCCCAGACTTCTGGGTATACGTGTAATCATGTTATCATTTAATATCAGCACCTCCAATTTAATAAGTTCACCTAAAGCATCAGGTATTTCGGTAATACGATTCCCACTCATATTAAAGTGCTTGATGAGGGTAAATTTTCCAATTTCTTCTGGTATATGCTCAAAACGATTCTGTGACAAATCCAGAGTTTTTAAAACATTTGGATAGTTTTTAAGTTGTGGTGGCAGTTCCTGCAGTCTTTGCAAAGATATCTTTAGTATTCCAGTTTTTTGTGCTGTTTCCAGGTGTTGTTTGATTTGCTTATTTCCCATTGTGTCTATATCACTCACTTATTGTTAACGTTTTCAAATATTGTTTTATTTTTAGGAAATAAATAAATTATTAATTAAAATTATTGAAAAGTATGTGTACTTTTTTCTTATGATTTTACTTTTGTTGTAAAAAAATTTATTTGACAGTTGACAAACAGCTGAGAGGTCAATTTGCAATGAGATGCCAGATAATTTATATGTTTAGTTAAATAAAAAACACTAAAATTTAAATAAAAATTAATTATAAAATTCTAAAAAAAAAAATTATTTCTACTATTAAATACAGTGTAATTAATTTAAAAAATTGAAAATTTGTGTTTATAATAACATTTTGTTTGTTCGGCTAAAAAAATTATTAAAATTTTTCAGAATTCTAGAATATAATTTAATACAATTTGTTACATATATTTTTTTGCACAAAGACGAATCCTATTAAATTTGGGGTTGATTGGCCCATTATTTCACCTGGCCTCCATGTCTATTCTCCTCCTGGAAAGTTTAAACACACATAAATACCTTGAAAATAGAAATCTTTTATTGAAATTTGGCACAAATAAATTTTATATAAGTATAAATTAAATAAAATATAAATATGAATATAAGTATTATAAATAAAATAAATTAAAACAAATAAAAATGGCTAGAAAGAATTTTTTTTTTTTTTTTTTTTTTTTAATTTTGAAAAAATATAAAATTATAATTTTATCTTATGTTATGTTCACATACACTACTTTTCGACTAGTTTTTTAAAAAACACAAAGAGTTTTAACATCACTGTTCACATATTACTTTATTGTGTTTTTCCTTTTGGCCTGTTTTTCTTTTGTCAAAATATTTTCACAAATTTTAAATTTAAATAAAAATTACACACACAGACACTTTCTAATTAACAAAATAAATTTTCAAACAAATACAATTTATGAACAAATATAAATTTCATTCATAATTTTTAATTTTTTGTTTTTAAACTGTTTGACAAATTTTACAAATTCTTTTTTAACAATTTTCTATGTAATAAAAATACTAAAAATTTCTTCCCTGTATGGAAATTTAGTATGTTTTTATTGTGTTAAGTAATTAAACAACTCGAATCGAGATGTTTTCTGGCTTAATAAATATATGAAAAAACAAGTCAATTTCTTTGTGTTTTTTAAGAAAACGACTCGTTTTTCAAAAAACCTTTATATGTGAACATAGTATTACATATTTAATATTATGTTCACATACAATAGTTTTTGACTGCTTATTTTTTTAAACAATAAATTTAAACATCACTGTTCACATATCATTTTATTGTGTTTTACCTTTTGGCCATTTTTCGTTTGCTAAATATTTTCTCACATTTTTTACTTAAATAACTATTTCACACACAAACACTTTCTGATTCAAAAAATAAAATTAATAATAAATAAATACTAAACATTTTTTCCCTATATGGAAATTTAGTATGTTTTTAATGTGTTTAATAATTAAACAACTCGAATCGAGATTTAACTTTTTATTTATATTTTAACTTTTTATAAATTTTTATTTTCCATACTTTCTAAATATTTCACCTCTTCTGATTATTTTTTTTTTTTAATTATTTGTTTTATAAAAACATTTGAATTTTGCAAAGTTCATATGAGTTTTGTTATTAAAAAATTGGGAAAAAGGGAAACATTTTTCACATACCTTAGAGTTGAAAACCATTCCGTAAGGCCAAGGCCAAATATAAAAAAAAAAAATTGGCAAAGAAGAGAAATGACAAAATATAAAAAAGATTAAAAATAAACTTTGATTTAAGATTTTGTAGATACCAACTCACGAGCATTCAGTTAGTATTTAAATCTTTGCAATAAGCTAAATAGTATAGAAAATATTTTCTATATTAAGTGATCTCAATGAATTTTGAGTCGAAACATTAACACACAATCTATGTAATGAAAATGGTTACACTCAAAAAATAAAACTGCTAAGAAACTATTCCCTTTAAATAAAAAGTAATTATTTTACTTTTTTCGACTTTTTTGGTTTTTCGACTTTTTTGGTTTTTCGACTATCTGGAAAAAAATAATTTCTCGATAATTTTCAAACCCAAACTGTATTATCATTAAAGATTGGGAATAAAAATACAACTCTGTATGACCATCGACAAGCGCCATTTTTATACGTTATTTGTTTTATAAAAACATTTGAATTTTGCAAAGTTCATATGAGTTTTGTTATTAAAAAATTGGGAAAAAGGGAAACATTTTTCACATACCTTAGAGTTCAAAACCATTCCGTAAGGACAAGGCCAAATATTAAAAAAAAAAAATTGGCAAAGAAGAGAAATGACAAAATATAAAAAAGATTAAAAATAAACTTTGATTTAAGATTTTGTAGATACCAACTCACGAGCATTCAGTTAGTATTTAAATCTTTGCAATAAGCTAAATAGTATAGAAAATATTTTCTATATTAAGTGATCTCAATGAATTTTGAGTCGAAACATTAACACACAATCTATGTAATGAAAATGGTTACACTCAAAAAATAAAACTGCTAAGAAACTATTCCCTTTAAATAAAAAGTAATTATTTTACTTTTTTCGACTTTTTTGGTTTTTCGACTATCTGGAAAAAAATAATTTCTCGATAATTTTCAAACCCAAACTGTATTATCATTAAAGATTTGGAATAAAAATACAACTCTGTATGACCATCGACAAGCGCCATTTTTATACGTTAACCAACACTTAACCAGCGTTGTTGTAAAAAACCGCTGAGTGGATTTTCTGACTACAACATTTTTCTAGCTGGCGGTTTCTAGCGACTTTTTTTAATTGTAAAAACATGGTTTGAAACAGAAATAAGAAAATTTAAAGGTATTATTTTACTTCTATAACTAACTAATTTATCAAAAATAAGTAGTGACCCGGAAATTTTTAATAAAATCAACTGTTTTTCTATAAAAAAGTCAATGAAATTATTTTTTTTTCTCAAAATCTTAAATCACCACAACATTATAGTGTAAAAATATGCCTATAGGAAAGAGAACCTGTTCAAAACTAGTCACGTAACAGGTTCTCAGGGATAGTGACGGGTTGAAGTTCCGGAACTTTATATGGGAGGAACCTGTCACTTTTACATATGGTTGTCATTGGAGGTGGCTAATCAGCCCCTTGGGACAGGTCAAAGGATAGGTCTCAGGACTGGTTCAAGATAAGATGTTAAGACTTGATTAATATAATAAAAATTATGAAGAAAAAATTTTAATTTTTTTTTTTATTAAATTATATTTATTTTTATTTTATAATTTTTCGTTATGTCGATGGCGGCACCCCGAATCGAACCCATATTCTTCTGATGTATCTTACGTTTTATAGCATTTAACGCAAACCACTCACCAACAGATTGTTATTTTGCGCAAGTTGATAATTTCACACTTAACATCTCTGTTAGAAATTGACTCTCAACAGACATTTTGGAGTGTGATGGTCAACTGGTTCTCAACGGGAACTTTGGTGATGAGTTAGGTGTTAATTGGTACTCAACCGGTACTTAGGGACCGGTACATTATTGCATTATTATTGGGTAATTCGATTCGAAAGAAAACATTTTCGAAAATCAATGTATTTAAAATAGAATCGAAATGTACAATGAGTCCCTCGGTTTGATGATTTGCAGTATAAAAATACAGCAGAAATCCAATTTTTTTTTTTTAAATTTCAAGCCGGTTTTGTATACTCTATATCTCTATATCAGCCGAATATAGTAAAATCTAAACAAACACATTTATTACAAGTTTGCAAAATTGATTTGAAATGCAATCAGATACTCAAAATTACATGATTAAAGAGATGAAATATTTTAACGGTAAAATTCAGCTATTTTATTTTAAGAGTAGGCGGTTTCTAGCGATTTTTCAAACAAAATCTGGTGGGACATGGCTTCAAAGTTTTGGCAACACTGCACTTAACCAAAGTTCGCAGTAGCGAATCGCTTGCAAACGCTTGCAGTGGTTCGACGCCTATACTTTTATATGAAGATGACGACAACAGAAAAATGACCGGGGTATCAAACACCTGCAAGCGCACTTGAAATGTACATAAAACAATTTGCAGGTGCTTGCAGATTTTCGCTGCGAGCAGAATCTGCACAGATTTGCGTCAGAAAAAAACTGAAAAACTCTTTCAATTCAAGGAAAGAAAAAGTTTATTGGAATTTGTTGGCATCTTTATTTGTTATAAATCTTTTAGGAAATACTTATAAATTATCTTCCAACAAACGGTCTTCGTCTTGTGGGGACGCGGACCCACAAAATTTGTTATGTTCACCTTTCAGTCTGATAACATCCGATTTTGAACCGTCGCCAACAATTTTCAAAAAAGCCGCCGCCGTTAAAATCCTTCGGCGCAGGTCTCTGTGTAAGAAAAAGTTTATTGGAATTTGTTGGCATTTTTATTTGTTTTTAATCAGAGAAAAAACAGAAATTAAAGAAATTTTTGCAAATTTTAGTGTTAAAACAAATAATGATCCATAGTTTATTTATTGTTAATAATAGTGGGTAAGATTAAAAGAAAATAATGAACTAAATTCAATTGCTCATATAATTTTTTCTTCTTTCGATAGAGATGTTTTTCTTGAAAAACATTGGCGTTCGGTGGTTTCCCGTTCGGTGTGTGATTACTTCCTAGATGCCCAAAGAAATTCACCATATGTAAGTAATTATTTGCAATAATTATCAAGAAAATATTAAATTATGTCCGTTTTCTTTGTTCAGGATGTTCCTCCCGTTATTTCTACACCCCACTATTACTTGATTACGGTACAACGTAAAGGTATTTCTTTAGTGGCTGCCTGCAAACAAGAAGTGCCTCCTTTATTTGTTATTGAATTCTTACATCGTGTTATTGATACTTTTGAGGATTATTTCGGTGATTGTTCCGAGTCTATTATTAAGGAAAATTATGTTTTGGTTTATGAGCTTTTGGATGAAATGTTGGATAATGGTTTCCCCTTGGCTACTGAAAGCAACATATTGAAGGAGTTAATTAAACCACCTACAATACTGAGAACAATTGCCAATACTGTGACGGGTAAAAGCAAGTAAGTAAAAGAAACTTTCTTGAAGAAAGTAAAATCTGATTAATCCTATGATATTAAATTTATATTAAATTTTGAGACTTGTTTAAATGTGAACATATTTATTATTTGTAACCTTAGAACCAGTCTACAATTTTAATCTAGGAAAACTTAATTTTTGTTAGATAATGCACTTATTTCCTTAATTTTTTTTACAACAATCCATATGAGTTTGACAGGTTTCACACATGATTGATTGGTAGCATTTTTATTTATTTTTTCTCGACATAAAAAGGACTTGTTGAATTGTCATATCTAGAGATATATCTGTTATATTATTAGCCAGGAAATGGTAATTTCGTATTATCTGCCGTCTACAATATTCAAGGGATGGATGCATTTTATTTCTTGTTTATTTTTATTAATTGATAATAAAAAAATGATTAAAAAGTGTGATATTTTAATTCCAATTTCGGTCCATTGTGAGTCTCTTATATATAAGATAAAAGGATGAAACTGAAGAAGTTATTATTTGGTGGTGGTTAGGTATAACCCTAAAGATCACCAATTCCCATAACGAAGCTTATGACATCTACAAGCTTCCTATCACGAACGTCACATAACCCGTCGAGAAATTGACTGTCTAACAATTTCATCCAGCGATGCTGTAATCGTGAACAGCAACAAACAATATGTTCAATAGACTCGATCTCCTCAAAGTCCTCACACATTCTACATAAATTGGAATTGCTGGCGTCCCATTTAGACCTCATCTTAATTATCATGCATTGCCCCTTGATGACACCTATCATAGTCCTTAGACTTTTCCTGCTCAAATTCACAAGGGTACTTGTGTCTGCCCTGTTGAGCGTCGGCCATATCGCCGTCGATACCTTACAGTCCACTCTAGCCGAGATCCATTCATTGATCTTCCTGAAAAAGGAACCCAGTGGGGGTTTCACGTTGGTTTCACTCTCCGAAACTTCCATCGCTGAGCCTTGCCTTGTCAATTCATCGGACACTTCATTACCAGATCTATTGCAAATTGCAATGGCCTGGTACCATTGCAGTGTGTCAAATAAGTAATACCAAACGGTGCAAGCAGAAGCACCTTCTAGTAATAAGTAATATAATTAAGAACACCATTAAATACTCAATGAACTTTTTTTAAAATGTTTCAAAAGCTTGTCTTACCATCAAACAGTGATTCCAAAACGTCTTTTTTATAATAAAGTAATTTGTAAATCGTTGGACATGACCCGAAAAAAAACTTAAAAGTAAAAAAGCTCTAACACCTTTTTCAAAAAAAAAAAAAAATCCAATAGAAATCATCAAAAATAAAAATAGAAAAAGAACTGCATTAAAAAAGAACCAAAAATACATTATTTATAATAAATACATTATTTTATACAAAATAGTTGTTAGCAAAACAGGAAAAACATTGAAATAGATTACTTTTGCCATACAAATTAATACTATTTTATTAACAAAATTCTAATAAACTTTCTTCACCTAGTGTCAGCACTACATTGCCTCAGGGACAATTGTCAGCCATACCTTGGCGTCGTAGTGGAGTTCGTTATACCAACAATGAAGCCTATTTCGATGTGATTGAAGAAGTAGATGCCATTATAGATAAATCTGGTTCAACTGTCTTTGCTGAAATACAAGGCTACGTAAGTTTTTTGCTAAACGCCAATATTTACTACAAATATTAACCCCCTTTAATTATTAAATTTTCTTTAACAATAGATTGATTGTTGCATCAAATTATCTGGTATGCCAGATTTAACATTGTCTTTCATGAATCCTCGTCTCTTCGACGATGTATCATTTCATCCTTGTGTACGCTTTAAAAGATGGGAAGCAGAACGTCTATTAAGTTTTATACCACCCGATGGTAATTTCCGTTTAATGTCCTATCACATTAGTTCACAATCTGTAGTGGCTATACCCATTTATATAAGACACAATTTTTCCATTAAAACGGGAGAACAAGGTCGTTTGGATTTGACTGTGGGTACACGCACATTAATGGGTCGCTCTGTGGATAAAGTTAAACTGGAAATAAATATGCCAAAATGTGTTTTAAATTGTATATTAACACCGAATCAAGGAAAATATACATTTGACTCGGTAACAAAAACTTTAACCTGGGATGTTGGACGTATAGATGTTACCAATCTACCCAATATTAGAGGCACGGTAAGTAAATTTTTTTCTTATAAATATCATATTTCCTATATATTTCTTTTCTAAAATGTTTTCAGGTATCTATTCCTCCTGGTACCCCCAGCTTAGGCTCTAATCCCACAATTAATGTGCAATTTACTATTTCTCAAATGGCTGTTTCTAGTCTTAAAGTTAATCGTCTTGATATGTATGGTGAAAAGTATAAACCTTTCAAAGGTGTCAAATACATTACCAAAGCTGGTAAATTCCAAGTTCGCATGTGAATGTGAAAATCTCATTAAAACAAAACAACTATTCCATTAATATTTCTTTATTTAAACACAAAAACAATGTGAGACTTTATTTTTGAAATTAAGCATGAGATTTAAATTTTTATTAATCTAAGTAAACTATATTAAACAAAAAAGGTAAATGTTGTATTTTTAATAAAATTATTATCCATCCATATGTTAATTTAAATTTGATCATTTCATCTTTATTTATAGAACTTCAAGATTCATTTTATTTTCAAGACACATTTCAATATAAATTAAATTCAAGGTAAATTAATAGCAATTTAAATTATTTTGGTAAGTGTTTGTTATTATTTGTCAAGATTTTAAAGTTTTTTTTGTATCTTTGTACACGGTTCAGATTTTTTAGTTTGTAAGTTCCATTGATAACCTGATTTGAAGAAATTGATGTAACAAATATATCTCTCTTGATCTTGATGTTAAAATATTCTTTCGATTCAATGTTGTAGGCGTTACAAAGAAAAAAAAACTTAAAACTTTGTTTTAATACATGTAATGTTCTACAGTAACAGACATCATTAGAATCCGACCGAACGCACTTTTTCAAACCAAACCCGTATCCGAACTTCGGATAATTTTACAAAGTTCGACCGAACCCGAACTTTTTAATATAGGACCTTAAAAAATATTTATTATTAAAAACAAAAATACTTTCTAGACGATGATTCAACGCATATAAATAAAATAGAAATTTAAAAAGCATATATATGTTTATTTTGAAGTGTTCCCTAATCCCTAACATCACTTTTTACCGAGCAACGTAGCCGAACCCGAACGTCGGACACTACTTATCTTTAATAGTAGAGTTGGGGTAGTGTGCAAAAAATTGCAATTTCCACTAATACTTGATAGTGATAGTGCAAAATTTTTAACTACAATCTTTACTTTTTAGTGGAGAATTGAAAAATAACAGCATAAAAATAAAAAAAAAAAAGATTCTGCTAAATAAAAAAAAAGATTCTGCTAAATTGAGTGAAAATTTTCTCAGCTCATAAGTAAGTGATCGGATAATTCGAGCTAACGGAAATGTCTTATTTGTATTATTCGATCAATAGAAAAACTGAATAATTTGAATGCACTACTATTTTCCATATTTTTTGGGTTAAAAAAATTATTATATCCCACTTCACCTTAGGTGGGAGGGGTATTATGTGTTTGTGGAAACGTGGTAACCCACAAATATTGGTTTAAGACCCCATCTTAATTTATACCAATCGACTTAGAATCACTTTCTGAGTCGATTTAAAGATGTCATCATAAATTTCTTGCCGAATTTTTAAACATCGGTCTTTATATGCCATAGCTTCCATATAAGCCCCCTTCAGAAAATTACTTTATCGGGCATAAATTTGACACAAATTAGTGTTATATTAGTAGAAACCACAGTAAAAGTTTTATGAAGATCGGGTCGTAATTGACCATAATTGCACTGAGTAAAATCCAAAAGTATAAAAGCGCGAACAAAGTCTAAAAAAGTTAGGTAATTCTTAAGTTTTGGAATTTTGAACAATGATCTCAGTTATATAAAGTGCTGTGCAGAAGCAACAAAAATAGGGTTAACCTAGGAATAGTTTTATTTTTTACAATATTTGGTTTACAACAAAAATAATTTTACAATAGGATTAACAAAAACACAAACATTTAAAGAACTTTATCTTTTAATAAAAACTGGAATAAACACTACAATCTTGATATAGGAGTGTGCACAACAATAGCAACATATTGATATTTTGTTGCATTTTGTTCTATATTTTAAATTTTCTGTAAAATTAAGTACTTTTAATGCTTCTCTAGATTGATTTCCATTTGAATTTGTTAACTATACAACACTTTGTACTGCACTATTGTTGAAGCCGCATAAAAAAATCTTCCACAGATCTTGCGTCTGAGTATTAGACCACATGGTTAAAAAATGTTAAGCAAAAATGTTAAGCAGTTACATTTATCCAATCCTTCGAAAGTTTTAAAATATATTTCGAATTTTTTACATGCAAAAACGTTGAATTAAAGAAGATATTTCTCTATGTATAACAAAATTTCTGTGCTTTTTAATAACCTATTAACCTACGAATATTAAAATATCAAAATTTCATTAGATTTCTAAGAAAAGGACATAGTTTTTCGCTAGAATTCAAGTGCAGTCATCATTAGATCTTTTCTCTGCCCAAAATCATTTTTGGAACTGTGGGATTTAAGATATACACCTTGACAGTAAACCGGTTTGCGCGACGTTACGTATCCGGTCATAGTGGATACAAATAAATATTGTTTTAAATTAAATAAAGTGCTTTTCTTTTTTAAGATTTAAGATAATTTCAGGAAGAAAGCAATGTATTTATATGAAATTATAGATTGTTTCTTGTATAAAAACAGAAATAAAAAAATTTATCTTTATTGAATAAGCTTGTCAGTGGACAGTGCTATATTGCTTAGCCTGTAACATCTTTAAATGCTTTCAATAGACTTTGAGTATAGTATCCCAGCAAAAAAAGAGCATACCAATCATTAGTAAAATCATTGATGTTACTGAACCTGAAGTAGTTCCATTTCTGGTGAAACATCAATGAATTTTACACGTGGTTGTCATAGGACGGAAGTGATCAAAAAAGCTGAATAGTATGTGCTTTTGAGGAACACTGAGGTATTATATGAAAGTATACCTTTTCATGTTTCTTTTTTCATTAGTGAAACAATTTAATACAATTTAGTATACATACATATACAATGCTTACATACAAATATTATATAAATGATATAATTTTTTAACATATTGAGATGTTGCTAAAAAGAACAATTTTAGAATATGAAATTCATAACTTAAAGCTACTTGGTATGTAATGAAAATGCTGTGATTTTAGAACAACTTCTGAAATATTTTGCTGGGATATATTAAACCTTAGAGACTATATAACCTATCTATGTAGACAAATCCGTTTTTATAACGTGTTACCTATTTATTTTTAATAATATCTAAACGAAGTTTTTTGCGGAAGTCCTTTTACATGCACTGAAAAATCATAATTTTTTAAATTGTGCTTCCAAAATAAATCAGTTTACATTAATTAAGCAGTATTCTATATTGTCACAAATCATAATTCTTATTCTTATACAAGAAGTAAAAGAAAAAAAAAAAATGTGCAAATAATGCTGTATTAAAATTTTTTTACTATAAAACTGCCATTTACTTAAAAAAATAGCAATAAATTTTAAAATTTTGTGTCAATTTTTACAATTAGAAATTTTGTTGCTTTTGATATGCACACTTTCATATAGAGAACATACAATATTTTTTCGTTTTTGCGAAAAGAAAGAAAATCACATTGAACATTCTGGAAAAAAAATAGGCGAACTAGCAATAGGGGGTGTGGCACATCCCACGCCTAATATTGCTTGCCAATACCAAATGCCGTAAATTTAGGAAACTATTACAGTTACATTTCCCAAATTTTGTACAATAAACTTAAGTGTCAATGTGAACATTTTGTGCAAAAATGGGCGGAAAAGAAATAGTGGGCGTGTCATCTATCATAAAAAGTTAATACCAAAATTTTTATATCTGGGAAACTATAAAAGTTAAAGAGCTCAAATTTTTTACGACTAGCATTAGCTTCAATATGAATATTTTGGACAAAAATTGGTACACTAGCAATAGTGGGCGTGGCACCTCCCATATAAAGAAAATATTAAATTATCATATCTGAGAAAATATAACAGTTAGAGTTCTAAAATTTTGTCGGAGCCACTTTGGTATCAATATTAATATTTAAGAAAAATATGGGCGGACTAGAATGCCCCCTACACCTCCCATATGAATTAAATGCAAAAATTCGTATATCTGGGAAACTATTGAAGTTGGAATGCTCAAATTTTGCACAAAGAATTTTGACATCCATGAAAACATTTGTCTAATAAATTAGCGGATTATGGGGGTATGGTCCCTCCCATAAAAATTAAATACCAAAATTAGTATATTTTTTTAACCCTTTAATTACTATATATTTCACTTCGGGGGGTGGCGAAGCACACCTGGTATTAGCTAGTTTAAAATAAAAATTTGTTATATGTTTTTCTCAAAAATAAAAAAATAATATTACAAATTATATTTTGTTATAAAACGAAAATATTTAAATATTACGAAAGAAACCACTGCGAAAGATTTCGTGAATTTCGTAAAATGTTAAAATGCTTTATAAAATTTATTTTCGTAAAATAAATCTTTTTTTTGTAAAATTTTTCATAGACTTTTTTCGGTGTATGTATATGTTATAGTAAAACTTGTGATGCTAAAATTTTACAATCTCTTAGTTTTAACTCCTGTGAGTTTAAACCATTAACTCGTTTATAAAAAATAAGAATACGACAAATACAAATACATTTGAAATACAAATATACAAATATATATTACAACTAGCACGTTTTTTTTATGCAAAAATAAATTAAGAAAAACTATTTCATTATTTTTCTTTTTTATTTAATAAATAAATATGTTTAGAAAATAATTTACTTCAAAAACTATTCTTTTACTAAAGAAACTAAGGCACTTACATATTTTTCTAAACCCACCAAACATGCACTAAAACTTTATTGTTTGCCGCACCCAAGTTACAGGCAGGCCCCTTAAAACAAAATGTTTAAGTTTAATTTTTAATTTATTATTTTACGTATAAAAATACATGTTTGATTGAAGCAAGCGATAGTAAATACTGCGTGCAACAATGTCTGTTTCAAAAAATGAAACATGTTTGTGAAAAGTATCAAGATAAAAGGCAACAACAGAAAAAAAGTTTGTCTCCTAAATCTTTCGTTTTAAGCAAGAGCGAATATAAACCCCTTTACTTAAGGAATGCAACATTAATAAAATTATAAATTAAAGTTAAATACATTGCAATATTTGTTCATAAAATAATGAAAATCATTTTAGAATGTTTGCAATTAAAATTAGAAATTGAAATTTAATGTAAAGTTTATAATAAGATTATAATACATAGGTACATATGATCTTGAATTTAAATCATTGTAATAGTGTATTCTTCTATTAATTTACCACCCATGGCTTTACATGTAAAAAAAGAAAAATCATAAAAATTGTTATGTTTTTTATATTTTTTCCATTTTCAAATTGCATATTTTAGTACCTTTTTAGTGCAGAAGAATTATTTAAAATGCATAACTAAATGTGTGCAACGTCTGAAACTGGTTTTATTTCAAAGTATAGACATGTTCATAAAGTTTATTTTTCTTGTTTGAAATTTATTCATTTGCATTTGCTAAAAAGGTCTGTTTGTTGCTGAACACCAAAAATCAACTTAACCCATAAACTGTCAATAGAGATCAATATTCTAAAGCGTAGAACATGTATATACAGTGGTGGCCACGAATTTAAGACACGACATTTCACTTATATATTTCTGATAATTTTTACATCTTATCGAACAAATTTTAGATCCATGTTATTTTTTAAAGATCCTAGTAATGTTATGAAAAAAAATCAACAATAGTTTGTTACCTATATTTAGTTTCCAATTTTTATTTACATAAATGAACTTAAGATACGTATGAAAAAAAAAAAAAAAAAATACGTTGCGTTTTTTTTTTTCGCTTTTAAAATACTATGTTTTTTTTTTAGAATTCTCAAGAGTTCTCTGAACAACACATATAAAATAAATAACTATAAAACTAAAATGAGCTAAAGTTCTATATGATATTGATTCGTTTTGCTGTAGGTATTTGTTATTTGTACGTCTTTTTTTTTTTTTTTTTTTTTTTTTTTCATGAAATTTTATGAATAGTTTTTTCTCGTATTGCAAATTCTGTATGTCAAAGCGAATACTGTCTTAGACTGGACAAGTTGTTTGAAATGCCACGTTCAATATGTATGAGTCGTGGCTAATAAATTATTCAGTTATTGAAAAGAAATATTGTTTGTTATAAATGTATAGAAGTGTAAAAGTAAATGTATGTTTGATTTGATGTACAGCAACAGAATTTGTTGTTTGTTAAGAAAAATGTCTGTTATTTTGTGGAATATTTATTTAACATAAAAATTTTCTATGTTTTAAGTTAGAAAATAAAATGTTTTGAGAGTTTTTGCATGTTATAAAGAAAACTTCAATACTAAAATTTTTCTCAACGTTCGAGAGTTTTGATAAATTTTATCAGTGACCACGCAATGTTTTCAAAAGTTTATGTTTTTGAAGTATACTTAGGTTGAAACTTTAAATATTTTCTTTTAATTTGCAATAGAAAATAGTAAAATATAAAAATTCTTACTAGTTAGCTAATGGAGATGAATAAATGCATAATTCCCTTCTATTTTCAAATAACACAAGATTTTTTAAGGGCTATCCGTGGATAAAAAATAACGACTTGAATATGAAAACTGACTTTGCTTGCTACTGCCAGATTTGCAATAATAAATTTGCGAATAAATTATAATTATTTTAATTTTTTCAAATATTTATTTATTTTAATTTAACGATTCTTATACAGTGCCTGTCATTAATAAGTAAACAAACTCATCATTTCTGTTTCGCTTTAAAAAGCGACAAATGTAATGGTTAATTTTTAAAAATTTAGATGTTTTTGATGAAGTCAATTTGTTTTCTCTTACATTGATGACAAAATTTTTCAAATATTATTTAATTTTAAGTTTCTTTCTAGAGAAAGTTGAAAAAATTTCATTTTCGGACGAGTCAAAAATAAGTAAACAGGCTTAATTTATGTAATTGTTTGTTAAAAATAAGTGAGGTTTATGGTTGCAAAATCATTTTAGCATAACAGCGGTAGTTATTTCTTATATTATGAGAGAAATAAAAAATAACTTTTTCAATTAAATAAGAAAATTTTAAAAATTTTCTTATTTAATTGACTTAAAGGATAGTAAATAGAGCACAATTAAGTGTAGGAGAACATATAGAAATATATCAAAAATCTCTAATAAAACACCCTCTTTATTTTCAAGATGGTTAAATGCTTCAAACGCATGAATCACTACAAAACGAATAGGTAACAATTTAGCTTTAAAATCCTATGCTTTATGCTCCAATATTCCTATCAAAACTTATTCCGAAAGTCCGAAAATTATGGTCCCATTTTACAACTCATAGACAAACGTATGAAGGCAGAAAAAATATGGTCTAACTGTACGGATCGTTGTGTACATAATAAATCTCAACAAAATTATGATGTTCTGTGCAGAACTTCTATTTATTAAAAAGAAAAAACAGTGGAACACAAAGGTAAAAAATACCTAGATTAACCTTTATCTGTAAAAAGGTTTAATACCTCCAAAAATTTTATCCTACAGCAGGAAAATTCACCTATAAATTAGGGTAAATTTGAAAAATATATATGTAGCTCTCCTCAAAGTTCAGATCTATCACCAATAGAAATTGCATGAAATTGAATAAACGAATAGAGTACCCATAATTTTACCGAACTGATGGACTTAATTATGACTAAGACCCCTACATTTTCTCCAGAGATATACAAAATATACGTTGTCACGTTTGGCACTAATGTGGCTATCAGAAACCATGTTTACTTATTTATGGAACATTGATTTTTTTCACTTCTTTAAAAAGAATCATTCATTAAATAGTAATGGGTTGAATTGAATCTTTTGTTGTTTATTTAACTAACAGAACATTATCGGTCTTATCCATAATAAATTCTTATTTTAGGTTTATTGTACAAATTATATATCGTCACCTAAAATGCAAAACAACGTAACATCAAAATTTTCAAATTTGTGTTTTTGATAAAATATAGCTTATTATTCCAAAATACGTGTGATCACAAATTTTCAGACTTGTAACTCAAAAATTGACGAAAATATTAACAAAATCAATCATTTTCTCAAGTCAAAACAACGTAACATCACATTGGTTAAAAAAATATATATTTTTTTTTTTTTTTTTTTTTTTACGAATTTAGATTGCAAATTATTAAAAATATAATAGGTACTAAAATTTTGGAGTAAAAGTTTGCAAAAAATTCTTTTAATTACAATTTTTGTAAAATTTTTATTGATGTTACGTTTTTTTGGCTTCACAAAATTGAAATCTTGGAAAACGTAAACTACATAACTTAAAAAATATTTAATAAAATTTTAATTATTCATCATCAATATATTAGGCAATATTTAAGGATGTAATATCCCAAAAATCTTGTTCGTAGGACAATTTGTTTAGATGTTATAAAGTTTTTTGTGCCTCCTGTAAAGTTATGAAAAGTGATGTTACGTTGTTTTGCATTTTCGGTGACGATATTAAACTGTTTTTCCTTATTAACTTCTTATAAAAAGAACATTATTCATAATGTATTAAAAACAGTTCAATAAATATTAAACAGTTTTTATTTTGTTCTGGCAATGCTATGTTTATTTTCTCTCATTTTTCTATTAGTGATAAATAAAATATTGAAAATTTATTCGTAATTAAAAGAAAAATTTTAAGTTTTTCTTTTATTTCATTTTTTTTACAAAAATATAAACATTTTTTTTTAGAAAATATGTCCAATGCTTAACAATTTAATAGCTTATGGAAGCAAAGGGATTCATGGCCTTTTTTGGTATATTAATTTGTGAAATATTTTAAATACTCGAATAATTAATTTGTTTTGATTTTATGTACATCACGAATTTCCTATTTTGTTTTTAATTAATTTTTTTCATATTTTATGAATTATCTATAAAAAACTCCTTCCTAGTCTATCGACTGACTACCGGGTGTAATCATTCTGAAAGGAAATGTAACGATTCAAAGCCTGATTTATGAAATTTTATATATAAAGCGTTATGTTATTGAAAAACGGGAATTTTACATAAGTTATTGCTAATGCAATTATTTCATTAAACACACAACACTCTCACATTCTACTTTGCATATGGAGCTATTAGCACTTTTTCATTACTGGCAAATAACAAACACCTTTAAAATTTATGGAAGCTGATTAAATATTTTATTACGAGTCTGTTTAGACTATAAGCATTTTTACTAACACTTTTACCAATTAATATATGCAATTTTAATAGATCCAATAACAAGTAGAACTCAATGAAGAATTATATGGAAGGTAGGCGGATCACACCCACTCTTCATTTTGATAATTATTAACTATTTATACAAAATCTCAATGGTTGTTGTTTAAGAGATTTCAGCGGTAAAGTATCAACTAGAAATACCACGGTCACTTATTATCGTAGTATTTGGCCAGATTGTAGCTAGATCTTTTTGGTGGTCGGTTCAAAATTATACGAATTTTTTTGACTTTAGCAACAAGCAAAGCACAAGTCCATTTGGTCTTACTCTTAACAAGCTAAAAGAACGTTGATGTTTTGTTCGCACAAATATACTGTGCATTTTTTTAACGAAATGTCTGCAAAAATATAGAATATATATACTTCAAATTTGTTTGCAAAATATAGTTCCATATGTATTTTATGCAACAAAAAGATGTAACAGTTGTATATTTAATTACTATCATGAGTCTGTGAAAAAGATTTTAATGCAGTTATAAATCCCACTCTACAGAACTGTGCAATAAGACCTAAATATAAAGTAATATATTTAAAACTATGCAAAACTTTTTTGTAAATGCATTTTCAATTTGATAAAAAAAGTAATATATTTCTAAAAATTTGTTTTATCAAACTGTTAAAGCAGGTTCTCACCAACAATAAAATGTTCAAATTTTATACAGTTTTATTAAATGCTTATAAAACAAAAAAGTGATTATGAATAATAAATTTTCAAAATTTCTTATTAACCTTTAATAAAACCTTTTATAAATTGTTCAAAATGGTTATGAATAAGGCTGTATATATTTATAATTATACATATGTTACTTTTGATATCTTCGATCCACAACTTTATATAGAACCAAATGAGTTCAAGGTACTACTCTGTTTAATTATTACTGGCAGCAACTGTATTATTAATATGCTATTTGGTGTATGCAGAAATTCCCATAGTTTTTTTTATGAAAAATTAATGTTATTTTCAAAATAAAGGCACAATGTATTTTATTCGTAGGATTTTCCATTGGAAACCACGACTTTTTCCCATTTTTTCTGGTAATTAATGTATTTAACCCTAAAATTATTCCACCAAAAATTAAAAAGCAAATTTTGGGTGCCTTTTTGTGAAATTAAGGGTGTTACAGCTAGGTCATTCTGAATCGAACGAAAAAAAGGAAGGAGCAATGTCTGCAGTATATAGCGGGTGGTGCAAAATTTCCCATCCTTAATTTTTCAAATTGTTTTAACGCGCAAGATCATGTCTACCTGTCATGTCTTGTCATCACCCGCAACAATTCTCTGCCGAAAGGACTTCCTTTTGTGGCTCTGAAGCATTATTTTAGACATGTAAAATTGTCCCTCGACGTCTCATGACTTCAGGTAAATGCTTTTAAAGTCTGAAAATGAAGTAAAACTTTCGCTGCCGAAAGGACTTCGTTTTGTGGCTCTGAAGCATCTCTTCAGACATGTAAAATTGTCTCTCGACGTGTCATGACTTCAGTTAAATGCATATTGCAAATGCAATTTCATTGAAAAGTATTTTCATTGAAAGGGGATATAAGCACAATTCAAACGCCGCATATAAGGGCAGCTATAAGGAGACCTTTGGCAATAAATCAAAATTAAAAAATGCGTTTTATGATAAAATTTCTATGTAACTTTAAAGACATTTTTCTACACAATGTATGTTCACAAAATTTCTCGTCAACGTGAATGCATGGTGGTGACTGAAGTCCAAAGTGAAAGAAAAATTTAATACTTTTAAATTAATAATTTTCTATTTTCATTTTAATGTATACCATTAGAGTCAGAAAATATCATCTGACATTATAATAGAAATACAAATTTTTTACTATTTATGATGGCAAATTTTGTTAAGAATAAGTGTAAAATTTGCATAAAAATGCAGTCGTCAAATGGTCAAATTGACAGTTTATCAAAATAGCAAAAAGCAAAAAAGTAACATAAATGTCCAGAAATATCCATAGCATTTATATACACCTTAAAGGACAGAATATCCATTTATATATTCTAATTTAAAATTTTGCGAATTTCGATTTTAAACCATTTTGAAATGTTTGATGGATCATTGAATTTTTTAGACCTGCAGCTCACAATTTTGAAAATAAATGAATGAAATTTTGTGTAAATGGTTTTTTTGACACAAGAAAAATTATTATTAAATTTTTTATGATCGGTCCATATTTTCACACAGCTCCCATACAAAGATATTCCCGGAATAGAAGTTAAATAATTATATATGACATATTTGCAATACTACATGTTTGGTAACCATAAATTACTTTACCAAATTTCAAAGGAATTGGTCTACACTAGACCACAATGTCCATATAAAATACTTCCCGAAATTTACTTAAAGTGCCTAAACCACATAATAATTTTAACGTTATGTTCAAATTTGGCCCAATTAGCTTTTATTTATAAGATTCTACAATTTTAGGGGCATCAGAAACGGTAGGCAATACCGTGGTATGCATGGAAAAAACAAATTTTTCTCAAATTTATAATTTTCTTTTATTGTTGAATAAACTTCAGAATGGTAAAATTTTTGGTATATATTTAGACCTTTTTTTTAATTATTAATTAATAAAATAGTATTTACAAAAGTTCATATTCACCAAAGAACAAAATAAAGAAAATATAAAAAAACTATGTATATTTTCATTATTTTTGCATTAGTATTGTTCGGTGGGTTATATTATTAAAACATATTTAATCACTTATGTCAAAATACCGCGGTTTATTTAATGCCAGGTTTGGTATGCCTTAGCCCCTATGTGCGAGGTTTAAATCATTAAAATCCACAATGCCTTTCCAGAAATATTGATATTTAAAGAAACATGCCGAAATAAAATCTAAAGACATTTCATATAGTTTTGGGCGTTCTTTCATGGTATTGTCGCTATGTTTTTTTTTATATATCTATTAAAACATCTTATTTGACTCTCATTACCATTAAAATGTACATTACTTCCCTGGAAAAAATTTATTACTTTTTCGACTAGTTCCAGAATGCATGAAAATAAGTTATACTCATTCTAGTTTGGCGTTTCGACCAAAAATTTTTGTTAGAAATTGTTACCTCCAAAAATAGTTCTGTCAAATGACTTGGTTCTGATAGGTTTTTAACCAGTTACGTTATTGTCGTAATTTTATTCCGCATATGTTATAAATGCGTTAAAATTTATAATAACTTAAAACCAAACTTTTCTTTAAAACTGTTAAAATTCAAACCAATATTAAACTTTAAGCACATTTTAAATTATTTAAAACGAAAAACTTAAGAAACAAACATTTGTTTCGATTAACATCTCTACAGTTTATTTTCTTTTTAATTTTAAGTGACAATAAAATGTATTTAAAAAGAAAAATGTCCAAGCAAAAATGCATTCATTTAGTTACTTAAATAAAACTGGTTTCTTAGGTGTGTGTGTTCCAGCCACCATACAACTATTTATTTTGGAGGGCTGTACTCGTTCATCATCACGAGCTCCGACACATTTGAGTTTATTTCTTTTTTTTCCACCTCTACGTTAGTTAAACAAAATGCATACAAATAATATGAAAAGAACATACTTACATACCACTTCAAATGCTAATAAAAACTTTGGACTTTATGAAATACGTTTGTATGTAGAGTGTCTCGTTAAAAAAAATATTGTAGGAAGACCACTCAAATGTAACAAACTGCAGGAAAAAATAGATCTTAAGTTCCCTACCAGCGATTAAATATTACAATTTTTTTTAATTTCGGTCCATAAGCGTCACTTTAGTACATCGCACATAGGGACAAAGTTATACCAAACGCGGCATTAAATAAACTGAGGTATTTAAACAAATTTTGATATTATAACACAGAACGATATTAATGAAAGTATACATAGATATTTTTTTATTTTCTTAATTTTATTTTTTGGTGAATATGAAATTTATTAATACTTTTTTATTATTCAATAAATAAAAAAATTGTGTAAATAGATGTCAATAACTGTACTACGAAAATATAAATTTGAAAAAATTTATTTTTTCCATACATACCACTGTGTTGTGTCCGTTTCTGATGCCTCTAAAATCGAACAATATTATAAATAAAATCTAGTTATGCCAAATTTTAACCTCACGTTAAAATTATTATGTGATTTATAAACTTATAGTGAATTTTGGGAAGTAGTCGAACTCGAACGTTCGGTCGGACACTACCTATGACAAAAGCAACATTCTTATTAACATTTTTTATGATCGGTTCATTATTTCACCTATCCCCCATACAAATATCCTCCCGTAAGAGAGGTTTAACTACTATAAATACCTTAAATATTGCGATATTTTAATAAAATTCGGTACAAGTAAGTTCTATATAAACATAAATCTTTATGCTAAATTTTATGAAGGTCGGCCCATAATTGACCATAGCTCCGATATGAATCCCCCAACCCGAAAACCACTTTAACGTGCATATATTCCATACATATTTTGGTATAAAGTAAATATTTGACACAAATAAGTTTTATATAAGTAGAAAATGGAAGTGAAAATTTTTATGAGAATTGGTCCATAATTCACCATAGCTCTCATATAAGGCCCATGTCCGGGAATCACCGTAAAATACAGAATCCCATATAAATGTCAGTATCAACATAATATAATACATATGGGCAATTCTCTTTTTACGTTTGCCTTTATGAAACCGACCTTCAACCTCAAATATTTTTTTAAATTCTGACTTTTTTTTAACAACTTTTAATGCAATTATGTTAACAACACTTTTTGCTGTATCAGAAAAAAAATTCAAGACCTGAAACGGTTCCATGTGGTGCCGGCAAGCACACAAAGTCAAAAATTCCAAAAAAAGTGTTTGAAACTAACAAGTTTGTTTATTTCTTTTTATTGCTGTAGTCGCGGATTTTAGCATAAATGTTTAATTAATCTAATGTAGACTATAAACACTTGTAGAAAAAGACCAGTATGGATTTAATTAGCGTGCAATTAACCAATGTCAAATTGTGCTGTGCAAAAGTCGTGAAACCAAATTTTAAAAAATTTTTAAATTTTGCAGTTTTTACGCCATTTCGGATATTTCAAAATTCAAAAAAGAGCCTAATAGCTCTTGAAATTATGCATCATTTGACATATATCTCGTTAATGTGCCCTCAACAGAAATGCTGAAAGAGGTACCCAAACTTGGAGAAAAAAAAAAAACGTGAAGCTAGAGTATAGCATTATCAAAAAAGTTTGCAAATGACATTTAAAAATCATTGTGTCGTTTTAAAATATTAATTTGCTAAACATGTATAGCTATTTTAAAGAATTCAGGAATTTTGAATATTTTGTTATAGCGGATTTTGGCGTTATAAATCAATTTTAAACTGAAATAAGTTCCTGTGTAAAATTCTACTTACGCAGAAAATATAATTTCACTAAAAATATTCATCAACGGTTTTCATGGGCTAAGAATGCGATGTTTTTAGTTTAACATTAATCGTCGAGGCACATCCAAGGCCCTAATCAAAATTGGCGATGATGTATGTCAATCTGTAGCTGCTTTAATGCCCTACATCAAAATCAATATGGCATTCGAAAAAAAGTACAATTTTTTATTTAATGCAACTTTTGAGATTCGAGTAAGTGCAATTAAAAAATGCATATTAATGACATTGTCTTATGACTTAAAAAAAAGAATGATGAATTTTGCAACAAATGGATGAATATGAACAACACTACATCACTAAAAACTGAATTTTGCAAATTTTATAAGAAGGTTTAATAATTATTAAATCGCTAATATATCCACGCATACTTACCTTATCGCGGTATTTTTAATTTGTATTTTAGATACAGAATTGTAGAGTACATAAATGCAATAATTTTTGATTTAGGACTATAAATAGAATTTTGGTAATTTTTTTTAATAAATTTTTATCTTAAACCGCCATAACATTGACGCCGTTCAGTAAAAGTCATTCACGCGAACAGATTTGTGTTCCACTAAAGCCAAGGAATATTGGTTTTAAATATCGTTGATGTGCCATTTAAAAATATTCGACATTTTTTTGAACATCAAAAGTAAACGAGTTTAAAGAATTTCCCATATAATATGTTTTATAAAAATATGAATTACATTAAATGCATCTGTCCCCAATTGACCACAGGTCCCATAAAACCCCTTTGCACAAATTTTCATGTGCATACACAATGGTGTAGGGTTTCATATGGTCGAGCTTTTCTTTCTCGTTTTTTTTTTTTCAAAATGAAAATATTGAAAATTTTATATTTGTTTGGTTCATCATAAAGTAGTTTAAAAAGTATTGTACACCGTAGAGAAAACTTTCAAAATAATATTTTGTTCCGTATTTTCCTGCACTCAAACGATGCGTATTAATGCTATCGTTTAAATAGTCTTCCTACATCAGAATCGCTTAAAAACAGTTTTTCGGGACGCTCTAATGTCCAATACACATATACCGATGATATGTAAGTGAAAAAAGATACGAAAAGCATAAAACTGAAAAACATGTTTATATTTATTTATGTTAACTTAAGTGTTAACTTAACATCCATGCACTTTTTATAAGTAGTTACTGAAAATGGTTTGTCTTTTAAACGAATGCGTCATGCCAAGCACCCACATGCTGTGTACCAACTATTTTTTATAAATAATTGTATAAAATTATTTTAAAATATAATTTTTTCACACAATTTTATGTTTTTGTTTTAAATCTATCAAATCGTATAAATTTGTTCTCATGATTTTTTTTCTTAACTACAGTTTAATTTAAAGTGCTTTATATAGTTAAAATATCTACCTAAAATTTTTATCTTATTGATGAATGTGTTTATTAGTTTGGCAACAAACAGTAGTCATTTGTTAGTTTAAATTTTAATTAACAACAATTTTTTTTTTTTAATTAGGTTTCTGCTAATACTTAATTAAGGTTTCTTTTCGTTTGTCCCAATAAACAACATAAAATATATTGGTGTTAATTCTGGCCGCCGATTGGGCTAATCTCGTGGATTCGAAGAAAAAAATCTGTTGAAATGCATGCTTCTCTAGACCTGCATTACAAGGTCCACTTGTATAAAATAGTAAGATGGATTATATAAAAAGTATCCGTGTTTTTTCGTCACAATTCGATTGTGGCCAACGAACACGATTTAGAAAGGTAACACTTCAGGTTACATATAAAGTTTGACAGTTCTTTGATTTATCCCTTGTGTAAAAAGTTGATTTTAAATGTGATGCTTTTTTACTATAAAAAGAAAAAAATCTTCAAAAAATTCCGTTCGAGAAATTTTACTGTCAAAGATGGAACTCGCTCTGGTCGACCAGTCACAAAAAAGTGGTTGAAATTTTACAACTGGTAGAGCAAGACTGGCACGGAAGCTGACAGAATATAGCAGGGACACTAAAGATCAATCACATGATGGTTTGGAATCATTTCCAAAAGTCTGGCTACTCAAAGAAGCTCAATATTGGGGTCCCACATAAATTATCACAAAGAAATTTTATTGACCGAATTACCATCAGAGAAACGCTTCTAAAACGAAGAAAATCATGATCCCTCCACACACGACATCAAAGTCATTTCTGAATTTAACTGGTCACATCTTAACCATTTCAATAAAGCAATCAAGAAAGAGCGGAAAGATTTGGCCAAAAATTTACTGCAATGGTTGGGATGTTTTGATGCACCCACCGTATAGTTCGAACTTTGCACCATTTGTATCGATGTCAGCAAAGCTCTCTTGATGCTAAAAAATTGGCCAACTGAAGAAGAGCTGAAAAAGAAAAACTTTTTATATGACCCAATGTTATTATGATTATATAAGGGCCTCACGTTAAAGTTCGCCAAACTAAACCTAAACCACAGATTAACTTACAACTAGATGCTGGTGAAAGACCGTAAACGTTCTTTGGAGACAATACACACCTCACAAGAGCCCTTGTACTTCGTGTCTCCAAGGCGGGCCAATCACAGAGAGTGTGCTCTGAAGTCTCGTAGTGCATTTCTCAAAATCTACAGTGTTTAGTAATCACATTGCCCAGGATATTTTGGTTAGGTTAGCAACTGATGGGATTTACTGCTATTTAGAGTAATAAACAGTTTGGTCCAGTGATGCCAGATACAATTTACGAAAATTCCCTCCGTTGTGTGAAAAAATTCCCTTTTTTCCAAAAAAAAAAAAAAAAAATCTTCCCTCCAATTTTCCCTCCTCCTTAAAATCGCTATTTTTAATACAAAATTTACAAATAGATATTATTTGCATTTTTTGTTTGTTTTGTAAGTAAAAAAACTAAATAAAAATAATTAAATTTATTTTTAAAGAACACAAAGAAATATTTTTTAACATTAAAAATATACGAACGTTTGTAATTATTAAAAAATCCATTCATAATATTACATTTTTACTTTTTTATTCCTATTTTAGTCGTTTTTTGAGAACAATTTGGACAATTCAAAATTCCCTTTATTTTGGTAAAAAGATAAATTCCCTACCTTTTTCCCTTCGCTTGAAATTTTCTTAAAAAATTCCCTCCATCTGACATCACTGGCTTGGCCTGTCTGAGTTCGGATATATAATTCCATTAGTGCGCTAATTTGCGATGACACTCACTATCTAATCCTTTCCCTAACTTAACCTACATCGTTGCCAAAAATGGGGTTCAAGCTACTTATCGTGCTCTTTTTGGCAAAACAATCTATCTGTCCATTTCCTAAATGGCCGTCAGACCAATTGTTGCACACAACAATTTAACATTAAAATGGGTACTTTAACGTTAAATTGTTGTGTGCACCAAGATCTTAATTCTAGAAGGTCTACAAATATCAGGAACTCTCGTCATTTGTTATAGTAGCTAACAGCAGAGACTGTCAAAAAAATGTATAATGTGCTAAACATAAAAAATTGATACTTTTTACGTATTGCAAAAAATACTATATATTTTGTTGCCTTGTGTTAATTATTCACAAATTGCGTGCCTACCTCACGTGCTTATTTTAACAGTTTGTTGAATATTAAACTAAATATTGTTTTTGTTTTTTAATTTTATTTACTTTTGTTATTAGTTACCACATCATACGCTCTCAACAATTTGCATAAATTAATTTTGTATCAAATGTGATGCAATACTATTATCATTATTTTTTATTATTATAGTTAATTTTCAGAGTTATTAATAAAGTTAAAAAATATTATTTAATTGCATGTCAATTATTATGAATTAAATTGAATATTTCCTTTCCTTTAAAATCAATTGATTTTATTTTTTCAAAATTGAGTATAAACATTTATTTCTTTTTAAAAACCACATAATATATTTTAATTTTAATATCTTTTAAATATTTTGTATGGCATTTGTACGTGTTTGTAACGGTTTTTATATCTCAAAATTCCCCAAAAATTAATCATTAAATCAAACAATTGTAGTTGTCACTCAAAAGGAAATACTTTATGTTATGAATCATTTAAGTAACTTTAAGGTTTAATGTTTCTTTTTGTTTCAATTTATTTCCTGAAATCTAAAAATAAAATTAAACCGCTTTGAATTGTTTTGTTGTAATTTAATCTAATTGGAATTGTTGTTAGTAATGATAAATTATAGTTTGTTTCTTAAGTCTTTTGTTTTATTTCACTGGGCGGTAGAATAATACCTTTGTAGGTTTTATAAATAAGTTATACTATGTACTTACATGGTAACAATAATTTTCTTACATGATAGTCATCACTCAGAAGCTTTTTCTTATAAATAAATTATTTATTTTTTGAAAAATTACATTATTATATTTAGTATACTTACTTCACAACAAAAGTTAAAATATATAATTTTTATTAAAAAAATACAGGAATGAGATTAAATTAAAAATAAAACAAATTGTTATACGTCAACAATATTTTATCACGACTTAGCATTGAATAATTTATAGTAAGGACTGCACACGTTTTTACTAAAATATGAAATATTTTCTGGAATACCCTAAATATAAGTTTTATGGTGTTTTTAGTTACTTTTTTCGTCAAATTTTTTGTTGTTATGATGGGATTCGAAATCAAGCCAGAAAAATTAGAATTAGCTAAGCTTTCTAATTATAGAAAGGTATATTATTCGAGATCACGCCGTATATTTCTTTGTTCGACAATTTAGATTTAGAGCAAGACATTATAATATTTTTTTAAGCGAAAAAAATGGCCTATTTAAATTACTTTTTACAACGTTCATACAGCTGTCACATAAAACCTTTGAGAGACCTAATTTGATTAGGTCAGAACGTTACATTTACGTTGAAAACTTTTTAAAATTTCACTTACTCACTTTTTTAAGGTTCAGTCTTTTTTGGGAAATGATTGCGATTTTAAGATCTGTTTTGAAGTTTTGACTTATTTTTTTAAATCGATTTTTTTTTTGTTTTTGCATAATTTAGAAAATTTAACCGAATTTAAAAAAAAAAAAAAAATATTTCAAACGTTATGGGACAAAATCGCAAAAAAGTCAATTCCAAAATGAAGAATTAAATTTTTGAAGTCAAATGTCTTTAAACCATAAGATATAATTTATCACAGTACTCATGTTTTGCTTTGTTTTGCTTAGGAGAATTCAAAAAAATAAAATGTTTCAAATCGATTAATATTTGTAAAAGTTTTTCATTCTTAAGGTGGTCAATTTTGATGCACTAAGGCGCCGTCCGTGCTCCAACTACACGCTCCAGCCAACAATATTCTGAAAGCTTAACTTCTCCTTTATCGATGTTCCTTGTTTAAAAGACTTATTATCACGGTGCACGTTTGTCATATTTTCATTATTTTAATATGTAATGGTATGTACATAAATATTTCGAAAAATGTTCAACATATATTGATTTCAAGGTCTCTTCTGATACTATTGAAAATTATAGAATATTTACTCTTTAAAATCCAATGGATCTATTTTATACATTTGGTTCCCAAAAGGTTAAATCAGCAATTTTTGCTAAAAAGTATATTTTTTTTTAATAAATACTTCCATTATACTTAAATATCAATAAATTTATGAAAAATATAACAAATTATTTTAAAATCACGGTAATAATAAAATAAAAGAAAGTGTTCGAAGTTAAAAATTTTACACGAATTTATGCCATTTATTTTCTAACTAACCATATATACAATAAATATTAACTTCACCTATTATGGACCGGTGATAAAATAGTATTTAAAAATATTCATTGGAGATTTTACTAAAATTTTAGAATTCATTCAAAAATTGAGAATTCATTTTTTCGTTTCCTTACAAATCAGTTTGAATCTAAAAATGGTAAGAACTACAACTGCAATGACATCAATTTACCACAACAGATCTTAAAGATATGTGAGATCAAAAGAGTTTTAAATGTTAAAAACGAGATAGAAAGATATAGTCGGTCATGCCTGACCATATGATACTCTACACAATCATGTATGTGTATCAAAATTCGGGGAGGAGACATTCAAATAACACAAATACAGAATGTTATGTTAATATTAATATTTATATGAATTTATGAGCTTTAGGGTGATTCCCAAAGTGGGTATATATAAGCAAAACTTATTTGTGTCGAATATTAACTTGAGACTGACATTTGTATGGGATTTATGCACGTTAAAGTGATTTTCGGAAGAGGAGGATGGGAGCTACGGTTAATAATGGACCAATCCCGATGAAATTTGGCACAAAGATTGATTAAAATATTGCAATATTTAAGGCAATTATGATCGTTAAACCTCTATTTCAGTAGGACGTTTGTATAGGGGCTAGGTGGAATAATGGACCGATTATAACCGATACAATAGGCTTCGTCCTAGTATCAAAATAATTATTCATGACAAATTTCATTAAGATATCTTTAAAATTGCGACCTGAACTTTGTTCACAAGGTTTACATGGACAGACAGACAGCCAGCCTGACGGACGGATGGACGGACATCGTTAAATCGACTCAAAAAGTGAGAGTCGAACGGTATTCTTTAAGGTTGGGGTCCGATGATTTTTTCTGAGCGTTACAAACATCAACACAAACGCATAATACCCCAACTACCTATGGTGGTGTAGGGTATAAAAATGTTAAAAAAAAGACGTTTTGTTCTTAAAAAAGTAAAGTTCTGTTCTGCAGCTCATCATATGTTGGGTTTTTTTATTCAATATGGAAGATGCTAACAGAATATGAAATTTAAGTCCAATATCTAAAAAACTAGATATTTATCGTTCTACAACTGCCAAGGGTGACACTGTTTGCTGTAAAGGTGCAAAAGCATGAAAGTCGGGATCTTATATCTCTTTAAAAATAAAACAAGATACACCCAGAGAAATATCAATCACATACGTGTTGAAAACGATACCATTCTGTGTCAATAGTGAATCTACACCGTATGTGTTTAAATTAAACACTGCGTGTTCAATTCTTATTGAAAATCGATACCTAATTGGCGCCAAGTTGAAACCATTTCGGTATCAAATTGTTAAATTACATATGTTTTCTATTAAATTTGTTAACGAAAGGTATTAAAAAGCTGTTATCGTAAATTACCAATATGAGCACAACCGTTGTTGATTTTGAATCGAATTTTTTCCCTTAGTGTATGTTCTTTGGGCATTGATATTTAGGAGACTATTGGTGCTTCAACGGCTGCATAAGTCAAGTGAAATTAATAAAATACATTAAAAAAGGATATATTTGTGACCGAATAATTCCGAATTACGTTTTTGGGATACACTTGACTTTAATAATTTTCATTTAAATTACTACAACTTTAAATTATAATACATCAAATTTAATCACAAATCTAAACATTTTACATTTACAAATATTTAACTGGTCATTGTAACAAAAGTATGTTGATGGTAAGTAAATACATTAATGCATTGTGTATGGCATTACAATTACACTACATAGTAAATTTCTACATTTGTGGCCAAATGCAATGTGTTAAATGTTTTCTATGCATTAACATTAAATTAATTAACCAAATACGTTAATTAAAAACGCATGTCTTTTGGCGTAATCAAATCAAATTTTCATGTTTATTTTGTTTATTTATTCTTAAATAATAAAAAAAAAACTAACTAAAGTCTATTTAACACATAATTCAGAAAAACAACAAAATGTTGCGTTTAACACCGCCATCATAATTGTTGAACAAAAGCAGACCATGATTACAATAAAAATGAAAAAATATCATGAAGTGCAGCAGCAAGAAAGTGGGTGCCTATATTGAGTATAGTGGGCCTTAAAAATCACCGCTATTAAAAATTTAAATACAAATTTACTTAGCAGGTTTCTATGTATCACTTCATGTTTATTATTTATTTTGGTTATTGTATATTTAAAAAATTTTAAACAATCGCAAACCGGCCGACTCTACCATAACGATAGACCACAAAATAAATATTTACTTTTTTAATTTGTATGTTTGATTTATAAATAACTGTTGTTGATTTTTTTTTTTCACTTTTATTTAGTATCTTAACAATTTAAATATGTAAATTTATTATTTTTTTTTTTATTTATAATGAAACTTTTGTTTGACATTTAAAGCTTTTAAAAGAATATTTAGTTTTTGTTGAGTTAACGAATGACTGATTTTGTATTTTTATAGTTTCTTAACACCGCGCTAATTAAAGTTAAACAGTTTGTCAAGTGGTAGTGGACTAGAAATAATTCCATTATGGTTTTTAAAATTGCTATAATAAAAAGCTTTATACATATGTATTAATGTAAAATCCGGATATTTAGCTAAAAATAGAGGATCATAAAATTTAGCTTATCTGAAGCAAAAATAGATTTTTATGAGCTAAGTAATAATTAGTATCACTTTTAAATTAATAAACCTAAGTATCATATATTTTAAACTAGCTAAAGCCACTTTATAATGATTCGAAAGATTGACGGTCTTATTCATAATAAATTCTTATTTTACGTTTATTGTACAAAATAGATATTAAACTGCTTTTCCTTATTAACTTCTTATAAATAAACATTATTCATAATGTATTGAAAACAGTTCAATAACTATTAAATAGTTTTTGTTTTGTTCTGGCAATGCTATGTTTATTTTCTCTCAATTTTCTATTAGTGATAAATAAAATATTGAAAATTTATTCGTAACTTAAAAAAAACATTTTAGTTTTTCTTTTATTTAGTGTCTTTATTTTTACAAAAATATATTAATTTTTATTAGAAAACGTGTTCAATGCTTTAACAATTTAATAGCTTATGGAGGCAAAGGGATAAATGGCCTTTTTGGTATATTAATTTGTAAAATATTTTATATATTCGAATAATTAGTTTGTTTTGGTTTTATGTACATCACCAATTTCCTTTTTTTTTTTTTAATTAATTTTTTTTTTTTCATATTTTTTGAATTATTTAAAAAAAAACCTTCTAAGTCTATCTACTGACCACCGGATGTAATCAAAATGAAAGGAAATGGGATGATTCAATGCCTGAATTCTGAATTTTAATATATAAAGCATTATGTCTTTAAAAAAACGGAAATTTTACACATGTTTAAATAAAATGCGCCAATTTAAATCAACGAATTGCATTGCTGGTAGACCTACATATTTTCAAGTATAGTATTTTTAAAAAAGGAACAGTAATTGCAATTAGGAAATTATTGCTAATGCAAATATTTCATTAAACACAACACTCACACATTCCATTTTGCAGATGGAGTTATTAGCACTTTTTCATTAGTGGCAAATAACAAACATCTTCAAAATTGATGGAAGCTCATTGAATATTTTATTACGGGTCTATTTAAACTGTAAGCACGTTTACTATTATTTTATTAACTAATATATGCACTTTTATTAGATCCAATAACAAGTAGAAGAATACAATTAAGAATTATGTGGAAGATAGTCGAATTACATCTACCTTTAATTTTCATGATTACATTGATCCTTGACTATTTATAGAAAATTTCGTTGGCTTTTGTTTAAGAGATATCGGCGTAAAAGTATCAACTAGAGATACGACGAACACTAGTTTTTCTAGTATTTGGTTTTTCTAGTATCCTACTTTATGGAACTGTGCAATAAAACCTAAATAAAAAGTAATATGTTTAAAACTATGGAAAACTTTTTTATAAATGCATTCAATTTGCTAAAAAAGTAATATATTTCACCAACAATAAAATTTTTAAATTTTATACAGTTTTATTAAATGCTTATAAAACAAAAAACTGATTATGAATAATAAATTTTTTAAATGTCTTATTAACCTTCTATAAAACCTTTTATAAATTGTTTAAATTGTTTATGAATAAAGCTGTGAAAGTATAAAAGTTGTTGATAACCAAACATTAATTATTTTTGACACTTACATTTCCTACTAAAAATATATTTTTAATTGAAAATTTCGAAGAAAACTAAAACCCCTTATAACTCGCTAAATACTGCGTTTTTCGAGAAAATAAGCATATATTGTGATCACTTGTATTTCATACTAAAAATCGATTTTTGTATGAAAAATCGATTTTTATATGAAAATTTCTATGAAAACTAAAATCCCTTATAACTCGCTAAATACTGCGTTTTTCGAGAAAATAAGCATATATTGTGATCACTTGTATTTCATACCAAAAATCGATTTTTATGTGAAAATTTCGAAGAAAACTAAAATCCCTTATAACTCGCTAAATATTTCGTTTTTCGAGAAAATGAGCATATTTTGTGATCACTTGTATTTCATACCAAAAATCGATTTTGATATGAAAATTTCGATGAAAACTAAAATCCCTTATAACTCGCTAAATACTGCGTTTTTCGAGAAAATAAGTGATTACTTGTATTTCATACCAAAAATCGATTTTTATGTGAAAATTTCGATAAAAACTAAAATCCCTTATAACTCACTAAATACTGCGTTTTTCGAGAAAATAAGTGATCACTTGTATTTCATACCAAAAATTGTTTTTTATTTGAAAATTTCGAAGAAAACTAAAATCCCTTATAACTCGCTAAATACTACGTTTTTCGAGAAAATAAGCATATTTTGTGATCACTTGTATTTCATACCAAAAATCGATTTTTATGTGAAAATTTTGATGAAATTTAAAATCCCTTATAACTCGCTAAATATTGCGTTTTTCGAGAAAATAAGCATATTTTGTAATCACTTGTATTTCATACCAAAAACCGATTTTTATGCGAAAATTTCGATAAAAACTAAAATCCCTTGTAACTCGCTAAATACTGCGTTTTTCGAGAAAATAAGCATATTTTG
This sequence comes from Protophormia terraenovae, assembly GCA_951394005.1. NCBI lineage: Eukaryota > Metazoa > Arthropoda > Insecta > Diptera > Calliphoridae > Protophormia > Protophormia terraenovae. The sequence continues at coordinate 103,780,012 of OX596076.1, read as the reverse complement.
TGATCACTTGTATTTCATACCAAAAATCGATTTTTATGTGAAAATTTCAATAAAAACTAAAATCCCTTGTAACTCGCTAAATACTGCGTTTTTCGAGAAAATAAGCATATTTTGTGATCACTTGTATTTCATACCAAAAATCGATTTTTATGTGAAAATTTCGATAAAAACTAAAATCCCTTGTAACTCGCTAAATACTGCGTTTTTCGAGAAAATAAGCATATTTTGTGATCACTTGTATTTCATACCAAAAATCGATTTTTATATGAAAATTTCGATAAAAACTAAAATCTCTTACAACTCGCTAAATACTGCGTTTTTCGAGAAAATAAGCATATTTTGTGATCACTTGTATTTCATACCAAAAATCGATTTTTATGTGAAAATTTTGATGAAATTTAAAATCCCTTATAACTCGCTAAATATTGCGTTTTTCGAGAAAATAAGCATATTTTGTAATCACTTGTATTTCATACCAAAAACCGATTTTTATGCGAAAATTTCGATAAAAACTAAAATCCCTTATAACTCGCTAAATACTGCGTTTTTCGAGAAAATAAGCTTATTTTGTGATCACTTGTATTTCATACCAAAAATCGATTTTTATATGAAAATTTCGACAAAAACTAAAATCACTTATAACTCGCAAAATACTTGTATTTCATACCAAAAATCGATTTTTATGTGAAAATTTCGATAAAAACTAAAATCCCTTATAACTCGCCAAATACTGCGTTTTTCGAGAAAATAAGCATATTTTGTGATCACTTGTATTTCATACCAAAAATCGATTTTTATGTGAAAATTTCGATAAAAACTAAAATCCCTTGTAACTCGCTAAATACTGCGTTTTTCGAGAAAATAAGCATATTTTGTGATCACTTGTATTTCATACAAAAAATCGATTTTTATGTGAAAATTTCTATAAAAACTAAAATCCCTTATAACTCGCTAAATACTGCGTTTTTCGAGAAAATAAGCATATTTTGTGATCACTTGTATCTCATACAAAAAATCGATTTTTATATGAAAATTTCGATAAAAACTAAAATCCCTTACAACTCGCTAAATACTGCGTTTTTTCGAGAAAATAAGCATATTTTGTGATCACTTCTATTTCATACCAAAAATCGATTTTTATATGAAAATTTCGATAAAAACTAAAATCCCTATAACTCGCTAAATACTGCGTTTTTCGAGAAAATAAGCATATTTTGTGATCACTTGTATTTCATACTAAAAATCGATTTTTATATGAAAATTTCTATGAAAACTAAAATCCCTTATAACTCGCTAAATACTGCGTTTTTCGAGAAAATAAGCATATTTTGTGATCACTTGGATTTCATACTAAAAATCTACTTTTATGTGAAAATTTCTATGAAAACTAAAATCCCTTATAACTCGCTAAATACTGCGTTTTTCGAGAAAATAAGCATATTTTGTGATCACTTGTATTTCATACCAAAAATCGATTTTTATATGAAAATTTCGATGAAATTTAAAATCCCTTATAACTCGCTAAATACTGCGTTTTTTCGAGAAAATAAGCATATTTTGTGATCACCTGGATTTCATACTAAAAATCTATTTTTATGTGAAAATTTCTATGAAAACTAAAATCCCTTATAACTCGCTAAATACTTCGTTTTTCGAGAAAATAAGCATATATTGTGATCACTTGTATTTCATACCAAAAATCAATTTTTATGTGAAAATTTCTTCGAAAACTAAAATCCCTTACAACTCGCTAAATACTGCGTTTTTCGAGAAAATAAACATATTTTGTGATCACTTGGATTTCATACTAAAAAATCTACTTTTATGTGAAAATTTCTATGAAAACTAAAATCCCTTATAACTCGCTAAATACTGCGTTTTTCGAGAAAATAAGCATATATTGTGATCACTTGTATTTCATACCAAAAATCAATTTTTATGTGAAAATTTCGATTAAAACTAAAATCCCTTATAACTCGCTAAATACTGCGTTTTTCGAGAAAATAAGCATATTTTGTGATCACTTGGATTTCATACCAAAAATTAATTTTTATGTGAAAATTTCTTCGAAAACTAAAATCCCTTATAACTCGCTAAATACTGCGTTTTTCGAGAAAATAAGCATATTTTGTGATCACTCGTATTTCATACCAAAAACCGATTTTGATATGAAAATTTCGATGAAAACTAAAATCCCTTATAACTCGCTAAATACTGCGTTTTTCGAGAAAATAAGCATATTTTGGGATCACTTGTATCTCATACCAAAAATCGATTTTTATATGAAAATTTCGAAGAAAATTAAAATCCCTTATAACTCGTTAAATACTGCGTTTTTCGAGAAAATAAGCGTATTTTGTGATCATTTGTATTTCATACCAAAAATCGATTTTTATGTGAAAATTTCGATAAAAACTAAAATCCCTTATAACTCGCTAAATACTGCGTTTTTTCGAGAAAATAAGCATATTTTGGGATCACTTGTATCTCATACCAAAAATCGATTTTTATATGAAAATTTCGATGAAAACTAAAATCACTTATAACTCGCAAAATACTTGTATTTCATACCAAAACCCGATTTTTATGTGAAGATTTCGATAAAAAATAAAATCCCTTATAACTCGCTAAATACTGCGTTTTTCGAGAAAATAAGCGTATTTTGTGATCATTTGTATTTCATACCAAAAATCGATTTTTATATGAAAATTTCGCTGAAAACTAAAATCCCTTATAACTCGCTAAATACTGCGTTTTTTCGAGAAAATAAGCATATTTTGTGATCACCTGGATTTCATACTAAAAATCTATTTTTATGTGAAAATTTCTATGAAAACTAAAATCCCTTATAACTCGCTAAATACTGCGTTTTTCGAGAAAATAAGCATATATTGTGATCACTTGTATTTCATACCAAAAATCAATTTTTATGTGAAAATTTCGATAAAAACTAAAATCCCTTATAACTCGCTAAATACTGCGTTTTTCGAGAAAATAAGCATATTTTGTAATCGCTTGTATTTCATACCAAAAATCGATTTTTATATGAAAATTTCGATGTAAGCTAAAATCCCTTATAACTCGATAAATGCTGCGTTTTTCGAGAAAATAAGCATATTTTGTGATCGCTTGTATTTCATACCAAAAATCGATTTTTATATGAAAATATCGATGTAAGCTAAAATCCCTTATAACTCGATAAATGCTGCGTTTTTCGAGAAAATAAGCATATTTTGTGATCGCTTGTATTTCATACCAAAAATCGATTTTTATATGAAAATATCGATGTAAGCTAAAATCCCTTATAACTCGCTAAATACTGCGTTTTTCGAGAAAATAAGCATATTTTGTGATCGCTTGTATTTCATACCAAAAATCGATTTTTATATGAAAATATCGATGTAAGCTAAAATCCCTTATAACTCGATAAATGCTGCGTTTTTCGAGAAAATAAGCATATTTTGTGATCATTTGTATTTCATACCAAAAATCGATTTTTATATGAAAATTTCGATGAAAACTAAAATCCCTTATAACTCGTTAAATACTGCGTTTTTCGAGAAAATAAGCATATTTTGTGATCATTTGTATTTTATACCAAAAATCGATTTTGATATGAAAATTTCGAAGAAAATTAAAATCCCTTATAACTCGCTAAATACTGCGTTTTTCGAGAAAATAAGCATATTTTGTGATCACTTGTATTTCATACCAAAAATCGATTTTTATGTGAAAATTTCGATTAAAACTAAAATCCCTTATAACTCGCTAAATACTGCGTTTTTCGAGAAAATAAGCATATTTTGTGATCACTTGTATTTCATACCAAAAATCGATTTTTATATGAAAATTTCGATTAAAACTAAAATCCCTTATAACTCGCTAAATACTGCGTTTTTCGAGAAAATAAGCATATTTTGTGATCACTTGTATTTCATACCAAAAATCGATTTTGATATGAAAATTTCGAAGAAAATTAAAATCCCTTATAACTCGCTAAATACTGCGTTTTTCGAGAAAATAAGCATATTTTGTGATCACTTGTATTTCATACCAAAAATCGATTTTTATGTGAAAATTTCGATTAAAACTAAAATCCCTTATAACTCGCTAAATACTGCGTTTTTCGAGAAAATAAGCATATTTTGTGATCACTTGTATTTCATACCAAAAATCGATTTTTATGTGAAAATTTCGATTAAAACTAAAATCCCTTATAACTCGCTAAATACTGCGTTTTTCGAGAAAATAAGCATATTTTGTGATCACTTGTATTTCATACCAAAAATCGATTTTGATATGAAAATTTCGAAGAAAATTAAAATCCCTTATAACTCGCTAAATACTGCATATTTTGTGATCACTTGTATTTCATACCAAAAATCGATTTTTATGTGAAAATTTCGATTAAAACTAAAATCCCTTATAACTCGCTAAATACTGCGTTTTTCGAGAAAATAAGCATATTTTGTGATCACTTGTATCTCATACCAAAAATCGATTTTGATATGAAAATTTCGAAGAAAATTAAAATCCCTTATAACTCGCTAAATACTGCGTTTTTCGAGAAAATAAGCATATTTTGTGATCGCTTGTATTTCATACCAATAATCGATTTTTATATGAAAATTTCTATGAAAACTAAAATCCCTTATAACTCGCTAAATACTGCGTTTTTCGAGAAAATAAGCATATTGTGTGATCACTTGTATTTCATACCAAAAATCAATTTTTGTATGAAAATTTCGATTAAAACTAAAATCCCTTATAACTCGCTAAATACTGCGTTTTTCGAGAAAATAAGCATATTTTGTGATCACATATTTTTTGTGATCACTTGTATATCATACCAAAAATCGATTTTTATGTGAAGATTTCGATAAAAAATAAAATCCCTTATAACTCGCTAAATACTGCGTTTTTCGAGAAAATAAGCATATTTTGTGATCGCTTGTATTTTATACCAAAAATCGATTTTTATATGAAAATTTCGAAGAAAACTAAAATCCCTTATAACTTGCTAAATACTGCGTTTTTCGAGAAAATAAGCATATATTGTGATAACTTGTATTTCATACCAAAAATTGATTTTTATATGAAAATTTCGAAGAAAACTAAAATCCCTTATAACTTGCTAAATACTGCGTTTTTCGAGAAAATAAGCATATTTTGTGATCACTTGTATTTCATACCAAAAATCGATTTTTATATGAAAATTTCGATGAAAACTAAAACCCCTTATAACTCGCTAAATGCTGCGTTTTTCGAGAAAATAAGCGTATTTTATGATCGCTCATCATTTGGATTAAAAATCTTTTTTTGTATGGAGAAAAAAATCCTTATACCTCGCGAATCCTGCTTTTTTGTTTGTTTTTGAAGAAATTTACGTTTTATTTTTTGTAAGGGATGTTGTGATCGGACTTGACCGAATGTTGCATTTTTCATGTGGCATGTTTGCCAACATTATCATAAAACGGTAGAATTTTTTTTGTTTAAAGATTTACTGCAGCAAACATGAAATGAAATTCCATATTAAGTTTCTCACTACTTTATATTTAGCCAAAGCCGATTTAGCTTCTTTAACTGAAAAGCATTTATAAACAACTTTTTTTTTATTAAACGATCGTTTGGCTAACTTGCTGCTTGTGTTTCGAGCGCGTGTTTAAAAGCCTACATTTATTTTTAATATTTTTTTTTTTATGCATACATATGGATTTTATAAAAGCCTGCGGTTAGTCGATCAATTCTTATAACAGTGTGTTCGTGCTGGCGTTCTTTAGCAATTTCTTTTGTTGCTTTTTTTTTTTAATATCTTGCAGTATATTTTATTTAGATTTTTATATATTTTTTCCGTTTTATAGCCAGAAGAATAAATCGTTGTGGTTAAATAGATGCTAAATTCATTTGAAATCACTTGGGACGTTATTTGCATAATATGTATCTCTTTTTTCCGTTTTCTTTTTCGCAGTTTCAAGTATTAAATTTTTGTACTTTTGATGTGTGAGTATGTGACTCCATATCATGAAATTCGTTTTTATGCATCGTTTTTTAGTTTGTTGCAAGTTTTGATTTTGTTTTATTGTCGATTATTATCATAATGATTTATGTTTTATTTGAGGTAAATGGTCGAGAATTTATTTTTAATATTATTAGGTATCTTAAGGAAATTTTAAAGTGGCCACTTTTGAATATATAAAACTGAAACCAGATGAGCCTCATTACGTTGGCGACTTAAAATCTACAGAAATGACCTGAAATTTCATGTTTTCAGCTAAATTTGTCAAATTTTAACTCTTAAAGATTTTTTTATGTTGCTCCTTTCTCATCTACTACGAATCTTATATTAAATTCAATTATTGTTTTAATACCTACAGACTATTAATAATAATCTATTATACGATAGCAATTAAATAATTTTAATAACAATGAAATAGAGAAAATAGTTCATCTATTAAAACAAAACGATGATGTGTGACTGACTGACTTTTGGACGGACGGACCACCTCAAGTGTTTTTCAAGTGAAACTGTAGGGGGTGATGAGAAAAAAGAATGTTCCCACGTTGTTTATAGACGGTTTTAAAAACCCTCTTAAAACAAAAACTTTATTCAACAATTGTCTGTCTGAGATGATGCCGGCAAAATAATTTTCACAGGCTAAAAAAAATAAAAAAAAAATTAAATGAAAACAAAATCTTTTTAAACGCAAAATTCGCAGACAGTTAAATGTTTTGTTTATATTGTTGTTGTGTTTGTTATATTTTTACTTTCTGCTTGATTTATTTTTAAAATGTATACTAAAGTGTTATTTTTTTATATAATAGAAAAACAGTAACAAAATAAATCTAAAATACACACAAATGCTATAACATTACAAGCAATTATATATTTTTTTTATTTTTTGTAACTATTTTTAGTCATCATCGTCACAACATGATGACAAATAAAATAAATTAAATTTTTAAACTAGCAACAATTAAATATTTTTGCCCTTATTTTTCATGGATCAACATGTATGCAAATTCGTAGAAATGAAGTGAGTGATTTTTTTTTTTTTGTTTTTTGCTTCAGTGATGTTTATCATTAATATCTGAGCCTCAGTAGGCGGCTTGATTAGTTGACCAAATAAATAATATTTCGAATTGAAGTATGAAGCTAGTCTCAGAGCTGCAACCTTTTACTGAGATTTTGTTTCCTTTAATTTTGCACTCGTACATTGGGTATTTAGTATTTTTATATCATAATAAAATGCCAAACCACATTAAGTCTTAAAGTCCAGAGAAAATTTATGACGCATCGAGTAAATATAAACAACATCTTGATTATTAAATTTGCCGAATACTGATGTTTTATAAACAATATTTTTTTCGCAAGTCATTAAGTTTGTTATTGTTGCTACGTATTTCTTTATACACTTTGTAAAAATATATGGTATATTAGGTTTATTAATCAATATGCAATTTAATCAGAAGGTTACAAAAACGGATGCACAGTGGTTCTAAAACGCTTTTTTTTTGGAAATAATTATGTAACTTTTGAACCGTTGGAGATATCTCAATAAAATTTCACATGGCCAGAGCTGAGGTGTTTTCGAGTTGATTTGGAGGAGTACAGATTAGCGGCTCAGGGGAATAGTAGGTGGCCTTCTAAAGTTGGCAAAGTCGGGTAATTTTTTTTTTTTCTTCGAAAAATCGCCAAAAAAAAATAATCTATGACAGAAAATAAAGAAGAAAAACTTTTAAGGGCAACATAAAGTCCGCCAAGTGAAAAAACTAATAAAAAACAAGGCCAAAAACGGGGTAAAAATTTATTTCGACCTGAATATCTCGTAATCTATAGGAGATAACCTAAACACAGTGATGTCAGATGGAGGGAATTTTTAAGGCAAATTTTAGCCGAAGGGAAAAAGGGAGGGGATTTTAATTTTTGTTAAAATAAAGGGAATTTTTAATACGTATAAATTTATCTCAAAAAACAAACAAAAACTTTTAATAAATAAGCAAAAAATGCAGTTTTATCATACACACTCATTTAAAAAAGAAATCTTAATTTGCCGAATGGATATTTTCACTGTTCTGTTCTTTGTTTAAAATATTTTTTATTGAATTACAAACAAAAACTGCATTTATGTAAATTTCAATGCATTTTTTTTCTAAACATTTGTAGTTTTTGTTAAAAAAAATAGCGATTTCAAGGAGGAGGGAAAAATGGAGGGAAATTTTTTTTTCCTAAAAAAGAGAATTTTTTAACTAAACAGAGGGATTTTTCTTAAATTTTATCTGGCATCACTGCCTATACATGTAAGCGTATTTTTTGTAGAGAGTTACAAGGACTATCTAAATATAAAATTTCTTTTCTGTCATATCATAAATTAATTTTTGGCGATTTTTCAAAAGAATTACATACGCGAGATGGCCAACTTTGGAGGGTCACCTACTACCCCTCTGACTCGCTATATATATAAAACATCCAATCGAAATAGTTTGTAATGTTGAGAAATTTTTGAAAATATAAAAAATTGTACAGTGGGGCCAAATGCAAAATAAATGGATCTTTGGAACCACTTAACTACTAAACTTGGAATCGATAGAAGAGGAGTTAGGCTTTCAGAATATTGTTGGCTGGATTGTGTAGCTGGAGCCGAAGCGGCGCTACATAGGGCCAACGTTGACCACCTCGAGGGTAAATAAAAATATATTTGGTCTTATAACTTTTACAAATATGAACCGATTTTAAATATTTTGACACTTTGGAATTCTCCTAAGCAAGAAAGAGAAAAAATGCTTAAAATTCTCATTTTTAGACTTGACTTTCTTGCGGTTTTGCCCCATAACTTTTAAAATAAAAATTTCAAAAATACAGTGATATTCTCTTTAATTTTCTAAATTATGCTGAAAAAAAAATTTAGTTATCTCAATTCGATAACAAGAAAAAAAAAAAAAAAAACAAAAAATGTTAGAAATCAATATTTCAAAACAGATCTCAACAATTTGCAAAAGTATCGTTATATATTTAATTTTTTTTTTATAATTTTGTTAAAAACGTTTAATTTTTTTTGGCATCCTCTGAAAGAATGGATCTCAGGAAAATGTGTAAATGTAATTTTGAAAAGTTCTGAGCTTTCACCCTACATCTAGCAGTGTTCAAAAATATTCAATTTTGGATTAAAAGTTAAAATTTTTGAGTGTGTAAAAAGAAATGATTGGTGATTTCGGTACTTTTGCGAATTAAATTAGATAGTTCAATACGTTCTTAAAAGTTTTTCAAAAAATTATGATAGCCTACCGGTAAATTTAGTCACACGAGGCAATTTTCCTAAAATACTCAATAAAACAAATTTTGACCTTTTAAATTAATAATATATGTGAAAATTATTTTGATACCTATGTATAAGCATTTAAAAAATATTCAGGCTCAAATGTATGAAATATGTCTCTGTAAACATAATTCGCATTTGTTTATATTGTTTTAAGAAAAGTGTGCTAAAAATTTTAAAATTGTTTTAAAGGAGATACAATTTCCTTTAAAATGATATATAATATGACTAGTTTATTACGCTTTTAATAAATCAATTTCGAATAAGCAAAACGCAAAAAAATGTGAAATCTCCATGTTTCCCTCTATTTTTGGTAATGCAGTGGGGTAATACAGTGCGGTAAGGCCGTATCAAAAACAACATGAAAAAACGAAAGATTTTACAATTTGCAACACTTTGCTAATTTCAAATTTATTTACAAGAAACGTTGCAAACACAAAATAGTCATATTATATATCATTTTAAAGGAAATTCTGTTTTCTTTAAAACTATGTATAATAAATTTTACTATTGTATACTTTTTAGCACACTTTTCTTAAAATAAAACAAACAGATGTAAATTATGTTTAAAGGGACATATTTCATAAATTTAAGCCTGCTTATTAATAAATTAAAAAAAAAATTATATAATTTTGCTTCAAAAATTACGCGAAAATGATAAATGAGCTGTCCTGTCCTTAATTAGGACGACCAACATTTGAGAAAAAGTTTATTATGGGTATTCAAATTATATTTTATGATTTTATATTAAAAGTGGCTACACATTACCAATAATCCAGTTTAAAATTTATGTTTTATATATTAAAAGACTTAAAATAACTATTTTTTGGCCAATCTTATACTAATTAAAAATTAATTATTTCAAGTTTTGTAATGATAAAAGTAACAAAATTACTTGAGATACTAAAAATATAATTTCATGATCTGTTGTTTTGACTAGAACATTGGCAATAAACCAATATTCTCCAAAGATTATTCAAAATTAAAAAAAAAAAAAACATATATTTGACAGAAATGCATATCATACGGTATTTTCTTAAAACAATGATTAGTGAAAAATATTCCAGTATGCGTTATTATTACTTTCAAACTAGATGTCTGAGCAGAGAAAAAAGTTATAAATCATATTATCTGAAGTGTTGGCTTTATATTGTAATCAAAACTTTATTAAAAATCAGACATTCGTATGCCGCATTTTTGGCCGAATTTTACCGCCGTAAAAATCGAAATTTTTTGAAAATAACTTTGTAACTACTTATCGGATGGTAAGATTTAAATGAAATTTTACATTGGCGTAGCAGAAGAGTGTACAATTTTAAGTTTCGAAGACGCCCCAAATACCCTTCAGGAGCGGAGCTATTAGGGCTCAAAATAGGGTACTGATAAAGAATCGGATGGTAGGATTTAAATGAAATTTCACATTGGCGTAGCAGAAGAGTGTACAATTTTAAGTTTCGAAGACGCCCCAAATAACCTTCAGGAGCGGAGCTATTAGGGCTCAAAATAGGGTACTGTTAAAGAAAAATTTTCATCGCTTGCAAAATGTTTGTTATTTATGCAATTTAAAATATGTTTGTCTTCTCGATAGGACCTATAAAAAACATGACTGGATGTGCTATTTCTTATTTTAACTATTTCAATTTTGAAACTCCTGGTCCATTCTTTTCAATATACATATATTCCAATGTTTTTGTATGATTTTGAAAAATTTCTACCCAATTGGTTAAAGAACATAATCATCTATCGAATAAAAAACAACCAAAAGTCAATATCTCTTCTGAGTAAAAAAAAAAACAGTTTTGAAATTTAACCTGTTAAATCTTGGAGAATGCTAGGCTCTCTGCAATTGAATTTTATTTGAATGATTTATTGTATTTTTATTGCTTTTGTAAAAATCGTTTAAGATCGAGTGAATTTTTACCTACTTATAATTGCGGTTACCCTTATTACGTAAAATATTTGTTCAGTCTGACCGCAACTTTGGTAATTCACAATTCGACTAAAGCTAAATTGTTATTGTTTTAATTTTATTTTTTTTTCCCTTATTACTTTTAATCTTATTATGTATATTTTTGTAATGTGAAGGTTTCTTTATTTGTTACTATATCAATTTAGTTCAATTAAGTACTTTGCTTTATAATTTATTTTCGATTTACTCCTTTTGCATCTAGACAGTGAAATGTTTATTATGCAATACATACGTCACTTGAGATTAATTGACTTAGATTTAAAATAATATAATTCAAATTCATGTTCACTAATCGGTATTGTACTGCGCTTATTTTTTGCTTTGTATGAATACAATTTAAAAGTACAATAGTGATTTAAAAAAATAAAATAAATAAAAAAAATGTTGGCCTCAATAGAGATGTGACCCATTATGAGTGAGTATGTGACTGACTGAGTGAAGTCTGTAAAGTTTGCAATCACAATTGAGTTGATTTATGAACAATGTAAGTTTCAATTTGAATTTGAAATTGAAATTATGTTAATGTTAAATTATGTATAGGGCTATTTGTACAAGTAGCAATTCATATGTAGATACAAATTTAGAAGCATATAAGTATTTTAAATGATATGCAGAATTTTATCATTGTTTTTACACATTTTCTATACAAAATGCATCAAGTTTTAAATTTTATGAATTAAAGGAAATTAATAGATTCGAAAAATTAAAGAAATCTTAATAATGATATAAATTTGTATGAGAACATTTTGACAGAAACTTAAATAATAATTAGAAATGGGCACATATTGAATTTAAGTGTTCATAAAAACATTTTAAAACACTTTCAACAGAAATTTACAGTTTTATGCGTTATAAAGCCAAATAAAAAAATGGTTTCTTAATTAAATTGTAAAAAATATAAAGTTCTTACAACATATTTCAAGAAATTTTTATAGAATACATATCTACATATCTGCGTATTATATTAATCTCATACAAAATGTCCAACGTTTTTTATCTTACCTAAAAAATATTTACGCCATATCGAATCCATTTTATAGCATCAATTAGTTTCATTTGAATCGCCATCCAAACACAACTTGACCTGTATATGCAAATTTAAATTCCCAGACTGAAAATCTTAATAAATTAAGGATATTTTATTTTAATTGAAAAATTTTATTGTTTATATTTAGTCTTATGTTTGCCGCCAAACACATTAATATTTTTCTTAAATATGCATATGGACATAGATCATTGAACCGAAATTTTATTGTTAGTGCATAAAGTCTAAAATTTGTGCAGATATCATTCATTGGAAGAATGTTTAAAATTTGCATTTCTCACCCAAACAAGTTTCTAAACCAAACAACTTCTTCAATAGATGTTACACGTGATACACATCTGTTGTGATGTATGTACGTACGGTTGTGTGGGTAAATTGTTTTTGTGAAAAGACGTATAGCAAAAACGTAAACTACTTCTCCAAGAAACTATTGGTCTAAAATCAAAATCTAGCTATTACTGAGAGAAAAAAATTTACAAAAAAGTACTAAATGGTCTAAAATAGGGAACTTAAATCCCATGTTAAAACGAGAAAGTGATACACCATTGTGTATGAGTATAAAAATTCAAGATAGGGACTTATATTAGACCTTTGGCCAATTGTGTAAGTGTAAAATAAAATATACGAATACATACTTCTATGATTTTATGCATTTTAGGACTATTCCCGGAAGTGGTTTTATATGGGAGCTATGGTCAATTATGGATTGATCTTTATGAAATCTGTGCACCAGATTTATAATAATATAAAACTTTTATGTGCCAAATTTTATTATTTGCTAAATTAAAGGTATTTATTAGCGTTAAGCTCTATTCCGGGAGAACATTTGTATGGGAAGTAGGTGAAATAATGGACCCATCAAACTAATCTTCGTGGACTTCGTCCTTGTGCCAAAAAAACTAACTCTACTTCAGAATCTCAAAAAAGGAGATTCGCGGGATACTCTACTATGCAGTTTTTTAAAATACCTCAAATAGAAATCTTTGTCTCTCGGCTGTAGCTAGGTTTGAATTTTAAACCCCTAGTTTCTTAGGGTAATTTTCTTAGAGCTTTCAGTAGATTTTGCTTTTTCTATACGCCTTTTTGTTTTTGTCTCATCCTAAAAATTTTTCCCCTAATATACAGGGACTTTCTGGAAGGACCAGTATGTACCTGTGAAATTTTAATATGTTACTGGTGGTGCTTGCAGTCACCTCATATGTAATCAATCTCTTTGTAAAGCTACTTTTTGATATAAATTGCTTTGAGTAACAAAAATAGTTTTTAGTAATATGCAGGGTACACTGATCAGGTATATTCGTCGGTCCAGCTGATTTTGTTTTTGTGTAGGAGATCTGTCAATGTTTGTTTACGTTTTATTGTTTACATACAGAAACAACGTATTTTATCAGTTGTTTTTGACACATAAGCTAAACGCGACGATTTTACTTGTTTAGTGTACTCTAGTAATATGTATACTATGGTGGATCAACATCGTATGAAGAAAACCAAAGTGTGTCGCACATTTAAAAGTACCTCAAATTATGAAAAAGGACGTCTTTTAGAATATCTCTGCCAAGTTTTAACTTCCTACGATGATTGGAACAGGATGCTACATGATTATTTAAGTTGATGTTTCCTGAAGATATCGTCAAACATTTTTCCCATCAAAATTAATGATACATACATCAAACGATAGGTAATAAAAAATAAATATACCAATATTTCGTAATTTTTCCAAAAAAGTTATTAGAACCCAAAATAGGGACTTTTTTTTAAAAAATTTGTTAGTAAAGTTTTGCTTTTTGTTTCAATCTAATTTTTTAATATGAGTTTTTTTCAATAATATAATGATTAGTTACCCAGCAAAAACTTGGTAATGACATTTAGTTACGAATGTAGTTACTTTGTAATGACAACAACATACTGTCTGCATTACATAGAAATTGTTTAGTAAGTAATTATTTATAACCCGAATGTATAATAATAATTATTTATGATTAGATTTTTTAAAATATTAATTTTTATAATGCAGTTACCTATTCATATATTTTAAGAAGGGATACATAAATGAAAGGCAAAATTTCCGTATGAATTAATTTGTGATCTAAAATAGTTTAATTTTAGTACATTTATTTTAATTACATTTTTGGTTGTTGTTAAGTTTTTTAAATTAAAATTTAAAAATCTTTTTACAACAACAAAAAATATTTTATATCCTGACATTTTATTACTTATTTATAACCTAAAATGTAACTAGTTGTTATTACTAATCATGACTTCAGTAAAGCTTTAAAATCAATGCGCTGTTTAACAGCTTGGAAGTAATTAGTTATTGTAATGACATCTAAGTAATGTATAAGGTAAGTAGTTGCCTCTAATGTCATCACCGTGTTAAAATAATGAGTTATTCAGCTAATGTGTAAGTAGTGGAGAGCCATTATATTAGCTTCTTAACTCATTACATGGCAACCAAAGTTTTTGCTGGGTATTTCTGAAAAATAAAAAATATGGGTATATTTATTTTTCTTTAGCTATCTTTTGATATGTAAGTTGTTAAAATTGGTGAGAAAAAAATGTTGAGATTTGTTCTACGATTATCGCCATAAATGGCCCTGTAGCATCATCTTAAAATGGAATTTTGGACCACCCTAATGTATACGCGTCAGTAAATTAACTTTCCTAAATACTTCTATGCCTTGTTGTCTGTTCTGTCCTTTTATTGAAAGAGTTTCAACCTGGCCAAAGAATAAATATGCTCGATTAACATTCTGACTTTTATTGTTTACATACAGAAACAACGTATTTTATCAGTTGTTTTTGACACATAAGCTAAACGCGACGATTTTACTTGTTTAGTGTACTCTAGTAATATGTATACTATGGTGGATCAACATCGTATGAAGAAAACCAAAGTGTGTCGCACATTTAAAAGTACCTCAAATTATGAAAAAGGACGTCTTTTAGAATATCTCTGCCAAGTTTTAACTTCCTACGATGATTGGAACAGGATGCTACATGATTATTTAAGTTGATGTTTCCTGAAGATATCGTCAAACATTTTTCCCATCAAAATTAATGATACATACATCAAACGATAGGTAATAAAAAATAAATATACCAATATTTCGTAATTTTTCCAAAAAAGTTATTAGAACCCAAAATAGGGACTTTTTTTTAAAAAATTTGTTAGTAAAGTTTTGCTTTTTGTTTCAATCTAATTTTTTAATATGAGTTTTTTTCAATAATATAATGATTAGTTACCCAGCAAAAACTTGGTAATGACATTTAGTTACGAATGTAGTTACTTTGTAATGACAACAACATACTGTCTGCATTACATAGAAATTGTTTAGTAAGTAATTATTTATAACCCGAATGTATAATAATAATTATTTATGATTAGATTTTTTAAAATATTAATTTTTATAATGCAGTTACCTATTCATATATTTTAAGAAGGGATACATAAATGAAAGGCAAAATTTCCGTATGAATTAATTTGTGATCTAAAATAGTTTAATTTTAGTACATTTATTTTAATTACATTTTTGGTTGTTGTTAAGTTTTTTAAATTAAAATTTAAAAATCTTTTTACAACAACAAAAAATATTTTATATCCTGACATTTTATTACTTATTTATAACCTAAAATGTAACTAGTTGTTATTACTAATCATGACTTCAGTAAAGCTTTAAAATCAATGCGCTGTTTAACAGCTTGGAAGTAATTAGTTATTGTAATGACATCTAAGTAATGTATAAGGTAAGTAGTTGCCTCTAATGTCATCACCGTGTTAAAATAATGAGTTATTCAGCTAATGTGTAAGTAGTGGAGAGCCATTATATTAGCTTCTTAACTCATTACATGGCAACCAAAGTTTTTGCTGGGTATTTCTGAAAAATAAAAAATATGGGTATATTTATTTTTCTTTAGCTATCTTTTGATATGTAAGTTGTTAAAATTGGTGAGAAAAAAATGTTGAGATTTGTTCTACGATTATCGCCATAAATGGCCCTGTAGCATCATCTTAAAATGGAATTTTGGACCACCCTAATGTATACGCGTCAGTAAATTAACTTTCCTAAATACTTCTATGCCTTGTTGTCTGTTCTGTCCTTTTATTGAAAGAGTTTCAACCTGGCCAAAGAATAAATATGCTCGATTAACATTCTGACTTCATTACATTTAAACTAAAAGCCATTGATCATCCCACTGATCATAACTGTTTCTCTTCCTTCAAGCGTTGCCATTTAGATATGTTCAGACGTTGTCCTAACCTCTTTTGATTTGATTTCTCATCGATAAGGAGTTCTCGTTTAGAAACCAGAAGTGATGGAAGCGAACAGAGATATGAGTCGAGATTTTGTAGACAATTGGACTTTTTTGGTGAACTTTCCACAACATTCCCAATATGGAAAACAAATAATCGTAAATTAAAATGGACAGAAGGGTGCATCAGAATTGTGGGTACCTAAAAAGAAAGCGGAGAACTTAATATAGTTCTGAAATAGATACTATATGTCGAAGGAGAGGGGTTTTATCCTAACCATTAGCACTGAAGGCATTTATTATTACAATATAAGGAGTGCGATCGAAAAAATCTTAACACACGTTTTGCCTTATAACTTTTTTCGGAATCAATATTAAACATTTTTTGATCTAGTAACATGGAAAAATACGTCAGTTATTATTTTTAATAACAACCATGTTGATTTGTCGTGATTGCCATCAAAATGAGATTTACGTGCTACAAATTATTATAAAATTTCAAAAAAATCCAAATAGGTCCTAAAAATAATTGGCCACAGAATTAAATTTCTGCCGTAAAACTGTTTCTAATATTATTAAACAGTATCAGGAGAATTTGACTATTGATGTGAAACCTAGTTCGGTAAGAAAAAAGGACCACATGATATTGGCAAGGCCAGAAAATTGAAAGGATATTGAAAGGAACTTCAAACACATCTGGTAGAAAAGCAGCTCAGTTATCTCAGTGCTTCGACTATTTGGTGCGAAAATTTAAAGCTAATGCAAAGTTGATAACATATAAAGTCCAAAAAGTTCCAAACAGGAATGCTGCAAAATAATTTAGAAGCCAAGAATAGGACACGGAAATTAAAACTAAATTTCATACAAAAATACTCAAGTTGTATAATTGACGAAGAAACGTATGTGCTGGCAGAATTTTCGCAGCTTATGTGTTAAAACTTTTTATTGTTAATGCTCGAAGCAATGTTAAAGATAAGTTTAGGACCCAAAAGCAGAAAAAAATTGTTACAAATTGTTACAAGCTTTTTGCAGTTGCGGCATAACGGAAAAGTCATTTGATACATTCGGATCTATAAATACCAAAATATACATCAAGGAATATTTGCAAAAAAGACTTCTTCCTTTCATAAGAAAGCACAACGTGTCCACACATTATTGGTCCGATTTGGTATCATGTTAATACGGTAAAAAATCTCTGGAGTGGTACCAAAACAATAACATAGTTTTTGTACCAAGAGATGGTAATTTTCCAAATTGTCCATAGCTTAGACCAGTGGAGAGATATTGAGCTCTTGTGAAAAGTGAATTGAAGAGCACAAAAAAGGTGTCCCAAAATACCGAAGATTTTAAAAGAAGATGTGGACACTGTTCCATAAAAGTGACTGAAGCAACTATCAAATCTCCAAAGAAAGGGTTTTAAAAATGGTCCACAAGTTCATAAGTAAAGGTTAGAACTATAAAAGTTATATTTTTCTGTGATCTATAATAAATTATCAATTAAATAAAAAAAATAATAAAAAGTCTAGGTTCAACCATTTCCATGTTATTGAATATTATATATGTAAAGATTTTTTCGAACGCACTCCTTACATAAATCGTTATTTTTTATTAAAAAAAAAAAAAAAACATAATTTATGAACTTAAATGTATAACTACTACGGTAGTTTTTATTTTTTTTTTAGAAAACATTATAAATCATTTTTTAAACGACAAAGTGATTATGTACACTAGAGTGTCCCATAGAAAAACATTGAGAAAAAAGTGAAAAGTAGTACTATATTTTTGTAAAAAAATTAAATTTTTCATACTAATTTCAGATTGCTGACTTTTCATCATAATTTTTTCGGAGTAAAACAAATTTCCTTCAGATACATCAGGATTTATTATTGAAGTTAGAGCAAAAAATTTAAATTCAAAATTCAAGCCTAAATATCTTTTTAACTATAAGAAATAACTTAGGTGAGTAAGCTTATTTTTTTTTATCTTGCAGGGCACTTTACATTGATTTATAGAAGTTAAGATTTTTTAAATTTGGTGAACTGTGGCACCCTGTAGCTTACCTCGAGTTTTCACAGGCTGACTACAATTTGATTCTTCTAAAAGCACCTCTACAACTTTTCCATACATTTCAATTCGATCGAACCAGTAGTTTATGAGATACAGATTTATTACCAAAACGTTGCCTATTGGCCGGCACTGTGCGGTGGTACGGAACTGAAGATGAATTTAATTTTAGAATGTATTTCATTAATGCCAATCGTTTTAGGGGTCTTCCTATATCGAAATCCCAAAAAAGTCTTTCCAAGGCACACTCTAATGTACTCCCATCATACTACATAGTTTGCAAAAAATACTAAACCATGTAACTGAAATCAAGCATTTAAATTCTAGTTAAAATGTTAATTTCAAAATTAAAGGCAATTTTACTAATGAAACTACAAAAAGTGTAATGAATATAAATTAAAGAAGGGTTTCGATGATTCTGAATATTAAAATAACTCTTACAATATTCTATTTTGTTAAAGTTTTCCAGTTTTATATTATAATCAATGTATCTAATTTATGGTACATCTGCGGTTTTATAATAAATTATAGGGTTATTCTCATTGACTTTTGAGATTTTACTGTATATTCGTTAAATACAATAGTTTCGTATTTAAAATTATATTTTACAAGCAACATTTATTTTATTTTTTTTATAAGCATGTAAGTAATAAATGTATTTTGGGTTCAATGAGACATTTTATATTTTAAGAACATGTAATTTAAAAAAAAAAAAAAAATCAAAATACAAAAAAAAAAAAATGGATTTTGCAATTGAGTTTAATAGGATTTTTATTCTATTGTGGTTACAACTGATAACATTAGTTTTATTATTCGAGAGTAAAAATCAGAATTTAAATGTCTCAACGGAAATTTAAAAACTTAAACAAAATAGTGTAAACAAAATAATTTTCTAATAATTATTTTCAATATATTTTATTTATTGTTTTTTATTTATTATTACTTGTATAAACAAAGAATAAAATGTTATGAGTGAAATTAAGTTTTTTATTATTAGTATTATTTTTTAGCACATTTTTTACTTTGTTTGGTTTAAATTATATTTAATTTAATTTGATCTATTTGTGATTGTTTTAACAAAGACAACACACATTTTATTTGAACGAATGTTTTTAATTTCAGGTATTATATCAGTTTGTATACACCCCTTTTAGTTATATAAGAATTTGTGCTAAATACTCACATGTTTTAAATTATTTATTTATTTTTTATTTCTCAGTTTTTTCTTTTTTTGTTAAAAAAAAATAAAAATATTTTCTATAATAAATAAATGTCTACTCGAGCTTTTGAGTGGTCGTGTAGTGGAACCACCTGCATGCATTTAATCAAAGTAGTAAATCTCTCGTCTAAACTTTGTATATAACGAATATATGAATGATTTTAGATGCCAAGGTTAAAAGATTGTTATAATTTATTTGCAAAAACTATTGTTTTTAATATGATATACATAATACATATGTTTGTTGATTACACTTAGAAAAATATTTAAAAATTTATAACTACATCAATAAAATCATGTCACGTTTAACATTTTTTCAAAATCTAAAACTAAACTAAAATTATACCAATTTTTCTGTGAGTGTATCTAATAAATAACCGTACTTTGATGATTATGATCGCAAATAATATTTATTTGGAACTTTTAGTATCATCCCCATTGTCAGCATACTCATATTCATGATCATTTTCGTTGCTGTCATTGTTTGCAATTTGATATAATTTGATGTAGTACAAATTTAATGTTTTTTTTAAAGATCATTTTATTTTCATTTGAATTTCTCTCTAGTTCTACTTTTTTTAACTAAATGATACGGAATTGTTTATTTATCCATTTCTATAACATATCATGATCATTACCAAATGTTTTTTCGTTTTAATTTTTACCAAATGTTTACAATATTTTTTTTTTTTTTTTTTTACGTGGGAAAACAAAACGTTTGTAAAAAATGTCATAGGAATGAGAGATTTAAGTATTTTTATATTCTAAAAAACGTATGTATTACGAATTTAACTTACCTACTACCCTTTTTGTTTTTGTTAACCCAATTAATTATCTATTTAATTAAAATTGTGTCTTTGTATTTTCTTTGTCAATCCTCTTTTATTTATGACAATCATATAAAACGTGATATACTTAGGTTTTTAAAAACATTAGACTGCTTCTAAGTTCTGGAGGCATTATTATTTCGAATAAATAATAATGAAAGTCATTAAAGTTCAAATTTCTTCACTATATAAAATTGTTCTACAGAAGGTTTGTATGATGAAATATTGTTAACTCTCTACAAACCGTGTCTGAACTTTAAAAATTCTTGCAAGATAATAATTTTATTTTATTTGCGCTTTCGAAAAATATTCATATGGTACAAAATTCAAATTTACTTTTTTTTAACAAAACCTACAGAAACTCCTGATCCTTTGATCAGCTAAGAAAATGTTCCTTAAAATAAATATACTACCTTAATAAATACACTACTTTTACATGTAAATACACTAAGGGAACAAATTCGATTCAAAATCAACAACGGTTGTGGTCACATTGGTAATTTACGGTAACAGCTTTTTAATACCTTTCGTTAACAAATTTAATACAAAACATATGTAATTTAAAAATTTGATACCGAAATGGTTTCAACTTGATGCCAATTAGGTATCGATTTTCAATAAAGATTGAACACGCAGTGTTTAGTTTAAACACATACGGTGTAGATTTACTATTGACACAGAATGGTATCGTTTTCAACACGTATGTGATTGATATTTCTCTGGGTGTATGTTGAGGGTATGTACGTATACACACCTGATCAAAATAATAGATACACCAAAGTTCGCTTTGTTTAAGAAAAAAAAAAAGACACGTTTTCGTTCATTAAAAATGAAAAATTAGTTCATATTTATTTTAATCAATTAAGAAAATGAAAAGAAAGCTAAGCAAGTCATAAATTATATTAGATTAGCTTTTCCCGGTGTGCTTTGCTACTCCTTTTTAAGCGATAGCAAATAGTTACTACTTCCCCTGGACATATCCGCCCTATTCGAAATTTGATATAAAAATTACTACTTGAACTTTTAAAGGCTTTTACTGTAATACTCTTTTAGTTATGAGAAAATTAATGTAATATATTTAATAAAATAAACGTAAAATGTGGGTGTGGCATGTGATGAAGTCCTATCATAGCTCACATCATTAATAATGATGTGTAATATAATGATACAATATCTCTGCAACAAGTTTTGGTAGTTTGATTTTAATGATGTCTCATAGGCTTATTTTCTTGTTCAAACTGGGCGTGGCGTACAAGAAAGATATATCGTTGGATAGGGTCAATAAAGTTCTATACATGTGCAAAATTTCATGAAAATAGCTTCAGTAGTAACGTGATAAATAGAGAAAATTACTTATTTTAAAAGTGGGCGTAAAATGTAGGCTTGACATCCAATCGAGATATAATATAGCCTGCAATTTCTGTGAGTCGAATTTTGTTTACATCGGTTCAGCCGTTTAGGCCTGATTGATATACAAATAAACAAACTTACAATTTATTTTTATAATATACTATTTTAACCCGGTGCGCTTTGCTACCCCTTTTGATGCTATATTAGATAACTTTATATGGGGTTACTACTCCCCCTCGATCTATTCTCTCTATTACAATTTTAAATAAATTTTTACTTCAGATATGCGAAAAGTATAAGAGCTACACTCCCTATTCGTCCTATTTTAATTTATCAAGTCAATATAATAAGAAAGAAGTTCCTACAAAATTTGAGGTATTTTCTCATAATAGATCTTTAGATATCCATTAAGAATAATTGCTTTGAATAAAGGGTACTATTCTCCCTTATTCTATCTGTCCCATTTTTGTCTTAAATTATATTTTCTTTGTATAGGGGGTACTAATCCCCCAGGTCCTATCTGTCCCGTTTTCATCTCATATATGCAGGTTTTTAAGAAAGTTATACCAAAAAAATATTTTTACTTTTGCTGTAATAGTTCTCAGGATATGCGGATAATTAGTACTTACTATGTATGGGGGTACCACTTCCCCCGGTCCTAACTATGCTATTTTTATTTAATGTATATAAAATTTGAAGGTTCTAATCATAATAGTTCTTTAGATATTCCACTAAGAATATTTGATTTGTGGGGGGGGGGGGGTACCACTTCCCTAGGTCCTACTTATTCTAATAAAATTTTAAAACTTTCGCTGTTAAAATTTCTAAGATATACGATATTTAATATTTTTGTTTTATGGGAGGAATCATTTCCCCTGGTCCTATCCGTTCCACAGGGTTGGGGTTAATCATTACTTTAGGTAATTTATTACATGCACAATTAACCAGTAATTTGAAATTGAAATTGAGATTTTCAATTAAAATTACAGGTTAATTGTAATTGAAAATTTCTAATTGCAATTACAAGTAATTGTAATTTAAAATTTCAATTACTAATTAACTTCGAAATGTATGTTTTTTTTTAAATAATGATTGTATGGCATTAAAAATATTCAAAATTACTGGAAATAAAAATCGTATGTTGAATTTTTTAATAGCATTTCGATAAAATTTAATTTTAAAGGATTTAAGAGTGTAATTAATCACAATTATTTTCAATTACATTGTAATTGGAATTTTTCAATTAATTGAAAAAATATCAATTACAATTACTTGTATTTGTAATTGAAAATGTTCAATTACAATTACTTGTAAAGTAATTTAATTGAAAATGTAATCATTAACCCCCAACCCTGCCGTTCCATTTTCATTTTTAGTTTGGTGGTTGATGACAAAGATATTCCAGCAAAATTTTAACACTTTTGCTTTAACAGTATTTAAGTTATCTGATAACACTGGTCGACAAAAAAATCCTCCACCAAAGACGAATAGTTGGACTTGATGCATTTTGATATGCTAAACATGAATCTGCTATCAGATTTTTTCCATCAGCTCTGGATTTTTTTATGGGCGTGTCTAATATTTCGCCCATATCAAGGCCATTACTCAAGTATATTTCGCCATAACTCAAGAACGGTGTGTACGATTGACATAAGTGATACACCAAAAGATGTGGACTAAAAATATCTTCAAATCACCCTAACTTAATTTTTATGTGGTAAATAGTTTCGGAGTTATTTTAAAATAAATTTCCGAAAAAAAACTTTTTTATGTAAAATTTTAGATTTTTTGTTGCTAAAATTTCTTTTTAAAAGTAAAAACGTCAAAAATGTTTTAGTTTATCTTAAAACTGATAATGCTGCGAATAAAATAATTTATCTTCAAAATTGATGCACAAATTTTGATTTTATTCACAGTTAAGTAAAAATACCCATGTTACATACAATTGAGAACAATTGAGTAGTGGGCAAACAAATTTTTTTTCTTAAATTAAAAATAGGTGGACTATATGGATTTTGACGAGTTAAACAAGAATCTGCATTCACTTCTTTTCTATCACGTACTGATTTTTTTTATGGGCATGACTAATATCATCACCTTATTCAGCGATCACACTATAAAACTCGAGATTGATTTGTATAATTTTGACTATAACTTGAGAACTGATTTTGGTAAATGATACACCAAAAAATGCAACCGAAAATTGTCTTCAAGATGTATCAACAATATTTTTTATTCGCTCAAGAGTTTCAGAGTTATGGTTACAAATTTTCACGATTTTTCAAAAAAAAAAAAAAAAAAAAATAATAATAATAATAATTTTTCGCTACTAATTACCAAATAATAACGGAAGTAATAACTTAACAACAAATTATGTAAATTCAGCTCAAAGACAATTTAAGTCGCTATATATTGGAGTTTAATTTGTCTTAATAGGACAAACCGTTCTCGAGTTATACAAGTGTGACTGCCAAAAGGTGAGGTCATAGTAGTTATGTCCACAAAAAAATCCAATACGTGATAAAAAAAAGAAAACGCTGATTCTTATTTAGCACGTTAAATTCCTTGTAATCCACCTATTTCTTTATTTAAGATGAAAAAAAAAAAACAAATTTTTTTTTGCCCCCACTAAACTGTAGGTATGCATGGGTATCCAAACTTAACTGAAAATATAATCAAGATTTGTGCATCAATTTTTATGATACGTGGCTTTATTTACCCGTAGTTTTATCAGCTTTGAGATAAAGATGATAAACTGAAACATTTTTGATGTTTTCAATTTTAAAAAGAAATTTTAGTAAAAAGAAATCTTGAATTTAGCATGAACAAATTTTTTCGAACACTTATTTCGCAATATCTCCTACACTATTGAGCGGATAAAAATTTGATAGAACAACGACTTCAAGCCAATTTTATTCCACATATTTTGGTGTATCATTTATATAATTCGTGCATACCATTCTCGAGTTATAGAGAAAAATATTCGAGTAATCGGCTTATTTAGGGCGCAATATTAGACACGCCCATAAAAAATCTCGAACTGATGGAAAAAAATTCGAGTTTAGCATGCGGAAGTCCATCTAGTCCACACGTTTTTTTTTTGAAGGAGAACGAAAAAATTTTTTTGTCGACCAGTGTAATTAGTGTTTTATTTTACCTTATAATTCATCTATTTTTGAAAATTTCTTTCGATAGACTTTTCATCGAATTATTCAACAAGTTATCAATAGTATTTACGTCCGGAGATGAACTTGGCCAGTTTAAACATTCTGGGATAACGTATTCTTAACTAACCTAGAACTTTGTTTGGGGCCATTTTCTTGCTCGAATGATCAAGGTAAATGGCATTACTTTACGGCATATGGAAACATAACAATTCCCAATATATACCAGTACCCGTGTTCTGTAACTTTGTGAAAAATGTTTTTTTCGAGAAATTTATAGTCGTCTTGTTGAAAACAGGCTGATTAATAATAAATCGTCTGTTTTTTGTTGACATTAAATGTGTTTACTTCAAAAATTATATGAATCAAACTGGATGACTACTAGAATTTTAAAATTGTTTTCGTTTCGAAAACTTTTCACAAGTTACTGAACACGGGTACAGTACTAATATGCATTTATTGTATTTATCAATGTGATAAATAGGACCATTTGAATTCAATTAAAATTATTCCAAAACCTTTATATTTTCACCTTATTCTGAAACAATCATCTTTGTGAATTTAATGTGGAATTTTTTTCTTACAGGACAGCGGACACTTCTTTGGTAGTCGCTTCCTAACAATGTATTTCTGAAAAATGTTCGAATGTTATCGTTACTTTAATATTATTCCATAAGATCTATCTATTATTTTGAGCATGTGTGTATATCTCCATTTTATGTTACTCAATTTCATTTAGAACGCCTTTGTTGGGCAATAAAATTTAATCTTTAAATTCTACTCTACACTAATATATAAAAGTCAGCTATTTTTTCTCGATCATAAATTTTAAAAATAAAATCTTTTTTGTGTGTACTATGATATGTGCCTTTGCGCACGCGCTTATTTGGTTGTCTATCATTTACTAGACTATTTTTTGTGGACTTTACATTTTTTTCGGTAATTTAATATTGACAGACGACGTTTAGTTTTTTAAATATACATATATTTGTTTATAAACATTATGAAAGTAAATGGTGATAAAAGTTCGTTTTAAAAAAAGATAACTTTCAATAAAGTACGTTCATATAAAATTGACTTAAAAATGTTTATATTTGTATTGCTGAAAGAAGGTTTTGATTTAATGTTTATACTTAAATTACAGTGTTTATTTTACTAAAGACTTAAATATTTAAAACAGTGTGACTAATGAAATTATTCCAAAATTTTTTTGTATTTAAGTAATATTTTTTGAATTTAAAATGTTTAATGTATTTATGACATTAAACAGATTTTTTAAAAAAGTCCGTTAGCATTTAAAATTTAACAGTTCAACTTATGTCCACACCTTGTAAAATGAAAAATTTGCCAATTCTACAGATTTTTCACATTTGGATAAAATTTTCCAATTGTATTATAGGCGTGGTAATAAAAAATATTCGTTACCGTAACAAAATTATTTTATGGTAAACATAAAATATATTTGTCACAAAAACAAATATGGTTGCGTTTTACCATTAACTGGAATAACAGCATTTTTTTTTATCAAGATTAATGGATGAATTATACACCTACACTAGACTACTACAAAAGAAATTCAGTCATAGAAATATAAATGATTGCTTTGAAATCCAGATAAAAGTTAACAATTTTCTTATTATTATTTTCTGTATTGTTATCTATAAACGGCAATCTTTTTTGAAATTTGTTTACCAGAATTTTTAAAAAATTAAAATTGGAGTTTTTAAACAGCCAACGTTTAAAAAAAAACATAAGAAGGCATTATCCTGCAATAGTCAAAGTTTAGCATTTATGTTTCAAATTTGACTATAAATATAGGGCCTTATTTGTAAAAAAACTTCAACTCTGAAAACATTTTCATATAAATTATTTTTGTTGTTTAAAACTTTCTAAGTAAATTTTTTTAAAGTGAAGTGAAGCGATTAACAAAATAGGGTGATAGTTTTATTTCAAAATTTCTAAAAAAAAAAAAAAAATTAAATTTGTATACCCACCACCAAAAAGGTGGGGGGTATATTGATTTTGTCATTCCGTGTGTAACATGTCGAAGGAATCATCTAAGACCCCACAAAGTATATATTTTCTGGATCCTGGTTAGATTCTGAGTCGATCTAGCTATGTCCGTCCGTCTGTCTGTCTGTTGAAAGCAGAATAGGGCTCGAACGGTGCAACGAAGGGGGACGAAATTTGGCACAAATATTTATCTTATATAAGGTTTATTTGGTGTTGAAAATGGGCAAAGTCAGTTAATAAACAAAAAAGTTATGGGTTAGAAACACAGGGTGTCAGTTTAATACTTTTCTGCTGATATCTCTTGAAGAAAAGCATGTACGACAACGAAATTTTGTACGTATAGTTCGGGGGTCGATATAAACTCGGAAACCAAAAATGGGCGTGGTCTGCCCACTTTACCGCCCACCTCCCATATAAGGTGAAATTGTGTTCAAATAGCTCAAGGACCAATATAAACTCGAAAATAAAAAATGGGCGTGGTCCGCCCACTTTACCGCCCCCTCCCATATAACGTAAAATTTGAAAAAGTTGATGGTGGGTATATAGATTCGGCCGAGCCGAATATAACATTCGCGGTTGTTATACCTTACGTTGCTTACACCAGTGTTTGAAATGACGTTTTTGGTCGGGGAAATTTCTAATAACGAATAATATATAACCGATTTTAACTTTTTTTTATCTTGTTTTATAAATAATTATGTCTAAATTGTCATTTCAGCTACGGTCGGTCAAGACATGGGGCTACAAAAATGTATTACTAGTAAAGTATCTAACTTGTCACACATATTCCCTAGAAGTCTTTAAAGTTGTAAAAATTAAGAATTTCTTAATTAACACTCATAAAACCACGAAGAAAGGTAAGGAGTGGATGTAGAGGGGAAATTTGTATTTGATAGAACTAATACAAGACCGCAGATCTCAAAAATGGTTAAATTTTTAAAATCGCATTAAGTGACTGATGTGGGTAAATTTAGTTAACAAAAAAATTAGAAAAAATTATATAGTGAATCTGAAGATCTGCGGCACTCACTCGTTACCCCTAATTTTTTCATGGTTTTATGAAGATTAATTAAGAAATTCTTAATTTTTACAACTTTAAAGAGTTTTTAAGTCGAGTTTTTAAGTTATAAAATTAGGTAATAGGTAGAAAAAATTATTCATTCATGTTTTATAGTCAAAAAATTCCCAATTAACCCTCATAAAACCGTAGAAAAATAAGGGGTAAGGAGTGGGTGAAGAGGAAAAATAGGTATTTAATATAACTAATACAAAACCGCAGATTTGAAAAATGGTAAAATGTTTAAAATGCAACTTAAAATGTTCTTGATGATTGGGATGACTATATCTACAATATCTGTATTATTTATTTCACGACACCTTTTTAATGTTGACCTATGTTCTTCGTCTTTGAGATATATTTGCAAAAAAAGAACATTTTCTCACTTCTATGTCACTGTGTTTTTATATTAAAATACGTAGATATGTATAGTATGTGGTCATATATAAATTTAATTTAAACAATTTGTTGACAATTAGTTTTTTGACTTTTTAACAAATATACTTATACAAAAAACAAATACACATCAAATCATACATGCACACACATATACATAAATATGATGTACTTACGTTATTGTATAAAAAATTGCTTACCTTTTAACTTTTTTTGTTGCTTTTGTTGATGTTTAATGCCTTTTCATTAAAAGTTGTATTTTGTAGTATAAACAAATAAATTTGAAAACAAATTATTATTATTTTTTTTTCTTTTAATTTAGTTCGTCTTCTTTTATTTTGTTATTTATTCAAATGTTCGTTTTGTATATATAAAATTATAGAACTTAATACATTATTTTTTTTAACTTATAATTATAATTATTTTGCATTTGTTTTCTTACTGTTTCAGCTAGAAAAATAATATATTTCAGCAGAAACAGCAGGCGTTTAAAAAAAGTAGTAATAGTGCTTCTATTTAGAGTCTTAAAATAAAAAAGTAATGTAAATATTTCAAATATATAAAAATTAAATATTGTTTAAAAAAAGCACTTAAATATTGGCAACTATAAGTTAAATGTAGGTAAATAATAGTACATAAAATATATGTTTTATTAATGTAAATATTATTGTTGTTTGTTAATTTTGTTGCAAATTAAAAAAAATTTCTCTAAAAGTTGTCTTAAAAATTAAAAAATATATATATATATATAATAAAAATTAAAAATAAAAGAAATTAAATGCTAAAATAGCAACTATAAATTGTTTATAAAATTTGTTTTTTTTTTATAAATAAATTTATTAAAATTTAAAACAATTTAAGAAATTTTAAAATTTTAAGTAGTAATTTTTTTCTAAATTGCTTAAAATTTTATAATTTATTTTATTTTTATACTTATTTTTTGATTATTTTTTTTTTTAATTTTTTGTATTTATGTATAAAATTCTATAAAATTGCTAAAAATTATTTAATTGCTTAATCAATGATCACAACTCTTATTACAATTATTATTGTAGTGTATTTTTTCTTATAATTTTAATATATATTTTTAAAAAATATATAATGTTTTATAAAACATTATTATAACTTTAACAAAAATATATAATTTTTTATTTTTTTTTTTTTATTTTTCTTATTACTGTTGGAATATAAATTCATTTTATATTTTATCACTTTGCTGTAAAGTGTTTTAAAATGTTAGTAAATATTTTATCATAATTGTTTGTATACATACATACATACATATATATTTTGCATTTTAATATTAAATAAATATTTATTGTTGTCTTTTATAATTTCACAGAAAAATGTTCTGTTTACAATTGGATTTTTCGTTGAAGTCCCATCATTTTATTAGAAAGAAATTATTTTGCTGGAAGCACTCCAACTACGCTCTCACGGGTATATCTAAAAAAAATAAAATAAATAAGGAAATTATATTAAAAATTTGTTTTCTAAAATTATTAAAAAAAAATAAATAGTTATAATATATATTTTTTTTTTGTCTGTTGTCATTAGTTTTTTTTACTTTTTTTGTAATTTACAAAACTATTAATTTTATCTACTGTTATTAGTTATTATTTTCTTACGCATTTATTTATTTTTATTATTATGATTTTCCTGTCTTCCAATTAAAAATACATTTAAACTACATTCCCAAATAATTAACTGTAAGTCTTAAAGACTTTTAGTGTAATTAAAAAATTAGTTGTCTAAATAGAAAAATATGAAATTAAACAAGAAAAAAACCTTAATGAATATTAACTTGACCATTTATTTGTATAGAATTTTTCATCGATATGGATTCATTTAATATTTTAATTGATAAAGATAAAACCGACAAATATTTAGTTTTGTTATTATATTGAAATAATTAAAGCTAGAAAAAGAGTTTCGATAATTCTAAAAAAACTTTTAAAAAATTAAGAAATTTTAGTTTATTAAGCAGACAAACGGACTTTAAACGTTTAAAAATTTTGATTCCGTTCTTACAATTTATGAAAAATATTAAGAGTTAAGAGGAATATATTAAGAAAAGAAGATTTAACTAATGAGCAATAAAGACCGAATTTTATTTCCCATAAAATAAATTGAAAAAAATGTTTCTTCTAGTAGCTAAAATATTAAAAATACTTTATATTGTTTAGTCCAAATGATAAGTAGAAGAGATTCTTAGAATTTGGAAAATAAATATACTTATATAATAATAAGTTCATGTCCGATATAATAAATATATCATTTTAATGAAAGAGCCTAGGTTAGGTTAGGTTTGGTTGGAAAAGGGTGGCGTATTCACGACTCCACCCAGAGGCCAAGCGGCCCATTGTGATCCCTTTAAGATAGAAAAAGAAGAATATACAAAGGATAATAAGAAAATAAAAAAAAGTGGAACCTATACCCTATTAATCAGTTATGATTGCTCCCATTGCAAAACCCTTTGAGATTGGCAAGCCCTTTGCTTGTTACCTTATCTAGCTCATGCAGTGTGTGGCTTCCAAACCACTTCAGCCTACTACGCTGAAGTCCTACACAATGACAGAGTATATGCTCCATTGTCTCTAGCTCCTCTACATCATCGCACGTCCTACAAAAGCCTGACGTGTCAATGTCCCACTTACTCAACATATTCTCTACTGAAAAGTGACCAGTAAAAAAATACCCACTATGACTCTTAGACTACTACGACTCATACCCAGAATATGTTTGGAATCATCCAGTTTAAGACTAAGCCATAGCGATCTAGAAACCCTGCAGTCCGTTCTAACATTCCAGGATCGATTCGTGTTGTCCAGAGTCCACTCCTTTATGGCCCTAAAGTAGGACCTAATTGGAATCCTAACAGATCTCTCCACGAAAGGCTTATCTAGATCCGAGCCACTACGAGCCAGCTCGTCGGCTATTTCATTGCCGAAAATGTCGTAGTGTCCAGGAACCCAACAGAGTCTTATAATTTAGACATCCATTAGTCTTCTCAATACTTTCTTGCACTCAAGTACCAATCTGGTCCTGTCAGTGCCAATAATTCTGCCTGTTTTCCTCTATCAATCCCAGGGCATTATAAATGTCAAAATTTCTGCAACTTTCAGACAATTTATGGGATCGTCTGATCGTCAGTTCCTATAAAGCAGACCCCTGCTGTGTCTACTTCCATCTTCGAGCCGTCTGTAAAGACAGCGCAACCTCCATAGAGCTTTTATGCTCCAAACCAGAGGTCCCTGCTAGGTATTTTTAAAGCGGGAGTAGCCTCGATGTCAATTGTAGTCCCACCTACGAATTAGGCTCACCCAAGGCTAGTATCCGACCATTAAATTGGACTTCGTCGAGTTTGTTAACGTGCCCCGCCTTGAAGTTCCCTAATAATCCCAGTTCCTTCAATCTAAGTAGGCCGCGGAAAGCCATACGTCTCACAAACTCCTCAATTTGAAGAAGGTGGAGAATGATGACCAGAGCCGCCTGAGATGTACTTCTCCTGGCGCCTGAGATGGCAATTGAAGCATATCTCTGAACTTTAGAGAGAAGGTTCCTATACATTCCTTTACTCAATACCTTCCACCAGACTGAAAAACCATAAGTAAGAATCGGTCTTACAACCAAAGTGTAGATCCAAAATACAATTAACGGCCTAAGGCCCCAATTCTTCGTTGTTTGTAGAAGACGACAGACAGACAGACTTGTCTTTAACCTAACAGCAAACTTTGAATGAGTTGAAAAAAGCGTACAACGTCATCATATTCTTTTATATTTCATTTTAACGATTTAATCAGTGTAGTAGGCATTAAGTCCCTTCTTGACCCTCTCCTGAGTATTTCTCCGCTTACTGTCCAAGTATACACAAAGGTATTTGGCCCCACTTGACAATGCAAGCTCCATCCCATTCAATACCGGTAAGCTAAAATGTTTGACCTTATGTTTCCTGGTAAACAAAACTAACTCAGTTTTCCCCGGGTTTACCCCCAATCCCTTACTATCGGCCCAGAGAGGAAGTTCTCGTAGGCCTGTTTGCATGTCCTCACTGATCGTAGGCAAAAATTTACCCGAAACCAGTATAAACACGTCATCGGCGTAGGCTACAATCGAACTGTCTTAGAACTACGTTCACAGTCAAGAGGCACAGTAATGGAGAAAGGAAAGAAAGCGTGGGCAGAGAAGTGATGTAGAAGTTATACAAAACTAATAGTCAAGTAGTAGTCCTCTAAATCACATTTTAAGAAAAATTTTTTATCGAAATACATACTACATTGAATGTTTAATGTTACTAGATTTATAGTTATGCGGATTGGAAAATTGCCAAAATATCCCTGGAAAATATTTTAATGAATCATCGATATTAAAAGTTTTATTGACGGTTTTTTGTTAATGTCTGTTGTTAATCTTTAAAATACTATCTTAAGTAATTAGCTATATGAATCACACTTTTTAATGAAAAATTACATAGATTTGATAGTGCATATTTTGGCATATTATAATGCTTTTTTTTGCGATATTTGACTTAATAATGCATATTTTAATATTAAAAAAACAAATTATTTTAAATCGGATTTATGTGAACCCTGATATTCCTTTCAAGAAATAACTAATCCAAATAGA
The DNA here is from genome assembly GCA_951394005.1 of Protophormia terraenovae. Classification (NCBI taxonomy): domain Eukaryota; kingdom Metazoa; phylum Arthropoda; class Insecta; order Diptera; family Calliphoridae; genus Protophormia; species Protophormia terraenovae. The sequence continues at coordinate 103,746,717 of OX596076.1, read as the reverse complement.
TTGGAATTTTACTGAAGTACATTTTCATTAGTTTTGAGTTAAATAATATTGTCTAAAAGCTTTAGTATTATTTTTGGTGTATTTATTTTTGACACATACAGTTAAATGGCATATTTTAATTCTTTAATCCTAGAAATGCAAAATGAGTAAAAGCAAATGTTTGCAGAGTCACCAAGGATAATGGATGTAAGATTAACGAGTATCAATCACATTCAATAGACCCTATGATCTGGAAAGATCTTGAACGCTATCAGATATCGATTTCTCAGGAAATACATATTAGACAATAGACACAAGGATTATTGATTTTTTAAATATCTTAAATTCAAATTTTGGCTATGGTATCTCATATCACTAGTATATTTGATCTCTTATTCTTGGTGATTGGTTAACTTAATTGGTCGTTTTTCAGACCACTTAGCGGAACCAATAAAATGTTGCTACGGGCGCCCATTTAGGAATCGTTAGCAATAGTACCGGTTCTACAGTACCAGTTTAATACCAATTGACATTTAACTGCTCTCTAAAGTTCTAGTTGAGAACCAATTGCCACTACCAAGGTCACTGAGCTGAGTAGGTAGTATCTAAGAATTTAAAAAAATATCAAAAACTGAAAGAACCTGAGTACGATTCTGGGTACCGCCACACAGTGGGTTCAAACGCAAATTTTTTGGTAATAAATCTGTATCTCCCAAAACTACTGGTTGGATTAAATTGAAATGTATGAAAGAGTTGCAGTGGAGGACCTAAGCTTTGAGAAAAATTATCTTGCAGTCACCCTGTGATAACACAAGAAAATTTACAAGGGTAAAAATTTACTACCTCGAGTATGTAAAAGTTTAACAAATCTTAACTTATAATGAAACCAAACTTTGAGTAAAAAGTGAAAGAACTGTAATATATTTTTGTAAAATATAGCCATTTTTCATACCAATTTCAGAGTGCGGACTTTGAATATTTTTCACGTCTAGACGCATTGAGATAATCCAAAAATTCTTTCAGTATGTTATTTTGAAATAAATAGCAAATTATAAAATATTTTTAAACAAAATTTTACCTCATATACCTCAAGACTTATTGCCGAAAAACGAAAGAAAGTCGAGCCAAAAATTCAAAATTCAAGTGTAAATATCTTTTTAACTGTAAGAGATAACTTGGGTGAGTAAACTTATTTTTATCTTATCTTGTCAAGCACTTTACAGAAATATAAAAATCTTTAAAATCGGACTTCATTTGAATAAGTTACGATTTTTTTTAAACTTTTACATAATCGAGGTAATCAATTTTGACACCCTGTAGATTTTCTTGTGTTATCACAGGGTGACTACAAGATGATTTTTCTCAAAGCTTAGGTCCTCCTCAGCAACTCTTTCATACATTTCAATTTAATCCAACCAGTAGTTTAGGAGATACAGATTTATTACCAAAAAATTTGCGTTTGACCCCACTGTGCGCCATAAATATACTTTTAAATAATAATAAGCGAAATTTATGAAAACTTTTCTATGTTCACATTTGTCAAATATTTGATCAAATTTGTGTGACCACTAGTTCTACAAACAAATTGTTTGTCGTTGTTTGGTCTTACAACTGTAAAATAAAACAGCATCAAACAAGATTCGGTAAAATGTCAGCTCTGATTAATGACAAGTAAAAAACATTTTCTCATTAAAATAGAGGTTAGAAAGTATTTTATATAGCGGTTACATTTTGTTCAAATATTTGACTAGTCTGTACATACCTTAAAGGTTACTAGTTCTGAAACTATGAACATATATATTATAGTGGACAGTTATATTTAGACTTTCCTGTGACCGGTCCACTAGTACCAAAGCAGTGTAAATTAGCCAACTCCAATGACAACCCCATGTAAAAGTGACGGGTTCTTTCCATATAAAGTTTCGGAACTAAAACCGGTTATTAACCGTATTACGTGATTAGTTCTTTATCCTCTAGGGATTTTTGAAAAAGGTGTATAATTATTTTTTACTGGAAGTACTGTACTGTACTGTATTTATGTTTTGTTAAACTTGTGATAAAAATTGGTATCTGAAGATTTTCAAACCGAGATATAAACGAATTTTAAATTTTAGATAATTTTTTTTTTTGTTTTTTTGAAAAATTTACTTTTTTTAATAGTACTTTCTAAAAGATTAGAAGTTTTTGAAAGAACTTATTTTGTTGAAACTTGAATTAATATTATGCACAACACCCAACAGTGTGAATAGTGTTAAATACATATGTGCTATATTTTCTTAACATAAAAGTATTTCTTCAATCATTTGCTGTCTGTAGTGTGAGTTCGTACTTACTTTTAATAAAAGTTGAGCTTAATTGAGCGCCTTACTACAAATTAATTTCCATCATATGATTAGAAATTATTATGATCATGATGTTGATGACAATGACGATTACTATTTGCTGTTGTTGCTATTTGTTGCTCATACTGATGTTTGTAGTATTAAGTTGTTGAAATATGATTGCTGTAGAAGCTTTTGATGCGTGTTAGATTAGGGCGGTGGCGTTTTAATGGCAAGCAGTAAAAAATTAAGTGTAAAAATTGGCACATTAAATAGCTTGTTTTTGTTTTTTTTTTTTTTTTGTATTGTTTCAAAAGCACAATTAAATAGTGGTTATTTAGTCAGTCATTTAATATTCTCATATTTTAAATGATAATTATAATTTTGACAGGTTATAAACAACTGATGGATGTTTCTTTTTTAAATTTTATAAAGAATTGTAATTTATTGCAATTAATTAAAAGTTACTTTTTAGTTTTCACCTTTTTAAAGATAATGTGTATTTTTTTATCATTATTTCTTAACAACCACTTGTTAGATATTTTATTTGCTGTCATTATTGATGTTGGCTAAATTATGTTCCCATTTCTCGTATTTTTTTTTTTTTGTGATTTCTTAATTTTTATTTCTTATTTTTTCCGTTTAGTTTGTTCTTATTAACAACAGCAACCAACATATTGTTATATATGACTCTTTTGATAAGATAAGATTTCAGAAAAAGAGTCTGTTTGATGTGTGTTACAAAACTTATACAAACATTCACAATGAAATACTAAGAATATAATAATGTTAGGTCTTGGAATGTATGTATGATCGTTGTTTGTAGAAGACGACAGACAGACGGACAGACTTGTCTTTAACAGCAAACTTTGAATGAGTGTGTTCAACGAGGCGTTGCTCGAAAGAAGCGTACAACGTCATCATATTTTTTTTTATATTTAATTTTATTTTCATTTTAAAGATTTAACAAAATAATAATACTTTATTATTTTGTTTAATATTTTAAAGTCTTAACTACTTTATTATTTAGTGATATGAATATTCTATATTTTATGTATTATATATGGCAGGCAAGGGTTTTGTTATTATTTTAATATATATTTTTTATTTGTTTTGTAGCATATTATTCTGTTTTAAAATAACAAGGAATGTCTTCTTTTGAAATGAAATTAATGCAATGAATACTATAATGTAAAGATTTTTGTTATAAAAAATTTACATAGAATTCTATATTCTTATTTTGATTTAAATGTGTCTTTTCTTTAACAACTTTTTATAAATTGAACACTAAATTATAATTTTCTTTTCATAATTTAAAATTATATAGAAGAACATTTTCTTACAAAACAAACTTTAAAGGAATATAAGTTTAACGCAAAGGCAAAATTAAGATATTTATGAATTTGGGATTTTAAAAAAAATATATAAATATTTTAAAAATTAAAAGATTGTTACCTTTTAATTTTGTGTATGCATTTATTTTTAATTGAAAAATTATTATTTCGTTGTTGTTTGTTTTTTTTTTTTTTTTTTTATAAAATATATTGTACTTTTGTTATAAAATTCCAGGCTTTTCTGTATTATTTTTTCGATAAGAGTTTTAAACTATAAAATAAACTCACTTTTTTATATGGAATTACGATTTAAATAAGCAATATAATGTAATAAAAAAATACAATCTCGACTGTATGTAAAAAAAAAATCGGGGAGGACCTGTGTCCAATTCATTTCTACTGACTTGTAAATTATTGTATATTTCTATTCTTGCATTATATTGTGTTATTTATGCATTCCCGGGAATATATGGTTAATTATAGAACGAATGTGTAACAATTTGACACTGTGTTTCCACTTATGTAAAATTTGTGTCAAATGTTATCTTGATTCTAGTATTTCTATGAAATTTAGGCAGTTTTCTCACAAGGTTTACATTGACAGACATACGGACGGACACCGTTAAATAGATCTATAAAGTGATTCTATGCCGATTGGTATACATTAAGGTGGGTCTCAGACCAATATTTTTAGGTGTTACAAATATCAGCACAAATGCAAGTGGTACTATGCGTTTGTGCTACCTACCTTTGTTGTAGAGTATAAATATTTTTCACTTTAAATATGGAAATAATGACGCTTTCACACTATTAAAATAAAAAAAGTTTAATAGTTTAGAAATATATTATGAACATTGTTTTGGATCAATTTGAGGGCAAAATTTAGTGCTGTATTAATTTTAAGACCAAAGTGTGTGAAAAAAATTAAACAATTTATATTTGTTTCAAATTGTTTTGTTCTTTAAGTATCTTAAGGTTTTTTTTTTTATTTTCTATAACAACTCAGCAAAAAAAAAAGGGGTCAAGAGCTTCTAAAAAAGAACATTTTCACCACTTCAAAAGTAGAACAAAGTGCATATTTTAAACTTTTTTGGAAGTTCTTATTAATTACTTCCAAAAAAGTGAAAATAAATGAATTTTTAGCGGGCAAAAAGGTTAAAAATTTCTAAGAAAATTAAAATTTGACAATTTTTAAAGCATTTTTATTATATTTTAATAAGGCTAAAACTGATTTTTTTTTATTGTAAAAACATAGTTTTAAGGGAAGTACTTCAAAAGAAATGAACAAGAACTATAAAAGAAGAACATCCTATCAATGACAACCATGTGTTACAAAATGAACTTCTGCAGCTCTTTTTCACCACTAAGTACTTCCTTCCAATGACAACACAATGTTAAATTCATGACTTTTTCAGCTCTTTTGTAGTTCCTTTTTTGCTGGGAGTATTTTAGAGAAAGATGTATTGATATATTGCGAGTTTACATATCAAGTACATATCTTGCTCATGAAAAAGTTATATTCCAGCCGAAGGAATAAATTGCAGAATAAAGGATATTTATTAAAGGCACCGTAAATAATTTTTTCCTCTCGTTAGCAGAAACTCAAAATTCAATAAATAGAAATTCAAATTAAATTTAAATTTTTACATCCTCCCTTTGTTACAATCGTTTAATTCATCTTATTGTCCTTAACAATTTTCTTACAAAATATGAAAAAAAAAAAAATAATTAGAAAATCCATTATGCTTGTCCTTGACATGCTGATTGTACTTTAATAAAATAAATGTATTTCCGTTCAAGACTGCTTTTCTCAGGTTTGAGATACCTTTATTTCTTAACTTGGGCAAAAAAAAAAAGATATTTTATTAAAGGGAAAAATTACATCCTTAGACCTGACAAAATTGATTTTACAAAATAAGAGATCCTAGATAATGTGAAGATAATTTAAGAGTCTATTGAGGTAAATATTGATGTACATTAGTGTCCCTAGGAAAGCCTTTTTCGAGATTTCGATGTACGAAGAACTAACTATGAAAAAATTATTAAAAAAAATTTTAAAATTGGTCTTCAGTTCCGATTGAAAAATCATGGGTCCCATACATTTTGGTCAAAAAAGTTTAGATTTTTTAATTGAAAAGGGTATTAAAAATTCGTAATTTAATGCTGGTGATGCAAAAAATATTTAAGAAATTTTTCTCATGGGATTTTCTTTCGCTAGAAGACTTTTTAAGGCATTTTGCTGAACAACTTTTTTTTTAAAAAATTTGGAAAATTATATTTTATCAACAATACTTACTACAATGCAAATGTTTAATATTTTAGCAATAAAGAGAACAAAATTATAAAATTCATATGCATTATATAAGAAAAATATCGAAATTTTTTTTTTTTTGCATGATGTATTACAATGACGGTTTATAGACCAAAATTTTAGCGAAAATTTTTTTAAATATTTTTTATAATTGGCTTAAAATTACGAATTTTTTGATACCCATTTCTAGACAAAACTCTATACTATTTTTTGGACGAAATGTTCTAGACTCGTGAATTTCAATTACTGGTAGGGAACTGAAGATAAATTTTATTTTTTAAATATTTTTTCCCATATTAAGCAAATTTTTACCCATCGTTTGAGGCGTCTTCCTACAAAATTTTTGTCTACGGGACACTCTAATGTACATACATTATTTTCTTAGGAAAAATTCGTGACTGTTTTTTTACGTTTAAAAAAGCTGCTACTTGTCATCTTAGTCTAGAATAAAATATTCTAGGAAAGCCTATACAGATCTTGTTTTAAAAAGAAAAAATAAAAAACAAAAACTTTAGCTTTATTTGTTTCTTTCTTACTGAGGATTTCAAAATGGGAATTTTTTTACTCTAATATAAAAATTAAACATTTCAATAAACTATTTATAGAGTATTATTAGAAAAAAATCATTCAGATTTACAAAATTCATTAAAGAACTTAGTTGTTCCACAAGCCAAGGCGGGCAGCGAAGTAGTAAAAATGTTCAAGTATGTATATAATATTGGACAATTTTTGTTCGCTAGTCCAGTCAATTATATGTTTGGAATTGGCTTCCATTCCATTAATTCATCTTACCGCTGTATTGTTAAATTAAGTCAATATTTATTCCAACTAATATAAACTTTCAAGAAGTAAGGACCCAAAGGCTATTTAATTGAAAAATTCACAATTTTTATTTAAAAAGCTGTGTTTTCCAACAAAATAACTTATTGCAATAGATTGGGTATACTCTTTTCTTCATATAAAGTTTAGTATGATGTATTTTTATTGCAGAGGCTTTTTAAAACCTTATCATTAAATTAATATAACAAAAGGATCTAATAGTTTTATGGATATTTCAAAAAAGAGTTAAATAGTTAGCTTTCAAGTGAACTATAAAACGGTCCTTCATATAAGATAATAGAATAAGTTGCAATACCACTATAAATGAAATATCTTTACTAAAAAATTGCGACATTTTAGAATTTCGAGTTTCAATTGCTTTATTTTTATAAGTTTTCAGATTGTGCCTAATCTTTAAGGTCTATAAATTATATAAACGATTTTTCCTATTTTTGAATTTAATGAAAACCAATAGTAAATTTCTTTAAAATTTCTGCAATCAAGTTTGTGTCTCTAGAACTTTAGTTAAGGAAAAAAATCAACTAAGCAAAAATAACCAAATTGAATTTCATAATAAATTTCTTTTCTTTCAACAACCACTTAAAATCCTATTGATTCTTCTTTGAACTGGTAAACCTGTCTTCTACATTTTTTATTCCATGTTTTAGTCTACTGTCAATACAGGTAGCTCTTGCTTATTACCAACCCAACTGTGTTACGTTAACCAGTTGAAATTCGACGGACAAAACACAGCAGCGATCTCTTCTACCTTTTTTCAATTTAATTTTTTTGTGGAATCATTAACAAAAATTTAAAAAGCCATGAACTTGTTTTCTATATCATAACCAGCCAAAAGAGAAGCTTGTTAAACCAGTTCTTATTTAGCATATTTTAAAAAGAAAATACAAATAATAAGAGTAGTATGTAAAATATGTATGTATGAAAAAAAAGAGGAAGACGTAAAAGAGAAGCTTCAGAAAAAGATTTAAAAAAACTGATATTTCACCTGGAAACAAGCTATACCACACTACATACATATACAAGCATTTCAGCGTTGTATTTATTTGTATGTGCCCCATAGGTAGAGAAGAAGTAGAATAAATAATAAAAAAACCTTTTGTAGCTTGAAATAAAACTAAACAATAAGAAAGGTATTGTAACTAGTTTTTTTTTTCGTTGATTTTCCATTTGCGATCATGTAAACGCTATAAAGCGCATGAGCAGCCATATTGGATTTAAAAAATAAAAATAAATAAATAATAATTACATGTGCTCTTATAAACCCTAATAAAGCAAAAAAGATACTCTTTTTATCTTAAACCGGTAGTTCGAAATAAAAATTGAGTGAGTTTATTTTATAGGGAAAAAATTTCTTATCTTCGGTTCTGTTGAGTGAAAGAGTTTTTTCTCTTTTCTCATTTTAACTTCATTTAACTCACTCTCTCTCTCGTGCTTTTCTCTCTCTACTAAAGCTTCTCTCACTCTTGTTCGTATTTAAACAAATTTTGAAAAAATAAAAAAATAAAATTTATAATTCGCTTGTTTTAAAATTTTTTTTGTTAACATTTATACAATTTTTATTAAGTTTTTTTTTTTCAGTTTTGTTTAAATTTAGGGTAGTTTTTTTACTTAAGGTAAATTTGTTTTTTTTTTATCTAAAATTATTTATATAAAAAATATTTTTATTTTGATTTTTGTCTAAAAAAAAAATTTCAAACATTATTTCGTTTTAATAAAATATAAAATATTTTTTGTCTCTTTCTTATGCTTAATACTTCTAACAGAAAAACCTCACAGCAGTTTTGTGATTTTTTTTTTTTAAATCCCGCATTTTTTTTAATTTGAATTATTTAATATATTAAATTTGTATAAAATCCCCCCAAATTATTACTTGATTTTTTTTTTTTTTTTTCAAAAAAGTAGTTTTTTTGTAATGTCTTTAAATTAATTTAAAAATAATAATAAAAAAAAATAAAAATAAAGAAATTCATACTTCATTTATTACTTAGGGATCCATGCGTTGTTTATGACCTGTATTACCACCTAGTTCTTGGGAGAGATCAGCTATCACTTCTTTATAAATTAAGGGATCAATATTTTTGCCCAATTGATACAATAAGAACCAATCGCCAATATTACACTGCTTAGCCACTGCTTCCACCTCTTCGACTTCGGCCAAACGGGAACGGGCGCGCAACAATAAATGTCTCAATTTGGGACCCATAACAACGGCAATACGATACACCAATGAAATACCAGACAAAATTGACAAGATGATAAACCAGAACCATAGGAAGACATAGATTTTCTCATTGACAATATTCAAAGGCAGCACACAAAGACCATCGAACTTTTGAACCGAACCAGAAGGACCATATTTGTGGAATGTACATTTGGTGACTTTGGGAAAGACACGAGCCATAGGATCGATACGCTCATCAGGTTCCATTTCGGTGAATTTTAAAACATCACTGCCATAAGTAGAGAATTCACCATCCAAAAAGAAATCCACGAAATAGATTTGACCAATGACGTTGATAAAGTTGAGGGCTTCGCATAAAAAGAAACGGAAGGCATAGAAATTGTGACGATTGATATTGTCCACAAAGTATTGCACCAAGATCTTTTTACGATCCTTTTTACATTCTTCATTCACAATGGGACTGTTCAGGTCCATGACTAACATTTTCAAACGACCACCTTCCCATGACTTCCACAAATAACGTGGCACATAGAATAATATGGCCTGGAAGAAGAGCACAAAGCACACCCACTGATAGTATTTGTGATATTTAACTTCATCTTCGCCTTCCACATGAGATCCTACACCCGGCTGCACGACATCGCGGCCCGTAATACCCGTCAAACGTTCGGGCACCGTAAATGTTGAGTAAATCCAACAGTAGGTGTCCATAACACCCAGGGGGATTTCGTCCACTATACAATCGATGGGATCACCAATGTACTGTCTGGAGGTGACCAATAGCGAAAAGGCTATCAAAATGATAACCGTCGCTTTGTAATGCATACGAAAGACATTGTTATCGATACAGACTTGATCGATTTTCAACAGCCCCTTAACGGAGCCAAAAACATCAAACATTTTGTCAGAGTCTTAAAACCAAATCAATCACAAAAACACTTGTTATAATTAAATTTGTATTTTTCTTTTTTTAATTAAAAAAAGTCGTTGTTTGTTTAAGTTTATTTGAACACGTCTTTTATATCACTTAAACTTCATAACTTCAAGTTGTAATTCAAATTTCTTCGTATAAATTGAAACATACGCGTTTACTGTTTTGGTTTTTTGTCTTTCTTTTTTATGTTTTATTAAAATTCGAGTTATTTTAATTAATTATTCTCTAAAACGAGATAATTTTTTTTCCAAAAAAAGATAATTTCACTTTTTCTTAAATACGCCGTGACACCGTCACTTATGCGTTCTGTTCGAATTGAAGAATTAAACTGTTTTGTTTAGATCTCCAACTAGTTGTTACTCTGTATTTTTACTTATCATACAATTTGAGTGATTTTGCCACAAGCTCGAAACAAGCTCTCACCTATACCATAACAAAATATCACAGTATTAGTGAGTACAATTTACAAAAAAGGCAGAGAGAGAGAGAGAACATAATTGTCTTCTAAGTAATGGTGGTGGTAGTTGTAGTGACTATTTATCACCACCAACAACAGGTATGCTGCTGCATGCTAGCTTATATGAAGCATGTATGCATTATTACTTATACTACAACAACTCATGATTTTCAAACTGTATCTAGATACATACACACTTAGATATGTTTTGTAGTACTTATTTCAGGTATGAGATGGGTTTTATGGCTTGGGTTTTTCGACTTCTTTTTTCCTCATCTTCTTTGTTGTTTTCGCCTTTTGTAGGGTGGATCATGTTTGTTTTTCATGTTTGTATATTAGTATCACCAATGGAATGCATTTAGCAGAGAGACTTAAACTTTTGAATTATGTATCTTTTAATTTACCTGTCGTTGGATTTAAAACCCTTTATAATTTATTTCTTCTTTAGAAATTTGTGAAACTCTGCATTAGTAACTTGAGTTTAAATGCAATATTGAGTGTTTTTATTCTTGTTGGTTTCGAAACATCATTACTCATCTTCTTTTAGACTAGTTTTTATGTAAATGTTATGTGTATACATAACTGGGCTTAAACCGTTTTTGAAGAATAAGGGATTTCTTATGTATGCGTCATAAAATGCTTTACATGTGTTTGAAATAAAAGCTACCATATTTATGGACATCGGAAATAAATATGGTTGCCAGATTTTCTAAAAATAGTATTGTCATGTACAGCCTGGTCGAATTTGTAATACCACTTGGCGAAATTGTTGGTCACGCTAAATTATTTGCTATTAGGCGGCTTTTCGAAAGTGTTAATATAGGGACATAGATGGTAAATATAAGGCAGATATGCTTGCAACTGCAGGAACCACCCTGGATCATATCGAACTAACCTGTGATATTGGTGTACCTCTTATGACATGTAAGCAGCTAATCTCACACAACCTCTATAATAAAGCGATAGCAAGATGGATAAGTGAACCCGCTTGCGTTGATTCCTGGAAAACCTGGTCCAATATGGATAGACAGAGGTCGAAACAATTGTTGAAGCTTCGCAGAATCCATATTAGAAATCTCATTGGGGTGATTACTGGCCACTGGGTCATTGAAAGGCATGCTCAATGGCTATTGTTACAATACGACGATTTTTGTAGAAGTTGCAATGACGCGGAAGAAGAGGAATTTACTGAACATCTTCTTTGCCATTACCCAGCATTCGAACTAACGATATGATTTATTTGGTCATCGAAGATTTACTGACAAAACTTGTCTGGCAGATCTGAATGGAATTCACTCCTTTATCAAACAGAATTTTTCTTTAAAAAAATGTATAAACATAGTTTTAAAGGAAGTACTTCAAAAGAAATGAACAAGAATTATAAAAGAAGAACATTCTATCAATGACAACCATGGGTTTCCACTATGTAAGTACTTCCTTCCAATGACAATACAATGTTAAATTCATTTTTGGTTGGGTTATAAAGGCTATATATACCAAATAAAAAAGGAAATGGATTATCATTTTAAACTAATAACAAGATTTCATGTACATAATCTATAACTAAATTTGAAAGTACCTTCTTCTTTTACAAATATGTATGTTATTGTAACCAATTAAACTTTTTCTATATTTTCTTTTTTTTAAATCTTATCTTTAATGTATAATTTAATAAATTTTATTGTAGTGAAGCGTTACACATTGTTAACTATTTTAAATTATTAATTTCCGTAAATCATATTTTGTTACCATTCCAATGAGTTTATTTAAAGAAGTACACAATAATTTCTGAAAATAAATTACTAACAATTTTATTTTTATAAACTTGTGTGACATTTTAAAACTTTTGCAGAAATAAAAAATTGTAAAATTCATGGAAAAGTCACGTAGTTAATATTCTTTCAATTTATTGGCTAATAAGGATCAATATATTTCCTGCGAATTGTTATCATTAAAAAACTGTTGTTAAAAAATATTTATTACACATTTATTTATTCATACATTTATAATAGTTTTATTGAAAAAGGTGTTGCGATTTATAAATTATTATTTGACTTACAATTCTTCTTTTTGGGTGTGAAAATTATTTGGCGCTTTGCAATTTATCATTCACATTTTCAAGTGTATCAATATATGTATCTGTCATATGAATAGTTAAAATTATGATTGATAACTATGGTATAAGGCCAAATAGAATAATTTGATAATAGTGAGACCGCCTGAAAGTTTTAATATCGTATGACAAAATGACAAAATACTTTAATTTATACAATATGATACAATATGATAATATATAAAGTGATTTAATATATGGATTAATTTGGTTTTAAGGGAATATTATTTTAAACTAGAAATAAGCTCTACTCTGTAAATTATTCTCACAACCAACTTGGAAATAGTTTAATATGAAGTCGAAAAAAGTACAATTAAAATTTGTTTTAGAAATGACACATATTTATACGCATCTTCCAGGTATATAGGAGCAAGGACATATCTTCTAACTTATAAAATATTTTCAAAAAAATTTCAATTAAATTATTAAACAAAATTTTAAAATTATTTCGAATATTTGTATAATTAAAAAATTACTCAAAGTTAAAGTATCCTAAAAAATTAAATCTTACATAGAAAAGTCTAAAATCCAAATTCAATTACGTATAATACATATTCAATTCAACCTATGAAATAAATTGTATATTCAATTATTGAAATTATCAATTATTTTTATTTATATTTGATTAATTTATTATTAATGATACAATAAGAAAAATAATTTAAAGCTTATAAATTGTTTAATTTTTAGTAAAAAATATTATAAAATTTGAATTTTGAAAAATTGAATAATTGATACAAAAAGTAATTGAAATAGTATTTATCTTTGATAAATTGTTTAATATACCATATTTTTTATGAGTTCATAAAATTTAATTAATATTTATAAATTTGAGCAATAAAATATATATTCGAAACACTATTTCAAAATAATAATAGTTTACACATTTACCAAATTACACTGGTCAACAAAAAAATCCTCCCCCATAGACGAATAGTTGGACTTGATGTATTTGTGCTAAACACGAATGTGCTTTCAGTTTTTTTTTATGGGCGTTCTAATATTTCCTCATAACTCAAGAACGGTGTGTACGATTGACATTAGTGATACACCAAAAGATGCGTACTAAAAATATCTTCAAATCAATCAAACTTAATTTTTTTATGTACTCAATAGTTTCGGAGTTATTTTGAAATAAGTGTCCGAAAAAAATCATTTTCATGCTAAATTTTAGATTTTTTTTGTTATTAAAATTTCTTTTAATAAATGAAAACATCAACAATGTTACAGTTTGTCACCTTTATTTTAAAGCTGGTAATGCTGCGAATAAAATAAGGTATGTATCTTCAAAATTTATGCACAAATCTAAATTTTATTCACAGTTAAGTAAAAATACCCATGTTCCATACAATTGAGTAGAAATACAGTGGTGGCCAAAAAAAAAAAATTTTTTTTATTTTTTCTTGAAACAAAAAAAAAGTGGACTAAGTAGATTTTGACGTCTTAAACAAGAATCTGCATTCACTTTTTTTCTATCACGTACTGATTTTTTTTAGGTGCTTGACTAATATCATCACCTTATTAAGCGGTCACACTATGAATGGTTTGTCAAACTTAGGCTATAACTCAAGAACCTTTTACACGATTTTGATAAGTGATATATCAAAAGATGCATACGAAATTGTCTTCAAGGTATGTCAACAATATTTCAGAATTATGGATCAAAAATTTCACCACTTTTCAAAAAAATAAATTTAAAAATTGTCTGTACTAATTACCGAATAACTACGGAAATAATAACTGGACAATTTAGGTGGCTATATATTAAAGTTCAATTTATCTTAATTGGACAAACTGTTCCCGAGTTATATACAAGTGTGACTGCATAAAGGCGGGGTCGTAGTAGTCATGCCCACAAAAAAATCAATGCTTGATAGAAAAAAAGTAAAAGCTAATTCTTATTTAGCACATTAAATTCCATCTAATCCACCTATTTTTTTATTTAAGACGAAAAAAAAAAATTTTTTTTTGTTGCCCACTAGTGTATTTCCACTCAGCTATAGGTATGCATGGATATCCAAACTTAACTGTGATTCCAATCAAGATTTGTGCATCAATTTTTATAATACGTGGCTTTATTAATTCGTAGTTTTGCCAGCTTTGAGATAAAGGTGATAAACTTAAATATTTTTGATGTTTTCACTTTTAAAAAAATTTTTAGTAAAAAAAAGAAATCTTGAATTTTGCATGAAACAAATTTTTTCCGACACTTTTTTCGATATATCTCCTAAATTTTTGAGCGGATAAAAATTTGATAGTAGAGCGATTTAAAGCTAATTTTATTCCGCAAATTGTGGTATATCATTTATGTAAATCGTGCATACCCTTCTCAAGTAATAGTGAAATATACTCCAGTAATCGGCATATTTAGGGCACAATATTAGACACGCCCATTAAAAAAAATTCCGACCTGATGGAAAAAAACTGAAAGCAGATTCGAGTTTAGCATGCGGAATTCCATCTAGTCTACATATATTTTTTTTTTGAAGGAGCTCAAAAAAATTTTTTTTGTCGACCAGTGTTATTGAAAGAACAGAACTTCGAAGCAGGGCCCTTTCGTAGCCACAAAAATAATTATTCCTTTAAAATTCTTTTGAAGTTATATGAGGTATATTGTTAACTTTGATTTTCCAGAGACAAAAATCTCTAGTCTGCAATTTATATTAAGTTGTTCGGACCATATAATTAAATAACCATATCTTTTTCTCAATAAAAATAAAAAAAAAATTACCCGCCGTATTAAAAAAAAAACTTTAATTTATGTTTAATGCACATACTAGCTTATACACAATTTGGCTCTTAAAGCATTTATTAAGAAAATCGTATTTAAAACACTATTTACTGCCTATATTAACTAATAAACTGTTTATATAGGCAAACCTTCACAGTTTCTCTCTCATTATTATTGTCAGTGTTGTTAGTAGTAAGAATAAATTATTCGTTAACTGTTTTATTTCATTATTATTTTTGATGTTCTAGTACGTTTTTGATGATAAATAAGTTTTTTATTTTGGTAAAACCCTTTAGAAAGAAATAATTATATTTAATTTTTGTTGGATATAATTATATGTATCCGAATAACGAATATTTTGTGATAAAATCAACATCACTATTTTATATTTTGTTTTGTTAAAATCACTTTTGTTGAAATTTTGATAAAATTTAACTATTTTAATCCTTTTTTTCTGTTAAAGTTCATAAGTTCTAACCCAAAGTTGATATGATAGATTAATTACACCATAATTTAAGACGTGTACATATTAATGTACTATTTGTAATTGGTAACATGAAATAATTTCCAAATGAAATAAGTCACATGAAATAATTCCCAATGAAATTAGTCCAACAAAAATGAAGAAACTCCCGTATAAAAAAAAAAAAAAAAATAAATTAATAATAATGAAATAAATTTCGAAGGGATAAATGAAATAATTCCCAACAATTGGGTCTTTTATCACAACAAAGGAAATAAGACCCACATTTAGTGAAACAACTCCCAATGAAATAAGCCCCAAAATAAAGGAAATAAGTCTCCATACAAACGAAATAATTTCCAATTTAAAATTATCAAATAAAATAATTAATATGTTTTAGTTTCGAAGTTGAGTAAGCTGGACGAAAGAACTTTCTCTTCCGTGGTATTTTAAACACCGGCTTTGCTATACAGAAAAAAATATTTCAAATTATTTTTCAATAAAATTATTAACTAACTTTATATGGAATTTAATTATATTATTTATTAATATAATTAATTTTCTAATTGATTTACAATTTTATTTTTAATAAATTGACAGCTGTAAATAAAATATAAAGAAAAATTAAAAATTTGTCTATAAAAATACAGAAATAAAATAAATTTAAGTCAATTTCTAACAATTTTCAGCTCTTTATATCTATTTTTTTTTAAAAAGCAGTAATAATAAAATCAATTATTTACGTTATTAATATTATCGTATTGAAGATTGGAGCAAAATTAATTAATATAAGCAATTTCGTAATTGAATTCCATTTTTACTTTTTTCTGTGTAAGTTAAGTTCCCTGCATAGCTGGTCTTTGGTCGGGCCTCTATGGTATTTAATACTGGCTATGCAGAAAATCTTTACTTTGTGAAGCCAGTGTTTGAAATACCAAAGAGGAGAAAGTCCTTTCGTCCTATGCAGAAAAACTTTAATTTCAAGCAAAATTAAAAAACTCCCAAAAAAAAAAAAAAATGAAATAACTCCCAATGATAATAATTTACTTATATGAATGAAAAAAGTGCCAAATAAAAGAAATAAAGCCCTTTTGCAATAATTAATGAAATAACTTCCAACAAAATTTCATTGGGAATTATTTCATTTCGGAGATATTTCATTATGAAATAACTTCCGATGATATAAAATGAAATAAGTTCCAACCCACTGGGTGTTACTTTATAATAAAACAAAACCCAATTTGTATGGAAAAAAATATTTAATTTTTTTGCTGGGAGTTATTTCATTTAGGAGTTACTTCAAGGTACCTTTGGAATTACGTGGTAACAGCAAACTAAGAAAATTATGATCATATGCGATTGTGGCGAATGTTAGTATTTTAATCCCAAAGCACCCAGAATATACTTTTTCCTGTTTATAATTTTAATAAAAAAGTTTAAGACATGTCTATAGCTTAAAAATAATTACAGAAAATATCCTGTCCCGGATTTCCTTTAATACGTTTTTTAAGACACATTTTTGAATTTCGAAACAAATCTTTACATCTGGACATTAAAAATATGGCGTTTTTGTCGAAAATTTACGAATGAATCAAAAAATGTATTATGTCTTTCTTAAAAAATGTAAGGGAAATAGTTTTAAAATAGCCTTAAAGTAGGGTTGAACTAATATTAAAATATTTAAATTAAACAATGGTTTACCAAAGGTATAGTAAGCAAATCATTGTTTTTGAATACAACTTTAAAGAATTTAGCTTAACAGTGGTTAGTAAAGCTGTGTTAAGTTTTTTTTTTTTTTAATACGGCTGTACATATTTAATCTGGTCACTCTTTTTCAATAACTTTATATTTTATTTGTAAATGATATTACTGCTAATTGTTTTTTAAATAAATCATAAAAAACATAATGTGTTAATAAGACACATTATAAATTGATAAGGTACAATAAAAATCAATTTCATATAAAAACAATCATTACCACACCAAATTAAAAAAAATATGTCATAAATTTTGCACCTTAATACGTCTAAAAAAGGTCTCAAACAAAAACGTGCGAAAAGAGATAAAAATCGATAAAACCATTAAAATTTCCCAAAATTAAACGAAAATAAATTGGATTTTATTTTATCACGTGCTTAACCAAAACAGGTAAAAACGTACTACAAACATAATTTAAACAAAAAGAACAACAATAATATCTACAAGGGATTTGGGTTTTTATTACTGGACTAAAAATTCCCTACCATAATGCATTTAAACTCTAATTTTAATATGTTGAAAAACATGTTTAAACAATTATTTTATCGTTAATAATATACTACAAATATTTCTCTCCATTCAGGTACTTTTCTAAAAAAAGTATTTTTATAACATCATTGTACTTTGTTTATTTGTTCAATGATAAATTATTTTTAAATATTATACATTATTATTTTCTAAAGAAAATCCCGAAAACGTGTGATTTACTTTTAAGTTGTATACAAATCGCTTTTACCTAAATTCACTCTATTAAAAATAGACTTTTTGGGAGCATTTAATTATATCTTTAAAAAATATTAGTGATAATTGTTAAATGATATCAATAAATTTAACGTTATAAATAGCAGTTTTTATTTTGTTTAAATTCGGTCGATTTGAAAAAAGGTGACATTTTACTACAACAATTCCATTTCAAACCGTCTAATCGAATACATTGTTATACTGTATATCAAAAATCATGTTCTGTTGTTTAATAAATTGTTTGATATTCGTGTTGTTTATCAGGTTCTATAATGAAATCATAAAATCTTGTTCTTAATCTTTCTTATGTGTGGGTACCGAAATTTGTGAAATTTATTCTTCACTTAAAAAAAAAAATACTTCTAAATAATTTCTTTACTTGGGTGGGTATTTGAACAGGTTTATTGGTAACTTTTTGTCTCTTAGTTTGATAGTTTTAAGTGTCATAAAACTATTTTTTTTTTTTTTTTGGTTTATAAATATGTAAATTTTTTTATTTAAAATATTATAAAAGACAAACCTTAATTTTTTGTTGCTTTTTTATTTCAATGGTCTGAAAAAAATTATTTTTGTTTATTTTTCTATTTGAGTAGAGTTTGCTTAACAATGAAATGAAAAAACGTTAGTTTATTGGCTTTTAAATATTATGGATAATCACTTGTGGGCGTATAGATGCATATGAGATTTTATAATATAAATAACAGACTTTTGCTTAACTTTAATAATTTTTTAGCTGCAATTGTTACATTTACCCCCTTATTTTGTAAATCCCTTCACTTTACTTTGAAAAAATTCCCATACAAATTCTTTAAAAACAAAAACAATTTACATGAAACATTTTTCAAAGTGTGGGGAAGTGTTTTACAAAATAAGGCCCTTAGTTTTACTTGTAGGGGAACTTATAAGGAAAACCAACTTGACATTAAGATAATTATAATTTAATAAATCCTAATTTTAGAATTGTTTTTATAAAATCTTATTATTGCTATAAACGTATTTACATATACCCTTCAGTTTTAACTTCAATCGTATATCTTTAGACTAAAATTATATTAAAAAGAAGTTTTTTGAAGATAAACACTTTCTTATTCATAATCAAATTTTTGTTAAATAAAATTTACTTAACAAAACTTTTTTAAATTTTACTTTTTCTTATTACGAATAAGGCCTTTTATCTTTAATTGCTGATATTTATTTATTTTTAATTTTTTTGGTTTGGTTTAGTAAAAAATATGTGGTTTTAATATTAGATTTTACGGAGTCTGATTTTATATTCAAAATTGTCATAAAGTCTAAAATGAACATTAAATGTCTTTAAATAGATTGAATTATATCATTCCTCGTGGTTTAGAAACAAACGTGGGAATATATTAAGCCTATCTTAGCTTCAAACAAAGGGCCCGTTTAAGCTTCAATCATAAATTTCTGTAGAGTCCTATTGAAAATGATATTGATCTTAAGTAACAAGTTTTATGATAAAATTGTACTTATGTTATTGTAAAAATGTAAACTTTAATTTTAAAACTGTAAGAATCTAAAGGAGTACAATCATAACATTAAATAAATGTTTTATATTTCTCCATTCCAATGTCGTTCGAAATTAAAATCTAGATGGATAAAATTATTTAATGAACTTTTTGTATGGATTTGAGGTTCCTATACATAGTAAATATAATTGCTGCTAATAATAAGTAAACAAAGTAGTATCTTGAACTAATTTGGTTCTATTTCAAAATATCAGAAGTCTTGTTAGAAAAATAAACAGCAAAAGATTTAATTCAACAAATTACTACTTAGTGAACATGTTTCTCTTTAAAGAAGTCAAAAAATCAATGTTACATAAATAAGTAAACATGGTTTTTAATAGCCAGGTTGAGCGCCTATATATTAATGCATATCTCTGGACAAAATGTAGGAGTCTTATTCAATTTCATTCATTTTTTTTTTTGGTAATACATCTGGACTTTGAGGAGGTCACTTTGAAATGTTAATTATTTTATCAACTATATTTTTTGAAACAAATTTACCCTAATTTATAGGTGAATTTTCCTACTATAGGATAAAATGCACAAAAATTAAACAATAACTTTTTGGATCTATTATACCTTCAAACAGATTAAGTAAAATCTGGGAATAAATTGAACAAATTTTAAAGCATTTTTATTATTATTTAATACGTCAAAAACAGAATTTTTTATAAAAAATTTTATAAATATAGTTTTAAGAGAATTGCTTTAAAAGCAATGAACAAGAAGTATAAAAGAATAACATCATACCAATGACAACCATGGGTTAAAAAAACTTCTGCAGCTCTTTTTCACCACTAAGTACTACCTTCCAAAGACTACACAATGTTAAAATCATGACTTTTTCAGTTCTTTTTTTGCTGGAATGTTCCGTACAGCTAGACCATGTTTTCCGTCTTCATACATTTTTCTCTAAGTTGTAAATTCAGAGCATAATTTTCGGACTTTCGGAATAAGATTTAATAAGAATTTTGGAGCAGAAATCATAGGATTTTAAAGCTTAATTGTTATCTATTCTTTTTGTAGTGATTCTTAGGAGCTTACGAGAGTAAATACGGTCAACGCGTTCATTGTGTTTGAAGCATTTAACCACCTTGAAAATAAAGTGGGCGTTTTGTTTCATAAAGCTAAACGTAAAATGAGAATTGTCCACATAGTTTTGGTTCATATTTTATATTTTACTATATTTATATTGCCCATATATAACAACTTATAAACAAATTTTCTTCACAATTATTTGTAATATTTGAAAATAAAGTAAAAATAACTGAAAGTTAATTGCGTCAAATTCACTAGAATTTTGTTCAAAAAATCGAATTAAAAAATACTCTAAAAAAGTGCTAAAAAGTGCATTTAGCTTATTTTTTATAAATTGTTTGTCTATTTTAACCTCTTCAAATGCTAAATCTAGCACAGAAAGTGCTAAAATGACAACCTGGCAATAGGTTTTAACAGAGCCAAATGTGTTAAACTCATAGGAATATTCTTCTGGAACTTGGAATACTTTCCATTTTTTTTTTTTTCATATATTAAAATTCTTTATTTATGATCTTCCCTATTTCACAAAAAAAGCTACTAAGGACTGCGCACGAAAAAAATCCGTACATGCTTTTGGGCTTATAACTTTTGATGTTTTGAAAAATAAATAATTCTGTTAACTGGTTCATGAAATCTGACATTTGTCCTAGAAAACAATTGCTAGAAAGGCATTTGTGTCAAAAAATACAGTTTCTTGGGTCATAATATTATACAAAGAAGCCATGGTCACTGAATGGAAATCCGGCAGTGGAATAAAAATTGTTTCTTCAGGCTGTAGGACTCAGACAAAATAGAAAGGATTTTGATAGAAAATATCCTCATCTCTGGAAGAAAAGTGTCACAAAAAGTTAATTACTTTGAATCTTTTTCAGAAAAGTTGAATGGAAGTCTAGCTTGAAGATGTACAAAGTACAGAAAAATCCTAATAGAAACGCAAGCAAGAATTTAGAGTAAAAAAAAAAATGACGTGAAAGTACATTAGACGAATTTTTCCATAATTATGATTGGTGTATGATAGACCATGAAACGTTCGTACAGGCTGACTTTTTTCAACTTTTTGGCCTGGAATTCTATGTTGCAGATGCTAGAGAGAATATGGCAGAAAAATACCGTTTATCAAAAAAATCAAAAGTAGCACTTCATTCATAAAAAATGGTTCCATTACCATAGAAATAAATGTGAATGAGTGCCTTTGGAAAAGAATTCTCGCTTTCCTAAGAAAATACAGTGTATCCACTTGTTTCTGGTCTGTTGTCGCTTCTTCTCATTACAGCAACAAAACAATGGAGTGGTAATAAAGAAATTGTTAGTGTTTGTACCGAAAGAGGCTAATCCATCAAATTGTCCGGAACTCTGATCAATTGTAAGCTATTGGGCTCTAGTAAAAAATAATTTAAAGGACATTAAAAGCTCTGCTTAAAATGAAATGTAGTTTAAAAATAAGTGGACTAATTCGAACAAATAAGTGACCGAAACACAATAAAACCTTTAATTGGAAGAATTCTGGAAAAGATCAGATGTTTCCTTAGAAAGCAACAGGAAATAATTTATTATTTTATATTTAAAACTTGAACATAACAGTCATTAATAAAAATATAATTTAAAAAAGATTTGCCCATTAATTTAGCTTCCACAAGCAGATTTGTATGCACGGATTTTTTCGTTGGCAGTCCTTATTTCTCTGACATTTTAAATATAGAATTTTTTTTGCCTCCATGATAAAATTAGATAAAAAATAAACCTTTAAAATCTTTTTTCCAAACTACAAGTGAATGTCCCTAATTAAAATGGTTACTTGGCATTACGATCATTATTTTCTTTTTGTAAGTAACACTTAAACACAAAAAATAAAAAATCAAAGGTAAGAAATTTTAACCCAAAATTTCAAAATACTGATAACAAAACCAAGAATATAAAGAACATTTCATGCTATCAGCAGTATTTCTTTTTATTTTCTTTCCATTATATTCATTTTCATTAAAAAAAACCTTAACAGGCAACAACTGCAATAACAAAAAACAAAAGTGTTTTCTTAAGGTTTCATTATTTATTTGTTTTTGTCAAAAAAAAAAAAAAAAAATTTTTGTAATCGTAAGCATTAAAATTTTATTGATTAAAATTTATTACTTGTCATTTTAAAGTGTCGAAAAGAAAAATGCAGAAGCATTATTGCTTTTTTTTTCTACAAAATACAGGTATAACTGGGATTTCAAAGTTGATTTAATTTCTTGTTTTTTGGGTTCTTCTTTGAGTTCAATAATTTGGAGTGGCCTTTTGAGTTAGTTGACTGACTGTTTTGTTCTGATTCTTGAGTATCTTGGACATGCTTTATTTTAACTCTTTATTTTTGTTTTCTTTTCTTTTTCTATATTTTGATCTTAAAATAATATTTATTGTTATTAATAATACGAATAACAAAAATCAGTTGTATATATTTTTTGTTGTACGTGATCTACAACAGCAATAATATGTTGGTTATGCATTCGTATTGAGTTGTATTCAATGGTTTCTAGGAATTTTAATTTTATCTTAATATTGTTGTAGTTTTTCTTTTTTGAAGTTATGCTGCTACTTGAAATTACAAGAAGTGAATAAACTTGTTGTAGATAATGAATGTGTACACATATTCATATGTATTTTATCTATACTGATCGAATCTTGGAATCTACATATACAATTGTTCATTCAGCGTTTTGGAAAGATGCCGACAAAACAAAATCTTGTTTTGTATTTTTGTTTTTTTTTTTTTTTTTGAATCAGCTTTATTCTTATATAGACCTGTATGCAGGTTAAGGTAAAATTAAAACTCCCTAAAAATTTTCAGCGATGCATAATGAACAACAATATATTTTGGAAAGGATAACTCCAAAATATCTCCCCTGTAAACTAAGTGATAATAGATAATTTCTTCCTAAGAAAGGTACAGTTTGACCGACTAAGAACGAACTGTTATTTTTCAACGGGATATATATAATAGCCCTTTGACCCAAAAGTTGCTTATAAGCAACTTCGACTTTAACACTCTTTTAAACTAACTATTTCAAACTAACGGAACTTATTAATATAAATACAACGAATTAGTTAATTGAAGGCTTTAGAATAAAAATAAAAAAACAGCAATGCAAAGTCGACAAAATTCTAGGTGGTAAAATTTTAGTCGAAAATGTAAAAATTAAATAAAAATTCGTAAAAATTCTTATAAATAAAAGTTTAAAATAGCAAGTAGCACAGTTTAATTAACAAACGATAGAGTAAAAATTACATATTTTTTTTAATTTTATCACTTTTTAATGGCCCCAATCGGCCCAGGTTTGTTTCTAAACTACTGCTAATATCTACGAACTCAGAAAC
This sequence comes from Protophormia terraenovae, assembly GCA_951394005.1. Taxonomy (NCBI): domain Eukaryota; kingdom Metazoa; phylum Arthropoda; class Insecta; order Diptera; family Calliphoridae; genus Protophormia; species Protophormia terraenovae. The sequence goes on along the minus strand of OX596076.1, from coordinate 103,722,638 downwards.
TCCAGAAACTTGAAATCCTTAAAAATCTTTAATTTGGGTCTAATAAATATAAAAGTAAAAAAAAAATGATTTTCTTACAGCTTGTTTAGGAGCGGACCTTAAAGGGATAGTGTAATTTAGACCACCATGATGCGATTTTATAATTTAAGCCCTCGAGTAAATTTTAAAAAATAATTTTTTAATATTAAGGAGGTTGTACCAAATATTGAAGAATATCTCGAAAACAACTTGTACGATTTTTATAAAAAAAAAAAAAATCAAAAAATTTTAATTAAAATTATATTTAAGTCGTTATTACATTACTTTTTAATACGGCTAATAGTTATGGAGATATTTAGCCCATCTTCTGAGAAAAAATTAAGTTTTATAAAAAATTTCAAGAAAATTTTTTTTTAAAAAATCATAAAAATTTTAAAGTGTTAAACATTTTTTTTCTTTTTGTATCTCTGCGTAATGGTTAACTTTTATAACCTAGCCCCCATACTAGAATAGGGTTTAGACGCTTATACATTTTTGCATTATGCATTGTATTAAACCCACTTAATTTATAAAACAATTTTTATAAACTTAAAAAACACAATCAAATTTTTGTGAGGTTCGCTTCTCAAAAATCCTTATAAATCACTTACGAAAATCATTATAAAGTGTAAAAACTTGAATTCTAAAAAGTGAAAATTGTTATTTTAAACTTTACAACAAGATTTGATCCACAATAACACACAAATTCAATTTAAGAAACTCTACGAAAATCGGTCAAGCCTGATTGTAACATACAGCACTATATACAGTCCAAGAGAATATTAGCGCTGACTTGATTCACAATTAATCACAGGTTCCATATGAAACGAATTCATAAAACCACAGCCAATGTGGTGAAGGTGAAATGGCGCAAAACAGTGATAATGAGAAAAATTGTGTAAGTCGTCACATATTATCTATTATTTCTCTTTCTAAAGCTCCTAAATAACCTAGTAAGTCCAAAATTAGGTTACTTCTGAAACTAATTCTCCTTCAAATCTGCCAGCCATTAACATGCTTATTCACTTGTTTAAGCACAAAAAAATTAATTTTAATTTTAATTAAAATGCAATAAAATTAGGATCTTCAATAATAAATAGTGCAAAGAAATGAAGTAGTTTAGTGTAAAATACAGAGATTTTATAAAGGTACCCGGGTACCATGGGCTATTTTATATATAGACCAAGTTGATAATATTGGGGTTTTTTCAGTTTTTAAACCTTAATTGCGACGATCTGAAGTTTTGTTCTTAATTATTAAAATAATGCGAGAATTACAACTCTTCAAAAAGTCTTTTGAAGAGTTGTATTTTTTTATTATATTTGCACTTCTACATCCCCTTCTCTTCCCTGGGTAGGAAGCATTTCAGTGCCAAATCGATCTAAATATAACTATTTTATAATTAAACAGCGTCAATAAATTAAAAACAAAATTTGCTCGACATTTTTGTAGACAATGGATAAACATGAAATTTTTTTATAAAATTCACCATTTTCGACCAATGCTGGATGTAGGGTGTAAATATAAATCAATTTAAAATTTCTTTATTAACTATTTATAAAACCTTGTCTTTTACAATGTGTAAAAAAATAATTTTTTATTAAAAAAAAAAACTTTAAAAAAGTGAAAGAATTGTACTTTATTTTTATAAAAAAAAATGCAATTTTTCATATTATTTTTAGAGTGCTGAAAATTTTTCAAGAAAACAAGTATTTAAGACATATTATTTCGAAATGTGTTGGAAATTACAGGATATTTAACAAAAATTTCCTTGATATACCTCAGGAATTATTCACCAAAAAAATCTTAATAATTTAGGTGGGGAAGAATGTTTTTTTCATTATCTCGCAGAGATCAGACTTGATTTCTAAACTTACGATTTTTGAAATTTTTACATACTCTATTTGGTTAAATTTGACACCCTATAACTTATCTCGTATTATTATAGAGTGACTGTGAGATGATTTTTCTAAATGTCTGGATCCTCTTCTACAATTTTCATAAATTTTAATTCGATCCGACCATTTTAGGAGATACTGATTTATTACCAAAAATTTGCCTCACTACACAGAAAAAAGTCACCAATTAACAAATATATATGAAAATAATTCATTCAATTATAAACTTTTTTAAAGTTGCATCTCTCACCAAAATGATTGTATCAATTACTAAAAACTGTAAAAAATACAAAACATAAAAAAATGTCCAATTAATAAATTAATTAAATCAATCAAGTAGTTGATTGGATGAATTAAAAATGTATATAGGATATAAAAGTATAGTTAAATTTTATTTTTTCTTGAATATATTTATTAAGCTTTGGTGCAAAATTAAACAACTGAGTTAATTGCAAAAAAGATGGTAATAATTTTTTCTGTGTATGCAATATCTGAAATTTGTTTTGACAGCACATTGCTGCCGATATGCGAGAACTCAAAAATTATAAACTAATGAAATGTTGCATAACATGCCCAAAATAGCGTGAAAATTAATTCTCATCTTCTCCCATAAACAAGTTATGCCGAATTTGTAAACTTGTTCTAATTTTTATTTAATATAAAAGATGAAAAACAATTTTATATATTTTCCATTCAAAACACGTTCATTGATAATAATTTTGAAAACAAAAAATATTATTCAATTATTGTTGCCAATTACATTAAGCTATATTTGTTTTTATAATCTTTCCATAAAACAAAGTTTATTGATTAATTACATAATATAGATTTAATAATTTTCATTTATAATTTTTTTTATTATCTTTAAACAATTTTATTATGTCCTACAGCTATACAACACTGTTGTCAATTTGCAAACACTTGTAATTTAATATTTTTTAATAAAAATTAAGATTAGTAGTGTGGCTGACGGGAAAAAATATATCTTGATAATATTGATTTCAAAAAAAAAAAAAAAAAAATTAATCGACCAAAACAGTGCTAAACATTTTGTGCTTTATTTCTTTTTTGATGTTATTTTATTGCTTTTTTATTTTTTTTCATGAATGACCTTGTTTGGTTCGATCAAATTTCTAACATTTTTTTTACACACTACTTACCAAAATCTTAAAAATAATGTAGCAAAAAATAAACATATGGTGTTAAATATTGCTAAAAATGAAATAAAATATTGTCACTATAAAGTTGATTTTTTTTGGAAACAAATATCACACTGTTTTTTTATTTAATTGTTTTTTAGAGTAACAAAAATAAATAATGAGAATTTATTTGTTGATCAAAACAATATGTGATTTAGCCGAAATCTGGGGTAATGAGACATTTGTATAATGATGAAATCGTTTTTGAAATTAAAAAACAAATAACATTTGGATATTTATTGGAAAAATTTAATGTTAATTTTTATAAAAAAATCTAACATGAAAATCTAGTTTGTAACATTTACTTAAAGAAATTCTTTAAATTAAATTTTGTATTAAAAAAATTGAGATAAATCTGTATTAGAGGATGACAATTTTGTGAAATAACCAGTTTTAATTAGTTTCACTCTTGGAAAGAAATATGTTTAATTTAATATTTGAGTAATTCCATATCAAAACGGACAAAAAGCATGCATTCGCTAAAGTTATTACCTATTGCAAGTGTTGTTTGAATTACATACTTTCAGACTAAAGACCCGATTCGGTCCAAAAATATGACGTTTTAAAAATTAAAAAAAAACTATAGATTTTTTTTCAAAAGTGTTCATACTTTATTGCCCATAACTTCTAAACTATACATTGTACAATTCAATTTTAATTTCATTTACGGGGGGTGCCTTTTATATTTTGCGAAAAGCGTATAAAACGATAATATTTCTTTTTGAAAAGGACATTATTGTTTCATAGAGTAGTATTCATGACAGTCAATACCTTTTCTGATGCGTTTAAACCAAGTCTTAAGGCAGTTTTTCCACCTTGATTGATGCACCTCAAAAACATGTATTTTTGTTGCAATAACCAATTTTCCAAGTGTCGAAATATCTTATCCATGTAATTTATTTTGATGCTGGGTAATGCAATGAAATAATTGGATAATAAAGTAGAGTTGTATCGCAGAAAATCCAACAATTCGATGTTTGTAGTGATAATATTGGCAGGGTTTTCAAACAAATAATTTTCCTTAATTTTTGAAAGACTTTTGACAAACAAATGATGGTATAATATTGGCAACAAATAGTACTTTTATACTACAAACGTACACTACCAAAGTGTCCTGACTTCTCAAGAAATAAATGACCGTTTGATTTTCAATGCTTTGTCTGGGTGGAACTTTTATTGGTTTGGTAAAAATTTGAAGGTAAGTAATATTGTTGACTGATATTTTCTTTCGGAATCTTTCGCATCGATACAAAAGTTTGTCATTTATAATAATCTCATAAACACGACTTCAAGGACATAGAACCAATTTGTTCTTCCTTTTCTTGCAAAAATAAAACTACATCTTTTTTAAAAAATGTTAAACTTATATGGGGTCTTATGTTGGAGTATGGGGTCTTATATTAGTGCATCCACAGCATCAGTGTTTTTTGAACAAAACAACCGTTTTTAGAAGATCTTTACAAATTTTATTCTTGAGCCAACAGTATCCATGAATGGGTGTCCACTACCAGCGATTAGAGTTGGGGGAGTTCACTAAATTTGCAGTTTCCACTAATACTTAAGGCTCCATTACTCTACTGTAAATGTAAATGTAAAAACGTTAATGTAAAGGGAAACGTAAGTGGATGATTACTCTTAAAACGTAAATGTAGCCAATACTTTGTTGTTGTTTTGTACACATGAACATCGGTGATGTCAATTACACATATTTCCAGTAGTTCAAATTCAAATTGAATATCGCTAAATTTATTGGTTTGTATTTTAGCGATTTGTATACAAAACGAAATTTGAACTTTTATGACAAAAATTTTGAACTTTAAAATAAATATTCGACTCTACGTCTTATTTACATTATTTCAACAATTTTTTAGTGAACAAAACAGCAAAACTAATTGTCCAATTGATAAATCTTTTACAGCGATTTTTTACGCAGATTTAGTATAATGAAATAAAAAGCTGTCAACACTGTTGTTACAGCTGTCACGTAAAAACGTAGAGCGACCTAATTTGATTAGGTTGCTACGTAACATTTACGTTTTTTAGTACACATACACACATAACTCTCATAAGCAAAACGTGTCAGCTGATTCGCTACATTTACGGTAGAGTAATAAAGCCTTTAGTGATAGTGCAAAATGTTTAACTAAAATCTTTACTTTTTAGTGGTGAGTTGAAAAATATCAGTCTCACTAAGCACTTTTCCACTAAAATTGTGACAGTTAAAATTTTTTCCGCTCAAGCTTAGTGCAACATTTTTTTCTTCACTAAATACTAGTGTCCATTCGAACGTTCGGGTTCGGCTACAGTGTTTGGTAAAAAGTGATGTTCGGGGTTCGGCAATTTGTTTGGCCGAACTTTACCGAACTTTTTATTAAATCTGAATTTAATACTTGTATCACCAAAAGCATAAAAACAGTACAATTGTAATAATCAAAAGTACGTAAAACACAAAGAAAGTAATGAAAATGAGTTTAATAGAGAAAATTAAATTGATTTGACTACAACTTTAACTCCTCAAAATACAAATATCTATACATTTTCAAGTTCAATTCAATTTATATGCTTTTAAACAGCGTTAGACAGTACTTTCCGTTAATAATATATATATTTTTTTTTCACTTTATAGGTCCTATACCAAAAAGCACGGGTCCGGCCGAACTTTGCAAAATTGATCAAAGTTGGGGTTCGGGTACGGGTTCGATTTGAAAAAGTGCTTTCGGTCGAACTCTACTAAATACTTTAGTGCAGAAAACAACCCTCCATTACATTTAGTGGATGTTAGAACTTGTTCACTAAATTGAAATGTTTTTTAAACTTTATTTACTCAATACAAAAGAAAGACTATCCCCCAATTTCATAACCCAATTTTAAATTTAAAATGTATTTTAAAACAAATATTGTATAAAAATATAGTCTCTAAAATATTCGAATTTCAAAAAATCCCTTCGTAGTGTAAATATTTGTCGGGAGTGCAACATACGGTCCAATTTTATCTAACTTTAAGCATTCGGGATATAGAATAATGAATTATTCTTTGTATATGGATGGCTCAATATACACAAATACGCTTATAAGATCTCCAAAACACACTAAAAGAAATTCTAAATTATGTAGTGTTGTTCTAAAATGATTATACATTTGATAAAACTATGATGGGGTTTATCAAATAACAAAAGTTTGTTGAGTGAGTTGTGATTTATTTGAAATAAATAACCATATATATTTTAACGTTTAGTGAAAAAAATGTAATTGCAGCTTATTTGTTGTGACTGTTCAGATTTTGCACTATTAAGTGTAGTGCAATTTTTTTTCACTACCACTAAATTTAGTTGTAGTGAACAAAATTGCAATATCACTAAAATTTTTTACTATAGTGCGATTAAATAAAAAAGCTGAGTGCACTTACAATTTAGTGCACTACCTCCAACTCTGCCAGCGGTGTTAGATGGCCTCCTTTGGAGCTTAATTCCTAAAAGTTAATTGGTGTTTAAAAAAATATTGCTTTATAATTTATCCACATCGAGTTATAAAAAATTATTCCATGAATATTTTTTATTGTAAAATAAACTTTGTTATCGAAGACGAAATAGCTCTCGTATAAAAAAAAATTGTCTTAAAAATCTTAAAAACATCATATTTTATGACTTCGTTGACTGATCTAACATAAGTGGCGTAGTTTGGCCGTTTCGCAAAATATAAAAGGCTCCCCTCGTAATAGGAAAAGATATTGACTTTAAATTGTTGTATAAAATTTATTATTTCCCAAAGTTCAAAGATCAAAATCGATAATATAAAGATCAAAACTGAATATATCCAAAAACAGTACTTAAAAATTCTTAGAAAAATTATATATTAATAATTTAACTATATTCTATACTCGAGCCAAAATTCAAGTTGGAGATACATTTTGTCTAGGAGTAATGAAGTAAAATAAGATAAAACCATTTTTTTATGTAAAAATTTAAAATGCCCAGTAAAAACTTTGCTTTCCTGGTAAGCTAGCAGGTATAATTGGAAACAAAAATAAACTACTTATTTTTTATCTCAATAACTTGTTATTTTTGTTCGAGTTGTCCACGAATTCATGTAGTTATTTTTCGACCCTAGGGATATTCAAAAATATGTACCTAAACGAAAATACAAATAAAAAAACGAAAAAATTTTGCCGTCAGCGAGATTTGAACTAACGTCTTACTCAGTATACAAACTAGCACTTAATTTTCAAAGTTACAAAACTTGTTTTACCATAAAATATATTTTTAGACATTTTGTTTAAAAAGCTAAATGCATCAGAGTGGGGTTGAACCAGCAACCTTCTGGTTGCTAATCATGCGCTCTAGCTAACTGATCCATGTGACTGTAACTTACTCTGCTATTATAATATTGAGTAATAATGACACCTCATTTCCAAGAAAGTACTTTAATAAGTAGTTGTCATTACCAAAAACCAAAAAGTTTTTGCTGGGTATTTACAAAAATTAATTTAAAGTATTTTTTATGACCTCATGTTTAAAAAATTTCACTTTAGTTTATATTTTGTTTCATAACTTCTTAATTAATAGAGGGTCCAATATAAAATTTTGCACGGGTATGAGAAAGAATTGTGTTAATATAAAGGTTTAATTTTCATAAGTCTAATTTTATACCTTACATTTTAAAAATCAATATCTTCATCTTTAAAATGATACTAAAACTTAAATTTTGTTGTGTATAGTTCAGAAGTTATATGTAATTAGATTTTATTTTGGTCAATAACTAATAAACTAAAAAAATACAGTTTTTTGAGATATAATGATTTCATTTGTATATGTCTAATTTTGACCTTTGAACTTTTGATGTAAAAAAACTTTATAAATATCGTAATAAATGTAATATCTTTGTCTTAAATATGAAGCTAAAACTAGGGATCTACCATATATAGTTAAGAAGTTAATAGCAGTTAAACAAGTACACCTTTGTAAAGTTTTTAGCTTTTTTTTGTTTTTTAAACCGTCATATTTTTGGACTGGAAAGTGAGATGAGTCTAAAATTTTATGATTTGAGAAACAATTCCAATTGCCAATATATGTATTGAATTTCATAGACAACGGAGGTGTCAAGTCCGATTGCTGTCTGTTTTGATATGGAATTGCTTATTTACATTACTTTTAGAATTTAGTACATACAGTTCTTGTCTGGAAAATATTTAAATGGGGCTAGATGAATTAATGGCTCAATTAGCTTCTTCACTGAACCTAGAAGTGTTCAAATGAATCATAAAAGAACAGAAATCATTAAATCAACTCAAAAAATATTTAGAATCCTTCGTCATTTTAGTCCTATAAATCTTGTCACTACCTGTATCTATTTAAATCTACATGTGTAATTAAAGTTATACAATATTTATTATTTTAATATTTGTCGCATTCTTTAAAGGTTCTTAACTTCAAAATATGTAAATCTAAAAAATAATCAAACAAATAACAAATTATCTGCCGGGAACACCAACAATAACGATTAGCATAATATGAATTTATTACACATGTTTTTGTTGTTCATTATTCCAAAAAAAGAAACAGAATATTGGCAACAAATTTATGGCTAATAAACAAAAAATTATTGCGTCAAACTACAATAAATTGGCCATATATTTAATAAAATTTAAAAGTAACAATTTGCTTTTTTAAAACTCAAAAAATAAGACATAAACACGTGTTGCCAAAATAATGACAAAATACTGAATACTCTATTAGTTATATGACCATTCAATATAATAAAATATGTTTGTATGACTATAAACTATTTTTAGTTTTAATTAAACTATTTTTTTAATTACTAAACACTAATTATAACTCATCACCCCAATTTGTTTTTTGTGTGATTTTTTATAAAGATAAATTGATAAAAAGGCAATTAAGAAATGCGTTAATAAATATATGAAACATTTTTTTCTTCTTAGTTAAAGTTTGTTTATTTTTATATCATCATTTTTAAAATGCTGATAAAACAAATGTTGCTTTTGATTTGTAAATTTACTGATTGTTTTTATTTTTTATTTCTTTGTAGGTCTGTACAAGTATCTTATCAACAAAAAAGAAAAAAATGTACAGTGGTGGCCACGAATTTAAGACACGACATGTAACGAACTAAGTTGTGATAATTATTACAACCCTGCAATATAAAATTAGATTTTGTTAATTTTTCAGTGTACCCTGTAATGTTAAGATCAATTACCGTTATTTGGTTTTGTTTGTGTATACATTTTGTTGCTGTTTTTATTATATTTTCGTAAAAACGTGCTTTTGAAGCTGGTCACGAATTTAAAACATATAAGAAATATTTGGTTTTTAAGTGATTTTTTGGTGTTTTTTGAAGCTAAAAGGTAAGTAATGAATGTTTTATTCCATTTAATGTTAGAATACATCAAAATATTTAGTTAGAAATGGCCAGAGGTACTTGGAGTTCGGATGCCGAGCGAAAATTGATCCAACAAATGAATACTGATGGAAAAACAGTAATGGAAATTTCCAAGCTACTAAAATGTTCCAGATCCAAGATTTACAATGCACTGGAACACATCAAGCAACATGGCACTACCAAAAATGTCAAACAGCACCCTAGAGCCCGAAAAACTACACCCAGGGAGGATAGCTTAATTTATAAATCAGCTGCTAAAGATCCTTTCAAGAGCTCAAGTAAAATTAAAAATGAGATTTCATCGGATTTTGGTATTAATATATCGTCCAGGACAATAAGAAGACGTCTGAATGAGAAGAACTTACGTGGGTGTATTGCACAACGTAAACCACTTGTGTCCAAAAAAAATATTAAATCCCGACTAGCGTTTTCAAGAGAAAATCTCAATAAGCCGATGACATTTTGGAAAAATATACTTTGGAGCGACGAGTCGAAGTTTTGTCGCTTTGGTTCTGATGGAAAACAGTACGTATGGCGTCCTCCAAACCTGGAGCATCACCCAAAGTACACCCTTAAAACGGTTAAGCATGGTGGTGGAAATGTCATGGTGTGGGCAGCATTTTCCTGGCATGGTGTAGGTCCCATTCAGAAGATTATCAATAAAATGGACCAGCATATTTACAAAAACATACTGACAAGCATCATGATACCATTCGCTGAAGACAACATGCCTCTAATGTGGAAATTTATGCATGATAATGACCCTAAGCACACTTCACGCCTAGTGAAGAGTTGCTTAGAGGAAAATAATATCACAGTTCTGAAATGGCCAGCTCAATCCCCGGATCTCAATCCAATTGAGAACTTGTGGAATGATGTTGAGGAGCATGTACGAGCAGTAAAGCCAAAAAATTTGACTGATTTATGGGAAGAAATTCAAAAGGTTTGGTATGCCATTCCAAAGGAGCGCTGTATGGCCTTAGTTGAAAGTTTACCCAGGAGATGCGCTGCTGTGATTCAAAATAAAGGATTTCCCACCAAATACTAATATTGTTTTATGAAGCTGAGCTTTACTTTTGTGAATTAACTTTTATTTTGCCTATGTCCTAAATTCATGACCAGGCTTAAACTTGTATTAATCTGTATAATATGTAAATAAAAATTGGAAACTAAATATAGGTAACAAACTATTGTTGATTTTTTTTCATAACATTACTAGGATCTTTAAAAAATAACATGGATCTAAAATTTGTTCGATAAGATGTAAAAATTATCAGAAATATATAAGTGAAATGTCGTGTCTTAAATTCGTGGCCACCACTGTAGTTTGTTCTATGTACTCATTTCATTTGAATTAGAACGACAAATATTACGACAATTTCTTTATTTTGTCAAGGTGTTCTATTTAAAAATAACAAAAAAAAAAAAAAATAGTAATAAATAAATTTGACTGTCATTCTGAAATGATGCAACATTTTTCGTTAAATTTTTCATAAAATTTTCAAAGAAATATGTTTTTGATTGCTTATTCGTTTATTTTGAATTAGTAAAATGCTAAAATTATCAATGACTGTGTATTTTATTTTCAATAATCTGATTAATTTATTAATAAAAAAGTTGATAAAAAATAATTCTAATTAAAATTGTCTATTAGGAAAAAGGAAAATATTAAATTCTTATTTTGAACGTGTTTGTCTGTTCATCTGTAAGTTCAAATGGGGATTTCTAGATCTATAAAGTTCTCGTAGTTTTAAAAATATAAGTACATATTGGGCCTTTTCAAAATACTACAAAAGAACTAGGTCGAAAATTTCAAAGATAACTTATTAAAATTCTAATGTATCTATCAAAAGTGTGAATTACTTTAACTGATTTTATTTTGAATAAAAACTTTATTCAAAAATTTATTTTAAAACTTCCACAATACTGGAGCAATTGAATAGCCATCTGAGTTCAAAAAGTTCCGCTTAGCATCAGTAAGTCTTTAAATTGTGTCCTTAGAAATCATAGAACAATAGAAGAAAAAACTGTGGGTCAATGTCAATTTGTGGCAATGATTTTCTTTGAATAATTCCAAACTCATATATGACTTTCATATTTTAATAACAGTGTACTTATGATAAAGAAGTTTTATCATTGATTTTGGATGGCTACATGTTTTTTCATTATAATGTGCTAATTTCTAAAGGTTCTATTCGCTTTAAAATGTTAAAAAAAGGAACTACTTTGAACAAAAAATTTGTGATTTCTTGGTTTACTTATATAATTAAAATGATTTATATTTTATCTCAGATGGCCATGAGTATCAAAATAATATCAAGGTTTATTATCCAATAAGATATTTTGGATATATGTATTTTCTGAACTACTTAGTACAGTTTTAAGTTGAACATATAAACATTTTTACAAACTACACATTTGCTCAAAATAATAGCTACACCTAGTGGGATTATATTAAAGTGACGATAACTTTGGAAAATTCTTCAGAAATACTTCGAGTTTTTTTCTTTTAGTAAACAATTTGATCTGGCAATGATACTTTAATGAAAAATATGGCAAGTATGTGCATAAAAATTAACTTACACATACGTTTTCGATTTAAATAGTAAAAATTGTTGCTCATAATAATAGATACAGTTAATTTATTTCTAATTTTTTATATCAAGTCGAATTCTATTGCACTTTATTTATTGGTTTTACATAAAAGATTAAGAAAAGATGCATTTAGGTTGAAAATATTATAAAGAAATAGTATTTTGAAACAGAAAATGGGAAGAAACAATCAGTGCACCAAACAGGAGAGAAAAATGGTTCAAAACAAGCGAAAACTGCAAAGTCGTTGATTGAAATGGCAAATAGGATCTCAGGAAGACATCTACATTTTGCGCAAAGTGCCTTATCTAAAAAAAACAACTCGTATTAGACCTCTTAAAAAACCCCAGAAATGGAAAGGATGATTATTTTATTGACAAAAGGACCACTTCATTTCTTTGAAAGCTATTTCCGCTATAATTTCCCAGCAAAAAAGGAAATAAAAAAGAGATGAAAAAGTCATGAATTTAACATTGTGTTGGCATTGGAAGGAAGTACCTACTGGTGCAAAAGAGCTGCAGAAGTTCTTATTTTAACCCATGGTTGTCATTGGTAGGATGTTCTTCTTTTACGCTTCTTATTCATTTCTTTTGAAGTGCTTCCTTTAAAACTATGTTTATGAAATTTTTTTACAAAAATTCAGTATTTGCCTTACTAAAAGTTAATAAAAATGCATTAAAATTTATAAAATTTTAATTTTCTTAGAAATTATTAACCTTTTTTCCAGCTAAAATTTCATTTATTTTCACTTTTTTGGAAGTAATTATTAAGAACTTCAAAAAAAGTTTTAAATATTCACTTTTTACTTTTGAAGTGGTGAAAATGTTCTTTTTTGGAAGCTCTTGATCGATTTTTTTTGCTGGGTTTTAATGAAAAACTAATTTCCGGAAAAAATTGCCAGAAAAGTACCATCAATGCGTATACTTAATTTTAAGATACTCTTTAAACTTCTTAAAATACATTTACTTTAGTCCGAATGTACACGCGGAAAAAAATGGAGAGACATAATATTTTCTTGCGAAATGAAAACTAATTTGTTAGGAAATAACTTCCGAAGAAGTATCCGCCACCCTGTAGGGAAAAAGATTCTACGTTAAATTCAAAAATATTATTGTTTCAGAGTGAGGTGAAAATATAAAGGTTTGGGAATGCTTTAAATTCAAATGGTCCTATTTATAATATAGACAAATACAATAAATGCATATAAGTACTGGGATATATTGTGATATTGTGATCGAATTTCAGCTGAAATAACCTTTAGAGAATTGGAGCGGTCCTTTTTTTGCCTATAAAATAATTCTTCTATCTGATTTTGGGGTTATTTTATGAGGTCTGTTAAAAGTTTCAATCGTTTCAATCCAATTTAAATTGATTTGAATTTTAAAATGTAATATAGTCATTAAATTGCGTATTTAAGTAAGTTAATTTATTTGCAAGTTAATGTTGATGTTAAAGCTCAAGATCAATGATATTACAAAGATTACACCAAAAATACAGAACAAAAATAACTATATAAAAATATGCATAGTCTTTGCATTATAAAATATGATAAATTATAAAATATGCTAAAAATTTTTTAAAAATTTTTATTAAATATATTTTAAGTTATGTGGGTTACGTTTTTTAAGATTTCAGATTTCTGAAGCCAAAAAGACGTAATTCCAATACAAATTCTAGTAAAAATTATAATTAAAAAGATTTCTGATAACTTTTACTTCAACATTTTAATAACTATTATATATTTAATAATTTTATTTTTTGAGCTTCAAGTCTGAAAATTTGTGATCACACGTATTTTGGAAAAATAAACTATATATTACCAAAAACTCAAATTTTAAAATTTTGATGTAACGTTGTTTTGCATTTTTGGTGAAAATAAATTCTAATGAAATCCTATAGGAATTAAGTAAAAAAATTACATCGTTGTATACACTAATCGGCAAATTTACAGGTCAAGGTTGAGCATTTAATGTCCTACAGTTTGTTTCAAATATACATATATATTTTGTTCTTGTTTTTTGTACATAATTCGGAAAAAGTTAAATCAACCCCAAATAGTCTTTTGTAATTATAAATAAATAATAGCCAAAAATTTAGTTAGCTTTTAATAAAAACATTTTATATTGATATCAAACTGGCTGTTATGCATATACATCATCGTTATCTTTTCCTTGTATTAAAATTGTTGTTTTATTAAAAAAAATTCCTTCAAAACAAAAAGACTTAGTCATAGGATATAAATAACATATGATAAAATATTAAGTAATTATAAAATATGAAACGAGAGAGAAACTATAGTCGGTTAAGACCGACCATATGATACCCTACAACATTGTGTATGAGCTAAAAATTAGACCTGTGGCCAATTGTAGACCAACACTTTTACTAAATGTAAAATAAATTATACAAATACAGAACAATGCATTGATACTAAGAGCTATATGATTTTATGCCCTTTAGGGAGATTTCCGGAAGTGGGTTTATATGGGAGCTATGGTAAATTATGGACCGATTCTCAAAAACTTTGTCAATGTTGTTTCTACTTATATAAAACTTATTTGTGTCAAATATTAACTTGATACTATCATTCGTATGGGATTTATGCACGTTAAAGTGATTTTCGGAAGAGAGGTTTATATGGGAGCTATGGTTAATTATTGGCCGATCTTAATGAAATTTAGCATTAAGATTAACACTTATACAAAACTTCTTGTTCCGAATTTCATATTGCATATATGTAAGGCATTTATGACCACTAAACCCCTATTCCGGGAGGGCATTTGTATGGGGGCTAGGTGAAATAATGGACCGATCATAACCAATTTCAATACGCTATAACTGTTCGTGCCAAATTTTGTCAAGATATCTTTAAAATTGCGACCTGTACTTTGTTCACAAGGTTTACATGTACAGACAGACAGCCAGACGGACGGACGTACGAACACCGTTAAATCGACTCAGAATCACTTTAAGGGGTCCCATAATTTTTTCTGTGCGTTACAAACATCATCACAAACGCAAAATACCCCAACCACCTATGGTGGTGTAGGGTGTAAAAACGCAATTTATTTACAGAATTAAAATTCATTTAAATAACTAATTAATCATTTGAGAAAATAAACTTTCAACGAAATGTCACTTTAATTTTTGAAACAATTATTGACGAAAGAAATTGAAATGAAGGAAAAGCTTTTTACCGAAAAACTAAAATGTATCGTGGATGGACATAACATCGACCAAAAGAACTATTAATATGAAATCTAAACATTAGATATAAATTTTAGAGAAAAATTGTGGAAAAATCTTAGCCTATATTAAACAATATTTTTGTAAATATTTTCAAGTTAAATTATAAATATTCAGTTTAAAAGTTACATATTTATGATCAGAAAATTATACAAATTTCTCACTGTGCAACGTCCAGAATAATCTAAACAATTTTCTATAAATATCTTTATTTTCCGCAAATGTTTTATTATAAATTTGAATAGAAAATTACATGCAAATTTATTTCTGTAATGCATAAAATCAACTTGCACTTATGTATATCCTCTGCTAGAGCAAATTAATTCTAAATATTTTGCAGTTAAATGAGAACTTTTCATTGTTGGCTAAAACAAATATAACTTTAAACATTGAGAACTTTTTACTCATATTACACTTGATGAAATGTTATCTTATCATAACAACCAAAAATAATAATATAACAGCAATATTTTTAACAAAAACTATAATGAATTTTAACTCAAAAATAAACTTAAACTGAAACAAAACAGTGAAGTAATACATGGACAAACTAAATAAGAATTCTGATAAAAATTAACACAAAACAACTTGAGACTTTAATATTCAATATAGAGTAAATATTATAAGAAAAATTATAAAAAAAGTACTTCAGAATGGGGACTAGAAAATGATAGGAAATAAAGAGAAATATTCAGTTGACGAAATGAATTACAAACGTTATGAAGAGGACGTTATTTAAAGCGCTTTAAACAATTTTCCAATAATTAAACGAACAAGTATAACGAAAAAAAAAAGATAAATAAAGAAAAAAATAAACTTAATGTTTTGTTAATGAAATTTAAGATTTCTTTTATTATATGCAACAATATAATTTAAAGAAATTAATTTAAGTGCACTAATTTTAAAGGAAATAAACAAAAATTTAAATTAAGCAAAAATGTTGAATACATTCAGTTCAGTGACACCGTTTTTGAAATTTAATCCAAAACGTGTAATCATAGATAATATAGTGTTTAAATTACATTATCGTTGGACATTTATTATATTAATAGTGGCCACCATATTGGTGTGTTCTCGTCAATATATTGGTGAACATATAAAATGTATATCGGATACAATACCTGCGCATGTGATTAATACTTATTGTTTTTTTACACCAACCTTTACACTGGTAAATATTAAATTTTTCTTTAATTTAAAGTTATAGTTAATTATAAAAGTCGTTTGTATAGGTACGTCATTTAAATAATTCTGCCTTGTCAGCTGGTGCCATATTTCAACCTGGTATTGGTCCGTATGAAACCCAAGAAGAACCTATTAAAAGACATGCTTATTATCAGTGGGTACCATTTGTGCTGTTTGGTCAGGCTTTATGTTTCTATATTCCGCACTTTTTGTGGAAAGCATGGGAAGGTAAAGTATTTTTCTTTTTTATGTATGAATTTTTAAAGAATTGATTTTAGTTAATAAAAATCTTAGTACAGACATTTCTTGCAATAATATTAAAAAAAGTAATTCATCTTTTAATTTTGTATAAATCAGTACTAATGGAACTTTTTTGCTCTTAAGTAGGTTCATGTAATAAATATAACGCCTTGAAATGTCCAGTATTTTTTAGAGAATGCTTTTAAATAATTAACGAAGTTAACGTTCTAATGCCAAAAATCTATATGAGAAATAAGAAGTAAAAAATTCTTTATTCATTTTACACCCGAGGTGATATTGGATCTTATAGGATTATTATTTAAATTTTAGTTCGATTAGAGTTCTGTATGTATATTATAAAGGTCATTGAAGAAATCATATTGTTTTATAGCCAGTTCACACAAAGCTCATGAAGTCGTTCAAGACAAAGGTTATTGGACATTCCACCAAAATTTTATTTAACATAAATCCTTTTTGAAAATAAAAAATGTCTTATACATAGAAATTGTATGTATGTAAAAAGCAAAGCATTTTACCCTTTTAGAACTTTTTAACTATAAATGTAAAAAAGGATAACGTCCGTAGATACAATACCACGAATATATAAAACTTCTATGTATTAGACACTTTTTATACCCTACAACACCATAGGTGGTTGGGGTATTATGCGTATGTGCTGATATTTGTAACGCAAAGAAAAAAATCATCGAACCTCAGTACCATACCGTTCCACTTCCTGAATAGGTTTAACGATGTCTGTCCGTACGTCTGGCTGTCCATGTAAACGTTGTGAACAAAATACAGGTGGCAATTTTAATGATATCTTGATGAAATTTGGCACGAATAGTTATTTTGGCACAAGGACGAAGCTTATTGAAATTGGTTATGATCGGTCTATTATTTCACCTATTCCCCATACAAATGTCCTCACGGAATAGTGCTTAACACTCACAAATACCTTATATCCCATATGAACCTTTCTTCCGAAAATCACTCTAACGCGCACAAATCCTATACAGATGTTAGTATCAAGTTAATAATATATTTATTAGAATCGATCCATTATTTACCATAGCTCCCATATAAATCCACTTCCGAAAATCTACCTAAATTGCATAAAATCATATCGATTTTTGTATCAACGCATTATTCTGTATTCGTATATTTTATTTTACGCTTAGTGAAAGTTATGGTCCGTAATTGGCCAAAGGTCTAATATAAGTCCCCTTCTTGATACGCAATGGTGTAGGGTATCATATGGTCGGGCTTGACCAACTATCACTTCTTTCTCGTTTATTTTTCAAAAAAGTGCCAAGTTACATTTTCCGACACAGAACAGACCGTTGAACTTGAATTTTCAAAATGCTTACTGTGTTTGTCATAGATATGACACAAACATTAAAAATCTGCCTTTATTATTTAAGAAACTACTTACCCGCATTTGGTACCAAAAAATGTATCATTAGTTTATTTTGTGTGATTAAGTAAAACGACCAATCCATAAATTAAAAAAAAAAAATTATATAGTTATAGTTCAAAAATCCTTCCCTGGGAAAAAAGCTTTGGTTTTTCCTTTAGTTAGGTAATACTTTGGGTCGGAAGAAAAGAACTGTTTTCTAAATGAATCGGTGTTAATTGTTTTTATTATGGACTACACTACATAAACTTGGTGCACATAACAAGGTTACGTTATGTTGGATTCTGGCCATGAGGGACACTCTGGATAAGAACGGGCTGACAGCTTAGCAAAAAGAGAAGCCTGACACGTTTTTATTAGGCCATAACTATTTTTCCTTTTGGGTTTCCAGGGAAAATATTAATTCCTATGTTACCACGCTATTGGATCTCATAGGATAAAGTTCCTAGGAGAACTTATTGTGCTTCCAAAGGAGACATGCAATGGTGGACATAAAAGATCCCTAAGGTTATAGTGTGATAAACATCTATAGGGCCATTCCTAAATTTAGGTGTCAAAATTTAATTTAATTGAGTGTTAAATGGGCTATATATTTAGAGTGCTCAAAATACTACTTGTTTGAAGTCTTGTAACTAATGATGAATCACATATTTGTTACCAAAAAATTACCAAAATCGGTTTGTGAAAATAATTGGCCCCAAAATGGGACATAAAATTTCTAATTTTTAAACTTTCGACGATACAATCACCAACGACATCTCTTGGAATTTCAGTGCCCTGATGAAAATTGATCTCGTCGTTCATGATAAATTTCGTCTATTGACTAATTCTATTTAAAAAATTAATTCAGAAGCCATTAAGAGTTCCAGCACGATACTTACAGATAATTCATTGTATACATAATTTTTTTACGAATTTAAAAACACCATATTTTGACATACGCGACCGCGAAATTTAATTCGCGAAATATCGACACCTTTAATTAAACATAAAAAAATTTTTCAGGTATCAATGCGCGTCGTAACATGCTATATATTTTGAAAGATATTCGTATTTTTTAAAAGGCAATTTAAATGAATCCTTCGACATGTTACACACGGAATGACAAAATCAATATAACCCCCATCTTTTTGATGGTAGGTATAAAAAAGCTTGAAGCTAAAACGAACATTTTGAGGCTAAAAGCTAAATAAAAAGGATAGATTTAGCCTCAAAAAGGCTAAAATGGAAACGCTAATGAAATGCAAGAACAAGCCTTTTTAAGTTCAGCCAATAACAAAACGTAAAAATTAAGAAAAATTAAACACTTTGCATGCAACAAGTGCAACACAGCAGATGGACGTAGCAAACTATAAAGCAATTTTATGTGTAGCAACATAGAAAAAATATATCCTTTTGTAAAACGAAACAGTTTAACTGCAGATAATGTCAAAAAAGTTTGCTTTATATCGTATAATTTAAATTATGCGATAAATAGACACTTCCCTGAAACCGGTATTGGCAATCATAAACAATGACTGTTTTTTTTTTTCTTACCCATATCTACTCAATTTACCAAATGGGTTTTTACCCATTTCCCATCTATAAGTTAGTGCTAACTAAAACGTTGTGTTAATGAATTTATTTTAACTTTTTGTTTAAACTGAAAGTTATTATTTAACATCCAGTTACTCTGTTATTGTTGATGGGCCTTACTTTTATTTATCGAAAAAATTAATTCTTTAAAATATCTGTCATAAAATTCTAATCAATTTCATATCGTTAATTATAACAAACTCCGCCTCCATTTACTTTATCTATCTCTCCCTTATTCTAGGTGGTCGCATAAAAGCTTTAGTATTTGGCTTAAGAATGGTAGGTCTTACCAAGTATCTACAAAATCAATCACTTAAAATTGGCAATTTAAATATCCCATCGATGGACGAAATGGATTCACGTATTAAGGATATACGTCGTACAATGATTGATCGTATGCGTTTGAATCAATCATGGGGTGCTCATTTGGTATTTTCCGAAATACTAAATTTATTGAATATTATATTGCAAATCTATTTGACTAATTTGTTTTTGGGTGGTGCGTTCTATTCTTTGGGTTCTAAAGTTATGCATGAACGTTGGACCGATCAAATGGATGCTTTAGATGTGGTTTTCCCTAAAGTTACAAAATGTCATTTCCATAAATATGGTGCTTCGGGTTCACTACAAATGCATGATACATTGTGTGTGATGGCTTTAAATATTATAAATGAAAAGATTTATACGATTTTATGGTTCTGGTATGTTTTTGTATTAGCCGCCACTATTTTGGGTTTGATATGGAGAGTATTTACGTTGTTCTTTTATAAAAGGTAAGGGGGAAATTTAAAAAGAAGTAATTCATAAAAATTGCAAATATAAGGACGATATTTTGCCCTCATACATTATATCATTATAATATTATATTCATTTTTTTTAGCATAAAATTCACCCGCTATTCCCTCTATTGGGCCAAACCGGGCAAATTAGATGAAAAAGAACTATCAGCCGTTATTAGCAAATGCAATTTTTCCAATTGGATGTTTTTATTTTTCTTACGCAGCAACCTTTCGGAATTTCTTTTCAAAAAAGTCATCTATCATTTGGCTAGTGAATTTCCCGATGAACAACGTGATAATAGTATAAATGCTTCTTTGGATAGGAATATGGATCCTGCTCACATGCAAACAATGAGAATAGATGAAGTTGACTTGCCTCTGCTGAATAAACCCAGTGGCAGTAGTAAACTTGAATAACATTTTGTTTTATTCTTTTTATAACACAATAATACATTTAATTGCATTTAGTATATAAGCATAAGATTTTTCTTTTCTTTTTTGTTTATTTGTAAGAATTTAAAAGAAATATACCGTTTTTTTTAATTTTTATTATTTTTAAAAGTGTGTTTTATTAAAGCTTTCATTCATGTGTATTTTATTACTGGAGCCGTTAAAACATTTCAATAAGTGTTATTCGACTCCAAGCACACTTCGTATATAAAGGCGTGGAAGTACTTAAAGACTGCCAGTTTTCCGGACTAATATTTTTCATCGGGTTCTGCAATATGCTTTCTGTTAGGACATTCGTAAGCATCCCATTATCGAGCAACTTTCACTTGATATCATTCAGCGAATATTATCAGGCTGACACTGTAAGTAATAACTTATAATCTTATTGTACAAAGCTAACAAGGTTTCTTTATCGATATCTAAAGTGTTGCTGGTAAGCGCTGTAAGCTCCTTGTTCCTGCACTCAATTACTTTGTTATTGTATGACCAGAAAAACTTAAAATTTGGTTTTTAAGCATATTTTTGAGAAATAATGTTAATATTTGGAGCTAAATAAAATTTAAACAATTAAAGGTAGTCCAATGAATTTTTGGCACAATATAGACAGACTTGTTTTTAAATCAACTCTCACTTTTTTGTACCAAAATACCCAAAATCCCAGTCCGGGGAAAACTTGTTTCAAAAATTAAATTTTTTCAATAAAATGGTCACACAGCCATTGTAAAAGGAGTGGTTCTTTAAATATTTTTTGCGTGTTTAACCAACATACGGAGGTATATTGTCAATATATTTTTTTGGTTGATTTCGGCATTGAATTTAAGAAGATAAATTAAAAAACTTTTTCCAAATAGACAAAGTTTGGATAGGGTTTGGGGGGAAACCGTTCCCCAAAGCAAGTGTTTAACCAACATACGGAGGTAAATTGTCAATATATTTTTTTTTGTTGATCTTGGCTTTGGATTTAAGAAAATAAATTAAAAAACCTTTTGAAAATTGACAAAGTTTGAATAGGGCTTGGGGGGAAACCGTTACCCAGAGCACCTCCGCTTTTGTTCTGCATGTATTTACGTTAAGATTTCTTTTGAAACCATTACAAAAAATCTGTAGTCCGGAACAAAAAAATATTTTAGAAGTGAGAGAATTTTACCACCTTTTTGGAAAATAACCCCAAAAATGTAAATTTTTTTTAAATTTTCAACTTCAGATTAATATAACTTTTTATTCGATAGATATATTTATATGATCCTTGCAGTATTGTTATTTAGAATTTTGTAAAAAATCTAGTGGTAATTTTCAAAAAAATTTTAGGGCCCAAATTAAGGCCACCATGTTTATAAAACTTAAAAAAAAACGAGGCCAAAAAATAGGTTAAAATTATCTTCAACACAAATATCTCTTAAATTAAAAGAGATAAACTGCAATATTTTTACATTCAAGTCATAAATGAATTTTTGGAAAATTTAAAAAAAAATATATATACCCGGAGTGGCCAATTTTGGGGGTCTACCGTCTACCCCCGTGACTCGAAAACACCTCAGCTCTGACTTCCGAAATTTTATTTAGATATCTCCAACGGTTCACAAGTTACAGAACTATTTCCAAAAAAATCGAGCATAACTCTATTAATTAGGGAGGTCGATTATTAGGGGTTTTGCGAAAACCGGGTTTCGAATATTTTAAATATTCGGTATTTGAAAAAATGCTGAAAATTTTGTAAACAGCATTTAGTAGTTCACTTTAATTAAATAGTTCAAACAAAACAAATATTTAAAATTTACAAACAAATCATGATTTTCTGTTAACATTGGATTTTAAGGTAATGTGGTTAATGCAATTTGATGATCAATTAGTAGAAACAAATGTTAACGTCTGGAATAAGTTTTTATATCATACAACACCATAAAGTATTTCGTTCTACCCAATTTCATTCCCTTTGCCGATGTCCGAAACAAGCACAGATCTCAATTTTTAAGGCCTTAATGGAATTTCAATCTTTCATATTATTTTTGGGTAATTTGAATATGTTCAATACCTTTAAATAAAATATCAAGAAACAATCCCAGTAAAAACTAGTTACATTTTAGGTTATAAATAAGTAATGAAAAGTAAGGATATAAAATTTTTTTGTTGTTGTAAAAAGATTTTTTAAATATTAATTTTAAAAAAACTTGACAACAACCAAAAATGTAATTAAAATAGATGTAATAAAAATAAACTATTTTAGATTACAAATTAATTAATACGCAAATTTTGCCTTTCATTTATGTATCTCTTCTTCAAATATATGAATTGGTAACTGCATTATAAAAATCAATAAAAATTAATATTTTCAAAAAACTGATCATAAATAATTATTTACATTCGGGTTATAAATAATTAATTAGTTACTAAACACTTCTATGTAATACAGACAGTAACATCATTGACAACAACATCATTACAAAGTAACTACATCTGTACTACATGTCATTACCAAGTTTTTGCTGGGAATGTTAAGAAAAATGTACTTAACCATTCAATAGACATTATTTTTTCACAAAAAAAAAAAAAAAACATCTCATTCGCTTCCATTCCATACATACATTCGAAAAGCCAACATTTTAAAAAAACATACCAACAATTTTTCAAAAAACCGCTTGAAGCCGGTTCGATCTTCCAGGTATTCATCAAATCGCATAGGTAATCAATATTTTGGCCCATCATTAAATCCAATGGTTTGAATGATGGGCGGCGTATTTTGCTCACCGCCGCTGACTCGGCTTGATTCTCTGAAAACCATCCAGAATTTGAATCCAAATTTATTCTTCTACAAGTGGTGGCTCAGGTAGTTTAGATAGTTGGTACTGCGAACATGTATTACGACTAACGATTTATATCTTCAGTATTTTCGGCAGGCAGAACTAGTAGAAGTTCTCGACTTATTTTGTCGTTAAAATGTATGAGATAGATAGCTATTGTGGTGTATAAAATCCTGTCTTTCACAATAGTTTTGGGGCTTGATAGCTTAATCAGCAGGTGCAACAGTTTGGGCAGTCTAGAGTCCTTACTGAAGAAAAAAACCTTCGGGGGACTAACGAGAGATTTAAATCGGGTACAACAAAATCTTACGGTTTACTTCTTGAGTAACGTGGTGTCTATGGTTTAGATCCAAATCATGGGTCGAAAATTAATTTCACGTTGCAGTGCTGAATTTTATTATGTTTTGCGCTTCTATAAATGTTAAAACTTCTTAGGGGATTCTTAAAGGCTCTAAACAAAATAATTGGAACTTTTCGCCTGGGCACAGTGTTCGATTTTCAAATTTAGGTGGAAAAAATTAATTACACAAAAACTATAAATCGCATAGTGATTACTTACATATTGAAGAATTATTGGACAAAAAATTAGACAAATCCGCCTACCACCACGCCCACTATTAATTACCCAATTATGAAAAATAGTCAAAAATTAAAAATAGCTTCTTTTATAATTCTTTTTCATTTGAAAATAAGTTTAATTAAAAATACAAAATAAAGATTACATAATTCATCATAATTTTTTAATGAAAGTATAAAAAAGTTTAGTAAAAAAAAAAAAAAAAAAAATCATGTGGAATCTGCACCAATATCACTGTCATTTTCACTATCTGACTCTTGTATATTATAACATGCGTTTTTTAGTAGTTTCAATAATTTTTAATTGGTGGAGTTTTCCTGAAGCTGCAAATATAAGGATCTGATGATATTAATAGCCTTTTTATTAAATCTGCATTAGTCACGGTCCGTTAAGTTTTCCGCGTAAACTGCAGTCTACAACGTCTATTGTCTTTATTCCTGGATTCTTGAGCTTCTTCAGATAATTGACCAATAGGAAGGATGCAATGTTCAATTATAGCTTTTCCGTGTCAAAGAACTTTGTGAACACTGACAGGCATGTAATACCAGGGATATAGTTTCAAAAAAAGATTTCTTGTTTCAAATGTATAACTTTCGAATGCTTCCACGTTTATAGTATACCCAGATGCTAAGCATTCCAATATAACATGAAAACGTTTAATAAGTTCTAAACTTAACCCAGTTATTTGCGCAGATATTTCCGCATTTCTAAAAAATCGCCTGGCTGTATTGCCATCGTTAGTATTTCCCGATATCTGTTTAGGCATGTCTATCAATAACCCCATTTTTGATCTAAATTCGTCTTGAATATTTTTTTTTTTTTTTTTTTTTTTTTTTTTGTAAAACTTTTACTTTGTTATCTTCACCTCTAACTTGCCACATTTTTATATCTATTCTGTAAGCCAGGGGTTCTCACAAGACCTCGCTTCGCGACCCCCTTATGACATTGCAATGGAAGCGCGACCCACTACAATTTTGACTAATTTAAAAATCAGAAAAAATTTAAGATAAAGTAATTTTATAAAATAATATTAATAATTTCGACATTGTTTTCTTGAATATTAAGAGACTTTTTCGTATAATTAATCTAATATTATTCTCTGCGTCCACAAAAGATCGAATCTCTGTTTTGAGGGACAAAAGAGTGAAAAAATATATTTTTACATAAAAATGTATGTTGAAGAGAAATTGTTTAATATTTTTAGGGCTTAGGAGCCAACAAGCGGATAAGCTTTCCTGTATTTAAACTACAAAATGCTTTTAAATCTGTTGATTCAAAATTAAATTCAACGAATTTCAACTCTTTTTGTTTTTAAATTACAAAGTTGTTTAAATAAATTTTCTTTATATATCCGGGAAATTTATCGATAAATTAAAAGATTTGTATACTGAAAACGATGTTATTAAAAGTTCTTGGCATATTACTGTGTGTGTGTGACATATTTTTATATTTTTATAAAATAAAAGTAGAATTTCATGTGAAAAAAAAACTATAGTTTCATCAAATTTAAGTGAAGTACATATTTATCTTTTTAATTAATTGTTTACCCTGCCATATCATAAAGTTTTCTTCATACTGTGGACAGTAGTGTTCCGTAGACAAAAATTTTGTAGGAAGACCCCTCAAACGATGCGTAAGAATTAGCTTAATATGGGAAAAATATTAAAAACATTTTTAAAATTGATCTTCATTTCTCTACCAGCGATTGAAAGTCACGGATCTAGAACATTTCGTCCAAAAATAGCATTGAGTTGTGTCTTGAAATGGGTATCAAACAATTTGTAATTTTTAGCCAATTAAAAAAAAATAATTATTTAAAAATTTTTGGTTCATAAACCGTAATTTTAGTACAACATACAAAAAAAAAATCTATATTTTTCTTAACAAATTTTATTTTGTTTCCTTTATGGCTAAAATATTATAGTAATAAGTACTGTTGATAATATATGATTTTCTTAAAAAGTCTTCTAGCGAAACAAAATTCCATGGAATAAAATTTTAAAATATTTTTTTCATAACCAGCATAAAATTATGAATTTTTTTATATGGGACCCTTGACCCAAACAAATTTTTACGCATCGTTTAAGAGGCCTTCCTACATAGAAATTTCGAAAAAGGCTTTCCTCGGGACACTTTATTGTACAGCATTACTTTCTCCGTTTGACCATTGTTGTCTTTATCAAACATAATATTTTCAATCAAATGCTCCTTCATACCCACTTCGATTAAATCTAAGCTAAACTTTTTTGACCAAAATGTATGGGACCCTTGACCCAAACAAATTTTTACGCATCGTTTAAGAGGCCTTCCTACATAGAAATTTCGAAAAAGGCTTTCCTCGGGACACTCTATTGGACAGCATTACTTTCTCCGTTTGAACATTGTTGTCTTTATCAAACATAATATTTTCAATCAAATGTTCCTTCATTAGTAGTTTCTAAAAAGAACTCATTTCAGAAAAAAAAAAAACTTTACGCTTGTATTTAATTTGGATATATTTTGTAAAAAGATGTATTTCCATTTTTAATGAATCTATTAAATAAATAAAAAATTAAATAATAATAAATATTTCAATTTTTATAGATTCATGCTTTTATTGGAATTTCCATTTGAACTTCTAAATAATATTCATATTAAAAAATTGTCTGTTTAAGAATATTTTTCAAAAACTCTTCGCGACCCCCCACGAATGTCCTTACGGACTCCTTGTGGGTCGCGGACCCCCATTTGAGAACCGTTGCTGTAAGCTATATGTAGTAAACATTCCATGAATCGTATCCAGGAATGTAGAGGCCACAAGCCAAATTCCAAAACTCCAGGGTCTAAGGTTTTTTGTAACAGGGCTGAAGAGTTGTTAATTTCGGAAGGCTTAGCTCCACATACATAACATATTTGTGACGAATTGTAATTCGATAAAGCAGAACAAAATTTTCCGTCAATCATGCATAAAATTAATTTCGGTTTTATATAAACAGTATTTTGGATATTGTTCACGACATTATTAACCTTAGTAGCAACTAGTTTTGCTATTTGGTCCTTAATACCTTGTCTTTCTCCGGATGATTGTGGGTTCAATTTTTTAGTTTCTATTAAAGGAGTATCCCTAGTTCTCAAAACAATCAAAAGTTTGACCCCAGCTGATAATAGAAAGTATTCGTCTATGCATTTTTGTTTTTGACTTACAATTTTTTTAAGAGCTTCCCTATTATATCTTTCAATATCTAAAACTATCTTCATTCAAATATATACAAAATACCTGTTTTATATTTTAAAGGAATTATATTTTCACATACAAAAAGAATTTTTTAAAAATATCCCATAGAAAATTTTTGTATTCATGTTCAAATTTTGACTAATTTTCGAGCAAAAAAAAATATTTTTCTTTTGTATATTTTACCCATCATTCATGTTATCGTTAGAAGCATTCATTGATCGATTTCAGCTAAAATGAGTACGGAAATGTCTTAACTGAATAGTCTATTTTAATACCCGAATATAATTTTTTTCCTCCTTTAAAGTTCATTTTTGGGGTTTTGGCCAGCTAAATTTGAAAATCGAACACTGTGCTGGGTGTGGGCCTGCTGATTGACTTAAAAAGCTTTGGTTCCAAATGCATTGTTAAAAACAAATTTCGAATTCTAAATTTATCTAACAAACACTTTTAATATATTATAAATACCTACAAATTTTTGCAATATTATTACTAAATAAATGTGTTACTTTGCCATATTAATTACTTAAATTAAAAACACGTTCTTCTTCTAAGCTTAAGTCTAAATATTTAACCTTTTTAAAGTGTTCTTAATTAAACAAATAAGTAGTCTATTTAAAAATGCATAAATTTCTACAAGTAAAATAATGCAAATTTCAATAACACCCACATGCTTATGATGATTCTTGTGATGCTAGTGCCTGGGCTTGGCTTGCTTTGTGGCACAAAGAAAACATTTGTTTAGAAAACGATTTTAATTAAAGTCATCTATAAAAACGTTTTGATCTACCTTGCATAAGTATTTTCTAAAATGCATTGTGTTGGAATTAATTAAGAATAGAAATTAAAAATGGAATAAAACAAATTTATTGATTTTAATTGTTTGTTAAAAATTTAATCTTAAACCCATTAGGGGCTGACAGTTAGGAGTCAAAAATATAACAATACTTTGTTAGAATTTAATACGTTATTTTTAAACTACTACAATAGTTATGTATGTCAAAGAAATATTATGAACACTAAACATAGTTTTAATTTTGCCTTGCGTGCCAAAAGAGACCTTCATTAAAAATAAATATTTGCCTTCTATTTTAAATTCAAAACCTAAAAATATGATTGTAACTGATCAATGCCTTAAAATCTGTTAGAAGTAGCATATGAAAAAAATACCTCAATTGCTCTTAATGTGTTAACAAATATTAGCATGCAGTCGAAAAAGGTCATAACCATATTCATTTGTCTAAATTTGCATACATTATAAATTATTTAGAAAGTTTCTTAAAAATTTCTTTTAAATAAAAATAATTACTTATTACAAAATTGTAATAAATTTTAATTAAAAACTGTCTATGGTTAATTAGTATAAGATCTATTTAAATATTTTATCTATAGTTTATGTATTACTATTAATTTGAATTTATTAATAATATTAACAGTTTAAGAAACTTGTTTAAAATTTACAATTAAAATGAATCCATTAGAATTTATTAAAGTTACGTTTTCTTCTCAATGTTAGAACAGGTTGTTGGTTTGTCAAATCTTATCAACAAATATTTGTTTTAATGTGCAAAAAAAAAAAAAAAAAAAAAAACAGTCTCGAGTTTGTTAATTTATGCAACATTTTTTGTTCAAATCAATTTTTCAATATTTTTGAAAGCTTATTTTTTTAAACAGAGTTTTAGAAAATACGCTACAACAAGTATTGCAGCAAAAGATGACCAAGTCATTCTAAAAAAGAAAATTTTCAACACTTTATAAATAGAATTAAGTGTATATTTTGTGCATTTTTAGAAGTTATTAATAATTACTTCCAAAAAAGTAAAAATAAATGTATTTTTAGCAGGAAAAGGGGTTAATAATTTTTAAGAAAATTTAAATTTCACAAATTTAAACAGTAGACCATTTATTTCCAGAACAATTTATATTGCAATTATGTCAATTATATTAACTTTCAACTGAAGATCAATTTTTGTTTTTTATACTTTTTTGAAGTTTTTCTGCGGAACATATTTCATAGTCGAATTAATGAAACTTTTATAGTCAATGTGAGATGTGCTTTAGTTTAACCATTTTTCTTAAAAATAATTTATAACTTAATAATACTTTTATTTTCACTTATTTTAGAAGTAATTATTAATAAGATCAAAAAAGGTTTTACCTTATACATACATACATAACCAGCAAAAACTTGGTAATAGTATGTAGTTACAGATGTAGTTACTTTTCAATCATAACAATATACTTTCTGCATTACATGAAAGTAGATTAGTAACTACTTACTTTTAACTTGATATGTAATCAATTACATAAGATCAGATTTTTGGAAATGTTACTATTTATCAATCTTTTCATTTTTATTATAAAAATTATATATTTTAAAAATGGGTAAAATATGAAAATACATTAATTGTTTGTTCAAGTCGAAACCACGACGTAAGCAGACAGAATAGCTTATAGTTAACAAATCCATTAGGCCACTTTATACGTACATGAATTAATTCATGAACTCTATAATTTGAGTTTATGTAAAATACTAAATCAAAAATAAAATATGGTATAACTCTTAAACCAATAAAGGGGTATAAAAATGTACTAGAGGAAATTTGTAGGAAATTTTATTATCACAAGAATTCGCTTCAAGAATTAACTCCAAGTCTATGGTATGAAATAGAATGTCAAATCCTGATTTCCGCATATTTTCAAATAAATAAATTAAAGAAAAAAAATATCAGTTTTTTATTTTCAATACTTGAGTACTTACTTGTAACCGATAATGTAACTAGTTACTATTTATTTTGCTAATAATGACTTCTGTAATACTTTGAAACTAATGAGTGATTGAATAGCTACAAAGTAATTAGTTCTCGTAACGACATCTAAGTAATGACTTTCTGAAATGCCTACCTGTAATAACATAGAGTAGTAGTTGCCTCTAATGACATCACCGTGTTAAAATAATGAGTTATGTGAAAGTAGTGAAGAGCCATTATACCCAGCAAAAACTTCGCCTACTAAATAACGTGATTTGTAAGCGAAATCGGTATGAAAAATAGCTTCCATTTTTAGTACTATAACTGATGAATTTTGTTCGAGATGTCCAAAATTAAATAAGTTTTTATTTGGGTTCCAAAAGAGTTGTTTTGGATGCTGATTTTTACGTACAAAAAAATAAAAAAAACATTTGTCTCGGTTGAGATTTGAACCCACGCATCGGCATACTGGTTGTGTTTGTTAGTCTGCCGTCTTACTCGATACACCACAACCGACTTATGTTTTTATGTGCAAAAATGTGGTTTTCATATAGGGAAATAAATAAACTCAATTTATATATAAAAGAAATATAAATAAATATTTGCCTCAAGGGGGGATTTGAACTCTCTTTGAATTTAAGTACGCTTTTTTATAGTTAGGCGCTCTAGCCAACTGAGCCACGTAAAAATCAAATTACTTTCATATTTACTAAATACTAGTTATTGAAGTACTATTAGGTAATGCTGCGGGTGGCGAATAAGGCTACATTGTAATGCATACATGAAGCTGTTGCTTTTCAAAATAGAAGCTAAGTTTTTGCTTGGTATTAACTTCTTATCTCATTACATGGCAAGCAAAGTTTTTGCTAGGTATATACTTATTTATGTTATCGATAAAGAGATAAAGAATCTTCAAAAAATACAGATATTTGCCGTTTGTTTGCTGCCTTCGTCTCTTCCGCCTATTCTGATAAAGAATTACATCAACTTTTTAATTATCCATATCCAATTCCTAATGCAACTCTTATAAATTGTCCAACTTTAGATAAATCCATGAAAATGACAGCTACACAGAATCTTAAATATTCTGATAAATGGGGACCTGACGATGTTCCATGTTACGTTTTAGTAAAATGTTTAAATTCTCCTTTATCTCCAACAACTTACTTATTTAACATTTCAATATTTGGTGGTTATTTTTCTGAAGTGAGGAGAAAATTTTATATTATACCTTTGTTTAAATTCGAAAGCAGATCCAACATCTCCAACTATAGAGATATTAAGTTTGTTTTTACTAGGTGATATTCCAAAAAATTTTATTTATTTATTTTATTTATTTATTCCAATGTATCAGTAACCTAGCCTATTGGCAATAATCGATTACTAATTTCTACTTAAAAAAAAAAAAAAAAAAACTTTTTGAAAATATTGTTACTGAAATCCTTTTGCATCTAGTTGTTTGTTATCTTTCCCCATTCCAGCATGGATTCAGAAAAAGTACATTCAAAACAATTCCTATTTTATCCGGTGTTGCGCAAGGTAGTAATCTCGGCCCATTATTACTAATAATACTTATAAATTATTTACCAGCTTGCATTAAGAAATTCCAGAATATTAATGTATGCCGATGATGTAAAGCTGTTCCATAGCTTTACCAATTCCTATTAATGTTCTTCTAATCGGATCTTAACAATCTTTATGATTGGTGTATTGTAAATCTAAAGGATCTGATTTTAAGAAAATGTAAACACATGATGTTCTACAGAAGAAGTACTCTGTAGATACACAATAAATTAATATCAAGACCAATCCTGGAGTCTGAGATCCTCAATACGAAGTTTATGTAATGAAAATAGAATCAGTACAGAAACAATTTTTTTTATTTTGACTTGATAATTTTCTATAGAATCCTAATATTAATATACTATTCACTCTTGAAAGTAGGAGAAAATATATGAATATTTCATTTGTAATTTTTTTAGTAAACGGTTCAATTAATTCCAAGTTCTTGCTTTGTAAGATCGAATTCGTATTTCCAAATCGTCCAACTAGATATTTTATTCGTTTAAGAATTAAATATTTTTAAATCAAAGGGTATTCAAAAATATGTACCTAAAGGAAACTACAAAAAAGAAAAAAAAGAAAAAAATTTCGTCTGTGAGATTTTAACCTTCCGTTTCTAAGTAGACAATTTCACACTTAATTTTCCTAGTGACAAACAATTTTTAGTATAAAATATTCTTTCAGACTTTTTGTTAAAAGAAGACTAACAGTATGAGAATGTGGTTGAACCAACAACCTTCTGATTGTTAATCCAGCACTCTAGACAACTGATCCACGTGATTACAGTATTACTGTGCTATTATACTATTTATCAATAGTAGAGTAGGCAAATAATAAGAACACTTCATTGCCAGGAAACTACTCAAAAAAGTTGTTGTCATTATCGAAAACCAAAAAGTTTTTTTTTTCTGAGATTTTTCATTTTCCTTTCTACTTTATTCCAAACTAGCTGAATGCCTCTGCGTTGCATGGAATTTAAAAGAAAAACGTAAAATCCAGCTTTACCCAGTTATTTTTACATATCAATTAGTGTTTATAAAAAACCGACTTTTCAAAAAACCGGTTTGACGGTTAACCGAAAATTGGGTAAAATTAAAAAACCGGTTTTTCGGTTAACCGTCTACTAAAAAACCGGTTAAACCGGTTAACCGACATTTTAATAATTGGTCTAATTTGAAGCTTATATAAATATTTTTGGTTAAAAAAGTGTTTCAACTTATTGGTTTAACCATGCACCAAATAATAAACAGTGCACTGCACTGTTCCTTATAAATTGCGATTGATTTACATCGAAAATTTGTAATACTTTTTTTCAGCCTTTAGACTAGTTTTAATATAATTTATAAAAACAACTTTTATGGCATATTTTAGCACAGCTTTTGAAGCTTAATAATGATCTAAAATCATTCTATAAAGTATTTTTTCAGCTTTTTTTTTAATTTTTCTAGGTTAAAAATAAAATTAAATTATCGAAATTTTACAAAAAGGAAGCTTTAGACCTAGGACAATGTATTTTATATTATGATTTATATTCACCGCATTTAAAGTTTTTCTCTCAAGGAAAAGTTTATATAATTTTTATAAAAAAAAATGTAATAAAAATATCTGCATAAAATTGCTAAAAAATAATTAACATTATTTCTGCTAAAAAGAAATTTGTTTTTAATTTTTAGAAGATTATTAATCACTTAAAAGTACATTTTCTGCACTTATTTAGTTCTACTTTTGAAGTCTTTATTTCTATTATCCTATATAAAATCTTCTTTTTATCTTAAGCTATACATTAGTAGGTGTAATGTTACATAAGTATTTTCTTCTTTTGGAAAATTTCATTCGCATGAAATTAAAGGTTTTGTAAATGGAATGCTTAATTATCTATCTGATTTATTATACATACAGTTTTAAAAGAGTTAACTTCCAACAAGTAAATATATATCACCTGGCTACATGTTAACTCAAACAACAATCATTTTTAGAAGTTTACAAATATTTTCTTATATTTTAAATTCAGAAAAAAGCAACTAAAGGACGAAATTTTGTGATATTTTTAGCAAATTTTTGAAACCGGTTAACCGACACAGAAAAACCGGGTAAACCGGTTAACCGAAATTGAATATTTCAAATTAACCGGTTCGCAAATAACCGAAATTTGAAGAAAAAACCGGTTTTTCGGTTAACCGGTTAACCGGTTTATAAACACTAATATCAATGTTCCCCGTAAGGCTTCTTCTGTTAAAACTTCAAGTTTTATAAAAAAAAAAGTTTGAAGTGCAAAAAAACTGCTTTTTTAGAAATTAAAAGCAAATACAAAATATATTTATTTTTTGATGGTTTTTGCAATTAAAATTACAATGAAGAATTATATGTCATTACATAAATATGTAGGGTATTGAGTGATTGTTTTTTTTTTCTACACATGTTGCTAACCACAAACTCACTTCATAGGAGATTGTCTCTGGTGTCAAATCATCATGTTGCCATTGACCGCAATATGCCAATATTTTCAATTCAAAAATTTTAAGATTTTAATAAACAAAATCAATGTATTTTACTTTAAGTTTATAAAAAAAGTAAATGTCAGTTTATATAAAAAAGAGATAAAATAATTAAATGATAAAAAAAAATAATAATAATAATAATAATGTACCTAAAAAACCGCTTTTCTTAAAAAAGTTATAAATTTATAACAATAATATATTTTTGTTATTGTGCTTTATTACAGAAGAAACAAAGAAAATAATTTTATATTTTTGAAATACCAAAAAAAGTAATTTTGGATAATTTTATATAATAAAAAAAGTTTAAATTATGGTGCTTGGAAACCAGTTTCGCAAAGTAATCATTCATTTAATTGTATATAAAAAAATTTATATTTTTTTTCAAATTGTTTCACGACTTGTTGGTAATGAAGGTTCAGTGTTGCCAAAACTTTGATGCCATGTCCCACCAGATTGTGTTTGAAAAACCGCTAGAAACCGCCTACACTAAAAATAAAATCGCTGAATTTTACCGTTAAAATATTTCTTCTCTTTAATCATGTAAAAACTTGATATCTAATCCTTCACAATCTTAATTTTGAGTATCTGATTGCATTTCAAATCAATTTTGCAAACTTGTAATAAATGTGTTTGTTTAGATTTTACTATATTCGGCTGATATAGAGATATAGAGTATACAAAACCGGCTTGAAATTTAAAAAAAAAAAAAAATTGAGTTTCTGCTGTATTTTTATACTGCAAATCATCAAACCGAGGGACTCATTATACATTTCGGTTCTATTTTAAATACATTGATTTTCGAAAACGTTTTCTTTCGAATCGAATTACCCAATAATAAAACTTTGCTTCTATTTTTAAAAGCAACAGCTTCCTGTATGCATTACAATGTAGCCTTATTCGCCACTCACAGCATTACCAAATAGTACTTCAATAACTAGTATTTAGTAAATATGAAAGTAATTTAATTTTTACGTGGCTCAGCTGTCTAGCGCCTAACTAAAAAAACGTGTATTTAAATTGAAAGAGAGTTAAACTCCCACTTAAGGAAAATGTTTTTTTTTATAAATTGTGTTTATTTTATTTATTTCCCTATATGAAAACTACTTTTTAGCACATAAAAATATAAGTCGATTGTGGTGTAGTGAGTAAGATGACGGACTAACAAACACAACCAGTATATTAATGAGTGGGTTCAAATCTCAACCGAGCCAAAATATTTTTTCTTGTGCGTAAAAAAATCAGCATCCAAAACAACTCTTTTGGAACCCAAATAAAAACTTAAGAAATTTTGGACATCGCGAACAAAATTCATCACTTATAGCTATAAAAGTGGAAGCTGTTTTTTATACTGATTTCGCTTACAAATCACGTTGTTTAGTAGGCGAAGTTTTTGCTGGGTACTATAATGTTGTGGTGATTTAACATTTTGACAAAAAAAAAAAAATAATAATTTCATTGACTTTTTTTAATAGAAAAACAGTTGATTTTATAAAAAATTTCCGGGTAACTACTTATTTTTTATAAATTAGTTATAGCAGTAAAATAATACCTTTAAATTTTCTTATTTCTGTTTCAAACCAATAAAGAAAAATCGCTAGAAACCGCCAGCTAGAAAAATGTTACAGTCAGAAAATCCACTTAGCGGTTTTTTACGAAATGTACCCGCTATGTACAACAAAATATCGCCAGATCTAGCGGGAAACCGCCATTTTGGCAACACTGTGAAGGTTTAATTGCCATGGCTGGATAAAGAGATTTGGTGTGGTGTTATTATTATTATTTTTTTTAACAATTTTACACAATAGTTTAATAAAATATATTCATATGTGAAATTTATATTTTTATTTGGGCCGAAATCCCGGTGGTACTGCAATACCGGGCCAACCCGTGACAGAAGTGGAGCAAGCCCCTAAACATTCCGTCTAATTACAAAAATCAGTTTAACATTTGTTGTCCTCCGATGGAGGATCTATCAGATGTTAAGCTGATAAGAACAGATACTACACTTTGATCTTAGCCATAAGGCCGAGAAGCGATAACTGTAATAGATATTTTCATAACTATTTAAGTAAAAATTGATATCAACTAAATGGGAATTATAAGATGAAAGAAATTTTATTCTTGAAAAAATATTATGACTATTTTTTTTTTTTATACTACCCCTAGTAAACTGTTAAATTTTTAGGGGATGTTTAGTACTTATTGAATGTTTGAATTGTTTTATACCTTAAGAAAATTTTAAGATTATTAGTAGTACTGTTGAAGATTGTAAAATATAACATATGTATGTGTTTATTATTTCAGGTATATATCATAGGAAAATTGTTTACTTTTAATGATGTTTAACAAAATTTACTTGGTGTTGGTAAGTGATTATTATTTTAAATAGAAATATAACGCCGTTTTTTATGAAAAGTCAATATTTTTTAAGAAAATATCAGGTGAAAATAATTTGAAAAATCGTTTTTGGTAAATAACACTAGTCAGCAAAAGAATTCTTTCCCCAAAGACGAATAGTTAGACTTGATAGAATTTGATATACTAAACATGAATCTGCTTTCAGTTTTTTTCCATCAGGTCTGGATTTTTTTTTTATGGGCGTGTCGAATATTTCGCCAATAATAAGGCTCTTACTCTAGTATATTTCACCATAACTCAACGGTGTGTGCAATTGACATAAGTGATACACCAAAGGTGCGGACTAAAAATATCTTCAAGCCACCCTAACCTAATTTTTTTATTTGACCAATAGTTTCGGAGTTATTTCGAAATTAATGACAAAAAAAAAAAAAAAAATCATGCTAAATTTAAGATTTTTTAGATTTTTACTAAAATTACTTTCCATACAGTGATGGGAAAAATAGGTGAACTAGATGGAATTTGATAAGCTAAACAAGAATCTGCTTTCATTTTTGTCTATCACGTACTGATTTTTTTATAGACATGGCTAACCTTATTCAGCAGTTGCCATAGTAAAACTACAGAATGGTTTATCGAGTAATCGGCTTATTTAGGGCGAAATATTCGACACGCCCATAAAAAAATATCGACATGATGGGAAAAAGACGATTTTTTTTGTCGCCTAGTGTAACTGAAATCTGTGAAATTTCTAATTTTTAACAAAAATTTTAAATTTTCGTTGAAAATAAAACTTGTTGTAAAAACTCAAATTGGAAGTGAAAAGCTGGGCTTTCTTAAAAAAAAAAATTATAGGGATAGCTCTTTTACTTTTCAGTTGCGATTGTAATTTTACCCTGTAGCCCCATTGAAAAATTTTCAAAAGGAATATATTTTTCGAAAATATGTCCTACAACAGAGGCTGGTATAATTATCCTTACACTTTTACGACACCGTTCTGAAATATAATGGAAACTAAAAAACATTAAATCGCACATAAGATTTCTAGCACATCCAAAGCTAATAATGCTACATGAAAATGTACTTTAGCAATTGCTAGAAATTTTATGCTTTATAAATACTCTTGCGATGAGTAATAAGCGAGATTTATTAAAAAACGAGAGAAAAAGTTATAGTCGTTCAAGCCCGACCATATGATATCCTACGCCATTGTGTACATTATAATTCGTGGAGGTCTTTTATAAGACTTGGAGCCAAATGTGAACCGATAGTCATATTAAGTGTAAAATAAAATAAACGAATACAGAATATTGCGGCAATGCTAACATTTATGTGAATTTATTCACTTTTGGGTGGTTTCCGAAAGTGGGCCTTATATGGGAGCTATGGTAAATTATATACCGATCTTTGTAAAATTTGGCACTACCATTTATGGTTATATAAAACTTATTTGAGTTCAATATTAACTTGATACTAACATTTTAATGGGATTTATGCCCGTTAAATATATTTTCTGAAAGGGGGTTTATATGGGAGCTATGGTCAATTATGGACCGATCTTTATAAAAGTCGGCACACTTATTTAAACTTATACGTGCCAAATTTCATTAAAATATCTCTATATTTAAGGCATTTATGATCGTTAAAACCTTTTCCAGGAGGACATTTGTATGCGGACTAGGTGAAATAATGGACCGATCATAACCAATTTTAATAGGCTTCGTCCCTAGATTGTAAGAAACCTGTGTTAATTTTGGTTCAAAGTTGCGACCTGTAGTTTGATTACAAGGTTTACATGGATGGACAGACAGACGGACGGTGGGTCTTAGACCAATATTTTTGGGTGCTACAAACATCAACGCAAACGCATAATACCCTCCCCACCTATGCTGGTGTAGGGTATAAAAACTAATTTTTGGAACTTTTAACCACGAATAACTCGCGTAGCCTACACGTGATTATCGGTGACTTTCGAAGTCGAAGCTATAGACCAAAATTCGTTTTCATACATCAAATTATGATGACGATAAGATTAAAATTATATTATTTAAATGTTTTTTTATATCTAATAATATTAAAGAAAGGGCTCCAAAAACTACGAATTTCAAGAGGTCGAAATAGGATTTAATTCAGGGAAAGTTGATATCAAGTTAAAATTTCAAACTTCAATTAATTGTCACTTTTCACACATTTTATCCCAACGTGCGTTCAATCTCCTATTTACTTGTAACAAGTTATGAAGATACACACAACAATGACAATACTAAAGACAACAAATTACCAAGTAATGGGTGTAGTAAATTGTAGTCATAAGATGAACATCAGAATCGTTTTTATCTTGTAAATCATTAATATGCACATTATAGTGTCCCGTAGACAAAAATTTTGTATGAAGACCCCTCAAACGATGCGTAAAAATTAGCTTAATATAGGAAAAATATTAAAAAAATTAAAATTGATCTTTAGTTCCCTAATTTCCAGAATTTTTTATTTATTTATTTTTAAAATGTTATTGACGTTTGTGATGTGTGTGTGAAAAGAGCGAATACTATATGCCTCTGGGTGATGCTGACCAATGCTTCAAATGTTTTGAGTGTTTTAATCCAATATGTTGAATCAAATATATAAAAAAAATCGTCCAAAATCATCTGCCATTTGTAATTCTCTTCAATGACTTTTAAATTGTACAAACTAATTATTTTCGAAGTATTAAATCATGAACATGCTATTAGTTACTTAACCTATGATAATATTTCCTACATTATTCCTAGTGATATATACAATTACAGAGCTTCTAAAACTGTCCTCTTTCTCTAAAGAAGCCAAGAAAATGACTCAAAATTTAAAATGAGTTTGAGTTAAGACCACTTTAAACCATTTAATGTTAATATCGAAATACCACCCTTATTCGAAAATAAACTCAAAATGTAATTTCGAAAATACGAAAACAAAGTACTCTCTCCAATTTAAAACATGACATTACTAATAAAGGAATTGTTTATATACATATATGAATTCAAATTATTTATGAACACACACACATATATAAACGTATATGTGTTGTGTGATATATGTGTGGATATTTTACAGCATCTATAAAATTGTAAAAGTAAAACATCAACAATAAATACTAAAGTAACAGGAAGTAAATTAAAAAAAGAAGAAAAAATAAAATCAACAACCATGACATCTTGTTGTTTGTTGTACTTGCATGATGTGATTATGGTGATGCTGATGGGTTTGCGTACATGCAGCATTGCTGCATGCTACATGCATTTTATAAACTCCCTCAATAAAAGAAAATTCTTTCTTTTTCATTGTTTTTTTGGTGTTCTTTTGAAATGTGCGAGTTGGTTTGTTCTTGACTGTGATGAATTTGACAATTAAGAAAATCCCTTGAATGTTTACATATGAATACAATAACAAAAACAACATAAACACAATATTGCACTCTCTTTTCTTTTGCTTACTAAGTAACAACGTGTAAAACGCTAAAACGTGTGTTTATTTAGTTAAATGGAATTTCTTTTATAAATAGAAGATGTGAATGGCTTTTCTACAGAAGTAATAAAAACTCATTAGTTTCGGGAAAATCTAGTAAAGAGGATGTGTGTTGTTTTATATTGGATCGTATTTATGTTCATATGTTTATTATTTACTCATTTAATACACGTTTTCCTTACTTCGTTGAAAAATCAACGCTAATGTAGGGAAAGCAACATTGATGCTTTACATTTGTTGAACAAAAAGTTTATTATTATTAGTAGGGGAAAGAGTTATTTGGTATTTTTGTAATGTTGATCCATATTTAGAATAGTAGTTATATCTGTGAAGAAAAGTCTACTAAGTTTCTTTTTGTGTTTATAAATTTAGGTGGTAAGTAGTACTTTTCATGTCCCCAAAACAGACCAATATAGTTCAAATTATTAAGGTCTGGAGTAAATAACCATAAACTTATCCTCCGCAGTTCACAAGGTTGTATTGCTTTAGATTATGTTTATTAAAGGAAAAGTAAAGTAGCACAGAGTTATAATATTTACGAAATAAAACTGTAAGTTCCAAGCGGCTGATCCGATTCTCATCAAGATTTACGTAATCGTAGCAGAAAAATATTCAAGTTTATTTTTTGCCACAGTTCCTTTTGGATAGAAGCTATGAAGTCTCAAAGCGTTAGTGTGAAGTTGACTGAAATATGATTCGACCCTTTTTAAATTTCCCTCAATATCATTTGGTAGAAAACATCTATGAAATTTGAATTCAGATTTCAATCTTTCAATGTAAAATGAGTCAAAATAACGATTAATTGAATTTTGAAAATTGAACTTTTCGTAATAAAATAGTTTTCTAATAAAACTTGACAACATTTTGTATCAATAGCAATAAAAATCATTAGTTTAGCATGCGTTGTTTTTTGTACAGAGCTGTCAAAGTTAATAATTTGCATAAAATATTGGGAAAAAACAAAAAAATTGAATTTTAAAAAATTTAGGTGATTTTTTTTTTTAAA
The DNA here is from genome assembly GCA_951394005.1 of Protophormia terraenovae. Lineage (NCBI taxonomy): Eukaryota > Metazoa > Arthropoda > Insecta > Diptera > Calliphoridae > Protophormia > Protophormia terraenovae. The sequence goes on along the minus strand of OX596076.1, from coordinate 103,681,381 downwards.
TAAAAGGTTTCTTAAATCTAAATTTTAAAATGGAATCATCTACTTCAAGTATCTCAGTGTGTTTTTCCTCAAGTATTTTAACATTTAGTTCTTTCCAAATATTTTTTTAATTGTCCTAAAATACACTAATTTTGAACTTTGATGGAATGGAATTTAAAATGTTACGGGTTGTTTGCAATCATATTGTTCTGAAAAATAGTACTTATTGTCTTTTTTAATATTTAAAAAAATATCGTGCCCGATTTGAGGAATTAAAATTTTTGTAAAAAAAACTCCAGTACAAGAAACACCCTTAACGCAGACTTTATTTATTGCTTTATTAAACATTACACAGTGGGGCAGATTGAAACATTTTAAGAAATAAATCTGTAACTTTAATCGTCGCACGTTGGGGTAAAATTTGTCAAAAGTGGCGCTTAATTGAGTTTTAAAATTTAAAGTTTTGTAATAAAGTTGGGTACCGAATAAAAATAGACAAAATTATGTATCAATATCAATTAAAATCTTTGAGCTAGGTCGGGTTGTTTTCTTGTAATTTTCATCAGATTTCAGTGTATTTATTTTAAATAAAAAGTCTTTTAAGGTAAAAATTTAAATTGAAACCAGCAACTTCAGATGTTTAAGTGTACTTTTCTTCAAGTGTTTGTAAATTATATTTTGTCCTAATATTTTTGTTATTTTTTTTTTTTTTTTTTTTTGAAAATTGTCCTAAAATACACTAATTTTAAACTTTCATGGAATGCAACTTCAAATGTTTCAGGATGTTTGTTTTGAAAATTTTCTGAAAAATAGTATATATTGTTCACTTTAATACTATGAAAAAAAAAAAAATCGTGCGCATATATAGCCCGATTTGAGAAAATATTTTTTTTTCAAAAAAATTCCAGTAGATTTCATGCAAAAATCAGCTTAAGTGCCTGACATTTTCTTTGCTTTATCAAACATTAAACGGTGGGGAAGAATCGAAATAAAGAATAACTGGCTGATTGGATTTGCATAAAATTTCGCACAGGTGTAGCAGACAGCAGTAGCATTTTAAGTTTAGAAACGAAATCCAATATTCGCATCAGGAACGGAACTATAGGGGTTCAAAATAGAGTACTAGTGTCATGGGAAATATTTAACCCCTAGCAAATTTTTGTTCCTTACCCGATTTCCAATATTTTTATATCACCTTAAGGTTCTTGATAAATCCTTTAGAAAACATGATTGCATGTACTACTTATCTTATATATTTTTCGAGTTATATACATTTAAAATTTCAAAAATCTCAATTTTACAAGATCTTGGTTAAGATTTTTCCATATATAGCCAATTATTTTTAACCGATTTTATTATATTTTATATGGTTGGTTAAAAAGCAAAATTATCTATCGAACAAAGAAAGTTTTTAATCATTATCTTTATTGAGTCAAAATTTATACGATTTTGAATTGGAAAGTTTGCAAAAATTAGCAAACAGACGGACGGACATTAGAATTCTTTCAAAAAATCTTAAAATTCGAAAAAATTTATTTTTTCTACTTCTTGATTAATATGAAAACCAAATGAAAGTATTAAAATTTTGATATCACCTTTCCCTGAATTAAGTGGAATTTTCGACACATTTAACCCAAATGTATAGACGGACGGACAGACATTGCCATTCTGCCAAAAAATATTTTTAGTATTTATTAGTTATTTGTTTACTAACTAATAAATAGAAAACATAGAAAGTGATCATCAAAATTTGTATATCACCTTTTCTTGAATTAAGCGTCATTTTCGTCCCATTTAACCTAAATGTATAGACGGAAGAACGAACATTACCATTCAGACAAAAAATGTCTTATAATTCTAAAAATAATTTTTTTTACTTACTAATAAATAGAAAAGTTAAACGTGATCATTAAAGTGTTGATACACTCTTCTTTAATTTTTGACCCATTTAACTCTAATGTATAGACGGACGGACAGATATTACTGTTCTGCTAAAAAAAAATCTTAAAATTCTAAAACTGATTTCTTTTTTAACTAATAATCAATAAAGAAATAAAACGTGATCATTAAAATGTTGATATCACCTTTCCCTGAATTATGCGCCATTTTCGACCATTTTTACTCCAATGTGCGGCGGTTGGATTTACATTAAATTTTAGAAAGAGGACAAATCATTTCTATTATAGCCCAATTATTATAACAAAATTATCTATCGAATAAAAGAAATTTAAAGTCGATATCTGTATTAAGTTTTAAAAAAGAGAAATAATAAAAAATAATTAAACAAATTTTCTACAGTGTTTTAAATTGATAAAGGTTTATGTTGAAAAGTAAATAATTTTTTTGAAGCCGTATTGTACTCAAAAATTTAAAAATTCACTTATAAATCAATAATGTAAAAATTTGAATTGTGATCAACTAAATTGGTCTACTATCTTTCTTAATTATTTTCCAATCTCCAGCCATATATTATTTTTGAGAATTTAGCATCAGACTTCAAAAATTTTCTGGCAACACTGATTTTTAGTTGCTAAACTAAGTAACACTTGCTAAAAGACAAAATTACTCCCATTAATACTCAAAAAATAAATATTTAAAACAATAAAATAAAATAGTCAACATTTAAAACAAAAATATAAACAAATTGGAAATTTTTACCCTTACCCAATAAAATTTTCCGCGGGATTTTTATCGTTTTTTCTATTTCTATACTTGTAGACAAATCGTGAGTGCGCTCGTGATGGTAGACAGATTTTTAAAACAGAAACTACTTAATGGAAAAATAAAGCAGGGAAAATATATTTACATGCATTAGAATGTCTGCATTTAAAAAATGGGGTTTTCAATCATGCAATTTTCTTTAGTTTTTTTTGTTTCATTTGTTTTTATAGAGCAGACAGAAATACGGACGTGTTGTTTATGTGGTAATGACCTTGAACGTGTGCTGTTGATTTTCTGTTTATATATAAAACTTTTTCTAAATATTAACAGCAGGAAAGAGTTGAAATAAAACATTTGCTTTTACTCCCATATTACAATTTCCTTTTGAGAGAACGCATATAGTATATATTTTTTATTTAATTTTCGGTCAATTCAATTTACAACTTATTTCTATAAAAAAATTCTTGACCTCTTATGTCATGTTTTTTGTATTTTTATTTTTTTGTTGTTGTTATTATTATGATTGTATATTGCAATTGTATGTTGGCGTTATGTTGCAACTAGATGTAGTTGTTTACATTGTCATACATACTAATATTGTGTCTGATTTGTTAAATTGAACAAAATAAGAAACTTGTTGAGTTTTCTGCTCTCCATCACTAGGTACATAAAAAATAAAAACATAATTTGTACATTCATACAACTTATTATATACTTGTCATAAATTTATGTATAAACGTGTCCAAATTATTTAATTAAATAAACATTATATTGCTTTTATCAGCCAGTCCGTCAAACAGGCAACATTTATACAGATTACTAAATAACATGAAAAAATATACAAAATTTACAAGATCATACTCACGCCACAGAGGCGTACAGTGTATGGGGTCAAATATAATTTAAAAAAATTAATGCTTAATCAAATTTGTTTTTAAAATGATTTCCTAAAATCCACATCTTTAATCCACTGTCCCCTTTCCTTTTACCTCCCTGTATATTCCATTCGTTTTTTATTTTTTCCAAAAAACCTCATTTCAAATTTTGCTGCTCATTGTAGTAGATACAACTGTCTCTATTATTCATGACTTGTACGATATTATTTAAATTGTCAATTGAAACTGATTATCTCAAACTCAAGTTGAAAAAAATTATATTATTGTTGTATGTTTTCTACCTTTAAATTGTCGTGTAGAATATTTATTCAAATTTCATGTACATTTGTATCTCCATGATCTTATAATCTTTACAAGTGATCTTTATATTTCGTTCTCGGTCTTCAATTACGCGTGAATTGTATTTGGCTATTTTTTTTTCAGTTTCTTAATTTTTTGCTCGTTACTTGTTTTGTTGAAAGCGTTTTTCAATTGACTTTAAAAGAATAAAGAAAAACAAACAAATTTAGTTAAAAACTGCACGCATTTTGTTAGATAAATATAATTCAAAGTCAATTGAAAGTTATAGTTTCGTTTTTAAGAAGAAAAATAATAATAATAAAATAATAACTAAAGCATATTATTCTAAAAACGTAGTGGAAAATCTGGATAAAAAGAAATCGGTATTTTTTTAAATATTTTAAGAATATACATTTTATTTTAATTTTAAAATCACTTAAGTATTTAATTACCAAGACAAATATGAGCAGAATATCTAATTCGAAATAAAAAAGATTTTAAGATCCGCCAAAATAGAACACGCTTTGAAGACCTGAAGACATAGAAAAGCAAGTCGAAACTAAATGAAAGAATGATGTTTTGAAACATTTCGCCTTTATTTAGAATTTATTTTTATTTTCTAATTTAAAAAGTAAATGTTTTAAGAACTTAGCATTTAAAGTTATTGTGAAATTAATATAATTTCATGAAAACTATTAATGTAGTGAAAGAGACGAAAGTCCCTAGGAAGCTGATATTTCTCGTTGAACTCGCTTAGTTTAAAAGTTATGGTCCTTTGAAAAACGTACTTCTATAAAAAAATAGGTCGAAAATTATGAAAAAAACACAGTTATTAAAAAAACCTGCTTTTCGATATAGCCAGAATTAAAAAGTCTTACAGTAGGACTCCTATTAAAATTTTTTTAGAGAAACCTATTTCTACACCAAATTTATATGAAATTAAACTCATTTAAACATAATGTCACTTTGTTTAAAACGACAAGTTAAGTTTAGTACAAAAACTTCCCAAAAAACCTTCAAAGACTATGTTTATCGTACTTTTTATTTAATTATAATTTTTTAAGAAATCGTTTTTGGTATCTAAGATATTTTAATTATTTTATTCCTGTCTTTAAATCTAAGGTATAATACTCCCACTTAGCCTCATAAAATTTTGATGGGTGTGCCTGTGTATGGTCTATAAACTTCCAAAAAGGTTAAAAATTGAGATAACATAATTATAGCTTCAAATTGAATACCATATAAAATGAATCTGCATATGGCACATTTTGAATATAAGCCCACGATACATAAAATTAGTTTTGCCGAAAAAATAATGAAGATGTCGTAAGTAAATTTGGAAAGATTCAAAAATTCCAATTTTCTTGGTTTTAAGATTAACTAATATTAAGACGAGGATTAAAAATAGTATGTTTTTCCTACTGCTTGCATAATTAAGGTTAGGTAAAAAATCACTTCCAAATCCATACACAATATGGATAAATATTATTTACTTAATTAAGTAAATTCAATTCAACTTACGAAAAAAAAAAATATTCAATTACTCATTTTTTTTTGGCAAAAAAATTCTAAAATTACTTATCCAAGTAATTGATACATTGAGAAAATTATTTCAAGACTCTTTAGAGCGAGTGCACATGGTTCCAAAGTTGGAAACCTCGGGTATAAAAAATTTTACAGTACGAAAATTTGTTGAAGACTTTTTGCAAAAAACACTGAAAAAGGATGGATATGTGATTTTTTGCATATTTATCTACCCACCATCAAAAAGATGGGGGGTATATTAATTTTGTCATTCCGTGTATAACATGTCGAAGGAATCATTTAAGACCCCACAAAGTATATATTTTCTGGGTCCTGGTTGAATTCTGAGTCGATCTAGGTATGTCCGTCCGTCTGTCCGTCTGTCTGTCTGTTGAAAGCAGGATAGAGCTCGAACAGGGCAACGTAGGGAGATGAAATTTATCTTATATAAGGTTTGTTTGGTATTGAAAACGGGCAAAATCGGTTAATAAACAAAAAAGTTATGGGCTAAAAACTAGAAACACAGGGTGTCCACTTCATACTTTTCTGCTGATATCTCTTAAACAAAAGCATGTACGACAATGAAATTTTGTATAAATAGTTTGAGGGTCGATATAAATTTAGAAACCAAAAAGGGCGTGGTCCGCCCTGATACTGGGAAGCAAAAATTTCTATTGCAAAGAAATTAAAAGCACTTTAGACTATATAACAAGTATAACTTTTGTTTGATTCCAGCTTTGCGATTTGAGAAATTAAGGCGAAAATTCGAAATTTGTTGGAAAAATAGATCAAATTTGGGAAACACTGGTTATCGCAGTGTATTTTGTCTTTTCCTTTAAAGTATTTTGTGTTTAGTTATCTTTCAGAAAAATATAAATATTATATATGTTACTTTAGGAAATTTTTATATAACAGAAAAAGAATATGACCACTTTTTTGGCAAAAAAAAAAAATCGACTTTTTTTCAAAGTTCAATTTGACTTCGAAAATATTTTTTCAAAATTTTTTCTTTGAACAATTTTTCTATTTGTTGTTAATGAAATAAAAAAATTAAAAAAAAATTCGACTGAAAGTTGGAACCGCTGTACCGAAAAAACCATCGAAACAGGCTGAAAAGTAAAAATTTTAATCTTTGAAGCTTAATATCTCTTAAACTAAAAGAGATAATATATACAGGGTCCCAAAGTGTTTTGTTTTTTGTAGATCTCGACTAGCAGAATCCTTCTATATAAAAATCTTTCAAATCGGTTCAGATATAAGGAATTAGGATCGTTTGTATACACGAGGTGTCCAAATTTAGGATCCTGTGGACTCGCCTCCTGTAGATTTATATGGTCCCAGTTCAAAACTTAAACTTGCCTACACCTCTGCTATCATCATGTGAAATTTCATGGAAATCGAAACAGCCATTTCGAAGTTCCATATTTATTTCAATTTTATTTTTTAAATCGCACACTCTGCTACGTAGGGTATTATGAACAGAATTAGATATTAGACTGGAAATAAGCCAAGGAATACAACTGGAATTAAAACTTCTCGTAAAGCTAAGCATAACTATGACAAGGAATGTGTAAAATGTAAAATTCAATTTCAAATACGAATGATAATTCTTCAATTATTTTATCAACTGAAATTCAACCTATTAAAAATTTTGTATTCAATTATCTGATGATAACTTAATTATCGTAGTAGTTTATTTAGTGGCAATTAACCCGCTTTTAGGCAGTAAGATTCTTTGGTTTATAGTCATCTGCCGCTCTCCATCGGTCACCAATGAGCGTATTGGCAGTTGCCACTTTACTGACTTTATGGTAAACGGGAAGAAGACGAAAAGAAGATATCAACAATTTTTAACTGATTCATTGTAACCAGTAAAGTTACACTTTGTAGCCGTTAAAGTGATTGTGTATGTAAAAAAAGGGCCGTGGAAGTGCATATTGTCACTCTATTTACCCTCCGGTAGTCGTGTAAGTGATTGTGTGTGCAAAAAAGTGACACCATGTAGTCTTTGAGGTGGCAATAGACTTCCTCCTAGGACAAGTCCATGTTAAAGTAACTAGTCACGTAGTTAATAAAGTAACTAGGTGTAAAGGATATATATAAGTTTGACATTCCCTTTGAAATTTCCATAATTTTCCTCGGAGAGCAAAAAAGTGTATATTTTCTGAACCATGTTCGTCTGTTTGTCGGTTGAAAATAAAAAATAAACACATATTTGTAAGTTAGGAATAGTTAAAAATTTTAGAATTTAAATATTAATATATTTATAAATATAAGGGTTAATGCAAATATTTTAAAAAGTTTTTAAAATTAACATTAGATGATTCAGAAATATATTATTCAGCTTAAAAGAATATTAAACGATTTTTTTATTTATTTATTTACAACTTAATTTACAATTTAACTATTTAACTTTTCTTTTATAAAAAAGAACAACGAATATATAAATTTTTATCAATTGAATTAAATTTTCAATGAAAATAATATTTTCAACAATAGTTAATGGAATACATTTTTTCTAAAAATTTTCAATTGATTTTTATTTTTACAAATGTGTGTAAAAATGTAAAATACTAGTGAATAATATGTTTTGTATCGGTTTTTCTAAAGCTTCCCACAATCAAACGTTAACTTGTCTGTCATATTCCAATTGAAATGAAATAAAATGAATGTATGTCAATCTAAATTCGATCATGTAAAACGATCTGTGTTTTTTTTTTTTTATCGACATCTCTTAATGCTGACAGCAAAAGCAACTGCAAAAAAATGTATGTAGTTCATTCAACAATTTTATTGCTGTAATAATTAAACTACTGCTCGCACTATAAATTTACTTCCATTCCGTACTCCAATTCCCATTTGGGGCTAACTTGGGCTTGAGCAGCTATCAATATAAATATTAGGTACTTTTTGTGTATTTCATTCATTCACTTATTTCTCAAAATTTATTTAAGCTTCTTTAATTTACGATATATCTGTATTATATATTTTGTTTTGTTTATTTCGTTAAGTATTTTTGTCGTTGTAATTTATTTGTTTAAATGGAGATATAAATTGAAATTGAATGTTTTGCTTCGCTAGAATGTGACATAGTTATTTTTTTTTCAGCTCATGATATTTTGTTTGCTTCAATTGAGTATTTTTTTGAAAGTTGTTTTTTGTAATTGTTTTTTTTTTTTTTTTTTCAATTTGTCTACGTTTATGATCGCAATAATTAAGTCTGTTGGTGGTTTCAATTGATATGTAAATGCATTTTGTGTAAAGATAATGGACTAATGAAATTAACGGACACAATTGAAATATATTTGTTTTGGGCTCAGGTTCTAGGAAAAATGTCATAAATTACAATTTTTGAGGATACTTTTTAATGATAGTTATTAGCTTAAGTGCATGCATTCTTAATTATAGTTTATATTTAAATTCTTTTACATTTTAATAAACATCTACGAATCAGTGAACAAAAGTTCTGAATTCATTTGGAACTATAATTTTATTTTTTCTAATTTTATTTCAAACTCTCCATTACTTTCTTAAAATCAGGCGATTTTTGATTACCTAGAATGTTGCGAGCGCGTCAAAATTATAAAGTCACTTTTGTTTTCTCCGTTTTTAAGAGGTATTTGATGACACTGATAGCTAAAAGGTGTCCCTCTCCGTTTGATATCATCTATTTGACATTTGAACTTTGAAAAACTATGAAAATGTGAACTTTCCAATGAGTAAAAATTATAGAGTCAGTTCATTGCCAACTTCAGATTAATAGAAATTTTTCATTCATATATTTATGTGATTCTTGCAGCAATATTATTATTAGAATTATGTAAGAAATCTGGCGAATATTAACAAAATGGCTATAAATTGTATAATCATTTACATTTACAAGGACTATCAATATATACAATTTTAGTAAGATATCTCCAACGGTTCAAAAGTTACAGAATTATTTCTAAAAAAAAAGCATTTCAACCCATAAGCACACAAATTTAAAAAATTCAAGCCTTGGAAAATTTTGCACGAGTCCGACATATTATATTATTATTGAAAAAAAAAAAAAAATTTCAAGTAAAATAAATTTTTCTGGAATTTAAATTTCCTTTTCACTGCACAGAAAAAAGTCACCAATTAACAAATATATATGAAAATAAATTTGTTTAAATTTGATCCTCTCACCAAAATGATTATATCAATTACTAAAAACTGTAAAAAATACAAAACAGAAAAAAATTCCCAATTAATAAATTAATTAAATCAATCAAGTTGTTGATTGGATGAATTAAAAATGTATATATGATATAAAAGTATAGTTGAATTTTATTTTATTTCATTTTTGCTTGAATAAATTTATTAAGTTTCGATGCAAAATGAAACAACTATGTTAATTGAAAAAAAGCCCGTAAAATGTTTTCTGTGTGGAGAATGCTATTGAATTAAAGTGTAATACTATTTTAATTCAATTCTTGGTACTGGATTCAAGGCTTGAAATACATTTGGTTTCAACTTAAATTTCAGCAAAAATGCTTATTGGGAAGTATTTTAGCTATCAGTGTCATCAAATACGCCTTTAACTCCTAGTTTTTAGATTTATAACTTAGTTGGCCTTGAATTGATTTTCTATTATAAGATCAACATAACTGATGCTGATTGAAATTTTTGTTATCGGACCGGATGTCGATTGACGACAGTCTCAGCAGACTTTGGTGGCTGTTTCCAACTACACCATTTTTGAGTTAAAATGAGAACTTTTCATACGATATTCTGAAAACAGCAATTTAAAATGAGGTTTTTCATTTTAGTTTCAGAAAAGAGCAATTAACAATAAGATTTTCCAATTCAAATTTTGAAAATATAATTTTAAATTTAAATTTTTTTATTATAATTCAGAAAAGATAATATTAAAATTATATTTCTCTTTTAATTACAGAATATAACAATTGAAATTTACATTTTCATATAATTTTCAGAATTGATCAATTGCAAATGACACTATTTATTTAGAATTGGAAAAATATACTTGAAAAATAGGTTCTCCATTTATAATTTTGAAAATATCAATTTAAATTGGATTTTTTTTTTTTTTTTTAATTTTTTAAAAGAACCATTAAAAATAAGATTTTCCATTTAAAATTCAGAATAATACAATTAAAATTAAGAAAAAACTAAATTAAATTCATAACTTTAACTGAAATAATATATAGAATGAAATCTGCATAAGGAATGATTTTTGTAAAGTAATTTAAACTTTACACTGCACATGGATTTGAAACAATCTCTAAATTTTATTTGCTTAAAGGTAACATAAATTAAGTTGACCTTACATTATATTATCACTCAAATTACTCTTATTCAATATTTTAAATTTTAATTAATTTTTCTCAATTTCAATTGTTCCTTTCTAAATTTCAAAATACAAAATTTAATTTCATTTGTTCTTTTCTGAATTTAAAATGTACAATTTAAATATAAAAATATAGGTATAACAACTTATTTTAAATTGTTCTTTTCTAAATTTTAAACAAACAGCTCAATTGTTCTTTTCTGAGTGCTAAGAAAATTTTTTCCAATTTTTATAAAAAAATTCTAATTTTCAATTAATCTTTTCTGAAATATAATATAATTAATTTTTTAATAGTATCAATTAATCAAGCGATCAAAATTCAAAATTTTCCAATATTTTACAAAAAATGAAACTATTTATGTAATTGTTTTTTTTTTTTTTTTCTTATTTTGTCAATTAATATATTAATCAAACATAAATAAAAATAAGTGAAAATTTCAATAATTGAATATACAATTTTTTTAATGGTTGAATTCCAATTAACAAAATTATTGATTATGTATTATTCGTAATTGAAATTGTAGATTTTTTATGTAAAATATGTATTTAATTTGTCAGAATACTTTGATTTGGGTAATTGATTTAATTATTTAAATACTTAAAAACATTTTACAATTCTGATTAATAATTTAATTAAAATTTTTTTCGAAAATATTTTATTCTAGTTAGATTGATATTATTCAAAATATTTTTTTTTTTTTTATGTACTTACATTTTTCCTGGAAAATTTCTAACATAATGGAACATTTAAAACTCAATATAAATAAATGTAATAGTAAAAAATTTTCCAGCTCTATCCCTATCGCTTCTCAATCTCGCACCAGGTCTTTAACCTTATTGCTTATACGAAGACAATAACCTTCATCAAAGAGAAATTTCCCGAAAACAAATATAAAGCAGTGTGTTCTAATCTTCGTTTAAATTTTACAGATTACAAGACCATGCTAATGGATAGATTTTAAAATAAATACGTAAATATGTAAACTATAAAATGTTGCATAATTAAAAAGTAAACAAAAGCAGAAAAAAACAATCTGTAAATAAATAAAAAAGGTCATAAATCAATGAAATTTTGAAAGATTACAGCGACTTCTATCATATCTCCTTATTAAGAAATTTAAGACTTGAGTTTAATTTAAACATTTTTCTATTGTAGAATAAAAACCTTAAGAGTCAAAAGAGATTGGAAGCAAAAAATGTAGTCTCTTATTTTTAGTGTTGCCATGTTGTATATTGTTATAAATATAGATATTCTCCCTCTCTTTATTATCAAACAATAATCTGACAACACCTTGAAAGATGATTGAGTAAACAAAGAAATCATTGATAACTTGAGTCAGGCTTAAAAAAAAAAATAGAAAAATAAATAGAAACAATTGTAAGTTTTAGAAATAAAATTTATTTAACAAAAAAATAGTGAAATATTTGTGTGTATACATTTGTATATATTTTCTAGTTTAAATTATTTATATTTAAGGCACTTATTAAACTAATTAAGTAAAGCTATTTTTGTCTAAAATAAAAAATAGTAACATTCATATTTTATTCATTTCTTTGTTACTTATTCCGTGTCTTAAGTCAAAACAATGTTTAAGTTAAATATATTATTGTGTGATGTAATACAATGCAGTATATTAAAGAATGTATTCGTTTACTGGTTGAAGTTTTTGAAATAATGATTAATAATCTTTTTTAAAAAAAAACAACAAATGATTTTCAGGAAATGAATTCATAAAATTACAGAAATATTTCTTTTGATTAGAGTTTTAAATTACGGGCCTTCAAAAACTAAAATTATTCATATATTCATAAAATTAGTTTTAATAATATTTTAGCGTACAAAGTTGAAATATATAATGAGACATCATAATTTCTTAACAGTACAATTGAAATATAAATATTAACATATAAATTTCAAAATAGAGTATTAAAGTATAAAATTAAATAAATCTCATACACATTTCATTTCTCTAAACACTATTTTTTGTCACACGAAATGAAACCATATAACGAATACATTCTTTAGCACCACTGTCTCTCAGCACAAGTTTTTCAACCTCATTACTGTAACTACTACAACCGCACCTACAACAGCTGGTAGTAGTAGTTGTGTAAGGCGTATACTAGACGCTGCATTACAACCATCTGTATTGCAAGTATAGATACAAGATCTATAATCCATACGATCACCTTTATTACGTACATAATCACAATAGTTGCCCAAATCTTTGGAGGAACAGAATCTTTTAGCTCCTATGCCGCCTTCAAAACGTCCCACATGTTTAATACAGAATTTGGCATCATGAACATTCGAGCAATTTTGTGGTTCTAAGTCGGGTTCATCAAAACGTTCAAAATATTCGCCACATTGAAATGGATTGTTGGTATCGGAGGCATCGCAAACGTAACAATTAATGGCCATGACAGAGCTTAAGGCAGCACTCAGCAGAATGCATTGTAATAATAGTTTCTGCCACATTTTTTGTTTTATTATGGTAATTTGAACTTTTTTTTTTTGTATTTATATTCGACAGGTTTTCACCCAAAACGTCAAAGAACCAAAACACCACACAACTTTAATAATAAGTAAAGAAATACCTTTTACCGATTTTGTTTTTAATTTATTTTTCTTTCTTGTGTTTTTCTTGTTTTTCTTAACACAAACCAAAGCAAAACACTCAAATGTCAAGCCTGTACTGACGTTTCAGAGTTGTTGTGGTATTTTAATGGCGTCAGTTATGGCCGGTTTTGCAAAACTCACTATCGCTCTCTCGTTTCGGTTAAAGCAGCTCTTTTGCGGGCTGTCAATTTTTTCTATTTATTGAAATTGAGTGTTTTTCTCTTTGGTTTCTAGTTAAACTTCTCCCTTAGCTCTCTATTTTACTTAAGTTGTTGGTGGTATTGAATGTTTTCCTTCGTATTACGTTTTTGGTTGATTGGCCCTAGTTGGTTAGTTTAGGTAGTATGAGTGCAATCATGTTTAGCTACATATATTTTTGTTAGCCGTATACGAACGAAATTGTTTGAACCTTACAACTTTTTGGTATTCTTGCTTCCTTAACAACGCAACGTCAACAATTTTTTTTTTTTACATTTTTATTTTGGTAAGTCATTTCGTTGCGTAGTTACCACTTTTATTTTGAATATTGGTATTAGCTGTATGTTTTTTTTTAATGTACATAGGTTTGTCTTATGGTGGTTCTCTTTCTCGTTTAGTCCATGTTTCAATCCATTGCTGTTTCAATACGATGAAGGTGTTTAAATTTTATTTATGGTATTTTAGCCTTTTTAAAAGATGTATATAAATAAATAAGACGCATTTAGAAAAAGGATGCTGGTGTTTTGAATTTTGTGGCGTCATACATATTTTTTGTGTGACTCATGTCAGTCACGTTTTTTTTAGTTGGTGAAGGTTTAAATATATTGTTATTTTCTTAGAAAAGTACAGGCATTTAGATGATTTTGAAATTCATTGTTTCAACAAAGGCATTTCCTATGATGAACAAATTATAAAAATACATATTAAAAAAATTCAATTTGATTGGTGGTAAATTTAAAAATTAATTCTTGAATGTAAATCATTCAATTAATTGGGAATTCACACAAAGTTTATGTTTAGGAGATTGTAAAAATCTGCTGATAATTTATTTGAAAATGTGTATTAATACGTATTATACGGTAATCCGGACAGCATTTTCCGGCTCATTACTGTGAAACAATAAACTTTATTTTTCAGTTCCAGTTTACCGAAGAATGGTTCTTGAAAAAATCTGATAATTTTTTTTTCTTAAAACTTTAATAGTGAATCCATAGAATTAGTGAAATTTAATTTTGAAATCAATGACAGCAAATGAATTTGCTGTTTCTGAGGAAAATTATACTTGTTTGTAAAAGGCCATTAGATCCAAATTATTGGACAAAATTGGATCTTTTGTTTTAACCGAAAACGCATTATAGCGTTTACCGCTCTTAATTTAAGAGAAATTTCTATAAATAGCATTTATTCTACTCTGCTCATATTTATTAACTTTTTTAAATTTCAATAACTTATGTAGCTTAGATCGTAAAAAATTACTAAAATATCCACAGGATTACTTACAACATTCTTAATAATATTAAGAATTATAAAAGTATATTGTCTCGGTAAAAAGTTATACTCATTTGAAATGAAGGATTTTGAAAGTTTTGCTAGGTCAAATCATACAATACTGGTGGCCTATACATACCCTTAAGTCGTTCATGCATAAACTCCAGTTCTGCTAGAGCCACGTCCACGTTCATTATTTTCCCTCTACCAGTGACACATTAACATCTCATTGCCTTCTATGTCAGTGATAACCCTGCAAAATCTACATTTCTGAGATAACACATACGAAACTAATGTTCATATCAGGACGAAATAATATCGATTTTACTTGATTACTCATCCACACTAGGGTTCATTAAATTTACTTTTGAATAATCGAAAAATGACTTTTTGCAACAAAAGTCGAAATCGACCATAGTTCACACATAGAGTTCAAGTTAACCAACCAAAATATTAAATATTATTATTGCAGACCATTTCGTGGACCCCTTACAATGATTGTGAGATCCTCTTTTAGGAACAATTGCTCTAGAACGAGCATTTGTTATAAAAATTGTATTCCAGATTTTCGGTTTTTAATGCTATGTAAAAAGGAGTAGATAATTTTTTTTTTTTTTTTTTTCAATATTGTTAAAAAGATTTGATTTTGTTATGTATACTAGCCCTGCGGGAAATTTGTGGTAATTGCAGTAATGGACCGGTTTCTCTGTACCAGTTGAGTACCAATTGACACCTAACTCGTCACCAAAGTTCCAATTGAGAACCGGTTGACACAAACACACTCACAATTAACATGCTCGTTAAGTGCGCAAATAGCAACTCGCGCGCAATAACAATCAGTGGCTGAGTGGTAAGCGTTGAAGACTATAAAACATAACATACGTCAGATGAACATGGGTTCGAGCCGGGGTGCCGCCATCGACATTAACGAAAAATTATAAAATTAAAATAAACATAATTTAATAAAGATAATAATAAAAATTATGTTTAAAAAGTAAACAATTACCGAATTTTTATAAAATTTTTATTACAATAATCGTTACTGAACCTGTCCTATGACCTGTCCCAAGGGGCTAATTAGCCACCTCCAATGACAACTCCATGTAAAAGTGGCAGGTTCTTCTCATATAAAGTTCCGGAATTGGGACCGGTCACTAGCCCTGAGAACCTGTCACGTGACTAGTTTTGAACCGGTTCTCTTTACTCTAGGGAGCCTACTCCGGTAAGCTAATTTACTCCAGCAAAATACTCATAGAAATACTAACAAAATTGAATTAGGAGACAAATATTTGAAAACTGCAAAAAGTTGTGAACAACATACATTTTTTGCATCATTAAAATATAATTTATAATACCGTGGTCATTAAAAAGATATTCCCATTTTTATAGGTCGTAAAATTTAAAAACAACAATTTCTCTATTTATTTCTCCTACAAAGTATTTTGAACTTTTAATTGAGTACATTCACCACAACGCGTCTTTCAATTAGAATTAGAATCACGTTTCGTATATTTTCCAACTTATATGGGCCTGATTATAATGTCGTACACAAGATATATGGGTGCGTCGTAACATCAGTCTTTTTGTTAAACACAAATATTTTATTTAAACATTCATTTTTGTTCTCATTTTTTTTTTTTTTTTTTTTTTTTTTTTTTGACGATTGTTTGTAGTTATAGTAGTTTAACAATGTAAGTAACTTGTTGCTTTCCTGAACTGAATACGAAACATTCCTTATTTTTACATCACTATACATGGTTTGTAAATGATTGTTGGTTATATAAAATGTTCGTATTAGTTAAATAAATACATGCCACAAGTATCGATACATAAAATCATTTTCTCTGTATATTTTCACGTTTTTCTTATGTATCTCTTTGAAAAAAATTTCGTGATTACATACTGGTTTAACATGAGCAAACATAAGAGTCCACCAAAAAGTAGAAATTAAATACATATATACATCAACAAAAATAACTTACGTGACTGTAATGACATTTTATTTACCACAAACATGGAAGATACAACATAACGTACAGTGGGATATAAAAAGTGAAAAAATATCAATATTTTGAAAGAACCTAATTATATGATCAGTAAGGTAGTTCAATATTATATATATAAAAAAATGGCGTACATTTCAAGATACCCTAAATCATTTATAATATCTTAAATTATTCTAGCTAACTTTCTATGATAATTGGTTGAAGCTATGAAAAGAGGAAAATTATTTAGGAAATCTATATACATATGTATTATAAAAGAGTAATGTTACTGTGTGACTGACTGATTCAACATCGCCCAGCCCAAAGACAAAAGTTAGAGGTATTAAACTTAGGCTTTAGGATTGTCCCCACCGTAGACATCCACTGAGGAGCGATTTTTAGAAATTCGAATGGTAAAGGGGTAAAAAAGAGTAAAACCGTTCAATTTATATCTTCTAAACCAGGGATTCCCAGCTCTTTATGATTCACGGACCCTTTTAGAAATTTTTGATTTTTCGCGGATTCCTTGTCACATTTTGATTTTAGTATAGTAGTAATGAAAAATACACAGAAAAAAGTAAAAATGGACTTCAATTATACCCTACACCACCATAGGTGGGGAGGGTATTATGCGTTTGTGCTGATGTTTGTAACATATAAAAATATTGGTCTAAAACCCACCTTAATTTATACCAATCGGCTTAGAATCACTTTCTGAGTCGATTTAACCATGTCCGCCCGTCTGTCCGTCCATGTAAACCTTGTAATCAAACTACAGGTCGCAATTTTGAACCAAAATTAATGAAACTTGGTTCACAGGTTTCTTATAGTTCAGGGACGAAGCCTATTGAAATTGGTTATGATCGGTACATTATTTCACCTAGCCCCCATACAAATGTCTTCCCGGAAAAGGGTTTAACGATCATAAGTCCCTTAAATATAGCAATATTTTAATGAAATTTGGCACATATAAGTTTCATATAAGTCCAAACAAGTGTGCCGATTTTTAAAAAGAAAAGAAAAGAAACCATCCGTCGAGTACTACGAAACCATGACTTTAATGGTAGAGTTGCTCGCAAAAAGCCTTTTATAAGTAAAAAAAATCAACAAAGCCGACTTATATTTGCAAAGGAGCACAATAATAAGGACTTAAACTTTTGGAACCAAGTCATATTTGCAGATGAGTCAAAATTTAACATTTTTGGCTCCGACGGACAGTCGTATGTCTGGCGCAAGCCAAATACTGAGTTGCTTTGTTGATTTTTTTTTACTTATAAAAGGCTCTTTGCGAACAACTCTACCATTAAAGTCATGGTTTCGTAGTACTCGACGGATGGTTTCTGTACTACAAGAATTCCCTAACTCATTCTTTATCTCAGTGACTTCGGATTTTCTTTTATTTTTCGGGTAATATAACGCTCATCCGCAGCGGTAAAAATTTTGTTTGGAGCAGTTCGGCCTTTGTCGTAAACTCTATTCTCACGTACAAAGCGCGATATAATGCTCTGCACAGTTAAATCACTTAAACATACCATTTCTGCTATTTTCCGGCGTGAATGACCATTTTTAAAATGGTTTAAAACTAACTCTCGCTGCTCAATAGTTGTACGTCGTCCCATTGTAAAAAAATAACTTACGTAAATAAGTTGACTGTTAAGTTGTTATTATAAATTGTTCTACAAACAATAACAAAGTACAAACAAGAAAATAAAACCGATATTTGACGCGTAAAACCAAAATAAAGTTTCTATTAATAATGTGGTTGAAATAAGCTGTGAGGCAAATTTATGCAACACAATAGATTTTTTTTATCATTGCAGGTCAGTTATAAAAAATTTTTTGATTTTTTTTAACTTGATGTTAGATCCTTTCTATCTATGAACTTGCTTTTAAAGAATCTGTATATATTATTTGGTTCGAGAGCCTCAGTCAGTTAAATATTTGAATAGGTGCTGGTTGAAATAAGCTGTGTGCCACTGTAAATGTCAGCATCAACGTAATATTCTGTATTCGTATGTTTTATTTTACACTTATAAGTATCGGTAAACATTTGACTCCAAGTCTATTAAAATACCCCTTCCCGAATTATAATGTACACAATGGTGTAGGGTATCATATAGTCGGGCTTGACCGACTATATCTTTTTCTCTCGTTTTTGTTTGATTTTGCTCCAATCATCAAAATGATAATATTAATAACTAGAATAATTGATTTTATTATTAAAAATTTTTCTTAAATAGATATAATTGTTTGAAATTTTTTGGAAACTGATTTAAATTTATTTTATTTCTTCATTTTTATATTTTATTAGGAGCTGTCAATTTATTAAACAAGCGCGAATGTTATATTCGGCTCTGCCGAATCTATATACCCACCATCAACTTTTTCAAATTTTACGTTATATGGGAGGTGGGCGGTAAAGTGGGTGGACTACGCGCATTTTTTTTCCGATTTTATATCGACCCCCGAACTATACGTACGAAATTTCGTTGTCGTACATGCCTTTGTTGAAGAAATATCAGCAGAAAAGTATGAAACGGACACCCTGTGTTTCTAGTTTTTAGCCCATAACTTTATTAACCGATTTTGCCCATTTTCAATCCCAAACAAACCTTATATAACACAAATATTTGTGCCAAATTTCATCACCCTACGTTGTCCCGTTCGAGCCCTATCCTGCTTTCAACAGACGGACATAGCTAGATCGACTGAGAATCTAACCAGGACACAGAAAATATACTTTGTGGGGTCTTAAATGATTCATTCGACATGTTACATACGGAATGACAAAATCAATTTTTTTATACCCACCATCAAAAAGATGGGGGTATATCTTTTTAATGGTGGGTATAAAAAAAAAAAAAAAAAAATGTAAACCAATTAGAAAATTAATTATATTATAAACCAGTTATTAATTTTATTAAAAAATAATTTGAAATATTTTTTTTTTTTTCAGTGTATTTAAGACTCTAATGGTATTTATTTTAAATAAAGTTGCGTTAATATAATTTATTTATTTATTATATATAAAAACTATGAACTTTTTAAAGCTCATAAACAATTAAAAAGTACATTTTAACATTGGAAAAAATTTCTAAAAAAGAAAAATCTTACTTCATTTTCCACATCCAAACTTGATCTAAATTTGGATCTTATGAACTGTAGGGCAGAAAAACTAGGTTTCATACCAACCATAGTGTAATCTTTGTAATGCATTTTAACCATAAATATTCAACCAACATAGATTCAAAGTCAACTTTGACACTCATTATATTGCTTATTTTTGAAAATTATTGGGTTTGTCATCAATAAGTAAACTGGTTTGGCAAGAATTGGTTTTAAGTTCCGGATAATATCGGAAAAATTCATCGTGAAGTGAATCCAAGTATATTATATTTTTTATATGTATGTTTTTTTTTTTGTTTATTAATCCAAGATATCATTCGGCAGTCTTTCCTTCCATAAACATGTTAAATCAGCACATAGGACTTTAGGAATTTTATGCTTTAAGGCACTAGTTCTATAAAATTTACTACTAGTCTGAAGAGCCATTTTAAAAATATCAGGTAAGTTTTTCGCAGCTAGTAGGTTTTTGTCTCTGAATTACACAGTGAGACTTAAGTGATTTAGAAACCTGATCGCGAATCTATCATGATGCATTTACATAATTCTTCCTTTATTTCACTTTGTGCAATAAATCGCCAATGAAATAAAAGTTGACTAATATTAGAAATATTAGACGTTTCATTATAATGTAGGCCATAAATTTTATATGTATTCTTATGACTTTTTCTTTTTCATAGATTTTTCCCCATCCAAATGAAAGGCACCTCTAGAATTGAACTTTGGCATAATTATATTATGACGAAAAATATAAAAAAAAAAAAAATATCATGTACAATAATTCCATACACATTTTGAGTCTCTCTCGCGGACCTCCTGAAATATTGCTACGCACCCTAGTGGTCCGCGGACTCCCATGGGAAGCCATATACTTAACTAATATACATACGAAACCTACCTATCGTTATTCACTTAAAAATAATCGAACTTTTTTTAATCAACCCTTTTAGGGGTAAACATACAAATTCGTAAATGACAAAATTTGTTACTTTTTGAAAATTATAATATTTAAGGGATCTATTTTGGTACTTTTTTCAAAAATATTTCTTTATATTTGTTACCCTATACATTTTCATTTATTAAAATATGGGATCCTTTAATTGGAATAGTTTTAATTTTGTTACATTCATCGAGAGAGAAAAAGTGCGAAAAAGGGGGTAAAAACCGGAATTACATTTTATTCAAACTAAGTAATGAATTTTCTATAATATTAAACTTAGAAATATGAACTTAAATACATATGTCTGATTGAGAATTTGTGGTACTTTTTGAATTTTTTTGTAATAATTAACCTAGAAATATGAAATTAAAGATCCATGTTTCTATGTGAGTAAGACATCGTTTTCTAATGGTATTTTTTAGCTTTCTACAATATTGAAACATGAAATTAAAGGCACCAACATATATGATCTTTTGTGGGTAAAATTTCGAAAGCGGTATTTTTTTTTTCTGTAATATTGTACCTAAAAGCAAGAAATTAAATCCTAAGTGAAACATGAAATTAAAGAACATGATCTTATGTGGGTAAGAATTTAAGAGAGGAAGTTTGTGGTAATTTTTCGTTCTTCGAATGGTACTTTCTGAATTTTCTATAATTTAGAACTTAGATGACATCTTGGTACTTTTACGTTTTTTTTGAGATGTATGTAATTAGTTTTTGATGACACCAATATTATAACTGTTTTCATGGAAGTTTTAGTTTAATTTTTCACTTTTGGTATTACAAAAGAAGAATTTTGATACCCATATTGACTATATTTATGTAAAATTTTAAGTCAGATTGACTGTTTGATAAACCACGAAATTGAAAGAATTCTGAAATAAATATTAAACGGACAACAGCGACTCATATCTAATAACAAACAATATTTTGAAAAAGCCTTAAAAAATAGGATGTTTCATGGAATAAAAATATTGAGGTCACTCTTGGATGTGTTTTATCCAATGGACGAAAATATACCTTTTTAAAAACCATCCAGCTCACGAATGGTCAGTAGTAGAAACGAATTTTTTTTGGAAATATCATAAAACAAAATTTTGACGGGGGTAACAAAATCACTGTTTTTCTTTCCATAGGGAGTGAGTCGCCTTAATGTATATATAGAAAGTTTCCACATAATTTTTTTTATATGAGTTATTTTTATTAAGTATTTAAAGAGGAAGGATAATAACTTCCTCTTAACTATTTTTAAAAAATATCGACCGTGTACTATTTCATATTCGTAGGAAGTTGAAATTTGGGCAAAATATTATAAATGATGTTTCCTTTCTTAATTTTAATGTAGCTCCTAAAAAAATTTGGACCACCCTAATGATCAGGCTTGAACATTCTTTTATACGTATTTCCATATTATAGTCATATTTAGTGCATCGTATGGTTTTTAAATGTTCTAAAGTTTTTCCCTTAGGATCCCACTGTGATTGATTTAAACAATTTATGCCCATGAAGAGAACACTGAGCATGCAAGTATTTTCTTCTTTTTTTAATGCACAAAATGCCAACTGTTGAACATGTTTTCTTTTTTTAAGTTTGTTTAAGAAAAACAAAGAATATAAGAATTGAAAAAACAGAAATATGAAAACATGTTTTTTTTTTTTTTATTATTATTTTTTTTTTTAATTTTTAACTAGAAAGCAACTTCAAATATAAGTAGAAAACAAATCTAATGTTTCACCGATCGATCGTTGTTCAAACGTTCGAACCAATTGACAGTCTAGCCAAAAAAATGAAACACAACAAGAAGATTGAACCCATATCGAGTCATTAAATTTTATTGGAATTTTATTAAAAATTTATATATGTAAGTATATGACTTGTATAGCCATTTTTGTTTATTTTGTTTTATATACACACACAACTAGACCGTTGACAATTTACAACATCATCTTGTAGATCGTTTTTAATAAACGATACAACAAATAAAAACAGGCCATACAAGAAAACAGACTCATGGAGAGAATGTTTATAATATTGTTAGATAGATTCTATAGACAGACATAGCTTTTCACGAGTAACTATAATAGCAGCTCATTGAATTAAAAGTCTTTTCTGTTGGGAGTTTGAGGGCATTCAACTGTAGAAATATTCGTATGTTGTTTGTGTGTCGTTGAAGTTAATGTAGACTTTTTTTGTATAAAATTATACATTGTAAGCCAACCTTTTGTTTGAGGGGGAGCCGTTTGAAAACATCTTCCAGTTAAAAAATTTTCTAACAAGAAACCATACTCCAAATGAATCTGGTTACATAATAAAAGGAAGATATATTGTGGTACATATAACAGTTTGGCTGAAGTCAAAAGTTCTACTCGGAGATACAGATATCGCTATATTGGCATTTTTTAGCCGAATGTAATTAGGGTCATTCCGGAGCGAAGATCAAATTTTCGTTGGAATGAATATTCTGGTATCAATATCAATATAATTAAATATCTCACTGCTTCAGAGGTGGTGTCTAGTAATTTCCTCATTTGTATTAAAATGTAATCTAATAAGATAAGAACTATGGAATATGAAGACTCTGAAGAACTATTACAGAAGCAAATATTAAACTGATCGGTAAAGTCAATGGGTAAGTGACAATTAATTTTTTTTTTCGTATTTCAAGCGAAGCTGTGCTAAGTGTTAAGATTCTATTTAACGAACCTTGCGATTTTTAATGCTTAATCCTTACAATAGTCCTTGATATTAATAGCATAGCTAAACGCACTACAAAAAGAAAACCCCCTGGTGCTTAACTAAGAAAAGCAGCAAAGATTAGACAGAGAGCAGGCCAACATTAGGACAATTAACTACATATTTCAAAGGTGAAATGTTTATGTAAATTAGAGGATTAATTTGTGGAGAAAGAAAATGTCGATCCTTAGGTGATGGAAGAGGAGATGGTAGAAAATAACATACAAATGGTATTTTCTAACAAGCTATCCACAGAATCAAAATTTTTGGGAAATTAATCTGAAACTTCTAATCTACTAGTTGGATTTAACAAAATTTCATATAGGCGTAACAGAGCAGTATAATAATTTTATTAGCCTCAGGAGCAGAGCTTTTCAGGTTAAAAATTTGATTATCAACTATCTTAATTTTAACAAATCTTGCTCCAGTTTTTTCAACATATAGCCCTTTATTTTTATACGATTTTACCCAATTGGTTATAGATAAAAGAAAACTTGAAATCGATATGTTTTGTGAGTCCAAAAATAAACGATTTTTAAATTGAAAACTTAAAAAATTATGATTTTTTTGAACGAAAAAGTCTTATAAAATTTTTTCTCTAAAAGAACATAAGCCTATTTTCTAAAATCCCAAAAGCTAGTTCCTAATGCAGTTTCGATAACTGTAATGTTTTCCGAAAAGTTTGCCAACCAAACAAATCTGGACATTATGGGCCAAATTAAAAAAAAAAAAAAAAAAACATTTCTTGAATTTTTCCTGCTTTTTTTTTTGGAATTTTAGATTCCCAAATGCAAATTTTAATTCCTTAATCATAAAGATTTGAAGCAAGTAAAACTGGACGTTTTGCATTTATATCAAACTTATTTGTGTTAAATATTAACATAATACAAACATTTCTGTCGGATTTATGAACGTTAAAGTGATTTTCTGGAGAAGGGTTTTATGGGTGCTATGGTCAATTATGGACCGATCTTCATGAAGTTTGCAAACGAATTTATACTTATATAAAAATTATTTGTGCTAAATTTCATTAAAATATTCCTATTTTTAAAGCATCTTTAAGTGTTAAGACTCTATTTCGGGAGGACATTGGGGGCTATGTGAAATAATGGGCCGATCATTACCAAATTCAATAGGCTTCATCCTTGTGCAAATGGTCCACTGGTATACCTTAAAGTATACAATTCGACTCAGAATCACTTTCTGAATCGATTTAACCATGACCGTCCGTGTGGTCGGCTGGCCGGCTGGTTGGTTGGCTGCCCATGTAAACCTTGTGCGCAAAGTACAGGTAGCAATTTGAAAGATAATTTGATGAAATTTAGTACATATGATTTTATTTACACAATGACGAAGCCTATTGAATTTGGTCACGATCGTCCTATTATTTCACCTGGCCCCCATACAAATGTCCTCCCGGAATAGAGTTTTAACACTTATAAATACCCTAAAAATAGAAATATTTTAATGAAATTGACACAAATAGGTTTTATATAAGTTTAAATTTGAATGCCAAATTCGTGAAGATCGGTCCATAATTGACCATATCCGCCATATGAACCCTTCTTCTGAAAATCGCTTTAACGACCATAAATCCCATAAAAATGTTATGTTAAATGTATCAACTTAATATTCGACACAAATAAATTTTTTATAAGTATAAATGACAGTGCAAAATTTAACGAAGATGGGTCCATAATTTACTATAGCTCCCAACAAGACCCAAATTCGGGAATCACCCAAAAGGGCATAAAAACATGTAAATGTTAGTATCAATATAATATTCTGTATTAGCTTGTACACCCAGAGAAATATCAATCACATACGTGTTGAAAACGATACCATTCTGTGTCAATAGTGTATCTACACCGTATATGTTTAAATTAAACACTGCGTGTTCAATTCTTATTGAAAATCAATACCTAATTTGGTACCAAGTTGAAACCATTTTGGTATCAAATTGTTAAATTACATATGTTTTCTATTAAATTTGTTAACGAAAGGTATTAAAAAGCTGTTACCGTAAATTACCAATGTGAGCACAACCGTTGTTGATTTTGAATCGATTTTTTTCCCTTAGTGTATGTTATTTTTTACACTTTTATACAAGTATCGGTCCATATTTGGTCCCTTCCCGAATTTTGGTACACATAGGAAATGGTGTAGGGTATCATATGGTCGGGCATGACCGACTATCACTTTTTTTTCTCGTTTTTCTCTGCGTTATAAAAGATAAAAAAATTTCATGAGGATCAGAAAACATTATATGCTTAAGGGAAGAATGGGGAGCAATGAGCTACTATGACATGGGCCAAGATATAGGTAAATATTTTCGCATCCCAGATAATTTGCTCAGTCTGCAATTATGGCGATTACGGAAGTTATTAAATGGTTAAAAGGAATTACGTATTGATCTTAAATCAAGGTGTTATTAAATCTCTAAGGAACTATAGTATTAAATCTTTCAACGAAGTTAGAGTGTCAGAATTCAGCTCTTTTAAAATCTACTTTATATCCTTGGATATAATATTAACATAAAAACGTATTAAAAAGTGAATTCTGTAGTTAAATTTAAAACAATATTTCTAAACTAAATAATTACGTAACACAGTTTGCTCTACTCATAGTTTTAAACTTCTATACAAATATTGCTGGTCACCGATGATGACGATGGTTATTTGCTTCAGTGGTTTAGCAGAGGGCTCAAATGCAATTGTGCCAGACACGAATTAAGCACAAAACGACGAAAAAGAAAACAACTTATAAACCTTGTTTAACCAGTTCTTTGAATTTTGCCAAAAATAAAAGTTTATGTACGATTTATTTTTTTAACAATTTCTTTGTAAAAAAAATGTTATTCGTCTAAACAAGGTTTCTCAAACAATTTAAAATGCGAGTACACAACAAACCAATATAATTTTCCTCCCCACTTGCAATGAGTGCAAAAAAGCGAAAAAAAAAAACACTGAAACATTCCTCCATCATAAGTGTTGCATATGTGTTTTGTTTTTGTATTTTTTACTTTTTTATATATTTTTTATTTTTTTTGCCAAGTGAGAAATGAATAAAAATCACCCCTAGGGTTTTGCATAAAATAACTTGAATGTTCGTACGACTATGTTTTTGATGTAGTGGCATATGCTGCATGCAACATTCACTTTTATATGGATGTTTTTACTACGTATATGTGTTTATGTATGTATCTACTTACTAATCGCGTACTTGTACACAAAACCTAAATCCATTCATTCTTTTTTTAAAAGCGTCTGCAACTCACTCACACACAGATGACTCTGATGTTGGTATTTTATTTTTTTGTTTGTTTCTATTTCATTAAAATTATGATTATTTTTTGTTGTTGTAATTATTTCCTGTATATTTCAAAATACTACTAGCAGGGTCATATGTACAATTTTATTCTTTTTGTTTTGTTTAAAAGTCTACATACTCCCAAAAACCAACAAACAGACAACGGACCAGGGGTAAAAAGTCTGAAAACAAATTATATGTTATTGTATGTATTTATGTATGTCGCACGAATGTATTTCCCTTTACAAAGACGCATATTATGATGACGATATTGTTGCTGCTGTGTTGTTGATGATGAAATTCTACGCATCGTTTACATTTAATTTTTGTTTTGAGTGAAACTTTTTTGCTTTTTTTCCTTTTTTTTTTAATACTATGTAGTTATTACTTACATACTACTCCAGAATTGAGTTAAATATTTAAATTGTTGTAATATTTAGCTGGGGTTTTAGGTCAATTACTAACAAAAGAGATAAAGAGAGAATGACAAGTTTTGTAATATCTATGTACATATATACTTTAGTAGAAGTTTGACCCTTGGTCAGCATTTTAATTGAGATTTTTTATTTAATTATGTGAAAAATGTGGTATTTTAAACTTCGTAAAGTTGTGCATTTGTATTCATATTTGTTTAATTGTAGGAAGTTTTATTAAGGCTGAGATAAGTCGAAGTTGTATAGAAATAAAATCCATTTTAAAAATATGATTTATTTATATTTTTATTATTTGTGTTTTACTAATTTTATTTTTACAACGTTAAAGTTTTAAGGATGACACCCATTTAATTAAAGCCGGTGTATAAAAAGACCGGAATGGTCCATTGTGATTTCTTATCCTTATTATTTTTCTTCGTAATATTATGTATATTGAATTATTATATTTGAATTATTTCGAATAAAATTACAAATATTTATTTGAAATTTGTATTTCCTTCTATTTTGGGCAATATTGAGCGCTGGCATTTTTTCAACAATATACAAATTCAAATGCAAAAAAAGTATTCGACATGTTCGTTGCACAGTGGTTCCAAAACGCTTTTTTTTGGAAATAATTCAGTAACTATTGAACCGTTAGAGATAACTCAATAAAATTTCACATGATCAGAGCTGAGGTGTTTTTGAGTTGATTTCAAGGAGTACAGGTTCCTATCGGGTCAGGGGGAAGTGGGTGGCCCTCCAAAGTTGGTCATCTCGGGTATGTAATTTTTTTTGAAAAATCCCCAAAAATTTATTTATGATATGACAGAAAAGAAATTTTATATATAGTCCTTTTCAATTTCTATAGAAAATACACCTTTATGTGTATGTTATCTCTTTTACTTTAAGAGATATTCGGGTCGAAATAAATGTTTACCTAATTTTTAACCTCGTTTTTTTTAACTTGGTGGGCTTAATATTGCCCCTTTTTTTAAATATTCGCCAGATTCCTCAGCAAATTCTAAACAATATTGTTGCAAGAATCATATAAATATATGAATCCGTTAAAAAGTTATATTAATCTAAAGTTGGAACTTTAAAAACATTTTACATTTTATGGGTTTTTTTCAAAAAGGTGGCAATATTTATTCACTGATAAAATTTGTTTTTTGTTCTGGGCTTTATCATTTTTTTGATGTATTCAAAAGAAATCTTAATGTAAATGCGTGTAAAGTAAATTCGGAGAAGTTTGGAGCAAAAAGGTCTGCCCACAAGCTCTATCCAAATTTTGTCAATTTTGGAAATTAGTTTTTGCTTTTTTTTTTTTTTTTTTTTGTTATGTTCTCAAATTGCAAAGCTGGGATCGACTTAAAATTACTTCAATTTTATAGCTCTATGTATAAGGTATACACCAAAAAAGTATTTTCCGACGGAGGCCCTTATAACGATAGGGTCACCATTTCAATGAAACAAGTCAATTTTTTTAACATGTTTTATACGGATTGGGATTTTGGGTATTTTCATGTAAAAAAGTGGGAAATTTTTTAATTCTTTGATTTAAGGAAAAGTTTGTACATATTATACTGAAATTTCAATAAAATATCAAATTTTATAAATTTTAATTCCTTCGAGAAATTTACATTCCACTAACTTTTTTTTATAAATTGTTGGTAATCTAAATCATTTTGTATGCAATATGAATGTCCCAGTCTATTGAAAGCCATATACCGAGCTAGAGGAGAGAAATAAGGCAGCTACTGTAAAGAACGGTGGTTGAAGTTTTATGGTGACACGGTCTGGACTCCAGACTCTGGAGTAGGTATTTTAGTACTTATAGAAGGAATAATAGATTATCAATATTATAAAAAAAAAAAAAAAATAAAATGTTTGAATTTCACGAATAAAAATGGTATCAAATTGATATTTATGTCTCTTAGGACTAGTTTTTAGGATGTCGATTATATACATTTATCAGTAAAACGTAGCTTTAACCATTAATGATTTTTTCAATCATATATTATCTTGGTTTAACTCTGCTATATTCACCAGTTAAACCCAAGTTACTACTGTCTAACATAAATAGCTGAATATTAAAACAAATATTTACATATTATGAAAAATATTATGTTTTATAAAATATAAAAAAATGTAAATAAATTTTAATTTTCGTTGTATTTTGTTTATTAAATTTAAAGCATTACCATAAATTTCACAAAAAATCATCTCTGTTTTCAAAATTGAGTATGGCAATGCTGGCAAATTTGATAATTTTAATCTAGCACAGAAGTTAAATTGAAATTTGTTTGTGGATAAACTAACAATAATTTATACAAAATGAAACTAATAAGTAAAAAATTAGCTCTTAGTTAAGTTAATTTGAATTCTATTTATTTCTCGAAAAAATCTAATACACACAAAGAAAAAAATATTTCAAATAATTTTTTAATAAAATTATTAACTAACTTTATATTGGAATTTAATTATATGAGTTATTAATATAATTAATTTTCTAATTGGTTTACAGTTTTGTCTTTTAATAAATTGATAGCTGTTAATAAAATATAAAGAAAAATGAAAGATTTATCTATAAAAATACAGAAATGAAATAAATTTAAGTAAATTTCCAAAAATGTTCAGCTCATTACATCTATTTAAGGAAAAGAAGTAATAATAATACCAATTATGCTAGTTATTAATATTATCATTTTGATGATTGGAGCAAAATCAATTAAAAATTAATTAATATTAGCAATTTCGTAATTGAAGTCCATTTTTACTTTTTTCTGTGCATTTAAAGTTTACTTTTTCCCATAATTGCTTAGCACTGCGTCTTTCCCTTTTTTGCCGAAACCATTGGTTTTCGCATTACTTAAAGTATTTTTATGGCCCGGTATTCTGTTTCTTAAAATCTAAAAGTTATTTGTGACTGACTACCTTAAACCTAAAATTTCTGCTGAAATATACTACAATCTCTTCCGAAACGATAAAAAGTTTCCAATTTCAACTCCTTGAAAAAAAGTTACAAACCTTATGAATAATTTTAGACCCATTGATTAAATTATTAAATTCCGAACATTTAACTCACCCTTAAATCCAATCCTAGAGCGATTGTAATATTTATACATTTTATAGACTTATATAGTCTATAGATTGTTATATAATCTCCGAGTACAATTTAATCACTTTGGTTGGTTAAAGAAAAATGTCTCTTACTCACTGGTAATTTGTGTAAGACTTCTTCTCACCAGTACAGAAAAGTCTTCCTCGTTTACCTGTTCATTTCCATGTCTACATCAAAATAGTTGTGGATTCTCTAATAAAATGTCAAATATGGTAAGCTTAACTGCCTTACTTTTCTCTGCGTGTCTATGTCGCACATTCACTATGCAGAGATATGCAGTCCTAGCGGCTTTGTAATTTTATAATCCGCCTAATACCATGTATTAGTTTTAGCGTCGAACCAGTTTCTATTTTACAAACTTTAATCAAACTTTAATCAAACTTAAAATGCTTATTTTGGAGCATATTTTATCAATTTTTATTTGACTATTAAACGAAAAATTTTGCTTATTTTGCATCCAATAGAATTTCTGAGAAATGTTCATTATTTTTTCAAATGCAATTCCCTAATAACTTTCATCTTGTAAATTCATAGAAAGTTTGTAATTTTCTGTTTTTAAAACGTGATAAAACGTTATTTTTACAATCAATAGTAGTAAATTAAAATTTTCGCTTAAATAATATAAATATGTTATGCATTTTTTAATACACATAAAATACTTTTTTATATTATATTTTTCATTGCCCTGGTTATTAATTGTCGAAAAATATGCAGATCAACTTCGGGATATAATTTAACCAAATTCTGTTTTCGAAAGTCGAAAAACGAATTTATACGACCTTAATTAAATTAAATCAAATTTCATTTTAATGGTTATTATGTAATTAATAAAACCGTTCTTTACTTTTAAATCTTATAAGATATAAAAATTACTTTTCTTCAGATAAGTTTTTGATGAACATGTTTCTAGCTTGTCGCTGTAAAAGAAAAACTTTAATAGTTACTTTCGTTAACTATAATTTAAAAATTATATACACATAATCTCGTAAATCTTATTATTAAATTTAATTAAATCGTAAATCTTTTCTTAAGCCTTAAATCGTGTTCAAAATTTGTTATGATTGATTTTTATGATGTTTTTTTTTATTATCTTTTTAATAATAAACAGTTTTTGTAAATAACATTGACGTTGAAAAATAAATACTAACGAAATGAATTTCATAATTTAATACCAAAATTTACTAATAAACAAAAGATCAATGATCAATAAAAAAAAAAAAAAAATACAAATAAATCAATGACTAAAAATGGTTATAAAAAAATTTCATTTAAAATAAACCAATTAACCCATTTTGAGTGAAATTTCTTTTCTTGGCAAATATTGGTTTTAATTGTTTAAATCTTTTTATAAAGTAATTTTGAGTCGTATATAAACCACTATATGTTTTATTCTTTTACAGCGTTTTTAAATTGAACATTAGACTACCCATGAATACAAAATTATTGATTTTGCTTGCTCCACCGGCAGTTTCCGGTAGATGGGGCTAAACAAATAATATGTGTGCAAAAATTGGGTCGATCGATCGTAAAGTTTACGACGTAAACCGGCCAGTCGACTTTGACCTTTGTCCTAAAATAAGGCTTAAAAGTAACTAATATCTTTATTGCGCTATAACTCTTTAATTTAACATTTTGAGAAAAAAAAAAGCTATATAAGCTTTTTTATTCAGAATAAAATGCAGACATTTTTGACACATAATTTTTTAGCCTACTATGACTTGTTGCGATGTTATAAGTAATCAAAATAAACATTTTTACATGGACTTTTTTCAAAAGGTTCTCGTTTTAATATGGGCCTATCCTGTTAGCAACGGTTTTTATTATTTTGTAGAGCAGGATTGTAGTTTTTATTAATCGATACATTTTGTCACATGTGCTTACTATATTATCGTAGATGGACCAAAATCTGAATTTGGGGTATCGATTTATTACTTATTTTACTAATAATGGTACTAAATGCAGGGTGTTTCATGAAATTTTTTAATCATTACAGCGAGTATTTTTAGATTGTCTGTGTCTTTTAAAATTTTGCGAAAAATGGAAGTTTATTACAAAGAAATGCCATTTAATATTGTAATCCTTTTTTAACTCAAGGCATTTTTTTTTTTAATTTATCCACAAAGTCCGATTAGATCGACAAGATCGAATGAGACAAAAAAGTTTAAACGTGCGAATAAAAAGTGTGGAGGAATAGGAAAAAGTAATTTTTATCCTTGTTATCCTATTCTATGATTTTGAACTTTGAACAACAATCATAATTATAAAATGAAACTTATGGCGCTAAAATTTTGCATTCTTTATGCTAAAGTCTTATAAGTTCAGATCCGCAACTCGTTTGTTTTAAAATAGTATTACCACAAAA
The DNA here is from genome assembly GCA_951394005.1 of Protophormia terraenovae. Lineage (NCBI taxonomy): Eukaryota > Metazoa > Arthropoda > Insecta > Diptera > Calliphoridae > Protophormia > Protophormia terraenovae. The sequence continues at coordinate 103,648,631 of OX596076.1, read as the reverse complement.
CTTATTAAGGAATAAAGTCAGTTTCAACCAAGTTAAACTTTTTATATGAAACAGCACTATAAGTTGTTATACACCGTTCGACTCAGAATCACTTTCTGAGTCGACTTAGCGATGCCCGTCTGGTCGTCTGGTTGGCTGTCAATGTAAAGCTTGTGCGCAAATTACAGGTTGCAGTTTTGAAGATAATTTGATGAAATTTGATAGATACGATTTTTTTACACAAGGACGAAGCCTATTGAATTTTGTTATGTGTCCTCCCGGAATAGAATCTTAACACTTATAGATCTCTTAAAAATAGGAATATTTTAATGAAAGTCAGCATAAGTTTGATATAAGTATAAATGCGTTTGACAAATTTCATGAAGATCGGTCCATAATTGACCATAGCTCTCATAGAAACCCTTTCCCGAAAATCGCTTTAACGTGCATATTTAACACAAATAAGTTTTATGGTCGGTTTTGACCGACTATACCTTTCCCGTTTGATAATGGTCCATATACATACAGACATAAACCTGTTTGACACATGCAGTATATGAAAGTCGACTATTTAATCTTCCTATACTTGAAATTATTAGAGTAAATATAAACCAGAGATGAGAAATGAAAATATTTTTCGTTATCATAAATATATTCATTATATTAATCACATAGAACAGCTAAATGCCTAAAGTTATGAACAACGCAATTATGCTTGTCAAGGTTTTTTTGGTAAAATGTTGTGTCTTAAACCCAGAATTTTCTACTGATCTTTTAAGGAGTGAGATCGAAAAGTTCTAAACATACATAATATTCAATAACTTGGAAACGGTTGATCTTAGAGTTTTCATTATTTTTTTAATCATTTGATAATTTAGCACAGATCACAGAAATATATAATTTTTATGTTTCTAACCACTAGTTATAAAATTTTGGACCATTTATGAAAACCCTTTCTTTGGAGATTTGATAGTTGCTTCAGTCACTTTTTTGGAACAGTGTGCACATCTTCTGTTAAAATCTTCGGTATTTTGGGACACCTTTTTTCTGCTCTTGAATTCACTTTTCACAAGAGCTCAATATCTCTCCACTGGTCTAAGCTATGAACAATTTTGAAAATTGACCTCTCTTGGTACTAAAACTATGTTATTGATTTGGTACCACTCCAGAGCTTTCTTACCGTAGTGACATGACACCAAATGGGTCCAAAAATATGTGGACACGTTGTGCTTTCTTAAGAAAAGCAATGGGAAAGTTATCAACTTTCCCATTAGCTTTAAAATTTCGCACCAAATAGTCGAAGCACTGAAAAAACTGAGCTGATTTTCTACCAGATGTGTTTGGAGTTCCTTTTAATATGCCTTCAATTTTCTGGCCTTCCCAATATCATATGGTCCTTTTTTCTTACCGAACTAAGTTTCACATCAATAGTCAAATTCTCCTGATACTGTTTAATAACATTAGAAACGGTTTTACGGACGACATTAAATTCTGTGGCCAATTATTTGTAAGACCTATTTGGATTTTTTGAAATTTTTTAATAACTTGTAGGACGTAAATCTTTTTCGTCACTTATTTTGATGAAAATAAGGACAAATTAACATGGTTGTTATTAAAAATAATAACTGAAGTATTTTTCCATGATAACTAGATCAAAAAAAAATGTTTAATATTGATTCCGAAAAAAGTTATGAGGCAAAATGTGTGTTAAGATTTTTTCGATCTCACTCCTTATTACAATAAATAAAACAATGGACCTATGTTGCTTTAGCGTGGTAGTCTAGAACAAAACATACCAATGCACAGTGTCACATTTATCCAAATTAGAACGACAAAAATACGAAAATAAAAGGTTATTTGTTGAAGTAAATCTTTTCGCATTTATTAGTAAACATATGGAAATATTATTTAAAATAATGGAAAGTGTCTATAGTGCGAATTATGGATTTTCAAAGTTGAAACTATTAAAAATATTTTAATTTTATTTAAAACTTTTGTAAAGAACTTTAACTTCAGATATCTCAATAAATACTGAAGACATTGATACGATTTTTTTGGTATATAATAATAAATGTATTCAAATTATTCCATTATAATTTGCTAGGTTGAAAATCAATACTAAAAATATATTTTTTTTATTTAAAAGAAATCATAATATTATAAAATATATTTTTTGGGAAATTCATTTTTAATGGACTGGAACTAAAAAGTTCCAACGAGTTCCGATTTAAAAATACGATTTTTATATAAAATAACATCTACAAAATTATATTTGAGAATATTGATTGCGACTTTTTGCGATCTTTTAAAATATTAGAATAAAATATGCGGTACCTCATATTAGCAATTTGTTAAGAATTATTTAAACATTTTAAGGTAATGACTGTAAATTTGTTATACAAATGTTACACTAAGATTGATGTGATTAGATCTTGCCATGCCTACTTTTAAAATATTCTTTATTTTAATAAATTTTACAAAAATATATTCGAAATTCTTACAAATAAAGCAATTTTTTTTTTCAGTATGGGATTGGCAGTGATTCTACCCGCCCATTTTTAGTGGGAATGTTAACGACCTTATCTACTAACAGAATATACAATTTCAGACTACAATCTTTAAAATTGGATTTTTGTCGTTCTAAAACTGCCAAATGTGACACTGTGCAATGCCGCGAGCACTTGTGTTTCAATTACAGGTGCAATGAAGACCTGTCTGAAACTTGTTCTTAAAGCCCTCCTAAATATTACTCCATTTCAAATTACAGTAAGTGCTATTCGAATACCAGGCATCTCCAACTTGAAAACAATCTCTACTTTAGGATAAATAACTGCTTGCCGCCTACTATGATGCTAGACAAGAACTTCATGTTCTTATATCCGACAGAAATAACATTGTAGACCAAGTTTGTCTCACGGATGGTTCCAGACTGATGGCGATCCTGGCGCTGGTGTGTTTGGTCTCAATTTCCACAGGTCAATCGATTAGATAGATATGACTACATATGTGCATTGCGACCCTATTGGATATTTTGTGCAGCCAATGATTTCCACCATACAAGGTTCAGTTTTCGTATGAACCTGGTATGGTGGAGAGTTATTGAGCACATGCTCTGAAGTCTCATCGTTCGATTAACAAAATCTACAAACCTTTGTTCCAACGTTTTCCAATATACATTGGTAATATCGAAGGGCCACAGCGTCAAGTTATAAATTCCCTTACTATTAGTAGATTGTTTTTATTTAACAACAGTAACTTTTGAGACTTGCTCCTGGAAAGCGTAATGAGACGTACGTGAACTCAGACGCATACCACGTTCTTCTTTTTTCTTTAACATACCCGGCGGGAATGCCAAAGAAAACGTTTGTAAAGAAGTATGTTAACAATCTAACATAGTGTTAGATTGTTACGCGCACCTAAGTATCAGGAGAATTTTACCATTAATAGGTTCGGGAAGTAAAAGAGGTCCACATGATAATGGGAAGGCAAGAAAATTAAAGCATATCAATCCTGTCCGGAACTAAGACCAGTGGAGAGATATTGGGCTCTTGTGAAAAGAGAATTGAAGAGCACAAAAAAGGGGTTAAAATATCGAAGATTTTAAAAGGAAATGGGCAAACTGCTCTATAAAAGTGAATGAAATAACTATCAAATCTCTAACGGAAGGGTTAACAAAAAAGATCCACAAGTACATAAGTAGCGGGTATAACTATAAAAATTATACTTTTCTATTATATGTAATATAATATCAATGAAATAAAAAATTAAAACTAGATTTTTTCGATCCCACTTTTGAGGTATTTATAGAGCCCGCTGTAACAAATGACTTGCTCCGCAACAGCATAAAACCTGCCATACCAGTAATTTTTGGGAAATTTTATTTGCTTTTGCGTCCTAAACTTATCTTCAACATTTCCTCGAGCATTAGCAACATAAAAATTTTGACTCGGAAACTGCGAAAAATCTTCCAGTACATACGTTTCATCGTCGACTGTAAAACAATAATATTTTTGTATAAAATTTTATTTTAATTTAGAAGCCATAAATATGGCACTCATGGCTTCTAAATTTTTTGCATCGTTCCTGTCTAAAATTTTTGGAACTTTGTATGTTTTCAAGCCTTCATTGACTTTAACTTTTCGCATCAAACAGTCACCCCACTGCCTTTCTTCCAGATGTGTTTGAATTTCTTTTCAATATGCTTTCAAGATTCTTGGCCTTCCATTTTTTTTCTTCCCGAACCAAGTTTCCTCCTGATATTGTTTAATAACATTGGAATTAGTTTGATGGCAAACCTTTAATTCTTTTGCCAATTTTAAAAATTGCTTACGAAAAAAGTTAGAATAAACGATATTTTCTATTTATTTCTTTGCCGAAAAAATTTACAATTTTACTGATTAATTTAAAAAAATTAAAGGAAATCTATTGAAAGTTTAGTCCGATATTTAAAATAACTGGATGAAGATGGATTTCTTTATACACAGAAAAAATAAAAAAACAAAATCAATCATCAAATAATTTAGTAAATAATTCATTCAATTAACATCTTTGCACCTCTCAACAAAATAATTATATCAATTACTAAAAACTGTAAAAAATTAAAAACAGAAAAAAATTTCCAATTAAAAAATTAATTAAATCAATTAAGTTGATGATTGAATGAATTAAATATTTAAATGAGAAATAAAATCTTACTTAAATTTGATTCTAATTTTAGTTTTATTTGAATATATTAATTTTTTATGCAAAATTAAACAACTGTGTTAATTGCAAAATATACGGTAATAATTTTTTCTGTGTAGCTTCTTTTCTATTACTCCCTACAAATTTTCGTAAACTGATAAAATTGCCGAAAAATATCAAAAAGTCCTTTTATCATGTTTTTCATTATTTAAATTAAAATTTATCACCATTTATGTCCCCAAAAAACGAGAAAAATCCTAAAACCCAAAATGTTACAAACATAAAATAAATATAATAAACTCTATAAAACTGACAGGCAGGCTGCATTAAAAGAGAGTACGTGCGTCAAAGCACGCGTGTGTAAAATGTATAAACCCGGTTTTTTATGTTGCACATACAATAATAAACGAGTACAATGCCAAGTACCTACAATGCTTCATGTATACGTGGCACCTACACAAAGTGAAAGGTGATGGAGGTAAAAAATTATTTTAAGTTTTAAAAAAATCTCTTTACAAAATTTAATTGAAGTAATGTGAAGTTAAAGCTAAAAAATTTTTATGTATTTCTGAGTATTTTTTGGTAATTTAAAACTTTTTTAATGTATGAATACAACATTTTCACCTTAAGGGCATTTTGTTGTATAAGTTTTAAAGTGACATGTATAGTTTTATTGTTGTATAGTATTTCATTTAAAAAAATTTTGAGGTTTTTGTGGTATGTAGCTAAGAAAAAAAATAATATCTAGATATTTTTATCATCTAAATATCAAATGAAAGTTTTGTTTTCTTTTCAACAAAAAACCGGCTTTTTGTGAAATGTTTTTAGAAGGGCATTAAATTTTGATGAATTGGTAAAAATGAGAAGCATTACAAGAGAGTGTTGGTGACACAGAGAGAAATGGTGATTATTTTTGCATTAGATGTAGAATTATGCCATGTGTTTGAGGGTTTTTATCCATCTGAGGTACAAATGTTTACAACACAATTAAGTTTTTGCAGCTGCTTGTAGTCATAGATGAGAGTTTTCTAATTTTCAAACTCTTGTTTATAATTCCAAATGTTTTTTTCTACGTGTGCGTAAGTGTAAGAAACACACACACTTTAAAATGTGATTGTGTGTATAGTATCTGTGTGTCAGCATGATTTTGAGTATTTGTTCAAATATAATATATTAAATTTATATTGAAAACCAAGTTCAGGCTTGAGATCCCTCTCTCTTTTAGTCTATGTTATTGATTATTCTCACTTTTTTTGTTTATGTCTCTTTTTTGATTTATAATTCTCCCTTTTGAATTTTCAATACGAAATGAGGAAAGAGTATAGAGTTTCTATTAATTTTATGTTCGTATACGATTACGAGAATTTTCAAAACCATATTTTTGTTTATTTCTCGATTCGAATACCTCGAATACTCGAACCCTCATCATCGTCATCTTTTTTCATTTCGTACATGTGTGTTGTTGTTATTGTTGTTGGTGTATCTGTAAGTACGTTTTATACACAAGTTTCAGTTACTTTGTGTATTTACTGTTTAACATTTATTGCTGCTGCTCATGACGATGTTGTTTTTGTTATTTGTATGTTGCTTTTGCCTGTTGTGAGTTGCTGTATTTGTTATTGTTGTTGTTTACGTTGTTTTTGTATTTATTCGTTTGTGTGTTTTTGTGTTCGAAATGTTTTTTTTCGAGCTTCTTGAACATCAGCCACTGTACGAGCATATTAGTGTAGTATTTGTGTGTTCACAGTACTCAGCTTAAAATATCTGACGACGCGTGTAGATTTTGTTTTTACGAACAAAAAAATAATAATTTTCTTTCAAATTTGATTTAGTTTTTCGTTAAATTTTCAGTTGCAATCTTAGAGAAATTAGAATAAAATCGTTAAACAAATAAATTTAAATCACAATTGGAATTAGAAACTCGTTTTTGTAACAATTAAAAAAAAAAAAAAAAATAAAAATTCAATTCGAAAATCTAAGGAAAAAATATACAATACAAAAAGAAAAACACCCACGTTGTAATAAAAGAAAAGTGTTTCTCCGAGTAAAGATTTTTGAACAAAACAAATCATAATCATAAATTTTGTTGCCATTATAAACGTGTAGTAGTTTCAAAATTATTTATGTTGAAAACAAACTAAATTTTGTTTTGAATGCTGCTGCTGCTGATTTCAAACATAAACAAAACTTCATAACAAATGATTTTGTAAGTATTTTTTTTTTTTTTTTTTAAATTTATATATTTTTATTAATTTTTTAATTGCAATTTAAACAATTAAATTTGATTTCATATAGAGATTTAAAAATATAATAATTATTATATGTTACTATACAGATCACATTGAAAATTCTTAGATATTAGTCACTAATTTCATTTAATTTTTTATTTTTATCATTTTATTCAATTTCAATTACCGGAAAGTATTCATTACAGTACAACATAGTTTTCATTAATGATCATTTCATGCATAGCATTTTGTATTAGCAACAACAAAAGTAAATAAATAACAATTATTTTATAATTTTCAAATTCCTAAAGTATAATAAGTATGATGCATTATTTCAACAGCAAATAAATAACAATTAGTGTTTCATATTTTTAAATGTTAAAATTCTTATCTCAAACAATACAACAACATAATCATTAGATTTGAGTAATTATATTTTTTACAAGATTTTAAATATTCCAACTCAACTTCAAACTAAAGTTTAAATATATTTTGTGGTTAAGGCACAAATTGGATAAAAAAAAGAAAAAATTATATAACACAATTTTAACAATTCTTTTAAATATTTTAACATTCACAACAAAAATTTATGTTTGTATTTCTTTTCAACATAAACAAAATAATATAAAACATTTATACAATTAGCTTTTGTAGCTCTATTTAATAGATTAAGATCTTTTCAAATAATTCTGGGAATAGTTATTAAGATAACATAGCTTAAAATAAGCTTGTCTATTCTAATGAATATGGTTTATGAAAAGTATACTAACACTATTAGGCTAGACTTGTAAACACTACTTATTATATTAAGGTGATTAGATTTTAGTTTTACATTTTGAAATTCTAACTCAACTTTCTGTTTATTTAGAAATCTTAAGTATTTAAAATAAGTTAAACTGCTTTTTAATATAAAGTTATAAAAAGGGCACATTTTATTTAGAAATATTTTAAATAGAAAAATTTATTTTTTTCTGTAATTATAATAATTTAATCAATATTTTACTACTTAGTTTTGCTTTATATCAATCATTTTCTATTGCAAGTTGTATAAATAGTATAGTGTGTGAATTTGCCGCCTAAACGTGATAGACAAAGAACAGTAGAAGCTATTTTTAAATATAAAAAACTAGCTTTAATAAGCTACTTGGGAGATTATATTAGAATATAATAATCAATGATTCTTAATTAAGTAATTAAATGATTCTTATATAAATTAAAGTGCCTTGATTTGTGTAGAGAAAAAAAAAGTTGCAAATGTACCCCTCTAAGATTAAAGATTGATATGGTTTAAGCTAATTTCCAAAATATTTCAGTTCAATTATTTTATTTACGTGAGAAGGTCCATTTTTAAAATGCCTCTAAAAATATTGTTTTCGATCAACATTATACACATTTTTTTTACTTTTTGTCAAAAAAATTACAATATATGATTTAAAAAACAACGTTTAATTATATTGAGCAAAAAATAATTTAAAATTTGTTTACATTCTCGCGAATTTAAATTTTTCAATGATTTTATTTTAAATAGTATTTTATTAAAGTTCAAATATTTTGGACATTTTCCATCGTAAATTATATTTTAGGACATCATTGAAAAGATCTCATTCAGTACTATTGATATGTGCATTCATTTCCGGTCCATAAAAGTTAATTTTACCTGCAAATAAATAGTTAGTTAAGGATATAAACCCAGCAAAAATTTGTTGGCTTTTGGTAATGACTACTACTTACTAGACTCATTACCAGGTAATGAGTTGTCATTATTTTTCTCATTTCTTCGAGTAGTGGAATAACTAGTTACCAGTAAACAACAATTTCATTTAGTTCTGCAATGGCTCAGTTCGTTAGAGCGACAGCGTAGCACTCAGAAGGTTGTCGGTTCAACCCCGAACTAAACCCAAACGTTTTTTCAGTAAATTATTTTAATTTCTATTGGTATGTTGAAACTATTAATAACGCACACAAATTTTAACACATACATGGCGTAGTGACTAAGACAATAGTCTTTGAAACATGCACGAATGTTTTTTGCTAGGTTCAAATCTCAGTTGAGCCAACATTTTGTTTTTAATTTTTTTTAGCAATTTTGTAGTTTTGAAGTATTTGTAGTTTTGTAGCATTTGCTTAACTACTTATTTAATTGTTTAAAATAAGTACTTTAATAATGGGGACCCATGAATTCGTGGGCTCCATGAAATAACTCCCTACGAAATAACTCCCCAAATCAAAAATGAAATAACTTCCCAAAATTGGGGATTTATTTCATATGAAACAATTCCCCATGAAATAAAGCCCCAAACGAAATGAAATAAAACCCTAAACTAAAATGAAATAACACCCTATTTTTGGGAATTAATTTCATAATGAAATAAGCACCCAATTTAAAAATTAAATAAGTCCTCAATTAAAAATTTTACTTCTTGAAATATTAAACCCCATATTCTGAACTTTGTGGTTAATGATAATGCCATAACAAATAACAATTTCTGAAATTTTTTCATGTAAATTGCTTTTGTAATAATTTTGTTTTTATTTTCAGAATACGGGAAATTACATAAGTAACAATTTATTCAAAATAAACCATATTTTATTTTTTTTTACATGAAGCATTCAAAGGTGTATAATGCAAAAACTAGCAATTGTTACCCTAATTTGTTATAAATAAATTTTATTTTTTTGATTTTAAATGCAGAAACACGAGCAACCTTATTTTTGACTCAGAAGAATTTTTAAATCAAATTATTACCTGAAAACAACTTAAGCAAGAATAAATCTAGTTAGAAAACATATAGAGACTTCGAAGCTAGTTTTTATAGTCTAATATTAATATAATATTATAAATACTTCACATATGTATATATAATAATTATTTTGTTCTGAGAACTACAGATTGTACTTTATGCTGAAAAATTATTTGTATTTGTTAATTTTGTTAAATATAAAAAAATCGCGCGATTTTTTTATATTTAACAAAATTTTTTGACTGCGGCGCTTATTACGCACATTTTGAATAATTTATAGTTTAAAAAATAATCTAATATATTTTCTAATCAAAGTAATAATGATATATAATTCAAAATAAAATATCAACTTCTTAAGATATGTTCAGACTAGTCAAATATTTGACCAAATATAAACTAAATTAAATATTTTCTCCCTTCACCATTCTAATCGGAAAATAGTTTTTTCGTATCATTAATCGTACCCGATATTTTACCTAATCTTTCTTGACGCTGTATTCTCTTATAAAATATTTGCAAAATCATACTTCGCTAAATAATTCTTTTGTAAAACTAGTTGATGAAAAGTTTTTTCATATTTTATATTAGAACTGCATAATGTAGTAAATAATAACTAAAGAAGTAGACGCTAACTTTTAATGAATGAACATAAATGCAATAAATATAATGTAATGAAATAAGTCCCCAAAAATAAAATTTGGGGACTTTATTAATTTTGACAATTTAGGGATTTATTTCATATGAAATAACTCCCCAAATACCGTTGTTGTTGTGTTCTGTACAAAATTTTGGGGACTTGTTTCATTTTATTTTTGGGGACTTATTTCGTGGGGAGTTATTTCATGGAGCCGAATTCGTGGACATCGCCATATAAATGTAATGAGTTTTTCACCCGAATTATAAGTAGTTACCGCCTTTTAGCAATGTAATATTTCGACTTACCGGGTAAGTAAAGTTTTTGCTGGGAATGTTCTCAAAAGCAAAAATTTATCAAAAAAAGTGGCGAATTGGTGTAAAATGGCAGCTAAGTTTCGAAAATTCCCTTTGTTTCGATTATTATCGCGGTTTTCAATTAACTTATTGTGTTTTTCATAAATTTATCAATATACTAAGTAATTTCATGTTACTTATTTCCAAAAATTGCTAATTTAACCTTTTGAGAACTAAGTACATAAAATTTACCCCCTTGTGTGTAATCTTCATTAGTGCCAGGGTAGACCACTCCAATGGTACATTAAAATCCAATATATGTTAAAAAAAATTTCCGAAATATACATAACTACAGGTTTCAATAAAGAAAATATGACAAAAAACGTTAATGAAATCTTAATATTCTGCGATTGGAAAAAGACATAATAATTATTTAAATGAATATTCAAGGTAATAGTATGCCTCTATTATAATTTAAAGTTAATTTTCTTATAACTAAAATTTTGATAATGATATTGAAAGAAATACGTAATTTTAGAGGTATTTTAAAAATGGTCCAGCTCACGTAAATTTAAACATTGAGATGTAATATTTTGGGAATCATATAAGAACATGGTAGTCTTCATTTCTAGAGGGGTACATTTGCAACTTTTTTTCGTGAGGCACTTTAATATACATAGTATAAAGAAGGTCTCACATACAGCGACTAAAACGCAGCCCTATAAATTCACCACACCCAACCTCGAGATGACAATACTAGCAGAGGCACTATAAACATTTTCTTGTCTCCAATTATAATGTACGTTGGAACACATCTAAATTTACGTAAGATCTCACGGTTCTCTATTTTGCAAATAGGTTATTATTGAGCTATCATCAGAAATATGTTTTAGTTCCATCAGTTTATTTTAAGCCTTGACTTCAGATATTTGTTTTATAAGTTTCAATTTCTTCTTCTGCATTCTATCTATAAAAAAATATTAAGTTTTGATATGTGGAGTATATGACGAAAGGGTACCTAATTAATTAGAAAGTACCTTTACCGAAATAGCTTAAAATATCGGTACCGCTAAAACACCGATACCGAAAACGCCAAAATACCGTTACCGAAATAACAAAATTTATTGCTATTACTAAAATAACATTACCGTTATTTCATAGTTTGAGAAAAAAAAATTATTATTGTAAAAATGTTATGGTTATCCCAGTCCGACCTTTTAATACTTGACTAGACTTTATATTTCATAGTTGTGAATCGATATCAGCGAAATTTCAGAAACAATCGCTACCCTTAAAATAACGAATACCGTTACCGATAAAATACAGTTACTAAAGATATTGAAATACCGATAACGCTAAAATACCGTTACTGAAATAACAGAAAATACCGCCAAATAACTACCGAAATAATCCAAAATACAATTACCGTTACCATTTTACCGTTTTGAATCGGTTGTAAGACCTACTTTTATATGCCAGAATGGACCAAAACATTAGAATCAATTTTGATCAAAAATCATTTATGAAGTTTATATTTAGGTTCTCACAAGCACCTGTATACTCTGTAGCATGCAAATCATTGCCGATTTGTTTTGAATATGTCAGATATATGTCAGATAATAATACATTAAATTAAATCATCTATATTATATCCTAAATAACATTATGATCAACATTTTTAAAGGAGAAATAAGATTTGCTAAAATTTTTCTTGTTGCTAGAAATTTTATCCTAAACGTTAATAGGATTTAATTGTCTTTTATACACAAAACAATTAAATCTATTAACTTTAATTGGTCATATTCATATATGATAATTTTTCATTGCCATTTAATTTAAAGTTTTTCTCTTTTTGGCGATCCCAGCAAACAATACTGCTTGTTTGGATCAAGTTTTGAAAAGGGAGACGAAATTATGAAATCTTTTACTGGTGAGATGAACAGCTTAGAAGTAATAGACTCGATTCTACTAGCAAAAAGTTCATATTGGAAAAGAAAACAATTTTCTTAAAAATTCTATGTTTTATTCTATTGTATTTTATGAAGCTTTTTTATTTGCACAATTTTTTATTGCTTTTGAATATTGAACAATTTTGGTTGCTGGGTTTCTTCTAACACATAAAAAAAGCAATAAATGTTTTTTTGATAGTATTGTATTTGGAATGTCAAACTTATAAATACTCTCTTTCCCACTAGAAGTATAGGATATAATTATTCGATATTTCTACTACATTCTAGAAAACTAACCATCGCTATTTTTTCATATACATTTACGACAATTTAAAACGATATTAATTTCCTTGATGTTATAGCAATTCTTATGTTATCACATTACTTCGACTTTGACCATTTGCGCACATTACTTTCGTTTTTCCATGTATAGGTTCCAACTCGTTGCTTTAAAATAAAAGTTTTCAAATGACGTTTGGTTTATGACTAAATTCTCATCATTAACACCATTTAAAAAGCATATATTTGCAATTATTTGCAGCATTTTAGCAACTAGATTATTGCAATAAACTATAATAAAATTAAGTTAATGCAATTCCTACGACCTTATTCATAATAAAATTTTAATTTTACAAAATGATTATAAAATAAAATTTAATTATGAATAAAACCTTTAAATTTAAACTCAAGAAAACTTATTATATGTTTATCCTTAATTCATTTCTATTTAATTATATAGAATACTTTATATTAATTTCACTTAAATGCCAAATATTTTACTATTTTGTAATATTAATGAAAATATATAACTTATGAAAATTTTACCAAAAATCAAAAAATTCACCAAAAATCAAATATTTCATCAAGTCTGAAATTTCATCAAAAATTTTAAATTTCACCAAAAATCTAAAATTTCACCAAAAAATCAAAATTTCACCAAAAATCAAAAAATTTACAAAAAATCCAAAATTTCACCAAAAAATCAAAATTCAACCAAAAATCCAATTTATCTCGATTGAATTAAAAATAACACAAATACAGAACTGGTCTCAGATTTTTTGTTCTATTGTAATCATAAAAAAGGTACCATTTTATTAAGGTGAAGGTAATCCATAAAAAATGTTACACAGTAACAAGGTAACATCTTTCTTCAGAAAAGAAAACGCTATTAAAATGTGATGTTAGCTCTTTTCAAAGTATAATTGCTTTAACAGCTGAGTCCCTGATTCTTTTGAAATAATATGGCATGGAATTTATACTATATAATACGCCGTTAACTAAAATATTTAATATAAGGTTTTATTATAATTACTCATTTTATAAATTTAAACATTTTTAATTATTTACGAAATTATCTGAAATTTTTTGTTACGTTACCATAAAAGGACAATTAAATTGTTCAATATAAAATATGAGTCAATACTTTAAATATGTGAATTATATTAATTTAAATAAATTTTTATTAAAATGATTCATCTGGAAATTCAAACATAAATTCAAATCAATTTCATAATGCATTTATTTTTATTATCATTTAAAAGTTATTTTGAAATTATTGTATTGTGTTGTTAAATTGTAAATAATTTATTAAGATATTTTTTCAAACTATTATTTGATTTGAGCGAGCTCAATGATTATTCTATAAATTGAAATCTATTTGAATATTTATACAATATGAGTTCTCAACTTAAAACCATCAAAGTTTCAGAAGACAAATCAAATAGTCTAAAATTATCTTAAAGACTTTTATAGACTCTTATAACTGATATTTAACTGATTTAGAAAAGCAGCTGAGATCTAAAAGAGTTTCAAAAGAATTTAAACTGATTTTTTTTATATCCACTATCATCCCATGTGTAACATGACGAAAGAATCATTTAAGACCCAATAAAGTATATATTTTCTGGGTCCTGGTTCGATTCTGAGTGGATCTAGCTATGTCCGTCCGTCTGTCTGTTGAGAGCAGGATAGGGATCGAACGGGACAACATAGGGGGACGAAATTTCGCTCAAATATTTATCTTATATAAGATTTGTTTGGTATTGAAAACGGGCAAAATCGGTTAATAAACAAAAGTTATTATGGACTAAAAACTAGAAACACAGGGTGTCCGTTGTAGATTTCATAATTTTCTGCAGATATCTCTTAAACAAAAGCATGTACGACAACGAAATTTTGTATAAATTGTTCGGGGGTTTATATAAACTTGGAAATAAAAAATGGTTCCGCCCACTTTAAGGCCCATCTCCCATACAACGAAAATTTTGAAAAAGTTGATGGTGGGTATATAGATTCGGCCGAGCCGAATATAACATTCGCGCTTGTTAATATTAAACCGGTTCAAAGATACGGTGTAAAAAATTCAATGTATTGTGAAATTGTAGGCTGATTTTTAATTTATACACTATGTTGGCGATCTTGTTGTGTAAGTCACAGGGATGATAAATGTTATTTCTAGTATTGTACTAAATTGAATACAAAATTTTACTTTTTAAGGCACAATTGTAATAAAATGTTAAGAGCTTCTTCATTTCTTGATCAGAATATCTTTCCCTTGAGTTCTCAAAATTAGCAGCATTATTATCGGAAAATTTTAAGATCTTCGTTTGACTATAACGCAATAAATTGATAAAGATGTTAAATGAAGACGTATTCTCTGTATTCATTTAACACCTGAATACAGAGAAAAAAGTACATCTATTAATAATGATAGAAAATATAAAGATCGGAAAATTCTCCCAAAAGTTTTGAGCTAAAAAAAAATAAAAATAAAATATTCTTAAAATATTACATCATTCAATGTTTAGTATTGGAAAGTAAAAGGTCTTGTTTTGTCGAAAAAATGTCCGAGTTGAGCTAAATAAACACATATCTGAAAATATCTTCAAAAAAGATACCATTCTGATCTAAAAAGGTCTAAATGATTAAAAATTGTTAAGCAAAAATTTAGTAGTATTTATGTAAAACAAATCTTAAATACTATTCTAAAATGTTTTCCAAAGTAATCCAAAAATTGCCTAAATAACTTTTGCTTCAAATCAATTAAAAATTTTATTTAGAAGAACAATTTATAATTGTACTAAATTAATCATTGGAGTACTGCTGTAATTTTGAAGAGCGAAATGTACTAAAAAAAAGTACAATTGTACTGAATTTATAATCCCTGGTATGTCAAATCGTTAAATGGCTTTTAGCCCCTAAGGGCTCTGTGAACCAACGAATGATTTAGACGCAAATAAATTCTAAAACTGATCTTCAACCTATTCGTTCAAGGTTCAAAGACTTATTTGTTAAATTTAATGCTTTTTTGGATATTCAGATTCAATAGAATAAAAATATAGACAAAAAATCCAGCTTAATTAAATTGTTCTACTTTGTTTAATTAACTAATTTATATTTAGTAATCTATTTAAGTATCTATATTATTTATTATTAAAAAAGTATTAAGTAATTATTAACTAATTATTTAATTTGTAGTTAATATTACTTCCTTACCACTTTATTGTTATTATTTTTATTTGTAATAACTTTTGTACTCTGTTAACAAAATTATTTTATTTTTCTTTTATACCTTTTTATTGCTACTTTTTTTTTGTTTGTTTCAACTTCACCATCTATATTTGTGATTAAATTACTTATGGTGTGCTTTTCCATTGTTTTTGAAATGCAATTATTTCCTTTCTATTGTTGGGTTTTAAATTTAAAAATTACGTTTTTTTCTTTCTTTTGCACTTAAAAAGCATTACCACAACCATCTGTTTTTAAATTGTCTTTTGTTCGGTATAAAAGAAAAAAAAAAAAAAAAAAACCCTTTAAATTGAGAGTGCGTGCAACAAACTTCCGTTCTATTGCCAAACGTTCCTAAGAACGTGACGTAGTGTTAAATACCAATATGAATAAACAATATGTTGGTCAAACCACCAGGTGATTTTCAAATGAATGAATTAACAACAAATGCAGTGAAGGTGAACAAATCTACATACATATTTGAAATAATCATTAAACATTTTCTAAAATATTTTGAAATATTAAACTAGTTTCACTAAAGTAGTACGATTAGTTGTTTGCTTAATTAGGTAATTTGAGATATTTTCTATATATTTTTAGCTATGCCAACAATGTATAATATTTAAAATATGCACTCATCAAAAAAATATGTATTAATAAGATTTTTTAAAATTAATTTTTATAAAGCAAATTGTATATTTGCTGATTACAAACAGCTGCTGAATTAAGATAAAAGTTTTTAATTTTTTTTTTATTAAATTTCAATGTTTAAATATTATTTTAATACTTGACACAATTTTAATATTCATCGCTTATTTCTAATTATGTACAATAATATTTAAGAAAACTTACTTTAAAATATTATTAACCGGTTCGAAATTCTTACTACAACGAGTATAAGTAACCTATTCTTACTGCAAATAAAAATCAACAAGTGTTTTTAAGTGTTTTAAAGTTAAAACATATAAGCAAATAATCAAAATGAATAATTTAAGTAAATATATTTGACATATAAGCAAATATTTGTTTAACAAATATTAACAATATATGAATATATGTTTTATAAAAAGCACTTGGCAATCATAAAGAAAAATCTATTTATTAATTTCAATCTTTACTAAATAATCATTAATTGATGTAACGTTTAATATATGTATGAACTTAGTATTAAACTGACAGATAACATGCAGGTAATCAGATAAATATTTACATTAGGGTGTCCAAAATTCCTTTTTGTGGGCTATATTTAAAAGTACCTAAAATTATGAAAGAAGACATCTCCTTTCAACATTATAACATGTTTACAAATTTCAACTTCCTACGATGATTTGTATAGGATACTACACGACCATTTACATCTATGATCCTAGGACAAATCTTAAAATTTTTTCTCACCAATATTAATGATTTATACATCAAACGATAGCGATAAGAAGGAAGTATAAAATTGTCATTTTATTAAAAATAACTCACATTAAAAAATTACGTAGAAATAAAAAGTAAAACAATACTGACAAATTTTATATAAAATGTTTTTTTTTTTTTTTCGTATAAACTTTTTTCTTAAAATTACGAAATATGGGTATAACATAATATAATAAAACAAGGTAGAATCACTAGAAAGAGTCGTTAAATTTAATTCTTGATAAGTCAAAAAACTGAAAAACAAAAAATAAAAATCAAAAATTAAAAAATATAAAATGATTTGTTTCCATTTATTATTTAAAATACTTTCTAAAATGCAGAGCTCCATTATGGAAAAGTTTTATGTACCTTTATTATGTTCATTTGTCCTTTTACAAACAACATATTGATGAATATTTGCTTGTTTTTAATAAAATTAATTTAAAAAAAAATTTAAAAAATTTATTTTCTTTTGTTTTTGAAGTTTTGTTTTAATTTTTTTTAAATTTTTTTTTTATTTTGTATGTAGCTGACTTTTCAGAGTAAATGAAATTGAGAACGAACTTTCTAATGATTCTACCTTTAGTAGTTGTATCATGGGGTATAACAATTATACCCTACACCACCATAGGTGGTTGAGGTATTATGCGTTTGTGTTGATGTTTGTAATGCACAGAAAAAATTATCGGACTCCCACCTTAAAGTTCGACTCAGAATCACCTTCTGAGTCGATTTAACGATGTCCGTCCGTCCGTCCGTCTGGCTGTCTGTCCATGTAGACCTTGTGAACAAAGTACAGGCCGCAATTTAAAAGATATCTTGATGAAATTTGCCACGAATAATTATTTTGATACAAGCCTATTGAAATTGGTTATGATCGGTCCATTATTTCACCTAGCCCCCACACAAATGTCCCCCCGGAATAGGGGTTTAAAGTTCAGAAATATCTTAAATATAGCAATATTTCAATGAAACTCGGTACAAAGGAGTTTTGTCAATCTTTGTGCCAAATTTCATCAAGATCGGTCCATAATTGACTACAGCTCCCATATAAATCCCTCTTCCGAAAATCATTTTAAGGTGCATAAATCCTATACGAATGATAGTATCAAGATAATATTCAACACAAATAAGTTTTATATAAGTAGAAACAACATTGTCAAAATTTATGAGAATTGGTCCATAATCTATCATAGCTCCCATATAAACCCACTTCCGGGAATCGCTATAAAGGGCATAAAATCATATAGATGTTAGTATCAATGCATTGTTCTGTATTTGTATAATTTATTTTACATTAAGTAAAAGTATTGGCCTACAATTGGCCACAGGTCTAATTTTTAGCTCATACACAATAGTGTAGGGTATCATATGGTCGGTCTTGGCTGACTATAGTTTTCAATTGTTTTTTTATTATATATCGTTTGATGTATGTAGCATCCTGTTCCAATCATCGTAGGAAGTTGAAATTTGGAAGTTGTTTTAAATGACATCCTCTTTCATTATTTTAGGTACGTTCAAAGGTTCGAAAGAACTAATTCTTTAATTCACTTTTTAAAATAGAATTAAATCGTATAGAATTATTAATTTTTTCAAATAAATTCATCATAATTAATTCTGTAGCTTAATTCCTGAAGCTAAAAAAAATAATAGTACGATACACTTTGGCTTTTTTCATACAATGTTGGACCACCTTAATGTACATATATATATATTAAAAATATTTTAAATAATTGTATTGGTATTTAGTTTTCAAAATGTAAAGGGTCAAGAGGTTTCATTAAGCATACTATTTTTTTTTAGTTTTAACGACTTATTTCTTAAAACTTTTATTAGCAATAATTAAAATAATTGCTGCATTTCCCCATTTCCTTTCATACACATTAATAAAAAGAAGAACTGTTAAAAACTAACACTTTGTAAGACAAACATAACATCATCTATAGTGTACCATTTCTGCGTGCTTCTGTAAGAGCAAAAGAATAACACATCTTTGAATTTAGAGTTAACTTGTCATATTACAAATATTGTAATATAGTTGCTAACAACATTATGGTTGCATGGTATATGATATACCAAAGTTTAACATCAACATATTATTAAAATTTGTAAAAACAAATATATTTGCTACAAACATAGAAATAATTGCAACACAACCATATTGAGTTTGCCACAATCATTTTATGATTACTCAAAAATGGGCTAGTGACGGTTCTATTTCAGGAACTATATGGGAGCAACCTGCTACTTTGACATGGGGTTGTTATTGGAGGTGGTTTATTAGCATCTTGGGACAGGTTACAGGACTGGTCCAAAAGGACATGTTCAGAGTCGATTAACATAATAAAAATTTTAAAATTTTTTTTACTTTTTAAATTTGTTTATTGTTATTTTTATTAAATTATATTTCTTTTATAATTTTTTGTTAATGTCGATGGCAGCACCCCGAATTAAACCCACGTTCTTCTAACATATCTTACGTTTTATAGTCTTCAACTCTAACTACTCAGCCACAGATTGTTATTTCGCGCAAGTTGCTAATTGCGCACTTAACATGCCTGTTAGAAATTGACTCTCAACTAATATTTACTGGTTCTCAACTGAAACTTTGGTGACAAATCATTCCACTTCTACAGTTGCCACAAATTTCCCGCAGTGATATTACGATTATGCATATTTGCAAAATTGTCTACATTAATAGTTTTAAGAGTTTTTTCAGTGTGTAGCTCCTTTTGATAAAACCCCATGTTTAACTATTAGTTGACTCATATTAAACTTACTTTGACAGACTTCTGTGAACGCACAAACCAATATATAGTTTTTAGAAATTTGATCTATTGTCAAATCTGACATACACATATTTCGAAGATATTCTGATCAAGAAAATCTTAAAAATTAATGGCAGTAGGAGTTATTACGAAAATATATTGTTAATATTTGTTCTGAAATTAATAGTTCTACAACTGGTGTAATTAAAAACACTTGAGATTCTTTAATATCATTCTTGAAACTAATGCTCTGGCAGCCAATTCTGGTGTAGGTATAAATTAGCTTTTTCAATTTAATTTTATGTATTTAATGAAAAATACTGAAAAGTAATTTCAAATAAATTCCAAGGCCATGGGTACGAATTTTGGTTCTAAACAATTTCATCCTTTCATCATATGTGTCATGTCATCTTTGTTATAAGGATCTGAAATAAAAATGAGATATTTTAAATATAAATTGTAAAATATTGAGTACTTTGTAATTAAAAATCAATACTAAATAATTTTAGATACCTATGTTATATTGAAAAACAAATGATATTTAAAAATGATTTTATTGCTGGATACTGACAAACGATACTAAAGAATTTAATGTTAATATTATCATTATCTACTAGTAATATTCCAAAGATCAAATCAATTTTTTCCATTACGAAACTTGTTAATATGTTTATTTAATTTAAATATTAAATCTCAGCAACCACAATAAAACAATATTAGATTTTTTAATATCTAAATGAAAAACGTGATGAAAAACCTTGTGCAGATTAATGTCAGTCATTCTATTAAAAAACACACATTCAGTGTGTATGTGAGTGTTAGGTAAAGGTGTGGGGTTTTTAATATGATAATAACCAGTAGTGAGGGTGTTGCATGATTTAAATCAACAGGCGGCAGGCAACACACTATAATTTTGCCATTAGATTCAATATATTTACACCACTGAAATTATGCAATTTTACAAATTATTATTTATAATCTCTGGAAATCTATTTAGATTTGTATGAACTTGTGTTCTAATTACATTTTTAAAAGGGGTTTGTTGTTTGCTTTTTTTTTTTTTTTGTTTAAAAAAGCAACAGGTATAAAAGTTAACGAGTGTATTTGCTTACGTCGTTATGCAAATTAATTTGCAAAATTTATTCCATTTTACCTTAAAAAAATAAATAATGTTTGTATGTTAGAAAAAACACAAAAAATTTTTACGTTTACGGAAATCAAAGTTTAACAATAGAAACAAAACGAAAAATAAAAGGTGTTAATAATGTCAAGGTAAAATTTATTTCTATTGATTTTGTATTGACGATGTCCACAAAAAACTTTTGATTTCTTTTTAGTGTTTTTTTTTTTCTCGTACCCAATGCCGCTTATGAAAAATGTATAAATTATTTCGTAACTTAAAGTATGAGTTCAAAAGCTCAATTGTTATAACAATTACAAATTGACAATTATTTATATGCATTTTTCATATTTGAGATTTGTGACATTTTTGTTTCTATAACATGTGTATGTATGGGGTAAATTTTAGGGTCGTTTTTAGAATTGGGATATAAATATAAAATAAAAAAAAGATAAACAATAAAAAATTAAGAAATAAAGATTGTGTCTTAAAATATTTGAGTATTTTCTATGCCTCGGGTTTGACGCTATTCGATGTGATCACAAATCGTGATTAAATATCTATATCTGTAAAAAGTTTTAGAATTTTTCTAAAAAAAAAAAATCAGTTAACTTTAATTAATAATTTTTTGTGTACAATCATTTATATAAATTATTTGATATTTACATATTTTTTTTTCTTATTTACTTAAACGAACATTGTGAAAACGGTAATGTTTGGAATGCTTGGTAGTAAAAAAAACTTGTCCAGCATGTTTTAACTCAATTATATGTTACTAAATCAATTCATTCATTAGAATATTTCAATATTCACTTTTGTCATTTATTAGTTTCAAATCAAAAAATTTACATGAATTGCTTAATTAATAATTTAATTTGAAATTTACAAAAATAACAAGAAAAAAATCGTTAAAATTGTAAAATATAATAAAAAAAAAAAAAAAAATGAAATTAAAAAAAGATTCTGCTGTGTTAATCATTATATTACTGCTGTTGCTAACTAAACTACTTGACCATACAAAAAACAACAACAATGCTTAATATAAAATTTTTGTGTGTATTTATTAGGGTATCCAATTATTCGGGTGTTCATATTAATCGGTTTATTCGACAAATAATTATTCGAGGTTAAAAGTTGATCGATTAATAACCGATTGTTGACAAATTATTCGATTAACTGAATAGTCATAGTTATACATGTAAATTACACAAATTATAGCATTTAATCTATCGAAATATTTACTTAGAAACGTAATATACGAGTAAGATCAAATTCTTTTACAAGGGAATCATTTCGTAATTATTTAATTATAATATTATAAAATATTCTCCTAAATTCGCTTTATTTAATACATTTTTCATGTAAGTGTATTTTCTGTGTAAGAATGATAATTTGTTAAAAGAGTCTAATATTTTTTTTTGTACATTTAAGAGATCATAATTGAAAGTATTATGACTTGTATAACTTTGAATTTACTTTACTCAAATTAATGTTTTAAGGATTTTTATTGATACAAGTTTAATTATTTATGAAGATATAATATTATCACCTTTTCTTGTCGCTGTTTATAAAACATTCCATCTCAATAAAAAAAGCATCCAAAGAAGTCAGTAAGAATACTGAACTTGTGATCCAGAAAAACTTAGTACAAATTCGTATAATTTTCAATGATTTGAATTTTTTGATACCTGTGTTATGCCATATCATCGTCACGATTTTGTACAAAATTGCAATGAACATCTAAATTTTTTTTTAACGTCTCAAGGGAATTAGTTTTAATTTTTATTATTATTTTAATAAAGAAAATTATGCATTTTCATTTGTTTCAGTTTTCTTCTTTTGTGTAAAGATAACATCCGAATATCAACGTCTTATAGCAGAACAATTAATTTAAATAAAATGGATCCTGTTTTATTACTTCCAAAGCAGAAGAAAAAGTACCTCACTAAAATTGTTTTTATTTATTTTTACTGAATGTAACAGACCAGCGTTACCGTTGAGAATTTTTAAAAAGTGTCCAAAAAAGGGGATTTGAAAATATAAAGTCGCCAAAAAAGGGTTTTTTTTTGAAAAAAGGGTCCAACTGCTTTAAAACCTAAAAAAATCCTTAAAATTTGTTTATTTGATAACAAAGAAAAAAAAAAAAAAAAAAAAAAAAAACAAAAAAATGTATTTTAAGAAAAACTACTAAATCTAATTCTGTTATTTATAAAAAAAAATTAATTATAATTATTTTACAACAATTTTTATCATTGCAAAATAATGCTTTATTCACAAAATTAGTTGACATACAATCCTCTTTTTATTAATCACACTTTTTCACATTTGCACGAGGTCTTCATACGTATTCCAGTCTTTCAAATCCCCGTCGAATCAATTTAGGACTGTAGGATCCACAAGTATTGTCTTAAGTCTGTTGGATAACCTATTTTTTATTATTGATAATTTTGTAAATTAAGGAGGGATAGCTACGAGGAATGCAAAAATATAAATTAGGATATAAGTATCCATCATATCTGTTTTTTAATTCTCAATCCAGTCCAAAAGGATTCGGAATATGATAATTTTAATTACTAACAGTTTCAGTTCATTTATAAATACTCCGTGGCTTTTTATATCACTATAATGTGAAACAATCTCAGAATAATTTATTTATTTGTTTAAATTAATATGTAATGGGTCGATATATTTCAAACAACTTAATTTCTCGTAATTTAGCACATAGTCTCAAAAAGTCGCCATTTAAAAAAGGGGCCAAAAAAGTGGCCAGGTGGTTAAAAAAGGGGCAATTGGCGGTAACACTGTAACAGACCTCTTGAAAAAATGTAGTTTACATAAATTTATCATAAAAATAAACAATTTTCTAATTTATAACTCAAGAAAACTACATTTCGGTTAACTGGTTATTCGACACAAATTATTCGGTTTATTCGTAATTCGAAAATAGACAGTTTTAAATTATTCGGACAGTTAATCGACAAAAATTAACCGGATAACCGAATGACGGTTAATCGATTGGATACCCTAGTATTTATGTTATTAATAATTATTTTTTTAGTTCTTGGCCCATAACTCGGTTGTTTATGAACGAATTTGGTTGATTATATAGGAACTTCAAAAAGTCTAAAAATGCGTTTTGGCCGATATCTGGGATATAAAGGACCTAGAAAAGCCGACAAAAAATACGATTTTTTGGGAGTATCTTCGGTTTTTTGCCGATATCTCAGTTATTTATCAACCGATTTTGCTCATTATTTCTAAGGAATATTTCCTACAATTTGATGTATAAAACATATACAGTGGTGGCCATGAGGTTAGCACACATCATATCTACTATATTTAAAAGAAAATTATTTCGTCTCATTACAATTATTTACTAAAATTTTTGCTTTTTAGGGTTTGTTTATGGTGTCTGCAATAAGTCCCGTTACTTTTTTTTTGCATTCTATCGCAACTCTCTTTTGATTTTTAATTTAAGTGCAGTAATAGGCAAAATAAGCTGGTCACAATTTTAGCACAAGCAAGTATATTTAAATTTTTTATATGTTTTTTGTGAATATAAATAATTAATTGGTAAGTTTAGATATTATTTCATCAATGAAGATAAAAAATTAAATAAATAAACATTACTTAGACATGTCTAAAAAAAAGTGGTGTACAGAGGAACAACGTAAGATTATTCAACTGATGTACTCAAGAGGAATAAGCATAAGTGAGATTGCTAATACTTTGGAATGTTCCAGAAAGATGGTTTATAATGCACTAAATCATATTCGGAAGTATGAAACATTTAAAAATGTTACACAGGCTCCTAGGCCAAGAAAAACGTCACGTAAAGAGGATTCTTTAATATATAGAACCTCTGTCGAAGATCCTTTTAAAAGCTCCACCGTAATCCAGAGGGAAATTTCAAGAAAATATGGTATCAACGTGTCCTGCAGAACAATAAGAAGAAGACTTTACGTGGATGCATTTCTCAGCATAAGCCACACGTTTCAAATAAGAACCTACGGGATCGGTTGTGCTTTGCTCGTGAGCATTTGGAAAGGCCATTAGTTTTTTGGAAAAATGTCCTCTGGAGTGATGAATCCAAGTTTTGTAGATTCGAATCGGATGGTAAGAGGTATGTATGGCGTCCTCCAAACATGCAACACAATCCAAAGTACACTTCTAAAACAATAAAACACGGTGGAGGAAATGTGATGGTGTGGGCAGCTTTTTCTGGGCATGGCGTTGGTCCTATATGCAAGATTGATACACGTATGGACCAATATGTATACCAGAATATACTACTAAATACAATGATGCCTTATGCAGAGGACAACATGCCACTTAGGTGGAGTTTTATGCACGACAATGACCCAAGACACTCCTCACGCTTAGTGAGGAGTTGCTTTGAAGAGAACAATATTAACGTGTTAAAATGGCCAGCCCAATCTCCGGATCTCAATCCTATTGAGAATCTTTGGAATGATGTGGAGCAGCACGTAATGAGAGCAAAACCTAAAAATTTTGCCGATTTATGGACAGAAATAGAAAAAGCTTGGTATGCTATTTCAGTGGAGCGCTGTATGGGATTTGTAGAAAGTATGCCAAGGAGATTGGCAGCTGTAATAAAAAATAATGGGTACCCAACTAAGTACTAAGTTTATAGTGAAATAAGTGTTTTGTTTTGTTACTTTTTTTAAATGTGAATAAATTTTTTTTATTTTGTGCTAAAATACTGTCCAGTGTTTTTTGACGGTTATTCTATTCTGAAAAAAAAAAAAACAGTAAGATATATATAGGAATGACAAGGAATATACGTATATAAAAGAAATATTAAAAAAAAAAAAAAAATAAAGAAATACAGGAAATATTTGCTTTTAAAGATAGGCAGTAGCAAATGTGCTAACCTCATGGCCGCCACTGTATATCAGATAACTGGGGCTTTATAAAAAACTGATTTTAACAGACAGACGGACATCCTTATATCGACTCCTCTATCAATAAGAATCCAGAATATATGTATATACTCTTTGGGGTCTTAGATAAATATTGCAGAAATTACAAACAGAATGACAAACTTATATATACCCTTTACACCTGTGGTGGAAACAGAAATTCTAAGAATATACATTTAAATATATTATTTTTGATAATTAAAACCATACATATTTAAATTATATTAAATACATTCATTCGTATGTATTTAATAAACTTATAGAGATGTATATAGTAAAAATGTTAGAAAAATTTTGTTTTTGAAAAACAGTATTCGATTCGGAAGACCACGAATAAGCTCCCAGCTGTTTATTTTGTGGCAATTAAGCCGCTTTTAGACAATAAGTTTCATTGGTGTATAGATACCTAGCGCTCTCTATCGGCCACCAATGAGCGTATTGGCAATTGCCACTTTACTGACTCTATGGTAAGCGGGAAGAAGACAAAAATTATTTTTAACTGACTCATTGTAACCAGTAATGTTGAGGTGATTGTGTATGTAAAAAAAGGCCACCTCGTAGAAGTGCCTATTGTCACTTTATTGACCCTACTGTAGTCATGAAGGTGATTGTGTATGCAAAAAAGAGACACCATATAGTCGTTGAGGTGACAATAGACTTCTTCCTAGGACAAGCCCATGTTCAAGTGACTAGCCACGTAGCTAATAAAGTGACTAGTGGTACCCGGTGGTCGGTTAGGTAACTTGTACGCAACAGCCACCATAGACTGCTGAGCTATAAATGTTAATTATACCCTACACCACAATAGGTGGTTGGTTTCCATGTAAACCTTGTGAACCAAGTACAATTTTAAAGATATCTTGATGAAATTTGGCACGAATAATTATTTTTGCACAGGGACGAAGCCTATTGAAATTGGTTATGATCGGTCCATTATTTCACCTAGCCCCCATACAAATGTCCTCCCGGAATAGAGGTTTAACGATCATAAATGCCTTAAATATAGCAATATTTTAATGAAATTTGGTGCAAATAAGTGTGTATAAGTGTGATTTCATCAAGATCGGTCCATAATTGACCATAGCTCCCATATAAACCCCTCCTCTCAAAATCACTTAAACGTGAATAAATCCCATACAAATGTCAGTATTAAGTTACACAAATAAGTTTAGTTTAAGTAGGAATGACAGTGGAAGACTTTATGAGTTTCGGTCCATAATTCATAATAGCTTCCATATAAAACCACTTTCGGGAATCACCTTAAAGCGCATAAATTCATATAAATGTTAGAATTAACGTAATAATCTGTATTTATATATTTTATTTTACACTTAGTAAAAGTATGGATCCATTGGCCACATGTTGGTGTAGGGTATAATGTGGTCGGGCTTGACCGTTTGTAAAATATCGAAATATTTATTTATTTCGCACCTCAAATATGGGTCTTCGTTAAATTCCAAGACGATGTTTATATGTCTGTGGAGATAGGATAGAGTTCAAGGCGGACCACCTGGTGGTACAAAATTTCTTAAATATTTGTCTTTTGTAAGGTTTGTTTGGTGTAGAAAGAGGCCAAAATCGGTTAATATTTTTTTTTTTTGTAAATTTTGGGCCAAATACTAGAAAAACTAAAAAATGGGCGTGATTCTCTCGATTTATTTTGAAATAAATGAATTAAAATGTTTCAATAGAATTTATCTTTTTATGAGTATGAAGAGTGACAAATGTTGGTTGACTTCTGAAATTAATTCTTCGGAAAATGAAGGTATTTTAAACTAACTTGAACAAAATTGTCAGATATGGGGAGTACTCACCAAATTTACATTTTTTTGCTAATAATAACTTCCTAAGAAAATATTATTATCTCATATTATTACATCATAAGAACCAGTTCATCGATATCGTTACTAGTTCCTTAAATGAGTTCTAAGAAACTGTAACGGAAATCCTTCTTTGCAATAGTTTTTAATAATTTTTCTATGACATTTCTCTAAATATGTACTCCACCAAAGCATTCAGGATTGGAACTATAAATAAATCATAAATTAAATTTAATGATTTCAATGATCACAAAAAACAGCCTGTCCAAATTAAAATGAGCATAACGTACAATATATATAATAATAAAAAAAATTATAAATAAAATATTTAAATAATTTCATTGAATAAAACCATCTAACCACCACATGATATACATGAACTCAATTAATGCCAATAAAGATGAATTTGTTTTCTTTCTCAATATTTCTCTGCTTAAAAAGGTTTTTAAAACGAAAAACAAAATTAAATGAAGACATAAGAAAGTGAAAAAAATAAAAGTAATAAAATCTGAGAAATTTTGATTCAATTAAATAAAACTCATGCATAATAAAGAAATGCATTTTTAAACTGGAATTCTGTAAAGAAAAAAATCATAAATTGATACAAAAATTAAACTCAAAAGGAATTCAAAACGAAATGAAATAAAATAAAAATGGAGGGCAATAAACTTGTAACGGCATACTGAACCTAAAAATAATATTTTCTATAATTTTTTTCTTTAAAGTTAAGACATTTTCAGATCAAATAAAACAAAGATGCGTTAAAGTCGCAGACGTGTCTTTTTTTTTAATATTAGGAGTTTTCTTGTTGTTGTTTTAAAGTTAAAAATAAACTTTTGTTGTGAACTTGAAATTAATAGTCTGGATTTTGTTGTTGTTTTTATTTATTGGGAGCTGAAAATAAAATTTGTCACAATTTATTTTTAGGATGTCTGAAATTAATTTAATTTTTCCAACATATGGTGTTAAATAAAGCAAAAGTGAGTGAGTGAGTGACTTTATTAAATAAATAGTTTGAATATTTCAAAAAAAAAAAAAAAAAAATAAAAATAAAAATAAACAAATACATAAATCAAATTGAGTTTTAAAAAAATAAACAAATACTTCAAAAAATTTTACTCATTAATTAGCAGTCTCTAAAAAATGCCGTTGAAAAACTACCATGATATTATTAATATTTTTTAAAACCATAAAAATAACACAAAGTCTATTTACTGTTCAGCTATTAACATTTTTAAATAATTATAGTTAAAGTTTTTAAATTGCTAACATTTTATTTAAATATCTATTTTTATACCAAAAACACGTGTTTGTTTTAATAAAAGCCACTCATTATGTATTATTTTATTTTTTATCTCGTTTCAGCTGATATGATTCTTCTACAATTAACAACATTTTTAGTTATTTTACAAAACTACAAGTGATTTCTTTTATTATTATTTTCACACATTCCCACCTCACTACCTCCCTATTGAGTCTGGAGTTCTTTTTTTCAAAAACCTTTATACTGCCTCCTGCTAAAATTGCGCCACAATGTATAAGTTACTGGTCGGCTTAAAGGGCTATTTAAAATGGCAGGACATACAAACGGATAATACAATATTTCGTTTGCACAATTCCTTTACCACAGTACTGTTATTGACATGCAGTTTAATTATCACAGCCACACAATATGTGGGTCAACCTATTAGTTGTATTGTTAGTGGTATACCAACACATGTGGTAAATACATTTTGTTGGATTCACAGTACATTTACTATGCCAGATGCCTTTCGAAGACAGGTGAGTTTTATAATGCATTCAAATAAAATATGATTGTTAGATCAAATAATGAATTATTAAGTACAACGCTCATTTCCTACAAGATCATAACTAAAAAAATCTAATTTTTCAGGAGACACATTTTAAGTTTTAAAATTTATATACATAAGGAGTGCGATCGAAAAAATCTTAACACACGTTTTGCCTCATAACTTTTCTCGGAAGCAATATTTAATTTTTTTTTTTTTTTATCTAGTTATCTTTGAAAAATATATCAGTTATTATTTTTAATGACAACAATGTTGATTTGTTGCGAGTTTGATCAAAATGAGTGACGAAAAAGATGTACGTGCTACAAATTATTAACAAATTTCAAAAAAAAAAAAAAAAAAAAAAAAAAAAAAAATCCAATTTGGTCCCACAAATAATTGGCCGAAGAATTAAATGTCTGCCGTCAAATTGTTTCCAATGTTATTAAACAGTATCAGAAGAATTTGACCATTGATAGGAAACCTGGTTCGGGAAGAAAAAAAGGTCCACATGATATTAGGAAGCCCAGAAAATTGAAAGCATATTGAAAAGAACTACAAACACATCCAATAGAAAAGCAACCCGGTTAGCTTAGTGTTCTGACTACTTGGTGCGAAAGGTTTAAGCCAATGCGGAGTTGAAAACATATTAAGTTTAAAAAGTCCCAGACATGAATGCTGCAAAAAATTTTTAAGCCAAAAATAGGACACGGAAATTAAAATCAAATTTCATACAAAAGTACTCATGTTGTATTATGTACAACGAAACGTATGTACTGGCAGATTTTTCCCAGCTTCTGTCTCAAAATTTTTATGTTGCTATTTCTTGAGACAATGTTGAAGATAAGTTTAGGACCAAAAAGCAGAAAAAATTTCCTTAAAAATTCCTGGTATGACAAGCTTTATGCAGTTGCGGCAAAAAAAGAAATTCATTTGCTACAGTCGGCTCTTTAAATATCGAAATATACATCAAATAATGTTTGCAAAAAAAGCTTTTTCCTTTCATAAGTGAGAACCATGTGTCCACAAATTTTTGGCCTTGGCATTATATCACTATGGTTAGAAAGCTCTGGAGTGGTACCAAAACAATAACATAGTTTTTGTACTAAGAGAGGCCAATTCTCCCAATTGTTTGGAACTAAGACCAGTAGAGAGATATTGGGCTCTTGTGAAAAGTGAATTGAAGAGCACAAAAAAGGTGTCTCTAAATATCGAAGATTTTAAATGAAGATGGGCAAACTGTTCCAAAAAAGTGACTGAAACAATTATCAAATCTCTAATGGAAGGGTTAACAAAAAAGGTCCAAGGGTACATAAGTAGTGTTTAGAACTATAAAAGTTATATTTTTCTGTGATCTGTAATATAATATCAATTTAATATAAAAATATGAAAACTCTAAGATCAACCGTTTCCAAATTATTGAATTTTATATATGTTAAGATTTTTTCTAACGCACTCCTTATTTTTTATAATTAAAAACCCAAAATTTGTTATCGAGTAATAAATTATAAACATAAAGTACTCAACGCAAGCGAATCCCACTGTTCCAACAATATGGAGCTTTTATTATTAAAAAAAATAATAAGTAGTTAGAATATAAAAAGTTTCACGTGCTCAATAAGAATCTGTTTTCAGTTCTTTCTTTCACGTACAATTTCTTTTATTGGCATAACAAATAAGGTGGTCACACTTGTATATTTCACCCTAGCCCTAGAACAAATTGTCCGATTTAGATAAAAATGTAGTTCAAAATTGTCTATAAGCAATGCATAGACTTACTTAAACTCACTTAAAAATTTTGTGTTTTACATTAGAAATAAAATTAGTATCTGGGGATTATTAGTGAATTATAAAATAAAAATGCATTTAGCTATTGTAAAAAATTGTTGGAAAGCATGACACCTCATATTAAGGATTTAATTCGAGAAAGGATAGATTTTTTAAACGAAATTATCACACTTACAACTAATTCAATAAAAACTTTAGGAAGTAGTTCAATAACAGATCTTTGATCACATTTTTGTTTGATATTATTTTTTATCTTATCAATTGAGATTTATTAAACTCTCTTTAGAGTTAGATTTGTTAAACTCTCATTTTATTTTTTAACAGTTCTTGAAAATCTTTTGGGAACCAGTAATTTATTCCGATAACTGACGTAGAATACAGAACTAGTTCTCAAAACCATTCCCTAAAACCACGCCTGTAGTTCCAAGAATGTTATTAAACAATCTGAGTGGTGTATGTTTAATTTTTCGGATCAGCGTTACTGTGCAAAAAACGGGAATTTTAGTAATATTATACATTTCATGAAGATTGAAATTTATAAATTAAATATACAACGCAAATGTGTCTATAATATAGTTTGTCTATCCTATAAACTTATTTAAATTGCCCTAATTACGTATCTAATTTTTTGGGGTAGATAGTGTTCAATACAATTTTGTTATTACTTCTGAACATCAATTGCAAATATGTATTAATCAAATTAAAAAAAAAAAAAAACATAGATTTCTATTCAAAAATTATATATGTTCAAAATATATTTTCATTTAAAAATTGTAGAATATCCAGCTTATCATTTGACAGTATCAAATGACTTGAGGGAGTACTTCAGTATTTTTGAATTTTAAGTAGTATCAAAAAACAAACAAAAATTCTATAGTATTAATTTTTCTATCACTGATCCTAACCATAACCTGTCATATCTAGAAAACATAAACGGTCACCCTGGTACAATACGAACATAATACAAAATAACATACTAGTGTAGATAATTCATTTATTTCTCCAACTCTTTAATACCCTTTTTCCTCTTGTGTATTCTCAATTGTTGATTTCCTTTCACGAAAGGTCTAAGAAAAAAAAAAAAAATCTTAATAAATGTCAATTAAAGGAACTAACTGATGCCTATACTGTCTAAATAATAAAATATACTATGGTAGCATATCCAATTACCAATTCTTTGAAAGGTTGTCTTAATTTTATTTTTTTATGATTTCTTACTGAGAATGGATGAATTGTTTTGCAATAAAAGGAAACGGTTTTTGAAAAAAATAATAATAAAACAATGTTTTTAAACAAAAACATAAAAAGAAACCTAAAAGTATCCTCATAAATGTACTGCAAAGAGATTCCCAATCTTTTGGCTCTTCTGTGCACGTATATCATTTAAAGTATAATTAAAACCAGATAACGCCTCCATTTAAACATTTAATCAACATATGGGCTACAAGAAAAAAAAAAAATAATCTCAAGAGGAAACTTAAGGAAAAAACATGGGGGGCGTCATAAAGTTGTCTGCGCATAAATTAAAGAAGTTTTAATTTTAGTTATACTCAGAAGTATTTGTATTCATGCTTTAGCTTTAGTTTATAATTTC
Source organism: Protophormia terraenovae (assembly GCA_951394005.1). Taxonomy (NCBI): domain Eukaryota; kingdom Metazoa; phylum Arthropoda; class Insecta; order Diptera; family Calliphoridae; genus Protophormia; species Protophormia terraenovae. The sequence goes on along the minus strand of OX596076.1, from coordinate 103,615,387 downwards.
TGTATATTCTTTCCTTTTATTTTTGCTTTATGATATTTTATAATTCATAAAATATTCATTTGATGGAGTATTTACACGCTAGGCTACAAACGATCTATAGAACCTAGCGTCAATGTGCCTTTGCATTAAAATTCACAGAAATTTTTCATTGCATTCATTGATCATGCGGGTCTTGTATGTTGTTTAATAAAAAGAGGATTTTATTCATTATTATTTCTTATGAGTAGAAGAATAAGTTGCAAAAACTTGACATGTGTGTTCTTTTCATTTTGTGGAAAATCAAATTTTTTTAAGGATTTTTTTTTTTTTCAGTTAAACCTTAAATGTGTTGCTTTCAGTTTTAAATTGATGGTTTTAAGCTCTAGTTATAAAGTACTGCATTAAAATGTCTTATGTAAAGTTCGTAATTAAGAAATTTAGATCCAAACATCTGTTTAACGTTAAAAATATCTCAAAATGAAATGGTCGGCGCATATAGCCCTCAGGGGTAGGATGCCATTCTTCATTATCAAATATACCAGGTTAACGTAACCTATATGATCGGGATAAAAAATCAATAAGCATCTTTCAAATTAATGAAATGGTAATAAAATTTCAAGTAGCATTATGAGCACTGCACACGGAAAAAACCGTGCACACTTTAAGTTTTATAACTTTTGTCATACATGAAAAAAAAAAAAAAAAATAAATAAATCGGACTAAACCCCAAGGAAGTTAAAATTTTTTAATAGAAAGCTAGAAGAAATATGAAGGTAAAAGAGGTGACGAAAATTACTTAGACTAGTTTTTTCAAAAACTTTGGTCTGGAAAGATATTTGTGCATGTGGGGAAAAAAAGCACTTCATTTTTCTGATATTTTGTTTTCAAGTTGCTTCGAAATCCCATCTATATTTACACACATAAATTTGTATTGTGAAATTTTTTTAAAAAATGTTTGACAAAAAACAACAAATTGGAAAAATTAAAAATAAATTTGAAAAAATTTCCTGAAATTTTTAGCTTTGCGACAACGTGCAACTTTTCTTACCCCTCTTGCTTTTCTACACCTCTTGCCTACAAACATAAAAGTTGCAGCGATTTTTTCAAAGGGAAATCTCCAATGTAAATGGGCTCTAACTATGTAAAAAATAAATATTATTAACCCAATTCTGTATCCTATTAATTTGAGTTAGTGTATTTTTGAGATTTATATAATTTTGATTTTTTTTTTTTTTTTGTATCTAACTAAGACTCCTAAAAAATTTTCGAATCATCCAATCAGTTATATCAGAAATTATTGCCGAAAATATAGTCTCAAAACTCATTTCTTTGAATTAGAATATGAGACATTAAAATTTTGTACATAATTTAAATATGAACTGCTTTGAATTCTTACAGATTTTTAAAGTTTCCGCACATACATAGTAGGGTAATCGACGCGGTTTTCCAACCGGTTTTAAAACCGGTTTTTTCAGTCAATGTGCTGTCGGTTTTTTCAAAATGTTCATTTTTCGAATGTCGAATAGACCGGTTTTTTTAAACACAAAAAACCGGTTTTAAAAATAGCATTTTATTTCAGAAAACATGTACTAAATAGTGATAGTGATATTTGAAAATTTAGGAATAATTTGTTAAATATTCATAAAGACTTATTTCTTATGTTTTTAAAATATAGGTTAAGTCTATATTGGAATTTATTCTGTAATATTAAACAAATAAATAATTAATAATTATCCTGTATGACCCAATTTAATTTTTTTGATCCAATATTTCCTTTATTTTTTAAAGGTGTTGTGTTAAAAAAGTTTCACCTGCAGAATCGTTTCAATTGAGACTTAATATACTATCTCCATATTAAGCCATGGTTTCTGTTTATGCTAACTAAAATTTATATGATTTTTTCTACAATTTTGAAACATAATTATCTTCTAGTCATCTAGATATATAATTTGCTTAGCATTTTTTCTCTTTCCAGAGCTTTCTGAAGCTACCAAACGATGTAGAAAATTAAAATGTGTCTTAATTATAAAACTTTTTGTCCAACAAATCCTAATGGAGCTATATTTTGAAATTTTTTATTAGGGAGCGGATTTAAGGGGATTTATGTGTCTTTTTCTAAGAATTAAAATTCAGCGTAATTATAACCCTATTCGTCCTACAAATCCTAACGGAGCCAGATTTTGAAATCTATATCAGGGAGCGAAAATACGTGGATCTATATATATGGATTTAAATATATCTTTCCTAATCAATGTTTCCTTTCCAGAGCTTTCTGAAGCTCCCAGACGACGTAAGAAACTATAAATCGGCATACTTATAAAACTAATCGTTCAACAAATTCTAACAGTGCCAAGTCTGTTAGAATTTGTTTTGGTATTAAGAACTTTTGAGTTGCTATACTTATTGTTTGCTCTCCAAATCCTATAAAAACTGATTCTGTATTTTGGCCAGGGAGCGCATTTACGACGATTTTTTATTTTGAAAGGTTTACGAATTTAAAACTTTAATCAATATAATTCCAATAAATTTGAACGGCTTCAAATAATTGACTTCGATTAGGCAGAGGAAGGTGTCTAAATGTTGTTCATATTTTTTTCTTTTAATTTTCGGATTTGTTTGTGCATATTTTCATTATTACATTATTTTTCCTGACATTGTTAGACTTTTACGCTTGTATTTAATAAATTTTAACTTGTATTTTAATTTTAACTTTAAGAAATGTAGTCTTTTGATATAAATATTAACTTCTGCAAAAAACCGGTTAACCGGTTTTTTCTGAATTTCAAAAAGTGCAACCGGTTTTTTTAAAATACCAACTATTCGAAAACCGGTTTCTCAAAAAAGCCGAATAATCGATCACCCTAATACATAGAAACCACAATTAAAAGTTACACATTTTGAATTTTTGATTCTTTTGCAATCTTCTAGATTACTAGATTTATTTGCATAAATCTATAAATTGGAGGATTGTTATTTTACTAAAAAATGTAATAGAATCTTTTTATGAATAACAAATTTTTTTTTTTTTTTTTCAAAAAATTTTTTTGCTATTTACTAAAGAAAGCTAAACTATTTAAGTGTCTATAGGGTCAAAGTAAAATATTTAAACTTAATATTAAAACTTGGTTATAACAGCCTTTAACAAAATCAAAATTTCAAAGAATTTGACCCATTGGTTTCATTTTAATAACATAGTGTCTACATTAGACAAATTTTTATTAACACAAGCGTCATTGCGAATCTGTGTAAGGTAACTTTAGTTAAATAGCTGATTATTATTTTTAATTTTTACAACAACATTAATAAATTCGCCATATTGTTGTTTTTTTTTTTTTTTTTTTTAATTTTGACGTTTGTCTTGATAAAAAATTTTCTATTGTAGACACTACGTAAATGTATGCACTAAATTTTTCCTGCGCAATTTTTAATATGAATCCATTTCATTTTAATAAATTAATATATTTTTTATACATTTTTCTAGGTTGGTCGCGAAGTGGCACATCCAGGTATTGCAAATGATTTTGATGATGAAGATGCTAAAAAATACTATACCTACTATCAGTGGGTTTGTTTTGTACTCTTCTTTCAGGTGAGTTGTATTTATAAACCATTTTTATAATAAAACTTCACAAGCACCATAATTACCACATAACATAGATAACAAATTACAATTATGGTCAAAACAAAAGTTTAAACATTTAATTAAAAAATAAAGTAAATATATCAAACACACCAGCATAAATTTAAAAACAATGCTACTACAATTGTGATGCAATATATACTACATATTTTTGTGTGTAAATGCGTGATTACTTTTTATGGCAAATCAAAATAAAATGTTTCTCTTGCATGAACAATTTTTTTCACACGTTTTATTATATTATTTATTTAAAAAAAATGCAATTGTTTAAACAATAATTTAATTAAATTTTCATTATAAAAAATACTAATAAAAATTTTTTAAATTAATGTGAAAAATAAACGTGTTACAGTTATTTATGTTTATTATTATATTTTTCAAACATAAGTAACAATAATTGAAACAACTAAAAAATGTTTTTTTTTTTTTTATATTTTTTAATGATTGATCACGTTTTCTTGTAATGATCAATTTTACATTTTAGGAGAGATTTAATTTAATTTCTTTTTCTCTTTTGTTTCGAAATTCTTAAATTTCTTTCTTTTTGTTATTGTCAGCCAAATATGGCCTTCCAGATCTTTAATTTTGTTTTATTTATTGTCTTTAAAACAATTTAAAAAACATTTATTTGTCTACACGAGTTTTATAAAAGTGATCTTTATTTCTACTTGTACAAGTACTTAAGTTTCGAATATCAACATTTTTATCATCTTCATGTTTAAGTCAGCTTTTGTTTAAGTATGGTTTTCAAGTATTTTTAATGTTGTTAAGTTTCGGATGAGTATAACTATGCTTAAGTAAAATACATGTATATACATATGTATGTACTAGTAAATTATATACATAGTTTCTCAATTCCACTTCAATTGACTTTAATTAAGGTTTAAATGTAGCTTCGTTTATAGATATGTATGATTTTTTGTACTTACGAGGGTTAACTCTTTTATTTTGAGACAAAATAAAATAAAATACAAATGTAGTATTGCTTTCGAAATCTCCATTTAAATAAATCAAATTTTGGACATTGATTAAAACAACAATGATGATCGAAACTGTAGGTTACTATTAAGAGTTAAAGCATAGTTAAAGTGGCCGATGTTAGAACATTTAGAAAATAAGGTGCTAACAAGTTTTTTTCATTATTTCATTTAACTATTTTTTTCTTTAGATTATTTTTTAACGATTTTCTCAAAATTTAAAGAAATGTAAAATATATAACTTCGAAGAAGAATTGCCAAAAATCATAGCTAATATTATAGTTACTTAAGTTTACTCATTTCCAAAATCATTAAAAATCATTATCAATTTTTCCACAACAAATTTTCTAATTTTTTTTTTTTTATTCATAAGTAGTGACTCTCGTATTTGTTTTTATTTTTAATATAAATCATTATTACATATCGTGTAGATCATATTGTAGACAAATTTGTTTAATTAAGCCCTCTTAATAAAAATCTAAATTGGCAATAAATTTTAGCCGAGTGTCCAATAATCTTTTACATTGTAAAAGATTGCCCGTATAAATTTACAAAATTTTAAAAACTCTATAAAAGTTCAACAAAAATTACAAACTAATTAAAATTGAACTTTTTCTAGAAAAAGAAAATTAAGCCCAACAAATTCAGGTCATGTGAGTTAAAATCGTGAAAAAAGTTCACTTTAGAAGCTCACACATAGTTCAGAATATAGCATACCTTTCAGTTTGCAATTGTAATTTTATCCTGTCGCCTCATTAAAAAGTTTACACTTCCAGATATCTTAACATGGACCAGGAAAAAAATATTCGACAATTTGTATAATAGAAACTGTCCATAGGCGGACAGCTCCGGTAGGCGGAAAATTTTTTAGGTCCCATGGTTTAGGTGGCATTTTTAGAATAAATTAATCTCTGGTAGGCGGACTCTCTCTTGTGCGGACGCGGACACCTGTTTTTAAAGAAAACATCTCTCGTAGGCGGACAAAAATCATAAACGGTAAAATAAATGTACCGAATATTATATAATGAAGTGATTCTTATTTTCATTTTTGTCCGTGTTTGCATTCATATTTCATCTTTATTTAAATTTTTTGAAGTTAAATAGTTTACTATTAATTTTTACTTAACTTTTTCCTGGTTTTGAGCAAAAACTAGTTTTTTAACTTAACTATGACTTTTACACTTGATTAAAATTTGTTCTTACTAGAAAACAGAAAATGAAAACTTGATCCCTAAAAACAGATACTGTCCCATTTATCTATGTCCTGAACACAGTCTCGATGAGAACACCATGGCGACAGATTCCTACAAATCTTGACAACTTTTTTGAACAAAGGGCATAGAAAGCAGGGCGACATTGTGATCAGTCATATTAAAAATGTAATTGGTCGCTGCTTAAGATCTAGGCCAGGCTTCCAACATAATTAATCCTGTCGTTTTTGAATGGAGTATCATGCCGTCACATGTAGATGGCTTTGTTGTCAAGCTTTTTATTTTTAAAATTTCGTGGAAAAATCATTAGTAACGAGAGAGAGACTATAGTCGGTCAAGACCGACCATATGATACCCTAAACCATTAGACCTGTGTCCAATTTTAAACCAACATTTTTACTTAATGTAAAATAAATTATACAAATACAGAACAATGCATTTATACTAACATCTATATGATTTTATGCCCTTTAGGGTGATTCCCGGAAGTGGGTTTATATGGGAGCTATGGTCAATTATGGACCTATCCACATAGATTAACACTTATATAAAACTCCTTTGTACCGAGTTTCATAGAAATATTGCTATATTTACGGCATTTATGATCGTTAAACCCCTATTCCGGGAGGACATTTTATGGGGGCCAGGTGAAATAATGGACCGATCACAACCAATTTTAATAGGCTTCGTTCTTGTAAAATAATTAGCTGCGCCAAATTTCATCAAGATATCTTTAAAATTGCGACCTGTACTTTGTTCACAAGGTTTACATGGACAGACAGACAGCCAGCCAGCCAGACGGATGGACATCGTTAAATCGACTCAGAAAGAGATTCTGAGTCGAACGGTATACTTTAATGTGGTGGTCCGATAATTATTTCTGTGCGTTACAAACATCAGCACAAACGCATTATACCCCAAACACCTATGGTGGTGTAGGGTATAAAAATGCTGATGGCTGACCTTTTTTTCGCGTACGAAAAATGACTAAATTTAGAAAGAAAATTTAGGAAAATGAAATGAAAACGGAGAGAATCGAACTGTATCCATAAATTCCATAAAATAAATTTCATAAAGTCATACTTTATTGCAAATAATGTCTATGTGAAGTCTTGAATGTTGGAATAAAAAGATACAACACAGAATTATATTATGTACCATATCCCATAGACGTACATCTTCCGATAACGGGCAAAATCAGCGTGACGATCGCTGTCCCTTTATGGGAGCTTTCACTGTACATATATTTAAAAGATGGTTGACATAATTATCCAATTTGACTATATCTTCCTGAAATATATCGGATACCAAAAATCATTGCTGTTCATTGTGAATATTTTCAATCAAAATATTTGTTAAAAATAAATTATTTTAATATTTTATTTATATTTTTAGAAATAAATTTCTTTAAAATTATTTTATACTCTTTGTAATATGATTTTCAGTTACTTGAAATTAATTTGAATAAAAATTATTTAAATATTATTCCATTTGTTAACAAGTTAGATAAAATAATATTTCCACAAAAGTATTCGAATATATATTTATAAAATATAAATCAAATTCTTAAGTCTTTAACTAATTTTAAAATATATTTTATTTCTTTAGTTTGAATACAATTGTTCTTTATTTTATTTTCCATTTTAAAAATAAAATAATATCTGTTTTAAAACTTTAAATTTTTTTTATTCATAGAAAACTTTTGAATATTTTTATTCAACATGAATTTGTTTAAATAGTTTTAAATTTACTTTGAAAAAGAAAAATAAGTAAAATATTTTTTTTTATGCTTGAATAAAATAATAAAAATATTTATTTTAAATGTTTCTATTTGAATATAAAGTTTTTGAATAAAAATCAGAAAAATTTGTTGAACTTTTTTTATTTAAATAAAATACATATGAATATTATTAAACTTTAAAATAGTCAAATAAAAAACTTTTGATTATCTTCTTATAAAAATATATTTGTTTTTCTTTTGGTTAATTAAAATATTTTAATTTTTAATTTATTTTGTTTAATCAGATACAAATTTATAATAAATTCAATTGTTTTAGTATAAATATAAATCCTTAATATTTTTATTCAAAAGATAATACATTGATTAACAAATATTTTTTAATTAGAAATAAGAAATAGAAATGAAATAAAAAGTATTTTTATTTCATTCATAAGTTACAGCTATGCCAAAAATCATTAAATCGAACATAAAATATGCTGTAACCCCAATACTGATGACGATACACAAAAATGTACTGCAGCAAAATTGTAGAAAATTTTATAATCTATAAATGATGTGATGGCATCAAAACAGTTATGATGCATAATAATCGAGATCAGTGTTGCCAGAAAAATGTTTCCTCATATCTCTAAACCCGAAGCTTAGTGTCCCCAAAAATCTCCATTTTAAAATGTAATTGACCAGAAAAAATTTTAGAACACTTTCTAAAATCATTAGTTCTAGAAATGGTGTAATTACAACCACTTCAGATTCTTTAATAACATCCTTAGAACTAGTGGTTTCACAAACAATTCTGGAACTCATTGCGTAGAACCTTATTATGATTCTAAATTGGTTTTAAGGAATGTTTTTGTGAACTTGTGTTGAAGAACTGATTCTGTATGACTTTTACATCACTTCTATGAATAAATTACTGGTTCTCAAATGACTTCCTTGTACTGTTTAAAAAACTTCAATAAAAAATTAAAAAAAAAAACGGCTTCATTGGTCCATGAACTATGTACAAAATTTCGTTGACGTTTATAATATTTTGTGTTTCTGGTATTTTGCCCATAACTTTTTTAATAAATTATTTTAACTTGTAATTAACATTTGGGGGATTCACAAGTTGTGCTATCATGTCATATTATCATATGTCCTAAAATATTTCAATGGATAAAAAATATTGTTATTGCTTTTCTATTGTAAAGTTTTATAACATGATAGCACATCTTGTGAATCCCCTAAATGTTTTTCTGGTAAAATACGTTAATTTTTAATAATTTCCTAAATAAAAAAAAAAAAAAAAATAAAAATATGCACTTCTACAAGCCTACTCATGAAAAGGTAAAAATGTTCATTTTTTTTTGGTACCTACTAATGTGATCGACTCGGATTTCCAACCGCTTTTTAAACCGGTTTTTTTTAGTCCATGTGCTGTCGATTTTTTCAAAATGTTTATTTTTCGAATGTCGAATAGACCGGTTCTTTTAAACAAAAAAAAGTTAATATCATTTTTGACGATTATTTTCTTACAATTTTTATACCCTACACCACCATAGGTGGGGAAGGTATTATACGTTTGTGCTGATGTTTGTAACACCCAAAATTATTGGTCTAAGACCCACCTTAATTTGTATCAATCGGCTTTAAGTCGATTTAACGATGTACGTCTGTCCGTCCATGTAAATCTTGTAATCAAAATACAGGTCGCAATTTTGAACATAAATTAATGAAATTTGGCATCCAGATTTCTTTTAGTCCAAGAACGAAGCGTGTTGAAATTGGTTATGATCGGTTCATTATTTCACAAATAACCTCCCGGAAAAGGGGTTTACCGATCATAAATTCCTTTAATGTAGCAAGAATTTTTGCGCATGTAAGTTCCATATAAGTTTTAATCATGAAGATCGGTGCATAATTGACCATAGTATTGGTCCACAATTCCACAGGTCTAGAAAAAGACACATCCCCGAATTTTGATGCACACAATGGTGTAGGGCTTGACCGACTATATATATAAAAAATTTTAAGTTGAACATTGTAAGATTTATTGTTTTTTCTTTAAGTAAGGTAGTCTTTTGAGAGAAATATTAACTTCTGCAAAAAAAAAAAAAAAAAAAAAACGGTTAACCGGTTTTTTCTGAATTTAAAAAACTGCAACCGGTTTTTTCAGAATACCAACTATTCGAAAACCGGTTTCTCCAAAAAGTCGAATAATCGACCACCCTAGTACCTACTCTTTGCCTGTCTGTTTTAATAAAATTTTATTCTATTTTATTTTAAATATCATTCTACAAGCCTTTATAATTATTCGTAACTTTTTTTTTTGTTTTTGTTATTAACGGTCAATAAAGAAATGCTGACTTTTGAACGTGATTTAAATTAATGATGATTTGGTAGAAAGAAAAAAAATATGAAATATAAAACTAAAACTAAAACACTGTAGAAAAACATGCAAAAACTTAATGAAATTGAACTCCCCAATAAAACTTCATTGTGGTTTCTTAATCACGCACAGTGTACAAGCTACAAATAAAGAAATTAAATTTGGATTCATAAACAATACTCATGCATTAAAAAAAAAAACAAACTGAAAGATCAATGACCAAAGAATGATTGAAATTTTGTTAAATAATTTTTTATAAAAAAATTTAAGTATGTATTATAGCAAAGTTAAAATAATAATTAACAGCTAAAAACTATATATATATATATATATATATATATATATATATATATATATATATATAAAAAATCTCTATTAATTATTATTTTTATTTCTCTTTTAGGCCATTGCATGCTATACACCCAAATTTTTATGGGACAAATTTGAAGGTGGCCTTATGCGTATGATTGTTATGGGTCTGAACATTACAATTTGCACGCGACAAGAAAAAGAGGCCAAACGTGATGCTTTACTCGACTATTTGACCAAACATGTCAAACGTCATAAGATGTATGCCATTAGATATTGGCTTTGCGAGGGCCTATGCTTTGTTAATATTATTTTACAAATGTATTTGATGAATCGTTTCTTTGATGGTGAATTTATGTCATATGGTACCAGAATTATGCAACTGTCGGATGTGCCACAAGAGCAAAGAGTAGATCCTATGGTTTATGTATTTCCACGTGTTACCAAATGTATATTCCATAAATATGGTGCTTCGGGTTCATTGCAGAAACATGATTCTCTGTGTATTCTACCATTGAATATTGTAAATGAGAAGACATATGTATTTATATGGTTTTGGTATATGATTTTGTTGGCTCTCCTAATAGGATTGTTGATATTCCGGTAAGTCTTCAAATAATTATTCCTTTAATCTGTAAAAAAAAATTATTTATTTTTTTTTTCTCTCTTTTTTCCTCCCACAATAGTGCTCTTATGCTATTTTTGCCCAAGATCCGTCCTCGCTTGTTGCATGCCCGCAATCGTATGATTAGTTTGGAAACTTGCCGTATTTTATCACAAAAATTGGATATTGGTGATTGGTGGCTCATTTACATGTTGGGACGCAATTTAGATCCAGTCATTTATAAAGAAGTTATGACTGAATTCTCTAAAGAAATTGATCCCTCTAGATATAATCGAGCCAAGTGATTTTATTTTCGTTTTCTGAGAATATTATAACAACAACGACGACAGCTGCTAAATAATTTCTAATAATACATTTAATTCTATTAATTATTAATGTTTGCATCAATAGTAGTTCTGTGATTAAGTTAATTACCATATTCAAGCTAAAATTTTATACTCCTTTTGTAGCTCTCTTTATTTATCGAATACTATTCATAATTTCTATTAAGTAATGATCACAACTCGTCTAATATAATGAAATAAATAATAGAAGAATAGAATCATTCATTCTTCTTATTTTAGTTTTTAAGTTTAAAAAACTCTTAGTTCGTCTTTTTTAAATATATATAAAAAAACATTTCTGCATATATAAACAAAAATCAAAATATTGTTCGTTTTGTTTTTTATTTACGATGCTTTTGTTTCGAATTTAATTAAGAGTCTTATTAAAAAAAAGTTTTGTATAATATAAAAGAATAATAAATAAAAGCATTTATATATATGAATTATTTTTTAATAAATGCAATTTTGTTGCATCACTTTATATAACAATAAAGTACAAAAAAATAAAAGAATTGTTTTACTTAAAAAAGTTTTATTTTTTTAATAGTATTTAGAATTAAATTTTCCGTGAGTGGGATGTAAATCATCACAAAATAGTAAAAAAAAAAAAACAGTTCTGCCATTTATAAACCAATCTTACTGGATTTCAAAATACTTGTAATCACAAACAAAAATAGATGGACTATATTGAATTTGAGAGCTAAACAGGATTCTGCTTTCACTTTTTTCTATTACGTACTGTTTTTTTATGGGCATGACTAATATCACCTTATTCAGAGTTCACACTTGTATTACTCCAGAACGGTTTGTCCAAATTAGGCAAATTAAAGTCCCGTAGATGCTGATTAAAATAACCGGCATTTATTGAAGTTTTCCTTATTTAAATTACACAAACCGTTCTCGAGTTATACGAGTGTATGAACTAACTCACATTAGTCATGTCCAAAAAAAATAAAAAAATGAATACGTTATAGAAATGAAAGCAGATTCTTGTTTAGCACGTTAAATTCTATCTAATTCACCTATTTTTGTTTAAAGAATAAAAATAAATATTATTTGGCCTACCGGTGTATCTCAATTGTAGGTATTCATATGTATTTTCACTTAACTGTTAATAAAATCCAGACTTGATCATAAATTTTGATGATAAGCAATTTAAATGAAACATATTTTTTATTATTTTTGGGTGTATATTCAGTATTTGTATTTGTATTTTTATAGTTTTAATTTTACCATCTATATCCAACCAGATAACTTTTTCGCCTCTTTCAACTACCTTGTATGGACCCTCGTATGGTTGTAAGGATTTTAAATCTTTTTTGAAAACTGATCTGAGACCTAGCAAAGCCACCGGAAGAAAATCGTACCAATTTTCTGAACATTCTTTAGTTATGATTGCTGCCTTTAACTGTCGATGAAATCTATCCATAATTCAATTGATTGCGGGTGATAAGGTTGGATTTGAAATTTTAAATGTTTTCATCTCCAGTTTATAAGGAGAATTTTAAAACAACAATTAAAGCCGTTCATTATTTATTTAAGAACATAAAAATGTAATTAAGAGCGTTTTTATAAACCCATTTCAAGTTGAAATTGGATTTGAATTGCGTTTCCAATCCAATTCCGATGAGGATTTCATAAACAGGCAGATTGTGAGTGCTGAAATATATTTAACGGGGTAAGCTTCAGGCCAACGTGTAAAACGATCAATAATTGTCAAAATATATCGATGATTTCGAGATGGGGTAGAGGTCCTACTATGTCTAGGTGAGCATGTTCAAATATGCCTTTAGGTATTTCAATTTTCGTCAAAGGTGATTTTGTATGTCTATTTATTTTAGATTTTTGGCAATTAATACATTGTCTTGACCAAGTATTGAGTTCTTTGTTCATTTTTGGCCAAAAATATCTATGGGAAATCAAACGACGAGTAGCTCTTACACCTGGGTGAGAAATCGAATGTAATTTCTTAAAAATTATTTTTCGCAAGCTTTCGGCAGAAAAGGTCCAGATGAATCTTGAGAAGTTTCGCAGTTTCTAATATTTCCCTAAGCTCAGTATCTTTCTGTTGCTCATTATATAAAAGTTTCATGTTTATATCTGAAGAAGGGGGATTTTGACGAAAAGAAATGTTCTCAAGCTTTCTCTTAGCGTTGACTGATTTTGACCATTGTGCTTCAAAAGGTGTCTATGCAATTGTTATATATATCAACCAATTTGTTTGCTCTACAAATATCGACACTTTTTTTTTAATAGTGCTTTTATGTGTAAAATTTCTTTATGGAAAGGACGTCTTGAATCCCATCTACAAAATAATTTTTCTCATTTCTACTTCTGAAAGATATCTTAGATATTATCCGGATCTTGAAACCAATTTTTGTCAACCAGCTTTGTTTGAATCCAGTCAACATTGCTATTGATGACATATCGATAATTTTCAAGAATAAGCAATAGAACTAAAAAACAATTTAAATGTATTTTGGTTAAAATATTACAAAGTTTACTTATAGGTTGGGAATGAAGCATTGAAATTTTTGCACAGTTTGTATCTATATATTTATGCGAAACAAGATTTTCTGACCTACAGTACATAAAATTTAAATCACATTTGGATGAGGAAAATTAAATGAGTAGTATTTAAAAGAAATGTCTTCCAATGTTAAAAAATTTGTAAAAACAAAGACATTTTATTACATTCAGGCCCGTTAACAATAATACAACATTTACCTAGAAGCTAAACACTACTTTTTAGTTTAAACAAAAAGTTAAAATAAAATCATTAACATAAAGTTTTCGTTATAACTAATTTTAAGTTTAATTTAACCGAAAATGTTTGCAGTTATTTTTTTAACTTTTAGTTTATACAAAAATATATTTTTATTTGAAATATATTACCATGCTAAAAATGTGCCAAGGGGTCCGCGGAAAAACAAAAATTTCTAAAAAAGAGTCTAAGAGAGTGAAGCATGAAGAGCTGGGAACCCCTGATCTAGTGTAGGATACAAAAGGACTGCGCACGAAAAAATCCGTGCATACAAATCTGCTTATAGAAACTAAACCAATGGGCGATTTTTTTTAAATTAATTTTATATTAATGTTATGTTCAAGTTCTAAACATTAAAGAATAAATTGTTTCTTGTAGGTTTTTAAGGAAATATCTAATCTTTTCAGAATTCTTCCAATTAAAGGTTTCATTGTGTTTCGGTCACTTTTTTGTTGGAATAAATCCACTTATTTTTAAACTCCGTTTCATTTTGAGCTGAGCTTTTAATGTTCTTTAAATTATTATTTACTAGAGACCAATATCTTTCAATTGCACGGAGTTCCGGACAATTTGGTGGATTAGCCTCTTTCGGTTCAAACAATAACAATTTCTTTATAACCACTCCATTATTTTGTTCTTATAATGAGAAGAAGCGAGAACAGGCCAGAAAAAGCAGATACTCTGTATTTTCTTAGGAAAGGGAGAAATCTTTTCCAAAGGCACTCATTCACGTATATTTCTGTGTTAATTGAACCATTTTTAATGAATGAACTGTTTCTTTCCCGCATATGCATAATGCATCCCAAATCAAAAACTTTGTTGGGAATTTGGATTTCTTTGATACACGGTATTTTTCTGCCATATTCCCTCTAGCATCTGCAACATAGAATTCCTGGGTAGGAAGTTGAAAAAAGTTAGCCTGAATAAATGTTTCATTGTCTATTATACACTAAACATAATTATGAAAAAAATTCGTCTAAAGTAATTTCACGTTACTTTTTTCCCTCCAAATTCTTGCTTGCGTTTCTTTCAATTTTTCTGATAAAGATTCAAGGCAAATAACTTTTTGTGACCATTTTTCTACCTGAGATGAGGGGATTTTCTCTCAAAATACTTTCTATTTTGACTGAATCCTACAGCCTGAAGATACTACTTTTCTTCCACTACCACGTTTCCTTTCAGTGACCATGATTTCTTTGTATAATATTATTACACAAGCAACAGTATTTTTTGATACAACTGCCTTCCTAGCAATTGTTTTATATGACCGATGTAAGATTTCATGAAAAATTTGAATTATGTGTTTTGGTGTTTTTTGTTCAATTTCCATTTTAAGAAAATCTAGTTTCGCTATAACCATGAAACTTAGCTTGTGGCTAGTGAGCATAATGACAAATGTCAACCAGTTAACAGAATTATTTATTTTTCTCCACATCAAAAGTTATAAGCCCAAGAGCATGCACAAATTTTTTCGTGCGCAGTCCTTATTTAATTTTATAACTCATTAATTTATAAAAATATATTTTAAAGAACCTAAAGTTAAACTTCGAATTCCAATTCTATGTAATACTAAAAAATTCTTTGAAGGAAATTTGTTGTAAAATAATTTTTATACCACAGACTAATTGCAATTGTTTAGCAAAATTGATAAGAACCTCGATGAAGGAGAAATACGGCAATTTACGATTGCAACAGTAATATTTGAACAAAAATAATTATAACTATTTAAATAGAGATTTTGTCAAAAGTACTTAAGGATTGCTGCTCCAACGTACTATCTGAAGAGTTATAAAATTCCAAAATATCTTATATGCTGCCACAAACAAATTTATTAAATAGTATAAATAAGTTTAATTTAAATTGTAATACCTTCTATATTGATTACAAAATTTTTTACACATTTCTTCAATAAAGCCAAGAGATAACTCTCTTATCACTAGCACTGTTGAGTCATAAGCAAACCAGATTAAATTTCTGTTGATATTATTTGTTATGAACAATCTATGTACATTTCTTGGTGTCAAAGACACTTGTTTTACTTTTTCTTCTTTTTATTTCTTTCTAGGGAATAGATAATCAAAAGATAATAAGTTAGACAAGCAAAATATTTTATATATTCACAGAGACTTGACATAATGATAATACATAAAAGCTTAAGCTACATTCAAAAGAAGAAAGTAAGACAAAAATAACAGAAAAGAAAAATATCTATTCTAGTATTTCATAATAATATTAAGAAGAATTAAAGTAGAAATTAACAAAATATTAACAATTATAATATTAAATATATGTTCGTTTTATACATACATACGATATTTTTATGTACTTTTTTAATTTAATAATTTGTTTATCACATAAATTTACATATTTATTTAAATAATTAAACTAATAGATTAACTCGCTCATATATTCACTCATTATAGGACCCGTTACTACGACTTTTTTTTGTTATTTGTTAAATTTAGAAATATTTTATGGGTGGTAGGGTGAATAAATGAGGTGGGATTATTTTTTAATCCCTTCGAGAGTTTAACCACAACAGGAACGAGAACCTTCAGGCACTTGTGTTTGATTATCATCATTGCCTTCTGTGGAATCTTCTACTATTAAACGTCTTTGGCCGAATTGTTGTTGAATCATTGTTCTTTGTTTTTGATTGTTTTGTTGGGCATGTTGCACCATAAGTCTTGTTAATTCTACAAAAACCTCCTCTACATTGTCATTTGTTTTGGCAGAAGTTTCAAAATAATGAGCACCTACACTCTCAGCATATGACAAGGCATCCTCCTCCATTACTGTACGTTGTTCTTCCAAGTCTATTTTATTACCAGCTATGGCCAATATTATCTCTGACCCCAGCATACGTTTCAGTTCTTTAACCCAATTTTTTACCTTTTGAAAAGAGTCTTGATCGGTGATATCATACACCAGTATGGCACCATGAGAACCCCTATAATATATGGGTCCCAAGGCATGAAAACGTTCTTGTCCAGCTGTATCCCAGATATTCAATTGTACTTTGCTGCCATTTTCCAGAGTCACCTTCTTGGTGAGGAATGATGCCTGCAGTGTACTTATGTGTTGTGGATTGAATTTATCCTCTACGTATCGTAAAACAATCGATGTTTTACCTACACACCCTTCCCCAAGTAAAACAACTTTAAAATTATACTGCGTAGGCTGTTGCGAATTCATTTTGTACAATCATTTATGGCCTTTAGGTAATTGCTATTTAATTTGACACTTTTATTTGTTTTCCAAAACAGTTTATGATTTTTCTCTTTATTATTTTCTATTTGTTTTTCTACGTATTCTATTGAAAATTTAATTAAATGCAAGTGAAAATGTCAACAACAAATGATTAAATTGCAAATTTACAAAAACAAGTTGACAGGTTACCTTTGGTGTCAACAGCGACATCTAGTTGTGGATTTTTTGAGAGATGGTGTGGTATTGCCATATTAATATTGTTTATTTTATAAAACAAGCCAAATGCTTGGTTTAGAAAGAAACGTTATTTTTGTTATACTCAAATGATGTAATCGAAAATTTATATTTAATTATGTTACATTTTCATAATTAATTATAACTAAGAAAAAAGGCAAAGGAGAGTTTTCGAGAATTTAAAATTATATTTTATATTAATAAATAAGTTTACTGAAAATGTGTTACAAGTAAAGAAAAATAAATCATAGGACTTGATTCAGTACAATAAGCAAATAGTTTAAAAATAAAATTTGTATGAAAACTATACAAAAAAACATTTGAAAAAAATTGTAATTTTCATGCAAATTTTGTTTTCAAACAATTTGATTGTTGTACTGAATCCGGACTTTTATTTTCATTTTTTTCAATAATTAGATTTTTGTAATTGAAATACTTCTCAACCATGTCTCCTAATTTTTTTTACAAATTACATTGGTCAATAAAAAAATCCTCCCCCATAAACGAATAGTTGGACTTGATGTTTTTTTGATGTGCTAAACACTAATCTTTTTTCAGTTATTTTCCATCAGGTCTGGATTTTTTTTATGGGCGTGTCTAATATTTCGCCCGTACTAAGGCCATTACCTTAGTATATTTCCTCGTAACTCAAGAACGGTGTGTACGATTGACATAAGTGATACACCAAAAGATGCGAACTAAAAATATCTTCAAATCATTATAACATAATTTTTTTATGTGCTCAATAATTTCGGAGTTATTTTGAAATAAGTGTCCGAAAAAAATTATTTTCATACAAAATTTTATATTTTTTTGTTACTAAAATTTCTTTTAATAAATGAAAACATCTAAAATGTTACTGTTTATCATCTTTATTTAAAAGCTGGTAATGCTGCGAATAAAATAAATCATGTATCTTCAAAATTGATACACAAATCTAAATGTTATTCACAGTTAAGTAAAAAATACCCATGTTACATACAATTGAGTAGAAATGCAGTGGTGGCCAAAAAAAATATTTATTTTTCATTGAAACAAAAATAGGTGAACTAGGTGGATTTTGACGAGTTAAACAAGAATCTGCATTCAGTTTTTTTCTATCGGGTACTGATTTTTTTATGTGCATGACTAATATCATCACCTTATTCAGCGGTCACACTATAAAATTCGAGAATGGTTTGTCAAACTTAGGCTATAACTCAAGAACCCTTTACACGATTTTTATAAGTGATACATTAAAAGATGCATACAAAAATTGTCTTCAAGGTGTGTGAACAATATTTTTCATTCGTTCAAGAATTTCAGAACTATGGATCAAAATGTTTACCACTTTTCAAAAAAATGAATTTTAAAATTTTCGGTACTAATTACCGAATAATTACGGAAATATTAAATGGAAAAAAATTTTATAAATTCAGCTCAGACAATTTATGCCGCTATATATTAAAGTTCAATTTATCTTAATTGGACAAACTGTTCTCGAGTTATGCAAGTGTGACTGCCTAAAGGCGAGGTCATAGTAGTCATGCCCATAAAAAAAATCAATACGTGATAAAAAAAAAGTAAAAGCTGATTCTTATTTAGCACGTTGAATTCCATCTAATCCACCTATTTTTTTATTTAAGACGAAAAAACAAAATTAGTTTTGCCCACTAGTGTTTTTCCACTTAGCTATAGGTATGCATGGGTATCCAAACTTAATTGTGAATCCAATCAAGATTTGTGCATCAATTTTTATGATACTTGGCTTTAATAACTCGTAGTTTCGCCAGCTTTGAGATAAAGGTGATAAACTTAAATATTTTTGATGTTTTCACTTTAAAAAAAGTTTTAGTAAAAAAAAAAGAAATCTTGAATTTTGCATGAATAAATTTTTTTCCGACACTTTTTTCGAAATACCTCCTAAACTATTGGGCGGATAAAAATTTTATAGTAAAACGATTTAAAGCTAATTTTATTCCGCATATCGTGGTATATCATTTATATAAATCGTGCATACCGTTCTCAAGTAATAGTGAAATATACTCGAGTAATCGGCATATTTAGGGCACAATATTAGACACGCCCATAAAAAAAAATCCCGACCTGATGGAAAAAAAACTAAAAGCAGATTCGAGTTTAACATGCGGAATTCCATATAGTCTAAATATTTTTTTTTGAAGGAGCTCGAAAATTTTTGTTTTGTCGATCAGTGTTATAGAACAAAATTCGCATAAAATAAATATACATGTTTGTATACATATAACGAGCCTTACGAAACAAGTTTACTTATTGTAAAAATAGTTCTTATATTAAGAACCTCATATAATTTTGTAAACATTATTAAATGAAAATCCAATTTTCTATATTTTTTGTTTAAAGTTTGAATTTGACCACAACTCACAAATGCATCTTTTACTATTTATTCCATTAAATAATAAAATTATGTCGTTAGTACTTAATATAAAATATCTTACTTGTAATCAATTATTGAAAAAATAATGCAACAAAAATATATACATACATAGATATAAATAATAAATAGTTTATTAATTTTATTACCATATATACAGTACAGTACAATACGTATGCTACTCACATTGTGGCGTAAAACATATTGCATTTATATTACAAGTTGTTTACGTTTTTATTGTTTTATTTTTATTAATTTTATTGTTACAGAATATTGTAAGTGTAAGTATTTGTAAGAAACTATTGGACAGCATTTTTATATTGTGATAAACAAAGTTAATTTCACTTACTCATTTATATTACGTTATATTCTCATTCATTTTTCTCATAGCAAAGCTAAACAATTTCATGTAGTCTGTCTAATTTGGTCATTTCCAAAGTTAAGTTCGACATCTTAAAATAATTGTTGTAAACAAATAAATTTAAAAAAATTCACAAACAAGTAAAGGGTTTTTGAATTGTAAATAATAAATTAAAAATAAATTTTATTAAACAATACAAAATTTAAAAGATTCTATTTTAATATTTGTATATATTTTAAATGTTATTAAATAAAAATAGTGCGAATTAGTTTTTAATTTAAAAAAAAAAAAAAAAACATACAATAATTGGAAACAGTGGAAATTTTATGGAAGAAAAGAAAAATGAAATAACAAGTTAGAATTAATTAAACCAGTGAATAAATTTATACAAATTTATTAAATATTCTCAACGTATGGTTGCAACATTTTGTTAAAATATAGTATATTTATGAATTCGTGTTAGTCGATCGTAACATATTTACGTTTAAGTAATCTGTGTCATTTAACACATTTTTATTAATTTTTTTAATAAAGTTTTACGAAAACCCGTAAAAAGACACTGATTAAAGAAGTTTTCAATTATACTATAATTAATTTAATTTATTGCATATTTTAATATATTTCTGGTAAGTAAATCTATCATAAAACTAATCGGACTTTGCAGATAAATTCTGCACCATTTTTGTTGTTGTGCAGAGTTTTAACAGGTAAATATAAGGTAGTCGATTTTGATAACAAAATTTTTCAGTTTTTTTTTTGGCGGGTTTGTAATTTTGCGTATTTTGCGCTATATCCCGTTGATGTGTCCGAAATAGTCAACGTAGTAGATAGTCCCAAAAAGTCAGTTTTTCTCGATGCACATTCACATTTTCATATGGAATTGCTTGGATTACTGCGTGAACTTAGTTTTTTGTTATTTTACATAACAAAATCGGAAGATAAACATTTTATGGACCAAACAATTTTTACTTGTGCTAAAAAAGGATCACAATATTAAATAGTATTTCTTTATAATAAACTCTAACAAAATATATTTTCATTCAATATATGGAGAAATAACTTAGATTTGATGCCCATTTTTCGCAAAATTTTAAAAAATCGGGAGTTTTATTGTAAATTATGCGTTTGTGCTAATGTTTGTAACGCATAGAAAACGTTACTCACCTTAAAGTATATCAATCGACTCAGAATCACTTTTTAAATCGATCTAACGATGTCCGACCGTCTGGCTGGCTGGACGGCTGGCTGGCTGTCCATGTAAACCTTGTGCACAAAGTACAGGTCGCAAGCCTAAGGACGAAGCCTATTGAATTTGGTTGCGATCGGTCCATTATTTCTCCTAGCCCCCATACAAAAGTCCTCCCGGAATTGAGTTATAAGTCTCAAAAATGCCTTAACAATAAAAATTGTTTAATGAAATTCGGTGCAGTTTTGTAGAGTATCAATCTTTGAACAAAATTTTATGAAGATCGGTCCACGATTAACCATAGCTCCCATATAAACCCCTATTCCGAAAATCACTTTAACGTGCATAAGTAGAAACAACATTGCCAAATTTTATTAGATTCGGTCCACAATTTAGCATAGCTCCCATATAAAACCACCCTAAAGTGCATAAAATCAAGTAGATGTTAGTATCAACGCATTATTCTATATTTGTATATTTTACATTTAGTAAAAGTGTTGGGTAATATAAGTCCCCTTCCCGAAATTTTATGGTCATAAATACATAATGGTGTAGGGTATCATATGGTCGGTCTTGATCGACTATACCTTTTTTTTACGTTTATATTGTAGTAGGAAACCCTAAAATATGTTGCACTAATACCATCAAACATTGAAGATATCATACATTTAATTTGAATAACTCAGTAGGTTTTGATATTACGCGTAATTTTGACCAGAATTATACATAAACTTCTAGTTTGTAAAAAATTTTACATGTTCAAATTAAAACCGTCATAACTTTCGCCCCCCTCACATGAAATAATTAATGCGAACTGATTCTATATGCATTTGAGTCACTATAGTATATGTATACAAAAGGATTTTAATGTGTCATAAAAAAAAACAAGCGCGAATATATTCGGCCCGGCCGAATCTATATACCCACCATCAAAGTGGGCAGTAAAGTGGGCGGACCACGCAAATTTTTTGTTTCCGACTTTACATTGGTCCTTGAACTATGTGAACACAATTTCGTTGATTTTCACCATATATGGTAGGTGGGCGGTAAAGTGGGCGGACCACGCCCATTTTTGGTTTCCGAGTTTATGTCGATCCACCAAGTATACGTACAAAATTTCGTTGGCGTAAGTGCTTTTATTGAAGAAATATCAGCAGAAAAGTATTTCACGGACACCCTGTGTTTCTAGTTTTTAGCCCATAACTTTTTTGTTTATTAACCGATTTTGCCCATTTTCAATACCAAACAAACCTTATATAAGATAAATATTTGTGCCAAATTTCGTCTCCCTACGTTGCCCTGTTCGAGCTCTATCCTGCTTTCAACAGACGGACAGACGGACGGACATAGCTAGATCGACTCAGAATTCAACCAGGACCCAGAAAATATATACTTTGTGGGGTCTTAAATTATTCCTTCGACATGTTACACACGGAATGACAAAATCAATATACCCCCCATCTTTTTGATGGTGGGTATAAAAAAATAATAATAATTTTTTTGAAGGGCTAAAATTAAAAATTTTTGATAATAGCCCATACTTTTATATACATATGTATCAAACTAGAGCTCAAATAAATTTTGTAGTCCTTTTTAGAGAAAAACTGAGTACGCAGTTTATTATTTTTAATATTGCACAACATTTGAAAAGGGCGTTCATGAAACATGTCACGTAATTTTGCGCAATTGCACTAAAGGAAACTTTAAGCTTTTTAAGTGTATACCTTTAATAAATATTCTATTTGAAGAAAATTTTCAAATTTTTGTAGGAAATCTGGAATATATTTTATTTTTTTTCCATGGAAAAATAAAATAATGTTTATTTACCAAAGTATTATATAGTGACTATTTTCAATTCAATTACTTTCAATTTTGTTTTTATTTTATTATAGTTTGTTATATGGTGTATAAGAAATACAATGAACAAGATCACGTATTGCTTATAATTTGTACTAACAAATCCATATTTCCGTAAAAATTTATTTTGGAAAAATGTGTAACTTGTAATGGGCTGATTGTATTTATATAAAATTTTACAAAAGAATAGCAAAGGAATGTTCTATTTTAAGATTGTAACAGGAGTACCTCATACTCTTCAAGAGCGGAGCTATTGGGACTCAAAATAGGGTACTTCTGACGTAGAAAATTTAAATTTTCCTCTGCTACGGCTGTGTGAAATTTTATCTTAATCCAACCAGAAGATTAGAAGCAATAGATTTATAGCAAAAAAAAAAAAAAAAAAAAAAATCGATTTTGCCCCACTCTGGATTTACTAAACCAAAAATGTTTATCACACAAAAAGCGTTTAAAAGAAATAAATGCAAAACAATGTAACATCAATATTTATAATTTTACATAAATTAAATTGAAATTTTAGCAAAAACTATAATTGTTTTTTATTTACATATTGCATTTAATATTTATGAAAGCTTCTAATGCATTAGTTCTCGAACTAGTTCTGACTAATGTCATGACTCAGCTTGATTATACTTACAAATATTACACTGGTCGACAAAAAAAAATGTTTTTTCGGGTTCCTTCAAAAAAACAAAAAAAAAAAAAATTTTGGGAACAAGATGGAATTCCGCATGCTAAACTCGAATCTGCTTTCAGTTTTCTCCCATCAGGTCGAAATTTTTTTTTATGGGCGTGTATAATATTGTGCCCTAAAAAAGCATATTACTTGAATATATTTCTCTATAACTCGAGAACGGTATGCACGATTTTTATAAATAATATACAAAAATATGTGGAATAAAACTGGATTTAAGTCGTTCTTCTAACAAATTTGTATCCGCTCAATAGTTTTGAAGATATCAAATCATGATTGCATTCACAGTTAAGTTAGGATACCCATGCATACCTACAGTTAAGTGGAGATACACTAGTGGGCAAAAAAAAAAAAAAAATTTTATCTTAAATAAAAAAAAAAAAAAAAAAAAATAGGTGGATTATATGGAATTTAAAGTGTTGAATTAGAATCAGCTTTTACTTTTTTCTATCACGTATCGATTTGTTTTATGGGCATGATTACTATGACCCCGCCTTTAGGCAGTCACACTTGTATAACTTGAAAACGGTTTGTTCTATTACAATAAATTAAACTCCAATTTATAGCGATTTAAATTGTCTTTAAGCTGAATTTTT
Source organism: Protophormia terraenovae (assembly GCA_951394005.1). NCBI lineage: Eukaryota > Metazoa > Arthropoda > Insecta > Diptera > Calliphoridae > Protophormia > Protophormia terraenovae. The sequence continues at coordinate 103,590,920 of OX596076.1, read as the reverse complement.
TAATAATTTTTTGTCAGTTAATATTTTCGTAGTTATTTGGTAATTAGTAGCAAAAAAAAAAAAAAAAATTGAAAAATCGTGAAAATTTTTATCCATAACTCTGAAATTCTTGAGCGAATAAAAAATATTATTGACGTATCTTGAAGACAATTTTTGTATGCGTCTTTTGGTGTATCATTTATCAAAATCGTGTAAAGGGTTCTTGAGTTATAGCCTAAATTTGACAAACCATTTTCGAATTTTATAGTGTGACCGCTAAATAAGGTGATGATATTAGTCATGCCCTTAAAAAGAAATCAGTACATGGTAGAAAAAAAGTGAATGCAGATCCTTGTTTAACTCATCAAAATCCACTTAGTTCACCTATTTTTGTATCAAGAACCACTGCCCACCACTGTATTTCTACACAATTGATTATAACATGGGTATTTTTACTTAACTGTGAATAGAATCAATATTTATCCACCAATTTTAAATATTTGATTCACAGCATTACTAGCTTTAAGATAAAGATGATAAACAGAAACATTTTTGATGTTTTCATTTATTAAAAAGAAAATTAGTAACAAAAAAATCTAAAATTTTGTATGAAAATTTTTTTTTGACACTTATTTCAAAATAACTTCGATACTAATGAGCACATAAGTTTGGGAGACTTGAAGACATTTTTAGTACACATCTTTTGGTGTATCACTTATGTCAATCGTACACACCGTTCTTAAGTTATAAGGAAATATACTAGAGTAATGGCCTTACTATGGTCGAAATATTAGACATGCCCATAAAAAACATCCAGAACTGATGGAAAAAAAGTTGAAAGCAAATTCATGTTTAGCACATCAAAATACATCAAGTACAACTATTCGTAGATGGTGTTGTATATTTTTGTCGACCAGTGTTATTTATAAAAACTTTTTCTGTAAATTAAGGGTGTGCAATTTACATTCTCATGACCTTATGTATTATTAGCTTTAATATTTTAATTTGAAAATTAAATGAAAGTAATGTATGTTTTCAATGTTCTATCCAGAATAATATATTTTTATTTTTCTTTTCGAATATTATACAAATGTAATATTGATTATTTTTAAAATATCTTAACACAGTGCTTACAGTATATATTCGTATTTTTTATAAAAACTTATTAACAATATATTGCTGTTATTATTTCATATGTATATTTATACATATGTATACCTTTTTGCCACCTTGATATTAATTCTTTCAATGCAATTAGTAGACAAGACATAAATAATAATAACGATGAATTGTTATTATTTATGTATGTCTTGTCTATTGCTCATGTTTATATACACAAAAGACCCTTAGAAAAAAAAAATCAATCGATCAGATTTTCATTAGAACATAAACTCATTCATGCAAATGTGATAAAATAAATATATAACTAAGCATTTGTGTGAATATTTAAATGAATTAGTTCAATTAATATAAATTGTTTGCATATGAGTGCGAGCAACTAAGTATGTGCTATAAAATTAAATAAAATCAACTGTCAAGCATTCGATAATAATTAAATGTAATGACGTGAATACTGGCAATTGCTTATGAGAGGGTTTAAGTTTTTATTAGCAACGAAAAAAAAGTAATTTTATATAAATAGTTAATTTACGTTTTTGTTTATATATGCAGTCGCGTTTAGCCGCTGGAATAATTCATAAGTACTTTGCTAGTTGCCAAGAATGTACAAAATTTTATACATTTTGTATAAATATTTTCTTGTATGGTGAGGAGGACGAATAAGCAGTTGTAAAAGAAAAAGCAAAGAAAGGAATGAAATGTCTTACCAATAATCAAGCTTTTTTTGTTTAGAACATGACACAAAATTGTTTTCAACATTTGGTGTGACCTTCTGGTATTTCGTGTTTTCTAGTATTTTATTTTATTAATTGAAAGTCCATCATGTGTAGGAGTAAATAGGGCCCCAAATTGTTTTAGTAGTGGTTAAATTTTGAGTAAATAATTAATTATTAATTGACAATGAGGAAAAAAAATATATATATATATATTTTTAGTAGCAAGTAGCTAAAGAAGAATTATGTAAAAAGAAATAGCATTTTCCTATTTTTTATTTTATCATTTTAGATATATACTTATTTAAAAGGCCCTTTGATTACTAATAACCTTATGTATAGTTTCTATTAAATTCCCCAAATACTTTTTATTTCTTTACAAACAAAAGCAAAATTAAAACCTTTGTAATTTCCTTTTCTATATTTGCTATTAAATAAACCTAAAACAATGTTAAAACCTTTCTGATTCTTTATTTGTTGTTGTATTTTTTCATTAACACTTTTTTATATTTCAATTTTTTTTCTTCATACTGCACTTAGTATATAGATATGTGAGTGTCCATGTATATATTTTAAGTATTAATTCTATTTAGTATGTAAAATAAAATGCTACTAACTTAAGGCAACTCTATACTTTTAAAACAGTTGGTTAAATCATAGTTATGAAGGTTTATTTGCTTGGTGAATTTATAGTATTTCATAAAACCAACCTTAGGAACGGAAGAAAAATTTGTGTTAAAAATAATTAAATTTTTAGTCTAATACAAATGAATGGAAATACATTTCTAATTCACTATACATATACAATTTAAGTAGGTACAGCCCAGAGGTCTTCAACTTTAAATCTTCGAGATGGTCCTAGTATATTAAATCTCACATTAAGCATAAACGTATCTTAAATAAATTATTATAGTTCTAAGAAAGATATTGACTTTAATCCCTACAATTATAAATAGAAATAAATTTCATTTTAAAATCAGATGTTTTTTTTTTTTATTTTTTAATAAAAATATGTTTGAAATTAAATTTTGAGCACTCGATTAATTGATAAAATTAAAAAAGTAATTGAAATAATAAATATTTTAATTCAGATTATTGGATGAATTAAATTTTTATATAAAATCAAACAACGGCTAGGAAAGTCGGTGAAGAAGCCAGACATCCAACTTCTTTTTTTAAATTCACAAAAAATTCATTGATGATTCGAATGTTAAAACATTTTACACATATGTAGGCAACTCTTATAAATCTCTACAAAAAATAAGTTGACATGTGTAGGTTATATCTTTAAGATTAAGAGATATTTAGGTCTAGGTTTATGTTTTAAACATGAAGGGCTTAATTTGGATCCCAACATTGTTTGAACTTTTTCATAAAACATATAGGAGAAGTGTTAAAAACTACCTGACAAGATAAAGTTTTTGTTAGTTTTTCAAGCAGAATTATAAATATTTTATAAAAGTATTTGGTATCATAGGAAAAGTTTTAACATGGAGTATTATAATTAATGAAAATATATTAATCACAATAAAATTGTTTCAGACCATGACGTGAAAAACCTTAAATTTAGATTTTAAGTATATTTTTCAGAAATAATTTTAATATTTGGACGTAACTAAAATTTAAACAAGTAGAAGTATTCCAATAAAATTTTGGCGCAATATAGATAAACTTGTCTTAAACACGGAATAAAAAAATCTGCCACTTTTTCGTACAGAAACACCAAAATTCCTTGTCTAGGAAAACCTTTGAAAAAATAAAATATGAATTTTTTAAAAGTTTAAACTTTAGATTAATATAACTGAATCGTATAGTTACATTTAGAATTTTCCTAGAAATCTAGTGTATTTGAGGACCTAAATTAACACAATAACCCCCCCAAACTTAAAATAAGGACGCCAAAAATAAGGGTACAATTTTCTTCGACCTAAATGTCACTTAAGTAAACAAAAATAGATATCCTATTTTTATCTTTTGGGGAGATTTACAAGGACTATCTACATGCAATATTTTTCAAATACAAAAACCTAAATAAATTTTAACTTTGAAATCATCACGTCACATTTTTAACCCATTGAGGATCAACGAAAATATGTTTCCAGTGAGATTTAAAAATTTTACCATTTCTTGTATTAGTTATATTTAGGGCAAGTTTTTCATATTTCAAAAGTTTTTCACAAAAATGCTTGTTTTTTAAATCTTTGTATAAATTTGCATATAATGGATACAAAAATTAGTTTTCTTAAAAAAAACTCCATTTATTAGTAATTTTTTTGGAGTTCAATCAAATGATTTCTAAAAATTTTTTTGTGAGTATTTTGAGTACATTGTAAAAATTGTAAAGAAAAAAAATTCAGACGCGTCAAATATGACATTTAAATAGTTATATTTTTATAGAAATCTAAATCTATCAGAAATTGAAAGTTAAAAAATGCATATTTGTGCATATTTTTTACATATTAATATATTAGAATACATAAATTCGTTAGTCTTTATATGCATATTCATGCTATTTTTGCATATTTATGTACATTTTATACCATTTTTTTGTGCTTTTTTAATTGCATATTTTAATTTTTTTCGTGCATATTTAAACTAAGAGAAAAAGGAAAACAACAGACCTCCGCCTAAACTAAACTCTTTGATTACATATAGTTTTTCGTCCGACAGTGGTTCGACTTAATATAAATTAAGATTTAGAGTAAAGATTTAAATACTTATTATTAGTTCACTTAATTTTGTGAAGATTCAATAAATAAATTTAGATAATAAAAAAATACTTATACTTGCCATGGTTATATCACATATGAATTTCCACTCTACACAAACTGTTTACACCTTATTATACCTTACACCACCATAGGTGGGGCTGGTATTATGCGTTTGTGATGATGTTTATAACATCTAAAAATATTGGTCTAAATTTATACCAATCAGCTTATAATCACTTTCTGAGTCGATTTAACGATGTTCGTCCGTCCGTCTGTCTTTCCGTCCATGTAAACTTTGTAATCAAACTACAGGTCGCAATTTTGAACATAAATAAACAGCTCAAGGACGAAGCCTATTGAAATTGGTTATGATCGGTCTATTACTTTACCTAGCCCCTATACAAATGTCCTCCTGGAAAAGAGTTTTAACAATCATAAATCCCTTAAATATAGCAATATTTTGATGATATTTGGCACATATTAGTTCCATGTAAGTCTAAATCTGTGTGCCGAATTTCATGAAGATCGTTCCAGATCGGTAATTGACTATAGCTTCCCTGTAAACCCCTCTTCAGAAAATCACTTTAACGGGCTTACATTCTATTTAAATTTTAGTATCAAGTTAATATTCAACACGAATAATTTATATAAATAAATGTAAATTATGATGTCAAATTTAACGAAGATCGGTCCATAATTTCACCTAGTCCCTATATAAGGTCCACCTTCGGGAATCACGACGTAATATTCTGTATTCGTATGTTTTATTTTACACTTAATAGAAGTATCGGTCCACAATTGGTCACAGGTCTAGAAAAAAGAAATTTTGATGCACACAATGGTGTAGGGTATTATATGGTCGGACTTGACCGACTATATATTTTTTTCTCGTTATTCCATGGATTTATGAGGGTTAATTGATAAATTCTTGACTTTTACAAATTTAAAGATTTCTAGGGGTTATGTGTGCAAGTTAGACTTAACTAATATAAAATTTTTGTAGCCATATTATAAATAGTAAAAACTCTTTAGTTTCATTATAATGTCAGATTATATTATCTGACACTAATATATGTCTTAAGAAAACAAATTTGTTATTCATTAAAAATTTTATAATTTTTTTCAATTTGGACTTCAGTTACGACCACATAAAAACGTTCAACATAAATGTTTTGAATAATGTGTAGAAAAATGTCCTGTTTAAAGTTATATGACATTTGAATTATAAAACGCATTTTTTGATTAATTGCCAAAGGTCTAATTATAGTTGCTATTAAAAGCAGTGCTCAATTTTCTATCCCTGACTAAAGCTAAACGGATACGTGACGTATACTTAATTAAAATTCTCAAATATTTATGTGTTTGTATAATGTGACGTATACTTAACGCAAATCAAGGAATTAATTATCGATAAGTCTTGCAATTGTCAATAACTACATGATCATAATTGTGTTTATATTAAATAATATGTATTTTTATTAAATAAAAAAAGTTATTATCTTTAAAAATAGATTATATATGTCTATACATACATATGTATCTTATCTATAATAATTACTCTTAAATTTATACATTTATTTATTTTTTATTTGAAATCTCCCGCAACACTGACTATGTTTTCAAATATAATTTCATCTGCTAAACTTCATATCTATCTTTTATTGCATTTCTTTTGTTTACTTATGATCATGCCCCATATGTGTCACATCACTGAGTGTAAATATTTGATTTCATATGATATAAAAATACAAAACTGATAATTATATTACACTTTTGTATATTTTGTTTTTTTATTTTACAGAAAACGTATGGAAAAACTACAATAATTTTGTTTGTATGGATGAGTGTACCGAGTACTTACTCTAAGTACGTGTACAATGTTGTTGTTTTTTTTATATATATTTAGCGTACATACATATATTTTTTGTTTTTAGAATTTTTTGTTTTAGATTTTTAGTTGTTGCTGTTATTCTAATAGTATTTGTTGTTCTTATACTATAGAACCACATTGTTGTTATTGTTTGACACACATTTATTCATTCATTCCATTCAATTCATATATCCAAACGTAGCACAATGGGGAGAAATTTAAAATGAATTGGTTATAATTGTATAAATATTTTGGAGTATTAAAATAAGTAGAATATAAATTTGAAACTGGTTGAAAAAAAAATTTCGATTTTTTTTTTTTTAAATTAAATAAATAAAAAAAATAATATGTGGACCAGACGGAATTTGACATACTTAACACGAATCTGCTTTAAATTTTTTTCCTTCATATCGAGATTTTTTTATAGGTGTATCTAATATTTCGCCTTAAATAAGACGTTTACTCGAGTATTTTTCACTATACTCGATAATGGTGAGCACGATTTATAAAAATAATACACCAAAATGAGGACTAAAATTAACATTATGAAGTTCTGATGAAGATACAGTAGCGAGCATAAAAAATGCAACGCTAGGCTATATGATTTTTGATTGTATTGATTAGGGCTAGAACGTCATTAAATTAGCCAATCCTGTTGTGATTTTATTCTTTGCGGCCTTAGCCAACTATTGTATATCAGCTTGTTCCAAATTGTTACGCATACGAACAGTTAATAATATTTTTTTAAAAAAAGTTGTAAATTTAAGGGAGCAAAGAAAATGCAACTCCTAAAAAATCATCGGATTTTTTTAAATTTTGATAAAAATAATTATTGAAAAATTATGAAAACTATAATTTGGTAATATTACCACTAATTACTACCAAAACATATAAATTTAAGGTAATTTTAACTACAAAGGATATTAATAATATTAAGAAAACACTCTTTTCTCCATACCTTTCAAGAATTTTCGAATATTTTTGAATAACATTCTGATAATTGCAGTGAAATAATATTAATATGTAGTTCTAATATGAAAATTCTTAAAAATTATCTTAAAGAAACAATATTGAAACGATCATGCCTGTAACATTTGATACAAGTCATTTAACAGTAGATATTTTATATTATCTGAATGACCACATTTGGTCATTCAAAGCTACTATTGCCAGCAATCGTTGATTTAATAATGTAAATATGGTAACTGGATATCCTAACAAAACACATATTATTTACTTATATTAAACTACCACCTTTACTTTTAGAGGTAGGTCCTTTATTATTTTTACGAGTACTGTATAATGGAAATAAGAGCCTATTACGATAACTTGAATTAATTTGACTCTAAACCCATATATTTCAATTTTAGACGGTCTAGGTAGACATACTTACTTAAATATTATAGTAAACATAATAGTAAACAAGTCCAATCATCACGAAGGATGCACTTTCAATTTTTCAACATATGAAGGGTTCAAAATAGGTATATTTCTTAACTGTTTTTCCTTGTGTTAGAATTTGTTCCAGGACCAAAATCAAGGGATATTTAAACATTATAGCGATACAGGGCATTCGATAATGTCATATCATTCCGAAAAAAATATTTTAAGCTGTTGATTCCATCTGAATAACGATCGAAAGTGGTTGCGTTATTTCGGTCGAAAGGTCATACTCAATTATAAATTATGAAGTTAAGCTAAACTCTCATAAATATTTGATCGCTTATTTATAGAAAATGTTTGTTGGTTTTAAAACAACTAACAAAATAAATAATAATTCCAAAAATATCAATCTCTATTGAAAAATGTCCAAAATAGTTCAGAAAAATATCAAAATTTAATAAAATTGAAATTTATTGCAAATATTTATATTATTTGTAGATTTCAAGTATCTTAGACAATATGCAATGATAGAAAATCATGTTTTTTAACAACACTATAGTTTCCAACCATTTCCAATCAAAATTTTAAAAATCATGTTTATTTGTTTAGAGTTGCATTTTTTTTTTGCTCGCTCACATTTTCAACTGCTTTTACTAAACGTTCAATAATTTTCGTTACGCACAAAAATATTAAACAAAATTATATGCAACAGGTATCTATTACCACAAATAATAAAATCACATTAGTACTGTTACATTAGGACTTGTTATAAGCAAAATATATGCGAACAAAGATCATATCTCATAGCGTTGCATTTTTAATGCTCGCTACTGTACATGGCTTATTTTACTCATATTATTACCTTTGAGATAAAGATTATAAAAAGGAATATTTTTGATGTTTTCTTTTTTCAAAATAAATTTTAGTAAAAAAAGAATCTTAAATTTTGCAAGAAAAAAATTGTTGCACTAATTTTGAAATAACTCCGAAAATATTGAACACATAAAAAAGTTAGGATGGTTTAAAGACATTTTTAGTTCACATCTTTATATTACTTATATCAATCGTATACACCGTTCGTGAGTTATGGTGAAATATACTAGAGTAGTGGCCTTAAAAAATTCAGAACTGATGGAAAAAAACTAAAAGCAGATTCGTGTTTAGCACATCAAAATCCATCAAGTCCAACTGTTCGTCTATAAGGGAGGATTTTTTTGGTGACCAGTGTTGTATCCAAACCTTCAATAGCTTTTACAGCATTAATAAAAGATCTACTTCCTCTTAAGCACTCAAAAGTTTGTAATATAAAAAACTAATTTCTGCACAAACATGATTAATAAGTTAAGCCAGATTATGAGGATCGGTACAGATTATTTTCCATATTACCCTAAACTGTTGTAGCATTCAAATATTATTCGACTTGCTATAATTTTATTTATCTCCATATTTCTCTACTGATTCACTAAGAATCAAAAACCGATCGCACCAGTTCTACATTATTAGCATTTCCAGGCCACTGTTCGTACTTCTACACCACATTCACTTATTCATTTACTCATTCACTTTCTTTTAGATGTTTTGCGTGCATTTCTTTGAATGTGTGTATCTATGAGTGTGTATGTTCTTGTGTAGGAATAACTGTGTGTGCATGTTTATTTTGTTTTTGGACCTCATAAGTAGAGTAGTGGCAAACGATTAGTAGACATTTTAACGTTGACGAGTTAACGGGCACAATTAAAGTGTTTTTAGATTTTTTATTTGTTTTTTTATTATCGTTACTACTCCTTATATTCGTTTATATTGTTGTTGTATTTACTTTTCACACGACTTTAGATTTATTTCCGATTTGATTTCATGTGGTTTCTTTTATTTACTCTGGGAATTCCTATATTTATTGCGTTAACAAACAAACCAACAACATTATTTGAATTCATAACTAATGAAACTAAAAAACCGTTAACTGTTTATAATAATGTTTTAATTACTTTGAAGGCAATAGTGATTTATTATAAAAAATTTCATTATTTAATTTATAAATGTAAACAAAAAAATAAAAAATTATAATTACAAAGAAATAAAAAAAAAAAAAAAATACCTAATAAAACAAATACAAAAACTAGATTCAATTGGAAATGATTCATTATTAAATAAATGACTTCATTTATAAGAAAAAATTTTAGTGCACATTTTGTTGTTGTTTGCTCATTCCATTTGAAACCGGAGCCAAATCGCTAGTTTTATATATTTTTTTTTGAAAACACTTAAACAAATAAATATAATTTTTATAATAGAAAACTAAAAAATATTCACCATGATGTTTGTATTTGAGTTACTAAAACCATTGTTGGTCTATGGTTTTGTTATTATTTTTACAATATTGACTAAAATATTTAAAACAATTGTTTATCAAGTGCATTCTATAGATATTTAAAAAGTGTGTGAAATTTTAAGATATAAAACTTAATACTTAAACTAAGAAGTAAACAATACTATAATGTTCTCGAAAAGTATTAAAAGAATGAAATGGCAGGTAAATTTTTAAAAATATATAATGAAAATAAAATAATATAGCAAATATTTCAATAATAATATAGATAATAAATTAAATGCTTTTGGAAATGTTATTATACTATATATGAAAGAAGTATTTATTATTTGACATTGAACTAAAAGTACGTATTTAAGTATTTATCATAAATTGTTAACGAAATAAATTAAAAATACCACAAGAAATATATTTATATTATATTTACATAAATAATTACATTTAACCCTTCTGTGAGTGAATAATAATAATAAATACATGGTCCCCAATGACCTATTATATATTATTGTGTTTTTCACTTAATAATTAGTTTCCTTTTAAATTTTGCAAATAAATACTCCCGTCAAATAATTATATGTGCAGTATTTGTTTTCTGGTTTTAATACTCACCAACAAAAAGATGGGGGGTATATTGATTTTGTCATTCCGTATATAACATGTCGAAAAAATCATCTAAGACCCCATAAAGTATATATTTTCTGGGTCCTGGTTAGATTCTGAGTCGATCTAGCCGTCCGTATGTCCGTCTGTTGAAAGCAGGATAGGGCTCGAACGGGACAACCTAGGGAAACGAAGTTTGTCTCAAATATTTATTTTATTTTGTTTGGGATTGAAAATGGGCAAAATCGATCAATAAAAAAAAAGTTATAGGCTAAATACTAGAAACACAGGGTGACCGTTTTAGCTTCATCTGCTGATATCTCTTTAACAAAAGCATGTACGACAACGAAATTTTGTACAGATAGTTAGAGGATCAATATAAACCAAAAATGGACATGGTCCGCCCACCTGCCATATGAGGTGAAATATCAACGAAATTTTGTAAAAATAGTTCAAAGATCAATGTAAACTCGGAAACAAAAATGGGCGTGGTCCGCCCACCTTCCATATAACGTAAAATTTGAAAAAGTTGATGCTGGGTATATAGATTCGGCCAGGCCAAATATAACATTCTCGCTTGTTATATATTCCAAGAGTGATATAATTTTTTTTGGTTTATAATTTCTTTCATTTTTATATACTGTCCATTTTTGCAAAATTTATAATAAACAAATCATTGGTTAAATTTTAATAGAAAATAATTATATGTGCAAGTTGATATTTTCACTCAACATAAAGTTCACAGTTCGAACCGTTTAACTATTTAAAGTTAAAATTAAAGTTACTTGGGGAATATTTAAAACACTTGAACCGAAAAACGACAATTTTTTTGTTTTTTTTTAGTTAAATTTATAACCAAAACATGTCACCAGGTCGTGAACTGTCAGTTAAAGTGCTGAAATCATTAAAGTGAGAACACTATTTATTTAAAATTTTGCAAACTGGAGTATATATAATCAATTGCTGATTAACGGGATTTAAGGACATTTTTCGACGAAAAATAACATGTGTTACAGAAAAATAAAGGCAAAATGAACGTTTTTTTGACTACTACAGTTTTGACCTATATATTTAAAGGAAAAAGAACGAATCACAGAAAAAAATATTCTAAATAATTTTTTAATAAAATTATTAATTAACTTTATATTGGAATTTAATTATATGATTTATTAATATAATTAATTTTCTAATTGGTTTACAGTTTTGTTTTTTAATAAATTGACAGGTGTTAATAAAATATAAAGAAAAATTTAATATTTGTATAAAAAAGTACAGAAATAAAATAAATTTAAGTAAATCTTCAAAAACTTCCAGCTCTTAGGACAACTTCCAGCTATTAGGACAACACAATTCCTTAATAAATATCATGGATATTGAAAATTAATGTTATTTAAATAAAGGATTTTTATAAAATTCTTGCCGTGCATATATAATTACACAGTGCAACACGAAAAAATATAATCATTTACAGGTACCACTACGTAATAAAAGACCAAAAAAAAAAGACCAGTATCACCCAATTTTGCCTAAAGTCAAGCACTTTTTTTATGGGCCCCCAAAGATTTGGGGCCTCGGCGTCATTTTTGCAAAAAAGTGATAATTTTCTCAGGCTCGTATCTTGCAAACCGTTCGGAATTTCTCTGAGGCAAAGTTGTAGCTCTTGTCGTAAAGAACAAAAATTGTGAACATCTAAAATCAAATAAACTTTATCTTCAAGACCAAAATCGCAAAAAACTTTAAAAAAATTTGATTTTTGTACATTTTTTGTACCGTTAAAAATTCGAGGAAACGATCAACTACAAAAATGTACCTAAGATCTCAATAAACATCTATTCAGAACTAGAAATGATTCTTAACACCGTTTTGCGCTAAGATAGCCGCAAAAGTGAAAAATTTCCTGAAAATTTCACTATGTGCAATTTTTTAAGTCATGGAAATATAACCATATGCGGACACCACTACGTGATAGACCAAAAAAAAAAAAAAACAGTGTCACCCAATTTTGCCTAAAGTCAACCAGTTTTTTTATGCCCCCCCCAAAGATTTGGGGCCTCTGTGTCATTTTTGCAAAAATGTGATTATTTTCTATGAACAATTTTAAAATCAATTAAATATTGCCACAAAATATATATGTATAAGAAATAGATTTTTCATTTGACTTATAAAGCTTTAATAAACATAAAAAGTAAAAAAAAAAAGATTTGCATTTGAAAATCCTATTTTTGAAAAAAAAAAAAAAAATAATAAATTACTCAAATACCCAAGTCAAATTATTATACACATATAATTATTTGACTTGGGTATTTAAAAAAATGTCAGCAACAAATTTAGAGAATAGGGCTTTTATGAAAATTATGGTATATTATAAATCGATTCTTATAATATTTATTTAAATGTATTCATTAGTACAAATGTCTAACTAACTATAAAATGTATATAGAAAACTAATTTTAATCAAAGTAAGTGCAAACAGTGCAGAAAGAAATAGTTCTCTTTATGAATTCTGACGTTTGTTTTAAGCGGTTACATTTTGGATATTTTACCATTTAAGGGTTAAACATGTAAATATTTTTTCTGTTTATATTTCTTATATATTAAAAAAAAAATCATACATTTTGCAGTCTTTTTAAATTGTTGGACATTTTTTTATTTAGGAGGTAAAAATGGGCAAATCTGGTATATTTATAACTTCCTTATCAAAAGAAAAGGCACCTGAGGTATATGAAGGATTTTTTTAATATTCTATGACTTGCAAGTAACATGCTGAAAAAATTTAGATTATCTCAATTCGCCTAGACGTGAAAAAATATTCAAACTCTGAACTCTGAAATTAGTATGAAAAATGGCTATTTTTTTACAAAAATATAGTGCAACTCTTTCTTTTTTTCTTCAAATCTCTTTTAATAAAAAATGTTTTTCTTTACATATTTCAAAAGACAAGATTTCACATCAAGCATTGCTCAAAAATTTTGAAAAAAGTCACCAAAATTATTCATTATTTTTTTTAAATTTGCTGCTCTTACCAAAATAATTATATCAATTACTAATAACTGTAAAAAATGAAAAACAGAAAAAATGTTCCAATTAAAAAATTTATTAAATCAATAAAGTTGATGATGGAATGAATTAAAAATTTAAATGAATTTTATTGAATTTTATTTTTACTATTCCTTCCATTTTATCTTAGCTTGAATATGTTAATTAAAGTTTGATGTTAAATAAAACAACTGTCTTAATTGAAAAATATTATGTAATATTTTTTCGGTGTCCGTATGGCTGGGTCCATGTGAATCGTGTGTATGAAATAAAGGTCACAATTTTAAAGACAATTTAATGAAATTTTATACATATAACTTTTGTATTAGAATATTAAAGCTTGGTCTGTTGGATCTCCTACTCCACTTACTGTTGACCGCCTTGAATAAAGGGTTGACGCTTATAAATACCTTAATAATGTAATTTTTTCAGTAAAATTGTGTATAAATGAGTTTTATATGAGCATAAATAAAAATCGTTCCATAATTAATGGTAGATAAGGCCCACATCGAAAATCTCTTTAACAGTTATAATTCCCACATAAACAAATAGTTTGAAGATAATAATTGACACAAGTGAGTTTTATATAAGTAGAAATTATAATACTAAAATGATCGAACTTGAATTGATCTTAGATCTTATATAAAAACGATCCACTTCCGAAAATTACTTTGATACACATATACATATGATGAAGTTTCGATTGACTTTCTTACTTGTTTCTTATTGTAATATATTTCCAAACTAATTAATTACGTTCAAATTTATTATTTTATTTTCTCTAAATCTAATATCATAGAAATTATGTACTTCTTTGCTATATAAAATAAATATAATGAAAAAAGTATTAAATTAAACCACATTAATTTAATTAACTTAATATCACTCAAGTTAAAAATTTATTTATAAACAATTCGCTTTTGTGGGTTAACATCAGGTAAAATGTAATAAAAAATGTTTGTTTTTACATACATACACACATACATACTTACATCCACATATTTATTTACACAACAATTTAAAATAATAAGTAGAGATAACAATATTTAACAGATAATTTTTTGCTCGTATTTCAAATGGTATAGTATTACAAAAACTAAGTATTTCTAAGAGAATCATCAGTTTTTATAAATAATAATATATGTACATAGAATTTTTTTCCATATTACCCTCGTACATTAATATATGTACATTTTTTGGACTATTTAGAAATTTATTTATTTTTAAATGAATCTGTTTTTTATACGACAATTTACATGCTGGACTCTGTGAAATTTTCCTGCATATTTTGGCAATTAATAGAATAAAAAACAAAAACACTTTATACGCAATAAAACAATTTTCGGTCATTTAAGTGATGCTATCATACATATGTATATGTATGTACAGTGTCTCACATAAATTAGTGAATTTTAATTTTTAAATAAAAAAATTAGTTATTTTTAGTAAATAAAAAATAATAATTTTTTATGAATGGGATTTTTTTGCCTAACTTGTTTTTTACAAAATGCTGCACAAAATGTTGAATCGTTTCAGAGAAAATGAGAAAAATAACACGTGCAGTCATTTCAGGTACCTCACAAAAGTATTTGAATATTTTGATTTTTGATATTTAAAATACTCAAAATACAAAAAGGCAAAAACGATATTTTTTTTTATATTAATTGTTATTAAGTATCACTGTTAAGCATTTACTAATCTATATATATAAAAATTAATGTGTGTTTGTTTGTATGTATGTATGTATATATGTATGTTTGTTTGAAGTCTATAGCCGCCTAAACGGCTAAACCGATTTTATTTAAATTTTCACAGTGTGTTCCTATATGCCTGGAAGGAAAAATAGACTACTTTTCATTTTGAAATTCCATGTGGGGGAGGTGCCACGCCCACTTACTAAATAACTATTAAAGATAGTATATCTCGGAAATTGGTAATACTAGAGTCCTCAAATTTTGCACGAACAACTTTGACACCTATATGAACATTCTGGAAAAAAATAGGCGAACTAGCAATAGGGGGTGTGGTACATCCCACGCCTAATATTGCTTGCCAATACCAAATGCTGTAAATTTAGGAAATTATAACAGTTACATTTCCCAAATTTTGTTCAATAAACTTTAAGTGCAAAAATGGGCGGAAAAGAAATAGTGGGCGTGTCATCTCTCATATAAAGTTAATACCAAAATTTTTATATCTGGGAAACTATAAAAGTTAGAGAGCTTAAATTTTGTACGACTAGCATTAGCTTCAATATGAATATTTTGGACAAAAATTGGTACACTAGCAATAGTGGGCGTGGCACCTCCCATATAAAGAAAATATTAAATTATCATATCTGAGAAAATATAACAGTTAGAGTTCTAAAATTTTGTCAGAGCCACTTTGGTATCAATATTAATATTTAAGAAAAATATGGGCGGACTAGAAGTAGGGGCCATGGTACTTCCCGTATGAATTAAATGCAAAAATTCGTATATCTGGGAAACTATTGGAGTTGGAATGTTCACATTTTGCACAAAGAATTTTGACATCCATGAAAACATTTGTCTAATAAATTAGCGGATTATGGGGGTATGGTCCCTCCCATAAAAACAAAATACAAAAATTAGTATATCTGGGAAACTATTAAAGCTTTATTTTTCAAATTATCTATCTAATTATTAAGAAAAATGTTATATTTTAATTACTAAATAAATATATTTTTTAATCCTTTAATTACTATTTATTTCATTTCGGGGGGTGGCGAAGCACACCGGGTATTAGCTAGTTCTTTTTATAAATTTGGGGGATCAAATTTTGGGGAAATTGAGGGAAGTTTCTTTACATGTATCTTACAAAAAAGAAAGTTGGAATAATCGGGTAATTTTTCCTAAATTATTTCTTAAATTTAGTTTGTTTTATTTTGAAATATAAATGGACTTTGTCATATCTTCGAAAAATAATTTTTACTGCAAAAGTTCTAAATATTGACATTCCAAGCGGTGTACATTGGTTCATTATTTTGTTAAAAATTAAAAATCTTCAACATTAAGTCCATTTTGTTGAAGTATTGGTCAACATATTTTAACATAACTTTCAGATTGTGTTACTGTAGGTATTAGCTCTTATAAAATGGGAGACTTGGATACCGACTACAAAAATACAAAGTAAATAGTATAAAACGCGACATGAGGTATTCTTTGAGTTACATAACAATACGTCTTTCTAGCTATAGGGGCACTATAAAAAGATAAAAATACCCGAAAAACTTTACTTTTCTGTTAATATTACTTGTGTTGATGGAACCAAAATTGAAAATTTTCAAATTTTTTCAGCATTTCTGGAGTGCAAGTTATTAATCCCAAAAATAATATGGCTAAATAATTAGAGAAATAAAACCAAGTACAATTATGTCGGGGTATATTTTGGAGTTATATCGTAAAGTCAGTTGTTTTTATCTCCAAATTTATCAATGGCTATATATTGGGAAGATATTTCTCAACATTTTGAAATAAACTTTTGATACGAAGAGTACCAAAATGGGCTTGATATTTAATTTTTTACTATAATGACAAAAAGATTATAATATTTGTCATTTGTAGAAGAAAAATAGGCGTGTTCTTCCTGATACTTATGACCTATTATTAATACAATAATTTCATCTATTTTTATTTTGTTTGACATTCTCAAATACGAAGGTGATAAAAATTCAAATACTTTTGTGCGGTAAATTCGATGATTTTTCATACTATTTCGGGAATAACTTGGAAACAAGGTAATATAAACAAACACAGTTCATTTAATAAATCTAAGAATTCTTTTTTTTTAAATCACGTAATAAAACCGTTTTTTATTATTAATTAAAAAAATTAAAATACTTTAGTGAGACACTGTATTTCATAGCTTCAAAACTAAATTGAATTGAAAGAGTGGAGGGAAGAGCATTTCAATTAAATTGATTAACTTAAATTTAAAAAATAAAAATAACAGTAAAAAAACTCAACATACACAAGTTTTTGGCAACTATAACAGTGTGGGTTCTCGAAAACATTGTAACTACCCAGCTAAAAAAATATGTATGGATCATATATACAAAATATATTATGTTGCATATATGTTTGGATCCGAAAATTGAGGGTATATGGCCATATATAACCATATATATTCATACATATGTATAAACCCTATTGTGATTGATAATAAAACTATTTTTTTTGTTTGTTTTTTATTAATTTTATTAAAAGCGCAAAAATAAAATCGTAATATGCATACAATATAAATTCTATAATATAATAAAAACATAAAGTTAAAACAACTTACATTTTCGCCGAAACAGCAGTAAAATTGTCCTTTTAGGGTCTCCTGATAATATGTGTCATTTAGAATGTTGCATTGATGAAATTCCTTGAACTAATTTAACAAAATCTGCTGAAATATATCAAAACTAAAATTGAGATTATGTCTGTCAATAATATTCATACACTTTACCTTTCCTGATGCTGTTTGTTGACAAAGTAGCTTCTTAATTGTAGAAAATTCCTAAATTATTTAATTTTAATATAATTTTAATATTTTGTTATATGTATTTCAATTTATTTTAAAATGTCAAAAAATGAATATTCTTGTTCAGAATAGATTTAAGACAGTAAAATTAAATAAAAAATTATAGTTTTTTGTATATAACTCGCTTATAAAGCATGATACGTGTTTAATGTCATTACATTATTTAAAGATAACAAAATTTCCAACAAATTTCCTGAAGTACATTTTTGTGTACCTTCATTGGTTTAAGAGTTATATTGCATTTAATGTTTGATTTAATATTTGATATATGGATTCATATATGAAAGTTGATTTCATATATGAAACCATATATGGTAAAAATTTCACAAGCATATTTCCATATACGACAAAATAGTTCATATATTTTACTATATATGTTTCCATATATTGCATAATAGTCCATGTATGAATCAACACACTTTCATATATAGACCCATATATAACAATATATCATCATACATGAGTCATATATAAAAATATATGACCATTTTCAGCTGGGTATATAAAAATATTTTTGTTTTAAAATTAATAAATCAATATTTTCGAATATTTACATGAGTTTTTAATAACACTGTCCCCCAAAGACCAATAATTGGACTTGATGGATTCTGATGTGCTAAACACGAATCTACTTTAAGTTTTTTCCATCAGATCTTTTGTATAGCCACATTTAAGTAGAAATACAGTGGTGGGCAAACAATGTTTTTTTTTTTCTTCTTTAAATAAAAATAGGTGGACGAGCTACACAAGAATCTGCTTTCACTTTTTTTCTAACTCGTACTGATTTTTTTTATGAACACGACTAATATCTTCACCTTATTCAGAGTTTGTCCAATTTAGATCATAACTCAAGAACCGTTTGCACGATTTTAATAAATTATAAAAAGATGCAGACGAAAATTGTCTTTACGATGTATAACATTATTTTTTATTTGCTCAATAATTTCAGAGCTATGGATTAAAATTTTCCCGATTTTTATTATTATTATTTTTTTTTAAATTTTTTGCTACTAATTTCCAAATAACTACGGAATTATTAAATCGCTATCTATTGGAGTTTAATTTATTTAAATTGGACAAACAGTTTTCAAGTTATACAATAGTGACTGTCTAAAGGCGGGACATAGTAGTCATGAAAATAAAAGAAAACCAATAAGTGATAGAAAAAAGTGAAAGCAGATTCTTATTTAGCACGTTTAATTTCATCTAATCTACTTACAGTGGCTCAATAATATACACTGAACCAAAAAGGTACATAAATACAATGAAAAATTTCATTGTTACAATGAATTTGTGCACTAATTTTGACCCTATGTACAGGTTCATTGAAACAATGTATTGCCATACATTAATATTAAAATTCAATGTACATATTTATTGATTAAATTTATTCTTACATTGAATCAATGAACTCATTCATTAAATAAAATAAATAATTCCAGTGAACAGTACATTGATTTCAATGGACTCATAATTTGTCCCAATGAAACTATACATTGAAAATGTATTATAATAATAGGCTTGTTCCGTATTTTTGGTTTTTATTTTATATTAAATTAAATAATTAAATTATATGATATTGAGTTAATATAAGAAAAAATTAAATATAAATATAAAAATATTACATTTCACTAAAAAAATGTAAGTAAACAAAATGCATGTTACAGATGTGATCGTGTTTGCTTTGTCACTTATAATAATATAGTAATTCCTGTTGTCCTCTATATTGCTCAATGTTGGTATGGAATATTCATTTAGATGCCACATTAATATAACAACAGCATTATCCTGAACAAAATAAGTTTATAAATAAATTCTTCAAATTCGTTCAATTGCTTAAAATATTTGAAATAGTTACCTTTAAATCTTTTTTATCTATAGAAATTCCCTTATTTTGTCGATCATCAGATGTAGCTTCCAAATCATGTCTGTAAAATATTTTTATTAAGAATTCAATTAAAATATTTCATATATATTTATGAATCCTTTTGGTTTTGAAATCTCAATATTTTTTGAAACCCTGGTATTTGAGGCTAATAACACTTTCTTCTGCGTCTTAGTGGTTTTATCTACATAAATATAAATGAAATGTAATATTTAAAAACTGTTTAAAATCATAAACATTATTAAACTTACGTTTTAGGAAGGCAAGTCTGAAATTCCTGTTTTTGGGTAATTCATTTAATTTGTTGTATTCAATTATGCTGCTCGACATCTCCTTTGCGAATGAATACATAGAATTAATAAATTCTTGGAAAAAATTAATGAATTTCGTTTAATGTACTTCATTCATTGAAATTACTTTTTTCAGTGTAGTCGGACAAAAACTAATATTTTATAGACTTCAATATTAGGTATATTAAGAAAGGGTTTACAAACTCTTTTCTTTTATATTAGTAAGACACAATATACGCTATTTTAAAAATGAAAGAAAATATTTATTTAGAATTCATGTATAAATAAAAAAATAAAAAAATGTATTTATATCATAAAAGTTAGCAGACACTTAGAATAAAATTATCTTAAGTAAATATTACTGATATTTAATATTTTGTAGGAAATATCTTGCTTTTGATAACTGCTTCTAATCTTCTCGGCATTGATTCCACCAAGTTTCTGCAAACAGAGGGATCAATTTTCGCCCATTTGTCCTTTAGTGCCTTTATAAGATAATTTTTGTTGGAACTTGTATAATTTTTAAGCTGATTTTCCAAATGTGCCCATAAATGTTCGATTACATTAATGTCTGGGGACTGTGGTGGTGTCTCGAGTTCGTGTGGGCAATTATATAGTAGCCACATACGAGCAGTATGTGCTTTATATTTAGGATCGTTATCCTGGTAGAATTGGGATGTGTCTTTTATACCCAACTTTTCTACACTTGGCACCAAATTTTGTTTTAAAATAGATAAATATTTAGTTTGGTCCATAATACCATCTATTATACATAACTCTGCAACTTCAAAGGACGACATGCAACCCCAAACTAAAACAGAACCACCTCCATGCTTCACGGTAGCTTCCAAGTTTTTTTTCTTTGAGCTCTTCGTTTGGTTTTCGTCAAACGTAGGACTGTCCGTCTGATCTGAACAAATTAAATTTACTTTCGTCTGTATATAATACTTTATTCCAGAAAGAAATATCCATATTTTTTTTAAATTTCTGCAAAATTTATGCGTTTAGTTCTATTAACTTTATTAATATAAGGTTTCTTACGAGCAACTCTACCCTTATAATCATTTTTTCGTAGCACTAATCTTACTGTTTCTGTGTTGCAATCTCTATTTATGCGTTGAGAAATTTCCTTAGCTAATTTTGGAGCGCTAACTTTAGCATTTTTTTTAACCTGTTGGATAATCCATCGTTCGTCAGAGCTGGTAAATAGTTTTGGTCTTCCTGATTTTGGCTTATTTTCCACGGATTTTCTATCTCTATACCTTTTAATTATGTCATGAACAGTTGATTTTGGTTTTCCAATTAAACGACTAATTTCTCTAACAGTTTTTCCTTCCTCAAAGTTTTTAATAATAACTTTTCGGATTTCTTCAGTTGTGTATGACTTTGATTTTGATATTTTCAAAAATTTTTGGTACAACGACGAAATTTCTTACACTTTTTTGATTGATAAAGCTTTAAGAGATGTCAATAAATAAAAACTACATAATAAAACGGGGTTTCGCCAAGTATTTTAAAAAATAAACTCAAGCGTTGCCATATGTCCGACATCTTTTTTGATGCCTTATTTTACACTGATAATATTTTTTAGTAATATTTAAATAAAGAAACAAATTATTTTAGTAAAATTTTGTTGGTTTTTAGAAGGCAATAGAAAAATATAGAAAATAATAAAAAAAAGTATCATTATGTTAATTTTAATATGAAGAATATTAAGATTAATATTATACTAATGTTTGTTCGACTACATTATTGAGCCACTGTATTTTTTATTTAAGATGAAAAAAAAATATTCTTTTTGCCCACCAGTGTGTCTCCACTTAATTATAAGGTAAATTTATTTTTTTCGGACTCTTATTTCGAAATAACTCCGAAACTGTTGGATGGATAATAGTTTGATATTAGAATGACTTTAATCCAATTTAACTCCGCATATAAATCGGGAACACTGTTCTCGAGTTCAGGGCGAAATATCGGACACGGCCATAAAAAATCTAGACCTGATGGAAAAAAATTGAAAGCAGATTCGTGTTTAGCATGTCGAAAATCTAGTCCACATATTTTTTTGTATGTATGTATGTATGTATGTATGTATGTATGTATGTATGTATGTATGTATGTATGTATGTATGTATGTATGTATGTATGTATGTATGTATGTATGTATGTATGTATGTATGTATGTATGTATGTATGTATGTATGTATGTATGTATGTATGTATGTATGTATGTTTAAAATTAATATTAAGACGAACAATTCTAAATGAATTGGTCAAATTAATTTAATATTATTTTTTACCTGTCAAACGTAAATATAACTGTTATTACTTTAAAAAATTTATTTTAATTACACCTTTTAAATAAAAATAATTAAAATTTTCATACAAGACACTTAGTTTTATTACCTTCAATATTTTTAATTTATTTATTGTTAGTCATCATAATTTATCATATGTATGTATATACACCACACTTGACGTACATATGTACATTAAAGTGCCCCCTTAAAATTAAGGATTTGTATGTTTTAAACTAATTTCCCAAATATTTCGGTTTAATTTTAAATATACCTCTAAAAATATGGTTTTCAATCAACAGTATACATAATTTTTAACTTTTTCTCAAACAAATTACAACATATGATAGAAAAACGACGTTTAATACATATTGAGCAAAAAATATTTCAAAATTTATTTTAATTCTCGCAAAATTAAAATTTTAGTAAAATATTCAATGATTTTATTTTAAATATTATTTTATTAAAGTTTGAATATAAAGTTTGAACATTTTCCATCGTAAATTATAATTTAGAGCATCTTTAGAAAGGTCTCATTAAATGCTATTGATATGTGCATTCATTAACCATTTATTTTGGGATTTCCGGTCCATAATTGATTAAGTTAATTTTAAAGGCGTATAAATGGTTAGTTAAGGATATAAATGTCCAAAAAGCATAAATTAATCAAAAAAGCTGAAAATTCGTGTAAAGTAGCGGCTTTATTTCAAAAGCTTATTTTTATTCGATTATTATTGTGGCTTTAAATGAACTCATTATGTTTTTCATAAATTTATCAGTGTTTAAGTGTAATAAGTACTTTCATGCGACATATTTGCAAAAATTGCTAATTTAATCTTTTGGGAACTAAATGCATAAAATTGACCCTCTTGTTCTTAATGGGTTAATTACGTGTTATCTACAATAGTAACAGGATAGACCATTCCTATGGTACATTAAAACCTAATATATTTTGAAAAATATCCGAAATATATAAAATTACATGTTTGAACAAAGAAAATATGATAAAAAGTTGTTAATAAAATCTTAATATTCCGCGACTGAAAATTATTTAAATGAATATTCAAGGTCTGTAGTATGCCTCTATTATAATTTGAAGTTAATTTTCTTATAACTAAAATTTTGATAATGATGTTGAAAAAAATACGTAATTTTAGAGGTGTTTGTAAATGGTTCAGCTCACGAAAATTTTAACATTGAGATGTAATATTTTGGGAATCATATAAGAACATACAAATCTTCATTTCTAGAGGGGTACATTTGCAATTTTTTCGTGACGCACTTTAATGTGCATATTTTTATTTTATACACCTTATCATAAATAATTATTTTATTTATCAACACAAAAGTTAGATAAACGTAAAAAATTATGAAAAAATATTTCATTTCACAAAGGGATCTAAACAAATGCTAAAATGTCTAACACAACATAAAAAAGCGAACAACCCCTTTTAAATGTCAGGATACGCACCTGCTTAGATTAATACCTGTTTACCATTCATAAATATTTTAACTGATAAGATTTACCTTACACCTCATAAAAAACAATTGATATCGAATACAAATTTAGACATTATTTTCTATATATATTTTTAGGTACGAATGTTGGAAAATGCAGCACCTTAAACACTTATCAAATACTCGCCACCATAGAGCACAATATAACTCAAAATAGAAAAGCAATAAATATTAAAGTGAATTAGAGTGAAGTCATGAAAAATGTGAGCTAAATGAAATAAACAATTTCTATTCCACCAACTCATTAACACGATAAGAAAATTACTACAACCATCTACCAAATCATCAGACGGTTGGTCAAACTGCTCAAATTACGAAGCTTTGAATAGTTAAAGGAAAGTGTGAAAGAAAAAGAGAGGGAAAGAGATAAAACAATATTGGAAAGGTAGTAAAATGATTAGCAAATGAGGTTTTAAAAAAGAACCTAATAAAAATAATAACCTAAATATACACATTGAGGGTGTATTTCTACTAACTAATCAAAGTTCCATAAAACTGTTGATAGATTCGATAACAAATTAACTAAATTACCGAGTACGTAATCACACAGTCTTGTCAAAGGAATCAGTAAATATTATTGCTGATTAACATTTCACTGGAAGTTAGTAAAGAGCAAATTATTGGAAAAACACTTGAACACACCTCAGTCGGTGATAATCTGCGGTAATGGTAGGAACGCAACGAGAACCGTTAGTACGACCCAATAGCAACGTTCATGTAGTAGACACAGTTTTACAACCAGAAAATCAAATTTATACAAACAATACCTTAATGAATCTTAAGCAATGTAAAATCAAAAGACTTTTAATTATTTTAAGTGTGATATGTGTTATTAGTGTAGTGGCCTGGCTATATGTTGACCACACAGTTCCGGAATTTAATCAATATAGATTAGTAAAAAGTTACGATCAAACGCCTGCTGAAAATGAAGCAAACAAAATACGTTTTATTTTGCTATGGAATACATTCTTTGGTGACAAACGTTGGTCTTTACCGGATGACTTAAATGATCCTTCGTATTTTCGAAAAGATATACACTGTCCAGTATCTAATTGTGTGCTGACAAATCAACGTGATGTTTTGCCTCAAATAGATATGTATGATGCCATACTATTTCATACTGCTCAACCGTTTCCGCTTATCAATCCCATACCTAAACGTAGATCATGGAAACAATTATATGTTTTTGCTCTAATGGAACCACCGGGTGAAACTAAACATATTTTAAGTGATGAACAGAATTTTTATAATTTAACAATGAGTTATCGTATGGATTCGGATATTTTATGGACTTATAATTGGTTTGTAGACAAGGAGACTGGTGTACGTATGATTCCTACTGAACGTACGCAGTGGCGATCAGTTCCTAATAGTTATAATGATTCGACCATATGGGAGTTATGGCCTTTTAAAACAAAAATGGCAGCTTGGTTTGTGTCTCACTGTGAGACGTTATCACGAAGAGAAAAACTAGCTGAAGAATTACAGAAATATATGGAAGTTGATGTCTTTGGAAAATGTGGAACAAAGAGGTTTGTATAAAGAGTTAATAAAAATTATAAATTGACTACAAAAAGACCAAGATTTCATTAATTTCAAATTCAAGATTCTTACCAATATTCCTTCTACAAATTTCTTATTTTGCATTACTTATATGAATTTTTAAACTGTTAAAGATTTTAGAAAATTTTATTTAAATATTAAATTTATATTTTTATTCGGTTTTATTTCACTTATCCACCATTTTCTTCTCTTCATTTCAGCTGTCCAAAAGGCTCAACAGAATGTGATAAAATGCTTGATGAAAACTATAAGTTTTACTTTTCATTTGAAAACTCTCTCTGCACCGATTATATAACAGAAAAATTATACAATATTCTAAAACGTAACATTATACCCATAGTTTATGGTGGAGCAAATTATGAAAACTTTTTACCACCACATTCCTACATCAATGTCGAAGACTATGAGACTCCACAAGATTTAGTCAATTATCTTAAGTACCTGTCGGAGAATCCCGAAGAATATATGCGTTATTTTTGGTGGCGTCAGTATTACGATTTAAAATTCTATTCACCTTTCTGTGATTTGTGCAAACGGTTGCATCAACCGAATTATTTCCTAAAAACACAAACTTATCAAAATATAGAAAAATGGTGGTTGGATGGAAGTTGTCGTTTTCAGTCACGTATTAAATTTTGAAAAATTTTGTTGGCAATTCAAATGCATACAGGTTTATATGAATATTTATGTAGTTGTGAGTTTAATTAGTATTAGTAAATAATATATTTTTTTGTATGAAAATTTTTAAGATTTGTATTGTCCAATATTCTTATTATATTGCTAATAAGAAATATATAATAAAAATATGAAATAGCTAATAATTAAAAAAAAAAGTTACTAATATTTAATATAAAATAATAAAATGATTTTAAAAATCTAATATTGTGGTATTTTATATAATATGTGTGATTATAATATAATCTAATAAATATGGCTAGATTCATGCAAGTAAGTAACTAGATACTTAAAATAACGATTTTCAATTTATATTTAATTGATAAAATAATTTTTTTTTTTTTTATTTTAATTTAACTTTTAATATCATATTTTTCATGCATTACAAGCAAAGGTTCGAAAGAATTGATTCTTTAATTCTCTTTTGAAAATAGAATTAAATCGTATAGAATTATTAATTCTTTCAAATAAATTCATCATAATTGATTCTGTAGCTTAATTCCTAAAGCTTTTGATACTTTGGGAATGCTTAATTCATTTGTTTTCATTAAATTTTGTTTAAATTCAAACTATTAAACATTTTTCAACCATTCAATTTACATCATTGGATTAAGGTTTTAAGACCTTATTCATAATAAAAGATTTTAAATTTATAAAATTTTTATTAACAAAATTTGTATAGAAAAATTTTGTATAAAGCTTTGATAGACTGAAAAATTTTATTATGAATAGGGCAGTTATTATTTAATTCTTTAGATTTTAAGCATTTTTATATAATTGCAAACACGATTTATGGTAAGCCATATTTATGTACACACATATATCATGGCGTGAGCTTCATTTAGTATCAGATATCTAGTATTTTTATTAGTTCTGTATTGAACTAAATTTCATCTGTTATATGTACTTAGGTTATTCTGAAACATGGGATTTATCCTTAGATCTCACAGAGAACGTAGTCCGAGTATTATTTGTCTTTAAAACTGTGAAATGCAGCTTCTTTACAAAGTTTATTTGGACTCAATAATCTTTTATTTTGAGTGGAGTTTAGTTGGACAGTAGCATTTTGATTTTGTATTGATTTACGTCTCTTTTAATAATTATTTTCAAAATATATGTATATAAAAATAGAATTAAAGAAAAATGTTGTCATTCAATTTGTAAAAGAATGGATTTAAAGAAACATTGAATTATTCAAATTGAATTTTCATTTTCTAAATAATTAATTCAATACAAAGTTAAGCCCAAAGAATTAAGTAAGAATTATTTTCTGAGGAATGATTTATTTTTATATCAAATTTATTAAATTTATACGTCAACTAACTTTAAAATACGAATTAATTCTTTCGAAGCTCTGATTATAAGGCAATCGAACAATTAATTACTGTTAATCTCTAAAAGTAACCATTTTCACTTGATTTTATTGCCATTTTATAATTTTTATTTTCCATCTTTGATATTTCCTCTTAAAAAGCTTAGAAACATAAAATTAATTGTACTTTTGTTTCCATAATCAAACTGAGAAAAAAAACGAGATAGAAAGATATAGTCGGTCAAGTCCGACCATAAAATACCCTACACCATGTGCATCAAAATTTGTGGAGGGGTCATATATTAAACCTGTGGCCAAATGTGGATCGATGCTTTTACCAAGTGTAAAATAAAATATACATTTACAGAATATTACGTTAATACTAGGGATTTTTCGGGAATTATTTTTTATATGAAAACACATTTTAAATATAAGGAAACAATTAATTTTGTATACATGTTTCAACTAAAAAAATTCATTCGTATTTTAAAAAGCAAAAAATAAAATTTTTATCTATGTAATAGATTTTTCAAATAAATTTGAAGAATTTCTGTAAATGTTTTTATATTCTGTCTTGCTTTAAGTTCATCTTTTGGATTGTATTTATGGCAATAAAGCACGAAATTAAAAACCGAGATTTTTTTTCGTTCAATCCCAGGCTTTTGTAATTTCGCGATTAGCATCCCTGGTTAATACTTACATTTATATGAATTTATGCACTTTAGAGTGATTCCCGAAAGTGGGTTTATATAAGAGCTATAAAGTATTGACCGAATCTCATAAAGTTTGGCGCTGTGATTCCTAATTAAACGACTTATTTGTGTCGAATATTAACTTGATACTGATATGTGTTTGGATTTATGCACGTTAAAGTGATTTTCGCAAGTAGGGTTTATATGGGAGCTATGGTCAATTATGGACCGATCTTGATGGAATTTAGCGTAAAGATTACAAAATTTTTTTTTGCACCGAATTTCATTAAAATATTGTTATATTTAAGGCATTTGTGACCGTTAAACCTCTATTCCGGGGGACATTTATATGGGGGCTGGGTGAAATAATACACCGATCAGAACCAATTTCAATAAGCTTCGTTCTTGCGCCAAAATAATTATTCTTTGCGAATTTCATCAAGATATCTTTAAAATTGAAACCTGTACTTTGTTCACAAGGTTTACATAGACAGACAGACATCCAGAGAACAAGTCGGACGGACGGACATCGTTAAATCGATTCAGAAAGTGATTTTGATTGTCGATTGGCATACTTTAAGATGGGGGTCCGAAGATTTTTCTGTGCGTTACAAAAATTGAATTACATCGAAAGTTCAAAGGTCAAAATCGATAATATGAAAACAGTATTCTAAAATTTTAAGAAAAATTATATATTGATAACACTGGTCGGCAAAAAAATTAAAAGTGAAAACATCAAAAATGTTTCAGTTTATCATTTTTATCTCAAAGCTGGTAAAACTACTAGTAAATAAATCATCAAAATTGATGAACAAATCTTGATTTCATTCACAGAGAAGTTAAAATACCCACGTATACCTACAGTTAAGTGGAGATAAACTAGTGGGCAAACAAATTTTTCTTTATGTCCTAAATAAAAAATGGGTGGGTTAGATGGGATTTAACGTGATAAACAAGAATCAGCTTTCACTTTTTTTCTATCATGTATTGATTTTTTTTATGGGCATGACTACTATGACCCCTATAAATCGAGAACGGTTTGTCTAATTTGAGATAAATTAAACTCCAATAGATTTAAATTATCTTTGAGCCGAATTTACACATTTTTTAATTTCAACTTGATCGAAATATATTTGAATTTTTCGAAATAATTTTCTGTTTTGAAAAATAAGAATAAAGTTCGAACTTTTTTTCGGATACAGGTTTATACTTTTTTTGTTTATTTTATTCTTTAGTTCATGCTTAATGTTTCGAAAAATTCGAAAATATTAAAAAAACATCGAAAGCTCTTTTGGTAAGGAGTGCTATAGAAAAAATCTAAACACACGTTTTGCCTCATAACTTTTTTTCGGAATCAATATTCAAAATTTTTTTTTTGATCTAGTTATCATGGAAAAATACATCAGTTATTATTAGGGTTTTTATCACGAGTAATCCCGCGACGAATTTCCCAGGAATTTTGGCAATTTTTCAGTTCCCGATTCCCGGAATTTTTTGTCGGGAAGCCCGGGAATTAAAAACTACTAAAAATGCGCAACATTTCCATTTTAAAAAATGAACAATTCCATAAAAAACGTCGATTTATAATAATTAAGCAAATTGCGGTGCATTCAGTTCGATGTACATAAATATTAAAACACTTCCTAAATATTTGAAAAATCCAAATTTGTTTGACAGCATGGAATTCTTTATCTTAGAAACCTTTCTTAATGCATTACTGACTTAGCCCAAAATTTGTGGAATGCGAAACGGTATTTCTATTTTAGAATATTCAGACATCAATTATTTGATATTACAGTTACTGCATTAGTGGTTTTAAATCATCATTTCATCTCGCTTCGAAAATATTTGTATACATAATTTTGTTAATTTAAAAAAATGTGTATGAAAAAATTAAGATTTAAAGAAATAAGGGAGATCTAAAAAAATTTACCTTATTTTACGTATTTCTTGTTCCTTGCCTCAGATAAGTATAGTGTAAACAAGAGTTAAAAAAAAAATCTAAAATTTTCTCTTAATCCAAATCAATATTTTTCTATATAAATTAAATCCTAATCGACAAGAAATAATGTACACAAAATCGATTACAACTCCGAGTACACTGAAAAATATTTATGGGATTTGGAAATACTAAATTTACTATTTAATTATCCAACAGAAGTATTTATAGAAAACAATTTTCAATATCTATTAGAAATTCTTTTAGTACAATATTATAATAAAAAAGGGGTCTTCAAACATATATTTCTAATTGTGAAACAGATTTATATATTTATGGGCAAATTATATTAAAAATATAGTTTTTTGTGTTTAGTGTTGATACTTTTTGAACCATATTGTATTTTTCCCGAATACCCGGGAATTCCCGGGAATGCCCAAATTAAAATCCCGATTCCCGGGAGTTGAAAAATGTCGGGAAATTAAAAACCCTAGTTATTATTTTACATAACAGCCATATTGATTTGTCATAATTTTCATCAAAATAGGTGACAAAAAGGATTTACGTGCTACAAATTATTAAAAAAATCTAAATAGGTCTTACAAATAATTGGCCACAGAATTAAATTTCTGCCGTCAAACTGTTTCTAATGTTATTATTTTTTTATTGTTAATGCTCGAGGCAATGTCAAAGATAAGTTTAGGACCCAAAAACAGAAAAATTTCTTAAAAAATTCCTAGTATAACAAGCTTTTTTCAGTTGCGGCAAAACAGGAAAGTCATTTGTTACATTCGGCTATTTACATACCAAAATATACATCAAAGAATATTTGCAAAAAATACTTCTTCCTTTCATAAGAGGTGTTCAGACATTTTTGGTCCGATTTTGCATCATGTCACTACGGTAAGAAAGATTTTAAAAGAAAATGTGCACACTGTTTCAAAAAAGTGACTGAATCATGAATTTCCAAGTCATTGAATATTATATATGTTAAGATTTTTTCGAACTCACTCCTTACGTGCAACCGACAAAATTCGATTGGCAAAAAATTCGGTTGCCGCAATGAAACTGTTTTCTCTGTGTAGATTGGTACCGGGGGTTATACATATTTAACTTCAAAATTCTTTAATGGTTTTATTGGTGTGTATTTCATCATAATATAATTCTTTATTGGAATTAGATAACAGGTTTCAACAATGTTATTTATACGTAATTATTGGTGGTTTTAAAAAGATGTATGATACATCAGACCATGTTTCATTTTCCCCAATCATATTTGGAGTAATAATATTTCTTTGAATTACATTATTTAAATATTTTTATTAATTTAATAAATAACTATAATAAAGTTCATGTTTTTTTTTATCATAATTTTAATTAATATGATTAAAAAATTATTTGAAAAATGTTCAGTTAATTAAATTGTCATTTTCCTGGATTGGAGAAAAATCAATTAAAAATTTAATAAAAAAATTTCGTAAATGAAATAAAGTTTTACTGTATTTCAAATTTAGAAAATTTTGAATGAAATTGAACTTATTGAATTTTTTTGATTTATTGGGTAATGTAGTAATACATTTTAATATATGGCAGGGGGGAAAGAAGGATTATTTAAAGTTAATATAAACACCTTATTCTCGGTGCGAAATTCCAGCAAGTGTGGTTCAAACAGCTACACTTTTTCTGCAGTATAAGCGGTACAAAAATGAAGCTAAATGCAAAAGTTAAAAAGCATGGGTTTCTCCGTTTTTTCTTTAATTTCAACTTGATCGAAATATATTTGAATTTTTCGAAATAGTTTTCTGTTTTGAAAAATAAGAATAAAGTTTGAACTTTTTTTCAGATA
The DNA here is from genome assembly GCA_951394005.1 of Protophormia terraenovae. Lineage (NCBI taxonomy): Eukaryota > Metazoa > Arthropoda > Insecta > Diptera > Calliphoridae > Protophormia > Protophormia terraenovae. Next base: position 103,558,621 of record OX596076.1, on the reverse strand, counting down.
CGGGTTTCTACTTTTTTTTTATTTTATTTTTTAATTTATGTTCAATGTTTCAAAAAATTATAAAATATTAAAAAACATCGAAAGTTCTTTTGGTATAACTGCCATTACGAAAACTTATTTTCTTCAAAAATTATAAATACTTTTCTTAAAATTTTCGCATTTTTTTTGTCTTCTCTAATAATATCTTTTACATAATATACTCTAAATTTATTTTAATATACCAAAGTTAATGCCCAGCAATTATAGAGTTAAATATTGTGGTTTAATTATTTTCTAACTTATATGTATAATATTTGATAAAATAAGTAGTTAAATTTAAAACTAAAAATTTAACGCTCATTTCATAACAAACACCATAAAACTGTCAAAGTTGACAGCAACAAATAATAACGAAGATATTTACACATCTTTTCGTAAATAACAACTTCCACCAATCATAGACATGCGCACTACAAAATAATAAAAATGTCAAAAGTCACTTTTTTTTTACTTTACTCTCATTTGTTTCATTACTACCTCCAAATTTGAAGGATAAATGTCAAATGCCCAAAAATAAATAACAACTTGTAACTGTCAACTATTAACAACACTCATACACATAAACGAACTCCTAAGGTCAACCATCCGTCAACTACCCAAAAAGCTTTTTCGAATATAGCTAAGCTTTATCTTCCCTTTTTTGAACGAGAAACTTTTGCAATAAAATTTTCTTCATTCAGTTCAGAATTTTCCGATAATTCATACGTGATACGTAATCTAGTGTATATGAAAGAAAAAAATACAGAAAATTTTCAAATAAAAATTTTATTTAAAATTTAAAATAAAGATATTAACTTAAAATTTAAATACAAAGAGAGACGTAAGTTCATTTAAACAAATTTATTAACAAAATATTGTTGAAATAATTAATTTTGGTGTATTTTTGAAGCAAAAGAAAATCTAAGAAATTTTCTTGAAAGAGAAATAAAATTCTTTAAGTTTTTCTATGTTTTAGTTTAATTATTTAATTAAATAAGTGTGTAATTATGATTTTGTTTTATGTTTTTCTAAATTGTCAGGAATAAATGGTTAATTTTTAGTTAAACTAAAGTAATTTTTGTATAAAATTGTTCATTTTAATTTTGTGAAAACTAAAAGTGAAAAAAATCGATTTTTCCCAATTGATGTGAAAGAATATAGATTTTCCTGTATCTGCTTTCGTCTTTGAAAAAAGTGTGTGTGTGTGTGTATTTTTTGTCTCTGGTTGTTCGGTGTGTGAGTGAATTTTCGAACATATTCGTTTCTAAAGTTTGTTTCTCTTTCTCTTTGTAACGGTATAATACTAACTAAATAGCGGTATTTAAACAGTTAGTAGTATATGGTTGAAAGTAACGGTGGTGTTGGTGGTGGTTGTTGTCGAAGTGATAACATTGTTTTTTTTTTCTTACATTTTTTTATAAATGAAAACACATGTTTTACATTTACATTATACGAGTAAATAGTATAAATTCACCACTTGGTGAGTTTTCTGCGGAGATGAACCAATAGAAAGTTTTTTGATTTTGAATTTTCGAACAAGCATAAATCGTTACACTACACTCATCAATAACAATAATTGGCTGTATTGCAAAAATGAAAAAAAATACCTGTAAGTTATGATTTTGTGTGTTTTGAAAGGTAATCAAGTGATTTGGTGAGTTGTCTAAAAATAAAACCCCATTTAAATATCCTTTGTTCTGTTACTGACATCCTTTAGCTGTTTTTTATTAGCTTCACTTGTAAATTGGTTGTGACATTCTTTGAGTATGCGTCATTATAAGTTTCAAGGCTTTTGTCTTTTATACTAAGTCTTTAAATCATTATCATTATTACCCAGTATATGTATCCTGTTTTTCTTTCTGTATGCAATATAAATATAATTCAAGGAAATTATAATTTTTTTTTCTTTTTTTTGTGTAACTATTTTTAGACCGTTTTTCGATGTCTCCTCTATTAGAGAATGCTTAAGTTACCAAAAGGTTTAAAAAAGAAAAAGAAGAAGTCAAAAAAAGATCAAGAACTTTTTACCGAAGAAGAGCTTGAAGAGTATAAACGCCAACTAAAGGCCAAGCAGGAGGCTGCTGCTGCTAAATCAGATGCTGGTGAATCAGATGCAGCATCAGATGTTGAAGGTTTAGCACCAACAGCGACAACATCAAATACTGCTTCGACCTCTGAGTTAGCGTCCGCGAATACCGCATCATCAACTAACGCGGAAGGTAACGAATCTAACGCTGCCAACGGCAACGATTCTCAAAAAACTACTGAGGACGACGAGTGGGCCAAGTTTAAAGCTTTAACTTCGGGTGTTGATACTATCTTACATAAGACCCAAGACGAATTAGATCGTATTAAAAAGGAGTCTTTCTATCAGCGTCTACCTTCGGCAGCTGAAAAGAAAAAGCAGGAAGAAGAAGAGGCAGCAAAGCGTGAAGCCGAACGTTTAGAGGAAGAGAAACGTAAGGCCGCAGAGTTAGAGGCTCAACGAGACAAACTAGCTGAGGCGGTAGTCGAACTTTCCGAATCGGAAGGTGAAGACGAGGCTGAGGTTGATGATATTTTTGTAACTGAGTATGTTGATGCCATTACTAGTGGTGAATTGCAATTAGTGGTTCCCGATTCACCTGTTCTTGACTTTGACGACGGTCCTGATCCCTTTGATACAACTTACGCTGAAAAAGTTATTGTTGGAGCTGACAAGGCTAAGGGTAATAAGAAACTAGTTAGTTTAGGTGCTGCGGTAGAAGTCCTTTCGGGACGTGTAGAGCGTGAGAAGGCTCTCGAACTTGCTAAACCAAAGCGTAAGCTACGCAAGGGTATTAAAAATCTTTTACTTAGCGAAAGTATTGATCAAGGTGACATTGATGAAGAAGATCTATTAGCGCCCGAGCCTCAAAGAAATCTTTTGGATGAACTGGTAGATGATGTACCAATACCTGATGCACCTATAGATTTAAGTGTTTCATTGCATTTGAGTTTTATACAACCCAAAAAACCAGCCTCGGACGAGGAAGAAGAAAAAGAAAACGCAGAAGAATCAGGTTTGCCTGATCTTTCAGAATTTGATACTCTTAAAAGTCCTGAAGACGACGAATTTGCTGAACTAGCTGCTGAATCATTGAATAAAAAGGAGGAAGTTAAGGTTATTACAGAAATCCCTTTGCCCAAAGCGGAGGTATTAACTAATATAACTGAAGCTGATTGGGCTGAATTTGAACAACTACAAGAAGAAACAGGTTAGTTTAAACAATTTGTGACATTGAAGATTTAAAATTTTAATAACAAATTTATTTCTAGATAAAAAACCACCACCAAGACCCTCCAGTGGCCCACATTTGGTGGAAGGGGCTATTTATATTAGTGACGAAGAAGAAGAACAAGACGACGATCCCTTTAATACTTCGTACGCCGAACAAGTTATCAAGAAAACCACTGTTCTTGAAGAAGACGACGAATTCGATCCTAGGGCAGAGGAGAAAACCGCTCCACCAGCTAGACCTCCACCACCAACAGCGGTTAAATTAATTGCCAAGCATTTGAACGTTGACATAGATTCAGAGGACTTTGATCCATTTGATACCACAGTAGCTGGAGCAGTAATTGTGCTCTCCAAAACTACTCTTAAACAATCGTTAAGTGACCCAGATTTTGATCCAAGAGCTGAAGAGTCTAGTACAGAACCGGAACCTCTAGTTCAACAACAACCATCAGAGAAAACAATTGTTGCACCAAAAATCGAAGAAGATTTTGATACAGCTAGGCGTAAGTCTTCGCTTAGTTTAAGTTTACAAAATCATAAATCGGTTGGATTTTTGGTACCCAATCAAGACTTATTAGGAGCATCTGAAGGAGGTAGCAATAAGAAACCTTTAACTCCTTATTACGCTCCTTCAGGTTCTTCTATTGCCGAAAAGGAAGCAGAAGATCCCTTTGATACTTCGTACGTACCCGAAAATAAACCAACAGACGTTGAACTAAAACATTTGGAAAGCGATTTATTATCAAAGCCCACTTTAAAACACAGTCTATCAGATCCAGACTTTGATCCCAGGGCACCTCCTACACCAGTGCCAGCTGAAGATTTATTGGCAGTTAAAGAAAATATTAACACAAAAGTTCTTACACCAGCTCAGGAAAGTAAAGATTTGCCAGACTATTCAGGAGATCCAGTAGTTGATCCCTTTGACACATCAATTGCAGCTAATTTACAACCAGGTCAAGCAGAACTTAAACTTCTGGAAAGCGAATTATTACCCGAAAGAAAATCTGATATACCCACAGGAGTATTAGATATTCAAAGCGACGCTCAAGAGTTGGGCTTAGGTGATAAAGTTTTAACACCTCAATTGCCACACAAACAAATTGTTGTACCGGCAGAAGTTGATCCATTCGATACATCTATTGCTGAAAATCTACAGCCAGGAGAAACTGAAATAAAACTTTTGGAAAGTGAGCTAATAGAACATTAAATTTTAGACCAATTTTAGACGAATAACAAAACAACAAAATGGCGAATCCCTTTTTAATGGACGATGAAATGGATGGAGTGGATGATCCTACAGTTAATCCATTCTTAATCCAGGCTGATGCAAGTGCACCTAGTGATGATAATCCTTTTGGCGCCTCAGACTCAGCAGTTAATCCATTTGCATTTGGCGATGATGCTGAGGAACAGGCAGAACATCAGGAACATGATATTGATCCGGCTATGAGTTTCTTTGGTACAACAATAGAAGCTGAAGATGATGCTTTAAGTATTAAATCCTCTCATGATGAAGAAGAAGATAATAAAACAAAGGCTCCACCACCCAGACCATTGCCACCCAAAACGCAAGAACTTATCAATTCTGTTTCAAATCAAATGGATGAAACAAGTTCAGAGTTATTAGGACGCATACCGGCTACTCGTTCCCCCAGTCCAGTATCTATGAGAGACTTACACTCGCCTAGTCCTACACCGGACAGTGGTTTAGCTGATCTTTTGGATGTATCTGATAGTGGTTCTTCTGGCAATATACAAGGTTTTGATATTGACTTAATAGGAAGTGGCACAAATACTATGGCAACCAATGATAATCCATTTGGTATACCTACTGGCATTCCCACTATTCAAGGAGCAACGCCCATGCCATCGCCAGCCAAACAACAACCTCCACGACCTCCTCCACCAAGACCTGCTCCTCCTAGACCAGTGCCACCAAATGTTGCTGGTCAACAGCCTCCACCAAGACCTACTCCGCCAGTACCACCACCGCCAGCTCCTCAAAAACAAGAGCAAGAAGAAAATCAAGCTGATTCAGAGGATCTCTTTGACATGTTTGGCACTAGCAAACCACCAAAACCTCCACCACCTAAGAGTAAAGAGGATATTTTAAGTCTGTTTGATAAACCTGCTCAACCTGTGGCCAAACCTGATTTGTTAAGTGATGATCTAGTACTTGATCCTACAGCAGCTGAACCAGAACCGGAAACAGCTGACCCAAATACAGACGAAAATGTAATATTTAATTCCGTCTTAACACGACCAGATGAAAGTACTCATAACATCACCTCAGAACCACAATCAGCTACCTATAACAGCACTCAACCAAATAGAATAGCTGTACAAGAGCCAAATAACAAACAACGAGCACCAACACCAGATATTGAAATAACAACAGTTGAAGATTTACCACGATCAGATGACGAAGAAGAACCAGAGCCACAACCAGAACCAAAGAAAGAAGTGCCAGCTGTAGTAATAGAAACTGAACCGGACCCTCCAGCGGAAGAAGATGAGGCAGATACTGCCGTAAATGCACAGGCAAGTTCTAATGTCGAATCTGATCATAGTCCTCCAACTGAATCAGTGGCAACAACGCAGGCCTTGCCTCCCGACTCGCCGCTAGAAGGTATGTCAGATATTGGAACCAGCGATGCTGATAACGGAGTTAAAGAACCTGCTGTGGAAGAAATGGATACTGGTTTAGATTTTGCACCACCAAGTGGAGCAGGTTCTGCCAATCCATTTGCTAGTCCTGATGAGGAAGAGGAGACATATCCTCCCTCTGAAATGGTTACAAATATTTTTGCAGCGGATGATACAGAACCTGCGGAAGTACCAGAAAATATATTCATAAGTACTGCGAACACTGTAACAGAAAATGTCTTTACAAGCACTGCAGATACGGTGGTGGAAAATATTTTCACTAGTACCGCAGACACGCAAGTGGAAAATATTTTCACTACAACTGCAGATACCAATGTAGAAAATATCTTTACAACTACAGCAGATACAGTGACGGAAAATATTTTTACAAGTACAGCAGATACAGTGGTAGAAAATATATTCTCTAGTAGTGCAGATACAGGGCCCATGCCAGCAGCCGCCATAAATATATTTTCTGCTGATCCAGAGCCAACTGATGAGCCACAACAAGCATACGGCACAAATATTTTCGCAGAACCAGATGAATTTGATGCATTTTCGGCCAAATTTGAATCCGTCAAAAAAGATAATATTAGCATTTTAGATGGATTTGGAGGAGGAGGAGGTTCAGGGGCTGTAACACCCACCACAGGAGATGGTATGTTGTATTCTTGTTTTTAGCTTTATTTTCATATTTAAAAAAATATTAATTTTCAGCCTGGGGTGAAAGTGCTTTTGGTACTCCCAGTTCGGCAGCTGATGCTTTTGCCGACTCAAATGATGGTTTTGGCAATGAAGATGATGATTTTTATAGTATGCAGGCCCCTGTACGCTCGGATTCTGTAGAGTCAGTAGAAAAAGACTTTAATGTTGTTATACGACCAAAAACTGAGGGAGCAACTGCAATTGCACCCCAATTGGCACCACCACCTCCAACACGTGCTGCTCCTGCTGGCGAGTATTCAGGTGATGTCAGTCCTGTTGTTAATCCATTTGAAGATACAGGTTTTCCAGCACCAGCCCAACAGGATGATACTTCTATGAAACGCACAGATTCCCAAGAGAGTCCACAAACACCTCTATTCGATGAAGATGTTTCTCAACCATTGGAAGAATTCCCACGTCTCAATTATGTGGGTTCAGGCTGGGAAATGCAATTGAGACAACCGAATAAAAAGAAAATAACCGGACAGCGTTTCTGGAAAAAGATATTCGTTCGTTTGGTTATGCAAAACGATGTACCAGTAGTTCAACTTTTTAATCAAGCTTCCGATAAGCAACCCTTCCAAGAACTTCCTCTACAGCCTTCATATTCAGTATCCGAGATAGGTGCTCAACAATATGATCAATTTGGTAAAATTTTCACCATGAAATTGCAGTACATCTTCTACAAAGAACGACCTGGTGTCAGACCTGGCCAAGTGACTAAAGCCGAACGGATTACTAATAAACTTACTAAATTTGCACAATATGCCATAGCTGGTGATTATGAGGGCGTCAAGGAGTTTGGTAGTGATCTTAAGAAATTGGGTCTACCAGTTGAACATGCACCACAATCATCACAGCTATTTAAAATCGGTTCAATGAACTATGAAGATATGAAACAATTTTCTGTTTGCATAGAAGAGGCACTTTTCCGTTTGCCTGCCTTACGCGACCGTGCTTTAACCTATAAAATGGAAGAGGTACAAGTAACAGCGGTGGATGAAATTTATGTTGAACAAGATATGGAAGGAAAGATACTTAAGCAAATTGCTAGAGTAAGAGTATTCTTTTTAGCTTTTCTAACAGGTTAGTTATAACTTTTCTTATAAGGAAATCTTATATAAATGATATACATAAATTTGTTTTTACGTTCCATAGGTATGCCTTATATTGAGTTGGGTGTTAATGATATGTGGCGTCAGGGTAAAGAAGTTGTTGGTCGTCATGATATTATACCGGTGGCTACCGAAGAATGGATTCGTTTGGAAGCAGTTGAATTTCATAGTGTGGTTAATCAGGAGGATTATGAAAAGACTAGAATTATTAAGTACGATTTCAAATTTATTGCAATTTGTTTGCAAACTGTTTTTTTTATTATTTTATTTCGATATTTATTTAGATTTCAACCACCTGATGCTAATTATATAGAATTACTGCGCTTCCGTATACGACCGCCTAAAAATCGTGAACTTCCTCTACAACTCAAAGCTCAATGGATAGTAACTGGTAATAAAGTTGAATTGCGGGCAGATATTTTAGTACCCGGTTTCACCTCTCGTAAATTGGGTCAAATACCATGTGAAGATGTTTCTGTACGTTTCCCCATACCAGAATGTTGGATCTATCTATTCCGCGTTGAAAAACATTTTAGGTTAGTTTAAATTTTGAGATGAAAATCATTATGACTTATATTAATGTGAATATAATTTTATTTGAATTTTTAGCTATGGTTCGGATAAAAAGTAAAATACCTTTTTTTACTTATTTGTGTTCTAGCTGTTGTATTTGTGTATAAAAAAAAAAATATTTCCATATTTTTGTTACAGATATGGCTCAGTAAAATCAGCTCATAGACGCACCGGTAAAATTAAGGGTATTGAACGTATTTTAGGTGCTGTTGACACTTTACAAGAATCCCTAATCGAAGTGACATCAGGTCAAGCCAAATATGAACATCATCATCGATCCATTGTTTGGCGATGTCCTCGATTGCCAAAAGAAGGCCAAGGTATATTTTTCTAACTAACTCATTGTATAAAATGATTATAATTTTGATTAAAATTTCAGGTGCTTATACTACTCATCAGTTGGTATGCCGCATGGCCTTGACATCTTATGATCAAATACCCAGTGAATTAGCACCTTATGCATTTGTTGAATTTACCATGCCAGCAACACAAGTATCGCATACAACAATTCGCTCGGTTAGTGTACAGGATTCGGATTCAGACGAACCTCCCGAGAAATATGTGAGATATTTAGCGAGACACGAATATAGGTGGGTTTTCAAATACGTTTTTTTTTTCATATATAACTCGAGTTCAATACCGCTTGAGCTTTTGTTTGTAAACTTTTCTCAATTTAGGTCCCTGATTCCGTTATTTATATACAAACATTTTGTTCGCGATTATTCTTTTCATTTTGGAAATAAATTAATGTTTTCTTAAGAAATGATAAGCGTTAAAAATGTCGGCATAATTTTAAACAAATGGTTTACAGAGCTGAACTTAGAAGCAAAATGTTAGCACCATAGGTTATACAATAAAATAGAAGGAACATTAAAATTAAATTGAATACAAAGGTTGAATGGACTTTTGAAAATACAAACAAGACCGAATGTTATATTCGGCCCGACCGAATCTATATACCCACCATCAACTTTTTCAAATTTTACGTTATATGGGAGGGGGTGGTAAAGTGGGCGGACCACGCCCATTTTTTGTTTCCGAGTTTACATTGGTCCTTGAACTATTTGAACACAATTTCGTTGATTTTCACCTTATATGGGAGGTGGGCGGTAAAGTGGGCGGACCACACCCATATTTGGTTTCCAAGTTTATATCGACCTCTGAACTATACGTACAAATTTTCGTTGTCGTACATGGTTTTATAGAAGAAATATCAGCAAAAAAGTATGAAACGGACACCCTGTGTTTCTAGTTTTTAGCACATAACTTTTTTGTTTATTAACCGATTTTGCCCATTTTCAATACTAAATAATACTTATACAAGGCAAATATTTGTGCAAAGTTTTGTCTCCGTTGCTTTTGTTTAAGAGATATCAGCAGAAAAGTATGAAATGAAGCTACAACGGACGCCCTGTGTTTATAGTATTTAGCCCATAACTTTTTTAATTATTAACCGATTTTGCCCACTTTCAATACCAAACAAACCTTATAAAAGATGAGCCTTATATGAGTTAAATTTTATCCTCCTAGATGGTTCCGTTCGTGGCCTATCCTGCTTTCAACAGACAGACAGACAGACGGAGGAACATAGTTAAGGACTGTGCAAGAAAAAAATCCGTGCATACAAATCTGCTTATAGAAACTAAACCAATGGGCGATATCTTTTTTAATTATATTTTTATTAATGACGTTCAATTTCTAAACAAAAAAGAATAAATTATTTCCTTTTGTTTTTTAAGGAAATATCTGATCTTTTCCAGAATTAAAGGTTTTATTGAGTTTCGGTCACTTTTTTGCTCGAATAAGTCCACTTATCTTTAAACTCCGTTTCATTTTATCCTGAGCTTTTAATGTCCTTTAAATTATTTTTTACCAGAGCCCAATATCTTTCAATTGCACGGAGTTCCAGACAATTTGATTGATTAGCCTCTTTCGGTACAAACGCTAACAATTTCTTTGTTACTGCTCCATTGTTTTGTTGCTGTAATGAGAAGAAGCGGGAGCAGGCCAGAAAAAAGTGGATACACTGTATTTTCCAAAGGCACTCATTCACATATATTTCTGTTTTAATGGAACAATTTTTTTTTTTTTTTTAATGAAGTGCATCTTTCCCGCATATGAATATGGCTTCCCAAATCAAAAACTTTCTTGGGAATTTTGATTTCTTTGATACATGCATATCATATTCATTTATACATATCATATTCATTTATACCTTTTCATGCTCTATAAGGCCTTGATATGGTATTTTGGATGATTGCAAAAATTTAAAAAAGTTATAACCTTAATATACATACATACATACATACATACATACATACATACATACATACATATGGGCCATTACCAAAAAATGTTGATTTTAGGCCTTCAGAATTTTTATTTATTTTTTTTTAAGGCACAATTAGATCCATTTGTACAGCATATTTTGTTATTTTCATAAAAATCCTTGTTTATGTTTGTTGCATATTTTGCATTTATTACACAAAAGAGAATAATTTTGCATATTTTACATTTACAAACTGAGAACGACCCAATAAATTAATTTCGGATTGAATGTCTATTAAAAAATAGATAACCATTTTTCAAAATTTTTATATTTGCTTGAGTATGCTTTGGTAAATGAACTATCGCTATTGAAATGGCAAATTTTTAAGAAGGTCCTCAATAAAATGTTTGTAGTTTTAAACTCTTTATGAATCAAATATGTCTCCACCAAAAACATGTGAAAATCAATCCATAATATTTTATATCTGTCTCTGTCTTATAACGTTCGATGCTGAAATGAAATAATCAATTTATACATATAAAACACCGTTCGACTATTCATAGCGATATACGTTACTCGTCAACTGCAGTTTATTAAAAGTCCTCTCGAGAGTCGATTGTGACATTCTGCATGTAACTCATAGGACCGTCTAAACGGAGATATTTTCTACGTTTATATTGTTTAATTCGGCTCAAAATAAATAAACTATTAATCTATGATTTGTTATTGTACGCGGCGGGGAAACGATGTCTCTAAATTTTCAGCTCACTTTCATGAACAGGTGTTAGTTGATTTTTTACAGCATCTACCACAAAATCATAAATTTTGAACTGACGAACTCACTTTTCTATTAAACAATGTTGACATTAAGACGTGCTGTAATATCCTATGCATTCGTCTTTGACACACGTAGAGAAAAAACATGGTTACAGCATGATCACTACAACTATTCAATGTTTGTATAGCCTTTGAATTGATTTGAATAATACCGTGTTCATGATAGCAACGTTAATTATTCTGTTTCATAATTTAATGATTACCCACAATCAAAATTTTAATATGGTTGACTGAACTATAATATGTATTTAAATATGTTTATATGAAACCATATTTATGAAAAATCCAAAAATTTAGTCAATTCTACAACTATTCAGTTAATTCTACAACGATTCAGTTAATTTTACAACTTTGGTTAATTCTACAAACATTAAGCTAATTTGCTTTTATTTGCTTTTAATAACTTTTGAATACACATTTTTGTGTATCAGTCCAGTAGTTTGTTAGTAATATTAATTCTTATTTAGTTTAGATATGAACAAATCTAAACTGACAAGGTTTGTTTTTATTCAGTACGTTGAATGTACTACATATTGTGGTACAAATGAATATTAATATAAAAACATGGGATTATATATATGAAAAAATTTAATTATATATGTATATGGTAATATGGGATTATATATATGATAAAATGGGATTATATATATGATAAAACTAGTTTATATATATGATAACATGGAATTATTAAATGATAAAAACATATTGAAATTGAGAGCAATATTTAAGAAAAGTTTATAAGCCTTACTAATAAATTATAAAATGGAATCATAATGATGATTACGTACAAATATACTTATTGTTACCTTACCTATATTACCATAGAAAACAACTAGAACTCCAACTTGCTCACTAAAAACCTAAATCAATTGTAGAAAAACCTAACTCTTTGTATGTGTTAGTGAAATTTTCTACAGAACAAATTTATACGTGTGAAGAGAGTAATTTTTTGTTTCTGAGCGAATGAAAAGAGTTGGACTTCTAGTTGTTTTCTATGTATATTACAATCATAGTATGTTGCTCTTAGTTTATGGTCACTAGAACCATATTTTTTCTTTGCGTGCATCTGGACACTGTTTATTTTAAACGCATTTCATCTTGGGCTAATTGTATCAAAATTCTAAATTTGTTAAAATTTAATGTCCTTTCGGTCACTTTAATCCTTTGAATTAAAGACTTTTAGGGCCTAATTTTGTAAAACACTTCCCCTCACTTTGAAATATTTTTCATGTAAATTGTTTTTGTTTTTCAAAAATTTTTATGAAAGTTTTTTTCAAAGTGAAGTGAAGGGATTTACAAAATAAGGGGCTTAATTGGAATTTTATAAGAAAATGAAAATATGTATGAACCTCTTAAAAATTCAGTCATGCTAGTATAACTTAAGAACGGTTTGTTCGATTGAGATGAATGAAACAATAAAAGATGCTGGCTAAAATTACTCTTAAGTTTTTAGAACATAATTTGTTCACCAGCTTAAAAGTTTCAGAGTTATTTAGAAATACAATGACTAAAATATATGGCCTGTATAACTTAAAAGTAGTTTAGAAATTACTTATTTATAATCTGTTATATACGTAGTTAAGTACTTATGTATGTACATTGTATAATATGGTCATATAAGAACAGCTTTTTACTTCATTTTATTTATTTATTTATTTTTTTTTAATTCAGTACTGCAATTTAAATACTTAAAAAATTTGGTATAATTTTTTAAACTGCATTTTTCTATTAACAGTTGTAACTTAATTTTCATTAGTACACTACAGAACAATTACTAAGATTTTGTAATAGTAATAGAGGTGATATATCAAGATATTTTAAGACAAAATTGGGGATTTGTATTTGAAAACTAAAGATTTTTTTGGACAGGCTATACTGAAGAGAGAACACATGTTTTCTGGCAACACTAAAAGTTGCTTCCACAAGAACTACTTATTCTATTGTGGCTTCTGAAACAACTCATGAAACAGTTAAAACATAAAATTAATATAAACACCGCTAAAAAATCTACATATTATTTTATAATTTTACTAAATATATAAATAATTGCATACTTTTCAGAGTTGGCATCGAAACAACCCATGGAGAATCAACTAATGCTTATTTGGCAGCAACTAGACCTATACGTGAAGAACCTGCTGCAAAACCAGAACCTTCACCAGTACCGCCACCTAGTGACTCAGATTCAGACTCTAATTAAGTTAATATAAATTTAAGCAAAACTTAAAACTTATTAATAATAACAAACAAACAAAAAATTATATTAAAAAATCATACAGTATTTTGTTGCTTACAAAAAGAAAAATTATACCAAATAATAAAAAAAAAAAAAAAACATACTCGTTCATTATACCAAAAAAAATAAAATGTATCTTTAAATAAAAAAGCTAAAAAAAATTACAATTAAGCTTAATAATATTATTAAAACTAAAGTTCCAAGAAAAATAAAAACAAATTATAAAAAATAAAAATACTAAAGTAATTGTTAAATGTTAAAACATATTCATCCCACGTTTTATGACCCTTCCCTTTCTCATAAATAAAATCAGAATTAAATACATTTTAAAATTTAAATAAAGTTTTCAGTTAAAAAAAGCTTGCTAAAGCAAAAGGAAAAGAACATATGCTCTTTAGCAAATACTTAATTCCTTTTTTTTTATTAAAAAAATAAACAAATTGTTAAATCTACAAACATATATTAGTTGACAATAACATTATATACATATTTATGTCAAAATACAAAAACAAAATAAAAATTATATATCTAATGCAAACATATTTACATAAAATACTTTACTTACATCAATACATATATAATAAACATAAATACATATTAAAAACATAAAAAATCATGGTAGAAAAACTATGTTATAATAAATTGACAAAGTATTAAAATATAAATAAAGTAAAAAAGCACATGCATACATAAGTAAAATAAACAAAATTTAAATGAAATTTGTGTTAAATTTACCAAGTAGTTGGTTGTAATTGAATTTTTATTTTATTATACACTGCTACTTTACAAACAAACGAGTTCAATCTAGTCATCATCTTAATTACCTAAGTAAACTATTGCATTTTTCGGATAATACATTCATTGAATTCATTCATTCATCATAGATTACTTAATTCTAATTAAATATTTAATCGAAACAAACAACAAAATTCATAAAATTAAAAATTAATTAACAGCGTGTATCAAATAACACTTTATAACTAATTTGACAAGTTTAAAGAAAAAAAGAGATTACAAAATAAAATCGAACAAATGTCAAAAGATTATTAAATAAAACAAGCAATTGATAAAATGCAATATAAAAAATATTAATTAAATAAATGTTATATTAAAGAAAATAAATTTATTAAAACAAAAACTAAAAAAAAACAACATTTTTAAATATTAGACAAAAAAGTTAAAAAGATATAAAAAGGAAAATATATAATTAACAATACTTATGTATGTAATTATTTTGAATAGAGTATGTAACTTAAAGTATGGTTTTTAAAGTTGTTTTAGGCCACCAATATTTAGATGCCATTTAAAAGTTATAATAATTTTAACTCGCTGATTTGTTTGATATCTATAGTATTTCGAATTAGCCATTTTCGTTAGCTGAAAGTTTTGAAGAAATTCGCTAAAATTCTCAGATCAGAGTTGAAATAGTGGTAAAGGTTTATTTCCATAATTTGATGAAAGGAATAGTATTGTTGAAGTATTTGGGTAGTTAGTATTTAATATTGAAAATGGTTTAAATTCATAGAAAATTAAGAGGAATTCGATATTCGATTTTTAGACATAAATAAATATGTGTAACAGTCGAATTAAAATATTTTAAATTTCTATAATTTTATATATTAATTCATAACTTTGTATTGAGAACTGTAGAGTGGCGATAAAAAATCGAATACTTTACAACACTAGAAAATATGATATA
The DNA here is from genome assembly GCA_951394005.1 of Protophormia terraenovae. Taxonomy (NCBI): domain Eukaryota; kingdom Metazoa; phylum Arthropoda; class Insecta; order Diptera; family Calliphoridae; genus Protophormia; species Protophormia terraenovae. Next base: position 103,543,261 of record OX596076.1, on the reverse strand, counting down.
ATGTTTCTAATTAAAATATGTTGAGAAATTAGGTTAAATTTGTTAATATAGATGACCCAAACAGACCGCATAGGAAACCTTTTGAGCCTTCACAGACTGAAATATTTGTAATATATAGTCTAGCAGTCGGTTCAAAATATTGAAAGTTTTTCTAGAATACTTATGGAAAGACGATAAACATTTGAAATATGTAAATTAGGGACAGATAATTGATCAGATGATTCTCAACGGTCTCTTAAGGTTATTACCAAAGTCACGAGTAATAAGTATATTGATCGCCTTGGAAATGTCAACTGCCGCCACTTTACTTTAGAAAGAAAACATTAGTAATAATACTTTATCTTTCGAAAGCATGAAGTGCCAGGATTACATCTTTTCATGATATCTAAAAAATATTTCGTATTTGTGTGATATCTGCGAAAGTCGAGTTTTATCGAGCCTAAGAATAATTAAGAAATTTGTAGATTTGATCGTCTAGAAAATAGCAAGAGTCAACGCTTTTTTTAGAGAAGTTTATAATAAATAATACGCGTTTTTCCAAATATGTCATTGGAAAGAAATTTGTACTTGTTTGAGAAACTTTAATTTCCGGTCTGTATTTAGCAGACACGATGATAAAATGGTCAGTTATTTTTTAAGAATCTTAATATCAGTCAGGAGAAGATGTCACCAAAGTCATCTGAAATTAATTTTCAGACTTTATTAATTACCAAAGAGTAAAAACATTACATTCCCATTCAAAATCCAATAGGCATAAAGTATCAGAATTTGTACAATGATTTTATATTCGTATGTATGAAAGGCCAACATCGATCGCTGAATATGGAATAATCGAGAGAATCTTATGTTTTCAGACTACATCGATCAGATGTGAATGCCATAATCTATGATTGAATTATATCGTTGTAGTTAATATATTACTATTGCAGTAAAAATTGTTATGGCTATAAATAATAAGTATGATCATGATAATCATAAAAAAACTTTATCATATTATGATTCAAAGTTTTCTTATTGCAATTTAAAATGTTTATCATATCATGATCCAACGATTTCTTCATATTATATTTAAAATTTTTATCACATTTTGATCCGGTTTTGTCATATTATGATTCGGTTTTATCATATTATCATAAAAAATTATCATAAATTGATCAAGATTTATCATAGTATACTTAAAATGTATCTTATTGTGATTAGACATTCTTCTTATTGATTATTTTTCATGAATTATTTATTCGTTTTATTATATAAGAAAATACAAAAATATGATTTCATTAACTAAATTATTAAATAATTAATTTAAGTCATATATGAATCATCCTTTATATAATCAAACCTTGTTTACTTGTATTTATTCATATGTTTATAAACTTAATGATAATTATAAGGAGGTTGTCTTTTTTTTTACTAAAGCAAAATATTAAGCATAAAATAGGTGGGAAAAACATAATATAGTTGAAAAATAAAAATTCAAAACAAAATACATATGTTAAAAAAAAAAAAATTAAAATTTTATAGTTATTTGTAACATTTTATAGAATAATAATATTATAGCATGGTTATATATATGCCTTTTTATAAAAATATATTAAAATATATAATTGGGTTAACTATATAATGATACTTATGTATAAGTTTTACTATATTGCGGTTACCCCAATTTATATTTTAATATGTTTGACTAAAACGTATATTAAAAAAATAACAAATTATGATAACCATTGAAATTATAAATAATTTGTTGCAGACCGTTTCTGAAAACATAATATTATTGTCGTAACAGTACTGACCCCAAGTTTTTCCACTTTGTGCATTGACTGAAATAGTTCGTTAAGTAAGTTCTACAACTATTTATACATTTTGATTAGATGGTGGCCTTACCCTAACGAATCGAACACAAATTAAAAAGCATTTAGGCTTTTAATCACTTTTCTTCAAGTGCGAGTTACTTTCAAATAGTTCAGCCAATATATTGAGTCGAGATTCAGATGTCAGAAATGAAAATGTATTTTTACGGTTCTTATAATATGATATAACCTGAATTCTTTATTATTGAATCTGACTGCTATTTTTACTTCTGTTTAAATGATAGAGTTTAGTATAAATCCATAGTGAAATCCATTTCTGTTAAATTTTCCTAAAAAATATTTATTTTTTAAACAAAAATTATCTTACATATTCCATTCAAAACAAAAAAACAACAATCTACATAACTATCTATGAGAATAAGTAATACCAAAAGAAAAGTAACTTTAAACATTAAATATTTAATTGTAAAACAATGATATTAACCAAAGAAACCTTAATTCACTACATAAGAAAATCTAATAAATTAATAAAAAAAGCTAGAAAAATGTTCATCCTATCCACAATCACATCACAGTGTTCATAAAAGTGCACACACCCTCTCTTTCAAAAATTCTTATGCATTCTTAATTCTTGGAAAAATATTAATGTTATTAAAAATGGATATTGTAAATGTATTGTTTAAATAAAAAATCATATTGTAATAAAATAATTTGTATTTGTTATTAAGAAAAAAATTTAAACTTAAAAAATATAAATTTATTATTTTAATGTTATTAACTATTAAACGAATTTACATATAATGTTAATAATGATTTTCATTTCATAATTTAGCAAATAAATTAAAAAGTCTTTAAATATTTTTAAATAATTCCTTCCCCCTCATACTCAAATTTCATGTAACCGATACATTCTTACATAAAAAAAACGTTTTTGAAAAATTATTGTATATTATATGAATATTTAGAAAAGAAAAATAACAAACAAGTCATTAATAAATATTGATTTCAGCGTGTGTTAAATTTATTGAAAAATCAAATAAAATAAAAAAAAAAAAAAAATAATGAAATAATATTAAATTACTTAAATAAAGCAAGGCATATGTTATATATAGTATTAAATGAAATTAAGTAAAAAATCTAAATAAATAAAAATATATATTAACTAAAAAATATACATACTATACATACATATTATATAAAAATAAACATGAACATGAAAATAATATAATAAAAAAAAAAATATTATAATTATTATAAACCAAACAAAAATAGTTAATTGATGAAATAAATATTACATAAATAAAAAATTTTGTTGTTACACAATTGTTTTAGTTTCCACAGATAGAAATTTTATAAGATTTTGAATTTAAGGATACAAAATTAAATGAGGATTGTGCGCAAAAACTTGTAGCTTTTAACTTTTATTATAACAAAAACATTTCCAATTTTCTCAGCAACTATGTGCCAAATTTTGTTGTAATAGCAAAAATAAAAATTAGTTTTCTTAAAATGAAAATTGTATAAAACTCATTAATACGCATAATTTCAGAACGACTAGAGTTGGGTTTATTAGCTCAATAAACAGACCGTTCTTTTTAGTTCAGCTCAATCAATTGAACTAGTTCGCTCTTTTAGTTCATTCGCTCAGTTGACTTTCAATGAAAAAGCTTGTTATGCGAATAAGTTTTAGTAAACATTTCCCATAATGAGCAGGGCTGTCAGATGTGGCGATTTTTCGCCAAACGTGGCGATTTTTAATTGGCGACTCTTGGCGACTGAATTTTCCGTTTTGCGACATGGCGAATTTTTTTTGGCGATTTTTAACAATGTGGCGATATATTTGGCTAATTTTTAAAGTTTTATTAAATAGGTATTCGCATAGTAAAATTTTTATGTTTTCTTACTATCAAACGTCTATTCTATCCAACACGACGGTTCTCAAATGGGGGTCCGATGTTCTCAACAACACCTAACAAAGATTGTCGCTAAGACCTTTTGCTTGAACATAAAATTAAAAGTATTACTTTAAAGAGATAACACACTTTTATATATATTATTTTCCATTTAGTAAAAGTGTTGGTCTAATATAAGTCCCTTCGCCGAATTTTTATCATACATAATGGTGTAGGGTATAATATGGTCGATCTTGACCGACTATACCTTTTTTTCTCGTTTTTGTTTTTTTTTTTTTTTTAAGTATTATTTTATTTTTAGATTAAGAATTATTTAGGAATAATATTTGATATGATATTGAGAATGTATCACCTTTTTTTCAAATGAATATTAATTTTTATTCAAACTTGAAATTCAACATATGTATTTTCAGAAATACCATTAAATTATCAAATTTCAAAGATTTTAGTTTCTTAGGATATAGCTAATTTACTACTCAAAAATGCTTGTGGGTCGTTTTCAAGTTATAACTTCTCAAGTGGACCACGAAGCAAGAGTTTGAAAAAACCCCTGATCTAAGTCGGGGATCACACACAGCAATTTTTTCTGCTGCAATTCTGAGTTCGTAGGAGAGAGAGGAGAAGGGAATACTAAACATTTACAAATAACTCTCTCGTCTACGAACTCAGAATTGCAACAAAAAAAAAAAAAAAAATAAAAAAAAAATAAAAAAAAAAAAATGCTGTTTATGAACCCCGACTAACAAAATAAATATCCTCAATTTATAAATATCTTCAATAAATGTTTGACAATTTGTTTCAAATTTCAAATATGAATATTAAGATTTTATGGGCCATAATGAAAAGAAAACGTTCAGGAATAAATTAATTCTTTGAAACAACTTATAAGTTTAATAGGACAAATGTTCATTATATAATTTTAGAATTATTCTGTTAAAAAATATAATAAATTTTTACAATTTTTTACCTAAAATGGAGCTTTGTATGTCAAAAAAGTGTATTAAAATTTGTAGTTATATTTTTTTCAATTATTATTAGCTATTGCAATTATCATTGACTTTGTTGATGATAAATTTACATTTTAAAATTATAAAAAATTTGAAGCACTAAATATTTTAGTTGTTTTTAGTTTTTCTTTAAAAAAAAATATAAAATTTAATTTTGGCGATTTTTGGCGATTTCTGATTTCAATTTGGCGACAGAGGCTCAAAAAAATCTGACAACCCTGATAATGAGCTGTTTCATTAAAAGACAACTGAACGAATGAGCAAAAAGAGCAACCTAGTTCAACATGTCTGTTTACTGAAAACCATTCACTTAATAAGCCGTTTCTGTTTTCTGCTAACATAATAAAATAAATAGCCTAAAAGTAGACACTAATAATAACATTATTAAATTCTTGAATGAATTTTTTATATGCAACGTTTCAAAAGAAGAAGCAAAATGAAAAAATGAGCGCTAAAGAAAATTACCCAAAGGTTTTGCAATAACACCTCAGTATTGAGCTAAAAGCGCTCAGAAAAATGAACGATTCACTTCGCTCAGTTGAGTGAATCGTTCAATTGAACTAGTTCGGTCATGAACTACACAACTCTAAGAAGGACCATAAAAAAAACAATTGCTAGGAATGCAAGTATTCTTGTTGAATACTGTTTCTCGGGTCATAAAAAATATATGAGGGAGAACTAATAGTAGAAGAGGCACATTAATTAAATTCTCTGAAAATTTAAAAAATGCGGATCCCAAGATCCGCAAAGCACAAAATCTGATAAGCCTGCCAGAAAAAAAAGGTGGCGAAAAGATAAACTTTTACAAAATCCTGGTTTACATGAGCGGTAAAGAAACACTTTATTCGTAATAAAATCATTCATTAACAGTGAAATATACTATATATCTTCGGCTTTAGCCTACATCTTCTAAAATCCAAAGTATGAATCTACAAGCAGAATATAGTTTCAGAAAACTAAAGGAATTGTAAGATTCTTTTTACAAAAATACTTAATTTTTCTACCATTTTCATTTCGAATTATATAGTCACAAATCATCGAAAATTTTATTAGGATATCTTAAAAGTAAAGATTTTATTACAGATGAAATATCTCTCCAAAAACCAATTCAAAAATCAGAAAAATTATTTGAAATTGCATGAGAAACAAAATTTTGGCAAGCGGTTAACAAATTTTCAATGTTAGAGGTACCCTATTTAGAGTCCCAATAACTCCGCTCCTGAGTGGAATTTTTTCAGCCGCTTAGAAGTTATTTATTTAAAAAAAAAATCGATAATGCCACACTGTGTATTGTTGTATAAGAGATGGCTCCATGAAATAACTCCCTACGAAATAACTCCCCAAATCAAGAATGAAATAACTTCCCAAAATTGGGGATTTATTTCATATGAAACAATTCCCAATGAAATAAAGCCCCAAACGAAAATTTTTGTTAAATATAAAAAAATCGCTGGATTTTTTGCCTGCGGCGCTTATTATGCACATTTTGAATAATTTATAGTTTAAAAAAGAATCTAATATATTTTCTAATCAAATTAATAATGATATATAATTAAAAATAAAATATCAACTTCTTAAGATATGTTCAGACTAGTCAAATATTTGACCAAATATAAACTAAATTAAATATTTTCTCCCTTCACCATTCTAATCGGAAAATAGTTTTTTCGTATCGTTAATCATACCCGACATTTTACCGAATCTTCCTTGACGCTGTATTCTCTTACAAAATATTTGCAAAATCATACTTCGCTAAATAATTCTTTTGTAAAACTAGTTGATGAAAAGTTTTACAGATGTATGTTAATATTTTATACTAGAACTGCATAATGTAGTAAATAATAAAATAACTTAAGAAGTAGACGCTAACTTTTAATGAATGAACATAAATGCGGTAAATATAATGTAATAAAATAAGTCCCCAAAAATAAAATTTGGGGACTTTATTCATTTTGAGAATTTAGGGATTTATTATATATGAAATAACTCCCCAAATAAAAAAATTATATAAAGCCCTAAAAGATGAAATAACACCCAAAATACCGTTGTTGTTGTGTTCTGTACAAAATTTTGGGGACTTGTTTAATTTTATTTTTGGGGACTTATTTCGTGGGGAGTTATTTCATGGAGCCATAAGAGATATTAAAATACTTATCACTATCGAAATTTAAAATCAAAGGCTGTTTTTTAATTTAAAATGAGTTTACTTCGTTAGAAAACACAACGTATCGTAATTTTTCGACTAATCACTCCTTTTTTCATTACGACAAAAAAGTAATTTAAATTTTGTTGGTAATATACAGAAGGAGGCCAATCCGAGCAACCAAATTTATTTGAAAACTTTTGAAAAAAAAAAAAAAAAAATGGTATTTAAAAATATATAGGTACATGGGCAATTCTCATTTTACGTTTACCTTTATGATACCGACCTTAAACCATAAATATTTTTTTTTGACTTCTGATCTTTTTAAATAACTTTTGATGCAATTATGTTAACAAAACTTGATGGTGTAACAATACAAAAATTCAAGACCTGAAACGGTTCCATGTAGTGCCGCACTCAAATTAAAAAAATCTAAAAAAAGAATGTTTGAAACTAACAAGTTTTTTTTTTTTCTTTTGATTGCTATAATCGCGGATTTTAGCATAAGTGTTCAATTCTTCTAATGTAGGCTATAAACGCTTGCAGAAAAAGACCATCATGGATTTAATTAGCGTGCCATTAACCAGTGTCAAATTGTGTTGTGCAAAAGTCGTGAAACCAAATTTTAAAAAAATTAAATCGGTAATATATATACACACACACTTAACTTACCGCGATATTTTTAATTTGTATTTAAGAAAGACCATTGTAGAGTACATAATTGCAATAATTATTGATTTAAACTATAAATAGCATTTTGACAAATTTTTTTTATAAATTTTTATCTTAAACCTCCATGATATTGACGCCATTTGGTAAACGTCATTTACGCGATAGTTCTGTGTTCCACTAGAGCCAAGGAATATTGGTACTAAATATCGTTGATGTACCATTAAAAAATTTTCAACATTTTTTTGAACACCAAAAGTAAACGAGTTTGAAGAATTTCCCATATACAGTTACGGACAAACAAACTTGTCTTTTGTTGGAACCTTCGATTTTACTCATATTTTTAAAGTGCCAAATCTATAGATTCTTTCCGATACGAATAGTTATCGGAATTGAAGATCATCGATGATTCTCATCTTTTTTCAGTATTTTATTTTAAAAATCGTTATTGAGATTTAAAAAAGGTAAAGTTTCATAAAAAGTTTTAACAAAATTACTGCTGACCCTATTTTTTTTGTCCACACTACTCGTGCTTGAGACGATGTACCGTTTTAAGGATTTAGTTTACGGTTATTATTTTTTTTATAACCCAATATATTCGCAATGGTTTGGCATTAAAAGTTATATTGTTTTGCATAAAATTTTTTCGAAAACTCAAAAAATTCAATTACATATACTCAGGCGCGGATCCACGGGGGGGGGGGGGAAATCGGAAATTTCCCCCTCCAAAATGGATTTTGAACTAAGAAAAATTTAAAATCTACAATAGGAAAAGGAAAAAAATCTTTAAGAAGAATTTTCTTTAGTGAAAATAAAAGAAGGCAAAATGAATTTATCCTCAATATAGTCTAAGAACGGCCAAACTATGTTTAGAAAAAAGTATTTATATTAATTTTCCTTCGAAAATGTTTAAGGTAATAAATGGGTTTTTAAAATTGGGACTTTCTTAATAAAAGAAAGAAAATGCAATTCCAGCTTAAACTTTACATACGATTAAAAATTTATATGTCAATTAAAAAATTATTGTGTAAGTGCTAGTTTCATCAGTCATATTGAAATTACACTAACTAATGTTTTAATAATATTTAAAAATTTTGACTTCATGAAAAAAATTTTTATTTTATAAATCAGAATCTTTTAAAAATTATGTACGAAGCAATTTTTTAACATCAAAAATAAAGAAAAACATTTACACAGAAAAAAAAATTAATAAAAGTTAAATTTTTTTTTTTTTTTTTAATAAAGAAAACAAATGTTTTCCCAGCTCTTTTACACAAAAAATAATATTTTTTTTATAGATTTAATAAATTCTACATATGATGGAAATTTTGGTTGACTATACAGAATTAATTTATGAATGAAATAGTAAAAGTCAAAATATTGTAATTTTTCAAGAAAAATATTAAAAAAATGTTTATTGAAAATATTCATAATTTTGTGTTAAGAAAATAATTCTTCAAACAAAAACCATTAACTTAACATTTTCATAAGAAAATGTATACCATTTTCCTGTAAGACGGTGACAAAAGTAATACATTTCGCTTAATTTTCCCCAAATATTCCATTAAACCTTCTGAAAATTGTACTGAAGAAAATAAATTGTTTTTTCTTTTCTTCCTGAAGAGTTGTTGTACTTTTTGGCGTACATCTGTGTGAACAATTTTCATATTTAGAAATTAATTTTTAAATACACTCTATAACATTGAAATAACACTCGGGAAATGACATAATTAGCATCATAAATACATTTTTTTAAATGCCTCTCAAAATTAGGAGTTATGCTTAAATTTTTTTTAAGTTCCTGTATTTTTTGAAAGTAGAATAATCAAGTTTGTTGTCGTATTTATTTCTATGGTTTGGAATAATAATTTCTTTATAAAATTCAATAAAAATATGCAAATTAATTGCTGTGAATATAGCAAGATTTATTTTTTTTAGTTAGACAAAAAGAGCTTACTCGATTTTATAAAAAATTTGTTGATAGAATTTTTGATTTTTTTAAATATTTGAAAGATTGATATCTCATTTTATTGTAAACAAAATATCATTAAGACGATAGAAAGAAATAACAAAATAATTCCATCATTGTCGGAGTTTTAAAATAGAAAAGTATTTTAATATAGAGTCATTCCATTTAAAATCACCAGCTGATGACCGAATTTCATAATATTTACATAGAACATTCAAAATGGTTCGATCATCCACATATATATTTTTCACGAATTTAAAAATATTACTTTTTGAAATACGCGACCACTAAATTTAATTCGCAAATTATCCACCAATAAAATTTAACATAAAAACATATTTCAGGTATAATTTTAAAGGTAATCTCATTACATTCACGTCAATGAACGTAGTAACGTAAATAATTTGGAAGACATTCGTATTTTTAAAAAGACAATTTTCCTCATTTTAAACTTAAACACGGCATTTGCGTTACCAGTGTCAATATTATTCTTGCCGAATTTTATTACATCTGGATGATTTTTAGAAGAAATTGGCGAATTTTCTATTTTATTACAAACAAAACAATTCGAATTGCAATAAATATTTCATATTTATTTTGACATTTCCACAGTTATAGAAAACACTATACCACTTTTCGAGATATTGATATGGATATGGACCATTTTGATGTTGAAATAAAAATCATGTTATACGTCATATTAAAGGTAATTTTGATACCTTTAATATGACATCTCAATAAATCTTATGTAATAAATACTTCGAGAGATATTTGTAATTTTGTGTATACATATTTTAAGCTATTTTGCACATTCCAATCGCGATATTTCGCGAATCACTTGATAAAATTATCTGAAATTTGATTTAGTCTTAATTTTGACAGGAATAATAATTGTAACAAATATTATTAAATTCGGAGATGTAAAGTCAAAAATCGTAATTTTTCGTGTTGGTTTTAAATGAAATGACTCTATAGTTAAAAACTACGTTCTTCCTAAACAATTAAAAAATATAAAATTAACCTAAAATTTAGGGAGCTACGAGTTTTTTAGTTCAGCAACTAATCTCAAAATTGTTTTTTAAATCTTCTCGAAAATTTGTTGGTGATGTACTCAAGAAAATCGTTTTTCGAGTAAAACTACAAAAATATAATCTTGTAGCAGAGATCAAATGAAAACAAAGTACTTATTTTGTTCTTATATAAATTTAAAATTTTATGAAATATTAAATTTTAGACTGAAATAGTACTATGAAATTTTATAAAGTGATTTATTTACATAATTTTCACTAGATTTTCTTCACGGACTCCTCTTTGCAGAAAAAATGATTACCGTCTATTTTTCAATTAACATATAATATATTCCAGCAAAAATTGAATTTAAGTAAGATTTTATTTCACAAATAAAAATTTCTAATTCATTCGATCATCTACTTGATTAATTTAATAAATTGTTTAACTCGAACTTTTTTCTATTTTTCATTTTTTATAGTAATTGATATAATAATTTTGGTGAGATTTTAAAGTTTAAAAAAGTTTTTTATTCAATGAGTTATTCTGTAATACATTTGTTTATTGGATACTTGTTTCGGTGTTATCAGATTGACTTCAAATTTTACATCTAAGTAAGAAAATAAAAAAAATTGTTGTTAAATTTTCATTATTTAAAAATTATATATAAAAGCATATTTTTTCCAGTGACGATAAAAAAATTCCCCCCCCCCCCAAATGCATTGGCTGGATCCGCGCCTGCATATACTTGACCCTATATATATTAAGGCAACTCACTCCCTATGGAAAGAAAAAGTTATTTTGCTACCCCCTTCAAAATTTACCTTGATATGTTACATGATTTTCTACAAATATATTGGTTCTACTGCTGACCATATAAAACAAATCCAAGAGTCCCCTCAATATATTTCTATTCTACGAAACACGATTTGTAAGACGAATAATTTTGTAAGTAAGTCGAATTTTAATTTTCTATCACGTCTGGGAGCTTTAGAAAGCTCTGTATAGAGAAAAATTTTTATAAAAATTTTAAAAGTATATAAAACTTACTTATAAAATTTGTATCAGCATTTTTCTCTGTCAAATTTTAATTATACATATATATAGATTCTTCTTAGGCATTTTAGCTTATGTATAGTAAGATATTCATAAATATTTCCAAAAAGAAAATATATTTGTAACAACTGCGCGATTCAGAACTTTGACAACAACAAAACATATATTTATAAATTCATAGTATGTTCACGATATTAATTTTTTTTATAAATATGTTTAATTCTATCTTTCGTGAACACAATATCTAAAGAAAATATTTAATTACACAGGTTAACAAAATGGAAGAAAATGTCAGCGGCACTGGATTTTTCAGTCAATTCGGATATTATTAAGTACTAAGCCTCCAATCCACCTTATGGAATGTTCTCGTAAATTAGAATAAAAATTTGAATTTTTAACAATTTCGAATTTTTATAATTTTTTTTTTTTTGGGGAATTTTTTTATAGGCAAAATAGGCTTAATTAATATTTCCGTTACAGTTGAACGCATTAAAAAGTAATATAAGAATGATTTGAAAACAATTTTAATTAGAATTTTTTGATATTTTTTGAATACAATCAGACTAGTCGTTTTATGCTTCACTATATGATGCAAGCTTCTTAATTTTACAAATCGTGATTTATCGCTAGAACTAGTGTCAGTTGTGAAAACAACAAAAGAAAAAGTTTTTTCTTTTTTATCTTACAAAGAAATTCCCAAAGGAATTTATTATTTTTTTCTTTCCTTCATAATCTTAATTGTTTTTCTTTATGTTGTGCATCTTTCTTTTGTCTTATAAATATTATCTATTTTTATTAAAATTAAATATATTTTGTTCATACGTTTGTTGTATTTTGTGTTAAACACTTAAAATCCTCTTACAGGTTACATTTTACAACATACACAAATGAGCATTACACTATGACCCTCACATTTCAGTACATGTGGTTATAATCATGCATTTATCTGTATGTTTTTTTGTGAATAAATCTGATGACTGTTATGTTCAAGTTCTAAATATAAAAGAATAAATTAGATCCTGTTCGTTTTTAAGGAAATATCTGATCTTTTCTGGAATTATTCTAATAAAAGGTTTTATTGTGTTTCGGTCACTTTTTTACTCGAACAAGTCCACTTATTTTAAAACTTCGTTTCATTTTATGCTGAGCGTTTAACGTACTTTAAATTATTACAAACTCTTTCTTTGTTGCAACGCCATTGTTTTGTTATAATGAGAAGAAGTGGAAACATGCCATAAAATAGCGGATACACTGAATTTTATTAAGAAAGGGAAAATTTTATTCCGAAGGCACTCGTTCACGTATATTTCTGTGTTAATGCAACCATTTTTTAGGAATGAAGTGCTTCATTCCTGCGTATGCATATGACTTCCCAAATCAAAAACTTTGTTGGGAATTTTGGTTTCTTTGATACACGAAATTTTTCTGCCATCATTCCTCTAGCATCTGCGGCATAGAATTTCTGGCTAGGAAGTTGAAAAAAGTCTCCCTGTATGAACGTTTCATCGTCTACTATACAGAAATAAAAATTCTGAAAAAATTCGTCAGAAGTACTTTCATGTTATTTTTTACCTCCAAATTCTTGCTTGCGTTTCTTATATGATTTTTTTCTTACTTTATACGTCTTCAGCCTAGACTTTCTTTCAAATTTTCTTATAAAGATTCAAAGCAATTAACTTTTTCTGACACTTTTCTTCCAGAGATGAGGGGATTTTTCTCTCAAAATCCTTTCTATTTTGCCTGAGTCCTACAGCCTGAAGATACTATTTGTCTTCCATTACCAATTTACCATTCAGTGATCATGACTTCTTTGTATTATATTGTGAACCAAGAAATTGTATTTTGCGGCACAACATCCTTCCCTGCAATTATTTCACATGACCAATGCAAGATTTCATGAAAAATTTGAATTATGTGTTTAGGTGTTTTTTGTTAAACTTCCATTTTAAGAATAACCAATTTTGCTATTACCATGAAACTTAGCACATGGCAAGTGAGCATAATGGCAAATACAAACCAGTTAACAGAATTATTAATTTTTCACTACATTAAAAGTTATGAATAGGGGCAATTGTCCAGCTGAAATGTCCATGGAATGAATTAAAATGGTGTATAAATGGTAAAAAATTTCAGTAAGTTTTTCCGTAATTCTATGCATAGAAAATCAAAGTTCACATGTTTCATAATATGAAGTTGTAGTTTACGTCATTACACTTCCTTCGCAGCTTTATAGGATACATAATTAGCATTCTTCCTTTCTCAAATCATTTCTTTTTTGGAACATTTTTTTACGAGTAAACGGGAGTAGTTTTACTTTTCGAATAGTGTTTAGAGGTGGGTTCTTTACAATTTTTAGTTCTCTTAGGTGCACTGAATTTCGAATAACATGCTTTACGGTAAGAACACTTGCTTTAATATCTAATTTTTGTTTATTTTTTACGCAGAATTAGTAGAATTGGAGGCATCTCGAATGATGGCTCTTCTATCAGCCTTCGTTGATACTTTATACGAACCTATTTTCATATTTTTTCCATTGCGAGACTGATTTATTATACAGTTTTTGACAATATTTTGACTTCGCTCAATTTTTCTACATCAAATTTAATAGATTAAGTCTGAATTGTCCATACGCTATAACGTTTTTTTCTTTATCCGAAAATTTCTTCACGTCACCATTTTTTAAATTCTTATAGAAAACTGTTGAAAATGTTTGGAAAAACACACAATTATGGTTGAGTTCAACAAATACTTAACGCAAATTGATTTTATTCTTAACCCTACGGTACATACCTAAAAAAATTAACGTTAGTAAATACCCGTGGTACCCGGGTACCATTGTATAATTTTCGTTGATTTTATTAAAAAAATATGTAATTTTATTTATATTATTTATTACGACCATTTAATTGGCCCCAGATTTTAAAGTAAATCGATAAAAACATGTAGAAAGACATGTTTGAGTATTTAAGCGATGTCCGTCCGTCTGTCTTGCAGTCCATAATATACTTTTAATGAAGTTACAAATTGTAGTTTTTGAAATAATTGTATGAATTTTGGCTTTGGCAGACACGTACTCTGTTAAAATTAGTTAATATTGGTTACCTATTACAACCAAGTCCCCATACAATTTTTCTCCTAGAATCGGGTTTTGACGTCCATAATTTTTTTTTTTTATGGACGTTAGATACCCTGTTTAATTTTATAAAATAATTTTTGGTAACGTAAAACATTTTTTATCAGGTTCGCACTTCAAAAATCCATAGCCCCCATCAGTGTTACCGTTTGTCGCCAAATGCTCCTTTTTCAACCACATTGACACTTTTTTGGCCCCTTTTTTAAATGGTGACTTTTTAAGACTATGAGCTAAATGACGAAAATTAGTTAATTTAAACAAATAAATGAACTATTTTAATATTGTTTCACAGTATAGTAATATAAGGAACCGCAGAATATTTATAAATGGACTGAAACTGTTAGTAAATAGTAATAGAGTTTATGAATAGCTATTTAAATCATCATATGCCGAATCTTTTTTAACGATGAATACTTTTATCCTAATTTATATTTTTACATTCTTTATAGCAATTCATAGGGGGAACGTGTTTTTTTTTATATACGTGTTTTTTTTTAGTTATCAAAAATAAAAAATAGTTTGTCCAACAGACTTTAGTAAATATTTTTAGATCCATACGTTCAGTCCTAAATTGGTTCCACGAGGATTTCAAAGATTTGAGTACGAGTAAAGACCTTGTATAAAAGTATAGAATTGTAATTAATAAAAAAAGGATTGTATGTCAGATAGATACTGGCTCAAAACAGCGATAATTCGATAATTTTTTTAACTTGACACATGTTATCTTTTATTTTTTTCTGAAGCTCCTAAATAAATATCAAAAAAAAGCTTATTTCTGAAACTAGTTCTCCTTCAAATCCTAATGGAGTTACTACTTATAATTTGGTAATTTTTACTGTCATGGACATGCTTATTTCCTAGTTTAAATAAAAAATTTTTAAAATTTTAACTTTATATGAATCAAATGACAATTTTCAATAATAAATAGTCAAAAAAAAAAAAAAAATCTTAATTGTAGTGCAAAATACAGATATAATATGGGGGTACCCGGATACCATGAGTATTGACTCCTGTAAGTATCAACTTTAAAGCCATTTTACATATAGAATAAGTTAACAAAATTTAGGTTTTTTCAGTTTTTATGCTGTATAAACACCTTAAACGCGACGATCTGAGGTTTCTTTATTAATAAAGAATTGCTAGCACTTTAAAGTTAAAATTGGTACCCGGGTACCCTATTTAGAAGACCAAAAAAAAAAAAAAAATAATCTGTTAAAAATCGTACTTAGTTTTTTTTTTTAATTATTTCTTGGTGTTAAACATCTCGGAATTTAAGACTTAAGAAATCAAAATGAAAAAAAAAAAAAAAAACATTTTTTTTGGTACGTTTAAATGTAGCTCGCAAAAGGAAATTTTGGACAACTCTAATGTATACTAATTTAAAATAAAATCTAGTATTCATATTTTTGTTGTAACATTTGCCCACCTCTGCTTAATATTTTATATTTGCGGTGTTCCAAAAAATTTAAACATTATACTCACATGAGTAAAATTTTCTTATAATAAGGTTTCAGGATTACTTTTCTAACATTTTTTTTAAGTCTTTTATACTTTTACTTTAGAAACACAATAAACATTTATAAAATTGAAAAGATTTTTTTCATGACTATATGCTTAAAAAATACATTTAAAAAAAATAAAAAATAGAAAAAAAGCTGTTCCATTGCTTGAACTTTAATGATAAATTGTTTAAAGTTCGGCATAGACAAAAGTGTGTGCTTTTCACACACAGACTTTTACCTTCCTATACTAAACTCTAGACAGGAAACAGTAGCAAGAAGTAAAAACAAAAATCCTGTTCATGTCTATTGAAATGAAAAATTTGAGTTGAGCTTAAGTTTAGATATTTTGAATATACTATAACACATATACAATTTTTATTTTATAAATTATGATAAGATTCGTTTTTTTTTTTTTTTTTTTTTTTTTTTGGGAGGGTGAGTTAAATAACACTGATCCATTGTTTCATTTCTGTGCAAAGTCTACATCATCCCAATTTATCTCATGTTTAACAATCTCCCATCCACATAAGTAAATTTAAATTTCATGTTTGAGGATTGGTCTACTTTATACAACGTTCTGGTCTACTTTAAATGCAACCGCATGTTTTTTTTTTTTTAAGAACATACACTAACAAACACGAAAACTTTTCAATGTAAAAATTTACCCACCATACATCCATATGCATACGAATATAATAAAAATAATATAATTTTCTACAAATTCAACTTCATTGTTAACACTTTGGATAAATACAATAAAGTCGTGTAATATTGCTAGAACATTGGAAAATTTATTATCAAAAACAATTCCATTCGCTTTTGTGGTAGAAATTACTAATTATTTAGCTAGAATTTTATAGTTTTATAATATGTAAACAGAATGAAAAGTACTATTCCCTATTCAAATCACTCGTAGATAATTTAAAATACATAAAAATAAAAAGTGAATAATATTATGCGTGTGTGTGCTTTAAAAACCAAATACATTCTTACATTTGTTCAAGTATATCGTCAGCTGAAATATAAAAGGACCAAAAATCTCAAATTTTTATAATTCTAGAGGATATAAACAAATTTAATAAGTTGAAAACTATCGTTCTAAAAAACGATTTTCTTATATCTCAACATTTAAAAAGGCAAATTTGAAATTGAGAGTTCTCTCAAGTTTACTTAGTTTGGCATAAAATAATATTTGCTTATACCTTTTTGCTGGTGACATTTTAGATAAACATATGTACATTTAGAATAAGTATTTTAGAAAGGGATTTACCAATGGATTTTTGTATTTCGACTTTAAAATAAATGAACATTTTCATATATGTATGTTTCAACATTATATGAGATTTTTTGTTTCTCTAAATGCGTTACATAAGTACATTTATAATAAGATTCCTGTTCCATTTTAGTGGGTGGTTGATAAGTCAGGAGAAGCTTAGTAGATGAATGGTTGGTTGGCGAACACAGCAAAATACCATTGGTTTTCCTTTTAAAGTACGAGTATGAATGTCATTTCAATAGAGAGGAAGTTTATGAAAGAATTTTATTTTTTCTTTTGTATGTTTATTCATTTGTTTTGTTGAGTACAATTTAATTAAATAAAGTATATAATTTATAAAACTAACACATACAATAAATAAATGTATTTTCTTAATGATTTAAACAAATACATTTATATTTTTTGTATCGTAGTATTAAATATGCTGTTATATTAAGTAAGTAGTAAATTTGAAAACCTAATGAACAGTTTTTTTATATCTTCAAGGCATCTATAAGTGTTAAGACTCTATTCCGGAAGGACATTTGTATGGGGGCGAGGTGAAATAATGGACCGATCATGACCAATTTCAATGGCGTTCGTTTTTATGACAAAGTAAATATATGTGCCAAATTTCATCAAATTATCTTTAAAATTGCGACCTGTAATTTGTGCACAAGGTTTACATATACAGTAGGGTAATCGATTATTCGACTTTTTGGAGAAACCCGTTTTCGAATAGTTCGAATAGTTGGTATTTAGAAAAAACCGGTTACACTTTTTTAAATTCAGAAAAAACCAGTTAACCGGTTTTTTTACAGAAGTTAATATTTCTATCAAAAAACTACATTTCTTAAAGAAAAATCAATAAATCTTTTTTATTTTTGAAAATAACTATTAACCCATTAAGAACGAAAAAAAAGATATAGTCGGTCAAGGCCGACAATAACCTACACCATTGTGTGCATCAAAATTCGGGGAGGGGTCTTTTTTTCTAGACCTGTAGAATTGTGGACCGGTACTATGGTCAATTATGGATCGATCTTCATAAAACTCGGCATACAAGTTTAAACGTATATGGACCTATCATAACCAATTTCAACACGCTTCGTCCTTGGACTATAAGAAACCAAAATTGCGACCTGTATTTTGATTACAAGTTTTACATGAATGGACAGACGGACATCGTTAAATCGACTTAAAGCAGATTGGTACAAATGCAGGTGGGTCTTAGACCAATATTTTTAGGTGTTACAAAAATCAGTACAAACGCATAATAGGCATGTAGGGTATAAAAATTGTAAGAAAATAATCATCGAAAATGATATTAACATTTCCTTAGCATAAACAGAAATCATGGGTTAATATGAAAAAAGCAAGAATCAATTTTATTGAAAGGATTCTGCAGGTGAAACTCTTTTAAAACAAAATCTTTGAAAAACAATTTCTTCGCTGAATAAAAAAAAAACTAAAACATTTACATTAGGTGCAAAAATATTACATTAAGGATAATTATTACTTATTTATTTAATCTTAAACTATATTTTTAAGCCATTAAAAATCATATTTTATGAATATTAAAAAAATAATCATAAATTTCGATTCAAATATCAATATTTAGTGCATGGTTTTTGAAATAAAAAGGTATTTTTAAAACCGGTTTTTTGTGTTTAAAAAAACCGGTCTATTCGACATTCGAAAATTTAACATTTTGAAAAAACCGACAGTACATTGACTGAAAAAACCGGTTTAAAAACCGGTTGGAAAACCGAGTCGATCACCCTAATATACAGACAATCAGCCAGCCAGCCGTTTAGCCAGCCAGACGAACGGACGGACATCGTTAAATCAACTCAGAAAGTGATTCTGAGTCGATTGGTATACTTCAAGGTGGGTGTTGGGATATTTTTTTTTCTGTGCGTTACAAACATCAGCACAAACGCATAATACCTTTGGTGGTGTAGGCTATAAAAAAGTGAAATAATACTAAAATCTTTAGGAAAAATCCACGTTCAGTGGCATAATGTTCATGAATTTAATACATTATAATGATAAGATATCTGAAACAAAGCAACCATATTCAGAATGAAATGACCCTTTGACCATTTTAGGTTGAACAAAAATAAATTGTCTCCAGTCAACTATGACCTTTTATTCAACAAGTTAACAAATTATATCACATTGACTCTTGTTTAGCTTACACTCTTTTTAAGTATCTAAATTTGAAAATCAATACGTTTCAATACCGGAAAAAAGATACGAGTGTAAAATTCTAATGCATGGCATGAGTGTGGTTTACAAATGTGGTAACAGTTCTCTCAACAAACAATACTTAGGTATTTCTAAAGTACGAGTATGTACTAACAAGAACTTGGTGATGTTGCAGGGGGAAAATGAATGAAATGAATTAATATTTTTACGATTTGGTTCAAAAAGCTTAAATGTTTTTGCTATGACCATAGTAAGTAGCAAACATTTGTATTGGAAACAATTAGTAAGTCTCGCATTGATTCATATACCTCAAATTGGAAAAAAGTACAACAACAAATTAAAGGACCATAGCAACAAATACATACATTCATAATTGTATAAAACTAAAGCAGTAGACAAACAGGGAGACATTGTGACAAAATGGAACAATTAAAATCCAAAATAGCTGTGGTGACTGGTGCTAGTTCGGGTATTGGTGCATGTATTGTAAAAGATTTATTAAAAGTACAAATGATTGTTATCGGTTTGGCCCGTCGCATTGAACGTGTCCTTGAGCTAAAGCAACAATTGCCCAGTGACCAGCAACAACGTTTGCATCCCATGAAATGTGATGTTACAAATGAACAAGAAGTGGAAAGTGTTTTTAAGGAAATCATGAATAAATACGGTTTCATTTATATATTGGTCAACAATGCTGGTTGTTTGCATTTGGGACAATTGTGTCAAATGCCAGCGGCAAACATACAACAAATGCTACAAACTAACATAGTGGGTGTTGTGAATTGTACACGTTTTGCCTTTGCCTCAATGCTAAAAGTGGGTGGCGATAAATCAGGTCATGTTATTTTAATTAATAGTATATTAGGACATCAAGTACCAGTTATACCAGGACATGTGCCTTCATTAAATATCTATCCTGCTACTAAATATGCTTTGACTGCTATAAATGAAATCTATCGTCAAGAGTTTCGTGAATTAGGTTCAAAGGTTAAAGTTACGGTAATTGAATAATGATTTATTTAAGTCAGAGTAATGTTATTATATTTTCTTTTAAATAATTTTAGAGCATTAGTCCTGGTTTAGTGGATACAGAATTAATATCCGCAGAGCAAAAGAAAATTTGTAGAGGAATTATTCTGCAGCCAGAAGATGTTTCCCGAGCTGTTATGTTTGCCATAACCTCACCACCTCATGTGCATATTTATGAATTGATTATAAAACCAATGGGTGATATTATTTAAGATTTTTAATTAAGTATCTATTGATATTGAATTTTAATTAAAATTAAGAATTATTTAGGTGTGTATATTAGAGTGTTCCATAGATAAAAATTTTGTAGGAAGACATCTCAAAAGAGACGTAAAAATTGGCTTAATATTGAAAAACTGTTAAAAAAATTCAAATTGATCCTCAGTTCCCTACCAGCGATTGAAAGTCATGGGTCTAAAATATTTCGCCCAAAAAAATTATTAAGTTTTGTCTTAAAGTGGGTATCAAAAAATTCATAATTTTGAGCAGGTAATGAAAAATATGCTTTAAAAATTTTTCGCAAAAATTCTGATTCATAAACCGTCATTTTGGAATATCGTACGATCAAAGTTCGATATTTTTTCTTGAAAATGGATAAACATTTTATAATTTTAGAGGCAAAAAGTCAAATTTCTAATTTTCGCTTTTTGAAAAAATAATAAAAAAAAAGAAATCACGATTCAATTCTTAACACTTCGATGACATAAATGCCAAAAATGTTTGCCAATTTGTAAATCAGTTTATATATAATCAGCAATTTTATATTTTTTTAAATGAAGTTTTTCAAACTGTTGAGTAGTAAAAAATTGCAATAAGGAAAAAGGGATTTTAGTTATAATTAAAATTTTACCAAAATAGGTTGCAATATTGAAGATGTTTACTTAAAAATATAAGTATATATTTTACTAAATTTTTCTATTATTTGTCAAATTTCGTGTTTATATTAGTTCATGTTTTAGTAGTTGCGAAAGTTTTTTGTTTTCCGTGGTATAGAACTAGGGTGATTGATTATTCGACTTTTTTGAGAAACCGGTTTTCGAATAGTTCGAATAGTTGGTATTTTAAAAAAACCGGTTGCACTTTTTGAAATTCAGAAAAAAACGGTTAACCGGTTTTTTGCAGAAGTTAATATTTATATCAAAAGACTACATTTTAAAAAAAATCAATTCTTATAATTAAAAGCCTAACAATGTCAGGAAAAATAATATAATAATGAAAATATGCACAAACAAATCCGAAAATTAAAAGAAAAAATATGAACAACATTTAGACACCTTCCTCTCCCTACTCGAAGTCAATTATTTAAAGCTGTTCAAATTTATTGGAATTATATTGATTAAAGTTTTAAATTCGTAAACCTTTCAAAATAAAAAAATCGTCGTAAATGCGCTCCCTGGCCGAAATACAGCATCAGTTTTTTATAGGATTTGGAGAGCAAACAATAAGTATAGCAACTCAAAAGTTCTTAATACCAAAACAGACTTTTTGGTCCCTGATAGAAACATCTGGCACTGTTAGAATTTGTTGAACGAATAGTTTTATAAGTATGCCGATTTTTAGTTTCTTACGTCGTCTGGGAGCTTCAGAAATCTCTGGAAAGGAAACATTGCTTAGGAAAGATATATTTAAATCCATATCTATAGATCCACTTATTTTCGCTCCCTGATAGAGATTTCAAAATCTGGCTCCATTAGGATTTGTAGGACGAATAGGGTTATAATTAAGCTTTAGAAAACTCTGGAAAGAGAAAAAATTCTTAGAAAGACACATAAATTCTCATATATCCGCTCCCTGATAAAAATTTCAAAATATGGCTCCATTAGGATTTGTTGGACAAATAGTTTTATAATTAAGCCAAATTTTAATTTTCTACGTTGTTTGGTAGCTTCAGAAAGCTCTGGAAAGAGATAAAATGCTAAGCAAATTATATATCTAGATGACTAGAAGATAATTATGTTTCAAAATTGTAGAAAAAATCATCTAAATTTTAGTTAGCATAAACAGAAACCATGGCTTAATATGGAGATAGTATATTAAAAGTCTCAATTGAAACGATTCTGCAGGTGAAACTTTTTTAACACAACAACTTTAAAAAATAAAGGAAATATTGGATCAAAAAAATTAAATTGGGTCATACAGGATAATTATTAATTATTTATTATTTATTGTGTTCGAAAAATGAACATTTTGAAAAAACCGACAGCACATTGACTGAAAAAACCGGTTGGAAAACCGCGTCGATCACCGTATATAGAACTTACGTTGTACAGTGGGGTCAAATGCAAATTTTTTGGTAATAAATCTGTATCTCCTAAACTACTGGCTAAGCTTTCAGAAAAATCATCTTGTAGTCACCCTGTGATAACACGAGATAAGCTACAGGGTGCCAAAGTTGACTACCTCGAGTATGTAAAAGTTTAAAAAAATCGTAACTTCTACAAATGAAGTCCGATTTTAAAGATTTTTATATTTCTGTAAAGTGCTTGGCAAGATAAAGCTTAACCATCTTATGAATTCTGAATTTTTGATTTTTTGCTTCGACTTTTCGTTTTCGGGAGTGAGTCTGAGGTATATTACGTAAACAAATTTTAATTTTGTAATTTGTTATATATTTCAAAATAATATGCTGAAAGAATTTTTGGATTATTTCAATTCGTCTAGACGTGAAAAATATTCAAATTCAGCACTCTGAAATTAGTATGAGAATGGCTATTTTTTTTACAAAAATATAGTATAATTCTTTCACTTTTTTCTCAAAGTTCCGTTAATAAAAACTTTTTCTTTATACATTTCAAAAGAAAGGCTTCATAAATGGCTAATAAAGAAATTTTGAATTGATTTAAGCGTTGGTCGAAAATGGTAAATTTTAGAAAATCGATTAATAAAAAAAATGTCTGGTAAATGTTCTTATTTTGTTGTACCGGAAAGTAAAAGACTTAAGCTTTTCCTAAGTAGTGTCGAAATACCTTTTAAAAATAAATATTAATATCTAGGTATTACATAGCATTCAATAAACTTATGAAATTTAATGAACGTGGCAAATTTATACTTAATAAAGTTAATAGAGTTAAACGATATTTTGGCAGACATAGAAAAAAGTAAAAATGGACTTCAATTACGAAATTGCTAAAAATTAATTAATTTTTAATTGATTTTGCTCCAATCATCAAAATGATAATATTAATAACTAGAATAATTGATTTTATTACTACTGCTTTTTTTAATAGATATAATGAGCTGAAAATTGTTGGAAATTGACTTAAATTTATTCTACAGTGGGTGTTATAAATAAGTAAACAAAGTAGTATCTTCAACTCAATTGGTTCTATTTCAAGTTGTAGAACGAAGATATCAATAGTAACATATAATTATAAATATACGAGCGTAATCCGGTGTGCTTCGCTGCCCCTTAATAGGGAATATCAAACATTTACTACCGTTTAAATGTTTTAAAAAAGTGGGCGTAAATTATGGGCTTGGTATCCAATGGAGATCTTACATAGCCTATAACGATCTCCGGCACTGGTACTATCTGTGAGTCAATTTTCTTGAAAATCGGTGCAGCCGTTTAAGAGTTTTAAAAAGTGGGCGTGGCAGCCAACCCAGTTCATTTATAGCCTATAAAGACCACCGGCACTGGTACTATCTGTGTATCAAATTTCGTGGAAATTGGTGCAGCCGTTTAAGAGTTGTAAAAAGTGGGCGTAAAATGTGGGCGTGGCATCAAACACAGTTCATTTATAGCCCATAACGACCACCAGCACTGGTAGTATCTGTGTATCAAATTTCGTGCAGCCGTTAAAAATTTTTATAAAGTGGGCGTGGCAAACCCAGTTCATTTATAGACTATAACGACCACCGGCACTGGTACTATCTGTGTATCAAATTTCGTGAAAATCGGTGCAGCTGTTTGAGAGTCATAAAAAGCAGGCGTAAAATGTGGGCGTGGCATCCACCCCAGTTCATTTATAGCCTATAATGACCAGCGGTACTGGTACTATCTGTGTGTCAAATTTCGTGAAAATCGGTGCAACCGTTTGAGAGTTATAAAAAGTGGGCATGGCATCCAATCGAGATCTTACATAGCCCATAACCACCTCCGGCACTGGTATTATCTGTGTGTAAAATTTCGTGAAAATCGGTTCAGCCGATTAGACATAATTGATGCACAAACAAACAAACTTACACCCCATTTTTATTATGTATGACACGCCCACTATTTCTTTTCCGCCCATTTTTGCACAAAATGTTCATATTGACACTTAAGTTTATTGTACAAAATTTGGGAAGATAGTACTTTTAATAGTTATTTAGTAAGTGGGCGCGGCACCACGCCCACATGGAATTTCAAAATAAAAAGTAGCCTATTTTTCCTTCCAGGCATATAGGAACACTCTGTGAAAAATTCAAGAAAATCGGTTTAGCCGTTTAGGCGGCTATAGACTTCAAACAAACATACATACAAAGAAACATACATTAATTTTTATATATATAGATAATGTACTGTTAGCAAAATAAACAGCAAAAGATTTAATTTAACACATTACTACTTAGTGAATATGGTTCTTTTTAAAGAAGTAAAAAAATCAATGTTCCATAAATAAGTAAACAAGGTTTCTAATAGCTCCGGCGACCGCCTATATTTTGATACATTAGTGCCAAACGTGTTGGCATAGTGACTATATATATTTTGCATATATCTGAACAAAATTAAGAGGTGTTAGTAATAATTAAGTCCATCAGATTGGTAAAATTATGGGGAGTCTATTTTTTTTAATTATTAAATTTCATGCAATTTCTATTGGTGATACATCTGGACTTTGAGGAGGTCACTCTGAAATGTTAATTATTTCATCAGCTACATATTTTGAAACAAATTTTGCCTAATTTTCCTACTGTATGATACAATACATTTTTGACACTATTATACCTTTAAACAGATTAAGGTAAATTTGAGAATTTATTTTACGTTCGTGTACCACTGTTTTGTCTTTTTTATAATTAGAAATTCATTTCCAAACCACTCATCCCATTTCGCCGGAGTTGAGTATGGTTTTCTACACTTAAATGTTAAAGTTTCAATATTTTTGAGATAAACGTACATCTAGCTTATATTATATTTCATGCGAATCAGGTTATTCAGTCCAGAGACTTTATTTCCTAAAGTTATCATATTTTAAGACATAGTCTGCATAGAACGTCGTAAATTTTTAGAGATTTTTTATACTTATATATACAATGTTCCGTACAGCTAGACCATGTTTTCCGTCTTCATATACTATTATTCTGTGAGTTGTATATTCAGACCATAATTTTCGTACTTCCGGAATAAGTTTTGATAAAAATTTTGGACCGGAAAGCACAGGATTTTAATGATAAATTGTTATCATCAATGTAAAAGAAAACAAATTGATTACATCAAAAACATGTAAATTTTAAAAAAATGTACCGTTATATTTGCCGTTTTTAAAGTGAAACGGAAATGATGAGTTTGTTTACTTATTTATGACACCCGCTGTATTTCTGCATTTTTATAGACAAATCTTCCATTTTTCTTTATATTTTATTAACGGCTGTCAATTTATTAAAAATGAAATTTAAAAAAGATTCGGCTGTGCCGAATCTTTGATACCCTTCACCATATTACCCTATTACCATATTACCATCTTACTATCTTATCGACATCATATTACCATATTACCGACAAATAATAAAATTTTCGCCTTAACGTATGCTTTCATATTTTCACATATATAAATCTAAATTTTTTTCAAACTACGAAAATTTGAATATATAAAAAAAACAATCATAGCAGGCTTTGCTTTTAAAAAATAAACAACATCAATTCCATATTTATTTATTTTTTTATGTGTGTATATACAAACTGACTGCATATACAAAGAACAACAACAACACTGTTATTCATTATATTACTTCTGTTGCTAACTAAACTACTTGTCTTATAGGCAAAAACGACACTAATAGTCATTACAATGCTTAATATACATGTTTGTGTATGTATTTATGTATATTCTTAACAGATATGTTTTAGTTTAAAAAAAAAAAATAAACAACAACAATTCCATATCTATTTATTTTTGTACAGACTGCATATACAAAGAACAACAACAACACTGTTATTCATTATATTACTACTGTTTCTAACTAAACTACTTGTCTATACAAAAAACAAAAAACGTCACTATTAGTCATTACAATGCTTAATATACATGTTTGTGTGTGTATTTATATTCTTAACAGATTTGTTTTTGGGTCATAACTCTGTTGATTATGAACGAATTTGGTTTATTAAAAAAAACGAAATTTTATAAAAACATTTATGACTGATCTATATAAAAATAAAAATCTGTAGCTTGAACAAGGGCTTCAAAAATAAAAAATTCGTTTTCCCCGATATCTCAGTTATTACTGAACCGATTTATTTCATTTTTTCAGAACAAAAAATCAGAAAATAATTTCCGAGCCCCCTTTAAAAATTCGAAGTCCCTGGTATATACAGAGGCTTCAGAAACTGAAAAACCGGTTCCAAAAACCGGTTTTTAAAGCATATCTCCGCCATTTATAAACCGATCCTGCTGATTCCAAAAACCGAAATTTTATAAAAATATTTGTGACCGATAAAAATCTATAGCTTAAACCAGGGCTTCAAAAAATAAAAAATGCGTTTTGTCCGATATCTCAGTTATTATTGAACCGATTTATTTCATTTTTTCAGAACAAAAATTTAGAAAAAAATGTCCGAGACTTCTTTGTAAAAACGAAGTGCCTAGTATATACAGAGGCTTCAGAAACTGGAAAACCGGTTCTAAAAACCGGTTTTTTTTTAACATATCTCCGCATTGTATGAACCGATCTTGCTGAATTCCAATAGCAAAATTCTCGAAAGCATTTCCGATCGTTTGATATATATATTATATATGTCAGTTATCGGTGGGCTTCATAAACGCCATTTCAACCGACACACGGACGGACGGACAGACATGGTCCTATCGTCATCATTTCTTACAAGGATCCCGAAAATGTAAACTTTTTTGCTCTCCGACGAAAATTGTGAGAATTACAAACGGAATGACAAACTTATATATACCCTTTACACCTTTGGTGAAGGGTATAAAAAGTTGTAAACCAATTAGAAAATTAATTATATTATCAAATAATATAATTAAATTCCAATACGAAGTTAGTAAATAATTAAAAAAATAAATTAATTGTTTAAAATATTTTTTTCTGTGGAGTTTTAGTACATAAATCATTGCCAGTTAGAACTAAATTGTTAATTTATAAAACTTGTTTAGGCCCGTGTTATTGTACTGTTTTCCAACTTGGTTTTTTTATTTCTCCCACTCTTATGAAAAAATTTGAAATTTTTGAGAGAACTGTATTACGATCATGCATTTCTAAGAACTTTATTTCGAGTTGTAAAAGATTTTCTAACATAACAATATATAAAGATTCAAAGCAACTCCATTGAGTTTTTATGTAATTGATTTAATTAAAATTTATATTAACAGATTGATTTTGCATGAAAATAAGTATTAATATGTATTAATTCTAAGTCTATTTTATTTTATAAGAGATATGCTCTCATGACACAGTTAGCTTCGGGAGCAAGAGCATTTTCTTTTATCTATTCAATTTATTCATTTGGAGCTATAAGGAATTGAGAATTTATTTTAACTTCAAATATACATAAGTATTTTTATAAATACATACGTATGTATGTGTTTAAGTATTGATGCTATTGTTTTCTACTGTTAAAAATAGACACATACAAACCCATGTAGTTTTAGGCACGTGAGAAAAATTTGCTGTCAATATCAAAACAATACTTTAAAATTCTAAAACGGTACAAAAAAGTGCTATTTGATATACTTGCAACACGTGTTGTGAGAACACAAGTAAATTCTAAAAAAAAATGTTTCACTTAAATTTAAACACTAAAAAACAGTTTGAAATTTATTGATTTTTTTTCAAAACATTTTGCAACATTTTCATTCAATTATTATACTTTTGAAATATTAAACTGTTTTTTTTTTTTTTTTAATTTCTAAAAAAGAAATAAAAAATAAGTAGTTTAGTACAGCTTTTTCAACTAAAAGAGCTCTTATCCTTGAACTTGCCCGGACAAAAGTTTATATTTATTTTGTAGTTTTCATAGAAACATATGAACATTTATTATTCTGCAGTTTTTTTTTTTTTTTATAACATTTTAACGGAGAAACTGCTTGTTTCATTTATTTATCGTCCCTACATTTGCCGGAGGATAACATATATTTTTCTTATTGTTTGCAACTAAGAGGCAGAACTTGAGGATTTATAAATGTTTATTGGTATAGACAGAAAAAATAAATTATATTTAAGAGTTAAAACATATGAAAGACAATATAAATAATTTCACTACTATAGATGGGTATGGTCTTATTTTAATTTAAAAAACGTAGAGAGGAAAACATTTGAAGTTATTTATGAAAATCTTATATAATTTTCAATACATAAATATAAGTGCATTTTACATTTTATGCAGCCCTATTAGAAACTTTTCATTTTCAATAATCCCACAAAATATTATTTTTCTTGTAACTATGTATGTTTATTTAACTATTCTAGAATGTTAAGGTCATAACATAAAGAACCCTTCTTCTAGTACTTGACAAATAGGGCTAACATTTCTTCAAGTACTTAGTTTGTTTGCCACTTCTGTTTTCATTTTTTTATGTTTTAATGAAAGGTCAAGTGGTTTTGCAGTAATTATTTAAATAATAATTGTTATGTAATATGTATTTAATTCTCTTTTAAATTTCCTTATGAAAATTAACAAAATTGCACATATTTGTTGGATTAAAAATTAATGAAAAAAAAAAAAAAAAAAAAAAAACACAACGAAATAAATTTTTACTGGAAAAATTCGAATTCATATGAAAAAGATGCAATTGTTTATAACAAGGCTACTTTTTTTTTATAATTAAACAAAAGAAAAAAAAAATTATATTAAGAAAATGTTTAAACAAATTTAAAAAAAAAAATCTTTGATGCGTTAACGAAAAGTCCTATGAGTAGTTTTTCCAATTTTTCAGGTTAAACTTCTTTGACCTCTTCAAGGCCTTTGAACATGTAGCTTTGAGATTTACGATTTAAAGCAACATCGCACACTGTTTCAACTTCTTATAAAAATTGGCCAAAAATAGAAGGAGTTGTCGTAGGTAAATGAAAATGTGTATATACATATAGTTTTGTGTTTAAGAGAGAGAAAAGAAGCACTGGAGCAAAAAAAGACCAAATCCTGCTATCCTGTGACCAGAGCAAATTGATCACTTATTTTCCCTTCAAAATTGCAATTTAAAGGAAACCATAAAGCTAGACCAAAAAGGACCAAATCCTGTGATCACTTATTCTTCTCATCAAAATTCGATTTCTTTGTTTGAGCAAAAAAGGACCAATTCCTGTTATCATGCGAACAGAGCAAAAAGCAACAAATCCTATGATCACCTTTACTTCCCATTAAAATTAAATTTTTTTATGAAAATATAAAATTGCAATTTAAAAGGATACTAGAAGATCTAAATCAAAAAGGACCAAATCCTGTGATCACTTATTTTTCCCATCAATATTAAATTTTTTGGTATGAAAATATAAAATAGCAATTTAAAAGGAAACTAGAAGCGCTAGAGAAAATAGGACCAAATCCTGTGATCACTTATTCTACCCATCAAAATTTGATTTTTTGAAAATATAAAATAGCTATTTAAAAGGAAACTAGAAGAGTTTGAGCATGTATATAATATCGCTCATTTACTTCAAGACTGTACATAATTACACATAATATTACGCACAAATAAATTCTTACTGCATCAAGCATTACTGTTGTTATCAGATTTCTATCAACTCAATAGCAAAAATACAAAAAAACCTAAACAAAATTCAAAAACACACACATACATATAAATATATCCACACAAATATTATAAGAACATTCACACATCTTTTTATACCCATCATCAAAAAGATTGAGGATATATTGATTTTGTCATTCCGTGTGTTACATGTCGAAGGAATCATTTAAGACCCCACAAAGTATATATTTTCTGGGTCCTGGTTAGATTCTGAGTAGATCTAGCCATGTCCGTCCGTCTGTTCGTCTGTTGAAAGCAGGATAGGGCTCGAAGGTTTGTTATGGGCTAAAAACTAGAAACACAGGGTGTCCATTTCATACTTTTCTGCTGATATCTCTTGAACAAGAGATATAAACTCGGAAAACAAAAATGTGTTCAAATAGCTCTAGACCCAAAGTAAACTCGGAAACAAAAAATAGGCATGGTCCGCCCACTTTGCCGTCCACCTCCCATATAACGTAAAATGTGAAAAAGTTGATGGTGGGTATATAGATTCGACCGAACCGCGTGTGCAGTGGTATGCAAACGAGTTCAACTCAAATAATTCGTTTTGAATAATTCAGGAGAAGAATTTTTTTTCCATATTTTTAGTTTGTATTTATTTTGCCTTTATTATAGTCAAAAGTAAGAAAAAAATAAGCGTTCTCCCTACCCTGTTAAAGACGAAAGTATGTTCTGCATAAAATAAGCAGTGAGCCACTGTATATAGATGATTCAATAAAAATATCTTGTTTCCAGAGGAAGGACATCATTAGATAATCTAAGATTGTCAAGGAAATTCAGAATATATATACTTTATATATTCCGATACTTTATTTACCGAAAATGATTTTTTTGACATTTTACACACGGAAAAAAGAGAGCCCCAGTATGCTAGTTGTAATGTCGTTGCTAGTCTATCGGTATGTGGTTGTGGGTTAGATTCCCGCTACAGACTCTTTTCTGTTTAACTTCAACGGGCTAAAAGTAGGCGTTACTCTGCTTGGTTAATTATTTCAGAATATAATTTGTAATTGTATTAAAACATAAAATGAAATAAGAAATAAAAAAGATGAATTGAGTTCATTGACCGTTAGAGGGTTATCTCAATTTCATAATTTTTGATCCTTTCGAAAAAATTTAGTACTGTTTGTTAAACTTATACCATAGACGTAAATCATCTAAATATAGTTAATAACTATACCAGTAACAAGTTTTTCGTGAGTTACTCGATATTTACCTTATAAAACATCATTATGTTAAAGAAAACAAAAGTTAAATATGATTAACAATCTTCTGCTCTTCGTCGCGGATGAAGTTATTTCGATTTTTCAGTCTATTAAAGCTATTATTATTACTAGTTGCATAAATATTTTATTCGAATATATTGAAGGAATTTATGTTTGTTAAACCCCTATTTTGGTAAGGCATTAGTAGAGGAGGTAGGTGAAATAATAAAAAAAAAATGAAATAATAAAATATTTCATCTATATCCCAGCAAAAAAGGAACTGAAAAAGAGCTGAAAAAGTCATGAATTTAAAATTGTTGAAGTAAGTACTTAGTGGTGAACGAAATTCTGTTGAAAGCTGCAGTTGAACTTGATGCATTTTGATGTGCCAAATACGAATCTGCTTTCAGTTTTTTTCCATCAGGTCCGGATTTTTTTTTTATTGGCTAGTCTATTATTTCGCCCATAGTAAGTACTTTAGTATATTTCTTCATAACTCAAGAGCGGTGTGTTCGATTGACATAAGTGATACACCAAAACTGTTCATGTGCTCAACAGTTTTAAAGTTTTTTTGAAACATTTTTGATATTTTAACTTTTAAAAATAGGTTTTATTAAAAAAGGAAATCTTGAATTTAGCATGAAACATTTTTTGTCGGTCACTTATTTCGAAATATCTCCTAAACTATTGAGCGGATAAAAATTTGTTAATGGAACCGTTTAAAGCCAATTTTATTCCACACATTTTGGATGTATTATTTATATAAATCGTGTATACCGTTTTCGAGTTATAGTGAAATGTACTCGAGTAATCGGCTTATTTAGGACGCAATATTAGACACGCCCATAAAAAAATCTCGACCTGATGGGAAAAAAAAACTGAAAGCAGATTCGAGTTTAGCATACGGAATTCCATCTAGTCCACATATTTTTTTTTTGAAGGAGCACGAAAAATTTTTTTTTGTCGACCAGTGTTATTAAGAATATCCAAAAATGTTTAAAATATCCACTTTGTTCAACTTTTGAAGTGGTGAAAATGTTATTTTTTTGGAAGCTCTTTATCGTTTTTTTTTTCTGGGTATATATTTTAAATTGCGACCTGTACTTTCTTCACAAAGTTTACATGGATAGCTAGATTGACAAACAGACAGACATCAATAACCATCTCCCAAAAGTATTTCATTAAATTTTATTAAAAATACAAATTTCCTATACACATCCTTTTATCATTTAAATGACAAATTTAACTATTGCAAATTAATACATCTTTAGTTCAAAATACTGTTTTTATTCTGTCCCTTTTTAATTACTATTTGTGCTGAACAATTTTTAATTTCCGCTATCAATTTTTTTCCATGTCTGCTTATTTTTTTTTTTTGGCAAACTAAAAATAATTTTGTAATTTTATTTTGCTTGCATAAAACTGTCTTTAATTCTTTTTGTTCATTTCTATTTGCCCTTCTTATTTCCGTTTCACATAAATTTTTATTCTTGTTTGTTATTTGATGACATTACCGAAATTACTGTTGGTCATCATGATAGATGGAATGAATTGGAAGGGACCATAGTCGGTTGAAGTTGGGTACAAAATTTAATTGTTGTTATAATTAGATTATGACGTCATATTTATGGTCGTAAATTTTATTTGTTATGTGCTAGTGTTGCTGTTTTTTTAGTTGGTCTTAGGTGCTGGTCGTTAAGGTGTTCTGGTATAATTTTTTTCCTTTTATTATATAATTTCATGTTTTTCCTGGCCAGCATTTTTGCTGAAATTCAAATGGTTATAATGTAACATTAATATTATATATGAGTTAATGTGCTTGTGTGTATGTGTATGGGGATTTATATGAAATGTTTTAGTTTACTTGTTCTCGTATGTATTTTATGTATATGTAGGCTGTTTATTACAGACTCACATATAAGGTATTAATAAATGAAATAAAATGTATTTGAGAGTACATACATGTGGTCCATATACATTTTTTTATGTATGTACTTTTTAAATATTCTTGTGTATACTTAAATGTGTGGGTAATTATGGGTTTTTATTTAACATCTATTACATTTTGTTTTTCTATTTAGTGTAGAAATTTTGCTTCCTTAATGTGTTTGCAACATAACCACTTTTAGTTTTCATTATAAGCTAAATAAATTTAAATAGCATTAGTACTTTCCTTGAGTCTTTTTTGACTCTCTTTGCTTTAATTAAGTTTAGTTTTTCTAAGGACAATTTAGCTAAAACATTTAAATGTTTTTAATATTAATTGATAGTAACCATTAACTTATATTTAATGTAAATAATGGTTTATAATTATAATTATGTTATTTTAAGAACTTATCTTTTTGAAATACAAACATAAGTGTAAATGGCTAGGTAACGATAAAGAAAAAATTATGGTAACAAGTTTTATATAACATCCACATATACGACATAGTTTTTATATGTAAGTAAATGATAAATAATTGGTTTAGAGATATATTATCTGTGGCAAAGATATAAGGTCACTTTTCTTTGCATCGTGTATTTAAAGTACCATGAGTATTTGATGATATTGCCGCATGTTGGGTTAAAAGTTTTGTAATAAAATTGGGTACCGAATAAAAATAGACAAAATTATGTATCAATATCAATTAAAATCTCTAAGCTAGGTCGTGTTGTTTTCTTATAAGGAGCTGAATTTTTTTACATTTTTGAAAAATAGTAAAAAATTAAATTTTCATCAGATTTCAGTGTATTTATTTTAAATAAAAAGTCTTTTAAGGTACAAATTTAAAATGAAACCATCAACTTCAGGTGTTTAAATATACTTTTCTTCAAGTATTTGTAAATTATATTTTGTCCAAATATTTTTGTTATTTTTTTGAAAATTATCCTAAATACACAAATTTTCAACATTCATGGAATGCAACTTAAAATGTTATAAGATGTTTGTTCTGAAAATTTTTTGAAAAATAGTACATATTGTCCACTTTAATAATATGAAAAAAAAAATCGTTCGCATATTTTTAACATCGATTTGAGACAATAATTTTTTTTTTTTTTTTTTTTCAAAAAAATCAGTAGATTTCATACAAAAAACAGCATAAGTGCCAGACATTTTCTTTGCTTCATCAAACATTAAACAGTGGGAAGTATCGAAATAAATCTGTTACTTGTAATCGGCTAGTTGGATTTGCATGAAATTTCACATAGGCATAGCAGAGGACAGTAGCATTTAGAATTCAGAAGCGGGATCCAATATTCGCATCAGAAGCGGAACTATAGGGGTTCAAAATAGAGTACTAGTGACACGGAAAATGTTTAACCACTAGCGAATTTTTGTTCCTTACCCGATTTCCAAGATTTTTATATAAATTTGATAGCATGCATTACTTATATACTTTTTGAGTTATATACATTTAAAATTTCAAAAACCTCAATTTTACAAGATAAGTACAAATATTTTCAACCAATTTTATTATATTTTATGTAGTTGGTTAAAAAGCAAAATTATCTATCAAATTTTTAGTCATTATCTTTATTGAGTCAAAAGTTAAACGTTTTTGAATTGGAGAGTTTGCAAAAATTAACAAACAGACGGACAGATGGACGGACATTAGAATTCTTTAAAAAAAATCTTAAAATTCGAAATTTTTTTTTCTACTTTTTGATAAATATAAAAACCAAATGTAAGTATTAAAATTTTGATATCACCTTTCCCTGAATTATGTGTAATTTTCGACACATTTATCCCAAATGTATAGACAGACGGGCGGTCATGCTGCCAAAAAATATTTTAGAATTTTATAGATTATTATTTTTTTTTATTAACTAATAAATAGAAAAAAATCGAACGTGACCATTAAAGTTTGGATATCACCTTTTCCTGAATAAAGCGTCATTTTCGTCCCATTTAACCCAAATGTAATGACGGAAGGACGGACATTACCATTCAGCCGAAAAAACATCTTATAATTCTAAAAATAAATTTTTTTACTTACTAATAAATAGAAAAATTTAACGTGATCATTAAAGTGTTGCATAATTTTCGACCTATTTAACTCTAAAGTATAGGCGGACGGACAGACTTTACCGTTTTGCAAAAAAAAGTCTTAAAATTATAAAATTAAATTTTTTAACTAATAATCAATAAAAAAATAAAACGTGATCATTAAAATGTTGATATCACCTTTCCCTGAATTAAGCGCCATTTTGGACCACTTTTACCCAAATGTGTGCCGGCTGAAATACTTATTACTAAAAGGTATTTCTATATATACCGCTTGGTATCATTTATTTGACATTTGATCTTTTCTACTAAAATCTTATTTTTTGCAATTTATTCCTTGACTATCTTTAGTTATTGTTTTATAGAAGTGATTAGGAAACGAATTATTTTAATTCCAGAAGTGTTTCTAGGAAAAGGCTATGACGGTTTTAATTTGTGTAGCTTGGAAAAAATTTAGATTAGTATAAATGTGAAAATATAAAAGCATACTTTAGGGCACATATTTTATTATTTGTCGGTAAAGTGGTGAAGAGTATAAAAGATTCGGCTTGGCCGAATATAGAACTCGCACTCGTTTTGAATAAAATCTAACAAGTCGTTTACAAAACATGCTTCAATATATAGTGCCATCTCCTTATATTTACAGATCTTGATTTATCGCGAGAACTAGAGGCAATTCCTTATATTACTTTTTGGTTTTTATTTTTCGATTATAAAATAACGATTACCTTTTCTTTAGCTTCAAAATTATGTTTTAGATAAAACTAAAACAAAATAATTTTTGGAAAAAAGTTAACCTTTATTTTATAATTGAAAAATAATAACACAGAGAAATACAAATTCAGCGACGCGGGGTTTCTCTGTCAATTTGAATACGCGGTATTAATAACTCTAGTTCTCGCGATAAATCGCGATTTGTAAAATTAAGGAGGTTGCACCATATATTGAAGGATATCTCCAAAACGACATGTCTGATTTTGTTAAAAAAATATAAAAAAAATTTGATTTAAAATTTTCTTCAAATCGCTTTTTTAAACTGCCAACAGTTATGGAGATATTAATAACATTTTCGGAAAAATAATAAAATTTTATACAAAATTTAAATTTTTTTTTTTAAATCATAAAAATTCGAAAATGTCTAAATTGCAAATTTTTATTCTTTAGTCATAAAAATAAATTTATTGTAAATAAAACAAGATATATTTCATTCAAATCAATTCATAAAAGTTGATTTTATTCACAAATTAGTGAAAATAGTCATTTACGAGTTACATAGTAAAATAAAAAAATAAAATAAAAGAAAAGAGTTTATGATTTCTTTTAATATTTCTATGTAATGTGTAAATGATTATTTTCACTAATTTGTAAATAAAATCAACATTTATGAATTGATTTGAATGAAGTATGTCTTGATTTATTTGCAAAAAAAATTATCTTTATAATTAAAGAATAAAAATTTTCATTCTACACATTTTTTTTCGAATTTTTATTATTAAAAAAAAAAAAAATATAATAATAAAAAAATTTAAATTTTGTACAAAATTTCATTATTTTTCCGAAAACGTGATTAATATCTCCATAACTGTTGGAAGTATTAAAAAGTAATGTAAGAGCGACTTGAAGATAATTTTAATCAGATTTTTTTTTTATATTTTTCTGAACAAAATCAAATATGTCGTTTTGAAGATATCCTTCAATATATGGTGCAACCTCCTTAATTTTACAAATCTTGATTTATCGTGAGAACTAGAGTCAATTCAAAAAAAAGTGGATTAACGGCTTAGTACTAATTAATTCCGTGTATCCGAATTGACTGAGAAACCCAGTGCCGCAGACATTTTTTCTCATTTTGTAACTCTGTGTAATCATACTTATGTATGATGCATTATATGGATTGATAATAATTTATATGAGATTGATTTAATTAAAGGTGATTCCCGGAAGTGGGACTTATTGGAGGGCTAAAGAAAATCAACGATCATCATAAAAATTGGAATCATAGCTTTTACTTATGTAAAACTTTTTTCCCAAAAATTAATTGATGTTAACATATTTTTGGGATTT
The DNA here is from genome assembly GCA_951394005.1 of Protophormia terraenovae. Classification (NCBI taxonomy): domain Eukaryota; kingdom Metazoa; phylum Arthropoda; class Insecta; order Diptera; family Calliphoridae; genus Protophormia; species Protophormia terraenovae. The sequence goes on along the minus strand of OX596076.1, from coordinate 103,505,384 downwards.
ATGCATGTTAAATAGGTTTTCTTACGAATACTTTATATAAGATCTGAGATAATTATGTTATCTTCATGAAATTTATCACATGGATTTATTAAATATTAATTTTCGAATATTTAAGAAGTAATTCAGTGAACGTCTTAAAAATATATAAAAATATCTAAAATGCTAGTTTTAAATAAATTTAAATATATGAGGAATCAAATTATTCACTTCAGTTAGTAAACATTTAAACTAAGACAATGAAAATACTTAGCTCTGAACAGTTACAATAAAATACAATTTTTAGAATTTGATTTTAATTAATATTTTAGTAAATACAATATTTAATAGTTGTTGTGACATCATTGCCGACAAAGCTCCATAACTGAATTCTGCGCCCCAAATTACAATTAAATTTGTTGTTATCTATTTAGGACCTTATTGTTTAAACTTGTGTATTAATTTGTTGTTTCAAAAACTTGTTCTTCCTCTTTGTTGGCTTCCTCAAAATATATAGAAATAATAAAAATTTAACACTCATTTAAGCTAAACTTAATAGTACCTAAACTTTTAAAACAAATTTGTATCACTTAATTTACTCTAAGACACAATTTTATTTCATATTTTGTTTTTAAATTATATGTCAAGAAATCTTACATTTATTATTCCTGACATACAAATTGTTTTATTCCTCATTTAATATCCTTTTCATTAAACATTATCTTTTTATCAATAAAACTTTCTTAAACAACTCTTATATTATACTTGAAGTATTGTACTCAAAAAAGGAGTGCGTTCGAAAAAATCTTAACATATGTAATATTCAATAACTTGGAAATGGTTGGTCTTAGAGTTTTCATTCTTTTTTTTATTTAATTGATAATTTATTACAGATTACAGAAGAATATAAATTTTATAGTTCTAACCACTACTTATGAATTTGTGGATCATTTTTGGTAACCCTTCCGTTAGAGATTTGATAGTTGCTTCACTTTTTTGGAACAGTGTGCACATCTTCTTTTAAAATCTTCCATATTTAGGGACACCTTTTTTGTGCTCTTCAATTTACTTTTCACAAGAGCTCAATATTTCTCCACTGGTCTATTTGAAATTTTGAAAATTTACCTCTCTTGGTACAAAAACTATGTTATTGTTTTGGTACCACTCCAGAGCTTTCTTACCATAGCGACATAATACCAAATGGGTCAAAAAATATGTGGACACGTTGTGCTCTCTTACAAAAGGAAGAAGCCTTTTTTGCAAATATTCCTTTATGCATATTTTGTTATTTATAAATCCGAATGTATCAAATGACTTTCCTGTTTTGCCGCAACTGCAAAAAGCTTGTTATACCAGGAATTTTGTAAAAAATTTTTTCTGCTCTTGGGTTCTAAACTTATCTTTAACATTGCCTCGAGTATTAACAATACAAAGTTTTGACACATAAGCTGCGAATATTATATCAATTATACAACTTGAATATTTTTGTATGAAATTTGGTTTTAATTTCCGTGTCCTATTCTTGGCTTCTAAATTTTTTGCAGAGTTTCTGTTTGCAACTTTTTTGACTTTATATGTTATCAACTCTGCATTAGCTTTAAATTTTCGCACCAAATAGTCAAAGCACTGAGATAACTGAGCTGCTTTTCTACCAGTCGTGTTTGGAGTTCCATACAATATGCTTTCAATTTTCTGGCCTTCCCAATATCATGTGGTCCTTTTTTTCTTTCCGAGCCAGGTTTCCTGTCAATGGTCAAATTCTCCTGATACTGTTTAATAACATTAGAAACAGTTTGACGGCAGAAATTTAATCTGGTGGCCAATTATTTGTAGAAACTTTTTGAATTTTTTTGAATTTTTTTTAATAATTTGTAGGACGTAAATCTTTTTCGTCAGTCATTTTGATAAAAATTACGACAAATCAACATGGTTGTTATTAAAAATAATAACTGACGTATTTTGCCATGATAACTAGATAAAAAAAAAAAAATTTCAATATTGATTTCGAAAAAAGTTATGACGTGTGTTATGATTTTTTCGATCGCACTCCTTAATGTAATAATAATGCATTTATAACCATTTACAAACTAGCACTCTTTCATCTTTTCTTCCCTTTCAAAACAATGTGAGCAGAACAAAAGTACCTACTGCAGTTATTGCAACCACTTAATGCTGTTGTTCTATAAAGGAAACAAACTGCAATACTTGTTAGCAGCATCGGTTATTGTACTTGTGTTAACAATTTCCGTTAACGGCGGTAAGCAACCATGTAGAAAAAAAGTATGTTTCATTATGAAACCCATTTGGTAAATATCTAGAGGGGTATCTCTGTTTTTGTGAGGATTTAAGCGTTAACGTGTGTGTTTTATAGAGGGGAGATTTGAAAAAAAAAAGTAAAATTATACTTTCGAAATTAAAGAGTAAAAATAATAATCAAATATTAATTTTAATAATGAAAAATTTCCAATTTTTGGTATCGGCTTATTGATCCATTTTACAAATATACAAAATAGAAAACGAATAATTCGATACTCAAGTGGTGTCAATTTGATGACAAAGGGATCAATTTTCGTTATTGATTTGAACACGCAGTGTTGAATTTGGTCACATGTGGTAATTTCTTCTTTGGGTGTATAAAAAACTAAATTCACAATTATTTAATTTAATAACTTCAAATGAAAGTGATTAAATACCTTATTTCACAACGTCATATAAATAAGTAGTAGCAAGTAAAATGTGTTTAGTATCTATAAATTTTATTTTCATGCATCTAATTACACAGTTTGTCATAATTTAATCAAACATTTTTCCCATATATTTGCCTCCAGCAGTTATACATATATTAACGAAAATACCCATGCTTTTTAAATATTTAAAACACTTGTTCATTTATTGTTGGTTATTGTTTTTATTATTTTATACAAATGGTTATAGTTTGGTTTTGTCATATTAAAATGTATTCATACAAGCACTTATTTTCAATGACTATGTCAGTGAATATGAACTTGTGGAAAGAATATAGTAGTTTTTGAAATTTAATAGCTACAAAAGGTTAACCACATTGGTATTAAAACATATTTTTCTACATATGCAAATATACAACATTGACACCAGAATTGTTATATGTATAGTAGAAGCAAAAATAAAGTTAATATCATTGGTAGTAGCGAATAAAAACAAGCGCGAATTATATTCGGCCCGGCCGAATCTATATACCCACCATCAACTTTTTCAAATTTTACGTTATATGAGAGGGGGCGGTGAAATGGGCAGTAAAGTGGGCGGACCACGCCCATTTTTTGTTTCCGAGATTACATTGGTCCTTAAACTATTTGAACACAATTTCGTTGATTTTCACCTTATATGGGAGGAGGGCGGTAAAGTGGGCGGACCACGCCCATTTTTTGTTTCCGAGTTTACATTGGTCCTTAAACTATTTGAACACAATTTCGTTGATTTTCACCTTATATGGGAGGTGGGCGGTAAAGTGGGCGGACCACGTCCATTTTTGGTTTCTGAGTTTATATCAATCCCCGAACTATACGTACAAAATTTCGTAGTCATACATGCTTTTGTTAAAGAAATATAGTATAAAACGGACACCCTGTGTTTCTAGTTTTTAGCCCATAACTTTTTTGTTTATTAACCGATTTTGACAATTTTCAATACCAAACAGACCTTATATAAGATAAATTTCATAGGGCTCCGTTCGAGTCCTATCCTGCTTTCAACAGACAGACAGACGGACATAGCTCGATCGACTCAGAATCTAACCAGGACCCAGAAAATATATACTTTGTGGGGTCTTAGATGATTCCTTCAACATGTTACACATGGAATGACAAAATCAATATACCCCCCATCTTTTTGATGGTGGGTATAATAAAAATGATAGCAGTTGTAAATTGGTGTAGTAATTGTATTTAATTTACTTAATACATGTTCATTTTGTTACTTTAAGTCACGAACATACATATGTTTGAAATATGTAGGTGATAGGATAAAAATCTGATTTTAAAATTACCCTACCATATTAAATACCTTGTTAGTTGGAATACATATCTCATAACTAGCAGAAAATGGAGAGAAATTCTCAATAAATATTAAATTTTTTGTGGAAGCTCTAACAGAGTTCAATTTGTGTTATTTATACTATTTTATATAATTATAATTTTTATCCGGCTTTACTTTATGTTGCTAGCGTTTTAATGTACGCAATATGTTTCCTACTTTATTTGATTATTATGCCTGAAAAACTTGTTAAAATTTTAATGTACATGTATACAGTTAATAAAATAAAACCATTACATGACATTCTCAATAAGGTGAAATGTATTACATTAAAGTATAAAAATTGGATTTAAATAAGAATATACAGATAAAAATTTTCAATAGTTTTTATAAAATTTCCAGCTACTTAAAGCTTCCCAGCAAAAACTTAGTAATGGCATGAAGTTACGGATGTAGTTACTTTTCAATGACACTACATTACATAGAAGTAGTGACTACTTCTTTATAACCCGGTATATAATTACTTATTTATGATCAGAGTTGTTACCTTATTGTTTTCACGTTTTTTACAATTTTTTTTTTCACGTTTACACAATTTTTATACTGAATCATTTTAGCCAGTAAAGTAATGAGTGTGCAGAAAAGTGCCACTTCGTAGTCATAGAAGTGATTGTGTGTATTAAAAGGAGTAACCTTGTAGCCGTGGCGGTGGCAATTGGCATTTTTCTGATCCTTTGGAATTCGTGAAGATAATTGTGTCTACAAAAATGTGCCATCACGTAGTCATGGAGGTGTCAATAGATTTAATCCTAGGCTGGTTTATAATAACCTGGTATTTATATGTGTTCTCATTATGTTTATTCATAGTGACCTATTAAAATGAAAATATGTCTCAGATTTTACTAAGTTGTTTAAACAAAATTTATCATATTGAGTGTGTTTTAGAAAGGAGTTGTGGAAAGTTATGTGGATGATTCCATACATAAAGTTTTTCTCTGTAACGCACATTTATATTATATTTCAATATTTTCACTCTAATACATATATTTAAACCAATATATACATTAGGGTGGTCCAAAATTTCTTTTTTGCGAGCTACATTCAAACGTAAATAAAATTATGAAAGAGGATCTAAATTATTCTGGCCAAATTTTAGCTTCCTACGATGATTGTAACAGGATTTAAGTCGATGATCCTAAAACAAATCTTAAATTTTTTTTTCACCAATATTAGTGATTTATACATCAAACGATAGCTAATGAAAAATTAATATACCCTGACATTTTTATTTTTCCAAAATAGCTAATAGGAAGGACAAAATCGACATCTATCTATATAATTAATAGGCAAACACATTTCCTGTAATCCCTTTTATGCTCACATTTAACATGTGATTTTAATAAAGAATATACCATTAAAAAGATATTTTCTCACAAATGTTCAGAATACAAATTTTATTAAAATCCGTTCAGTATTTGAAAAGTTATAATCAACAACAACAGTGTTGTTTTTACACTTTTAATTGCGAGAGTTATAAGAAGAGCGAAATAAAAAATATATAATTGAATTGTTTTGCTTATTTTTCGAGTCAAATGCATTATGAGAAACGAAGTAAATAATTTAAACAATTTTAGTTGTTTTTAAAGGTGTTTTGTTTTTGTTCTTTTACTGTTTCTTTTTACTTTCAGCAAATACACATTTTTATGTAAAATTTAGGATTGCGCACGAAAAAATCCGTGCATACAAATCTGCTTATAAAAACTAAACCAATGGGAGAATTTTTTTTAATTATATTTTTATTAATGACTGTTATGTTCAAGTTCTAAACATAAAAGAATAAATTATTTCCTGTTGGTTTTTAATTAATTAAAAGCGGATACACTGTATTTTCTTAGGAAAAGGAGAAGTAACTGCCTTCCTAGCAATTGTTTTATATGACCGATGTAAGATTTCATGAGAAAATTTAATTATGTGTTTAGGTATTTTTTGATCAATTTCTATTTTAAGAAAAACTAGTTTCGTTATAACCATGGAACTTAGTATATGGCATGGCATAGTGAACATAATGACAAATGCAAACCAGTTAACAGAACTGTTTATTTTTCATCACATCAAAACTTATAAGCCCAAGAGCATGCACGGATTTTTTCATGCGCAGTCCTTAATTACTTGCGTTATCAAAACAAAATATAAAAGAGTTTTTAACACTTTGAATTGCATTGTTTATATTTTTCTGTATTATGAGAGACACATTTTTATGTAAAATTAATTATTTCATTTGCGATTTCTGATTGTTAAAAAATTACTAATTGGTTAAAAATATAGAATGCAAAAAAAAAAAAAAAAAAATTAAAGAAAAATAATCAAAAAAATTTAAAAATGGGGTTATGATCCCTTTCTCTTCTTTAAATAGTTTCAGGAGTTTGTCTACGTATGTAACCGTGATTTTTATATTGGTTATTTTATTATTTTTTTTTACCAATTTTATAATGTTGGACCACGCTAATATATATATATATATATTACTTATATAAATATTTAAAGTAACCTATGAAAAAATAAAAGACAAAAAAAAAAACCCATTTTCAATACCTTAATGCAGATATAATTATTATTCGTTTCGGTTGCCAACTCTGATTACAAATTGAATGTTATACTTTTGTGTGGCTTTAGATAAACCCACATCATCTAAGGTTAACTTTAAACCGAATAACTTTATTATAATTATGTTTTTTGGTGCCATAAAATACTCCTGCACTACAAAAATTGTTTATTGTTTTCCACACGTGTATATAATCACATACATAACTATTTAATGTTACAGGTATGGATTTCCATATAAATACCCATATTTTTTCATGTTTATATACAATTTAATGCAAATACTTGGTCAACATATGCCCTGGTAAAACTACAAAATAAATTTACATACATATGTAAAAGTTTATATGCTTATGTGTGTAGCATCAGAAATGCAAAAATACACATAAACAACGGATGATTTGAATAACACTTGTCGACAAAAAAATCCTCCCCCATAGAATTTAGCATGAACAAATTTTTTTTTGGGACACTTATTTCGAAATATTTCCAAAACTATTGTGCGGATAAAAATTTGTTAGTAGAACGACTTAAAGCCAATTTTATTCCACATATTTTGGTGTATTATTTATACAAATCGTACATACCGTTCTCGAGTTATAGTGAAATATACTCGAGTAATCGGCTTATTTAGGGCACAATAAAAAAATCTCTACCTGATGGGAGAAAACTGAAAGCAGATTCGAGTTTAGCATGCGGAATTCCATCTACATATTTTTTTTAAGATTTTTTTTGTTGGCCAGTGTAATTTGTAGTTAAACTCAAGGACTTCCGTTTAAAGGGCGTAAGATAAAAAAAACACAATTTAGACAAACAAGTTGTGTTGTGCAAAAATGAAATGAAATGCATGCAAATTAGTTATTATATATGTGTTTATGTATGTATGTATGTATGTATGTATGTATGTATGTATGTATGTATGTATGTATGTATGTATGTATGTATGTATGTATGTATGTATGTATGTATGTATGTATGTATGTATGTATGTATGTATGTATGTATGTATGTATGTATGTATGTATGTATGTATGTATGTATGTATGTATGTATGTATGTATGTATATATGTATGTATGTATGTGTGTATTACTTTCAGAATTTTAACAAAAAACTAAAAGAGAGAAATATAATAGAAAAACTCTTGCAGTTTGTTGATAAATGTTATTCGTTTAAGAAGCAAATGTATGTACATAAATATTTTTATAATTTGTTCTGCATATATTTTTTGAAAAATAATGTATGAACATATAAATACATATGTGCTTTCATATATACACACATTTATATTCCTGGGCTGGCATATAATTTAAGGGTACAGCTGCTTTCTTATATTCCATTTTATTTCCCTTTTTTTATTTTTTATATTTTGGCTATAAGTCAAATTTGAAATATCCTATGCAAATTTGTTGCAAATTTCCTGTAATACAAAACACTTGTACTCACACGTCTCTACATAACAATAAAAACGGTTTGGGGAAATTGAAATTAAGAATGTGTGTTGAACATTAAGTTGCAGTAGAAAACATTTATTTATGTAATTTAAAAATGTTTTATTGTAGTTCTCTTCAGAGCTATTACTTTAATTTGTGTTGATGTTTGTAACACCCAAAAACATTGGTTTCAGACCCATCTTAATTTATACCAATGGGCTTAGAACCACTTTTTGAGTCGTTTTAACGATGTCCGTCCATACGTCTGTTCGTCTGACCGTCTGTCCGTCCATGTAAATCTTTAACGATCATGAATCTCTTTAATGTAGCAATATTTTAATGGAATTTGGCACATATAAGTTTAAATCCGTGTACCAAATTACATAAAGGTAGGTCCTTAATTGATCATAGCTTCTACCCCTATTCATAAAACCACTTTAATGCCAAAAATCCCGTTAAAATGTTAGTATCAAATTTATATTCGACACAAATAAGTTTTCTATAAATATAAATGACCAATTTTACGAAGATTCGCCCATAATTTACCATAACCCCCATATAAGGCCCACTTTCCAACTTCAACAATATTTAAAAAAATCTGTCAGTTAATATTTTTAATGACAACCAAGTTGATTTGTTGTGAGTTTGGTCAAAATGAGTGACAAAAAGGAAGTGCGTGCTAAAATTATTAAAAATGTTGAAAAAAATCCAAATTGGTCCTTCAAAAAATTGGCCAAAGAACTAAAGGTGACGGCAGACCTTTAGTTCTTTGACCAATTAATTAAAATATTATTAAATAGTACCATTGCATATTGCAAAGAACTCCAAACACATGGGGTAGAAAAACAGCCCGGATAGCTCAGTGCTCCGAATATTTGGTGCGAAAATTTAAATCTAATGCGGAGTTGAAAATATATAAAATTGAAAAAGTTCCAGACAGCAATGCTGAAAAACATTTAGAAGTTAAGAATAGGACACGGAAATTAAAATCAAATTTCATATAAAAATAATCATGTTGTATAAAGAACGACAAAACGTATGTGTTAGCAGAATTTTCGCAGCTTCTCTGTCAACATTTTTATGTTGCTAATGCTCGAAGCAATGTTGAAGATAAGTTTAGGACCCAAAAGCAGACAAAATTTCCTAAACAGTTATTGCAAAACAAGAAAGTCATTTGTTACAGTCGGCTCTATAAATATCGAAATATATATCAAAAAATGTTTGCAAAAATGCTTCTTCCTTTCATAAGAGAGCATAATGTGTCCACATATTTTTGGCCCATTTTGGCATCATGTCACTACGGTAAAAAAGCTTTGGAGTGGTTTCAAATCAATCACATAGTTTTTGTACCAAGACAGGTCATTTCTCCAAACTATACGAAGCTGAGTCCAGTGAAGAGATATTGGGTTCTTTTGAAAACAGAATTGAAGTGCACAAAAATCGTTCTAAAATATAGAAGATATTAAAAGAAGATGTGCAAACTGTTCCAAAAAAGTGACTGAAACAACTATCAAATCTCTAATGGAGGGGTTACCAAAAAAAGTCCACGAGTTCATAAGTAGTGGTTAGAACTATAAAAGTTATATTTTTCTGTTATCTGTAATATAATATCAATCAAATAAAAAAAAAAAGGATGGAAACTCTATGATCAACCGTTTCCAAATATTGAATTTTATATATGCTAAGATTTTTTCGAACACACTCCTTAGTGTAGAAAAAAATAATTTTTCATACATAATTGAGAGAAATTTCTTTTAAGAAATGAAACTGCCAAAAATGAAAATTTTTAATGCTTATTTGTTGCTAGTAATATTATGAATCAAATAAGCCATATAACATCAAAATTGATGCACAGGTGGATATTCAGACTTCAGTTATAAAAAAATCCAGACCTGATAGAAAAAAAGATTCGTGTTTAACATAACAAAAACCATATAGTCCAACTATTCGTGTTTAAGGAAGGATTTTTTTTGCCAATCAGTGATCGATTATTTATTTTTTCTTCATATCTTTATATTTATTTAGGATTTTTAATTCAAACATAATAGTTTTTGTTATAATTTTCGAATCTGAACATTTTGGATTAAAGAAATGTTCTGTAACCAATTGAAAAATATTTACATATAACAAAAATGGATTCAATTTATCTCATTTACATTTTTCCAGTTACATGTTAATACAAACAACTAAATTTTATTTGTTACGGATAAAAAAAAAAAAAAAAAAAAAAAAATGATAAAATGTTTTATGTAAAAAATGTGTTTTATTTTTCAAATTAACATTCTTCTTTAGGCGATAGTATCCATATCTTACAAATAGACATAAACAGGAACATAAACTTAATATATACAAACACTATAATTATATTGTAAATAAATAGATTTTTATTCGCATTTGCAATCAGTTAATCAAATAAATAGATATACTTCAACATAGACATACTCACGTTCTTTCTACGTTATTTGGAATCAAATCAAATAAAGATTAAATAAATATTCAACGCACAATTGCGTAAAAGAACAGACAAATAGAAATTATAAAACAATTTCTAAGCACATAAAGAGAAAGAGACAAAGTTTATATCAAATAAATGTACCTCTAATTTTATATAAATGCAGGTATATATTATATAATAACCCAGTTGGAAATTGGAAATTATTGCGAACTAAAAAATAACAAAATTAACATATTTTCCGTATATACTTAATAGAAGTAAACTCGTACTATAAAAAAGTTTAACATGCTAGGTAAAATTTCCAAGTGGTATGTTATTGCGTTACATACATATGTTTGTAAGTGTTTTTATCAATTGATTGAATTAGATTTTTTACACATTTATTACCAACAATATAAACAACATTTACAGCCTTTCTTGATCGTTTATTGAAAATTTTGTCAAGGTATGCAAAATTCAAAGAAATAAAAACACATAAAAACTAAATAAATCTGTCTCTATATTATTGAAATATTATGCTAAATATGCTTAAGATTTCTTTTCTATTTTTTCTCCTTTAAGCCTATACGTACTATTTGTTTGTATGATTTTAAAGTGTGTCGAAATATGTGGGAGAGTAAAATGTTACCAGTATGTTTGTAAAATTTTTTAAAACTCCTTTATCTTTACCCCTCATAAAAACCAATGACATGTTATTTACACACGTTTTCTTATAAAATTAAGTAGATTTACAAATAAAACAACAACATACTTGTCGTCTTTTTTTTTTAAGAAAGTTTTTATTTTTAAATACATATATTCACTGATTGCATATTTACTTACTTACTTTATACTAACAATTTTTTCTTAAACGTTTTATAGAGTTATTTAAATGAATGAAAACTTTACTTAAAAGTAAATACAGAATAAAAAATATATTTTTCAAATACATAATATTCGTTTAAGTCTTTTCTGTATTCTTTTCATATTATTAGTGATGTAAAAAACTTGAAACCAATGGAACAAATTGTTAATATTATTTTTAAATCATCCAATATTTCTGTTCTATTAAGTGGTATAAGGCATAATTTTCTCTTATATATTATGCAATATTTTAATTGAATTCCCACTTTTCATATATATATTAAAGGTATTCGCTTCAGAAATTGTAACTGTGCTACCTTGCAAAGTATCAAAGTTGCAACGATTTCTATAAACACAACAACAACCACATAGAACAATATTTTTCAAAACTTTTGCAAAGTTGTCAGAGTAGAACCAATTGTAAAACTATCAGAGTAAAAAGTAGTAAAGTTGCAACAATTTTTATAATGTTGCCACTTTGTAAAAATGCGTTAATAGTACTAAAAAATCAACTAAACTGAAAAACACCACTGAAAAATTAAATTCAACATAAAAAAATAGTGTTTGGAATTAACAACAACAATAAAACAAAAAAGTTAAAATTTATTAAATAATATAAAAAGAAAAATATTAACAAATATACTTATTAATATAAATTATATAAAGAAAAAATACATTTGAAGTTAATTATCACTTTTAATTTTTTTTTTTCTGTCAAATTAAAACAGTGAAAAATTTTAAAATTTTGAGGTGAATACCTTTATTGTTTGCAATATCTGAGTAGTCACATTATTCAACCTCTTTAAATGAGGTTTTGCATATATCAAGAGCATATAATATTAATGAAAGTGCATTTTTAAGGGGACATAGAAAATAGTTTGAATCGTATAATAAAAAAAAAATTGACAAGCGATGAAAATGTTCCATGTCACAGGTACCTTAATTTGAGCACCAATAGCTCTGATCTTGAAGAGTATGTGGCTACGCCTTTGTGAAATTCAGAGATTTATTAAAAACAAAAACTGATTCTGCTCTACTGTGTTGCCAGGAGGTAAGAAAAAAAGCGGCTAAATTGGCTTTAACTTTTGATTGGGAGAATGAACCGCCGCCGGGGAAAATTTTTTGTTAAATATAAATAATGTCGTATTTTTTGTGCCAATTAATACTCAAAAATGCTTAAAGGATGATTCTGTAAAAATAAAATTAGTAAAATCAAACTTTTATTAATGACTGTTATGTTCAAGTTCTAAACATAAAATAATAAATTATATCCTTCTGGTTTTTAATGAAATATCAGATCTCTTCCACAATTCTTTCCATTAAAGTTTTTATGGTGTTTCGATCACTTTTTTGCTCGAATAAATTCACTTATTTTTAAACTCCGTTTAATTTTTTGTTAAGCTTTTAGTGTCCTGATTTTTAACTAGAAATAAATGTTTCTCAATTCCACCGAGTTCCAGGCTATTTGAGGCATTAGCCTCTTTCGGTACAAACACAATACAATTTCATTGATACCACTCCATTGCCTTGTTGTAATGAGAAGTAACGAGATCTGGCCAGAAAAAACGGATACAATGTATTTTCTTAGGCACGGTAGAAATCTTTTCCTGTGTTAATGGAACCATTTTTTACGAATGAAGTGTTTCTTTCCCGCAAATGCAAATGTTTTGCAAAACCAAAAACTTTCTTGTGAATTTTATTTCTTTGGTACACGATGTTTATACCCTACACCACCATAGGTGGGGAGGATATTATGCGTTTGTTCCGATGTTTGTAACACCCAAAAATATTGGTCTAAGACCCATCTTAATTTATACCAATCGGCTTAGAATCACTTTCTGAGTCAATTTAACGATGTCCGTCCGTCCATGTAAACCTTGTAATCAAACTACAGGTCGCAATTTTGAACAAAAATTAATGAAATTTGGTACACAGGTTTCCATTGAAATTGGTTATGATCCATTATTTCACCTAGCCCACATACAAATGTCCTTCCGGAAAAGGGTTTAACGATCATATAAGTCTAAATATATAAGTTGGCAAATACTTTTGGTTACCAAAATGAATAAGGCATAATTGGACAAATAAATCAGATGATGTTTTAAAAGAAATCTGCTAAAAGTGAATTTTGAACTGCGATAAAAACTAAACTTCAACGAATATGAAACGTTTGATGAACTTTAAAATTAGTTTTGACGTAGTTAGGTTCGTCAGGTATTCGAAAATATTAGTTTTTTTCTTATAGAACTTTTTTTTATATGTTACACCCCAAATTACTTTCTATTTAAGCAAAAAAATACAAAACCAACAACTGTAAAAGTCCTGTAACTTTTTAAAATTTCTTCTTATATGAGAGGTGTGTGGTAAAGTGGGCGAATCCCGGCCATTTTTTTCGAATTTTTATCGATTGCCGAGCTATCTGTACAAAATTTCGTTTTTTTATATGTTTGTTTAAGAAATATCTACAGAAAAGTATGAACTGAATTTACAACGGATAACCTGTGTTTCTAGTTTTAGGCCCATATTTTTCTTTTGTTTATTAACCAAATTTGTCCATTTTCAATACCAAACAAACCTTATGTAAGATAAATATTTGAGGCCAATTTTGAGCTTTCAACAGACAGACGGATATAGCTAGATCGATTCAGATTCTTACCACGACCCAGAAAATTTATACTTTATGGGGTCTTAAATGATTTATCCGACATATTACATCTTTTTAATGGTGGGTATAAAAAAAAAACAATTAGTCATTGTGTAAGTTACTCTACTAGCTGAGGAGTTTTTAAATTTATTAAAGAATTCTTTTATATTCCTGCTTGAGATTATATTACTCTTTAGTCTTTTTTTGTGTTTTCTCCTTCCCTTCATTCGGCATACCCTTAAAACTTGTATGTGTCTATACATACATGTTTATATTCGTTTGTAAGAACGTTAGTAAGTGTGTAATTTAGTCAAATAGATGTTAAAGAAGTAAACACTTTATTAGGCTTAAAACGAAAGCATTTGAACAAATAAAACAGAAAACGTTGGAAAATAAAATCACATTCATAATCTGCAAAGATTTGAGAGAAACTTAAATAAAACAATTTTGTTCAACAAAATTAGTGTGTAAGTAACATTAAGTTTTATTCGTATATGTTTATTTTTCTATTTATAACAAATAAAATTAAGATAAACGAACGAACAAAGAAAATCTAGAGGTATTAAATGCAATTTATTTACAAGGGATTTTAAATAAACAAATAAAAAATTATAAGGAAATTGCAGAATTGGTTTTTGCAAAGATATAGCAAATACATAACATAAATTGGAAAAATTTAAGGATTAAATTTTACTTTCACTTAAAATAAATGTAAGAAAATAATTTATCTATACTTGGCTCTTATAAGCTAACCCTGTAACGGTCAAAGATATCTTAGGGCATATTTTTTTTTATTTTTTTGAAAATAATTTACATTCGTTTTCTTTTAATTTGGTAAATAATGGATGTAATAAACTAAATATCTAGACATTAAATCCTTCAAAAAATTTAGAATAATTATATTTTTAAATTGTAAATTTATCTTATACATTTTTAACTCAACTGTTAGAGGGTTAATAAATATTATTTAATTTACCAGACACATTGAATATAAGATAATATTTCAGAAATCTTGACCAACCTCAAAATCTATTATTTTCCAGCTAATATATTTTCTCACAATAAACTGAAAAAAAATTAAAACGAATTGTAATTTAATTTTAAATATAATATCTATACATTACACTCGTAGAAAAAAAATATTTAAATTATACTTTGTGACTTTCTTTTTAAATTAGCAAAATGTGAGTGTAATAGTGACAATTATGAATTTGCAATATTATTTTTCTGATTACTATTCAAAGTGAGTGGGTTTAGAATAAAATAAATTAAGTAGAATGAGTAAAAACAATTGTATGCACTTTAATGGGTACTTCAGTCTGTGTATGGTTATGCAATTTGTAATGTGATAACAACACTCAATTTATTATTTTTTATTGTTTTTGATATTATAGAAATAATTACACTAAGAAAAATAAAACACATTTTTCACAATTATATTTGGAGATGAATGTCGATTTTGTAATCTAAATGAAAACATTTTTTAATATGAATAAAATAGACATAGAAGTACTTTTACAATATGTATAAATATTTTATAGATTATGGCGTGATTGAAAGCTGCTTTTTCACACTGTTTATAAGTTTATGTAGATTTGCAATTTGTTTTTAATTATTTTTCAAACAAAACGCAATATAAATAATGTTTTGGTTTATAGAACTTAAGTATTAACCCTTTTAACCTTAGAATACTAAGGGTATTTCTTATACAATAATACTAATGATACATACATTTTGTGTACACGTGGTTATACATATAAAACACTTTATTTGTTGTAGCTTTGTCAACATTTTTATTATTTATTTGCCTCTAAAAGGGTTGAAAGTGAAAAATCAAATTCAATAAATAAGAATAAAATACTAAAAACCTCAAAATACCAAAAAAATTAGAAAAGATCATAATTTATGATCTGATCTGAAAAAATTTTTACTATGAGCTTCGGAGTAGGCCTCATTAAGATACATATCTTATACTTTTGGTAAAAATATTGCTAATTTTAGTGCTGTCCCACAATGTGCACCGAAAAATTTGATCGACAAAATATATGAGAAACAATACAAAAATTTGAATTTTTTCTTTGTTGTTTTCCACTGGTCGACAAAAATATTTTTTTTGTACACCTTAAAAAACAAAAAAATAAAAAAATGTGTACTAGATGGAATGCGAATGCTAAACACTAGTCTGCTTTCAGTTTTTTCCCATCAGGTCGAGATATTTTTATGGGCATGTCTAATATTGCGCCCTAAAAAGTCGATTATTAGAGTATATTTCACTATAACTCGTAAACGGTATGAACGATTTGTATAAATAATACACCAAAATATGCATAATAAAATTGGCTTTTAGTCGCTCTAATATCAAATTTTTACCCGTTTTTTTTTCGAAATAAGTTTAAGAAAAAAATTTTCCACGCAAAATATTTTTTTTTACTAAAATTTCTTTTTAAAAGTGAAAACATTAAAAATATTTCAGTTTATCATTATCTCAAAGCTGATAAGACTACGTCTTTGGGGCAGGATTTTATTTGTCGATCAGTATTGTCGAAACAAATTTTTTTTTTTAACATTGTGATGCAGTTCATTAGAGTCATTCTATTTAAAACCAACCAGCTAATTTCCTCACCTCTTCCGAATTTGATGATATTTGGTACAGCCTTATGCCCGGCGAAACTAAGACTGGCACAAAATTCCATATAATTTTAACAAATGGTTCTCAAAATATAGCGATTTGAAAGTGTAAAATAGCTAAAAATATTAACAAAGTTGTATACACAAAATTACAAATATTTTTTAAAGTGTTTATGTTATAAGACCTATTGAATGTCATATTAAAGGTATCAAAATTAAGTATACAAATACCATTAAATATGGAGAGATAAGGGCCAAAATTTTCGTGTTGGTTTTAAATGGATTGAATCATTAGTCTTTATATTTCTCTTTTTTTTTTCAATATGCCATCACTTAATGACTTGTAACTTAAGAATCACTTAAGAACCCATTTTCTGCTGAGAATCGATATATTTACTAGTCAATATTTATTTAAATATTTAAAAAATTTTTAAAATTTATTTTCATGAACAAAGTGTAGGTCGCAATATTAAAGATATCTTGATGAAATTTGGCAAAAATAGATATTTTAGCACTAGGACAAAGCCTGTGGAAATTGGTTATGATAGGTCCATTATTTCACCTTTATTTAGAGTATTCATTTTATTCGACTTTTTTTATTATTTGATTAATCAAATAGCTCAAAAATGCTGTTTTTAAATTACTCTATTAATCGAGTCGATTTTTTAAATTGCTCAAGTTATTCGAACAAATTATACCCTAAAATTTAACTCGTTCTTTTCAATATAAGCTTAGTACTTTATTAAAAAAAGAAAACAAAACATCAAAATTATGCCTGTCTTCATTTCATTTACAAGAAAAGCTTAAATAACTTCTGAAATAATCTTTCCAAAACATTATCTTTTCAATACTTTTTTTTCACAAATTCGTTATTTCTATATTCTCTACATTAGGCTGAGAACCTCTTGGTATATCAACTCCTTATTTACACAAATCGGCACAAATCATTCGTAGAACCAACAATATGTATTTCCAAATCAAGTTAAAAATCCTTCAATTTCTTTCTTATGAAACATTTAATATAAAAAAGTGAATCTTTTTTCTATATCACTTGTAAACCTAAATTACAAAAAATAAATAATTTAAATTTTATATTATTATTTTCTAAAATGACGCACAGTGTCACGTTTCATAAATAAAATGGAAATAAATCTAGAAATTTCCAAACGACTGGTCCGTTTGGAAATTCGGACCAGCCGTTAACAACAAATAACACAATTAACAACAAATAACACAATTTTGTTATTTGTTGTTAATAAAATAAAAAATATTTCAATAAAATTTAGTGAAATTTGGACCCGCTTTAGCGAAAAAACTTTACCAAGATAGGTCCAAAAATAAAAATTTTAATCTTTGGAGCCAAATATCTCTTAAACTAAAAGATATAACCTGCACATACGACAATGTTTTTTGTAGATCTTGACTAGCAGAATCCACTCATCCACTTTAAAATCGGCTAAGATATAACGAATCTGATCGTTTTAAATTTTTTGAACACCCGAGGTGTCCAACTTTATTATCCTCTGGACCCGCCCCCGTTATGCTTATAACGTCCAAACTCAAAACTTAAATTTGCCTACACCTCTACTAACACCGTCTGAAATTTCATTGAAATCGAACCAGTCGTTTGGAAATTCCAGATTTATTTCCATTTTATTTTTGAAACGGGACACTATGTGACGTTTATTGCATTGTAATTTAGGAATACACATATTTGGTTCTTTTCACTAAATACAATACAATTTTTTGTAAAAAAAAGCCCAAATTGGGATACCACAATTATATTCTTAATATGTATTCTATAACAGTTGCTCTCAAGCAAATGAAAAAATGAAAAATAAAATAAAATTCAAACATCTTTAAAACTAATAATGAAGGGGAATCTTTAAAATCGAATTATTCGATTAATCGGCATAATTTACTGGAAATTCTTGATTTAAATTTAATCAGAAAATTATGTTAATCTAATGTGTCGATTAATCGAACGAACAATATGCGAGTGAATACGATCCATAATTTTCCATACTTCCTATATAATTCCACTTCCGGGAATTGCTCTAAAGTGTATAAAATCATATAGATGTTAGTATCAAATACAGAATAATGTATTTGTATATTTTATTTTACATTTAGTAAATATGTTGACCTACAATTGGCCACAGGTCATACACAATTGTGTATGGTATCATATGGTCGGTCTTGACCGACTATACATTTCTTACAAGTTTTTTTCTAATTTTTTGTTAACGTTGTTATTTAAACTTGTATATTAATTTTTTCAAACTTTTGTAGTTGCCATATTTTTTTGTTAAAGGGATTTTAAAAAGTTTACCATTTTTGAAATCTGCGATTTTGTATTAGTTTTATCAAATAAAAATTTTCCCTCTACAACCACTCTCACCCCTCATTTTAATTGAGAAATTCTTAATTTCTACATCTTTGAAGACTTCTAGTTGCTATGTGTGACAATTTAGCCCCATTTCTTGATTATAAAACATGGGTGACAAATTTCCTATAACTATTGCCCAGAAAATTTTATAACCTAGGGAAGCAAATTTTTTTTGGTCTTCTAAGGGTTAAAAAATTGACGTTATGAAAATTTTAATTTTACTTTTTACAAGCCTAAGGAATAATACTTAATTTTGCAGAATTATTTGCGTTATAATTTTTTGCGATTTTGTTTACTGCCCCTGATCCAATCACGAAATAAAATAGACTATTTATTTCTATTGCTTTTTATATCTAATATTTTTAAAATCTATTGCCAACCCCACAATTTTTTTTAAATAATAATAATGCAAATATTGCAAAATATTAAAAGAAATGTAAAAAAGAATTTTTATTAAATAATTAAAAATAAGAAAGAAACAAAATTTTTTTTTTTTTTGTTTTGTTCTGCTGAAAATTTGTGTTTTCCGACATAGAGTGTTTTGAATAAAAGCCATCGGAATAATGTTATGAAATAAATGTTTTTCAAATTATATATTTTGTTCGAGGGTTAATAAATGATATTAATTTTTCGCTTTAAATGCAATTGATATACTTATACAGTATATGTACCTACATTTTTTTTTTAATTTAACGCCATCAACCGCCAGCCGCAAACTTAAAATGCATTAATTTTTTACATTTAAACTACGATCAACGATAGAATTTTTTTCAGTTTCATACGTGAATTCAAAGTAGCATCGTCGTCTACAATTTCATCTTCTGTGATTGTGACAAATACAAATAAATTTTAAAAAAAGTGTTGCAAATTTGTAATTTTCCTTAATAAATTAATAATGGAACGTTGGCAAAATCGTGTAGCTGTTGTTACTGGTGCCAGTTCTGGCATTGGTGCCGCCATTGTAAAAGATTTAGTTGAGGCAGGTGTTATTGTGGTTGGTTTAGCGCGTCGCAAAGAACGCGTTGATGAAATTCGTGCCAATCTACCGGCCAAACTACAAAGTCGTTTGCATTCCATTAAATGTGATGTATCTAACCTGCAGTCGGTGAATGAAGCCTTCGATTGGATTGAAAAGAAATTGGGCACCATAGAGATCTTGATTAATAACGCTGGCACTTACACAGCAGGCCAGTTATTAACCTTGGATATTGAAACATTACAACAAACATTGCAGACAAATGTCATGGGTATTGTTTATTGTACACGACGTGCTTTTCAATCGATGCAAAAGGGAAGTGTTAATCATGGTCATGTTATATTGATAAATAGTATTGTGGGCCATAATGTTTTCAATCCGCCGGCTGGTGGCACCAGCTCCTTTAATATATATCCTCCCTCCAAGTTTGCTGTGACAGGATTAACGGAAATTTTACGTCAAGAATTTCGTGATTTGAAAACGAAAATTAAAATAACGGTAAATACAGCAGAGAGTTGTTTGCTTTAACTACACATTTCAATTATTTTGTGTATTTTTACTTCTCTTTTTCTTTGTGTTATTTCAGAGTGTTAGTCCTGGTGTTGTGGATACGGAAATTGTACCAGATAGTTATAAAAGCTTGGTAATGCTTAAAGCCGAAGATATTTCAGCTGGTGTTATGTATTCTCTGTCTACACCTCCTCATGTCCAAGTGCATGAGTTGACTATTAAGCCAGTGGGTGAAATATTTTAAAGTGACATGTGCAACATATTTAATATGTGATGATTTTTATAATTCAAATTATTGTATTTACTTTGTGACATGCATTAATGGTGTAGTGGTTTAGTAAATATGTATATCTATGGGCATTAAAGTGTTTTGAATTTTAATTATTTTTAATTTATTTAATTATTTCTAGTAAACAATAGAGTTTGTTGGGAGAAGCATTTAGGGTTTATAAATTTAATTTTTTTAATAAAGATTTGTTTCTTTTTAGAAAACGTATCCGTTTACTACTTGGAAAAGGAAAATAAATTTCACGACATGCAACTCACTCCTTTTAGAATGAAAAAAAAGTGATTTCGTAACCCCCGTAAAATTAACCTTGATATGTTTTGTAATGTTCCCCAAAATATTTTGGTTCTACTGCAGACCATTCGTGAGTTGAAACGTTTTTTTTTTTATTCTTTTAAATGAAATAGTAACTAATAATAGTATATGTAATAATGGGCTTATCGGAACACGCAGATAAAAAAAAAAAATGGTTACAGCATGATCACTACAACTATTCAATGTTTGTATAGATGTTTTTCTTTAATTTGAATAATACCGTCTTCATGATAGCAACGTTCATGTTTCTGTTTTATAATTTACTGATTATATATTTTTAAATATTTTTATATAAGACCATATTTTAAAAAAATTCCAAAAAATATTTAATTCTAGAACCATTTAGTTAATTCTAAAACCAAATTCTAAAAATTTAGTTAATTTGACAACCATTAAACCAATATTTTTAATTGCTTTTAAGTTATATTTTGTTTTATACAACTGTTGAATGTTTGTTTTTGAAAAGGTTTATGTTTTCCTCAAATATAGAATATTTGTTTTAGATCATAATTTGACTTCACACAAGTATTGAATTTTTACCTTTAATCAAATTTTTTTCTGCATAACTCTTGAATAAACATTTTTGTATATCAGTTCAGTAGTTTGTTCGTAGGCAAACAATTTAGCTATGAAGAGTAAGTGGAATAAACAGAATATTTGTGAAAATAAAAGTGCATATAAATAGAAAGGTAATAAACTTAAATTTTCAAGTGGCATATACATATTCGTGCGCGGACGAAGAGTCTTGTATGAAACTAAGAAATTTCCTGTAAAGTAGTCAAGAAACACAAAACAGTTTGAATATGGAAGCGGTAAAAAGCGTTCTTCTTTCCATAAAATGCATCGAATGACAACAAATTATAAGGATTTTTGGGATCAGAGGACTTTTAAATTGAAAAAAATAAGTTTTGTTAAAAAAAAGTTAGGAAAAGTTTTTAATTTCTTTGTACTTCAAGGGTATGTATTAAATGATCTAAAAATATTTGCAAAAAATAGTGAAACAAAACAAAAAAATAAACGAGAATAAAAGATATAGTCGGTGAAGCCCATATGATACCCTACACCATATATATATATATATATATATATATATATATATATATATATATATATATATATATATATATATATATATATATATATATATATATATATATATATATATATATATTTATATTTATATTTATATGTTTATATATTAGGGTGGCCCTCTTTTATATGGAAATATTCGAATAGCCCAAAAACAATAAAATACAAGGTTTTAGATTGATTGGAAAGAATTTAGAAGTGGCTCAAAGCGATTGAAATATCAAAAATTTTAGTGTTTTTTCTTCTGTTCAACCATAAATAATTCATTAGAACTTAAATTTCCCGCGTTTTAATTTTTTGAATTCCTCAATTTATTCCTTTCTAAAATGACCAAAACTAAGAAAATTGAACAACTAATAATATCATAGTTATTAAAATCAATATACGTAAAACGTGTGATTTTCGACCAAATACACCATAGTAAAATAAGATTTCACCCAAAACTATAGGGAGAGAAACGAAATTCGGTATATGGTTTCGTCTGCCTAAAATATTATGATCAAAATAAACAAAAATCTCTTGTTTTGCTTATAACTCACCTACGTATTTTCTGTTACTACAACAATTTTGGATAATAAAATTATTTACAGGATATATAAAACGTCAATAGGAAGCTACATGCCAAGTTTCGTTTCTCTCCTTCAAATACTGGCTGAAATTTTATTTTTCGGGGTATATTTGCCAGGAAATCTCGTATTTTACGATAATTTTATTTTAATAACTATTATGTTATTAGTTATCCAATCTTCTAGATCTTAGACATTTCAAAAAGCTCATAATCTGTAGAAGATATAAACCCAGAAAATTGCATTTAAAATTAATTATTTATGATCGATGAAAGGAAAAAAAATTTAAAAAGTCATAATTTTCAATATTTTGATCGCATTGAGCCAACTCTAAATTTTCCTCAACCAGTTCAAAACTTAGCATGGGTTAGTTTTTCGACTATTCAAATATTTCCAGGGGGTGAGAACCACAATCTGAACACTTTTTGAAATGACGGCCACCCTAATAAGGAGTGAGATCTAAAAATTCTTAACATACATAATATTCAATAACTTGGAAACGGTTGATCTTAGAGTTTCCATTATTTATTTAATCATTTGATAATTTAGCACAGATCACAGAAATATATCTTTTATGGTTCCAACCACTAATTATAAAATTGTGGACCATTTTTGAAAACCCTTTCTTTGGAGATTTGATAGTTGCTTCAGTCACTTTTTTGGAACAGTGTGCACATCTTCTGTTAAAATATTCGGTATTTTGGGACACCTTGCTCTTAAATCCACTTTTCACAAGAGCTCAATATCTCTCCACTGGTCTAAGCTATGGACAATTTTGAAAATTGACCTCTCTTGGTACTAAAACTATGTTATTGATTTGGTACCCCTCCAGAGCTTTCTTACCGTAGTGACATGATACCAAATGGGTCCAAAAATATGTGGACACGTTGTGCTTTCTTAAGAAAAAAAAAGAAGTCTTTTTTGCAAATATTCCTTGTTGTATGTTTTGTTATTTATAGATCCAAATGTATCAAATGACTTTCCTGTTTTGCCGCAACTGCAAAAAGCTTGTTATACCAGGAATTTTGTAAGAAATTTTTGCTGCTTTTGGGTCTTAAACTTATCTCCAACATTGCTTTGATCATTAGTAGCAATTTTTGAGACATAAGTTGCGAAGATTCTGCCAGCACCTACGTTTCTTCGTCAATTATACAGCTTCAGTATTTTTTTTGTGAAATTTGGTTTTAAATTCCGAGTCCTATTTTTGGCTTGTAATTTTTTTTGCAAAATTCCAGTTTGGAATTTTTTGAACTTTATATGTTATCGACTTCCCCATTAGCTTTAAATTTTCGACCAAATACTGAGCTGATGTGTTTGGAGTTATTTCAATATGCCTTCAATTTTCTGGCCTTCCCTATATCATGTGGTCCTTTTTTCTTACCGAACTAGGTTTCACATCAATAGTCAAATTCTCCTGATACAGCTTAATAACATTAGAAATGGTTTTACGGACGACATTTAATTCTGTGGCCAATTATTTGTAAGACCTATTTGGATTTTTTGATATTTTTTAATAACTTGTAGGACGTAAATCTTTTTTGTCATTTATTTTGATGAAAATAAGGACAAATTAACATGGTTGTTATTAAAAATGATGACTAGATAAAAAAAATTTTTGAATATTGATTCCGAAAAAAGTTATGAGGCAAAATGTGTGTTAAGATTTTTTCGATTTCACTCCTTATATATATATATATATATATATATATATATATATATATATATATATATATATATATATATGATAAAATGGGATTATTACATGATAAAAACATTGAAAATCGGAAGCAATATTATAAAAAATGTTTTAAATATTATTAAGCCGAAAAATGTTTAAGGCATATGGACATCATTTAGAGCGCACAACATATCGATAAGGGCATGTCTTACCAGAGCACACTTTTCGATCCTGTGGACTCCACAAGTAAACTCGCCTACACTTCTACTATAACTATGTCAAATTTTATAGAAATCGGATCAAATATTCCGTATAATTATATTCATTTAATTATTTGGATCGCACACTGTGCAACGTCCGTTTTCTCGATCTAACCTTATGATTATAAATTTATGAATTTAGAAAATAAAAATGTTTTCCAGTTATTTGGTGATTTTTGACATTTATTTTATATTGAGCGAGAAATGTTTGACTGATTATGAGTATGTCAGATTCGATTAAGCCGAATATAACTTAACTTACTTTTTTTTTATTTTTTTTATTTTCATGAAATATGAAAACATGTTACCTTCATGGATTATTTACATAAAAAATGTTAGAACTTTTACTGGTCTAAATGAAAGTTATAAATTTTCTTTAAATTTTAAATTTCTTAAAATTGCATAAATTTTGTCTCTGTCTAAATAATGAAGTTTCTGTGACAAAATACAACTTCTTATTACGCACAGTTATTTCCAGACTCTTACATTTAGATAAACGCAACGATATTTAGCAAGTAACATTGCCTTTTTATGTTACTCTGGTTTTGGAGGGAAATAAAAAGGAAAATACATTCGCTAAGAATAAATAAGCGCGCAGAAAATACAGAATAACACAACATTTTCTTTGATTTTTTTTTAGGTGAAAAAGTTGCCAGATGCGAATGTTACTTTAGAGAATCCCGAAATGTTGGTAGATTTGAAGCAATTTGGAATGATTAATCTGTAAACTGAAAATATTTAATGAAATAAAAATCTGGACAAATATCGACTTTTCAAAAGAATTTTGTATATTAAAAATAAAAATAATTATACAAAAGGAATACTTTTATTGTATACTACTTAGTTAAAAAATTCATAAAAAAAAAAATATATGGAAATGTACAAAACCCTGGCATCTTTATAGCTATTCCTTGCATTGATGCTTATATTAGGAGGTTGCAAAGAACAACTCGATCAGACTTATGAATGTCAAATACTGAAATTGTTACAAACTACTACAAACAACATGAAACAGCATCATATCAGAAATAAAAAAAGTTATAATGCCAATAAAGTGCAAAAAGATACGTATACAACGACATATATGTACATGCATATATTTACATATATATACCCAGCAAAAAAAGTAGCAAGTGCTTCCAAAAAAGTACAAGTATATATATTATACTGTTTTTGAAAGTTATTATTAATAACTACCTCCAAAAAAGTAAAATTAAATGTATTTTAGCAGAAAAAAAGGTTAAAGGCTTCATTACTCTACCGTAAATGTAAATGTAGCGAATCAGCTGACGCGTTTTGCTCATGAGAATTATGTGTGTATGTGTACGGAAAAACGTAAATGGAACGTAGTAACCTAATCAAATTAGATCGCTCTACGTTTTTACGTGACAGCTGGAATAACAGTGTTGACAGCATTTTATTTCAATAAAGTTAATTAATAGAACAATTTGTTTTGCTGTTTTCTTCAGTAAAAACTTGTTCAAATAATTTAAATAAAGTGCAGAGTTGAATCAACAAATTAAAATTTTTGCCATAAAAGCACAAATTTCGCTAAAATATATATATTGGTATGTATTTTAGCGATTTTTAAATTGAATTTGATTTACTGAAAAAATGTGTAATTTACATCACTGATGTTGATGTGTACAAAACAACAAAGTACTGGCTACATTTACGTTTTTTGAGTAACCATCCACTTAAGTTTCGTTTACATTTTTACATTTACATTTACGGTAGAGTAACGGAGCCTTAATAATTTCAGACAAAAAAAAAAAATATTATTTTTTAACAAAGAAGAACAGTATTTTTATTAAAAATTACAAACATTATTTTAATAAAAAAAAAACTTCAAAAACAATAAATAAGAATTAGAAAATAAGATAAGTAAGAAAGTTTCAGTCGGCCAAGCCTGACAATATGATACCCTCTACCATTGTGTTTGCGCCTGAAAATGATTTTCAAAATTTTTGGAAATGGATCTAATATGTGCCTGTGGCCATTTATGGCCCGATACTATGATTTCTGTTTAGATTAAACTTTTCACATTATTTTCTGCCATAGAAATTCTCTTTATATTTCTCGTTTTGTTCTTCTAAATTAACGTACATGTTCACGTACAAATTCTTTTAATTCAAAGGACATGTCATTTTATTATGAAAAATATAAAAATGTTCTTCAAATCAGTGAACTAATATAGAACTGATTTTCTTATTTTATTAAGTAATACATTTAACGAATGGTTTCAACGTACCACAGTGGTCCCAAACGCTTTTTTTTCGGAAATAATTCTGTAACTATTGAAATGTTGGAGATATCTCAATAAAGTTTCACATGGTCAGAGCTGAAATGTTTTCGAGTTGATTTGAATGAGTACAGGTTCCTAGCGCGTCAAGGGGGGAAGTGGTTGGCATCTCAGATATATAATTTTTTGAAAAATCGCCAAAAATTAATTTATGATATGACAGAAAAGAAATTTTATATATGATAGTCCTTGTAAATCTCTACATGTGTAGGTTATCTCTTTTAGTTTAAGAGATATTCCCCCACTTATTGAGATATCTCTAACGGTTCAATAGTTACAGAATTATTTCCAAAAAAAGCGTTTTGGAAACACTGTGCGTACCATACAAAAGTGCTTTGAATATTATTGAATATTTGAAAATGATGAAACAACGAATTCGTACGTGGAATCAAAGACATTACTTTTTTTCAGTATATGGGAGCTATGCCTAATTGTGGACCGATCTTCCTTAAATGTGTCAATCCGATTCACTTTTATATAAAACTCATTCGAGTTAAAATAATGCCATAAATAAGTGTTTAAACTCCATTTCGGGAACTATCTTTATGGAAACTAGGATAAATAATAAACAGACAATAACACATCTCAATAAGATTCTTCGTTATGCCAAAATAAATAAGTATATGTGCCAAATTTCATCAAGTTATCTTAAAAATGTCAACCTGTACTTTGTGCACAAGCTTTAATTGGACAGACAACCAGTTAAACGGACGGACATCGTTAAATAGACTCAGAAAATGATGATTGGTATACTTTATGGTGGGTGTTAGAATATTTTTTCTGTGCATTACAAACATTAGTAAACATTAACCCAAAAATGGGTTAAAAAAGAACTTATGCAGGTCTTTATCAGCACTAAGTTCTTCCTTTCAATGAGAATATAATGTTAAAATCATTACTTTTTCAGTGCTTTTTTTGCTGGTATATGTATACTGATTTTCTTGCTCTTCGTTTTGCCTTTGTTGTGGCAAAACATGATGCTGTCAATATTGGGTTTGACATTAAAAGCAATATACGCGATGCAGCATGTTATTTATACTTTCAAAGCACAAAAAACAAAAAAAAAAAAAAACAAATAATAAAAATTTAAAACTTTTAGAGGAAAAAGGATAAGCAGGGAGATATACATTTTTGTACATAAGTTTAGTATTAACATATTTGCATGTGACACTAAATGTAGACTTTTGTTAGAAGTTTGCTTAGCAATAATGTTTCCTCATTTTCCTGTTTCGAAATTATGTCTTTCGATAGTTACACACTTTTGCATATTTATAAAGATACACTTATTCTCTCATCCTGCAAACTTTAGACGAGTGCGGTTTGACTTGCTCATGCGAGATACAATTTGATTGATAAGTCTTAGAATTGTGATGGAAAAAGTAATTTATTTTTGGCAATTTTGTTATTTTTTTTTTTTTTTGTAATTAATACTAAGTTTAATAAATATTCTTAAATTGTACAACTAAGAGTTTGTATTCTAAATTATTATAATCGAATAAAGCTATGCAGTATTTTAGAATTTTCTACACGTTTGAATTACAAAACTTTCTGAAAAAGTTTTTGATAGATTTGGAAAAACCTTTACATTACATTTCTACAGCAATTGAATTTGAATGTATTGCATTAATAGTTATAGTTTATAAAATGCCTGCAAAAATGTTTTAGATATGCTTTAGATCACAGACTTCGTACTCTCAGGATTTCTAATAGAACGATACCCAGCTTAAGGATAAAAACATGAGTGTATTATTAGTGTGGTCTAAAATTCGTTTTTGCGAGCTGTATTTAAAAGTACCTAAAATTATGAAAGGGGTGTCATTTAGATCATACTTGCCAAACTTCCTACTATGATTGGAACAGGATGCTACACCAACATTTACATCGATGATCCTAGAACAAATCTAAAATTTTTGTTCACTAATATTAATGATTTATACATCAAACGATAGCTAAAGAAAAATAAATCATATTTTTTTTTATTTTTCTAAAATAGCTAAGAGGAAGGACAAAATCGACATTTTAATAAAAATATCGACATTTTAATACTAAGAAATTACGTGGAAATAAAAAGATAAACTACCAATCAATTAAATTTAAAATTTATTTTTTTGTTCATATTTACTTTTTTCAAAGATTGAGAAATATGGGTATAATAATTATACCCTACACCACCATAAGTGGTTGGGGTATTATTTGTTTGTGCAGAAGTTGTAACGCAGAGAAAAAATTTTCGGACCCCCACCTTAAAGTAAACCGTTCGACTCAGAATCACTTTCTGAGTCGATTTAACAATGTCCGTCCGTCTGGTCGGCTGGACGGCTGGCTGGCTGTTCATGTAAAGCTTGTGCGCAAAGTACAAGTCGGAATTTTGAAGATAATTTGATAAAATTTACATATGCTTTCTTCAACACAAGGACGAAGCCTATTGAATTTGGTTATGATCGGCCCATTATTTCACCTAGCCCCCATACAAATGTCCTCAAGGAATAGAGTTTTATATAAGCAAAAATCTGTCTGCCGAATTCCATAACTGACCATAGCTCCCATATAAACTCCTCTCCTGAAAATCACTAACGTGCATAATAGAGACCTGCAAACTGTGTCTTATAAGGCATTTCAAGCCACTTGATATTTTTCAAGTGCTGTTATCAGTGTGTGTGCGGAGCAATAAATACTGTTCTGCAAATACTGCACTTAAAACCATACAAATACTGCGTGTGTGCTTCAACTTTATGAACAAATCATGAGTGTGTTATGATAGCGACCAAACAAGACTTGAGAGTGCGACGCTAAAAAAATACAAGCCTTTTGACCACTTGATTGCTTCAGTAAGAAAAAAAAGTAAGATTTTTTCTGTTTTCTTTGCATATTTTTCTAAAAAATCATATGTATGTATGTGTGCGATCATTACTGTGACAAAGAAAAACCAACAATAAAATGTGGACATAAATATATATGTGTGTATGCAAGAACATTTATAAACAACCCCTTTGCACACATTTTTTGCTACACACAGCAACTACGTATTACAAAAAACAAACAAATCATCAAGACCACTTGAATGCTTTAAATCATTTCTCAACGTCTTGTATGATTTGCTTTTTTTTACAATACCACTTGTTTACGATAAATCATTTGAACGCACGGATTTGCAGTCGCTCATACACAGTACACACTTGCTTTGCTTCGGGCAGCGAACAGTACGAACAGTATTTATTGTTGTTTTTGCACATGT
Organism: Protophormia terraenovae; assembly: GCA_951394005.1. Classification (NCBI taxonomy): domain Eukaryota; kingdom Metazoa; phylum Arthropoda; class Insecta; order Diptera; family Calliphoridae; genus Protophormia; species Protophormia terraenovae. Next base: position 103,475,188 of record OX596076.1, on the reverse strand, counting down.
TGGCTATGAAACACACACTTGAAATTCAAGTGGATTTGCTTTTCAAATCATCTTACGTAGGAGACTAGTGGATAATCCCATACAAATGTTAGTATTATGTTATTATTTAATACAAGTAAGTTGTATACAAGTAAAAACAAAATTATGTGGATTGAAATGGTGTAGGGTATCATATAGTCGGGCTTGACCGACTATATCTTCTTCTCTCGTTTTTTATTTGCTATCGTTTGATGTACATATACAGTGGGGAGCACAAATGAGTACATGTTTGTAATTTGTGCACTTGTCATTGCATAAAAATTTAAATAATAAAGCAAATCCAAAATTTTTTTCTTTAATTTACTTAATGTTTAGTAATCAAGGTCTTAATTATTACAATTTTTATGGCGAATTTCTTAAATCGTAACTATTGTTTTCAATTTTTATTTTTTTAGTTATTAATAATTATTTTATTTTAGTAAATATATTTCTTAACAAAAAATAATTATGGATGAGAAAAATAATAAATATTTTTCATAATTATTATTTTTGAATTTATATTTTATTTATTTATTTTTATACCCTACACCACTATAGGTGGGGAGGGTATAATGCGTTTGTGCTGATGTTTGTAACACCCAAAAATATTAGTCTAAGACCCACCTTAATTTATACCAATCCGCTTAGAATCACTTTCTGAGTCGATTTAACGATGTCCGTCCGTCCGTCCATGTAAACCTTGTAATCAAACTACAGGTCGCAATTTTGAACCAATATGAATGAAATTTGGTACACAGGTTTCTTCTGGTCCAAGGACGAAGCCTATTGAAATTGGTTATGATCGGTCCTTTATTTCACCTAGCCCCCATACAAATGTCCTCCCGGAAAAGGGTTTAACGATCATAAATACCTTAAATATAGCAATATTTTAATGAAATTTGGAACATATAAGTTTTATATAAGTCTAAATAAGTGTGCCGATTTTTAAAAAGATCGGTCCATAATTAACCATAGCTCCCATATAAACCCCTTTTCAAAAAATCACTTTTACGGGCATAAATCCCATTAAAATGTTAGTATCAAGTTAATATTCGACACAAATAAGTTTTATATGAACATAAATGATAGTGCCAAATTTTAAAAAAATCGGTCCATAATTTACCATAGCTCCCATATAAGGCCCTCTTTCGGGAATCACCCAAAAGTGAATAAATTCATATAAATGTCAGCATCAACGTAATATTCTGTATTCGTATGTTTTATTTTACACTTATGAGTATCAGTCCACATTTGACTCCAAGTCTAATAAAAGACCCTCCCCGAATTATAATGTACACAATGGTGTAGGGTATCATATGGTCGGGCTTGACCGACTATATTTTTTTCTCTCGTTTTTTAATAGTTATGAATGAAGAAAAAATAAAAGTCATTTATAATTATTATTTTGTAATTATCAATTTTTATTTTTTAAGAAATAAATAAAATTTAATTTTGTTTCATTTATTTAATCAAAACAACATTGATTTAATTTTACGAATATAATTTTCGACAATTTTTCGTCAGAGATATTGCATCTCTGGTCTTCTATAACTAAACGCAGGGCAGAAAATGCTCTGGGAATGTGTATTTATTTTCTTGCCAATAATTGTTAAAATTTAAATCCACATCTTCCTTTGGAGGCTTGAAGTTCTCAATTTCGGCATATGCCGATAATATTTCTCGACTAGACTCGTTGTCCAATTCAACTTCTGAACTGGAATCTACTTCTAGTTGAGACAAAGATTTCCTTAACAATGATGAAGTACTTTGAGTGCTTGTTTCATCTATTTCAACGAAGGATTGGGACGTTGTGGTGGGCAAAGTCATGCCAGAGGTAAAGTTGAATAAATTACGCTAAAAATTTTAAGGATATAATTTTTCAAGAAGTATTTTTTATATAATGCTTAAAAAAATAATATGTTATAATTTTTACCTTCTTTAATGTAATTAACTTAACCGCTAACTTCCTTAAATGCTGCTTCACTTTTGATTTCTCCTCGGAATTTAATGTTTTTCGAAAAAGTTGATCCAAGAAACGTGCAGAATTTAAGACATCATTTTGAAATAGTTGACTTTCACGTTTGTCAATACAAGAGTGCAAATATTCCGATAGAGTTGATGCTTGAAATTTTATCATAGCCTTTAACGTAAGCCAAGTCTTATAAAAATCACCCAATAACAACTGTTTAGTTTGCAAAGTTATTGTTGCATCATGTACTGGCTTCGGAATTTCTACAATCTCTGCAATGATTTCCCACTCTTCATTGTTTGGAGGATTTTCAATATGATCAATAGTAACCTGTTTAAGGGAAAGTATTGATTGTAACATCCCATATGTAGAATTCCATCTAGTTGGCACATCAATTTTTGGTTTTGATAACTTGAGATTCTTCAATTGGACACTTAAAAATATGTGCCTAAACGAAAATAAAAATAAAAAAATAAAACGAAAAAATTTGCAGTCAGTGAGATTTGAACTTTGGACCCATATTAACCCATTAACGCCTGACCCCCGAATCCGTTGTCCGATTTTGATGAAATTTCATACAGACAGCTTTTGGGGCATTTATGTATATTGCCATGATAATTTTTATTATTTTTTATCTGCCACACCAGAACCTGCAGGGTCTGGGTATTTTTCTACCCACTTCGGCATTAATGGGTTCTAAAAGGTATGTTTATTTTCAAATGTAACTGCTTAACAAATGGCAATAATTAACAGTGTTGTATTTACTTACGCATTTTAAAAATAACTTGGGACTTCCCCTTTTTAAATCCAAAGCAAAATACGTATTTTTCACTAACAGGTGTTGCAAGCTACATATTTTTGTTTTGATCAAATACAGGGAAGTCCCAAATTTGTTTTATGAAATTATACCAAACATTGAAATAGTAGTGTTGTGAAAGTTTATGTATTCTATTTCTTTATTATAAGTGAAAGTTATTCAGTAAGCAAGTAAAGGAAGTGATTATAGTGTTCCTAATTTTTTAAAATGCTGCAAAGACGTAAATTTTTAACTGTAGCTGAATTACAAGCAGAAATAGATGAATGGACCAGTGACGAGGAAGATAATGATGGGGTCCATAAAGCTGATAAAATAAGCATTATAATTACTCCACCCGATAAGGTTGATGCAATTAGTGACAGTGAAGACATAGATGAAAATGTCCAAATACTCCACGATGAAAATAAATTGCCAAATGAAATGCCAGGACAGTTTGAGATTGAATATGTTTACAATGCTGGTGTTGAAAATACATCTGAAAAAATGGAAACAGACATTGAAGAGCCATCTACATCAAAATCAAAAAATCGGGCCTCAATGGAAAATAAACCAAAGTGGAGTAAATCACATAATTATAAATTTGAGAAGCAGCCATTCAACAATGAACAAGATCTCCAGAAAGTACTGTGCGAGGTAATTGGTAAATAGAGCAATGTTATTTTATTTATAAATCCTTAAAAAGTACTAATTTCGAAAGGTTCCTACACTCCATTGCAACTTTGGAAATGCTTTTTCGATGACGAAATTATGAATATTATCGTAGAAAGCACAAACGAGTATGCAGGACAAAAAAATGATAAAGGATTCATTACAACAGCATCAGAAATGAAAACATTTTTAGGAATTCTGTATCTTACAGGATATAATACCTTACCAACTATTAGATCATATTGGTCAAATCAAGCAACTCTAGGAGTTGAATTCGTGAAAGAGGCAATGAGTCGAGACAGATTCGAAAGAATTAAACAAAATTTTCACGTTTGTGATAATAAAAATATAAATAAAAATGATAAATTTGCTAAAGTTACGCCCCTCAATGAAGCTTTAAATAAAAATTTGTTGCAATTTGGCATATTTTGCCATAACTTATCTGTGGATGAACAGATGATTGCCTACTACGGTCGCCACTCTTTAAAAATGTTCATAAAAGGTAAACCAATAAGATTTGGTTATAAATATTGGGTATTAGCTTCAGCTACAGGATATTGCTACTCCTTTATTCCTTATGCTGGTGCATCGGCAAACGATAACAATAATTATGGTCTAGGAGAGAATGTGGTCTTACAACTTTTGGATAAGTTATCTGATCCCACTCAGCATAATGTCACCTTTGATAACTTTTTTACAAGCCATAAGTTGTTGTGCACTTTATCTGAACGAGGATATTTTGCAACCGGTACTGTACGCGACAATCGCACAAATCATGCACAATTAACATACGTCAAAATGATGAAAAAAAAGCCACGAGGTTCATCAGACTTTTGCTTTGACAAAAATAACAACATTATAGCAGTTCGTTGGAACGATAATTCGGTAAGTCTAGACACAAATAAATCCGTAAAAGCCGGAAGTTGACAATGATTGAACAACCATATCTTATATATGAATATAATCAGAGAATGGGAGGAGTTGATTTATTCGACAATGCGATGAACAATTATCGCATTCGAGTTCGTGGGAAGAAATGGTATTGGCCATTACTTACTAATGCAATGGACGCTGCTATGGTAAATGCATGGAAACTACACTGCATATGTAGAAAAGCAGAAGGTGCTCCAACTATAAGTCAATTGGATTTTCGTATAAGTGTTGTTGAATCGCTGGTAACAATTCCGAACAATCGCAATCGTGGTCCTATCAAAGTTGTAACAAACGCCCAACAAATGGCAAAACGTATGGACAGATTGGATCACATAGTTAACAAAATTGGTAAACGTGGCCGCTGTGGACAATGTGGAGGAACAACTGAATTCGGTTGCTCTAAATGCGATTTAAACTTGCACCCAAAAGAATGTTTCTCACAATTCCATGAAGGTGCTACAAAAAATATATGTAAAATCAAAAGATCTAAATAGATATAAAACACCTAAATGACATGTATTTTTAAAAATAGCAATAAAAATATTTTTTTTCTATAAATTTCTAAAAAAAATATTGAATTTTTACTCAAAAATAAAATTCGTATTTTATGTATTTTAGAACCCACTTACGCCGAAGTGGGTATTTAAATACCCAATCGCTTAAAACGTACCTGCAGTCCACATAAATTGTCCTATTCATACGATTATTTTCTACTGGATAGAGGACATCAGAGGCCATAAGACGCCAACTCGGCATTTGGGAATTCCACTCCCCCCGTGTCCTAGATCCATTTATATTAGATTTTTTTGATTTTGTAAAATTCCTAAACTTTGACCCACTAATTTACCCCTAAGACATGATCCTATATGCCCACCAAAATTATTTTAAGTAGTCCAATTCTTACTTTATGAGTCTGTAAAAAAAAAGTAATATCTTTTATCCGGAATTTCTTAGAATTTTTAAAAAAAAGCTCTATTTTTGGGTATTTTTCTACCTATTCGGCGTTAATTAATGACTAATTTTTTAGTCAGTACACCATCTCGCACTTAGTTTTCGAAGTTACATTGTTTTATCATAAAATATATTTTTAGACATTTTGTCAAAAAAATAATAGCATCAGAATGGGGTTGAACCAGCAATTTTCTGGTTGCTAACCTACGCTCTAACCAACTGATCCATCTAATTGTAACTTACTCCGTTATTATACTATTGAATACTTATTTATGTAATTTAGAAGGCAAATAATACTTACCAAGAAAGCACTTTACAAAATAGTTGTGATTACCGAATACCAACCAGTTTTTGCTGGGTAATATAAAAAAAAATATATAACTAAAAAATAAAAAAGTTAGCACCATCGCCTAGATTTGAACCCGAGCTGTTCACAACGCAGTCTAGATATCATCCAGTGCACCATTACCGCATTCTGAATTTATTAACATGAAAAGCACTTATAATTGAAAATAGTAAGTGATTTTCAATAACATAACTATTAATATAACAGTACCATATAAGTGTTAAAGGTCAATATATAAATAAAAATCGCAAAATAATAATTATTAAAAATTTTTATTTTTTAAGTCTTTCATAACTATTATCTATCAATTTTAATTTTTTTTTTGTTTTTAAATAATAATTGAATGACATATAATAAATATTTATATGTCATTCAATAATAATTATAAAACATTTTTTTTTCGATAATTATTAAAAACTGGCAATATAAAAAACAAGTTTCATGCAAATCGAACTAGCCGATCAGAAGTTACAGATTTATTTCCAAAAAATTTCAATTCTTCCCCACTGTGTACTGCATATCATTAATTTGTTTAAGATTTGTTCTAAAATCATCAACTAAAATGGCCATGTAGCATCATGTTCCAATAATCGTGGGAAGTAGAAATTTGGAAAATGTATTCTAAATGACATGTCCTTTCATAATTTTAGGTACGTTTAAGAGTTCTATACACTGCACGGTGTCACATTTATCCAAATTATAACGACAAAAATACGAAAATAAAAGCTTGTTAATTGAAGTAATTCTTTTCGCATTTATTAGTAAAAATGTCATATATTATGCAAAATATACTTAAAGTATTGGAAAGTGTCTATAACGCGAGTTATGGATTTTCAAAGATGGAACTTTTAAAAACATTTTAATTTTATTTACAACTCTTGTAAAGAAGTATGTTAACTTTAACTTTATATGTCTTGGCAAATACTGCAGATATTGATATGATTTTTTTGGTATGTAATAGTAATTTTATTCGAAATATTCTACTGTAATTTGCTAGGTTAAAAAGTCAATACTGAAAATATTGTTTTTTTATTAAAAAGAAATCATAACATTAAAAAAGTATTTTTTGGGAAATTCTATTTATAATGGACTGGAACTAAAAAGTTTCAACGAGTTCCAAGTCAAAAATACGATTGTTATATAAAAGAACGTCTATAAAATTATATTTGAGAATTTTAGCTGCGACTTTTTGAGATCTTTTAAAAAATTATAATAAAATGTGCGGTACCTCATATTAGCAATTTTTTAAGAAATAGTTAAATCGTTAAAAAACGTTTATTTAATATTTTGACTTTATTGTCTTGAGGTTCTTATGAAACTAAAACTTAAATTATTTTACAATATTCTTATAAGCTTAAGATTATTAAGAATTGTTTATCAATAAAAACTGTGGTAGACATTCAGTCAGCAGTTTTACAGAAATATGAGTAGTTTGTTTATAAATGATTTTTATGCATGCATACTTCTTTTTGTTTTTATATTTCAATGCATTTATGCTGACTTAAAAGTCTTAATCAGTAGTTTATTAATTTAGGCAAACGGGAGTTTACTAGTGTGTATGGGTTGTGTATCCATAACACCCCCGGACGAAGATGCTTGCCCATTTTCCAAAGGAATTATGGGTAAGTTCACTGTAACTTGAGTTTTCTTATTTCCTTTAATCTTAATATAGGTATAGATACATAAGACAATAATAATTATTATTATAACAGTGGTAATAGATACATACTGTATTTTTTCATGATATTTTAATTCTTTGATAATTTTGATATTTTCAATATGTTTGTAATGTAATTCTTCCAAAGTTATTGATTCATTAGTGGTTATATTTCTAATAGGATTTGGAACAATAATAGTGTCTTGATAATTTTTCTTATTATACCATTTATCCAAATAAATTTGACAATTTTCAATATAAATTAAATAGTTTCCATTTAAGGTAAGTGGGAACTTATTACAAGTATGATTTACATCAAAGTTTCCGTTAATTACTACAATAACATTTATTCCAATCTCTATCACCTCCGTTAAAGTGTTAATTTCATAATTACATATCATTTGATTTTGATTAAATATATTTTGAATACAGTTATCTTGAATTTTCTTTAAATCTGATTTTTTGTTAGTTTTTTCATAAAAAGTGTTTTGCTTAACAATATAGTTCTTATTATCTAATACAATTTGTTTTTTATTTTTGTTTGGAATTGGTTGGATTACAATTTCTTTATAGGTTTCAGTTTCCATATTAGGAATCCTAATTACAAAAATTATGTTTTTATCATGCAATGCAACATCCAATTCGATGTTTTCAAGTTTGTCTATTGTAATGTTAAAGTCGTTAATCTCTTGATCGGTAAGTATGTCTCTATTAAGAGTCCTTAATTTAGAAGCCAATAATAATTCTCTGACTTGTTCGATTATTTTTTCTATGTGATCTAATTCGTATTGTAATTCAATTTTTTTTAATTTGTGTTAGAGTTTCATTGATTAATTGTTTATTTTGTATAATAGATAAAGTTTGTAAATTTCCCAAGTTAGCCAGTTTGGTAAGTTGATTTTCAAAATGTTCGTTTATTGTAACTTGTTTATTAACTTGTTCGATAATGTTATTGTTATTTTCTGTTATGATATTTAACTTAGTTTCTATTTCAATTCGGTCGTTATCATCCATAACACCTGATATCCATTTAAGTCCCGTTCCAAGTACGTTTACTAGTCCTCTAATCTGTCTATGTCTTGGTATAATCGAATATAATTGATTTTCAATATGTGTAATTTGATGATTTAAATATTCGTTCTTTAATGGTTCTATTTTAAACTTCAATTTCTTCACATATTCGGAATATTTTTCTGTGTTGAATATATGTAGTATTTTAGAATAATTTTCAATAAGAGCTACTTCTCCTGTTTGTATCAAAGTAAATCCATTTCCATAACTCAAATCAGTTGTCAGTAGTTTTTGTGCTAGGGCCAGGTTGATCGTCAGTATCGTCAACAAGAACCTCCAAAGATCTAGAAATATATTTTTTCTCTTTAATAAACTGATCCTTATGATAAAGATTTTGCTTATGAATATACTTTCTAGGATTAATTTGTTTTGCCTTAACTTTCTTAATTTTTTGATCCAATTTTCCATCTTTTCCTACGTTTTTGGCATATTTAGTATTAATTCTATCATCGTGTCTATTTCTATTTATGTAATCTAAAGTTTTTTGTTTTTTATTGTCCATTCTCTCATTTATTTCTTTTGTGTTAACTCTATTTGAAAAATGTAAATCTATTGGCTTTTTGCCAGTAGTTGAATGTATCAAATTGTTATAAGCACTTAAGGCTTGTATGGGTAAATCAATATTAAAGTTAATGTCATTTTCCTGTTCTCTAATCTTCAAAATTCTTATCTGTTCATTCAAGGTTCCATGAAGTCTTTCGACATCAGAATTACCTGTGTGTCTATTTGGAGTAGTAAAATGATATTCAATATTTTGTTTTTCCAAAAAATCTGTAAACAATGGCGACCTAAAACCGCCTTCATTATCCAATATAATTTTATTCGGTTTTTTTATCAAAAGAAACAGTTTTAAATAAGCTTTAATCAATGTCAAAGTTGTTCTTTCAGGAATTTCTTCAATCATTGCGTATTTTGTAAATTTGTCTATCATTGTTACGTACATTTGATTGTTATTTATATACCATATATCTGAATGATATATTTGAAAAGGTCCTGTTGGAGTTTCTGTTTTCTCCAAAGGTAGCTTAATAGGGTTTCTTTCATGTTTAAAGTTACAAATGTGGCAATTGTTAATAAATTTAGTTATTTCTTTTTTCAGGTTTGGATAGTAATATGATTGTTTTAGATCTTCATAAGTTTTGTTTATTCCAGGGTGATTATTATCAAACCTATGATGTTTAGCTATTATTTCTAATATTTCTTCAATACTCTTGTCTTCAATAATATGATTAGTTAAGAATACTTCAGCTTCAATAATATTATTAGGGTTAGATTTTCTGTTTTTGAATTCATTTTGAAGTTTTATTAAATCCTCTTTGTCAGGACAATATAATGCCACTGTTTTAAATAGTATGATTTTGTCTAATATTTGCGCTACCAGATCAGAATCAAGTTCTATATAATTATATACTATTCTATTATTAGAAAATATTATATCTTCGTCAATTCTACATAAATCTCCTTTTTTAAGGATAATTTGATTTTTAAAACTTTGAAAAGGTTTTTCTGTAACCTTAAACAAGTCTGAACTGTCTTCTTCAGCAGAATGTACAGTTTGATTGTCATCTTCAATGACTGGAATGCTTTCTAAAATGTCTACTCTACTAGTTGTTTGTCTTTTACTATAAGGGTTTCTTGGGTTTTTCACAAGATCTTCCCTAGAGTGTATTTCTCTTAAATGTTTATTTAATGCACTTATTGTTGCATAAGTTTTTCCACATAAAGGACAATTTGTTTTTCCCTCATGCATCAACATATGTTGATTTTCGCTAGTTTTATCTCTGTTATTTTTACCACATATTTGGCATTGTGAATAGTATTTTTGGTTTACGTTAGTTTCTCTAATTCTTGAAAGTGCATCCGCTACTTTGTTTTCTTTACCTTGTACATGCGATATATCGAACTCATATTCATTGAGCTTGATTTTCCATCGAATAAGTTTAGAATTGGGTTCTTTTAAGTTTGCTAACCATATTAAAGGTTTGTGATCTGTATGTAAATCAAATCTTCTTCCGTAAAGGTAATGTCTAAATTGTTTTACTGCCCATACTATTGACAGCAATTCTTTCTCGATAGTTGAATAATTACATTCATGTTTATTTAGCGTTCTTGATGCAAATGCTATTGGCCCTTTCTTTTGTGAAAGTACTGCGCCTAAGGCATAATTACTTGCATCCGTTGTCAATATAAATTTCTGATTAAAGTCAGGATACTTTAATATCATATCTGACATTAGAATATTTTTTAATTTCTCAAAACTATCCCTATAATCCTTATCATTTACGTTAATAACTGCGTCCTTTTTAAGACGGATCGTTAAAGGTTTTGCAATTTTGGAATAATTTGGTATAAACTTTCTATAATAACCGCTCATTCCTAAGAAACTTTGTATTTCCTTAACCGTTTTTGGAATGGGTTGTTTTTAATAGCTTCTATTTTATTAGGATTTGGCCTTATGCCTTCGTTCGTAACTATATGTCCCAGAAATTCAGTTTCTTTTTTCAAGAACTCGCTTTTATTCAAAGATACTTTTAAGTTTGCTTTCCTCAATGTAGTAAATATTTTTTCTAAGTTACTAATGTGTTCTTGTAAGGAAGTCGAAAATACTAAGATGTCGTCCATGTAAATAACACAGATTTTATTAACATGTTCCCTAAGAACATTGTTCATCATGCGCTGAAAAGTCGATGGAGCATTCTTAAGTCCAAAAGGCATTCGAATGAACTCAAAATGACCATTATGTGTAGAGAAAGCTGTTTTTTCGCGGTCTTCAGGTTCTACTTCTATTTGATAGAATCCTTTGGTAAGATCCAATGTCGAAAAATAATTTGCTCTACCTAGTTTGTCTAATATATCATCTATTCGTGGTATAGGATATTTATCTTCCTTAGTAACCTGATTCAATTTGCGGTAATCTATGACTATACGCCATTCTTTGTTACCTACTTTGTCCTCTTTTTTAGGGACAATCCATATGGGTGCGTTATATGGTGAATTTGAATGTTTTATGATTCCCTGTTCTATCATTTCATTCATTTGTTTTTCTACTTCTTCTGTATGAATACTAGGATATCTATATGTTTTAGAATATATGGGACCTGTCAGTCCTGTATCAATTTTATGTTTTACTTCATTTGTAAAGGTCAAATCATCACCTTTATGATAGAAAACATCTTCGTGTTTCTGAATCAAGATACGAATAGCTTTTGATTCTTCGGAATTCAAATGGTATAAACGTAAAGGATCATTAGTATTACCTAATTGCTCAATACTATAAAATTCTGGTAACCGATTTATATCATCTAAAACTGTCGTCTCCTCGTCATCTCCTTCATAATATAACTTTAATGTCCTTCCATTTATTTTTAAAGTTTTTTCTTCGTAACTAATTGTTGCTTTGTTTAATCTTAAAGTCAAATGTCCTAAAAGTCCATGGAAAAAATCATGAAATTTGTATAAACCGAAAGTGGTATCTGAAACTAATGGTATTTGCATACTGTCTTTTGGTATAGTACCTTCGTGGGAAATATTAAAAGTTCCTGAAGCTGTTTTAATCGATATGGGTTTTTCTAACCTTTTGATAAATTGTGGGGGACAGTGGTCAATATTTAAAAAGTTTTCAGTCGATCCTGTGTCAATTAATAGTCGCAAGGACCTTGATTTTCCTCTAAATAGGATATATGGGAGTCCGAGTCTCCCGGGTCTTTTGGCTGAGAGGCCATTACAGGAAAATTTCCTGGTTCATGAGTTTCGTAATTCTGTCTGTTCTGTCCAACATAATTTTTATAATCAAAATTCAAACACTTACAATTACATTCCGCTTCTCTGGACTGCTGACCATGATGGTTTTGTCTTCTCGTCTGAATTGTTGAAACGTCCATCGGTTCCGGTTGTTGCTGTGTTGTTGGTGTGTAAAACTTAGGTTGCCAATTGTTATGTTGATCATTATTTTGTAGACATCTATTGTTTTGTTGCCATCTGTTGTTTTGTTGCCTGTTGTTGTGTTGTTTGTTGTCCTGTTGTTTGTTATAATTGGTCTTAGGCTGCCAATTATTTCTTCCTTCCCTTTTGTCGGTGCCCTTTTCTTCATTCAAGAACCCTGATTGGGCCAACTCGTGCATAGCTTCCTCCATGGTTCGAGGTTTTAGAGAACAAAGAACCGTTCTCATGTGTACGGGTAATCTTGTTGTAAACACCTTTAGTGCAGTTTGTATGTTCCGTTCAACGTCCTGCATATTTCCTTCTTGTCTGCTTCTTTGGTTCAAAATTGCCAACTTTTGCAATATATAGTTGTGGAAGTTTATTGTACTTCCTCTGTATTGCGCCGCTCGCAATTCTTCATACAACTGATCAGCTGTTTGAAAACCTCCGAAATTGGTTTCCAACATTGCCTTTATTTCACTCCAATTATTTAAGTGTGGATGTATTTCCATTGCTCTTCGAGCCTTACCCATCAGTTTACTTTTTATTATGTTGATGCACATCCTTTGTGCTTGTTCATTATACAACATTAGGGTAGGAATTATATCATCTACGTTGGTGCAAAAAGTGCACAAATCTTCCTTCCTTCCGTCAAAGGTTTGAATCTTTTCTAGATATTTTAGCGGATTAATATCCAGAGTCCGTATACCCGGCCGCTGTGCTGCTGCAGCTAGGATTGGGTTTGGTTGGTTTACTGCCATGTTTTCACAACTTTAAAGGAACACGTAAAATGGAATCCGTGTGAAAACGTTTTTATAAATATATATTATTTTTTTTTGAATACTCGGTAAAAAATGTTGAAACACTTAATATCGCTTGCTTCTCAGCATATATAATTTGCACTTATATATACGAAATATACACGAGGATACCCGAGTATCCTACCGACTGCGCCAGTTAAATCGTTAAAAAACGTTTATTTAATATTTTGACTTTATTGTCTTGAGGTTCTTATGAAACTAAAACTTAAATTATTTTACAATATTCTTATAAGCTTAAGATTATTAAGAATTGTTTATCAATAAAAACTGTGGTAGACATTCAGTCAGCAGTTTTACAGAAATATGAGTAGTTTGTTTATAAATGATTTTTATGCATGCATACTTCTTTTTGTTTTTATATTTCAATGCATTTATGCTGACTTAAAAGTCTTAATCAGTAGTTTATTAATTTAGGCAAACGGGAGTTTACTAGTGTGTATGGGTTGTGTATCCATAACAAAATATTTAAAAATTTGAAGGTAATGGCTGAAAATTTGTTATTCACAGGGTTACACTAATATTGGTGTGATTAGATCTTGTCACGACTACTTTTAAAATATCTTTTATTTTAATAATATTTACAAAAATATGTCTGAAATTCATACGAATAAAATATTTATTATTTTTTTTTTTTTTCAGTATAAGAGTGGCATTTTATAACCTCCCATTTTTAGTGAATATTTATATGGCCTTACCTACTAACAGAATATACCACTTCAGACCAATATCTACAAAACTAGATTTTTGTCGTTCTAAAAATGCCAAATGTGACACTGGTTACCTTCATACAATATTGAACCAACTACCCGATTCTGTTGAGATAACTTTACGAAATTTGGCACCAAGTTTGTTTTTCTGATTCTAATAACAAATTAAGAATATTTGAATGCCTAGATATTTCCGAATACTGGGCCTGGAGAATTTCAGAAATCGTACCGTTTTTGAACCCGGAAAATTTTTCTGTAAAACATTTTGAAAAATTTTTAGTTAAAATTTAAAGCTATTTACCTTTAGAATACACTCATAGCATAAAAACACTTTTCCGAAAAGCAGATTTAAAAATGACGAAATGACCTTTGATGCGTTTTCGCAGCACTAACTTTTTAGGCGAACCATGTGATATTAACACCTAATTTTAGACTGACTAATTATTAGGGTGATCGACTCGGTTTTCCAACCGGTTTTTTCTGTCAATGTGCTGTCGGTTTTTCCAAAATGTTCATTTTTCGAATGTCGAATAGACCGGTTTTTTTAAACACAAAACAACCGGTTTTAAAAATGGCTTTTTATTTCAAAAAACATGTACTAAATACTGATATTTGAATCGAAATTTATAATTTTTTTTAATTCATAAAGTGTTATTTGTAATGTTTTAAAAATATTTTTAAATATAATCAAAGATTTTGTTTTAGAAAAAGTTTCACATGCTGAATTTTTTTAAATAAAATTGATGCTGGCTTCTTCATATTAACCCATGGTTGTTTATGCTAAGTAAAAGCTAATTATCAGTTTTGATGATTATTTTCTTACAACATTTATACCCTACACCACCATAGGTTGGAAGGGTACTATGCGTTTGTGCTGATGTTTGTAAAAATATTGGTCTAAGACCCACCTTAGTTTATATCAATCGGCTTTAAGTCGATTCAACGATGTACGTCCGTCCGTCTGACCGTCTGTCCGTCCATGTAAACCTTGAAATCAAAATCGCAATTATGAACATAAATTAGTGAAATTTTCATATAGACCAAGGACGAACTGTGTTGAAATTGGTTGTGATCAGTCCATCATTTCACCAAGCCCCCATAAAAATATCCTCCTGGAAAAGGTAGTTTAACGATCATAAATCCCATAAATGTAGCAAGAATTTTTGCACATGTAAGTTCCATACAAGTTTAAATCTATGTGCGGAATTTCATGAAGATCGTTCCATAATTAACCATAGTATTGGTCCGCAATCCCACAGGTCTAGAAAAAAAGACTCCTTTTTCGTTCTTAATGGGTTAATAGTTATTTCCAAAAATAATTGTGTTTAATAAATTTTAACTTGAACAATAAAAGATTTATTGATTTTTCTTTAAGAAATGTAGTCTTTTGATAGAAATATTAACTTCTACAAAAAAAAACCGGTTAACCAGTTTTTTCTGAATTTAAAAAAGTGTAACCGGTTTTTTCAAAATACCAACTATTCGAACTATTCGAAAACCGGTTTCTCCAAAAAGTCGAATAATCGATCACCCTACTAGTTATACAAAATTTCAATTTCTTTCTCTTATCTTTAAGACAACATATTAATGTAATAGTAACTGAGAGAAAAATTACTATTAACTTCATTAGTCGCTTGATGACAGACAAGAGCATTCTAGGAACTCTTTTAATGTTAAGCCCTTTGATTATCTAAAACTTTTTAGCTATAAATTGATACCGAAACTTTGATTTGGAGATGTCTAGGTCTCGCTTTCCGTTGTTCAAAATGTATTTTTTAATTTATTTATTGTATTATATTTTAACTCAAATTTACAAAATATTTTATTCCAATTTACTAATATTACGCTCTTAAATCAAATATTATAATTAAACATAATTTTAATAAAGTGCCAACATCCATTTTTATAAAAGTCACAAAATCCTGAAACTTAAGGCCACATAAAATAAATAAAATAAAATACTTCTTGAGGACAAACAGCAAAAAAAAATTTATGTGTATGTAAAAAATTCCACTAAAATCTCTTAAAAAAAAAAAAAAATAATAATAAACATCAGCCATATATGAAGTTTAACCTTACAAATACACACATACACCTACTCTTATCTATTCCTTTGCCCGAAAAAATGCAAAGGAGGAAGAGCAATCATCCGTGCAAACAAACGAATATTGAGAGCACTACTTTGATGGGTAGTACCATTGACGACGATGATGATAACGATGGTGCTTCTGATGGTTTTATGTTTATATCTCTCAACTTTAAGGCTACAAAAAGCCAGTTTAATACAATAATACATTTATTCATATGAGCTTTCGTCAGTTCTGTGAGTATGTGTGCATGTTTGGTTTACCATTTATAGTTGTGATTTCGAAAAAAAAAAAAAATTGAATGGAAAGAGCTACACTTAAGTATTATTGAAAGTATAATATTTTAATATAAAACAACAAGTTTTCTGAAAGCTCAATATTTTAATGTTTTTTTATTTTCTGATTTTTATATTCTGATTTTATTTTCTCTTTTGACCAAACCTATTTAGTGATATAAAAAGTTTTATCATGCTCATCGTTGTCAGATTACGGGATTTACCCCGAACTGGATTTTTTTTTTTTTTTGGAAATGGGGAGAAAAAATTATTTTGAGGATTAGAGGATTTGTTGGGGATATTTTTAAAGGCTTACAAGTGTATTAAAAAGAATTTAATACAGCTTTACAAAACATTGTTAATCAAAATTCCTTAAAATTGTATTTAAAAACGATGATTAATTAAATGATTGATTAAACGAATTATTAGATTTTTTTTTTTTTTTTTTAATCGGACAATTAAAAAATAATAGTGAAAATATTATTCTAGTATGCTTTTTTGAGCAATTTCAAAAAAGCCGTTTAAAATATTTATTTTTATCATAAAATCTGCACTCCTGCATTCGTTTCGTTTCAAATCGATCTAAGTCTATTTTAAATTTAAATATAAATTTCCTCAATAGATTTAAAAAAATCGCTTGGCATTTTTTTATTAATCGATAAAAATGAAACTTTTTTATGAAATCGGACATGATATGTAGAAATTAAGATTTTTTTAAACTTTAACGTACTCAAGGAAATCACCAAGTGATACCCTATAGCTTATCTCGTGTTATCACAGGGTGACTATAAGACAAATTTTATGAATGATTAGGTCCTTATTAGAACTCTAATACATTTCATTTCAATTCGAACAGTATTTTAGTAGATACAGATTTATTACCAAAAGTTTTACGTTTTGGCTAACTTGCCGAAAATTCTCAACTAGTGAAAAAATATAGTTGTTACATGCGGAGAACAAATTTAGTTGAGCATTATCATGGCAAACATAATATAATGCAATTTGTAATACAAAATCATATTCAAAAGAAGATATCGTGTCTATTTATGAAGGCTTTTCTTTTAGATAAAATATCAAAAGTAGACAGAAAAATTATGTCGACATGATATAAACGAGAGAGAAACTATAGTCATACCCTACACCTATAACACTGGTCGACAAAAAAAAAAAAATTGTTTGTGATCCTTCAACAAAAAATATGTGGTCTAGATGGAATTCTGCATATTAAACTCGAATCTGCTTTCAGTTTTTTCCCATCAGGTCGAGATTTTTTTTTATGGGCGTGTCTAAGATTGCGTCTTAAATAAGCCCATTACTCGAGTATATTTCACTTTAACTCTAGAACTGTATGCACGATTTATATAAATAATACACCAAAATATGTGGAATAAAATTGGCTTTTAGTACTAATAATAAATTTTAATCCGCTCAATAGTTTTGGACATATTTCGAAATAAATGTTCGAAAAAAATTGTTCATGCTCAAATCAAGATTTCTTTTTTTACTAAAACTTCTTTTTAAAAGTGAAAACATCAAAAATGTTTCAGTTTATCATCTCTATCTCAAAGCTGGTAAAACTACGAGTAAATAAAGCCACGTATCATAAAAATTTATGCATAAATCATGATTGCATTCACAGTTAAGTTAGGATACCCATGCATACCTACAGTGGAAATACACTAGTCGGCAAAATTTTATTTTTTTTTTTTGTCTTAAATAAAAAAAAAAAAAAAAAATGGGTGGATAAGATGGAATTTAATGTGCTAAATAAGAATCAGCTTTTACTTATTTTCTATCACGTATTGATTTTTTTATGGGCACTCGAGAACAATTTATCCCATTAAGATTAAATTAAACTCCAATATAAAGCGACTTAAATTGTCTTTGAGCTGAATTTACATAATTTTTTGTTCAGTTAACATTTCCGTAGTTATTCGGTAATTATTACGAAAAAATTATTTTTATTATAATTTTTTTTTTTTTTTTTTTTTGAAAAATGTTGAAAATTTGGATCCACAACTCTTTAGATTAAGGTATGTCAAATATTTTTGTCATACCTTGAAGGCAGTTTTTGTATCAAAATCGTGCAAACTGTTCTTGAGTTATAGTCTAAATTTGACAAACCACTCTCGAATTTTATAGTGTGACCGATGAATAAGGTGATGATATTAGTCAAGCCCATAAAAAAAAAAAAAAAATCTGTACGTGATAGAAAAAAAGTGAAAGCAGATTCTTATTAACCTATTTTTGTTTCGAGAAAAAAAAAAAAAAAAAAAAAAAATTTTTTCCCACCATTGTATTTCTACTCAATTGTATGTAATATGGGTATTTTTACTTTACTGTGAATAAAATCAAGACTTGTGTATCAATTTTGAAGGTACATGTCGGTACATGTCTATTCGCAGCATTACCAGCTTTAAGATAAATATGATAGCTGATGATTTTTGATGTTTTCAGTTATTAAAAGAAATTTTAGTAACAAAAAAATCTAAAATTTTGCAGATTTTTTTTTTTTTTTTTTGTGGACACTTATTTCAAAATAACTTCGAAACTATTGAGCACATAAAAAAAGATATTTTTAGTACACATCTTTTGATGTATCAATTATGTCAATCGTACACACCGTTCCTGAGTTATAAGGATATACTAGAGTAATGGCCTTACTATGGGCGAAATATTAGACATGCCCATAAAAAAAATTCAGACCTGATGGAAAAAACTGAAAACAGATTTGTTTTTAACACATCAGAATACATCAGTTCCAACTATTCTTCTATGCACAGTGTCACATTTATACAAATTAGAACGACAAAAATACGAAAATAAAAGGTTATTAGTTGAAGTAAATACTTTCGCATTTATTAGTAAACATCATATATTATGGAAAAAATACTTGAAGTATTAAAGAGTCCATAGCGCGAATTGTGGATTTTCAAAGTTGCAACTTTTAAAAATATTTTAATTTTATTTGCAACTTTTGTAAAGAAGTATGTTAACTTTAACTTCATATATCTCAGTAAATACTGCAAATATTGATATGATTTTTTAACATTTTTAATAACAAATGTATCCTTATTATTTTACTATAATTGGCTAAGTTAAAAAATCAATACTGAATACATTGTTTTTTATTTAAAAGAAATAATAATATTAAAAAATATATTTTTCGGGAAATTCTATTTTAAATGGACTGGAATTAAAAAGTTCCAACGAGTTCTAATCTAAAAATACGATTGTTGTATAAAAGAACATCTTCAAAATTATATTTGAGAATATTGGCTACGACTTTTTGCGATCTTTTAAAATATTAGAAAAAAATGTGCTGTACCTCATGTTAGCAATTTTTTAAAAATTGTTTAAACATTTTAAGGTAGTGGCTAAAATTTGTTTATAAAAATGTTACACTAAGATTGGTGTTATTAGATCTTGCCACGCCTACTTTTAAAATATCCTTTATTTTAATAAATTTTACAAAAGTATGTCCGAAATTCATACAAATAAAGTTTTTTTTTAGTATGGGAGTGACAGTGATTCTTCCCGCCCATTTTTATTGGAAATGTTAAAGGCCTTATCTACTAAAAGAATATACAATTTCAGACCCGTATTTCCAAAACTGGATTTTTGCCGTTCTAAAACTGCCAAATGTGACACTGTGCTATGGTGGAGGTTTTTTTGTCGACCAGTGTAATCAACCAATGTAAAAATTATTAAATAAGAAAACAATTTTTACTCTAAGAGTGGTTGTAAATCACACTTGGATGAATGCTTGTAAGGCACTCGATTTTTTAATATTTTTAAAACCTTAAGAACTAATAATGAATATCTTAGGACTAACTAGATTAAATAATATTAAGTACTTATCTATTGTACTCATAGACCCTTCAATAATTCTTGTCACACCCAAGTGTGAAAAACAACGGTTGTTTTACACATGTGTTAAAGAAAAACGCACATGCGTAATTCTTATCATTATTATAAATAGATTCTACTTAAATTTAAAAGTACTTAAAAAAATATAAAAAAAACAAACATCATCACTCAGATGTTTGTATTTCTGTTCGTACATTTTTATTGATAACAGATTTTTCCTTCAGTTATTTAAAAACATAAATGTAGCATATATGTGCTTTAAAGTGCTCCAAACTTGTATGAAGGAAAACAAATTATCCTACAGGCCGTCGCCCCTAAAATTGTTCTATGGGTTATAAAAATACGTCGTGCAAAAAATTAGGGCAATAGGACTACGTTAACTGGTGCCGCAACGGCTCTGAAGTTTGAAGATGCATTTACAAGGGGAAAATATGCATTTTTTTCAGTTTTCACAAAAATTTTGTCATTAAATACTTAGTTTTGCATTTTATTGTAAAGGAATTGTAATGTACACTGAATTAGTGTTACAAAAAGATATAAAACACAAAAATTAGTTGAAAAATGGAAAAGTTATTGAAAATTCCCCAAGCCATTAACGTGTCTCAGAGCACTTGAATTCGGAATGTGACAAAAAAATAAATATATTTTTGAAAATATTCAAATAAAACAATTGTATTACTTAAAATACATCTGTAGTTACTTGAATATGAGTTTTTGTCCTTATAGAAAAACGTAAACCTGTTCTCTGCAAATTGATAAAAAAAATTGGGTATTAAACCTTTCAATTTTGAATTTGCTGAACCTTTCAAAAAGGGTTAATACCCATTTTTTTTATCAATTTGTTGAATTAATGAGACACCATATTCAAAAAGGGTTAATGCCTAATTTTTTTTATCAATTTTTTTTATCAAGTTTTGAATTAATGGGATTGTAAACAGGTTTTATTGAAATACATTCAAATTGGCATGTTTTTAGAACATCGGGGTCATTTTGACCCCAAGGCCGTTTAAGGGTTAATTTATTTTTTTTTTACTATCATTATAAAAATCGGTTGTTAATAAATAAATATCTTAAGTTTTATGATAATCTACCGAAAAATAGATAAAATTTCGACTAGTTTCCATAAAAAATTACAAATATTACAAAATTTGACCTTTAAAGTTTGTGTGTTAATGTCGTCCAAATTATGTGGATTATAAAATGTTAAAAAAGTTCTATTTGAAATACACAACAATGTAATAAAATGGCATATTTGCCAAAATATTACATAAAAATGGGTTTTTCTCGAAATTCGCTGAATTCAAAATGCAGGTACAGGCAAGCTATAAGAGGTATTGACATAATTTTTTTATTGTTTTATTCCGTAATCTGTTGTTCAAAAATTCCTATGAGATCTCCCAAAAATATTGAAATTTGTTTAACAAAGTATCAAAAAAACTGAAATTTGAGTTTTGAAACGACCGTTAAAAATATCAACATTTTTTGACCATAGCTGAGAACAGGTTTACGTTTTTCTATATGGACAAAAACTCATATTCAAGTAACTACAGATGTATTTTAAGTAATACAATTGTTTTATTTGAATATTTTCAAAAATATATATATATTTTTTTTTTTGTCACATTCCAAATTCAAGTGCTCTGAGACACGTTAATGGCTTGGGGAATTTTCAATAACTTTTTCATTTTTCAACCAATTTTTGTGTTTTATATCTTTTTGTAACACTAATTCTGTGTACATTATTTTATTGTAAAATGCAAAACTAATTATTTAATGACAAAATTTTTGTGAAAACTGAAAAAAATGCATATTTTCCCCTTGTTAATGCATCTTCAAACTTCAGAACCGTTGCGTCACCAGTTAACGTTGTCCTATTGCCCTAATTTTTTGCACGACGTATTTTTATAACCCATGGAACAATTCTAGGGGGAGAGAGACGGGCAAAATTCGAAACTTCGTTTTTTTGGAGCACTCTAATATGCATGTTCAACTCTTTTGAACAACCAATATATTTGGGCGCATTTAATATAAATTTCACAGAAATAACATAAGTAATGCCAATAAAGTATAGTTGAATTTTATGGTGTCACATAGTCATTGAATAATAAAAAGCCAAAAGATTTAATTAACTATGTTTAACTAGATTTATTTTTAATGTAATTTGTAAAAGAAAATTATTTTTTTATTCTTTTACTTCCTTCTCAAAATTTTAATATTTTTATACTGCCCAAGGTTAAAAATATTCTCTGCGGCCCATATTTTTTTTTTTTTGCATTACTGAAGGTCATTGTAATTGATTAGTTACCAGTGAAAATATATTTAAGCTTTATTACAAGCCGAAAGTGTTTATTATCCATTTTTTTTTTTTTTAATTTATAAATTATAGTCAGAGGTTATAAGTACAAAATTCTTATTTTAAGCATATTGCTATTGGTGTTGATGAAGCTGATGCTGACGACCATAATGTACAACAGGAGGGATTTAAAAAATAAAACTGTAAACTTTTTGGCACTGTATTCTTTTTTTACTGGAAACTGATGAGTACAATGATGATGACGAAAAAGGAAGCAATATAATAAAAAAAATATATATTGCAATCAAGTTGATTAAGCAAGCGTTAAATTGAATATCGATTATGAACCAAGCTGGAATAATATAAAAATTTTATAAAATTTGTTTTTTTCTTGTTAACTTTATTTTTATATTTCTGACTAAAAAATATTACTTTATAGGAAAACAATATATGTACTATAATTTTTTGAATTTAACTTCCTTCTTAACAACTACATCATTTGTATAACAAAAGCTTAGCTGAAAATTAACAGCGATTAGTATCAGTTTTAGTTTTTACTTAGAACGTTAGAAAATTATTGATTTCATAATTGTTTTAAATGGTACACACAAAACATTTGAAACAATTATACTAGCACTCAACTCATTTATCCTTTCATTATAAGTCAAAACTCCACATCCACAATGTTGAATAAATATGAAAGAGAAACAATTATCTAATGATGTGGCAACAAACTAAATTCATATGCAGGCATATTAATACATACATAAGTATGAATGGATACAAGTAGCTTGCCATCTTTTGAATTCAACCCAATCGAACCATTTATTTAGTCAATCGTTCGTTCGTTCAGTTTTTCATTCAATACAAAACCAATCCTTTACTTAACATACGAATATATTGAAAATTTGTTAAGATTGTAATGCATGCCACACAGATACACATAAATACTTTGTTTAAAACTTTGTTACCATCAATGTTCCCCAACGAATAAGTACATACATATTAACACAAACTACTGTCAGTAAGTATAAGTACAAGTAAATATCTTTATATACTTAAATTATACAGTAAGCCAATGGAACTAAAACCCGTTGTGTTGTGTTGTTATGCAAACTATGAATTGCTGCATATACTTACTCGCTTATTACAATGTATTTATCTATGTAATAAGTAGTTTTATACATCTTTATACTATTACACATACATATTTATAATGTAAAATTCATTGAGAGAATTTTTGTTAACAATTATTTGCCATAATCAATGAATATGTTGCAGAGAAACTTTTCCCTGTGAACGTATTTTATGAACGAATAAGTATTTGAGTTCGTTGTTTGTTTGCATTTGAATAAATATTTAAATGGTTGGATAAAGTTCTGAGAATCTAATTTCGCAAATGTATAAAATAAATATTGTTTACTTAATATTATTGAAATCTAGCACAAATACTTGTCTTGTCCTTTAGCATCTTTATCCACATTGGTAAATGCCTGACAAATGCTTTAGATATATATGTATTTTTGTAGCCAATTGTAAGTATTTGTTGATGAAGATAAAAGACACTAAAGTTTATGGTACTGCAAGTAAATCTAAGATGCCTCGAGGAAAATTGTAAGTTATAAAGTCAGTTCTGCTCTCTAAAAAAAAGCGAATAAGTTGTTCAAGATTATACTCTAATTTATTTTTTAAAATCGGTTTTTTGGGCTCAGCAATATTTATGCTCTTTTATAAGGATGGTTAGCATAGCTATATTCAACAATTAGTTTATTCTGATACCACGAAACGTTGTTTAAGGCAGAAACTATTTTAAATTATTATGCCGTTCATAATGTGACTCAGCTGAATATCCGACAACACAGACAGTATATTTGAAACACCCAATTCCAAGAATATCATTCATTCCTTTGTTATCATACAGTTATGTTTTAACGAAATATAAATGGATAAGACTACATGAATATAAATGATACCAGCGGCATAGAAAATACGTATCCTATTTTTTGGTGTCTAATTACACGGGTCGCAAACACATTTTTTTGTCCTCCTTCAAAAAAGTGTAAGATAAAATATACAAATACAGAATATTACGTTAATGCAAACAATTATATGAATTTAAGGTGATTCTCGAAAGTGGGTTTATATGGAAGCTATTACAAATTATGGACCGAACCTCATAAAATTTAGCGCAATGATTTCTGGCATTTGTATGGGATTTATGCACGTTAGTGATTTTCGGAAGAGGGGTTTATATGGGAGCTATAGTTAATTATGGACCGATCTTGATGAAATTTGGTACAAATTGACACTTGTACAAAAACTTCTTTTCATCGAATTTCATTAAAATATTGCTATATTTAAGGCATTGACCGGGAGGACATTTGTATAGGGGATAGGCGAAATAATGGACCGATGATAACCAATTAGTCCTTGTGCAAAAATAATTATTTGTGCCAAATTTCATCAACATATCTTTAAACTTGCGTCCTGTACTTTATTCACAAGGTTTACATGGACAGACAGCCAGCCAGCCGACCAGACGGACGGACGGACATCGTTAAATCTATTCAGAAAGTGATTCAGTCGATTGGTATATTTTAAAGTGGAGGTCCGAAGATTTTTTCTGTGCATCAGCACATACCTATGGTGTTGTAGGGTATAAAAATATAAAATAATTTTGTGATTTTTTTTTTTTACTATATGTATTAATGAAATTTGTCAATGAGTATCTTCACTAATTTGTGAATAAAATGCATTGCATTGATTTGCATAAAATATGACTTGAAGAAAATATTAATTAGAATTGTTTGAATAAAATCAGACAAGTCATTTTCGAAATATGATTCAATTTATGCAATATGTGCAACATCCTTTATATTACAAAACCGCGATTTATCGCGAGAACTAGAGTCAATTAAAAGAAAGTGGATTAGAGGATTAATACTTATATATACCATGTATATGAATTGAATCATATACTCCGTTCCGCAGAATCAGTGTTCCCTGTGTTAATAAAAACAACATATAAAAAAAAAAAAAATAGTGTGGAAAAGTGAGTAGATTCTTAAAAAATTAATATATCCAGTAAGATCCACTTAAGAAAATTATTTTAACTTCATAAATCCTACGTAAATGTGTTACAGCATAATTATATTATTTGATATATAGTTATATAGAGTTATAAATCACGCCTCAAAACAATTGACCATATGTCCCGTCTAAGAACCTTTGCTTTTATGACTAATAGATAAATTAGAAAATAATATTAATAAATAATACCACATGTAGGGAATGGTAAATCGATTTCGATTTTAGTCGAAAATCGATTTTCAGGAGACAAAGGTCGGTTGTTTGCAATCGATTTTATGTCAACGATTTTATACTGAAATCGATTATCTAGTTTCAAAAATCGATTTTGTTTTAAAAAGTTAAAAAAATATGTAAAATAATAAAAATATTATAAATTAACAATTTTTTTTTGTTGGTAATAATAAAGTTATGTTAAATCAGTTCAACAAAGGACTAAAAAATATCAAAATTTTAAAAAATTTAAAAATTTAAAAAATTTTAACTAAAATAATACAATTGTTTTAAATTTAGCCTTTTGTAAATAGGTTTAAATTAAATAAATTGTCGCAAAGAAACATTCATGATACATGTGATACATGTTTAAATACAATAAAAAACCTAAATAAAAGAAGAATCATGAAAGAGTTCGGTCTCTCAGAAGAATTTGACCATTGATAGAAAATCTGTTTCGTAAGAAAATAAAGATCCACATGATAATGGGAAGGCGAGAAAATTGAAAGCATATTGAAAAGAATTCCAAACATATCTGGTAGAAAAGTCCGGTTAACTCAGTGCTTTGACAATTTGGTGCGAAAAGTTAAAGCTAATGCGGAATTGAAAACATATAAAGTCCAAAAAATTCCAGACAGGAATGCTGCAAATAATTTAGAAGCCAAGAATAGGGCATGGAAATTAAAATAAAATTTCATAAAAAATATACATCAAAGAATGTTTGCAAAAAAGGCTTCTTCCTTTCATAAGAGAGCACAATGTGTACGCACATTTTTGGAGCGACTTGGTATCATATTACTACGGTAAGAAAGCTCTGGAGTGGTACCAAAACAATAATATAGTTTTTGTACCAAGAGAGGTCAATTCTCCAAATTATCCGGAGCTAAGACCAGTGTAAAGATATTGGGCTCTTGCGAAAAGAGAATTGAAGAGCACAAAAACGGTGTCCCAAAGTATTGAGGACTTTAAAAGAAGATGGGCAAACTGTTCCAAAAAAGTAAATAAAACAACTATCAAATCTCTAATGGAAGAGTTATCAAAGAGTTCATAAGTAATGGTTGGAACTATAAAAATTATATTTTTCCGTCAACTGTAATATAATCAAATAAATATAAAGACTCCAAAACTCTAAGATCAACCATTTCCAAATGATTAAACTTTATGTATGTTAAGATTTTTCGAACGCACTCCTTAAATGTAAGATTATTTTTTCCTTTTTTGTCCTTTAAAATAAACAAGCTTTTTTTCATCAAATTCAATGATAAACAAATTGACTTTCAAAATCTCACACTGAGCAATGTGCTGAACTATATTTAAAACGTATATTGATTTTGATGAATTGGAACGAAGAAAACTAAGTGCATTACAAAACAAATCAAATATATTACGAATAAACAAATATATTTATTTTTCTATACACAGAAAAAAATAAACATGGACTTCAATTACGGAATTGCTTATATTAATCAATTTTTGTTTGATTTTGCTCCAATCATCAAAATGATAATATTAATAACTACAATATTTGATTTTTTATTACAGCTTTTTCTTAAATAGATATAATGAGCTGAACATTGTGGGAAATTAACTTAAACTTATTTTATTTCTTTACTTTTATAGAAAAATTTTTCATGTTTCTTTATATTTCATTAAGAGCTGTCAATTTATTTAAAAAAGGATGTAAATCAATTAGAAAACTAGAAAGAAACTATAGTCGGTCAAGACCGACCATATGATACCCCGCACCATTAGACCTGTGGCCAATTGTAGGCCAACACTTTTACTAAATGCAAAATAAATTATACAAATACAGAACAATGCATTTATATTAACATCTATATGATTTTATGCACTTTTAGAGTGATTCCCGGAAGTGGGTTTATATGGGAGCTATAACCGATTCTCATAAATTTTGGCAATGTTGTTTCTACTTATATTAAACTTATTAGTGTCGAATATTAACTTGATACTATCGTTCGTATGGGATTTATGCACGTTAAAGTGATTTTCGGAAGAGGGGTTTATATGGGAGCTATGGTCAATTATGTACCAATCCTGAAATTTTGCACAAAGATTGTACAAAACTCCTTTGTGTCGAGTTTCATTAAAATACTGCTGTATTTAAGGCATTTATGATCGTTAAACCCCTAATCTGGGAGGACATTTGTATGAGGGCCAGGTGAAATAAGATCGATCATAACCAATTTCAATAGGTTTCTTCCTTGTACCAAGGTAATTATCTATGCCAAATTTCATCAAGATATCTTTAAAATTGCGACCTATACTTTGTTCACAAGGTTTACATGGACAGACAGCCAGAAAGTGATTCTGAGTCGAACGGTGGGGGTCCGATAATTATTTCTGTGCATAATACCCCAACCACCAATGGCAGTGTATTAATATATATATTAATAAATACTTAATATAATTAAATTCCAATATAGTTATTTAATAGTTTTATTAAAAATTAATTTTAAATATTTTTTTCTGTTTAGGGTTCTATTAAGTTTGTAAAATTTATTATATTGTGAGAAAAGAAAAATAAAGTCTCGCAAATGGTAGCGTTCAATAAATTTACACAAGACTTAAATAATTATCAAACTTTTCTCGAGTGTATTGTTATTGTAACATAAATTATAGAGAAAATATTATGCAAATTTCTTACTTGTAAATGCAGGCAATTAAGAAATTCTTAAATAAACTTCAAATACAGATGTGCTAAAACGTTACCAATACTTAGTGACTGAGTAATTGAAAATGGACACTATTCAATATTGATATAGTCATTTATTTCAAATTCATTTACTTAAATAAATTTATATAAAATATACATAAAATTAAACTTTGCAAATACATAATGATTTTTTAAATACAGTGTATTTCCTTTAGATTTTTTTGCGGCAGTCATTACAACATTGCTAATATAATTTAATTTGCAATTTTTAGAAAAAATAATATTCAATTTGTTTTTTTTTTTTTAATTTTTATATATTTTTTTATTCAACAGAAAAAAATAATTGGCTTAACAATGTGTAAATATTTATCTTATACAATATTATTTTTATTAATTTAAATCTATTTTTTGTTTTATTCAAATTGTTCAAATGGCTAATGTAATTTCATTTAGTAAATTGATATAGTCAATAAAATATATGGATGTACATATATCTCACTGCTACCAATAATTGTTTAATTAAGCTGCACAAAATTAATTCAAAATAAAATTCAATTAAATTTGATATAAAAAGTCAATATTTATTTGTTTTGTAATATATTCAAAGCAGCAGGGTTTTGTTGCAACAAGTTAACCGCAAATACTTTAGGAAAATTTCAAATTTTACTGTTATATCTTAATTTAGAAAATTAAACAATTTATATCACATTAAATGTTAAAGCAAATATTTAAGATCAATAAAGTTAACATTAAATTTTGCTTATAACAACCAAGTAACTAATTTTATTAGACTCTTAACTTCATGCCATGCTGGCAAAGATTAATTTTGATGATTATAGAGCAAAAATAGTTGGAATTAACTTATTATTAAGTCAATTTAACAAAGTGTTATAAAGTTATAATTTGAAGTGTATAAAAATCATAGCATGAACAAAATTTTAAATCCTGCCTACTAAAAATAAAACTACACATACATATATATTTTCATACACATACGTACTCATACAGTTCCTTTCACACAAACATAGGCACATAACCACTGACCCATTAGTTTATTCGAAACACGTAGATCTCACTTAAGCCTACGTGAGTACCACAATCAAAATAAAGTTGCTGTCATAAAATGACAAATGCGTTGCATTTTCAAGCCAAAATCGTATGCTAAAACTTTATTTTAACTAAAATTGTTCGTTTTGATTTTTTTTTTTTTTTTTGCGAAAACCAACTAAACCACAAAGAAAAATTATACTAGCTTAGGCAGGAGAGATAGAGAAAAAAACTAGGAAATATATTTTCATGTTTCTTAAATGATAAAATTATAAAAAAGTAAATATTTTCCTTTTTTAATATTAAATATATAAAAGTACTTAAAATTATGTATATGAATGTGTATTAGTGGTTATTGTGTTCATTTACAAGCAAACATTCATTTATATTTTTATTCACAGAGATTTTTATAAAAATACATAAGTGCCAGAAATGAAGGCACGTACGTAAAAGTGACATTTATTATCTGCACTTTTGTTTAGTTCGTTCAACTGCTAAAAAAAAACTGGAAGTTATAAGTGGTGCCCTACATGTTAAAATTTCAGTATTTAGAGTATCTGCTGTTGTTAAAAAGCTTTTTTAAGAGATGTTTTTTTGGTCCTGTCGAAGCAAAATTTATAGCAGTTACTAAAATTATTCATATCTTATTGGAACTTTTAACTTGTTTATATATATGATACAAATTAGAGAAGTATATGGGCAATTCTCATTTAAAGTTTACCTTTATAAAACCGACCTTAAACCTCAAATATTTTTTTAAACTTCTGATGTTTTTAAATAACTTTTGATGCAATTATGATAACAACACTTGATTGGGTTCTATGTAGTGCCGGCAAGCACTCAAAATCAAAAAATCGAAAAAAAGTGTTTGAAATTAACAAGTTCTTTTTTTTTCTTTTGATCGCTGTAATAGCGGATTTTAGCATAAGTGTTCAATTCTTCTAATGTAGGCTATAAACACTTGTAGAAAAAGACCAGCATGGTTTTAATTAGCGTGCCATTGACCAGTGTCAAATTGTGTTGTGCAAAAGTCGTGAAACCAAATATTAAAAAATTTTTGAATTTTGCAGTTTTTTCACTAGGCATTTTACGCCGTTTCATGAACTGCAAAATTCAGATTGGAGCTTCTGAAATTATGCATCATTTGACATATATCTTGTTAATATGCCTTCAACAGAAATGCTGTAGGAGGTACCCAAACTTGGAAAGAGGTGCCTTTTTCGCGAGGCACACTCGCAACATTATTTCAATGAAGCTAGAGTAACGCGTTAAAAAAGAAGGCTTCCAAATTACATTTTAAAATCATTTTGGCATTTTAAAATATTAACCCATTAATGCCCATTGTTACGTATATGTAACGCGACAATGTCTAAGTTTAAAACTATGTTGTAAAAAAACGGAATAATATATACTACGATTTTGTTATGAATTGTTTTAATTAATATTCGTCCATCATCCTCAAATGTTTTTTTCTTCACTTTCTCTTCTGTTATTGCGGCAAAAATTGATTTTGTAAAGTTCATTATTTGGCAACTTGCAAAAACTCGATTTTAACGGGAGGAGGATTGCAAAATGGCTTGTTACTTGCATTCAACATATTATAACGAAAAAAATTTTTATATACTAAAAGAAAACAAATCTAATATGTTTATTTAATTGTTTAAAAATGAAAACTAGAAAGTGGAAAAAGAAAGTGTTACGTATATGTAACATTGGGCCATTCACAGTACTTTTTGGCCTCCACTATTTTCAATACAAAAAGGACTAAATGAGAACATTTTTTTTTTTAAATTAACATGCCTATTCATAGAAAAAGTCTTAAAAAAGTCACAATTTTATTATGACTATAAGTTACGACTATACTTGTGACTCGGTCATAACTTCATATTCTGTTAACATAGTCACAAAACATGCTTAGCATTAAAAAGTGTTTACTTTTCTTGTCAATTGAAAATAAAAACGACAGAAAAAGCTATGATAAATTATGGACCGATCTTTGTTTAATTTGGCACTATCATTTATGTTCATATAAAACTTATTTGTGTCGAATATTAGCTTGATACTAACATTATAATGGGATTTATGTCCGTTAAAGTGATTTTCGGAAAGAGGTTTATATGGGAGCTATGGTTAATTATGGACCGATCTTTTTACAAATCGGTACACTTATTTAGACTTATATGAAACTTATATGTGCCAAATTTCATTAAAATATTGCTATATTTAAGGGATTTATGATCGTTAAATCCTTTTCCGGGAGGACATTTGTATGGGAGCTAGGTGAAATAATGAACCGATCATAACCAGTTTCAATAGGCTTCGTTCCTGAACTATAAGAAGTCCGTGTATTAAATTTCATTAATGGTTCAAAATTGCGACCTGTAGTTTGATTACAAGGTTTACATGGACAGACGGACGGTCATCGTTAAATCGACTCAGAAAGTGATTCTAAGCCGATTGGTATAAATTAAGGTGAATCTTAGACCAATATTTTTGTGTGTTACAAACATCAGCACAAACGCATAATACCCTCCCCGCCTATGGTGGTGTAGTGTATAATTAAAAATACAATTTTTTGTAAAAAATTTAAAATTTTTAGAGAAGAATGGATAATTTGCAAATAATACTGCAAAATCCGATGAAAATCAGCAGGAAATGTGAGTAAAAGTGTGTTATATATATGCTTTATTGCTTTTTGGCCCTCAAATGTTTTAAATATGTGTGTATGCATTGTTTTTTCTACAACACATTTTTCTATATTTTCATATTTTTTATTTTCAATTAAAATGTCTTTTTATGATAGTCACAATTCTTATGACTGTCTACATATCAGGTCTTAATTTGAAAACGAAATATTAATACATTTTTGTTTGTAAATAGAAAATTAAAGACTATAGTCACAATTGGTGTTTTATGACTATTTTTCAGTCACAATTTTTCTGTGAATAGGCATGTAAATATACTATTTGAGCCATAAACATGATAATTTGTTTAAACAAGTGGACGGTTCCATATTGTGGGTATGAATAAGTAGGGGGGCTATGAAAAATTTGCCCTAGGCACAATACCCATGAGATTTATATAGAAAATACAAGGTCTAAAAATTATTGAGTGTTACGTATATGTAACGGCTTATAACTTCCTTACTAAACCAAATATAAAAAATTGTTCAACGGGTTTATATACCTCTGTTGACATGTTGTTAAAAATTTCAGATCTCTAAGTTGGCTAGTTCGCCGCGGACATTAAAGTTTTAAGAAGAAAGTTTTTTTTTTTTTTTAAATCCAAATTTAAATCAAAAATATAAATTTTCTCTAAACTTTAACGAAAAATTAGATTTTCCACTAAAAAAGTCTTCGTAACTTTTACCAGAAATCCAATTTTTCATAAAAAAATCACCAAAAACCTAATTTGTGTAACAAAAGAAGGGAATTTTCTAAAAAGATCCGAATTTTATATTTTTTGCTTTTAATTTTTTAAAATTTCATATTTTGTACCTCAAAAGGAACATGAGTCTTAAAGTTTATAATTTGAGAAACACCTCCAATGTTGTAAATTTCTTTAAATCGAAGATGTCAAATTCGATTGCTGTAATAATGTTTTTCATACAAAAATCAATTTTGAGTAGTAAATGTGTATGTGTGATTACATAAATATTTTTATCTATTTGACTCTGTTTCAAAATTGTTAAGAACTATATAGCCAGCTTCTGCTCTTTTTTAAAGAGTTTTGTGTATACACTATAGAGCAAGTTTAATTATTTTTTTTATTTTTTTCGGCGGTATCTTCTTAACGAGCCATAGGAATTAAAATATAAATAGTAGAATATAATCCTCAAGGTCCAATTTGAAATATATGTACAATAAATATTAATATATTTGTATGTGTAACATAAAAGTAAAAAAAATTTTAAAATATAAAAGTGTTCAATTTTGCTCTATTTTCTGTTTGGATATATAATCGTGATTTATTCTGTAGTTTAAATTTGCAAATGAAAAAAAAAAAAAAAAAATAGGAAAATATGTTATTCAATGAAGAATGTCTAGTACAAATACAAACTTGTTAGAGTTCTGCAAAAGTTATTAATTATGAAATAATGTTGATAAAAAACCTGTAGTAGTGGAAATAAAAAATAAAATATCAAATTTTGCAAATATTATTTGTTAAAAAAATTGCAAGGACTTAAAACTATCTCAAACCTTGATAATTATGTTCAAAAAGACGTAAAAAATATTTTTTATTATGCTAAATCATCGATTATGTTAATTCATTAATAGAGATGCTGAACATTTTTTTGATAATACCTAAGATCGGGGAATATGAGATTCCATTAAAACCTATCAAATTCATTAATAGTAGAGCTAGTATTCAAACTGTTTGCAAAAAACATAAGACTCATGAGAATATTTGACAAAAACCACAAAATCTGTAACTATCTATTTGGTGAAAACGTATCCTTTTCAATATCTTGAAATCTATTAATCTTGGGTCATGGTAAACTGGAAACGCGTTTTAATAGTAAATGGATAATCGTAAACTAAATTAGGTTAGAAAATAATTCTTTTTTTAAGGTTTCAAAATAAATAATCGGCATGTATTGCTACGCTATAAAAACTGTAAAGTAATCAAATTTTTATATAGCGAATTAGCGAGGTATCTCAGATCTATATGTCGGTCCGATTGGACTAACTAGTGGAACTATGTCATAAAAAAATATCATCAACATTTCGTTAAAATATGTTCAGATTCTGAGAAGAAAATATAGAAAATATGATATCACGTCATAATATTCACCACGAATTGCAGTCTAATACTAATACTTTCGTAGAAAATCATGTTCAAACTTGTTTAAAATAAGGATTCGATAGTTTTGGAGGGACATTTAACAAACCCAGACTAAAACATACTTAAAAGTATGAAATATATAAATAAAAGTGAAATTAAGAATCCTAGAACATCAGCCAGAAACTGTAAGGGCACTATGGTGCTTTATTTATATTTATTAACATCATGACTTGTTAAATTATGAAACAAATTTGCGAAAAGAAAGTATTATTTTGCTAAAAATATATTTTGATTTAATTTCTCTTAAGTGGTGCAAAACTGAACACTTTTTATTTGAAAAACATCTAAATTTTTTGCAAAAACTAAGTTAGT
The DNA here is from genome assembly GCA_951394005.1 of Protophormia terraenovae. NCBI lineage: Eukaryota > Metazoa > Arthropoda > Insecta > Diptera > Calliphoridae > Protophormia > Protophormia terraenovae. The sequence continues at coordinate 103,440,626 of OX596076.1, read as the reverse complement.
TTTAAAACTTTTTATTCTTCATTACATTATATAAATTCATCATGAATTAATATTATTAATTACTTTTTGCATTACTTTATATGATAAGAAGATATCACCTAAAAACAGTTACACGTTTGCTCTATAGTGTAGTTCTTTTTTATTTTTAGCAACCTTTATATGTTTAGTATGTATAAACATGTATCTCAAGCTTAAAAAAAATGCATTCAAAGAGATATAATTTTGTACATTTGTAAGCTTTTTGATAAACAACCCAGCAAAAACTTTGGTTGCCATGTAATGAGTTAAGAAGCTAATATAATGGCTCTTCACTACTTACACATTAGCTCAATAACTCATTATTTTAACACGGTGATGACATTAGAGGCAACTACTTACCCTATACATTACTTAGATGTCATTACAATAACTAATTACTTCCAAGCTGTTAAATAGCGCATTGATTTTAAAGCATTACTGAAGTCATGATTAGTAATAACAATAGGAACTAGTTACATTTTATGTTATAAATAAGTAATGAAATATCAGGATATAAAATAGGTTTTTTTGTTGTTGTAAAAAGATTTTAAAAATTTTCATTTAAAAGCTTAAAAACAACCAAGTATGTAATTAAAATAAATGTAATAAAAATAAAATATTTTAGATTACAAATTAATTCATACGCAAATTTTGCCTTTAATTTATATATCCCTTGTTCAAATATATGAATTGGTAACTGCATTATAAAAATCAATAAAAATCAATATTTTCAAAAATCTGATCATAAATAATTATTTACATACGGGTTATAAATAATCAGTTACTAAACAACTTTTATGTAATGCAGACAGTATGTTGTTGTCATTACAAAGTAACTACATCCGTAACTACATATCATTACCAAGTTTTTGCTGGGAAACTGCACATACTATTTGATAGAAACTCAACTACTTATTACGCTTTACAAAAGTGATTTTTTTTAGCTAATAAAGTCATTTTACATGACTTGGAAAAAAATTAGTAAATGGAGAGTATCTTTACAAAAAAAAATATACAAACACCATCACACAAGTTGTCACAACAAAAAAAGAGTGAAGGGATAATGCAAGAGCATCCTCTATGGCTTAAATATTTGTAAATCTCAACACGTTTTTGGAAAATGGGAATTTTTCGCTAAATGTTTTGTAAATGTTTCCGACTAACTTTGTAATTAGTTAAGGGGCGAAAACATTGCTCTAACTCACACACATACTTAAAATTATATACTTAAGGGTATATTTACTTTTTTTGTTATAAATAAAAAAAAAATAATAATAATAAAATATCTATGGTAATATAAACTAAATTATTTAATAACGAGCCTTATTTCATTCGCTGTTGTTGTCATTGTTGTTTCTGCTGTTGCTGCTGTAAAGCCGGGATAATAAAACTTTATAATCGTGCTGCGCTTTTAATATTTTTTACTTTTTGAATTTTGTTTGGCAACTACTTCGGTTTGTACTCTGATTCATAAGCAGATAGTATGTATGTAGTGATGGTGAAAATAATTATATCTAGCACATTTTTTTTTTTTTTATTTGTCTGTGTTTTTTAAATATATGTACGTATGTATAGGTATTATGAATTAAGTTGTTGACCAGATTTTTTTTCTTCTTTCAATCTCTGTGTTTATATTGTATCTGTGGTACGTGTTAAAATTTAAAATGTTTTTAATTTTTTCTTATGTAAATTGCTATGGTAGATACGCAATTGTGAAACCATTTTAATTTAGTTAGTTCAAGATTAAAAAAAATAAACATTTTATTTGGTTTGGATTATTTCCCTAATGAAATTTTTTTTGTTTATTTTTTTCAGAAATCTATTAAAGGTGAGTGGAAAATTGTAAACACTGGAATATCAAATTTCAATTATTTAAGTTTAAACTTTTGTTTAAGGAAACCTAAATAAAATAATGTTGTTTAAAAAATAAATTTAATTGAAAAAATCGTATTATATTATTTTCTATTAAATGTTTTTTTTTTTTTTTTCTAAATAGCAATAATTTATTGTAGAACTAAGATAAGATGTTATCTAATCATGTCAATATTTAAAATTTAAATGAAATTTTAAATAAAAATGCGCCTTAAAGTAGACAAATATTTGCATATAAAATTTGCTTAACAAAAGCAAAAAAAAACAAAACTAAAATGACAAATATCATTTGCAAAAAGTTAAAAAAATAAGCTAAATAAATAGTATTTTTATATTAAAAAAGAAAATCAAATAAAAAAAGTAAAAAAATAGCAAAAACCTACCTCTTTTTTAATTTTATGTGTCAATATGGAAAAAGTTAATGCACAAAAAATAAGTAAAATAAAAACGCATATGTTACTTATAATACGACAGGTAATCTTTTATAAATTTGTATGTAGGTAAATTCAATAAGAAAAACAAATATTGCAATATCTATATATTGATTACAAGTTCAAGAATGAGAAAATTATTTTTAAATCTCAGTAGGGCAGAATCAAGAATTTTTTAAAATAAATATGTTATTTCTAATCGGCTAGTAGGACTTAAAGTTTTTAAGGGAGACCCAACATACTCTTCCCAAGCTGAGCCATTGGGGCTCAAAATATGATACCTCAAACCATAGAAAACAACTAGAAGTCTAACTCTTTTCATTCGCTCAGCAAATAAAAATTACTCTCTTCACATGTATAAATTAGTTCTGTAGAAAATTCTACTAACACATACAAAGAGTTAGGTTTTTTTGACAGTTGAGTTAGGTTTTTTGTGAGCAAGTTGGAGTTCTAGTTGTTTTCTATGCCTCAAACTTCGAATATTTTTCATCGCTTGCCAAAGTTTTTTTTATTATCCGATTTCAATATTGTATTCTATATATTTACGGTCTTATTCATAATAAATTCTTATTTTAGGTTTATTGTACAAAATAGATATTACACTGTTTTTGCTTATTAACTTTTTATAAAAAGAACATTATTCATAATGTATTAAAAACAGTTCAATAACTATTAAACAGTTTTTGTTTTGTTCTGGCAATGCTATGTTTATTATACCCTTCACCACAGGTGTAAAGGGTATATATAAGTTTGTCATTCCGTTTGTAATTCCCACAATTTTCGTCGGAGAGCAAAAAAGTTTACATTTTCGGGATCCTTGTAAGAAATGATGACGATAGGACCATGTCCGTCCGTCCCTCCGTCCGTCCGTCCGTGTGTCGGTTGAAATGGCGTTTATGAAGCCCACCGATAACTGACATCTATAATATATATATCAAACGATCGGAAATGCTTTCGAAAATTTTGCTATTGGAATTCAGCAAGATCGGTTCATACAATGCGGAGATATGTTAAGAAAACCGGTTTTTAGAACCGGTTTTCCAGTTTCTGAAGCCTCTGTATATACTAGGGACTTCGTTTTTACAAAGAAGTCTCGGACATTTTTTTCTGAATTTTTGTTCTGAAAAAATGAAATAAATCGGTTCAGTAATAACTGAGATATCGGACAAAACGCATTTTTTATTTTTTAATGCCCTGGTTTAAGCTATAGATTTTTATTTTTTATACAGATCGGTCACAAATATTTTTATAAAATTTCGGTTTTTTGAATCAGCAGGATCGGTTTATAAGTGGCGGAGATATGCTTTAAAAACCGGTTTTTGAAACCGGTTTTTCAGTTTCTGAAGCCTCTGCATATACCAGGGACTTCGAATTTTCAAAGGAGGCTCGGAAATTATTTTCTGAATTTTTGTTCTGAAAAAATTAAATAAATCGGTTCAGTAATAACTGAGATATCGGGGAAAACGAATTTTTTTATTTTTGAAGCCCTTGTTCAAGCTACAGATTTTTATTTTTATATAGATCAGTCATAAATGTTTTTATAAAATTTAGTTTTTTTTAATAAACCAAATTCGTTTATAATCAACAGAGTTATGGCCCAAAAACAAATCTGTTAAGAATATAAATACACACACAAACATGTATATTAAGCATTGTAATGACTATTAGTGACGTTTTTTTTTTTTTTTGTATAGACAAGTAGTTTAGTTAGCAACAGAAGTAATATAATGAATAACAGTGTTGTTGTTGTTCTTTGTATATGCAGCCAGTTTGTATATACACACATAAAAAAATATATAAAAATGGAATTGTTGTTGTTGTTTATTTTTTAAAAGCAAAGCCTGATATGATTGTTTTTTTTATATATTCAAATTTTCGTAGTTTGAAAAAAATTTAGATTTATATATGTGAAAATATGAAAGCATACGTTAAGGCGAAAATTTTATTATTTGTCGGTAATATGGTCGATAAGATAGTAACATGGTAATATGGTGAAGGGCATCAAAGATTCGGCACAGCCGAATCTTTTTTCAATTTCATTTTCTCTCATTTTTCTATTAGTGATAAATAAAATATTGAAAATTTATTCGTAATTAAAATAAAAATTTTAAGTTTTTATTTTATTTAATTTTTTTGTTTTTTACAGAAATATAAAAATTTTTATTAGAAAATATATCCAATGTTTTAAAAATTTAATAGGTTATGGAAGCAAAGGGATTCATGGCCTTTTTAGTTATATTAATTTGTGGAATATTTTAAGTACTCGAATAATTGTTTTGTTTTGATTTTATGTACATCACGAATTTCCTATTTTGTTTTTAATAATTTTTTTTTTCATATTTTATGAATTATTTATAAAAAACTCTTCCTAGTCTATCGACTGACCACTGGGTGTATTCATAATGAAAGGAAATGGGACGATTCAAAGCCTGATTTATGAAATTTTATATATAAAGGGTTATGTTATTGAAGTTAAAATAAAATGCGCCAATTTAAATCAACAAATTGCATTGCTGGTAGACTTATATATTTTCAAGTAGCTATTTTTATAAAAGGAACAGTGATTGCAATTAGGAAATTATAGCTAATGCAATTATTTCATTAAACTCCCACATTCCACTTTGCAAATGCAGCTATTAGCACTTTTTCATTACTAGCAAATAACAAACACCTTCAAAATGTATGGAAGCTGATTGAATATTTTATTATCAGTCTGTTTAGACTATAAGCATAGCACGTTTACTAAAACTTTTACCAATTAATATATGCAATTTTAATACATCCAATAACAAGTAGAACTCAATGAAGAATTATATGGAAGGTAGGCGGATCACACCCACTCTTCATTTTGATCATTATTAACTATTTATACAAAATCTCAATGGCTTTTGTTTAAGAGATTTCAGCGGAAACGTACCAACTAGAGATACCACCAGTGTTGCCAGGACTTGAGAAAAAAAAGAAGCTAAATTAGACTTTAAAAAAGGTCAGAAAAAGCTAAATGTCCCAAAAAATAAAGCCAGAAAAAAGCTAATATATATTTTTTATTAAAAAAAGCATTTATTTCTTTGTTCTCATTAGTTTTTGGTATTTCTTAGATATTTTAGTGAATTTATAAATATAACATAAATAATTTCTATGGATAATAAAATTTGTTAAAAAAGTAATTATAATATTTTTGTAGAATGAAGCGCCGCAGGCAAAAATTTTTGTTAAATATAAATAATTTCGATTTTTTTTGTGCGAATTAATACACGATACATAAATGCTTAAATTGATGATTCTGTAAAAATAAAATTAGTAAATTTTTAGCCTTTTTAAGGCTATGTTAAGAATCAAAAAAGGCTAGAAAAAAGCTAGAAGCTAAAACGAAAATTTTGAGGCTAAATGCAAAATAAAAAAGCTAGATTTAGCTTTAAAAAGGTTAAACTGGCAACACTGGATACCACGGTCACTTAATTTCATAGTATTTGGCCAGATAGTAGCTAGATCTTTTTGGTGGTTGGTTTAAAATGGCTCCATGAAATAACTCCCCACGAAATAACACCCCAAAGCAAAAATGAAATAAGTCCCCAATTTTGGGGAGTTATTTCGTTATGCAACAATGCCCCATTTTTTAAAATGAAATAAACCCCCAACGAAATGAAGTAATTCCCCAAACAAAAATGAAATTAGTCCCCATTTTTGGGGTCTTATTTCATTATGAAATAAATCCCCATTTTAAGAATGAAATAAATCCCCATTTTATTTTATTATATGAATATTTTTTATTTAAAGAAACGTTTATTTTTTTAAATATATACTTGTATAGAGTCTTCAACAGTATTTCTACAACAGGGACAATTATAATGTTGTGAATTGTTAGCAACTGCTTCAGCCAAAAGCTTTACATGGCATTCATCGCAAATTTTCAGGTGCTTGCAAGGTAAAAGAACAATATTTGGAGCTTTGTCTTTACAAACTACACATTCATTTTCATTGCTAGAAATTGGTAGTTGGAGATCCTCATCTGTTAATTCATCGTCTAAATTCTCTTCTTGGAAAATGTCAAGTTTAGGTACCATATTAACGCATATTTCATTCCTTTCATAGACCATTCGTGAAAGGAATGCATTGACTGTTATACTACCTTTTTCTAGCAGAAGACTTGCTTCTTGAATTTTTTGGTCTTTGTTCAGTCGTCTTCTTTTTTTACTGAGTGATCCTCCACTTTCACACAACATGGCAAAATGTCTGCTTTTATAAAACTCCTCGTTTCTGATTAGTCCCACGAATTTAAAAAAATGACAATGTTTTTCGGCATATCGACCAAGTACACCATTATATGCCTCGACAGCGGATGTCGTTCTGGTTTTTTGATTAAAAACGCTAAAATTATTACATCCCACCTAATTTGAAATCAAATTATATTAAAAATTTCATGAAATTATAAGAAATCGGAGTATGTTTACCTTATTTATCCACTGTGTTTCAAAGTATTGAAGAAATCCTAAAAATAAGCCTTCACTGTCCATTAATAAAATACTAGTTTTTATTTCACAAAATGCATTTCGTATTAATTCTGGAGGGAGTAATGCAAGTGCCATTATTTTGTGAAAAAAGAGTGATGCACTTTTAGATGATCGAATATACTGAAGCAACGTTTTTCGTTTACACATATTTCGTCTAATAGCCTGGCAAAAATGAAACCTAACAAAAATACAAAAAGTATTTTTATTAAAAAAGAAAACGAATTTTTAACAAATATTAATATACTTATTATTTCATAAATCAAATATTTTGATACATAAAAAAAATGTGTTAAAATTCGAATTGTTTAAAAATGAAAAATTCGCGCGAATTTTTCATTTTTAAACAATTCGAATTTTAACACATTTTTTTTATGTATCAAAATATTTGATTTATTATACACTACATAATTGTATTCTTTAGTTAAACTAAATATGTTTAACAAAAATTCAGCTCATTAAGAAAACTGGTAATTAAAAAAATTATTTTTGTTCATATCGGGTTACAGATTAAAAATTCGCGCGAATTTTTAATCTGTAACCCGATATGAACAAAAATAATTTTTTTAATTACCAGTTTTCTTAATGAGTTAAAAATTATTTTCTTAGTTATTTCTTGATATTGATTTTAAAAAATTAAATTACAATTGATAAATACTTACCAACATCCCACAGTTTTTGCTCGGGGAAAAATTAAATTTATTGATTTTCTAATTGCCGATTCGTAATCCGTTACAAAAAAAGCTGGATCTAAATCAAATATATTGTCTTTAATATATTGTAGTACGGCACTATATATCTCAATTGTTTTTTTATCCATTAGGATAAAAAACATTGGGAAAATCTAATGAAGATATCGTAAATTTTAAATTAATGAAAAATAAAAATTAATGTAAATAGTTTACTTACCTCTTCAAAATATTCAATATATATAACAAGGAGTTGCTTGAAACAACCTTGCGGAACAATTTTAAATGTTGCATCCATTAAATATGTCCTTTGCGGTTGCGGAATATTTTCCTTCACTAAATCTATCATTTTCAATGAAGAAAATAAACAGAAAGAATAATTGTCTTCCATTATACATGCTGTAAAGAAGTGCCTTGGATTTGATTCGTCTTTACTCAAACCAAACGTTGTCCATACATTTTCCAAGTTAAATGCTTCCACAACTTGAATTGCATTTTTTGGCGATGTAATTAAATTTTTACTAACTATATATTGCAATCCTCGTTGAATTTTTGGAAAAGATATTTTTTTGGTAGCATCTTGATCACTGAAATAATCAGAATTTAACATTTGAATTCAAATATAAAACTTTTTCTTTTACCTTTCACAAATCTGGCGGAATGAAGATCTTATTGAACTCATCGCCGTTTTATCGCCTCCAAGAACTCCTGAAAGATCTTGGCAATTATTTTTTATTTTATTTAGAGCTTTTAACTCATTGTAAATTTCTTCTTCATTCTCGTGATTGTGTTCTACATATTTTTTAGCAAGAACACATAGTCCATCTGGAAGAAGATTGACCCTAGCTTTGCAAGATTTATTTCTGCACTCATACTTTTCAGTATTATTGTAAACCGATTTTTTCACATATAACATTTTTTGTTCAATTACATACAGTAATTGACTATTTTTACGGTATCCACTTATCACTTCAAAATTCATTGTTTTTTAATTATTCACCGATCTTAAACACGCGACGTTCTTTTACATACTAATTACTTAGTAACAATTTTTATTTATGAATGGCAATATAAAGAGTAAATATAACGGTATACATCTTGCATTTTTTCCAAATCTCAAGATTTTTGAAAATGAAATAACTCCCCAAAAATGTTTTTGGGGATTTATTTCATTCTTAATATTTGGGGATTTATTTCATTATGAAATAACTCCCCAAAAATAAAAATGAAATAAGTCCCTAAAAAATGAAATAACGCCCCAATTATCGTTGTTGTTGCGCTCTGTACAAAATTTTGGGGACTTATTTCATTTTTGCTTTGGGGTGTTATTTCGTGGGGAGTTATTTCATGGAGCCTTTAAAATAATACGAACCTTTTTGGCTTTAGCAACAAGCAAAGCACAAGTCCATTTGGTCTTACTCTCAACAAGCTAATAGAACGTTAATGTTTTGTTCGTACAAATATACTGTGCATTTTTTGAACGAAATGTTTGCAAATATAGAATATACTCGTATATACTTGAAATTTGTTTGCAAAATATAGTTCCATATGTATTTTATGCAACAGAAAGATATAACAGTTGTATATCTAATTACTATAGTGAGTCTGTGAAAAAGATTTTAGTGCAGTTATAAATCCCATTCTATAGAACTGTGCAATAAGACCTAAATATAAAATAATAATATTTAAAACTATGCAAAACTTTTTTGTATATGCATTCAATTTGCTAAAAAAGTAATATATTTCTAAAAATTTGTTTTATCAAACTGTAAATAAAGTAGGTTCTTACCAACAATAAAATTTTAAAATTTTATGCAGTTTTATTAAAGGTTTATAAAACAAAAAAGTGATTATGAATAATAAATTTTCAAAATTTCTTATTATCCTTTAATAAAACCTTTTATAAATTGTTCAAAATGATTATGAATAAGGCTGTTAGTGTTTACGTATACTATAAATACGTAAACACTAAAAACATTTTCATTTAAATTTGAAATAGAATCTATAAATAATAAATTTAATGCTTTGAAAATTTACAAAAGTTCTCATATCTTTAAAGAAGATATAACTAACCACTTTGGTGCAGAATAGATATTTTATTTGTAACACAACATTAAATTGTTTATGGACCGATTTCACCGATTTAAAAAAACCAAAATTCTAAAAAAAATATTCTTTATAGATCTATGCAAGAACGTAAAGTAGCTCCAAAAATCGTAATAACTCGTTTTAGCCTACAACTCGGTTAATACTGAACCGACTTAGTCTCATTTCCATCACAGTGTTAGTTAAATTTATAGAATCGAACATTTTTGAAATAAATCTGTAACTTCTTATTGGCTGGTTGGAATCCACAGTGGGCCATAGATAGATGGAGATAGATTTTTGGCCAAAACTCTTTATCGTTGCCGGACATGGCAAAAAATTCATGTCTCAAGGCTATTGGGCTTGCTGAAACCAAAATGGCTGCCAAAATGTTTAAAAAATTTTCTGATCCAGTTAAAAGGTTACTGAATTCAGGATCAAACTTAAAAAAAGCAAGTAAGAATGTTATAGTCGGTCTAACCCGATAATATGACACCGTACACCATTGCGTTTGTGCACTAAAATGATTTCCTAAATTTTTGGAAATGGACCTAATAGGAAATTAGTTTATATGATTTTTACTGATTTTAAATTTATTAGTGTCAAATATTATCCTGATACTGTAATTTATGTGCGATTGTGGAGGTTAAAGTTATTTTCGAAAATGGGCCTTATGTGGGAGTTATGTATAATTGTGGACCCATCTTCCTGATATTTTGCACTCCGATTTAATATTGCATAAAACTTTTTTGTACTGAATTTTACTAAAATAGTGATATAAATAAAGCATTTCTAAGCGTTAAAACACTATTCGTATGGTATTTGTATAGGGGCGAGGCACAGTGGCCCCAAAACGATTTTTTTTGGAAATAATTCTGGAATTTTAGAACTGCTGGATGTATTTAAATGAAATTTCCCATGGACAATCCTGAGGTCTATGCCAATTGATTTGGAGGAGGACAGTTTTTTTGCGGGTCTGTGGGTAGGGGTGGTAGACCTCAAATTTGGTCACCTCGGGTATGGAAATTAAAAAAAAAAATCGCCAAATTTTCATTTATGATTTGATTGAAAAAATTTTGCACATAGATAGACTTTATAATTCTCTATAAAAAATACGCTTACGTGTATGGGTTATCTCTTTCACTTTAAGAGATATTAGGACAAAAGTAAAATTTTGACCCATTTTTCGAAATTTTTTTTTTTAGTTTCTTGGCGGGTTCAATTTGAGTCTCAAAAGTTTTCTAAAATATTGTCTGGATTCTGTACAAAATTTTAAATAATTTTCGTGCAAGGATCATATACCTATGTGGTTTAGATAAAAAGTTGTATTATTTTGAATTAGAAAATTTGAAAAAAGTTTTGATTTTTTGTGATTTTTTCAAAAAGGTGATAATATTTTTTCACTTTAAAATCCATTATTTTCCTCTGGACCATAAATTTTTTGTTCATGTTTCTAAAAGAATGCTTAATATAAATGCATGTAAAATAAATCCGAGGGCAATTGGGGTAACAGTTTCCCCTCTAGCCCTATCAGAATTTTATTAATTTAAATTTTTTTGTTTTTTTTTAGTTTTTGTGGAGCTCAAAAATGTCAAAGCTGAAATTAAAAAAATAAAAATACTTTTGAAACTTACCTACATATGTTAGCTAAATACACAAAAAATATCACAAGGCAACAAAATCAAAAAATTGTTGGAGGCTTTAAAAACTACTATACAATTTTGATGTATTGTGGTTCCAGTAGTTCAAAAATGGGCAAAATTTAAAATTGGAAAGGTTCTTTTTTAAATTTTTTATTTTTTTAAATTACAATTTTTGTTAGGCGTTTTTCCACATAATTAATGATAACTCAAAAAGTTTTAGTCCGATATTAGTGAAAAAATTTAGAAAAATTTATATTTACATAACCTTTAATTCCTTTATATATTTCGTTTCAATTGGGTCAGTAGTTTCGGAGTTATAATAAAAGAAATGAAATGAATGAAAATATATTTTTTACGAAAAAAAAATCAAGTTTTTTTGTTTTAAAAAAATCATTAAAAATCGAAAATGGCAAAAACAGAAAAGTACGAATCGGACACCCTGTGTTTATAGTTTTTAGCCCATAACTTTTTTGTTTATTAACCGATTTTGCCCATTTTCAATACCAAACAAATATATAAATATATCTAAGACAAATATTTGTGCCAAATTTCATCCCCCTACGTTGCGTCGTTCGAGCCCTATCCTGCTTTCAACAGACAGACGGACAGACATAGCTAGATCGACTCAGAATCTAACCAGGACCCAGAAAATATATACTTTGATTCCTTCGACATGTTACACACGGAATGACAAAATCAATATACCTCCCATCTTTTTGATGGTGGGTATAAAAAAAACCTCTCCATAGAATTTTAAATTTTGCCCATTTTTGGACTACTGGAACCATAGTAGTTATTGAAGCCTTTTTTTTTGCTGTTGACCTGTGTATTTAATAAGCCACGGCTCTTATAACGCCAAGGTGACCATTTTACTGAAAAAAAAAATACATTTTTTAAACAAGCTTTCCCCGAATTTTGGATATTTCGGAATAAAAAAGTTAAAATCTATTTATTCTGTTCTTTTAAGGATAATTTCACAATGATATCTTAATTAATGTAGATTTTATTTAAGTTCAAATATTGAATAAAAAATATAAAATTTTAGTTTTTGTTGTTATCAAATAAACAAATTTTAAGGACCTTTTTTAGGTTTTAAACAGTTGGCCCCTTTTTTCGAAAACCCCTTTTTGTTTTGAAATCACCTTTTTTGGACACTTTAAAAATTCTCAACGGTAACGCTGGCTTGGAGCAAGTTTGGGCAACTTTTTTCAAAAACTTACATTCTGTTAGATAAAAAAATGGAAGAAAATTGCTTTTATCGGACTTAGGATTCGAGATGATATTCTTTTGGATCAAATTTAATTTCATTTCTACACTCCTCTGATATAAGCTTCTTAAGGAAAATTATATTTAACATAAGTAATTCTTCGATTTTTGAGACTTGGTAATTTCATTTGCAGTAATCTGGTCTTTTATGATTGCAAATTGTATATTGAATCCGGATAAGAATTTCTTAATATAAAAAGTACAGAACTGTTTTTGTATAGAGTCAATACGGTCAATACGAATGTTATAAAAGGGGTCCCAGACAATAGAACAGTATTCCAGAATTGGTCTAATCACAGAAGTATACATGTAGCTGTATTGTTATACTAACATCATTAAATTCTTTAACCCAAAGTTTAATGTCTAAGTACAAAAATTTCAATATTCAAATATTTTTGCTGTTTGTTTTAATCTAATTAAAGTTTTCAATTTTTGTTGTTTAACAAACTTTTTTTCGTTATTGTTATCCCTCTATTGTTTGTGGTTGTTAAACATTTTTTTTCTATTTTTTCCATTGTTTAGTGTCGATTTGTTGTTTACTGTGACACATTTCATTGACAGTTTTTTGTTGGTCCTGCAATTGGTTTTAAAATTGCTGTGCGTATATTTTTGTTGTTAGCTGTTTTGATTGTCATCTGTTGTTAAGGAATCTTTTTTAATTAATTTTTTCTCCACCCTTGTTTTTTTGTTACCACCTCTAATTTGAATCGTGCATATTTTAGTTTTAAATTGGGAACATATTTTGGTAAATTAGCTATCGCTTTTTTCCAAAAAATGTTTGTGGTAAATGAAAAAAAAAAAATCTATTAATATTATTGAAACATTTAGTGGCATGCAGAAGTGGTTATAGTAATAGGGCTGTTTTAGTATGTGTTAAAAAATGTAGAATGTAATTTATTTAAGTATTTGGAAACTTACATAAAATCATTAAGTTAAAAATTTTTACAATTTCTTCCACGTCTCTGTTAAAAACAATTTCAATTTATTATAAACTTTATTTATTTTTCCTTTAACACTTTTTACACGGTTGTCTTAATTTTTAATTACAACTATTGGTAAATTTTATTTAACACTTTTATTCCTTTTGAACAAGAATAAACTTTCACCCATACTTTTGCAATTAAACTCCTTTACACATTCTCATTTTTATACATACTTAAATAATCAGGCTGCTCTTCTTTCAAATCTATATCCCAGAGTTTAGTAATTATTTGAGTAAATACATATTTGTTAGTGTATATGTTTGCGTTTATTTGTATGCGGTATTTATGTTTATAGCGGTATGTATATTTATTTTTATGTATTGCCTTAATAGTTTGTAGTTATTTTAATACAAAACATCTGCGGTTTGTGTTGCAATAGTTGAATTTTTAATTAAAACTTCAATTTATCTAAAACGAAAAAAAAGATTCTTTCTCTAACTTGCTCAAACTAACAAACAAACAGAAAACCCCTTTTTGCACTTTTATTAATACTTATACTTCAACACTTTCTTTTACTCAAACAAATGTACGAGGGTTACGATTATTATTTTGAGGAATGGTATAAATATTTTTTTTTATTATATTAGCGTGTCAGCACCTTTCTGCAATTATGTGAGAAAGTATGGAGGACTTTATATCTTTTAAGATTCAAAACTATTACAAAACTTTTTGCATATGATGTATTTATGGTTAGAATTCTGAATGCTCAATTGTCGCTGCTTTGTCTATGTAGAAAAATAATCAAAACATATGGCCCGAAGTACGTTAATTACACAGGTCAACACTAAAAAGTATCTGGAAAATCATGTTGCATATATTGTTGGTATAATCAGCCCAATCACCAGGAACATTTCGGTTTTTTTCCATCACGTCAAATTTTTAACCCATTGAGGACCAAAGAAAATATGGTTTCATGATGAGTTTTTAGGTTATAAATTTTTCCCAGTAATAAGTAGAGCAGATAAGTTAGTCATGTTTTATAGCCAAGACATGGGGCTATAAAAATGTGGTACTAGTTAAGTCTCTTACTTTCAGACTTTTACTGGGTGTGGAATTTTTTCTGTAGTTTGCTACACTTCAATTTTATCTTCATAGCTTTTGATCGTATTAAAATGTAATGACGTTAGTTTATTGAAGATAATTTTAATTCGAATTTTTTTATCCTTTTTTGAATAAAATCAAACAAGTGGTTTTCGAGCAGTGTTGCCGGAGTCGATAGTTCATATTACACAAACAAAGCCTTTAAATTATCCAAAATTTAAAAAAGGGCAAATGTTATATTCGGCCCGGCCGAATCTATATACCCACCATCAACTCTTTCAAATATTACGTTATATGAAAGGGGGCGGTAAAGTGGGCGGACCACGCCCATTTTTTTGTTTCCGAGTTTACATTGGTCCTTGAACTGTTTGAACACAATTTCACCTTATATGGGAGGTGGGTGGTAAAGTGGGCCGAGTTTACATCGACCCCCGAACTATGCTTTTATTGAAGAAATATCAGCAGAAAAGTATGAAACGGACACCCTGTATTTCTAGTTTATAGCCCATAACTTTTTTGTTTATTAACCGATTTTTTCAATACCAAACAAACCTTATATAAGATAAATATTTGTGCCAAATATTCGAGCCCAATCCTGTTTTCAACAGGCAGACAGATGGACGGACATAGCTAGATCAACTCAGAATTTAACCAGGACCCAGAAAATATATACTTTGTGGGGTCTTAGATGATTCCTTCGACGTGTTACATACGGAATGATAAAATCAATATACCCCCCATCTTTTTGATGGTGGGCATAAAAATTACACAAAAATATAAATTAAAAAAAAAAAAAAAAAATAGTTAATTTGAATAAAAAAATATAAATATTTTTAGCCGTATTCTAAAACGTGTTAATTCAAGTTAGTGCATTTTTGAGATTCATACAATTTTAAATTCTTTTTATTGTAACTCAGACTTCTCAAAATTATTTGAAATGTTTTTACCATCCAATCAGAAGTTATTCCCTAAATTTTTTGAATCTTATAACCTTAAAAACTATAAAGGTAAATAAAATAAAAGTATATACAATTATCTGTAATTGTTTTACTCATGCAATCCGTGAGTAAAACGAATAAATTAAAGAATAATATAAAGTTAAACAACTAGATTTATGCTTCTGAGTAATTTTCTATTATATTACCGTGGTATTTTTGAACCTTACTTTTTTAAATTAAATTTCTTATTTAAAATCCCTAAGTTGGAGCAGTTTCATTTTATAAAAAATGTGCTTTAGAGCAGCAGTTCTCAAATTGGGGTCCACGTCCCATAAGGGATCTTTATGTATATAAGATGATTAAAATTGCAAGAAAATAAAATTTATTCACAATTTAAAAAGACGATAATTGTAGAGATCGACAGATTGATTATTAAAGATTTTGTTTGTATTGTTTAAATTTTTGCAAAAAAAAAAAAAAAAAATTTATTTCAATTACATTTCAGAGAACGACGACAGAATTTCTGCAAAATTCTGTCGTCGTTCACATTTTAATTCTATACAACCTTTTACATGGTTCCCGATAAAAAAAAGACTTGGTCTTAGATTAATGCCAAATAATTCTTAATTTAGAAACAAAAAAATGTTTTATAATATTCGTCCTTGAGTCAGTATAATGTAATTTTTTTATTAAATGGATTTATTATTCAATTATTTAAAATCTGATTCAAAAACGTGTTTCAAAATTTATATTTTAAATACATTTGTGAAATTTAATGTACAAAAAATAATAAAGCTGATATGTAGGTTCAATAAATTTTGAAGAAATTAATTCAATTTTTAACACCTTCTTAAATTTAGCCTCATTTAAGAAAAACATTTGATTAAAAAAACTTGAAGTTCGACTATGATGAACATATTTTGAGAAATACGCTAAAATGATCATATGTTAAACTCTTGATTTTGGATGGTAAGTGGTTAATTTATTACGCCAAATTTTCGGTGGGTCGTCCTCAAGTTAATGTCCAAAGTAGGTCATGGAGCTAAATTTTTTGAGAACCTCTGCTTTAGAGTCTTTTTACGAACAGTTAATTTGAAAATTTGTAAACCGAAGTTACTATGAAATTACACAATAATTACACAGAAATTTTATTTTCCAAAAATTATCCAAGAAATTTTAAATTGTCCCATTTTTGGATAATTACACAGAAATCGGCAACACTGTTTTCGAAATATGCTTAAATATATAGCGAGAAAAAATTATGAATACCTGTGTAGGGAATATTTAAGATTTTTATTATTTTTTTTTTTTTTTTGCTCATAAATTTTTTTTACTAAAAATTTGTCTTTATGTAAAACATTATACTTTTAGTAAAAAAATTTGATGAAAAATGCATCATACATACTTGCTTTTTAGTGAATAAATCTAATTTCTGATAAAAAAAAAAACATTCTTTTTACTAAAAATTTAATAAGTTTAATTTCTCATACTAATTTTTATCTTATCAGCAAAACAATAAAAATCAAAAATAATCATTTTAAGTTAAGCGAAAAATAAAACTCAAAAATAACACTATGCTTGAAAATTGGAGTTATTTTTTTTTTTTACATGAACTAAATCGACTACGCTGAATTTAATGGTGTTTACATTTTTAAAAGTTAGTAGTCTTTTTTGTGATATTTCAATTTGAACGGCTAAAAAAGGTGTTAGGGAAATAAATTTTTTTTTTGCTTGAACTTAATAATTTAGTCATTAAATTTAAACAAATAAGAATCTGTTGAAGAATATGTACATGCATTTTGAGAAAAAGTTAAAGAATATAACTATATTTTTTGTTAAAAAATAGCCATTATTCATACTAATTTCGGAATGCTGACTGTGAACATTTTTCACGTCTAGACGAGTTGAAATAATCCAAAAATTCTTTCAGCTTATTATTTTGAAATATATAGAAAATTACAAAATATTTTTAAAAATTTTTTACCTCATATATCTTAGGACTTATTCCCGAAAATGGAAAGAAAGTCAAGTAAAAAAAAACTCAAAATTCAAGCGTAAAACTTAGACGAGTACTAATTTTTTCTTTATCTTACTAAGCACTTTACAGAAACATTTTTTGAAACTTTTGAGACCCTGTAGCTTATCTTGTGTTATCATAAGGTGACTGCAAGATAATTTGTCTGAATACTTAGGTCCTCCTCTAGAACTCTTCCATACATTTCAATTTAATTCGAACAGTGGTTTAGATTTATTACCAACAAATTTGCGTTTGACCTCACTGTGCGATCTTTGATTAAAAGGTTTTAAAATTTCATTAAAACCAATAAAAATTAATAGGTTTAAGTATTTTTCAAAGAGTTCCAATAACCATTAAATTTAAGTAAAGTATTCTATTTGGGGCTAATTTTGTTTATTCATAATGATTGTAGTAACCCTCCTACATTTAGTATTTAAACATAATAACAACTACAATGAACATTTCACCGCCAACATTTACAATATACATTGGTAAATTTACATTTTTTAAGACGAACATTCTCATACAAATTGTTCTTAAATATAAAATCCGTTTATTGTATTCTTACTATTGCCTATGTTGGGGGATTTTGTCTTTCAGTAGCAAATACTCGTATCTAATTGAAAATCTTTTAAGCAAATAGAATTTTTGTTAAGTGAACATTTCGATAGACAGCTAAAAGAAGCCAGTTGTTGCACTAAAAAAATAGTTATACACCGATATACAATATATTTCTTATTTTGCTGGTGCTTTGATTAATTTATTTTAAAAGTAAATTAAATATATTTTACTTTTTTGTAAGTGGTATATGATAAGATGTTTCTGGGAGCAGTTGTATAAAATGAAATATCTATCATTTATTTTTTTGCATATTCTTTGAAAAATACAAATATTTCTTTGTACAAAATGTAATTGAAAATTGTATGCAGATAATTTAATTAGTTTTGTGTTAACTTGAATGTTATATTTCGATTTAAGAAAACAAATTTTAAATATATGTAGGCACTAAGTATGTTTTGAGCACATGTCTCAACAATACAATTTTATTGGAAATATAAAAATAATCTTAATCATAGTTTGGACGTACTAAATAATTGGTCCAAATATATTATTTTTATAAATAACCGGGCATGAAAGATGCCTTTTTCTGTGAGATGATTAAATTAAAAAGAAAAGGTTCACAACTTTAACATAAACCATCACACTTGAGGTGAAACTTTAGACGATAAAAATAAACATCCTAGTGGAGTTAACTTTTAAAAAATTATTAGTGGTGTCAAAGTCCTATACAAGTATTTAATTTCGTTTTCATTAAATTTTTCTACGTTACCCACCTTCCCTTTTATAATATCTTTTCTTCTTAAATTGTTCCACAATATCAATAAAATTCCTACGACAACGCAACAATATTGCAATATGTCATATTAATTTGAAATTTCCAATCATAAAATTTATTTTTATTTTTTTTATATTTTTTGCCATTATTATCAAATAAAAAATCTCGTTTCGAAAAAGTAGCAAAATAAATAAAATAGAAAAACAACATGCACCTTGTGCATTAGACAAGGAAAGCAACGACGACATCATCATTCAAAACAGTTTGAAAACCAATAAAAGTGTCTGTATTTAACGACTCGTTTAATAATTCATAAAAAAACAAAATACTAAAAGAAATTTCGCTTATCTACTCAAAGATTTCTAAAGCCATAAAAATCTATAAAAATGTGGTTTATGAATGAAAAAAGGTTTTACAAATATATATTAAATTTTGTTAAGGATTTTGAAATATAACGACTTGAAATATAACGACTTTTATGAGCCTTAAATTAATTACATATATTATAATTTGATTTTAAATTTTATATTTAATTAAGTTTATAGATTCAAAACTTATTGAGAGTAATTTGATTACATGCCCAAGTTATTGAAATATTCTTCATGATACTTAAAGCCTTATCCTAAAAGTTTCCTTAAAAAGTTTGCAAATACATTCAAAAACCAATTACACTGTCTCTGTCAAGTTAAAGTTTATACCCTCCCTCCAATCAATTTAAATTGAACTTAACCACCTGATGCTAGCGATAAATCGTTTACAAAGACTCATACATCTACATATGTATATACGTTTTAACACACATACGTACTTCTATGAACTTAAAAAAAAAAAAACGGATCTATGTAAGCACCATGCAGTTTTTAAAGTATCAGCAAATACGAACTTTTGGATTCAAAAACAAGAATGATATGAAATCAAAATACCAAACGGGGAATTTCTCATCCATTTGAAAAGAAATCTATTATTAAAATCATACTCCAACCTAAATTTAAAACGCATTTCAAGAACGTACATACACGACAAAATATTTTCGCAAAAAATTTCAGTTAAATTACACTAGTCGACAAAAAAATGATTTTTCGTGCTCCTTCAAAAAAAAAAAAAAAAAAATATATATAGGAACTAGATGGAATTCCGCGTGCTAAACTCGAATCTGCTTTCAGTTTTTTCCCATCAGGTCGAGATTTTTATACCCACCATCAAAAAGATGGGGGTATATTGATTTTGTCATTCCATGTATAATAGAGTTGGGGGTAGTGCACTAAATTTGCAGTTTCCACTAACACTTAGTCATAGTGCAAAATTTTGAACTATAAGCTTTACTTTTTAGTGGTGAGTTGAAAAATATCAGCCTCACTCAGCATAGTGGTAGTGAAAAAATATTTTTTTCCTCTAATATTTATTAGTGATAGTTAAAATTTTTTCAGCTCAAGCCTAGTGCAACATTTTTTTCTTCACTAAATACTTTAGTGCAAAAAACAAGCCTCCACTAATGTTAGTGGAACTTAGAAATTGATCACTAAATTGAAAGATGACCTAATGTTTTTTTAAACTTTCTTCACTAAATACAAAATAAAGACTAAAATGTATTTAAAAAAAAATATTGTATACAGTCTCTTAAATATTCGAATTTCCAAAAATCCCTTCGTAATGGATATATTTTTCGTGAGACCAACATTTTATCTCTCTAACTTTAGGCGTTCGGTCTGTGGAATGATGAATTAGTCAGCAACGTTACTCGCTTTTATATTGATGTCTCAATGTACACAAATACGCTTATAAGATTTCCAAAGCACACTAAAAGAAATTCAAAATTATGTAGTGTTGTTCTAAAACGATTATAAATTTGATAATTACCATCATAGCTCTATAAAATTAGTTTAGTGAGTTTTGATTGATTGGAACATGTTATGTTTAGTGGAAAAAAAATTTCATATTTATTTTAGTGAAAAAAATTTATTTGCAGCTTATGTGTAGTGACTGTTCATATTTTGCACTATTGAGTATAGTGCACATTTTTTCACTACCACTAATTTAGTTATAGTGAAAAAAATTGAAATATCACTAACATTTTTTAGTGGTAGTGAAGAAATGTTTCACTGTAACTATATTGGTGGCAAATAGTTAAAATTCAAAATTTTTTCACTTTAGTGCACTCCGAGCACTTTACCGCCCACCTCTCATATAAGGTGAAACCTCAACGAATAGTTTAAGGACCAAAGTAAACTCTGAAACAAAAATGGGCGTGGTCCGCCCACTTTACCACCCACCTCTCATATAACGTAAAATTTGAGAAAGTTGATGGTGGGTATATATATACAGCCGAATATAACATTCGCGCTTGTTTTTTATGGGCGTGTCTAGTATTGCGCCCTAAATAAGCCAATTATTCGAATATATTTCACTATAACTTAAGAACGGTATGCACGATTTATATAAATAATACACCAAAGTATGTGGAATAAAGCTGTTTTTTGTTCACTTAATATTTCCGTAGTTATTTGGTAATTAGTAGCAAACAAATTAAAAAAAACGGAAAGCAGATTCGTGTTGAACATATCAAAACACATCGAGTCCAACTTTTCGTCTATGGTGGAGGATTATTTTGTCGACCAGTGTTATTAATCAGAATTTTAAAATGGCTTCACACATTTTTATAATTAAATAAATTACTCAAAATCAAAGTAATAATTAAAAATTAAAAAAAAGCACAGAAGAAAATATTTAAAATTATTTTTTAATAAAATTATTAATTAACATTATATTAGAGTTTAATTATATTATTTATTAGCATAATTAATTTTCTAATTGGATTATAATTTTCTTCTAAATAAAGTGACACCTATAAATAAAATATGAAGTAAAATTTAAAACTTGTCTCCTTTTTTTTTTTTTATTAATTGCAATTCAACCTATGAAAACAAATTTAAAATAGAAATTGTGTTTAAATGAATAATTAATTCAAATAAAAAATAATTGAAATAGTTTTTATCTTTGATAAATCGTTTAATAAACCATATGTTTTCTGTGCGGAAAAAAATATTTTTGAAAAAAAAAAAAAAAAATTAATTAAACTACTAATCAGAATTTTAAAATGATTTTAAATATTTTTATAATTAAATAATTTAAAATCGATGTATTTTAACAAATTAAATTCTAATTTTATAGAAAAATCTAAAATCTAATTTCAATTACAAATAATACATATTTAATTAACGAAATTATCTCTTATTTTTATTTATGTTTAATGAATTTATTAATTGAAATGCAATTGTTGTATTTTAAATAAAAAATTTTAGAAAATTTTAATATTGATCACTTAAACTATTATTACAATTTAAAAAGTAATTGGAATAGCTTTTATCTATATATATAAAAATTAATGTGTGTTTGTTTGTATGTATGTATGTATATATGTATGTATGTTTGTTTGAAGTTTATATCCGCCTAAACGGCTAAACCGATTTTCTTGAATTTTTCACAGTGTGTTCCTATATGCCTGGAAAGAAAAATAGGCTACTTTTTATTTTGAAATTCCATTTGGGCGAGGTGCCACGCCCACTTACTAAAAAACTATTAAAAGTAGTATATCTCGGAAATTGGTAATACTAGAGTCCTCAAATTTTGCACGAACAACTTTGACACCTATATGAACATTCTGGAAAAAAATAGGCGAAGTAGCAATAGGGGGTGTGGCACATCCCACCCCTAATATTGCTTGCCAATACCAAATGCCGTAAATTTAGGAAACTATAACAGTTACATTTCCCAAATTTTGTACAATAAACTTAAATGTTCACATTGAAATTTTGTGCAAAAATGGGCGGAAAAGAAATAGTGGGCGTGTCATCTATCATAAAAAGTTAATACCAAAATTATTATATCTGGGAAACTATAAAAATTAGAGTGCTCAAATTTTGTACGACTAGCATTAGCTTCAATATGAATATTTTGGACAAAAATTGGTACACTAGCAATAGTGGGCGTGGCACCTCCCATATAAAGAAAATATTAAATTATCATATCTGAGAAAATATAACAGTTAGAGTTCTAAAATTTTGTCGGATCCACTTTGGTATCAATATTAATATTTAAGAAAAATATGGGCGGATTAGAAGTAGGGGGCATGATACCTCCCATATAAATTAAATGCAAAAAATCGTATATCTGGGAAACTATTGGAGTTGGAATACTCAAATTTTGCACAAAGAATTTTGACATCCATGAAAACATTTGTCTAATAAATTAGCGGATTATGGTTCCTCCCATAAAAATTAAATACAAAAATTAGTATTTTTTTTTTTCCTTTAATTACTATGTATTTCATTTCGGGGGGTGGCGAAGCACACCGTGTATTAGCTAGTATTTGATAAATCGTTAAATAGATTATATTTTTCTGTGTAGAATATGAATAAAATTCTGTTTATGTTTTCGTTTAATAATTTTTAACACATTTCCTAAAATTTGGCCATACATATTGGCCAATTAATTTTCTTTAATTAAAATCTAATTCCTAATGATGTAAAAAAAATTATTTTATGCATATTGTAGAGTAAACAAATGTTAATTCTTATTTGGTAAGGAATATTTCTTGTTCTTTGAACTGCAGGGAAACCATAGATATTCATACCCAAGTAAGAGTGTGCAAAAGATATTCATTTGAAACCTTAAAGTATGCTTTAACATACACTTTAAATTTTACTTTTCATTTTGTAAATAATAGGTAAAAGATGTAAGTGTGTTTATGTTCAGTTTCAGTTTAAAAAAATGTTTTTGGAGACATTTATTATTCTAAACAATGTATTTTGCTTTCGTTTAAATGTGACAGAAAAAAACATATAGGTTTTATAAAGATAATTGCAGTAACTTTTCTTAAAACCTTAAAATCGATTTAAATTTGTAAAAAGAAATTATAAATAGACTTTTACTTAATCCTATAAACATTTATTAATTTATTGCAATTTTATTATACCTCACCCCACCATAGGTGGTTGACTGCAATTTTAAATATAGTTTGATGAAATGTATGTTGAAAGTATGATGTTTTGATACAAGGACGAAGTCTATTGAAATTTGTAATGATCGGTTCATTATTTTATAAAGACCCCATACAAATGACCTCCTGGAAAAGGGATTTAACAATAATAAATGCCTTAAATAAGTATAACAAACTTTTAACGAAATTCGACACAAATAAGTTTTATATTAGTATTAGTATTTTATATTATTAGTATAAACCTTTTATGCCAAATTTCATAAAGATCGGTTCATAATTGATCGTACAGCGAAAAAAATAAAAATCAAATCAATCACCAAATATGATAATAAATAATTCATTCAATTAAAAACTTTTTTAAATTTGCACCTTCAATTACTAAAAACTGTAAGAAATGAAAAACTAAAAATATTTCCAATTAAAAAATTAACTAAATCAATTAAGTGGATGATTGAATGAATTAAATTTTTCGGACACCCTATTTACAACACACTTTATTTTAAACGGGTCGAATAATGCTCATTCTTACTAAAATTTAATGTTAAATCGATGTATAAAATAATTTTTCATAAATCAACCCGATTTGCCTCTGTGCAAAATGGCGCTCAAAATGTGCGTTTTTAGCCGCAGATATGCAGGGGAAGGAGTTGGAAAATTAAAAAAAAAATTACGCCATCATTTCTACTGCTGCTAAAACCTTCTGATAAGGTATTATATCCCAAAATCAAAAATTTCAAATTTACCCTATATATATATATATATATATATATATATATATATATATATATATATATATATATATATATATATATATCTATATATATCTATATATATATATATATATATATATATATATATATATATATATATATATATATATATATATATATATATATATATATATATATATATATATATATTTTATGGGCGTGTCTAATATTGCGCCCTAAATAATATAACTCGAGAACAGTATGCACGATATATAAATAATACACCAAAATATGTGGAATAAAACTGGCTATAAGTCGTTCTACTATTAAATTTTTATCCGCTAAATAGTTTAGGAGATATTTCGAAATAAGTGTCCAAAATGTTCAAATTCTCATGCTAAATTCAAGATTTCTTTTTCTTACTAAAATTTCTTTACAAAAGTGAAAACATCAAAAATGTTTCAGTTTATTTGTGAATAAAATCACGATTTGAGCATCAAATTTGAAGGTACATGCCTTGTTTTGTTCGCAACATTGCCAATTTATAAACTGAAGCATTTTTGGTGTTTTCATTTATTAAAAGAAATTTTAGTGACAAAAAATCTAAAATTTTGCTTGAAAATATTTTTTTTTTTTTTTTTTGGACACTTAAGTATTTCAAAATAACTTCGAAACTATTGAGCACACAACAAAATTATGTTTGGGTGATTGGAAGATATTTTATGTCAATCGTACACACCGTTCTTGAGTTATGAGGAAATATACAAGAGTAATGGGCTTACTATGGACGAAATATTAGAAACGCCCATAAAAAAAAATCCAGACCTGGAGGAAAAAAACTGAAAGCATTAAGTTCTATTCGTCTTTGGGGGAGGATTTTTTTTCTACCAGTGTAATTTCTGGTTTATGTAGCTCTCATATATACTTGGCTTGACCATTTTTTCTTACTTGTTTTAATTTGATAAATATTCGAAACGTTATGCAATAAATTTGTTGTAAGTCCTAAAACTGAAGATAGCTTCACTTTACTTGCTGAAATAGGAATTCTGACTTGTTTCAAAGAAAAAAATTTACAATTCAATTGTCTTATTAAATACCGAATTTGTCAATACAATTATTATTTCTTTTTATTTAAAAAGGTACCAACAATTAGTTTTGTAAATTTAAAAACTATTTTTGTTGCTTAGAACTGCTAATATTTAAAATTTGTAATATTAAATAGAATTGTTTTTAACAATCACCAACTTATATTTTAACAATGAGTTTGTCTTATTAAACATTGTTGTTAATATCAAATATAAATATATATCAAGAATAAATACATACAATTCTGTTTATATTATTTTTATATTTTGAAAATAATTAAGGTTAAGATTTTGTCTTCTTCCGCTACTACAGACGAACTTCTGATTTGATTCTGGGTCGATATAGACTAATGATTTTGCTTCTACCGCAACGATTTCTGTGAATGATTAGGGTTAAGTATGGTCTTCAGAACACAATTTTAATTATATAGTCAACAATCGAAATAGTTAGGAATCAACTGGTAAAATTCTTTAATAATTTAAAATTAAGTTCATAAACAAAATTATTAGCATTTTTAATTTTAATTTAATATTTTTATAATTTTTTCACGCACTTTAATTGCATTTTAACTACCGTCACACAAATATTTTCGACAAACTGAAAAGAAATTTATACTTTCGACATTCCTTTTATGTATGTTGAAATTTATAGCCTTATTCTGTAACTTTTCGTTTGTTCTGTAAATGTACAGTAACGAAAACGTTAACAGAAAATTTGTATATTCTGTAACATTCGTGATTAATAACATTTACTATTTTTGTTTGTGAATTAGAAAAAAAATTCAAAATTACCAGACACAATTTTGTATAATGTTCAAGGTATAATTAAAAGTATTTTCGTTCATAATTGTATTTTTTTTTGTATTGGTAATATATTTTTAATTCTATTTTAAATGGTAACAAAAATTATTTGACAAAACAAATAAAATATTTTTCTTTATTTCTTGAGCTTTATAGTGATAAAAATATGAAAAATTATTTTTCTTTTTAAGTTTCCTATTTAAACATTCCTCTTATTTGTTTAATTCAACTTGTACTACAAATATATGGACATTCGAAATATAATTTAAGTGCGCAGTTTTCGCAATTATGTAATTTTCTGGCATTAGGCTCATTAAATAAAAAGATAAACAAAAATGTGTTCTATTCTATTTTTTCTTTATCATATGTATGAAATAAAATGAGTTAAAAGTGGAAAGATCAATGCAATTTTTAGAAATAATATACCAAGTAATGAAAAATTATGCTTTGTTTTATCTGAGTAGTTATTATTTTAAGAAAATTCCTAAAATTTATACACATTTTTCTTCATCACTTAATATATACCTATCGTTCAATTTGATATTTAATTTTATGTTAGATGTTTTATAGAATATAAATTTTTTCCTTTTCTAACAGTTTTTCGTCAATAACAGATATTTGTTCTGTTGGTTTTGAAATAAAATATTTACAGAATAGGAAAATTGAATTTTTCATGTAATTGACGATAACAGAACGAACGATAGGCTTACGGAATAAGGGCATTATATTGAACGAACAAAGTTCCTACTATTGGTATTAAAAATAAAGCAGAATTTAAAATAATTTTAAAATATGTTCATATTTCAAATCTAATAAAAAAAAAAAAAAAAAAAATAAAAAAAAAAAAATGAATTATATTTATATTTGTGGATGTAATTTGCATCATATGATGAACATTTATGAAAATCGGCGAATTTAATTGCGATGAATTTTAATAATTTTTGAATACTCTTTTTCGCAACTATGTTTGCTTATGATGTGTGATAAAAGTGATTTCAGCATTAATACACATAAATACAATTTGACTAACACAATCTTAAAGTTAGGTTTTATTATTATTATTATTGTTATATTTTTTGGACAAAGCTTCAATTCTTAGTATTCCTTGATGGTAACATTCAATAACACTGGTCGACAAAAAAAAGCCTCCCTCAAAGACGTATGTTGAACAGGGCTGTCAGATGTGGCAATTTTTCGCCAAACGTGGCGATTTTTAATTGCTCTTGGCGACTGAATTTTCCGTTTTGCGACATGGCGAATTTTTTGGCGATTTTTAAAAAGGTGGCGATTTATTTGGCTAATTTTTAAAATTTCATTAAATAGGTATTCGCATAGTAAAATTATTACGTTTTCTTACTAGCCAACGTCTATTTTTAATATTTTTCCATCCAAAATTGCAAAAATATAGAGTAATAATTCTAAAACAATTGTTTGTGCATGATTTTTATTATCATTCTGGTAGTTTTTGCAAATTGTAAAAAACATTTAATGATATTTCGTCCTTGGAATAAGACATTAAGTAGCAATTTTAAAATCCATTTTTAAATATTAAGGTTTTATCTTAAATTTATGATTAATTGAAATCAAATGTTTTTACGATTTTCTTAAATAAAGCCTGATTTATCAAAAGCATTTGGTATCAAATTGAGATTATGCCATTAATTTTTATCTTTAAGTATTAATTTATTTTTGGATTATATATGAAATTGAGAAAGTATCACTTTTTTTTAAATGAATATTCATTTTTATTCAAACTTGAAATACAATATAAGTATTTCCAGAAATACCTTTAAATTATCAAATTTAATGACACGAAGCAAGAGTTTGTAAAAACCCTTGATTTAAGTCGGGGATCACACACAGCAATTTTTCCTGCTGCAATTCTCAATTCGTAGGAGAGAGAAGAGAAGGGAATACTAAACATTTACACTCACTTTACCTCTCTCGTCTAAGAACTCAAAATTGCAGCAAGAAAAGTTGCTGTTTATGAACCCTGAATAACAAAATAAAGATTCTTAATTTATAAATATCTTCAATAAATGTTTGACAATTTGTTTTCCATCATCTTTCAAATATGAATATTAAGATTTTATGGGCCATAATGAAAAGAAAACGTTCACGAATAAATTAATTCTTCAAAACAATTGATAAGTTTAATAGGACAAATGTTCATTATATAATTTTAGAATTATTCTGTTAAAAAATATAATAAATTTCAATAAATTTTTAAAATTGTTGACCTAAAATTGAGCTATGTACATATGTCAGAAAAGTGTATTGAAATTAATATTTTTTTTTTTATTCAAATTATTATTAGCTACTGAAATTATCATAGACTTTGTTGATGTTGAATTTACATTTTAAAATTATATAAAATTTGAAGCACTAAATATTTTAGTTGTTTTTAGTTTTTCTTAAAAAAAAAAATAAATAAAATTTAATTTTGGCGATTTTTGGCGATTTCTAATTAACAATTTGGCGACAGAGGCTCAAAAAAATCTGACAACCCTGATGTTGAACTTGATGCATTTTGATGTGCTAAACACGAATCTGCTTTCAGTTTTTTTCCATGAGGTCTGGATTTTTTTTTTTATGGGCGTGTCTAATATTTCGTTCACAGTAAGGCCTTTACTATAGAATATTTCCTCGTAACTCAAGAACGGTGTACACGATTGACATAAGTGATACACCAAAATATGCGCACTAAAAATATCTTTAAATCATCCAAACTTAATTTTTTTATGTGTTCAAGAGTTTCGAAGTTATTTTGAAATAAGTGTCCAAAAAATTCTTTTTCATGCTAAATTTTAGATTTTTTTGTCAGTAAAATTTCTTTTAATAAATGAAAAAATCAAAAATGTTAGAGTTTATCATTTTTATTTTAAAGCTGGTAATGCTGCGAACAAAATATGTATGTATCTTCAAAATTGATGAACAAATCGTGATTTTATTCTCAGTTAAGTAAAAATACCAATGTTACATACAATTGCGCAGAAATACAGTGGTGGGCAAATAATTTTTTTTATTTTTTTTATTTTTTTTTCTTGAAACAAAAATAGGTTGACTAGATGGATTTTGACGAGTTAAACAAGAATCTTTATTCACTTTTTTTCTATAACGTACTGATTTTTTGTTCTAGGCATGACTAATATCATCACCTTATTCAGCGGTCACTGTATATAACTCGAGAATGGTTTGACAAATTTTGACTATAACTCAAGAACCGTTTACACGAGTTTGATAAATGATACACCAAAAGATGCACACAAAAATTTTCTAAACAAACAATATTTTTATTGACTAAAGAATTTCAGAGTTATGGATCAATATTTTCATGATTTTTCAAATTTTGTTTTTAATTTGTTTTTGCTACTACCCTAAAGAGAACCGGTTCAAAACTAGTCACGTGACAGGTTCTCAGGGCTAGTGACCAGTCCCAGTTTTGGAACGGTAAGTTCGACTCAGAATCACTTTCTGAGTCGATTTAACGATGTCCGTCCGTCCGTCTGGCTGTCCATGTAAAGCTTGTGCGCAAAGTACAATTTTGAAGATAATTTGATGAAATTTGGTACATATGCTTTTTTCAACACAAGGACAAAGCCTATTGAATTTGGTTATGATCGGCCCATTATTTCACCTAGCCCCCATACAAATGTCCTCCCGGAATAGAGGTTTAACACTTATAGATGCCTTAAAAATAGGAATATTTTAATAAAATTTAGTACAAATAAGTTTTATATCAGCAAAAATCTGTCTGCCAGATTTCATGAAGATCGGTCCATAATTGACCATAGCTCCCATATATACTCCTCTCCCGAAAATCTCTAACTAACGTTAATATTTAACACGAGTAAGTTGTAAATACGTAAAAACAAAATTATGTGGATCGAAATGGTGTAGGGTATCATATAGTCGGGCTTGACCGACTATATCTTCTTCTCTCGTTTTTATTATTATCTTTATTAAATTATGTTTTATAATTTTTCGTTAATGTCGATGGCGGCACCCCGGCTCGAACCCATGTTCATCTGACATATGTTTTGTTTTATAGTCTTCAACGCTTACCACTCAGCCACTGATTGTTATTGCGCGCGAGTTGCTATTTGCGCACTTAACGAGCATGTTAATAGTGAGTGTGTTTGTGTCAACTGGTTCTCAATTGGAACTTTGGTGACGAGTAAGGTGTCAATTGGTACTCAACTGGTACAGAGGAACCGGTCCATTACTGCAATTGCCACAAATTTCCCGCAGGATAATTACCGAATAACTACGGAAATATTAAATGGACAAAAAATTTTATAAATTCAGTAAATTCGTCATACTTACAAGTTGAAACTACCAGATTTGTTTTACACCATAGATATCTAGGCACATAGATTTTATTAAAATTATGGCATGAGTACTTTTTCTTAGCATAGTTTGTATTTGAATGCTGTTTGTGTTTAAAATTCCTAACATATATCAATCGTGCACTGTACTAAGCTAACTAATATTGTGGAAATACTTTTTTCACAATTCTTGGATCCTTATCTCCTGAAATGTGTAAAATATTTTTTTTATCAATAAAATGTTGGGAGAAAAATAGATGAATTCGACTAAAATTAAAAAATCAAACTTTTAACTTATATAGATATGTATGTAACTTAAAGATAACTTAAAAGTCATTGAAATCGACCTTAATTTTCACTAAATTTTGAGAAAATGTATGAATGTATTATATGTCATACCTATTTTTATTCTTATTAATATAATAATATTTTTAATATTTAAAAAATAATAATAATGTAGGAGATGCCCATTTGAAGACATAGCTATTCTTCAAACATGACACCATCAAGACTTAAGCTCGTCTGGTATGCTTTATTCTGACTCATGAATTGGATTCTTATAACTAGGATATCAAAAGCTTATAATTCTTTAATATGCATGTTTATTGTTAAGTATAATAAATAATTTAAAACATTTTTCTAGGAATAGAAAATTAAGGCAAGCATTTGCATTGTGTGTGGCCAATACAATGCATTATATATGAATATAATTCATAGAAACAGAAGAAGCAACATGATCAATTTGGTGTTTATCTTTGTTGACAGAACTGAATTTAAATTGAAATTGCAATGACAAAATTCAAGGCCATCTTGTCCCAGTAATGCTAAACGATCTTCTTGTTTTTATGTGATTTTTCTTCTTCTACATGAACTTAAAGATATATTAGATTATCTAGAAAAAAATTTACATATTGTATTTTTTTTTTATTTTAATCTAAAGAAAGTGTTTATGCTGTTATTATTTATCCAACTATCATTCCAAATCTATCTTATTATAATACGATAAATTTTCATTTCCTTAAAAATTCCAATAATACTCACACAAACTACAAACATATATTCATGCGTGTACCATAATAATCTTAGTCTAGTAACAGCAATACAATATGATTTGAAAGAAAAGAAAACTAAAAAAAAATAAGAAAAAGAATTCCCAAAGACATTCGTATCCTTTATAGAGTCGATATCCCACAGGCGTGATTTGAATATTTACTCACTTTTCATATGCTTGATATGTTTACGTTTTCTTGAATGTATGTTTGTATCTGTGTATTTATGGTATGTATTTCATTGGAAATATGTCTAAGTTTATGTGTATGTGTGTGTATATGTGCATTTATGTCTGTGCAATTTTTTCATATTGTGGCTGTGACTTAAGTATAAAATGCATTTTGAATGTGATTTCGTTAGACTGCTGTATTTTTTCTTTTATTCAATTGAATTCCAAGTGTGTGTGTATATGTGTTGTTTAGAATTTGGTATGAATTCGGTTTGAGTGAATGTTTGTATTTGAATGCTGTTTGTGTTTAAAATTCCTAACATATATAAGATTCATTTCATTTCTATTTTTTAGTTTCTATTTCAAGTTTTGGTATTTTTCCTTCTATACTTCGATTTGATTGCATTTGGATTTGTTGCAATACACACTCTTTCTCTCTTACAAAACACTCTTAGTTACACACAGATCAATTTAGTTTTTTTTTTTTTTTTTGAATTGATATACTTTTCTTTTCCATTTGTTTTTATATAAACTTCGTTGTTCTGTATCAGATTTGTTGGTATGCGTGTGTAAGTGTAAATCTATGTATGAATGTTTGTATTATTTCTTGTTGTTTTAACTAGTACGTTTTCGATCAAAATTAATGCTTTCACGTTTATAGTTAGAGTGTTTAAGTAAGTGATGCGACGTGTTTTGTTAACCCCCTCCGAAAACTTAATCTGTAATGTTGTTTAGTTTCTGTCAGATGTCCTAGAAAAGTTTTTTGTGAAACAACTGTAAAATTTATTAATTTTGTATGAAACCATTTCATATAATCTGCATTTTTATTATTCGTAATAACATAAAGTTGAATTCAAAGTAGATACTCTAACTTAGATGGCTTAAAAAAATATATACATCAATATTTTGGAGATACTTTTAGTCAACCTGGTACTACCAAAATGAAAGTATATTTACGATAGAAGAAAAATTAAATTTGTACAAAAATATACTAGATCCCTTTACAGATATCAAATCTTTTACCAGAACCCAGCAAAATATTTCAGAAGTTGTTCTAAAAGCACAGCATTTTCATTACATACTAAGTAGCTTTAAGTTATGAATTTCATATTTTAAAATTGTTCTTTTTAGCAACATCCCAATATGTTCAAAAATTATATCATTTATCTAATGATTTGTATGTAAGCATTGTATATTGTATATATATGTATGATAAATTCTTTTAAATTGTTTCACTTATGAAAAAAGAAACATGAAAAGGTATACTTTCATATAATACCTCAGTGTTTCTCAAAAGCACATACTATTTAGCTTTTAGGATCACTTCCGTCCTATGACAACCACGTGTTAAATTCATTGATGTTTCACCAGAAATGGAACTACTTCAGGTTCAGTAATATCAATGATTTTACTAATGATTGGTATGCACTTTTTTTGCTGGGAATGCTTGGAATATTCTATGCGGAACGAACTTTTGGAAATAACTAAGTTTTTATCGAATATTCCATGGTCTCAATCTTTAAATTATTATGAAAACGAGAGAAAAAGATATAGTCGGTCAAGCCCGACCATATGATACCCTACACCATTGTGTACGGTATAATTCGGGGAGGGGTCCTTTATTAGACTTGGAGTCAAATGTGGACCGATACTCATAAATGTAAAACAAAACATACGAATTCAGAATATTACGTTGATGCTGACATTTACATGAATTTATTCACTTTTGGGTGATTCCCGAAATGGGGCCTTATATGGGAGCTATGGTAAATTATGGACCAATCTTTATAAAATTTGGCACTATCATTTATGTTTATATAAAACTTATTTGTGTCGAATATTAACTTGATACTAACATTTTAATGGGATTTATGCCCGTTAAGTGATTTTCTGAAAAGGGGTTTATATGGGAATTATGGGTAATTATGGACCGATCTTTTTAAAAGTCGCCACACTTATTTGGACTTATATGAAACTTATATGTGCCAAATTTCATTAAAATATTGCTATATTTAAGGGATATATGATCGTTAAACCCTTTTCCGGGAGGACATTTGTATGGGGGCTAGGTGAAATAATGGACCGATCATAACCAGTTTCGTCCCTGGACCAAAGGAAATCTGTGTACCAAATTTCATACATTTTGGTTCAAAATTGCGACCTGTAGTTTGATTAAAAGGTTTACATGGACGGACGGACATAGTTAAATCGACTCAGAAAGTGTTTCTGAGCCGATTGGTATAAATTAAGGGTGGTCTTAGATCAATATTTTTGGGTGTTACAAACATCAGCACAAACGCATTATACCCTCCCCACCTATGGTGTTGTAGATTGTAACATTAATCATCTTATATGTCTATAGTAACACTCTAATTTGTGCACGGATGTCGATTTTTTTCCTTTAAATTTTACATTTTTTATTTTTTAGACAAATTTTAATAATTTAAAATGTCAACGACGAAAAAAGGATTAACATAATTTTGTCTGTTGGAAGAAACGAATTTCTTAATTACTGTATATAAAATTTTTATACTAAAGAATTACGATTGTAATGGCAAATTTTCAATAACAAAATGTATTGTAGATATTATTATCCCTACCGAATTTTTAAATTTATAATAACCAGAAATATATTGGTAAAGATAAGTAATTAATCAATTGTAGTATTACATGATTATAAATATGGAAAAATTATTTAATTAACACATGTTTAATACCTGGAATTCTTAATTTGTTGTTATCATTGTATTTTCATATCTGTGAACATTTTCCAACCAATCCTTTTTCTGTGTGATTACATTTGTTAAAATAGTGTCTATTCAATCTCTTTAAATCTTTAATATCATTAAATTCATTTTTCAGACATAATTTATGCTAAACACTCTTACTTTGCTTTAATAAAACACTTAGATTTAAGGTCCTTCGGCTAAGCGGCCATTATAATTATTTTTCGCCACCTGTTTGTTATCTTACGAATTAAAAATACAAACGTTGGCACGCATACAAAACGAAAAGAAATAGCTCTTAACACTTTTATTACCACTTATTAGCAAATTAGTACCATTAAAACAAGAACTACTAGAAAACAATGCATAAAATTATCAACACCAGCAAGTCTTAAAATATGCATTATTCTTAAAAGTACGCATTTATAATTAATTTTATAGTTTTTCACTTTTCAAACTTAAACTACTAGCTATTGAGTAAAAAAGTGAAGTGAACAAAACTGAAGAAAAACAAGGGAAATTTTTCAAAAAGGAATCCAAAAAAATTGTAGAAGATTCTAATTAAAATGCATAAAATTCAATACACGTTGACTATAAATAATTTCCATAAAATATGTTTTTTTTTTCTTTTTTATTGCATTAAGCCACTCTAAAGTTTGTTCTTTGTACGTTTTTAGTTTGTTTGGTGTACGATTTTTTTATATTATTATTTTTAAGTTTTAGTCTTTCGTATATATATTTTTATTTGTATATTTATTTTTCTCTTTTTCGAAGAAGCAGAGTGTTATATAGAATAGTGTATTCATAAGTGCCACTACAACAGGAGAGTTTAACTGAATACTAAAAGAGTGAAACTAAAAAGTGTGACTAGATATGGTATTTGTGGTAAATTAAAGAAGTATACGAAATTTTAAATCTACTTAATATGTGAAAATATTTTTTCTAATAAAATTCTTTGTTTACATTTTTGGTCACTAAAGTTAGATTATTTTTTTTGGTATGATACAGATACATATTTATAATCAATATCAAAACGCAATCTTTTTAAACAACATTAAATACATATTATTAAATTTATCCAAGTAATTGTATCTTCCCTTAAATTATGTTGCATCGAAATTTAATAAATTTATTCAAGCAAAAAAGAAATAAAAATAAAATTTAACTATACTTTTATATCCTATATAAATTTTTAATTCACCCAAACAACTACTTGATTTAATTAATTTATTAATTGAGATTTTTTTTCTGTTTTGTATTTTTTACAGTTTTTAGTAATTGATATAATCATTTTGGTGAGAGGTGCAAATTTAAACAAGTTTTTAATTGAATGAATTATTTTCTAACATATTTGTTAATTGGTGACTTTTTCTGTGTTTGAGCCCATTTACATTGGGGATTTCCCTTGGAAAAAATCGCTGCAACTTTTATGTTTGTAGGCAAGAGTTGTAGAAGAGCAAGAGGGGTAAGAGAATTTGCACGTTGTCGCAAAGCTTAAAATTTCAGGAAATTTTTTCAAATTTATTTTTAATTTTTCCAATTTTTTGTTTTTTGTCAAACATTTTTTAAAACAATTTCACAATACAAATTTATGTGTGTAAATATAGAAGGGATTTCGAAGCAACTTGAAAACAAAATATCAGAAAAAAACCCTGCGATAATCCCTAATGTAAATAGGCTCTTTATTTATTTATTAAATTTCTTATATTTTATATTTATTGTTGCATTATTTAATTTATGTAACTCATTTTTTAAAAGGATAGTGTGCAATTTATATAGTGTTCAATGCATAAAATCGAAGTCAAATAGATTATAGAAATGATAAAAATGCTACAAAATCATCTTCTCTCGTTGTATGGAAATATAAATTAGTTTTTTTTTTTCATATGAGATTTGTTTCTACGTTTACCGATGATACGGCAATACTCAGTTCCCACGAAAAACCGCACATAGCATCTAGCCAACTTTATATTTATCTCCAACGTGTGGAGACATGGTTGAAAAACTGGCGTATACGAGTAAATGAATTGAAAAGTAACCACGTTACATTCACCCTCAGAAGACGAAACTGTCCACTAGTTACACTTAATGATATAAGTATACCCCAGTCAGATCATGTTACATACCTTGGTATTCACTTAGACTTGGCGTCGTCATATAGAAACCAAGAGACTTCGTATGAAGTTAAAAGCTTCTAGCATTCACTGGTTAATAAACAGCCAATCAAAAATAAGCCTTGACAATAAAGTATAAAACCGTTCTAAAACCATTTGGACATATGACATCCAATTATGGGATACAGCCGGTAATACGATTATTGATATTATACAGAGGACACAATCAAAAATTCTTAAAACCACGACGGGTGCACCATGGTATATAAGAAATGAGAATATCCATAGGGATTTAAAGGTTACATTTTTAAAAGATTAGTTTAAAGAGCGCAATGAAAAAAAACATTACAAAACTGCAGACTCACCCACCTGCAAGACTTCTTACTGAAGTACAATCAAATTCAAGGCTTCGTAGAGCTGACTTTCCACCCCGTTATTAAGAGGGCAGATTATTCACCTTTCCATGCTGTCGTTAGAGAAAAAGTAGTGTTTAGTTTCTAGTTTTAAGATTTGAATACATATTGTAAGGCCTTTCAATATATAATTAAAGAATCGTTAAAAAAAGATGAGATTTAATTTAGAACCTTGTGTTATAAGTTGACGTACTAAAAAAAAAAAATCTACTTTAACCCATTTCCAACCACTGTTGCGTTTTCGCATCAGTAATTTTACCTATATCGTAACTAATTTAGTTTAAAATTAATTATAATGTTTTATATACGTGCATTTAGCTTGGAATGTTAAAATAAAATAAATTGAGGGAAAAAAATGAATTCCGACGAATTTTTACCCCCTCGCAGAGCGGATCAAAGAAAGGTCTATAAAATAAACCTTTTTTAAAATTTAAAAATTCATTCGAAAAATTTTACAAAATATCTTGAATAACCTTTCAAACGATAGCCAAGATATCAAAAAAATATGAAACACTAAGCTCCCAAAAATTGGTGTTGCGAAAACGCATCAATGGTCAATTAGGAGTAGGGTGATTTAGCTACATTACATTACTACGCAAGGCGCACTGAAAATATGGACATTTTTAGTTATTTTTTTACTCTAGCCTTGCAAAAAGTTGTATTCTACATTATTTATGACTTATGTAATAAAAAATAAGCAATTGTTAGCAAATTACAAGAGGTTATATTTTTTTAAATCATTGAGAACAAATGAAGTGTATTTTGTGAAGGATGCTATTATATTGAATATGATTACAAAAATTCAAGGAGTTACTTTTCTTAGTCATTTGAAAATTGGTACATTACCTCAATTTTCAAATCCTGTTTCAATTGGAATGCATCATATTATGAGCCACTGCATTTGGTATATTTCCAGGATTTACGATTTTACAAATTCAGGAATATTCTGCAAGAATAACATAATCGATTTACGTAACATTTGTGTTTGAAGTACAACGTGGTTAGGCAGCCTGTTCGAAAGACTCTAATGCTTTCCTAACCACCGTATTGAAATCCTAATCGAGATTATGCGCAAACTGATAATCGAATGCAATGTACATTACATTCCAAATGCTTTAACGTGTAACATATTTTATTTAATATATATTCTATTTTATACATTATATGAAATTATTTAGTCTTACACCGTAAGTTATTTAACGTTTTTTCGTCATTATTTAGTTGCCTTAAATTTCAATTTGAATGGTCCACTTCCAACTTTTTCTGTTCACATTTAACATATTTAACATACAATTTGTAAAATAATCACAAAACTAAATTTAAATGAGAAATAAAACTCATTTTGCCATACAATTCGTTTAAACGTCTACTTCGTATATGAGCAAAACAACATACCCCTAATTGACCATTGATGCTTTTTCGCAACACCCGATATGTCGGAAACTAAAATAGCTAGGATCACAAATCTTTCGATTTTATGATCACAATCACTAAAACCCCATACCAAATTTTATTAATTTATCTTAACGGGATCGGGTAGTCGGAAAACCAATCTGTTTTCTTTTTTTCCTTTTTTTTTTCTATTAAATCTTGGTCTTTTTTATGGTGGTCACTACAGTATAACTCGATAATGGTTTGTCCAATTTAGATAAAGAAACTCCTATAAGGACAAAGATGACAATCCCACCCGGAACATGTAGTGAGAATATGGATAGACTATATTTACAACATGTTGGTACTATAGAACTCAAACACTAAAAACACGGTACCAATCATGGACGACAAATCGACTGTTGCCCTCCAAGTCAGATTATGATAAAAAAGCAATATCCTTTCTAAAAAATAATAAAAAACAACATGAGGCAGCAAAGGATGTGCTGGTTGGTAGTATGTATATATCCATAGGGCCAAATTATTGTAATTAAATAACACTGACTAATAATATTATATAAAAATAATACTATTATTATTAGAACGTATATTTTTTTAAATTATTATTTTTATGATAACAAAAGTACTTTAAAATAGTTTTAACTTTAATATTCTTTTATTCCCATTTTATTTAACAAATAAAGTAATAGAGTCTCTTCAAAAGTTTTCAACTAAATATAAAATTTAATCATTATTGCTAGACACTAAGCAAAACACTCTGAAAATAGCAATTACCTACACCACAATAAACTTTGATTTTTCTAAAATTCTACATTAAAAATTCATTTTAAGGAAAAAATCTCTCCAAAATAATTCTCCTTCTCATGGAATGTTTTAACGAAACAATTTCTTGAATAGATTTACTAGCGCTTTTTCAAAAGACGTTTCATGTTCTGGCCATTAGATTATTGTAAAATGTACACGAGTATTTATTACATAAATGTGTACGTGACCAATAAAAGAAATATTTAGTCGAAGAAAAAAGCGCAAAAAAATCAGAAAAAGCATAGAATTTAATGTGCAGCACTTTTTTTTTAAACAACATCATCAGGGAATAAAGTTCAAGTCGTGTATATTTCCACTGCCGCCCAGACAGTGTCTGGATTTTAAAATTTCTGTTTCTTTTTCTTCCTTTTCGAATTGAGTAGGGAGAGAGAGGAGAACATGAAGATTTGGACGTTGTTCTTTATGGTTATTGTTGCTGTTGCTTTTAATGCAACTATTATTGTTATTATTGTTACTATAACAAAGTGACCATTTTCATGTTT
The DNA here is from genome assembly GCA_951394005.1 of Protophormia terraenovae. NCBI lineage: Eukaryota > Metazoa > Arthropoda > Insecta > Diptera > Calliphoridae > Protophormia > Protophormia terraenovae. The sequence continues at coordinate 103,400,708 of OX596076.1, read as the reverse complement.
AACATTAAGTTCAACTATTTATTCGCTCATGTTTTAGTAAACAATCTGAATCCTTAATAACTACTGACCATGATATCATTGTTATCTAGTCGTAAGTGGAAAGATATGTTTGTCTTATGATAATTTTTGTTTTGGGATCTATTTTAGAATTTCTATAAGAGTCAGGGGACGTATACAGGTCAGTTATTTTGTGTGTTATATCTATATTAAAAAATATTTGGTGTAAACTTTAGGGAATTTAGAAACTTCATTCACATAGTAATGTTTTTAGGTAGTTTGTAAAAAAACACTTTGTGTTTAAACACTACTGTTCACATATCACTTTTTTGGATTTTTCAACTGAGATGGTTTTTCAGTTTTCACATGTTTACACAATCCTATTGTATTCTTTATTTTATTTCTATGTACTTCTAAATATCCACTGAAAAAAACTTTTATTGCTTAAAATTCATAAGCAGATTAAAATTATATTTTTATTAGTTTAGATTTATGTTTTAAGGGAAAAAGCACAGTGTTCAATACTGCAATCTTAAAATCTTGAATTGTTAAAACTTAAATAGGGGATATTTAAAATTTTAAGCTTTATACAAATATGGACAATAAATTAACAATTTTGTGTTTTAATTTTATTTAACCTGATATTAATATTTTATTTACTACCATGTCGGTTCTAAATTAAAAATTCGTTTAAAATTGATGTTGATGGTTTGAGTTCATGTTTGATAAAGAAATGCTCGACATCAATAGCATCGCCGATTTTGGAAATTTTTCATAAATCCCTTTCTGAAGGAATATTTGCTGATCGTTGGAAATTTACTATTATTTCCCCTATTTTCCAATCTGGTAATCGAAATGATGTTTCTAATTACAGATCTATTTCTAAGTTGTCAACATTTTCAAAAATGTTTGAATACGCTATATATAAAATTTTATATTTTAATACTAGATCATATATAATCAGTCAACAGCATGGTTTTCGCAATAATAAATCCACAATTTCTAATCTCGCTGTTTTTACGGATTATTGTATGTCACAATTGGAAAATGGGTATCAAGTTGATGCTATATATACTGATTTTTCGAAAGCTTTTGATAAAATTTCACATTTTATATTATTGAATAAACTATTCTATTTGGGTATTCATTCCTCTTTTTATTCATGGCTGTCGTCATATTTGGATGGTAGGACTTGTGTTGTTCAAGTTGATAAATATAAATCTATTCCATATACTCAAATATCTGGTGTTCCCCAGGGTAGTGTTTTGGGACCATTATTATTTAATATTTTTATTAATGATATATTTGTATGCTTTCGATATTCTAATTTTCTATTATATGCTGATGATTTAAAGATATTCACTAAAATTAGTTGCATAAGTGATGCTAATAAATTACAATGTGACTTAGATAATTTAAATATTTGGTGTGCCAATAATCACCTAAAATCCAATTTCAATAAATGCTTTCATAATCCTTTAAATATAATATATAAAATAGGTACTGAGAGTATTGGTAAATCGAACGAAATTAAAGATTTGGGTATCGTATTTGATTCCAAATTGAGTTTTAAATCCCACTTAGATTACTTATTACCAAAAGTTTTCTCAACATTAGCATTTTTAAAAAGAAATTCATCTGAATTTTCTGATCCATATACACTGAAATTGTTATATTCTATGTTTGTGAGATCTAAACTTGAGTATGGTGCCATTATTTGGAGTCCATATTGTAGTACTCATATTGCACGAATTTAAAAGATTAAAAAACGTTTTATTCGTTATTCTTTTAGAAAACATTTATCCCCTACCTTCTTATGAATCCCGCTGTTTACATTTGGTAATGATTTCATTGGAAAAAAGACGTAAAATTCAGTCAATGTTATTTATATATGATTTAATAAATTCAAATATCGATTCAATAGAATTATTGAATAAAATACCATTCTATGTGCCTTATAGATTGTCTCTTCGACATAGAAACTTATTTTATGTTGGTTTATATCATAGAAATTATGTATTAAATAGTCCAATAATACGATCATTAAATTATTTGAATTCTCTAAATAATGCTCATATGTTGGAATTTACAGCATCAAAAACTGATTTTAAAAACTTTGTACTGCAAAACATGAAATAATATTGTAAATTATTACAAAATAATATGTTTATATTATTCATTAGTCTGTAAGGAATATTGTTCTATAGACTTAAATAAATAAATAAATAAATACTTTTTTTTTTTAAATACTTTGTTCTGCAACTTGAGAACATTTGGAAATATTTCAATCGAATTTCAGATGGTTAGAAGTGAGGAGTTTTCAAGTTGATTTGGAGGAGCACAGATTCTTTGCGGGTTTAGGAGGAAGTTGATATACCACCAAAAATGATCACCTCCGTTGTAATTTATTCTAAAAAAATGTATGATTTGATAAAAAACAAAAAATAAATAAATAAAACAATAGTACAAAAAATATGCTTACATGTATAGGTTGGATCTTAGTCCAAGAAAGAGGGTAGAGTTTGCTTCGATCCAGATAAAACCTATATATGTAAAATAATTAGCAGGATATAATGCATTTTCCGATTAGCTACAATCGTTATCAGCGTCCATGTGCTTTTTGTGATAATTGTAAAGATATTTCTTTTAATTCACACTTTTGAAGATTTAGAATACGTACCTTCATCACTTTATATATTCTAAAGTCTTATGTATTAAGTTGAAATTAACTTTACAAAAGCCTTTTATTTTATGTTTATTGTATTCTACATTAATATAATGTTGTTTTACTGATCTAGCTAAAATGTGTCAAAAGTGGCGCTTAATTGAATTTTAAAATTAAACATTTTTTAAAAAAGTTGGGTACCGAATAAAAATATACAAAATTATATATCAATATCAATTAAAATCTTTAAGCTAGGTTGTGCTATTTTCTTATAAGAAGCTGTCAAAGTTAAGAATTTTTTTAAATTTTTTAAAAATTGTAATTATCAGTTATGTTCTGGAAATCACTTTTTGTCGAAGTGATTTCAAATCACCTAAAAGGTGTTCTGTGCACAAAAAATTATGAAATCACGTGATTTCAAATCGGTCAACTTTTTAGTGTCGATTTCAAATCAATTGCTTATTTTTGTAAACACTGTGTTGTTAATCAAATGTAAAATGGCGTATATTAATAATTTATTATGTTCTTCATCCATTTTTGTTAAATAATTTTTAATTTTATTGAAAAACAATTAAAAAATAGCAATTTATTGAAAACACCTTTAGTTCTGCGTATAAATTTTTCTTTACTTTGGAAAAGATTTCGTGATTTCAGTTTTTCTTTGCCTGTCAGCTTTTTACCTACAACTTTTCTTCTGTTTCCATAGGATTTGATACATTCCGCAAATAACATTTTTTAATTCGCTCATTATTTATTTTCTTTCTTTTTAAAGTAATTATTGCCAATAACGTTGCTTCTGGCATTTTGCTCATGATTTCTTAAAATTAAATTCACTTCGAAAAATTTAAAATCATGTGATTTCCAGAACAGTTGAAAATCACTTGCATGATTTCAAAATCGTTCGTGATTTGAAATCACCATGATTCCAGAACAGGCCTATTCATAAATGAATTTTTTTTTTTTTTTAAATTAGTGAAGTAACGAAAACATTTAACAGTTGTTTAGCTTTCCAAAAAAATTATTGAAAATTATATAGGTAATTCAGACAGTGCAGGGATGATATATGACTTATTTTATTCAGAGTTTAACTACCTAAATTTTAAATAACCGATAAAAGTTGATAAACATATGAAGGAGTAAAATTCTTTCAAATTTGCATGAACAACTCTAAAACCATTATATTGTATTAACATAATTTGAAGGTAAGTTTTTAACATTTATAGTATTGTGTCCCCCTTATTAGGAGGGTCATATAAATCATGCTAGTTAAAAAAATCAGTAAGAAAACAAATTGCAGTTTATATTCATCATTATTTCAGTATTTCTCTACATACCAGTCTAATTGAAATTTTGTTTTTGGTTCAACACTTTTATAAAAATGTTATATTAATTTTACACTTGCATTACCACTGTCTTCTTTAAGATATGTAACATTATTTTTTCAAATTCTTTTTTATTTTTTTTTTTTTTCAATTATTGTTATTTTCATAGTTATTGAATTTTATAAAGTGTTCAAGAGTCACCGCCATTGTCTTATTTGTTCTTTGTCATGTATGACTCTTTATAAAATACAAATATGTGCACTAAAACATACATATAAAACTCTTTTATCCCAGTAGGATAATTTTTCGTATTAATTTTTAGAAAATATGAAATTAAAATGAAATGATTCGGCTGTGCTGAATCTTTGATACCCTTCACCATCTTACCGACAAATAATTAAATTTTCGCCTTAACGTATGCTTTCATTATTTCACATTTATAAATCTACATTTTTTTCAAACTACGAAAATTTGAATATGAAAAAAAAAAAAAAAAAAAAACAAACATAGTGTGGCAGCACCGAGCCTGCCTGTTTTACAAAACCAACAGTCTGGCAACGCGTCAGAGAGAAGCAAACGAATTGACAGACGAAAGCAGAAAATTAATTCCTCGAGTTGTCTTTGCTGCTACACATGTAGCTTTCTAGTCTTTTATTTAAAGTAAATGTAAATTCCTTTTTATTAAATGAATAAATAGTAAATAGTTGTTAAGTGTTATATATTCGTGTTTTATTCACCCACAACTATATTGGTGACCCCCGTATTTAACGCAAATTCTGAGAAACAGAATCTTTGACAAATTTCTCAACGACGCAGAAAATTGTTTTTCCTGGAAGCAGCGCAGCGGCGTAATATTTGAATTTTTAACGTTTTTTTAAGGCAAGAGCTTGTTGATTTTGTTCGAGCAAAACAAGTTATGCTTATGAACAAACACCCGTACAACTTGAGGCAACGAAAATTAGCCGTCGACGAGGAAATCTCATCAGGTGGTGAGGAAATTGAATTTTTTGAGACAAGCAGTGTTAACATGGCCGAGTTGGAAAATATGTTGGCACAAATGCAAGCTTTACAACATGAAATCAACACTCTTCGAGAGTCTCAAGCAAATGTGAACGACGCATCAAGATCAAATCTTCAGAAAGTTCATATTCCGAAATTCAACAAACACAATCCTCATTTGTGGTTCGCACAAATTGAGAGATCATTTGCTTTGTGTGCTATCACATCAGACTCTGACAAATTTGATCTTGTCTCAGTACGCCTGGAAGACGAAATACTTTTATCAATTGAGGACCTGATAACGAATCCTCCTCAGATTAATAAATTTGGTACATTGAAGGAACGTCTCATTACAAAATTTGCTGAAACTTCTGAATCTAAACTACGACGTTTATTGCAGGGTTGTGAAACCGCAGGTAAAAAACCTTCGGAAATTTTATCGACTATGAGACGTCTAGCTCCTGGTAAACAAAACGAAGCAATTATTCGCACACTATTTCTGGGTAAAATGCCAGATTCAATTCGTCCAATATTATCCGTATGGAAAGACGATGATTTGGATAAACTTTCCGAAACGGCTGACAAAATGCTAGATGCTAATTACAATGTAGTAAGTTCCGTATCAGTAGCACCTTTACGTTACAACGCAAGTGTTCCAGTGGATGCAGTTACTCCTCATATGACTTTTTCTGAAGTTAAGAAAATTCAATTACAACAAAGCGACTATAGAGGCAAAATTATTCGACAGCAGTCCAGATCTCGTAGCCGTTCACGAAATTCTCACCAAAATTCAACTGAAGCACAATTATGCTGGTATCATGCAAAATTTGGTGATGCAGCTCAGCATTGTAAACCAGCCTGTCCCCGCTGGAAACCTAATTCGGAAAACTAATGGGGCTGTCGTCAGTCAATTCGGTTGGCGACAGCGGCAATAATAATTTAATGGAGGAGAATCGTCTACATATTTTCGACAAATCAACTAACACTCGTTTTTTAATTGATTCAGGGTCAGTGGTATCAGTAGTACCCCCATCTTTAATCAAAGCAACATTAACGCCAACCACTGTTAAGCTTCTCGCTGCAAACCGTAGTGAAATTAAGACTTATGGTCATTGTGTTTTTAAATTGGACTTAGGTCTCCGCCGCGAACTCAAATGGTTATTTATTATTGCTGATGTTCAATCGCCCATACTTGGGGCCGACTTTTTGAGTCATTACAATTTACTTATTGATCTCGGACGAAAATGTCTTATTGATAATACTACAAATTTGATAAGCAGTGGCGAAATTCATGAAACTAAGGATTTTAGTATTTCAACATTGTCTACAACAACAAATAATAATTTTTCAAAATTACTTGCCGAATTTATTGATATTACAACGACAACTTTAATTCGTAAACCTAATGCCGATGCAACAGTTCTTCATCATATTGAAACTACAGGCAAACCAGTTGCTGATCGTCCACGAAGACTGTCTGGTGATAAACTAGCTGCAGCAAAGGCCGAAATAGATTTTTTATTGGATCATGGCATATGTCGACCCTCCAAGAGTCCATGGGCCAGTCCAATACACATGGTCGCTAAAAAAACTGGTGGATGGCGAGCCTGTGGTGACTACCGGAAACTTAACTCACAAACAATTCCGGACCGATACCCTATAGCCAACATTAACGATTTTGCTGAAAGATTACATGGTAAGTCAATTTTTACAACTATTGACCTCGTCAGAGCATACTACCAGATACAAATGGCTCCAGAGGACATTCCAAAAACAGCCGTTTGTACTCCATTTGGTTTGGTAGAGTTTTTATTTATGCCCTTTGGACTACGAAATGCCACGCAGACTTTCCAAAGGTTTATGGATTCTGTGTTAAGGGGCCTTGATTTTGTATATTGCTACATTGACGATATTATTATGTCTGAATCTGCCGATGAACATCAATGTCATTTACGACAAGTATTTGAGCGTCTTCGCTATAATGGTTTAACCATCAACGTTAACAAGTGCAATTTTGGTCAGTCAGAGGTACAGTTCCTTGGCTACATAATTAATGGTAGTGGTTGCCGACCTCCAACCGATCGTGTCACTGCCATCATGAATTACTCCAAACCCGATACCATTTGCGAACTTCGTAGATTCCTCGGTGTTATAAATTACTATAGGCGATGTATTCCTCATGCAGCACAATTACAAGCACCGCTTAATGATTTTCTAACCAATTCAAAACAGAACGACAAGAGAAAAGTTCCTTGGACACCCGAGACTTAAGATGCATTTTCTTCTTGTAAACGTAGCCTTGGTGAAGCAACAATGCTGGCACACCCAGCACCAAATTCAGACCTAGCTCTTATTACGGATGCTTCTGACACAGCTATTGGAGCTGTTCTTGAACAAAAGTTTGATGATACTTGGAGACCTCTAGGTTTCTTTTCACGAAAATTATCGTCAGCCGAGAAAAATTACAGCACATATGATAGGGAATTGCTTGCGATATATGAGGCCGTGAAATATTTCCGTCATATGCTTGAAGCACGACATTTCGTGATTAAGACTGATCATAAACCTCTAGTTTATGCATTCTCTCAAAAACCGGAGAAGGCTTCGCCTCGACAATTGAGACATCTTGATTACATTTCACAGTTTACAACTGAAATGATTTATTTATCCGGTCCCGAAAATACAGTGGCAGATGCACTCTCTCGTCTTTATGCAATTTCTATGCCATCGACAATTTCAATGGAAGTATTTCAATCAGCTCAAGAATTGGACGAAGAGTTAAAAACCTTACTAGAAGGTAATAATTCGCTGAAACTTCAAATCGTTCATTTTGATTCTACATCAGTATACTGCGACGTATCAACTGGGTATGTACGTCTTTATGTTCCTGAACAACTTCGCCAAGACATTTTTGCTACAGTACACAATCTGTCTCACCCAAGTGGCAAAGCCACTCTTGAACAAATTCGAAAAAGGTACGTTTGGCCTGCAATGAAAAGACAAATCATTAATTGGTCCCGGAATTGTTTGTCCTGTCAAAGGGCAAAGATTACAAGACACAACCGATTACTGCCGAATAAGATTGATGTTCCTGACAATCGTTTTGATGTTCCTGACAATCGTTTTGATGCCACTTGTAGATAGTTACAGATATTGCCTTACAATGATCGACCGATTCTCTCGATGGCCTGAAGCTGTACCGTTGAAGGACATGTCTGCCCAGACTGTCGCAACAGTATTTTGGTCAAATTGGATATCTCGTTTCGGTTGCCCTAAGACTATCACTACTGATCAGGGTACTCAATTTGAGTCCAGTTTGTTCAAATCACTTGCTACATTTACTGGCTCAAAGCGTTCACGAACAACTGCCTACCATCCTCAGTCAAACGGCATGGTTGAAAGGTGGCACAGATCATTTAAAGCTGCTCTAATGTGTCATCCTAACGTATCATGGGTTGATGTGTTACCGTCTGTCCTACTTGGACTTAGAACCGCATTCAAAGAAGATCTTCAAGCTTCACCTTCCGATTTACTTTATGGTGGTTCATTGCGCCTGCCGAACGATTTCTTTGATGAGGCCGATAATCCTGCTGATTCTTCTGAATTTTTACAAAAACTTCGAGAATATTTTAATCTTCTGCGCCCTACACCAACAGCACATCACAATAAAGGCAAGATGTTTATCTTGAAAAATCTCCATGATTGCACTCACGTCTTTCTACGTACTGATGCTGTTCGAGCACCCCTACAGACACCCTACACAGGTCCGTACAAGGTCGTAAAACGACTTTCAGACCGGTTATACACAATACGAATCAAAGAAAATGATGTAAACGTATCCGCAGACAGATTGAAACCAGCTTTCATCATAAATGATTCTCAACAAAACACCACTTTGCAAATTCCAAACACACCACCTGATCAACAAAGTACAAATTTTACATCTCAAAGTACCTCATCTGCTCCTCAACTTCCAGCCGCCACGAATGTTGCGCAACGTAGTCCAACGCCTACGGAAATATCGTTCCAATCAGATCCTGACTTTGTCACTGGAGAGGGAGTGGATGTGGCAGCACCGAGCCTGCCTGTTTTACAAAACCAACAGTCTGGCAACGCGTCAGAGAGAAGCAAACGAATTGACAGACGAAAGCAGAAAATTAATTCCTCGAGTTGTCTTTGCTGCTACACATGTAGCTTTCTAGTCTTTTATTTAAAGTAAATGTAAATTCCTTTTTATTAAATGAATAAATAGTAAATAGTTGTTAAGTGTTATATATGTTCGCTAAACAATTCCACATTTATTTATTTTTGTATGTGTGTATATACAAACTGACTGCATATATAAAGAACAACAACAACACTGTTATTCATTATATTACTACTGTTGCTAACTAAACTACTTGCCTTATAGGCAAAAACGTCACTACAATGCTTAATATGCATGTTTGTGTGTGTATATATATTCTTAACAGATTTGTTTTAGTTTTTGGCCCATAACTCTGTTGATTATGAACGAAATTTTATAAAAATATTTATGACCAATCTATATAAAAATAAAAATCTATAGCTTAAACAAGGGCTTCAACAAATCAAAAATGCATTTTGCCCGATATCTCAGTTATTATGAACCGATTTTTTTCATTTTTTTAGTAGAAGAATTCAGAAAAAAATGTCCAAGCCTTTTTTGCAAAAATGAAGTCTCTAGTATATACAGAGGCTTCAGAAACTGGATAACCGGTTCTAAAAACTGGTTTTTTAAGCATATCTCCGCAATGTATGAACCGATCTTGCTTAATTTTAATAGAAGCATTTTCGAAAGGATTTCCGATTGTTTAATATATATGTTATATAAGCCAGTTATCGGTGGGCTTCATAAACGCCATTTCAACCGACACACGGACACATATCGTGATCGCTTCTTTCAAGGATCCCGAAAATATAAACTTTTTTGCTCTCCGACGTAAATTGTGGAAATTACAAACGGAATGACAAACTTTTATATACCTGTGGTGAAGGGCATAATTAAAATGATAACAAAAATAAAGTCCAAGTAAATCAGAAAGGTTATAATTAAAATTCTTTATATTCTCATCGAGAAAAATTAATCTAAAAACATAAAATAGCTATAGCTTTTAGCCAATTAAAAATATGAATTGTCCAATCTGTGAATATATCGAAAAATAAAAAATATATTATCTTTAAAAATCAATTTCCAGTTGGGCATCAATATCTATTTGAGTGTCTAAACTATGCTTTATGATTATATTTGTTTTTAGCATGTTTATTTCCAAGTCTTTTTGTCTAGTAAACTCCACATGCACTGTATGTATGTACGTCTTTGTGGGTATGTATGTATATATGAGTTTTGAATGCCCGTGCCTTTATAAGTTGAGTGTACAGATTTCACCTGACAGATTTAATGGCTGTATAAATGCTGGTTACCATAAAATGACCGTATAATAATTTTATTATTATTACTATTATTGTTGTTGTTGCTACTCTCTACTATTCTTACATACACATACACCATCATAGTTTCAATGCTTAAATGCGTTTCTATGCCACATTATACAAACTTACAAACTAATGCAACATTTGTTGTTGTAAAACCATCAGCAGCATCATCATTTTCATCATAGAAATTATAACGACCACTGCAGTGGCTTTTCCTACTATGTCCATTCTCTGGTATGTGTGTGTGAGTGTAACAAATATACATAATACTTAGTTATTCCCCTCTTTTGTATTATTCTGTGTGTTTATGGTTTTATAGAAAATTATTATAATTGATATTGGTAACAAACATTGTTGCTCATTTCTCTCTTTCTATAATATTCCTTATGCTGTTTCTAGCTATTGATATGTAGAGTTAAGTGTTATTTGTTATCAATTTTTATAGTTTTTGTATTAAATGTATTGGAAAAATATTAAACAAAAATAAATGACTATTTAAATTCACGGACAATTAAAGTTGTTTTTGAATTATACAAATTTCATTTTAAATAAGTTGTGAGATGATTGTGACAGTTTTATTTAGAAATAAATATATGAATCATTGTAATCAATAGTTAAACAATGTTTAAACCAGAATTAGATATTTTCTGTTTTAGCAAATTGTTTTCTTTTATTTATTTCTTTTAGGAAAATTGTAACTTAAACAAATTAATTATATTATTCATAAAAGCAACGTAAACGTAATTTATATAATTTTGCTAGTCTTTTTTTTACCAAATTTTTTAAGCTTAATGTAACTACAAATTTAAATTTATCATTAATTATACCTGTTTATGCATATTTTTAAATTATATATTCAATGAAAGTGTAAATATATACATATGTATGTGTGTGTTGGTACTTAAGTTAACAAACACTTGCAGTATCATAAACATGTCTAAATATTTTGACAACAACTAATTCTCTAATCCAGTACTTTAATAAAATTTGTATTTAAAACTTTTACAATAAAAATTTATTTTATATTTAGTATAAAGCATCAGCATCAGCAGCCACAACAGCAATAATAATGACGAAAATAAAAATATGCAGATATGATCACATAAATGACAACAAAATTTCACACGAGGAAGAAAAATGGATGTTCGAAAATTTTTTCTCTGTGTTACAATTTATACACAAACACATAATACCCCAACCAACTACGATGGTGTAGGGTATAAATAGATCAGTTAAAATTAGAAAAAAAAAAAATAAAACATAATAAGGAGTGCGTTCGAAAAAATCTTATTCAATAACTTGGAAACGGTTGATCTTAGAGCTTTAATTCCTTTTTTATTTAATTGATAATTTATTACAGATCACAGAAAAATATTACTCTTATAGTTCTAACTACTACTTATAAACTTGTGGAACAGTGTGTACATCTTCTTTTAAAATTTACAGTATTTTGGGACACTTTTTTTGTGCTCTTCAATACACTTTTCGCAAGAGCTCAATATCTCTAAGCTATGGACAATTTGGAAAATTGACCTCTCTTGGTACAAAAACTATGTTATTGATTTGATACCACTCCAGAGCTTTCTCACCGTAGTAACCAGTGTTTCAACCACCTGGCCACTTTTTTGGCCCCTTTTTCAAATGGCGACTAAATGGCTACTTTTTAAGACTAAGTGCTAAATGACGAGAAATTAAATTGTTTGAAATTAATTTCAACAAATAAATTCATCTTTTTGAGATTGTTTCACAGTATAATGATATAAAAGTCCGCGGAGTATTTATAAATGATCGAAACTGTTAGTAAATAAAAATAATAGTAAGGTTTTTGGACACTTATTTATATCATCATATGCCGAATCTTTTTGGATTGGATTAAAAAATTAAAAAAATAGATTCGAGGAATATTTATATCCTAATTTATATTTTTACATTCCTCATAGCAATCCCTGGGGAACGTGGTTTTTTTTTACTAAATTATCAAAAATAAAAAATAGTTTGTCTAACAGATTTCAGTCAATTCTCGTGGATCCATGCGTTCCTTCCTAAATTCATCCGACAAGAATTTGAAAGACTGGAGTACGAGTGAAGAACTCGAACAAAAGTACAGAAGTTTAATTAATAAAACGAGGATTATATGGTAACTATTTTGTGAATTTTTGCAATAATAAAAATTGTTGTAAAAAAATTATAACTTATTTTGTTATTAATAAAATTGAATTTTGTAGTTTTCTTAAAATACAAGATTTTTTTGTTGTCGTTGTTATCAAATAAACAAATTTTAAGGAGTTTTTTAGGTTTTAAAACAGTTGGCCCCTTTTTTCAGAAAATCCCCTTTTTTGGAGACTTTTTATTTTGAAATCCCCTTTTTCGGACAGTTTTTAAAAATTATCAACGGTAACGCTGGTAGTAACATGATACCAAATCGGGCCAGAAATGTGTGAACACGTTGCACAGTGCTTTGATCCCATACAACGATGGGACAAAAATAGAAGGAGTTGTCGTAACAAATTGAAACTTAGTACACATATTACTTTAAGCTTGGAATGAATAAATACGAAGTTTTGAAAAAAATTGGCGCAAGGACACGCCTACCTCCCATATATCCTGAAGATAAAAAACTAATTTTTTTCTAAAATACTGATCTGAACTTTACCAAAATTTGTGGCAGCCAATAGAAATAGATTGCTTACACGTCTTCTATTTTATTTTTCAATCGGAGCAAGGACACGACCACCTCCCATATATCCTGAAGCTATAAAACGGATTTACTTCGTGAATACTGGTCAGAATTCCACCAACATTTGTGATTGCTGTTAAATATAGATTATTTATGATTCTGCCAATTTTTATTTAAATCGGAACAAAAACTCGCCTACCTCCCATATATCCTGAAATGAGAAAAACGTATTTCTGGCTAACACACAGTTTTTAATTTTTTAAAAATAGAAGGAGGTGCCGCAGAAAATTGAAACTTGGCACATATATTACGTTAGACCCAAAGTAAATATATACAAAGTTTTGAAAAATATTGGAGTAAGAACACGCCTACCTCCCATATATTCTGAAATGTGTAAACGGATTTTCTTCTACAATACTGGTCAAAACAGTATCAAAGTTTACGATAGCTATTGGAAATAGGTTTTCTATGGGTCAGACAATATTCTATTTAATTCATACCTACCTACCCCAAGCCCTATAATTTTTAAATGTTATTTTAATTTCTGCACCCACATTTTATGTTCAGTAAATCATTAATTTGCCTAATTTCGCCAGATTTCCGGTCCAAAATTTTTATTTTTTTTAGTTTTCAATATTTTATTAAATTTTAAAGCAATGTAGATTTAACAACATGAAATATTTCAACATAAAGAATTTTTTTACTTTTGCGTAATAAAAGGAAATTTATAAATTTTTGAATTATTATTTTTTTTAGTTGTGGCAAAAAGTAGGACGCAATTCTTCTTTTATATATTAAAAAACAATACTAAATTTTAGAATCAAGCAAAAAAAAAAAAAAATTTATAATTTTTTATAATTTTTTTTTAATACTCCATCGAACTCATGTAATTTTTGTAATAAAATTTAAAAATGCTCCATAATGAGCGCCATCTGGAGGATTTTTGACGTAATGTTTAGGTCAAAAAAATACATTTTTCTATTCCTTAGTTGTTTTTTAAATTTCGAAATAATTTTTATAATTATTTCATTTTAATTTAGCAAAATAAATTACGTCAACATTGAGAACACTTTAAAATTTTAGTAAAATCGGAAAATAAGAAACTTTTTCAATTAAACTTTTTTTAAAGTTGTGACAAAAAATAGGCTCTAACTATTTTTTAATCTATTAAATAACTGTAAAAACTTATATAAACCGTAAAAGAAAATTGTATAATTTTTTATAATTTTTCTATATCCTTCATCAAATTTAAGGAATTTTTAGGTTTTAAGTAAAAAATATGTGTAAATTTGAGCAATAATATATACATATTCGAAACATATAAATGATATACCACGATATGCGGAATAAAATTAGCTTTAAATCGCTCTACTGGCTGGCTATCCATGTAAAGCTTGTGCGCAAAGTACAGGTCGCAATTTTGAAGATAATTTGATGAAATTTGGTACATATGCTTTTTTCAACACAACGAAGCCTATTGAATTTGGTTATGATCGGCCCCCATACAATACAAATGTCCTCCCGGAATAGAGTTTTAACACTTATAGATGCCTTAAAAATAGCAATATTTTAATGAAATTTAGTACATATAAGTTTTATATCAGCAAAAATCCGTCTGCCAAACTTCATGAAGATCGGTCCATAACTGACCATAGCTCCCATATAAACTCATCTCCCGAAAATCACTAACGTGCATAAATCCCATACAAATGTTAGTATTATGTTAATATTTAACACAAGTAAGTTGTATATAAGTAAAAACAAAATTATGTGGATGGTAATATTGTAGGGTATCATATAGTCTTCTATATCTTCTTCTCTCGTTTTTACTAAAACTTTTTTTTTAAGTTAAAACATCAAAAATATTTTAGTTTATCTCCTTTATCTCAAAGCTGGCGGAAATACGAGTAAATAAAGCCGCCTGTTATAAAGATTGATGCACATATCTTGATTGGATTCACAGTTAAGTTTGGATACCCATGTATACCTATAGCTAAGTGGAAATACACTAGTGGACAAAAAAAAAAAAAAAAATATATTTTTTTTTTTTTTGAATCGTAACTGCGATCATCTCACCCAATCTTAAAATACTTTATGTGAACAATTTCATAAACTGAATGAGAATTATTAATTTTCTATAATCATAATATAAGTATGATGGTTTGTAGCTAAAGTAAATACGTTGATGTAGTAGTGTAAAATAATTTAGTTACAGACAAGTAAAGGACTGAAATGTTAATGGAAATAGAATGTAATGAATTTACATAATTATAAATATTAAACTTATGTACAAGTTTAAATAGGTATTAAACTTTGTTACAATTTATGATTTACTTATTCTGTCGAAATTATTAAATTTACATTTTCGAAAATTTTATTATAAATAAGTAAATATAAACCGGGTTATAAATAAGTAGTGACTAGACTATATGTAATGCAGTATGTTTTTACATTCAAAAGTAGCTATCGTATATCCGTAACTAAATGCCATTACTAAATTTTTGCTAGGTTATATTTTCCAATTAACACAATTGTTTTTATTTTATATAAAAATTATATATTAAAGCTAAAATAAATTAAAAGAAAGAGTAAAAATTTAATTCAAGTAAGATTTTTTTCTTATTCATTCAGTCACCTACTTGAATGATTTAATAAATGTCTTAATTGGAAAATTTTTTTCAGTTTTTCATTTTTTACAGTTATTAAGTAGTTACTTAAACAATTTTTAATTGAATGAATTATTTTGGTGATTAGTGACTTTTTCTATGTGAGCTACGGGCTCTAATGAATATCTAAATGTTCCCATTTTCTATAAATTTTTGAAAATTGTCGTTTCAGTTTTCATTTAAATGATTATAAAACTGTTACACTTGGAGATTTTGATAAGAAAAATTCATTTTGATAACAAAAATTTTACTAAAATTTAAAGATTTCATATTTTCTACAATTTTTTTTTACTTTGAATTTTAGATATTTGAAGTTTGTATACGTATAGAAAATGCTACTTTCTGGCTCAATATTGTTCTAAATATTCATATACTATATACATCATCAGCAGCATAAACATTATTATTTCATATTTTTTTTTTCTGCTTTCAGCTGTAACAGTTTGTGTATAAATATTTTTATAACGATAACACATTTTCAACTTTATTAAAAAGTTAACGTCAAAAATTTTTCATGCATACAAATATTGTACATAGACAGACAAACATACACTCATGCCACAAACTACCACAATTATACAAATAAAATATATAGTATACATTTAGGTGTACAACAACAAAAATATTTATATTGCACATATACCAAGAAAACCTTAAGGTAAAAAGACCGGGAGAAATTTATAGGGAAATGTATAGGTTTGTAAGTATAAATGAATCAATGAGTGAGTTTAAGTGGATAAAATGTATGAACATTTTATGCAACACATTATAAATAGTTAAAATCTAAAAGATGAAGGGTAAAGTCATCTTGCTGCTGCTGTTGTATTTTCTAATACACGTTTATAAATTTCAGTTCACTTTTTACCATATTTTATTTATTTTTTTATGTTTTTTTTTTTACATAAAAAATATTTTATTATTCAAGGTAGAGCTAAAAAAATGAAAGTTTCACAGAAGAGCAGCAGTCTCATCAAAAATATGAAAAAGCGTAATACAAAAAAGTAGGCTTATGATGTTGTTTGAGTACAAAATTAGATCAAATAAGTTTTTCTTTTATCTTTTATATTTAACCAATGAAAGTGTTAAAAAGTTTGTTTTGATAAAGAACTGAAATAAATTTTGCAGGTTTTTTTTTTAGATGCTTTGTAAATAGATTTTTATTTAATTTTTGTATTTGTGTAAAGTCTGAATTTTTATGCTTTATTTGAGTATGAATTTAAAAAACAGAGGCGTGTGGTAGGAAGTGATTTGATAGTTGTTAAGAATATTGGAATATTTTAAAGGAATACGGAATAATCACGAATGCAAGGTAATAATTGGATAAATTTAAATGGATTCCAGGCAACTAGGCTGTGAAAAATTTAATTTCTTGGATATACAAAAATTCCAACATACCCTTCAAGGACGGAGTTATTGAGGCTCAAATTAGCATATCTCTGACATGGAAAATTTTACATCGCTTGCCAAATTTTGTCTCTTATCACATTTCAAATATTTCAAATATATTGCTATTTATCTCTTATAGTTTTCATGTTATGTATTTGATATTTTAACTAACGCACAATAGGGTAAATGTGGTCGAAAATGGCGATTAATTCAGGAAATGTTGATATCAATATTTTAATGATCGCGTTTTATTTTTTTTTATTGATTATTAGGTAAAAGAATTCAGGTTTAGGATTTTAAGATTTTTTTTTGGCAGAATGGTAATGTACGTTCCTCCGTCTATACACTAGAGTGAAATGGGTCGAATGTTATGCATAACTCAGAGAAAGGTGATATCAACACTTTGATCATCACGTTAGATTTTCCTATTAATTGGTAAGTAAAAAAATTTATTCTTAGTATTATAAGATATTTTTTTGGCTACATGGTAATGTACGTCCATCTATACATTTGGGTTAAATGGGTCGAAAATGGCGCTTGATTTAGGAAAAGGTGATATCAGAATTTTGATGATCATTTTTTATTTTTTGTATTTACAATTTTTGAAATTCTAAAATATTTTTTGGCAGAATGGCAATGTCCGTCCGTTTACAATGGGTCGAAAATGGCACTTAATTCAAGGAAAGGTTATAACGATACATTAATATTTAGATTTAGTTTTTATATTAGACAAGAAGTAAAAAAATGATATATTTTTGGACTTTAAATTTTTTTTAGGGAATTCTAATGTCCGTATGTTTATTAATTTTTGCAAACTTGCCAATTTAAAATCATTTATTTTTTGACTCAATAAATATATAGACTTCAAATTTTCTTTTTCAATAGACAATTTTGTTCTTTAATAAACTGCAAAAAATATGGTAAAATGGGTTGAAAATATTGTAATATATATGGAAAAAACTTGACCAACATCTTGCAAAGTTGAGATTGTTGAAATTTCAAATGAATATATCTCGAAGAATGTATAAGAGAAATAATATATGCAAGCATGTCTTTTAAAGGATTTATCAAGAACTTGGAAATGGGGTAAGGAACAAAAATTCGGTTTTGGTTAAACATGTTCTATGACATTAGTACCCTATTTTGAACCTCCAGTGCTCCGCTCCTGAAGCGTATATGGGATTATGCTTCTAAACTCAAAATGTTACTCTCCTCCGCTACGCCTATGTGAAATTTAATGTAAATGCAACCGATTAGAAGTTACAGATTTATTTTGATTCTGCCCATAGTTGAATATTTGATAAAGCAAAGGAAATGTCTGCACTTGAGATTTTTTTTTGTATGAAATCTACTGGAGTTTTTTCGAAAGAAATACGTTCTGTAATTTTTGAGTTTTCATTCTATGAAAATTTAAAATTAGTGTATTTTAGGAAAATTTTCGAAAAAAATAAAAAAAAAAACAAAAAAAAAAAAAAAATTAACAGAAATATTAGAACAAAATATAATTTACAAATACTTGAAGAAAACCACACTTAAATACCTGAGGTTAATGTTTCCATTTTAAATTTTTAATTTAAAAAAGCGAACTACATTGGAAAGATATATGTATTTTTTTTTTTTTTTTTTGATTATTGCTATATTGGTAATGGGAACCAAAGAGATATTTTTTTTACGGTAGACATAAATCAATTGATTGAAATAATACAAAAAACTGTATTATTTCAATCAAATTCTTCGAGGAAACAAATTTTATGGATCGAAGTCAATTTGTGCCGAATTTTTTTTACTTTTCTAAATTTCAGGGACCGTAGCTAGGGTTGTCAGATTCGAATTGTGATCTCACTTGACATTCCTGAAAAACGAGCTTGATTTCTAAAAAAAACTCGATAATAGACTGCGTATATACAAACTTCAGTGCAATAGGGATAAAGGTTCGAATATTTTCGAAAATACTTAAGACTTTACATAGCATTTGTGCTATTTAAAAATATTAAGAAATGCGATATTAGATATTTGCAATTGTTGACTCAATACAAATATTTCAATATCCATTAATATTGCTTTTGAACATTTACGGTCATATTAAAATACTTAACACAGCTTTGCAAAGCATTGTTAAGCTAAATTCCTAAAAGTTGTATGCAAAAACGTTTATTTGCTTAGGTAGGTATGAATCTACAATAAACTTACATTAATAGACATTGTGACGTAATAATAAACGATAAAACACTTTTTATAAATTTGAATAACATAATGAATTAATATTCGGTTGGGTACAGCTTTAACTGTAAAGAGGGGAAGAATAATATTGTTAAAAAACTGCTATAAGCGAATTTGTTTTGGAAGTTTTCAAATAAGTCTCGAGGAAACAGTGATCTATGTTTAACTTATGGTAATCAGTTTGTTTTGAAACATTTTGTTTAAATTTCAAACGATTCGTATATCTCATATACATATGATTGTAATGTTATTTAAAATTCAGTCATTATGCTGTGCAGAAAGTTTCTCTTTCATTGCGTAATAAATCATATGGTATAGTATTCTCTAAAATATAAAAATATTCTTCGGGATTATCGCTATCAAAAAAATCAAGTTCATTCAAACCCGTCTGGCAGCCGTAACCGTAATTATTGGTATCAAAAAAGTTAATTTTTAACTGCTGTTTTGTGAATTAAAAAAGAATAATGGAACGAATAAAACTCTTAGAAAAAGTGTTTTATTTCGTCATCATAAATTCCTCTCGACAAAATTGTAAGGCAAACTAAGATATAATAATGTAAAAGTGCACCAAAAATTGAGCACATAAAAACAACATAATAAGTATCTTCTGAAATAATAATATTTGATTTAAGTTAATTTTGTTGCAATTTTATTTTTATTATTAGTACAGTTCTTTCAAGATATATGTAGATTTTAAAATCGTTTGGTTGAACACTTTGTGGTTCTGTTTTTGTGACTTCCCTCTGTCACACTCTTTCTCCTCTATTTTAAATTATATATACAATACTTTCAAAATCATATTCAATATTTACATTTATTTTCACAATATATTTACAAAACTTAAAGAAAGAGAAACTATAGTCGGTCAAGACCGACCATATAGTACCCTACACTATTGTATATGAGCTAAAAATTAGATCTGTGGCCAATTGTAGACCAACACTTTTACTAATTGTAAAATAAATTATATAAATACAGAACAATGCATTGATACTAACATCTATATGATTTTATTCTCTTTAGTACGATTCTCGAAAGTGGGTTTATATGGGAGCTATGGTAAATTATGGACCGATTCTTATGAATCTTGGCAATGTTGTTTCTACTTATATAAAACTTATTTGTACCGAATATTAACTTGATAGTATCATTCGTATGGGATTTAAGCACGTTAAAGTGATTTTCCGAAGAGGGGATTTATATGGGAGCTATGGTCAATTATGGACCGATCTTGATAAAATTTAGTATAAAGATTGAAACTTATACAAAACTCCTTTGTACCTAGTTTCATTGGAATATTGCTTATTTAAGGCATTTATGATAGTTAAACCTCTATTCCGGGAGGACATTTCTATGGGTGCTAGGTGGAATAATGGACCGATCATAACCAATTTCAATAGGCTTCGTCCTTGTATCAAAATAATTATTCATGTCAAATTTCATCAAGATATCTTAAAAATTGCGACCTGTACTTTGTTCACAAGGTTTACATGGACAGACAGCCAGACGAACGGACGGACATCTTAAAATCGAACAGCATACTTTAAGGTGGGGATCCGATAATTTTTTCGGTGCGTTACAAACATCAGCATAAACGCATTATACCCCAACCACCTATGGTTGTGTAGGGTATAAAAATAGCTTAGCATTAACACAAACTCCTTTCGTGTTAATGTTTCTTCCACTCAGCTCAACTCACACTGAGTAACTCTCCCACTTTGTCCAAACTGTGGGTCTTATATCCTGTTCTGTCTAAACCCAACCCTTAAAACTAAACTATCGTCTCGATCCAGCAAAACTTTGGTTATCTCTTTTACTCCAATTCCTACATATATTCCAATATTTTTATCAGATTTTATAAAATTTTTGGGCAATTAGTTAAAGAACTAAATTATTTATCTCTTCCGAGTCAAAAACAAAAATAAGGTTTTGAAATTGAATATTACGATATATATTTTTTTTGCCGAAAAAGTGTTAAACTCTTTTTTCTCTAGAATAAGATTATTTTAACAACAATTTATTGTGGCGATAAATTTATGATGGCGATAAACGTCTGTCAAGCTACTGTCCACCGATAAAAAAATATTTACTTCATAAATGCTAGAGCTGCATTGTTATTTACATTTTATATTAATCTTAAAAGTTTAAATTGAATCAAATTTAATAAAAGCCTTTAAGAGAAATCGTAGTACACAAATGGTAAAGTGGTGTGAAATTGCCACAAATACACTGACAGTTGGTCCCTTTTAGCCTAGTCGTTATTTTAATTATACGCTTCTGAAAATGTGATTTCAATTTGAAATTGTTAGTTCACAATTAACTCACCTTCACTTACATGTACATTAGAGTGTCCCGTAGACAAAAATTTTGTAAGAAAACCCTCAAACAATGCATAGAAATTAGTTTAGTATAAAAAATATATTTAAAAAATTTTAATTGATGCTCAGTTCCCTACCAGCGATTGAAAGTTACTTGTCTAAAATATTTCGTCAAAAAAAAGTATTGAGTTTTGTCTTGAAATGTATATCAAAAATTGGTAATTTTAAGTCAGTTATTTATTTTCATTATTTTACCCTTTAATGGATAAAATAATGAAAATTTTCATTGACTGATTCTGCGGCACAGGGTTTCTCAGTCAATTCCGATACACGGTATCTAATCCACTTTTTTGGAATTGGTTCTAGTTCTCGCGATTTGTAAATTTAAGGAGGTTGCACTACATATTAAAGCATATCTCGAAAACGACTTGTCTGATTTTGTTCAAAATAATATCAAAAAAATTAAATTAAAATTATCTTCAAGACGTTTTTACTTTACTTATTTATAAGGTTAACAGCTATGGATATATTAAGCCCAATTTTTGAGAAGAAATTAAATTTTATACAAAATTTCACGAACGCTTTTTCAAAAAATCATAAAAATTCGAAAATGTCAAAAATTCAAATATTTATTCTTTATTCGTAAGGATAAATTTGTTGGAAATAAAATAAGACATATTTCATTTAAATCAATGCACAAGTTTTGATTGTATTCACAAGTTAGTAAAAATATTCATTTACAAGTTACATAACTTCTTACATCGAAATCTTAAAAAAGCTTTTCTCGGGACACTCTAATAAAAATATAGTCATAAAAGATCAAACACACACACATACATAAATTATAAATGAATGAAAAGAAAAGGACACAAAAAAAAAAGAAAGGATAAAATAACAAATTGAAGGTGTATATAAATGCAATTTACATGTATGATAAAAATTAATTTGCTGCAGGGAAATTACGTCATAATGTCAAGAGTGATGTTGTATGCTCCAATTATCAACGATGTATGTGTATAAATGAACATACATATACATAAACACAGACATATTTAAAAACTAGTGTGGTACGTGGCAGCATCTCGTGTTAGTATATATGTATGTGTAAGTTGTAATTTTCATCAACTAACACTATAATATTGTAATTGTAAAGAACAACAAAAATAATCGCAACATCAACTAAAATTGCCACAAAAAAAAAAAAAAATCAGAAAAAAATAAAAATACTGTTGTGTTGCACTAAATTTATATTAACTTGTGCGGTTTCTTTCCTTTTTATTTTGTTAACTTTTTCTAGCATAATCTACTTGGTTTTTTCCCCACTAACACTTGGCTTTCATTATTTTTACTTTTAATTTTGTATATGTTTGCACGTTTTCTACTTACCGTTAAATTTATAAAAATTCAAACTGACAAGGTTGGATTTTGTGAAAGTGAGCGTGTGTTGGTGTGTTTTCATTGTATAAAATGTAAGCAGTTTTAAATATTAACTGAAAAGAAAGAAACTCACATACACACACACTTGTTTAAACTCTAAATAGCATCACATCACACAGTGGTTCCAAAACGCTTGTTTTGGAAATAATACTATTACTTACGACCGTTGGAAATATCAAAATATAATTTCATATGGTCAGTTATAAGGTGTCCTTGAGTTGGTTTGTAGGAGTACAGATTCCTAGCGGGTCAGGGGTAGTGGGTGGCCCCCCAAAAGTTGGCCATCTCAGGTATGTCATAAAAAATTTCCAAAGAATTTTTATATATAAGTAGATAGTCCTAAATCTCTACAAAAAATGTTGCTTACATCCGTAGGCTATCTCTTTAAGTTAAAGAAATATTCAATAAATTTTCTCTCATTTTAAAGCTCGTTTTTGTTTTTACTTTTTTCAACTTGGCGGGCTAAATATTGACCATCAAATTTTGATTTCTTATAAAATTCTAAATAATATTGCTGCAAGAATTATATCAATATATTAGTCTGATTAAAGTTATATTAATCTGAAGTTAAAAATTTCAAAATAATTTCATATTTTTTTACTCACTTATAAAAATATATTATTTTTTGTTCCGGGCTATATATTTTTTTTTAAATTTTCAAAAGAAATCTTAACGCAAATGCATGTACCCAAATTTTGTCAATATTGAACAATGTTTAATTTGTATACCCTACACCACCATGGGTGGATGGGGTATTATGCGTTTGTACTGATGTTTGTAACGCATAGAAAAAGTTATCCAACACCCACCTTAAAGTATACCAATCGACTCAGAATCACTTTTTAAATCGACGACTGGCTGGCTGGCTGTCCATATAAACCTTGTGCACAAAGTACAGGTCGAAGTTTTGAAGATATTTCAATGAAGGCTGAGACTTTTATGATACAAGAATGAAGCCTATTGAAATTGGTTGTGATCGGTCAATTATTTCACATAGCCCCCATACAAATGTCTCCCCGAAAAAGAGTTTCAACACTCAAAAATGTTATAAAAATAAGAATATTTAATTGAAATTCGGTGAAAAGGAGTTTTGTATAAGTATCAATCTTCGTACAAATTTTCATGAAAATGGTCCAAGATTCACCGTAGCTTTCATATAAACCCCTCTTCCGAAAATAACTTAAACGTGCATAAAGTTCATACAAATGTTAGTATAAAGTTAATAAGTGACATAAATAAGTTACATATAAGTATAAACCATCGTATCAAATTTTATAAAGATCGGCCCATAATTTACCATAGCTCCCATATAAGGCCTACTTCGGAAATCGTCTAAAAGTTCATAGAACCGTATAAATGTTAGTACCAATGTAATATTATGTATTCGTATATTTTATTTTACACTTAATAAAAGTATCGGTCCACAATTGGCCACAGGTGTAATATAAGTCCCCTCCCCGAGTTTTGGTGTAGGGTATCATATGGTCGGGCTTGACCGACTATATCTTTTTTTCTCGTTTTTTTTTTTTTTTTTTTAATTCTCAAATCGCAAGGAAGTGATTATATAATTCTTTTAATTACATATCTTCATATATAATGTAAACACCAAAACGTTTTCTGACAGACGTCTCTTTTAACAACAGAGTAACGATTTCAATGAAAGAAGTAAATTTGTGAAAAATATTTTTACCAGATTGAGATTTTCGGCATTTCGATACAAAAAAGTGTGAATTTTTCTAATTTCTTAATTTAAAGACAAGTTTATGTATATTTTGTAAAAATTTCAATTGATATCTTTTTGCGTTTAAATTTAATTTCCATTTAAATATTAACATTATTTTTAAAAAAAGCGCTTTAAATCTTAATTTTTCGTCTTTCATCGTCTGAAGAATTTTGATCAAATTTCATTAACTGAAACATCTCTAACAGTTCACAAGTAAAAGAGTTATTAAAGAAAAGTTTTTGAAACACTGTGCTACAGTAAAATACGAGAATAAACTAGAAATTTTTAAGAAAATAATTTAATGAATTCTTAATGATGTTATTATAAATTTAAAGCTTCAATGTGTAAAAAGTTTATTAGATAATAGATATTTTTCTATCGATCGACTAATAACTGGTAAATGAATGCAATCCGATAAAATAGTAGTTTTCTTAAAATAGTATTTTTGTTCGACAAAAATTAATCCTCGTATTAAATAAGAAATTGTTATGATAAAAGCATTAATTTATAAAATTAATATAAGTAGGGAAAAATAAATATAAATACACTGAAAAAATCTTGAAGACAAAAATTATAAAAAAGATTTTTACCTTACAAAAGTGTTTTATCAGATAAATAATCAACGACTATTTATATTCTATACCACCATAGGTATTTGGTTTATGATTATGTTTATAAAGCACAGAAAAAATAGAATCGACGGAAATATTTTGTCTTTTATAATTTTTTTTTAATGCATTTAAAATTGAGACTAAAATATCTTTAAGTGATAAGTTGGTTTCCTCACGTGTATATATGTATATATATATATATATATATATATATATATATATATATATATATATATATATATATATATATATATAAGAATAAAGAAGAATATTTTAACACTACATTATGCATACCCACATATGAATACTACACACATACATATACTCTAAGTCATGGCTTGTGCATATATGCATCAACATTTTAATAGTTCATTGTATTGTGTTGCTGTGTGCACTCGGTAAATTAGAAAATTCCCTTAAGTATCCAATTATGAAAATGAGCAGACGACTTCTTGTATGACATCAAAACAACGCTTACGATGACAACTTTTTCTTTTGTAACACATAAAAAATGTCTTAAAATATAAACAACATTATTAATACTTTATTTTTTTTTTTTTTCTTAAACAAGCCATTCAAGCACTCACTTTTTCATTCACTTTAGCTAACAAAAGAAACAAAATTGTTGGTGTTAAACATGTGGAAACAGGGATGTAAAAAGGAAAGTTACGAATTAAATATAGACATTTAAAGGTTGTATATAAAACAGGAACTCAAATGTAACTGCATAAATTTTTTTGTGACTTTGTGAGCCCACTAAGTTCAGAGCATTTGAGGTCAATATCAATGAACTAATTGTCAAAAATACATTTTATTTTTATTGCATATAATTATACCCTACACCACCATAAGTGGTTGGGGTATAATGCGTTTATGCTGATGTTTGTAACGCACAGAAATAATTATCGTACCCCCACCTTAAAGTATACCGTTCGACTCAGAATCACTTTCTGAGTTGATTTAACGATGTCCGTCCGTCCGTCCGTCTGGCTGTCTGTCCATGTAAACCTTGTGAACAAAGTACAGGTCGCAATTTTAAAGATATCGTGATGAAATTTGGCAAGGGTAATTATTTTAGTATAAGAACAAAGTCTATTGAAATTGGTTATGATCGGTTTATTATTTCACCTGGCTCCCATATAAATGTCCTCCCGGAATAGCGGTTTAACGATTATAAATGCCTTAAATATAGCAATATTTTTGTATGAGTATCAATCTTTTTGCTAAATTTCATTAGGATCGGTCCACAATTGACCATAGCTCCCATATAAACCCCTCTTCCGAAAATCACTTTAACGTGCATAAATCCCATACGAATGATAGTATCAAGTTAATATTAGACACAAACAAGTTGTATATAAGTAGAAACAACATTGCCAAAATTTATGAGAATCGGTCCATAAATTACCACAGCTTCCATATAAACCCACTTCCGGGAATCACCCTAAAGGGCATAAAATCATATAGATGTTACTATAAATGCATTGTTCTGTATTTGTTTAATTTATTTTACATTTAGTAAAAGTGTTGGTCTACAATTGGCCACAGGTCTAATAGTGTGGCCTTGACCGACTATAGTTTCTCGTTTTTATTTAAAGCCTAAAAATTACTTCAATTTGATAATGAAAATTGTAAAAAATTTAACAAACTGATTAAAAATAATGGTGCACAGAAAATAGTAAAAAAGGACTTAAATTACAAAATTGCTTATATTAATTAATTTTTGTTTGATTTTGCTTCAATCATCAAAATGATTATATTAATTAACTGGAATAATTGATTTTATTATTAATACTTTTTTAAAAGAGATATAATGAGCTGAAAATTGTTGGAAATTGATTTAAATTTATTTTATTTCTATATTTCTACAGACAGATTTTTAATTTTTCTTTGTATTCTATTAAAACCTGTCCAAATAGAAACCAAATAGAAAATTAATTATATTAATAAATAATGTAACTAAAGGAAAACCTTTTAGTAGAAGAGATGGATTTTAAGGGACCGCAGTCAAGGCAAAAATTTTGGGAAGCCATTTGTACGTATGGGGAAATATACGTGAATGAGTACCTTTGAAAAATTCTTAAGAAAACACAGTGTTTCAGCATTTTTCTGCCCTGCCTTGCTACATCTCAATATAGCCACAAAGCTATGGATTAATATCAAATAAATGGTATTGTAACGACGTGTTTTCACTATGTGCTAGGGTGTAACTCACGGCTTTGTACTGAAAGAGGCTAATCTACTAAGTTGTCCATATTTTTGACAACTTAGTAGATTAGCCTCTGGACACATTGTGCTCTCTTATGAAAGGAAGAAATTATTTGTAAACATTCTTTGATTTATATTTCGGTCTTTAAAGAGCTCACTGTAAGAAATGACTTAATTCTTTTACTGCAACTGCATAAAGCTTGCCATATCAGAAATTTTTTAGCAAAATTTTGTCTGCTTTTGAGCATAAGCAACATAAAAGTTTTATCCCAGAAGATGCGAAAAATCTGCCAATACATATGTTTCGTCGTCCATTATACAACATGATTATTTTTGTATAAAATTTGGTTTTAATTTCCTTGCCCTATTTTTTGTTTTAACTTTTCGCACCAAATATTCAGAGCACTGAGCTAACCGGGCAGCTTTTCTGTCAGGTGTGTTTGGAGCTCTTTTTAATATGCCCCCGAACCAGGTTTCCTATCAATGGTAAAATTTCCTTGATACTATTTAATAAAATTGGAAAAAGTTTGACGGCAGACCTTTAATTATTTGGGCAATTTGTTTTGTTTTTTTTTATTTTTTAATTTTTATAATTTCAAGCTCACAACAAGTTGTGGTTGTTATTAAAAATAATAACTAATATATTTTTCAAAGATAACTTTGATCACCAAAAAAGTTAAAAAGCGAAACGTGTGAAGATTTTTTTGATCTGACTCATTAGTTGTTATAACCGGATGTGTGTGCACAGATTTTTCATCTATAGTCCTTAGTTCCCACAAAATTTGAGAGCTATCACTATTAAAGTTCGTTAGATATGATATTAAGGATATTTTACTTGTATGTTTCATCAAACAATCTAGAACAAGTTATTTATGCAAATTTGTGAAACATTTTCTGTCAAACTTGTTAAGATGAACGATATTTAATATTTTCGTTTTCTGGTTCTGCCTAACCCATTTCATCTGAATATTGATGAGATAGTTGTTTTTACAAAATGTTAAGACTTTTCCTATAATGGTATATAAGTTATACCATTTTTAGACAGGCATGCTCAGTGTATTGTTTCCATATAACGATGGGACAAAAATAGAAGTTGTTGCAGAAATTTAAAATTTTGTATGGGGGATACTATTTCCCCTGGTTCCATTCTTTTCATTTTCAATTATAAAAAATTAAAAGAAATTTATTTTCTTAAAATTGTAAGACATTTGCAAAAATAGTTCTGATGTTTTTTTTTATTTTAATATTATATAAATAAAAAGTTGGGGTTCACAGAATGACGTTGCGTAAATTTCAAAAAAAAAAAAAAATTTTTTCAGCGATATAGCAGTCTATATAGTAAAAACAAAAAAAGAAACAAACACATAGAGATTTGGAAGAAATTTTGATCGAAGGTCGTGTATATTCAGCCAAATTAATTAGTTACAGTAGAAAAGATTTAGGAGCAGAAGTTAAAATAATTTTGGAAGAAGTTCGGGAGAGATTGACATACCCTCTTTCCTAATAAAGCAAATATTATTTGACTTTTATAAAATATATTCTCAATGGCCAAATTTTGATACTGTTTTGTCCAGTATTTTATATGAGAGTTTGAACTTGAGTTCAAAGTAATATGTGGACCAAGTTTCAATGTTCTGTGACAGCTCCTTCTATTTTTTATTTATTTTTTTTTTTTTTTTGTGAATTTCAGTGTATATGAATTTTGTTCCGATTTAAATTTTTAAATTTTGATCAAATACCGATTAATATTCTTGCAGTAAATCCGTTTTTTAATATCAGGATATATGAGAGGTAGTTGCGTAATTGCAACGATAAGAAATAAATTAGTGGACTTATAAATATTTTTTATTTATTTTTATTTTTGTTTGTAATCGGTATTTTAAGATAAATTTAGTTTTTTAATTTCAGCATATATGGGCGGTAGGTTGCAAGGTTTTCAACGCTTCGTATATACGAGTACTAATTTTAAGTCTAAAATAATATGCGTATCAAGTGTAAAATTTCTGCAACAACTTCTATTTTTGTCCCATCGTTATATAGAAACTGAGCATGCCTGCCTAAAAATTCTTCTAGCTAGAAAGTACCAGCTGTAGACATTTTTTATACCCTTGAGGTTTTTTTTTTTTTTATTAAGAAAAAAAATCTTGCAAAACAAAAGTTAAAACTAACAACAATTTACAGTTTAACTTAAAAGATGAATACAAAGAAAAAGAGCGAAAAAAAAGACTAAAAGAAAATATAAAATTTTAGCTGGCGCCTTTTAAAAGAAAACAAAAGCAACACAAACATCAATACCAGCAGCAGCAAGAAGTATTGCTGTTGCATTTAACCACACTTTAAGTTGGTTGTTTGCCATCATTCGCAGCAGTGTTGTAAGCATGTCCTTTTTTTTTACGTTGTTGTATTTATGTTTAAATATTATCTTTTTTTATTTTAAACAGACTGTAGTACGAAAAAGAAGAAAATCATAAAAAATAACAACAACAGCTGTTTAATATAAAAAAAGCTGAAAATACAATGCAGAATAAAAAAACTGAATGATAGAGATAAAAAATTAAATTATAAAACAAAAGAATTTATAAGATGCACCTTGATGCATCATTAAAAAATACACAACACTAGTATTACAAAAAAAAAAAAAAAAAAAAAAAAAAACAGAGCAACATTGGCGGCGGCAGCAACTACAACAACATTAAGATAAAGAATAAACAAATATTAAAGTTGTTGGTATGTTAAATATGTATGTGTGCACAAACGTGTATGGTTGTTTATAAAGAACTGAGTACATTTGAAGAGGATATGGAACGAAGTATGTTGTAAACATTCTCTCACACATACAAATTTTTTTTGCATAATGACACATGCACTTGTGTTATCTTCTTCTACTCTTTTTCTTTTCAGCATAACGATGTGCATATATATTTATATAATTTTGGTGTGTTTGTACACGTGTGGGTGTGTGTGCAAGTATGCTGATGTGCATATTTAAAATTTTTTGGTGAAGCTACATAAACAATAAAAAAATTAAATATTTAAATTTCTTCTTGTTAAAAAAAATAAATGAATTCAGTTTAAAAGAAACCATAAGTAATGACTTGCTATAAAATTAAATGAATTCATTATGCATAGAAGAGAAGGTGGCGTATGATTCTTAATATTTTATATTAAATATTAATCATACGCTAAATGTTGTGTTTTATTTCGAATAATATGTAAAAATTTGATTTTGTAAATAAAAAAAGCTAAACTTAATAGAAAGAAAGTTATTTATCCAAGAGGTTGAATTTAAAAAGTCTTAAAATGATTCCATGTCTTTAGTTTTTCGTTACGGTTAACTTAATTTGTTTAAAATGGAAGTAAATTAAAACGTGGAGCAACCATATTTATTTATATCAATTTTATTATTATTTAAAACGTAACTGTCATATTTTGAGTTGAACTTATTTTAAATACAACTCTTATGCTTAAGGAATTTCATTTAAATGTAATGCATATATTTCGTTTTCTTTTAAATACAACCTTATCATTTTTATCTTTCTTATACTACATTTGGATGCAACATTGTTTATATTTTAAATTTAACTGATCTGATTTGAATTTAACGTTTATTATTTTTACAACGCTGTACTATTTTTTGTATTTGATATACTACATATGTAGTTGTGTGTAATCGATTATAATTGCTATAAAAGCAGCATCATTTGGGATTAGAGAACAATTAGCATTCTGACTTTCGACTTTTACAAGTACGGAACGTGAGCTTTCTGTTGAAAAAAAGAAAAATGCTTGGAAAGTGTTTTATTATTTTAATGAACAAATCATACAATCTTAGAAATAATATTGTTTCAAACGTGAAAAATTTGAGATTTAATACCAGGAGCTGCAGAATAATTTTCTTCATCTATTTTATAAATTTTTATATTAATAAAATTCAATATAGTAATACACTTTTCAGGGAATTTTATGATTTATTTTTGACGCAGTAAAAAATGAAAATTTAATATCATCAAGATCGATATTAAATTTCACTGGGTTCTTAAATAATTTTATTAATTATTTTTCCAGTTCTTTTTTTTCTATTCGACTTCTGATGCATGAATTCTTATAAACGATGAACGCGATTTTACTAAAATATAAAATAAAAATATGCAATAAATAATAATAATATTTTGGACCTTAAGATTTTTTTTATACACGTAGAGAAATCGTGAAATCTTAATGTTTGGTGAATACAGAATTAAACGTTTCATTGTTTCGCTTATTTCAATATCAAACAGGATAGACTGGGGAGCATTCGTCACTTTTTTGTTTAAAATGCTGTATTTTTAAAACGGTTTACGATATCAATAATCTTTCTTTAGTAATAAAAACCTTGATATATTGGCTTATATATTTAAGCTCTTTTGATTCTGACTATTCAGAATTTGTGAAGTGACCAAAAACGTTGTGGGTAGATTCGCCAAGTGATGGGGGCAGAATTATTTTCCTATATATGATGATTTTTTACTTTTAATACAGCATTTGAAGAAACAAACAAAAATTAATATGTTTTATAATTGACTTTTATGTAAAATAAATACGACGTTCCTATAGGATAAGCTAAATCGGCTTACCAGCAATTTGGCGAACGTACCTTAGGAGGATTATACAGGTGATAATGATACACTTTAAAGGACTTTATTAAAACATATATTGTCAAATCTTGTTCATTACTATCATGTTTATAACATAGAAAAAATTCTTTAATCAATTCCAAAAAATATGAAAGTCATCACATAAAGTACTCACAGTGAAATATTTAGAAGATTATTGAAAAAACAGTTAATCACTTTTACCAAATTTACGTTGAAAATTTCAAAATTTGATAGATGAAAGATCTTTTATATATGAAAGGAAAATAGATTATTAACACAAAAAATTTTACTTCATTTTCAAGATAATTGACAAAAACAAATGTGCCCTTATATCGAATGCTCCCCCTTCTACCCTAAGTTTTATTCTGAAAAAAAAAAAAAAAAAAACGCTTTTTCTTCTCTTTACTTAAAATAAAAACCATGCAATTTTGATCGTATCACGGCAAATACGGTCAATATTTATTGGGGTGATGTATAATTGTACATATTTTTAACCTAATTTTCTGAAAAATTCATTGGTTTCAACATATGGGCTGTGCACGAAAATATCATTGCGTACTTCTACGCTTATATCTTCTGACGTAGTAAAAAAAAAAAAAAAAACAATAATTCCGCTAAATTGTCTACATTTGCTATTATGCTTAAAAGCCGTGTGCTAAAAGTTCAAACTCGTTTGTTTTGGGGTTCAAAAAATTTTGAAATTTTCTTTAATGGAACATCAACGCTATTTTGTACCAATATTAACTGTCTTTAATGAAACAGAAATCTGTTCGCATGAATGACTTTTAGCGAACGGCATTTATGTTATGGAGGTTTAAGAAAAAAATTGCAAAAATTCTATTTCTAGCAATATTTCAAAAATTACCACACTTGTGTAACTCACATCAATATGTTTAAAATACAAATTAAAGGTGATACGATGTAGTTGATAACGACGAGGTAATCGCGATCATAATGATTTTTTAACATTTCATAAAAAAAAAAAAAAAATTTATTCACAAAATACGCACAGATTTTCTCGTCTTTTGATTTTATAAAATTCTTTGATATATTTTTAATATTTGACAATCAGCATTTTTTTATGTTATATTAATGGACAAGAAATTATCATTTATGGTTTGGTAGTTAAAAATCAGTTTAAATAAATTGTAAAAATTACATTTTAAGTCCGATGTCAAAAATAAATGCTTTATGTAACCTACACAAAGATATACAAAATACAAATTAAAGAAAGTTCGATAAACTTTATAATCGCGATCTTATATCTATTTAAATCTTCCTTTAAAATATCGAGTAAAAAACTACGGTTTTTTATAGATTTTTATTATTATTATTCTTTTTTAACTGGGTTTAATTTACTGATGTGTTTTTTTTTTATATCTTACGACAAAAAAATCTTCAAATGATGTTAATAAATAAAAAGTTGCAAATATTAATTATATAACTATAAAATAATTTCTTCAGTGACAAAAAATAGACACCCAAAAATTTTAAAAGTTGCATTAAATTCAAACGATTTATTATTTTTGTGTGCCACTTGATTCCAATAATAATATGATAACAGCTACCTACAGATTGGTATATATTTTTGCCTATTTCAATTAGCGCCTTGGATGTGCCTCGACGATTTATGAAATGTTATAGACACCGCGATCTCAGGTCATGAATTCTTTTTATACAATTTTATGTCAAAACCCATTTTACGCTTAACTAAAATAAATTATTTGTACTTATATAAATTTAAATTCACACATAGTACGAAAAAATCTAATATAAAAACGCAAAATTTTAGATCGATATAAAAATGTTATAAAATTTTTGCAAATTAATATTTTTCGCGCCACTATGATTTAAGAATGTAATTTGAAAACGTTTTATGATTACGCGATACTTTGGCTTCATTGAAATTACGCTGTGAGTGTGCCTCGCGCAAAAGGTACCTCTTAGAGCCGTTCACGTTTTGTCTCCCAAAGTTTTGGGCAGCGTTACTGTTGAGGGCACATTAACGAGATATATCTCAAACTATGCATAAATACAAAGGCAATAAAGCTCCATGCTATATTCTGTGATACACAAAACGATGCAAATTTTCTTATTAAAAAATGCAAAAAATGTCCACAATGTATTTCAACACTGGTCAACGACAGACTGATTGAACGCACGTTGGCCTATTTCTGCAAGTGTTTGTGATATACATTACACAGAGTGGCAGAATCGAAATTTTTTGGAAATAAATCTGTAACTTCTGATAGGCTGACTAGATTTGCATGAAATTTGGTACATACATAGCAGAGGAGTGTGCAATGTTAAGTTTGTAAGGGGGACCGTACAGACTCTCTGATATACAAATTTTTTTAATCACTTGCCAAATTTGTCCAATTTCAAATATTTTTATACACTATTGTAGGCACTGATAAGACCTACAAAAAACGTGCTTACATATCCTCTTTATCTCTTATAGTTTTTGAGTTATTTGCGTTTGAATTTTTAAGTACCTCAATTTTGCATGTTCTTGGTCCAGTTTTTTTTAGCAAGCATTGCTTTAAAAATATAAACAACAACAACAATTGAATATTTATATATTTTTGTATGTATGTATGTACATATATACAAACTGACTGCATATACAAACAACAACAAGAACAACAATGTTAATCATTATATTACTGTTGTTGCTTACTAAACTACTTGCCCATAAAAAAAAAACCCTTAATATAAATATTTTTCTGTGTATTTATATTATTATATTTTTTTTTTTTTAGTTTTTAGTTTATGGACGAATTTGGTTGATTAAAAAAACCGAAATTTTGTAAAAATATTTATGACCATTTTGTTCAAACCCGTAGCTTATAAATGAGCTTCAAAAGGTCTAAAAGTGTGTTTTGGCCGATATCTGGGATATGATGGACCGATTTTTTTCAGAAAAAAATTTTAAGAAAGATTTTGAATTTTTCGTGCAAAAACGAAGTCGCTATCTTTTATAGAAGCCGAGAAAAGCCGACAACAAATACAATTTTTTGGGAGTATCTTCGGTTTTTTTCCGATATCTCAGTTATTTATTAACCGATTTTGCTCATTTTTATTAGCGATTTTCTAAAGAATATTTCCTATAATTTGATATATAAAACATATATATCCGATGACTGTGGCTTTCTAAAAACTGTTTTCAACAGACAGACGGACATCTTTATATCGACTCCCCTATCAATAAGGATCCAGAATATATATACTTTTTGGGGTCTTTGATGAATATTGTAGAAAATTCAAACGGAATGACAAACTTATATATACCCTTTACACCTATGGTGAAGGGTATAAAAATTGGCAAAAATTACGACTTTTTGTGTTTTTTTTTTTTTTTTTTTTTTTTTGGCCGAAAAATTATCTACACTCTTTATTCTCTAAAATAAAATTTTCTTCTACAACATATAATAATTGTATACTTTTCTGAAAGATATCTTCACATAGAAGACTTTTAAATAAAAACTAAGTCCAATAACTCAACGGGACTTCGGAAAAATGTGGATTTTATAGCCGAAAATGTGAAAAAACCTATTTTTTGGGAATTGTGAGATTTCTTTTACAAAAGTTTTTTTCTATTTATAATTTTATACGATAAAGTCTACATCCACAGAAAATTTTGTTACGATATCTTTACTAACGAAGATTTTATTACAGATAAAATATTTATAGTTATACATGAAAAAAAAAAAAAAAAAGAAACACAAATAACTCAACTTTTTTATAGGTCTTATCAGTGCCTACAATAATGTATAAAAATATTTGAAATTGGACAAAAATTATAAATTTGAAAAAAAAAAAATTTTTTTCCATACATACTATATTTTTCCATTACTCCATTTCTGATGCCCCTAAAACTGTAGAATCTTATAAATAAAAGCTAGTTGTGCCAAATTTGAACCTAACGTTAAAATTATTATGTGTTTTATGCACTTTAAGCGAATTTAGGGAAGTACTTTATACGGACACTGTGGTCTTGTGTGGACCTTTGAAATTTGGTAGAGTAATTTATGGTTACCAAACATGTAGTAGAGCAAGTTTCCATCAAAATCTGTCTAACCGTCGGCTGGCCCTATCTGTCCTATTTTTATTTCATCAATGCAATAAGTACGATAACAAAGTAAGGACTGCGCACGAAAAAATCCGTGCATGCTCTTAGGCTTATAACTTTTTATGTGGTGAAAAATAAATGTTAACTGGTTTACATTTGTCATTATGCTCACTAACCATGTGCTAAGTTTCTTGGTTATAGTGAAACTAGTTTTTCTAAAAATGGAAATTGATCAAAAAACACCAAAACACATAATTCATAATTTTTCATGAAATTTTACATCGGTTATATAAAACAATTGCTAGGAAGGCAGTTGTGTAAAAAAATACAGCTTCTTGGGTCATAATATTATACAAAGAAGTCATGGTCACTGAATGGAAACCTGGTAGTGGAAGAAAAATAGTATCTTCAGGCTTTAGGATTCAAATAAAATAGAAAAGATTTTGAGATAAAATCTCCTCATTTCAGGAAGAAAAGTGTCACAAAAAGTTAATTGCTTTGAATCTTTATCAGAAAAGTTTAAAGGAAATCTAGCCTGAAGTCGTATAAATACAAAAAATGCTAATTGAAATGCAAGCAAGAATTTAGAGGTAAAAAATAACGTGAAAGTACTTTAGAAATTTTTTTTCCATAATTATGATTAGTATAAAATAGACTAATCATACAGGCTGAATTTTTTCAACTTCCTGGCCTGGAATTCTATGTTGCAGATGCTAGAGGGAATATGACAGAAAAATATAGTGTATCAAATAAATCAAAATTTCCAAAAAAGTTTTAGATTTGGGAAGCCATATATATATGCGGGAAAGAAGCACTTCATACCTAAAACTTGGTTCCATTAACACAGAAATATACGTGAATGAGTGCCTTTGGAAAAGATTTCTCCCTTTCCTAAGAAAATACAGTGTATCTGCTTTTTCTGGCCTGTTCTCGCTTCTTCTCATTATAGGAACAATACAATGGAGTGGTTATAAAGAAATTGTTATTGTTTGTACCGAAAGAGGCTCATCCACCAAATTGTCCGGAACTCTGAGCAAATGAAGGATATTGGGTTCTAGTAAAAAATAATTTAAAGGACATTAAATGATCAGCTTAAAATGGAACGGAGTTTAAAAATACGTGGACTTATTCGAGCAAAAAAGTGACCGAAACACAATAAAATCTTTAATTAGAGTAATTCTTCCTCCTTAAAAACAAACAGAAAATAATTTATTTTTTTATGTTTAGTCATTAATAAAAATCAAAGACCGGAAACATTTTTTATTTTGTTTTTTACAAAAAAATATTTTCATTGAAGTTAAAAATTATTTTATAACATACTAAAACAAAAAATATAAAAAAAAGTTTTTAAAAAAAATGTTTTTCTTCAAGTACAAAATAATAAAGTTCTCAAAAAAAATTTTTCCAAAGAAAACAAAACACAAAAAAACTTTTCTTTTTGTACAATAATTTTTCATTTCGAAGTCAAATATTTATGAAATTTAAAATAAAATATTGATAATAAATGCAAATTTTTAAGACAAATAATGAACAAATTAAATGATTTTTTTCATATTTATCAACAGTTTTCATCACAAACTAAGATAAATTCATATGAATACGGAGTATTTTATCTGATAACGATGTTCTCATCTCAAATGAAAATTTATTTCATTCTAAGGTACCGCGTCTCAAAAGTTTGGTTCCTATATCTGTCGAAGGAACAATATGAAAATTTGGTATCGTAAGAATGGACTTTGGGGCTGGTATTTAATGACGTAACAAAAATTTAAGACCAGGTCCAAATAAGTCCAAAATGTTGCCATTTTTTCACAAAAAATTTAAAAATTTTAATTTTTTACACAAATATTTAAAAAATTGGGATCAAAATAATACAATATAATCCTATAGCAGTTATACCAAAACAAGTTTTTCTGTTTTTATACACTACACCACCATCGGTATATTGCTGCATTATTTGTTTGGGCAGAAATTGTAACGCAGAGGAAGAATCTTCGGACCCACACCTTAAAGTACACAGTTCGACTCAGAATCACTTTCTTAGTCGATTTAACAATGTCCGTCCGTCTGGTCGGCTTTCTTGCTGGCTGGCTGTCCATATAAAGCTTATGCGCAGTTTGAAGGTAATTTGATGAAATTTGGTACATATGCTTTCTTCAACACAAGGACGAACCAAAATTTTGATCTTATTTGAATCTGGTCCTAAATTTTTCTTATGTCATTAAATGCTCGCTCTAAAGTCCTTTCTTACGATACCAAATTTGTATATTGTTATTGAAAAAAAAAAAACATATTTTCATTTTGATCTTGCTCACGAAAGGATAATTTCAGGACCAAAATTTTGAGAAACGGTACCTTAGAATGAATCAAATTTTTATTTAAGATAAGAACATCTATACTTTTCATTTCGCGGCCACCCTAATGTATACCATTTAAAACGTTGCTTTTTTTCGATAATCCGCAGCGACTTTGGTCATTTATTATATTCAAAGTCCAATATGATTTCTAAGCAACTACCAAATTTCCAGTTGTTTAAAATGAATTCATTTCTAAATTGATATTTTTAAATTATACAAAGAAAAAGTTTTTTCGTACATAAAAAAAACTTTTTTTTTAAAACATTTTTTTAAAGTACAAAATTATTTTGTACTTTAATTAAAATGTTTGTTTTAATAATTTTATTATTTTGTTTTTGAACAGTTAAGAAAAATATTCTATTTTGAACTTAAGTGTTTTTTATTTTTTCAATGAAAACTTAAAATTTTATGTTTTTTGTTCGTAATTTCTGGTCTCTGATAAAAATATAATTTAAAAATTTTTTTCGTTCGCAGTCCTTATTTCCCGCAAAATTTGAGAAATCTCACTAAAATATTTCTTTAGATATACCACTAAGAAAATTTACTTTAAATAGGAGTATCATTTCTCCAGGTTCTAATTATATGTGGACTTCTGAAGGTTATTGATTTGTTAAGAAATTATTCATATAAAATATTAAATTTTTTTCTGTATCAGTTCCGGCGGGTATTATTACTTCAGTCCTGTATGTTTCATTTTATGTTTGGTGTTTTATAAGAAAGATATTTTTGCAAAATTTTTAGACTTTGGCTTCAACAGTATTTAAGTTATCCTATAAATAGTATATTTTTTTATTTGGGGCTACCATTTTATTTTCAAGTATTACAGATTAATACTGTGAAAATCGATCCATATTATTATTTTTATGCAAAATTTTAAAAAATAATCCTTTCTAAATAAAAGGTCTGCTGCACTGTTAATAAGACTGTTGTTGTTTTATTGAAGAAAGAGATTCTGTGTCATATGATATACTTTAAGCTTAGAGTCAGAAGATATGCGCTATAAACATCAGCTCAAACACATAATACACTAATTATTTTACTAGTGTATGATGTACAAAATATATAAATTATTTTTAAAAGAAACTAAAATTTAATTTAATTTAAAAGTTTTAACAACAAATACTTAAAGAAGAAGTAGAAGGAAAATTCATTTAAAGAAAAAGAAGTTTAAAGACTACTATCTATACTTACCTTAGATATAAACAATGGCTAAATGTCTAATGAAAAATTTACAGCTTTTTGTTTTTTTTTTTTTTTCATTTTCATTTATTTTGGTATTTGTTTTTTTATATTATTTTCCGCTAAAAAGCTACCACCTTAAAAAAGGGGAACATTCATATTAAATTGTGGCGCAACAGCCCTACAATATGGGGAAGTGGCGAGTTGGTATAAAAAGGTATCTGCTAATTTAAGTAAAGAAAATAAATGAAAAAGAATTGTAATCATACATTTACACTTTAACAGGAACTATATTTAAATATCTTAGTAGGAAATTGGGTGTGTAAGAAATTCTATAAGAATTTGTATTTTTATTCTATAAGAATTATAGAATATATATATATTATATTCTTATAGGTTAGGATCCTGCAGTGAAGTGTTTGCGAGAGAAAAATGGAAGGATTCAAAAGGATAAGAAAAATTTTGGGAATTCCAACGTAATCTTAACATTAAAAAAAAAAAAAATTTTAAATTTCAATTGCAGCGCTTGTTAATAATAAAAAAAAACTGTCAATAAACTGCATTAAAATTATTCTAAAACTGGCACTAAGATTTTTTTCTGGAGTCTAATTATTGTCTATAAAAATGTTTTCACAAAATTTTCCAACAAGCAGCTTCCCATTAAAACATACATTAACATTTTTTTTAGGTATCATTAAAAAACAAGCAAGATTTAGTCAGTCTTTATGAATACAAGCTAAAAAAGAAAAATAAAAAATCACAGACGTCGCGCATTTAACTAGAAAAAAAAAAAAAAAAAAAAAAAAAAAAATTTTAGCAATTTACCGCATTTTGGGTTTTTATTCTGGTTTTATGGCGCATACAACTAAAAGAAATCGCTTTTATTTTATTTTATACTTTTCATTCAATATTTTATTTAACAAGAGTGTATTTTTTTCATACCATTTCCTTAACTAGCATTTTTTGTTAGGAAATTAAGTTTTTTTCTTTCATTTTTGTCCCTCTCAAATTTTTATTAATGCTTTCGTATAATTGTGTGAGTGTAGTAGTTTAAAATGGAGTATGTGTTTGTTTGAGTATATTTTGTTTGTTTTTGTTGTATATTGTTTTCATTTATGGGTTAATTAATTAAATGACCTTAACAGCTTTTTTCCTCTCCTTTTCTATTTATTATTTCTTTGCCCATCTAATACCACTGTTGCTTTTTTGGTGGATTCTTCTTGCCCTATTTAGTGACTGACTGACTTTTTTTGTTTTAATAAGCCTTTTGAGTATATTATTATATTTTTTGAATTTTGGTGGTTGAAAGACGGTCTGCGGAAAAAAGTGTAGAGAAATGTAAATGAAAATATGACCTAAATTATTTGGAGTTTTGGTGTGGTTGATTTTTAAGAGAGGTACAGTATTTTAAGATTTTTAATAAATAGTCTGATTTTATATAATTATATAAGTTTTAGGCAAAAAGTAAGTAGAAAATATTACTTATTTTATGAGCTATTAAAAGTATTATTTTTAAAGGAAAAAACAATAATGTAGTTTTGTATATTGATTTTATAATTAATAGTTTTACCTCTTACCTACTATACTTGAATCATGTAACATACTAAAAATAGTGTTCTAATGCACCCCATGTTACTCTTTCAATGATAAACTGAAAATGTTCTTGAATGTAGCGCTCTAAAGAAAACTTTATGATCATAACATTAACTTACTTAATTTGCATTTCAATGAATGAATGACTTGAGACCAGTTTTTTTCTTATATTTTTTGGTTTTTGGTCTTAATATAGAATTTTTGCTCTGACTTTGACAAATACGTGGGTACTTGGCGCTGTCTGCACATTAGCATTTACTTTTTGTTGCAAAAAGAAAAAGGATACAAAAAATTAAATTACATTAAAAGTGTTAAGAAATAAAAAATTATAAACCATACCAGGCACGCACAGAAAATTAAAAAAAAAAGGAAAAATTAAAACACAAAAGTCTACTTTAATCAAAAATGAGACAAAAAAAAAAAAAAAAAAAAAAAATGAATTATATAAAAGCCACCACCACCAACAACAAGTAATAAAATAAAGTTACCAGTTAATTGTGTCACATTTAACAGTAAATTTATTAACTTTACATTTGTTTTAAATCATTTTTCAAAAATTAAAAATAAACTGTACATTTTAATTAGTTAGTTAATTTGTTAACTTTTTTGGGGTTAATTTACTAACGCCTGGCAGTAGCCGATTACTAGTAATCAGTGTTGCCAGTTTGGCCTTTTTAAAGCTAAATCTAGCCTTTTTATTTTGCTTTTAGCCTCAAAATTTTCGTTTTAGCTTCTAGCTTTTTTGTTAGCCTTTTTTATTCTTCATATTGCCTTAAAAAGGATACAAATTTACAAATTTTATTTGTACAGGATGATCAATTTAAGCACTTTTGTGTATTAATTCGCAGAAAAATATGGAAGTTATTTATATTTAATGAAAATTTTCGCCTGCGGCGCTTCATTCCACAAAAATATTACAATTATTTTTTGACAAACTTTATTACCCATAGAAACTAATTACAGTTTATTTAATTTTATTTACAAATTTACTAAAATATCTTTAAGAAATACCGAAATCTAATGAGAAGAAAAATTAATGCTTTTTTAAATAAAACAATATGTTAGCTTTTTTCTGGCTTTATTTTTTGGGCCATTTAGCCTTTTCTGACCTTTTTTAAAGTCCAATTTAGCTTCTTTTTTTCTCAAATCCTGGCAACACTGCTAGTAATATACATTTCATGTATACAGAATGTACGTAATGTATTGACCATCATAACAAAATGGTCATATATAACGTATGATTTATTTTTTTTATATTAAATTTTAACTTAATATGATTAATTAAATGTCACGCATACGTCATGTAACCTTTTGTTATGATTAAATGAAATTATGTAATGAAGTTTTAATTTAAAAACATTACACACAGAAAAAAGATTAGTCGGAAAACGATTGTGTCTATCACAATTACATAAAAAAATATCGAATTTATATTGCGATTATTTAATATTACCAAGCTAAATAGATTTTCTATTCCAACACTTTATAATTCATAATTAAAGAGGTATATACGTATCTACAATTCTAAAATAATCAAATTAACCAATTTTAGCAATCCCTGTAACTATTTTTAC
The DNA here is from genome assembly GCA_951394005.1 of Protophormia terraenovae. Lineage (NCBI taxonomy): Eukaryota > Metazoa > Arthropoda > Insecta > Diptera > Calliphoridae > Protophormia > Protophormia terraenovae. Next base: position 103,357,616 of record OX596076.1, on the reverse strand, counting down.
TATATCGGTTGCACAGTGTCACATTTGGAATTTTTAGAACGACAAAAATCCAGTTTTATAGATATTGGTCTGAAATTGTGTATTCTGTTAGTAGATAAGGCCATAAACATACCCACTAAAAATGAGAGGGTAGAATGACTGCCACTCCCATACTGAAAAAAATTATTTTATTCGTATGAATTTCATACATATTTTTGTAAATTTTATTAAAATAAAGGATATTTTAAAAGTAGACGTGGCCAGATCTAATCACATCAATCATAGTGAAACACTTGAATAACAAATTTTCAGCTATTCCTTTAAAATGTTTAAAAAATTCTTAAGAAATTCCTAATATGAGGTACTGCGCATTTTATTCTAATATTTTAAAAAATCGCAAAAAGTCGCAGCCAAAATTCTCAAATATAATTTTATAGATGTTATTTTATATAACAATCGTATTTTTGAATTGGAACTCGTTGGAACTTTTTAGTTCCAGTCCTTTATAAATATAATTTTTCAAAAAATATATTTTTTAATATTATGATTTCTTTTAAGAGAAAACAATATTTTCAGTATTGACTTTTTAACGTAGCAAATTACAATGGAAAAATTTTGATACATACATTATTACATACCAAAAAAATCGTATCAATATCTGCCGTATTTGCCGAGATATACGAAGTTAAAGTTTACATACTTCTTTACAAAAGTTATATATAAATTTGAAATGTTTTTAAAATTTGTAACTTTGAAAATCCGTATTTAGCACTATGGGCTCCAATACTATGGATCCAATACTTTAAGTGTATTTTCCATAATATATGACATGTTTACTAATAAATGCGAAAAGAATTATTTCAATTAATAGGCTTTTATTTTCCTATTTTTGTCGTTCTAATTTGGATAAATGTGACACTGTGGGTTGGTGCAATTAATTTGAACTCATAATTATATTTGTTAGTACTACTGATAGAGTCATTGGAATTAATAAATTGTTTATATTAATATATTTCTATACATAACAAATATTTTTAATAACACTAGCCGATTATTCATAATGAAAGCGTAATTAAATCGGTTTCTCTATATGAAAATAATAAACAAAAAAAAATTCGTTGCTCTCAACCGATAAAATAATTTTGAAAATCAACAAATTTTTTTATTTTATTATTTGACATTTAATATTAAATAAAATAATTTAAAATAGAAATTTTTATGAGAAAAATAAGAAAATAATAATTGAGGTATTAGAAGATAAGTTTAACACATTAATGTCAGCGTTATTGTTGAGAATTTTTAAAAAGTGTCCAAAAAAGGGGATTTTTTAAAAACTGTCGTCAAAAAAGGGGATTTTGAAAAAAGTGGCCAACTCTTTTAAAACCTAAAAAAACTCCTTAAAATTTGCTTATTTGATAACAACAAAAAAAAAACAAAAATTTTGTATTTTAAGAAAAACTACAAAATTCAGTTTTATTAATAACAAAACAATTTATATTTATTTTACAATAATTTTTATTATTGTAAAAATAAAGATTTATCACAAAAGTACTTAACATACAATTCACTTTTAATTAAGGAGTGCGTTCGAAAAAATCTTAACATATATAATAATCAACAACTTGGAAATGGTTGGTCTTAAAGCTTTCATTATTTCTTCATTTAATTGATAATTAAGTACAGATCATAGAAAAATATAACTTCTGTAGTTCTAACCACTACTTATGAACTTGTGGACCATTTTTGATAACTCTTCCGTTAGAGATTTGATAGTTACTTCAGTCACTTTTTTGGAACAGTGTGCACATCTTCTTTTAATATCTTTAGTATTTCGGGACACCTTTTTTGTGCTCTTCGATTCACTTTTCACAAGAGCTCAATATCTCTTCACTGGTATAAGCTATGGACAATTTGGAAAATTTACCTCTCTTGGTACAAAAACTATGTTATTGTTTTGGTACCATTCCAGAGCTTTCTTACCGTAGTGACATGATGCCAAATTGGGGCAAAAATGTGTGGACACGTTGTGCTCTTTTATGAAAGAAAAATTCTTTTTTGCAAATATTCCTTGATGTATATTTTAGTATTAATAGATCCGAATGTATTAAATGACTTTCCCGTTTTGCCTCAACTGCAAAAATCATGTTATACCAGGAATTTCGTAAGAAATTTTTTCTGCTTTTGGGTCTTAAACTTATCTATAACATTGCCTCGAGCATTAACAATATAAAAGTTTAGACACAGAAGCTGCGAAAATTCTGCCAGCCCATACGTTATTTCGTCAATTATACAATATGAGTATTTTTGTATGAAATTTGGTTTTAATTTCCGTGTCCTATTCTTGGCTTCTAAATTTTTTTCAGCATTCCTGTTTGGAACTTTTTGAACTTTATATGTTATCAACTCTGCATTAGATTTAAATTTTCGCACTAAATATTCAAAGCAGTGAGCTAACTGGGCTGCTTTTCTACCAGATGTGTTTGGGGTTCCTTTCAATATTCTTTCAGTTTTCTGGCCCTTCCAATATCATGTGGACCTTATTTTAATTTTTAATAATTTTAATATTGTGCTAAAATCGCGATCGTTACTTTGAATAAATTTCTCAATTTATTTGTTGGGGGGGAAGCTAGTTCCTATGCGCATTTCGCCGGTTGCTTAAGCCAGCTAATCAGGAAACCTTTTCCAATTTCTTTAGAAAAACTAAAGATATATTAGAGTGTAAATTTTATAAACTCAATGAGAATTAAACAACAAACAAATAAATTGTGAATTGAACTCCAATAAAAAGCCTAATAAACAAATCTGCCTTTACTACTATTAAATTCAGTTGTGTCAAACGAATTATTTTGCTTTCAAATCAGTTGCTTCAGCCGAATTTTTATAGTGACTACAACTGATTTGTAGAGATAGTACCTATAACCGACTAAATTCAATTGGCAAAAAATTCGATTGCTACAACGAAACTGTTTTCTCTGTGTATAAATAAAAATATATATACGAATTGATATTAAAAAAGTTGTTAAAGAGTGATTCAAAGAAATGTGTGTGGGTAATCTTACCATTTAGTTTTTTATGACAAATGTTTGTATCGTTTGAAATTAGAATTTTTTTCTCACCTTCAAACAGGGAGAAGAGTTTTATTCCATAAAATTAAGAATTCTAATTCTGTATAAAAAACACTTTATATTACAACTCAGTTCATATAAATATGTAATAACGTTAAATTGGTCTTTTTATTAATTTGAGATTTATTGGTTTAACCTGGATAAACTAAATAGTGCTGGGTATAGGTGTTTATAATGAAAAAGTAACTCTACATTTTGGTAATAACTTTCACGATGATTTTATAAAATGTAACTATTTAATAACATATTAAAATCTTTACTTTTTTCATAACATCTGTACTCCTGCATTCGTTGTTGATCGGGTGGGAATCAATTAATTTTAAATCGATCTAAATCTATTTTATGATTAAATATCGTCAATAAATTAAAAAAAGAAAAAAAGCTTATTTGACATTTGTTTTATTATTCGAAAAGTGATTTTTTTCGTCTTAATTTAAATTAAATTAGTTTATAATTTCTGTATTAACAATTTATGATGCCTTTTCATTTAAAACAAGTTAATAAATTTTTTTTATTAAAAAAAAAATAAAAAATAAAAAATAGGAGAAACTGGGTTATTATGCCGAATGGGGTAATGTGGAAAATTTTATTTTCTCGCGTAATGTTAATTTTTTTTTTCGGCGAAAAGTTCTACTGGTATATGCACTATATTTTTAAATTATATTTAAACTATGAAACATCACATTTAAATGCTTCTCTAGCGCAAGCAAAAAATAATATACTTAAAAACTTTATTAACTACGGAAATTTCTGAGGAATCTAAATTAAGATAATTTTTCAATCAGTGAATACAAAATTTATATCTATATTTTGCAAAAATTGCAAGTGCAAAAAATTTTTTCTCAAAAACACAAATTTTGCTGTAAATGTAGTAAGAAGTGCGATCGAAAAAGTCTTAACATATATAAAATTTAATAATTTGGAAACGGTTGTTTTAGAGTTTTGATTGTTTTTTATTTAGTTGATAATATTTTACAGATAACTTCTAAAATTTTTTTAAGAAATTTATTTTATTTAAGTTTGGTATTTTTCGTTATTTTTGAAAAATTATACATGAAGATAATGTAATATTATTATTTTTATGCAAAACTTTAGAACATTCTATATAACAGTTCCATCAGTTTAAAAGACTATTTTTTTGGTATTTTATTACAGTTAGAGTAAAGTATGCTCCACTTTACCCCAATCACTCCCACTATTTTTGCAAAAAAAAAAAAAAACTTTTTTTTTGAATTTTTCATTTCGTGTGTAACATGTCAAAAAATCATTTAAGATTTTGATTCGATCTAGCTATGTCCGTATGTCTTTTGGAGGGAACAACGTAGAGGGTCGAAATTTGGCCGAAATATTTATATTATTGGTTATTGGTTCCTATTTTTATGGTATTGAAAATTAACACAATCGGTAATTAAACAAAAAAATTATGTGCCAAATACTACAAACACACCTTTCATATAAGGTGGAACATCAACAAAATTTTGTACAAACAGTTAAAGGACCAATGTAAACTCGTAAACAAAAGAAATAAATAAAAAAAAAAATAGGTTTCCAGGTGTTGATTTTGAAAACTTTTCACATCTAAACATATTGAGATAGTCCAAAATTATTTTCAGCTTATTATTTTGAAATATTGCAAATTAAAAAATATGTTAAAATTCTGAAAACAAAATAAAGTCGAGGCAAAAAATTCAAAATTCAAGTATAAATATTTTTTATATGTATCTTGCCAAGCACATTACAGATATATTAAAATTTTTGAAATCAGATTTTTAGTAGTTACGATATTTTGAAACTTTTACATATTCGAGATAGTCAATGTAGACACTCTGTAGTTTATCTTGTGTTATCACAGGGTGACTAGAGAATAATTTTTCTAAAAGCTTGGGTATTCCTCTATAACTATTTCATAAATTTCTATTCGATCTGACTAGTACTATAAGAGATAGAGATTTGTTATCAAGAGTTTTTGAATTTTGCACAGTGGGGCAGAATAAAAATTTTTTGGAAATAAATCTGTAACTTCTCAAAGGAGTGTACAATGTTTAGTTTGGAGGGAGGACCGAACACTCAGGAGCGGAGATAAAGGGGCTCAAAGTTGGGTACCTCTGACATAAATATTTTTCAATCGCTTGCCAAATTTTTGTTTCTCGTTCGATTTCAAAATTTTCCGTGACTTAAAAAACTTTAAAGTGGCATAGTTTCGGTTCTGTAAAAGATATTGATTTCAGTCTTTTTCTGTATAACGAAGAATTATGTCAGCTAAGCAATGTAATTTAGATAAAAAAATCAAGTTTATGCTTTATGCTAAAATAATGTTTTTGTAAAAAATGGTTTTTTTTTTTTTTTTTTTTTAGAAACTATAAATATTTTATTTGTAATAGAATCATTATTATTAAATCTATCTTAACGAAATTTTCAGTGAATGGAGACTTTATCGTATAAAATGAGAAAGTAAAAAAACTTCATATAAAATGGGTCGAATTCGGGAGGGTGTGTACCTTGACCACTTCAGCTATTGGGCTTTCTTTTTATTTTATAGTCTTTTCTGTGAAGATACCTTTCAGAAAAGTAGAAAATTATTATATGTTTTTAAAGAAAATTTTAATTTAGAGAAAAAAGAGTGTAGATACTTTTTCGGGAAGATCTTAACAGTGCCTGCAACAATGTATTAAAATATTTGGACGAGAAAAAAAATTTGGCAAGCGATTAAAAATTGTTTATGTCAGAGGTACCCAACTTTGAGCCCCTTTAGCTTTTAACCCCTGAGGGTCTGTTAGGTCTCCCTACCAAACTAAACATTGTACACTCCTTTGCTACTCTTCTTCCAAATTTCACGCAAATCCAACAAGCCGATCAGAAGTTACAGATTTATTTCCAAAAAAATTCGATTCTGCCCCACTGTGCATTGCACGGTGGTAAATACGTTGTTGCAAGGAATATACTATAGAATATGATTTTATCAGTTAATAGAACACATTCAGTTAATAGAACACATTTGCTGCAACGTTGTTGCAGCAAATGTATTTTTGTTTTATTTTTTTTATTTTTTATTTTCAATAATTTTATGATTATATCGGTATCAAGAACACCGAATATCTTAGCTTTCAACAAATGGTTTTCGATTTTTGCCACCAACATGAAAATCTATTCCTTTCGATACATTCTTCTGGAAACCATAGAAATAATGAGTACTGTCATCTTGAGTAATATAACATAACCTATTTGACTATATGTTAAAGAAGTAGTTTCTGTAGACTTTCAGTGTATTTTAATTTTAATGAAGTCTTTGGAAGTTCGATATTAATAAACATAGAAAAGGAACGTTCTGTATAGAATTTATTTAAGTCATGTAATAACTTTTATATGTAAGTATATTTATGTACTGGTCAAGAGTAAAAATATATGGTTAAAAAAATATTTAAAGTCTTATACGCTTTAAATGTTTTTTTAATGTGATCGTTAGCCTTTCCTTTACCTTTTTAAGCAGGATGTTTTCTGTTTAAATGAGTTTTAAAAGTCCTTAAATATATTATTTATATAAGAATATAATTTAACAAAAATATAATTAAATTATATAAATACATTTAAACCAAGTAGCATCATAGGTCTTTTTTATCCAGTTGATTATAATTATTCGACAATTCAATGGTTGTGTTAACACCAAATCCCATAACTATAAATCAATAAGATTCTAAGTACTTACACACACTCGTACACAAATATATAAAATAATTAGCATTACAATACTACTACAACATTAAAATAATTCATTCCATCATATCATTACCCATCGTCTTATCAAAAGGCCGGGGAAAATTTAATGGTTTTATATCAACACCTTTGTAATGTGTTGAACTCAACTAAAAATACATAAATTGTAAATAAAATGTATAACAACATTTTACTGTATAATCTTTCTGTATAATCAACATGTTGCAAAGCAACACCCTTAACAGATTCAGCATCTTTGGACAAGTAATTTAAGAGCAGAAAAAACTCTCTTATTAACAAAAATTATGCAGGAAATTTGCTCTAATTTTTATTTGTACTAGAGCTCTTTTTACCGGTTGTTTATTAATAAAGTTTCTCTCTCTGCGCTGCACATGTCTGTATTGTTTTTATTCGTGCTTCCTGCATAAAACGTTGCCTTAATTTTAGCATTGACTAAGGACATTAAGTTCAAGGCAATCTAAATGTAGACATCACACATTATACATTATACATTTTATTTTTTTTATTTTATAATGATTTCAACAAAAAGTGGAAAATATACAAACTAAATATTTTTGTAAAGTAGTATATTCACCCCTTAGAAATTAGTTTTTATTGTTTCGTGAAAAATACATTTTAATAATTAAATCAAGTTGTATGTTCTTAAGTATTTGATGAATAAGTATAAAAATTGTAGAATTGCAGCCACTAGGGCAATTTACAAATGTTTTTTAAAAATCATTTTTATTTTTGTCATTTGTATATAATAAATTATACTAAATATTTAACGTAGTATATGGGTAATGTTTCTTGAAAATTGTTAAAGGGGTCTACTATGATTCAAATTAATTTTAAAATAAACTCACAAAAAATAAAAAATTCAAAATTTTTTTTTTTTTTTTTTTTTTTGTATGAAACAATTTGAAGAAATATTCCTCAAAAATTTTTAAAATAATGCACCATTTTGTTCCAGAACAATTTATATTGCAATTATTAGCAAACATAATTTTTTTTTTTTATGTTAGAGGGAGAAAAAAATTGAAAGAGTAGAAATTTTTCAAAAATTTAAAATTGCATTATGAATGCATTTTTAAATGATAATATTATTTTTAAATTACTACATTTATAGTGGACATATCATTCTTATATATACAATTAAAATCCGTTAACAATTTTTAAAGATATTGATGTTTAAAGTTATTAATTTTTAATTATGGAATAAAATTCTTGCTATTTAATAGTTTTAAATGCGATTGCAGACATAAGTAGATTTTTTGCTGCTTAATTTAAGACGCTATTCACTTTTTTAGATTTCTCTACGAAAATTCCGTAATTCCCAAAAAACTTTAAAAAATTTCCAAAAATGGAATTTTTTACTTTTTTTTGCTATATCTTACCTACCGATATCGGGGACCAAAAATTTCTATTACAAAAAAAAATTAAAAACACTTTATACTAGATAAAAAGTATAACTTTTTTTTAATTCCAGCTTTGCGATTTGAGAAATTAAGGCAAAAATTCGAATTTTGTTGGAAAAATAGGTCAAATTTGGGAAACCCTGGTTATTGCAAAAATCAATTTTAAAAAATTGTTTTTCCTTTAAAGTATTTTGTGTTTAGTTATCTTTCAGAAAAATATAAATATTATATATGTTACTTAAGAAAATTTTTTATAACAGAAAAAGAATATAACCACTTTTTTTTTTTTTGGCAAAAAAAACGGAAAAAATCGATACATCGAATACACTATATCATTTCTTGAGAGATCAGATGCAAAATTTTTATAAGGATTAATATGTAATTTTGTATAACTTGTATGACATATAATTATGTGATTTCTTTCATTTTAGGGACGTTTTACCGTCCAACTTGTCCTGTATTTCCATATATAAACTTTATTAATACGATATTTATTATAAATGGATTATTAAGCATTTGCACTGATGTGTGTAACACAAGAAAACAACACTTTTCTGATACATACATATAAACCCTATCTCCCAAAATTCAGTTTAACGTGCATAAATCTTATATTAGTATAAACTCACAATTGTGTAGGGTATTATGTAATGGAACTTGAAATATCTTAGTTTATTTACTAATACAAATTCATTACAAATATTTATGTAGTTTAGTCAATTTTGAGACGCGTAGGTGTTTAAACTTTTTTCATATTTGCTAAATTGTTTATTTACAAAAACAAGTTCATCTTAATATCTTTCACAATAATGCACATTTATCATTTTAAGCTATAATCCCATTAACTTTGTCAATAAACATAGTCTTAAGTATATTCTCCATTTCAACCATCTCTTTAAAAAATACTTGTATTGAAATTATACTCAGACATGCATCTGTTGAATTAAAGGTATTTTCAGTTTTACTACGTTATTGTATTTGTATTTTTAGTTTTTTTTTTTTCTTGGTACAAGTTCAATAATTTCGACCTTTTCACTAAATAAATAAAACGTTTATACATACATACAAAATAAGTAAATAAAAAAATAAGAAATAAATTATGGTATGTAGTCTTCTAAATACATATATTTTTTGTAAATGTTTAGGCAAATACAGACAAAGTTCAAATATTTTGTTTATATATGTATGTACATTAGAGTGGTCCAACAGTATATGAAGAAAACCAAGTATATTGCAAATTTAAACGTACCAAATTTTAACTTCTCAATGTGATTCGAACAGGATCAGTGTGAGCTGATGTCATAAAATTGTTCTGATAAATCGTGTTTAAAAAAAGCTAAAATTTATTTAAAATGTTAGAAAAAAAAAAAAAAAATTAATGCTAAAGTGTGTTTCATTACTTTAGCATTATTATTATTATTATTTTTTTTTTAACAGTAGTATATTTTTATTCTATGTTAATTTTATCATTATGTTATAATAAAAACAGTCTAAAAGGATGTAAAAATAGTATAAGATAAATAAAATAATAATAAGAACTGCTAAAACACAAAAATTAAGCAACCGTATTGAATCATACCCCAATTCAAAAGATGCACGCAAAGAGAAAATATGGTTAGATGAAGCACCACACAATAAAAATATTGTTGATCTGCAACCATATTTTTTTGTATATGTACTTCATTCATGTATACAGCAATAATATGGTTAAAAACAGTACAAATATTGTTAATCTGCAAACATATTTTTGTTGTATATATACTTGATTCATGTATACAGCAATAATATGGTTAATTCACAATAAAAATACTTATAGTCTCGAGAAATAATTATGCCAAAAAATAAATAAAGCCAATTAATTTATCGTATGGTAGTTTTATTAAAATTAAGTATAATTTTGTTATACAAAATAAATCACTTTGGTATAAAAAAATGGATAGATTCATTACCGGTGAATGATGAAATCTGAGAAATTTCTTAAATACTCGTATAAGGTGACACTTTTATTTTTTCAACTCCGAGGATAACCTATTGTGAAGTTTTCTTTGTCTATTATCCATTTAAAATATTTTCACAATCTGAAACACTTATGTAAAATATTTATTTCTAGTTTAATTTTAATTAAAATAATTTATATTAAATAATTCACTTTTTTAAATATACATTTATATTTTCTAATATATTTTTAACACGCCAACGGATAACTAACAATTGCCAAGTACTAATAATGTATATTATTCCCAATACAAAACAAATATTTTGTTGTCAATTCAAAATTACAAACACAATAATATATTCAGGTATTGAAAATAATTTTTTTGCACATGTTGTGCCAAGAATTTAATTGTGAATTGAGAACAGCTACAACAAAATTATTTTTAAAATAAAATATATTCAACAATAACGATGTTTGCGACGAAAATATATCTTTGCGATGAAAATAATATTGTTGGGGCAACCATATTGAGGAATGTTTTTCTCTGAGTGTAAATACCACAACATTCACCAATTTTTGTCAAGAAACATAACATCCTAAATCAAAGGTCTTACAACAGTTGGTGGTGAAAAATTATCCACTTTCGATTCTCAACAACCTCGCGTCAGTTCTCTTCAGGTCCAGTCCTTTAACGAAGACCATTTAAAATGTATTATAAATTCGGAACAACAATAAATCTTTCCAAAACAAATATTTCATTGAAGGTTAAGTGTCCCGTAGACAAAAATTTTGTAGAAAGACCATTTGTTGGGCTTTCCTAATGAAAATTATGGCAAAAATATAAAAAGAAAAATTAAATTGACCTTCAGTTTCCTAACAGCTATTAAAAATTACGGGTCTAGAACATTTCCACAAAAAATAGTATCAAGTTTTGTCTTGAAATAGGTATCATAAAATTCGTAACTTTGAGCCAGTTATGAAAAAAAAAAAAAAAAATTTGTTTTTCGCAAAATTTGGTTCATGAAGCACATCATGAAAAAAGTTCGATATTTTTTCTTGCAAAATTTATAAAATTTTTTTTAATTTTGTTCTTTTAGTGGCTAAAATATTAAAAATCAATTGTAGTAAGTACCGCTGAACAAATTTCTTCATGAAAATAATCTAAAAATTCTTTTAGTAAAACTAAATTCCATGGGGAACATTTTTTAAATATTTTTTCATAACCAGCTCAAAATTACGTTTTTTTTTTTTAATCCACTTCGGTAAAATAATCGAATCTTTTTTTAGCCAAAATGTATAGGACCCATTACTCTTCAATCGGTGGTAGGGAACTGAAGACCAGTTTTGAAAATGTTTAAAATATTTTTTCTGTGGGGTTTTTCTACGTCAGAATCTTAAAACAGTGGTTTATCGGAACACTAATGAACATAATTCCATTTGAAAGCGTTTATTAAATTAAATATTTTGATATTTTAATATTAACCTAGCAAAAACTTGGTAATGACATGTAGTTACAGATGCAGTTACTTTTAAATGACAACAACATACCGTATGTATTACATATAAGCAGTTTAGTAACTTCTTATTTATAACCTGGTAATAAATAAAAAATTTTCTTGATTATTCAACTTAGTTTAAGAGTTCACATATCTAAACAGGGAATAAATATATGAAAAGACAAAATTGTTATATCCAAAATTGTTTTTAAAATAACAAATTTTTAATTATTGTTTTGTTATTGGAATTAAAATAAAAAAATAAAACAATTTTTCGTTAAAAAATTTGTTATTCATTAGTTATTTGTAACATTTCTTTTATTAATACTTGTAATAATATAAGGTAAGTAGTTGCCTCTAAAGTCATCATTGTGCTAAAATAATGAGTTTTTTAGCTAATGTGTAAGTAGTGAAAAGCCTTTATAATAGCTTTTTAACTCATTACATGGCAACCAAAGTTTTTGCTGGGTTTTAACAATTTGAATTGAAAACAACAAATAAATGTAAACTTTATTTTCAATATAAAATTTTGAAACGAATTTTTGTTTCGTTCACTGGTTAATGATTACAGAAAAAATCTTAAAGAAAATTTGTTTAAGATTTGTTTGTTTGGAATCATCAACCTAAATGGCTGTTCAGTGTGGCATTTTTATCATTTTTACAGCTAAATTTAGCATTTTTATTCCGATTTAGCCGTATATTTTTTAAATTAAATTATTTCTCAATATTCTTAGGGCTTATTTCATAAAACGAAATAAAAATTCATTTCAAAACGTGAGCTAATATAAATTTATTATACCCATTTTTCGTAATTTTACCAAAAAAGTTAATATGAAAGGAAAACGGACATTTTATGTATAACCTGTTTTACTTTTTATTTCTACTTATTTTTTTGATATGAGTTTTTTTTATTAAAAATAATAATTTTATCCTTCTTATTAGCTATTCTGCCCTTTGATATATAAATAATTAATATTGGTGAGAAAAAAAGATTTGCTCTAGGATCATCGACATAAATGGCCGCGTAGCATTCTATTCCCACCATCGTAGAAACTTGAAATTGGGTCAAGTTATTCTAAATAATTTTTAGCTCACAAAAAGAAATATTGGACCACCCTAATGTACGAGTTTTTTATTTTTTTTTTTTTTTTATTTTCAGTTTCTATCCTAAATAAAGATCTTATTTGAGTATATTTGTGTGATTGCATGAAAATTTAAATGGAAATAAATAGAAATTATTTAAAATATTTAAATATAATTTTGGATATATAGAAATCTGCGTATGAAATTTCATACTAATGGTTCCAATGAAAATCTAGCATCATATAGTTATATCTGTGAAATGTCAATTTATTTATTCAATTTTGTTTGAATAAAGAAATGACTTATAAAATAATTTTGATTAATATAGAAAACAAATTTCATGGAAGAGATTAAAAGAAAAAATACAAAATTATGTCAGACTCAAAGTTTTTAATTAAAATATTTCTAGAGAAAGTGTACCCACCAAAATTGGAATACTCGATTAGAAAGTAAATTGAAGGAAAAAGCATTATGGGTTCATTGCCCCATCTATTTTTAAGACAAATTTGATAATTCTTTATAATATTATTTATCACCTACTTACCGAAAAAATGCTATAACACAAGGCGACAAATTTTGGGTCATCAAATATTGTCTCAATGATTTCATTGACATCTCTAAACTAAAGTCCAAGTATAATTGAACTACATATTCAGTTTTTCTCCAGAACGTAAAATTTTCTCTCAAAAGAACTTTAAGGTTTCGAAAATTACAAAAATTAAAAATTAAATATGTATCAAAATTATGTCAACCGATATAATATAAAATATACTATATCGGTTGCGATAATAAAAAAAAAATATATTTAAATGTTGCAGCGCAAAACGTTAAGACAAAATCCTTTATATAGTATGAGGACTACAATTAAATAGTATATATAATATTATAGCATTTAATTCTTAAAAAGACATTTTCTTAATTTTATGAGCTGCTATATTTAAATAAAAAATATTGTAATATTGCAAAAAAAATTTATAATATAGTCTTTGGAAATATTTTATATTATTCATAAAAACTGCGCATTTTTGGAAATTTTGAAATCCTCCTGAGAGGAAAATTAATATCCTGGAGAAGAAGTCGGAAGACAGTTTTACCATGGATGGTCTCTAATTTTATCTATGTAATGATTTTTATTTTTAAGTGTGGATATGATTTCTGCATGCTGTTGTAGATTTGGATTTAAATAGTAAATAGGAACATTTTCTAAAGTTTTTGCGCTGCAACATTTAAATAATAAATATTATCATAGTGCAGGTATTCCTTTGCAGCTTTTGAAAAAAATTTCAAAAGTGAATTTCAATATCAGAAATTTTTTGAATAAAATGGAAAAAAGTGATAGTCTGTCAAGCCCGACCATATGATACTCTACACCATTGTTTATGAGTATAAAAATAATAACCAATTTCAATAGGCTTGTACCAAAATAATAATTCGTGTCAAATTTTATCAAGTTATCTTCAAAATTGCGACCTGTACTTTGTTTACAATGTTTACATGGGCAGACAGCCAGACGGACGGACGGACATCGTTAAATCGACTCAGGAAGTTATCCTGACTCAAACGATATACTTTAAAATGGGAGTACGAAGATTTTTTCTGTGCGTTATAAAAATCAGCACAAACGCATAATACCCCAATCACCTTTGGTGATGTAGGGTATAAAAAGTGCAATGCCGATGATGTGATGAATATACTTTACTATTTGCCCTTCCATTTTTGGTAATTAAGCCTAATTAACTTTTTTATGCAATTTGCACTTTCATCTTCTTGAGGATTGTAAAAGGACAATATAATGTACAAATAGGTACAATACTCGTTTAAAAAAGTTACACAATGACAATTGATTTAGCGCTCGTTCACAATATATAAGTGGTAAATGAAAAAATGTTAACCTTTTTATTAATGGAGCTAATTTCCATCTACAAAGTAACTGGGTTTAAATATGATGAAGAGATGGTTATACATAACAATATTCCTTTAGTTAATATTAGGAGCATAGGGCTTCATTGATTGCAAAGCACTCTCATTCATATGTTAAAATAACTTTTAGTTGGTTTCTCGATATGTTGGTATTTACAGCTTTTATATCCAACTATTGACTCCAGGTATATGTAGGGCATCCCCTCCTATGGCTGTCTTGTGGATTGCAATCTATTGCGATTCTGTTGATGTTAGACGATGGTCTACGCAAAGCATATACAATCCACCTAAATTTTAGCCTTCTAATTTTGAATTCAAATGGTACATATCTGATCCGTGTCCAAAGTTGTTCGTTGCTGATAGTATTTAGCCATGCGTACTTTTTCACATTGATTCTAATGGCTTTGGTTTTAGTTCAAGGTCATATTCTTGTGTGAATCTAACACAAAGTGTTTACTTCGCCTTAATATGAACAAAAAAACGGAGTTGTTTTGTTGATTAACACATTATATAAATAAGCAATTGCATAAATTTTTTTTTCATCCGTTTCCACTTAGTTTTAAAGATTTTCTAATAAAATCTAATAAACAAAGAAAATAAGGACTGCGCACGAAAAATTCCGTGCATGCTTTTGGGCGTATAACTTTTGATGAGATAAAAATTAAATAGTTCAGCTAATTGATTTACATTTGCATTATGCTCACTAGCTATGTGCTAAGTTGCATGGTTATAGCGAAACTAATTTTTCTTGAAATGGAAATTGAACAAAAAACACCAAAATACATAATTGAAAATTTTCATGAAACCTTACATCAATCATATAATACAATTACTATGAAGACAGTTGTGTCAAAAAATACAGTTTCTTGGGTCATAATATTATACAAAGAAGTCATGGTCACTGAATGGAAACCTGGTAGTGGAAAAAATAGTATGTTCGGGCTGTAGGACTCAGATAAAGTAGAAAAAATTTTCAGAGAAAATCCCCTCATCTCTGGAAGAAAAGTGCCACAAAAAGATAATTGCTTTGATTTTTTATCAGAAAAGTTGAAAGGAAATATAGCCTGAAGCCATATAAAGTACAATAAAATCCTAATAGAAACTCAAAACATGAATTTGGAAGTAAAAAAATTACGTTAAAGTTTTCAGACGAATTTTTTCCATAATTATGATTACTGTATAATAGACGATGAAACGTTCGTACAGACTTGCTTTTTTCAACATCCTGGCCAGGAATTCTATGTTGCAGATGCTAGAGAGAATATGGCAGAAAAATATCGTGTATCAAAAAAATCAAAATTTCCAAGAAAGTTTTTGTTTTGGGAAGCCATATGCATATGCGGAAAAGAAGCACTTCATTCATAAAGAATAGTTCCATTAACACAGAAATATACGTGAATGAGTGCCTTTTTAAAAGACTTCTCCCTTTCCTAATAAAATACAGTGCATCCGTTTTTTTTCTGGCCTATTCCCTCTTCTTCTCGTTACAGCTACAAAAAAACTGTTAGTGTTTGTATTGAAAAACGCTAATACATAAAATTTTCCGGAAATCCGAGCAATTGAAAGGTATTAGGCTCTATTAAAAAATAATTTAAAGAATATTAAAAGCTCAGCTTAAAATGAAACGGAGTTTAAAAATAAGTAGACTTATTCGAGCAAAAAAGTGACCGAAACACAAAAAAACCTTTAATTGGAAGAATTCTGGTAAATATCAGATATTTCGTTAAAAACCAACAGAAAATAATTTATTCTTTTATGTTTAGAACTTGAACATATTAGTCATTAACAAAAATATAATTTTAAAAAAATTCGCCCATTGGTTTAGTTTCTACAAGTAGATTTGTATGCACAGATTTTTTCGTGCGCAGTTCTTAGTTCCAGCAAATAATATTTGATTTCAAATGTGTATAGAATGCATAATGTACCATATATGATACACATCAGAAAAGCATTTTTACAGATTTTCTTAAAAACAGGTGAAATTTAACGACCATTTTTACATTAGGGTACCCATGTTTCCATTCCGGGGTTTGACCTCATGCATTTAAGGGTTAATAAAAGAAATATTAAAACTAATATCTCATTTGATTGTTCCAACTATGGACTCCTTTCTAAAATTATTAAGTACTCAAAACAGTCGAAGCTGCAGAAATAAAGAAAAGGGAGTGCGAACAACAATGAAGATGATTCTTGATCTTTAAACAAATATATTGCATTGGTTAGCTTTTCTTTTCATGTAGAATATTTTTTTTTTTTTTTTTTATTTAATAAATATTAAAAAGTTAAACTTTTTATACCTTATACCACCATAGGTTGATGAAATTTGGCACTTGTAGTTATTTTGACACAAGAAAGTAGCCTATTGAAATTGGTTAAGATCGGTCTATTATTTTACCTAGCCCCCATACAAATGTCCTTCCCGAATAGGGTTTTTGTGGTCATAAATGCTCTACATATAGAAATTATTTAATGAAATTCGGCGCTTGATGTTTTATGTAAGTATTAATCTTTGTGCTAAATTTCATGAAGATCGGTCCATAATTCACCGTAGCTCCCACATAAAGCCCTTTTCCCGAAATTACATTAACGTGCATAAATCCCATACGAGTGTCAGTATTAAGTTAATATTTGACACAAGTTTTATATAAATATAAACAACATTGCCAAATTTTATGAGAATCGTTCCATAATTAACCATAGCTCCCATATAAACCTACTTCAGGAAATCGCCCTAAAGGGAATAAAATCATAAAGATGTTAGTATCAACGCATTATTCAGTATTTGAATATCTTATTTAACATTTAGTAAAAGTATTGGTATACAATTGGCCACAGGTCTAATATAAGTTCCCTTCCCGAATTTTTATGCTCATACACTATATCCTTTTTCTCGTTATTATTTTATTTTTTTTTTTTTTTTTTTAATTTTTAAATGCATTTTTTCGGCGCTTATTTTCAAATGCATTAAAATCAGCCATCTAAGTAATAATAAAGCAGAATATTTCTTACAGCAGCGCCGCAAACATATTCTTTGACAAGATTTATATTATGCTTAGAGCTTTTCAAAAAAAATCATTAAAAAGAAAAAATACGATTCATACAAATAATTACATACTACTCTAAGGAAACTCTTACAGTAAATGTTTTATATATATATATATATATATATATATATATATATATATATATATATATATATATATATATATATATATATATATATATATATATATATATATATATATATATATATATATATATATATATAAATGAAATTAAAATATGTACATGAAATTTTTTCCTGTTTAAATATGTTTATGTATGAGTGTTTTATGTAACACATAAATAATAATAAAAAATATTTTTTTTTTTTTATTTATTTGTGTAAATGTGCGTCATTGTGTATATTTGCTAGTGTGTAATTAAATTTACACAAAACGTGACATATTTCGCATTTTCGTTTATTATTTTCTAAATATTTTATAAAGTTGAACAGTGTTGGTTGTTAAGAAAAAACGTTCACTCATTGCCTTGGCGAATCTTAAATATTAAATACTGAATATTCTTGAACATTCGTTAAGAAATAATAAATCATAACTTATATAAGCTATTTAAAGTCATATGTGGTATGTATTGATTTTGCAAAATACATTTGATACCTTTTAAAAAATGTGTACTTATGTTTCTCAATAGAAAATCGTTATACTGTATATTATTTCTCAAACATTTAAATATTTTATATGTATCTAGAATACATGTGTTGTACGTTTCTTTTTACCCAAGACTTTAACCTAGTTACAGGAGTAAGGGTAAATAAGTTAGTTGCTCAAATGTATGTTTGCCAAAATATTATATTACAGTCATTTGTACAACTCATTTAAAAATGTTGTTACTTTTTTATAAAAACTTTCTATTTGTTTGTTTTTAAATCATAAATGTGTTTTTTGTTTGTCGAAATGAACGAAAAAAAAAAAAAAAACAGTAAAAGGCAGCTTGTCATCTGAGTCTTTTTTTCACATACCTACATTTTACAATTTGTTCCTATAATTTGTAAAGTTTTTTTTTTTTTTATATGTTCATTTGCTTATTGGCATAAATATTTATATAACAAATTAATGTTACATATAAACGAGAAAAAAAGTGATTGTCGGTGATAGCCCTAACATATGATACCCTACATCATTGTCAGTGTTGCCAGGACTTGAGAAAAAAAGAAGCTAAATTAGGCTTTAAAAAAGGTCAGAAAAGGCTAAATGCCCCAAAAAATAAAGCCAGAAAAAAGCTAATAAATTTTTTTTATTTGAAAACGCATTTATTTTTTTCTTCTCATTTGGTTTTGGTATTTCTTAAAGATATATTAGTGAATTTATAAATATAACATAAATACCCAGCAAAAACTTGGTAATTACATGTAGTTACTTTGTAATGACAACAACATATTGTCTGCATTACATAGAAGTTGTTTAGTAACTAATTATTTATAACCCGAATGTAAATAATTATTTATGATCAGATTTTTGAAAATATTAATTTTTGTTGATTTTTATAATGCAGTTACCAATTCATATATTTGAAGAAGGGATACATAAATGAAAGGCAAAATTTTCGTATGAATTAATTTGTAATTTAAAATAGTTTATTTTAATTGCATTTTTGGTTGTTGTTAAGTTTTTTAAATTAAAATTTATAAAATATTTTTACAACAATAAACAAATATTTTATATCCTGTCATTTCATTACTTATTTATAACCTAAAATGTAACTAGTTCCTATCGATGTTACTAATCATGACTTCAGTAATGCTTTAAAATCAAAGAGCTGTTTAACAGCTTGGAAGTTATTAGTATTGTAATGAAATCTAAGTAATGTATAGGGTAAGTAGTTGCCTCTAATGTCATCACCGTTTTAAAATAATGAGTTATTCAGCTAGCGAGTAAGTAGTGGAGATCCATTATATTAGCTTCTTAACTCATTACATGGTAACCAAAGTTTTTGCTGGGTATAGTTCCTATGAGTAATAAAGTTTGTTAAAAAATAATAAAAATATTCTTGTAGAATGAAGCGCCGCTGGCGAAAATTTTCGTTACATATAAATAATTTCGTTTTTTTTGTGCGGATTAATACACAGAAATACTTAAATTGATGATTCTGTAAATATAAAATTAGTAACTTTTTAGCCTTTTTAAAGCTATGTTAAGAATTAAAAAAGGCTAGAAAAAAGCTAGAAGCTAAAACGAAAATTTTGAGGCTAATAGCCTGTTTCTCTATGTCGAACGAAAATCAAAGCGAACGAAAGCAAGTCGAACGAATTCGAATCAATTTGGGTTTCTGTATTTCCTACGCTTTCGTTCGCATGGAATTACGTCTTTTCGTATTGTTTTTGTTTTATTTTTCTTTCAGAGTAACTTTTTTTCGTAAAATTATTAAAAGTACTACTAAATTGTTTTAACGTATATACAACCAAAGAAAAAAACAAACAAAATTAAAATAATTAAAAAATAAATTTTGTTTTTGATTTTTTTTAGAAATTGTTTTAAGACACAAATCCCTCATTTATGAATACCAAATACATCAAAATGAATAATAAACATGATTAAGGAACATTTGCAATGTCCTTGTGAGCATTTTTCCTATTTTTCTTTAAAAAATTCAACCAGTCGAAAGCAAAATAGCAAGTGACTGATTTTGACATTTTTGTTCTTATCGTTCGAAATAAAGAAACCCAATTTTATATGAAAACACTTACGTTTTCTTTCGATTTCTCGTTCGACTTATTGTTCGCATAGAAGTGAGTTAGAGAAACCCAAATCGCTTAGAAGGCGAAAGAAAGCTTTCGTTCGACATAGAGAAAGAGGCTATAAAAGTAAAATAAAAAGGCTAGATTTAGCCTTAAAAAGGCTAAACTGGCAACACTGATCATTGTATATGTGTACAAAAATTCGAAAAGTGGCCAATTATGGACCGATACTTGTATAAAAGTTTAAAAAAAAAAAAAAACATACTAATACTAATAACATTCACATGTATTTATGCACTTTTGTGTGATTCCCGAAATTGGGTTTTATATAGGAGCTATAGTAAATTATGGACCGATCTTCATTCAATTTTATACTGTCCTTTACACTTATAAAGAATTTATTTGTGTCAGATATTAAGTTAATACTAACATTTTTATGGGATTTATGTACGTTAAAGTGATTTTCGGAAGAAGGGTTCATTACAGTGCTTCACGAAAAAAAGTTGCAAATGTACCCCTCTAGAAATAAAGACTACTATGTTTTTATATGATTCCCAAAATATTACATTTCAATAATTTAATTTACGTGAGCTGGACCATTTTAAATTACCTCTTAAATTACGTATTTCTTTCAATATCATTGTCAAAATTTTAGTTATAAGAAAATTAACCTCAAATTATAATAGAGGCATACTACGACCTTGAATATTCATTTAAATAATTATTATATACCTTTTCAATCGCGGAATATTAAGATTTTACTAAAATTTTTTATCACATTTTCATTGTTAAAACATGTAATTTTATATATTTCGGACATTTTTCAACATATATTGTTTTTTAATGTACCATTGGAATGGTCTACCCTGGCACTACACTTAAATATTGATAAATTTATGAAAAACATAATAAGTTAATTGAAAACCGCGATAATAATCGATTAAAAAGGAGTTTTTGAAACTTAGCCCCTATTTTACGCGAATTTACAGCTTTTTTGATCAATTTATGCTTTTGAGGACATTTATATCCTTAACGGACTATTTATTTGCCATTAAAATTAACTTAACCAATTATGGACCAGAAGTCCCAAAATATTATTTGTTCAAATAAAGGATTAAATGAATGTACATATCAATAGCATTTAATAAAACCTTTCCAATGATGCCCTAAAATATAATTTACGATGGAAAATGTCCAAAATATTCAAACTTTAATAACTCTATTTAATATAAAATCATTAAATATTTTACTAAAATTTAAATTTTGCGAGAATGAAAACAAATTTAAAAATATTTTTTGCTCAATATGTATCAGACGTCCTTTTTCTATCATATTTTGTAATTTTATTGTCAAAATGTTAAAAATGTTTTTGGAGGTATTTTAAAAATGGTCAAGCTTACGTAAATGAAATAATTGAACTGAAATATTTTGGGAATTAGCTTAAAACATATCAGTCTTTAATCTTAGGGGGTACATTTGCAACTTTTTTCTTCCCATATGGGAACTACTATTATGGGCCAATTTAGGCATTTAGATTTAAACTTATATACAACTTATTTGTGTAAAATTTCATTAAAATATTTATATTTTTAGGGTATTTATGAGTGTTAAAACTCTATTCCGGGAGGACATTTGTATGGGAGCCAGGTGAAATAATGGGCCGATCATGACCACATTCAATAGGCTTCGTCCTTATGCAAAAGCAATCATATCTACCAAATTTCATCAAATTAGCCACCATATTGCGACCTGTACTTTGCGCACAAGCTTTACATGAACAGCCAGCCAGCCGACCAGACGTACGGACGGACATGGTTAAAAGTGATTCTGAGTCGAACGGTACACTTTAACACATAATACCCCAACCACCAATGGTGGTGTAGGGTATAAAAAGTAGCAACTAGATTGTTAAATTATATTTTTTTAATGTTACGTTTATCTCCTAAAGCTATATAAATGATTTAAAATGATTAATTTTTGCAATGTTTATCTAAATGTCAAAAATATTAATGACTTGTTTAGTTTCTAAATTAAAATTGGAAATTATTTCTGACAATGTTAGCTTTAGTAATGAGTGAAAATATAAAAAAATATATAATATATAGCAATTTGATTTGAAATTAAATTATTTATTTATTATTATTTTATTTTTTTTTTTTATTAAAAATACAGTTTCTAATAACCTTTAAACTTTCTATTTAATAATATGTATGTAATTGGGGTATTATGCGTTTGTGCCGGTATTTGTAACTTTCTGAGTCGATTAAGCCATGTCCGTCAGGCTGTCTATATAAGTATTGTGAACAAAGTGCAGGTCGTAATCTTTGAGACACCTTAATAAAATTTGGCAAGAATAATTTAAGAGGAAATTATGTGTTGATTATGATTTTTTAACATTTAGCTACAAAACAAAGTATTTAATACTTCTAAAAACGGTAAAAAGTCCAACTTTTTCCCATATAAACGCACCCTACAAATTTCATGTCCGATGCGGCACTGGTTAACAATATCCGATTTCACTAATATTTCACACAATACGTTTTTGCAAAGATCAGTTCTTGGGGAAGTTACGGTTAAAATTTTAAAGTTGGTAAATTTCAGTGCAGCATAATTATATACATATCGTCCATTCCACGAAAGAACGCCCAAGAATATTTTGTATGTCTTCTGATTTTAATAATATTTGGCATACGCATACCCTATGGAGCCATTTAAATATCTCAATTTTTATTTTTTTGAATTTTGAAAAATTCGCGGATTTATTCGCGATTTTAATTTTTCAAAAAGTGAAAAAAATAACAAAAGTGTCTAGCTTTAAACACTAATATCTCTAAAAGTTTTTTACGGATTTTAATGATTTAAATTGCATATTTAAGAAGAATAAGTCCACTATAAATGTAATAGTTTAAAAATAATATTATCATTTAAAAATGCATTCATAATGCAAATGCAATTTTTGTATGCATTTTTGAAAAATGTCTACCCTTTAAATTTTTTTCTTCTTCTGATATAAAAAACATTATTATATTTGCTACAAATTGCAATATAAATTGTTCTGGGAAAAATAGATTCACTATTTTAAAATATTTTTTTTTAAATACTTCTTCAAATTTTTTCATACAAAATTTTATTTTTTTTTTAATTTTTGTGAGCTTATTTTAAAATCAATTTTAATCATTATATTTCATAATTTGTTATTTATGATAAAAAACCTATTTGTCCCAAATTAAGTGCTAATGTTTTATATAATAAACATATTTGTCTTCAATATTAAGCAAAAATATTTAAAATCAAAAGGGTAGAAATTTCTCAAAAATGCATCCGAAAATTGCATTATTTTCTTGAGTGCATCTTTAGCAAACAAATTATTTTTGATTTATACAATATAATTTACAATATTTGTTGTAATAAGCTTTACACTTGTTCTTAAATCAATAAAATCCCACGTATACTTAAGGAGTTATAAATATTTAAAGTTACATATTACTAAAAAAGTATAACCAGAAAAATTAAAAATCAAAATTTTTTAAAAAATTTAAATTTTCGTATGAAAAATAAGATTGAAATTTTTTGAAAAAAATATTAAAAATAGTAGATTTTATTGTCCCAGAACAGTTATTTTTGCATTTTGTAGTAAAGATATTGCTTTTTAACATATTAAAAGAAAATTAAAATCATAAGGGTAGAAATTTTTCAAAAATGCATTCTAAAATTGCATTTGCATTATGAATACATTTTCAAATGAAAATATTATTTTTAAATTACTACATTTACAGTGGACTTATTCTTCTTAAATATGCAATTTAAATCATTAAAATCCGTTAACAACTTTTTGAGATATTAGTGTTTAAAGTTAGACACTTTTGTAATTTTTTTCACTTTTTGAAAAATTAAAATCGCGAATAAATCCGCGAATTTTGCAAATTAAAAAAAAATAAAAATGGAGCTATTTAAATGGCTCCATAGGGTATGCGTATGACAAATATGAACAAAATCGAATGACCCTCCGTAAAAAAATTGGTATTTTTTATAAATCTTTCGTGGAATTGACGATATATTTTTATACGCTCACCAGCATGGGTGGTTGGTGTATTATGCGTTTGTGATGATGTTTGTAATGCATAGAAAGAATTATCCAACACCTACTTCAAAAAATACCAATATACTTCACTCTTTTTAACGCGATCTAACGATGTTCGTCTGGCTGGCTGGACAACAGTCTAGCTGCTGTCCGATTAATGACTTTCTGAAATGATTACCTGTAATAATATAGATATATAACCTCTAATGACATCGCCGTGTTAAAATAATGAGTTATTCATTTAATGTGTAAGTTGTGAAGAGCCATTATATCAGCTTCTTAACTCATTACATGGCATGCAAAGTTTTTGCTGGGTAGTTCCCACAAAAACTACACTTGCAAAAATAACTTTAACTTAGGTGAATTATGGCTATGGGGTAATGAAGAAAATTGTACTTATTTGACTACTTTTAAGACTGCTGGTAAATGTATGTCATTATTGCAGTTAATGTCTTATTTATATTTTATTTATGAACAAAATTACCGACGGGTGACTTTAGTCTCCAATTTTCCTTTTTTCATATACCTGATCACTTTTTTCTCCCTCTTTTTTTTAACTGTACTAAATGGTTACTTTGAAGGACTATGAAATCCTGAAGAATTTATGAGCGAACTGAAATTATTGAAGTTAAATTTGTCTTTTAGTTTTAAATTTAGTATAAGGCTAAAGTAGTTGCACTAAAATATAGCAGTTTTTCTTACAATATTAAATTTTTTGTCCTTATTTTCATTAAATATACAAATTATAAGCAGCTTTTTAAGCAGTTAGTCTCTTTTTTGGCGATTTTATTTTTTGAAACCCTCTGTTTTGAACTCTTTTTGAACTTTTAAAAATTCTTAACGGTAATGTTGGCCATGAATTCTTCAGTTTTATTGCTTTTCGAGTACAAACTAAGGAAATGTACTGTAAAAGTACTGATATTTCAATCTCCCGTACATTCCATAAAAATGTATAACGTTAATATTTGACACAAATAAATAGAAACTATAGTGCTAAATTATAAGAGGATTGGTTAGTAATTGGCTCTTTTCCTCTAGAAATCTGACTAAAGTGAAAAAATCCCATGTAAATGTTAGTATTATAATATGTATGTATGTATGTATGTATGTATGTATGTATGTATGTATGTATGTATGTATGTATGTATGTATGTATGTATGTATGTATGTATGTATGTATGTATGTATGTATGTATGTATGTATGTATGTATGTATGTATGTATGTATGTATGTATGTATGTATGTATGTATGTATGTATGTATGTATGTATGTATGTATGTATGTATGTATGTATGTATGTATGTATGTATGTTTTATAGATATATGAACTTAATACAAGTATAGGTCCACAATTGGCCACAGGTTTTATATAAGACCACATTCCAATTCTTTTTTTTTTTTTTTAGGCAAGTTTTTACCGAATTATTAGTAATTTTAGTTTTTATGGAAACTTTATACAAAAATCTATTTTTGGTAAGAAATATAAGTGAGATTACGCCTATTTTGTCAAAAGACGCTATTGAGTTATAATGGAATTAAAATTTCATTGATATTTTTTAATGTGAAAATTAATTACTTTTTCAAGAGGAATTTTAATTTTCATCAAAATTCTCATATACAAATCTTAAAATTAGAAAATACTTTTCAATAATATTTCTAAATTAACAAAGCATACATATTATTGTATATAAGTTAATTCGAAAGATTTAATTCACAATTCTTCGTAATATAAATATGAATTCATCGACATCAGATATATTTCTTTACCAGACTTTATTACCATATGATAACTCTTGTAACTTAAAACTATCAGCATCTCTAAAACAATATAACAATTAAAAAAAAAATCTTATAAAAATAAACGTCTCAATTGGTTTATCATATTTAATTTGGAATTTTTATTTATTTGACTTTATTATGTTTCTACATTAAATAACCACAGTTTCTCTTAATCTGTTCGTAATAATAAATCATTGATAATCCGACTTTAAATCTAAATGATTTAAGCCACATTTATGCACTTACTACAAATAAATGTGTTTATTTCTCTAACATTAAAAAAGATTATAAATATTAAAAAAACGCAAACGAATACAGCTTTTTTCATAAATTTTATATTGACAAGTGTAAAATTTACACTTTAATAAATGAGAAAAAATTTTATCTAGAAAATTTCTGCTTCACTTAATTTATGTAGGGTCATATTTATGGTCCATAGACATTGGCATTACGACCTCAGACAGCAAAATTTATTAATACAGACATACAAACACATACAAAAAAATATACTAAACTACTATATACAAACATACTTATTAACACCCCTCTTAGGCTCTCCAACAACAATCTGGTTAGTGTCATAAATTAACAAAATAAGGAAAAAGGCAAATGAAAAAATGAAAAACCAAAATGAAAAAAAGCATGAAAATGAAAATGTCATAACATTACCAAAATTACCTGTTCAGAAGGCCACATGAAAAACATTATGTAGAACGACAGTAAAAAGAAAAATGGTAAAAAAAAAACTCTCAAGATTTCTTTATAAATTAACGCCTTTTTGCGGGGGAGGCATTAGCACTTTTATAATTAAGTCTAAGAAGAGCAAACAATTTAACAAACAATTTTGTGGAGATTTTTGGGGTAGAAGTTGTCACAATATTTATCAAGGCCAGGGATTTTTATGCTTTTTAAGGGCGTGATAAGTATTAAACAAATAACAATAGTATCCAACTTAGGTAAAAGTAGATAAACATGATTTTTTTTTCGCTTGCTTCGTTATCAATTTCATTTACCATCAAAAAACTTACATAAATGGGTATGTATATAAAAACACAAAATTAGATTTTGACCCAAATAAAAACAAAAATAAAAAAGTAAGAATGTTAAGCCTGGTCGAGTTCAATCATAAGTATTTCACTTTACCCTACTGTGAGTAGTAAATAGACGTTAAAACAGACAGTGCCAAATAAAATCAAAAGGCGATATGAATAATAAAGAGTCTCACGAAAAAAAAGTTGCAAATGTGCCCCTGTAGAAATTAATATTTATCTGTTCTTATATGCTTTCCAAAATATTATATCTGAATGTTTAAATTTACGTGAGCTGGACCGTTATTAAAACAGAGCAACGTATAAAACAAACTTTATTTAATTTTTTAACAAAATTATAATTTTGCGAAGCTTTAAAACAATTTGTTTTGTTGTCAATTTTTGTTTCTATAACAAAAATATTTTAAAGCACTATATGATAGCAAAAGAGTAGCGTTATTAAGCAACTAAACAGTAAGCAGAAAAATAATAAATGCAGTCTTACATACTTATCTACTATTTACTTTAAATGTATGTATGCTTATGTCTTAACGGAATGACAAATAAGAAATTATTCATATTGTTATAAATATTTGATATGAATATGTGTTTGTTTATTCTTAAGGACGAAGTCTGCAATTAGACGAAATATGTATCAATTTAATTATATATACTTTTTTACAAATATTATTTAAAACTATATTTCACATCTTAACATAAATAATTGAATTTGAACATTTAATTTTAGAAAAGTGGTACACAATGATGGGCGTGGACAGTTTCCACCCCAAAGTAATATTTCCGCCGCCAATATATTCTACAACAGATTATATAGTTCGCGTTAGTCGAGCAAGCCCATCACAGCCATAGATAATAAAGTGTATTTTAATTTTTAATATTTTTTTAATTGAATCAGACCAGGCAAATATACTTCCTACCATACTGTCAATGATATCTGAGCTTTAGTTTTTATACCCTACACCATCATAGGTGGGAAGGGTATTATGCGTTTGTGCTGATGTTTGTAACTCTCAAAAATACTGGTCTAAGATCCACCTTACTCAAATTGATGCACTTTATTAAGTTAAGAAAATCGTTAATTTTATCTTCTTGAAAATCTTTTTAATGAAAATCGAGAATTACGGGTTCATTATTTTGTTACCTATCGTTTTATAATATGTGTAACACTAATATCGGGGAGTTTTTTTTTTTTTTTAAATTTTTTCTGACATCATTAACAAATAACCAAGATGACCAAGATGTTACTCACAATATCTCCTTTTATAGTCCAAACTTTTCTTTAAATAAACTTAAAAACTTAGAGCATCTTAATAAAAATTGCTCTGCAAAATTACTTATGAAGTTTTCGTTAATTTTCTCCAAAACGCGTCAAAAATTTCATTATTTTTAATAATACACAGTAACTACGCACTAAATTTATCAATAAATTGAAAAATATTATAAAAATTTAGATAAGTAATTCAGTTAGCGGAGGGACGATATACTAATTTTAATTGAAAAAAATTGATTTTTATGGGCTACAAATATAATTTATTGGGGCCATAAATTTAAGTAAAATATCGTTAAAAGTTGAAAACGGGTACTTTTTTCAAAACACTTTTAGGTAAGGCTTAACACTATTGCAGAGGTGCATCAAATAGTTTCGAAATATAGAAATTGTATATACTAAACAAAATTAACTTGGGTTAAAAAAAGATCACAACATTAAATAGCATTTCTTTGTTATAAACTCTAACAAAATATATTTTCGTTCAATACAAGGAGAAACAATTTCGATTCGATCAACATCTCACCAAAAAAAAAAAAAAACGATCAAATGCTTCCAAAAAAGAAAATTTTCAGCACTTCAGAAGTGGTACAAAATTAAATTTTAGAGGGAAAAAAGGTTAATAATTTTTAAGAAAATTAAAATTTCACAAATTTTAAAGCATTTTTAATATATTTTATTATAAAGAATTTTTTTTTTTAATTTTATTAAAAGACCTTAAAATATGTAGTGCGGCATATTTCATCAAACATTAAAAATATAATAAATTTTATTTGAATAACTCGGTAGGTTTCGATATTGTGCATATTTTTTAATAGAATTATACGTAAACTTCTAGTTTGTAAAAATGTATATACTTACAACTTAACATTGCTATAACTTTCGAAGTGATTCTATAGCATTCGAGTCACTTTAAAAATCAAAAATCTTTGATAATGGCCCATATACTCGCCATAAAAAAAAAAAAGAGTTTATTGAGTTTGTCATTCAGTGTATAACATCTCGAACAAATTTCCTTAGACCCCAGAAAGTACATATATTCTGGGTCATCGTAAGATTCTGAGTCGATCTAACAATGTTCGTATGTCTATCCGTCTGTTTCTCTGTTAAAACAAATTTGCAGAAACAAAATGTCAGAAGACTTACGTGTTATTTGGTGTTATGTAAACTGTTTGTGCGAATTGATTACCCAGGGAAACACAGATTCTGCCGCACGGGGTTTCTCAGTCAATTCGGATGCACGGTATTAGTAAGTACTAAGCCTCCACTGCGAGATATGCTTCAATATATAGTGCAACCTCCTTAATTTTACAAATCGGGATTTATCGCGAGAACTAGAGTCAATTCAAAAAAAGTGGATTAGAGGCTTAGTACTTTTTAATACCGTTTATCCGAATTGACTAAGAAATCCGCGCCGCAGAAATTTTCTCTCATTTTGTAACTTTATGTTATAAATAGTATTGTTTAATTAAATTAAAATTTAATATCTGATTAACTTACATATATGTGCTTCATTATAATTATTCTTACGGAAATCTCTGATGAAACTCAAAAATAAATAAAAGGACTTACATATATTTTTCTAAATTTCGAATAGAAGTTTTCTTTTATCAAGCGCTCAAACAGACTTTTAAATTTAAATATTAACATGTTATATTGTTGTTTTAACTTCCTGGTTTAACTAACCCATTACTTTCCATATTGTTTTATACTTTTTTTATTTTTTTATTTTAAAGCATTATGTCAGTTATAAAAAATTTGTCAACAGATTGTATTTTTTATAACCACAAAAGTAAACATACATACATATGAATCTTTTTATGTATTTATATACATTTGTATGTTTGTGTGTATTATAAATGTTATTATGTATTTGTTAACATGTCATTTACATAATTACTTTGCATAATTTTGCAAAATTCTATTCATTTACAAAACAAATAACAAATAAAACATGTTTCTAATTTGAAATCGACAGGTAAGAATGTCAATTCATACAAATAGGAGAGAGAGACAGAAGCAAAAAAAAAAAAAAAAAATCTCAAACAATGCACACGTAATAATTTACACAAATAAACATACATAACTACATGTAAAGTATACATACAGAAAACAGAGGTATTATAATATACCCTGTAGATTTTAGCAATTCATTAGCCCTGTCATTTCTTAAATATTTCTGTTGTTACTTCTGTGGCACTTCTATTTAGTTAAATATAGCTTTAATTAATTTTGTTATTGAATAAAGAACGCTATTGTCTCAATATTAATCAGTTACAGCATAATAAGTAAATTCTTAAACTGCTGGGTTAATATACTTTACATAATGTTTAAAAATGATTACTATACCAAATATACACATGAACTAACATACTCATACATACATATATAAAGCAAAATAGAAATTATATTATTTACTTACTCAGTAAAAAAAATCTACAAAAACTTTCATAACAGATTACAAAATTTTCTCACAAAAAGAAGTTTGAGGAAACATATACTGTTTGTAAAGAATGTGAGGAAGGACTAAAGGGATACATCTAGAATATAATTCTTTATGATGTTTTGAAGTGAGAATGTGTCACGTTTTTTTCTATCTTTGTGTACTTATTTCATTTTCTTCTTTGGTTTGTATTGCTGTTTTTTTATTATTATTTTTTTTTTTTTGTTTCATTTTTTTTAAAGAAAAATAACATGTTCTGTTTACGGAAGAAAAGGCTATCACGTATTCTATAATAAAAAACACATCATACATATAAAACTGAACATATATTAATACTAGAGTATTCATTTTACTCGACTTTTTCATTGTTCGAATAATCAAATAACTCGAAAATGCAGTTTTAAAATTACTCGAATACTCGAGTAAATTTTTTAAGTTACTCGAGTTATTCGATTAATTTACAACTTAAAATGTTGCTCGATTTTTCAATGCTTATCAAAAAAGTATACAAAAATATATCAAAAATATATATGTGAAAGAATTGTGAAAATATATTTTTTAGTTTCTGAGTTATTGCATTTTGAAAATGACAAAAAACATTTTGGACTATCCTTTTTTTAGATAAAGTAGTCCAGCGATTCTTCACATAAAGAACAAGTTTACATGCTTAACTTAATTTTAAGTCCAAATTCCTTCTATATAACCAATTTCATTCAAACCATCACCTTCATATCCTCTACACCAGACTGAGTATTTATTGTTATATAAGCAATTATATGTTTTTCCAAATCAAGTTTAAAATCCTTAAATTTATTTCTTATTATTTATTATATTTATATTAAAATTATTTGAATTTTACTTTATAATTTTTTAAAGTGACGTTTATATTTTTATTTAATTTTTGTAATTAAAAAACCACCTTTAACTATGTATTGTAATTTAGGCATATATTCGGTTCTTTTTACTAAATACATTTTTTTTTTTTTTTAATAAAATTACAATTTGTGGTACCACTTTTAGACTCGAAACATTCTATACAAATTTTGAAACATTGTTTTTAAGTTAAATTTTTTAGAAAACTAAAGTTAAAACATCCTAGTTAAGAAAAAAAAAATATTTAAAATATTTTTTACTCGAATTATTCGATTAATCGGCATAATTTGGTCGAATAAATTGTTACTCGAAATTCTTGATTTTACTTTAATCGAACAGTTGTTTGATTTTAATTTCTCGATTAATCGAACAAACAATATTCGAGTGAATACCCTAATTAATACATATGTATATAATCCTGGAAAACACACATTTATAAGATATACATAAACTTATGTATATACCTTAAAAAATATTTTGGTATAATTTAATACATATTAATTTTTAAACCTTAAAAGTTTAGTTGTTTTAAAACTTAAATTATTTGTGATCAGGTTTAATAAGAATATGTTTGTGTTATTCCAATTTTAAATAATTGTTATCTATGAAATTTTGTATTTTTACCACTTTGTTAACTTTTTAATAGACAAAAAATGCAAAATCTTACTAGTTTGATAAATTGTCATACAGAATTCAAAAGCGTGTGCCATAGATTATTATCCGAAATTAAAGCTATAATTTAGATGACATTTTTTAAGAAAGTGCTCATTCTCAGTTGCAAATTCTAACTTTTCAAAAGCTTATTTCAAATTTTTTTTTTTTTTAATATCGAATATATCTTTGAATTGTAGTAGACAGTTAGAAATTGCCGATTTGGTTTTAAAGTGTTGAATTTCCAAACGTGATTTCTTTTTCAAATAATAAACCTAAATTCAAGCATACAAAAGAGTAGATAAAGCAGTGTTCTCACTAGGGTTCGTGATGTTTGGCATTGGAATTTTGCAAATTAAGTTTTTGGCACACAAAAAGTCTGAATAAAAACCGTGGATTTACATTATACAGTGCACATTTGGGTAGCCTCAAAATTTTTTGGAAATAAATCTGTAACTTTTAAGCGACTGGTTGGATCTATATAAAATTTCATACAACCGTAGCAAAAGAGTGTATAAGAGCTTTATAAAGCCCTCAACTTGTAACTTGTGAACCGTTAGAGATATCTCTATAAAAATTGCCATACATATGTACGAGGAAAAGCTTAATTTGGCTAGAGGAGGCCAAGTTTCTGTTAGGTTTTAAGCAAAAGTGTAAACTTTTTGTACAAGTATGTGGTATCTAAGAAAATATTACAATATCGAGATTGATAATTTATAAAAAAAGTCTCAATCCGTATAAAACGTGTTAAAAAAATTTATTTTTTCATAAAAATGGTCTCTTTGTCTTTATAAAGGGCGTCTGTCAGAAAATTTTTATAAAGTTATAACTTCAGATTAATACAATTTTTTAACGGATTCATATATTTGTATGATTTTTGTAAAAATATTATTTAGAATTTTGGCGAATTTGGCGAACATTTTAAGAACAATTTTAAGGCAATATTAAGACCGCCAAGTTAAAAAAGCTAACAAGACGAGGTTATAAATGGAGCAAAAAATTATTTCGACCTAAACATCTCTTAAACTAAAAGAGATATGTAAGCATATTTTAGTGTAGAGATTTACAAGGTATATCTATGTGTAAAATTTCTTATCTGTCATATCCCTGCGGGAAATTTCTGGCAATTGCAGTAACGGACAGGTACCTCAGTACCAGTTGAGTACCAATTGACGCCTAACTCGTCACCAAAGTTCCAACTGAGAACCAGTTGACACAATCACACTCACTATTTAACAGTTGAAAGCCAATTTATAACAATTAGCAACTCGCGCCCAATAATAATCAGTGGCTGAGCGGTTAGCATTGAATAGTATAAAACATAACATACGTTAGATGAACATGGGTTCGATTCGGGGTGCCGCCATCGACATTAACGGAAAATTATAAAATAAAAATAAACATAATTTAATAATAATTGGGGGATTCACAAAGTGTGCTATCATGTCGTATTGTCATAATGTCATAAAATTATATAAAGAAAAAGCAATAACAATATTTTTTATACATTGAAATATTTTAGGACATATGACAATACAACATGGTAGCATGATAGTGAATTCCCCAAATAATAATAAAAAAAAGAAAAATTAAAATAAAAGATTACCGAATTTTTATTATATTAATCGACACTGAACCTGTCCTCTTGGGCCAGTCTTATGACCTATCCTGTGACCTGTCCCAAGGAGCTAATGGCCACATCCAATGATAACGACATGTAAAAGTGACAGGTTCCTCTCATATATAATTCCGGAACTGGGACCGGTAACTAGCCCTGATAACATAGTCACGTGACTAGTTTTGAACCGGTTCTCTTTACTCTATATATATATATATATATATATATATATATATATATATATATATATATATATATATATATGTATATATATATATATAAATATATATATATATATATATATATATATATATATATATATATATATATATATATTTATATATATATATATATATATATATATATATATATATATATATATATATATATATATATATATATATATATATATATATACACGAGATGGCCAACTTTTGTAGGCCACCCATAAACTTCCAGACACGCTAGGAA
The DNA here is from genome assembly GCA_951394005.1 of Protophormia terraenovae. NCBI lineage: Eukaryota > Metazoa > Arthropoda > Insecta > Diptera > Calliphoridae > Protophormia > Protophormia terraenovae. The sequence continues at coordinate 103,322,977 of OX596076.1, read as the reverse complement.
CTTGTTCTCCTTCAGATCAACTCAAAAACCCCTCAGCTTTGATCATGTGAAATGAGATATCTTTAACGGTTAAAAATTTACAGAACTATTAAAGAAAAAAAAAAAATGTTTTGGAACTACTGTGCTATACAGTGCCTTGATTTTTATGGGGACAAAAAAAGTTGCAAATGTACTCCTCTAGAATTGAAGTTTGATATGTTTTAAGCTAATTTGCAAAATACTTCGGTTCAATTATTTAATATACGTGAGCTGGACCACTTTTAAAATACCTCCAAAAATATGGTTTTCGATCGACAGTATACATAGTTTTAAACTTTTAAACTTTTTAAATACGTGTATTCATTTAACCCTTTAGTTGCACAAATAATATTTTAGGATTTCCGGTCCATCATTGGTTAAGTTAATTTTAATGACAAATAAATGACAAGTTATGGATATAAATGTTCCAAAAAACATAATTGATCAAAAAAGCTGTAAATTCGTGTAAAATGGAGGCTTAATTTCAAAAAATAATTTTTATTCGATTATTTTCGCGGTTTTAAATGAACTTGTTTTGTTTTTCATAAATTTATCAATATTTAAGCGTATATGTACTTCCATGTGATTTATTTGCAAAAATTCCAAATTTAACCTTTTAGGAACTAAGTGCATAAAATTGACCCTCTAGTTATTAATAGGTTAATTACGTCTTATTTTCAATAGTAAGAGGATAGACCATTCCTATGGTACATTAAAACTTAATGTATTTTGAAAAATTTCCGAAATATATAAAATTACAAGTTTAAACAAAGAAAATATTATAAAAAATGTAAGTAAAATCTTAATGTTTCGCGGCTGAAAAGAGACATAATAATAATTTAAATGAATATTGATGGTCATAGTATGCCACTTCTATAATTTGAAGTTAATTTTCTTATAACTATAATTTTGATAATGATATGAAAAAAATACGTAATTTTGGAGGTGTTTTGAAAATGGTCCAGCACACGTAAATTTAAAGATTGAGATGTAATATTTTTGGAATCATATAAGAACATACTAATCTTCATTTCTAGAGGGGTACATTTGCAACTTTTTTTCGTAAGGCACTTTACTGTGCTATGGAATGTTTTTCATATTTGATTTTATAATAAAAAAAATAGCAAGAAAACCAAAAATATTTAAGACCTTATTTATAATCAAATCCATACTAATAATATAAAATCAATTGTGTGTTTGTTTGTGACGCAATCACGACTAAACCGCTGAACCGATTTTAATGAAATGTTGATGAAGTTTATCCTGGAAGGAGCTATAGGATATAAATTAATACTAAATTGATGAAAATAGCGAAAATATTGCAGAGTTTTTGTACTTCAAACTTTAATTAATTTTTTGAAAAGAAACACTACGGAAAACATTAATATTTAAAAATAAAAGTGCAAAGCTGTTTTTTTACGTCCTCTAAATTATTATTAACCTTTTAGATCCCATGCAACGCAGGGGTATTTAGCTCATTTTAAATAAATTAGAGTTTGATAAGTTTGAATTTTGTATGTAAAATTTGTTTTATTAAAGACTAATAAATTTGAAATTTGATTACGAATAAGGCTATTAGTATTAAAAATTAACTTTTAACATTCCTACATACGCGTTAAAAAAATGTGTGAGTACTTTTCGCAACAATATTGTCTTTGATGAAATGTAACATAATCGTATTAGCTATTTAATTTGCTCAAATAGTAGTAGTTAATGTTACAAAAAAAATAATTTTTTATTTTTAAATGAAAGAATATGATTTTGATAATTTCTGAACAAATAATAATGTCTTGAATTAGATGAGTAGCGCTTTTAAATGATATAATAAAAAAAAATTGAAATGTCGACATAATCGACAAATGTAACGTTTTCCCTATTCCAGCGTTATCGTTTGTTGACTTTCGTCGCCATTTGCCCCTTTTCCAACCACTCTTTTGGTCCATTTTTGTATATGGTGACAATATGGAGACTTTTAAAGACTATGTGCTAAATGATGAGAAACTAAGTTGTTTAAATATATATAATTATTATATATTAATTTCTACAAATAAATTCATCATTTTGAAATTGTTTCACAGTATAGTGATATAAAAAGCCGCGTAGTACTTATAAATGAACTGAAACTGTTAGTAATTAAAAATAATATTAAAGTTTATAAACAGCTATTTATATCATCGTACGACGAATCTTTTTGGACTGGTTTGAAAAAAAAATCTATTAATACTTTTATCCTAATTTATATTTTTACTTTCCTCAAAGCAATCCCTCGGGGGAACGTATTTTTTTTTTACTAAATTATCAATAATAAAAAATAGTGTGTCTAACAGACTTAAGTCAATACTCCATCCTAGATTTGTCCGACGGAGATTTAAAAGACTAGAGTAGGAGTGAAGAACTCGTACAAAAGTACAGGAGTTTAATTAGTTAAAAGAGGATTGTATGTTAATAATTTTTGTGAATAAATGTTTTTGAATAATAAAAATAATAAAAATTGTTGTAAAATAGTTATAAATTATTTTGTTATTAATAAAACTGAATTTTGAAGTTTTTCATAAAATACAACATTTTTTGTTTTTGTTATCAAATAAACAAATTTTAAAGAGTTTTTTTTTTGGGTTTTAAAGAAGTTGACCCCTTTTTTCAAAAATTCCCATTTTTTGGCTACTTTTTATTTTGAAATCCTCTTTTTTGGACACTTTTTCTGTACACAGAAAAAATTATTACGATCTGTTTTTCAATTAACATAGTTGTTTCATTTTGCAACGAAATTTAATAAATTTATTTAAGCAAAAATTAAATAATAATAAAATTTAACTATACTTTTATATCCTATATACATTTCTAATTCATCCAATCAACTACTTGATTGATTTAATTAATTTATTAATTGAGAATTTTTTTCTGTTTTGTATTTTTTATAGTTTTTAGTAATTGATATAATCATTTTGGTGAGAGGTGGAAATTTAAACAAGTTTATAATTGAATGAATTATTTTCATATATATGTGTTAATTAGTGACTTTTTTCTGTGTAAATGAAAAACATTATTATTATAAAAAATTGCAAATATTTTTTTAGAACATATTTTTTGTTTTTTAATGCGTATATAGTGCGCATAAAATCCTTTTTTTGTAGAACATATTATCAGGGAAACCTGATTATAATAATCGCAAATATTTTTTTCTTTTAATTTTCCGTTTTGTCAAGAATATACAAAAGTGAAATTTTCTCGGAAATGTTAGTCTATCATTTTCTTTTAACACTTGGGCTTTAGTTTTGCTACTTGTTGTTTTCCCAGCAAGAAAGTACCAATTTTTATTTTATTTTTTTAACAATTTTCCGTTCTTTTTGTCATATTTGCGGTCGTAATAAAGCGTGGAGTTTTATAATGACCGAAAATATATATATATATATATATATATATATATATATATATATATATATATATATATATATATATATATATATATATATATATATATATATATATATATATATATATATATATTTTGTTTGACATTATATCCCCTCTATATATCTATAAATATTTACGATAATTTAGTTTCTGAGAAATTAAAAATATCTTGCATATCATACATTTTTCGATTAAAAATTTTAATGATTTTCACCATGACGTATGAGTAATATTAATACCTCTTATCAAGTATACTATTAGTATTTATTTCATTATTCTTATTATTTATAATATTGTGATCGGTTAGGAAAAACTTTGAGGAGCAATAAATTGGGGTTAAAGGATTTTATATGGAACATTCTTAGCAATAAATAGTTAAATTGTACTAAAATATTATTTATGTTATATACATTCTAAATTTTTTTTTTATTAAATTTAGAAAAAGCTTGGATTTAAGAAACATTTAAAAATACAAAAGAATAAACAAAATAAATAATTTTTACATGAATTTAAATTAAAAATAAAGAAAACGATTGCTGAATACAAAAAGTTTTATTTGTTTTTATATTTTATGACAATTAAATAAAAATGTTACTTACAAATACATTTAACATCATGTTCATTTACAGACACATACATATGTAGATGTTTAACTGTGCCATCATATGAGTACTAAATATGTATAAAGTATGTATTCACATACATATGTATGTATAAACTTATGTATATGTTTAACAATAAACCATTGCCATTTAAATTATTGTGTGATTGTATTCTTGTGTGGGTTTTTAAGAATGCTGTCTAGGTATTTGTGGTGACGCATTATTGTGACAAATTACATGTGGTAAAATCGTGATTTACTTAGAATTCAAATACAATTACACACACATGTATAACAGTTAATAATATATATATTTCCATCTTACCATGAATAGAAATCTTAACTAAATAATTCACACATGTGAGGAGATGTTAACAATTTGTATGTAAAGCCTATTATAATTATCTACTTAAATACCTAAGAATATATGTATGTGTGTTCTTTATTTATTATACATTTACTTTTGTTGTTTTAATATTGAGGGGTTTAACAAAATTTTCTTGTATTTTTATATAAATTACATTTAAATGTCACGTTTTAATTCTGAATAAATAGTTTTAAGTTGTACCTTGATATGTAAATGTTATATATTTTATAGTAGGTAGATATTAATACTAAATAAGGATTTTTTTTTAATTTAGCTTAAAAAAAAAAAGTAAATAAAACTTTAAGAAAAGGGAATACAAATGGCAATTATGGCTTAAAAATTTCAAGTTGATTACGCAAGGCAACAAAATTGAACAAATTTTAAAGGCTTGAAAAATCTTTTTACAATTTTGATGTATTGTGATTCCAGTAGTACAAATATGGTCCAAATTTTAAATTCTATGGAGAGTTTTCTTTTTAAAAAATTTTTAAGTAAAATTATAAATTTTTTTAGATAAAACTAAAAAAGTGTTAGCCCGATATTATTAAAATAAACTTAGAAAAATTTAAATTTAAACAGCCTTTAATCCGCTTATATATTGCGTTTCAATCGGCTCAGTAGTTTTGGAGAAAATATATTTTTTACGTGAAAATAGCAATTTTTTTTGTTTAAAAAAATCATGAAATCATACTTTATCGCAAAGCCACATGTAGTAGCAACAAAATGAGATATTGGTCATAAAAATCGTTTGATTCTTTTCGAATTTATTAACAATTAAGTGAATTCACTCATTTTCACAAAATTTTAGTTTATGTGATTAGTTTAGATTAAATTTAGTTTAAATTGTATTGTTATTGTCTTTAACTGAAAGATTTGGAAAATTATTCACATTTTTAAAATAGTGTATTTTAATGTAATTGCATTTTATGTTTTTAGTATTTTTAGAAAATATTTAATTTTTTCTTTACAAATAAAGGCCAAATTTTTTGGGACATACACATTTATTATGAACAATTTTTATATTAAAAAAAAAAAAAAAAATTCACATATTTTCATATACAAAACAATAATACACTAATAAATACAAAATTAGTACTGAAATAAATGATATTTTTTTTACTAAATTTTAATTTTCTCAGCATCCAATCATGGTCCCACTCTAAATTTTACATGTTAATGCCAACACTTTAGGGAACATTTTAGGGAAATATTATAAAAATGGAAGTAATTTTTTTTAAATATCCTTAATACAAGGACGAATATTGATTTCATTATCCTTTTCTTTTAAAAAATGAAGTTTTTAGAAAAATAATTAAAAACTAGATTCATTTAGAATTAATTTGAGCCAAAGATTGTTTAAATCGGACAAATAGGTCTGGAGATATATTGATTTAAATTTCACGTGTATAAGAAAAAATTCTGAAAAAAGTGAACTTTGAACCGCGATAAAATCTAAACTACAACGAATTTGAAAATTTTGACGAACTTCAGAGAGATATTCATGTTCATCTGGTGTTCGAAATTTTTTGTTTTCTCCCTATATATAAACATTTAGGTCCCAAAACTTAATTTTTTCCTGAACATTTTTTACGCGGTTTTATTTTACGCGTACTTTCTTCGGTCCCAAAGAATCGTGTAAATCGATGGTTACCTGTAATAACTTTTTTTCAAACAACATTTGTAATATCTATTATACACTTAAAAAGAAAAAAATTAATTAGCTAATGATGTTCAAAAACGACTATAAATTAAATGTTTTTCATCACAACTCACTTATTTAAAATTATGTAAAACATTCGTGTAGATTTTTTTTTGGATAAATTAGGGACTTTCTTAAAATTAAACATAGTTTTATATAACATACATATATTTTCCTTTTTTTTCGCAAGTTACTCCGTATGTTTTTTAACACTATGATAAAGTACTAAACACTTACTAGTACATATGTCTGCTTGTAATTAAAAAATGTATATTTGTTTATTCATCCTCGTAAAATCACAGCATACTAAAATTCATATTCAGCAGTTTTTCATTTTTATTTATTTTTTTTTTTAAATTAACCTTAGGGAATGACATAAACTAGAGAAACAAAAAACTTACAAAGAAGTGGCGAAATAAATAAAAAAAATTGTTAAACAAACACTAAAAACCAAAAGTGTCGCATTACATTGGCTCTGAGGGTGCGTAAAAGGTTTGTGTTTATTAAAACTAAAAAAAATACTATAGTTCACCGCATTTTGTTTAACGAAATGTAAAAAAAAAAAAAAAATTGTACCACTAAAATAAAAACTGCTCTAATATAAAACTACACATATTTTCTCCACAATTTTACCTCCTATTTTTAGTATCATGTAGTTTATTCTTTCGTGTATTTAAAAAACAAAAAGAAAAAAAATTTAATTCTGTGAATTTTGTGCTTGTTTTACATGGTTAACAATTGTTGTATTCACAGTTGTATGCAATTAAATAAGTTTCGTAGAGAAAAAATAATAGGGTTTTTGCAAATTTTTTCTGTCTATGATAAAGTGGCACTAAACAGTGAAAAAATATATAGAACATCAAAGAATCACGTACTTTCTTTGTAAATGAGTATATGTATGTATATGATGATATTTAATCATGTGCAGTTAAGTAGGAGTAATTTTTCCACTGAATCATACACGCATATGAATACAAAATTTTTGCTAACAAAATTAATTTATATGAAGAGAACTAAAAACAAAAAAAAAAAAAAAAAAAAATGCATAATAAGTACAATTAATGTTTTATGATCATATTAAATTTACAAACAAATGGAAAATATTTTTATACATATAAATATTAGGGTTCGTTTCGAAAAGAAAAATTTCTTTTGATATTTGGATATCATAAGTTTTTAGAAGTTTTTTGCAGCAGTAAAATAATGGCGTATTTGGTTTTTTTAAATTCCAACTTTTTCCCCTGCATATCTGCAGCTAAAAACGCACATTTTGAGCTCCATTTTGCACAGAGACGAATCCAGTTGATTTTTAAAAAAATTTCTGTTATACATCAATTCTAGATAAAATTTTACTAAGAATGAGCACTAATCAACCCGTTTAAAATGCATCGTGTACCAATTAGGGTGTCCGAAAAATTGACTTTTTTCAAAAAAGTTTTAAAAATATATATTTTTATAATCACAGTGAAAATATACTTAAAAAATATACTTTAAAAAATGTTATTGCTACAACACAGAAAAAAGTCACCAATTAACAAATATATATGAAAATAATTCATTCAATTATAAACTTGTTTAAATATGATCCTCTCACCAAAATGATTATATCAATTACTAAAAACTATAAAAAATACAAAACAGAAAAAAATTCCCAATTAATAAATTAATTAAATCAATCAAGTAGATGATTGAATGAATTAAAAATGTGTATAGGAAAAAAAAATCATACCAAAATTTATTTTTTATTTTACTTTTTCTTGAACATATTTATTAAATTCTGATGCAAAATTAAACAACTGAATTAATTGTAAAAAAGACGGTAATAATTTTTCTGTGAATATTCAATATTTTTAATTTTGGTTTAAATATTTTTTTTTTTTTTGCTATTGTATGAAAATTTTAATGCCTTATAACTTTAAAGCGAAAAGTGGTAAAATAAATATTTTTGCGTTATATTTCTAAGCAAATAGTATATTTTCATTGTATTTATAAAAAAAATATATTTTTAACCCTTCGTCTTACAAACTGGTCTGGCCAGACCAATTGCAAATTTAAATGATGTTTTCATATATTTATTAGGGTGATCGACGCGGTTTTCTAACCGGTTTTTTCTGTCCATGTGCTGTCGGTTTTTTCAAAATGTTCATTTTTCGAATGTCGAATAGAACGGTTTTTTTAAACACAAAAAACCGGTTTTAAAAAAAGCATTTTATTTCAGAAATAATAAGAGGAATAATTTATTAAATATTCATAAAGACTGATTTCTTATGTTTTAAAAATATAGTTTAAGTCTAAATTGCAATTTATTCTGTAATATTAAACAAATAAATAAGTAACAATTATCCTGTATGCATTTTTTAATCTATTGTAATATCTGTAATATTTTTACACCCAATTTAATTTTTTATGATCCAATATTTCCTTTATTTTTTAAAGGTGTTGTGTTAAAAAAGTTTCACCTGTTGAATAATTTCAATTGAGACAGGCTTCCATATTAAGCCATGGTTTCTGTTTATGCTAACTAAAATTTAGTCTAATTTTTGCTGATTTTTTTTTCTACAATTTTGAAACATAATTATCTTCTAGTCATCTAGATATATAATTTGCTTAGCATTTTTTCTCTTTCCAGAGCTTTCTAAAGCTCCCAAACGACGTAGAAAATTAAAATTTGGCTTAATTATAAAACTTTTCGTCCAACAAATCCTAACGGAGCCATATTTTAAAATTTTTATCAGGAAGCGGATATAAGAGGATTTATGTGTCTTTTTCAAAATTTTTTTTCTCTTTCTAGAGCTTTTTAAAGCTCTCAGAAGACGTTGTAATGCAGTTTAGTTTTCCAGCCGAGGTATGACTCAGCCTGTCCAGGTTCGTTTCAAAGGTCTGCTTCCTTTGAAAATAAAACACAAGTATTTCCTTAGATGGTAATAGGAAAACAAAGCTTTTATTTATGAAACCTTAAACTACTTAAATATACTTAATGCTACGGTGGTTCGGGTATTTCAGCGGTGATACGAGGGTACGTTGAGACGATGAAGTGTTGGTACGATGAAGCGTTGATACGATGAAGCGTTGATACGATGAATCGTTGGTACGGTGAATCGTTGATACGGTGAAGCGTTGATACGATGAATCGTTGGTACGGTGAATCGTTGATACGGTGAAGCGTTGATACGGGAAACGATAATGCGGTGAAAGGGAGAAGGAAACTGGTAAAATATAGGAGAAAACGGGTTTCTTATTATTAATACTGGTATTTGTGCGGTTTTCGGAAGTGGCAAAACTACTTCGCTCTTGAGAAGAATTCGGAAGTTCCCAAGTTCGATAAATATAAAAGAAATAATAAATTCGTACTCAACAGAATGTGGGAGCTTTGAGTTCGGCTAACTACGAATGCAAAGTACAAAAGTAACTACTTCGGACTCAAAAGAATTCGGAGGCTTTGAGTTCGGCTAACTACGAATGCAAAATACAAAAGTAACTACTTCGGACTCAAAAGAATTCGGAGGCTTTGAGTTCGGCTAACTACGAATGCAAAGTACGAAAGTAACTACTTCGGACTCAAAAGAATTCGGAGGCTTTGAGTTCGGCTAACTACGAATGCAAAGTAAAAAAGTAACTACTTCGGACTCAAAAGAATTCGGAGGCTTTGAGTTCGGCTAACTACGAATGCAAAGTACAAAAGTAACTACTTCGGACTCAAAAGAATTCGGAGGCTTTGAGTTCGGCTAACTACGAATGCAAAATACAAAAGTAACTACTTCGGACTCAAAAGAATTCGGAGGCTTTGAGTTCGGCTAACTACGAATGCAAAGTACAAAAGTAACTACTTCGGACTCAAAAGATTTCGGAGGCTTTGAGTTCGGCTAATTACGAATGCAAAGTACGAAAGTAACTACTTCGGACTCAAAAGAATTCGGAGGCTTTGAGTTCGGCTAACTACGAATGCAAAGTACAAAAGTAACTACTTCGGACTCAAAAGATTTCGGAGGCTTTGAGTTCGGCTAACTACGAATGCAAACTAGATAAAATACGGTTAGTAACAACTACGACACGTGTCTATGTTAAAGAGCGGATATCGGGTTATATTCGGACGGTACTTCGGGATCATGCAGAAGTGCTGTACGAACAACAATATCAGCTCTCCTTTTCATCACAAAACTTTATCTATATAAGTAAAAAATAAAATAAACTAAATGGGAATTATTACGTACCATCAAGAATAACATAACAAAGTGGAATGAAATAAACAATACTGTACATTAGAGGGGTTAAAAAAAAATAGCAGCATTGTACATTAGTATGGTTAAGTTAAATATGGTTTTTTATAAAAATGGATTTGTAACGGCACGTTACATTCCCCTCCTACTTTCGGAAAAAAAAAAAAAAAAAAAAATTAAACTTAAAGTATTATTCAAAAGAAAATGTAAAGAAAATAAGTAATATTGTTCACAGATTAAAAATTACAACAAAAAAAATTCACTCCTCCGGCAATCTAATAGTTTTGGTACGGCCTTGGCATCTGAGGCGAGCAATGCCGTGGCGTACCCTTACCTCCACTTTAGGTCTGCCCTTTGGATAAATTATCCACCGACCTACTTTTGACGATGGGGCTTTGATGGTCAGTCCCCTGAACGGGTAATCTTCCCCCTCTTCCCCCTCACTTAGCTCCGGCGGATTCAAGTTGAGGATATCGTTGAGCAGGTCCACCTCTTCCTGGTTTAGACAATCCTGCTGAGGGGTCGTATTATTTCCTTGACTACTGGTGATACTCTCTTCCTCACTTGGTCTGGGTAAGGTAGGGGATGGGTTCGGTGGTGTAGTCCTGGACAGGGGTGCCAAGGGTGGGGGTCCGGAAGTCATCCCATGTAGGGGATGTATCACACGCTTGTCCCACACTTCTTTCGCCAATGCATCCACGACCCTATGCCCCGATTTGGCAATTGGTGCATTTTCCACACTTTGTATTATTGGCCTAGCCTCAAAGGGAGGAAGGAAAGGTGGGACATGACGGGGCATGGCCGTTTTTTGTAAGTAAGTTTTTATTTTGCCAGGGGCTAGTGGTCTTGTGTGCTTGCGCTCCATTCTGCAAATGATTGAATTTCTAATCTGAGGCGGCCTTTTATACTTTTTTTTCTATTTAATTTGGTTGCCCAGGTATAATTTATTGTGTCCTCCTTTCTTTTATATATTCTTTCTTTATTTTTCTTTACAATTTTTTTTATTTTATTATTATTTTCTTTTTTTTTTTTTTATTATTTTTTTATTCCTCTCTATGGGATTCCCTTTCGTGATATGGTTTTAGGTCTTGTACATGTGCACGATTGGTTTTCCCTGTACTCGTTTGTAATATATATATATTCGATGATATTTTCCCAATTATTTCGTAAGGGCCGCAATATTTTGGAGCGAGTTTGCCTGCGAAGTGAGAAATAGCCGATGATAAGGTATGATTTCGCTGGAAAACCTTTTCCCCTACTTTGGGGTGCCATTCCCTTCTGCGCAAGTTATGATACCTTTGCTGTTTCTTGGATGCTCTCTTCATTATTTCTATGATGTTATTCCATTCTTTCGGCCCGCGTTCTCGGAGAACAACGCTACCCGTGGGGACTTCACCTTCCTCAAAAATCTGGTTCGGTGGTTTGAGGTTTCTTCCGAATAATATTTCGGCGGGGCTGGTTTTCGTGGTGTCATGGCTGGCTGTGTTGATTGCAAATGCTATCTCGGCAAGCGGAACATCCCAACGCCGGTGGTTGCCTTCGGTATTTTGTGCGATAAGGGTTTTTATAACTCGGTTTACTCTTTCGGTGGGGTTTTCCTGTGGTGTGTAGGGGGCCGTTAACCGGTGTTGTATTCCGCATTTACTTAGGAAATTTTCTACCGATTTGCTCACGAATTGAGAACCGTTATCGGATATTACTACCGAAGGGCATCCAAATCGATAAATTATTCTTTCCCTTAGCGCGGTGATGACGGACGCAGATGTTGCACTTCGTAGAGGGACAAGTTCGACCCATTTACTGAATTTGTCCACAAATACCAGTAGAAAACTTCGTCCCGAGGATGAGCGTGGGAGAGGTCCTACGAAATCCATACACACTACCTCCCATGGATGGCTGCTTGTCATTGTTGTCATTAATCCCGCTTTCCGTTTTTGTTCGACCTTGAAGCGACCGCAGGTGGAGCATGACCGAACATACTCTCGGATATCCCGCACCATTCCCGGCCAATAGTACTTTTCCTGAGCCCGACGAACCGTTTTATGAACCCCAAGATGCCCTGCCGTTTCCCGGTCATGGACCTCCGTGAGTATTCGGGGAATATCATTCGGAGGGATGCAAAGTTTCCACTCAGGGGTATCTGAAACTGCCGATTTTTTTGTGATGTGACGAAAGAGCCGGGCTCCTACTATCTGGTAGTCTGGAAGATTCTGGGCTGGCTCTTGGAGTCTTCTCCAAATTTTCTCATACCAGTTCGGTTTTAACGAAATTACCGTGGCTAAAGGGTCCATAGGATTAGTCGGTAATGGATTTCGGGAAAGAGCATCGGCTACTACATTCAGTTTGCCCCGTCTATACTCGATCTCGAAGTCGAATTGTTGGATTTCCAATGCCCAACGGGCTAAACGACCGGAGGGGTTCTGAATTGAGTGCAGCCATTTTAGCGATTGGTGGTCGGTGATAACGATAAACTTGTACCCTTCTAAGTACGATCGCATTTTCCTGATACCCCATAGTACTGCCAAGCACTCTTGCTCGGTTGCGGAATATTTTCGTTCCAGTTCGTTCAGGGTTCGACTTGCATAGGCGATGACTTTTTCTTGTTCGCCATGCCGTTGAAATAAAACTGCTCCTAAACCTTCTTTACTGGCATCGGTTTGCAAGAAAAACGGTCTTTCGAAGTCAGGGCAACTTAATATGGGTGCTTCAGTTAGTTTAAATTTCAGGGTTGTAAAAGCGCTCTCCTGGTCGGGTCCCCAATTCCATTTGTTCTTCTTCTTTAATAGACGTGTCATCGGTTCGGCTATTTTTGAAAAGTTTGGTATAAATCGGCGGTACCACGATGCAATTCCCAGTATGCGCCGAAGTTCCCGAATGGTTTTAGGAGAATCTAGCTTCCGAATTGCTTCTATTTTGCCAGGGTCGGTATGAATGCCTTCGGTGCAAACTACATGTCCGAGATACTTCAAACTTGTTCGCATAAACTCGCATTTGTCGAAGTTAATTTGAAGGTTGGCCGATAACAGACGGTCAAAAACTATTTTAAGCATATCCAAATGTTCGTGAAACGTTCGTCCCAACACGATGATATCATCCAAATATGCGAATACTTTTGGATGTAATTCGGGCCCAATGACGGTATCTAAAATACGTTGGAAAGTGGCTGGTGCTGAGTGTAGACCGAAGGGCATGACTTTCCACTGAAACAAACCTCGGCCGGGAACGGTAAAAGCGGTATATTGCCGAGACTGTGCTGCAACTGGTATCTGCCAGTACCCATTTTTCAGGTCAATCGTAGAAATAAAAGAAGCTTCTCTTAATTGGTCGAGTATGGCATTAATTTGTGGGAGAGGGTAAGCGTCTGGTTCTGCTGCTGCATTGATTTGTCTAAAATCTATGCACATGCGCCAAGTTCCTTGTTTTTTACGAACAAGTACGACGGGTGAACTGTAGGGGTTGTGTGAAGGCTCTATGCGGTCCATAGCAAGTAATTCATCTACTTCCTCGTTAATGATGTTTTGCATAGCGGGATTACGGGGATAGTATCGTTGCTTTATAGGTCGATCGTGTTTCATGTGTATAACATGTTCTCCCATATTACAGGGTCCTTTAATCGCCTCGAACGATGCCTTAGCTGAAGACAACAGGGTTTGTAACTGGCGCTGTTGTTCTGTGTTCATGTCTTCTCGAGATGTGATGGAATGTATCGTGTGAAGGCGATTCATTCTCGTGGGAGTTAGTGCTTGTAGTTCGACTCCATCAATTAGGAGGGTGGCTTTACGACGACGGAGAAAATCCATCCCTAAAATTACAGGTTCGGCTAAGCTGTCGAGAGCCGAAGCCAGTAACTGGGTAGTCTTTCCGTTGGCGGTGACCACAAGCGGGTAGACGTTGATACTAGATATGCAGGAACCGTCTGCTAACTGGATGGTCCGTTGATGGTTCCGAGGTCGGATATTCCGATTCTCGAGCAATTGGCGAACCATTTCCCCGATGTAAGTCAGAGTAGATCCCGTATCAACAAGTGCTCTTATTGGCATATCGCAAATAGAAATCGTGAGGTAATACCGACCATCGGAAATTGTTCCTCCGTGAGTACAATCACAGTCACGGGACATTATACCATCCTTACCACACCACGAGCAAAATAGCCGACCTGGGTTGGGACACTGACCCCTATAATGTCCCGATTGCTTGCAGTGCCAGCAGTGGGTGTCACGTGTATAGACTTCAGCTGGTAGTGGAGCGTCGATATAATGATTGGGTTGGGGTTTTCCTTGTTTGGCTTCTTCTCTTCGTAAGAGCTCGTATTCATCCGTCAACTCCATTAACTCGTCGAGAGTTTTGAAATCCGTGCGTCGAACATATAGTTTATATTCGTATCGTAAACCATCATATATGCGGTCAGTATGGTTTAGTTTTCGTAGCTCCGGATGTTGCCGAATGAGAGCCTGTAAGCCCATTACATAGTCTTTTGCCTTTTCTCGAGAACCCTGTTTCCGGTGATAAATATTTTCTTCGAGATGCGCTAAATATCGTTTTGGCAAGAAGAAACGAATGGCTTCCTCTTTAAAGTGGTCCCAATCAACAATATCTTCTCTTTTTACTCTATACCATTGTAATGCCCTATTTTTCAAAATTTCCAGTAAAGAGAATAACAATCGACTACGATCGAAACCGTAGCAATCGGCTAGTTCTTCCAACCTTTCGATAAACTCCATCAAATTATCGCCTCCATCATATGTCAAATCCCATCTACGAATAGTTGCCATAACTTCGGAATCACTTGGTGTGTTATGAGAAGATCTTCGAGAATCAACACGAGGAACTTCAATACTTATTTGACTAACCAAGGGTTTCCTCTCTTCCCTTAGAGTCTCCTCTTCCAAAGCCAAAAGAAGGTTCTCCGAAGATGCTCTCTGTCGTTTCAATCGTATCAACTCACTCAGCTGACGTCGCAGTTGGTCGACAGTGACCCTATCGGTTATAGGAATGTTGTGTTGTCGGCATACTTCTATAAGTTTATCCTTCCGAAGCAGATAGATCCATCCGAGGGAATCCGTCTGCAGCGTAGTTTGAGTAGAGAAGGTTTCATTGCTTTGTTCCTGGCCCGATCCCAGTTCGTTGGTGGTTCTGTTCGGTGTTTTACCACTAGGTGCGTTTTTGGAATCGGGTCCCTGCTCGGGCGCCATTGTAATGCAGTTTAGTTTTCCAGCCGAGGTATGACTCAGCCTGTCCAGGTTCGTTTCAAAGGTCTGCTTCCTTTGAAAATAAAACACAAGTATTTCCTTAGATGGTAATAGGAAAACAAAGCTTTTATTTATGAAACCTTAAACTACTTAAATATACTTAATGCTACGGTGGTTCGGGTATTTCAGCGGTGATACGAGGGTACGTTGAGACGATGAAGTGTTGGTACGATGAAGCGTTGATACGATGAAGCGTTGATACGATGAATCGTTGGTACGGTGAATCGTTGATACGGTGAAGCGTTGATACGATGAATCGTTGGTACGGTGAATCGTTGATACGGTGAAGCGTTGATACGGGAAACGATAATGCGGTGAAAGGGAGAAGGAAACTGGTAAAATATAGGAGAAAACGGGTTTCTTATTATTAATACTGGTATTTGTGCGGTTTTCGGAAGTGGCAAAACTACTTCGCTCTTGAGAAGAATTCGGAAGTTCCCAAGTTCGATAAATATAAAAGAAATAATAAATTCGTACTCAACAGAATGTGGGAGCTTTGAGTTCGGCTAACTACGAATGCAAAGTACAAAAGTAACTACTTCGGACTCAAAAGAATTCGGAGGCTTTGAGTTCGGCTAACTACGAATGCAAAATACAAAAGTAACTACTTCGGACTCAAAAGAATTCGGAGGCTTTGAGTTCGGCTAACTACGAATGCAAAGTACGAAAGTAACTACTTCGGACTCAAAAGAATTCGGAGGCTTTGAGTTCGGCTAACTACGAATGCAAAGTAAAAAAGTAACTACTTCGGACTCAAAAGAATTCGGAGGCTTTGAGTTCGGCTAACTACGAATGCAAAGTACAAAAGTAACTACTTCGGACTCAAAAGAATTCGGAGGCTTTGAGTTCGGCTAACTACGAATGCAAAATACAAAAGTAACTACTTCGGACTCAAAAGAATTCGGAGGCTTTGAGTTCGGCTAACTACGAATGCAAAGTACAAAAGTAACTACTTCGGACTCAAAAGATTTCGGAGGCTTTGAGTTCGGCTAACTACGAATGCAAACTAGATAAAATACGGTTAGTAACAACTACGACACGTGTCTATGTTAAAGAGCGGATATCGGGTTATATTCGGACGGTACTTCGGGATCATGCAGAAGTGCTGTACGAACAACAATATCAGCTCTCCTTTTCATCACAAAACTTTATCTATATAAGTAAAAAATAAAATAAACTAAATGGGAATTATTACGTACCATCAAGAATAACATAACAAAGTGGAATGAAATAAACAATACTGTACATTAGAGGGGTTAAAAAAAAATAGCAGCATTGTACATTAGTATGGTTAAGTTAAATATGGTTTTTTATAAAAATGGATTTGTAACGGCACGTTACAACGTAGAAAATTAAAATTCGGTTTACTTGTAACCCTATTCGTCCTACAAATCCTAACGGAGCCAGATTTTGAAATCTATCAGGGAGCGAAAACACGTGGATCTATATATATGGATTTATATATATCATTCCTAAGCGTTGTTTTCTGAAGATCCCAGACGATATAAGAAGCTAAAAATCGGCTTACTTATAAAACTATTCATTCTACAAATTCTAACGAAGCCAGATGTTTCTATTAGGGACCGAAAAGTCTGTTTTTGGTATTAAGAACTTTTGAGTTGCTATACTTATTATTTGCTCTCCAAATCCTTTCAAAAACTGATTCTGCATTTCGGTTAAGGAGCGCATTACGACGATTTTTTTTTAAAGGTTTACGAATTTAAAACTTTAATCAATATTATCCCAATAAATTCTAACGGCTTCAAATAATTGACTTCGATTTTCTTTTAATTTTTGGATTTGTGTGTGCATATAATTTTGTATTTAATAAATTTTAACTTAAATATTATAAGAATTATTGATTTTTTTAAAGAAATGTAGCCTTTTGATATAACTTCTGCAAAAAACCGTTTAACCGGTTTTTTCTGAATTTCAAAAAGTGCAACCGTTTTTTTTAAAATACCAACTATTCGAACTATTCGAAAACCGGTTTCTCAAAAAAGTCATAAAACCTCAAACATTGTATGCATTTGTAGACTCAAAACAAGGAGAATAACGTGAAGTTTATCGATGGGAAAATATAATTTCTTGCAAAACTATGTGGTAGTAATCCTAGAATATAGTTACATAAATGTAATAATATAAAAAATCACCAAAATTTCGATTAAAATATATAAATTTACAGAGCTGGTCTGGCCATACCATATTTGTTACGAATGTGACAATTGAAACATCTGTATGATGAAGGGTTAAAACTTTTTCGAAAAAAGTCAATTTTTCGGACACCCTAATTGGAACACGATGTATTTTAAGTGGGTTGAATAATGTTCATTCTTACTAAAATTTTAGGTAGAATTGATGTATAAAAGACATTTTTTTATAAATCAATTGGATTCGTCTCTGCGCAAAATGGCGCTCAAAATGTACGTTTTTAGCCGCAGATATGCAGGGGAAGGAGTTGGAAAATTAAAAAAAAAATACGCCATTATTTCTACTGCTGCAAAAACCTTCCAAAGAGGTATGATATCTCAAAATCAAAATTTTCAAATTTACCGTAATAAGTATGTTTATTTATGTATTATTTTTCATTGAATTTTTATATTTTGCCATAATTTGGTCTTAATCCAAAGGTATATGCCATAATAATTCCCAGTAAAAACATGATCGTTTGAAACTCCAAAGTATATTCAATTTATATATATATATATATATATATATATATATATATATATATATATATATATATATATATATATATATATATATATATATATATATATATATATATATATATATATATTTCTTTACAAGTCCCTTAAATTCTTACCTAATGTGGCAGCTTAAATAAATAAATTTAATAAATTAAATAGAAACAAAAAGCAAATTATAACAATTTATTTTTAAATACTCATACATTCGCATACATATATTTGTAAACAAAAAGAATATATATGTAAGTACATAATAATATATATTAAACCATCATTTCATTCATTTATATACACACAGTAATAAAAAAAAAAAAAAAAAATACATTAAAAAAGATGAACATTGTTGACTGAATGTAAAAACCTCATTAGAATGCCGCATACATGAGTATAATTTTCTAAAACAATAAAGAGTAATAAAGTATAACAATCTCCACATATACACAAACACATATATATATTTGCAACATTAACAAAATTTAAAAAGAACTCAACCATTATTATGTTTATAATACAGTAACATAAGCAACAAAAAAAAAATGGATATATGAAAAAAAAAAACAAAAGGATTATATTTAAT
Organism: Protophormia terraenovae; assembly: GCA_951394005.1. Lineage (NCBI taxonomy): Eukaryota > Metazoa > Arthropoda > Insecta > Diptera > Calliphoridae > Protophormia > Protophormia terraenovae. Next base: position 103,304,124 of record OX596076.1, on the reverse strand, counting down.
GAAATAAAATGAGCAAAGAATTAACACAATAGACATGACAGCTATTTTATTCTCTCCCTACACACAAATTTATATGTATAACACACATGTATGTATAGTACGTATACGTATATAAACTGACTTACATACAAATGCAATGACATAAACTTATACATGTAGGAATGTACTTATGCTTACATACATATAGTTGTACTTGATGTTATACATGTACGTGTTAATACATGTTTAAATATGGGCATATGTACTTATGTGTATATGAATTAGTTATGGGTGGGAGCTGTTTCCGTTTCCTGTTGCTGGGTTCGTTTTGCGGTATTTAGTCACCTTAATACATTCGCCTTCCTAAAATGCTTTATACTTATAAGTTATTCCGCCTAGGGAAAAACGGTTGATTATTATGTATCAATTAGGGAGTTCGGATAGAAAGATAAGGCCAGGAAATATTAATACTTCCGCAGAAAAGTTGGGCAAATAATTATGGGCTAACATAGTCACCAGATGCATTGCAAATGCGAAAAACATAGAATCGAAATTTTTCAGGTTACCTCTAACACAGAAAAATTATGGTCTTCTATAAATTTTCCCGAATTTCCAAATTCTTTGCAAAAAAAGAAAACCTTTTTTTCTTTTCTGATATACATATGTAGCATTTATTCAAACCAAAAAACATAAGTTTTCAGAATTTTTGAAAAGATCATTGTCCTTTAGAAGGATTAAAGTTTTTAGTATTTCTTCTAACTTAACCCATTAATGCGATCTAGCCAACTTAAAGATTTAAAATTTTGAACAATATGTCAACTGAGGCATATAAACCCTTTGACGTTGAAAAATTATATTTGGTTTAGTAAGGAAGTTATATTACGTAACAGTGGGCATTACTCAATAGTTTTTGGACCTTGTATTTTCTATGTAAATCTCATAGGTTTTATACGCAAAACATAAAAAATTTTAAATTTTTGAAAAAAAGGCACAATAAAATTTAAATATTTAAGAAATCTTATAACATTTATACAAATTTATCACTGAAAAATTTTCCTACTTTCATATATGGGACTAAGTGTTTACATCCGGTTACCAGAAATGCCTTTTTCTTATTGATCTAGGATCGCAGCTGCGTTGATCTGCGTTTTCATGCTGATAGTTGGCACAAGAATAAGGTTATACAAAAAATCTGAACTGATGCATAAATAGCGCCTAGGAAAATTTTTTCCGTGGGCCCCTTATTTATCTATCCCAACAATATATCAGTCTGAAAATAATAAACCAATACCATTTATTATTTTCAGTTGTTTAAACAAATAATCAAGTTTATTGCTCAAATAATACATTTAATTAAAAAAAAAAATGTTTTCGTTTAGTCCATTATATATTGAAAAAAGAGTTTTTCAAAAAGTACTGGTAATGATCCAGTGTTACAAACACTTTTTGCATGCTATCTTTTTGCCACAACAACAAGAGTGAAAGAGGACAAAAAACCATTTCAGGATGCAGAACGAATATTGAGTTACAAATAACAAAATTTAAGTTTATATTAGGGTAATTACATTTAATTCCACGTTATAAATATCAATCAACCCATTTGAATCTTACATTTCTAAATTTAATACTAAAAATATAAGTTTTTTTTTTTTTTTTGGTCCAAAACTCTAAATGGAAATATTAATTTTCAATTGATCTGTTTTGAATTCAAATTACAAAACTACATTATCAATTGTTCTTTTTTTTATACCCACCATCAAAAAGATGGGGGGCTAAGTCGTTTAATAAACAAAAAAGTTATGGGCAAAATACTACAAACACAGGGTATCCATTGTGGCTTCATCTGCTGATATCTCTTTAACAAAAGCATGTACGAACACGAAATTTTGTACAGATAGTTCAAGGAACTAAATAAACTCGGAATGGTCGTGGTCACCCATCTTTCCGCCCACCTCCCATATGGTGGGTATATAGATTCGGCCGAGCCGAATATAACATTCTCACTTGTTTAAATCATAATAAAAACTGTTAGTTTTAATTGCTCATTTCCAAATTTTAAATGAAATTTTTTTCAGTTACTGTTGTTTTTTATAAATTACTCTAAAAAATTTCTATTAATTTATTACCAGAAATTTGTACTAAAATATTTAATATTTTATTGGGTTAATATTCAATTTAGCACTAGCAGCGAATGAGTAATATTAATCACTATAAAAAAAATTGTAACAAAGATAGTGCTATTTGTTGACTGCTATTATCAATTTCAAAGAAGAATTTTCTGTTTGAATACAAGTGAAACTAAATATTTTTTACTAAGTATGCAATGAATCGGAAACCAGCTAAGTTTAGACTAGGCTAATATTTGACAATTTTTGCAAAACATTGATTTACCTATTGTAAACACCTAATATTTTTATGAAGTAAATAAAATAAAAAACTTGATATTAGCAAAAAATATTACAAGTGTGATCATAAAATGCAAATTATTTGCCGATTTTTTTAAGCGAATTTTTTTGGATTTTAAATTAAGTTCAGATTAGGCAAATAATTAACACAAAAGATTTGAATGACTTTTTGTTTACATTGTGCACATTTATTTTAAATATTTTGTTTAATAAAATAGTAATCAAATATCATAAAATAAAGTAAAATTAAACATAAAACGAGAAAGAAAGATATAGTCGGTCAAGCCCCACCCTACACCATTGCATATGTACATCAAAACTGGGGGAGTGGACTTATATGTGACACCTGTGGCCAAATATGGACCGATATTTATAGTAATTGTAAAATAAAATTTACGAATACATAATATTACTTTGATACTAACATTTATATGATTTAATGCACTTTTGAGCGATTTCCGAAGTTGGCCTTATGTGGGAGCTATAGTAAATTATGGACCGATCTTAATAAAATAAAATTTGGTACAATAATTTATACTTATGGTATTTGTATGGGATTTATGCACGTTAAAGTGATTTCCGGAAAAGGGGTTTATATGGGACCTACGGTAAATTTTGGACCAATTTTTATGAAATTTTGTACAAAGATTGGTACTTATACAAAATTTCTTATCACTGAATTTCATTAAAATATTCTTATTTTTAAGACATTTTTGAGTGTTGAAACTCTATTCCTTCAGGACATTTGTATGGGGGCTAGGTAAAATAATGAACCGATCACAACCAATTTCAATAAGCTTTGTCCCTGTATTATAAAAGTCCAACATGCCAATTTTCATTAAAATATCTTCAAAATTGCGACCTATACTTTGTGCACAAGGTTCACATGGACAGCCAGCCTGCCAGCCGTTCAGCCAGACGGACGGACCGACATCGTTAGATCGATTTAAAAAGTGATTCTGAGTTAATTGGTATACCTTAAAGTGGGTGTTGGATGTATGTTTCTATGCGTTATAAACATCAGCACAACGCAGCACAACGACCTATGGAGGTGTAGGTTATAACTAGCATAAATTTATTTTGACATAAACTATTAAATAAATTTATACAAAATTTATTTTGTTTTTATCAATTTATAATTCTTGATATCTTTGTTTTTCAAAACTGTTTTCCAAGAGTTTTGAAATATAAATATATAAAGAATTCTTTAGATTTTTTGTTTCATATAAAGCAAAAATGCTTCACAAAACAATACTGTTTTCCTTGCACTTCACTTTCAGCTGTAAAAAATATAAATAATTATAAATATGTTTAAATGACACTCTGCTACAGTATTTTCATCTGCAATTAATAGTTCTTGATAAGGAAATGTATCCTAAAAAAGATTTGTCAATGGTATGCAAAAGTTTTGTTTTATGACCTTTAAATTGTTATTTTATTTAGTCTCAGATAATCGAATAAATAATATGAATATAGTTCGAAGCTCAATTATTTTAACATTAATATTTAGGATAATTAACGGAGAATATTTCATAAGAACTTTCAATTAACTTATCTCTCTTTATAACGGGTAATTTTTAGTCCGTATTTATGAAATGGCATGAAAGTCGACTAAAACTTTTGTTTAATAGGTTGAAATGCTCTAAAGAAATTTAAAATGGATTAGAAATGACCCTTATATTGAAGCATAAAGAATATAAAGTTCTAATGAAATATTGCCCTTTATATAATTTATGTTAAAATAATTTAGCTCCGAACTATATTTATGTATATTATTTTTTTCGATTTGGCACTTAGTGTTCACATTAGGTAAAGGCATTATTTGCAATAATTATTAAATATTACCGTAGTGTTATCTTAACTTACGAAAATGACTTTCTCCTTTACCCAATATTTGTTTTTCACATTAATTTTTTCATCTGCAGATACATCGTGTTTGAATGTTTCAAAGTAATTTGTTATAATTTTTTATTGAAAATTATGTGTGCAATTTTAAATTATTTACGATCTAAACGTATTAGAGTTTATACCTCCACTCAAACATATACTCAAGTAAAGATGTTTGGTTTTTTTTCAGTTTTGTTTTTTGTTTATGTGTAATAAAGATTGTAGAAAATTATTGTTTACAATCAACTTATAAACATTTCTAAAGGACTCAGACTAAATACTTTTTCTCCCAAGTAAGGTTTTGTTCTGAACAAATGTATGCCGTTTGGTGTTGGCTTAGTGAAGAAGGAGTTAAATGGGAAGGGAAGGATTATTAAGGCAAATAAATTTGTTGATAATAAGGGTGTTTAAAAGATTAACTCATATTTGCTTATATGTACATATATGATGGAAGAAAACTGGCAAAAGATTAATTGTAATTTTTATAATATTAATGAAGAGCTAATTCGAGGAATAATAATAACAATTTAAGAAAATGTAGGCAAATATGTTAATATTGGTGAAAGATATAATGGAAAAATAATTTGTTGAATAAAAATAGATTATGTTTATCCGCCTGTTAATTGAAAGAAAGGTTTTGTTATACTAAAATTTTTTATACATAACAAATATTTGGTATAATTTTTCAAAATAAATTACTTTTTTCATAGAAAATAGCACAAGAAATAAATTTATTTATTATATACACTTATTTCGCTTTCAAAATATTTTCTTTTAAATTTCTTTAGCATCAAATGTCAATTAAATTTCCAACAAATCGTATTCTTTTCTAAAGAATTCTGTAGGGTTTAAAATATATTGTTCTGCTCTTTTCTTTAAAACAAAAATATTAAAACTCATAAGCCTCTTTTGTATCAAGTTTTAAACTACACAAGTACACACACATTAAAGAAATCTCCTTACATTTTTATTTTTTTTTTTTTTTTTCTATACCTTTTTCATTTAGTTTTACATTACAAATATTTTTTTTTTCTTCTGTGTTCGAGTATAAATGAACTAAATATTTAAATTTAACGCTACAAACTTGAACTTCCTTTCAGTCCCACATACACAAACACATATTTATTTAGTTCTCGTATCTACCATCCAACAAGCTACCAACCATCGTTGCATGAATGATGAAATTATTTTATTCTCTTCTATAGATTGTTTTATGTAGTTTTTGTTTTTGATGTTTTGTCAGTAATAACTCATGGTTGTTAGAACTCAGACAACACAAACGCCAACAATATTATCGTCATCATGATTAACATTATCATAATCATCATTAGCTTATAAAAGCGATACAATGACTATAGAATTTAAAATAGTTTCATAATATATAGCTTAAACACCATTTCTGATATCTTATTCACTAATTTACTACATTTATACTTATTTTGAGAAAGAAAAAAAATTAAATTATCGAAGATTATAGACATGATTGTCCAAAAATTATAGTAACATTTTGAAATTAGAAATGGAAACAGTGTTTTTAATTTGAATATTACGAGTATATGTGTCTGTCTGTAAGTACTATAGTATAACATTTTATTTTATTCTATTTTAGTTTTTGTTTTTAATCTCTTTTATTAAAATTACTACTAAATAGTGAGTATGATTGTATTTGAAAATAAATGGGGAAGGGGAAATTGTTTAGTTTTATTTGCATAAAAAAATTGTGTATGTTATTTCCGTTTCCGTTTATATTCTCTATTGTAAAGTAAAGTAGAGATTTGTTTAGCATTTTTTTCTATTGTTTCTTCTCTTATCATTTTTCCTTAGATATTTCAATTTTACTTTATATTTATATTTTTATTTTTGGATTTGTTTGTTATAAAACTATAGTATGAATTTGGAATATTTTGAAAGATCTTATGTAGAATTTTAAATAAAGATATAATCTATAACTATGGCAATAATTTCTGGTAAATAACGAAATGATTATTGGTAAGCATTATTTTAATTAACCTTTGAAGTTAGTTTTTTTCGAAAGAAATTTAAATATGTAATTAAGGTTTTAAGTTAGTTTTTTATTATTAAGAATTATTTTGATTGTAGTTACTAAGAGCTTTTAATTTTAGAGTAGGATTAAGATTTCCATTTGTGTTAATTTTCAATTGTCATCTACTAAGAAAATTTGAAGAATTAATTAACATTTTCCCACTTTTTTTTAAATAAAATACCTTACAATAACAAAGGCTCTTAATGTTTAAATCTTTAGGAATAAATGTTATATCGAAGATTTGTTAAGAAAAATATTTTAAGAAGACTTTTATCAAACAAGACTTTCACTTTTTTCCTATCATGTATTGATTTTTTTATGGGCATGACTAATATCATCACCTTATTCAGCGGTCACACTATAAAACTCGAGAATGGTTTGTCAAATTTAGACTATAACTCAAGAACCGTTTACACGATTTTGATAAATGATACACCAAAATATGCATACAAAAATTGTCCTCAAGGTTTGTTAACAATATTTTTTTATTCGCTCAAAAATTGCAGAGCTATGTATCAAAATTTTCACGATTTTATAATTTTTTTTTTTTTTAATTTTTTTCGCTAATAATTACCGAATAGCCACGGAAATATTAACTAAACAAAAAATTATGTAAATTCAGCTCAAAGACAATTTAAGTCGCTATATATTGGGGTAACCAATAGGACAAACGTAAAAAATGTAAAATTTGATTCTTATTTAGCACGTTAAACTCTATCTAATTATTTAAGACGAAAAAAAAAAAATAAATGATTTTTTTTTTGCCCACTAGTGTATATCCCCTTAACTGTAGGTATGCATGGGTATCCTAACTTAACTGTGAATGCAATTAAGATTTTTGCAAAAATTTGTATGATACGTGGCTTTATTTACTCGTAGTTTTACCACCTTTGAGATAAAGATGATAAACTGAAACATTTTTGATGTTTTCACTTTTAAAAAAGAGTTTTAGTAAAAAAAAGAAATCTTGAATTTAGCATGAATAATTTTTTTTTTCGAACAAAATATGCTAGTAGAACTACTTAAAACCAATTTAATTTTACATATTTTGGTGTATCATTTATATAAATCGTGCATACTGTTCTCGAGTTATAGTGAAATATACTCGAGTAATTGGCTCATAAAAAAATCTCGACCTATGGAAAAAAGAACTGAAAGCAGATTCGAGTTTAGCGTGCGGAATTCCATCTAGTCCACATATTTTTTTTTTGTTCTAATGAGCACGAAAACAATTTTTTTTGTCGACCAGTGCTACTAAAGATAGTTTTAAACCTGGTAACCATATAAGTATATATAGATAGAGTGATGAGTTTATGGTTTCTCTATAGTGCACAGTGGGGCTAAAAGCAAAATAAATGGTAATAAGTCTGGAACTTTGAAACCACTGAACCGATTCAGATGAAACTTGGAACATCAATAGAGGAGGAGTTAGGCTTTCAGATGGTTGTTGGATAGCGTGTATAGCTGAAGCATGGACGCAGACTCAGTCGGCCAAAGTTGACCACCTCGAGGGTGAAAAACATATCGGTGCTTATAACTTTTACAAGTATTAACCGATTTTAAATATTTTTACATTTTTGAATTCTCCTAAGTAAGACAAATACAGAAAAAAATATTACGGTCTTTTTTTTTTAATTAACATTATTGTTTAATTCTGCATCGAAATTTAATAAATTTATTCAAGCAAAAATGAAATAAAAATAAAATTTAACTTTTTCTGTTTTGTATTTTTTACAGTTTTTAGTAATTGATATAATCATTTTTGTGAGACGTGCAAATTTAAACAAGTTTATAATTGAATGAATTATTTTCATATATATTTGTTAATTGGTGACTTTTTTCTGTGAAGACAAACATGAGAAAATAAATCTCTCATTTTTGGCCTTAACTTTTTTGCAACTTTGCCCTATAACTTTTAAAATAAAATTTTTAAAATTTTTTTAAAAATATGTTGAAATTCTCTATAATTTTCTAAATTATGTTAATAAAAAAATTTTTTTGTTATCTCAATTCGATAAAATTGTATTTTTTTTTTTGCCAAAAAAGTATCTTTAAAAAATTTAGTTGAAAAAGTTTAATATTTTTTGTCATTTTCTGAAAGAAGGGACCTCAAAAAAACGTGTAAGTGTAATTTTGAAAAGTTCTGAACGTTCACCCTAAATCCAGCAGTGGTCAAAAAATATAAATTTTTGATGAGAAGTTGAAATTTTTGAGTCTGTAAAAAAAAAAATTTATTGTTTATTTCTATATAGCTCAATATGTTCTTAAAGGATTTGCAAAAACTATGACAGCCTACCGAAAAATTATGACAGTCACACGAGGCAATTTTCCGAAAATACCTATATTATCAATAATAAAAACTTCGACCTTTAAAAATATATACAAAATTATATATATTTTTCTGATTTTCACATTTACGAATTCTCCATTAAATATTTTATATCATGTACAAAAATTACGTTGATACTTATAATCATTTAGAAATTATTCAGTCTCAAATTTTTATATTTTTTCTTTGCGTGTAGAGAAAAACTGAGAACGTTGTTTTTCTACTTATGTTCCCCAGTTTCATGCATTTACCGATTTTTTTCATGGGTGTAATAGTTTACAAATTTTTACAATTTTTTAATTAAATTTTAAGTTGAAACATAATAATTTTATATTTTCGATTGGGTGAGGAAATACACAGTACGTATTTGCATTCCTATATCCGATTTTCCTACTAAATTATACCTTTTGACTGTAGGGTATTTAATAACATGGTAAATAAAAAGAAACTCAAAATAAATTCCATGTTTATTGTATTAATGTGACATAATGAAAATGTAGTTGTTCATTTTTTGGTTCTTTTACTTACTTTGTTCTTTTGTTTTTATTTTATAGTTTATACTCTAGAGGGCATTTTTCAGTTTTCATTCTTGTTGCAATACAAATTCAAATTCCAAGTGTACGAACTTGTATGTATGAGTAAGTAAATCTATAAATATACAAAAGTAATGTTTGCAGTATGGATTCAGTCATTCACTTAGTCAGTCATTCAAGCAACTTTTATGTTACAATACTACTTACTAAGTAAATGTTTTAAGGAAACTTTTGTTCAGATTTTAAACACACATAAATACATCTATATAAAAAACAAGAAAATAATACAAACATATATATGTATATACAGATGTGTATTATATACATATTCAATTTAAGTCATCTTTTGTTCGTATGTTAAAAAAAAACAAATCATTTTGTTTTTCTTTTCAGCTTGTATTTTTTATGTTTATGTCCTTATGTAGTATATGTCGTTTTTTGTCCCAGTGAATTTAATATTCACTTATTCTTGCCTAAGAGAATTAACTTCGTTTCATAACCAGCATCAGTTTTACAAAAAGGACCACTACCTCTACTACTTCCTTTACCAACAAAACAACAACCAGTTGTATCCTCAGCCACTTGACTGGAGGTGAAGCAAATGTATATTTGTGTCTACCTGAACGTATGTATCTAGGGTTTGGGGTTTCCCGTGGTATTTTGTTTCCCGGGAAACGGGAATGAAAAATTCGGGATCCCGGGAAACTTAATATATAAGAAAAAAGCAATGATTTTTTATAAAGAATGCTATTTTTTCTATTCAATACTATAATACAACATTATAAATCACATTTGTGATTAATTAACTGAAAATAAAACAATATCGAAGTATGACTTCCAATTTAAAATTTAAAAAATTTTTAATATTTCATGCAATAAAATAATTGCCTATTGTAAGCAAAGGTTCCAAAGATTTAATTCTTTAATTCACTTTTCAAAATCGAATTAAATTTATTATCCCAGTCATTTCTTTGAAGCATTCATAACAATTCAATTCATAGACTTAAATTCTTGGACTTCGCAATAATTAATTGCTTAACCAATTATACAATTCAAGCATAAAAAATATTTTGAATCATTAAAATTTTCTTCTATTTAAATCTTTTAGGAATTAGCTTTAGAAAATATTTTTTGATTCATTTTGTAAAATATTAGCTTTCTTCGCGTATTGTAAATTCAGAGCACGCGGGATCCCTATTTTACCGAAAAGTGTTCCCGTACTCGAAAATTGGGAAATGAGAGAGATTTTGAGAGAATAATATTATTCTTGGACGAAACAGCCCAGACTATTTCTTTTGATAGAATTAGTAAATTGTCAAATAAGCGAAAAATAAAAATATTCACAATACTTCAGATTTTTAACTTAAATAGTTTTTCATGCTAAAAAATAAAAAAAAGTTTTTTCATTTGAAAATTTGTACATATCTAATTTTTATATATATTTCAAAATTATTTACACGGCTTCAAAGATTAATTATTTACGTTCATTATCGCCAAATATAGTCCAAAATCGTGCGTTTAAGATAGTATAAAATCATGTGATACAAAGTTGACTTTAATATGTCGAAAAAATCTAAAGATATTGGCAAAAAAAATATGAAAAAACGTTTCAGAGCCAAGATGAGATTTAAATTAAGTTTTAAAATGGTACATCATCATTAAAATGTTTAAAAGATTATAGCAATATGTAGTTAAAAACTCGTGTACTTGAAATGTGAATTGACAAAATAAATAGTATTTTTCCTAATGAAAAGTAGTCAAATAGGAATTTTCATCAGCGCACCGATTAAATGTTTTTGAATAATATAAAATATCGCTTGTATCGAATTTCATATATGTATATATATTTTGTATTAACATTTAAAAATACCTTTAGTAAGTAGTGTGTTTATATTAATGTAAAATTTTCACTGAGGCGATACTTAGTAACACTTTTTGCTATAGGATTATAAAACTACGTGAATATTAAATTTCCCGTTTTCCCGGGAAAATTGAAAAAAATTCCCGGGAATTCCCGATGAAAAATTTACGGGAATTCCCTAGATTTCCCGGACCCCAAACCCTATATGTATCTAAGTATGAAAAGATGTATTCAGCATTTGTACTGTATTTTAACTTCATTCATATTTTCATTTTAAAAAATTTTCTTATGTAAAAATGTCATATAAAGTCGAGTTTTTCGTCACTCATTTGTTTCTTTTTACTTAAATTTTTTTTCTTTTCATTTTCACAAAATTCCCTGAAGACCTTTGTATGAACAAAATCTTTTCATTCATTTCCGTTTTGTTTCTTTAACTTGATGCTGTTGTATATTTTTACGAGTGTTTAATATTTGCTCTTCTTATGCTTTCTGTAGAAAAAGTAATATTTGCATTTATATAAAAGTTTACAAAAAAAAAAGAATAACATACATATAAATTTAATTACAATTCTTGTTTTGCTTTTTCTGTTTCGCCCTCTTGTAATATCGTTCGTAATTATATTTAAAAATCAATTACATAACGAAAACATTATTTATTATGAAAAACAAGAGATACAAATTATTATTACGTATTATGTGCACTAAGTGAGAGCTATTAATATGTAACAGATTTGTATTACGTTTTAGGAAAAACTAATATACAACTGTATATATCTGAAAATCAGATATATAATTTCAATTTCTTACACGATCATCAAAATAAAATAAAATTTTATTAAAATTTGTTTTTTTTTTTCTTTTTGTTAAAGTGCTTTTTGTCATTTTCAAAATGCAATAGCTCAGAAACTAATAAACATATTTTCACAGCCTAACTGAAACAAGTCTATATAATATTTGTGTAAAATATTATACTGGTCGGATTCGGATATATTGTAAAAAAATAGGAAGAAAGAAGAAAAAATTTTTTTGACATTGTCTATTAACCCATTTCTTACCACTACCCGATCCCGTTAAGATAAATTAATGAAATTAGGAACGGTGTCTATTTTAGTGATTGTAATAATAAAATCGAAAGATTTGTTATCCTAGCTTTTTTAGTTTACGAGATATCGGGTGTTGCGAAAACGCATCAATGGTCAATTAGGGGTATGTTGTTTTGCTCATATAAGAAGTAGACGTTTAAACAAATTGTATAGCAAAATGAGTTTTATTTGCCATTTAAATTTAATTTTGTGATTATTTTACAAATTGTATGTTAAATATATTAAGAGTGAACAAAAATAATTGTAGGTGGACCATTTCAATTGGAATTTAAGGCAACTAAATAATGACGTAAAAACTTTAAATAACTTACTGTGTAAGACTAAATAATTTCATATAATCTATAAAATAGAATATATATTAAATAAAATATGTTACACATTAAAGCATTTGGAATGTAATGTACATTGCATTCGATTATTTGTTTGCGCATCATCTCGATTATGATTTCAATACGGTGGTCAGGAAAGCATTTTGGTCCTTCGTACAGACTGCCTAACCACGTTGTGCTCCAAACACAAATGTTACGTAAATCGATTCTGTTATTCTTGCAGAATATTCTCAAATTTTAAAAATCGTAAATCCTGGTAATATACCAAATGCAGTGGCTCATAATATGATGCATTCCAATTGAAATAGGATTTGAAAGTTGGGATGATGTACCAAGAAAAAAATTTGTTGCTTTCATTTATCCGTGCACATATATTCACAGATTTTTCTTTTATTATACCTTGATCGATTTTATTTTGTTTATATTTTGATATAGAGATCATGGTATTTTATAGAAAAAGGTTGTTTCGAAAATTATGAAATTTTACCTATTCATATTGTTTTTTAAAATTTTTTAATACTTTGAATAAAAAAATTTGTGTAGTCATAAAAATTGTAAATATTATGTTTTTCTTTAGCAAATTTTATGACCTTTGAAGAAAATTTATTATCCCTTTTTTAAGACAATTGAAAAAATTTAGCAACAAATTACATAATTTTATTGGTTTTGTTCATCAGTTTTCTAAATTTTTCAGGTAACTCCTTGATTGTTTGTGATCATATTCAATATAATAGCATCCTTCACAAAATACACTTCATATTCAGGTAGCGTCGATCATTTGGAAATTGTTTTTCTTACATTTGTTGTCAATGATTGTAAAAAAATATAACCACTTGTAATTTGCTGACAATTGCATATTTTTTTACTACATAAGTCATAAATAATACAGAATACAACTTTTTTAAGACTTAATTCAAAAAAATTCTATATTCGTTCATCTATAAAGGTTTTCTTAATTATTTTGCATAATTTTAACATACTACTAAATCACGCTACCCCTAATTGACCATTGTTGCGTTTTCGCAACACCAATTTTTGAAAGCTTGGTGTTTCTATCTCCCTAAATTATTTATCAAAAAGTGAATAGTTTCATATTTTTTGATGTCTTGGCTATCGTTCTAAAGGTTATTCAAGATGTTTTGTAACATTTTTCGAATGAATTTTTAAATTTTAAAAAAGGTCTTTTTTAAAGACCTTTTTTTGATCCACTCTACCGGGGGTAAAAAATCTTTGGAAATAATTTTTTTTGATCAATTCAATTAGTTAACATTCCAAGCTTTATTTACATATATAAAACATTACATTAATTTGAAACTAAATTAGTTACGGTATAGTAAAGTTACTGATGCGAAAACGCAACAGTGGTTGGAAATGGGTTAAATCGAGAAAAGTAGTTAGTAGTAGTTAACTAATTGTATTTTTGACTTATGGATTATAGAAATTTATAGAATTTATGTGAAATTTTTTCGCCGATATTGTTAGAAAAGTAAGAGTTGCAAAATATGTTCGCACAAAATTGAACTAAAACATAATCACGAGATCATTATAATACAAATAATAGTAAGTTATCTTAAATACTGTATACATTTGTATAATAATAAATGATCATAAACAATGAATTGAAATTTGATACTAAATATCATAACTAAGTTAATACAATATTGCCGTATTTCTAGTTCGATCTATATAAATATTAAATAAGGAAATAACACTTCCCACATATTTGAAACATTGGAATTCTCTATCTTAGAAAACTTCGTCAATGAATATATTGACTTTAAGCCAAAAATTTGTCGAATGCTAACATGTATTTCTATTATAAAATGTATATGAAAAAATAAAGGGAGTTTTAAAACAAGGCATTTAAGTTACCTATAAATTCTAAAAAAAAAAAACAAAGCAAAAATCAAGAGATAAATTACACAAAGCATATAATTTTGCGTATTTCCTGTTCCTTGTTTCAAATATAGTGTAGATTAAACAAGAAAATTTATACAAAAATCCACAATTTCACCAAAAATTTTAAATTTCACAAAAATATGAAATTTCAACAAAAAATACAAATTTTACCAGAAATACAAAATTTCGAAATGTCACCAATAAAATTCAAATTTGCCAAAAAATTCAAAAGTCCATAATCCGAAATCTCTTCGAAAATTCCAGATGTCATAAAAAATCCGAAATTTCGCATAACCTCATAAAAAAGCTTAGATAATTTAAAAGTAATTTTAGTCGTAGACTTTCATTTTTCTAAATCGAACAAATAATTCTGTATTTATAGTTAAATATTTTTTTTACCACCATATTTGACAAGTTTTTAATTATTTTTTTCTTTCAGAAAAGTATAAATACTATTTATGTTACTTAAGAAAATTTTTTATAACTCAAAAAGAACGTAGCTACCTTTTTCGCAAAGAAACGGCAAAAAATCGACTTTTTTTAAGATTCAAATTCAAATGCTTATAACTTTTGATTCCGTAAAGATTTTGTAAAAAAAATTTTTCAACACAATTTTGTTATTTATTAGTAATAAAATAAAAAATATTTCAAAAAAAAAAAAAAAAAATCGAGTGAAATTTGGACCCGCTATAGCGAAAAAACTTTACCAAGATTGGAAAATAAAAATTTTAATGTTTGAAGCCAAATATCTCTTAAACTAAAAGAGATAGCCTTTTTTGTAGATCTCGACTAGCAGAATCCACTCATATAAAAATCTTTTAAATCGGCTGAGATATAACGAATCTATATCGTTTTAAATTTTTTGAACAACCGAGGTGTCCAACTTTAGGACCCTCTGGACCCGCCCCCGTTATGGTTATAAGGTCCAAACTCAAAACTTAAAATCGCCTGTCTACTAACACTGTCTGAAATTTCATTGAAATCGAACTATCCGTTTGGAAATCCCAGATTTATTTCCATTTTATTTTTGAAACGGGACACTGTGAGTCGGTCCATAATTGACCATATGTCCCATATTACATGTTCATTAGAGCGTCCCGTAGATAAAAAAAAAATTTAGAAAGACCTCTCAAACGATGCATATTAATGGGCTGAATATGGAAAAAATATTTAAAAAATAATTTAATTGATCTTCAGTTCTCTATTGGCGATTGTAAGTCACGGGTCTAGAATATTTTGTTCAAAAAAAGTTTTGAGTTTTGTCTCAAAATGGGTATCAAAAAATTAGTACTTTCAAGTAAGTTATGAAAATAATATTAAATAAATTTGTTTGCAAAAAATTTGGTTCATAAACCGTCTTATTAGTAAAGAAAAAAACCAAAAAAGTTCGCTATTTCTTGTTGCAAAATAGATAACATTTTTAAAATTTTGTTCATTTTATGGGTAAAATATTAAAAAGTTGCATCGTGGTAAATACGGTCAATAATAAATTATTTTCGAAACAATTTCCCAAAATGCAAAAAAAAGTCCCTTAGAGAAACAAAATATCTTGTAGAAAAATTTTAAATTATATTTTTTTAAAAATTCGTAATTTCAAGCCAGACAACTGTTTTATTAAAATGTTGGTCCATAAATAGTCATTTTAGAACATCATGGAATAAAGTTCAATATTTTGTATTGCAAAATGGATAAAATTTCATTATTTTGTTTCTTTTATGTGTAAAATATTAAAAAGCTACAGATTATGTGTGGCCCATTATATATTATTTTTAAAAGATTTGTTTCCCAAAACGCACTAAAAAGTTCCCTAGCGGCGCAAAATTCCATTGCGAAAAATTTAAACGTATTTTTTCCATAACAAGCTTAAAATTACTAATTTTTTTAAACCTTTTTCGTGAAAAAACCAGACTTGAGATTTTCAACCAATGGTAAGGATCTGAAGGTGAATTTTAAAATTTATTTACATATTTTTTACGTATTCATCTCATTAAAACGTATCGTTTGTAAGTTCTTCCTATATCGAAATCATAAAAAAACATATCCACGGGTGTCTAATGTACTTACATGTGTTTTACAGAAATACAGATCATACTAATCATACAAGTCTTATAGAGTCATTCCATTTAAAACCAATACGAAAAATTAAAATTTTGGACTTTACCTCTCCCTCTATTTGGCACATTGTTAAAACTAAGACTAATTCAAAATTTCAGATAATTTCATCAAGTGGTTCAAATTAGCTCAAAAAATTTACAAAGTTGTATACACAAAATTACAAATACCTTTCAAAGTATTTATGATATAAGATTTATTGAGATGTCATATTAAAGATATCAAAATTACCTTGTATAACATGACTTTTTTTCAACATTAAAATGGTTTATATCTCGCGATTTTTAGTTCGTGGGTAAATATCTCAAAAAATGGTATTTTTAAAAATTTCAAACAAAATATATGTTGATGGTGAAAGTGTTTTCTATAACCGTGGTAAGTGGCATTCTGAAACTCGCAATATTTTATGAATTATTAAAACAAATGTCATAATAAATACGAAGTACTTATTGCAATTTGTATTGTTTTGTTTATAATAAAACAGAAAAATCGCCAATTCGATCCAGAAATCATTCGAATGTAATGAAATTCGACAAGAATATTAAAATTGACGCTGATAACGCAAATACCGAGTTTTAGTTTGATTTCCATGATGGTTCGCAATATATAGTATGTCAAAAGTAAGATGAATTGCTTTGCGAAATATTATCAAATTCGGAAGAGGTGAGGAAATCAGCTGGTTGGTTTTAAATGGAATGATTTTATATGTACAGCCATATAATCGACCACAGCTCACATGAAAGAACTTCTCTGAAAATATTAAAAATGGGTGGTATAGGATAGGTAACAAATGATCGGTTGTGACCGATACCATGTTGGTTAGTTGTTTTTTTTTTTTCGAATAGATTTTCCGAAATTACACTGGCCAATAAAAAAAAAAAAAAAAAATTCGTGCTCCTTCAAAAAAAAAAAAAAATATATATATATATATATATATATATATATATATATATATATATATATATATATATATATATATATATATATATATATATGTGGACTAGATGGAATTCCGCATGCTTAACTCGAATCTGCTTTCAGTTTTCACCCATCAGGTCGAAATTTTTTTTATGAGCGTGTCTAATATTGCGCACTAAATATGCCAATTACTCGAGTATATTTCACTATAACTCGAAAACGGTTTGCACAATTTTTATAAATAATACACCAAAATATGTGGAATAAAATTGGCTTTACTATTAAATTTTTATCCGCTCAATAGTTTTGGATATATTTCTAAATAAGTGTCCGAAAAAAATTTGTTCATGCAAAATTCAAGATTTATTTTTTTTACTAAAACTTTTTTTTAAGAGTGAAAACAGCAAAAATGTTCAGTTTATCATCTTTATCTCAATGCTGGCAAAACCACGAGTAAACAAAGCCACGTATCATAAAAATTAATGCACAAATCTTGATTGGATTCACAGTTAAGTTAGGATACCCTAACCTAAGTGGAAATACATTAATCGGCAAAAAATTTTTTTTTTTTGTCTCAAATAAAAAAGAAATAGGTGAATTAGATGGAATTTAATGTGTTAAATAAGAATCAGCTTTTACTTTTTTCTAACACCTATCGATTTTTTTTCATGGGCATGACTACTATGACCTCGCCTTTAGGCAGTTACACTTGTATAACTCGAGAACGGTTTGTCCCATTAAGAAAAATTAAACTCCAATATATAGCGACTTAAATTTTCTTTGAGCTGAATTTACATATTTTTTTTTTTTTTTTTGTTCAGTTAATATTTCCATAGTTATCCGGTAATTAGTAGCGAAAAAAATTTAAAAAATTTGATAAATCGTGAAAATTTTAATCCATAACTCTGAAATTCTTGAGCGAAACAAATATTATTGACTTACCTTAAAGACAATTTTCGTATTCGTCTTTGTCAAAATCGTGTAAACGGTTCTTGAGTTATAATCTAAATTAGACAAACCATTATAGAATTTTATAGTGTGACCGCTGAATAAGGTGACGATTTTAGTCATGCCCATAAAAAAATCAGTACGTGATAGAAAAAAGTGAAAGCTGATTCTTGTTTAACTCGTCAAAACCACCTAGTCCACCTATTTTTGTTTCAAGAAAAAAAAAAAAATTTTTTTTTTTTTTTTTGGCTACCACTGTATATCTACTCAATTGCATGTAACATGGGTATTTTTACTTAACTGAGAATAAAATCACGATTTGTGCATCAATTTTTAAAATACATAGCTTATTTTATTCACTGCATTACCAATATTAAAATATAAATAAAATAAAAGAAATTTAAGTAACAAAAAAATCGAAAATTTTGCATGAAAATTATTTTTTTTTACACTTATTTCACAATAACTTCGAAACTATTGAGCACATAAAAAATTTGGTAGATTTTAAGATATCTTTAGTACGCATCTTTTGGTGTATCACATATGTCAATCGTACATACCGTTCTAGAGTTATGAGGAAATATACTAGAGTCATGGCCTTACTATTGCCGAAATATTAGACACGTCCATAAAAAAATCCAGAGCTGATGGAAAAAAACTGAATGCAGATTCGTGTTTAGCACATAAAAATACATCAAGTCCAACTATTCGTCTATGGGGGAGGATTTTTTTGTCGACCAGTGTTATTAATAAAATCACATCAAAATATCATCTTATTATATTATTTAAATGATGGATATATGCCCTTTTACTTGTTCTTAGTTTGATGCATTTAAACTCAAAAGATAAAACAATTTTTGACAATATAAGTAAATATTGCATAAATTTGAAATAATTTATTTCTATTCTCAACTATAATTTTAATTCGAATAGTGGATTGAACTTATTTGATTTCAACACTTAATAATCCAAGAAGAAATGAATATGAAGTAAAAAAATTAAAGTAATTTTTTACTAGGAAATTGGAGGGTATTTAAAATTATTTTGCAAAGATATTTATGTATAGATTGGTTACTAAAGCAGTATTAAGCAAAAAAAATCATTTTGAAAAAGTAGGTTTATACGCCTTTATAAGCGTCAATGCTTTACTTAATTAAGAAAAATACTTTAAGGTATTTTTTGTTTTAAATATCTTTATTCTTTAAGACATTTATACCATGTTCTTTATATGTAGGTAAGTACATATAATATTTTCTATATCCCAACTATCACCTGTTTTCTTTACTTTTAATACTCGTAATATTTTAACCACATTATGAAGTAGGAAATAGAAACGAAAAAAACTTCATACCATAATTCAACTATTAATGTGGCTTTTTAAAAGAATACAAAAATCTCGCTATAGTTAAATGCTTTGCTGCCTTTTAATTTAACTAAAACCAAGAGCTGAGAGTATTCTTTGTTAACCTTATTACCTCTTTCATTTATTCATTCATTCAGTCAGTCATTCATTCTTTTATTCTCACAGTTTTTGTTCTGGTTTTCTACGTTTTATGTGTCTTTTAATTGGTTTAAGTAGAAGAATAACTAAAAACTCTTTGCTACTAAAACTGGTAAGAACTAAAAATTACGTGTAAGCTATCGAGTCAAACAATAGCAAAAAAACACCAGTATTCACTTAAACATCCAGACGTGGGTAAACACGTAACAGAAACGAGTTTAGAAAAAGAGAAAAAATAACATAATACAGAACACCATTGACTGGAGAACAAACGTTAAGGAAAAATGGTACAACTTAACTTTTCATTTAGCCCATAACAAAACACGTTGTTGTTTTTTTAAAAGGCTCAAACGAATGAATACAAGCTGATAAATTCTAGAACAGGGATAACAAATTTATTTTACTCCGAAAATTTATATTTATAAAAAAGAGAAGAAATATATATATGTATATAACTCTCGATCTTTTAATAGTACCGATGGGTTTATTTATTTACTAAATGAATAAAAAAATTTTCCCAGATCAACTATGGCTTGCGGAATAAAAGTAATTACTTGCATTTGTGAACATCACAAAAGTGTTTTATAGTCAAACAAATATCTGAGGATTTCGAACGCTTTACATATAAGAAAATTGTTATTTTCCAATCCTGGGGTATCTTCACTATATAGAAAGCATACGTTCAAAGTAATGAATTCACTATTAGTACGGCGTAGAAGTTTAATTCTTTACATTGCGTCCCCTGGTGGTGGATAGAGGAAGAGGTTAGGCGAACTCGGTCTTTCGCTCCTTGGACTATGCACGTTGGGGTGAAATGTGTCAAAAGTGGCGTTTAATTGAATTTTGAAATTTAAATTTTTGTAATAAAGTTGAGTACCGAATAAAAAAAAACAAAATTTTGTATCAATATCAACTAAAATCGTTGTGTTGTTTTCTTAAAAGCGGCTGTCAAATTTAATTTTTTTTACATTTTTGAAAAAGAGTAAAAAATTCAATTTTCATAGAATTTCAGTATATTTATTTTAAATAAAAAGTCCTTTAAAAAAATTAAAATGGGACCACCAACTTCAGGTATTTACGTGTACTTTTCTTTAAGTATTTGTAAATTAAATTTTGTCCTAATATTTTTGTTATATTTTTGAAAATTGTCCTAAAATATACTAATTTTCAATTCTCATTGAAATGCATCTTGTCCACTTTAATATTATGAAAAAAAAATCTTACGCATATGTAGCCCGATTTGAGAAATAAATTAAAAAAAAAACTCCAGTAGATTTTATACAAAAAACAGCTTAAGTGCAGACATTTTATTTGCTTTATCAAAGAATAAACAGTGAGGCAAAATCGAAATAAATCTGTAACTTCTAATTGGTTGGTTGGATATACATGAAATAAACATAGCCGTAGCAGACGACAGTAACATTTTGAATTTAGAAGCAGGATTCCATATACGCTTCAGGTGCAGAGTTATGATGGTTCAAAATAGGGTGCAATGACATAGAAAATGTTTAACCACTATCGAATTTTTGTTCCTTACCAGACTTCCTCGCATTTAGTATTTCTCTTATATTTTCTTAGAGATATATTCATTTGAAATTTCAACAATCTCAACTTTGCAAGATGTTGATCAAGTCTTTTCTATATATATCCCAACAATTTCAATCGATTTTATCATATTTTTTGCAGTTAATTAAAGAACACCTTTTCCTGAATTAACCTAAATTGACCGGGAATGTATTTTGTTTCAGATAATGATGAAATTTTCAAATGTAGGTCTATGGGGACTAAGATTTATTTACCTATTATATAAAATTTTGTTTCGGTCCCTAGGTCGGGCAGAACGGGCCGTTACCATATGGTCACACCAAGCACTACATAGATATTTTTTTTTTTTTTTTGTGAGAAGAAAATCAGTAGATTTTTCAAAAAAATGTTTTTTAATGACAAATTTCTTAAGGAGATGCAATTCAATATGAGTTCTAGTATGGTATTGAGAAGTACACCATACTAGAACTCATATTGTACACCCCTGTAGTTTGAGTATTTACCGATGTAACGCCTTATTGTAGCTGTTGGTATGTGACTTGCATCACGATCATCAAAACTAAATGTGTTAGGAATCCACCTTTGAATGTTGGAGGACATCCACTAAATACAATTTACAGAGTAGCAAATGACTCTTGGAATCCTAAATTATAATTATTTGAGGCTTCCTTTCTATTTTCCCTGATCCTAACCAAAAATTTTAACACAAATACCATTACATACGTAAAAATTCTGTTTTTCAATGTTCCTATTTTATACTCATGATAAACAATCACATTTTGGTTTAAAGGAATGTACCAAGGATTTAACGTGAAATACTGCTGTAAGAAACGTTACCAGCATCCATATGGTAAGTCAGATATATAGTTCATAAAAAACAGGATAAAAACATTTTATATATTTTATTGATTTATACCAATAGAATATAGTACTCGTTGTTTAAAAAAAATCATAAAACATTTTTTTAAAAATTTACGCAGTGTCAAAAAAGTTATGAAATACTTTTTCATGTCGTTAATTTTCACATTTTTAACAAAATTTTTTTAAGGGTTTCAAAAAGGGTCATTTGCTTCCAAACGCATAATATTAATGACCATCAATTATGCTAGTATTATTAAGAAGTTTATATGATGCAATGTAATTAAAATTTTTCTTAAAATGTTGAATATTGTATGTGCTATATAGCTTTTTATCTAGCCGTTGTTATAGACGGATGGACATTACCATTCTGCCATTTAATTTTTTTTACCTAATAATTTAAATTTTTTTTACCTAATAATCAATATAAAAATAAAATGTGATCATTGAAATATTGATGTCACCTTTTCCTGAATTAATCGCCATTTTCGACCCCTTTTACCCAAATGTGCAGCGGTAGGAATTGAGACTGTGCGCTTTGCTTTTTATCTTCTTAGAGTGAGAAAGGTAAGATAACCTATCTCAATATATTTCGGACTTCTTGCGGTCTAAAATCGAATACAAACAACAAAAATATGAAGAAGCGTCAGTGTATAATGGGACAGCATCGAAAATGTTTGTTAATAAATCTATAACTTCTACTTGGACTATTTGGATTGAGATCAAATTTCACATAGACATAATAGAATAATATACAATTTTATGTTTGGAAAAGTAGCCGCACAGACCCGTCAGAAGTGAATCTATTGGGACTCAAAATAGGGTAGCTCTAACATAGAAAATTTTTAGCCGCTTGCCAGATGTTTGTTTCTTATCTAATTTCAAACATGTTTGCAATTTTCATTTGTAATTTTAACTATCTAACACGAGTCATATACCGTCATCATCCCTCGACGAAAGCACGAAATTAAGAAAAGAAAGTGGTAGAACCCAGGACATGAAAGCAGAAACTTTGCTTTAATGTTGAAGAAAATATCGTAAAGAGTTCTGTCATGCAATGATTAATACTAATAGTCACTCTGATAAAACCATCAAAAACCAGTGGCAGAAAGTAGAATACATATTGTGATGAATAGTTTGCACACAAACTAGCGTCACACCTTGTGGTTGTGTTTTGTTATTGATCTTCAATAACAACATAAATATTTTTCATAGGCAAACACTAACAAACATAACATAAATATTTAAAAATTAATAACGTGACATATGTTTGTGACATTTGTTAGCAAAAACACAGAGTTACCATAAATTATTTACTAGAAAAATCCTAAAAATGCAACTCTGTTTAAAATTAAACATGCCAAATATTTACCTACTTAATTGTTTGAGCATTTAATTATTTTTATTCATTTATTTCTTTGTTTATTTAGTGGTTTTTCCTTTTTATTTCGTTAAGCATTTGTTTATTTGTAAGAAAAAAGTTATTGTTTGGCAACACTGCTAACAGCTGTCACGGAACAACGCAAGAAAATTCTGTTTTCAACAGAATCAGACATCACATCACATCAACGTGAAGTTTTTATAATTGTTAGCATTACAATACATGCAATATAAACGATCAGCTGTTTACTTTGCGGGAGGAAACGCCACATAAACAACCAACTAATTCACGCTTAAGACACTAACACAAACATAGGATGCAAATTTTTTGTAAACAAAGGGATTAACGAATAACAACAAAATGTATAGACAAAATATTTTTAATGTTACAAGCTGGTAGATCATACAATAATAATTAGCTTATATTAGGAAAGTTGTAATAAAAGGGTTTATAACAACAAAATAGAAAGGAGAACTGTGTATAAAAGGGCGACAAAAATTCTAAAGGGACACAGTCTGATCAGAGCAACAGCGAAAGCAACATCGGGGACAGAAAAAACATCAAGTAAGTTAGAATATAAATAAGTAGAGGTACCTACAAGTGTTTGTTTAAACGCGAAGTGGGTAAATTTAAATAGGAACTAGTGATTGCTTAGTCACAAAATTCCTATAGTAGAATTAATCGTTTAAGTGATTGCTTAGTCACTAAAACGGAGTAGTAATAATCGTTCAGTGATTGTTTAGTCACGAAAACGGTGTAGGAATAGTCGTTAAGCGATTTTTTTAGTCACAAAACGAAGTAGTAATAGTCGTTAAGTGATTGTTTAGTCACAAAACGAAGTAGTAATAATCGTTAAGTGATTGTTCAGTCACGAAACGAAGTTGAAAGTATTAAAACTAACGTAATTAAAGAATCGTTTAGTGATTTGTCAGTCGCAAAACGATTTAGATTTTTTTTATTAGGAATAATTTTGTTTAGTAATTCACTAGTCACAAAACAGAATTAGTCTACTCTCCTAGTGATTTGCTAGTCACGAAATAGATCAGACAGTTGATAATTTGGTAGTTAGACAGTAATTGTTATAATTACGGAGTAGTACTGTTAGTTCAGGTTCACTAAGTGGTTAACTAATCACAAAGTGGTTTTATTAAATAACACGCATAGTGTTTATTGAATCACTTGTTGTGATCACCTGGGATAGCAGTGGAGGAGAAACACGTCCAAGGATATGACCTCAGAACTCATAAGAAGTATCTCCTCTCCTTGTATCGGGTCTAAGCTGAAGCTTCTAAAGCGGAAACTGATAAAATCTTAATTAACGAATGTTGGGAAATGGAAGGTCTTCAAATGAACCGCTTGAACAGGCACACAACTGAGAACTTGTATTCTACGATTAAAAACTTTTGTTTTCAATTCTCTAGATCAGTGTTGAAACAGAGTAATGGTAACATATACTTAGTGTGAGTATACTTTCTCTAGTGCGGAGACCAAACAAACCGGAAAAGAAGTACTAAGAGGCTGCTATGCAAACGCACTCCATTTTGAGATATAGCCTTAATTAAATATTTAATTACTTTCGAACAAGATTAGCAATACTTATAGAGGTACAGCAGGCCGAAAGATGATGGGCATAAATAGTATGGTTACAAATTTAAAGCAAAAAAATAAAAATAATATTGAGGTGTAGGAACATTTTCCGACCCAGGCGTAAGTGTATTTTTAGAACATGTTTCAAATCAATCTGTCATACAGTATCTTCTTTTTCAGTTATTTATATATTTGTTATATAAGATTTTGATACTAAGAGAAATCTAGAACGCGAATTTTCGTTTTTCCTTAATGATTTCATAAAACCTACTCTATATGTAATGTCTCCTTTAAAGCTCTGAAACTATACTTATTAAAAATAGCATATGACTCAAGGCAAAGTCTGTGTTTAACGGCATTGTGGTGGCACCAGTCATGTACATTACGAACACACAAAACAATGGTTAAAGGAAAGAATTTATAAAATAACGAAAAGTAAAGGAAAAAAAAACTGATTTAGTTCAACATAAATCTGCCACAAGAAACGAAGTTTTACAAAAATAGTTGGTAAAATAAAATAAAATTAAGCAGCAGGAAAAAATGGGAAATGGTCTATAGTTTGTTAGCAAAAGAAAAACTCTACAAGATTTAAAGGACAGAAAAAAGGCCTTAAGAAAAGCTAACTAAAACTGTCTAAAAAATCCTTTTTTTTTCGCTTTCTCATTTTTTTATTTGCTTTACTTTTTAACTTAAATAAGCTTGTTTTAGTTTATTTTCTTTTCTTAAACTTCTTTTAAATGTTAAATATATAGTCAACCTTCTTCAAATAACTTTTCCTAAGATACATTTTTCTTTGGGTAAAAAAAAGAAATTATAAAAAAAAAAAAAATAGTGGTATATATATGTTTTTGAATAATTGTAAGTAAATATGTGTGTGCATAGAGACACACAGAAAACTAAAATCCTTTAAAGATTATATGATTGCAGAAACAAAATACAATTTTAATATAACTTTTGTGGTTTTTGCAAAAAAGTTTTTAATTTATTTATTTTAATTAATATTTTCTTTATTTTTATTATTTTTATTATTTTCTAAAATATCTGAAAAAGGTAAACAAGGTTTATAAAGAAAACTCCAATTAAAGTGTTTCATTTGAAAGTGAAGCAAAAATTATTATATTTATGAATTTGTTTTTGGGGATTTATTGAAATTGTAACAAATATCTCTGTGTTTTATACAATTTATTTAGTTTATCTATTTAAATCCGTTTCCATTTTACAATATATTGTATTTATTTTGTCTTCAATATTCATTAAATTTCCTTATCATAGTTGTGGTAGAAAAACAAATCATCGTTAGCTCTTTGTTATCCATTTACAGAAGATGATAAAATAGTAGATGATTTTATTTATTTATTTTTTATTATTATTTCTTTCTTTAATTCTTTATACAGAGTATAGTGCTTCACATGATTCCGTTTTGTTAACTGTTTTTATTTATGTAATTTTAACGAAAAAAATCGAAAGGTTTGTACTCTATCTTTGGAATATACAATGCAATATACAAATTTCACTTTTACTTAATTCGAACCATTGCAATTGCACCAATGTATTTGTGAAGATTTTTGATTGCGTTAATCCGAAAGCATATTTTTATATTTAAGATAACGTGACCAGATGGTTTTTGTCAAAAAGCGGGACCCGAACGACTAAAGAGCGGGATTCCGAATTAAATGGTATGAAAAAAGCGGGATTTTAAAATGTTTTGTAAAAAAAGAGGGATTTTCTTTTTATACCTTAAAAATCTTAATCAGCTGTATTCTCGCATGCACTTGGTTCACTACCCAATTGAGACGTTACAAATTGAGAACGACTCATGAAAATTTTTTAACATCGAAATACTTAAATATATCCCTAATAACTGAAATATTAAAAATTATAATTTTAAAGTGTTTCTCGAAATATTTTCATAAAATTTCTAGTTAAATTTTAAGATTGAATTCAAATACGGATTGATGAAAAAACTTTATACTTTTTGAATTTGGTAGCGGTATTTTTTCTTAAACAATTCTTAGACTCGTTAATAATAAAACCAAAATATGTTGTCATTACCGCTAAAAAAACATTCAACTTGATTATAGTTACCCCTAAAATAAAGTTACCGAAATAATTGAAGATACGATTACCACTTACATATATATCGCTAAAAACCTTTAACGAAATATAGCTCGAAATACCAATAACGCTAAAATACCGTTAATGTTTTTATTTATTGTAATAAAGTTATGGCTACCCCAGCTCGTCATTATAATACTTAACTACAGATTATATTTGATGGTTCTGAACCGATACTTTCTTAAGCAACAGTTACCTACAAAATACCGTTACCGACATAACTAAAAATACCATTACCTCTAAAAAACTGTTATCAAAATAATCCTATATGCTTTTTTTAATCGGCTGCCAACAAGTTAAACACTAATATTTAGTTAAAATAAAAAATTTAAATAAAATCATTAACACGAGGTTTCTGTAAGCACTAACTTTAAGTAAATTTAATCGGAAACATAATTTCAGATATTTCTATAACTTTTATTTTATACAAAAATAAAAAAGTATCCAATCCGAAACAAAGACACGTCTTTTATATGGTTCCAGATAATTATTAATATCTTTTTGAAATGGCACATTTTGGAAAATAAAAGTGGTAAATATTATTTAAATAGCCCACACACAAATGTTCTCAAGTTTTTAAAATCCAAAAATCTCTCCGAAAGAACAATACTTCTTCCACCAAAAATTTATTTATATTTTATTCTAACATCCTTAAAATTTTAAACCTATTTCTGAAAAAAAAAAAAAAAAAATGTAAACTTTTTTGGTCAAAATATATAAGACTTGATATTTTTAATTCACTGGTAGAGAACTGAACATATGATAGAAAATTTGTAAATATTTTAACAAGCTTAATAATACGTATCTTTTTGGAGGTCTTCCTACATCGAAGTTATCAAAAAATACACACAAAGTACATTTAAGATCAGTCAGTAGAGAAGATGATCAGCGTAACAAAATATTTAAAACTTTCAATTATCAAAAACGATTTGTAAAAAAAATATCAACTTTCCAGTGGAAAAAATTATTTTTGGTTACACTTAAATATTAGTAAGAATGTTATAGAAATCAAAAAAAGAGAAAGAGTCAGAAAAGCGGGATTTTTTAATAAAAAGCGGGAAAAATATTTTAGGCGGGATCGAAGTTAAAAAAGCGGGATGTCTGGTCCCTCAATCTGCTTATTACACCCTAAAGTGAAACTTTTACAAAACTATACAGCATAATAACTGAATTTTAAAATATTTTAATATCATATTATATATGGGATCAACGAATTTTTTTTACAACAGAAGACTGTTTTAAATTTAAACAAATTTCTTCACAACAAACTGATTAAACATATGGGCAATTCTCTTTTTACATTTGCCTTTATGAAACCGACCTTCAACCTCAAATATTTCTTTAAATTCTGACTTTTTTAAACTACTTTTGATGCAATTATGTTCACAACACTTAATTGTGTAACAGAAAAAAAATTCAAGACCTGAAACGGTTCCATGTGGTGCCGGCAAGCACCCAAAGCCAAGAATTCCAAAAAAAGTGTTTGAAACTAACAAGTTTTATTTTTTCTTTTTATTGTTGTATTCGCGGATTTTAGCATAAATATCCAATTCTTCTAATGTA
Source organism: Protophormia terraenovae (assembly GCA_951394005.1). Lineage (NCBI taxonomy): Eukaryota > Metazoa > Arthropoda > Insecta > Diptera > Calliphoridae > Protophormia > Protophormia terraenovae. Next base: position 103,275,227 of record OX596076.1, on the reverse strand, counting down.
AACTATAACACGTGTAGAAAAGGACCAGCATGGATTTAATTAGCGTGCAATTAACCAGTGTCAAATTGTGTTGTGCTAAAATCTTGAAACCAAATTTTAAAAAATTTTAAAATTTTGCAGTTTTTTCACTGAGGATTTTACGCCGTTTCAGATATTTCAAAGTTCAAAACAGAGCCTAATATCTCTTTATGCATCATTTGACATATATCTCGTTAATGTGCCCTCTACAGAAATGCTGTAGGAGTTACCCAAACTTGGAGAGAAAAACATGAATGGTTCCAAGAGGTGCCTTTTTCGCGAGGCACACTCGCAACATTCTTTCAGTGAAGCTAGAGTATAACGTTATCAAAGAAGGTTTCCAAATGACATTTAAAAATCATTGTGGCGTTTTAAAATATTAATGTGCTAAACGTGTATAGCTATTTTAAAGAATTCAGCAATTTTGCATATTTTGTTATAGCGTATTTTGGTGTTATAAATCAATTTTAAACTGTAATAAGTTCCTGTGTAAAGTTTTACTTACGCAGAAAATATAATTTCAATAAAAATATTCATCAACGGTTTTCATGGGCTAAGAACGCGATGTTTTTAGTTTAACATTAATCGTCGAGGCACATCCATATACTCGTATCAAAATCAATATGGCGTTCGAAAAAATTTACGATTTTTCATTTAATGCAACTTTAGAGATTTGACAATTAAAAAATTTATATAAATGACATTGTCTTATAACTTATTTTAAAAAAATTATGAATTTTGCAATAAATGGATGAATATGAACAACACTACATCACTAAAAACAGAATTTTGCAAATTTTATAAGAAGGTTTAATAATTATTAAATCGCTAATATTAAATTTATTTTAGATACAAAATTGTAGAGTACAAATAAATATAATTTTGGCAATTTTTGTATAAATTTTTATCTTAAACCGCCATAACATTGATGCCGTTCGGTAAAAGTCATTCACGCGAACAGATCTGTGTTCCATTAGAGCCAAGGAATACTGGTATTAAATATCGTTGATGTGCCATTTAAAAATTTTCGAAATTTTTTTGAACATCAAAAGTAAACGAGTTTGAAAAATTTCCCATATCGAGGGCTTATATTCAAAACGGGCCTCATGCAAAGCACTATTGTTCAGGAGAACATAAAAACTGTTTATTTCCCTCATTTTTCAACATTTTGCAATCCGTTCTTCTACGAATTATTAATATTACGTCTACTATACCTCACACTAAAAAATAAATCTTTTAACTCCATTATTCGCGAAGTTATGGTAGATAGCCCATTTTGTCTTAATTATTTTTAAAGTATGTATGTTATAAAATGTTCATATAGCCCGTTTTGTTTATTGGAAATTAAAGAAGTAAACCATAATATTTTTGGAAAAAAAAATTTACAATATTGTTAAATTTATGATATAATAACAATCAGGAGATAAAAAAAAAAACGAAATTTTGTGGTTAGCTGGACCATTTTTAGAAATGTTTACTAAAAGGACGAAAATGTGTTCAAAATTAAAATTATAAATTAAATTTTGAAAAAAAAAATTGCAAAAACAAATTTTTGCAAAAAAATTCTTTGAACAAATTAAAATTGTATTAAATTGCATATCAACAACTCAAAAATTATTAAAACCTTTAAAGGCGATGTCTATTGCACTTTTCATCTAATTATCATTGTTTTAAGAAACTGCTTTTGGTATCTAAGATATTTTGCTTATAATCACAAATTTTATTAATTTTTTTAATTTCTGTCTTTAAATCTAGGTTATAGTGCTCCCATTTAGCTTCATAAAATGTTAAAAGGTGTACCCGCGTATCATCTATAAGCATCCAAAAAAGGTTAAAAATCTAACTTCAAAATCTTTTTTCTTCGGACTGCATTGAGATAGCAAAATTTTTGTGAGATATATTAAGACTCTAATTCAAATCGTTTAAAAAAAGTTCAAATTGCAAATAAAATTCTAATTATTTATCAATTTTTATTTTTACATTTCTTTGAAAGTCAAACAAAAACTTGCATATATCCCGTTTTGCCTTAAAAAAAATATACTGTTTGTAGATAGCCCAAAAACAAAAAGTGAAAAACATAGTGTTTGAATTAACTTTTGACTCCAAAATTAACACCATATATAAAAAACAGAAAACTAAGAGTCTGACGCAAACAAAAAAAAAAAAAAAAAAAAATAAAAATTTTTGTAAATCTGCACGAGGCCCGATTTGAATATAAGCCCTCGATATGTTTCCTCGAGACTTATTTGAAAATTTGCAAAACACATTTGCTTATAGCATTTTTTAAGCGATTTTGAAATGAATAAAAGTTCAAAAGCAATATTAATGGATATTGAAATATTTGTATTGAGTCAATACATAGAAGGCCTGCCATATGTGCTCTTTATTTTTCAAATAGCAACTGCAAAAATCTAATACCGCATTTCTTAAAATTTTTCCATTGCCCAAACGGATATACTATGTAAACTCTTAAAAGAAAAAAAAAAATAAATTAAAACCTAGTTCCCTATTGCACAGACATTTTTATCGATCTATATATACGAGAGTATAACTGGGGTGCTCCGCTACCCCTATGGTATTGAAATAAAAAAATTTTGTGTGAACGAATTATGGTATATAAATATTTTACAAAAATACAACCTGCTTATTAACAATCTAATAAAAAAAGTTTCGGGAGAAAACTTTTACGATTGTAACTAATTAAATAGTAAATAAATACTTTTCAAATATTTGTTTAACCCATTAAAGAAAACGTAGACAATCTCCTGAAACTATTTAAAGAAGAGACGGCGATCATAACTCCATTCTTTGATTTTTTCTTATTGATTATTTATTTCTAAATAAAACAATCAGAAATCGCAAGTAAAATAATTAATTTTACATAAAAATGTATTTCTCATAATACAGAAAAATATAAACAAAGCAATTCAAAGTATTAAATTTTTTTTTTATTTTGTTTATCTCGCTCTTCTTACAACTCTCGCAATTAAAAGTGTAAAAAAACACTTTTGTTATTTCATTACAACTTGCCCAGTTTGTTAAAAAAAAATACGACAATGAGACTGTTTTGAATGAGAGAGTTGTATACATGAGAAGTTAAATAATTTTAGACGCTCTTTTCTTTGTTTTATTTATACAAATATATATGTATGTACATGTGAGTTTTGGTATACGTATTGGTAGTAACTTTCACGGATAGGACCAGGGGAAATGATACCTCCCGTACAACGAAGATATTAAGTATCGTATATCTTAGAAACTATTACAGCAAAAGTTTTAGCATTTTGTTAGAATAACTTTCTCAAAAACCTCCATAAGTTCAGATGCAATATTTGCTTTGTATGGTACCCCCCATACAAAGCAAATATTTTATATCTAAAGAAAAATTATGGTGAGAGCCTTCAAATTTTGTGGGAACTATTTTATCATATTGTATATCGTCCATTCCATGAAAGAACGCCACAAAAATATACCAAGTGTCCTCCGATTTTTATAAAATTTTACACGTATAAGGTCTATGGGTGTCTATCGATATTTCTGTTTTCAGATTCGCGAAATTCAGAAAATTCGCATTTTTTTTTTCGCTTTTTCACTTTCGAAAAAAACCTAAAAAATCTCGAAAGTGTACAACTTTAAATACAAATGTTTCTGGGAAGGCCTTGCGGAAATTTATTATTTAAATGGCGTTTGAATTGTAATTATATCGGCTTAAACATGAATAATTTACAAATAAAAAAATACTTTTTAAAAATGCATTTTAATGCAATTGCATTTTTTAAATGCATTTTTCTTTAAATATGCTATTAATTTTTTTATTTTTTTACGTATTTGGAAAACATGGAAAATTTACATTAAAATAAAAATCTCAAATGTTTGGGGCGCACACATGTACTGTGCATAATTTCCCCTTTTCTTCAACTGATTTAAATGTTTTCATACAAAAATTATATTTTTCTGGTATTATGAGTAGCTTTACGTATTTTGTTAAAAAAATTTATTGTGCTACTTTTTAAAAATTCGTTAAAAATAGTAAACATATATGTACCAGACTAATTATTGCTTCAAGTTATAATAAACAAAGTATTTTTAAATACACTTTTGAAAAATTAAAATTTAATAAATTCGCAACTAACAAAAATGAACTTTAAATACACTTTTTCCGGCGTTCTTTCATGGAATGGTCGATATATGAAAAAAATAAAAAAAAATATATATAAAAAAATAACATAGCTAGGGCAGAGGGAGAGAACTATTTTTTAACATATTGTATTTATAAAATAAAAAACAGGACGGATAGGGCCAAGGAAAGAGTATGCCCTATACAAAACAAAAATTAGTTTTCATTCATTCATTTAGTGAAAGTTTCAAAATATAAATAATATAGAAAAAAATTTTATTCGAAATTTTAAAAGGAATAGGTCGAAAAGGAGTATGAAATAACTCCCAAATGAAATAAGTACCATGAAATAAGTACGATTGTAACTAATTAAATAGTAAATAAATACTTTTAAAATATTTGTTTAACCCATTAAAAAAAAAAACGTAGACAATCTCCTGAAACTATTTAAAGAAGAGACGGTGATCATAACTCCAGTCTTTGATTTTTTCTTATTGATTATTTTTTTCTAAATAAAACAATCAGAAATCGCAAGTAAAATAATTAATTTTACATAAAAATGTAAGAAATTAGACCCAACAAAAATTAAAAACAAACATTTGGGATTTTTATTACAACAAAGGAAATAAGATCCACATTAAGTGAAATTACTAACAATGTAATAAGTCCCAAAATAAATGGAAAAAGTCCTAATGAAATAAGTCCCCACACAAATGAAATAATTCCCAATTTAAAATTATCAAATAAAATAATTAATAAGTTTTAGTTTCAGCAATTTTGCTAAGTAAAGTTTTTATTCATAGCGGGCCTTCAGCCTCCTCTATGGTATTTCAAACATTTTTCCACAAAATTTAATTAAAACATAATCACGAGATCACTACAATACAAATAAAAGTAAATTATCTTAAAAACTGTATAAATTTGTATAATATTAAAAAAATCATCTGAAAAGGTGACAAAAAGCACTTTGAATCACCCTTTAATATAAAAGTTGGTTCGAATTGATAAACCAAATTTGTTACACCAATTTATTTAACTATCAATGAATACATTGAATATAGAGAAACAACGGCCTTATCACAGCAAAAAAGACAAATATTCATAAATATTTACGCAAATTTTAATTATAAGCTATATTTCTGATTTCTTTTTTCATAAAACACTAAGCCACACAAAATGCTTGTTTTATTTTTTAATAAGCACTGAAAAAACGAGTCAAATTTTAAGGTAAAATTTACTCGAATAACTCGAGTAACTTAAAAGATTTTCTCGATTATTCTAGTAATTTAAAAACTGCATTTTCGAGTTATTTGATTATTCAAACAATCGAGTAAAAATTAACAGTCGAGTAAAATTAATACTCCATTTACTGACCATATTTATTAAGTTTAATTCTTTAATTAATAATAATTTAATTAATATAGAGGAATTTTTATTGAATTTTTAATGAACATTGATGTTTTTAAATATTAAGATCGAAATATGTAATTTAATATATAAAACATTTAAAAAATTCCTCTTATTTTGTTAACCACTGTAACTTTTGTTAAATATGTATCAATATCTATATTCCTAGGTATTATTGCATTGTAACAAATTTCCTGTATGTACCACATTTTTTTTTTTTTTTTTTTGTTTGCTCCTGTTCTCATTGTCCTCAATGCATGTTTTTTTTTTATTTTTCTACACATTGAAAACTAATGTTTGTTTGTGGTCAAATTCAATTAAGGATAAGTTCAAGTAATATCCTTGAAATATATAATATTTTATTTTTAGTATTTTTTTCCAGTTACAAGCATAAGAGATGGTTTCATTTTTCTTTTTGTATAACTCATATAAGTATGCAAGTCGCATCTTAAAACTCTAAAATAGTAACAACTAAACTACTTTAGTGTTTTGACCTGACTAGTTTTCTAAGTCCGGCAAATAGTTTGTAATTGTATGTATCTTTTCTTTTTTCTTGTCTTGTGTTCGTTTTTTATTAAGTTTTCTTTTCATTTTTGTTGAAGTCTTTCCAATAATGCGTTCGAAATGCTCTTACAACTTGTTTTCAATATGTATTGCTTTTTGTTTTGTACTTAAACATACACGTATTTTTTATACCCTACACCACCATATGTGGTTGGGGTATTTATGATGATGTTTGTAACGCATAGAACAAATTATCGGACCACCACATTAAAGTATTCCGCTTGACTCAGAATCACTCTCTGAGTAAATTTTCGTCCGTCTGCCCATATAAAAATTGTAATCGAACTAAAGATCACAATTTGAAAGACAGATCAATGAAATTTGGCAGATCATCTTCTAAATTGTCAATGACGACCATATTAAAGCTGGTTATAATCAGTCTATTATTTTTCCTAGCTCCCATACAAATGTTCTCCCGCAATGGGGGTTTAACGACCATCAATGCTTTAAATATAGCTTTATTTAAATAAAATTCGGCATCCGTAAGTTTCATGTAAGTATAAATCTTTGTGTCAAATTGTATGAAAATCGGCCCATAATAGTCCATAACTCGTACGTATGTAAGTATCAAGTTAATATTTGGCACAAATATTTTTTATATAAGTAGAAATCTCATAGCTCTCATAGAGACCCACTTCTTGAAATTATCTTAAAGTAGATAAATCCCATACAAATGTTTGTATTATACGTACGTTTTATAAAAATATTCATTATATTCAATGCATTTAAAGATCCATAATGGATCACAGGTCCCATATAAGACCCCTTCTCGGGTTTATACAATGGTGTAGGGTATTATATGGTCGGCTTTAACCGATTATACCTTTACAACTTGTTTTTTCTTTACAATATCATGTATATATTTTTATTAAAAAAGGGTATTCATGAGGACAATCTTCGAAAAAATATGGATTAGTTTTGCAATATTATTACAATTAAGTCAATTAGATTTTCATATGAACTAGGAACAAAGGATAGTTAATTTCTGTGGACATATGAGCAGCTGGATTTCTTATATATATTTTCTTTACTGAAAAAGGTTTACCCTAATGTATATTTAACTAAAGTTGAGGATAAATTTCATTATGTTTTTCTTTGCTATTATTCTTACAGTCTGTCTAAGAAAAGTTCATATAAATAGTTATGATCAACTTAATTTTGAGTATGTCGCACACAATAGTTAGGACTTCCATTACACCAAACCATTTACCACTTTCTCCATTTGACTGAAAACTTTAAAATTCATTAAATATGTTTTTATGCTTTCAAGGAAATTTAAAATTTAAACCTTTCAGAACATTAAAAATACTCTATTGCGTCATGTTGGTCTTCACTTTCACGTTTGTACTGTTAGCTTTTATAATTCTTTCAAACGAAAAAACTAAATACACGCATTGTTTGCAAAGAATATACGAAACGAAAGGATAAATGCGTTGCTTCAAAATGAAAGGAAATTAATTTAAGTTTATTATTTTACTTTCAATGAATATTCAACATTCTTTGCAAGTAGTTATTTATTATTTGATTTCTTGGTAACTACAAGGTAAAACTAAATATGTAATGTATGTATTATACTTGAAATATATACTATAAATCCCAATACTTTCCTTTTTATTTATATTTTGTTTCCCATAGAAATGCAAATATTGACCTCATTTCATAGAAAGTAATTAAATACATTTAATTAAGTTGATGAAGAAGTAAGCGAAGGTCAAAAAGTATAGAGGATATAAAAGAATTGAATATTGTTTAATAGGTATTTTTTTAATGTTAATCTATAGGCTTTTTGTATAATTGTGAATAGCAATTCCCGAAAAGAATTTTAATTTATTAACGATTTTATTATGGGAAACTATGCCTTTTTATAAAAAAGAAAATCAATAAGAAAATAAGAATCAGGCGAATAAGATGTAACATGTCTTGAAGATAGCCGAAAAATAAAAATTAAAAAAAAAAAAAAAAAAAAAATTTGTTAGAATTACACTGGTGGACTTGATAGATTTTGATGCGCTAAACACAAATCTGATTTTTTCCATCAGATATGTCTCATATTTAGGCCATTACTCTAGTATATTTCACCATAACTCAAAATAAGTGAAAATACCCAATTAAATAGAAATACAGTGGTGGCCAAAAACTAATTTTTTTTCTTTCTTCTTTAAACAAAAATATGTGGACTATATGGAATATGATTAGCTAAACAAGAATCTGCTTATACTTTTGCTTTCATGTAATTTTTTTTTTTATATGGGTATGACTAATATCTTCACCTTATTCAGCGGTCACAGAAGTTAAACTAGATCAATTGTAACTATAACTCAAGAAACGTCTTTACGATTTTGATAAATGATACACCAAAAGATGCGGATGAATATGGTCTTCAAGTCAGCTCAACATTATTCGCTCAATAATTTCAGAGATAAGGATCAAAATTGTCCCGATTTTTCAATTTTTTCGCAATTAACTTCCGAATTATTACGGAAATATTAACTGAACAAAAAATTATGTGAATATAAGTCAAAGATGATATGAATCGCTATCTATTGGAATTTAATTTATCTAAATTAGACAAACCGTTTTCGAGATATACAAGTGTGACTGTAAAGTCAGGATCGAAGTAGTCATGCCCATAAAAATAAATCAATACGTGATAGAAAAAAGTGAAATCTAATTCTAGTTTAAGACGTAAAATTCCACATAATACACCTTTTTTTTAAGTGTGTTTCCATTTAATTGTAGGTATACATGGGTATTTGCATTTAGCTATGTATAAAGATTTGTGCATTAATTTTTGAAGATACGTGGTTTATTTTACTCGTAGTCGTACCAGCTTTGAAATAAAGATGATAAACTGAAAAATTTTTGATATTTTCACTTTTTAAAAGAAATTTTTGTAAAAAAAATTTCGGACACTTATTTCGAAATAACTTCGAAACCATTGAGCGCATATTTTGATTTATATTTATATAAATCGTGCACACCGTTATCGTTATAGTGCAACATAAGAACTCGAGTAATCGGCTTACTTATTTAGGTTTAAACACGCTCATAAAAAAAATCTCGACCTGAAGGGAAAAACTGAAAGCAGCTTCGTGTTTAAGATATAGAATTCCATCTAGTCCACATATTTTTTTTTTTTTTTTTTGAAGGAAGGCGAAAAATTTATTTATTTTTTGCCGACTAGTGTTATTTTTTCTCTTCAAAATTTATACCATAAATTATACAAAAAGAAAATGTTTGACGTCAATAAACCCTTTTTGAATATAAGCCTTTAAGTGGCTAGTATCTAAAAAAGTAAAATAAATGTCGTCTCTACTTCAAACTCCATTTCAGTAGTAAACAAGTTTGCAATCGTAAATTGCCTTTAGTGTACCAACGCAGAGGATTGTGTGGACTATAATTAGACACCAGCAGAATGGAATACGTATTTTCTGCGCTACTACACACTTCATCGGCATTCGTGGTGTCTTATCCATTTCGGTTTCGTTGAAACCTAAACATGGCACCGCCTTGCACTGGGCGTGTTAGCAGCGCCAGGCGTTTGGGGCAAGTAAAAAAGAGGTTGAAGTTAACGTCGTAAACGCTGTTAAAGATGTGGTTACGTAGTGTCGTAAGCCGACATCCGGTTTGAAGGACCATTAAAAAGTTTGCAATCGTAAATTGCCTTGTTGTCCTTGTTTGGCGGCACCAAAGCAGAGTTTGTGGACTAATTAAACACTAGCAGAATGGAATACGTATTTTCTGTGCCGCTACACATTTCATCGGCATTCGTGGTGTATTATCCATTACGGTTTCGTTGATACCTAAACAAGTAGTTCATTTAACAAAATTTTGTAATGTTACATATTATTCAAATCAGTCTCTAAAATTATTGGTTCATCTGCTGCTGAGTACAATATTTAACTATCGTAATTGATGCCCCACAGTAAAATCATGTTACGTGATGCATAAATACCTCTGCAGTGAAGTGAATGTTTAGCAATACACGTATAAGCATTCAGGTACACTTACGATCTATATATTTACGATCTATATATTATATATTTACCATACATGCATTCTTGGAAGAAAATCATAACAAACACACGTGCAATAGTAATGTATACTATCAATACATGCACACACGTACGAACACATACAAAATAGTTTAAGTCGAAATGCTTTATATACGAGTACAAGTATGCATAAGTATGAATGTATATTCACAGCAGGTGAAAGAAGAAGGAAAATTGTCTTTCTTATAGCCTTATATTATAGGCGAGATTTTATAACAAAGTTTATAACATTACAAATTAATATTTAAATGATTGTTTGACCTCTAAAGAAATTATTTTGGGATGGTTAAATTTAAAATAAATTTATATGTAAATTTTTGAAACTACAGGCTTCTAATAGATAATAATTTTAAAAAAGCAAAATATAATAACTGTATAATTTCTTAATAAACATTAAAGTGAATTTCATGAAAGACCTAGAAAATAAGAACCTTTAAATTCTCATTTTAAGGATTAAAGATTTTTATTATTTGTATGTACATATATATAATAAAGCAATATTATGAGATATATAAGTATTTAAATACATTTATGTATATTTGACTATCAGATGTCGATGTAGCAACATCTTCATGCCGCTATTGTTAATATTGTTATTTTAGTTGTTATTTTTGTTTTTATTACAAGGTTATATATTTATAAGCTATACATTGATACATACAAAATATGCACTTTTGTAGTACAGGAAAAGTAGAGAAAATAAATTGGGAAGGAGTTATTCCTTATTATTATCTTCTTATTTTTTATTTTTTGCCCCATATGATATTGTAAGCAAATACACATAAAAGGATTATTTACACAAGTATAAGCACATTTACATATCATCACTTATAGCAATTATATTGAAGTATGTAAGGAAATGTTTCTATACATATTTGGTTTATGTATATGTGTGTGCGCGTTTAAGTCTGTGTTAATTAGGGTCACAACAATTTTTCTTTTTTACATATGTATCAATAAAAATCACTCATACCACATGCAGCACTTCTTTTGAATTTATTAGTAAATTTTATTTTTATACGAGTAGTATTTCATGAGTTATGCTTTTGCATTTCTAATTTTGAAATACTTATGTTTAATTTAGGTCAAATTTTTAGAAATTAATATTTTTTTAATGCGATTCGTTAAGCACTTTGTTAAGACTCACAAGGAAAAAATTTAGTTTCATCCTTTCCATGTGGGTCTGTTCATGAAGCTTTATCAACTTTATATACTTCCACATCTTCAGAGGATTCATAGTCTTTAAGTTTTCCAAGTTCTGAAAGAAATAAGAATCCAAATATTTAAAACCCTTCGTTACATCATCTGCAATTTATTTAATCACCACTTTTGATACATTTTACCCCAACGTGCGATGGTTTTGCAAACATGTTAGTAATATGAGCGAAAATAGTTCATCACATTACTTTAAAATATAAAATAACTACTTACCGGTAATGTCATAAACAGGGCAAGTTTAAATATGCACAAATAAAATTAAAATATGCGCTTGAAAAAGCTTGAAGAAATGGTATAATATGCAAAGAAATATGCAAAAATAGTATGAATATTCATATAAAAACCAACGAATTTAAGCATTCTTATATATTAATATGTAAAAAATGTGTACAAATATGCATTTTTTTAACTTTCAAATTCCGATAGATTTCGATTCTTAGAAAAATATAACTATTTTGATTTTAAATGTCATATTTCACGCGTCTGAATTTTCAAAAAAAAAATGGCGTTTTAGTTAAGAAAACTAATTTTTGTATCCATTATATGTAAATTTATGCAAAGATTTAAAAAACAAGCATTTTTGTGAAATACCTTTGAAATGTGCAAATGCTTACTTTCCAAACGAAAAGCTTGAAAAACTTGCCCTGGTCATAAAAAAGTAACATGTTATGTCATTACTTAAAATATTCACAAAAGCTGGGTAACTTTTATTATTATTTGACTCTTTTAAGTTGTTTTCTTGGATAAACACCACCAATATCTCGAATGATTTTTCAATGTTATTTGTGATATTTCTATTTTCTTTTTGTTAATTACCATTTAAATTGTCTACTAGAAAACTGATACCATCCTACTAATCAGTAAAATACTCATACAAATACTATAATATTCCCCAACTATACTAATAATAGTTGGTTTGTTATATAATTAAGTAAGAGCAAATTTTAAAGCCTAAATACTACACAAAACGTGTTACCTAACAGACTAATTGGAGCACAGTGATATGTTCCATAGACAAAAATAAAAAATAAAAAAATAAAACATTTTTCAAATTGTGTTCAAATATACGCTTTTAGAAAGGTGATAATTTAGCTCATACAATTTAAAATACTTCAGAATATTTGTAAATTAAAACTATTATTATTTTTAAAATATAGTGTTTCGAATATCTATATATATAAAAGAGTAACGTTACTGACTGACTGACTGACTGATTCATCATTCCACAGCCCAAACGGCTGAAGCTAGAGAGACGATATTTGGGACGTAGGTAGGTCTCCCTCCATATAGATCCACTAAGACGGATGTTTAGGTGGTAAAAAAGGGTAAAAACGGGTAAAATCGGTAACCTTATAACTCGCAAACTAATAATAATACATAAAAAGTTGAATAATTATCGTTATTCGTTTAAAAAATAATTGGACAGGTGTTTGGTACTTTTTTGAAAATCGGCTGTTTTAGGGAGAAAACGGGTAAAAACTGTATTTTGGTACTTTTTTGGCACCATATGTATCTTTGAAACCAATCAACACACAGATAAAATTTATGTAGTATTCATAACTTATAAAAAAATGAGAAATACAAATTTGGTACTTTTTAGAAATTCAAACGCTTAAGGGATAAAAATCGTACCTATTTTTGGTACTTTTTTCATAAAACATTTTTTTATATGAGTATTTTAATACGGGATACCACTACAATTTAGAAATTTATTATAATACAATTTTTAATACTTCGATGGGTCAAAAAAAGTACCAAAAAAAGGGGTAAAGGCGGGAAATTACATAAGAGAGAACTTTGTGGTACTTTTCGTTCTTCTAATGGTACTTTTTGAATTTTCTATAATATTTAAACTAGAAACATTGAATTAAAGATATGTAACCCTAAGTGAGTGAGAATTCATAAGAAGAGATTTTGTGGTACTTTTTCGTTCCTCTTTTGGTTATTTTTGAATTTTGTATAATTATGAACTTAGAAACATGAAATTAAAGATATGTGGTCCTAAATGAATAAGAATCCATAAGAGTGGACTTTGTGGTACTTTTTCGTTATTCCAATGATACTTTTTGAATTTTCGGTAATATTTAACCTAGAAACATGAAATTAAAGATTTATGGTCCTAAATGAATGAAAATCCACCATGTTTGATTTGTGGTACGTTTTTGTTCTTCTAATGTTACTTTTTGAATTTTCTATAATTATGAACCTAGAAACATGAAATTAAGGACATGGGTTTTTTTTTAACTTTCTATAATATTTAACCTAGAAACATGAAGTTAAAGTTATGTGGCCCTAAGTTAGTGAGTATCCATAAGAAGGGATTTTGTGGTACTTTTCCGATTATCATACCCTATCATACATGCCTTTTGTACTTTTCGAAAATCCTATTTTAAATTTATTTTATATTATTTATATTATTGCTCAAATTTATACATTTTTAATTTTTTATTTAAAACCTAAAAATCCACTAAATTTAATGAAGGCTATAAAAAAATTATATAATTGTTTTTATGGTTTATGTAAATTTATACAGTTATTTAATATCTTAAAAAATAATTAGAGTTAATTAATTAATAATTAGTTAATTCCACAACTATAGAGCATTTTTAAATTTTAATAAAAAAATTTCATGAGTTTGATGGAATATAAAAAAATTTCAAAAATTATACAATCTTTTTGTTTAATTCTGTAACTAAATAAGAATTATTTCCTATTTTTTTCCACAACTAAAAGAAAATAATAATTAAAAAAATTTCAAAATTAATTTTTCTTACACAAAGTCAAACAATTCTTTATGTTAAAATACGTCGTGATATTAAATCGACATCGATTTAAAATTTAATACGATATTAAAGACTAAAAAATAAATAAAAATGTTCGACCGGAAATCGGTCGAAATTAGTCGATGCTAACATTTATATGAATTCATTCACTTTTGAGTGATTACCGAAAGAGGACCTTATATGGGAGCAATGGTAAATTATGGACCGATCTTTGTAAAATTTGGCACTGTCATTTATGTTTATATAAATCTTATTTGTGTCGGTTATTAACTTGATACTAATATTTTAATGGGATTTATGCCCGTTAAAGTGATTTTCTGAAAAGGGGTTTATATGGATTATGGACCGATTTTTCTAAAAATCGGCACACTTATTTAGACTTATATAAAACTTATATGGACATTTATATGAGGGCTAGGTGAAATAATAAACCGATCATAACCAATTTCAATAGACTTCGTTCCCGGACTGTAAGAAGTCTTTATTTATTTCATTAATTTCATTAATTTTTGTTCAAAATTGCGACCTGTAGTTTGATTACAAGGTTTACATGGACGGACAGACGGTCGGACGGACGGACGAACATCGTTAAATCGACTCAGAAAGTGATTCTAAGCCGACTGGTATAAATTAAGGTGGGTCTTAGACCAATATTTTTTGGTGTTACAAACATCAGTACAAACGCATAATACCCTTCCCACCTATGGTGGTGTAGGGTATAAAAATTATAGTGCTTAGGGGAGATACGTATGCCTTTGCTCCTATTAAATCAAATATTGTATGACCCATAAAAATCTATTTCCAATGGCTATCGCAAATCTAGATACTGTTTTGAATAGTATTTTAGAAGAAAATGTGTTTTTTACATTTCAGGATATTTGGGAAGTAATATTCGACCAGTAAATCCATTTTTTAATTGCAGTATATATGGAAGGTAGGCGTGTTCTTGATTCGATTAAAAAATAAATTAGCAGATTTATAACAAGCTATTTTTAATGGAAAATTTCAGACCAGTATTTTTGGAAAAAAATTGTTTTTTTAACTTTAGGATATATGGGAGGTATGCAAGTCCTTGCACCGATTTATTCATTCTCGGCCTAAAACAATATGAGTTTCAATTTGCTACGACAACTCATTCCATTTTCGTCCTATGGTTGTATGGGATCTAAGCACTGTGCGATGTCTGTAGGGTGGATGTTTAGCATTGTGTGATTCGATGTCTGATAGTATACGCTTATTATGCATACTTACATATTTTTTTCTAATAACATATATACACTTATGTATGTATGCATGTATGTATGTATGTGTGGGTAGGTGATAGTTTTAATATACATATATTAAATATATGTGCATTGTATATAAGTAGTTATTGTATATAAAAACCACCATGTGGTTCTGGAAAAACCTTCATCATTTTATTGCATGTTGTATGTACTTGTTAACAAAATCGTAAATTAAATATTCACAAATAATATTTTAACGTTTGTTAGTATGGTAATTTAATCCAGAGATGGTAAAATTTGAATGCGATTGTTAAAAGAAAATAAAATATACTTAGTTCTATGATCAGAAGCATCTATAATTTTACTAACGTAAGCTTAATATATTAATGCAAAGCTTTTTTACACATTTTACAAATATTTTGTATAATAATTTAATTGTAACATATCTGTCTTTAATAAAGTAGTCACATATAATCCTCGTATATTATATGATACACACATATTCACACATAAATCTCTCTAATATACATTTATAAAATTTAGCCTTAATTACTTTTAATTGTTTGCAATAAAATGTGTTTTAAACATAATTAACTGGCTGTTGTGTACATGGTATAGAATTAATAATACAATTACAATTTTATAAAAACTGTATATAATAAACAATTTTATGAAGCAACAAACAACGACAACAAGAACAACAATTAAAAATAAGCAAACAAATTCAAGCATATAAGTCAGTGAATGATAATGTGTGTTGGTGTAATATCTCATTTAATTAAGTTTAAACGCGCTAATATAATATATATATATATTTATACATTAGAGTGGTTTTAGATCTTGTGAAAAAACTAAAGAACATCGAACAATTTAAGTTACAAAAGATTGCTGATTGGTATTAAGAAAATTGAAGAACGTATAAACATATCAAGCAAAATGTTGTAAATTTTGTTCCTTTTAATATAGTTATGAATTAAAAATAAAAGGATAATATGTACAATCAGTGTAGCCACGAAGCGATAAAAGTGACTAAATTGAACTTTAAAAAATATCAAGAAATAATAAAAAAAAAGAAGGCCTGAAAAAGTTGAAATTTTCCATTAATTTAAAATTTTAAAACTGTAGCAGCCTGAATTATATTTTATTTTTTAACATTATTTATATTATTGAATTTACAATTATTTGCATCATTTTTATATGAACATTATTAAATTATTTGCATTTTTATTATAATTATGATAACAATCATTATTATTATTATTTTTATTATTATTGTCACCAAAACATTAATTAAATTCATGTCAACTTTCAATTATTTTATATTAAATTTTTGTTACTTTTATTTGTGTATTGAAAACCCTATTAAAATAACCATAATCAATAACCAATAATCAATAAGAATAGTATGCACAACACTAAAAGAGATTAATAATTATCACTACTCTCACTCTCATTATTGTTTATATTGATTTGTTATTGTATTTTCTTTATTTCTTTATGTACTAGACGACTTATTGATTTGACAAAATTTAAAGTACCTCTTTGTACAAGCTAATTCTTATCATTCTTAATGCGACAGTTCAATAATAAAGACATAATTAAAAATAAACGCTTGTTTCCTTAATAATAAATAATAATTGCTAAGACGCAGGAAGACCTTTGTGGACTACTGTGACTAGCAAATACTGAGGGCGAACACTGGCGTTAATTCAGCCTTGTTCGAACCAGTTAATAACTTTTAATATAAAACAAAACCCCCTTAATAAAGTGAAACCACTTTATTACAATTGGCGCCCAACGTAAAATTACTTTTTACAAAATTAAGAAGCTGTAAAAGTTGTTGTGAAAAATATTGTTGTTTGTTGCTCATCAATAATTTTGTTTTCATCATCTTCATACAGTGCTGTTGCGAAATAACGGTTGTTTTGGGTTTTTTCTTCAATTTACTTTGGCTAAAAGAAATATTTTTGTGTTGCAGTTTTTAATTGTAATTATTTTTAAAGTATATGCGTGGGTAAATTGAAAAGTTTACAAAAATGCCAAGAACAACTTTAAATTCTCAAAGTTCGTTCTCCAATGCTGAAATGCAGAACAATAGCGTAGTTTCAAATCCGGTAGTTCCTACAAATTCTACTACTCCTTCTACTAATAGACAAAATGTCAATGCTGCTAATAAGCAAACGTCTAATACTACAAATGCAAATATGCCACAAAATTCCAACGTAAATGCTCCTTTGAGTATAAGCTTAACAGAACGTCAGTTTTCTGATCTTTTAGGATCCTTGCAAGTTCGTCAGGAAATAAAGGCAACGTTTAGCTCCTGTAGTGCACGTTTTAATGGCGGTCGTAGTACGTCGAAAGTAGAAGATTTCATTGCCACAATTTTGGTATTTAAAGAATCAGAGCACATCTCAGATTCTATGGCCCTTACAAGTTTACCCTTATTGCTAGAAGGTTACGCATCGTCGTGGTGGCAAGGTGTCAAACACGAGGCAAAATCTTTTAATGAAGCAATAGAGCTTTTACGTAGCGCATTTGCTCCTCCCAAACCAGATTGGAGGATATATGCCGAAATTTTTCAAGACAAACAAAAGTTATTTGAATCTACAGATAGTTTTATTTGCAGAAAGAGAAGACTATTTGCTCAATTAAAAGAAAGACTCCCAGAGAGCACCATTATTAACATGGTTTTTTCGTTAATTAATATTCAAATCCGTGAGAAAATCTCTCGTGAGAGCATAGAAACGTTTCAGGACCTTCTTTCAAAAGCTCGTGATATTGAGTTATTTAATAATGAAAATAAGCCAGAATCCTATAAAAAGATGTCAGAAGCAAAAGATAACTCGCAAGCTAAGTGTTCCTTCTGTCGAAAGAAAAACCACACAGCAGATGTATGTTATAAACGCTTAGAGTTAGAGAAGAAGAAGAAACCTGAGGAAACCAAGCTCAGTTGTTATGGTTGTGGAGCGGTAGGCTTTTACAGATCAAATTGTCCTACCTGTAACTACAATACGGTATTAGAAAGTCCCAAAGAAATGGATTTCCATAGCGTCCAAACTAATATTGTTGGCAGAAATGTTCCTACTGTTGAAATAAATGTTAATGGTTTAAAGGGTGAAGCATATCTGGATACAGCTGCCAGAACAAGTATAGCTGGACACTATTTATATAAAAAATTACTAGAAAAGAAAGTAAAATTCCAATCAGTCTTTGCTGAAATAACCTTAGCTGATGGAATTTCTCGAAAAGAGAATGTATATGCTACTATCGTAGACATAATGATTGGCAATCGCTTAAAGCGAATTCGTTTTATTTGCCTACCAAAGGCTAAAGATAATAGAACCTTACTCGGTATTGACTTTTTAGAGCAAGCCGGTATTGTAATGGATCTAGCCCAAAGAACATGGCATTATAAAGATGAACCTCTGAAAATTTTTGAGTTTAAATCAAAACCATCTAAGGTTAAAGACGGCGTAAATATCAACCAAGCCAAGATAACAGATGGTCAACCAAGTTCATCAAATGTAAGCCGTATTAATGATTTTATGTCCTGGTTTGAATCCAATAACAAATACGATTCAGAAAATATACCAACATTAAAATCTGTTTATTCACCACAAAATGATTACTCGCCAAGAGGAATTTTTAAGATATTTGAAGATTCGTTACCTCAAAACTTTGAGATGCCAAAGGAAAAAGAAAACGATTTATTTCCTCCTTTAAAGAAGAAGAAAACAAATACAGATTCACCTTTAACTAAAGCGTTTGAAATAAACGCAATCGATTTTAATAATTGTGTAAATGAACACTCTAATTTAAATGAAATTCAAAAGAATAAATTGATAAAACTTTTAAAGTCGTATGAAGACATTTTTGAAAATATTTGCTCACCTATAAAAGGAATAAAACATAAAATAAATACTGGAAATAATGCACCAATTACAAATCCACCCTATAGAATTTCACCTGCAATGAAAGAAAAATTAAAAATAGAATTGAACGATATGTTATCGAAAAACATTATAGAAGAAAAAGAATCTTCTTGGGCCTTTCCCGTCGTTCTAATACCCAAAAAAGATGATTCTATAAGGCTTTGTGTAGATTATCGCAAACTTAATTCCATAACTGAAACTGATACATACCCATTACCCAGAATGGAAGATCTTTTACATGCTGCCAAAACAACTCCTTACATGTCCACAATTGATTTAAAATCAGGCTACTGGCAAATTGAGATGAGTGAAGAGGATAAAATAAAAACAGCATTTACAACCCCTTTTGGGATATACGTTTTTAATAGAATGCCATTTGGTCTCAAAAATGCACCAGCAACGTTTCAAAGAGTAATTGATAAAATAAAATCTGGTCTCCCCAATGTGCTCATTTTGGCTTATATAGATGACATTATTATTTGCTCTAAAGACTTTGAAAGTCATTTAAAAGATTTAGAAATCACCTTTAACAAATTAAAAACAATTGGCTTTCACCTAAATAAGGAAAAATGTTACTTCTGTAAACCTAAAGTAAAGTACTTAGGCCATATTTTAACCGAAAATGGTATAGAAGTGGATCCTGAAAAAACGACAGCAATTTTGAAACGTCCTAGCCCTAAAAATCTTAAACAACTCATGTCATTTCTGCAGACTTGTTCGTGGTTCCGAAGATTTATACCAAATTTTGCGGAAATATCAAAACCTCTTTCAAATCTAACCAAAAAGAATGCTATATGGAAATGGTCAGAAAAAGAAAATGAGTCATTTTTAAAACTAAAAGAAAAACTTACAACACCACCAATTCTCCAGCAAGTAAAAGAAAACCAACCATTTCTGCTTAGAACTGATGCTAGCAGTTATGCGATCGGAGCTGTATTATTGCAGGGGGAGAAAAGCGATGAACACCCTATTGAATACGCAAGTAGACTTCTGATTCAAGCTGAGAGAAATTACTCTACCACTGAACGTGAAGCATTAGCTGTTGTATGGGCTGTTCAGAAATTTCGTGGATACATCGAAGGATCACAAGTTACAGTTTTTACAGACCACCAGCCACTCAAATGGTTATTTTCTTTAAAATCTCCAACCGGAAGATTAGCAAGATGGTCTTTATTGCTTCAAAGTTATAATTTAACGTTTAACTATACTCCTGGAAAACAAAATGTGATTGCCGATACGCTTTCACGACCACCATGCGAGAATGAAATATGTATCGAATCCTGTAGTTGTAATGCAGTAGAAATAGATTTTCCTCGAGAAAGTTTTGAAGAGTTTCGTAAAGCTCAACTAGAAGATGAAGAACTAAAAAATATAATAGTATCCTTTGAAAACAACGATGAAAACGTCACAAGACACACAAATCGTGGTTATATTATGATTGACGGAATCCTTTATAAATATAATTCTGATCAAGATTCTGAAAATGGTCAATTAGTAATACCAAAAACACACCGTAGTCAAATTTTAATAAAATATCATAATGATCCCATGTCTGGACATTATGGAATAGATAAAACCACAAGCCGTATAACGCCACTATTTTATTGGTCAGGCATGAGAAATGATATTTCAAATTATGTAAAATCATGTGAAGAATGCAAGAAATATAAACCATCAAACATGAAACCTTGCGGATTGTTGCAAACATTAAGTAGCAACAAACGTTTTGAAATTGTTGCAGTAGACCTTTTTGGTCCTTTGCCTAAAACAGTAGAAGGATATCAATGGATCCTTATAGTAGAAGACATTTGTAGTAGATGGGTAGAACTTTTTGCGTTAAAAGAAGCAACTGCCGAAAACTGTGCCTTGACACTTCTGAATGAAGTAATTTTAAGATATGGTATACCAAGAAGATTGCACACAGATAACGGAACCCAATTTATTTCTGCTCTTATGCAAAAACTAACTTATTGTTTGGGAATTAAACAAACATTTACCCCAATATATCATCCAGAGGCTAATCCTGTAGAGAGGAAAAATCGAGATTTGAAAACTCAACTTGCAATTTGTGTCAAAAAAGACCATAGAAAATGGAACGTAATGTTACCAGCAATAAGATTTGCTATGAATACTGCAAAGTGTGATAGTACTGGATATTCTGCTGCTTTTCTAATATTTGGTCGTGAACTTAGAACTCCAACAGAAGTAACCTACGACGTCAAAGCTATAGTTAAAGCCGAGAATTTCATCCCTCAAATAACTCCTCATTTGTTAAAACTCGCAGACACATTAGAAATTGCAAATGAATCGCAATATAAAATGCAAGACCGAAATAAAAGTTTTGTAGATTTAAAACGAAAGCAATCTAATAACATTAAAGTTGGTGATAAAGTATTGGTTAAGACACATATACTTAGTAATGCAAAAGATGGACTAACTTCGAAATTTACACCTCGTAGGGATGGTCCGTATTTAGTTATTGGAGCGAAAGGCTCATCGTGTTTCACAATTGCTTTAGTGAACGACCCAAACACCCCAATAGCAACATTACACACGTCAGCGTTAACTCTATATGAGGGAGAATCTGAAAACCCAATTTACCCAATTCGAAAACGTGGTCGTCCAAACCAACAACAAAACAACCAACAACAAAACAACCAACAACAAAATTATCAACAACAAAACAACTTACAACAAAACAACCAACAACAAAACAACTTAAAACAAAATCAACAAGAAGACATCAGACAGCAAGTCAACAACCAACAAATAATTAAACAACGTAACAACAATTCATCTTTAAATCTAAACATCAGTCCTGAGAGAAATATTGAATCCAGGAAAATAAATTATCAAAATAAAAAACAACAGCAAAACAACAATCATCCAATTACCCTAAGAAGATCCTTAAGACTAAAGAATAATCCTAAAGCCTAGAATCCTGGTCGCATCATCGGGACGATTAATGGACCAGAGGGGGAGGTTGTAGCAGCCTGAATTATATTTTATTTTTTAACATTATTTATATTATTGAATTTACAATTATTTGCATCATTTTTATATGAACATTATTAAATTATTTGCATTTTTATTATAATTATGATAACAATCATTATTATTATTATTTTTATTATTATTGTCACCAAAACATTAATTAAATTCATGTCAACTTTCAATTATTTTATATTAAATTTTTGTTACTTTTATTTGTGTATTGAAAACCCTATTAAAATAACCATAATCAATAACCAATAATCAATAAGAATAGTATGCACAACACTAAAAGAGATTAATAATTATCACTACTCTCACTCTCATTATTGTTTATATTGATTTGTTATTGTATTTTCTTTATTTCTTTATGTACTAGACGACTTATTGATTTGACAAAATTTAAAGTACCTCTTTGTACAAGCTAATTCTTATCATTCTTAATGCGACAGTTCAATAATAAAGACATAATTAAAAATAAACGCTTGTTTCCTTAATAATAAATAATAATTGCTAAGACGCAGGAAGACCTTTGTGGACTACTGTGACTAGCAAATACTGAGGGCGAACACTGGCGTTAATTCAGCCTTGTTCGAACCAGTTAATAACTTTTAATATAAAACAAAACCCCCTTAATAAAGTGAAACCACTTTATTACAAAACACAAAAATCATAATTTTTGCAATTTTCAAAAACGTTTAGTTTTGGACTGTGTAAAGATATCGACTTTAAATTTTCTTTATTCAATACATAATTTTGTTCTTTAATAAGCTAAAGAATAAACTAATAAAATCTGTACTGGGTTATATATGAAAAAATCTGGACCAAGAGCTTGCAAAATTTAGGTACTTAAAATTTCAAAAGGCAATAATTCGAAAGCTATAAGAGATAAATAGCACACACAAGCATGTCTTGTCAAGGCCTACACGAATATATAAAAATATTTGAAATCGGACGAGAAATAAAAATTGGACAAGCGATTAAAAATTATATATGGCAAAGGTACCATACTTTAAGCCCTTTTGGAGTCTGTTGGGTCCCCCTTAAAAATTTAACATTGTACACTCCTCTGCTACGCCTTTACCATATTTCACGCAAATCCAGTTACAGATTTATTTCCAAAAGTTTTTCGATTCTGCTCACTGTGCATTGACAGACAGACAGACGGACGGACGTAAATCGTTAAATCGACTTAGGAAGTGATTCTGAGTTAAATGGTATACTTTAAGCTGGTAGTTTGATGGTTTTTTTATGCGTTATAAACATCAGCACAAATGCGTAATACCACAATCACCTATGGTCTAACTGAACAAATTGCCTTTATGATTATTAATTAATTTGTATGGCGTATCTTCATTAATTAATAGAAATTTAATCGTTTTAATAATACTGTTTTTCGTTTTGTTAATTAGTATTTATTTATTATTATTAGTATTATTATTCATTTTTTTTTTTTTATATTTTCACAATTGAAATTATTTTTATGATGAAATTAAAGTAATTTTAGTTAAGTAAATAAAAAACCTGTCTAATGTATATGAATATAGTACATACAAATTTTTACTCTTTTTTACCCTTATGTTCACGTGTTTACACACACACTTTTAAAAATAATAAATTTTGATTTAAACTAGATAATAAATACCAGTTTAATAATTATTTGAAATTATCCTGCGGCTTAATTCTTCACAGAGCATGATAAATAAACAATTGTTTTTGTAATAAATACAATTTTTTTAAATCGTTTATTGTTTATTGTATATAGATACTTTTTTTAATTGGTTTTGTTTTGTATAAATTTTTTATTAGTTGTTATTTATCATTTTTATAACGAGAATATATTAAAAATTTTCTATATGTTTATTTATGCCTAAAAGTTTAAATACTGAATAAAATATTACTGGCTTATAAATCTTAATACGAGGGGGGTGTCTTTTATATTTTGCAAAAAAAAAAAACATATAAAACAATAATATTTCTTTTTTAAAGGGACATTGTTTCCTGGAGTAGTATTCATGGCAGTCAAATTCCTTTTCTGATATGTTTTTTAAGACATTTTTTCCACCTTGTAGCAATAACGCATTTAAATACAAAATAAACGAGAGAAAAAGCTATAGTCGGTCAAGCCCAACCATATGATACCCTACACCATTTTGTACATTATAATTCGGGGAGAGGTCTTTTATTAGACTTGGAGTCAAATGTGGACCGATACTCATAAGTGTAAAATAAAACATAAAAATACAGAATATTACGTTGAGGCTGAAATTTATATTATTTATTCACTTTTGGGCGATTCCCGAAAGAGGGCCTTATATGGGAGATATGGTAAATTATAGACCGATCTTTGTATAATTTGGCACTATCATTTATATTCATATAAAACTTATTTATGTCGAATATTAGCTTGATACTAACATTTTAATGGGATTTATGGGAGCTATGGTTAATTATGGACGCATCTATTTAAAAATCGGCACACTTATTTAGACTTATATGAAACTTCTATGTGCCAAGTTTCATTAAAATATTGCTATATTTAAGGGATTTATGATCGTTAAACCATTTTCCGGGAGGACATTTGTATGGGAGCTAGGTGAAATAATGGACCGATCGTAACCAAATTTCATTAAATTCGGTTCAAAATTGCGACCTGTAGTTTGATTACAAAGTTTACATGGACGGACAGACGGCCAGACGGACGGACGGACATCGTTAAATCAACTCAAAAAGGGATTCTAAGCCGATTGGTATAATTTAAGGTGGGTATTAGACCAATATTTTTGGGTGTTACAAACATCAGCACAAACGCATAATACCTTCCCCACCTATGGTGGTGTAGGGTATAAAAATCATTGCATGAACATTTTTTTATTGTGAAATTAAATTAAAGAAATAGCTGTCATATAGAAAATTGTCCGAAATTCCGTCATCAAAAATAACATAAGTTGTGTAGTTTTGCAGTTTCGCATAGCATAAATAACACCCCTCGTAATAAACATTAGTATTGAATAATTTTTTTGCTTAAAGATGCTTAAAAACAAATATCAAAGAAAGGATTATATGAATTTTTGTATGTAAAAAAAAAATTTATTTTAATAGCAGTTTTTATTACTTTGCTTTTATATTTTAAAGAACAAAAATTGTAAATTATTGTATTTTTTCTAAACTTTATTTTAACGGAAATGTTAACTTCTGTAATAAATTTGAGTTCTTTGAGTTACATGTTACGAATACATAGAATTTAAATTTATCGGCTAATTAGTCATACAAATCTAATGGTACTTTGATTATATCTGAGAATTCTTAAAGTTTATGTATTTTAAAACTGATCTCGAAAGATAATGTTTTTCGTTAAAATATCCGAATTAAGTACAGTGCATTTCAACTGAATAGGTTCAAGATTTTAGTTACATTAAAACTCGCATTAATTTTAATATAATAAAGATAGTTCTATTTTTTTATCTTGATTTCTAAAGTCTTGAGTTCTAAGATGTTTAATAGCAAAAAATAATTAATAACTTAATACGATTTTTAACGGATTTTCATCCAACAAATGTATTTTTTAAGGCAATTTTTTTGGTTTCATCTGAATAGGTTCATTAAGAATAAAATCAATTTGCGTCAAGTATTTGTTGAATTCGCCCATAATTGTGTGTTTTTCATACATTTTCAACTGTTTTCTATAAGAATCTTTAAAAACTGGTCGCGTAAAAAATGTTTCTATAAAGAAAAGATCAAAATTATAGCGTATGGACAATTCAGATTTAATCTATGAAATATGGCGAAGAAAAATTGAGTGAATTTAAAATATTATCAACAACTTTTTAGGAAATCAGAGGTACTTATAAAGCAACAACGATCGCTGACAGAAGATACACCATTCGAGATGCCTCCAATTCTACTGATTCTGCGTCAAAAATTAAACAAAAATTAGGTATTTTAGCAAGTGTTTTACCGTAGAACGTGTTATTCGAAATCCAGTGCACCTAGGAAGACTAAAAATTATAAAGAACCCATCTCTAAACACCATTCGTGAAGTAAAACTACTCCCGTAAAAGGAATGAAACTATTGCTCTATCCCAGCAAAAAAAAGGAACTGAAAAAGAGCTGAAAAAGTCATGAATTTAACATTGTGTTGACATTGGATAGAAGTACATACTGGTGCAAAAGAGCTGCAGAAGTTCTTTTTTTAACCCATGGTTGTCATTGGTAGGATGTTCTTCTTTTATGCTTCTTATTCATTTCTTTTGAAGTACTTCCTTTAAAACTATGTTTATGAAATTTTTTTACAAAAATTCAGTTTTAGCCTAATTAAAAGATAATAAAAATGCATTAAAATTTATAAAATTTTATAATAATGTTGAACCTATTCAGATGAAACAAAAAATTACCTAAAAAATCCTCTTGTTGGAAAAAAAAAAAAATCATTAATCATTATTTTTGAAAAATTGCCAAAAATCGGGTTTTAAAGATTTTTTAATGAATTTTGTAAAAGTGAAAGATCGAAACATATTTTGTGCACTGCATAAGAAATAGTGGCGAAAATATTATGCAAATATGCTTTTATATGCAATTAAAAAAAGTCGTTTAAAAAATTGACTTTTTTCATGAAATCGGGTCTCCGGCATTTGTTTTTGGCCGGGCGGGAAGCAATTTAGTGTCAAATCATTCTAAATAAATTTTTTAATGAAATGTCGTTAAAAAATTTAAAAAAGCTCGCGTGACATTTTTTTTATTAATCGATAAAAAACTTTACTTTTTCCAAAATCCACTATTTTTGACAAATGCCTGATGTAGGGTGCAAGCCTAAATCAGTTCAAAATATCTACATTAGCCATTTGTGAAACCTTGTCTTTTGAAATATGTAAAGAAAAATTTTTTTCTTAAACGGAACTTTGAGTAAAAAGTGAAAGAATTTTACTAAATTCTTGCCAAAAATAGCCATTTTTCATACCAATTTCAGAGTGCTGACTTTGAATATTTTTCACATCTAGGCGCATTGAGATAATCCAAAAATTCTTTCAGTATGTTATTTTGAAATATATAGCAAATGATACGATATTTTTAAAAAGTTTTTACTTCATATACCTCAGGACTTATTCCCGAAAAACGAAAGAAAGTCGATCCAAAAATTCAAAAATTCAAAATTCAAATCCAAATATCTTTTTGACTGTAAGAGATAACTTGAGCGAGTAAGCTTACTTTTTCTTTATCTTGCCAACCGCTTTACAGAAATATAAAAATCTTTGAAATCGGACTTTATTTGTATAAGTTACGATTTTTTTAAACTTTTACATACTCGAGGTAGTCAATTTTGACACACTGTAGATTTTCTTGTGTTATCACAGGGTGACTACAGGATGATTTTTCTGAAAGCTTAGGCCCTCCTCTACAACTCTTCCATACATTTCAATTTAATCCGATCAGTAGTTTAGGAGATACAGATTTATTACCAGAAAATTTGCGTTTGACCCCACTGTGCGGAGGCACCTTATAACGACAGGGTGGCCATTTCAATGAAAAAAAAGTAATTCTTTTTACACGTTTTATGCTGATTGTGATTTCGGATATTTTTATGTAAAAAATTTAGAATTTTTTTAAATTCTCTGATTTTAGGACAAGTTTATACATATTATTCTGAAATTTAAATAAAATATCACTATTCGTTTAAATGTTATTAATGTTTAAATATTAACTTTATGTTAAAAAAAAAAAAAAAAAAAAAAACACAAAGAAGGTAAATTTTAAGTCCTTCGTGAAATTCTGCTTATTGTCATATCAGAGTTTTTTATCTCTAATAAAATTGCCATATTAATTTCACTTTTTTTTTTTTTTTTTCTCTCTTAAAATTCAATTTGTCACTTTAAAATGCATCAATTTAATCAATTGATTACACAGGGAAACACGGATTCTGCTACACAGGATTTCTCACTTAATTTAGGTACAAGTGGTCATGGAGTTCTAGGCTATAAACACAACTTTTAAAATACTTTAGGTTTCGTAATAAATAGAAGTACAAAAATTTTTTCATTTATTGCAACATATCTCAAAAATGAATAAATGAAATAATAAATAAATAAAAAGTTAAAAATCGTATTCCTATGCCGTACAGAAGAGTTTTAATTTAGTCGCCCTGTGTTGTTTTAATGATTTTTTTTTGCTTATATTTTATTTATAATAAATAAAAACCCTTTAAACTATTATTATAGTAATTTTAATTCATTGATATTAAATAGTGGTTATTGTGGCTGAACTGTTTGCTCTCATGTGGCTTTTTGTTATCGAAAGCAAAAAATGTAATAAAATTCTATTTATAGACAAAATTTTAAATGAAATTTTGTCAAAGCATATAATGATTAGAGAGGCGTTTTATTATATATTTAATAAAAATAAAATGCGGGTATAATAAATGAAAACAATCATATGTATAATCGAAACTATTCATCGTTTAATAAATAAATAAAAAAAGTAGTAAAATTAAAATCATATCAAGTGCAAAAAAGTACACACATACATTTATACATTAGACTGCATCTTAATTTACCGGCTATTAAAATTTGACGATAACTCCCCTAGAAACGGTATAAAAAGATTTTGTGTGAAATATTAGTTTTTAGACAAATTTGTCCATTCTATTATTGCAACTAGATGTTAAAAAATAGTAATCTACAAACAATTTTCTCTCAAACATATAAAAAGAAAACAACGGTTACAAAAAGGTGAGATTTATTACGAATTACCCAGACTATTACTATGTTTTAAACCACTTAAGTAAGAGTGTACAAACAAAACTTTTAATGTTTTGGGAAATGTTTAAATAAAATAAAATTTTTATTTAATTTTGAATCAAAATTACTGAAAAATATGTTCTTGTATCTGTAAGATTTCACACCTCTATGCAATGCATAGTTAAAAATTTTGTTTTTCAAGACTATTTCAGAAAAGTTAAAAATTTTATGAAACAAATTAAAAAAAAAAAAAAACAAGCGTGAATGTTATATTCGGCCCGGCCGAATCTATATACCCACCATCAACTTTTTCAATTTTTACTTTATATGGGAGAGGGCGGTAAAGTGGGCCCATTTTTTGTTTCCAAGTTTACATTGGTCCTTGAACTATTTGAACACAATTTCGTTGATTTTCACCTTATATGGGAGGTGGGTGGAAAAGTGGGTGAACAACGACCATTTTTTGTTTCCGAGTTTATATCGATATCCGAAATATACGTACAAAATTTCGTTGTCGTACATGCTTTTGTTGAAGAAATATCAGCAGAAAAAAAAAAAAAGTATAAAATGGACACCCTGTGTTTCTAGTTTTTAGTCTATAACTTTTTTGTTTATAAACCGATTTTGCCCATTTTCAATCCCAAACAAACATTATATAAGACAAACATTTGTGCCAAATTTCGTCTCTCTACGTTGTCGGACAGACAGGCGGACGGACAGATGGACGGACATAGCTAGATCGACTCAGAATCAAACCAGGACCCAGAAAATATATACTTTGTGGGGTTTTAGATGATTCATTCGACACGGAATCACGGAATGACAAAATCAATAAACCACCCATCTTTTTGATGGTGGGTATAAAAACCAATAAGACTATGCAGGCTTACATATATATAACTATACTATAAATAAAATTAAAGCAGTAGGTCAACACCTTGTATACCTTAGCCGTATCTTTGAATTTTGCGAATTTCATCAAAAAATAAATTTTTACAGTTTTTACTTGGAGATATTATACGTTTGTAGCACACAGAAACAAATTATCTCGCACCCTGCTGAAAGTATACCGTTTAACTCAGAATAGCATTCTGAGTCTGTTTAACCATGTCCGTAAGTACGAACGTCTGTCCGCCCGTCCGTCTGGTTGGCTGACCATGTAAACCTTCAGCGCAGAGTACAGGTTGCAATTTTGAAGATAATTTTATTAAATTTGGTACATTTAAATATTGCAATATTTTAATAAATTTCGGTGCAAAAAAGTTGTATAATTATCAGTTTCTGTGCCAAATTTCATTAGGATCGGTTCATAATTTACCTACTTTTTGGAATCACTCTGAATTGAATAAATTAAAAAAAATGATAGTATCAACGTATTTTTAGACTTAATAAAAGAACCAGTGCCACAGATGTAATATAAAACCCATTTTCAATAATACAGGATGTCATATTTTCGGGATTTAACGACTATATTATTCTTACTTGTTTAGATAGGTTAGTTTAGGTTCAGTGGGCAGCTGTCTGAACAATACAGGACAATTTTTGTTCCCTGAGCGACCATGTGTCACATATCCGAAACTACGTTCGAGTCGAACCAACCTGACGGTTGTATGAAGAAATTGATCGATCTGATGTCGATAACAGAGAGATCTGACAATACATGCACAAGCGGACTACCAAATTTAACCTTATTCCAGTGAGAGTTGGACAGTGGCATGGAAAATGCCCCACTATCTCTTCCTCTTCATAGCAACTCCAGCAAAAGTTGAAAGGGAGTCCTAATCTTCTAATATGCGCACTAGTAATCCAGTGCCCTGTGACAACGGATACTAGAATATGTAACCGGTGCACAGTGTCACATTTGGCAGTTTTAGAACGACAAAAATCCAGTTTTGAAGATGTTGGTCGGAAATTGTATACTCTGTTAGTAGGTAAGGTCGTTAGCATTCCCAATAAAAATGGGCGGAAAGAATCACTGCCACTCCCATACTGAAAAAAAAATTAATTTATTTGTATAAATTTCGAATATATTTTTGTAAAATTTATTAAAATAAAGGATATTTTAAAAGTAGGCATGGCAAGATCTAATCACACCAAACTTAGTTTAACATTTGCATAACAAATTTTCAGCCATTACCTTAAAATATTAAAATAATTCTTACAAATTTGCTAATATGAGGTATCGCAACTTTTATTCTAATATATTAAAAGATCGCAAAAAGTCGCAGCCAATATTCTCAAATATAATTTTATAGATGTTCTTTTATATAGCAATCACATTTTTAAATTGGAACTTTTTAGTTCCCGTCCATTAAAAATAGAATTTTCCAAAAAATATAATTTTTAGTATTATGATTTCTTTAAAAAAAAAAAAAAAAACACACAATATTTTCAGCATTGAATTTTTAACCTAACAAATTATAATGAAATAATTTGGATACATTTATTACAACATACCAAAAAAATCGTATCGATATCTACAGTATTTACTGAGATATATGAAGTTAATATTAACATAGTTCTTGACAAAAGTTTTAAATAAAATTAAAATATTTTTAAAAGTTGCAACTTTTAAAATCCATAATTCGCGCTACAGACACTTTCCTATATTTTAAGTATTTTTTCCATAATACATAATATGTTTACTAATAAATGCGAAAATAATTACTTCAATTAATAAACTTTTATTTTTGTATTTTTGTCGTTCTAATTTGGATAAATGTGACACTGTGCGGTGTCTTGGTAGTCTAAAGAATAGGTTTGACCGAAATCCATCATAATTGGGTCATATTTACCTCGAGGTTGAACATGTGGACAAATTTGTTCATCTATCCTATGCAATCCTGGATAAGTTCCGCAGTATTGTTGATCTACAGGAAGATAGCGGTACTCAAATCAATTGATCCACGTCTTCATTTCGAAGAATAGAACCGTTTCATCCGCAGTGAGATTTCTCGGGGTATTTGAATGACCCCTAACCCAGACTAGCTCCAGGTTTGAATGTCTCGCCACCTCGTTTAGAGATGTCTGGCCTTCATGTATCAGCCTGGATGTCGAAAAGACACTCGAGAGCGATTTAATCGCACACCGAATACCCTATAGTACATCGAACAGTTCACTGCTCTTTTTATGGCTTGATTGAATACTGCAGTGATCCGGTAATTTAAAGAAAATACTTTTCCTATATGCGGGAATGTAGACACCTATTCAACCCCATCAACAGATTTAGACCCATCTGCGTAAACCTCCACTGAATCGGCTCTTAATTCCGGAGCAGTCGAGAAGTTTCAGTCAACAAAATATATAGGGATGCAATAATCAATATTGCAAGAATGTCGTCAAAGATGGAATTGCGCCTGTAATGAGTAGCGCTGAACTACGAATAATCCTTTCAAATATTCCGAAAAAGGTGGATTTTTCTATAGCCTTCGACCATCACTACATACATAAGTATGAGCCTACCATGTTTAGTTTAAAAATATTTTTTTTGAGAAATGATATTCAGACTTAACAGATTTATTCTTACAAAATAATATAGAACAAAAATATATATTCTGAAGTTTTTTAGAAAAATTTTACAAGATAATCTTTAAAACACGAAGGTCAAATATTAAAATTTGGATTATTTGAAAGTTTTAAGGAAAACATAATGAAAACTTACTCATTTTGATCAGGACTTTGATCAAGTTTTATGGAAATATTACTGAAAGTCTAATTGCTAATTGATATTAGCAGTAAAAGCATTTTTAAACGCTCCTGTTATAAATATTTGTAAATTTTATTAATTAATGTCTTGGGAAAAATATATATTACCTCATTCTGACAAGTAAATATAAGTAATTTGTATACCCTACACCACCACAGATGGTTGTGGCATTATGCGTTTGAGCAGATGTCTGTAACACTCAGAAAAAATCATTAGAGCCCAACCTTAAAGTACACCGTTCGAATCTCTGAATCACTTTCTGAGTCTATTTAACGATGTCCATCCGTCCGTCTGATCGGCTGGCTGGCTGATCATGTAAACCTTGTGAATAATTTTAAAGATATCTTGATGAAATTTGGCAGGAATAGTAATTTTGGCATAACGACGAAACCTATTGAAATTGGTTATGATTGGTCCATTATTTCACTTAGCCACATACAAATGTTCTTCCGGAATAGAGATTTAGTGGTCATATAGCAATATGTTAATGAGATTTGAATACATGTGAATAAATTACTATTTTCAATATTAAAAAAAAAATCTAACCAAACTGTTTTGTTTCACTTTTTTATTTTCATTAAAACTTTAGTAAATTAATTCATTTATTCGTTTATACGGTTTAGTTCTTTCGTTTCTATTATAAAAACCAATAAAAAAAAATAAAACAGAAAATTTAAAATTTTTCTACATTGAAGCATCCACTAGAATAAAGTTGCAAATTTAAATATAACTAAAACTGAATATAAAAGTTTGGTATGCATATATTTATATCATGAATACTCACATGTGGTTTATATATGAATAACAGCAACAATATGTTTTTTTGTGGAGAGTATGAATAATAAGGGATAACAACAACAAAAATTATATATTGTATCGCTCATCCGCAGTTAACCACATTGACCGACATGTCAGTTTGTTGTTAATGCTTAAAACAATACAATAACAAACATTTTATTTTTACAAGTTTGTATGAATGTATGTGTAAATGTCCTACACGGGATAGTTGGAGGGTAATGAAGACCTTTTTATAAAAGTCTTAAATAGTATCATATTATTATATATCGTAGGTATGTTTTTAGACATTTTAACATTAATGTATTATTTACATTATTTGTACATAAGTAAACTAGAGTGTAGTCAGTTTAAAAATATTGAAAAGGATATTAGGATGTCTCAATCATATGTTAAATAACGACGTATATTTAATATAGTTTGTGGGTCATTACCGGAACTGTAGGGTATTCATTGGTACAAAAAGGGTTTTCAAAAGCATGTGCGATTTCAAGCCTAATTTTTTTTAATCTCTTCGTCATGAGGAAATTTTAATTTACCATTAATGTTGGACCTAAGCTATAATGAGTTTAGGTCAAACGTTTTTATGATAAATTCCACTGCCTTGAGAAGTTGTATTATTATTGAGCAACAGTTAAAAAAATATATTACTTTTTAATAAAGATCTCGTCAAGGACACACTAATCTTTATTTTTTGTTAATCCCTTAATACCAAATCTCCTTACTTACTCCCTTTCTATTTTTTGAAACGCCCTTGTTCAAATATACTTTATTTATGAACGTTTGTAAACTCACGCATATAAAACTTTAAATTTTTTGATAAAAAAACAATTCTGTTTAACAAAAATGTAGCAAATGCACTCACACTTAAAAACTAACACATTGATATACACATTTAGGGGATTCACAAAGTATGCTATCATGTCGTATTGTCATAATGTCATAAAATTTTAAAAAGGAAAAGCAATAACAATATTTTTTATACATTGAAATATTTTAGGACTTATGACAATACGACATGATAGCACACTTTGTGAATCCCCCAATTGTTAATTACATACATTAGGGCTATAACTTTTTTATTTTTAATTTTTTTTTTTTTTTTTAAATATCAAATTGGCCGAATAGGCATTTGAATATTATTTTAAAAAATTGTATTACTTATTCGTGGTTGTCAAAAAATTTACCCACAAAACGCGGTAATGTTTGGAAATTAATAATCCCAATGCAACAGTATACATATGTTGCTTTCCTGTTGCATTGGTATTAAAGTACTTAATACATAACATTTATCTATTATGAAAAACTATAAGCACGTTAAATTTTAAGTTTATGTCTTTTAATAACATTTTGCACTTTACTATTTTACTTTATTAATAAAATATTTAAATTTTTTTGTTTAAAATGTATGTAAATTTTTTCGTAAATAACCCAACATTCGCTATCGCGTGGTGCTAGGGCCAAATTTGGTTACAGCCCTAATATACATATATGTTTTCTGTTCAAATGCGGTAGAAGTCGAAAAATGTTAGTGAGTGTTAAAAACTCCTGACATTGGTGGCACTTGAGGGCTCGTTTAAAACAAAAAATAAAAGAACTACATAAATATATATATTCATATATTTATTCCAGCTGATTGCAATGTAACCGCAAATATTTGTAACAAACACATGAATATATACTCGAAACTATAATTTATACCGACACACAGTCAAATTAAAAAAAAAAGATATATTTCACACATCAACTTCATTAAACTTTCAATGTTTGTTGTATCTATTAAACACAATAGACTACTGTTAATTTGTGTGGAGAAATAATACATTAATTCTTGTAGAATTATAATTATAAAATTAAAATGAAACATTGTGAAATATGCTTAATAAGCAAAAAAAAAAAAAAAAAAAAAAAACACATTATTGGATTTGTTAATATCAAATTACAAATGCATGGAGTCCTAATCGCAGAAATATCTTGACCAACAAAATGTTTAAAATTTATTTTTT
Organism: Protophormia terraenovae; assembly: GCA_951394005.1. Classification (NCBI taxonomy): domain Eukaryota; kingdom Metazoa; phylum Arthropoda; class Insecta; order Diptera; family Calliphoridae; genus Protophormia; species Protophormia terraenovae. Next base: position 103,239,678 of record OX596076.1, on the reverse strand, counting down.
GAAGAAAATCTATAATTTAGTATCATCTACATACATATACATTTTTTTTCGATTAATCTAGTACTGTTTGAGGTTCATTATTTTATTTATTATTTTTTCATACACAGAAAAAAATATTTCGAATTTTTTTTTAAATTATTAACTAACTTTATAGTGGAATTTAATTGTATTTTTTATTAATATAATTAATTTTCTAATTGGTTTACAATTTCGTTTTTAAATATCTATTTGAGAAAAAACAGTAACAATAAAATCAATTACTCTAGTTATTAATATTATCATTTTGATGATTGAAGCAAAATCAATTAAAAATTAATTAATATTAGCAATTTCGTAATTGAAGTCCAATTTTACATTTTTCTGAGTATGGGTACATATGAACTCCTGCAAATTTTTTATTCTGCATATAAGACATTTTCACAAATATTATACGTGTTGCAATCGATATATATTACTCATACGACTACGAGGTCGACATTCAAATGAATGTGAGTTTAATTTATATATTTTTTACTGCTTTCCGCGTTTATTCGAATTTTCGGGTACTGTGAAATAACTCCCAGCAAAAAATTAAAAAATTCCCAATTTCTTTTCTATAGAAATTTGGTTTTATTTCATTATAAAATAAAACCCAGTGGGTTATTATTTATTTTATAAATGAAATAATTCCCAATGAAATTTTGTTTAAGTTATCTCATTAATTTTTGCAATGGGATTTTATTTCATTCTATTTGGCCAAAAAAAAGGGTTGAGTTTTTTTCCGAAATGGGTCAGAAGATTTGTAACTCTCCGCTTATTGTGGAAAATATATTTTTAAATAGTATCCCCATGAAATGTTGATACTTTAGAGGACTTTTTATTGCATTTTTTATAAATATATATATATATATATATATATATATATATATATATATATATATATATATATATATATATATATATATATATATATATATATATATATATATATATATATATATATTTTTTTAATTTTTTAATATTTCAATATTTTCAACATTTTACTCACAAAAGGACTCATAGTGCCAAATTATCATGTAATCTATATATATATGGGCCATTGTCAAAAATTTTTGATTTTATAAAAAATATTAATTTTTTTGATGGCACATTAAAATCTTTTTGTATGCATATAAAGTGACTCGAATGCATGTAGAATCAGAAATCAGAAATCGCGAAAGTTATAGCGGTTTTAAGTTGAACATATAAAAATGTTTACAAACTAGAAGTTTATGTAAAATTCATGTCAAAATTACACGTAACATTAAAACCTACTGAGTTATTCAAATAAAATTTATAATATTTTCAATGTTTGATGGTATTAGTGCAGCATATTTTAGGGTTTCCTAGTAAAATTTAAAAAATTTTCTTTTCAATAAAAATCGCGATTTTTCAAAATTTTATAAAAAATTGGGATCGAATCTAAGTTATTTCTCCATATATTGAATGAAAATATATTTTGTTAGAGTTTATTACAAAGAAATGCCTTTTATTATTGTGTTCCTCTTTTAACAAAAATAAATATTTATTGGTCCATAAAAAGTTTATCTTACGAAATTTTTTGATGCGCCTCGGAATTTTTATTCAGCATAACAAACACTTACTAATTATACCAATTATAGTTAATTTCATGTTGTCCAAACGATGTGCCGTAGCGCAATGTGTTTTGACAAAAGTGTCCCGATTTCTATTATTAGCGACATTTGACTTAAATTTATGATCCCAATCAATTATATTTATCGCCGTTCTTATATCTATACATCCAATATTTGTATAAATTGCAATTTTTTACATAAAAATACAAAAACAAAAAGTGCAATTTTTGCATAATTATTGTATTAAATTTATTTTTAATGCTCCTCCGATTTTGTTATGTAAAATGACAAAAAACTAAGTTTACGCAGTAATCCAAGCAATTCCATATGAAAATGTGAATGTGCCTTGCGAAAAACTGACTTTTTGAAAAATGTTCGCTATTGTTTTCCAAACTTTGAGTCTCTACTACGTTTACTATTTCGGGCACATCAACGGGATATAGCTCAAAATACGCACAATTACAACATGTATCAAGTCCTATACCAAATTTTGTATTCGGTTGAAGGGCGCACAGACCCTGCCTAAAAAACTGAAAAATTCAAAAAAATAAAGAATTTTCTAAAATATTGAACCTAGAAAATGAAATTAAAGATATAAAGTTCTAAGTGAATGAAAATCCATAAGAGGGAACTTTGTGGTACTTTTTCGTTTTTTGAATATTTATTTATTAAATATTTATGGTGCTAAGTAAATTAAAATAAGAGGGCGTTATTTCATTGAGTCTTATTTCGTGTCGCCGCAAAATGTTTTTCTTTCTACACAAGTTAACATCCTATATTTTATCACTGTATAAAATTTTTTATCCAATTGCTCTTTAAAACTCTACATATATGTATTTCGAAAATAACCCACTTTTAGGATAATTTTCGAAAAATTATTAAAAAAATTATTAAAAAAATACGTATACAACATATATTGGAATAAATTTTATTTTAGAATACAGAACGCTATCTAAACTTAATCCATTTAAAAAAAAATATATATCTTTTCAAAAACTAACAAAAATCAGACTTAGAATTTTGAAAATTTCACTTTTTTCTACTATAAGATTATTTTTTACTATAAGATTATTTATTGAGAGAGTGCATTAAAAAACAGATTTCACAGATAATGATAACTCAGTTTATTTTCTATTACCTGGTATATAAATTTATTGCAATATCCACACTTTATTTTTTGAATTAATCCCCATTTTGAATACTGTTCAACTCAATGTGCTCCATAGGGATGAATTAAAAAAAAAAATAAAATAATAATATTCTTCCGTCTTCCTACATCGAAATCTGAAAAAAATCCTTTCTCGATACACTCTAAAGAACATATGTATATTCCTTATGATGTCTTGGATGAAAGTTGCGGAAATTAAGACCATAATGAAAAACTTGTAAAAGTTCTTTATGCCTAGTTTGAAGGAAAAAGACAAAAATTCATCAGTAGGAGACTTTGATAATCTAGGTCAAATTTTCCTATTCTAAACTTTTGTTATCTTAACGCCCCTCTATCTAGCAAAAATATATATGGTAACCCAAACATTACAAGTGACTTTTGTGGTATAAACCTCCAATTCTTTTTTTCAGTATAAGGAACCGCTCCAAAGAAGTACCCTAATATATACAAAATTTAGCAAAAACAGCAAGCAAACCAAAAAAAATCACACAATGTTGTTTTTCTTTTTAGTATTTTGCCATTTTTGGGATTTTGTTGTAAGTTTTCTTACAACAATGTTACTGATGATGTTGCCTCTCATGATGTTTCACGACTCAGGCCAATACATACATTGACATACTCAATCACACATACATTTACACAAGAGTTAACAGGATCTTTTTTCTTGTATAGTTGTTGTCATTGTTGTTTAACTTGTGTTTGTGAAGACTTCTTAGTTGTTTTTCTTGTTTTAAATGCCCGATTGTAAAAATTTTTGCAACAATGTTGATTATTTTAAAAACCCAATTCATCACTTAATTCTTAGTTTTTTGGGAGGTGGGGATGATGAATTAATAATAAGTTGCTACCAGAGAGAATTTTTTTCAAGCGTGCTTGCATTGGTATATGAATATGTGTGTAAGTATTTGATTGTTTTGTTTTATGGTTAAAGTTGTACAAAGTTGTTTTTTTTTTTTTTTGTTTTTTTTTTTTTTTTTTTTTTTGTTAAAAAAAGTTTAATTAATAAATGCTTAAACACTACCACAACTCATTTACAACTTACTCATATACTATTTATACACTTACAAAGTTCAACAATGCTCCAACATACTGAAGGAGTGAGATCAATCAAAACAGTAACAGTAAATATTATGGGCGATCTTTAACAACATTACTATTTACACAGTTTTATTTATATTGATTAATTATAATTACGAAAATGAATTCGTGGATTTTCTTTACACATTAAGAATATTTTAATTAAAATCCTTGTAAAATAGAAAGATATGTTGAAATCAGGGACCGTAATGATTATGAGTTTTAACCCTGGAAGGGCTTCGTTAGTCATTTCGACTAACAACAATGCTTTTTTGAGTGATATTTCTTTATTCGTTTCATATTTTTTTGAGAATTTTGGTATAACACCTGCCATAAACAACACATAAGTACATTTTTTTTGTCAAATTACACAATGATGATTAGGGAGCTCTATTTCCTATATCAAATAGAAAAGGCATGCTGAAGACTGAATAAAGCCATATAATGAAGTACTAACGATTACAGAACGACTTCATTTTATGAGTTCTAAGGACGTGATTGATAATTTCGACCAAATATTGAGTTATCTGTGCTTCTCTACATTTTCTGCATCAATTTAAAGATTAATTATATCATGATTAATAGTTTATTAAAAAAAATATGTTAAAAAGAATTAAAGAACCACTTTTTATAAAACTTCCTTAAAAACTGCATAAGGATCTAATTTAGTGACAAATGTCTTATCGACTGTGTTCTACACCCATTATAACAACCAAGCATCGTAAAAATTTCGAAAATCTCCTATATCTAGGTAAATTTATAACAATAGTGTAAATTGAAGAAAAAGGAAATAAAATTTGCAGCTTCTGCGGCTAAAAAAAAAAACACTGAACTACTAAGGGATACTGTAAAAAATGCAAAAAGTATCACAAATTTAAAATATGCACAGAGTATGCAAAAACATTTATTTTTAAACTGTTTTTTGGTTAGAATAATTATAGGGTGCACACATTTAAAAAAACTTATGTTGTCTATTCCAAATTTTTTACACAACAGACACAAAGGGTACTTATGTAACACCATCTCTGGAAAGGTATAAATATTGATGTATTTTTAGTTTTTGCTGAATATTTTGAAAACAACGGAAAGTATTTAGGATTTTGTGCTGTCATTTTATTAAAATTAATTCATCAACCAAAAATTAATTGTTTTATTTTTCATTTTAATGATACGTTTTGAAATATTTTTAATAAATGACCCCCTCAGAGGGGTCAAAATATCGAAGCCCTTCCAGGGTTAAAATAAAACTCAACAAATAATGATCATTTTTGATTTTTATTTTTTTCGCTCAACTTTTAATGATTATTTTGGATTTTTATTATGCTCAACTCGCAAATGATTTTTTTTTATTTTAATTTTTTTGCTCATAATATAAAACTTAACATGAAAAATGAAACTATTAACTAGTAAAAAATTGTTATTTAGTAAAAAAATTTATTTATTATAAATAATATTATTTTTTAATTTTAAATTTATTTTTAATAAAAAAAATATGGTTTTTTGTAAAAAAAAAAAGTCGGATTTTTCGTGAAAAGTTTTATAAAAAAGATTTCATCACACTTGCCTTTTAGTAAAAAATCTAATTTACGATGGGAAATCTTTTTCATTAAAAATTGCGTAATAGTTTCATTTCTCATGTTAAGTTTAATATTGTGAGCAAAAAAAGCAAAATTCAAAAATCAAAATAATCATTATGAGTTGAGCAAAAAATAAAAATAAAAAATAATCATTAAAAGTTGAGCGAAAAAATAAAAATCAAAAAATAATTATTATGAGTTGAGCGAAAAAATAAAAATCAAAAATAATCATTAATATTGATTTTTTTTTATAAAAATCAAAAAAATAAAAAGATCACATTTTTGTATTTAACATTTTTATCCGGTCGTTCCATGTATCTGATTTTTTTGTTTAAATTTTCAAGAATAATGATTATTTTCTGTCCTTGGTTCACATGTTACACTTTTGAGGAAGTTTGTTTCACTTTTTAAGAAAAAATCATTGTAAAATATATTTTATTCATCTCAGTATTTTTATGTTTACAAATACACATACATACATACAGTGTATAAAATTATATTTGTTTTAGTCTGAATTTATTGTGTAAATGATGTATACTTTTCAAAAGTCAGTTTATTTCCTTTCTTCTTTACTCCTATAATTTACGTATAAATTGCCAACAGTTGCAGCTCTATTTGATTTAACAATCATTTACCCTTTTTATTATATGAGTTTTCTTTTTATTTTTTTTCTAACAAAATTTTTTAAACAGCCATTAATTTCTTTTGTTTTCTTTTTACCATCTACACTCAAAAAAAAAATTGCACAAAGAAAATGTAACTAAATACTTGTTAACTACAATTGTATTATGCATTTTATTTTTTTAGTGTATATTTTTAATAGTTGTAAGCTATTTAATCTTTAAGGGATTTTTACTACGATTGTATTTTTTTATTACTCACAATAAGAAAATTCAAACCCATGATTATTGAATGAAATAATATTTTTGTTTTGTTTTCTTTTTTTAATAAAATTAAAGTATTTTTCATTGAAATAATTTCTTAATGAACTTCAGCGATATTTGGTGGTTTCGAAGAAAGATAAGTTACTTAAGATTTTAATTAATAATAAGTATTATTTAGAAATGTTAACTTTAATTGAATGAAAATAATAGTTAAATAAATATAAAAAGTTAGATTGTTAAAATTTAGAATAATAAGATTATGTTACCTGTACCACTTAGGTTTCAGTTTAAAACTTCTTAGATCCAATTTTAAAAAGATGTATTCGGCAACACTAAACATAAGAGATGCGCTTAAAAAATCTAGTGAATTCAATTTACTTTATACATATTGAACCAATGGACTAGGTTAGGTTAGGTTGCGTAAGCAGCTCACCAAAGTTAGCGAATTCACTCAGATGCTCAATGTGGCCCATTGTGTTTCCCTAGAACGAAGAAAACCCCCTCGCGTAAGTGAATCGAGTACACGATTTCCACTAAACCACCGTGTACTCTGGATACAACCTAAAAAATTTCCTGATGATACATCTCCCAGATCGTCAAGATTCTGAAAGGAGCGCTTGCCCAGATGATTTAGTCTGCATTCCTGCAGTGCCGGACAATTCAAAAAAAAAAAAAAAATGTTATATAGACTCTATCTTCTCTTCGTCTAAATAACTTCTACAGAAATCAGTTCGGGAAAAGCCTATGTATTCTGATCTGCGCTCTATTATACAGTGTCCCGTGATGATTCCTGTTAGACGTGAGATCATCCCTCTACTAAGAGCCAGAAGGGTCTTAGTTTTCTGTCTATCAATTGAGGGCCTATGGGTTCTAGATATCCTGCAAGTGGTTATCGTGAACCACGGGACTTTACCATAAGTGCCCAGTCTTCTATCAAATTCGATAGTTTAACAAGAGGAATATCGACTTCTGTTCGAGTTCGTCAATCAACCGACTCTTGCGCACTCATCCGCCTTTTCTTTGCCAGGAATGCCTTCATGCCCTGGTACCCATACTAGTCCTACACATTGCGTGCGCAAATGGGAAAAAGATCGATTGCATTCAAGTATACATTTTGATTTCACCACCTACCTAATTCAGAGCCTTGATCACGGCCTGACTATCTACAAAGAAGTCGTCAGTAAGAGCTTCTGAAACGAGTACTCTGATTCGTCTAGCAGCTACCGCTAAAGCATATATCTCTTCCTGGAATACTGTACAAGGAAGAGATATTGAAAGTCCCAGATCTTCAGAGAAAATTCCTGACCCGTTTCCCGTATCCTTTTGTTGACCAATGGACTAAATTCTTTAAAATTTTAATTTTATCAAAGGCTGTTATATTTAAGTTTTAAACAGGAATTAAAAATCAGTACAAAACTTAAATTTATCCAAAAATCCTCGAGAGTTTCTACTCAGTTTTTCTTAAAATTTTTTCCTCTTAACTTTTTTCGTTAGCAATATTTAAATTTTTAAACAAAATGAGTGACAAAAAAGAAGTACGTACCAAAATTATTAAAAAATTTAAAAAAAAAAAAAAGAAATCCTAATTGGTCCTAAGAAAAAATTGGCCAAAGAATTAAAGGTCTGCCATCAAACTATTTCCAATTTTACTAAACAGTATCAGAATTTGACCATTGATAGAAAACCAGGTTCGGGAAAAAAAAAATTACACATGATCTTGGGAAGGCAAGAAAATTTGGAAGCATATAGAAAAGCGCTCCAAGAATATCTGGTAGAAAAGCAGCCCAGAGAGCTCAGTGCTCTAACTATTTGGTGCGAATAGTTAAAGCAAAAGTTCCAGGTGGGAATGCTGCAAAAAATTTAGAAGCCAATGAAAATCAAATTTCATACAAAAATACTCATGTTGTATAATGGATAACAAAACGTATGTACAGGCAGATATTTTGCAGCCTTTGGGTAAAATTTTTAAGTTGTATATTCTCAAGGAAATGTTAATGATAAGTTTAGGATCCAAAAGCAGACAAAATATCATATAAAATGTCTGGTATAGCAAGCATTATGCAGTTGCGGCAAAAAAAAAACAAGTTAATTGTTACAGTAGGTTCAATAAATACCGAAATATACATCAAAGAATGTTTGCAAAAAATGCTTCTTCCTTTCATAAAAGAACACAATGTTATCCACATATTTTTGGCCCAATTTGGCATCATGTCATTACGGTAAGAAAGCCTCTTGTGAAAAGCGAATTGAAGAGCCCAAAAAAGGTATCCTAAAATATCGAACATTTTAAATGGAAATGGGCGAACTCTTCCAAAAAAGTGACTGAAGCAACTATCAAATCTCTAATCGAAGAGTTACCAAAAAAGGTCCCAGAGTGCATAAGTAGTGGTTAGAACTATGTATAAAAGTTGAATTTTTCAGTAATCTGTAATATAATATAAATTAATAAAAATAATAAAATCAACCGTTTCCAAATAATTTAATTTTATATATGTTAAGATTTTTTCGATCTCACAACTTATTTAGTTTATATAAATAAACTTATGTATAAATAAAATACTTCTATTTTATTTTTATTGATTGTAATTATAAGTATTATCACGTTTTTATATTTTGTTCTGATACAGAAAATGGGAAGAAAGAATCATTGTATGAAATAAGAGAGAAAAATGGTTCAAAACCAGAGAGAAATAAAAAGTCGTTAATTGAAATGGCAATTAGGGACAAGGTAGATATTCTCAATTTGTCTAAAATGAATTATTTAAAAAATAAACGATAGAAACTCGTACTGGACCTCACAAACCATCCCACAGTGTCACATTTGGCAGTTTTAAAACGACAAAAATCCAATTTGGAGATATTGGTCTGAAGTTATATATTCTGTTAGTAGATAAGGCCGTAAACATTCCCACAAAGAATGGGCGGGTAGAATCACTGCAACTCCCATACTGAAAAAAATTTATTTATTTGTATGAATTTCCTGCATATTTTTGTAAATTTTATTAAAATAACGGATATTTTAAAAGTAGGCGTAGCAAGATATAATTACATCAATCATATATATGTATATGTATATGTATATGTATATGTATATGTATATGTATATGTATATGTATATGTATATGTATATGTATATGTATATGTATATGTATATGTATATGTATATATATATATATATATATATATATATATATATATATATATATATATATATATATATATATATATATATATATATATATATATATATATATACCCAGCAAAAACTTGGTAATGACATGTAGTTACGGATGTAGTTACTTTGTAATGACATCAACATACTGTCTGCATTACATAGAAGTTGTTTAGTAACTAATTATTTATAACCCGAATGTAAATAATTATTTATCATAAAATATTTTAAAATATTAATTTTTATTGATTAAATTTAAAAAATAAAAAAATAAATATTTTATATCCTAACATTTCATTACTTATTTATAACCTAAAATATAACTAGTTCCTATTGTTATTACTAATCATGACTTCAATAATGCTTTAAAATCAATGCACTGTTTAACAGCTTGGAAGTAATTAGTTATTGTAATGACATCTAAGTAATGTATAGGGTAAGTAGTTGCCTCTAATGTCATCACCGTGTTAAAATAATGAGTTATTCAGCTGATGTCTAAGTAGTGGAGAGCCATTATATTAGCTTCTTAACTCATTACATGGTAACCAAAGTTTATGCTGGGTATATATATAGAAAGGAGACTGTTTGTTTATTATTCTTTCATGGCAAAACTACTGGACGGATTTTCACGAAATTTGGCACACTGATTATTCGTTTTCGTTTTTTTACCCCCACTTTTTGTAAAAATGATATTTGAGTTTTTTACCCTCTCCCTGGATTGATTCACACAAAATTTGGCACACAAAAATAGTTCCAAAGAAAAATTCTAAATTACCTATTTACTGGATGCTACGCCCATTTTAACGCACACTTTTTGCAAAAATTATATCCTATAGAGATAGTGTTTGCTATTCTTTCACGGCAAAATGACTGAATCGATTTTCATGAAATTTGGCACTCAGATGGTTCGTTTTCGGGATGGAACTATAGGCTATGTCGGATCCAAATTTTACGCCACGCCCCATTTTACGCCCACTTTTTGTTGAAATGTTATTTGACTTTTTGACCCTTTCCCTGGATTGATTCACGCAAAATTTGTAATACTTGTATAACAAATTTTTATCCATTATCCTAAGATGTTTAAATAATTCATAAAAAATTGCAAAAATGAGGTACCTTATCTTTTTTCTAATATTTTAAAAGATCGCAAAAAGTCGCTGCCAAAAGTCTCAAATATAATTTTATAGATATCATGTTATATAACAATCGTATTTTTACATTGGAACTTTTTTGTTCCAGTCCATTAAAAATGGAAATTCATAAAAAATATAATTTTTAATAATATGATTTCTTTTAAATAAAAAGCAGTATGTTCAGTATTTATTTTTTAACCTAGCAAATTATAACAAAATAATTTTGTTACATTTATTATTACATGTCAAAAAAAAAAAAAAAAAAAATCATATCAATATCTGCAATATTTACTGAGATATATGATATTAAATTTAACATACTTTTTTTAGAAAAATTGTAAATAAAATTAAAATATTTTTAAAAGTTGCAACTTTGAAAGTCCACAATTCGCGCTATAGGCACCTACAAATACTTTTAATATTTTTTCCATAATATATGATATGTTCACTAATAAATGCGAGAAAAATTACTTCAATTAATAAGCTTCTATTTTCGTATTTTAGTCGTTCTAATTTGGATAAGTGTGACACTGTGCATCCCCAGAAATGGAAAGGAGGATTATTGTATTGGCAAAAAAGAACGTCTTCTTTTATTTGAAGGCTATTTCAGCTACAATTTTTAATGAAGTAGGTCCGCAAACACTTTAATTTCGTCTTGTGCACAAAAAAATTTGCGAAAAAAATTGAGTATACAAAATTTTAAGATATGGTAAAAATTTATTTAAAAAAACATTTTTTTTATTCCGAATATGAATGCTAAAAAAAATGGAGATACATATTATTTTCTGTTGAAACGACATCTAATTTAATTCGTAAGTAGAGCCTGTAGGCGACTAAGATACCTCTGCCGACGATAAAACCATATCATAATTCTAACCTGGAATAATATTCACCTTGAATAATATTTAAATAAAAAAAGTTAAACAAATTTTCGTAATTTTTATTTTAAAACAATATAGTTGAATACCTATATATACCTAAATAGAAAAATTTAAAATAAATATTTTGATAATTTTATTCAACAAAAACTCCAAAGAAATAAAAATATTCACCCACAAAACTTTTGAATAAAAAAATATACCTATATAGGTATACCTATAAATTTTTTCAAATATTCAAGAATAAAAAAAATTTAAACCATTCAAACAAATTTATGTTGAATAAAAATATTAAAAAATTTTCTTTTAAGCTGAAGAAATTGTTTTATTGCCATCATTTTTAAAGATAAAACACCTGAGATTAGCATATAAAACTAAAACTAAAAATCATTACTATTAGGCACTCTACTCTTTTAAAGGAACTTATATTAAAATAAAAGTTTACTAAATAAGTATTAAAGTATTAAAAATTTACCATACTTCTCTTCTTAATTAACTTTTAGTCAAGTCTAACAGTTTTGCTTCCTTAAGTTTGTAGTTAGTTGCATTAGAAATTAGTTAAAATGTCTTTTCTTATTATGAACACTTCGCTGCACTATTGTGATGTAATTGTGTAAATATGTACATAATTACTAACATCATTTCATTATTTTTTTATCCTTTTTTTTCAAGCGAAAAAAAAAAAAGAAACTTAAAAAATCTGTTAAGTAAGACATTATTCTTATACCCTATTCTGCCTCAAATGTTAAGTGAAATGCTAAATTATTTTGGACCACTAAAGCTGCGCTGTAATAGAAAAAAGAAAAATTAATACATGTTATGTTGCAGCTAATGCAACCAGGGATACTTTTTAAAGGACGCACTAAACACTGAAGAGAAAGAAGGTTCAACCCAGCCAACCAAAGAGCATTTTCGTAGTAATTATGTAGCACTACTACCACTCCATTTAATCGAGTTTTATGGGCTTCTTTTCTTTCTATGGTCGGCTAAACTTGGCAAATACACTAATATAACCGAATCAACAAAAGGAAATAAAACCAAAAATAATAAAAATCTAAAAAAAAAAAACAAAATAAGTAGTCGAAAGAAAAGCCAAAGTGCATTTCAAGTTTTACTTTCTTTTAACAACTTTTAATGATCCAAATGGGAATTGTGACTTTTCTTTTCTTTATTCTGTTTTTATTAAGCGTTCTTCCTACTTTTTGTTATTTACAAAAATACATTGCAGTGGTTTGGAGGGAAGAGTGATAAGTTTACAATTATTAAGATAAATTTATTTTAAATAGATATCTTCATTGTGTATTTCTTTAATTCTTGCAACAACCCTCGTATAATAAACATTCACATAAAGACACAGAAACATGCAAACAAACAATATGGCTAAATATTACTTTAACTACAACTACTATACATTGTAATAGAAATGTTGGTTTCTTTTGTTTCTTCATTTTCCTACCAATTTTTGAAAACTTATATTCTCTGTTAACGCTACCAAAACTACTATAACTATAACGTACAGCATATCAGCGATTGCACCATTACTAAATGTATTGTTGGTGGTATCTACAACATCCATAAAGAAATAAACAACCATTCATTGTACTTACAACCAACCTAGTAACCAAATCCAACTAAGCCAAAAGCATCCATTGAAGAAGTATGTACGTTAGAATAGAATAAACGAAAAACTCCTTGATAAACGGTAAACTTTTTTTCGTGTTTTTTTTTTTTTAGGATAATCAAGTATTGCAATTAATTCGTGGTGCAATAGTAAAGTGCAGACATTTGTTTCGCCACATAGAGCATGTATAGCAGCGTAAATGAGTAGAGTTTTTGAAACAGTTTTTATTCAATGTGTAACTGCAGGTTAAATTTTTCTTTCTTTTGCAGATTTTTTTTTTTCCCTTTTTCATTTTAGTCTTGTGCAGTATTTTTTTTTTTTTTTTTTTTTTGAGGTTTTTGTTTCTTGAACAATTTTCCACTTTTAAGGGTTTTAATTTCAAATGTTAGATGTTTATTGTGTTTTTTTGTAGCTTATGTTGTTAAGAAGATAAAATTTTAGAATTTTTAAATAATGAATTAATCATTTTTGAATTTTTATTCAGGCTCAAGTTCATTATTGTAATAGTTTCTTAGAATACAGAAAAAGATTTATTAGACACTAGCAGGATGGAATGCATTTTCTGATCCGCTACGATCTTCATCAGTATCCATTTGTGCCTTTTAGTGCTAATCGTAAAGATCTTTCATTTAACTCACACTTTTGAAGAATTAGATTACGTAACTTCATCACTTTACATATTCTAAATCCTCAAGTATTAAGTTGAAATAACTTTACAAAAGCTTTTTCTTATATTTATTGTATTCCACATTATTACAATGTTGTTTTACTGCTCTAGCTAACCGTCGGTAAGCATAGTATGCAGATTTATATGTAAAGTGATGAAGTTACGTAATCTAATTCTTCAAAAGTGTGAGTTAAATGTTGTAGTAGAAAAACTCTAGGAATGCAACATAGTTCAGTTTGTAAATATTAGTGAGTAGGTTATCTCAAAAGCCTATGGTGGATGTTGCGTACAAGTTACCCAACCGACTACATTAGTCACTTTATTAGCTGCGCGGCTAGTCACTTAACATAGGCTTGTTCTAGGGGGAAGTCTATTTCCACTCCTACGACAACATGGTATCACTTTTTATACACAAAATCACCTCCACGACAACCGAAGGTGAATAAAGTGACAATAGGCACTTCCGCGACTACGAGATGCCCTTTCTTAAATAAACAATCACTTCAGAGACTAAAAACTATAACTTTTGTGCTCATTTTTGAGAGGCAGGTGACTATACACCCATGAATCTTACAGTCTAAAGCTAAATGTCGCTAGATAAACTGCTGGGATTATAAAATTTTTAGAATTTTCGATATACCCCCAAACACGATTTTAGAACTTTACGGTTTTAAAAATTAGTAATGCAACGAAGATTATTAGATCATGAAAAATTAAGCACTAATAACAAAGTACATACATATATTATTTTTTATGTATAATATTTATCACAACCGCATTTACAATATTCGCTTCAGTCGTGAACATTATTACTCAAATCTATCCTTGTCATGAACACCCTTATTGTTATTCTATTTAAATTTGGTACCATAGAATAGAACTAGGAGTTTATGTGAAAGCAACTCTATACTAAATTTTCAAAAAATTTACTAATTTTTTTGAAAACACAAAAACTAAATACCCAGCAAAAACTTTGCTTTCCTGGTAAGCTAGCAGGTATAATTGGAAATAAAAATAAACTACTTATTTTTTGTCTCAATAACTAGTTGTTTTTGTTCGAGTTGTCCATGAATTCTAGTAGTTATTTTTAGACTCTAGTGATACTAAAAAATATGTAGCTAAACAAAAATAAAAACAAAAAACGAAAAAATTTGCCGTCAGTGAGTTTTGAACTTGGGACCCTATAAACTAATCGTTTTTAACGTCTAATTCAGTACACCATCTCGCACTTAATATTCAAAGCCAAAAACTTGTTTTAGCATAAAATATATTTTTAAAACATTTTGTTAAAAAAACGAATAGCATCAGAATGGGGTTGAACCGGCAATCTTCTGATTGCTAATCCTGGTCTCTAGACAACTGATCCATGTGATTGTAACTTACTCTGCAATTATACTATTGAGTACTTATTTATGTAATGTAGAGAAGGCAAATAATAATGATGCCTACTTTCCAGGAAAGTACTTTAATAAGTAGTCGTCATTACCGAAAACCAAAAAGTTTTTGCTGCGTATATGTGACTACTTGTATTTTGTTGTTGTATGAATTAGGTTTTTTGACAATGGAATTATGTTTTTTTCTCTCACATAAATATCTAGTGGTTAATCTATGTTTGGTACTGTCTACACCACTTTATAATTCCCATTTAGTTTGTACCATTTTTCATACATATACATTACGGTTTGATGTTCTGATTGCGGTTCAAACTAGACAAGAATTTGCCACGGATTTAATAATTACTTGTCGAAACCCACTAATACGAATCGGTATCCACTGGGGCGAATCGGTTATTTTTTTTTATGTTTGTGGATTGGAACTAGTTCGAGAACGAAATAATATATTGTACCAGAGACTTTGGTCTATTGTTCAATACAGAGGCTTCGGCTTACTGTTCAATACAGAGACTAAACTTTGAGCCCCCTTTGCTATGCCCTTGAGGATTTTGGTGGTACGCCTTCAAAATATAACACTGTACGCTCCTCTGCTACACCTATACAAAATTTCAGCAAATCCAACCAGCCGATTAGAAGTTACTGATTTATTTCCAGAAATTTTTAATTCTGCCCCACTGTGCAGAGTAGGTGTGCATTTGAAGTTGCGATACAGAGTGCATTTTCTCAAATAAGTCGAATATTTATTTTGCAAAAGCTAATCATTTAAAACCATCCGCGCTACAAAAAGTAATATGTGATTTTTTCAAATAGTAACATAGCTAGTATGAAGAGCAAATTCTCACCTTTAGTTAAGCTGGGTAGTTTCGAAAAAGTAGTAACAATAAATTCCAAAATTTAGAGAAAATCATATTTTACTTACTACATAAAACTTTCAGATAATACAGTTAATAAAGACTTGAACTAAAGAAGATGACAAAAAATAAAAATGAAATGTTTGTTTGAAAAAGAAATACCTTTTCGATTATTGCAATCTAAGAATTTTCATAGATAAAAATAGAATTTCAATTTGGTTTTTTGCCATATTAGCAGAAAAATATCTTGATGTACGTAATAAAGAATGCATTGCAGAGAAATAGTAAAAAAAGGGAGAAAAAAATGGAAACAAAACACAAAATGTAAAAAGACATCAAAATAGAAAAGAATTTTTGTAACAAAACAATAAAATATCATCACTAATGTCTGTTTTCAACATTTAGAGACTTGTCTTGGTAACCAATTTTACTGAAGAACAAAAAAGAAAAAAAAAAAAAAAGTGAGAATTCTGGGTATATTTTTAGATGATGTCAGCATATGAACAATGTTCTTTTTTTTCTTGCACTTCTATCATTTGTTTTGCGTCGTAGTGACAATTGTTCACACCATCACGATGACAACGACAAGTGCTATAGTCACTATACATGGATAGCTGGTTATTTTCAACTCTACATCTATTACAGCAATGTCAAGCTTTTTTTCTGTTTTTGTGTTTTATTTGAACACTTAACAAGCTGTTACTTAAGATACTCTTAGCCTTCACTACTCACGCACACACTTCTCCGACTGCCTAAAAAAACGGGTGAAAAATTAAAACCTCAAAACCTTTTCTTTTCCTTTAGGAAAATAAAGAATAGTAATTCTCAACAACTAAAACTGGAAATGGCAACTAAACCTCAAATAGTGGTGGTTTTACAAATAATGCAAAAGAAAAGAAATTGTCTTCATAGTTAAAACAATTTAATTTTCTACAACAGCAATAAAAATATTTTGTTACTTTTTAAGTTTTCCCTAAGAAAAAAAAAACTAGTAAAGGAAACAAACATTTTAAAATTTCCCCTAATGATTTCATAACATTTATTATTTTTCCACAAAACTCATACAGTCACTCGAACAAATTCCTTAAAAAGCTTTTTGCTATTTTTATCTTTAACTCTTTTTATTCGGCTCCCTTAAGGACAAGAAAATACTTTGTATCTGTATGTTTTTGTATGTATGTTTGTATGTATGAATGCATGTGTGTGTGTGTGTCGAGCACTACTGTGACAAATTAATTAAACTGTCTGCTCCCTGTGGATGTTTGTTTCCACATACGAGCTGTATTAATTTCTAGTGTTCAAAGTTAGTTGAGTCTATTTGTTTTACTTCTTCTCTTTTTCATCTATTTTTTATGTTTTAATTTAAAATACTTATGTATTAAATGCATTTACTTGTACATATATACAAATAAGTCCAGTAAACATTTTTATAAGAATTCGGTGCGAAATAACAAATAAATATCTTATAAAAAATTTCCAAGTTTATATCGACCCTCAAACTATTTATACAAAATTTCGTTGTCGTACATGCTTTTGTTTAAGAGATATCAGCATAAAGTATGAAACGGACACCCTGTGTTTTTAGTTTTTAGTCCATAACCTTTTTGTTTATTATTTTCAATACCAAACAGACCTTAAGTAAGATAAATATTTGTGCCAAATTTTGTCTCCCTAGGTTGTCCCCTTCGAGCAATATCATGCTTTCAACAGACGGACGGACATAGCTAGATCGACTCAAAATCTAACTAGGACATGTTATACTCGTACACGGAATGACAAAATCTTTTTTATGGTGTATATAAAAGCAAAAGAAATTATTCAGAATAGTGAATGGAAATTCAAGAATAAAAAAATTCAGAAAATTGTGAGTATTCTAAATGAAATCAGAAAAAACAGCAGATTCTTATTTTCTGAAGTTTAATACAGTATATCATACGAATAACAGATAAAAGTCTGACAATTAACATTTTTCCAGCAATTCGCAGAAATTTGGTTAATCTACATATATAAAAGAGTAACGTGACTGACTGACTGATTGATTCTTCATCCCACAGCCCAAACGCCTAAAGCTATATACATATACTAAGACAGAAATTTTGGAAATTCGAATGTTTAGAGGGTAAAATCAGTAACCTTATATCTCTTTAACTAATAGAGATACAAAAAAAGTTGAATAGTTATCGTTATTGAATTTAAAATTATTTGAACAGATGTTTGGTACTATTTGTTGGCCGTTTTAGGTAGAAAACGGGTAAAAACTGTATTTTAGTACTTTTTTGGCACTTTATATATCTTTTGAACCAGTTAACTTAAAATTTAATTTTCATCCTATTGGTACCTTATCAGAAATTAACAAATTTGATAACTTTTAGAAATTCGAATACTTAAGGGGTAAAAATAATACCTAGTTTTGAAAGTTTTTTTCAAAAAACAATTTTTTTTTTCTATTTATTGACACAAACATAAACGTATCTCAATATGGGATCCCACTATAATTTAGAAATTCATTGAAATTAATTTTTTGTTAAATCCATGGGGGAAAAAGTACCATAAAAGTGGAAAAATTGAGAAATTAAATTTTATTTAAATTTAATAATGACTTTTCTATTATATTAAACCTAGAAACATAAATATAAGTACATGTAGTCCTTACTATGTGAGAATTCATAAAAGGGGATTCATAAAAGGATTTGTGGTATATTTTTCGTTCTTCTAATGGTACTTTCTCTACTGTATTGAACCTAGAAATATCAAATTAAAGATACATGATTTAAAAAGGGAACTAAGTGGTACTTTTTGTTCTTCTAATGGTACTTTTTGAATTTTCTATGATATTGAACGTAGAGACGTGAAATTAAAGATTCATAGTCCTATGTTGGAAAGAATTCTAGATGGGAGACTTTGTGGTACTTTTCAGTTCAAAACTTGGCATGTCTTAGTTTTTCCACTATCCGAACATTTCCAGGGGGTGTGAACCAAAATCTGGACACTTTTTGTAATGAGGATCACCCTAATGGTCAAAAGTGAATACGTATTCATAAGAGGGAACTTTGTGGTACTTTTTTGTTCTTCTAATGGTACTTTTTTAATTCTCTCTATATTAATCCTAGAAACATGAAATTAAAAGTACATAATCCTATGTGGGTAAAAATTTGAAAGGGGGAACTTTTTTAATTTTTTTAAGGTACTTTTTGAATTTTTTTATTATATTGAACTAAGACTCATGAAATTAAAGACTCATAGTCCAATGTTGGAAACAATTCTAGATGGGGGACTTTGTGGAACTTTTTTGTTCTTCTAATGGTATTTCTTGAATTTTCGATAATATTTTACTTAGAAACATTAAGTTACAGAAGTGTGGTCCTAAGTTATAACTGTTTGAATTTTTGGTAATAATTAACATAAAAACATGAAATCCTAATATATATTATAAAAAATGAAGTGTAAGTTTGTTAAAACGGCTAAACCGCTTTTCACGCAATTTGACGCATAGATGGTACCAGTACCGATGGTCGTTATAGGCTATTTAAGAACTGGGTTGGATATCACGCCCACATTTTACGCTCACTTTTTTAAAACTCTTAAACTGCAGTAAATACATATTTGATATCGCCTAATAAGGGTTATCGAAGAGCACCGGGTTAAGCTCGTTAAATATATATGGTTCTATGTGGGTGAGAATTCATAAATCCTATTAGTCACATATTTTCTACTAAAAATAATATTAGAAATACTTTGGTAGTACTTGAAACTTGGAACGTTAAAGATGAAAAAAAGTTGGTCTTTAATGGAACCCTGCAAACTTTCCAAACAAAAAACATAGAAATAAATTTAAAATAATATCTTTTTTTTATCAGAAATATATAAAACATGCCTTTCGTACTATTTGAAAATCCTACAATTTTTTGTACGTGTTTAAACAAAATATTCAAGAATTTTATTGTTGTTAATGCTAACACAACATCAATGTTCCCATGGAAGTTAGGAGTTATGGTTTAATTTTACGGGTTTTTTTACTTTTGGTATTACATTTTGTTTTTACATATAATTTTGATGATTTTATTTTATTTCACTACGATGGGGTAGCAAAGCACACTAGGTTTAAGCTATTCAATATTATTACAAAATTTAAATTTAAAAGTATTAAATTTCTTACCAACATTGTGTAGGCTAATAGTCTGAGAAAATATCAGATTTTGTCTGAAATTAGACAAGTCGACTAAAAATGTTTGCTGGCAGTTTTAATATACATGTATGTATATATGAATTCTGTTTCATCTTATCATATTCCATGTTGCATGTTGCCTGTAATATCATATCATTTGTTTGGATTTTGTGTTAGGGTATTTGTTGTGGTAAGCGGTATTCATTGCAAATCACTTGCAATTAGCAATGTAAGCTTAATGTGGTTTTTTCCTTAGTTGTAAATTATTTGGTTTTATCAATTTTATACATACGACTGCAGTTTCGAGTATTAATTGGAGTTTGCTTTTTGTAGAAATAAGTATGCTACTTATTAAAAATGTAATTGGTTAAACAATATTAAAATGGGATGTGGAAATTTACAAAAACTGTGAATAAAAATTTAAAAGTATTAATTTAATAGTTATATGTACAGCGGGTGTCATAAATAAGTAAACAAACTTATCATTTCTGTTTCGCTTTAAAAAAAAAAAAAAACGCCAAATGTAACGGTCCATTTTTAAAAATTTATTTCTTTTACATTGATGACAAATTTTTCAAATATTATTCCATTTTAAGTTTTTTTCTAGAGAAAGTTGAAAAGAAGTCGATTTCGGGCGAGTCAAAAAGAAGTAATCAAGCAACTATTGGCTTAATTTCTTTAATTTTTTATTAAAAGTAAGTGAAGTTTATAGTTGCAAAATGATTTTGTCACAACAGCGATAGTTATATGTTACATTATGAGAGAAATAAAAAAAATCACTTTTTCCATTATATTAGAAAATTTGATAAAAGCTGAAAATTAAACCATAATTTAAAAGTAAAGGATGGCAAATAGCGCACAGTTAAGTATAGGAGAACTAAGAATAACTTTTATACAATAGGCAAAAGATGAAACATATAGAAATATATAATAAATCATTAATAAAACGGCCACTTTATTCTCAAAGTGGTTAAATGCTTCAAACACAATGAACGCGTTGACCGCAATTACCCTTGTAAACGCTTAAGAATCACTAAAAAAAGAATAGAATCAGTTGAGCTTACAAATCCTATGCTTTCTGCTCTAAAAATTTTATCAAAACTTATTCCGGAAGTCCAAAAACAACGATTAAAATTTACAACTCACAGAAAAATATGAGAGGACGGGAAACATGATCTATCTGTACGAAAAATTTTATATATAAGTATAATAAATCTGTAAAATTTGAAGACGTTCTATGCAGATTATGTCTAAAAATATGAAAAATCTTGAAAATAAGTCTCTGGATTGAATGAAATTGAATGAAATATAATGTAGGCTATATGTACGTTTAGCTCTAAAATGTTTAAACTTTAACTTTTAAGTATAGAAAACCAATACTTAAGTCCTGCAGAAAGGGTTTAATGTTTGGAAATACATATCTATTTATAAAATAGGAAAAAAGTGGTAAACAAATGTAAATTTTGTGCACAAAGTACAGATCGCAAGTTTGAAGATAATTTAATTAAATTTGGCACATATATTTATTTTGGCATAAACACGAACTTGTTTGAAATTATTCATGATCGGTCCATTATTTCCTTATTTACAGGGGTGGATCAATAAGTCCGTGACTTTTTGAATGAAACAAAAATTTATTTTTCAACATAATCTCCGTTTAAATCAATACACTTAGTTCAACGTTTCTCCAGTTTTTGTATCCCTTCCAAAAAAATAGGATTTTTTTAGGTTCTTAAAATAGGCATTTGTTTGGTCAATAATTTCATCGTTGGAGTTAAATTTCTTTCCACCGAGCCATTTCTTTAGGTTTGGAAATAGGAAGTAGTCAGCAATTTATAGCCCCATTCATAGAGTTTAGCCATTGAG
Source organism: Protophormia terraenovae (assembly GCA_951394005.1). NCBI lineage: Eukaryota > Metazoa > Arthropoda > Insecta > Diptera > Calliphoridae > Protophormia > Protophormia terraenovae. The sequence goes on along the minus strand of OX596076.1, from coordinate 103,217,612 downwards.
ACTGCACACGTGTGCACCCGTGCATTATCTTGATGAAAAAAAACTTTTTTCTTAGCCATATGGGGTAGTTTTCTTTTTAAATCCTCATTAAATCGGACTAATATGTTGGAATAATATTCGCCATTTATTGTTTTTCCCTTTTGAAGGTAATCGATGTGGATTATACAGCGTGCATCCCAAAAAACTGTTGCTATCACCTTATTGGCCGACAAACTTACCTTGGCCTTCTTCGGAGCAGGTTCACCCGGAGAAACCCATTGTTTAGTACAGTAATGGATTTATGTTTCATCCACAGTTACAAAACGCCACAAAAACTCATTCGGATTGCGGTTAAACAACTCCAAACAATCCTTTGAAGTTGTCACACGTTTACGTTTATGGTCAATTGAGAGCAACGTGGCACCCATCTTGCAAACAACTATCTTAAACCCAGCTGATCATTTAAAATCGAAACCACACTGCCATATGAAATGCCTATGGCATCAACAATCTCTCGCACTTTTACTCTTCGGTCGGCCAACACCATATCGTGGATTTTTTTGACATTTTCGGGTGCACTGACCTCAATTGGAAGTCCAGAACGTTCAGCGTTATTTGTACTCGTGCGACCACAACGAAAGTCAGTAAACCACTTTTTTACCATTGAAATCGATGGTGCAGAGTCCCCATAGTATTTATCGAGCTTTTCCTTAGTTTGATTGACGGTTTTTTTTTTCGCAAAAAATAATGTTTAATGAGCACTCGAAATTCACTTTTTTCCATTTTTAGAAAAATACACGAGGTTTTATGTTTTGAACAGCTGTTAAACGCAAATTAAATGACGACACTTGCACAAAATTTGACAGTAGTCTATTAACAGGTGGTACTTGATGAGAACAGTGTTGCATTTCATATAACTACGAGCAAAGTTGGAAAAGTCACGGAAATATTGATCCGCCCTCATATATTAATATTTCAATAAGATCAATAAGTTTAATGCAAAGCTGAATTGACGTGTAAAATTTAATTTTATCTGTTAACATTAACGTTAGTCAATACCCGTGACGCCCGGGTACCATAGTGTTTTTTTTTTATTTTTTTTTTTTTTTATTTTATTAAAAAAATATATCGACCATTCCAGGAAAGAACGCCCGAAAAAGTATATTTTTTTACTTGATGGCTTTTAATTTCGATAAAAAATTTTATACATAAACTCCATTAAGCCTTTTATCAATTTCAGTTTTCAGTTTTGCGAAATTGCAAAAACTCGCGATTTAATTTCGCTTTTTAATTTTCTCAAAAACCAAAAAAATTTCAAAAGTATGTAACTTTGAATAGCAATATCTCTGGAAAGACTTTGTGAATTTTAATGATTTAAACGGCCTTAGAATTTCGCATATGGCGGCTTTACGACGAATATTTTAAAAATAAAAAATATTTTTTAAAAATGCATTTTAATGCAATTGCATTTTTCAAATGCATTTTTCTTTAAATATGCTATTAAAATTTTTTAATTTTTTAACATAAATGAAAAGTTTGGAATCTTTACATTAAAATAAAAGTGTTAAATTTTTGGGACGCGAAAATCTTATATGCATAATCCAATTTTTATAAAAACATGTTTCAAATTTTTCATATAAAACTAAAATTTTTTCTTGTTTTTGAAATTTTCTTTAAAATTTTTATAAAAATTAACAAAATATAAAAAGTATGCAATTTTAAATATTCACATCTCTTGAAGTTATTGATGGATTTCTGTAATTTAAAAAGTATTTAAAAGGCCATTGTATATTTTTTGTGTAATTTAGTCAGCATTTCAAAAACCACGTCTTTTATCCATAATATTTTAAAAATATAAATGTAGTTTTTAGATGCATTTTTGTTAGTTGCGAATTTATTAAATTTTAATTTTTGAAAAGTGTATTTAAAAATGCATTGTTTATTATAACTTAAAACAATAAATAGTCTGATACATAAAGTTTTACTATTTTTCAGGATTTTTTAAAAAATAACACAATAAATTTTTTTAACAAAATACTCATAATACCAGAAAAATATAATTTTTATATGAAAAAATTTAAACTAGTTGAAGAAAAGGGAAAATTATGCACAGTACATGTGTCCGTCCCAAAAATTTGAGATTTTTGTTTTAATGTAAAGATTCCAAACTTTTCATTTATGTTAAAAAATTAACAAATTTGAATAGCATATTTAAAGAAAAAATGCATTTAAAAAATGCAATTGCATTAAAATGCATTTTTAAAAAATATTTTTTATTTATAAAATATTCATGTTTAAGCTAACATAATTGCAATTCAAACGCCGTTTAAATCACAACTTTCTGCAAAGCCTTCCCAGAAATATTTGTATTTAAAGTTGTATACTTTTGAGATTTTTTAGATTTTTTCAAAAGTGAAAAAGCGAAATAAAATCGCGAATTTTCTGAATTTAGCGAATCTGAAAACGGAAATATTTATAGACACCCATAGACCTTATACGTATAAAATTTTATAAAAATCGGAGGACACTTGGTATATTTTTGGGCGTTCTTTCATGGAATGGACGATATATAACTTTAAAAAAATTATATATTTCTATTGGACACAAATTAAAAAAAAAATCATAAATACACTTAGAAAAATATGTTTGAGTATTTTAGCGATGTCCGTCCGCCTGTCTGGCAGTCCATATTAAACTTTCAATGAAGCTACAAGTTGCAGTTTATAAGATAATTAAAAGAATTTTGGCTTTATATAATGCAAGCACGAGCTCAATTAAAGTCTCTTATTCTAACCAAGTCGCCATTAAATTTTTCTTCTAGAATAGTTTGGAGCTACAGTGTCGAAAGTTAACGTTCATTAGCACGAATATAGGACCTAATTTCAATATACTGAGCACTTGAATGATATCATGTTCAGAAGAACTAACTGAAGTATGAAAAACGGCTAAAATATGGGATCTCATTGTCATATTCATAAATACTGGCTCAAAACAGTGATAATACGAAAAGTTTTCGATGAATACTTCTATCCTAATTTATATTTTTATATTCCTCATAGCAATCCCTCGAGTGAACGTGTTTTTTTTTACTAAATTATCAATAATAAAGAATAGTTTGTCTAACAGACTTAAGTCAGTACTTGTGAATCCATGCGTTCCGTCCTAAATTTCTCCGACGGTGATTTGAAAGACTGGAGTACGAGTGAAGAACTCGTACAAAAGTACAGAAGTTTAATTAATTTAAAGAGGATTGTATGTTAAATATTTTTGAGAATAAATATAATAAAAAATTTTTGGTAAAATAACTACACACAGAAAATAAATTGGTTAGAAAACGGTAATCATAACTAAAGACTGCGCACGAAAAAATCCGTGCATGCTCTTGGGCTTATAACTTTTGATATGATGAAAAATTAATAATTCTGTTAACTGGTTTGTATTTGCCATTATGCTCAATTGCCATGTGCTAAGTTTCATGGTAATAGCAAAATTGGTTTCTCTTAAAATGGAAGTTTAACAAAAAACACCTAAACACATAATTAAAATTGTTCATGAAATCTTGCATTGGTCATATAAAATATTTGCAAGGATCATAATATTATACAAAGTAGTCATGATCACTGAATAGTAACCTGGTAATGGAAGACAAATAGTATATTCAGGCTGTAGGAATCAGACAAAATAGAAAGAATTTTGAGAGAATATCACCTCATCTCTGGAAGAAAAGTGTCATAAAAAGTTAACTGCTTTGAATATTTATCAGAAAATTTTAAAGGAAGTCTAGCCTGAGGACTTATAAAGTAAGATAAAAATCCCAATAGTAACGCAAGCAAGAATTTGGAGGTAAAAAATATCATGAAAGTACTTCGGACGAATTTTTTCAGAAATTTTCTTTCTACATAGTAGACGATGAAACATTCGTATAGGGTGATTTTTTTCAACTTCCTAGCCAGGAATTCTATGTCGCAGATACAAGAGGGATTATGGCAGAAAAATTTCGTGTATCAAAGAAATCAAAATTCCCAAGAAAGTTTCTGATTTGGGAAGTCATATGCATACGCAGGAATAAGCACTTCATTCTTAAGAAATTGTTGCATTAACACAGAAATATACGTGAATGAGTGCCTTTGGAAAAGACTTCTCCCTTTCCTAAGAAAATACAGTGTATCCGCTGTTTTTTGGCCTTTTTCCGATTCTTCTCATTACAACAACAAAACAGTGGAGTTGTAACAAAGAAATTGTAAGAGTTTGTACCGAAAGAGGCTAATCCTTAAAATTGTCCGAAACTCCGAGTAATTGAAAGATATTGGACTCTAGTAAAAAATAATTTAAAGGACTTTAAAAGCTCAGAATTAAATGAAAAAATAAGTGGATTTATTCGAGCAAAAAAGTGACCGAAACACAATAAAACCTTTAAATACAATAATTTCGGAAAGATCAGATATTTCCTTAAAAACCGATAGGAACTAATTTATTCTTTTATGTTTAGAACATAAACATAACAATCATTAATAAAAATATCACTTTAAAAAAATTCGCCCACTGCACAGTGAAAAAAAAGTTTCCAGGTGGTTGAAAAAGGGGCAAATGGCGACTAAAGCCGCAAACGGTAACACTGTATAGAGCAAGTTGATAAAATTTAGGTTTTTTCAGTTTTATACTGTATGATCATCTTAACCACAACTATCTGAAGGATCGTTGCTATATCTTTATTATTAAAAGAATACGAGCACTTTAAAATTAAAAATGGTACCCGAGTATCCGGGTATGTCCCGTAGGGTTAAGCATAGCTTCCATATAAGTCACTTTCGAAAAACACATTAACCCACTAAAATCGCATTTAAATGTCAGTATCATGAAGTTTTTCACATAAATATGTTTAAAATAATCAAAATCATGTTAACTAATTTCATAAGGATGAGCTCATAGGTCCCATATTAAGTTTATTCCAAAAATTTCGGAAATAATTTTAATATGAAACAAAAATTAATTTCTAATTTTCTATTTTATACGTTCCTGCATTCCGCTTATCAATACGCATTCTATAACATTTTCTGCGGAACATTACTCATTTGACAATATAAATAAGTTAAATCACTCGAAGCTAAAATAAATCTAAACTTAATAAATAAATATCTATGTATTTGTGATTGTTTATTGTATATAAAATTGGACAAAAGTCCAATTAATTTAAAAAAATAAAAATGATAATATTAAATATGAAAATAAATACCATTAATCCATTTAAATTATATGCTACAATACATAAAACTTACACATTTTAGAAGAAACATATCAGCAATATTTATATTTATGCTCAACTATAAAAAAGTAACAATATCAATGTTACAAATATCCTTATACCTATCCACAAAGTAATATCATCACAGTAGACTTTTGAAAAACATACGAAATTACAAACGGAAACTAAAATGAAAGCAATGAATTTTCATGTAAAAATACTTATACTACCATTTACACATAAATACACACACATATTCACATTTATTTATACCGTTATTAACCCTTTACCTATTATACATACCTACATCCTTTCAGTGTTGTAGTAGATGTTTAGTTTCAACATAAAAGTTGTTGTTGCCTATTGCAACAACTTTATACATTACCAAATGTGGCAATAAAAAAAATCTTTCGAAAAAATGAAATAAAAACTTGCAGACAGGTTGTGTTAATGTTGCAAAATTCAAATGGAAATTGTTGCAATAACTGTGAATAGAGTTTTTCGTTTGTGTTACTACTTCCCTGTAGTTTTTTTATCTATGTTTTTTAAATCATTATAAGCTTACTGGGTGTTTTACGGTTAAGTAAGTGTAAGTATAAGCGTAAGTGTATGCGTGTGTATAAGTACTTATGTTAACATGTGTAGTGGACAGTATACATTGCAATTTTGTGCAATACACTGAATGTATTATAGTCTTGTTATGTGCGTATGTGAAATGTAAATAAGTTGCAAATAAAAGAACAGACGAAATGCTAAAAATATGTAGGAAAATAAAAATAAAATATAGAAGTCATTGTTACAATACAGCCAAAGATATTTGGTTTATTATGAGAGGTATTAAATTTTGCGAAAAACCACATCGCTTTATGTTGAATTATAGCTGAAGATTGATTCTAACTACACGCTTTTGTTCTATTTGGTTACAAACAAAATGACCCACAGGAAAATCACCCAAAATAAAAGTATAGAAAAATCACGCAAATTAAAATACCTTTTCATTTATAATTTTTCTTGAGGATAATTTCATAACCTAAAGTTTATGAAATTTAATATTTTTTTCAATATCTAAAAAAAATTAACTTAGAAAGTTCAGCACAAAAAAAACAACGCATCTTAAACCAATATTTATTGCTATTGATATAATGTTGTAAATTTTTATACCCACCATTAAAAAGATGGGAGGTATATTGATTTTGTCATTCCGTGTACAACATGTCTAAGAAATCATTTAAGACCCCACAAAGTATATATTTTCTGGGTCCTGGTTAGATTCTGAGTCAATCTAGCTATGTCCGTCCGTCTGTCCGTCTGTTGAAAGTAGGATAGGGCTCGAACGGGACAATGAAGGGGGACGAAATTTGACACGAATATTTGTCTTGTATAAAGTTTGTATGGGATTGAAATTTAGTACGAATATTTGCCTTGTATAAAGTTTGTTTGGGATTGAAAATAGGCAAAATCGGTTAATAAACAAAAAAGTTATGGGCTAAATACTAGAAACACAGGCTATCCGTTGTAGCTACATCTGCTGATATCTCCTTAACAAAAGCATGTACGACAACGAAATTTTGTACAGATAGTTCGAGAGTCGATATAAACTTGGAAATCAAAAATGGGCGTGGTCCGCCCTCTTTACCGCCCACCTCCCATATAAGGTGAAAATCAACGAAAAATTGTACAAACAATTCAAGGACCAATGTAAACTCGGAAACAGAAAATGGGCGTGGTCCACCCATTTTACCGCCCACCTCCCATATAACGTATAATTTGAAAAAGTTGATGGTAGGTATATAGTAGGGTGATCGACTCGGTTTTCCAACCGGTTTTTAAATCGGTTTTTTCAGTCAATGTGATGTCGGTTTTTTCAAAATGTTAAATTTTCGAATGTCGAATAGACCGGTTTTTTAAAACACAAAAAACCGGTTTTAAAAATACTTTTTTATTTCAAAAACCATTTACTAAATATTGATATTTGAATCGAAATTTATGATTATTTTTTTAATATTCATAAAGTATGAGTTTTAATGTCATAAAAATATAGTTTAAGATGAAATAAATAAATAATAATTATCCTGAATGAAATTTGTTTTACCTATTTTAACACCTGTAATATTTTTGCACCTAATTTAAATGTTTTAGTTATTTTTTTTTTCATTTAACGAAGAAATTGTTTTTCAAAGATTTTGTTTTAAAAAAGTTTCACCTTCAGAATTGTTTTAATAAAATTGATTCTTGCTTTTTACATATTAACCCATTGTTTCTGTTTATACTAAGTAAATGTTAATATGATTTGTGATTATTATTTTCTTAAAATTATACTCTATGCGTTTGTACTGATGTTTATAATACCCAAAAATATTGGTCTAAGACCCACCTTCAATTGTACCAATCGGCTTTAAGTCGATTTAACGATGTCCGTCCATGTAAAACTTGTAATCAAAATACAGGACACAGTTTTGGTTTCTTATAGTCCAAGGACGATGATCGGTCTATTAATTCCCCTAGCCCCCATACAAATAACCTCCCAGAAAAGGGGTTAACGATCATAAATCCCTTAAATGTAGCAGTAATTTTTGCTACATTTAAGGGATTTACATTTAAATATATGTGCCGAATTTCGTGAAGATCGGTCCATAATTGACCATAGTACTGATCCACAGTTCCACAAGTCTAGGAAAAAAGACCCCGTCCCCGAATTTTGATGCACACAATGGTTAAGGGTATTGTTGGCCTTGACCGACTTCTTGATGGGTTAATAGTTATTTCAAAAAATAAAAAAATAAATTTATTAATTTTTCTTTAAGAAATGTAGTCCTTTGATAAAAATATTTACTTCTGAAAAAAAAACCGTTAACCGGTTTTTTCTGAATTTAAAAAAGTGCAACCGGTTTTTACAAAATACCAACTATTCGAACTATTTGAAAACCGTTTTCTCCAAAAAGTCGAATAATCGATCAACCTAGTATATAGATTCGGCCGAGTGGAATATAACATTCGCGCTTGTTGTTTTTGTTAAGAAAATCTAATTTTCCAAATTCAATAATTGTCACTTGTGACATACATATACACTAGAGTAGAAAACCTCTGCATCTGGCTGAGGGCCGTCTGTCCTAATCAGAATTTAATTAATTTTTGTTTAAAATTGCGACCTGTGGTTTGATTAAAAGCTTTACATGGACGGACAGACGGTCAGGCGGACGGACGAACATCGTTAAATCGACTCAGAAAGTGATTCTAAGCCGATTGGTATAAATTAAGGTGGGTTTGAGACCAATATTTTTGGGTGTTACAAACATCAGCACAAACACATAATACACTCCCCACCTACGGCTGTGTAGGGTATAAATATTTTATTTGGTAAATTTCAATCAAGAAATTAAATTTTTTCTGTGTTGGGTAATTTTACTGGCAGCTGCCAATTTTTTCGTAGTCTAGCAATCAAATTTAATTTTAATGTGGAAATATGGCAAAGAGAGCAAGCTGTTCTAAATCTTTACAATTATACATGTCGCATTTAAAAGCAATTTAAATTAACTAAATGCGAGTTTGTAATATAATTTTAAAGTAATTTCTGTTGACTATTTTTTTTTTTTTTTTAATATTTCACTAACTAAATTTTTTTGGCTGTATTTGTGGCATACATTTGCAATAGTTCTAATGCAACTACTGCTTAGAGGTAATGCCCATATGTTTACATCTATATCAATATACATTATAAAGTATTTGCATTTTAGATTGCAATGCGTAAAGCAAATGATATCCTTTCCAAAGTCTCCTTCTCTTATTATTTTCAAAAACATAATACATGGTCATTCATATACCAGCCCATCCACACACGCATGCAAGAATACATTTAAATCTGTAAATGTGTGTGTATAAGCTGTTGGGAAGGCAATATTGTGTGAATAATTGGCGTATGAAAGTTATTTTGCATGTACGTTTCAAATACACTAGAACGAATAAACGAATACATTAGAAAATATCTAGAATACTTTTAACAATTCATATCTAAGAAACAGATGTATACGACTTTCATAAAGTTTAATGTGTTAAAATATATGTTTGTATTATGGTGTGTTAGTTATACTGTATACGTGTATATATATTTGTATGTTCGTAATTTTTATTGTAAAAGTATGTTACTTATGAACTGCACATAAAACGTTTTGTAGTTTTCAATATGTGTCATAATTTTTTTTATAAATATTGCAAGATTTTAAGTTTTCAAATTACTATGTTAATCACATTTTCAGAGGTATAAAAGAAACAAATAGGTTACATTTAAATTGATTTATTTAAATTATCTATTACACAGATTTACAAAATGATTCATTATATGATTCAAGCTCTTGCGTAATTATTTATGTGATGCAAAATAGTAAAATAAACAAATTACTAATAACATAGTTCAACACTAAAAATATATCTTGAAAATAATCTTGAAATTTCTACGGTTTTATGAGGATTAATTGAGGAATTCTCGATTTATGTGTGACAAGTTACAAACTTGACAAGTAATACATTTTGGTAGCTGCATGTCTTGGCTAAAGAACTTGAGTGACAAGTTTCCTCCAGCTACTACTTAGAAAATTTTATAACCTAAAAACTCCTCAAGGAAGCAAATTGTCTCTCCTCAATGGGTTAATAATATATGTGATGGAAAATTTTCATTTTACTTTCTACACTATATCAAGCCTAAGGAATTATAATTTTGCAGAATTATTCGAGATATAATTTTTTTTGGCGATTTTGCCGATCTGTGTAATTCGTAATATCGATTTTTATTTTCTGTTATTTGTCGAGATTATTTATAATTTGCTTATTTAGTTAATGTTCATTTCAGTAATATAGTAAAGTTCTAGGTTTTATATTCTCTATAACCAATAAGACGTATGTACATTAGAGTCAGTGTTGGCAGTTTATCCTTTTTAAGGCTTAATCTAGCCCTTTTATTTTGCTTTTAGCCTCAAAATTTGTGTTTTAGCTTCTAGCTTTTTTTCTAGCCTTTTCCGACTCTTAAAAGTGCCTTAAAAAGGCTAACATTTTAGTATATCATATTTGTTTTTACTCAAATATTAAACACAAAAAATTAAGATTACACTATGCGGCAAATTGAAGATCATCGCGTGGGGCCAGAATCATTCCATCTGCAATTGATAGCTCATGATATGTGCAACATATTCTCCAAAGGATTTTTCGCTGCTAGGTAAAATTTTTTTTTTTTTGACCTTTTAAACTTTTCTATTTTTGCACCAAAATAGTTTTAGATAAATAGAAAAACTAATACAAATATAGTTCGAAGCTTAAATATTTTAACATAAATATTTAGAACATTTAAATGGCGATATTTCATTTAAACTTTCTATTCATTTATCTCTAATAATAAAGGGTCATTTCTATTCCGTTAAAAAAAATTTACATAAAAGTCGATTAAAACTTCAGTTTAATGGGTTAAAATCTTCCACAGAAATTTTCTACTTCGAATTTCACTAGGGGTCACCGAAGGTCTAAATTTCATATGGTAAAGCATTTAACAAAAAAAAAAAAAAAAAATTGAAATTAATGAAATTATTAGTAATTTTGTTTACGATTTCTACAAAACTTAATTTTATGTTATATTTCATTGACTAGTTTAAGGAGTTTATATAAGAAATGTGGGAACATTTTTCAATTTTCTTTTTTAACAACGCATGATCAGTCTAATGAATTTTTACCTTTGGACACCCCTAGTAAAATTTGACGAAGAAAATATTTGTAGAACATTTTAACGCATTAAAACAAGATTAAACCGACTTTCATGTCATTTCTTGAAAAAGGACTAGAAATGATCCCTTTTAAAGTAAGACAAATTAATTATAAGTACTAATAAAATATTTCCCGTTAAATACTCTAAATATTTATACAAAAATATTTTAGCCTGGAACTATATTGATATTATTTTTTTCGATTTATCTGAGACTATCTTGGTGAAAAAATGGTCATAAAACAAAAATGTTGCTTACCAGCCAAAAATCCTTTGGATGGTTTGTTACACATGTCAAGAGCTATCAATCGAAGATGAAATGATTCCGCCCCGAAAATACTGTTGCATAGTGTTATTTATATTTAACAAAATTTTCGCATGCGGCGCACAATGTACATTTTTAGGGGTACGAGTTTATATTTTTATCCCCGACTTCTTTTAAGTATTTTTGAACAAATTAGCAATCGCCAACAATGCAATAATCATTACATATTTCTATATATTGCCTTGTAAAATTACAACAAAAATTATGTAGTATATTACGGCAAAATTCGTTAAAGTATTTTGAATTTAGAAATGTAAGGATCGGAATATTGCAGTACTATGTCCATAACATACATATATATATATATACCCAGCAAAAACCAATGAAGTTCTTCCAAAAAAAGAGCCTTTTCATTACTTCAAAAGTGAAACAAAATGCACATTTTGAAATTTTTTGGAAGTTCTTAATAATTATTTCCAAAAAAGGGAAAATAAATGAATTTTTTGCGGAAAAAAAATTTTAATAATTTCTAAGAAAATTAAAATTTTACAAATTTTAAAGCAATTTTAAAGCGGAATTTTTTGTAAAAAAAATATTAACATAGTTATAAGGGAAGTACTTCAAAAGAAATGAACTAGAAGTATAAAAGAAGAACATTCTACCAATGACAAGCATGGGTTAAAAAAATAACTTCTCTCTTTCACCACTAAGTACTTCCTTCCAATGACAACACAATGTTAAAATCATGACTTTTTCAGCTCTTTTTTTTTGCTGGGTATGTAAAACTTCAATCAACACTGACAATTTCAATAGAACGTAGGTCAAAGATCTAATCTTCAGACGGACGTCGGGACAGACACAATTAAACCTCAATATGGTTATCAAATCACTTAAAAGGTATATAAGTGTTATCCACTATTGCTTCCTTCATACGTCAATAATTTTCATAATATTTTCATAACTTGTTCCATAAAACATAAAAAAATAATATCTTTTATCTGGCTTTATTTTTTGGGCCATTTAGCTTTTTCTGAACTTTTGTAAAGTCCAATTTAGCCTCTTTTTTCTCACCTCCTGGCAACACTGATTGGGGTAGTCCTATTTTTGTGGAGGTGTTCAGATGCTTGGTCTCACTCCCTAGAAATTCGAGAGTAGCCTATTTCTAGAATAATTTGAAAATTGGAAAGCGTTCAAAATATGCAAAAACTGATTTTTGTTAACTTTGACTGTGAATATCTCGCATAAATCACACACGATTATTGGTAAATTTGTAATATAACATATAAGATACCAAGATGAAGCTATATGCTGAGTTTTGATACTTTCCTTTAATTCTGGGTTGATTTATTATTTTCTTGGGTAATATTTGATTAAAATTTACGTATGTTACTTCATATTTTATTACTACTACTGCATTACTAGTAGGTTTGATTCTTGTCATTCTAAAAGGTTACGAAACATGGAAATTAGAGATTTTTTTTCAGCCTACATTTTTGTATTTTATAGTTTTTAGGCTATTCGTATATTTCAAGGGGATGAGACCAAGAATTTGGACACATTCAAAAAAGAAAGCCACTTTAATGTACACACATATTAAAAAATATATACAAATATTTTTTATTTCTAAAGTTATGAATAAAAATTGAATTGTGGTTTTTACTTTTTTGTTAACACAGCAATTTTCTTAATGCACAAAGCTAACATTTAAGTTAACACATTAAAAAACATATATTTTCTCTTACAACATCTATATATAATTTTTTTGTATTACATAATATTTTTTATTACAAAACCATAAACCTCATAAAAAAAAAACAAAGTCTTAACTTAAAAAAACCAATGTTTTTCTTATTTCCTTATTGAGATTAGTTTCTTTTGAAAAGTTGTGTGTTTTTTTAATCTTTTCAATTGCCACAAAAGAAGAGAAAATTATAAAAGAAAAACAGAGCAACGAGAAAACAATTATTATTACAATGACTACATTGTAATGTAATTACTTGAAATATACACTTATGTACTTACTTACACTTGTTGTATTGTGTGTATACAAAGGATGCCACTTATCATTATAATTGCTGCATTTAGCCTGCTATGAGCAACTTGCATATTGTGCAGCCGTTTCATTTTCCCCAAAGCCAGTTCCTTCACTTTCTTTTAAGCTTTTTAATAAATGTTATACACAAACTATTTATTATACAATGGTAGCCATAAAAACCTCATGATGTTCATCATTATTATCTAACAGAATTTAATATATAAAGGATTGTTTGAATGTGAATGTCATTTGTATATGTGTGTAACAATAAAATATAGGGAGTAACAACAAGAAAAAACCAAACATTTGAGGCAATATTATTTCAATGAACCTATATTTGAGGTTTCCCTATTTTTTTTATTGTTGCGGAAGTAATCACAATTTAAACGGAAATGTGCCTAACCACACTTATAATAATGCACACATACACATAAATATAAATTGCTTTACCATTATAACATTGTTACACCCATTTCAATTGTAGTGGTTAACGTTTGTAATAGTATTGTAGTATAAATACGAATAAATGACAGACAATGAATAAATGTGTATGCATGGAATTTTATATACGTACATAAGTATATAAAATTATGAAAGTATTGGTGTATAAAGAAGGAAATAAGTTAAATAGTTGAGTATTGTTTGAAATAATATAAGTGTTGCCTTATATTGAGCAACATTTGAAAAGTAGAATAAAACGACTTAAGGTGACCCAATTTTCATTTTTTTTTTTAAAAGAATCTATTTGAGATAAGGCATTCGTTTTCATATATTGATTGGGTACGAAGAACGTAATTTTTAATTGTTAATGTTAGCTGCCAGTATAATTACCGAATGCAAAATCACCAAAAGCAAATGGGAATATTTTTTCAAGCTGACTGCACTGGCGTACAAAATTTCCTCAGATTTCCTGGTTTCTTTTCAAAGACACCATCTTTGACATTTCCACAATGTTTTTCAGTGGGAATGAGATATTGTGGATGAGCCGGTCTCTTCAGAACATAGCTTTTACTTTCGAAAAACCATTTTTTATTTTTTTTGTCAATTTGCTCGTGTTCTTGGGAACATTTTCATGCTAAAACACACATTTGAGTGATATACTATCTTCTGAATAAGACAACCTTTTATCCAAAATATAGACTCTGTGCCATGAAATGAAAAGGTTTCCCAAATGTTAATTTTCCCACTACCATGACGGAGTTCTGAATAAATTTATCATATAGTCCCCTTGCATATATTCTTTGGACTCATCTGTGTAGAGAGTGATACTCCATTTCATTTGGAGCCAGTCGGAGTGAAGTATCGTGAAGTAGTCCTTGCTAATCTACAAGTGGTGATTGAGAACCACTTGAGTTCCATTTCATTCACCGCCCATTCATCAAGAGTATTTGAAACAGCAACGAAGGGGGTGAAAATTTCCTCGAAAGGGATAGCACCGCCATTTCGTTGCCTAGTATAACTTCAATCATAACACCATAATAGCTATATTCGAAGGTGTCTCAGATGAGTTTAAAAGCATGAAACAACACATCTTGATCTTATAATGGGAGAATTCAGAGTCTTGATTGCGGCAAGGCATATACCTTGGGCTTTAGGACTGTACACGAATTGGGTAATCTGAGAGACATCAAAATATCTAAGCCATCAGAGAAAATACCCAAGCCAGTCCCAGTATCCGTCTTTGATCTATCAGTGAATACAGATACTGCATATTCTTTGAATTTGCTGCCCACTCTTCTCTAGATGGGATTCTAATGTCAAAAGTTCTTTTCATATTCGGTATCGAATAATAGGTTCCCTACATAAGAGTTGATCTACCTATTACATTCAATATAGTGCCATGGCCAACGTGATTGTGCCTAAGTTCACCCAACTCTTTAAGTCGTACAGTCAGCATTACGTTTCCACGAGAGCTTAGAACCCATGATCACGCCAAGATCATCAAGACTTGGTAGCTTGATGACCGCAACCTTATATTTCCTAGTGAAAAGCACTATTTCGGTCTTTGTAAGATTTACTCCAAACCGTTCTCCCTAGCCCATGTCAGTAGAACGCCAAAAGCTGATTCCATAAGTTCACTAATCGTGGAAAGAAATTTTCTCCTGAACATCGTTAGCATATGCGACTACTTTTGGTGCTTTTGTCGTTGAGTTCGAAAAAGACTTTGTTCACAATAAGGTTCCACAAAAGTGGAGATAATACTCCTGCCTGTGGAGTGCCTCTTGTGACTACTTTCCTCGAATTACTCGGACCTAAACTGGTGTTGATGGTTCTGCTTTTTGGCATGTTCCCCGTCCAGTTCCTTAACCGCCGATCAAATCCTAGGTCATCTAGTGCCATAAAAATGGAGGATATGTTCACATTATTGAAGGCGCCCTCTATATCTAGAAAAGAAGCCATCACATACTCCTTCCTGTCGAGCGTATCCTCAAACGTACCCACTACGTATTGTAGTGCCGTTTCAACTGACCTGCCCTTTAGGTAGGCATGTTAGGCCCTGCAAAAAATCGTTGGTGAGAGCATGTCCTTGACATGAATATCAACTAGTCTTTCCAGAGTTTTCAACACAAGCGATTATAAAATAATCGGCCTATAATCCTTCGCGGTACTTTGGTTTACTTAGAAACCAAAAGTAAAACAAAATAATAAAAATAATACTATTTGCCGATGTTTAACATTTTGCTATTATTATTTTACAGCGGCAAAAAGCACTCGGCATATGTAAAATAACGGTAACAACAAGATGCATAGAAAAATACAAATATTTTGCTATAATTATTGTTCATGTGTTGGACTTTCATATAAACAAATTGTTTTTAAATATCTTGTCTAGGAATTATGCAGCAACATAAATTCCAAAATTACCTTGTTGTTTCACCTTATATGGGAGGTGGGCAGTAAAGAGATGTCAGCTTGTTATGGAAAAAATACTTTCAAATTTTTTGCTGAGGGTTTTAGTTAATTAATTGTATCTATAAAAGGACTAGAATTATAAAATTTTTATCTATTTTGCAAAAAAAAAAAAAAAAAAAATGCATGAGTGTGGATTTTAGAGTGGAACAAAACTTTTGCGATTTTTATACCCTACAACGCCATAGGTGGTTGGGGTATTATGAGTTTGTGCTGATGTTTGTAACGCACATAAAAAATTATCGGACCCCCACCTTAAAGTATACCGTTATACTCAGAAATACTTTCTGAGTCGATTTAACGATATCCGTCCGTCTGGCTGGCTGGCTGTCTGTCCATGTAAACTTTGTGAACAAAGTACAGGTAGCAATTTTAAATATATCTTGATGAAATTTGGCACGTAAATTTATTTTGATGCAAGGACGAAGTCTATTGAAATTGGTTATGATCGGTTTATTATTTCACCTAGCCACCATACAAATGTCCTCGCGGAATAGGGGTTTAACGATCATAAATGCCTAGAATATAGTAATATTTCAATGAAACTCGGTACAAAGGAGTTTTGTATAAGGGACAATCCTTGTGTCAAATTTCATCCAGATCAGTCCATAATTGACAATAGCTCCCATATAAATCCCCTCTTCCGAAATTCACTTTAACGTGCATAAATCCCATACGAATGATAGTATCAAGTTAATATTCGACACAAATAAGTTTTATATAAGTAGAAACAAAATTGCCATAATTTATGAGAATCGGTAAATAATTTACCATAGCTCCCATATAAACCAACTTCCTGGAATCGCCCAATAGGGCATAAAATCATACAGATGATAGTATCAATGCATTGTTCTGTATTTGTATAATTTATTTTCCATTTAGTAAAAGTTTTGGTCTACAATAGGCCGCAGGTCTAATTCTAAGCTCATACACAATGGTAGTATCATATGGTCGGTCTTGACCGACTATAGTTTCTCTCTCGTTTTTTTTTTATATATTTTTTTATTCCTAACAGGCACAATATTACGGTTCGTTGATACCCATTTCGATATTTAACTAAATTATACTTTAATTGAAAAGATTGAACTCAATATCTTTTATTGGACGATAACTACGCTACATTGAATTTTAATATGTCTTGAAATTGTGCGCTACACCTATATGAGTTTTTATGCTGCATAGAAGTTGTAGATTTATTTCTTAAAGATTTGGGTTCTGCTCCACTGTGCACTGGTAGAGTTTTTTTTTATTTTTTATGAAATTAGTAGTTTATTAATGAAATACTATAAATAAATAAACGAGTTGTATTATGTCTATTTAGCCATCTGTAGCGTTTTTATTACAAATAATAAAATCAAATTATCAAGCTGTGTTGCAAATGCAATTGTGTATGTCTACTGTATAGGTATAACATTTATGTACAAATTTAAATATCTACATTTCGCATGAAATGTTTGCTTCTCTCTCTCTCTTTAACTACAAAAATGTATGTATTTTTGTAATGCACAATTGGTATGTGAGATACCATTGATATAGTCTACGCGTAATTTACGTTAGTAATTATAACCATACATGTAACAGTTACAATTGCATATAACATCTTCAATGTAAATGTATGGAGGTCTATTAATATCGAAATATGTATATGTACTTTCACTAAGGCACCCCATGACGTATGATGAATATTAATTTGCAATCATATTTTACAAGTAAATATGCATATTTGTATGTCAGATAGCAAACATAGGAAGTTTATGTCAAACTGAGTATTAATTTTAAATAATAATTTTTTATTTCGTCTTAAAAAAAAAAAAAAAAAAAAATAAATAAAAATCTAAAAATTAATAAATAAATCTTTGCCTTTAAATTTGTTTTTGAAAAATATTGAAAATTTAATTAAAATTGATTTATTTCTTTTTTTTTTACCATTTTATTTTTATATTTAAATAAGTCAAAATATAAAAATTGATTTATATCCTTAAATTAAAGCTAATGTACATTTTGCTGAATGGTAAGTATAACTATTTTCCTTCAATTATTTCTTTTTCTTTAATCTTAAACAAAATCCGGGAAAAATAATGTCATTTCAAAAAATTTTTTAAACAGGCATTTGTGTTTTGTTAAAAGAAATTTTGCACATTTCAAGTTATATTTCAAAAGTATAGTAAAGACGATGTTGGCCTTTTATGGTCTACTTTATCAAATAATCTTAAATGCCTGTCAATAACACACATGTACAAATACTCACACAGATTAAAAAATCAACACATAAGTACATACACACATATGAATGTTACACGTAACATTTAAGAAGTTTTATTTCATTTATTTTTCTGTTGTTTTCTTTTTTTTTATCTTAAATATTCTCTGTCAATTTCTAAACACTACTTAAACATACATATCTGTATAGATGTGTGTTTGTTTTCAACAATTCCTTTAGAAGTTTTAACACTTCATGTATCTTTTTTTTATTGTATAAATACGAGCGTATACTTAAAAAACTCTCCCTTCTTTTAAGACGAAAATTTATTTAGTTGGAAATTAAAGATTTCATTTGTATTTTTTATTTTTTATTTTATTTCTTCTTAAACACTTAAAGTACCCAGGGAATTGAAAGAATAATAATAATTATCACTTCATAAAAAAACTCAATAAAGTGCACATAAATGGGAAAAGTTCATTTAGTGTTTAAGGACAAGAATTACATTCCTTGTTGGATTTTTTTTATAATCTTCTTAGTATAAATGCTTTTAAAGTCATGTTGAATGTTGAATAGCTGTGATATTTACAATAAAATCGAGTTAGTGATTAAACATCCTACATTATATATGTATATCTAATGCCCGTTATATGTATATCTAATGCCCGTTAACAACATGTTATCTAACTTTCGGTTAATATTTAAATAAAAGTTAAAAATTTTCATTAACAGTATTGAAAAGTCAATAAACTTTTAGTTTATTTATTTTATTTTAGTTTAGCACTATTGTGAATTTGTTTTGTATCTAAAAGTCAAAATATTTAAAATAATTTTATTTATATTTTAAAATTAAAAGAAACATTTATATTTATGCTCATTAGAAGGATTTTCGAAAAAGGACATTATACATTTTAAAAGGCATCATTAAAGCGCAAATGTACATTATGAACATTATGCACTTTGAAATGATTTTTTGTAATGTGTTATAGATGGAGCTATGGACAGCACTGTATTAATTATTGATAAATTTGGTAATGTGATCCAGACGTTTTTTTTTTTTTGTTCTATTAGTAAATAAAATAATTTTATGTATAAACTGAAAGTTAAAAAAATAACTCGAAAAATTTTTTCGATTAAATTTAACTTAAAGTTAGTGCTAACAAGAACTTTGTGTTAATGATTTTATTTCAACTTTTTGTTTTAACTGGAAGCTTGTGTTTAACTTGTAGTTATTGTTTTATTGTTAACGGGCCTATGTATAGAAAATCGCTTAAAAACTCAAAAAGTTATTAAGCATTTCCTAAACTTTATTAAAAAATTTTATCTTAGACGAAGTATTTATTTAAAATTTTTTAAATTATTTCTTACTCTTTGAGGAATAATTAAAAATTTAATTAAAAATTTGTATAATTAGGCTTAATTAAAAAAATAACAACTTTTGAAAAATACAATGGAAACCACTTAGGCGTTATAATGTAGTCTAGCCTATAGTCTATATTATATTCGATCCTATAGTCTAGACTATAGTCAAGTGTAATCTATGGAATATTGTTTAATTTATAGTCTAGTCTATGCTCTTGCCAATAATCTTGTCTATAGTCTAATCTTTAGTCCACAGTAAGGCAGAATCGAAAATTTTTCGATATAAATCTGCAACTTCTGGTTGGATTTGCATGAAATTTGGTATAGGCGTGGCAGAGAAGTGTACAATGATAACTTTGAAAGGGGGATCCAACAGACCATTCTTAATTACGCTTTTATAGTAAAAATTTTAGTAAATCGCAAAGAGAAAATGTTATTAATCATGTCATTAGATATTTCTAAGTTTCTTAGCTTTCTCAGGGATAAAAATACTCCCACTTTTTTATAACAAACGAGAGAAGAAGATATAGTCGGTCAAGACCGACTATATGATACCCTACACCATTGCGTATGAGAACACAAATTCGAGAAGTGTATTTGTATTAGAGCTGTAGACCAACACTTTTATT
The DNA here is from genome assembly GCA_951394005.1 of Protophormia terraenovae. Lineage (NCBI taxonomy): Eukaryota > Metazoa > Arthropoda > Insecta > Diptera > Calliphoridae > Protophormia > Protophormia terraenovae. The sequence continues at coordinate 103,197,247 of OX596076.1, read as the reverse complement.
AAATCTAAAATAAAGTATACAAGTACAGAATAATGGATTAATAATAATATATTGATGATTTTATGCATTATAGGGCAATTTACGAAAGTGGGTTTATATGGGAGCTATGGTAAATTATGGACCGATTATCATAAATTTTAGCAATGTTGTTTCTACTTATATAAAACTTATTTGAGTCGAATATTAACTTGATACTATCTTTCGTATGTGATTTATGCACGTTAAAGTGATTTTGGGAAGGAGGGTTTATATGGGAGCAATGGTCAATCGTGGACCGATTTTCATAAAATTTGGTACAAAGATTGGTACTTACACAAAACTTCTTTGAGCCCAATTCCATTAAAATATTCCTAATATTAAGACATTTTTAAGTGTGAAAACTCTATTCCGGGGGGACATTTGTATGGGGGGTAGGTGAAATAATGGATCGATCATAACCAATTTCAATAGGCTTCGTCCTTGTATCATAAAAATACCACTTGCCAAATTTCATTCAATTATCTTCAAAATTGCGACCTGTACTTTGTGCACAAGGTTTACATGGACAGTCAGCCGTCCAGCCAGCCGTCCAGCCAGCTGTCCAGCCAGACGGACGGACGGACGGACATCGTTAGATCGATTTAAATTCTGAGTCGATTGGTATACTTTAAGGTGGGTGTTGGATAACTCATTCTATGCGTTACAAACATCAGCACGAACACATAATACCCCAACCACCTATGGTGGTGTAGGGTATAAATACCAAAAATCTTAGTTGTGTAAAAAGATGTTTCAAAAATTTACTATTTTCATTAAAATGATCAACCAGCCATTGTAAAAGGCATGACTCAGAAAAAATTTTTTGTGTGCATAATTAACATATAGAGGTATTTAACCAATGTATTTTTTTTTATCTCAGGTTTGATATTTTAGAGTTTTAAAAATATTTTTTTTTTTTTTTTTCTTATTTGGATTGGGTTTGGGGGGAACTATTGTCCAAGGCTCCTCCAATTTTACTTTACACTAATTTTCGGTAAGATTTCTTTTAAAACCATTACCAAACATCCTGTAGTCCGGAACGAAAAAAATATTTGTAAAGTGAAAGAATATTACCACCTTATTGGAAAATAAACCCAAAAATTTGAACTCTTATTTAAGTTTCAACTTCAGTTTAATATAATTTTTTATCGGAAAAATATATTTATATAATTATTGCAGTAATATCATATAGAATTTTGTAAGAAAATTAGTGATAAAAAATGTGAGTAAAATTTGTTACAACCCAAATATCTCTTAAACTAAAAGATATAACCTTCACATGTAAGCATGTTTTTTGTAGAGATTTAACAGGACTGCCCTTATATATGGTCATTGTTTACTTTAAATTCATAGAGGTATTTTTTGGTGAACTTTTAAAAAATTACATATCCTAAGTGACCAAATTTGGAGGTGTACCCGCTACTCACGGTGACCAACTGGGCGTCTGCACTCCTTCAATTCAACTCGAAAATAACTGTTCAAAAATTACTGAATGATATGGGGCCACTGAGGGGTGCTCGTCAAATCAACGATGGTAGGAAAATTAATTTTTTTTTTTTCATGTTTGTAGTCTAACCAAAAGCATTTGCTCTCTTTCCAGAGCTTGCTGGAGCTGCCAAACAAAGTATAAAAATAAAAATTCGTAAAATTCTGCTTATCCTAACAGAGCTAGATTTAGAAATATCTATCAGCTTATTTTCTAAGCATGTTTTCTCCTTCCAGAGCTTTCAGATTTCTTTCACGCGACGTAGACAATTAAAATTCGGCTTACTTATAGCTATGTATTTATCCTACATATTCTAAAGGAGCCAGATATTGAAATTTCTATCTATTTTCTATATTATTATTATTTTCTATAATAATGTATATACCTAAAATACTTTTTGTTTGCTCTACAAATCTTATCGGAAACTGATTTGGTGTTTCGATCAGCGAATTTACGGCAATTAATTTTTAAAATTATTACTACTGTTATTATTATTATTTTATGTTTAAAGCATTTTATTTTTCAAACTTTAAGCATTATTGACCACCAAAATCTATAGGATTAAAATTTCACTTAGTGAGATTTATTTACAATTAAAAATTATGTTCTAACCTAATTTTAACTGAGCATAATAGCATTGACTATCAGACCGTTGTAGCGAAACCCCAGATTGATAGACTAGAGGCCTCATTTTGTAAAACGAAACGACAAACGTATGAAAAAATTTGTATGGAAAGAATTTTAATTTCCCAGTATTTTTCATACAAATTTTGAACGTTTGAAAACGTTTTGTTTTACAAAATGAGGCCCTAGATCTCTACCAACTAGCCTACAGGGACATCATCAACAGGAGGGAGAAAAAGCGCAAACAATTAAATAAATAACTTTTTGACGCTTTTCCTGTATTTTTTAAAAGATTTTTTGATTTTTTGCATGTTTATTATTATAATTATATTGCAATTTCTGATGACATTGGCAAGTTTATACTTTCAAAAAAAATCGTAATTTCAAGCTCGTTATAGTAAAAATATTTTTAAATAGGTTCCCATTGGACTTTGTTCTACTTAAGGAAAAATATTTAAGGAAAAATATTTTGTAAATAATTTATTATGGGCCATAGTTACTACAGTGCACATTTTTAATATTTTAGCCATAATACGAAAAATATTATGAAATTTTTACCCATTTTGCTATAAAAAAATAAAAATTTTTTTTTTACATAATTTACTAAATTGACGGTTTATGGACCAAAATTTTTGCGAAATTTTTTTTAATATTTTATTCAAACTCAAAATTACGAATTTTTGATAGCCATTTCCAGACAAAATTTAAAATTTTTTGAGCGAAATATTCCAGACACTTAAGATCAAATTAAAAATCCAACATCCTAAAAGTATTCAATGAAACAGAAAAAGCCTTTCCTCAACCTGGTTTATCAATGTGTTAAAATAAGTTCACTCCTACAAAAAAAATTTTAAATTTTTTAAATAATACTTTTTATTACACTAATTATAACAATGTAAATTAAAAATTTTTAAATATTTAATTTTAATTAAGTTTTCCACAACATTTATAAAATGCATTCAAAGGAAATTTGCCCAGTTGTAATTGTATTATTTTGCACGTAGTTAAGCATGTGTGTATGTGCTTATGTATTTAAATAAATATATGTATGTCATTTAATAAGCTTTATTATTAGTCATGTTTTACATAGTTGTGGTTTAAAGACTGATTAACTGGTTCGTTTAACTACTTAAAATAATTAATGCTGTGCTTAGTTTTGTGTTTCTTTCCTCATTTTGTGGCAAGAACCCACTTAACGAAACACATTTTGAAATGGTCAGCATCAGTGTCAAACAGTTTCCTTTTTCATGTTTTTTTTTTTTCTTATCTGAAAAACATTTTAGTTTACACTAGATTGTGGAAAAAAAGAACGCCTTATAAAAGAGATTCATTTTAGACATACATACATATTTATATTATACATAGAAACTTGAAATAAAAATATAACAATACTTGAAAATAGTTGTTGTGTTGTTGTAGATAAAGGAACCAAAACAGAAAATTTGCTAGAATCACAAGGAGTTGTACCACTATTTGTCCATGGTCCAACCTCCCATAGAAAATAAAAGCAAAAATAATGCACTTCACTTGAAGGAAAGAAAAAACTAGAAAGCCAAACATTACTTTTTTATTTTATGTTCTTTGGTAAAGTGATGGAATTGGTAATGAAAAAAAGGTAGAAATAGCTAGAGTCATCAACAGTTATATCCATGAGGTCTTAAGTATATTTAAAAACCATTCATATGTTAAAGGACTGATAAATGCAAAAATAGTGAAAAAGTAAACTAAAAAAGAAGGAAGACATTTTAAGTTTTCATATCCTTTAATTACACAGCTAAACCGTGGAAATATACTTTCATATACATACATACATACTTACATACATATGTATGAAATGACCTAGTGTAGTGCTTAGCCTAAATTGATTAGATCACACTCAAAACCTGAAGTGATCGATAAAAAAAAAAAAAACTTTTTTATGACTTAACGGATTAATTTATTTTTTATTCTTTTTACCTATATTTTATTTTGCAACGGCTTTAAAAATAAAAGAAATCAAGATAGGTATATATGTATACATTTGCTGAAATATTATAAAAAATATCTGCTATTTGAATGTTTTTCTAACTACTGCAGTATTATTTATTATTATTATTTTTTTGATTATATTTTTTGAGTTTTTATTTCTATAAAAAATTATCTGAAACCATCAATACCGATTAAAATCAATTAAGAATTGATGAAGTTACAGTATGTTTAACTTGTTCATACGAAGTATGTATGTAAGTTAAAGAAATAAGAATTGCGCACAAAAAATCCTTGCACACTTTCAAGCTTATAACTTTTATTGTACTCTTATAAGTTTAGTACATTTAACTTTGTTATTATTCCCAGTAACTATGGGCTAAACTTTGTTGTAATGACATGATTAGTTTTTCTTTAAATCAAAATTTTACAAAATTCATGCAAATGCATGACTCAAATTTATAAACAAAACTTATTTCGACTAACGTATGCGCTAAGGTTCGAAAGGCTTAATTCTTTAATTAATTTTCTTAAATCGAATTAAATTTATTATACTAGTCATTCTTTTAAAGCATTCAAATTAATTTAATTCATTGAATTAAATTCTTTGTACTTCATATGAGTTGAATTAATTCAACTATGATTTAATTCCTTAAAGAATTCATTCAACAATTATACAATTCAAGCTTAAAAAATGTATTGAATCATTAAAATTTTCTTCAATTCAAATCTATTACAAATTAGCTTTAGAAAATATTTTCAAATTCATTTTGTAAAAGATTAAAAAACAAAATATTACAAATTGAATGAATGAAAAATATTTTCATTCATTTTGGAAAAGATTTGAATTAACAAAAATTGAATGAATTCTTTATGAATTAATTCAATAAGGAATTAATTCTATTCAAACAAAAGCTTTTGAATTAAGCTATTGAATTATATTTTTGAGAATGGTATTATGGAATGAAAAATTCATATTTCTTAATTCAGAATTAAGATTTAAGGGAATTAAGCTAACATTTAATTAAGTCTTTCGAAGCTCTACGTATGCGAAATAAAATTGAGACAAAATTGAACATTTTCTAATTTTTACGAAAATAAACAAAAATCTTAAATAAATTCTTTAACATAATATTTGTTATGTTAGTTTATATGCTAGAAATGTTGATACCTTTTGTATATTTTTAGAGCAGTTATGAATGGCTTTTTAATCATGAGTTTAAAAACTCGATGTTAGACCTTTCAGGTCCCCTTATTTGGCTAGTATCCTTTAGTTTATCTTAAAATTTTATTGATAAGATTTTAGAAACTATCCCCTGTTTAAATTGGTACAAAATTTTTTAATCGATTTTAATTTAGAAATATTTATTTGGAGATTTTGAACATTTACAATTTAATATATATAGGGATTTTTCTCACCCTTCAAAACCATCCTGTAATGAAATGAAAATGTGAAAAAACCTCATTTTTAGATTTTTCTGTAGTTTTTTGGGAATTGTGGGATCCCTTTTACAAAAATCGGAAAGTGTTTTACACTTTCTCATTTCACACAATAAAGTTTATATTCACCAAAAATTTTTTTAAGATAACTTTACTAACAAAAATTGTGTTACAGATAAAGTATTTATAGTTTCTGAATAAAACGCTTTTTTCTACAAAAATTTTACTTTAATTGCAAACATCTGAAAAAGAATAAACTCGATTTTTTTCACATAAATTACATTGCTTAGCTGACATAATTCTTCATTACATAGAAAAATATTGAAATCAGTATCTTTTGTATAACTCCACTTTAAAGTTTAATAAGTCATGGGTGTTGCAGAAAACTGAAACGAAAAAAAAAAAAATTTCAGCATATCATTAGAACATACAGCGAATTATAATTCGTTTGGTTTCATCTATCTTCTCAATACTACAACAAAAAAGTAGCTAAGTGGTATCAAAAAATAAAAAATTTTGTGGGGGTGCAAAGGAGGTCAATACATTAAACTGTCCCGAACGTATTGGGATATATTAAAAAAATATTTACTATAACCCTTGAGAAATCTTAAAGGGAAAAACAAATAAAATACTGATTAAAAATAAGTCAATCCATTCTTACAAAAAGTTACCGAAAATAGAAAAAAAACTTTTATTTAGGGTGTTCCAGATAATATTAAATATTTTATTGAAAACGAATAAAAAATATTTTTTTCTTTTAGATTTAAAACTAGAACATAACACTTTTTAAACAACAAAATTGCAAATAGATTTAGTTTAGTTTAGATAAACTGAATGTAATCTTTTTTGTGCGCAGTCTTTAAAAAACTTGTAAAATTACATTGGTCGGCAAAAGAAAATTAGTTCTCCTTAAAAAAAATATATATACATAAGTGGATTAGATGGAATTTCAAATGCTAAACACAAACCTGCATTTAGTTTTTTCCCATCAGGTCAAGATTTTTTATAGGTTTGTCTAATATTTCACTCCAGATAAGCCGATTAGCAGTGAAATATGAGGAGAAAATTTTTCTTTTTTCATTTGCTAAATAATTTGAGAGTTATTTCGAAATTAGTGTCACAAAAAATTTGTTCATCCAAAATTTACAGTTAAGTGAAAATACACATGTAGTCATACCCATAAAAAAAAAACTCAGTACGTGATAGAAAAAAAGTGAAAGCAGATTCTTGTAGAGCCCGTTAATTTCCATCTAATCCATCTTTTTTGTTTAAAGAAGAAATAAATTGTTTATATCCATCGTATATACCGTTCTAGTAGTTCTAGTATTGGTAAAATATGTTAGACTAATAGGCTTAAAAATTTGTATACCCTCCATCAAAAAGATGGGGAATATACTGATTTTATCATTCCTTGTGTAACATGTCGAAGGAATCATTTAAGACCCCATAAAGTATATATTTTCTGGGTCCTGGTTAGATTCTGAGTCGATCTAGCTATGACCGTCTGTCCGTCTGTTGAAAGCAGCATATATTTTTGGTTTCCAAGTTTATATCGACCCTCAAACTATTTATACAAAATTTCGTTGTCATACATGTTTTTGTTCAAGAGATATCAGCATAAAAGTATGAAACGGACACCCTGTGTTTATAGTTTTTAACACATAACCTTTTCGTTTATTAACCGATTTCGCTCATTTTCAATACCAAACAAACCTTATATAAGATAAATATTTGAGCCAAATTTCGTCCCCTTAGGTTGACAAAATCAATATACATCTTTATGACGGTGGATATAAAAATGGACCAGAATTTAAAAAATTAAGTAAAAATAAAAATTTCAAATATTGTGAACAATACTTTGGCAAAAGTTTATGAATTGTAATTCTCATATGTCAAAGTCCTTTAAAATTGCTAAACAAATGTATTTTATTATTATTTTATTTTTTTATTTCGTCGTATTTAAGTCGTAGAAGATCGTTTTTTATCGATGACTTCAGATTTTATGGATATATAATTCTTATAGCCAAGAAAACCAAAATACGTAAAACAGTTTGACTAATTTTAGTCCTTATTTAATTTATTTTTTCTTGTATAATTTTAACCTCTCAGTCAAGTTTGGGGTTTTTTCTAATCGTTCAGTTGCTATAAATTAACACAGAGGTCAACTAGAGTTGTAGCTGTTTTAATTTTTTTTTTTTTTTCTATTATAATAATATTTTTTCTCTTAAAGTTTTAAAATACTTACGTACAACAAATATATTATGTTTTTCTTTTCCCTGGTTTCCTTTTCTTGTATTTTATTATTGTTTGAGTTGTTTAAGCAAACTGTGTCCTTTTTATTTCAAAATTTAAGTAGCTTAAAATAAATATGTCTCTGTATAGGTATTCGTTTTATATATAACAGAGTTGTTTGTACCCAGTACAGACATCTGTTGTGCCTTTAAGTATATGCATCAATGTCCTTCTACTTAGTAGCTTATTTGTTTATGTATGTGTAAGTATTTGCATTAAGTTAGACGACTTCCGGTTGTTTTAAAATATTTTTGTTGAGGTCAGTTTTCTTGTTTTATATTCTTTCCACATGTTTTCTTCTTTTTTTGGGTTGCTTTTTACTCTTTGAGGGGCTTGACTTGTGACATTAACATGTTTTTGTGGGTGGATAAATGTGTTTGTTGTATATATGTGTTAGTTTTATACATTAGTTTAAGTATGTTTATTTTGGTGTTAGTGTTGTTGTTTGCTATATGTATGTAAATATAAATATATATGTTTGTTTGTCTACAAACAATTTTAAGGACTTATGGTTTTTGTGTTATTTCTAATACTTTTTTATTTTTTATTTTTTTTTTTTTTTTTCTTTTTGTATATTTTAAGGAGTTTTTTTTTCAATTTTAAACCAAATTGTAATACAAAAACTATGTTTCCTAAAGTTTAAGTGTTATAATTAAGATTTAATGGAATTATTTTAGATGTGTTGAAGATAAATGTAGGATATAAAAAAAAGCAAATATATAAAGAAATTTAAACTTAAATTAAGTTTAGTTTTGAATATAGTATTTAGGGGAATGTTTGATAAATAGAAATATATAATATATATTATAACAAACATTTATATTATTAATTTTACGAATAACAATGAAACCGTTGAGTCTTTCTGATTATTATTTTTTCCAATTAAAGTAAGTAAGAAATATATAGCCAATTAATCCTGAATATGTGCATCAACATTCGGGGTTGTGTTTATTTTTCTAGACCTATCGCCAGTTGTGAACCGATACTTGTATTAAGTGCAATAAAAAATACGAATACAGAATATATTTTGTCGCTACTAACATTCATATGAATTTATGCACTTTCGGGTGATTCCCGAAACTGGGCTTTATATGGTAGCTATAGTAAATAGTGAATCGATCTTCATTAAATTTGACAAATGAATTTTTGCTTATATATATAAACTATTTGTGCCATATTTCATAAAAATATTCTATTTTTAAGGTATTTATGAGTGGTAGAACTCTTTTCCTGGAAGATATTTGTGTTAATGGGTTAATTGAAATAGTGGGCTGATCATAAACATTTCAGTAGGCTTCGTCCTTGTCCAAAAAAATCATAAGTGCCAAATTTTACTTCATTATCTTCAGATTATCTTTGAAAATCGTTAAATTGACTCAGAAAGTGATTGTAAGTCGAAAAGTATACTTTAAAGTTGGGGTCCGAAGATTATTTTTCTGCGCTTCTTCATAACATATATACCTCAACCACTTATGGTTGTGTAGGGTATAAAAAATCGCAAAATTATTAATGATATACATTTTAATAAAGCATTCTTTCATGAAGTAAATGATATATAAGAAAATAGATAAAGTCAGATGTCTTGTAAACACGCTTTAGTGTCATGACAGAATATCTTTATACTACTCTAACCACATTTAATTCGTTTCATTTTCTTAAATTTGTAAAGGATTATTTTCTGAAATATTTCAGATTTTTTTGGAAATTCTTTTTTTGATTTAAAGGTATTAATATCCTTTATTGAAATAATTAACAAAATTCCATTTTAATGAACAAATAAGAACACAATTTTAAAAATTCTGAATCTGATCTGAATCATACAACTCGTAAAATGATAATTTTGCTAATATTTTTAGACGAAATTTCACCAAATTGAATACAAATGGAATAGGAAATTAAAATGAGGTGGTCAATATGTAAATTTAAATACAAAAATTTATGTTTTGTAACTATCCAGAAATCTCTTCAAAAGTCTGCATTTTTACAGAAAATACTTAATGTCTTGGAACCAAAAATTTCCAAACTATGAAGAAAATGTCAATATGTCTTTAATTCAGTCGATTAGATACCCATTTAGAAAGAATAACTTTAAAAAAGTAATATAAACCATAGTTTTAAAATTAGAAAAACGTGAGTTTAAACAAAATATAATTTCATTTTTGAAAATCAAAAATGCAGATGTATGAAATAAACATATTGACTGAATGGCGTACGAATTAATAATGGTCAACATCGTTGCACTATGGTCACATATCGTTTAAGATTTTTTTTAAATTTTTTTAAGAATTATGTTTTTACTTATTCATCAAAATGGAATTTTATTAATTACTTCAATAAAGGACATTTATATCTTTAAATCAAAAAAATATTTCTAAAAAATCTGTAATATTTCTGGAAAAAGTCTAATTTCAGTTATAGAAAATTTGAAAATCTGTACAGAGAATATGATTTTCGTGGTAAAAGAAAAATCTATGCCTATAAATGGCTAACAGATCTTCAAAATTATGGCATAATCACCTAAGAGAAGAAGATGATTTAATCCATAAACATATGCAAAGTCCGTACTGTACCGAGTGTGCATCAAATATTCCCAGCCAAGTGCAGAAAAGTGTTTGCGGCTCACCAAAGATATGTGTGGCCTTACATTGCCATAATCGAACACAACACCTTTTGTGTTACCCAATTCTTCAAGATTAACCTGTTAAGCGCACAATTCTGATCTCATTAAATTTAAAGCATTACCTGGGTACCATTATTTCCGGCTTTGGTTCATTTTCCTGGTTAGCCGGCCTTTAGATTATCATAGTGGATCCAGTTTTCATCGCCCGTAACAATTCAATGTAGAAACAGTTTTATCTCATAGCGCTGAAACAGCATTTCAGATATTCAAATTCGTTTTTCAACGTATCTCGTCTGTAGTTCGTAAAGCACCAAATTTTTTGGCTTTTAGTTTAATACAAGTGCTTTTAAAGCTTGCACTTGTTACTTGTTCTCCTCATGTTGATTATTGAGGCATTTTTTGCATTTGGAAAGAGACTTTTCAATAAATCCTCAAATTCTTCATTTTCATACTTTTTTTTTCCCACATCCAAAATGACCAATTTTTGAATGTCTAAACTACTAACGAAAAATGGTCTCAAAAAATAATAAAGTAAAACTTTCAATCGGACTTTTAATACACGGGAAACTATAACTAGAGTTAGGCAATGGACTTAGGATTCAGTAACTTTATTGGATATTTTAATACATCAGTTGGTTTGTGCATCAATTTCGAAAATGCAAAAACATTGGCTTATTTTACTCGTAATCGAAATCGAATCATTTTTTGATTTTTTTCACTTTTCATAAGAAATTTTATTAAATAATTTTTCAATTCGAATCTATTGAGCGGATAAAAATTTGATATTAGAACAACTTAAAGCCAATTTTATACAGCATATTTTGGTGTATTTTTTTTGTATACCGTTCTCGAGTTATAGTGTAATGTACTCGAATAATCGGCTTATATAATGGCGAAATATTAGACACGCTCATAAAAAAAAGCTAGACCTGATGGTAAAAAACTTAGAACAGATTCGTGTTTAGCATGCCGAGTTCCATCTAGTCCACATATATATATATATTTTTTGTCTGCGAGTGTTATTTGACACAATCTTAAACAAGTCTTTAACATTTTTATGCTCTTAATGAAATCTTAAAAATCAAAAATGATTTTCTAATAAATAATAAACTAACTGCCTGTTTCTCTATGTCGAACGAAAAATTCGTTTCGAATAAATGTATGGAAAACAACAAATAAATTTAAAATTGTTTTTGTTTTCTATACATTTATTCGAAACGAATTTTTCGTTCGACATAGAGAAACAGGCAGTAAAGCTCTTTATTTAAATTCTATTTATTTTTATTCACAAAAAAAAACTTTCATTATTTAACAAACCGTCTAATACTCGCGTATTTAATATATAAAACTAACATTTTATAAAGCTGTATTACATATTATTATTTTAAAATAAATAGCTAATTTTACATGTTTACTTATCTTAACAACAGTTAAGTGTTGTTAACTCCCTATACTTATATACATACTATATATTGTAATAAGCTTTTTAAGAAACTTTTTGCAATACTCTCGAGAACATTTATGTAAAATGTAAAAACAAGAAACTTATTTTTCTTCGATATAAGATGACTTAAAAAATAATAACAGCGACTAACATTCAGAGATTCTGGGAAAATAAAAACAATAACGAAAAATGACAATAATACTTCAACATCAACTTATAAACATAAAAAAATAAAAAATAATAAACAGAAAACACCCGTTAAGAAAACGTTTTATGTAAGAATTTTCTTTATTATTTGTTGTTATTTTTTTTAGCGACATTTATTTGTACAAAAAGGAGTATATCAACTAGAGCCCTGCAAACTGTGTCTTATAAGGCTGTACAAGCCACTTGATATTTTTCAAGTGTTGTTATCAGTGTGTGTGCGGAGTAATAAATACTGTTCTGCAGGCACTTAAAACCATACAAATACTGCGTGTGTGCTTCAACTTTATGAACAAATCATGAATGTGCTATGATAGCGACCAAACAAGCCTCTCAAAGGCTTGTATAAAAAAATACAAGCCTTTTGACCACTTGTTTGCTTCAATAAGGAAAAAAATTGTGTTTTCTTTTTTATTAAAATTATATGTGTGTGTGTGCGTTCATGACTGTATAAAGTAATTTCGTAAGTAAAACAGTCGTTTAAAAGTATTGTTTATAAACTTATTGTTATTTACGATCAAATAAATTATTAATGTTACTAGTTATAACAATTTAAAGAAACATGCATTAAGTTTTATTAGTAAACAGATTTTATTAAATATTTAAAGTTTTTTACAAGGTTTTTTTATATTATTATTGATTATATATTGAACATGTACATATGACGGGACACACAATTTAGGTAAACGTCTTAAAATATTTCATTTATAATTTTATTACAGTGCAGATGTTCCATCGTATTCTTAACATTTGGGAAAATTTATTAGTCAAGGAGTAAACGTATATGGAAACGAATTTGAAAAATGAAAAGACTTTGTTCTATATTATTTCCTTTTAGTTTTAAAATAGAATGATTACTTAGTAAATATAAATTAAATGCAATAAAATCTATCATAATATAAATAAGTACAATTTTAAAATTTTTTATAAACATACAATTAATAATAAGACTAACTTTATTTAAAATATAAATAAATACTAAAGATAAAAATTTTCTAACTTACATATGTAACTGACAGTTTCAAATGTCAACTTTAATTTTTTTACTTTTTTAACTCTTAATAAAGAGTATTTTTTAATAACTTTATGAATTCACCCTTTTACATTTATTTAGAAAAGAAGAACCAACAATAAAATATAGACATACTGTATATATGTGTGTGTATGCAAGAATATTTATAAACAACCACTTTTTACACATTATGAAGATTTTTTGCCACACACAGCAACTACGTATTACAAAAAACAAACAAATCATTAAGCCCACTTGAAATCTTTAAATCATTTCTCAACGTCTTGTATGATTTGCTTTTTTTTGCCACACCACTTGCACCACTTGTTTACGATAAATGATTTGAACGCACGGATTTGCAGTCGCTCATACACAGTACACACTTGCTTTGCTTCGGGCAGCGAACAGTACGAACAGTATTTATTGTTGTTTTTGCACATGTTGGCTATGAAACACACACTTGAAATTCAAGTGTGTTTGCTTTTCAAATCATCTTGCGCAGGAGACTAATATCAACTACGCACACACTTACATATACATATATAATGTAACTCATTGTCATTTTGATTATTATTGTCATCCTGTTAAACACAACAAATGTTTTTTTGTAGCTCCAGCCAGCTCTTTTTGCTAGTGCTTCTAAAACACACACAAACTAACATAAAAAAAATACTAACAAAAGGAAAAAGAATTTGCCACCTTAGCAACTACAACAACAAAAAAGAAGCAACAATAGCAGTAGCAAAAAAAAAACAGAAAAAACCAACAAAAATAAAGTAACATGTTTGCAACAAACAAGTTGAATGTTATTGTTGATTATCTCATCTCGTGTATAACAGTAAGTTGACATCCGTTGACATGTTTTACATCCTTCATATTTAAAAAGTGTGATGCCGAGAGGTATACCGCGTAAGAGATGATGAGCGAGTATGACAAAGAGCCGGGGAATGAAAGTACCAAATAACGGAGGGTGTAGATGACACTCTGTAGAAGTATGCGTAGTGGAATTTTCTTTTTTTTATTCTTTATTTTATCATTTCTTTTTTCTTAACATTCTCATTATGCATAAAAGTGGTTAAAAAGTTTTAAAATACCTTAACGTATACATACATAGATATAATACCGCTTCCACAAACACACATGCATACATATGCATTGACATTTACTTATAACACAAATTATAATTGTGACGACAGGCTACAAACTACTAAGGAATACGGCTTTTTAAAGCAACATGTTGATATAAAGGATTAAAGTTAGTTTTTATTTTGAAATGTTTCGAAAAAGGAAACAGAAAGAAAAGATATATGTATAGTTTACTAATATACAAAATAAAAACTTTACACAAAATGATGTCAAGAGCTTGCTTTATTTCAATTTGAATTAGATAACATTTTTTATTTATTACTTATGTCCTGTAACATGTCAGCAGTAAAAATAAATGTTTGTTATTATTTAGGTTGTCGCCTAAGATGTAACCAAACTTGCAATTGTTATTCCCTTTTATAAGATAAACGACAGTGAAATATTTTACTGAGGGACACACATTTAATCATTATGTTTTCTTATTTTAATCTTCAATATTTTATTTAATAGATAATGTGCCATAAAAGTGCCTAAATGCAGCTTTTATTATCTGTATATATAAAAGAGTAACGGTACTGAGTGATTGACTGACTAACTTACTTACTGATTCATCATCGCACAGCCCAAACGGTAAAAGCTAGTATTTTTTTGGACAAATTATTCTTATAAACCTGCATAATTGAGATGAAAACTAAACGGATAGGATCTGGGGGAATTGTACTCCAATACAAAGGAAATATTATTAACCCTCAGTCATGCACATGTTCCGATAGTCACGTACGTAGTGCATGTATCTGGCCAGATACACTATGTATTTCAGTACATTTATATGAAAAATATGCTATTTTAGTGATAATATTACATTGTTATCACGCCAGGCAGATATATATTTTCTATTTTTTTTTTTTTTTTTTTTTTTTTTTTTTTTGTTTTTAGTAAATAAACCACCTACCCGTGCAAAAAAAAATTTTAATTTTAACCCCTAGCCAGATTAGAAATATATTTAAATCACAGTTAAATTCGTAAAATATCTGGCCAGATACATGTGCATGACGGAGTGTTAATAGCATATTAAGATAAGAAACCTCAAATTTTTTGAGAACTATTTTCCTAACATATTGAATTTATAAAATAAAAACAAGACGGATAAGCTCGGGGGAAAGAATATCCCCTATACAAAGAAAGTATTAGTTTTCGTATATCTAAGGTATTCAGTAAGTTCAAGTTTCCAAATTGTAATAGAAAAGAATTTGTATTTAAAATTTTAAAGGAGACATGTATGACGAAGGAGACTAGTAGCCCCATATAAAGCTAATATCTAATATGGCATCAAATGAGGTAGCAAAGCGCGCCGGGTAAAGCTAGTAATTTTATAAAATACAATTTTAATTTATAATATAGTATGGTTTTTATTAAAAAAAATCTACGCTAAAAAAGTAGCTGGTGTACTGCTCGTATTCGAAATAATATGCCGTAACAAGTTTTTCATTATATCAATTCGTCTAAACTTGGAAAATATTCAGAATCAGCTCTCTGAAATTAGTACGAAACATGGCTATTTTTTACAAAAATATAGTATTAAGGTACGGTCACATTAGGCAAATGTTTGTTTCAAATTAGTTTGCCCGAACATAAACAAAATTTTTCCAAAGCAATATGAAGTTTATTTTATGGTCACATTACTCACATTTATTTTCCCATTTTTGTTTGTTCAAACCATAGAAAACAACTAGAAGTCCAACTCTTTTCATTCGCTCAGAAACAAAAAATTATTCTCTTCACACGTATAAATTTGTTCTGTAGAAAATTTTACTAACACATACAAAGAGTTAGGTTTTTTTGACAATTGAGTTAGGTTTTTTGTGAGCAAGTTGGAGTTCTAGTTGTTTTCTATGGTTCAAACATACAATAAATATAGTCAAATAGGCAAATAGGAAAACATGTTTTCTCATCGGTCACATTTGAAAAATTATTTGTCTTCAAAAATTATTTCATCAAACTGTTTAAAACAATAAAATTATTTTTATTTAAAATATAATATAGAACATGAACATTTTTTGATTTGTGATGTAGAGCAGCTTCGATTGCTTTTTGGAAAAGGAAGAAGAGGTAAGACAATGGCATAGCCATCGGCAGAGACTGTTCTCGAGCATGTGTGTTGCCCCCAATACCAGCAGCGCCAAGAACGTAAAGATCCCCATGCTGCCGCTCATTTTCAGTACTGAGCCTCATCAAGAGGGCATCATATTTTCAGTGTTTTTCCATTCTTCATCACATTCTTGGGAAGGTCAACCAGCAACTTCTTAAACACCACCTCCCTAAAATCCGACGTGATCTTCTTCACATGGCCGACCCATCCGCCACCCTCAACCTACGTGGTGGCCTTCTTCCTAGGGTGCTCCTTTCTACGAGTCTTTTCGGCAGCTTTGCCACAGGAAACAGCAGCACCCTTCGTCCCACATGCATCACTAATAGCCTTAGCAGCGACCTCACCACCACTCTCCATCAACATAAACGATACTTTTGTTTGCCCAAAATCAGCTGATTTATTGTTTGCCACACAAAAATATTTTATGGTCACATTACGGCAAAGAAATATTTGTGAGTTTCAGTCAAATGTTTCCCTAATGTGACCGTACCTTTATTCTTTCATTTTTTTTTTTTTTCTGAAAGCTTTTTCAGTAAAAATGTCTTTCTTTACATATTTCAAAAGTTAATAAATAAATTTTAAATTTTCAATTTAGGACTGCATCCTACATTCAGAATTTTTTTAAATAATAAAAAAATGTCACAAGAATGTTTTTAATTTATTCACAGCATTTAATCAAAAAATATATTTATATCAATTGGAAAAAACTGCAAAAGCATGCCGAAAAATTTGTAAAGTGTGAGAATATTGTGAGTGTGGTTTGATCGATTTTGTTCAGAAAATTCAGCTCTATTTGAGCAGCCACTAAAAAAGTGGATGAAAACTTGTGAATAATGGACGGCACGCATGCTATCAGAACTAAACATAAACCATGACAGTATAGAATCATTTGAAAAAGACTGGCTACTCAAAGAAGCTCGATGTTTGGGTGCCACATGAATTATCGCAAAGAATTAAAGATTTAAAGGAAATAAAACAAATGACATCTCATATTGTCACATTTCACTGTAAGTTATCCATTATGTGATCCAAAGTGTTGTAAAATAATAAGAATTTGCAATGACAATGTTAGCGAGTGTGAAAAGCTGTAATTTAAATGAACATGCAGCAAAATAAGAAAATAACGTAAAACAGAAAATCCTGCAACATTATTAACATGACTACAAGTATAAGTAAAGTTATTACATACACCCCAATAATGATGAAATGTTGAGAGTTAGTAACTATGAAAAAAATAAGATAATAAAATCTGATCTGATATACTTTTCCCTGCAATTTTTTGTTATTAAAACTCTTTAACTTTTTTTCAAACAGGAACAAGTAGTTGGTTGCAGTGTTACTATTGAAATTTTTATAAAAAAAAAAATATATAAAAATGATGAGTACGATGAGAAAGAAAAAAATTGTATATAAAAATCACGCAAAGTTGTGGCAAGTTTCCGGTTTTAAGATAACGCTCTACAACATTCTTAACAAGGTTTTGTGGTGGCATTTCAGTGTTTTTTTCTTTCCAATTTCTTTCTTATATTCAGTCATAAGTTTTAATAGTTAATGGTTAAAGCATTTATATCTTTGCATGCGAGTAATCGTAGTTAGAAGAACTTGTTATAAACTTTAACTACTGATAGAAAGTGTTAATGATAAAATTTGTTTGTATATAAGTTTGCATGATAGTGACAGTAATTGATAAAAGGGAGATACATACTTTCATACTAATAATTTCAAAAAATAATTTGTAAGAATATGTTTGGTATTTTGCAATATACATAACTTTATATATGAAGATATTGAAAAGCATTTACCTGAAATATATATTTAAGGTAAATTTTAAAAATACCCTACATGAAAAAAGGAGGTTTAGATTGTAACTTGTACATGTTGGTTGCGGTTAAATAAATACTACTTATCTAAAGAATACCTTAGCTACTTAAACATTAAATTGGAACCCATATGAAACTATAAAGTTCTTTTTCGTGTTTCTAAAGGCCAAAAAACTATTTCATAATTGCCAACATGGAATTTGAAATATTAGTTTTTAAATCTATTAAAAATCGATTAAATGGGTAAGGCATTCAATTCTTCTTATACCTATTAACTTTAGTTAAAATTGAATATGAATATGTTCCACCTTTTGCCTGTAATATCATTGACTGACTTTGATTACATTGTTATCGTAACGTTTACGTTCATCATTTTCGTTTACTCGACAATCATTGGAACATATTCATAATATTATGACGGGGAAAATGTTCTTCAAACAACTAACGACATTTTTATTAAAATAATAACATTATTATTTTTTTTTTTTTTTTTTTTTCCCTTTCTTTTTGACATACAACAAGTATGAGACCAAATGTGATGCTAAAAAAAAACAAACTTGCTGTATGTTAGAGTATGATATCATTTATAATACAATATCAATAGGAATACATAGTACTTAAAGGGCTATTAAGACTTTTGAGAACACTACCAAAAACTTCAACATATGTTGTGATTATTTGATGTTCTTAGCGATTTAAAGGGACGGCTTTAACATAACTAAAAAGCGAGGACTTTATATAAAAGCATAATTAGTGTTTATACCCTACACCAACACAGGTTGTTGGGATATTATATGCTTGTGTAAATATTGTTCCTTGGAGAAAAAATCTTCTGACCCCCATCTCAAAGTATACTTTTCGACTCAGAATTTTTTTTTTTTTTTTTTTTGAACTTTTTATGAATTAATCATTTTTGAATTTTTTTATTCAGGCTCAAGTTCATTATTGTAATAATTTTTCCAGAGTACAGAAAAAGATTTATTAGACATTATTTGATGCTAATTGCAGTACTTCTAAAGCACAAAACAATGGACACTTACTGATGATTTGAAAGTAATGAAAAAGTACTTCCCTAAAAGTTTATTTTATTTATTTTGCTGGAATATAATAGATATTATAAGAAAGATGTGGTTGACATAAATTTATCTTAGAAATAAAAAAATTCCTAATTTAAAACTCCAAAAAAACTACACAAATTCTACACAAATTATTCGGTTTATTCGTTATTCGAAAATAGACAATTTTAAATTATTGGAACAGTTAATCGACCAAAATTAATCGGATAACCGAATGCCGGTTAATTTAATCCTTGGCATAAGACATTGATTTGCAATTTTAAAATCCGTTTTTATTAAATCTTAAATTTAAAATTAATTGAAATCAAATGCTTTTACTATTTTCTTAAATGTAGCCTGATTTATCAAAAGTATTTGGTATCAAATTGAGAATATGCCATTCATTTTTATCTTTAAGTATTAATTTATTTTTGGATTAAGAATTATTTAGAAATATCATTTGATATGAAATTGAGAAAGTAACACTTTTTTTCAAATGAATATTAATTTTTATTCAAACTTGAAATTCAACCTACGTATTTATAGAAATACCTTTATCAAATTTAAAGGCACGAACCAGGATTTTAAAAAACCCCTGATCTAAGTCGGGGATTACACACAACAATTTTTCCTGTGTTGCAATTCTGAGTTGGTAGGAAAGAGAAGAGAAGGGAACACAAAACATTTACATTTACTTTACCCCTCTCGTCTACGAAGTCAGAATTGCAGCAAGAAAAATTGCTGTTTATGAACCATCATCTTTCAAATATAAATATTAAGATTTTATGGACCATAATTCTCTTAGAAAATTTATTTTTTTTTTTTATTTTATTTTATTAGAATTATATAATACAATAAATGATATTATATAAATAAAGAAAAGAGAGTGCGAGCGACAATGGCCTTCGACTCTTCTCTTAGAAAATATAATAAGGGTTTTCATATAAACGAATAAATTTGCGCAATTCGTAAATTTATATGATTTACTTACGTTTTAGATGAAAGCCCCTTGTTATTCTATGTCGTATTTCTTTATTTTCATTAAGAGTTTTGCCTACACAGAAAAAATTATTACATAAAAATTTTCTATTAATGGTGTTGTTTGATTTTTTTCTAAAATTTAATTCAAATATTAATTTATTCAATAATTTTTTAATTTGTTTTAAACTTTTACAAAAAATAAAAAAAAAAAAAAAATGTGACAACAGTTCAATAATTTAAAATGAAAAGAAAATTTAAAACATTTTGTAAAAAATTGTGTTAAATGATGGTTTGGTAAAGAAAGGTCCGAAATACATCAAGCGTGTTTCGCGTACCTATACACCAGTTTGTATAGGTACGTACATATTTACATACATACATTGTGAAATATTAACTGTAAAGAGTTTCAGTTTTTTGGAATGATCGTCGAACAGAAGAATAAAAGACTTGGTAGCTGATACGAGGAACAAACGAAAGACTCAGAGAATGTCATTTTTGTCTTCCCAGTTATTAAGTTGTAACAAATTTTATGACTTCTGGAATGAATAGCTTTTAAATTGATGTTTATTATCCAGTAAGTATAATTCATTGCATTAAAAACTAGATATAACAAAGTATTTCATCATAAGGTGTGCGAAGTACTAAATCCTGCGATGACGAAATGTCCATCGTAAATTTTGTGACCATTCGTCTTCTGTTTTGCTCTTCTAACTTCCAAAAGGTACATAAAAATATACAATATACAAAAATATATGTAAATGAGTTTTGTCCGCATATTTTTAAACAATAATAACTATTTATTTTCCCTTACAGGAAATCGTTTGAAATCTTCTGGAAATATGCTGATATGTTCCGTGAAAGGGACAAAATGTGGAAGTTTAAATAATAAATAATGTTATAAAATATTAAACCTTTATCTTACATAAAAATCATCTCTCCTTCTAGAAATTCTAATGCAATTTTTTAGGATAGGAAGGAAGCCTATTTATAACTGTGTGCAACCGAAGATTTTAAACCAATTGGCATTCAAATTGTTTAAAGGAATATAAGAATTTGCATTTATGAAAATAAAAAACAAAAAAAAAAAAAAAAATTTCTAAAATGTCAATTATATTTTTATTGAACATATAAAAAGAAAATGTTATAATAAAAAAATAGAAATGAAAAGCAATATAAAATTTTTTTCAATTACTAATTTGCTTCATTTAATCATCTACTTTATTGATATAATTAACGTACTATTTTTTTTTTTTCATTTAACGTTTAATTAACATATTCAGGCCTGTTCTGGAATCACTGTGATTTCAAATCACGAACGATTTTGAAATCACGCAAGTGATTTTCAGCTGTTCTGGAAATCACGTGATTTAAAATTTTTCGAAGTGATTTTAATTTTAAGAAATCGTGAGTAAAAAGCAAATTTTTTATTTTGTATACAATTAAATAAAATTGAATATTTGAAATATAAAATATTTAGACTTTTATTAAAATGCCAGGAGCAACGTTATTGGCAATAATTGCTTTAAAAAGGAAGAAAATAAATTATGAGCGAATTAAAAAACGTTATTTGTGGAACCTATCAAATCCTACAGAAACAGAAGAAAAGTTGTAGGTAAACAGCTAACAGGAAAAGAAAAACTGAAATCACGAAATCTTTTCAAAGTAAAGAAAAATTTAAACGCAGAACTAAAGGTGATTTCAATAAATGGCTATTTTTTAATAGTTTTTCAATAAAATTAAAAATTTTCAAACAAAAATGGATAAAGAACATAATAAATTATTTATATAAGCCATTTTACATTTGATTAACAACACAGTATTTGCAAAAATAAGCAAGTGATTTGAAATCGACACTAAAATGTTTACCGATTTGAAATCACGTGATTTCACAATTTTTTGTGCACAGAAAAAATTATTACTGTCTTTTTTACAATTAACTCAGTTGTTTAATTTTGCATCAAAATTTAATAAATATGTTCAAGAAAAAGTAAAATAAAAAATAAATTTTGGTATGATTTTTTTCCTATACACATTTTTAATTCATTCAATCATCTACTTGATGGATTTAATTAATTTATTAATTGGGAATTTTTTTCTGTTTTGTATTTTTTATAGTTTTTAGTAATTGATATAATCATTTTGGTGAGAGGTGCAAATTTAAACAAGTTTATAATTGAATGAATTATTTTCATATATATTTGTTAATTGGTGACTTTTTTCTGTGTGCATAGAACACCTTTTAGGTGATTTGAAATCACTTCGACAAAAAGTGATTTCCAGAACATACCTGATTGTTTACAATTTATATTTTTTTAAATTATTTTTTTAATTGAAATTTTTATATTGTTTAATTGGAAAAAAAACTTTTTTTGTCAGTTTTTACAATTATTGGTAATTGATATAATTATTTTGGTGAGAGGTGCAAATTTAAATATTTTTTTGATTGAATGAAGCATTTTGGTAATTGAAATCATTTTTTACTTTTTTCTGTGTATTGAACAATTTTTTAACATTTGAAATAACTATTTTTTATTTGTAGTCTTTTGAAATATTAGAAAATAGAAAACAAAATAATTTGATTACATTTCATATTTGATTATTAAAAAATAATAGTTTACGAAGGCACGTATGAAAACACGTCGAAATTATAGTGTAAAGAATTTTGAAACAAAGTTTGACAAATTTTTTACGAGCTTATAAATTTATATAATATATTAGCTTTATGAGGCATTTATGCGATTATATGAAAACCCTTAATAAATTTCAATAAATTTTTAAAATTGTTGACCTTAAATTGAGCTATGTATGTCAGAAAAGTGTATTGAAATTAATACTTAATTTTTTTTTATTAAATTATTATTAGCTACTGAAATTATTATTGACTTTGTTGATGCTGAATTTACATTTTAAAATTATATACAATTTGAAGTACTGAATATTTTAGTTGTTTTTAGCTTTTCTTAAAAAAATATATATAAAATTTAATTTTGGCGATTTCTGATTAACAATTTGGCTACAGAGGCTCAAAAAAATCTGACAACCTTGCTCCTTTAATCTTAGAAATTACAGACTTTTTACTTAATTTAGAATACTTCTATTATACAGTATATCTTTGTAAATTCAAAGTTAATTCAATAATGTTTAAAATCCCATACAAACATATTTATCAAAACAAGTATTTCTACACAAATACACATACATATTGTTAATGTAAAGCAAGACACGTACAAACATACATACATAAATACATGCATGCATAAAAGTGCTAATAAAAAAATATTTTTTTATACATAACATATAAAAAACAATACCTTTTGCTTGAATGAATTTTACTAAATCTTTTTTTCTACAAAAGCACAGAGTAAAGGTTTATGAATTTTTCCTATAACAATATTAACGGAAATTGAAAAATTCTGTAAAATAATTTAAATTTATCATAAGTTAACTTTATAGTTTAACATGACATGTGACATAAAAAGGCACACAATTTTATAGTTATAATATAGACAAAATAATTTTGAAGAGAGTTATATATATAAAAGAAAATATTTTATGGTTAATAAAGGAATAAATATTGATGGATATTATAAAAATGACTTGTAGAAAATCGAATTTCAAGATTACCACTTTTGACTATTAAATTTAGAGTGTTTAGTACTTTAAGCAGCATTTGTGTCTCCTATTCACAAAAACCAGAGGTAATCTGATAAGCTTTCTAAAAAGGGCTACACTGAGATAAAAATTAAGACCAGCATGGATTTAATTAGCGTACCATTAACCAGTGTCAAATTGTTTTGTGTAAAAGACGTAAAATCAAATTTAAAAAAAAATATTTTTTACTAGGAATTTTACGCCGTTCTTGAAATTATGCATCATTGACAAACGTTTCGTTAATGTACCCTCAACAGAAATACTGTAGGAGGTACCCAAACTTGTAGAGAAAAAATGTGAATGTCTCCAAGAGGTTCCTTTTTTACGAGGCACACACGCAACGTTATTTCAGTGAAACTAGAGTAAAATCATTGTGGCATTTAAAAATATTAATTTGCTAAAAGTGTATAGTTATTTACAAAACAATCTGAAATGTTTCATTATACCCTACACCACTATAGGTGGTTGGGGTATAATGCGTTTGTATAAATGTTTGTAACGCACAGAAAAAAATATCGGACCCGCATTTTAAAGTATACCGTTCGACTCAGAATCACTTACTGAGTCAATTTAACGATGTCCGTCCGTCTGGCTGTCTGTCCATGTAAACCTTGTGAACAGGTCGCAATTTTAAAGATATCTTGATGAAATTTGGCACAAACTTTTATTTTGACACAAGGCCGAAGCCTATTGTAATTGGTTATGATTGGTTCATTATTTCACCTAGCTCCCATACAAATGCCCTCCCGGAATAGGGGTTTAGTGGTCATTAATGCCTTAAATATAGCAATATTTTTATGAAATTTGGCAAAAAGAAGTTTTATATAAGTTTTAATCTTAGTAGTTAAATTTTATTAAGATCGGCCAATAATTGACCATAGCTCCCATACAAACCTCTCTTCCGGAAATTACATTAACGAGCATAAATCCCATACGAATGATATTATCAAGTTAATATTTTGTAAAAGTAGAAATAACATTGTCAAATTTTATGAGAATCGGTTCATAATTTACCATAGCTCCAATATAAACCCACTTCTGGGAATCGCCCTAAAGTGCATAAAATCATATAGATGTTAGTATCAATGCATTGTTCTGTAATTCTATATTTTATTTTACATTTAATAAAAGTGTTGGTCTTCAATTGGCCACAGGTCTTATTTTTGGCTCATACACAATGGTGTAGGGTATCATATGGTCGGTCTTGACCGACTATAATTTCTCTCTCGTTTTATTTTGATTACAAGGTTTATATAAATGGATCGTTAAATCGATGCAGCTGATGATTATAAGCCGATTGATGTATCTTGAACCAATATTTTTGGGTGTAATAAATGCAAACTCAATATGTTCGAGAAAGTATTTCAAAAGAAAATTATACCATTCTTGAACGATAGAAATATCATCTCAGTTCACCAGTTTGGTTTCTGTAAAAAACATCAAACTATAGAACAAGAAAATCGTCTAACTGGGGAGATAGGGAAATGTTTTGAATTAAAGAAGTATTGTTCAGCCATCTTTCCGTACCCTATTCTTGGCTTCTAAATTTTTAGCAACATTCCTGTCTGGAAGTTCTTGGACTTTGTATATTTTCAAGTCAACGCAGTGGCTCTAACTTTTCTCAACAAATAGTCAGAGCACTTAGCAAACTGGGCTGCTTTTCTACCATATTTGTTTGGAGCTCTTTTCAGTATGCTTTAAATTTTCTTGGCCATCCCAATATCTTGTAGATCTTTTCTCTTCCTGAACCAGGTTTCCTATCAATAGTAACATTTTCTTGATACTGTTTAATAATATTGGAAACAGTTTGTCAGCAGAGGTTTATTTCTTTGGCCAATTTTTTGTAGGACCAATTTGTTTTTTTTTTTTTTTTTTTTTTAATTTTTAATAATTTTAGCAACTACTTCTTTTTCGTCATTCATTTTGATCAAGCTCACAACAAATTAATATGGTTGTCATTAAAAGTAATAACTGACACATTTTAAAAGATAATTAGATCAAAATTTCAATATTGGTTCCAAAAAAACGCTAAGAAAGAGGCAAATGCAGTATATCTGTGTACAATACAAATTTTTTTTTTTTTTTCATTATATTTTGACAATTTGTTTTGTTTGTTTCAGAAATTAAATTCTACAACAGGGTTTCAATCATAGATTAACAACTAGATATTTACGTGGGAGAAAAAAACCTAATTTAGTTGTCAAATACCTATTCAATTCGTACAACAACAAAATACATATAGTCACATATATTTTGTTTTTGTGTTTTAAAAAAAATGAGTAAAGTTTTTAAAAATTTAGTATAGCGTGGCACTCACATAAACTTCTAGTTCTATTCTATGGTTTCAATTTTCAGTATTCAAAATTCAAACAAAAATTAAAATATAAAAAAAAAAATATTTACATATTTATTTTTATGTTCTTTTTTACTAACACATTGGTAGAGTTAGCTAATCCTGCCAAAGAACAAGACTTGTATATACTTCGCTGTGTTATCTAACCAAACATCAAAAAAAAAAAAAAAAAAGAAAAAAAAAATTCTAATAAAATTGTTTAATGTAAGATATTAAATTGAAACAAATTTCCAATCGAATTTTAATATTTTTGCAATTTTGTTATTTTATAAATTCAATAATACTCCATTTTCCATAACTACATACATAATAAGAGTATCATAGTTATAAAAAGGGGAAAGAATATTCATACACTCACACGCATTTTCATTGTATTGTACTCATACATATATAGGTATTGTTTACCTAAAGCCTAAATATTATGATGACATAAAATTGCCATAAAGTCAATGAAAAATCCATGATTTTTTTTTATAAAAAGCAAAACAAAATCTCATTCCCCACCTAAAAAATAGAATGAATGAATAAAAAAAATCGACACAGACATCAGTGTGAAAAGCCGTTTAAATTCGATTTTATGTGAAGAGGTGAAACTTTTAGCTAAACAAAACAGGAAAAAATATTATGCTATCAACATATTGTCACAAAAAAATATACATACTGTATTTGTTGACATAAATGTAGACTGAAGTACATACATACATGGTGTACATATATGTATGTATGTCATATACATATACATACATATTTTCATACTTTTGCCATATGAATCCAATATACTTGATGGTACAAAATCCAGTCAGAGTAAATTGAAAAATAAGACAAAATCAAATGCAGATGTTTGTGATAAACAGCAATATTTTCTTTTTATAATAAAGGGTGTTACGAATAAACGGTGTTAGTTATATTAAAATAACAAGAAAGATTAATTATCTTCTTGGATTCGTTTTTGACTGCAGTCTATCCTATCAATTCTGCAAATATAATATTTCGAAAGCAGAGTAAAAAAAACTTATCAAATGCATAGAAATCCTAAGATTTATTTGAGAAATACTAAATATTATCACACTATTTATTTTTTTATTAAACTATTTTTATAAAAGTCTTATTTAAAATAAATCCTCTTTATCTTATAGACATATGCAGATATCAATTTGTGTATGAGTGGCACCCTCTCTTTTGCAATGAGTGGGTAAATGTAACAAATGAGACATCATACGTATAAATGCAAACAAAAAATAACTTCATTCTTTTATTGGTTTCTGTTTTTGTAAAAAGGTACCATTCTTCCATCCATTCACCTAGCCTTTTAAGCCAAAAAGCAAAAAAAAAAAAAAATGACTTTTTAACAAAAAAAAAAAAAAAAAATTGTAAAGACAGGAAAATATAGCAGATTGAGTTTGACAACAAAAACAACAGCAACAACAAAAATAAAAAAAAAACTTCCCAACGACGCCGTTGAATGAATGAATGAATAAAAAAATAAGAAGGACTTAAAACGGATATTGCTAAAGATTCAAAATTGTTTATATGTACATTATACACACATATCCATATGTATGTACATATATTTGCACATGTATTATGTATGGTTATTTTCTTTTACTTATGACTGCTTCAAATCTGTATTTTTTTTTTTTTTTTATTTTCTTTCAATGTTTTCCCCTTTTTTGTGTTGCATGTGTCAATATAATTTTGAAGTGGGGATGAAAACCTGTTTATACAATTTCTTCATGATGATGATGATGACGATGATGAAAAGATAGGCTCAGTGACATGAGTGACTGAAAGCAAACAAACACCAAAATAAAAAATAAAGTCAAATCGCTGTCAACAATATGCTTCAAAAAGGGTTAACTGCCATCAAAATCTACAATATTTTTTTATGCAAACAATGTCTATATATTTTGTTATAATCAAAGTCAAACTTTGTTTACCATCATTAAAATTTTCTGCTGAAAAATATTGGCATTGTCAACAATTTCAAGGCTTATCGATAAAAAAACGAATTGGAAATTTCCTATAAAAAAAGTTAATGGTTAGATGAATATACTTACATAATTTGTGATAAAATATTATATTAAATTGACATTAACTATCTTATCTCCTAGAATTTTTTTTTGTCAAAATTTGTGTAGTAGCACCTAGGAAAATACTTTTTTATTTATGCTATTTAATTTATAATACTCAGCAAAAGTGATGAGGGTTTTATTAGTAAAGGAATACTTTGAAAAATTGTGTTATTTTGCTACTAGACAAAATAATTTGCTTCTTCAAGTGATGTCATAATAATTTTCTCAAAATTGGGAATATTTTTTTTTGACAATATCACATCGGAATCAAGTTACCTTATTTCAATACAACGATTGGCACAGGACTTTTTGGAATAAATTTATACTGTTTTAAATGAAGTAGTTTCTGATGCATAATGATAACGTTAATGTTTAAAAAGTGTAGGAAAAAGTGTATTTTAAAAGAAAAAAGGCTCCAAAAAAGGGATAGTTGTTCATAAACTATATCATTAGTTTTAGTTTCTAACAGTTTTAGCTCTTTTTTTTATAAATTCTACGGTTTTTTTTATAACAACACTATATTGCACATTGCCAAATTATTGTTTCTCTTGCGATTTCTAATATTTCTATATATTATTGTAGGCCCTGATAAGACCTACAAAAAAATGGTTGCATGTTCTATTGATCTCTTATGGTTCCTGAGTTATTTGCGTTCGAATTTTTAAGTACCTCAATTTTGCATGATAATGGTTCAGTTTTTATATATATATTAGTGTTTCTGACCGATTTTATTAGTTTTTTGTAAAAGAAATATCGTAATTCCAAAAAAAAAAAAAAATTCATAAGATCCGAAGAAATGGGGTTTTTAGCATATTAGGCTATAAAATCCACATGTTTCCGAAGTCCCGTAGATTTTGATTGAAAACATTTAACAACATATTATAGATTCCTAAACTAAATTCCGTTTGCCGATTCGTGCTTAGGCATTTTGGAAAATATAGACTAAAGTCAAAACCTTCATATAAAATGTGTAAAATTCGGGAGTGTGTTTACCTTAGCCACTTGAGCTTGAGGCTTGTTTTTTATTATTTTAAAGTCATCTCTGTGAAAATATCTTTCAGAAAAGTATAAAATTATTATATGTTGTTAAAGAAATTTTTCTTTTAGAGAAAAAAGATACTTTTAGAGAAAAAATAATACTTTTTCGGCCAAAAAAACACAAAAAGTATCCTTTTTTGAACTTCTGCTTCAACCTAAAAAAAAAAATCATTAAAATTTATTCGATAAAAACAAAAGATATTATGTCTGTTCATTTGTCTGATAGTTTTTACTATTTTTACTTGTTTTGAAATTTTTCAATACAAAAAATAAACAAAATAGTGGAAAATAGTAAAACTAGCGTGCAAACGAACAGACATATTATATTAAAAAAAACGAATAAATAAATAAATTCTTTTTAAAATATTTTTTTTTTTTTTTTTAATAGTGACGTCATGGAAAAGTTTTATTTAATTTTCTACACTATATTCAGTAAAAGGTGTTAAAGTTAAGGGGTATTATATAACACTCAATAGCTTATGTAAAGTAATTTTTGTTTGATTTTGATCCAATCATTAAAATAATAATATAAATTAACTACAATAATTGATTTAGTTTGATTGATTAATTTAGTTAATAATTTTATTTAAAAAAGTATAATAACAAAAGAGAGTTTTTTGCCCTTATTTCTTATATTTTGCCCTTTATAAATAAAATAGGCAGCATCATCCTCGATTTCTAAAACAAATATTTTAAAGTATTGTGTCCCTAATTACAAAAACAACTATTTAAAAAAAATTAAAACGTTCACTTTAAAAAAAATATTTTTATTTAACCAACAAAATATGTTAGCGTTTTCTTCATCTCTGGATAAAGCGGAATACTTTTTCAAAAAGAAAAGTATTTAAAGCTTATATCGACCCTTAAACTGTATACAAAATTTCAAATATGCTTTTGTTTAAGAGATATCAGCAGAAAAGTTTGAAACGGACACCCTGTGTTTCTAGTTTTCAGCCAATAACTTTTTTGTTTATTAACCGATTTTGTTCAATTCGTCCCCCTACCTTGACCCGTTCGAACGCTATCCTGCTATCAACAGACAGACAGACGGACGGACATAGCTAGATCGACTCAGAATCTAACCAGGACCCAGAAAATTAATATATTCTGTGTAATCTTAAATGATTCCTTTGATATATTACACACAGAATGACAAAATCAATATACCCCCCAAAAATTTTAAAATAGGTGGCAGCAAACACTATGTTGCTAGTAGCAGTAATTTAGTGGTAAATACATTCAGAATGTTAAACAGACCGATTTATGCAAAAATGTTGCGGAATATTCTCCCACAGTTATAGCATATTTTAAAAAATATAATCCATGCCAAAAAAAACGAACTCGCAAGAAAAAATTATTTCAAGTGAAACTACGGGTACAAAGCTTATGGTGAACTCAAACCCATCAGAACATAGAGCAAAAAGTTGTTGCGTCCGCTATTCCTTGACATCTTTAAAAATACAGTCTGTAAGATATCCAGGAAAAGTCCCATTTTTAAACTACAGGCAGGTGCGCAATCGCCTTAATTTCGCTATGTTTCACCTTGACTGGTCCCATACGAAATGGCGCACATTCTCTGCACAGATGAGTAAAAAGTAGTTCTTTTTGGTGCAAATAGGATGAATCGGACAAGAATACATATATGTAAAGGGACCATATAACAAATAGTATTACCCAAAATTTGTTCTGAAGTCCACCAACCATGGAGATGGAAAAATCAACGTTTGGAGATGCTTTTCATATTAAGGCTCAGGATCATTATTTTGGATAAAAGTTTACATGGATGTATGTGGAAATATTAAGAACAGTCATGTTGTCTTATTCAGAAGTGAATATGTCACTCAAATGGGAGTTTTAGCAGGAATATGTTCCTAAGCAAACGAGCAAATTGACAAAAATAAAATAGTTTTCAGAAAATAAAAGTGATGTTCTGGAGTGACCGATTCAGTCATTCAATTCCATTGAAAATATTTGGGTAGATGTCAAAGATGCTGTTTTTGAAAAGAAACCGGAAAGTTTGGAGGAATTGTGAACGCCAATGCAGTTGGCTTGGAAAAATTTTCCCATCGAGAAGTCCAGAGATTTTTAGTGAACTCAATACCCGCCGCTGTCAAAGCCTATAAGGATGATTCCACAAAATATTAATGTATATTAAAAAATATATGCCAAAAAAAGAAAAACTTGATCATGTAGTTTTATATGTAGAGGTATTTTTCATAGTTGCTACTATTATTTAGCACAGCAAGTTTCTACAGTATTCAATCACTTTAATTATTTATTTTTAGAAGATGAAGCCATTCTGTTTATTCCCTGTAAGTATCTTGCTGGGACTCTCAATGGCTTCTGGGTTATAATAAAAAAATATAACGGTGTAAAACAAACAAATGCGAATGTTATATTCGGTACGGCCGAATCTATATACCCACCATCAACTTTTTCATATTTTACGTTATATGGGAGAGGGCGGTAAAGTGGGTAGTAAAGTGGGCGGACCACGCCCATTTTTTGTTTCCGAGTTTACATTGGTCCTTGAACTATTTGAACACCTTATCGTTGATTTTTCACATTATATAGGAGGTGGGCGGTAAAGTGAGCGGACCACGCCCATTTTTTGTTTCCAAGTTTATATTGATCCCCGAACTATACGTACAAAATTTCGTTGTCGTACTCAGTGTTACCGTTTGGCGACTTTAGTCGCCATTTGCCCCTTTTTCAGCCACCTGGCCACTTTTTTGGCCCCTTTTTCAAATGGCGACTAATTGGCGACTTTTTAAGACTCTGTGCTAAATGACGAGAAACTAAGTTGTTTGAAATATATCGAACCATTATATATTAATTTCAGCAAATAAATTAATCATTTTGAGATTATTTCACAGTATAGTGATATAAAAAACCGCGGAATAATTATAAACAAACTGAACTGTTAGTAACTAAAAATATTAATAAAGTTTATGAACAGCTATTTATATCGTCATATGCCGAATCTTTTTGAACTGGATTGAAAAAAATAAAAAGAAAAACGATGAATACTTATATCCTAATTTATATTTTTACATTCCTTATAGCGATTCCTCGCGGGAACGTGATTTTTTTTAACAAGATTATCAATAAGAAAAAATAGTTTATCTAACAGACTTAAAATAATAATTATGGATCCACGCGAACCGTTTTAAATTTGTCCGACGGTGATTTGAAAGACTTGAGTACGAGTAAAGATCTCGAGCAAAAGTACAGAAGTTTAATTAATTAAAAGAGGATTGTATGTTAACTAGTTTTGTGAATAAATCTTTATTTTTGCTTTAATTCAAATTATTGTAAAATAATAATAAACTATTTTGTTATTAATTAAACTGAATTTTGTAGCTTTTCTTATAAAAAACAAAATTTATTCTTCTCGTTGTTATCAAATAAACAAATTTTAAAGAGTTATTTTTAGGTTTTCAAGGAGTTGGCCCCTTTTTTTTCAAAAAATCCCCTTTTTTGGCGACTTTTTATTTTGAAATCCCTTTTTTTAGACACTTTTTAAAAATTCTCAACGGTAACGCTGGTCGTACTTGCTTTTGTTTAAGAAATATCAGCAGAAAAGTATAAAACGGACACCCTGTGTTTCTAATTTTTAGCTCATAACTTTTTTGTTTATTAACTGATTCTGCCCATTTTCAATCCCAAACAAACCTTATATAAGGAAAATATTTGTGCCAAATTTCGTCCCCCTACGTTGTCCCATTCGAGCCCTATCCTGCTTTCAACAGACGGACAGACGGATGGACATAGCTAGATCGACTCAGAATCTAACCAGGACCCAGAAAATATATACTTTGTGGGGACTTAGATGATTCCTTCGACATGTTACACACGGAATGACAAAATCAATATACCCCCCATCTTTTTGATGGTGGGTATAAAAATAATTATTTTGAAAGAAATTTATACAGAATGGTTCCATCCTCTACATATATATTTTTCACATATTGAAAAAATTCTATTTTTTGAGATCGATGAAATTCAACATAAAAACATGTAACAGGCATCATTTTAAATGTAATAGCATTACCTTAACTATACGCCTCAAGGAATGGACAAATTTTGGAAGATATTCGTATTTTTATAAACTTAATTATTTTTATAAAAATTTTTGAGATATTATAAATCGCAAACCATGGAAGAAATAAAGCTAAAACTCGACATTTGCATTATCAGCGTCAATGTTAATATTCTTGCTGAATTTCATTTCATTTGGATGATTTTCGGAAGCAATTAAAGATTTTTCGGAAATATAACAAACTGAGATGAATATATCGTATTTATTATGACATTTTCTGTAATAATTCATAAACTAATTCAAATACCAGCATGCCACTTACCAATGTTTAATTTTTAAAAAGACAATTTTTTGAGATAATTTTACCCGCGAACTTTAAATTGCGATATATGGACCATTTTTTAAATTGTCTGAAATTTTGCGTCAGTGTAAATTTTACACTTACATTTAAATTTGTTATTTTTTATGTTGGCTTTAAAAGGAATGACTCAAAAATAAAAAAATAAAAGGCTAAAATACTTTTAAACTGGCAACATTGTTCCAAATCGTAATGCAAAACTTTTGGAATTTTTATTGGTTTAAGTGATCTAGTACCAGAGATTGGCAGCTTTAGTAGATATGCCCATGTAAATCAACGCATAGTGAATTTAAAAAAACTACGCTTATTACTAAATTAATAACTTTTATGGATAAGTTATTGGTTCTCATTTAATCCAAGTGCTTTCAATAGAAAAAACTAAATGGAACTGTTATTAACCCAACTTATTTATCTTCGAATACTAATTTTAACACCGAAAAAGTTAAGTTTATATTGACGTATTTTTAAGCATTTTATTACTTTACAATATCTACCATATTGCTTCCCAATATTTGAAATTTTTTATATTTACTTACATATATAGGATTTTATTATTGACACTTAAATATTTAACAGGTGTATTGATATGGAAATCAAAAGACATATTTTCCTTTTCATACGCCGTAAACAATTGAAACACAAAAAGAACCACGTAAATAAAAAGAATGTTTATGGGAATTTTAAAGAATGTTCATTTTTTTCACTTTCAATATATATTCACATGCAAAAAATACTGTACAAAATGGATAAATGGATGTCTGCGAATGTAAGTTTAAATAAATACATACAAACAATATTGGAAATCGAACACAATTGACAGGTATTGCTTGATCACACTGAGCAACTGAACAAGAACAAAAAGAAAAATGTACAAAAAAATATAAAATAAAAAAATTACAATAAAGCCATAAAAAATACAATCAAAAGAGAATTTTAACATTCAAGCATTCTACAAGTAAATATAGAATATTTTTATGGCATTCTTAAACAAAAAAACAGCTGTATAAGTATGTATATGTTTGCATGTGAAAAATAAATACATATATAAGGCAATAGTAGGCCATTAAATTGCAAATATTTTGTAATATTTTATTGCCAACTCAAGTCGTTGCTAGCAAGTGAAGTTTTTGTTTTAATAAAGTTCATTTTATTACAAATTTAAGGTACAAAGTGAAATCTATCAAATACATAAGTTATATACAATGCAAATATTTCATGTATTTGTGTTGGTATTAGTGTTGGGATGTATTTATCCTTTGTGTTATGCCCAGCTGTCGAGTTGTAATCTTGCAAATTGTAGTAGAACTAACGTTGAAATATGTACCACAAATGGTCAACAGTGTAGACGTTTTTCTAATGAATGTTCTTTACAAAGTGCAAATTGCAATGCCACATTATCAACAGGTGAGTAAGAAATATTTTTTCTTTTTAATTTTTCACCATTTCCTAACGATCAATAAGAATAGTTTTATATCAAATCACAAAAACAAGACTTAAGTACTTACTTTTCAACATGACTGATAATGTTGGCCATTTTATTGGTACCAATTTGAGCAAAATGTATTGCATACATTAGGGGATTAACTTTATGCAATTTTTACGAGTATCAAAACTCACAGGACATAGTGTTGCACAGTGGAGCCAAACGCAATTATTTTTGTAATAAATCTGTATCACCTGTAATAATTTTATTAAAACTAAGATTAAAACTAAGCAATTTTTTATTATTTATTATTTTAAAATTAATTGCTTTTATTTATTTTCAATTCAACTTTACATGTTGATGGATAACTTAAAACTCTTCTTCTTATTTTTCAATTTATGGTTTAGGTCTTTAGAAATCTATATATATAAAAATTAATATGTGTTTGTTTGTATGTATGTATGTATGTATGTATGTATGTATGTATGTATGTATGTATGTATGTATGTATGTATGTATGTATGTATGTATGTATGTATGTATGTATGTATGTATGTATGTATGTATGTATGTATGTATGTATGTATGTATGTATGTATGTATGTATGTATGTATGTATGTATGTATGTATGTATGTATGTATGTATGTATGTATGTATGTATGTATGTATGTATGTATGTATGTATGTATGTATGTATGTATGTATGTATGTATGTATGTATGTATGTATGTATGTATGTATGTATGTATGTATGTATGTATGTATGTATGTATGTATGTATGTATGTATGTATGTATGTATGTTTGTTCGAAGTCTATAGCCGCCTAAACAGCTAAACCGATTTTCTTGAAATATAGGAACACAATATGCCTGGAAGGCAAAATAGGCTACTTTTTATTTTGAAATTCCATGTGGGTGAGGTGCCACGCCCACTTACTAAATAACTATTAAATGTAGTATATCTCGGGAATTCGTAATACTAGAATCCTCAAATTTTGCACGAACAAATTTGACACTTATATGAACATTCTGGAAAAAAATAGGCGAACTAGCAATAGGGGGGGGGTGGCACATCCCACGCCTAATATTGCTTGCCAATACCAAAAGCCGTAAATTTAGGAAACTATAACAGTTACATTTCCCAAATTTTGTACAATAAACTTAAGTGTCAATGTGAACATTTTGTGCAAAAATGGGTGGAAAATAAATAGTGGGCTTGACATTTATACCAAAATTTGTATATCCGGGAAACTATAAAAGTTAGAGAGCTCAAATTTTGTACGACTAGCATTAGCTTCAATATGAATATTTTGGACAAAAATTGGTACACTAGCAATAGTGGGCGTGGCACCTCCCATATAAAGAAAATATTAAGTTATCATATCTGAGAAAATATAACAGTTAGAGTTCTAAAATTTTGTCGGAGCCACTTTGGTATCAATATTAATATTTAAAAAAAAACATGGGTGGACTAGAAGTAGGGGGCATGGTACCTCCCATATGAATTAAATGCAAAAATTCGTATATCTGGGAAACTATTGGAGTTGGAATGCTCAAATTTTGCACAAAGAATTTTGACATCCATGAAAACATTTGTCTAATAAATTAGCGGATTATGGGGGTATGGTCGCTCCCATAAAAAATAAATACAAAAATTAAAAAATTAGTATATCTGGGAAACTATTAGAGCTTGAATTTTCAAATTTTGCACGGGAAACATCTATCTATCGGGGGGTGGCGAAGCACACCGGGTATTAGCTAGTATTGTATAAAAAATAACGGTAAGGACTAGTTTAGGATTATTTAATAAAGCAAAATTGTTGATAATTAAACAGAGAGTAATTGAATAGAAAGTAAAATAATGACGAGTAAAATAAGATTAAAAATATTTGATAAAGTGTAATAAAAGATAATATTAATAAATATGATAAAAGGAGATATATGTAAAGTATTAAGGATATTCATGAAATGTATAACTCTGTAGCTTATCTCGTATTATCACAGGGTAACTATATGATGATTTTTCTGAAAGTTTGGGTCCTCCTTTACAACTCTTCCATACATTTAAATTTGATCTGAACAGTAGTTTACAAGATAAATTTTCGTTTGGCCCCCTGTGCGTTATAGGGCATGAACAAATACAGTATCACAGAATATACGATAGATGTTTATTGCCTTTGTAATTATGCATAGTTTGAGATATATCTCGTTAATGTGCCTTCAATAGTAAAGCTACAAGAGGTGCCCAAAACTTTGGGAAACAAAACGTGAATGGCTCTAAGAGGTTTCTTTTGCGCGAGACACACTCACAGCGTATTTTCAATGAAGCTAAAGTATCTCGTAATCCAAAAACATTTTTAAAATACATTCTAAAATCATAGTGGCGCGAAAAAATATTAATTTGCTAACATTTTATATCGATCTAAAATTTTGCGTTTTTTTTTCGCACTATGCGTGAATTTAAATTTATAATAGGTATTTGTTTTAGTTAAGCGAAAAATTGGTTTTAACAAAAAATTGCATACAAAGTATTCATGACCTGAGATCGCGGTGTCTATAATATTTCATAAATCGTCGAGGCACACCCAAGACGCTAATTGAAATCGGCAAAAATATATACCAAACTGTAGCTGTTATCATAACTTATATTGGAATCAAGTGGCATTAAAAAATAATAACGCATTTGAATTTAATGCAACTTTTCAATTTTTTGGGTGTGTATTTTTGTCACTGAAGAAATCATTTTATAGTAATATAATTAATATTTGCAACTTTTTATTTATTAACATCACTTGAAGTTTTTTTTTGTGGTAAGAAATAAAAAAACACATCAGCGAATTAAATGCAGTTAAAAAAAAAATTAAAAAACTATGCATACTTAGTTTTTTACTCGATATTTTAAAAGAAGATTTAAACAGATATATAATCGAGATTATGTTCGTTAATATATCTTTGTGTAGGCTACATATGTGCATTTATTTTTGACATCGGAATTAAAATGTAATTTTTACAATTTATTTAAATTTCTGATTTTCAACTACCAAACATAAATTGTAATTTCTTATCCATTAATATAACATTAAAAATATATCAAAGAATTTTATAAAATCAAAAGACGAAAAAATCTGTACGTACTTTGTGAATTAAACATTTTTTAATGTAATGTAAAAATCATTATGATCGCGATTACACTGGTCAACAAAAAAATCCTCCCCCATAGATGTACTTTGATGTGCTAAACACGAATCTGCTTTCAGTTTTTTTTCCATCAGGTCTGGATTTTTTTTTTTTATGAGCGTGTCTAATATTTCGCATATATTAAGGCCATTACTCTAGTAAATTTCCTCATAACTCAAGAACGGTTTGTATGATTGATCAAAGTGATATTCAAAAAGATATCTTCACATATCTTCAAATTCCCTAAACTTTATTTTTTTATGTGCTCAATAGTTTCGGAGTTATTTTGAAATAAGTGTCCAAAAAGAAAATCATGCAAAATTTTAGATTTTTTTTGTTACTAAAATTTATTTTAATAAATGAAAATATCAAAAATGTTATAGTTTATCATCTTTATCTTAAAGGTGGTAATGCTGCGAATAAAATAAGGCATGTATCTTCAAAATTGATGCAGAATTATAAATTTTATTCACAGTTCAGTAAAAATACCCACGTTACATACAATTGAGTAGAAATACTTGAAACAAAAATAGGTGGACTAGGTGGATTTTGACGAGTTAAACAAGAATCTGCATTCACTTTTTGTCTATCGCGTACTGATTTTTTTCATGTGCATGACTAATATCATCACCTTATTCAGCGGTCACACTATAAAATTCGAGAATGGTTTGTCAAACTTAGGCTATAACTCAAGAAAACTTTACACGATTTTGATAAGTCATACATCAAATGATGCATACGATATGAATTGTCTTTAAGGTACGTTAACAATATTTTTTATTTGCTCAAGAATTGCAAAGTTATGGATCAAAATTTTCACCACTTTTCAAAAAAATAAATTTCAAAATTTTCGGTACTAATTACCGAATAACTACGGAAATATTGACTGGACAAAAAATTATATAAATTCAACTCGAAGAAAATTTAGGACACTATATAGTAAAGTTCAATTTATCTAAATTGGACAAACTGTTCTCGATTTATACAAGTGTGACTTATAGTAGTCATGTCCTTAAAAAAAAAAAAAATCAATGCGTGTTAGAGAAAAAAGTAAAAGCTGATTC
Source organism: Protophormia terraenovae (assembly GCA_951394005.1). Taxonomy (NCBI): domain Eukaryota; kingdom Metazoa; phylum Arthropoda; class Insecta; order Diptera; family Calliphoridae; genus Protophormia; species Protophormia terraenovae. The sequence goes on along the minus strand of OX596076.1, from coordinate 103,157,871 downwards.
TTATTTAGCACGTTGAATTCCATCTAATCCACCTATTTTTTATTTAAGACGAAAAAAAAATTTTTTTTTTTTTTTGCTCACTAGTGTATTTCCACTTAGCTATAGGTATGCATGGGTATCCAAACTTAACTGTGAATCCAATCAAGATTTGTGCATCAATTTTTATGATATGTGGCTTTGTTTACTCGTAGTTTTGCCAGCTTTGAGATAAAGGTGATAAACTTAAATATTTTTGACGTTTTCACTTGAAAGAAAAAGTTTTAGTAAAAAAACAAATCTTGAATTTTGCATGAAAAAAATTTTTTCCGACATTTAAAGCTAATTTTATACCGCATATCGTGGTATATCATTTATCGTGCATACCGTTCTCAAGTAATAGTGAAATATACTCAAGTAATCGGCATATTTAGGGCACAATATTAGACACGCCCATAAAAAAAAATCCCGACTTGATGGAGAAAAACTGAAAACAGAGTTTAGCATGCGGAATTCCATCTAGTCTACATATTTTTTTATTTTTATTTTTTTTGAAGGAGCTCAAAAAATTTGTTTTTTGTCGACCAGTGTTATCTTCGTCGTCATCAACTACATCGTATCACCTTTAATTTGTATTTTAGACATATTGATGTGGATTACAAATGTGTGGTAATTTTTTAATTATTGTTAAAATAAAATGTTTGCAATTTTTTATAACTTTTTTTCTTAAACCCCCATAACACTGACGCCGTTCGCTAAAAGTCATTCACGCGAACAGATTTGAGTTTCATTAAAGACAGTTAATATTGGTACAAAATAGCATTGATGTGCCATTAATGAAAATTTCAAAATTTTTTGAACCCCAAAAGTAAACGAGTTTGAAGAATTTCCCATATGTATAATTGTGTAGGGTACCATATTGTAGTGATTGTCCTACAATAGCTTTTTCACTTGTTTCTGTTTTAAGCAGGCATTTATTTATTGTGTTATGTATTTATATACTATTATAATTTAGATTTTAAGTACCTTAGAAGAACTAGTTAAACACGAAATGGTGTAAAACAGATTTATTTGCTATAAACCACTAAAATTTATTTATTTTCTATTAACATCTCTAGTATGGAATCGTACGGATACAATACAGTGCTCAAACTTAACTGTGAATGCAACTGGCTCATGTTCTTGTCCAGCATTAAGGACTTGTTCCAATCAAACAACAGCCGCAGGAATTTGTGTACATCTTGATGGGCATTCATGTCGTTTATTTAGAACAGAATGTGATTTGGCTAGAGCTCGTTGTAATAGAGAACGTAAGTATTTGTTTATGTCAATAGTACTATCACAAAGGAAATTCTTTAAGTAGTTTTAAAAAGCCCATTTCACTTCCATTTATGTATTAATTTTTTAAACTAATTTATAATGAAAATAAAAAGTATAAAATTTAATTTTAATAGTTACTTGGGATGTGGAATATATAGCAATATGCAATAAATTTTCTAAATATTTTTCCTCCTAACTATGAATTTCATTTATTTTTAATTAGCTTGGCGCAATATTGATATAATGCAATGCAGAGATTTTCCCTTAAATCAAACTAGATCCTGTACATGTCCGAAAAGTGTAATGTGTTCTCGTAATGAAACCCAAATGTGCGTTCAAACTAGTCCGACTAATTGTCGACTCTACAACAATGAATGCGATCTGGAGGCTGATAGATGTCAGGGGCAAAGTAAGTTAAATATTTTTCTTCTTAAATACCAAGAATTTAAAATAATAAATTTTCTTTTAGGATTATTGGATGTAAACAATCTACATTGTCAGAGATTTCAAGTGGGTGTTAATGGAACCTGTACTTGTCCAAATTTACTGAATTGCAACAGAAATGCTACCAATATTTGTGTAAAAAATTCAGCCAATCGATGTCAGTTAATGAGAAATCAATGTGATTTGGAACAACAAATATGTGCAGGAAATGGTAAAATTTTTAATATAAAGATTTTGTTGAAAAAATACTGATTAAATGTTTTAAACTTTTTAGTTTTAAATGCTACTCTACCAGTACAGTGCCGCAACATAGCGCCTGGAGTAACTGGAGATTGTGCTTGTCCATCTTTGGAAACATGTTCAGTTAATCGCACGAACATTTGTGTACGAACTCGAGTGGGTTGTCGCCTTAAAACAAACGAATGTGAATTGGAACGTTCTAGATGTCAAGGAGAAGGTATGTTTTTAAATTTTACTTTCAAGAAATTTTAAATAAAAAACTAAATAATCCCTTTTTAACATAGTGATCACCCTCGTTTCCTCTATTCAATGTAGAAATTTTTCTCCAGGCGAAGGTAGAGCCTGTGCTTGTCCACGCCTTGATAATTGTAATCGCAATAATACTAATGTTTGTGTTAGATCGCCACAGGGTTGCATGTTAATGGCCAACGAATGTGATCTGGAGCAGGCCCTATGCGAAGGAAGAAGTAAGTATTTGTTTTTATAGTAAATTTATATTGTTAATTTTTTATATTTCCTTTTAGATTTAACTGTAGTCGATATTGTACAATGTAGGAATTTTACTTTAAATCAATTGAGAAATTGTTCGTGTCCCAACCTGGGCAGTTGTACTGCTAACTCTCCAAATATATGTGTTACTTCATCAGCAACGCAATGTAAACTAATCAGAAATCGTTGTGAAATGGAAAAGGCAAGATGTTTGGGAGAAGGTGAGTATTTAAGAAGGTATTTTTTACTCGCATAATAATTGCTCGATTAACCAAAAAATTGAAATCGACTTACTTATTAAAATTTCGATTTCGATTAAAAATTTATTCAAGCAAAAAAAAATAAGTAAAAATTGCTTAATATAAAATTTTTAAAGTTCTTTTAGTAACTTTTAAAAAGATGAAAATTAATCACTTTTTAGTCACATAACTAGAAATTTATATCTAAAGGAATTATGTTTTCACCATTAATAAGTAAGAAAAATATAGTCGTTTAAGACCGACCGTATAACACCCTACACCACTATGTATCTGTAAAATAAAATATATATTTTATGCACTTTATGGCGATTCCTGAAAGTTGGTTTATATGTGAGCTATTGTAAATTATATACCGATTCTCATACAATTTGGCAATGTTATTTCCTCTTATATAGAACTTATTTATGTCGAATATGAACTTGATACTAACATTTGTATGAGATTTATGCACATAAAAGGATGTTAACGGGAGCTATGCTCAATTATGAACCGATTTTTATGAAATTTGGTGTGCATATTTATAATTACATAAAACTTCCTTGTGCCAAATTTCATCAAATTACTTGCTATGTCAAAGATATTTATGAGCGTTAAATCCTATTCCGGGAGAACATTTGTATGAAGGCTAGGTAAAATAATAAATCAATCATAACCAATTTCAATAAGTTTCGTTCTTGTGCCAAAATAACTATTCGTTCCAAATTTCATCAAGATATCTGTAAAAATACGAACTGTACTTTGTTCACAAGGTTTCTTAGTATAATTTAAGGTGGGGTTCGATTACCTTTTCTATGCATTAGTGTAGTTAGTTAAAACTTGATTCAAAGAAAACGCGAAGAATATTTTAAAACTTAAGAACACAAACAAAAAAGCGAAAAATTATTTTAGTAGCAAAATAAAAATATTATTAACAATAATAAATGAACTTAAATAACACTATACGACAAATTGAGGATCATCGCGTGGGGGCAGAATCATTTCATATGCAGTTGAGAGCTCGTAGTAAGTGTTATAAACTTTTAGCTGGTAGGCAAAACTTTTGTTTTATGACATTTTAAACTTTTCTACTTTTGTAACAAAGTAGTTTCAGATAAATCCAAAAAAAAAAAATAATAATATCTATCTATCTATCTATCTATCTATCTATCTATCTATCTATCTATCTATCTATCTATCTATCTATCTATCTATCTATCTATCTATCTATCTATCTATCTATCTATCTATCTATCTATCTATCTATCTATCTATCTATCTATCTATCTATCTATCTATCTATCTATCTATCTATCTATCTATCTATCTATCTATCTATCTATCTATCTATCTATCTATCTATCTATCTATCTATCTATCTATCTATCTATCTATCTATCTATCTATCTATCTATCTATCTATCTATCTATCTATCTATCTATCTATCTATCTATCTATCTATCTATCTATCTATCTATCTATCTATCTATCTATCTATCTATCTATCTATCTATCTATCTATCTATCTATCTATCTATCTATCTATCTATCTATCTATCTATCTATCTATCTATCTATCTATCTATCTATCTATCTATCTATCTATCTATCTATCTATCTATCTATCTATCTATCTATCTATCTATCTATCTATCTATCTATCTATCTATCTATCTATCTATCTATCTATCTATCTATCTATCTATCTATCTATCTATCTATCTATCTATCTATCTATCTATCTATCTATCTATCTATCTATCTATCTATCTATCTATCTATCTATCTATCTATCTATCTATCTATCTATCTATCTATCTATCTATCTATCTATCTATCTATCTATCTATCTATCTATCTATCTATCTATCTATCTATCTATCTATCTATCTATCTATCTATCTATCTATCTATCTATCTATCTATCTATCTATCTATCTATCTATCTATCTATCTATCTATCTATCTATCTATCTATCTATCTATCTATCTATCTATCTATCTATCTATCTATCTATCTATCTATCTATCTATCTATCTATCTATCTATCTATCTATCTATCTATCTATCTATCTATCTATCTATCTATCTATCTATCTATCTATCTATCTATCTATCTATCTATCTATCTATCTATCTATCTATCTATCTATCTATCTATCTATCTATCTATCTATCTATCTATCTATCTATCTATCTATCTATCTATCTATCTATCTATCTATCTATCTATCTATCTATCTATCTATCTATCTATCTATCTATCTATCTATCTATCTATCTATCTATCTATCTATCTATCTATCTATCTATCTATCTATCTATCTATCTATCTATCTATCTATCTATCTATCTATCTATCTATCTATCTATCTATCTATCTATCTATCTATCTATCTATCTATCTATCTATCCATGTAAATATAAATAAATGCCTTACGTATGGCAATATTTTAATGAAATTCGGTAGAAAGAGTTTTGTATAAGTATCAGTCCTTGTGGCAAATTTCATGAAGATCGGTTCATAATTGACTATAGCTCCTATATAAACTTCTCTTCCGGAAATTACATTAACGTGCATAAATCCCATAAGAATGATAGTATGAAGTTAATATTCGACACAAATAAGTTTTATATAAGTAGAAATAACATTGCCAAATTTTATGAGAATCGCTCCATAATTTACCATAGCTCCCATATAAACCTCTCTTCCAGGAATCGCCTTAAAGGGCATGAAATTATATAGATGTTAGTATTAACGTATTATTCTGAATGCATATTTTATTTTACATTTAGTAAAAGTGTTGGTCCATAGGTCTAATATAAGTTCCCTTCCCGAATTTTTAGGCTCATACGCAATGGTGTAGGGTATCATATGGTCGGTCTTGACCGACTATAGTTTCTATCTCTTTTTTTCTTTGTATTGAATTATGTTCTTATAAATAAACTTTTTAATTCAATTCCTTCCCTTAGTTCTGAACATCACAAATCCCCTGCAATGTCGTGGCTTACCTTTGAACACCACTCGCAACTGCTTTTGTCCGCGTTTGAGAAACTGTTCAACTACGGCTTCCAATATTTGTGTACGTGAGAAGAACAACAATAATACTTGTACGTTGCTAAGAAACGAATGTGAATTGGAACAAGCCATATGTGAAGGCAGAGATGTTACTAGAGTAGATAATATATATTGTAGAAATTTTACTACCAACAGCAGAAACACTTGTTTCTGTCTAAACCTGGCAACATGCAGTCGCAATTCATCTAGTATTTGTGTAATGAACTCAACACAATGTCGTTTAATGAGAAACCAATGTGAATTTGAACAAGCTAAATGTGAAGGAACTAGTAAGTTGACAAATCATTAAATATTTATTAAAAAGAGAAACAAAAAAAACACTTGTGTAAATAATGATATTTATTTAATTAAATTTTATAGATCTTATAACAACTCATCGTGCTCAGTGTTTAAATTTTCAAATAAATCAACAAAGTAACTGTAGCTGTCCCAATTTAATAACTTGCTCTCAGAATACGACTAGAATTTGTGCAAAGACCCGTAGAGGCTGCAAAGTGTTAACAACACAATGTGAATTGGAAGAAGCAAGATGCAGAGGAGAAGGTAAGTTAAAAGTTGATGGAAATTTTAATTAAAAATTCTATATTTGAAATTTATTTAGTTTTAAGAACTGTGGATGCCATACACTGTCAAGGTCTTCCAAATCGTGTAGAAAGAACATGCTACTGTCCCAAATTGAAAACATGCTCCCGTAATAACAGCAGAATTTGTGTAAGAAATCCACAAAATAATTGCACCTTACACAGAAATGAATGTGAATTGGAGAAGGCCAGATGTCAGGGACAAGGTAAAATTACATCTTAAATAATATCAAAAATGCATATATATTAAAAAATGGTTATTATTATTTCAGCTCTTACGATTGTTCCCGAAATGCATTGCAGAAATCTCCCATTGGGTAGCTCCAGAACTTGTGTGTGTCCCAATTTATTCAATTGTTCTAGAAATGCCACCAGTACATGTGTAAAAACATCTTTAGGTTGTACATTGCTAAGAAATCAGTGTGAAGTTGAAAACGAAAAGTGTAATAGACCAGGTGAGTCACTACTAATTTAATCATTTTCTAAAATTATATAATTAATTGTTGTACTTAATTAGTTCAAATTATGACACCACTACATTGCATGGGATTTACTTTTGGTCAAACGCGCAACTGTACTTGTCCCAATTTGAAAACATGTTCTCGTATTAATAGCAACATTTGTATTAGAACTTCAGCTGGTTGTAAATTATTGCGAAATGAATGTGAAGTGGAAGAGTTAAAATGTCAAGGACAAAGTAAGATTTTATTTTAAGAATAATTGTGAATAAATTACTAATTTTGTATTTATATGTCAGATGTTAATATTTTACCCGCTATACAGTGCAAATTATTAAGACCGGGAAATAATGGCTCTTGTGCTTGTCCCAACTGGTTAAATTGTCAGAGAAACTCCGGTAGTGTTTGTGTAGAAACTCGTAATGGTTGCAGATTATTGAAAAATCAATGTGATTTGGAAGCAATGCGATGTCAAGGAGAAAGTAAGTTTTTTTTATATTTTTAAATATAAAATTGGAAATATTTTCCACTATATTGATTTCAAAACTAAAATTAGGATCAATAAATTTTCTTTCAATTTAAAAAATATAATGATAGTGTTGATTATATTTTAAATAAAGTCTGAACCAAAATAGGGGGAATTAAGCTAGATGTCATTAGTAAGTATTATTATAACTTCATGCAATCCTGAAGCAACAGCAATTAATAGCGACCAGAGTTTTCCTAAACTTTTATGTACATTTTTCAGTGGAGCGAATATATATAAATTATTTATTAAATCCATTTCATTTGTTGCAAAAGAATAGAAAGGTGTTTACTTCAATTTCAAAATCAAAATGAAATATTTTCAAAAATTGATAGTAGACTCTACTATCATCATAGAGTAGATGTGTATGCTAGTTTAAATTTTGAGCTTGGACCATATAGACTTACAGGGAGAGAGTCCACAGGGTCCCAAAATTATACACCTCGGGTATACAATTTTTTAAAAACGTTCCTGATGTCTTATATCTGAACTGATTTCACTAAAGCAGGCTAAAAAGTAAAAATTTTAATCTTTAAAGCCAATATCTCTTAAACTGAAAGAGATAAGATATTCATACGGTTCAATCGGTTCAGATATAAGGAATCAGGATCATTTTTAAAAAATTGTATACCCGAGGTGTCCAACTTTAAGACCCTGTGGACTCGCTCCCTGCCGGTCTATATGATCCAAGCTCAAAACTTAAACTCATGTACATCTCAACTATCACTGTTCGAAATTTCTCATGAGAATCGAAGTAGCCGTTCCGAAGTTCCATAATTATTTCCATTTCATTTTTTGAATCGCAAACTGTACAACGCTGGATGTAGGGTGCAAGCCTAAATCAGTTCAAAATTTTTATATTAACCATTTATGAAGTCTTATCTTTTGAAATATATAAAAAAAACAATTTTTTATTAACGGAACTTTGAGAAAAAAGTTAAAGAATTGAACTATATTTTTGTTAAAAAAAAATTGCCATTTATCATACTAATTTCAGAGTGCTGACTTTGAATATTTTTCACGTCTGGACAAATTAAGATAATCCAAAAAATCTTTCAGCATATTATTTTGGAATGTATAAAAAATTACAAAATGTCTTTAAAAAAATTTTACCTCCCATACCTCAAGACTTATTCCCGAAAAAGAAAGTCGAGGCAAAAAATCAAAAATTCAAAATTCCAGTGTAACTATCTTTTTAACTGTAAGAGATAACTTATGTGAATAAGTTTAGTTTTTACAGAAATAGTACTTTACAGAAATACAAAAATCTTTAAAATTGGACTTCACTTGTAGAAGTTAAGATTTTTTGAAACTTTTACATTCTCGAAGTAGTAAAATTTGACACCCTGTAGTTTATTTCGTATTATCACAGGATGACTACGAAATAGTTTTTCTGTAGGCTTAGGTCCTCCTCTACAACCATTCTATACATTTCAATTTGATCCGAGTAGCAGTTTAGGAGATATACATTTGTTACCAAAAAAAATTGCGTTTAACCCCACTGTGTGTTCATTATCTTTTGAGAAACCGAATACAGTAGATATTGATAGGGCGGATTTAAATAAAATAGTTGTCATACCCACCATCAAAAAGATGGGGGGTATATTGATTTTGTCATTCTGGGTCCTGGTAAGATTCTGAGTCGATCTAGCTATGTCCGTCCGTCTGTCCGTCTGTTGAAATATTATTATTTTAAATACTACATTAAATTAGCTAACTTAAAAAATCGGTTAGTAAACGAAAAAGTAATTTGCCAAATACTGGAAAAATCTTGAAATCCAAATTTTTAAGTCGCTCGCGTAAAATCTCCCTAATAAATATAAAAACTAAGCTGGAACTTTCGAAGTTTTTTTTTTTTACATTCATTAACCCGAATTTATGGAAGTTGGCAACAGTTGCATAAAACAATAATGTATATGCAGTTTGATAGCAGTAACAACAAAATAATAATCTGCAGTTTAACTGAAGTTACATTGTCTAGAATTGCACTGATTTTAACGTGTGTTTTGAAAAAAAATTTGTCTAGTATAGACACCATGTTAAGAAGTTCTGATTTATTGTGGTAATTCCTTTAAAAAAAATCATTTTTGCTGCTACTTTTTGGTTTGATTATTATATGAGATCGACTAAAATCCATCAACACTTTTTCTACTTAAAAAAAAAAAAAGTTTAGAAATACTTTATATTTTACTTAAGTTGATTTCGAACACAGAAAAAAATATTTCAAATTATTTTTTAATAAAATTATTAACTAACTTTATATTGGAATTTAATTATATTTATTAATATAAATAATTTTCTAATTGGTTTACAATTTTTTTTAATAAATTGACAGATATTAATAATATATAAAGAAAAATGAAAAATTTGTCTATAAAAATATAGAAATCATAGCTGTAACTTATGAATGAAATAATAAATGAAAATACTTTTTATTTCATTTCCATTTCTTATTTCTAATTAAAAATATTTGTTAATCAATCTATTAACTTTTAAATAAAAATATTAAGGATTTCTATTTATACTAAAACAATTGAATTTATTATAAATTTGTATCTGATTGAACAAAATAAATTAAAAATTGAAATATTTTACTTAATCAAAAGTAAAACAAATACTTTTTATAAGAAGATAATCAAAAGTTTTTTATTTGATTATTCTAATTTTGAATAATATTCATGTGTATTTTATTTAAATAAAAAAAGTTTAAACTAATTTTTATGATTTTTATTTAAAAACTATGTATCAAATAGAAAAATTGAAAATAAATTTTTTGATAATTTTATTCAACAAAAACTCTAAAGAAATAAAAATATTCAGCCTCAAAAGGTTTGAATAAATAAAAATTATACAATTTTTTCAAATATTCAAGTATAAAGAAAATATTTTACTTATTTTTCTTTTTCAAAGCAAATTTAATACTATTCAAACAAATTCATGTTGAATAAAAATTAAAAAAACAGATTTTATTCTATTTTTAAAATAGAAAATGAAATAAAGAGCAATTGTATTCAAGCTAAAAAAATAAAATATATTTTCAAATTAGTTGAAGACTTTGAAATTTGTTTTAAATATTATAAATTTATATTCGAATACTTTTGTGGAAATTTTATTTTATCTAACTTGTTAACAAATGGAATAATATTTAAATAGTTTTTATTCAAATTAATTTCAAGTAACTGAAAATCATATTAATTTGAAATAATTTTATTTCTAAAAATATAAATAAAATATAAAAATAATTTTTTTTAATAAATATTTTGAATGAAAATATTCACAATGAACAGCTATGATAGAAATAAAACAAATTTTATTCAATTTTCAACAATTTTCATTTTTCATCCATTTAAAAAAAGCAGTAATAATGAAATCAATTATTTTAGTTATATATATTATTTTAATGTTTGAAGCAAAATCAAACAAAAATTTCGTAATTGAAATAAATTTCTATTTCTGTGAAGAGTTTCGAAAATTTTTTGAAATTCATCATTTATTTGCAAGGTTTTATTATGAAAAATAAGTAGAATTAATAATAATTTGAATGCAAAAATTTGGCTTAAGAACAAGGAAAAGGATTTATAATATATAACACAGATTGACGAAATGAAAGAAATTTTCTGTACAATATATTCAACCATATATTAAAAACTAATTGAAAACTAATACTAATTTGGTTCAATAAAATATCAAACAATTTTAACTAAAATTGCCTTCAAGTCATTCTCACATAATTTTTGAAAAAAATCAGTCAAGTCGTTTTAGAGATAGACTTCAATACATGATGCAACCTCCTCAATTTTACAAATCCCGATTTATAGCGAATACCATTAAAAAAAAGTCATTAAGATGCTTAATACTTATTATAATCCCGTATAACCGAATTGACTAAGAATAAGAATGTAATAACTAGTTGTAGAAATAATTATATTTTTCCATATTAATAAAATTTTGTTTCTTGAAAAATTTGAATATATGTATGTAGCCAACTATATTATTTTTTAATGTAAACATTTTGGTTCTCAATATTTCATGGAAAGATATAGACGAACTAAGATAAAATAAGTGATAATATTATTTTCGGCTTGGCTGAATTTATGTATCCATCTGAAACTTTTCACAATTTCACAGTATGTGGGAGGTGGGCGATAAAGTGAACGGACCACGGCGAGTTTACATTGGTTATTGAACTATTTTTACAAAATTTTGTAATGTTTGATGATGGGAGGTAGACAATAAATCGACCCTCGGTGATCTACATATAAAAAATTTCGTTGTCGTACATGGTTTTGTTTAAGGGTTATCTGCAGAGAATTATGAACTGAAGCTACAACAATATTTTGGTAATGGCTATAAATATAAATCATCAAAGTCAACAATTTAAAGGAAACATGAACATATGCTAACTGTTTAGAGAAATTAATCCTATTTTATTAAATAATTAATATGAAATTTACAAATGTTAAATATTTATATATTTATGTATTGTCGGTCTGCTTTTAGCCCTTAATGTTACCACCATATTACAGTGTCAAGGTTTTACACCAGGTCAATTGAAAAGCTGTGCCTGTCCCGAATTAAAAACCTGCTCACAAAATAATGCCACTAGAATTTGTGCTAGAGATCAACGATACTGTAAACTTATGACTAATTCATGCGACTTTGAATTGGCAAAATGTAGGGGCGAAAGTAAGTAGTTTATTTAGAAAATTAAAAAATTCTTTAAAATACTTTTAAACTTTATGCTCTTAGAATGGTGTGCTGCTGATATGGAAGAATGTAAAAATTTCACCGTTGGCCAACAAGCAAGGTGCAGTTGTCCTAAACTACGCACTTGTGGACGAAACAATAGAACTAATATCTGTGTTCAGCTTAAAGGAGCCTGTAAAATAATGCAAAATCAATGTGATTTGGAAAAGGCCAAGTGCAAAGGACAAGGTAAATGAGTTTTATGATATGTGGAATTTTAATTAAATTTTTATTTGTGTTATTTTTTAATTAAGCTTGGAGTCGTACAAATTCTATACAGTGTCAAAATTATAGACCAAATCAATGGCAGTGGTGTGCTTGCCCCCGTTTGCTTAACTGTTGCAAGCAAAAGAATCCATTTTGTGTTACAGGTCCTCAAGGTTGTAAACTAATGAAAACTGATTGTGAATTACAACTGGCCAGATGTAGAGGAGAAGGTCAGTAACTTATTAAGATTTTAATAAATTTTTGTCTATAATTTCATAATTATTTTCTCTTTTAAGTTTGGACTAGAACTGATGATTTGCAATGTCAGGGCTTTAAATTGGGCCATCGAGTACAAAAATGTACATGTCCTAAATTGACAACATGTTTGCAAAAATCGACACCAACTACAATTTCGACCCAAGTATGTGTGAGAAACAATAAAGGTTGTCAACTTTTAAGAAATAACTGTGAATTGGAACGTTCGCGTTGCATAGGAGAAGGTTTGTTATATTCATTATGGATGGGAAGGATATTTTCTTAAATATAAATTTTTTTATTACAGTTTGGCGACCTGTGAATAGTATTCAATGTCTAAATTTTAATTTATACGATATTAGATCTTGTAGTTGTCCTGCTTTAGATAATTGTTCCAATTCAACAAGTGTTTGTGGCAAAACACCTACAAATAAATGTTTTAATTTTAAATCGGAATGTGATATGAGATTGGCTGAATGTAAGGGAAAAAGTGAGTATAAATAACCAAATAAAGTGCATGAAATTATACAACTAAAAAATTCTGGATCGTGTTAACTCTTACGGCTGCACTCATATTGAAACATGAATTTTTGTAATTGGTTTGCCTAATTAACGGCATATATCTATATATGTAAAAGAGTAACGTCTGAGTTATTGACTGAATGACATACTTGATGATTTATCATCGCACAGCCCAAACGGTTAAAGCTAGAAAGATGAAATATGGATTATATATTGGTCTCTTACCGAATAGATCCACAAAGACGGGATTTTTGAAAATTCGAATGTTTAGGAGGTAAAAGAGGGTAAAAACGGGATACAAAAATGGTTGAATAGATATCGTTATTCATTTAAAAATTAAACGGATATGGTACTGTTCTGAAATTTGGCTATTTTAGAGAGAAAATGAATAAAAACTTGGAATTTTTGGAATCCTATCTATCTTTCAATCCCGTAAGCATAGAAATGTGCATCAATTTAGTATCTTATCGAAAATTGGCGAAAACAAGTTTGGTACTTTATGGAAATTCGAACGTTTAAGGAGTAAAAATCGTACCTGATTTTGGTACTTTTTCACAAAATATTTTTTTCTTTTTAAAGACACATACGTATAAATATTTTAACATTAGATTCAGTACAATTTAGAAATTCATTGAATTTAATCTTTGTTAAATTCAGGGGGAATAAAAAGTACCAAAAAGGGGTTAAAATCTTAAATTTAATTTTATTCAAATTAAATAAAGCATTTTTTATTATAATAAACTTAGAGACATGAACTTAAGTACATGTAGTCCTAAGTGAGTGGGACTTTTTCATTCTTCTAATGGTACTTTTTTAATTTCATAAAATACTGAACCTACAAATATGAATATATAGTCCAAGTGAATGAAAATTTAGAAAAGTGGAATTGTGGTACTTTTTTTTTTTCTTCTAATGGTATAATATTGAACATAGAAACATGAAATGAAAGGCATATGGTTCTATGTGGGTAAGAATTCAAGAGGGGAAGTTTGTGGTACATTTCGTTCTTCCAATGGTACTTTTTGAATTTTCTATATTATTGAACCTTCAAATATGAAATTTTAAAATATATGGTCCTATGTGAACAAGAATCCAGAAAAGAGAATTTGTGGTACTTTTGCATTCTTCTAATAGTACTTTTTAAATTTTCTAAAATATTGAACCTGGGAACATAAAATGGAATGAGAATCCATTATAATTAAATTGTAATTAACTTTTAAGCGTGGAATTAAAGATATATCGTTCTGTGTTTAGAATCCACAAGCCCTATTGTTCACATTTTTCTATACTAAAATATAGTTGTTAGTTTTTGAAACTTCGAACGTTAAAAATGTAAGAAACTGGTTACTAAAATATATTTTAAAGTTTATTGTTCTGAATGCTGAGAGAACACCAATATTACGGGTTTCTTAATTTTTTGTATTTCATTTTGTTTTTCCTAAATAAAAAGGCTGCCAAGTTTTTATTTGGTCTATGTAGAAGTACTGCAAGATCTGGTTAAATGCTATCTATATAAAAATGAATCTACTTATGTTTGTTAGTCTGTCTGTCTGTTTTAGAATTTTGTTTCGATGCTTTTTTTTATTTCATTACAATGGGGTAGCGAAGCGCACTATGTTTATGCTATTAGAAATATTGTTCAAAAATTTATAGTTAAAAAATTTAAAACTAAACTTTCTTAAAAAAAATCTACGCTAACGAAGTAGTGGGTTTACTGCTAGTCTGTATATAAAGCTTTAAAAATCCAATACACAAGATATACATTTTTCAATTAATAGTGATTTTAACGCGGATCTAAAAGGAGCAACAAATACTCATTACACCAAAAATTATTTTTCAACTAAAATAAATATTTGAATTTTACATGAATTTTAGACATATTTCAATTGTTTTTGGAATTTATGACTAAAAAAGTCGAAATTAAAAATTTCGTATTACATATATCATTATGTTCCGATCCAAAAATTTCAACCTGTTACTCATGGATATTAAATAAGCACTTCTTATTTATATTGCAAAAATATGTCAACAAAATCGCAAACAGGAAAAAAACTAATATTTTCTAATTTAAATGTTAATTAAATATTTTTGTTTAATCAGAATTAACCTTAACTATACCACAAAGATGTCAGGGAATAAAATTAAATGATGGCGATGAATGCAAGTGTCCTGACAGCCGTAATTGTAATCGAAACATACAAGTATGTGGACGCAAAGGTGGTCAATGTAAACTTTTTAAAAACGATTGTGATTTTAAGAATTCAACATGTCGGAATGAAAGTAAGATAATTCAAAAATATCAAATGTAAACTGAAAAATATAACTAAATATTCTGATTAAATTTTAAGATTGGAGTCGCACTTCGTTAAATAATTGCTGTGAATTCAAAAATAATGAAATTAAGAATTGTAGATCAAGCCCACAAAATGCAATCTGTGCTGAAGCCGTAAATAATAGATGTCGTCTCTTTTCATCAAAATGTGATTTATATAGAGCAAATGCTAAAAATGGTAAAAAAAAAAATAATAATTAAACTTAAAAATATTTATTTATTTTTTCATTACATATGTATTTTTTTCCAGAATGGAATATAGTAAACCGTTCACATTGCAAGTGCTTACGTATTGGTCGCAATGCCACATGTACTCAACCTTTTGTTTGTGAAGCACCGAACAATCGCACTCGTAATATTTGTGGCCGACTGGGAAATAATTATAGGCTGTTCAAATCTCAGTGTCTTCTAAGGTTGCATAATTACGAAAATTGTACCAGTAAGTATTATTTATATTTATTTAATAATTTTTTGTATATTTAATAAAAAAAAAAAATTAATTTATTTTTTATTTTTATTCTCATTTAGATTTTAGAGTAGTAAATATCAGGCAATGTCGCAGAAGTGGCTGATATATCAGATTATAATTGATCATAAAATGGAAAAAAACAAAATAAATTTAACATAAAACTAAAAAAGTATATTGATTTATTCTTCAAAATAGAAATTAATATTTTCCATCTTAATTGATTTTTTTTTTTTTGCATATTTAATTAAAATTATATTTTAGTCTAATTATGATCAGGTTTATTAAATTTGTAATTTCTTTTAATATAAGAAAAATTTTGAAATTACTTATATAAATTTTATTTTTATGATAATTTAAAAAACTTTTCCTTCTATTAAAAATGATTTTTAGAAGTGGGGGCTTCGATCAGTTATAGACCATTTCCAATAGTCTGCATTTATAAGATTTATTTGTACCAAGTAGTATTTTGACTATTCGCTTTTTTATTAATTATTAATTTAAACTCATTAATTGAATATTTTTCAATATTTTTTGTTTGGTACATGTTTTAATGATAATAATTTATTATAAGAATAACACAGAGTTACATATATATATATATATATATATATTTTCCCACTAGTATATTTTTTTTTTTTTGTCTTAAATAAAAAAAATAGTTGGATTATATGGAATTTAACATGCTAAACAAGAATCAGTTTTCACTTTTTTTTTATCACGTATTAATTTTTTTTTTGGGCATGACTACTATAACCCCGTCTTAAGGCAGTCACACTTATATATCTCAAGAACGGTTTGTCCAATTAAAATAAATTAAACTCCAATAGATAGCGATTTAAATTATATAATTTTTTGCTCAGTTAATATTTCCGTAGTTATCCGGTAATTAGTACAAAAAAATAATTATTATTATTTTTTTTAATTTTAAAAATTTTGATCCATAACTTTGAAATTCTTGAGCGAATAAAAAATATTGTTGAAGAAAATTTTCGTACGTATTTTTTGGTGTATCACTCATCAAAATCATGTAAACGCTTAATGAGTTATAGTCTGAATTGGACAAACCATTCTCGAGTTCTATAGTGTGACCGCTGAATAAGATGATGATATTAGTCATGCCCATAAAAAAATCAGTACGTCATAGAAAAAAAGTAAAAGCTGATTCTTGTTTAAGTCGTCAAAATCCATATAGTCCATCTGTTTTGGTTTAAAGAAAAAATATAAAAATAATTTGTTTGCGCACCACTATATTTCTACTGAATTGTATGTAAACATGTGAATTTTTACTTAACTGTTAATAAAATTAGGATTTGTGCATCAACTTTGAAGATACGTGCCTTATTTTATTTTCAGCATTACCAGCTTTAATATAAAGATGGTAAAGTGAAACATTTTTGATGTTTTCATTTATTAAAACAAATTTTAGTAACAAAAAAATCTAAAATTTATCATAAAAAATTTTTTTTCGGACACTTATTTAAAAATAACTCCGAAACTATTGAGCAGATAAAAAAATTGACTTTGGAAGAATTGAAGATATTTCTAGTCTGCATCTTTTGGTGTATCACTTATCGTACAGACCGTTCTTGAGTTATGAGGAAATATACTAGAGTAATGAATGGCCTTACTATGGGCGAAATATTACACACGCCCATACAAAAATCCAGACCTGATGGAAAAAAACTGAAAGCAGATTCGTGTTTAGCACATCAAAATGCACCAAATCCAACTATTCGTCTTTGGGGAAGGATTTTTTTGTCGACCAGTGTTATTTGTATTTCCTCCAGAAAATATCAATTGATATACTTTAGAAGTAAGAACAACTTTTCTTCTTCAATGTTATAACCAGACTCCCTTTATTTTACAAAATAGCTTGCTTATATACTAATTTCTTATACTATGCTTACTTTAGTACACTAACAATTCTTATACATAAAAACAACAGAAAGTTCTCGTATGCTTAAGTGCAAAACAAATTAAAAACAGTTACACAACTTCTTACGTGAAACCCTATGCATAAAAAATAATAATAAAGTTCTTACGAGAATACCTATACATAAAAAATAAAAATAAAGTACCACGTACAACAACAAAACTTACTACAAAGTCCTTATGGCAAAAACTATATATAAAAAACAAAAATAAAGTCGCGAGTGCAAAAACAATGCTGTTGCGATTTCTATGACTAAACGTATTTAAAAAACAAAAATGGTATTCAAAAGTCGTTACACTACTGTTAAGTATTTACAAAAACAAATTTGACGGTTACACTACAGTTGGATATTACCCAGCAAAAAAAGAACTGAAAAAGTCATGATTTTAACATTGTGTTGTCATTGGAAGGAAGTACTTAGTGGTGAAAAAGAGCTGCAGAAGTTCTTTTTTTAACCCATGGTTGGCATTGGTAGGATGTTCTTCTTTTATACTTCTTGTTCATTGCTTTTGAAGCACTTCTCTTAAAACTATGTTTATAAAATTTTTAAATAAAAATTCTGTTTTTGCCCTATTAAATAATAACAAAAATGCATTAAAATTTGTAAAATTGGAATTTTGTTAGAAGTTATTACCACTTTTTCCCGCAAAAAATTAATTTATTTTCACTTTTTTGGAAGTAATTATTAAGAACTTCCAAAAAAGTTTAAAATATGTGCATTGTTCCACTTTTGAAGTTGTGAAAATGTTCTTTTTTATGAAGAACTTCATCGATTTTTGCTGGGTAACTATATAATGTATAATGATCATTAATATTATATACAATATACGGCTACAATACTAAATTAACACATTTTTAATTATTATATGCATATGTTTGTTAGTGTAAAAGTATTTAGGTACATTAAACTGCACCAAAATTTACCAACTTTTAAATTTTGACAGTAAATTCCTATAGAATCATTCTTTTGGTTGAGAAAACATATTGTGTGTAATATTAGCGAAATCGGATAACGCTAACCCGTGCCACATCATAACTAAAGTTATGTTTTCCTTAAAAATGTTAATTTTTTTCAAATTTTGATATTTGATCTCCATATTTTAAAGGTTATCCTTGTCCAATTTGTATTTTTTTTTTTCCTATACCTTATTTGATAATAATTTTGTTTAGTTTGGTCATCAGTTAAAAAAAATGTATATTTAAAAAGCTGCGAAAAAATTCCTTTTTGCCGAAATCCACAAAATTTAAATCGAAGGTACGGCTTAGTCATACAAGGTATTAATCTATTTTTTTTTTAAATGTATTTTCTATAGTGTTGTCTATGGACCTGCAAAGTTTTTTTGAACTTTTTTGAAATTTGTTTAACAAACTTTTTTAAAGTTTGAAAATGGAGTTGTTGAACAATCTCAGAAAGCATTTTCCATGTGCGGTTACATGGAAAAGTGTTTGGATTATACTATGTTGAAAATAGCTTTCTATTAAAAAATTTACAATATTGGAAATCGAATACAATTGGCTGGTATTGAGGGTCACACCAACTGAGTAAGGGAAAAATTTATAAAAAAATTACAATAAAGCCCTGCAAATGCAATCAAAAGAGAATTTTTAAGTTCAATAATACTATAAGTAAATATAAAATATTTTTAAGGCATTCAACAAAAAAAAAAAAAAAAACAGCTGTATTTTTATGTATGAGTGTTCCTATGTGCAAATATACGTACACATTAAGGCGACTCATTCAAAAAACTGATTTTGTTACACCGCTGAAAATTAACCTTGATATGTATTATGAGGTTCGCCAAATATTACGGTTTTACTGATGACCGTGCGAGAGCTGGACGTTTATTTATATTAATACCCACATCAACTATGTAAGACTGACTGTTTAACAAAAAAATTAAAAGAAAAAATAAACAGACACCAACAGATTTTATTTATTAGCAAGTGGAAATTTTAAGGTTTTTCATTAAAAATAACGATATTGAGGTCATTCTTGGATACTATAACATACCAATGGAACGGCTTCCAAATATCTTTCAAATGATGCTATATGCGCTGCTTTTAAAGAAAAAAAATAATAAAACAAAAAATACCCTTTAGCTTATAAACAGTCATATGTAGAACTGTAGTATTTTGAGGGACATTATAAGACAAGGTTAATTTTCAAGGCGTAACAAAAACACAGGGAGTGAGTCACCTTAATATCGTATACATTTGTATGTAAAAAAATAAATGCATATGTATATAAGGCAATAGTAGTCCATTAAATTGAAAATATTTTGAAATGTTTAATTGCCAATTCAAGTTATTGCTAGCAAGTGAAGTTTTTGTTTTAATAAAATTCATTTTATTACAAATTCAAATTACAAAGATAAATCTATCAAATAAAGTCATACACAATGCAAATATTACATGTATTCGTATTAGTATTAGAGTTGGGATGTTTTTATCCTTTGTGTTTTGCTCAACGATCGAATTGTAATCTTGCAAATTGTAGTAGAACAAACGTTGAAATATGTGCCACAAATGGTCGACAGTGTAGACGTATTTCTAAAGAATGTTCCTTGCGAAGTGCAAATTGCAATGCTACATCATCGACAGGTGAGTAAGAGAAAGTTTTTCTTTTAACTTTTTTTTACCATTTTCTAAAGATCAATAAGAATAGTTTTAGTTCAAGTCAAAATGAAAATTTATTGTTGAAGATGTCAGAACACAATAAAAATTATTACGGTTGTTTCATTTTGCATCGAAATTTAATAAATTTATTCAAGCAAAAATGAAAAAAAAAAATAAAATTTAACTATATTTAACTACTTGATTGATTTAATTAATTTTTTAATTGGGAATTTTTTTTTCTGTTTTGTATTTTTTACAGTTTTTAGTAATTGATATAATCATTTTGGTGAGAAGTGCAAATTTAAACAAGTTTATAATTGAAAGAATTATTTTCATATATATTTGTTAATTGGTGACTTTTTTCTGTGAATGGTCTGTTCAGAAACGATAAACTCGACTTAAAATACAAATACATATATATTTATATAATTACTAGCTTTATCCGGTGTGCGAAAAATAATATTTATTTATGCCCTAATTATTTTTTTTTTTTTAAGAGATGTATATTTAAAAAAGTCCATATTCATTAATCTCATATTTAATATTCAAAAAGAAGGGGGAATATATTGATTTTGTTATTCCATGTGTAACATGTCGAAAAAATCATTTAAGACCCCATAAAGTATATATAATTTTTGGGTCCTGGTTAACTTCTGAGTCGATCTAGCTATGTCCGTCCGTCTGTCTGTCTGTCTGTTGAAAGCAGGAAAGGGCTCAAACGGGAAAACCTAGGGAGACGAAATTTGGCTCAAATTGTTGGCATTGAAAATTGGCATAAAAAGTTATGGGCTACATACTAGAAACAAAGCTTCATTTCATACTTTTCTGCTAATATCTCTTAAACAAAAGCATGTACGACAACAAAATTTTGTGCAGATAGTTCGAGGGTCAATATAAACTTGAAAACCAAAACTGGGCATGGTCCGCCCACTTTACGGCTCACCTCCCATATAAGGTGAAACTTTAACGAAATTTTGTACAAATAGTTCAAGAATCGATGTATACTCGGAAACAAAAAATGGTCGTGGTCCGCCCACCTCCCATATAACGTAAAATTTAAAGTTGATGGTGGGTATATAGATTCGGCCAAACCGAATATAACATTTTCGCTTGTTTTTTTGTTTTATATTCTTTTGGTAGAAAGCTTTATCGGTATACTTGCAGAGAGGTCCAAATGTTTAAATTTAAAATGGAATTACTCACCTCCCAAAAGTTAATACCTTCACTGCAACACACAATGGACTGTTACAGATATCTCAAAATTTCACATGGTCAAAGTTGAGGTGTTTTCGAGTTGATTTGGAGTACAGATTCGTAGCGGGGGTAGTGTGTGGCCCTCCAATGTTGGCCATGTAATCGGGTATGTATTTTTTTTGAACAATCGCCAAAAATAATTTATGATATGACAGAAAAGAAATTTCAGAAATTGTAAATCTCTACAAAAAATTCGCTTACAACTGTAGGTTATATCTTTTAGTTTTTTCTTTTTGTTTGGCTAGCTTAATTCTAAAAAATTCTAAATAATATTGCTGCAAGATAAATACATATATGAATATATATGACTATTTAACTTACATATGAGGATATATAATTAAAATGATATTATTTCAATCCCCGCTTTGCAATTTGAGAACTTATCAAAAAAATTTTTTAAAATGTTCAAAATTGACAAAGTTTGGATAGGGCTTGTGGGCAGACCTTTGCTCCAAACACCTAAGGATTCACTTTACACGCATTTGCATTACGATTTCCCTTGAAAACATTAAAAAAAATGATAAAGCCCAAAGCAAAACCAAATTTGATCAGTGAAAAAATATTGCCACCTTTTTGTAAAAAACCTAACAAATTTGAAATTTTTTTAAAAGTTCCAATTTCAGATTAATGTAACTTTTTAAGGGATTCATATATTTATATGATTCTTGCAGCAGTATTATTTAGAATTTTGTAAGGAATCTGGCGAATATTTTTAAATAATGTTAGGGACATTATTAAGCCCGCCAAGTTAGATTTAAAAACTAAAATACACGAGGCTAAAAATAGGGTAAAAATTTATTTCGAACTGAATATATCTTAAAATAAAAGAGATAACCTACATATATATAAAATTTCCTTTCTGTCATATCATAAATTAATTTTTGTCGATTTTTCAAAGAAAATTACATATCCGAGATGGTTAATTTTGGAGGGCCACCCACTACCCCCTGACCCTGTACTCTATCAAATCAACTCGAAAACGCATCAGATTTGACCATGTGAAATCTTATTGATATATCTCCAACGGTTCAAAAGTTACAGAAATATTTCAAAAAACAAAAAAAAAAAACGTTTTGGAACTACTGTACTTTGTATTAGGGCTAATACTTTATCAAGACCTAAAAGCCTTATCTACATATCAATTGTATTTCTTTCCTTAGTTCTGAACATCACAAATCCCCTGCAATGTCGTAGCTTACCTTTGAACACCACTCGCAACTGCTTTTGTCCGCGTTTGAGAAACTGTTCAACCACGGCTTCCAATATTTGTGTACGTGAGAATAACAACAATAATACTTGTACGCTGCTAAGAAACGAATGTGAATTGGAACAAGCTAAATGTGAAGGAACTAGTAAGTTGACAAATCATTAAATAGTAATTAAAAAGAAAAAAAGAAAAACACTTGTGTAAATAATGATATTTATTTCTTAAAATTTTATAGATCTTATAACGACTCATGCTGCTCAGTGTTTAAATTTTCAAATAAATCAACAAAGTAACTGTAGCTGTCCCAATTTAATAACTTGCTCTCAGAATACGACTAGAATTTGTGCAAAGACCCGTAGAGGCTGCAAAGTGTTAACAACACAATGTGAATTGGAAGAAGCAAGATGCAGAGGAGAAGGTAAGTTAAAAGTTGATGGAAATTGTAATTAAAAATTCTATATTTGAAATTTATTTAGTTTTAAGAACTGTGGATGCCATACACTGTCAAGGTCTTCCAAATCGTCTAGAAAGAACATGCTACAGAATTTGTGTAAGAAATCCACAAAATAATTGCATCTTACACAGAAATGAATGTGAATTGGAGAAGGCCAGATGTCAGGGACAAGGTAAAATTACATCTTAAATAATATCAAAAATGCATATATATTAAAAAATGGTTATTATTATTTCAGCTCTTACGATTGTTCCCGAAATGCATTGCAGAAATCTCCCATTGGGTAGCTCCAGAACTTGCGTGTGTCCCAATTTATTCAATTGTTCTAGAAATGCCACCAGTACATGTGTAAAAACATCTTTAGGTTGTACATTGCTAAGAAATCAGTGTGAAGTTGAAAATGAAAAGTGTAATAGACCAGGTGAGTCACTACTAATTTAATCATATTCTAAAATTATATAATTAATTGTGGTACTTAATTAGTTCAAATTTTAACACCACTACATTGCATGGGATTTACTTTTGGTCAAACGCGCAACTGTACTTGTCCCAATTTGAAAACATGTTCTCGTATTAATAGCAACATTTGTATTAGAACTTCAGCTGGTTGTAAATTATTGCGAAATGAATGTGAAGTGGAACAGTTAAAATGTCAAGGACAAAGTAAGATTTTATTTTAAGAATAATTGTGAATAAATTACTAATTTTGTATTTATATGTCAGATGTTAATATTTTACCCGCTATACAGTGCAAATTATTAAGACCGGGAAATAATGGCTCTTGTGCTTGTCCCAACTGGTTAAATTGTCAGAGAAACTCCAGTAGTGTTTGTGTAGAAACTCGTAATGGTTGCAGATTATTGAAAAATCAATGTGATTTGGAAGCAATGCGATGTCAAGGAGAAAGTAAGTTTTTTTTTATATTTTTAAATATAAAATTTTTTACTGCAGTTTTTTTTTAACTTAAATGAATATTCAATAATTTTCACATAATTAGGATTATAATGGTAAGGGATTAATTGTTGCTTTGCACGGTGTTTTTTTTTTTTTTTTTAGTGGGTATGTGTGATCAAAATTCAACAACTTTTAAACATAGTATCAGGGACCGTAAATAACGATTATTATTTTTTGGACACTGTTTCGACTTTTATTTTTTGTTCAAAAAATAACTTTTATTTTTGATTTTTATTTTTTCTTAAATATTATTTATGTAATATGGCTACGGAAGTAAGCGTAAATAGAGCGTTTTCAGCGTTAAAATAGATTTTGAGTGACTCCAGATATAATATCGTCCCTGCGCTGACTAAATTACCTATGTAATTTTTAATAACTTTTGAGGAAAGCTGAAAAACTGTTTAGTTTTGCAATTTCTTTGTACTTCGCAAAATTTTTATGTTTATGAATAGGTTTAGTAACACAAATTATGTGTTTTATGAAAAATAATGAAATCTTTGGCGAGTTCAAATGATGGATTTTATGTTAGCTTTCGTTGTTGCTTTATACGTACGTCTTTTTTCCATAGCGAGACTGATTTCTTAGAAAGTTGTTGACATTATTTTGACTTCGCTCAATTTTTCTTCGCCATATTTCATAGATTTAGTCTTAGTTGCTAATAAGCTATAAATTTGCTTTTTTCTTTAGTGCAAAATTTATTAACGCGACGAATTTTTAAAGATTCTTATAGAGAACTGTTGAAAATGTTAAGAAAATACGCAATTATGGGCGATTTCAACAAATACTTGACGAAAACTGTACTAATTTACGGTACTAATTTATTTTACGTTTACTAAAAGTTATGAGCCTTAAAGCAGTCCTTAGTTAAGAATCAAAAATTAAAAAAAAAAAAATAATTCGCTGTTAACCTCTTTGCAAAACCCTTCAAATTATGTTAATAAATGAAAAGTTTAAAAGTTATTAAAAAAATCAGAATTAAAGAAAATATTTGCTGTTTAAGGTCGATTTCTTAAGAATAAATTTAAAAAGAGAGTAGGGTAGAAGGGCGAGCATTCGACATAGGGGCACATTCGTTTTTTCCAATTATCTTGAAAACGAAGTAAAATTTTATGTTTTAATAGTATATTTTATTTTCCTCTATCACATATCTTTCATCTATCAAATTTTAAAATTTTCAATATACATTTGTTCGGAGATAGACGTGATTAACTGTTTTTTCAACACTCTTCTAATCATTTATCAGTGGGTATTTTCAGTGATAACCAGTGTTGCCAGTTTAGCCTTTTTAAGGCTAAATCTAGCCTTTTTATTTTACTTTTAGCCTCAAAATTTTAGTTTTAGCTTCTAGCTTTTTTGTTAGCCTTTTTTATTCTTAACATTGCCTTAAAAAGGCTAAAAATTTACCAATTTTTTGAACAGAATCATCAATTTAAGCACTTTTGTGAATTAATTCGTAGAAAAATATAGAAATTATTTATAATTATTACTAATTTTCGCCTGCGGAGCTTCATTCTAATAAAATATTACAATTATTTTTCAACAAACTTTATAACCTGTAGAAACTAATTATAGTTTATTTGATTTTATTTACAAATTTACTAAGATTTCTTTAAAAAATACCGAAATCTAATGAGGAAAAAAAAAAAATAACGCTTTTTAAATAAAACTATATGTTAGCTTTTTTTCTGGCTTTATTTTTCGGGGCATTTAGCCTTTTCTGACCTTTTTTTAAGTCCAATTTAGCTTCTTTTTTTCTCAAGTCCTGGCAACACTGGTGATAACTTTCATAATTTTTGGAACTGATCAACGATTTACTATGTTATAAACAATATAGTAAAGTACAATAATTGACAACAAATGTTTTAATAAATTCCTTTAAAGTGTGACAAAAATTATTACTTGTGCGCAGTACTCTTCATAGGGTACATTAGCCAAACTGCTGGTGGGCCGATTTAACTTATCCAACAGGAGCGTCGTAATCAGGTACGAAGCTCTTACTATCTGTAGATCTTTCACTGCACATAAAGACCCTCCAGTGCAGTGATGCCAGATAAAATTTAAGAAAAATCCCTCTGTTTAGTTGAAAAATTCCCTTTTTTTCCCCTTTTTTTTAGAAAAAATTTTCCCTCCACTTTTCCCTCCTTAAAAACGCTATTTTTTAATAAAAACTAAAAAAAAATTAGTAAAAACTGCATTGAAATTTACATAAATGTATTTTTTTTTTTTTTTTGTAATTCAATAAAAAATATACAAAAATATTTTAAACAAAGAACGAGAACTCTGAAAATATCCATTCGGCAAATTAAGATTTCTTTTTTAAATGACTGTGTATGATAATACTGCATTTTTTGCTTTTTTTATTTAAAATGTTTGTCGTTTTCTTAAGTAAACTTATACGTTTTAGAATTCCCTTTATTTTGACAAAAATTTAAATTCCCTCCCTCTTTCCCTTCGACTAAAATTTGCCTTAAAAATTCCCTCAAAAAGGGAAAAATCCCTCCATCTGATATCACTGCTCCAGTGTTAATTGAAACAAAACAAAAGATATTTAGTGATTTTCCCATGCATAGGTTTTGGGTCGCCACTTTTAATTAAATTTTTATTTATTTTACATAAAATTCAATTAAATAAATTAATTTTTCTTTGTTTTTTTTTTTTAATTCTATATTAATATAAAGTAAAAAACCATTATATATAACCAAACGATTCTGCCCACATCACTTGGCGAATCTACCCCATCAGATGGGGTAGTTTTGATGGTTTTATTCACTTCACAAATTCGTTATAAAAATTAACTTAACATGGAGATAGTCAGGATGAAAATGGCTTAAATATAAGCCACATATTAATGTTTTTATTACTAAAGAAAGTTTATTGATATCGTGAACCCTTTTGAAAATATAGCATTTTAAACAAAAAAGGGGCGAATGCTCCCCAGTCTACCCTACCTCATATACTTTTTAAAGAGAGGAAAATCTTTCCTTTCTAATGCCTTTTAAAAAACTTAAATTGAATAACAGTTATTGTGATAAAAAAAAATTTAAATATTTTTCTTAAATTATATTCTGTAATTTAAAATTTAATTAAATCTATTAAATTTTTTGTTTAATTAGAATTAACGTTAACTTTACCACAAAGATGTCAGGGAATAAAACTAAATGACGACGATGAATGCAAATGTCCCGAGAGCCGTAATTGCAGTCAAAGTATACAAGTATGTGGACGCCAAGGCGATCAATGTAAACTTTTTAAAAACGATTGTGATTTTAAAGATTCGGCTTGTAGAAATGAAAGTAAGTTGTTTAAAAAATAATAATAATTATTCTAAATAACTGTAAAATTTAACTATTTATTCTTATTAATTTGTAAGATTGGAACCGTGTTTCGTTAAATAATTGTTGTGAGTTCAATGACAATGAGGTTAAAAATTGTACAACAAGCTTACAAACTGAAGTTTGTGCTCGAGCTATAAATAGAGGTTGCCAACTATTTCCTACAAAATGTGATTTATATAGATATGCTAATAATGGTAAAAAACTAATAAAATTTGAAAATATTTCTTGATAACATACATATTATGTATTTTTTATTTTCATCTTCTATTTTATTTTATTTTTTTATTTTTTTGAGGCAGAATGGTTTTTAGTAAACCGGTCACATTGCAAGTGTTTATTTATTGGTAGTATTGGTGCTTGTACTGCTCCCTTTATTTGTGAAGAACCAAATAATTATACTCTTAGTATTTGTGGCCGCCAGGGAAATAATTATATGCTATTCAAATCTCAGTGTCTTCTAAGATTGTATAATTACGAAAATTGTTCCAGTAAGTATTAGAATAATTATTTATGTTTATTTAATAATTGTTTGTATATTTAATAAAAAAATTTATCTTTTTTATTCTCATTAGATTTTACAGCAGTAAACATCAGTCAATGTCGCAGAAGTTCTTGATGATATTATATTTTGTTTATATTATAATTAATAATATTTGGTATGAAAGAAAGTATGAGAAAATTAAACATAAAAAAGAAAAAAATATATTTAATTATTCTACATATTTAATACAAATTAATATTTTCCGTCTTAATTATATTTCATTCTAATTATGATCAGGTTTACTATTAAATTTTTAGTTTCTTTTAAAAAAAAATATGAACTTACTCGTGTTGAATTAATTTTTTTATGACTATTAAAAAAAAAAAATTCTTTAACAAAATTTTATTTATCAAAACAACGCCCTTAAAAATTATGCCCATTACATAAAAGTGAAAAAAAAAAGAAACATAAAAGGTGAAGCACTTTGCATCCGTTTATGGCAGACATCCGTTTCCTTTTTATATTCCTTTGCAAAAAAAAAAAAAAAAAACAGATACACACACTCGTAAAAATGTAACAAAACATTTATGGGTACAATATATGGAAATCACCTACCAAAGCAACTAACCAACAATATGCACATAAGGACAGTAAAAGTTTAAGAAAAGATATGTAGAATAAAAAACGAATTAGTATTGCACTATCAAAAGTATCTGATACAATTTTCAATGATAAAAAAATTTACAAGTTAAAAAGTAAGAAAATCTTTTTTAAATTACCCAGGAAAAAATTTTGAACGTGTTCTAAAATCATAAGTTCTCGAACTAGTGTAATCAGAACCACTTCAGATTCTCTAATAACATCCTTAGAACTAGTGGTATCGCTACCAATTCGGGCATTAATGAAGTAAAACTTCTAAATTGGTTTTAAGAAATGTGTTTAAGAACTAGTGCTTAAGAGCTAATTATGTATGTCTTCTACATCACTTTTCTTAACGAATTACTGGCTCCGAAATGACTTGCAAAACTGTTTAAAAAAACTTGAATAAAAAATTCCAAAAATTAAAAAAATGTAACAAAATTAAATAGATTTTGGAACCTTTTGGAAATGGCTTCTTTGAATGAAACAAGCGAGAATGTTATATTCGGCTCTGCCGAATCTATATACCCACCATCAACTTTTTCAAATTATACGTTATATGGGAGGTGGTCGGTAAAGTGGGCGGACCACGACCACTTTTTGTTTCCGAGTTTTGTTTCCAGGTTGGTTCATGAATTATTTGTACAAAATTTCGTTGACGTTTCACCTTATGTGGAGGTAGGCGGGCCACGCGCATTTCTGGTTTACAAGTTTATATTGATCCTTGAACTATCTACAAAATTTCGTTGTCGTACATGCTTTTGTTTAAGAGATATCAGCAGAAAAGTATGAAATGAATCTACAACTAGTATTTAAACCATAACTTTTTTGTTTACTAACCGATTTTGCCCATTTTCAATACCAAACAAACCTTATATAAGAAAAAAATTTGATCAAAATTTCGTCCCCCTACGTGTCCCCCCTATTCTGCTATCAACAGACGGACAGACCCAACCTTTTAAAAATAAAAAACGTTTCTATAGAACTAGTTATGAATGCGACTTCGAACAAAATCATTGATTAAAGAACTAGTTCTAGAACCATTCCATAAAATGGGTATCCAGAAAAAACTTAGCTTCTATTTTTAACAGCAACAGCTTCCTGTATGCATTACAATGTGGCCATATTCGTCAATCGCAGCATTACCTAATAGTACTTCAATAACTAGTATTTAGTAAATATGAAAGTATTTTGATTTTTACGTGGCTCAGTTGTCTAGAGCACCTAATTAAAGATACGTGTACTTATATTAAAGAAAGTTCAACTCCCATTGGCTAGCTAACACATTGTTCGTAACGCTAACACATTGTTCGTAACTCCAAAATAGAACAAGTACAGGCTATTTTCATGCGATCTGGAATTAGTTGTAGAACTAGTACCGAATATAACTAGTTTTTTCCCGGATAAGAACCATTTTAAGGAAAATTTAGAACAAAATATTTAGTGAGTTAAATTGAATAATATCAAAAAAGTTTCAGTATTTTTTATTTTTTATATTTAGCATGTATAACTGAATTTAACCAAACTCATGATAGCGTGCAAAGTACCTAAGCAAATAAAATTTAAATTTAAATGTTAAATATGCATGAATGGAAATATGATTCTAAAATAAAAGTGAAAACAAAAAAAACCATAAACAAATTACACGAATGCCTCTCAATTTGAACATAAACATAAAACTTTAACTGAATGAAAAAAGTCAGAAAAATAAATGCCCCAAAATAGAAGGCCAGAAAAAAGCGAATATATAGTTTTGTTTAAAAACGCATTTATTTTTTTGTTGTCATTAGCAGCGTTACCGTTGAGAATTTTTAAAAAGTGTCCAAAAAAGGGGAATTTGAAATAAAAAGTCGGCTAAAAAGGGGATTTTTTAAAAAAAGGGGCCAACTGCTTTAAAACCTAAAAAACTCCTTAAAATGTGTTTATTTTGTAACAACAAAATCAAAAAATTTTATGTTTTAAGAAAAACTACTAAATCCAATTCTGTTACTAACAAAATAATTTATTTCTAATTATTTTATAAAAATATTATTTTTTATTTTTTTTTTTTATTCAAAATTGAAGTTTTTTTTCACAAAAATAGTACACCAGTCTTTTAATTCTCTTTCGAACCAATTTAGGACTGAACGTATGGATCCACAAGTATTAACTTAAGTCTGTTGGACAAACTAGTTTTTATTATTGATAATTTAGTGAAAAAAAGCACGTTCCACCGAGAGATTGCCATGAGGAATGTAAAAAATATAACTTAGGATATAACTATTCATCGTATCTATTTTTTTATTTTCTCAATTCAGTCCAAAAAGATTCGGCATATGATGACTTAAATAGCTGTTTATAAACTTCATTTTTATTTTCAGTAACTAACAGTTTCAGTCCATTTATAAATACTCCGCAGCTATTTATATCACTATACTGTGAAATAATCTCTATATATTAATAATAATATTAAATTAATATAAACAACTTAGTTTCTCGTTATTCAGCACATAGTGTTAAGAAGTCTCCATTTAGTCGACATTTAAAAAAGGGGCCAAAAAAGTGGCCAGGTGGTTAAAAAAGGGGCAAACGATAACACTGGTCATTAGTTTTTGGTATTTCTAAAAGATATTTTTGTAAATTTATAAATATAACATAAATAATTTTTATGGGTAATATAGTTTGTTAAAAAATAATTATAATATTATTGTAGAATGAAGCGCCGCAAGCGAAAATTTTCGTTAAATAAAAATAATGACTATTTTTTTGTGCGAATTAATATACAACAATTATTACGTTTATACGCGCGATTATTGCAAATAAAAATAACTTGCAAATAAATAATTTACTGTTGATACGCAAATTGCCCAAAGAAATATATTTCCTTATTTGTCGTGCCAGATGGGAAAAATGAAACATACAATGTGAGGCAGAATTAAAATTTTTTGGAAATAAATCGTTAACTTCAGATCGGTTGGTTAGATTTGCGTGAAATTTGGTACAGGCGAGGAGAGGAGCGTACAATGTTAGATTTGGAAGGGGGACACAACAGAAACCTCAGGGGCACAGCTAAGGGGGCTCAAATTAGGATACCTTAAAAAAAAATTTCTAATCGCTTGCCAAATTTTTATTTCTCATCACATTTCAAATATTTGTATATATTATTGCATTATTGGCCCCAATAAAACCTACAAAAAACATGCTTGCATGTCCTATTTATCTCTTATAGTTTTTGAGTTATTTGCTTTTGAATTTTTAAGCACCTCAATTTTACATGTCTTTGGTCCAGTTTTTTTCCATATATATTAGGGTGGGTCAATGTGTTCGAGTGAAAAAAAAAAAACGTGACAGGCGTATAGCAAAATCGGAATCTACATAAAATTCTAAGGAAATTACCCAAAGAAGTATGGGTCTAAAATGAAAACCTAGCTCCCGCCGAGATACATGAAGATTTTATTTTGAGGTATTTCAAAAACATTTCATAGATTTATTGGAAAACAACATGTTATCACTAAATCCAAACATAACATTAGTGTGGGTCAATTTGTTCGAGAGAGAAAAAACGTCGAAATCAGCAAAAAACATTTAGAAAAGTGTATTTTGGTAAAAACGTCTTAAAGAAAAAACAAATATTTTTTTTCCAAGGAAAATACCATGTTTTGTTTACCTGCCACTATGTTTTCAAATATCTCAGCATCCAAGCAACTTTCTATTTTAAAAACTTAAGTAGTATAGGAAATCTGTATTAACATACGGATTTTGGCAAAATGTTCAAAATAGCGTTCGAGATATAGCTTTCCAAGACTTAAGGTTTAACTAATGACCTTTAACCTTTATTTATAAAAAATGTGGAATGCTATTTTGAAGGTGTTCTCATTACCTATTATTTGAAACCTAATTCGAATCTATATCTTGAGTAGTTTTAGAGATAGCAGCAATTATATCAAAACACTGTTGTTAAATTAAACGATTTCCCCCAATTTTCATGTCTCTTGGCGGGAGCTAAGTTTTGATTTTAGACCCATAGTTTCTTAGACAAGTTTTCTTAGAATTTATTGTAGATTACATTTTTGCTGTACGCCTATCTACAAAAAGAATTAACCCACCCTAATATATGTATATCCTAGTATTTTCGACCAATTTTATTTGTTTTTTCTTTAGCTAATTAAAGAACAAAATTATCTATTGAATAAAAAAGAATTTAAGTCGATGTCTACCTAGTCCAAAAATAAACGATTTTGAATTTAAAAATTTCAAAAACGACTACTTTTTGTGTTTTTTTTTTTTTTTTTTTTTTTCCTGAAAAAGTATCCACTCTTTTTTCTCTAAAATAAAATTTTCTTCAACAACATAAGTATATTTTTTTATACTTTGTATATTTTATTTTACATTTAGTTAAAGTGTTGGTCTACAATTGGCCGCAGGTCTAATATAAATCCCCTTCCCGAATTTTATGCTCTTAAGCAATGGTGTAGGGTATCATATATTCGGTCTTGACCGACTATATCTTCTTTTCTCATTTCATATTAATAGTATGTGATTTTTATTAGTTTACAAAAAGAATCGTAGATGTTGTTCTATCTTGTAACTTGAACTACCAAACTTTTAATTGTAAAATCTAAGTATCGAATAAAGAATATATTCGATATCCAATTTTGTAATATTTATCCCTCCGTTGGCGTCTTGTTTTACATACTTTTTTTTAAGATTCCGTCCTTCATTAGTTTTGTAATATTAGATTTTTCAAATAAACCTATTTTAATTTTTGTTCTTTGGGGCTTTGAAAGTGCTCTTGATAAAGTAAGGTTCTATGTAAATTTGTGGCATGGAGTTTTGTCAAATCAACTTAACTCAGGTTTTTAATTTGTTTGTTTATAAAAATCAATAATTTCTATGGAAATTTTTATTTAATTTAATGTCAACAATATCTCCAAAAATAGTTTTAAATTACAATATAAAATTCTATGAATTATATAAAATAAAAATTTGTAATATGTATTTCTCAAAAATAAAAAATGATATTATAAATTATATTTTGTTATAAATCAAAAATATTTAAATATTACAACAGAAACCACCAAGAAAGATTTTGTGAATTTCGTAAAATGCTAAAATGCTTCATAAAATTTATTTTCATAAATGTAATTAATATTCTTATATTTTACGAAATGTAAAATGTGTCATAGACTTTTTTCGGTGTAGTCTTTGTAATTTTTAAATTTAAATAACATGTAAAAACATATTGAAGTATTTTAGTGACATTTTTAGTTCTAAAATAATTCAAATAAATTTCTTGTATATACATAAATATATGGGAAAGAACATACAAATTTTATAATCAATGAAACCCACTTAGGGCCGTTATTATAACTATCCAATAACTAAAGTTAGGATGTTATCGTTCACTTTAACTGTTTTTGGTTCTTATAAGTATAAGGCCCGTTATTATAACTTTCCAATAACTAAAGTTAGGATGTTATCGTTCACTTTAACTGCTTTTGGTTGTTATAAGTATAAGTTAAGCCAAAAGTGACCAATAAGCTAAAGGTAAGAACATCTGACCATTAACTTTTATCAGACGGTTTATGTATTCAGAGCTGCCATATTTTCTGCTTTATAAAATAAATAAATAAAATTATATTTATTCCGTTGTAGTTTTTAATAATTTGTCTGTCTATATTTATATTAGCTCTGGCGTTGTCTTTTCGTTAGCTTAAACTCATTTATTTTAAAACTTTCTTTGTTTTTTATTTGTTTATATTTCCGTTAGTGGCAGTTACGTTCAAATAGTACATGTTGCCACTACGTTAAGTGGCCAAATGTAATCGGTTTTTGCTTTGATATTGCCGTACTATCAAAATTATAAAATTTACCTTAAAACCAAGTTGTAATAACCAAAAGTAGATAAAGCTCACTTTATCTTTCACTTTAGTTTATCTTACCTTTAACTATCTGATACCTTATAGGTAGGTTATAATAACGGCCCTAAGTTAAGCAAAAAGTGACCAATAAGCTAAAGGTAAGAACATCTGACATTTAACTTTTATCGGAAGGTTTATGTAATCAGAGCTGCCATATTTTCTGCTTAATAAAAGAAATAAATAAAAACATATTTATTCCGCTGTAGTTTTTAATAATTGTTCTGTTTATATTTATATTTGCTCTGGAATTGTCTTTTAGTTAACTTAAACTCATTTATTTTAAAAATTTCTTTGTTTTTTATTTGTTTATATTTCCGTTAGTGGCAGTTACGTTCAAATAGTACATGTTGCCACTACGTTAATTGGCCAAAAGTAATCGGTTTTTGCTTTGATATTGCCGTATTATCAAAATTATAAAATTTATCTTAAAACCAAGTTGTAATAACCAAAAGTAGATAAAGCTCACTTTATCGTTCACTTTAGTTTATCATGCCTTTAACTATCTGATACTTTATAGGTAAGTTATAATAACGGCCCTTAATATTACAATAATTTTGAACTACACTGCGATAACTCACGAAAGTAAATCACGACAACAGATTTTTAAAGTATGTGCCATAAAAAAGGTCCAAATAAAAAATTGTAATTAAATTTTAAAATTTTTGTTGTCTTGCCCATATAAATAAGTATTTGACAAAACAAATTATTTATCTTAAACTATTTATTATGTAAATATGAAGTGATTTTTTCTATTTTTTTAATGTAGTATATATATGAATATTTACTTAAGATTATTTTTTATTTATTTAAATAAAAAAAAATATATTTTTAAATCAATAAATATTTGCAATTCAAACAAGGAAAAGAAAAAAGTAACTACTTATAAAAAATATGTATATTTTCATATTTATTTTTTCAATTTTAATTTATTCTAAAATTGTTTTATTTAGTTTTTTTTTTACTTGTTAACTTTTTCCTTTTCAATCTAAATTCATG
Organism: Protophormia terraenovae; assembly: GCA_951394005.1. Lineage (NCBI taxonomy): Eukaryota > Metazoa > Arthropoda > Insecta > Diptera > Calliphoridae > Protophormia > Protophormia terraenovae. The sequence goes on along the minus strand of OX596076.1, from coordinate 103,122,220 downwards.
TGTTACATATGTAAGAAACAGGAAATATTTCATTTACATTTTCACATGTAAATCACCTAAGAAATTTCAATATAAATGCTTTTTATTTAGTATTATTTGAAAGGTAAAATAAATACCAACCACCTACATACATTACATTTAGATTTACAAATTAAATAAATAACATTTTAACAGACAGTTTATGCATGTATTTAAGGATTTAATAGGAATTACTACTAAAAATAATATATGAATGTATGTACATATGTCCGTATTTAGTTATTTGCTATGTAGAAGCAAAGTAAATCAATTTAAAACTATGTGAAGGATTTTAAATGAAATTGATGTCAACAGTGTTTAAGTCATCTGGAATTATTTATATTTTTTATAACCAGAATTTTTTTTTCTTTTTAAATAAAAAAATATATAAATAAAATTTAAAATGATAATTTATAAGTAAAAAAAAAATATATAAAAAGCAAAACTGTTAGAAATTGCTTTTGTATTTTAAACAAAAGGCCTTATTCATAATAAAAATTTTAAATTTATAAACTTTTTATTAGACAAATTTTCCTATTAAACTTTGATAAATTCCAAATTTTAATTATGAATGAGGCAGTAAATCTATTGTCTTATAGAAAAGCAAAATTCTTATAACACAGATCAACAAAAACGCAAAAAAAAAAAATAAAAATTTATCGTGAATAATTCTATAATAGTGTAGAAAGAAAGATATAGTGTAGAAGGTAAAATGAACATTTTCCATCACGTCACAATTTTCGAAGTTTTTAAATTTGTAAAAATCTAGAATTTCTCAATTAACCACCATGCGGGTCAAGTTAGAGACTTGAGTATTACTACGTTTTTGTAGTCCAATATCTTGGCTTTAAATTATGAATGACTAACCCATTCCTGCCTAATGGGTATTTAAATACCCAAGAAAGATAAAACTTTTCGGCCAGATGAGAGATATTTACCACAGCTTACATTTTTATCTAAAAGTAGAGATTGAATAGCATGGAAAAAATTAAAAAAGTAAAATTTTTTGCTGTTTGAGTTTTGTTTCCATATAAATGGAGGATTTTTCTATGTCGAAAAGTGCTAAGAAAAAGTGTTATCAAATAAAGGATAATGTAAAATATAAAAAACATCTGCTCATTCTAGATAGCTTTAGGTGCTTCCTCAGCAATGCAAAAAAATAAAAACGGTTGGCCAACATATCTTACCGACACACGTTGTATAATGAAAATGGATATTTAAATACCCAACAGTCCAAATGTATTTACGTTATAACTTTTTATATCGAAAAAAAGCGGTTATTTTTTAAAATTTATTTAAGTAAAATTACGTGTTATCTTGCCTTTGGAGCAACATCAACTTGTAGTCCTGGAAGCATGGAGCTTGCACTTCAAGTATCCGTATTTGGTTTTACCACCACACTTTGAATAACAATGTCGTGTGGGTAGTTTTCTTATTAAATGGTCGATGCGGTCATATCTAAGTCCCATTTTTGCCCCGGAAGTAAGCGTTATACCGTGATTTTGGTGATTTGACTTCATCATTATTGATTCACATACTTCTACTCGGAAATCAAACTGCAACATTTGAGTTTTTTTTTCATATTTTAGACGAAAACAGAGCAGTTTACATGCACTTACCATAGCCGCGTCCAAAGCGTTTGTTATTAATGGTCAACCTTTTTTCCCCCCAACACGAATGCTGCAATTATTCATGGCATTGTCGAAAAGGTCAACACCTTCCATGTGTTGATTATATAGGTTGACTAAATAGAGCTGTTCAAATGAAATCATTTTAAGTGCTTGCAATCATATCGTTTTGCGCGAGTCATTGGTAAATGGCTCAAACAGTTTGATAATAATGTAACGACCTTAAAGTACATAAAAGAAATAAATGAAAGATATCTAATAAATTAACGGATTAATTATAGTACATATTTCAGTGTGTAACAGAATTATCATTCCAAACACCAATAAACCGAATTGGCTTTCCTTTGATAAATATTTTAAATTAATGTCGGCCATAATAAGCATTCTTTTATAATACTTCTATTTTTAATCCTCTTATAATTTCAGTTTGATTTCCGGATATTTTCGTTAATGCGTTTTATTAAACAACATAAAAATAAAATTCCTCGATAATTTAAATTGAATTAACGAAAATTATTTCTATTTGTCGAATAATTTTAATTGAAATACATAAAAGTTATTTCTAGTAGTTTTTACATTTTTAAAATATTTTTGAATGTGCAATTTTATTTATCGAAAATTTGTATGAAATATTGTTCTTGGGGCCATACAAATGTGTTCGTTATAAAAAAAAAGTTCGCTATAACCGTGTTCGTTATAAACGTCGTTATTTGCATGGAAATTTCGTGTAAAATCAATGGGACCAAAGAAAAGTGTTCGCTATAGCCATAGTTCATTATAACCGATGTTCGTTATAACCGTGTTCGACTGTAGTATAAAATATATATTTTTTTTTATTTATATAATTTATTTTTATTTATTCAAAATTTGGCAATTTTGCACAAAAAATATATATATTTGAACTTTTTAAACATAAATATTTTAAAAAATAGGCAGTTATACCTAAACGGGTTTTTTCTCTTTTTTAGTTTTCGAACTTGTTTCAAATTTTGGACTTATTTTGACCTGGCCCTAAATTTTTGTTACGTCATTAAATGCGCGCCCCAAAGACCTTTCTTATGACATTTTCATATTGTTCCTTTGGCAAAAATATAACAAAAAATCCAAAAAATCGAAAAAAGGACCTATTTTCATTTTGATCTAGCTCACGAAAGGATAATGTCAGGACCAAAATTTTGAGAAACGGTATCTTAGAATGAATTACATTTTTATTTGAAGTGGGAACATCGATACCATATTTTCTCTCCATACAAACGGGGCCACTCTAATGGGTAGGCATGAATGGGCTAATTTCCTCTACCTTTTACCTAGAAAACTTTTAAACGTTAAAACTCCTCGGGGAAACATATTTTCTTTGGTCCTCAATGGGTTAAAATTATGACGTGATGGAGAAAAACTAATATATTCTGGTGATTGGAATGTCATACCTACATGATCGGCAACATATTTTTCATTATACTTTTGAGTGTTGACCTGTGTAATTAGATTCAAATTTTATTTTAGTACTTTTAATTAAAATATTCCTAGAAAAAAAGGAATAGTTAGAAGTTCCTTAATATTACTGAAAATATACATATGATGCTTTTGTTGATATATTAAAGCATTTGTTACATATAATAATTTTTAAATAATCCAAATTCAATTTTTAAATTAAACCTCAACTTAAATCAAAACTAATTAAAATGCTAATTTAAATAAAATGTAAATTAAGCTTCCGTTAAAGTTAATAAAATTGAGTACAATAATATTGAATAGTGTTTATCTGACACTCTAAAAACCCAACAGCATAAGTTGACAGTTTTAGCATATTATTACAAGTAAATCTAAAACCAATGTAAAAATTTAAAATTTTTCGAATATTTATTATGGGAAATAAAATAGAAATACAATACGTATATAGATTCATACAAAAACCCCTAAGGCTATCTTTATTAATTAAAATCCTCTTATGCCGACATTTGTGTCCCTGGTACGTGACGATACCACAACAACATATTTGTTTCAGGATTTTTTTTTTTTTCACATATTTTCTATTTTTACATTTTTTAATTTAGACAAAAGTAAAAAAAAAATTAATCACTTTAGGCATAGAACTAACTAAATAAATTCAACAGAAAACAAAACTATTACTGCAAAATATTTGTCTATTTTGTTTTTCATTCAATTTAATCAATGATGTCCTTATACTCATCCTACGAACAAAAACAAAATAATAAAATAAAAACTGAATTAAACAAACCTTATGTTTGCGGGCTTATAACTTATTTTTTAGGTTTTTTTCTCTGTGATTGTTTTTATTTTGTCCTAAATTAAAAAAACGAATGGCCAACAAAATGTGAAAAATTTGGTGTTATGCCAAATAACAAAAATAAATAAGTTACAAAAAAAAATAAAAAGGACATGAGTTTGGAAATAAAATAAAAAATATACATATTTATATATAAAAAAATGTAAAGTGAAAACTATTTTTTAAGTAATAAATTTCTGATTTTTTTTTTTTTTTTAATACAAAACAGTGTGACAGAATTTATACTATAATCTTCTAAATGTTTAAATTAATAAATTTGGCCTTAGATAAATTATTCTTTTGGAAGTTAATATTTTTACAAATTATTATTTTCGACCTATTAGAAAATCTCTGATCTATCGATATTTTTCTTATTAGATAAAACAAAGATTACACCAATTCTATATAAATATACATACATATATATTTTTTATAAAATCTATTATATTTTAATATGTACTCAATTAATTTATTTTTTGTTCTATTTTCACTTTAACAACTAGTTGGCAGATGCTCAGAATGATAAATATATTATAGTATCCACTGTACATAGTTTTGAAAAATTTTATTATAAAAATAGCAGATTGTTTACTCGTACGAATAAATTTTATTAATCGTGGATTCGTTATACAGTCGAGTTTGGATAAAGAGAATAGTTTTTTTTTAATAGAAATTAACATAATCAATTAAAAAAATAAATTAATTAAAGTCACACGTAGAAATATAATTACGCAGAAATAATTTAAGTTATCGCTACATAAAAACGACTTTTTATTTAATCCAAATTTTATTAGGTAGTTGAAAAAGTATTAACAATGTTATTATTTTTCTGCTGAGTTAATTGTTTTATAGTGCAAATACTTTTTGCAAACAGATTTTATAAACAAAATTGTATCTAGAAGACTTCATATTTTAAAACTAATTTTTATTAATTTACTATTGGAAATATTCAAACAAAATTTTATTTAAGTTTTCCAAACAGACTAAATAACGTATATTTGTTGCTAGTGATCGATATTACTCATACGCTTATTTTGTTTATTGAAAAGAGGGCACAGTGGTCCCAAAAAAAAATTTTTTTGTTTAATTAAATTTTATAAGGACAATCCTGAAGTGTATTGATTTGGAGGAGCATAGATTCTTAGCGGGTCTGGGGACGGGGGTTGGATCTCCAAAGTTGGTCACTTCGGGTATGAACATTAGAAAAAAAAAATCTATAAAAAAATTTATTTATGATTTTATTAAAAAAAACTTTTAGCACTAGTACTTATAATTCTCTAAAAAAAAAAATACGCTTACACGTGTGGGATATCTCTTTTATTTTTAGAGATATTTGGACCAAAGTAAAATTTTAACCCATTTTTATTCTCTCGATTCTGTACAAAATTCTAAATAATTTTCGTGCAAGAATCATATAGAAATAGGAATTTTAAAAACAATTTTGATTTTTTTAAATTGTCCTTTTAAAATTTTGGTTTCACAACTTGTTCGCAATGTAATTCAACTATGGTCAACGACAGACTACGTTGGCTTATTTCCACAAGTGTTTGTGATTTAATTGCATTAGAAGAATTGGACACATATGTTAAAATCCGCTATTACATTAAAAAAAAGAAAAAAACTTGTCAGTTTCAAACACTTGGTACCACATGGAACCGTTTTAGGTCTTGATTTTTTATACCCACCATCAAAATCAATATACCCCCCATATATTGATTTTGTCATGTCGAAGGAATCATCTAAGACCCTACAAAGTATATATTTTCTGGGTCCTGGTAAGATTCTGAGTCGATCTAGCTATGTCCGTCCGTCCGGCAAAAATATTTATCTTATGCAAGGCTTGTTTGGTATTGAAAATGAAATGAAATTGGTTAATAAACAAAAAGTTATGGGCTAAAAACTAGAAACTCAGGGTGTCCGTTTCTTACTTTTCTGCTTATATTTATTCAATAAAAGCATGTACGACAACGAAATTTTGTACGTATAGTTCGGGGGTTGATATAAACTCGGAAACCAAAAATTGGCGTGGTCCGCCCACTTTACCGCCCACCTCCCATATAAGGTGAAATTGTGTTCAAATAGTCCAAGGACCAATGTAAACTCGGAAACAAAAAAATGGGCGTGGTCCGCTCACCTTACAGCCCACTTTACCGCCTCCCTCCCATATAACGTAAAATTTGAAAAAGTTGATGGTGGGTATATAGATTCGGCCGGGCCGAATATAACATTCGCGCTTGTTTTTTTTTTTGTGATACAACACCATGTGTTGTTAACATCAAAAGTTATTTAAAAAAAAAAAAAATCAAAAGTAAAAAAATATTGAGATTGAAGGTCGGTTTCATAAAGGTAAACGTAAGATGAGAATTGCCCATATATATAATTTGCTTTCCAGAGATGAAGCTCCCAGACGACGTAGAAAATTTAAATTTTTCTCTTTTATTTTATGTAATATTTTTTTAAAGTCTGTTTTAGTTTTAAGAAACTTTGATTTGCTATACTCATTATTTGCTTCCGAATTCCTATCATTTCGGCCAGAGAACGCATTTACGTCGATTTTTTTTTAAGTTTACTAAATTAATACTTTAATTGGTATTATCACATTATATTCTAACGGCTTCAAACGTTTAACTTCGATTAAGGATAGGAAATATGTATTTTTTTAAGATTTTTAGATTTGTTTGTGAATATTTCTATTATTATATTATCTCTTCAGTCTATGGTGGCAGTTGCGTACAAGTTACCTAACCGACTATATTAGGTTACTACTAGTCGCTTTATTACCTACGTGACTAGTCACTTTAATATGGGCTTGTCCTAGGAGGAAGTCTATTACTACCTCAACGACTACATATTGTCACTGTTTTACACACACAATTTCCTCCACGACTACTGAAGGGTCAATAAAATGACAAATAGGCACTTCTACGACTACAAGGTGGCCCTTTTTATACCCTACACCACCATAGGTGGTTGGGGTATTATGCGTTTATGCTGATGTTTGTAACACACAGAAACAATTATCGGACCGTTCCACTCAGAATCACTTTCTGAGTCGATTTAACGATGTCCGTCCGTCCGTCTGTCCATGTAAACCTTGTGAACAAAGTACAGGTCGCAATTTTAAAGATATCTTGATAAAATTTTGCACGAATAATTATTTTGTCACAAGAACAAAGACTATTGAAATTGGTTATGATCTGTCCATTATTTCCTCTAGCCCCCATACAAATGTCCTCTCGCAGTAGGGGTTTAACGATCATAAATGCCTTAAATATAAAAATATTTCAATGAAACTCGGTAGAAAAGTATAAAAGTTTTGTACAAGGATCAATCTTTGTGCCTAATTTCATGAAGATCAGTCCATAATTGGCCATAGCTCCCATATAAATCACTCTTCCGAAATTCACTTTGCAACGTGCATAAATCCTATACGAATTATAGTATCAAGTTAATATTCGACACAAATAAGTTTTGTATAAGTGAAAACAACACTGCCAAATTTTATGAAAATCGGTCCATAATTTACCATAGCTCCCATATAAACCCACTACCGGGAATCGCCCTAAAGGGCATAAAATCAAGTAGATCAGTAGTATCAACGCATTATTCTCTATTTGTATATTTTATTTTACATTTAGTAAAAGTATTGGTCTACAATTATCCACAGGTCTAATATAAGTCCCCTTCCCGAATTTTCAGGCTAACACACAATCATATGGTCGGTCTTGACCGACTATAGTTTCTTTCTCGTTTTACATACACAATAACTTCAATGGCTACAAAGAGTAACTTTTGTGTGCACACAACTACTTTACTGGTTACAATGAGCCAGTTAAAAATTTTTGATTCTTTTTTTTTTTTTTTTGTCTTCTTCCCGCTTACCATAGAGTCAGTAAAGTGGCAATTGCTAATACGTTCATTGTTGAACGATGGAGAGCGGCTGGTGACTATACACCAATGAATTTTACTGCCTAAAAGCGAGTTAATTGCCACCAAATAAACTACTGTGATATTTTTCCTGGCATTGCCATTCTTATACGCTCGTTTTTATATAAAGCTGATCCGTAAATGTATTACTTTATTTAGAAAAACCAATTTAGGAATTCATCAAAACTGTGTTGAACTGTTACAGTAGTGAGTGAATACAAATAAATAAACTTAACAACAGCATTTTATACGCCATGTCATTTTATACAATTGAACAATAAAGCACAATATGTAGTTTACATACGTATGGTGAAGTATTCTTCTCACACACACACATAAACATTAATTTACATATATAGAAACACACACATACATTTGAAACTATTCCGAAGTAAAACATATTGTTCTATTTCTAGTACATTTTTAAAGCTCAAAATATAAATGTATGTATTTGTGTGACAAATACGAGGCTAAGCTGGAAAGATTTTTCCAAATCTGAACGGTATTTGTAGCTTCGTATATTTCTACAGATATTTTTAATGTTAATTTTTTAACACTGATATGTGAGTGAAAAAAGACAGTGTGTAGAAATAAAACCTTCAGTCTGCTTTCGTTCATTTAATACTTTTGCAAGCATAAGTGAGATCAAGTTTGTGTATTTGTACTACCAATTGTTTTCGTTATAACTTTGTATTAATATTTTTGTTTTAATAACTTTCATCGTTTATTTTTATTATTTGTTTTCCTTTAGTTTTTACTAAATTTTTGTGCTGAAAAATAAAAGAATTATAACAAAAATATTTATACACAATATATTTTTTTATTTTATTTTATTTCATATGATTGTGTGTGTTGTCCATGCTAAAACTTTTTTAGATATATAATTTTTATTTTATTTATTTTTAATTTGTTATGGTTCAAAGAATACTATAACACATGCACACAAATACATTTATTATGTCCTGTTAAAAAAAGGATTCCTTTTTGTATTCACGATTATTTTTTTATGTCTTTCATAAAAAAAAGACAAAGAAATTGTTTAAAAACAATAATATAAAAAACTATTTTTGATAAATATTTCAAAAGTACCTTGTAGTATGCGTTATATTTTCTAAATAAAAACAATTTTTAATTTAATTAAATATAAGTTTATCAACAATCACAAATAATCTAGTTAGTCAAATAATAAACAATTCAATAATAAAAACAAATTTGTTAGTATTGAACAATAAAAAATGAAGCAATTAAATTTATATTTTATAAATGTTAAAATTAACTTTTCTTTAGACTATCACTGAAAATTAACACGATTCAAGTTATCCTTAAAATTTATTTTTTAAACATATAATTTTTACTTGTATATCACTGCTAGAGCTTTAAATAATCTATTTCTCCAAATTTCTGTTCATAAAACACAAAAAATAATTCTTTTTAAATCTTTTTATGTTTGCAAAATCGCGTATTTTTACTTCTCTTATTTTTTATTTATAATATTTTTCCTTTTCGTTTTAAAATTAAATACTAGTACATTTATGTACAATATATTTACACTAGTATAAAATGTTCCTTAGGTCTTTGGATTTTGTTAATACTTAATTGGCATACGCGTAGAAAAGAAATTCAAAGGAAGATTTCTCGAACGATGCACAGTGGTCCCAAAACGGAATTTTTTGGAAATAATTCTGTAACTTTAGAACTGATGGATGTATTTAAATGAAATTTCACATGGGCAATCCTGAGATGCGTGGCAACTGATTTGGAGGAGGACAAGTGCGTAGCGGGTCTGAAGGACGAGGAGTGGACCTCCAAATTTGGTCACCTCGGTTATGAAATTTTTTTAAAAAATCGCCAAAATTTCATTTATGAATTGATTGAAAAAAAATTTTACACACAGTTATAATTCTCTACAAAAAATATGCTTACATGTGTGGCTTATCTCTTTTACTTTTAGAGATATATGGACCAAAGTAAAATTTTGACCCATTTTTGGACATGTTTTTTTTTAGTTTTTTAGGCGGGCGCAATTTGTGTCCTAAAATTTTTCTAAAATATTTTCTGGATTCTGTACAAAATTCTAAACAATTTTGTGATTTTTTTGTGGTTTAGATAAAGAGTTATATTATTTTGAATTAGAAAATTTGAAAAAAAATTTGTGATTTTTTTCAAAAAGGTGGTAACATTTTTTCAATTTAAAATCCATTATTTTCCTCTGGACCATAAATTTTTTTCTTCATGTTTCTAAAAGAATGCTTAATACAAATGCATGTAAAATAAATCCGAGGGCAGTTGCGGTAATAGTCTCCCCGCTAGCCCTATCAGAATTTCGTTAATTTTAATTTTTGTGTTGTTAGTTTTTTGTGGAGCACAAAAATTTCAAAGCTAATATTAAAATAAAAATACCGTAGAAAGTTACCTCCATATGTTGGCTAAACACACAAAAAATTTTGAATATGCCACGCCTCCTATAACGACAGGGTGACCAGAATTATTTCCAAAAAATTCCGTTTTGGGACCACTGTGCGATGCGTAATAGCAAATGTCTGCACTTAAGCTACTTATACGCGCTATTTTGAGGAGTATTATAAAATAATTTTGGAAACACTATTAATTGATCTTTAATTTTAGGGGTTAACACTCAACAAAACATGATTATTTTTTTCCTTGCAAATAATGATTATTTTCGATTTTTAGTTATGAATATAAAAACTAAATAATTAAAAATAACGAAGATCATTTTTTACTTTTTAGTTGCAAGAACAAAAGTAAAAAATAATTAACTGTGAAAAAAGTTAAATAAACTCAAATAGTAATCTTAAAAATTTAATATAAAAAATCATGCTGGATTTCGATCTTAGAATTTCATTTCTGTAAAACAACACTTTTATGCGGTTGTTCTATATATATATAAGATTAATATATATCAGTGCATCGAATTTGAAGTCTAGAAGGACAAACCATAAGATTTATAAATAAGTGTAATATAACAAAATATAATGTTAATTGCCAAAAAAGTTAATTTTGAAAAATAAATTCTTTGATGTGAAAATATAGGTTATTATTGGTTTTTTTTTTCACAAAATGATTTATATGTATTTTTTTAATAAAAAATTTATTTAAGCTTTGTTCAAAAATAACAAAAATAATTTTAACCCAGGAAAAATTTTAGAATATGTTCTAAAATCATTAGTTCTAGAACTGGTGTAATCAGAAGCACTCCAGATTCTTTAATAACATCCTCAGAACTAGTGGTATCACAACCAATTCTGATACTAATGGAGTAGAACCTTATTATGATTCTAAATTCGTTTTAAGGAATGTTTTAAAGAACAAGTGCTTAAGAACTAATTCCGTATGACTTCTACATCACTACTGATAACAAATTACTAGTTCTCAAATGACTTCCTGGAACTGTTTAAAATACTTGTATACAAATTTTAAAAAATTAAGAAAAGAGTATTTACAGTATAAAATTGATTTTAAAAAAGGTTTTTAGAAAATAGCCCATTTTAATAAAAAACTGATTCTGAAACCGTTCATTAACGCTTCTATAGAACTAGTTCTGAATGATTAAAGAACTATTTCTAGAACCATTCCAAAGAATGGGTACTGGCTAGCTAACAGTTCCACAGAACTAGTTCTGGAGGTGACAATTTAAAACGAAAATCATTGATCGTAACGCCAAAGTAGAACAAGTACAGGCTATTTTCATGTGTTCTGGAACTAGTTGTAGAATCAATAAAATTTTTCCTGGGAATTTTTAATTTTCTTAAAAACAGTAAAAAATTATTATTATTATTTTTTTTTTTTTGGACTAAAAATGCAGTGAAAGTTTTATTTTTATTAAAATCAATCTTATTTTAAAATATACATAAGTTCCGTTTTGCTTCCTTACCATAAGAAATATCTAAAAATTTATTTCAAGAGCTTTTAAAAACTTCAATTAATTTATTAATTAAAATTTAAAAATATATCAAAATATCTAAAAAATTGAATTAAAATTTGACATAAAAAAATTTCTCTCTAAAATTCAATTACGAATAATAGATATTCATTAATTTTATTAATTGAAATTTAACTTATGCCTTTAAAATAGGAATTTTAATGAAGTTTAGCACAAATAAGTTTTATATAAGCGCAAGTCCGTTTGCCAAATTTCATGAATATCGATCCATAATTGACCATATAAACCCTTCTCCCGAAAATCACTTTAACGTGCCGACAGAAATGTTAGTATTATGATAATATTTATCACAAGTAAGGTTTATATAGGTAATAAAAACAAAATATTGTGGATCGACATGGTGTAGGGTATCATATAGTCGATCTTGACCAACTATACTTTTCTTGTTTTTGTATGAAATCTACTGGAGTTTTTAAAAAAAAAAAATAATTTCAATCGGGATACACATGCGCAAGATTTTTTTTATAGTATTAAAGTGGACATTAGTGTATTTAAGGAAATTGTTCCAAAAATAACAAAAATATAATTTACAAATACTTGAAGAAAGTTACACTTAAATACCTAAAGTTGATGGTTCTATTTTAATTTTTTACTTTAAAAAACTTTTTATTTAAAATAAATACACTGAAAGTTTAATTTTTTACTCTTTTTCAAAAATGTAAAAAAAGTGTTTAACTTTGACAGATTCTTATAAGAAAAAGACACAACCTAGCTTAAAGATTTTAATTCATATTGATATGTATCGGTACTCAACTTTATTACAAAAAAATAAAAAATAAATAAGAAAATAAAAATAATAATTTAAAAATTCAATTAATCGCTACTTTTGACAGGTTTTACTCCAATGTTCAGTGACTGAAAGTCACATGTCTAAAACATTTTGTCTAAAAAAAAAATAAATAAACATCGTAAGGAGGGGTCTTTCTACATCGAAATTACCAAAAAAAAAAAAAAAAAACGTTTCCACGGGACATTTTAGCGTATACACTATGGAGTCTTTTGAATATCGCCAATTTTATTATTTTAATTTTGAAAAACTTGCTAATTTATTCACGGTTTTAATTTTTTGAAAAGTACATTTTGAAAATGAATGTCTTCTTTAAACGCAATAATTTAAAAATAATATTACCACTTAAAAATGAATATATAATTTTAGGATACATTTTTGAACATTTCCTAACCTTTAAATTTTTGATTTTTTCCCTCTGATATTATAAAAATTATAATGTTTACTAAAAATTAATACATAAATAAATAATGACAATTCCATGAAAGAAAGCTCGAAAAAGCTCAATTTCCAATAAATTAAATTTCCATAAAAATTTGGATACACAAAATCCATTAAACCATTTATTGATCTCAGTTTTCAGTTTCGCAATTTCAACTCGCTTTATGACTTTCTCAAAAACCAAAAACATTTTCAAAAGTATGTAATAAAGGACTGCGTAAGACATCATTTTTCTTAAAAGTGTCATAGGCAAAAATTTGATGTTGTGCTGTGTTAAGCATTGGCTAATGTACTGTTATGTTGTGTCATGCTTTGGCTAATGAAGTGTTATTTACTGTCATATCGAAATACGCTTACTGTCATCTCATGTCATGGTAATGTTGTGATATGCTTTTTCTACATTCAGGTAGTGGAAGAAATTGTTGTGTATGGTGGTGCATGCTAACATTTGAGTTTGTATGCAGATTTAAAAAAACTACCACCAAGATAGTGTAAGAAATACTTACACACACATACAAACATATGTATGTATGAAGTGTTAACATGTGAGATTCGATTGTGATTGAAAAACATTTATATAATAACATTTATAAAAATAAGTTTTATGTAAGGTAAAAGAACATTTCCAATTGTTTAGTACAAAATATAATAAAATGTAAAATCTTAATATTATTATACTGATTGTTTCATTGAGTTGCAGAAATATTTAATTAAAAGGCAGTTTATTTTCTTTCAATTACTTGTACTGTTCGTAGAGTTGAGTTGTCTTATTTTTATGTAGTTAATACATAGATGTAAATGTAAAAAATCTTTAAAAAAATAAAAAATGTACAGGTAGTTATAACATTTTTCATAAACAAAAAAGTTAATGGAAAATCCAATGAAAAAAGTAAAATTTGTATTTTCTTCTTTTTAGTTACATTTTATTACCTAGCATCATGGTATCCATAAAAATATTATGCTATTTTAAATTTCTGCGAATTTTATATATTTTCTTACTTTTTCCTATAAAGTATTAGTAGGGAAAACAAAAATGTTCAATTGGGTTATTCTTTATTTTAAATAAATTCATTCAACACATAAAGGGAATTCATTTGAACATTTGTCGAAAACGAAAAATATTAATAGTTTTTAAAATAAAAAACATAATTTCGTCCAACACAAATTTTTTCCATAATATTCTAAATTTTCTAACAACCATTGCATTAAGTTATGCAATATACTTACATACATACATACATACATAAAATTAAGTTATCAAATTACAAAAATATGTATAATTTAAACCACGTATTCCCTTAAAAAATTAATAATTATTGTTTACCCGTTTTTTAATATTAGTTATTTATAACTTAATTTAAAATGTATGATTTATTTCGTTAAGGAATAATTAAAAAAAAAAAAAAAACATACAAAAAATTCCTTTATGTAATTGGCTACCTACGATATACCATATAAAATGTTAAAATGTCGCAAGTGTCACACGTGTCGCATGTGAGACAAAGTCACTTCAAACGTACAATGCCTTTCTTCGTTCATGTGTGACACTTCATTTTTAAGTTGGTGTCTGTGTGTGTCTTTGCTCGTATTTTAAAATGCCTTCGTATGCTATGCAAACAAGAAAAAAGAACATAGCACAACATAACAATGTTAAGTGTCGCACTAATATTCATAACACGAATGTCATCCATCGTTGTTCTTTAGTATGTAACTTTGATTATCAATATCTCTAGGAGGGCGTGTTTAAATGGAATATGAATTTTGCTTAAATCAGCTTTAATACAAACATTTTAAAAATATTTTTTTTTTTTTTTTTTTTTCAAAATGTTTATGACTTAAAGTTTAAAGTGGAGTAGTTTCTGTTCCATAAAAGATATTGATTTCAATAGTTTTTTATGTAATGAAGAATAATGTCAGCTAAACAATGTAATTTATGTGAAAAAAAATCGAGTTTATACTTTTTCCGATTTTTGCAATTAAAGTAAAATTTTTGTAGAAAAGTGTTTTTTTAAGAAACTATAAATATTTTATCTGTAAAATCTTTCTTAGTAAAAAAGATTTGTTAACGAAATTTTCGGTAATTGTAAACTTTGTCGTATAAGATGAATCCCACAATTCCCAAAAAACACCTAAAATTCTATAAATGGGGTTTTCCACATTCTGGGATATAAAATCCATATTTTTTCCAAATCCCGTAGATTTTGATTAAAAACTTTTAACAACATATTATAGATTCCTGAACTGCATTCCGTTTGCAGAGGCTGCTTTGGGACTAAAGACTAAAGTCAAAACTTTCATATAAAATGGGTAAAATTCGGGGGGTGTGTGCCTTGAACGCTTGGGTTATTGGGATTTTCTTTAATTTTAAAGTCATCTGTGTGAAGGTAACTTTCAGAAAAGTGTAGAATTATTATATGTTTTTAAAGGGTTTATATGGGAGCTATGGTTAATTATAGACCGATCTTGACTAAATTTAGCACAAAGATTGACAGTTACACAAAATAATTATTCGTGCCAAAGATATCTTCAAAATTGCGACCCGTACTTTGTTCAGAAGGTTTACATGGACAGACAATCAGCCAGACAGACAGAAGGAGATCGTTAAATCGACTCAGAAAGTGATTCTGAGTCGAGCGGTATACTTTAAGGAGGAGGTCGAAGATTTTTTCTTTGCATTACCAACATTAGCACAAAGACATAATACCCCAACCACCTACGGTGGTGTAGGCTATAATAAGATTTTTTTTTAATTATTGACAACAAATGTAAGAAAAAGAATTTCTAAAGAATCGGCGCTACCTTTATATAAAGATCACCAAAATGAAAAGAGAGATCCCTAAAATATGCCAAAAACTAATGAGTGAAGCCAATAAAATCATGTAATTTATTGCTAATTTTTTCCAATTGTTTTAACAAAAAAATATCAAAATTTTTCGTCAGAGGTCATAAAATTTTCTGCAAAAAAAGCAAGCTGGAAATCAAAAATGAATTATCTGAAGAAAAACTTGACATCGGATTAAACTGCCTGTATGAAGGAGCAACAATGCGTTTCACCAATAACATATAACTTTTAATATATATTTAAATACCAATTTGTTAGTTATTTTGGTAATTCTGACACCTTTTATATAAGATCTAAGTAAATTTTATATAATAAATTCTTTAAAAGATACATACATATTTGAAATTTTGTGTGGACAAATTGTTAATTTTTTTTATTTTTTTATCTCTATTGATAAAATGAATAGATATTTTTTGTTAGTTCCAGTTTTGACATCAATAAATTCGGATTTGTAAGTTCCAAATTTGTAATATCTCACGTTTATTTTAAATGGAATGACTCCATAAGATTGTGAATTGTTTTACTATCTTGGATATAATACAAACGTTTCTAATTAGATATTATGTTTAATTGTTTTCTCCTAAAATTGCAGAAATTCTTTTATAACGTATTATGCAATAAAATTGTAAAATACTTAAATTCCAAATGTTTTGCAAAAATCTTTATTTTATTGCTATTGCTTTTAATGAGGCTTTAAATTTTACACTTCTTTTTATATGAAGCTAATTAAAATGTACCAACAACAATCAAATGAAAAATATCTTGCGGCAACGCCTATGTAAATTACAATTTGTTTACGTTTAAATAAGAAAATGAATACAAAAAATAATTATAATAAAAAAAGATGCACATAAATCTGCCCGTCTAACGATTTGCACAAGAACAATTTTTCTTATTTGATGTAATGTAATGCTCACCTTGTTGAAAAGTTATTACTTTTGTTGTTGGTGTTCCTTTAGTTAAATCCCTTAAACATTTGCCAACATAATCTCACACCCACTCCTTCCTTAATGTTGTGCATTTGAGTGGGTTAAATAAGACAGTCTGTCTGTCCATCGTCTTTCTTTTTAGAATTAAAATAATCAAAATGGCTACAAAGTAAAAAAGGAAGTAAAACGAATATTTATGCCAGTATTTCTGGCTATAGCATAACTCCTGGTCTTGGTGCTGATGCTGGTGTTGGTGGTAGTATCATTTTAATGTCTTCTTCAATTTTTTTCTTTTGATTATATTTTAATTCTACCACAATGTTTTGTGTTACTGTGCTATGTAAAATTTTATTTTCTATTACCTCAACTGCTAATGATACCTTTGAGTTTGTATTTACTGGTTTTCTCTTTTCTTTTTGTTTCGTTTTGATATTCCCTAGTTAGCCAAAGGAGTCCTTTTATTTTTATTTTTAAGTCTATTTTAAGTCCTTCACCAATTTCGTTTTTTTCTCTTATAATTTTCTTGTTTTTGGTTGTGCATTTGTCTTTGTTTCATTGTTGTTGTTTTTGATTATATAAAAGGCGTAAAACGATTTACAACTCTCTCGACTATAATGGTAGATTTTATATATTTCATTACAAAATTTGGTTGTATGTGTTACCGTCTGTCAGTTTTATGATACCCTACACCATTATACATGTTCGTCATAGTGATTTGCGATAAGGTTGTCATATAGGACCTATGGTTAAAAATGAACTGATTCTTGTGAAATTTCGAAATGTGATTCATAATTTATAACAATTTATACAAGCTTAAGTTATTTACAGGAGAGTCTTATTTATTGAAGCTATGGGTAATTAAGGACTAATTTGTGGTAAATTTCTTTAAACATCTGCATTTTTGACAGTCATTTACGGAAAGGTCTTTTATTGAAGCTGTTGCCAATTAAGAAGCGATTCTATCGAAATCTGCAACATTTACAAAATATCCAAATTTCAGAAGAAATATGCGACCGTTTGATTTAAAATGCTTAGGTCAGAAGTAACTTTTGAGGAGTTCGGCAAATTATGAAGCAATAATGCTGTTGATTGATCTTTTGTTTCAGAATTGTGCGCACAGATTCAGATTTTTGTAATAAACTCATAAACAGCATTTCAGGAATATAATCAAAAATTAACGCAAGTTTTTTAAACAGAATTAAATTGAGTTAAAAGAGAAAAACTGTCCTGGATGCTTAAGTATTAATGCATTATTCGTCATCATCATCTTGGAGGAAGTATTTTTTTTTTTTTTTACTTTTATAAAACTGGAAAGTCGTAATAATAAATAAATAAATTCTTTTAAATAAACTTGGAACTTCTGGCCGGCTAGATGGATCTACATAAAATTCCACATAGCCATGGCAAAGGAGTGTACAATTTAAAGTTTGGAAAGAAAACCCTACAGACCCTCAGAAACGGAGCTATTGGGACTCAAAATAAGATACCTCTGACCTCTGAAAATTTTACCTCGCTTACCATTTTTTGTTACTTGAGCGATCTGAAATATTTTTACATCTTCTTAAAGCTCTTGATAAGGTCTTTGAAAAGCAATATGTAATCTATTCCTTTATAGTTTTCAAGTTATTCGCATTTGAAATTACAACTCAATCTCAATTTTGCAAAATATTGGTCCAGTTTTTAATTATATAGCCCAATATTTTTATCAGACTTTGTCTTTTTTTCATTTATTTAAATAATAAAATTATCTATCGAAGAAAATAATTTTGAAGTCGATACGTTTTTCGAGTCCAAAAGTAAACGATTTTAAATTTGAAAATTGCAAAAATGATGACATTTCTATGTGTGTGTTCTTTTTCTGTAAAATAAAATTTTCTTTAAGATCGTATAATAATTTTATACTTTTTCAATAGGTATCTTCACGGAAATGATTCCAAAATTTAATGTTATCGAAATCACCAAAGTACAGACCCTTCCGAATTTATATCGAAATTTTGACTATAGCCTATTTTTATGTTTAAAAATCCCACATCTACAAGCAGAATATAGTTTCGGATTCTCTAATGTGATCTAAAAAGTTTTCCTGGGACATTCAATAAAAATCTCATTTTAGAATTTTTCCCGGTTTGTGGGCCTTGTGAGATTCGTTTTACAAAAACCTCTCCGCCATATTCGAATTTTGATATGAAAATTATTTCTAATTTTTTTTTAGAACTTATTCAAATATTCCTTTAGATACGCGAACATTTATATTTGCTTTGCATGGGGGCTAACTCTCCCTCTGGACCTATCCAAGCTATTTTCATTTCATCAATGCGATATTATCATATCCTTTTTGTACCCTACACACATCAATTTTATAATTATAAAACGTAAAAAAAAATTATACTTAAATCCTGAAGCATACCGTTTAACTCGAAATAATTTTCTGAATTGATTTTACGATTTCAGTCTTTCTGTACATCCGCATAACTGGCTGTCACACATTGGGCTAAAGAGGTCGAAAATGGCGATTATTGATTATTAGGTAAAAAAAATAAGTTTTAGAATTTGAAGTTTTTTTTTTTCTTGGCAAAATGGTAATATCCGTCCGTCCGTCTATACATTAGAAAATTATGCATAATTCAGGGAAAGGTGATATCAACACTTTAATGATTACAATATTAGTAAGTAAAAAAAAATTATTTCTAGAATTATAGGATGTTTTTTGGCTGAATGGTAATGTCCGTCCGTCTATACATTTGAGTTAAATGGGTCGAAAATGCCGCTTAATTCATGAAAAGGTGGTATCCAAATTTTGATGATCGTGTTCTATTTTTTCTATTTATTATTTTTCTAAAATATTTTTTGGCAGAATAGCAATGTCCGTCCGTCTGTCTATACATTTGGGTTCAATGAGTCGAAAATGGCACTTAACCCAGGGAAAGGTGATATCAATATTATAGTATTTAGATTTAATTTTAATATTGGTCAAGAGAAATACTAAATGCGAGCATGTTTTTTAAAGGATTTATCAAGAACTTTAAGGTGATACAAAAATCTTGGAAATCAGGTAAGGAACAAAAATTCGCTAGTGGTTAAACATTTTCTATGACATTAGTACCCTATTTTGAACTGCTTCTAAATTAAAAATGTTACTGTCCTGTGCTATGTGAAATTTCATGTAAATTCAGCCAGGCGATTAGAAGTTACAGATTTATTTCATTGTTTAATGTTTGATAAAACAAAGAAAATGTCTGCACTTAGCTGTTTTTTTTTTTTTATTAAAGTGAACAATATATACTATTTTTCAGAAATTTTTCAGAACAAAGAAAAGTTGCATTCCATGAAAATTTAAAATTAATTTATTTTAGGACAATTTTCAAAAAAAAAAAAAAAAATAACAAAAATATAAAGACAAAATATAATTTACAAATACTTGAAGAAAAGTAAACTTCAGTACCTGAAGTTGATGGTTCCATTTTAAACTTTTACTTTAAAAGACCTTTTATTTAAAGTTGTTGAAAATTTAATTTTTTACTCTTTTTCAAAAATGTTAAAAAAATTTAAACTTTGACAACTCCTTATGAGCAAACAACACAACCTAGTTTTAAGATTTTAATTGATATTAATACATAATTTTGTCTATTTTTATTTGTTATCCAACTTTTTTACAAAAATTTAAATTTTAAAATTCAATTAATCGTCAGTTTTGACACCTTTTACCCCCACGTGTGAATCTTTTTCGCAAAGTACAGGTGGCACTTTTAAAGATATCTTAATGAAAATTGAAACGAAAAAAGACCAGTAAAAGTGAAAAGGATTTCAACGATGTCTTAAGTATGACACTATTTTTTTAATGCAACACCGTAAATCACTTTAATGTACACAAATTCCACATATTGAAATGTTAGACTCATGATAATATTTTAATAATGACTGTTATCAAGCAACGTAAAAAATATTTTTGAGCAATAGAAACAATTTTTTGTCGACAATAACTGTTATCAAATAATATAAAAGATATTTCTTATTCTATACTAAACTTCTTTAATTTGAAAAAAAAGTTTTATAATTATTTTTGGTCTCTGAATATTTTACATAAATATGTTTTATATAAACAGATTTTATAGTAAGAAAAACTCACGAGAAATGATGTTTAATCTACCTTAAGTATGTATTACGCTTTAATACGCACACAAAATGCTGTAGGTTATCATATTGTCGGTCTTGATAGACTATAACTTTCTAAGTTGTTTATTTTAACCCCATTTCCAAATTTAAAATCTTTGTTGTTGCAGAGATTTAAATAATAATATAACTTTATATTTATCAACGTTACTTAAATGTCTTACCTTTGAAACTAAATAGTAAATACTTTAAAAGTATCTTGCCACCACCAACATCCTCCAACAATTTCGCCATCAAAGTTATTTTACTTACAGTTTTATTTTACAGATTTTACATCTGCTCGGTTGCTTTTTTTTTTTTTTTGTTTTTGCTAAAAATTTTGTTTGTAATGAAAAGTCATTGTTCTTAATGCTGTTGACTTTTCTGCTGCTGTTGCCGCTGCCATTGCCGTTGTGGCGATATTTTTTCCCACTCCTTGAGCGAAGCGTAACATATTTTAATTTTCGTGTAATTATCATAAAATGCTTGTGGAATTATTTATTTTATATTTCATAAAACTTTTCTTTTGACCAAAAATAACTTTTAAGGAAACTTATATCATTTCCACTCACTTACATTGCTTCCTGTTACGTTTCCCTTTTTCCTTGGTGGCAATGGTGGGAGGTGGGCTATAATATGCTCGGGTATTTGCGTTGTTTATTTATTGATTCTACTATTGTCGTTGTTGGTATGAAACCTTTCGTTATCTTATGAATAAATTATACAGGTTTTATTTTAATTGTATAAAAATAATTATGGCTTGAAATTAAGCCAAAATAAATGAAATATTAGCAAAATATGTCAAAGTTATATAACGCTAACAGTGGAGTGATCATGTTTTAAAGTTGTTAAGATTTGTTTTATCGAAAAGAAAAATAAAGTCATGAACTTAGTATTCTTAATAACAGTTAAAAAATTAAGATTCCAAATAGAATAAGATTCATATAAATTATGCTAATCGATACAATTATTTAGAAATCTTAAACCTCATTTAGTCTTTAAATATTTTTAATGCGGTTTAGTATAATTTGTACCACTGTGTTTTGTTTTAAATTAAATTTCTTCATGGCAGAACTGATTTAAATTTTTTGACAATTTGACAACTAACTAACAATTAATTATTTTAAATTTATTATTTGTTTGTCACTTTTCGTTTTGAAATTAAAAGAAATAAAATATAGTTAAATTATGATAAATAGGATTTTCCTTTTTTAATAATTACCTACGTATCTTTTATATTACAATTTAATAAAGACAAATTATTTATATACAAATTCAGGAAGCAGACTTATATTAGAAATGTGGGCATTTGTAGACCAACATTTTCATTAAATGTAAAATAAAATATACAAATACAAAAGAATGCGTTGATACTAACATCTATCCGTGTTACCGTTTGGCAACTTTAGTCGCCAATTTTTCAACCACTTGGCTACTTTTTGACCCCCTTTTTAAATGCCGACTTTTTAAATGACGAAAAACTAAATTGTTTAATATATATCGACCCATTATATATTAATTTTAACAAATAAATTAATCATTTTGAGATTGTTTCACAGTATAGTGATATAAATAACAGCGGAGTACTTATAAATGAACTGAAACTATTAGTAACTAAAAGTAAAAAGTTTTTGAACAGCTTTTTATATCATCATGCCGAATCTTTTTGGGGTGGATTGAAAAAAAAAAAAATAAAATAAAAAAAGATTCGATAAATACTTATGTCTTAATTTATATTTTTACATTCCTCGGAGAATGTGATTTTATACGAGTATTAAATTATAAATAATAAAAAATAGTTTGTCTAACAGACTTGAGTCAATACTTGTAAATCAATGCGTTCCGTCCTTAATTTGTCCGACGTGGATTTGAAAGACCGGTCAACGAGTGAAGAACTCGTACAAAGTACAGAAGTATAAGGAGTGAGATCAAAAAATTCTTAACATACATAATATTCAATAACATAGAAACGGTTGATCTTAGAGTTTTCATTATTTTTTATTCATTTGATAATTTAGCACAGATCACAGAAATATATAATTTTTATGGTTCTAACCACTGTGGATCATTTTCGAAAACCCTTTCTTTGGAGATTTAATAGTTGCTTCAGTCACTTTTTTGGAACAGTGTGCACATCTTCTGTTAAAATCTTCGGTATTTTGGAACACCTTTTTTGTGCTCTTGAATTCACTTTTCACAAGAGCTCAATATCTCTCCACTGGTCTAAGCTATGGACAATTTTGAAAATTGACCTCTCTTGGTACTAAAACTATGTTATTGCTTTCTTACCGTAGTGACATGATACCAAATGGGTCCAAAAATATGTGGATACGTTGTGTTTTCTTAAGAAAAGAAGAAGTCTTTTTTGCAAATATTCCTTTATGTATATTTTGGAATTTATAGATCCGAATGTATCAAATGACTTTCCTGTTTTGCCGCAACTGCAAAAAGCTTATCATACCATGAATTTTGTAAGAATTTTTTGCTGCTTTTAGGTCTTAAACTTATCTCCAACATTGCTTCGAGCATTAGCAATAAAAATTTTTGAGACACAAGCTGCGAAGATTCTGCCAGCACCTACGTTTCTTCCTCAATTATACAGCTTGAGTATTTTTGTATGAAATTTGGTTTTAAATTCCGAGTTCTAATTTTTGCTTGTAATTTTTTTTTGCAGAATTCCAGTTTGGAATTTTTCGAACTTTATATGTTATCGACTTTTCCATTAGCTTTAAATTTTCGCACCAAACAGTCGAAGCACTGAGAAAACTGAGCTGATTTTCTACCAGATGTGTTTGGAGTTCCTTTCAATATGCCTTCAATTTTCTGACCTTCCCAATATCATGTGGTCCTTTTTTCTTACCGAACTAGGTTTCACATCAATAGTCAAATTCTCCCGATACTGTTTAATAACATTAGAAACGGTTTTACGGACGACATTTAATTCTGTGGCCAATTATTTGTAAGACCTATTTGGATTTTTTGAAATTTTTTAATAACTTGTTGGACGTAAATCTTTTTCGTCACTTATTTTGATGAAAATAAGGACAAATTAACATGGTTGTTATTAAAAATAATAACTGAAGTATTTTTCCATGATAACTAGATCAAAAAAATTTTTGAATATTGATTCCGAAAAAAGTTATGAGCCAAAATGTGTATTAAGATTTTTTCGATCTCACTCTTTAATTAAAAAAGGTTTGTCCTTTAACTATTTTTATGAATTTTTGCGATAAATATAAAATAAAAATTGTAGTAAAATAATTACAAAAAATTTTGTTACTAATAAAATTGAATTTTGCAGTTTTTCTTAAAATAAATTTTGTTTGTTTGGTTGTTATAAAATAAACAAATTTTAAGAGTTTTTTTTGGCGACTTTTTATTTTGAAATTCCCTTTTTTTAAATACTTTTTAAAAATTCTCAACGGTAACGCTGTATATGATTTTATGCACTCTTGGTCGATTCCCAGTAGTGGGTTAATATGGGAGCTATGGTTAATTATCTATGCACGTTAATCTATATTCCGGAAAAGGGGTTTATGTGGAAGCTATGCTCAATTATGGACCGATCTTATGAAATTTGGCACAAAGATTAACACTTATAAAAAACTTCTTTGCACCGAATTTCATTAAAATATAAAATAACTCCTATACCGGGATAACATTTGTATGGGGCCTAAGTGAAATAATATACCGGTCATAACTATTCTTGCCAAATATCATCGAAATATCTTTAAAAGTGCGAACTGTGCTTAGTTCACTTACATGGACAGACAGCCAGACGGACGGATGAACGGATATCGTTAAATCGACTCGGAAAGCGATATTGGGTCAAACTATTTTACAAACATTAGCACAACCACGTATGGTGGGGTTTTGTATATTATAAAAATGAAGTATAAGTGTCTTAACTGATTTTCCCGAAATTTGGCATACAGCTAGTACCAGTGTCGAAGATGGTTAAAGGCTTTATTAGATTTCGATTAGATGTCATTCCCATTTTTGAACCTTCTTTATTTTTTTTAATTTGCACGTTATTGGTGTTGCTATTTATGAAATTCGACACACAGATAATGCTTGCACTGAAGAATTTTATAGGCTATGTTCGATCGCCCTTATTTTTTTAATGTTAAATGGCTGAACCGATGTGTTCCAGGCAGGTTGTCTCTAGTAGTGACCAATTTATAACTAAGCTTTAAAATGTCTTAAAATGCATTTCAAACTAAAATTAAATAGTTTATACTGAGTTTGTGAAATGTTAGATGTCGATAACACTTTTTTACTTGTAAGTTACTGATATATTTAAATAATGCTTTAAAAAAAGTTTTCTCGAGTTTAATAAATAAACAAATTTATAAAAAACTTAACACATAATCTTTCTCCTTATAAATAACTATTTCCAAATTAGAGTTTAAATCCGCAATTTGCAGATAAATCTTCAAATCAAATATTTAGCGAATTAAATACGAATATTTTTGTTTTCTAAATAGCTTTAGTGTAACAGAAAGTTAAGCAAATAGTCATAATATTTGTGCCTATTCAATAAGAAAAAAAAATAAATATTTATTAAAAAGAGAATTAAAAACAGATTAGTTTTTTGAAGCTAATTAATACTTTAAGATACTTATGACGTCGTTTAGATAAAAACCAACTGAAATAATAAAAGATTACCCAGAATATTAGGGCACCACTACCTAGCAAAAAAAAAAGAACTGAAAAATTAAATATTTTACCATTGTGTTGTCTTTGAAAATACTGCTGCAAAATAGTTGCAGAAGTTATTTTTTTAGTTCATGGTTGTCATTCTCATAAAAATTCTTCTTCAGTGGTCTCAAAAAAATTCATAATTTCAAATTTGTAATGGAAAAAATATTTCTAAAATATTTCCAATGGAAATTTCGAAAGAACTTTTTAATACATTTGGTGAAAAATTTTTTTTGAAAATTATATATTTTGGGACATAGTCAATACAATGCATTTTATTTATATTTATATATATATATATATTTATATTCAAAAGTTATAAGCATTTAAATTTGAACTTTGAAAAAAAGTAGATTTTTCGTCATTTTTATTTCGAAAAAGTGGTTACAGTCTTTTTTAATTATAAAAAAAAAATTCTTAAGCAACATATACAGTATTTATATTTTTCTGAAAGATAACTTTATAGAAAATTGTGTTAAGGAAAAAAAAGTTGGTAAAATTTTATTCCTGAGGTAACTAGTGTCTCCCAAAATCGACCTATTTTTTTTATAATTTTCCAATATTAGCCACAATTTTTTAAATCGCAAAACTGGAATAAAAATAAAGTTATATTTCTTATTTAGATTAATTTGCTTTGATGTTTTTGGTAATAGAAATTTTTTTCTCCCCGAATCGCAAAACTGGAATAAAAAAAGAGTTATATTTCTTATTTAGATTAATTTGTTTTTATGTTTTTGGTAATAGAAATTTTTTCTCCCCGATATCGGTTTGAGAGATATAGTAAAAAAAAAAAAGTAAAAAAATTCCATTTTTGGAAATTTTAGAAATTTTTTTGGGTATTTGCGGGCTTTTTTGCTAACAAATGCCAAAAAGCATATAATATATTATTTTTTCTGAGTGAAACTTATATTCACCTATAAATTTAGGCTTTTGTTTTAAAAAATGGTATAAAAATATAATATTTTATTACTAAGAAATTAAATTACTGAAAACCGATTTTCCAGAGTCCAAAACCGGCCAACGGGTTTTTTCAAAAATGAGATTTTTCAGTTAAACCGAAAACCGGTTTTCTATAAGTCGGTTTTTTGGATACTCTATATGGGAGCTATGGTAAATTATGGACAGATTGTAATAAAATTTGGAAATTTTGTTTATACTTATATAAAACTTATTTGTGTCGAATATTAACTTGATGCTAACATTCGTATGGGATTTATACATGTTGAAGTGATTTCCGGAAGGGGGGTTTATATGGGAGCTATGGTCAATCGTGGATAAAATTCATAAAATTTGGTACAAAGATTCATTTCTCATTTTTTCTAAAATGAGATTTTTCGGTTAAACCCAAAACCGGTTTTCTATAAGTCGGTTTTTTGGATACTCTATATGGGAGCTATGGTAAATTATGGACATATTGTAATAAAATTTGGAAATTTTGTTTATACTTATATAAAACTTATTTGTGTCGAATATTAACTTGATGCTAACATTCGTATGGGATTTATACATGTTGAAGTGATTTCTGGAAGGGGGGTTTATATGGGAGCTATGGTCAATCGTGGATAAAATTCATAAAATTTGGTACAAAGATTCATAATTATACAGAACTTCTTTGCACCTTTGAACTTTCATTAAAATATTATCATTTTTAAGGCATTTTTGAGTGTTGTAACTCTATTCCGGAGGGACATTTGTATGGGAGCTAGGGGAAATAATGTACTGACTACAACCAATTTATAGGCTTCGTCCTTGTATCATAAAAGTCCTACGTGTAAAATTTCATTAAATTATCTTCAAAATGGTGACGTGTACTTTGTGCACAAGGTTTACATGGACAGCCAGCAAGACGGACGGACGAACATCGTTAGATCGATTTAAAAAGTAATTCTGAGTCGATTGGTATACTTACAAACATCAGCACAAACGCATAATACCCCAACCACCTATTTTGGTGTAGGGTATAAAAATTCAACTAAACGCCATTTTTGATACATATTACCCCAACTTATAGCCATCCAGAGGGATTGACGGACATCGATGGGTGTTAGATAATTCGTTACAAACCAGCATAAACGCATAATACCCCAACCACCTACATTGGTGTAGGGTATAAAAATGTACTCATATGACTGAAAAGCATGGTACTTCTACTTCCCAAAATTTTTTTTAAGAAGAAAAAAATTAGGAAAAAAAAAAAATAACAGAAGTAAGGAAAAATGTATACAGCAAGCTACTCAAAAGTTAGTTGCTTGAGAATGACTCAACAATTGTTAGAGAGTAAGTAATCACTGATTTATTACATCTTTAAAAAGGGCTATTTTATACACTTTTTCTTTTTTCGAAAGATTTTTATTGTAGTTGCGTGTTATTTATTTATTTTTTTTTTTATTAAATTTAGTGGATTTCATTCATATGCTATAGAACAATATTAATTTATTAATCTTTTCATTACTAACCTCTTATAAAATAATTATTTAATTTAAAGCTGGATAAATAAACTTTCACAATTATTTTCATTAAAAAATATATACATATTTATACAAGTGTTAATTTCGGAAAAAAGTTACGTTTTTTAAATAAAATGTATAAAAACAAAAATACTTATGTACTTACGTATTATTATTTTTTAATAACTTCAATTTAAATTTAAACACAATTTATTTAATGATTTTTGTTTTTTGATTTTTATTATAATGAAATATGAATTTCTTGAGCTTTCATTTGATTTTGTTTTTGTATGTTTTATTAAAATATTTGTTGTTGTAATAATTAGTTACTATCATTATCGTTATTATTGGTTTATAGTATTTATTTAAAATTACTTTTTTTAATTTTTTGCTTTTATTAATTTTGATGATTTTTTTATTGTAGCTTAACTACTCAGTGTTAATTGTTTTTTATTTTTTATTTATAATTTTATAATAATTTAAATATTTTATGTTTTACATTAAAAAAAGATTATAATTAATTTTGTTAGTTTCTGTTTTTAATTAGTTGTTTATTCGTTTTACAAATGAAACTCTTTGAGTTTAAAATTACTTTTATCTTCTGTTTTTTAACTAAACTAAAGCTACTCTAAATGATTTTTTATTATTTTAATAATTTAGTAATTTTTGTTATTATTATTCTTTTAAATAATTATTTAACATTAGTTGAAAATTTATCATTTTGAAGCAGTTGGTATGATTTTAATTGTATCTATATGCTAAAAATCTCAATTTCATAGTTAGTTTTGCTCATTTTTAATTTTTGTGTCTTAACAATAAATATATTTAAATTTACTTTTCTTATTCTTGTTGTTGTTCATTATCTTATGAGTTTTGATGTTACCGCGCTTTTTCGTCTAAGACTTTATTTTTTTTTTTTATTCTCTATCCATTTAACTTTTAGTGTTAATTAATTAATGACCTTATTGTTAGTTTAATTTTTTTATGTAACAACTAAATTAGTTATGATTTGATTTATAAGAGATTTTTTTCTTATATTTTCTTGTGTTATATACAAAATAATTTCGGTTTGTTTTATTTTTAATAAATTAAATAAATTTAAATATTCGTTTTTAGTTTTTTCTTTTTTTTTAACAATCACTAACCTAGTTTGTGCTTAAATTAATTTATAATTATGCTTAACATTTTTTAGTTATATTTTTCTGTTTATTTATTATAAATATTTTAATATCATAGAGTTTTAGTTTAATATATTTTAATTTAATTAATTCATTTTTAATTATTTTATGCATCTCTTAAAGAGTTAACAAAGCAAAACTTAAATTTGTTTTTGTGTTTTATAATTTGTTGTCTATATTTTATATAAAGTCTAGTTGTTAATTAATATAAGAAAAGTTTTAAAACTAAATAATTTACTTAAGAAAGAAAAAAAAACTATTACAAAAACTACAAAAAATTTGTTAAGAAATATTTAAAAAGTTTTTATAATAAAATTTTGAAAAGCTCAAGGTTTTTTGTAAACTGCACAAATTCGTTTTGGTTTTTAATTTTATTGTTTTTTTTTTTTTTTTTTTTTTTTTGTTTGCGTGTAGGGACTTTTGAAAATTAAATAAAATTATTGAATTTGACTGAATAGTTCTGAAGTTTGAAGTAGAGAATTTATTTTTTAGCTGTGTTTTCTGTTCTAAATTGGTCCCTTTATGAATAGAATGGAGACGCAGGAAAGTTATTGAATTTTTTTTCGTATATGAGGAAAACAATTTTTTGTTTTTTAATTTAATTTTATTATTATTTTTTTTTTTTTGGAAGACATTTTTTACTTTTAAAAATAAATTCAATACAATTAAAACGCAGTCAGTTTTACTACTCAAATTAATAAAAAGAAATTGAAGCTAGTTACAACAACACAAAATTATTCAAAACATAGGACAACACTGGCTCTGCGTTACGAATTTTCTGCTTCAATTCTGATGCATGCGATAAAACGCTATTTACTAAATTAATGAGATTGCACCAGTGCAAGCTCGGTATTCGCGACTACCGACTATCGCGACGGCTTAATTTTTAAAATTGCAGGTTCTATAATTTTTTAAAATTTAGGTTGAGAAATTGTCTTCGAAACCTCATCATATTGATACATTTGTGAAAGAGTTTAAGGTTTACGTTGATGAGCATGGGTTGACTATTCGCCAAATCTACAATGCCGACGAATACGATTTATATTATAGGATGCTTCAAAATCATTTTTGCCCTATTCAAATGCGATTGGCACATACAAACTGACAAACTACCTTTAAATGCTTTTTCTATAATCCTGTAATATAAAACTCCAGTAATATCGCCCGGATGATTTTAATTTTTATTTATTAACAAAGGGCCCGCAATTTCCAAAAAAAAACTTTAAAAAATTTCCAAAAATTGGATTTTTTAAGTTTTTTGCTATATCTACCCAACCGATATCGGGGAGCAAACATTTCTATTAACGCAGTATTAAAGTTTTTAATTTTTGTTTTCCTTCACACAATACCTTATAAAGTAGTCTTTCAGAAAAATATAAATACTATATATGTTACTTCAGAAATTTTTTTTATAACTCAAAAAGAACGTAACTACCTTTTTCGCAAAAAAGCGATGAAAAATCTACTTTTTTTCAAAATTAAAATTCAAATGCATATAACTTTTGATTCCGTAAAGATTTTGTCAAAAAAATTTTTCAACACAATTTTGTTATTTGTTGTTAATAAAATAAAAAATATTTCAATAAAAATTGAGTGAAATTTGGACCCGCTATAGCGAAAAAGCTTTAGCAAGATGAAGCCAAATATCTCTTAAACTAAAAGAGATAATCTACACATACGACAATCAAAATAAGAATGCTGCAGCACAATTTACCATAGAAATGAAGGAAAATGTGCAAATTTTGCTGAAGGGGGTCATGTTTCAGTTAGTTTTGAAACTATTGTGTAAAGTATTTATGCAAGTATTTGGTATCATTGGAAAGGTTGTTACTTGAAAAATAATAATATATAAACAGTAAGGTATTCGAACTAAATTTTTTCATTAAATTGATCAAAAAACTAAAATGTTTTTGTGTTTAGTGTTATTTTGTAAAAAAAAATTAATATTTGAATTTAAATTAAATCTATATTAATTAAGCTATCATTATGAAATTTTAGTATAATATAAAAAAAAAGTTATCCTTAAAAGAAGTTTTAATGGAAATCTATTAAAACTTATTCCGAAATAACCAAAATTCTAGTTCGGGGAAAGCCTACTTAAAAAATTTACTTTTTTTCAGTAAAATGGTCACCCTTTCGTTATAAGAGTCGTGGTATGTAATCAATGTTTTTTTTTTTTTTTTTTTTTTTAATTTCAGCGTTAAAATTTTTGAGCTCCACAAAAAATAAAAAAAATATAAATTAAAATTAACGAAATTCTGATAGGGCTAGAGAGGATACTGTTACCCCAACTGCCCTTGGATTTATTTTACATGCATTTATGTTAAGCATTCTTTTAGGAACATGAAAAAAAGTTCATCGTCCAGAGGAAAGTAATGGATTTTAAAGAGAAAAAATTTTACCACCTTTTTGAAAAAGTCACAAAAAATCAAGATTTTTTTTTCAAATTTTCTATTTCAACATAATATAACTTTTTATCTAAACTACATAGGTATATGATTCTTACACAAAAATTATTATATATATTATCATAAATTGAGCCAGCCAGGTTAAAAAAAAAATAAAACTAAAAAAACATGTCCAAAAATTGGTCAAAATTTTTTTTTCAATCAAATCAAATCAAAACTAAAATTTTGGCTATTTAAAAAAAATCACACCCAAGGTGACCAACTTTGGAGGTCCACCCACCGTCCCCCAGACCCCCATAGAACCTGTATAACAAATCAATTGAAATACACCTCAGGATTGTCCATGCGAAATTTCATTAAAATACATTCAGCAGTTCTAAAGTTACAGAATTATTTCCAAAAAAATTAATTTTGGGACCACTGTGCAGCAGTAATATAGTGATTAACAGTGTTGTTCTTGTTTCTTTTATATGCAGTCTCTTTGTGTATATAGACAGAGACTGATTTCAAGATGTTTAAAAGCTTGTTAAGAAAATTACTGTAACAAACCATAATAAGAAAGTGATCACGGCTAAATGTCGACCCTCATTTACTCTAGACTAAAGGAGCCGCCTGCGAAATCTTCCACTGGAGAGCCCTACAAAGCCTCTACTGCGAGTTCTGATATAACGAAATTGTCTTTCTTGCACGCGATTCTTTACTAAAATCCACACAATATGCTGTCATACACCTCAGAATGACATACTAAACAAAATTAAATGAAAACTTAAATTTGTCAACTTTTTAAATTTTCGTAAAACTCACTGCAATTAAATTTGTTTTAATCTATAAAAGTTACTTTAAAAACTGATAGAAATTATTAGAGACGGAGAGTTTTCTAAGTGGTGCAATTAAAAAATGTACTACAATCGTATGATTTGTTTAAATTAAAAAAAAAAAAAAAAATTACTTTTATGAAGTGGCTGAATAGTGATGGCCTAAATTTGGCAAGGTAATTTAAATAAAATTTTTGCGAGGTTTTTTAATAAAAATTACAAAATTTAAATTCATATATTTACTAACAAAGATAAGCTTCATATATAAATTCTTTTGTTTACTAATAAAATTTAAAATTTCTTAAAATACTGTAACAGTTGATATAATTTAATCTATTTAAATCTAAGTATAATTTAATAGAATTTATGAAATTGTTGTTCTTTTATACTTTTCAAATACCTATAAATAAAACCTTGCTTTTATTACATAAACTTATTACGCCTTCTAAAATATTTTAAATCTTTCTGAACGAAAACAATTTATTTAAA
Source organism: Protophormia terraenovae (assembly GCA_951394005.1). Classification (NCBI taxonomy): domain Eukaryota; kingdom Metazoa; phylum Arthropoda; class Insecta; order Diptera; family Calliphoridae; genus Protophormia; species Protophormia terraenovae. The sequence goes on along the minus strand of OX596076.1, from coordinate 103,089,213 downwards.
CCATCATAAATTGTTACCACAGAACAGGATTTAACTTTATTTAAAAGAAAATGTATCATTATTCTTTTAGAATTTTCATTAATGTCAATCATCTCCACTTTTATCTCTTCCAATCTCAACTTTATCGTTTTTAATCTAATTTACCTTTTGTTAAGTAAAACGAACTTAAAAGGAAAAACTTAAAATGCCTATTACTTTCTTTGTTTCATAGTTATTAAAACATTGTGGTTTTACATACGAGTATACAGTTGATTACACTACTTACATAAAGTCCTTTTAAATTTCATTATCCTTAACGCATCAGCAGGAAACGGAAAACATAAGAAAGAAAATCTTTGACAAAGTAAAATTAGTTTAAAATTTTAAGAAATAAGCAAATTTAAAATACCGTCTTAAGATGAATTAAATAAAGATAACGAATAAAAAAACCTTTAAGGTAAATCATAAATGAAAATTGTAAGACTCAATTATATTCTTCAAAATCTGTAACTTTTTAAGACAAAACATCAAAATTGTAACAGAAAAAACAAAAAATTTTCTAAACCAACAGAAATAAAAAAAAAAAATAATAATAATTTGTTGAAATAGCACAAATGAAAAGACCAAATTATAATCTGTAATACATAAACACACACACACACAGGTTTTTCTTCTCACACACACTCTCTTATAAACATTTATACTTACACAAGACATACTTAAACTACTTACGTACATAGTTAGACATTATTTTATAGAGTTTTTCATTTTAAAGTTGTCTGTATTAGAATTAAACCTCAACTTACTACTATATAGTATTATATTATATATTTACTACTACTATTACGAATACTAACAAGCGACGTTATTCAAATGATTTGCTCCTAAGACTACACCCGCTGCCATATAGCCAACAACATTACCATTTCCTTGATAGTTCTGTTGCTGCTGCTGGGTATGTTGGTGATTGTGATGATGATGCAAATGATGATGATGTTGGTGATTATTGTGGTTATTTGCTAGAGTTGTTGTTGCTGCTGCAGCCGATACAACATCATTTGATGTTACCGATGCTGAAGTTGGTGCTGATGATGCCAAGGACGACGTAGCAATTGTGGTTGATGTGGTTAAATTTAAAATACCATTGCCACCGGCAATAACCGCATTACCGGCAGTCGTTGAATTTGCTGTTGTAGCTGTAACATTGGATAGATTTGCATTTGTCCCAATACCCCCTCCACTACTACCAACACCACCACCACCACCAGTAACGTTAGTATTTTCTGTTATTTTTAATATACCAATTGGTGTAGTGGCCGTAGCTGTTGTTGTAGCACTAGTACTTAAGCTAGTGCCACTTATATGAGCACTGATGCCACTTGGTACACTTGACATTATAGTGCCGCTCGTATTCACACCCATTCTTAGCAACTCCTCATTGGGTATTGAAAAATGACGATAAGACATATAATCTGGTGGCATATTTGCTTGTCTTTTGGCATTTTCAATACGTTGTTTCTTTAGCTTCACATAGCTGAGTACCGAAATCATTACGATAAAGACAATAATGCCCAGACAACAGCCCACTATTAAGCCTAAACGTCGTGTGAGTATTGAATGTATAAAGCCATTGGAGGCCAGACCATTTTCGTCTGTGATTACGCTGGGTGTAGAGTCCAGTGTTTGTACATCCGTACACGTGGAGAAACGTGAATTTTTCAACACTTCCTGTAAAGCATTGTCTGTAATAATGGTGTTTTCGATTAATGCCTGTTGTTGTTGTGGCTGGGCCAACGATGAGTGTTCACCAAAGGTCATAATGCCATCTGTATTGTAAAAATTTCCCGTGTACGATAAATGATAAGGTGTGTATGACGAAGACGATGATGATGATGTTGTTTGCTGTGGTGATGAGACATCAGCATAAGCAGAGGATGATGACGACGACAACGATGCTTCGTCTCTTGGCATAAGGAAGGTATCATTAAAGTGTATCCTTTGTAAAGCAATGGCCACAGGCTCCGATAGCCAATTACCGGTACCGATAACACAAATGTGATAACGTGTATTTGGGCTAAGTTTTGTTAATTTCGCCGAATTGGCAGAACCATTTAAACGTTTGCCGCGTATCTGTTTGTTTGAAATAAAAATAAGCAAAGAAAAAATGTACAATGAAAAGAAAACACGTTTTAAGGTTTAAGGCTAAATGTTTTCTGTTATTAGTTGTTGTTGCTGTTGTTGTTATTGTGTTTATGTTTTTATTTAAGGGAAAATAGAGTTCGAATTTTTTAAAGATGGAATAGAATTGAAATGTTTCTATTCAGGTTTTTATGTTAAGTTTACGCATGGATTTACATATATTTGCAAATACAAAAGTTAATATTACAAAAGACATCGTATAAAACATACAATTTTTCTCCTGCTATATTTTTGTTGTTCTTTAAGAGTGTAGACACTGCAAGTGGTAAGCATTTTTAATTAATTTTTTGCTAATAATTAAAAAATAAAAAATAAACTGGTCGGATATTTTTTAATCTCACCACCTAAAAGGTGGTATGATTCCGGCTAAGTTCGTCCGTCAGTCTGCCTGTTGACAGCAGGAAATATTTATTTTATATAAGCATTGTTTGGTATTGAAAATAGGCAAAATCGGTTAAATCACAAATAAGTTATTGGTTAAATACTACAAACACAAGGTGTCCGTTGTAACTTCAATTCATATATTTCTGAGGATTTCGTACAGATAGTTCGAGGATCGATATAAACTTGGTTATCAAGATTAATAAGGTGCTTATACGAGTATATTTCACCGTAATGGTTTGTCCGATTTACATAAATAAAATAATAGAAAATAAGTATCATACTTATTTTTAAGTCATCTTAAAAATTCCTCTCTCACACGCCGTATGAACTAAGGGAACTGTAAACAAATTAAAATCACAAAAATCACAACTAAAAACTGTACATTAAGCATTTGCTAGCGTTATTGCCCTATTCTCATAATTTTAGAACTGTTTATGAATCTACTATTGAGTATTGAACTGTATACTTTCTTATCAGACTGGATTGCTGATATTGGAATAGGAGCCTTAGGTTCAGGGTGAGTAGTAGTCCTATAGTAATTCCATATATAAACGGAAAAAAAAAGGATTTTAGGATTCGATATCTCCGATTTCAATGTAACTCAATACAGTTACTACCTATTCCCATTATTGCTCAAATTAAAAAGCAATTTATTTGTATGATAAATTTTAAAATATTTAAAAAAATTAAGTTCTTTATTATCTTATATTAAAAAAAAAAAAAAAAAAAAAAATATATAATAATTTTATATACAAAATTTGATTTTTGTTTATATTTTGTTATATAACTTCTAAACTAAAGGAATGTCAAATGTGAAATTTTGCACTAGTATGGACAAGAGTTGTGTCAAAAATATATAATATTTATAGAATTTTTGAAGAATTTTAAAAATATCGTTTTTGGAGATATAAAGGTTTAATTTTTATAAGTCTAATTTAGACCTTTGAACATTTGAATTAAATCAACTTACCACATATAATTTTTAAGGCAATGTCTTTAAAATTATACTACAACTAAAATATTATTGTATGTTTTTTGCAATATAATTATTTGATTTGTATGTACAATTTAACTTTGATCTTTGAACTTTTGGTGTAGAAACTGTATAGACATCGTTACAATAATATAAAACTAAAACTAGGTATCTGTCATGTATACTTTAGAAGTTATTAGCAATTAAACAAGTACACCTTTGTAAAGTTTTAAACCTTTTTTAATCTTTTTAACCGGACATGAAACTAAAATTGTATGATTTGAGAAAATTTTCAATTGCCAATATCTGTGTTGAATTTCATAGACTTAGGAAATGTCAAGTCCGATTGCTGTCCGTTTTCACATGGAAAACTCCCCATGCAAAGTAAATTAAGTCTAAACAAATATTTTAATTTAAATAAATCTAAATCCACCATAATTTTTAAATACATGGGTTTGTAATCCTTACTTTACTTACACGGAAAAAAAAATTTTAGAAAAAATTTCAATTAAATTACAAATCAGAATTATAAATGCTTAAAATTGAAGTATTCTAAAGCTATGTTTACATTTGTCAAATATTTTATCAAATTTGCGTGACCACTAATTCTACAAAAAATTTTGTTTGCCGTTGTTTGATCTTGCAAATGTTTTGTAAGAGAAAACAGAGTCAAACAAGATTCAGTAAAATGTCATCTATAATTTATAATAAATAAAAAATATTTTCTCATTAAAATGGAGAAGTTATAAAATATTTTATATAGTGGTTACGTCTTTTTGGTCAAATATTTGATTAGTCTGAACATACCTTATCAAATTAAATTCAAATTTTACATAGAAGAATATAAAATCCAATTTTAAGTACAAATAATACTATTCAATTATTTTATTAATTGAAATTCAACGTACTAAAATAGTTTTATATTCAATTACTCAAATTATCACTCATATTTATACATCGACATTGATATAATAAGATAAATAATACTGGTCGACAAAAAAAATTTTTTTCATGCTAATTCAAAACAAAAAAAAAAAAAAAGAACGAGCAAAAAAGGTATAGTCGGTCAAGATCGACCATACGATACTGTACACCATTATGTATGAGCATAAAAATTCGGGAAGGGGACTTATATTAGACATTTGGCCAATCGTAGACCAACACTTTTACTAAATATAAAATAAAATATACAAATACAGAATAATGCGTTGATACTAACATCTACATGATTTTATGCACTTTAGGGCGATTCTCAGAAGTGGGTTTATATGGGATCTATGGTAAATTATGGACCGATTCTAATAAAATTTGGCAATGTTGTTTCTACTTATATAAAACTTATTTTTATTGAATATTAACTTGATACTAACATTCGTATGGGGTTAATGCACATTAACCGATTTTCATAAAATTTTACACCGAATTTCATTCAAATATTCTTATTTTTAAGGCATTTTTGAGTGTTGTATGGGAGCTGGGGGAAATAATGGACCGATTACAACCAATTTGCAGGCTTCGTCCTTGTATCATAAAAGTCTCATAGGCAAAAATTTCATTAAATTATCTTCAAAATTGCGGCCTGTACTTTGTGCGCAAGGTTTACATGGACAGCCAGCCGTCCAGCCAGCCAGACGGACGGACATCGTTAGATGGATTTAAAAAGTGATTCTGTGTCGATTGGTATACTTTAAGGTGGTTGTTGTATAACTTTTTCTATGCGTTACAAACATCAACACAAATGCATAATACCCCAACCACATATGGTAGTGTAGGGTATAAAAAAAGTGGAAAATTTTCTGTCCAATCTATATTAGACTTGAGATCTTTCAAACTTTTGGACAAAACTCAGCTCTCGCAAACAATTAAGCAAAACTTGGATTTTATTTTTTGAAAAAATAATATTTTGTCCATATTCAGCTTAACAAAGCGCATCGCTTGGGAGGTCTTCCAGCATCGAAGCCACAAAAAAAATACACACGAAGTACATTTAAGATCAGTCAGTAGAAAAGATGATCATAGTAACAAAAATTTTAAAACGTTTAATTATAAAAACGATTATCAAATTTTCAGTGGAAAAAATTATTTATAGTTACACTTAAAAATTGGTAAGAATGTTATACAAAACATAAATAAGGAAATATAATAAGTAACTCTTAGAGTTAAAAAAGCGGCATTTCTTTATAAAAAGCGGGACAAATATTTTAGGTGGGATCGAATTTTAAAAAAACGGGATAATCTCACCAAAAGCGGGATATATGGTCACGTTAACTATGACCCCTCCTTTAGGCAGTCACACTTGTATAACTCGAGAACGGTTTGTCCGATTAAGATAAATTAAACTCCAGTATATAGCGACGTAAATTGTCTTTGAGCTGAATTTACTTAATTTTTTGTCCAGTTAATATTTCCGTAGTTATTCGGTAATTAGTAGCGAAAAAAGTAAAATTTTTTTTTGTGGAAAAAGGGTGAACATTTTGATCCATAACTCTGAAATTCTTGAGCGAATAAAAAATATTGTTGACATACCTTGAAAACAATTTTCGTAAGCATTTTGGTGTATCATTTATTAAAATCGAGTACGATTCTTGAGTTATAGTCTAAATTTGACAAACCATTCTCGAATTTTATAGTGTGACCGCTGAATAATATTAATCATGCCCATAAAAAAAAATCAGTACGTGATAGAAAAAAAGTGCGGATTCTTGTTTAACTCGTCAAAATCCACCTAGTCTACCTATTTTTGTTAAAAAATTTTTTAATTTTATTACAAAATAACTTAATAAAATAATAAATATAATTGAAAGATGAAAGATAAATTGTTTTATTTTTATAAAACTTTTATAAAATTTTTATTTTGTTCAGTTAATAAAATTAATAAAAGATTAAATTCGTAATTGATATTGGATTTTAGATTTTTTAATGTAAAATTTGAATTTAATTTGTTAGAATAAGTACTATGATTTTGAGTAATTTTTCTAATTATAAAAATATCTGAAATCATTTTAAACTCCGAAAAAAAATTTTCCGTGTATGATATATAAATTCTTTTCATATGTACATTGCACAATGCACATCTATGTATACTAACGTATATATGTATTTACAAACATTTCAACATGATTTTTGTTATTTCCTCCGATGTGTAATTATTGTTAATTTTATCGCTGTAATTTTCCGGAAACAACAAAGAAATGATGATGCTGCTTTACTACTACTATTGTGTGTAAATATATACAAGTGTGTATAATGTTGCAACGTTGTTACATTTCAAGCTAAAATTGTTAATGGGAGTTTTTTTTTTCCCCCTTCAATAACTTACCTCATCTATATCAGCAGAACCTCCTCCACTTATACCAGCTCCACCTCCAGTTGTAGCACCATTCGTTTCACTAGTAGCATGATAAACAATTTCATAGCCGTTTAAACCTAAATGCTCACGGCTTTGCCAGGATACAATAACCGAATAAGGCTGTATATCCTGTATAGCAATTTTCGGTATTAATGGTGCATCACAAAATTGTTGTGGCTCCATTTTGGCAAATATCTTTCCACGCAATTCAGCCGGATGTTCGCACCTTAGATAATTTACATTATCGTTCGATGACATCATTACCGATGCTGATGATTGTCCTGATGACGACATCAACAACGATGATGACATTAAGCTGGACGTTACAATCGATGTAGACGCTGAGGATGATGTTAAACTAGCTGTGGAGGAAGACCATTTGCGATGATCACGCAACCATTCCCATAGTTTTTGTGCATCACAACTGCAATGCAGTGGATTTTCTGTTGATTTTATTTTCGGTTGTTGGATTTTGGCATTTAATTGTTAATTGTTGTAGTTTAAGAGCCAGGATTAAGTTATTATTATTTTTTTTGGAATGATTTTTTTGTTCATACAGTTTTATTATAGTTGGATCATTTAATATTTGTTGTTGTTATTAAGAGTGTGTTTTTCCATGTTCATTTTGTTTGTTGTGGCAAATGTAGGTTGCATGTTATCATAGTTGTTGTTTCAGTTATTGTAAAGAGAAAAGAAAAAAAACTGATTTTAATAAAAGTTAAGTAGACGTAAATACAAATTTTATGGTACTAGTTATACTTAAAAGGTTACATTTGAATTGCTTGTTATCACTTTAAACTTTTTAAAAGTAGTTTTTATTAAAAATTTTACAAAAATAATTTTAATTTTAATTATAAGTTAGTTTTATTTTGTATTTAATGACACTTATATCACTATTAAAAGCAGGATTAAGGGAATTCCCGGGACGAATTTTCCATGAATTTTCTCAATTTCTTTCAAAACTGTGCATATTTACGATTTTTTAAAATAAAAAATTGTATATAAAAAAAAAAAAAAAAACATTAATTTACTATAATCAAGCAAACGTATAGTCAGATGATAACATTTTTTTGCACAAAATTTGGTGTACTTAACTTTAAAAAGTTTATTAAAATACTAAAAAAATAATTTCTGAACTGAGAAATACTGAAATGACAAAACTACTTAAATATTTATATGAAAATTACAAATGTTTGAAACCAATGTTATTATAAAACGATGCTTATAAAACTCGCCAATGTTAGATGAATAAATCACGACACAGTTTCTAAAACGATTTTTTATTTTGACCTTTAACCTTCAAATTCTGTTTTTTTTTTTTTTTTTTTTTTTTTTTTTGTAAAAATTGGTTTTTAAAGAAACTATAAATATTTTATCTCCCATAAAATATTTGTTAGTGAAGATATCCTAACGAAAATATCACATTTTTCAAAAGGAATTCCACAATTCCCAAATAATTGGCGTAAAAATTTGTTGCAGGTCTGGAAAAATCCGTTGGCAAATTCCGGAAGATCTTAATTTAGTCCAATTATATATTTTAAATTGGTTTTAATTCTAGAAATATCTCTGTGATACGTTTTAGAAAAGTATAAAATTATATATTCCTGAAGAAAATTTTATTTAAGAAAAAAAGAAGAAAGATGTTTTTTTTACTAAAAAAAAAAAAAAAAAAAAAAAAAAAAAACACAAAAAATCTAAATTTTTAATTCCAAAATCGGTTACTTTTGTATTCGTGTAAAATGTCGACTTCAATTTTGTCAATTCGGTAAACAATTTTGTTCCTTAAAGAATTGGTAAACAATAGAATAAAAATAACAATTATATAAGGACTGCGCACGAAAAAATCCGTGCATGCTTTTGGGCTTATAACTTTTTATGTGGTGAAAATTAAACAATTCTGTTAACTGGTTTACATTTGTCGGTATGCTCACTTGCTTTGTGCTTTGTCGGTATGCTCACTTGCTTTATGGTTATAGCGAAATTAGTTTTCCTTAAAATGGAAATTGAACAAAAAATACAAAACACATAATAGAAATTTTTCATGAAATCATACATCGGTCATATAAAACAATTGCTAGGAAGGCAGTTGTGTCAAAAAATACATTTTCTTTCTATTATACAAAGAAGTCTAGGTCGCTGAATGAAAATCAAATAGTTGAAGAAAAATAGTATCTTGAGGCTGTAGGAATCAGACAAAATAGAAAGGATTTTCAGAGAAATTAACCTCATCTCTGGAAGAAAAGTGCCACAAAAAGTTTATTGCTTTGTATTTTTTTTAGAAAAGTTGAAAGGAAATCTAGCCTGAAGACGTATAAAGTACAAAAAAAATTCTAATATAAATGCAAAGCAAACATTTGGAGATGAAAAAAATAACGTTCTTCAGACGATTTTTTCCATAATTATAATCAGGGTATAATAGACGATGAAACGTTTGTATAGTCTAACTTTTTTCAACTTTATCAAATTTAGAAATATACGTGAATGAGTGACTTTGGAAAAGATTTCTCTCTTTCCCAAGAAAATACAGTGCATCTACTTTTTTCTGGCCTGTTCTTGCTTCTTCTCCTTACAGCAACAAAACAATGGAGTGATGATAAAGAAATTGTTAGTGTTTGTACCGAAAGATGCTAATCCATCAAATTGTCTGGAACTCCGAGCAATTGAAAGATATTGGGCTCTAGTAAAACATTAAAATCTTAGCTTAAAATGAAACGGAGTTTAAAGATAAGTGGACTTATTCGAGCAAAAAAGTGACCGGAACACAATAAAACCTTTAAGCATTTGGGAAAATATCATATATTTTCTTAAAAACCAACAGAAAATAATTTATTTTTTTATGTTTAGAACTTGAACATAACAGTCATTAATAAAAATATAATTTAGAAAAAATTCGCCTATTGGTTTAGTTTCTATAAGCAGATTTGCATGCACGGATTTTTTCGTGCGCTGTCCTTATATTGAAAAAATTGGACCAAGATTTGACAAAAATTGAAATAACTATAATATATAAATAATACACGCAAGCATGTTTTTCATGGGACAATTTTCGCACCGAAATTCCTAAAAAGAAAACTTGTTTCTTAAATTGTAAATCATTGGTTTTTGGAGAAACTATACATTTTTGATATCTGTAGTGTGATTCAGTAACTTATTTTAACGGTAATCGAATTGTTAAAAAGATTAAATAACAAAATTATCGATTTTTCTATTCTGTAACACTTTTTAACGACATTCGTTGTCTACTTCTGTCGTTAACTACACAATATTTTTTGTGTTGTTTATTTTATATACGAAGACATATGTTTAACATACAAAAGCAGTAAATATACATGTGTACAGTTTTAATAATTCCCGTATTCTTTTTATTTATACTCCTATTTAAGTCTTCTGTTTATATTGACAGAGCTGCCATACGAAAATAAGTTATCTACTGTTAATCGTTACTGCAAACAACAAAAGCCCTTGACATATATATCGATTATTGAATCGTTAAAACCCAGCAGGCCACATGTCCATTAACGACACTTTCATCGATGATGTCGCCTAAATTTGTCGTCAAGAAAATGCATGTAGTAGACAAGTTTGACTAAAAGTCACCTATATTGTCATCATACCCCATTTTCGGCGACTTCAATAACAAAATATAAAAAATTGTCGTAAATATTTAGTTCGGTGACAACATGAGTAAAATGTACAGCGAGAATGTCGTGATTAGACCAAATGCACGACATGCTGCATGACATTGTCATGTAGCATGTCGTGTATACCTATAAGATAAATAAATGCATTAATAAGACCATTAACAAGTAGAGAATGTTGTAGCTGAAGTGGTAAGTGCGCTTGACTATTCGATAAGAAAGAGAGAAATTGGTGGCCTGGGTTCAAATCTCGGCGGAACCCTACTTTTTTTCATTTATTATTTTTAAAATGGTTGACGAAAATATACATGACACTGTCGCTCAGGTTATCGTTGATGACTTAAGTACCCTTTGTTCGAAAATGTCACCAATGTTTGTTCGGAGCTGTCGTACATGTGTTATCGATGACTGTGACAAATCATCAAGACATCGTCGATATTTTCTACAAGACATGGCCTGCTGGGAAGTTACTGAATTTCACTACTGATAAAATTTTGGTTTGTTAAGATAAATTAGAAAAAATTACAAAATTTTCAGCGCTTATTGACTTTATAATTTTAAATAGTAGAGTGTAGAAAAATTAAAGATTTTTGTGAATGGAAAAACTGAAAAAATACCAAAAATGGAGTTGGAATTTTGCTTATAAAATCCACATTTTTAGCAGGTTTGGAAAAAGTTATTGGTAAGTTTTTTGGAACATATTGGAGGTTTTGATACAGTATTTGGTTTGCAGAGCTAGCGTTTGGGATTTTATAACATATAGGCTAAGTTAAAACTTAATGGGTAAAATTCTGGAAGATCTGTACATAGTCGTTTGTTTTTAATTCTAAAATCATATCTGAGAAAATAAAAATTATTTTTTAATAAACCATCATAAATTTTAAACATAACAAATTTAATATTTTACGAAATTTTAAAATTCTGACTTTAAGAATGATTTAAGAGTAATATGAGATTCTAGCACCAAATATTTTCTCTTGAAAATCTATTTATTTTTAGGTTTAAAAATTAAAAAATTTTTGATAGCAAATTGAGAAATTGTAATATTCATCTTTGCATAAAATACGATATATGGACGGAATGATTTCAATCATGTAAATTGTAACCTTTGGTCTATGTTTGAACAAAATTTGTTTGCTATAAAACAATAAAATAACATTGCTAACCATTAAATTGGTGTTTTTTTATTACATAAAAATTTCGGTGGGTCGTTTTACATGAGTAAAGTCTCAAAAAGTTTGCCAAACTGGTGCTTGCGAGAACTCCTGATCGAAGATATGTATGTAGTTTTGACGCGATGATTAATCATTTTTGTACCTGTAAATAATACAATCCTCTTGCCTACAGGACCTTTATTGCTAATCCATTTTCAAGATAACTTAGTGTGGCTATGACCTCTATATTGAACAAAATGATCTCCATCACTTTGGCCATCATCAGCGCAGGTTCACCCAATATAATTCATGGTTTAAAATATTTCTTACAAATAAATAATGTATAATAGTATTGGATACCTAAAATTAAAAAATTATTGATACACAATATAATTTTTAAAATTTTTTTCAAATTTTCTTAGTACAGATCTGAAACATTATTATGCTTTTGGGATAAAACTTTTTTGCAGTTGAAATATGTCTAAAATAAAGAATTAAATTATTTATTCACTGACTTAAAAATTATATTAATTCGGATATCTTCCTCGGAAATAGCAACACATAAAAAAAGCTTTTAAATATACTATTTTATTTGCTTGTGCTAGAAAAGCATTAAAATCTGAGGTTGGAAATGTATTGCAACAATGTCAAACTTTTATTAGTCTTTTTTGTAAAAAAAAAAATAAAATACGGAAAAAAATTAAAATTTTCTTCTTACCCTATACGCCACTGTTTCTCCTATACATACATATATTTTTTTTATACTAAAAATACTTTTTCATAATATTTAACTCAGTTGAATACTCAGAGTGTAAAAGTAACTTTAGGAATATTTTTGAAATGGACTAAAATTTCTAGTGATTCTATTAATTCTTATCTCTACAATTCTTATTTCTTTAAACCAAAAATGCTTTTTAGAAATAAATTTTACCTTCCAATCTCAAAGTTTTAATATTCGTTTCCAATGGCTGCAAAGCCTCAATAGATATCAGCTCAAAATAGTTCTTTCTCAAATCCAAAACATGTAATTTGCGTAAATAACGAAAAGCATCTGTAGACAATACTGTCATGCGATTTCCCATCAAATACAATTCCACCAAACTATGAAGATTACGGAAAGTTTTGCGTGATATACGATCCAATTGATTAAAAGATAAATCAAAAATTTGTAATTGAGCCAAATCGGGACTAAATTCTTCCAAATCCTTTAAAACATTATTGGATATATTCAATATGCGTAAAAGTTTCAAACCCAATAAACGTTCTTTGGGCAGTAATTCCAATTCATTAACACTAATGTCTAAAGTCAAGAGATTAGTTAAACCTTTAAAGGCCCCCGGAGAAATGCGTGTTATACGATTGTTTACTAAATGCAAATGTTGTAAAGCTTGGAAGGCTTCAAAATCTTTGGAAGTTAAAATGGACAGATTCGTTTGGCATATATATAATTCCTTGAGATATGGATATCTTTCCTCTTTCACAGTGTAGATTTTATTGATAGGATTGCCAGTTAAATTCAGCCAAGATAAACGAGGTATTGATATATCTGACAAAGCAGAGCTGGGTATTTGCAGGAAACGATTACTGGACAAATCGACTTTTTGTAAATTAATAGAGTGTCTTAGGAAATTGGCCGGTAAAGAGAGCAACAAATTGCCACTTAAGTCAACGGTATCCAACTGAGTTAAATTAACAGCATTGAATCCTGTGAGCGAAGTAATTTTGTTATCCTTTAAATTGAGATGCCTTAGATTTATAGTGCCACTAAGTTTGTAGAAATCTATGGTGGAGAATTGATTGCGAGACAAATCTAACATTTCCAAAGTGCTCAAATTATAAAGTGCTATGTGAGGAAATTCATTTAGATTATTGCGACATACTTTCAATTCCTTAAAGACATTTAGGCCATAAAACAAATTACGATCCATAGAGGACAACACATTATCACACAAATCCAATTTTACCAGGTTGGTATTTTTAATAAACATATCCTCAGGCAAAGAAGATAGGCTACAGTTAGCCATGGTTAAGTGCTGCAAAGATCTCAATTTATCAAACATATTGGAAATAACTTTGCCTCCCACATGTGTAAAGTTATTGTGAGATAAATACAATGTCCTTAAGCCGGGAAGTTCCAATTTTTGTATATCTACTGGACTTAATAAATTCCACTCCAAATTTAAATCATTTAAATTTTGCAAGGTTTTAAAAGTATTCATTTCTATTTTCCTTAATGATGTATTTCTTAAATTCAAGTGGGTCAAAGGTAAATCCTCTAGGAATACATCATTGGTTATTTGATAGATGGGATTATTGGAGAGATCCAGTATCTTAAGACTTTTTAATTTATTAAAGGCGTAACCTTCTATGGCTTCTATAAAGTTTTGTGATAAAGACAATTCTTCCAAACTCACTAAAGATGAGAAATAATCTCTTCTCAACTGCTTAATGCGATTAAAACTCAAATCCAAGAACTTTAAATTTTTCAATTTGGCAAAAGTATCTCGATCAATATCTCGTATAAAATTATGACTCAAATATAAACGAGCCAAATCTTTTTGATCTTCAAACATGGATTTTTCAACACGAGTCAATTCATTATAACTTAACCACATTATTTGTATTTTATCTTGATTCCTAAACGTTTTTGAATGTATTTTATTTAGATAATTGGTTTCCAATTGTATGGTGAGGAGAGAAGAATTCTCTTTTTCCTTAGGAAATATATCCTCCAAAACCGTCAACTGATTGTCTTGTAGGTTTATATGCTGTAAATTACTCAGTGTTTGGAATGCTCCCGGTTCTATATCCTCTATGTTATTCTTTTGCACATGCAATTCCTGTAAAGCGGGTAAAGGCTCAAATACTCCCTTACGTATACGCCTTATACGATTATTATGTAGTCTCACTTCTCTTAAAAATTCCAACTTGCGAAACATGCCTATCTCCAAATCTTGTATCTCATTATTATCCAAAGATAACGAGGATAATTTGTGACACTTATCCAATAAAGTCACTGGTATTAAGGGTATAAAATTTGCTCTTAAATATAAATGATCTAAATTGACCAGCGTAGAAAAGACATTAGGATCTACATGTGCTATGGCATTTGATTCCAAATAAATAACTTCCACATTTGAGGAATTAGTAAAGGCATCAGCTGGTAATTCTAAAATATTATTTTCCGATAAAAATATTTCCCTTAATTGTGGTAAATTCGAAAAGACACCATTTATGGTATGTATATGATTATGTGACAGATCCACCGTTTGTAGTCTCTTATTCTTATCGAATATTTTTGCATCCAAAGTTATTATACGATTATGTGACATATCCAATGACATTAACTCTTTCAGACTCTTAAAAGCTTCTGGTTTAACAACTTCTATTTGATTGGCATACATAGACAAAGTCTTGAGCTGTGGAAATGTCCTAAAACAATCATCACCAATTTCAGTAAATTGATTCGAACTCAAATCCAAAAATGTCAAGGAGGGTAATCTTAAGGCCGCTGCTGCACTGGCATTATTTGTGGCCAGTTGTATGTCACCATAAAATGTAGAGATTTTATTATTGGACAAACGTAATATACGTAAATAATCTAGTTTTCTTAAGGCCAGCAGAGGAAATGTTCTTAAACTATTTTCCGATATATCAATTTCCTGTATAGACTCTTCCAAACCCACAAAACCATGTTCGGGTATACCTTGCAAACGATTGCCTTTCATATTCAATTTGGACAGACGTAGACCGTAGAAACTGTATTCTTTTATGTTGGAGATTTCATTGTAGTCAAAATCTAAAGCACTTAGTTTATGCATGGAATTTAAGGCTCCCGACGGTAACTGAAAGAAAAGAGAAGAAAATTCTGA
The DNA here is from genome assembly GCA_951394005.1 of Protophormia terraenovae. Taxonomy (NCBI): domain Eukaryota; kingdom Metazoa; phylum Arthropoda; class Insecta; order Diptera; family Calliphoridae; genus Protophormia; species Protophormia terraenovae. The sequence continues at coordinate 103,073,665 of OX596076.1, read as the reverse complement.
GTTAGTTTTTTAGTATTAAATAGAATTTGTATAGATACTTAGGTATGTATGTATACAAAAGAGAAACATTATTGGATGAAAGTTTGGCTGATTTATATCAATTATCAATAGAGCGATACAAAATTCGAAATAAAATATTGAACACCATTTACATCAAACGGTATGTACATATTTAAGTAGCATTCAGAATTTTAAATGTTAAATTTTACCAAATTTTTTTTCAAATATAATTAAAATGTTTTACAAAATAAGCGGATATATTTTAATATTCTCTTGTAAAAAAATATGATCGAGCAAAGAAGGAAAAAATTATAATTTCCCTTTACTCTACTAACCCTCCTTGCATTAATTTAATTTTTAAGGCATACATACAAATGAACGAACATCCTTATTTCGAATCAGGAAATGATTTTGAATTTGGAAAAAAAGTAAGTTATTTCATAAAATAAATACAAACGAATCCTTAGTTGTTTATAAAGTTTATCATTAGCTTCAGTCTCTAACAGTTTCAATTATAATATATTATAATGGATCGAGATATTTCAAAAAACATAGTTTTTCATCACTAAAACATACTCTTAAAAAGTCACATTTAGTTCCATTCTGAAAAAGGGGTAATTGGCGACTAAAGTCGCCCAATAATAATGCTGAACTCAATTTTCTATCAAATAACACTTAGCTGATTGTCCGTAAGGGGACGAACAAGTCAGCTTGGCCTGGTAGTGTGGCACCTCGAGATAGACTAGATATAGCAGCTTAGCCTCTTGTGGGCGTCTTTAAGCCTAGCGTGGAGATGAGCTACCCCCTACGTTCGGGAAAGCTGGTCATGCACCACATGACTCTTTTAAAGGTCCTGTTAAGGTAGTCATTAAGAGAGTAAGGTCTGGGGATGACCAGCAGATCCCACTGACGAAGAAGGTTGGTCAAGCATTAAGAAGCTCACCTAAGGGCTCTCATAAGGAATTAGTTAAGCAAGCAATATCTGGTGATGACCAACCGTCAACATCCAAAAATGCTAAAGATTCGTCTTTCGGATATTCTTCAAGCAGTAGACATTGACCGTCCTGATACATCCCAGCAAAATAGGAAACTGTCATTAGAAGGTGAAAAAGAGCCGCAGAAATTCTTTTTTTTTTAACATTTGATTGTTATTGGTTGGATGTTCTACTTTTATACTTCTTGTTCATTTCTTTTGAAGTATTTCCCTTAAAACTATCTTTATATAATTTTTTAACAAAAATTCTGTTTTAGCCTTATTAAGATATAATAAAAATGCTTTTCACTTTTTAGAAGTTATTACTAAGAACCAAAAAAGCTTAAAATGTACACTCTCTTCTACTTTTGAAGTGGTGAAAATGTTCTTTTTTGGAAGCACTTGATATTCAATCAAGCACTCAAATATTAACTTGATACTAATTTTAGTTTAGGATTTATATAGGATAAAGTGCTTTTCGGAAGAGGGCTTTATATGGCAGCTATGATAAATTATGGACCGACCTACATGAAATTGTTCATACTTCATACTTATGTTATATTTATTCATGCCTAGTTTTATTAAAATATTCCTATAGTTTAGTTATTTATAATGGTTAAATCCCTATTTGGGTAGGACAAAGTTTACATCGGCAGCCAGCCGTCCAGCCAGCCAGATGCATGGACATCGTAAGATTATTTTGAGTCTATTTATATACTTAAAGATGGGTGTTGAATAATTCCTTCTGTGCATTACTAACATCAGCACAAACGCATAACACCCCAACCACCTAAGGTGGTGTAGGGTACAAAAAAATGGAAAATAAATGATAAATTGTGAAAGAATTTGGAAAAATTTAGGTTGCTAATAACAAAAAGAATTTTATTAAAGTTGTACATTTCCAAAAAAAAAAAATGAAAAGAATCTTCCTTAAAATAAAATAAATTTATCAATTTCATCATCTTTAAATTTAAGACAACAAATATTTAATTCCAAAATTATGTCATTTAATAAAGAATATGCTTGCTAAATACAAATGTTTTATTTGTTTCATAATTCACTTGTTTAAATACAATTAAAGCCAGACATCATTGTCTTAAAATCTTTACATTAAAAGGCCATTATTCCACTTTTCTACACAATTAAACCATACAATCTACTAAAACGCTTTAATAATTGTCAGATTTTTGCACAATTTAATTAAAGACCTATGAGCAGCACATGGCCAAAAGCTGTGTCTGCAACAGAAATATACTGTTTACATGTAAAGAAAATACAATAGAAAAAAATAAAAACCATAATAATAAATATGAATAAAATCATTTTAGCATTTGGTAAGAATTTTCAACGACAAGAAAAAAATATATTAAAATTAAATGAAATTAATAAAAATTATTTTTATTTTTTATTGTACAAATCAACCAACGACCAAACGAATGAATGAACAAATAAAACCTTTCAGCATTTTTGTTGGTGATATTTGAGAACACTGCATTAATTGAGGTTCCAGGAGAGAAACCATGTCGTCGACAATGTAGCTCACGGATACATAGTCAAATTGTATGTGCCCAGGATAAAGATGGTCACAATTGTCGTAAGTTAAAAGAATGTGAACTACGTGAGCTAAATTGTCGTTTAAGAAGTCGCAAACAATCAAGTGAGTATTTTTTTTTTTTTTTTTTTTTTTGCTCCTCTCTTTTTTATGTTGCTGCCACAAAATAAAATGAAAACACTTTGTGAAAATAGTTGGTGATTTTATGAATGACTGAAAACTATAAAAGGAGTAGGAAAGAAAAAAAAAAACAGAAAAATATATGAGAAAAAACTTGTAGTCATAAAAGTTGAGAAAAAACAAATTTCATGTAAAATGTTTTAATACGATTCGTTTCATGTTGATTGTATTTGCTGAATGGTTTGTATGTGTATGCGTAGTGCTTATGCAGACTTATATGCAACGTTGTCGCTTAATAACAGGTACGACAGGACAAAATAAATGTGCCCCACCTTTGGTAATGATACGTCACCATCGTCATAAGCCAACAACGATGATGCGTGATTGCAAACGTTTACCTTGTTGGAATAATAGCAAACGTGCATGTTATCGTTGTCCCTACAAAGGTGACATATGTCAATTGCTAACTGCGTGCCAGGCAGAACGTGCAAATTGTCAACGTCGTTGGAACAATCGTAAGTTTAATTCTGATTCCCTCTATCACCTCTATGTTAGTGTGTTCGTATAACTCATCTCATATTTTTATAGAATAAAATTTCTAGAATTTTTTTTCTCATGTTCATTCTACTTTCTTACTGGTGTTTGTATGTATGTATGTTTTATAGATTAAGGTGTTGTATGTGTTGATATGATGGTTTAATGTTATTACATATTATAATTTTCATTTTGTTAAATCTTGACTTTTTCTTATAAACATCTTTTCTTTATTTTTCTATTTTCTTAACAGAACTCATTCGTGTTGATGTGAATGAATGTGAACATCTTAAATCTGGTCAGATGGGTAGATGTAAGAAATTCAATTAGAATGTGTTAAGGTATAAGTAATTTGAAAATTAAATTTTAGCAAGAAAATTATTAAATAAAGAGTAATTTAATTTATATTTTCAAATTGTTTTTCTGAATATGTTCATACTTATGTGTTATACATATTAACACATAAGTATGAATATTAGGGTGGTCAAAATATCCCTTTTACTAGCTACATTTAAACGTACATAAAATTATCAAAGGGGATTTCATTTAAAACATATTTGCAAAATTTCATGATTGAAACAGGATGCTACGCGGCCTTTTATGTTGATGATCCTAAAACAAATCTTAGAATGTTTTTCTTACCAATATTAATAATTTACATACTAAGGAAAAATATATATATCCATATCATTTAATTTTTCAAAAATATCTAAAAGGAATAGGAAAATCGTCCTTTTAATAAAATTAACTCATGCAAAATCTCTCCTTTTTCTTTCATATTCACTTTTTTAAAACATCACGAATTACAGGAGTGATTCCGTATCAAAATAGACAGCAATCGGATTTGACATCTCCGATGTCTATGAGTTAGAAATTGGAATTGTTTCTCAAATCATACAATTTTAGATTCATGTAATTTTCCACTGATAGGTGACGTTTTAAAAAAAGAAAAAAATCTAGAAGCTTTACAATGGTGTACTTGTTTAATTGCTAATAACTTCTAAACTTGCCACATGTAGGTGCAAATATTACACCACCAACATATTGACATATTGTATCTACTGTAGTAGTTACAATACAATAAAAGAATTTGTAACTCTCATTTAATTTATGTAAATTTAAACTTAAATAATCAAGATTAGGACAATACATGTGAGCAAGAACCAAAGTACCAATCATTTTATCCTTTGCTCATAGGGACATGTAGTTAGCCAAATGAGAGCTGAAGAATTTATCTCATCTTATTGTATTTTGATCACGAAAACTGTAGTTAGATTGTATTTGAGGACGAAACCTGAAGTTATCCGACTAAGAGCCAAAGAAACAACAACTTATTATAACCGTTAAAAATTACTTTATTCTCAAGTACAAATTTAATTTACAAATACACTGAAGTATTGAAAGACGAAAACACTGACACATCTTAAAACAGCCTTAACATTTGCTTTAAATACTCTGATTTTAAATTATAAATTATATGACCTAAGTATATTGGAAACTTCCTAAAACTATAGGCTCCATTACTCTACCGTAAATGTAAATGTAGCGAATCAGCTGGCACGTTTTGCTTATGGGAGTTATGTGTGTATGTGTACTAAAAAACGTAAATGTTACGTAGCAACCTAATCAAATTAGGTCGCTCTACGTTTTTACGTGACAGCTGTAACAACAGTGTTGTCAGCTTTTTATTTCAATATACTGAATCTACGTAAAAAATCGCTGTAAAAGGTTTATCAATTGGACAATTAGTTTTGCTGTTTTCTTCACTAAAAAATTGTTTAAATAATTTAAATAAGACGTAGAATCGAATATTTAATTTAAAGTTCAAAATTTTTGTCATAAAAGCACAAATTTCGTTTTGTATACAAATCGCTGAAATACAAACCAATAAATTTAGCGCTTCTCAATTTGAATTTGATCCACTGGAAATATGTGTAATTGGCATCACCGATGTTCGTGTGTACAAAACAACAACAAAGTATTGGCTACATTTACGTTTTTAGAGTAATCATCCACTTACGTTTCCTTTTACATTTACGTTTTTACATTTACATTTAGGTAGAGTAATGGAGCCTTATATTTCAACAAAAATTCGAAAATGTTTTTATTTTGATTTTTGTCTATGAGAAAAAGCACTGTGCTACGCCTGCACAAATGTTGTGTAAATTGGCGACTCATAATTTGGCTATTTAAACTAAATTTTTAATAAAACGCATTATCAATTTAGTGATTAAAAATAACTTTAAATTTATTCTCAAATACAAATAAACAATCACTTATAATGGATAATTATAGATAATAAAATTAACCTTTACTGGGAATAGGACGACATCTCTGTTTGCTACGACCATCTTTCAAGCCATCACAGGCGAGATAATCAGTCAATTCCAAACGATTATTAGGACCACGTTCACAATTACGAAGTTTCAATTCGCAAGAAGTTAACAATCGACACTTATTTTTCTTGCTGCGATAACATAAACGTTTTTTACCACCTCCAGTGCAGCGGATATCATTACATTCGCGAGTATTCGAACGTGGTTTACGCATGACAGAACATTCACCAGAACCCAAATTAGTTTCAATGTTACAACACAAAGACATGTCGGTAGGAATTAAAGCTATAAGGAAAATAGGAGTTCATCTCTATAAAAACTTTAACAAATATTGAAGCTTACATGGAAGACCTCGAGATCTACGCTCGCAGTTTTTCCTTTCGAGGGAACATTGACTTATTTTATGACAGATTTTGCCCTCTCTTACACATCGGATTTTTCTCAATTCATCTCTATTGCATACGCGAGCACAACGTTCTCTGGCTTCTGTATTGGAGGCCACTGCGGCAAGAAGTGCTATTTTTTTTTTTTTTTTTTTTAATTTTAAATCAATAAGGATTAATTTATTTTATAAATTTGTTTTAAAGAAATCTTACCGAAAAGGATAATTGTCTTATTCATTATGATTGAAACTGATATTTTATTTCAGTTTTGCTGAAATTTATATACAAACTTTTTAAGTAAAAGTCTATAACTACTTGCAATTAAAATACAATAGATATTTTAATAAAATAATATTAAACAAATAAAATGTACTATATTCTATTTAATATATTTTACTCAATATTTTAATCCATGTGTTTTAACAATAATATTTAAAAAGATTATAGTTATAAATAATTAATTAAACAATGGGAAAGTCTTTTTAATTTAATTTTAATAAATGTGTCTCAAGAATATTTCCTTTAGCTGTGAGAATGATTTAATTGTTTCTTAAAATACGAAATTTGTATTATTTATTAAAAAAATTTGTATATACTTCCTTTAAGGGTCTGAGGGGTATTTCGGCAAAAATGTACCTCTATTCTTTCTCTTTACTATGCCCGTCTAGAAATTATTGTTCTTTGTTTAATCATATGTTTATTAAATAATTTTCATTATATATTTCCTACTGATTATTAAATCAGCTTTTCTAGTTTATTGAATGAAATATATTAAATCAAATAAAATATAATGAATATATTATATATGTACTTTTTGTTAAATAAACATATTAAATTGTGAAAAAAGCGGTGAAAATGTTTTTATTTATTAATTGAATAAACGCTGCAGATTTTCTTATTTAAATTAATTTGAAATTTTTATTAATGAAATTTTGTATATAAACATCAACAAAATCCAAATAAGGTATCAGTTTTTTTTTAACATGAATAAGTCAATTATCCTATTTGGTAAGATTTCTTAAAAAAACAATTTGCAAACTAAATTAATCCTTACTAATCTCAAACAAATATATAAAGCTTTTCTTGGTATTGTGGCGACCTGTACAGAAGCCAAATATCGCTGTGCTCGTGTATGCCGTATAGACGAACCCACCAAAATCCGTTGCATAAGGGAGGGCGCAAAATGTCGTAAAATTCTTCAATGCACCCTCGATGAGATGAATTGCGAGCGTAAAATTAGAGGTTTTCCACGTAAGTTTAAATTTTTATAAATCGGTTTCATAAAAATAATAATTTCCTTTACAGCTGTAAAAACTACTGATAAGTCATTATGCCGCAATATTGAAACTCCTTTGGGTTCTGGCGAATGTGCTTTTTCGCGTAATCCTCGTTCAACACCTCGTGATTGCAGTGATATTCGTTGTGCTGTACACACTAAAATACGCATGTGTTATCGCAGTAAGAGAAATAATTGTCGACTATTGACTCCTTGTGAAAAGAATCGTCAGAATTGTGAACGTGGTCCTGATAATCAGTTGGAATGGATTGATTCTAGTGCTTGTAAGGGATTGAAAGATGGTGGTCGTAAGCAAAAATGTCGTCCTATTGCCTAAATGGATTAATATAAAATGAATGCTTGTAACGATGATGAACTACTCTTATACATTTTAGATTTATCGTAATTTGAGAATAAAGTTAAAAAAATGATTTTTAAAATTGGGCAAAAAAAAAAATGATTTTTTTCTTTTAATTTAACTAATATTTTTATTATACTTTTCAAATATTGCTTCAATGATTCCAATGCGAAATGAAGGTATATTCTCAGATTAATTTATTTCCTAAAGCGTTTTTCAAAGTTAAATTGAATTTTGATTTAATACATTTTTAGACTTCGGAAATTTTAGATTTAACTATTTTATTGTGTGTGTAATTAAAAAAAAAAAAAAAAAAAAAAAAAAAACATTTAAATCAGTAAAATTCAGCAATTTTATTGGCATTAATTGTTTTATAGGCTACAAAGCTTATCTTAGATATTATGGAAGAATTTTGTTAAATGTAATTCTCATTTTACGCCAAATTTTCATAAAAAAATTTTGTACGCAATAAATGAGTAGAAAGATTATTCACTGATATTTTGAATATATGGGCAATTCTTCAAACACGTTTACTTTTCATGTTCAAAAAAATTTCGAAGATTGTTTAATGGCACATCAACGATATTTAGTACCAATATTCTTTGGCTCTAGTGAAACACAAATCTGGTGAATGACTTTTACCGAACAGCATCAATTTTATGGCGGTTTAAGATAAATTTTTTTTTTAAAAATTGCCAAAATTCTATTTATAGTCCTAAATCAAAATTTATTGCATTTATGTATTCTACAATGGTGTATCTATAATACAAATTAAAAATATCGCGATATTTTAAGTATTCGGAGATATATTAGCGATTTAATAATTATTAAACCTTCTTATAAAATTTGCAAAATTCAGTTTTTAGTGATGTAGTGTTGTTCATATTCATCCATTTATTGCAAAATTCATTATTTTTTTTAATAAGTCATAAAACAATGTCATTTATATGCATTTTTTAATTGCACTTACTCGAATATCTAAAGTTGCATTAAATGCAAAATCGTACTTTTTTGAACGCCATATTGATTTTGAAGTATGGTATTAAAGCAGCTACAGATTGATATATATCATCGCCAATTTTAATTAGCGCCTTGGGTGTGCCTCGACGATTCATGTTAAACTAAAAACATCGCGTTCTTAGCCCATGAAAACCGTTGATGAATATTTTTAGTGAAATTCTATTTTCTGTGCAAGTAAAACTTTACATAGAAACTTATTTTAGTTTAAAATTGATTTATAACAACAAAATCCGCTACAACAAAATATGCAAAATTGCTGAATTTCTTAAAATTGCTATACACGTTTAGCAAATTAATATTTTAAAACGCTACAATGATTTTTAAATGTCATTTGGAAACCTTCTTTGATAACGCTATACTCTAGCTTCACTGAAATAACGTTAGGAGTGTGCCTCGCGAAAAATGCACCTCTTGGAGCCATTCTCGTTTTTTCCCTCCAAGTTTGGGTACCTCCTACAACATTTCTGTTGAGGGCACATTAACGAGATATATGTCAAACGATGCACAAATTCAAGAGCTATTGGGCTCTTCTTTGAATTTTGAAATATCCGAAACGGCGTAAAATCCCCAGTGAAAAAACTGCAAAATTTTTAATTTTCTTAAAATTTGGTTTCACGCAATTTGACACTGGTTAATTGCACGCTAATTAAAGCTATGCTGGTCCTTTCCTACAAGTGTTTAGAGTCTACATTAGAAGAATTGAACTCTTATGTTAAAATCCGCGACTACAGCAATAAAAAGAAATAAAAAAAACTTCAAACACTTTTTTGAAATTTTTTACTTTGAGTGCTTGTCGGCACCACATGGAAGCGTATCAGGTCTTGAATTTTTTTTCTGGTACAGTTAAAAGTGTTGTTAAGATAATTGCATCAAAAGTTTTTTAAAAAAGTCTGAATTTAAAAAAAATATTTAAGGTTGAATATCGATTTCATAAAGGCAAACGTAAAAAGGGAATTGCCCATATACGAGGAAAGTAAAAAAAAAAAAATTTTAAAACCTACTTTAAGTGCCTTATATCACCAAAGTTTGTTTTAACATTAATAGAAATGTTGATAGGTTTTTTTTAGATCCTACAAAATAATTAAGAAATCCTAAATTTTTAATCATTCGTGTAAAATCTCACGGAAATACAGGCACTGACAATTTAAATCTTTTTGAATTAAAACATTAACTAGTCGAAAGCCAAGGCCTAGGAAATTCATTTGCTGTATAACAAGTATCCGGTTTAGTATCCGTTGAAAAGTTATGCGGTGATAAAAAATTAAACCAAAAATTTACGATTTTGAAAATTTGCGTCATTCAGTGAATTTAACTTTAGAGAACAGAATACCTACAATTTAATGTATATCTCGTTGATGTCAGGAAGCCAGACATGGTATAGCATCTTCGCAAACTTTCATACAATTGGTGTAAATATTTGTAAAATCCGGTTTTATAGAAATTCTCCAAAATATCGCGTAAACTAGATTCATTAAGAAATGACACGTCCGATTCAAAATGGTGTTAAAAAATTTTTAAATGCAAAATTATATGCAATTTCAACAAATTTAAAAATTTTGTTCTAAAATTTTTCAGTGTAAGATGTTACTTAAGATCATCGAAAATTTTTGTAAAAAATCATTTTAATGATTAAAGTTGATATTGTGAAAAAAAAAAAAAAAAATACAGAAACGTCATTTACATCGGCTACAGCGGCATTCATCTCCAAACTTATTTTCCTTGCTGACAACTATCGCGAAGTATAAATGATGTTAATATTGACGTCAAATGAAGGCATTTTATTTGTTTAATACTAAAATTTAGATGGCGTCATAATATTTTAAGGACTTATAATTATATGGGCTTAAAAACATGTTCTTAACCTTAAAAGTCAACCACACATATTTTGCATTATAGTTAAAATTTTGAAATAATGAAATCAATTTTCGAAATTTCGATAGAATTTATCATCAAATAAGAAACAAAATAAAAATTTTGCTGAAATTCACTTCTAAAAAATTTAAAATCGCGATTTTTGTAATGAATATAGCTATGAGTTCTAATGTTTAAACGACTATATTTTCCAAAAGAAAACCAATATTCACTTAATTTTTTCAGCAAACGATCCCAAGATATGTCATTTATTTCTCGTCATTTTGCGAAATTTTAAACCAATTTTTTTTTTTTTTGCTAGTTATGAAATTGTGCAAAAAATAAAACTAAAAAAATTTATTTTCAGTGTATTTCGATAATATTGAAGATTCTGTAATAATTTTAGCATCTGATGATAGTTCTTTAGATGTTTTATAAAATCGCGTTGTTTCGATTTTGATAAAGCCAAAGCAAAATGTTTAAGATTTTTTTTTTAAAGTTTTAAATTCAAACTTCCACAACTTTTGCGCGCTTTGATAAGAATGATTAACGCGAACATATTTTGTATGCATAAATAGCACTGGTCAACAAAAAAATCCTCCCCAATAGACGAATAGTTGGACTTGATGTATTTTGATGTGGTAAACACGAAATTTTAGATTTTTTTGTTACTAAAATTTCTTTTAATAAATGAAAACACTTAAAATGTTACAGTTTATCATCTTTATCTTAAAGCTGGTAATGTTGCGAATAAAACAAGGCATATATCTTCAAAATTGATGCAGAAATCTTATTCACAGTTAAGTAAAAATACCCATGTTACATACAATTCAGAAGAAATACAGTGGTGGCCAATAAAAAAAAAAAAATTTTTCTTGAAACAAAAATAGGTGTACTAGGTGAATTTTGACGAGTTAAACAAGAATCTGCATTCACTTTTTTTCTATCTGGTACTGATTTTTTTATGTGCATGACTAATATCATCACCTTATTCAGCAGTCACACTATAAAATTCGAGAATGGTTTGTCAAACTTAGGCTATAACTCAAGAACCCTTTACACGACTGATAAGTGATACATCAAAAGATGCATACGAAAATTGTCTCCAAGGTACGTTCACAATATTTTTTATTCTCTGAAGAATTTCAGAGTTATGAATCAAAATTTTTATCACTTTTCAAAAAAATAAATTTTTAAATTTTCGGTACTAATTATCGAATAACTACGGAAATATTCACTAGACAAAAAATTATATAAATTCAACTCAAAGACAATTTAGGTCGCTATATATTAAAGCTCAATTTATCTTAATTGGACAAACTGTTCTCGAGTTATACAAGTGTGACTCTCTAAAGGCGTAGTCATAGTAGTCATGCCCATAAAAAATGAATGCGTGATAGAAAAAAAGTAAAAGCTGATTCTTATTTAGCACGTTTCATTCAAGTTTCATTCAATCCACCTATGTTTTTTATCTAAGACGAAAAAAAAAAATTTTTTTGTCCACTAGTATATTTCCACTTAGCTATAGGTATGCATGGGTATTCAAACTTAAATGTGAATCCAATCAAGATTTGTGCATCAATTTTTACAATATGTGGCTTTATTTACTCGCAGTTTCGCAAGCTTTGAGATAAAGGTGATAAACTTAAATATTTTTCATGCCTTCACTTTTAAAAAGAAGTTTTAGTAAAAAAAAGAAATCTTGAATTTTGCATGAAAAAAATTTTTTCCGACACTTTTTTCGAAATATCTTCTAAACTATTGAGCAGATAAAAATTTTATGGTAAAGCGACTTAAAGCTAATGTGATTCCACATATTTTGGTGTATTATTTATATAAATCGTGCATACCGTTCTCGAGTTATAGTGAAATATAATCGAGTAATCGGCTTATTTAGGGCTCAATATTAGACACGCCCATAAAAAAAATCCTGACCTGAAGGAAAAAAACTTAAAGCAGATTCAAGTTTAGCACGCGGAATTCCATCTAGTCTACATATTTTTTTTTTCAAAGGAGCTCAAAAAAAAATATTTTTTTCGACCAGTGTAGTTGCTGATAAAATCACAAATCGACGTTAGTGTCAGAAGAAAAAAAAATTATTTGCATGTATGTATATATCTGTCATTTATAATTTTAATAAGTTTTGAAATTTATCTTCTAGAAGAAAAGTAACCGGTTTTTGGTGCTAAATAAAAGTATAATAAATATAATGTAATAAATTTATATTTAAAACAAAGTACAGTTGCCAAAATTACCAATGAAAGATTGTCCAGAATGGAGAGCTGCAGGCGTAAGTGTTTGTTATATATTAATAATCTCGATTTTTTGTGCGAATTAACACGCAAAAATGATTAAATGGATTATTTTTTAAAAATAAAAACTGGCAACACTGTTTATAAAAAAATAAATAAAATAAAACTATTTATTATTTTTAGACTTTTAATAATTTTCTAAAACAAACAGATTAAAATTTTGTTTTAAATTTTCACTATAACTTTATAAAATCTCCTCAATCATTAAACTATTAAAAAGGAAATATGAATCAAATTTTAAGGCGATTTTGATATTAATTTATTGATATTTTATTGAACTTGAATGAACAAAAGTTTTTCGAGTTATACTGTAATATGTAGACCAATGATCGAAAACTAAAGTTAATTCTAAAATAATAAATTATAACCTAAGAAGTATTCAAATTGAAGTATTCCAAATCACAAATCCCGTGTTGACCTTTGATAAATTCTTTTAAATTTTCCAAATACACGTTCCCTTTACTTAATTTATTTATTGTTAAATCACCTGGTTTGAAATATTAAACAATATATTTTATAAGAAGTTTTTTTTTTTTTTTTTTTTGTTAAAAACACATTTTAATTGTTTAAAGAAGGCGGAAATACTTTATATGGGTTTATTAGTTTAATAAAAACTGTCATTGATCATAATTATAAGTACTTTTTTAAATCCTATATTTACAAGTTTTGTATAAAAACTTTAGCTGAACCGAAATAAAATATCAGTTTCTTTAAACATGAATAAGTCAATTATCTTCTTTGGTAAGATAACTTTAAGATTTATTAATAAAATTAAATGTATGCTTACGAATGATTACTAATATATAAAATATCCAGCAGTTTTTATAGTTGTTCTAGTTACCTACACAGAATCTAGAGAGTGTTATAGTGCTTGCCATAGAGGACCACCCACACCAATCAGATGTGTAAGAGAGGGAAACAATTGTGAAAAAATTCGTGAATGTAATCTGGCTGCCGTGAATTGCAAGCGTAATGCAACCGGTCTTTTACGTAAGCTTAAAATTTAGATAAAAACTTTTGTTATTTAATAATAAATATTCTATTTACAGCCCTATCGCCTATTAATGATTCATTCTGCCGTAATATTGCAACTACTTTTGGTTCCGGTCCATGTGCCCCCGAACGTGTAATTCGTTCGACTCCTCTTAATTGCAATAATATCCGTTGCACTATACCCAGTAATAAACTTATGTGTTATCGCAGCAAGAAAAATAATTGTCGACTATTAACTTCTTGTCAATGGACCCATGCGAATTGTGTACGTGGTCCAGATAATCGCTTAGAATTAACTGATTCCCGTGGTTGTGCTGGTTTAAAAGTTAGCGGAAAAACACAAATATGTCGGCCTATTCAAAAAAAAAGTTAATTTTAAATCGATACTTGTAATGATGAACTATTATTATCCGTTTTAGAGTTTTGATAATTTTTGATAGTTTGAGAATAAAGATAAATGTATGATAAAAACTAGAAACTAAATATATTAGGGTGGGTCAATTCTTTTTGTAGGTAGGCGTATAACAAAAATGTAATCTACAATAAATTCTAAGAAAACTTGTCTAAGAAACTATGGGTCTAAAATCAAAACTTAGCTCCCGCCGAGAGACATGAAAATTGGGGAAAATCGTTCAATTTCTTGATATAATTGCTGCTATCTCGAAAACTACTCAAGATACAGATCCGAGTTAGTTTTCAAATAATAGGTAATGAGAGCACCTTCAAAATGGCATTCCACATTTTTTTATAAATAAAGGTTAAAGGTCATTGGTCATACCTTAAGTCTTGGAAAGCTATATAACGAACGCTATTTTCAACATTTTGCCAAAATCCGTATGTTAATGCAGATTTCCTATACCACTTAAGATTTTAGCATAGAGAGTTGTTTGGTTGCTGAGATATTTGAAAACATAGTTGCAAGTAAATAAAACATTGTATTTATTTTATTTTTTCTTTAATAATATCTATTTTGAATGCTGAATTGAATTGACCCACCATAATATTATGTTTGGATTTAGTGATAACATGTTGTTTTCCATTAAATCTATTAAATTTTTTAGACAAATCTTAAAATAAAATCTTCATGTCTCTCGGCGCCTATACGCCTGTTACGTTTTTTCTCACTCGAACAAATTGACCCACCGTAATATATATATAAATATATATATATATATATATATATATATATATAAATATATATATATATATATATATATATATATATATATATATATATATATATATATATATATATATATATATATATATATATATATATATATATATATATATATATATATATATATATATATATATATATATATATATATATATATATATATATATATATATATATATATATATATATATATATATATATATATTTATATATATATTACGGTGGGTCAATTTGTTCGAGTGAGAAAAAACGTAACAGGCGTATAGGCGCCGAGAGACATGAAGATTTTATTTTATTCATAACCCAGCAAGAACTTGGTAATGGCATGTAGTAACAGATGTACTTTGTTTGTAATAACAACAACATATTGTCTGCATTACGTGGAGATTGTGTAGTAACTACATATTTATAACCCGGTACGTAATTAATTATATATGAAAGGCAAAATATGCATATGAATTAATTCTTAATCTAAAATAGTTTATATTTTTAAATTAAAATATATATTATTATGGGTTATTACCCAGCAAAAAAAGAACTGAAAAAGTCATGATTTTAACATTGTATTGTCATTGGAAGGAAGTACTTAGTGATAAAACAGAGTTGCGGAAGTTCTTTTTTAACCCATGGTTGTCATTGGTAGGATATTATTTTTCTATAATACTTGTTCATTGCTTTTGAAACAATGACTTATTCGAGTACAAAATTAAAAGAAACACAATAAAAAGTTTAAATGGAAGAATTTTGGAAAATATCAAAAATAATGTATTATTTTATGTCATTAATAAAAATAAAAAATTCGACCATTGGTTTATTTTCTATAAGCCGATTTGTACGCATGGATTTATCCGTGTGTTGTCCTTATTTTAAATTTTAAAATTAAAAAAAAAAAAATAAATTTTTTAATTTTAATATTGTGCTAAAGTCGCGATTATTATTTTGAAAACATTCACATGTTTAAGCTTTGATATTTTTAGTGTAGAACTTTTAATTCTCATTGAGTTTATAAAGTTTACACTCTAATATATCTTTAGTTTTTCTAAAGAAATTGGGAAAGGTTTCCTGATGAGCTGACTTAAGCAACCGGCGAAATGCCGGTTAGCTTCCCCCCAACAAATAAATTGTGAATTTATTAAAAGTAATAATCGCGATATTAGCACAATATTAAAATTATTAATATTCGTTTATCGCAGCTTAATTATTTTGAATAGAAATTTTTTTATCCTGACATTTTATTAGTCATTTGTTGCCTAAAAGGTAATTAGTTCCTATTATTTTTACTAATCATGACATAAATAATTAGTTAAAATCAATAAAAAAAGTTTTGTAAAAATGAGGGATTTTCTTTTCATATACCCATTCTAAATCTAAATCAGCTGTTCTCGCAAGGTCTTCGTTCATGATCCACTTGAGACGTTACAAGTTGAGAACGACTCACTGAAATTTTAAAACAACAATTTAATTATATAAATCCCTACAAACTCAAGCATTAACAAATTATAATTTTAACGTGTTTTTGAAATATTTTCAAAAAATTTTGAGCTCGTTACGAGAAAATATAAATAATTTCATTTTGTAAAAATTTAGTTCCAAAAGAGAACTTTTAAGTACATAATAGCAACAAAATTTGTTTTTTTTTTTCAAAAGTATAAAAACAAATTATACCTACTTAATTTCTTGTTGTGAATAAAATAATAAAAAAAATATGAATGCATGCAAAAATCCTTCCGACAAATCAAAATATAAATACAGTTTCCTTCAAAACTGTATTTGTATTTTATTCGAATATTCTTAAAACTAGGAAAGCATTAATGGGTTTGGAAAACCAAATTCAAAACTTTTTTGGAAAAAATATTCTAGGCTTAAGATTTTTCAATCACTGGCAAGGTACTGAAAATATATTACAAGAAAACTGCTAAAATTTTGTCCGCTTATTTATCACTGCGCATCGTTTAGGATGTCACACAGTGGTCCCAAAACGAATTTTTCAAAAAACAACTTTCAAAATTAATAAAATTATTTGTGTATTTGGTAAGTAATAGATAATTAATGATCTCAATATAAATAATTATAAAATTAGTAATATTATTTTTATATCTGTAATAGTTTTGTGATAGTTTTGTCTTACACAGAAGCCATGAAACGTCTAAATCCTCAACGACCTGATTGTTTAGAATTACCATGTGATAATCGCAGTAAAGAATTGCGTTGCGTTCGTAGCAAAAAGGACAATTGCCAATGGTTAACCGTCTGTGAAGTGAATCGTATCAATTGTGAACGTGGACTTCAGAATGCTTTGACTAAAGTTAATCGTCGTCGCTGTGCCGGCATGAAACATGGACAAAGATTATAAAAATGTAAACCTGATGTTTAAAATAACTTTCTGAAAATACGTAATTCTTAATATGATGAACTATTATTATACTTTTTGAAATATTGAATTATTATACATTTTAAATAAACTTTTTTTTTTTGTTTTTTTTAATGTTATATTCATTGACAAGAAATTTTATATTTTGATTCTTAAAAATCAGAAATTTAAATAAATTTTAAAAACTACATTTTAAGTCCTATATCAAAAATAAATGCACATATGTAACCCACACAAAGGTATACAAAATACAAATTAAAGAAAGTTCGATAAATTTTATATTAGTGAACATAATCGTGGTTTTATATCTGTTTAAAACTTCCTTTCGAATATCGAGTAAAAAACAAAGTACACATAGAATTTAAAAATTTCTTTAACTGTATTTAATTCACTGATATGTTTTTTAAGTCTTACCACAAAAAAAAACTCTTCAAATGACGTTAATATATAAAAATTTACAAAATTGGAAGTTAAAACAATATTGAAGGTCGGTTTCATAAATGAAAACTTAAAATAAGAATTGCCCATATATTACCATTAAATCTTGCCAACATTCCTCGACGAAAACCGAATAAAAGTGATTTATTTATATGCTGATATAAAAAAAAATATTACAGTAGCAAAAAGGTGAAAACATTGCCACCTTTTTTGAAAAACATTTGCCATCTTTCATTTATAAAATTAGTTTTTTCTTCCATAAATGTTTTCAAAAGAAGTGTTAACGCAAATACGTATAAAGCAAATCCGGAGGAGCTTGCAGGCCCTATACAAATTTTGCACAATGGTCCTAAATCGAAACAATTTTTTTTGGAAATAATTCTGTAATTTGTGAACCGTTGGAGATATCTAAATAAAATTTCGCATGTTCAGAGCTGAGGTGTTTCCGAGTTGAGTACATGCTCCTCCAAAGTTGGTCTAAAATTAATTTATGACTTGATTGTAAAAGCTACATGGATAGTCCTTATCTCTACAAAAAACATGCTTACATGTGTATGTTATCTCTTTTAGTTTAAGAGATATTTGGGCCGAAGCAGATTTTACTTTAATTTTTGGCCTCGTTTTTTAAGTTTTTTAAAATTGAGGGCCTTAATTTGGACCCTAAAATTTTTCTAATATAATAAATAGATTTTTTACGAAATTCTAAATAATATTACTGCAAGAATCATATCAATATATATATTCAATAAAAAAATATATTAATCTTAAGTTGACTTTTAAACCAAAAAGGTGGTAATATTCGTTCACTTTAAAAAAATTTTTTTTTTTGTTCCGGACTGCAACGTCAATGCGTGTAAAATAAAATCGAAGGCTCTCTGGGGAACGGTTTTCCCTCAAGCCCTATCCAAACTATGTAAATTTTGAAAAACTTTTTTAATTTCTTTTCTTAAATTCAAAAATGTCAAAGCCGAGATCAAGAAAAAACTATATTGAGAATATAGCCCCAAATGTCGGTCAAACGTTACCCTCTTGTAACGACAGAATGACGATTCAAATGAATGAAGTAAATTTGTTTAAAGATGTTTTTCCAAGACTGAAATTTTGGGCATTTTGGTAAAAAAAATTTAGAATGTTTTTAATTCTCTATTTTAACGATAAGTGTTTCTATAGTGTGTCAAAATTTTATTTTAATTGTCGTGAACTTAGAGAATAAAACAATATGCCAAAATATCTAAAATTTCAATTAAAATAGAAGAAATATTATGCAGGCCCATGAATATATTATTCATACAAGATGGAAAAATAACTGAAAACAGAATTGTGTTTAACACACCAAAATCTATTTACTCCAACTATTCGTCATTATAGTAGGATTTTTTGCCGATCTGTGTTATTTGAAGTGATTAATAGATCATAAATAGAAAATAATAAAAAAATGATTTTACTTTTTGTCTTTTTTTATTTTTATTTTAAATGATTTATTTTAGTAAGTACTTTAATAAGGATAATAATAGTTCATCATAATAAGAATCAGCTTCCAATTAACCTCTTTTTTTCGGTGCTGGTTTACATTTTCTTAATTTTTGTCCAGGTTTCATGCCTTTACAGCGACGAGAATCAACTTTATTCAAAACATTTTGAGGTCCACGTTGACAATTAACTTTGCTTACTTGACAGGCAGTTAACAGTTGACAAGTGTCCTGTTTGCTACGAACACAAATCAGTTTTTTACTAGGATTTTCACATTTTAATTTAAGACAATCGGGACGTTGAGGATTTGGTCGTTTTGTGGTAGCTTCTACAGAAACCAAAACTACCACAAGAAGAGCTGTTATTAATACAAAGGATATGTTAAGAATTTTTTATTGTTTAATTGATTAATTACTAGTATTTATAAGTATTACTTACCAAATACAAAAATGGCTTTATTCATTTTTAAATGTTGTTTTATGTTTTGATGATATTGCAAAACTTATGTTTTTGTTAAGGCTGCAGAGGAGTTTTTATACAAAAAATTTGTGTAAATTGAGTTGTTTTTTTTTTTTTTTTAGAATAATTGCTTTAAAATTAATTCAATTTAAAATGTGTTTTTAGTCAATAATTCTTACATTTTCATAATTTTAATTCAAGACAAAGCCTTTTTATTAAACAATACTTTTATTCGTTATTGTCAAATTTGTTCGAATTTAAGTATCTTTCAATTATTTTATTCTTAATAAAATTTTAAAATTATAAATTATGTATAAACCAAATTTGTATGGATTATTTGTCTTTAAAGCTTTAATAAAATAAAATCTAGATAAAGAAATTGTTTTATCAGTTGTCAGCTTATAGTATAAATCGTATTTAGTCTTATAGTGCAAAGTTGATTAAGAATTTAATTTTCAAGGGATTGTTTTTATTGCACCATCTTAAAACTTTACAGACTTTCCATTTTCAATATCTGAATTTGATCTGCAATTAACATAAGGACTAATATATAATTTTGTATAGTTTTGGCATAAAAATAAATAAATTTTTCGTTCTTTTGAAAAGTTATTAAAAAATATAAATAGTGTTTTAAGAAAAATATTTTTTTAATACGAGCGTTATAAATGAAAAACTAACTTTTTTTGGAATAAAAGCTAACATAATATGGTTATGATTATAATTGAGATTTTTCTAAATAAATTTGCATTAGAAATTGCTTAAGGATAGAGTCAAGTTGTTTATACAGACATGCTGCTTTAAGTTGACATGTCTCAATGAACTCGGCTTGAATAACAAGTTGATATTAAGTGAACGAGATAATTATTTAGCCACAAAAATCCTTGGCCTATGTTCATAAAAAATGGGACAAAACTGCTGTTACAATATCAAAGAAATAAAACTAAATGATGAAGTTGGCATCTTTAAATATTATTTTCGCAGGAAAATTGTAATACTGATTCTAAAATCATCTGATAATTTCTAAATCACTTGATAATTTCTAAAATCCTGAATAATTCCTTAAAACAAATTACCAATAGTTTTTATAACAAACAGTTTATTTCAATATTTCAAAAAGTATTATAATAGTTCATCATATTAAGAATTACGTATTTTTAGAAAGTTATTTTAAACATCAGGTTTACATTTTTGTAATCTTTGTCCATGTTTCATGCCGGCACAGCGACGACGATTTACTTTAGTCAAAGCATTCTGTGGTCCACGTTCACAATTGATACGACTCACTTCACAGATGGTTAACCATTGGCAATTGTCCTTTTTGCTACGAACGCAACGCAATTCTTTACTGCGATTATCACATGGTAGTTCTAAACAATCAGGACGTTGAGGATTTGGACGTTTCATGGCTTCTGTATAAAGCAAAGCTACCACAAGAAGAGCTGTAATTATATATTTAATAAAAATGTTATTATTTATTTATATTATTTAAACTTTTACGTACCAAATACACAAATAATTTTATTCATTTTAAAAGTTGTTTTATTTTGACTTAATTCAAAACTGATGATTTCGTTAAGGCTGCAGTGGAGTTTTTATACAAAAATTTTTCTTTGAATATTTATTTTTTGAAACAAAAAGTTTTAAGGCGAAATGGGATCAACAGGTACTTTAAATTATTATTTTTAAAGGCTTTGTATTCTTATATACTCAATATATTGTTAAATAATATGGTTGTTTATTTATTAATATTTATTTATATTTATTAATAATTATATATTCTATACATCGATACTTTAATTTGTTTATATAAAAATAGGTAGGTACATATTTATTTTAAATTTTCAATTCACAACTTATGGTTGGAGTTGTAAGTCAACTAAAACGATAATATTGTTATAGTATGTTTTTACTATTTTTTTTATTAATGTTACTATTCCTCCCATATTCTCTATAATTATATGAGTTTTTATAAATACACTTCAAGCACGTCATATCTCAAAACAGCTTGATTTTTGAGTAAATGATGTGAAAATATACTTTATATTAAATATTAATATTCTGTAAAAATTTGATGTACATATCTTTTGCCCTCGGCTTTTAAAAATAGATTATGAAATTCTTTAAAATTGCTTTTAAAAAGAGAGAGGAAATAAAAAACTGAAAAACACATCAATAGACCCAAAATTGAAAATATAAACTGACTAAATTTAATATCATACATCAAACGTATTCTCCTGTAAGAGGCTGAATAAATCCTTAAATCTTTGTATAATTTAAAATAATAAAAACACTTTTTTATGCAATTTTTAATAATCAATTATATTTCAACATTTTATGACATTTCCACAATTAAGTTAAAATTAACTTCTTTTGGGACCAGGGCGGCATTTCTTTAATGGTTGTCCTTTTTTCATG
Organism: Protophormia terraenovae; assembly: GCA_951394005.1. Classification (NCBI taxonomy): domain Eukaryota; kingdom Metazoa; phylum Arthropoda; class Insecta; order Diptera; family Calliphoridae; genus Protophormia; species Protophormia terraenovae. The sequence continues at coordinate 103,051,624 of OX596076.1, read as the reverse complement.
CCAGCACAACGTCGTGAGTCAACCCATTCCAAAAGATTACGTTGACCACGAAGACAATTGGCACGAGCTAATTGACAAGGTGTCAATAGTTGACATTGGTTTTTCTTATCACTATAACAATTAAGTTTTTTACTATCAGCAGGGCAATTCAAACGACTGCAACTAGGTTTAACAGCACGCGGCCAACGTTGTTTGATAGCACATTGTCCTTGACCTACAGAACCCTTAATGTTACGACATAAAGACAAACTAGTAGATGTAATAGCTATAAGGTAAAAGTATTTTAAGTAAATATTATATTTTATTGTAAAGTCCTTAATATTGTAACTTACTACGTTGTTTATTTTGACGACGTTTACAATTTTCTTCATCTATAGAACATTGTTTCATTTTACGGCATAAGGAACCTTCTTTTACACATCTTATGGGACTGTTAACTTTTTTACTACACATAGGACGACAACGATTTGCCTCAGTGTAAGCAAAAACAGCAATAAGTATGGCTAAAGGAAATTTGTTTTAATTAAAAAAATTTTCTTAATTTCAAACTACTTAGTGGTATCTTACCGAATATGATAATGGTTTTATTCATTTTGATTGAAATTATGACTTTTGCTTTGATTTTAATGTGTATATATAGTAAAAAAATCTTTTTAAAGAACCAGTAAAACTTATGAGTGTTTAAAAAAAACATTGTATTCTTATTAATTATTACATCAGTTTAAATAAAGAAAAGAAATGTATTGAATAAAATACCTTTGTTTGTTGTTGTTCAGAAATAATTTATTGTTTAGCTAGCATAATTAACAATAAAAAACGATTTAGAATTACTCGTGTTTATCCGATTGAAAAAGATTTACGGGTTTTTTGGAAAATATTGTCAATGAATATCTTAACCCATTTCCAACCACTGTTGCGTTTTCGCATCAGTAAATTTACTAATACCGTATCTAATTTAGTTTAAGATTACCCTACGGGAAATTTGTGGTAATTGCAGTAATGGACCGGTTTCTCTGTACCAGTTGAGTACCAATTGACACCTAACTCGTCACCAAAGTTCCAATTGAGAACCAGTTGACACAAACACACTCACTATTAACATGCTCGTTAAGTGCGCAAATAGCAACTCGCGCGCAATAACAATCAGTGGCTGAGTGGTAAGCGTTGAAGACTATAAAACATAACATACGTCAGATGAACATGGGTTCGACCTGGGGTGCCGCCATCGACATTAGCGAAAATTATAAAATTAAAATAAACATAATTTAATAAAGATAATAATAAAAATAATGTTTAAAAAGTAAATAATTACCGAATTTTTATAAAATTTTTATTACAATAATCGTTACTGAACCTGTCCTCTTGGACCTGTCCTAGGACCTATCCTGTGACCTGTCCCAAGGGGCTAATTAGCCACCTCCAATGACAACCCCATGTTAAAGAGACAGGTTCTTCTCATATAAAGTTCCGGAACTGGAACCGGTCACTAGCCCTGAGAACCTGTCACGTGACTAGTTTTGAACCGGTTCTCTTTACTCTAGGGTAATGATAATGTTTTATACATGTAATATTTAGCTTAGAATGTTAAATAAATTGAGTAAACAATTTTAATTCTGATGAAATTTTACCCCCGGTAGAGCAGTTCGAAAAAAGGTCTATAAAATGGACCTTTTTTTAAAATTTAAAAAGTAAATTGAAAAATTATGAAAAACATCTTAAATAAACTTTCAGACGATAGCCAAGATATCAAAAAATAAGAAAATTGTTACTTTTTAGCAAATAATTTAGTGGGATAGGAACACCAAGCTCCCAAAAATTAGTGTTGCGAAAAAGCATTATTGGTCAATTAGGGGTAGTGTGATTTAGCTACATCACGCAAAATTAATTAAGAAAATTAATTAAATTAATTAAGAAAAATATTGTTTTTAAACGAATAACGAATTTTTTGAATCAGAAATTTGTTTACTGTAGTTTTAAAAAAATGTTCTAGATTTTTATGACATTTGCAGTAAAAATAAGCAATTGTCAGCAAATTACAAGTGATTTTTTTAACATCAAAGGACATAAAATTTGCAACTTTTATTTTTTTACGTTTTTTAATTTTACTAAAAGTATTAAAATGTTTGAATAACTAATGAGAATAGGAACAATTTCATAATTTGTTGAGAGATTTTTTTCTATAAAAGGCTGTGCTATCTACTCCAAATGCCAGTTCATTGTAATCCTGGCAGCAAAAGAGCATCTCGAGGGATATTCAAACTATAAATGAAAGCAAAAAATTTTTTTCTTTGTCAGGATAATGTTAAAATTTTTGAAATCTGCAGTTGGAATGCATCAGATTAAGCGCCACTACATTTGGAACTCCACCAGAATTTATGGTTTCACAATATTCGAGATGAAAATTAATCTTGCTCCGCCAAGAATAACAAAATCGATTTACGTGATATTTCTGTTTAAATCAAAACGTGGTGCTGGCTGTTATAGAATAATGTTATCAATTACTCGATAAACAGATAGATAAGAACTGAAAATAAATAGTTCATGAGCCAATTTGATATCGAAGGTGAATTATATAAAGAAAAACTTGACATCAGATTAGGCCGCCTGTATGAAGGACGAGATGCATACCTGACTACTATATTTAAATCCAAATCGATATCTTACACAAACAAATAATAAAATGCCATGTACATTAATATTATAAATGCCTTAACGTGTAACAGATTTCAGAAGAAATTATAAGAAATTAGTTGCTCTTAATTGCGCTAAATTTCAATTGGAATAGTCCACCTTCAATTTTTCTGCTTCACACTAGCTAGATATATTTAATACACAATTTGTAAAATTATCATAAAACTAAATTTAAATAACAAATAAAATTATTTTTTTCAATACAATTTGTTAAAAGTCCTGCTTCTTATATGAGCGCAACATCATACCCCTAATTGACCATTGATGCGTTTTCGCAACACCCGATATCTCGGAAACCAAAATAACTAGGCACATAAATCTTCCGATTTTATGATCGCAATTACTAAAATAGACTCCACACTAAATTTTATTAATTTATCTGAACGGGATCGGGTAGTGGTCGGAAATGGGTTAAACTCCCCAGCAAAAGCTTTGAAACGATATAAAGTTACCGAACGACAGTGGGGTCGATCGCAAATTTTTTAGTAATTTTTCTGAAACCTAAGGTCCTCCTCTATAACTCTTCCATACATTTCAATTCGATCCGGGTAGTAGTTTAGGAGATATAGTTTTATTACCAAAAAAAAATTGTGTTTTCAGTGTTATTACCATTGCAAGTTTTTATATGCACAAAAATAATTGAAATATGAGCTTGAAAAAGCACGAAAAAATGGTATAATATGCACAGAAATATGCAAAAATAGCATGGATATGTATATCAAAACCAACGAATTTATGCATTCTTATATATTAATGTGTAGAAAATATGCACAAATATGCATTTTTTAACTTTCAATCTCAAATAAATTTCGATGTTTATAAAAATATAATTATTATAATTTTAAGTATCATATTTGACGCTTTCGAATTTTTTTTTTTTTTTTCTTTACAATATTTACAATGTACTCAAACACTAACAAAAAAATTTTAGAAATCATTTGATTGAACTCCAAAAAATCACAAAAAAATTGTGTTTTTGTTAAGAAAACTAACTTTTGTGTCCATTATATGCAAATTTATGCAAAGATTTAAAATATAAGCATTTTTTGTGAAATTCTTTTGAAATATGCAAATGCTTACTTTCCAAGCGAAAAGCTTGAAAAACTTGCCCTAGTTATTACAATAAAATTTTAACTATTATATGGCAATGAATGTTTGTGCTGGTCTCTCAATTCTTTGGATTTTTTGTAGCCATAATTTTTTGTATGAGACAATTTTAGCTATCAGAACATTTAGAAAAAATCAAATTTTTAAATTTTACTTTGAAGGTTTCTGTGCTGTGAATATATAAAATACAAACTTCTCTAAAGCTAGAGAATTTTTTAAAGAACTTGGAAAATTTCAATATTCGTTTACCTCCAATATTTTATAATGCTTAATTAATTTCACTTGTTTAAAATAACATATGAATGAGACACTTTAACGAATTATATTTTGTATAAAATATTTTAAGAATCACAATCCATAACTTTTTTGTTTTGCCTATTTTCAATACCATATAATTTGAACAAAATTGTGTGCCTCTAAATGGAATCCACTGAACTCTATCCTGCTTTCAACAGACAGACGGACAGACACAGCTAGATCGACTCAAAATAGAAAGTTAATGTAAATCATTTTACTTAATACCGGGACAAAAAACTACAAATTTTGAACTTATCTGCCCGAAGTTTGTTACAATAATTGTTTATTCTCCCCAGAACTAACATAAATACAAAGTGAAATCCGCTTCATCGAAATAGAGTTTTTTAAGAAATTAATACGCATACGTGATCGCTTGTGTCCAAATAGACTTAGGAACAGCTCTCTTTTTTTCCACCTATGGTATTCATAACTCCATATAAAAATTATTTTGAAATATCGTTATATCAGATATGTAACCAAAAATGTTTAAAAAGACCTATTTGGTTACAAGTTTGTGCAATACGTAAGAAATAACTAAAGAAATGCATCGCTATTGTTACATTAAAATCTTTTGTCTGCTAAACACGAGTAATTTTAAGTTTTGTTTTTTTTTTTTATTATTAATTATGCTGCTTCCAATTATTTCATTATTATTTAATTATTTTGAACAAAAACAAACACATCCATTATTCAATACATTTCTTTTGTTTATAAGGCTAATGTAATAATTATAAAACAATGTTCTTAAACATTTACATGACTTTCATGATCTATATTTTTTTTTTTTCACAAGTTTGTTGACTATATATAGACATTAAACCAAAACGAAAAGTCAGAAATTCAAACAAAATGAATAAAGTCATCATCATATTCGGTAAGTTGATATTTAGAAACATAAAATTAAGGATCTTGTTATTAATTTGAGTCAAACAAAAATCCTTTAGTCATCCTTATTGCTGCATTCGCTTACACTGAGGCAAATCGCTGTCGTCGTTGCACTAAAAATGTTGCCAGTCCCATAAGATGTGTAAGAGAAGGTTCCTTATGCCGTAAACTAAAACAATGTTCTATAGATGAGGAAAATTGTAAACGTCGTGAAACAAAACAGCCTAGTAAGTTGGGAAATTTTCAGTAAAATATAATATTTTTTATATGTTTTATGTATTTTTCTTTACTTTTTCCTTATAGCTATTACTTCTACCAGTTTGGCTTTGTGTCGCAACATTAAAGGTCCTGTGGGTAAAGGACGTTGTGCCACCAAGAAACGTGTAGCACGTGCTGCTAAACCTAGATGCGATCGTTTGAATTGTCCTGCTGGTAGTAAAAAACTTAATTGTTATACTGATAAGAAAAATCAATGTCAATTATTGACACCTTGTCAATTGGCTCGTGCCAATTGTCTTCGTGGTCAACATAATCTTTTGGAATGGGTAGACTCACGTCGTTGTGCTGGCATGAAAAAAGGACAACCATTGAAGAAATGCCGCCCTGGTCCCAAAAGGAGTTAAATTTAATTTTAATATTGATGTATGATTAATGGAAATAAAATTGAAAAATAATTATTAAATTTTGCTAAAGAAAAATTATATTTTTTTATTATATAGGATTAAAAGTAATCTTTACAGATTTCTTATACTTAGTTTTTTAAACATTTAAATTAAACAAATATTCCTTCCTTAAACCACATTTCCACTAAAAAATTAAAATTACTACTTCACTTAAAGACGTTCACTTTATTTTTATTTTGTTCTCCATAAAATCTGTTAATTGTTCAATATTCACTTTATGATCTGACTATTAACTTATTTATTTTTATTCGTTAAAAATATAAACATTTATTTATGATTTTATTTCCATTCCATAAAATTCTTTCCACTCTTTATATCTTCTCCAAAATTATGACATCATAAAAATACAACAACATTTGCCCCAACTTTATCTTTTTATGACTTTTTCCAACAGTATCATCACTTTCTCTATTTTTGATTGTATACAGTTTTTCCCACCTTCATTAATATTTGCAGCCACATCCATACACATAAGAAAGCAAAGGCAACCACCATAACAAAAGGAGCAAAATGGAAAGAAAGTAATAGAAACAGGAAAAGGAAATGAACTGGAAATTCGCGTAATTGGTGTTGATTTAGTGCAACCGCTTTATTGAACACAATATTTTATTGTATTTATGAAATACCCTATACCCAGAGAAATATGAACTACAAAAGTGTTGAAAACTATACCATTCAATGTCATTAGTGAATCTAACCAAAAAGGTAATAGTATTTTGAATTATTTCTGTAAGGAATTTTAGTGGTAATAGTAATTTCAGTTAATTCGTTAACGGTATTTTAGCGTTATTATTTTGAGCTATTTCGGTAACGGTGTTTTAGCGTTATAGTCATTTCGAGCTATTTCGGTTGTTTCTGAAATTTCGATTATCGGTTCATAACCAGAAATATAAAGAGAATCAAGGGTTACAAAGTCATTGGAGGATAACCATAACATTATTACAAGTAAAAATTTCTTTTAAATAAATTCACGTCGTTTATAAAGGATTAAAATTGCTTAATAAAAACCTGTATTCATTTTCAAAAGACGCTGGTTTACAGTTTTGTTTATATTCTCAAGGCGACCTATGTAGGGACACAATACTAAATATAAGACATAAATACATTAAACGTATCACTTTCTCATACGATTTTAGAAGGGTCGCATTGGAAGTATTCTATGTTTAAGATAGAACCTTAAGATGTTATTGTTTACACGATGAAAGCAATAACATCTGTCTTGCGTAACTGGGTCAGTATTTGTTCTAATTGGTATCCTATATAAAGAAAAAAATAGTTAAATTATTATAATTATTATTAAAATATTTTTTAACTATCTTTATATTGGAATTTAATTATATTATTTATTAATATAATTAATTCTATAATTTTTTGAAAATAAAATATAAAGAGGAATTAAACATTTTTCTATAAAATATATAAATAAAATAAATATAAGTAAATTTTCAAAAATGTTCAACTCATTATATCTATTAAAAAAAGCATGTACATATGTCGCTATTTAGTTGGTAAACTTGTTCATAACGGTGAAATCATTGAATCATTGAATTGTTTTCCATTTTTATTTCTTACGAGCATATAAGCCTGCCAATGCCAGGAAATATAATATTACGAGGGCGGATCAATATTTCCGTGACTTTTCGAACTTCCCTCGTAGTTATATGAAATGCAACACTGTTCCCATCAAGTACCACCTACATACAACCTCGTGTATTTTTCTAAAAATGGAAAAAAGTGAATTTCGAGTGCTCATTAAACATTATTTTTGTGAAAAAAAAACCGTCAATCAAACCAAGGAAAAGCTCGATAAATACTGTGGGGACTCTGCACCATCGATTTCAATGGTAAAAATGTGAATTACTGACTTTCGTTGTGGTCGCACAAGCACAAATGTTCTGGACGGCCAATTGAGGTCACTACACCCGAAAATTTCGAAAAAATCCACTATATGGTGTAAGCCGACCGAAGAGTAAAAGTGCGTGAGATTGTTGATGCCATAGGCATTTCATATGACAGTGTGGTTTCGATTTTAAATGATCAGCTGGGTTTAAGAAAGTTGTCTGCAAGATGGGTGCCGCGTTTGCTCTCAATTGACCATAAACGTAAACGTGTGACAACTTCAAAGGATTGTTTGGAATTGTTTAACCGCAATCCGAATGAGCTTTTGTGGCGTTTTGTAACTGTGGATGAAACATGAATCCATTACTGTACTAAACAATGGGTTTCTCCGGGTGAACCTGCTCCGAAGAAGGCCAAGGTAAATTTGTTGGCAAATAAGGTAATGGCAACAGTTTTTTGGGATGCACGCGGTATAATCCACATCGATTACCTTCAAAAGGGAAAAACAATAAATGGCGAATATTATGCCAACTTAATAGACCGATTTAATGAGGATTTAAAAAGAAAACGACCCCATATGGTCAAGAAAAAAATTATTTTTCATCATGATAATACATGGGTGCACACGTGTGCAGTCTCAATGGCAAAACTCTATGAATTGAGCTACGAATTGGTTCCTCATCCGCCATATTCTCCGGATTTAGCCTCTAGTGACTACTTCCTATTTCAAAACCTAAAGAAATGGCTCGGTGGAAAGAGATTCAGCTCCAACGATGAACTTATTGATCAAACAAATGCCTAATTTAAGGACCTCGAAAAATCCTATTTTTTGGAAGGGATACAAAAACTGGAGAAACGTTGGAGTAAGTGTATTGAGTTAAAAGGAGATTATATTGAAAAATAAATTTTTGTTTTGCAAAAAACACTATGTTTCAATAAAAATATCCACAAACAAATCCAAAAATCTTTAAAGAATATTTCCTTTCCTTAACCGAAGTTAAAGATTTCAAGTTATAATCTGATGGGATAATAATAATTAAAGTATTATATTAGTAATGTTGAAAAACATCGACGAAATTGATCTACTGACTGAAATGCAAAATTTTATTTTGGATATGATTTGGAGAGCAAACAATGAGTATAGCCAATTTAAATTTCATAAAACCAAAACAGACCTAAAATATAAAAAAAAAAAATATATATATATATATATATATTTTATATATATATATATATATATATATATATATATATATATATATATATATATATATATATATATATATATATATATATATATATATATATATATATATATATATATATATATATATATATATATATATGTATATATATATATATATATATATATATATATATATATATATATATATATATATATAAAATATATATATATATGTATATATATATATGTAAAAATCTGGCTCCGTTATGATTCAAAGGATGGATAGATTTATAAGTAAGCCAATTTGAAGATTTTTACTACTTCTTGAAGCTTCAGAAAGCTCTGGAAAGAGAAAAAATGCTTAGAAAAAGACACATAAATCCAATATCTTCCCTCTCTAGCTCAGTCAGAATTTGTAGGACGAAAAGTTTTATAAATGCGCCAAATTATAATTTTCTATGTTGTCTGAAAGCTTCAGAAAGGACCGAAAAGGGAAAAAAGGCTTAGGAAATTACATATATAGAAATTCACGTTGTCTGCTCGCTTATAGAAAGTTTTATTAGTAAGCAGAATTTTAATTTCCTACTATGCCTGGGAGCTTGGGAAAGCTCTGAAAAAATACTTATAAAAGGACACATAAATCCGATTATCTCCGCTCCGTGAAAAAAAAAAAATTCAAAATCTGGCCACGTTAGAATTTATAGGGCAAAAAGTTTTATAATTAAATTTCAATTTTCTACGTCGTCTGGGAGTTTAAGAAAACTCTAGGAATGAGAAAAAATGCTCAGCAAATTATATATATAGACGATTAATTTATGTTAAACATACATTTATGTCTCTTAAATACAGAATTATTGTAGAAGAAAACGTTTTTTTTTTTTTTAATTTTTTTTTTTTTTTTCTTGAAAATTAAGGACTGCGCACGAAAAAATCCGTGCATGCTCTTGGGCTTATAACTTTTGATGCAGCGAAAAATAAATAATTCTGTTAACTGGTTTACATTTGGAATTATGCTCACCAGGCATGTGGTAAGTTTCATGATTATAGCGAAACTACTTTTTCTTAAATTGGAAAATGAACAAAAAACACATAATTTAAATTGTTCATAAAAGGCAGTTGTGTTTAAAAAAAAATACAGTTTCTTGGGTCATAATATTATACAAAGAAGTCATGGTCACTGAATGGAAACCCGGTAGTGGAAGAAAAATAGTATCTTCAGGCTGTTGGACTCATACAAAATAGAAAGGATTTTCAGAGAAAATACCCTCATTTCTGGAAAAAAAAGTGTCACAAAAAGTTGATTGCTTTGAATTTTTATCAGAAAAAATTTAAAGAAAATGTAGCCTGAAGACGTACAAAAAATCCTAATAGAAACGCAAAATAAGAATTTGGAGGTAAAAAAATAACGTGAAATTACTTCAGACGAATTTTTTCTATACGAGTGATTCCGTATGAAAACGGACAAAAAACAGACATTTTCGGATTTAATATCTTGCAAATATTGCTCAAATCACAAACTTTCTGAGTAAATACTCGTCCCGGTCCAAAAATATGACGTTTCAAAAACGAAAAAGCGGTTGAATTTTTTCCAAAAGTAATTACACTTTATTTCTCATAACTTCTAAAATATACATTGTACAATTTTTATTTTTATTTCATTTAATAGAAACACACATTGACTTTAAAACTACAAGTAAAATATTTATATATTTCAAAAGTTCAAAGGTCAAAATAGATAATATAAAGATCAAAGTCTAATATCTCAAAAAACGGTATTTTAAAATTAAAAAAAAAAAAAATATATATATATATATATATATATATATATATATATATATATATATATATATATATATATATATATATATATATATATATATATAATGTAACTCTTGTCTATATATGTGCCAAATTTCATTTTGGAGCCTCTTTTGGTTTAGGAGTTTTGAAGAAAAACACGGTAAAAAGCACACTTTTTGTATGTAAAATTTAAAATATTTACAAAAATAATTTTGAAATTATTTTTTTCTAAGAGCAAATATTTAAAAAAAAAAAAATTTTATATACAAAATTTGATTTCAGTTTATATTTTGTTACATAACTTCTGAACTAAATGAGTATCCAACATGAAATTTTGCACAAACATGAAGAAGAGTTGTATTAATATTACATAATTTGTTTAGCATTTTAAACATATCTTTTTCGGAGATATAATGGTTTATTTTTTGTAAGTCTTATTTTGACCTTTGAACATAATAGTTTGAATTTTTTTATGTCTAACTTTGACCTTTGAACTTTTGATTTAAAATACTTTGTATATATAGTTATAAAAGTAATATCTTTGTCTTTAATATGAAGCAACAACTAAATATAAACCATGTATATTTAAGAAGTTATAAGAAATTAAGTAGGTATTCACTCGTAAAGTTTTTAACATTTTTTCGTTTTTTAAACCGTCATACTTCCGGACCGGAATGAAACATGGGTCTGAAATTTCATGTTTTCGGAAACATTTCCAATGGTCAATGCTTGTAGTGCAATTCATTGAAATCGGAGATGTCAAATCCGATTGCTGTCCGTTTGGACATGGAATCACTGATAATTATGATTAGTGTATAATAGACGATGAAACGTTCGTACAGGCTAGTTTTTTTATCTTCCTGGCCAGGAATTCTATGTTGCAGATACTAAAGGGAATATGGCAGAAAAATATCGTGTATCGTAGAAAAGACTTCTCCCTTTCCTAAACAAATACATTTCATCCACTTTTTTCTGTTCTCACTTCTTCTCATTACAGCAACAAAGCAATGGATTGGCAATAAAGAAATTGTTAGTGTTTGTACCAAAAAATGCTAATCCATCAAATTGTCCGGAACTCCGAGCAATTGAAAGATATAGGACTCTAGTAAAAAATAGTTTAATGAACATTAAAAGCTCTGCTTAAAATGAAGCGGACTTTAAAAATAAGTTGACTTATTCTAGCTAAAAAATAACCGAAACACATTAAAACCTTTAATTGGAAGAATTCTGGAAAATATTAAATATTTCCTTAAAGACCAACAGAAAATAATTTATTCTTTTATGTTTAGAACTTGAACGTAATAGTCATTAATAAAAATATAATTTTATAAAAATTCGCTCATTGGTTTAGATCCTATGAGCAGATTTGTTTGCACGGATTTTTTCGTGCACAGGCCTTTTTTTATTTTAAGAACTTTATTTTTTGAACTCCAAATTATTTTATGTTTCTTTTTTGTTTTCATGTAATTTCATCTTTGGTTAATATTATCCCAAAATCCCGATAACGAAAATCCCGGAATTTTTCGGGATTACAAAATCCTGAATCTCGGGATTGCACGAAAAAAATCTTTGAATTTTAATTTCGGGATTTATGGATATAAATACAATACAAAAAATTAATTCAAAGCAAGACAGAACATTTAAACATTTACGGAAAATTTTCAAAAATATTTTAAAAATCGATGACGTAGATAAGAATGTTATGTTTTATATTTAAAAATACTAGTGAATTTCTTTAACTGAAAATGGTATACGAAAAATTTATTCCCTATAAAAATCCGGAATCCCAGGATTTGGGAAATCCAGTCCCGTTTGGCATCCCTAGTTAATATACATAAACAAAGCAAGTTTTTAAAGCTTTTCGCTTGAAAAGCTTTTGGATAATTCTAAATTATTTCAAAAAAGTCCTTTTTTACAAATCAAATGTCATTACCAAATTCTAATTATATATGTTTTAATTGTTATATTAAAAACTATCAGAATCTTAAAGTTAGAAAAATATAAAAATACTCATGAATTTATTTATTTTTAAATCCGTACTCATTATATTTTTTCATATTTCTATGATAATTTTTAATATTTTTTTTTTTTTATTTTTTATTGAGCATTAATATTAATTTTATACGGTTGTCGGTTATATTGATAACGTAAATAGTAGTATGTATGTGTTTTCACAGTGAACAGATGTTTACGGTTTTCACTTTTGCTGGGATAGAAGTTTAATGTTTCTACATACTGATAAAAATATAAGCATATTTTTGGGGGTTACTTATTTAATGGCTATTTTTAATACAATTTATTTCCTTTTATTTTGTGGCAGTTAATGGTTTAGAAAGTAATTATTCGGCATTTTATTAAAACCAGATTTTATTTGGTTCTATACTAAATATAGATCTACAATTAAAAGGTAAATTTTAAACATTTGTAAATTTAATTAAGCAACAAAGTTATTGTATTATATTTATTTTCTTTTTAATATTTAGACCTTTAGGTTTAATAAATAGCTGCCTTTTGCCTAACTCAACTATCAACTTTAATTATTCAAGTACTCAAATAAAAGCCAACACTTTTAATTTAGTTTTTTTTATTTATACTTTATTATTCAAATTCATTTCAAATGAAATGCCGGATATTGTAAATAAATATCTTGAGGTTATACTAATTTGCAAGGTACTGCTGGAGCATTTAAAGCTAGACCTTGGCACGATGCCAAAGTTGCCACACGCCAGTCTAAAAATGTGTACAATTGAAAATATACAAATATGTATAAAAGAGGATTTTGGAAAATTTACCTTTCCTATGAGGAGCGCTGCATGCATCTTTTTTTAGAGCACATATATTGACAAATTTTCTACACCTTTTTGTCGTTAAGCTGTAAGCACATACAGGATTCCTACCAACACAAACTGCTTTACTAAAGACTCCACAATCCGTATCGCAAACTTTAGCTTGATTCCGAGCTCGATTTCTACAATCGTTCGCATTTGTTGCCGTCCAGACTTTAAATATAAATTAAAAAAAAAAAAAAGATATTATGCAGTAACTGATTCATGATTAAGATCCATTTCAGTATAATACTTACTAACGTTGCTATTTTTTACATTAGGATTGATTAGATGACAAGGAATATCGAATGTGCGACAAATACCATTTGAATTTCGATAACATTTAGGTACTGTACATGGTGTGGGCTTTTCAGTAGTTGTTGTTGAAGGTGTTGTGCTAGGCGTAGAAGCTGTAGTGGATTCCTCTGCTTTGGGTGTAGTGGATTCCTCTGCTTTGGGTGTAGTGGATTCCTCTGCATTGGGTGTAGTTTCTTCAGGTGTAGTAGCATCAGATGAATCGGGAGAAGTTTCCGTGGGTGGAGGATCCGAAACTTCAATTTCCTCATCAGCTTGCGATTGTATGCTGCAAAAATTCCCAGCAACGATCAAAATCACTATCAAAATATCTAAAAATAACAATAAATTTTTATGATTCGGTTTAATGTTTTGTTTTATATTTTACTTACTTAAACCTTTCATTTTGAATTTTATTCTGCAACTGTTATCTTTCTTTTCCAAAACGGCTTTTATACAAAATGATATAATGATTTATATACTATTTAAGCTCACTTAAAAAAAAGAAATAAAAATACTTTTTAGCAAATATTTACTAAATGCTGCTTTGGAAATTAAGACTTCTGAAAACTGACTTATTTATCTAAATAGAGTAAATAAAATTTGTTGACGTTTAGTTTCGATGCCATAGAATAGAAACAGAAGTTTATGTGAGAGCCACCCTATACTAAATTTTCAAAAAAGTTACTCATTTTTTTTGAAAACACAAAAACAAAACATATGTGACTACATGTATTTTGTTGTTGTATGAATTAGGTTTTTGACAATTCAATTAGGTTTTTTTTCTCTCACATAAATATCTAGTTGTTAATCTATGTTCAATGCGTTTAATTTTAGGAAAAACAAACTTATAAAAATTTATTAATAGGTGTCTACATGTATTCCTCCTCTAGCATGTTAGTTTAAAACAAAATTAGTTATTGCAAAATACATTTTATTTTGCCATTAATGTGGCAAAATCATATTTTATTAATTCATTTTATAGAGAGACTTCTGTTTTGAAACACATGTCTAACACAATAGTTTATTATCCTAAAATTTATTGATATTTAATTTAAATGTATGCTCCCAGACATACTATCATTTGTGTGATCTTTCTTTTGTAAATATTTATATATCAAACGCTTTTTTTTATGAAACAAAAGCCAGAAATGTATTTCAAAAAGAAATAAAGTCAATATAAGTCTAATTAATACTACAGAATTTGATTAATAAGAGAGGACACATAGTGATTTGATTCTATAAAAAATAGGCAAAATAGAAGATTTATCATATTTTAATAAAATTTTTTACATATTTAAAAGTACCTAGATATGTAGAATATCTCTTGTGGACAAGCAAATTACTCACTCATGTACTTTTTACTTTATTAAAATAAAATAATTAAGTAATAATAACTTTTTGTAAAAGATTATGGAGAAATGAGTAATAATTTTCACTATATCCGTCCTATTAATTTTAGACTATTTGCCAATTAATGGACCAAAAACACTGTGTAACAAAACGGATGAAAGGCCTAAGTGGCTAGACAATTTTGTGATTTTAAAATTTTTCGTTAATCTAAATTTATCGATAGCAAATCGATCTTTTACACCTTGAAGAAAAATTGTAAATTCCAAATTTTTTTTAACAAATGAGGTTAGCAAACCAAAATAAATAAAAATTAAACCAAAATAATAAAGCTCATATAGGAGCTTCAAAAAGTCTAAAAATGTGTTTTGGTCGATATCTGGGATATAGTGGACCGATTTTTTTTTCAGAAAAAAATTTAAAGAAAGATTTTGAATTTTTGGTGCAATAACGAAGTCGCTAGCTTGTATAGGAGCTGAGAAAAGCCGACAACAAATACGATTTTTTGGAGTATTTTCGGTTTTTTCCGATATCTTAGTTATTTATCAACCGATTTTGCTCATTTTTATCAGGAATATTTACTATAATTTGATGTATGAAACATATATAACCGATAACTTGGGCTTTCTAAAAACTGATTTCAACAGACAGACGGTCAGACGGACATGTTTATATCGACTCCCCTATCAATAAGGATCCAGAATATATATACTTTTTGGGGTCTTAGATGAATATTGTAGAAATTACAAACGAAATGACAAACTTATATATACCCTTTACAGCTGTGGTGAAGGGTATAAAAATATAGACTTGTGGATCCTTATTGATAGGGGAGTCGACATAAAGATGTCCATCTGTACGTCTGTCTGTTGAAATCAGTTTTTAGAAAGCCCAGTTATCGGATATATATGTTTTATACATATCGGAAAAAACCGATACTTCCAAAAAATAGTATTTGTTGTCGGCTTTTCTCGGCTCCTATACAAGCTAGCGTTTTTGCACGAAAAATTAAAAATCTTTCTTCAAATTTTTTTTTTTTTACTGAATAAAAAAAAGAAAAAAATCGGTGCACTATATTCTTAGACTTTTTGAAGCTCCTATATAAGCTACGGGTTATCGCTATTGAACAGGTTGATCATAAATGTGTTTACAAAATTTCGGTTTTTTTAATCAACCAAATTCGTCTATAAACAACCGAGTTATGGGCCAAAAACTAAAAAAAAATTAATTTTAAATACACAGAAAAATATTTATATTAAACATTGTTGTTGTTTTTTTTTCTTTTTTTTTTTTTTTTGTATAGTTTAGTAAACAACAACAGTAATATAATGAATAACATTGTTGTTCTTGTTGTTGTTTGTATATGCGGTCAGATTGTATAATTTTTCCAATAACAAACATTGACAAATCAATCTCTTTTTTTAACCGATTTATATTTGAGTGTAAAAACCGAGCTTTCATTCTATTCGCTAAAATCCATTTTGAACTGATTTTATTAATTATTTCGTTTGAAAATGATTTTATTGAATCAATATCAATAATTTTGTTTGATGTTGTACTAATATTTCCAGAAATAAACTCAATAACACTCAAACTTTTCCTCTTCTTTGATGCAAGAAACCAAACATCAAAAAATTGTTAGTGAGAAATACGTTGACACATGATTAGTAATTGCTTTGCGAATAGAAAAGGTGCAAAATAGGGCAAAATGTTATTACTGATTTTGGAAGACCACCTATCAGCAAATAAAAAAGTGCCATTTATCTAACGGGACTTTGTGGAACTTTTTAGTTTTTGTCCAATAAAAATTAATATAGAGACAAAAAAATTATAAAAAAAAGTTGAAGACCGAAAATTCCCCACGATTGTGTGTATGATAAATTTTTTTAAATTATTATTACCTTCTGTGATAGATAACACATTAGCCTTTAAAATAAAAAAAAGATTCATAAAAAACAAAAAAGTTACAAACATTCAAAATTGAACTTCTCGCCTACTTCGCATAATATTTGTCTTCAACTACAGTGCTGCTCAAGGTGCCATTACTTAATAACGGTTAACATTTTTATTTAATACTTTTTATATTTTTCAGTTATCTGGAAGGTTTTTAATTAGAATAACCAACTTTTTTTTTAAAAACTCGAAAAAAAAAAAATTGGGTTTTGATCAGCTAAATTGTTAAAATCACACACTGTACGTCGATACTAACATTTATATAAATTTATTCACTTTTGGGTGATTCCCGAAAAAGGGAGCTATGGTAAATTATGGACCGATATTCGTAAAATTTAGCACTATTATTTACATTTATATAAAACATTTTTTGTTGAATTTTAATTTAATACTAACATTGTAATGGGATTTATGCCTTTCAAAATGGTTTTCTGAAAAAGGGTTTATATGGGTGCTATAGTCAATAATGGACCGATCTTCCTGAAATTCGGCACAAATGCTAAGACTTATATGGAACTTATATCGTTAAAATATTGCTATATTTATGAGACTTATGATCGTTAAACCTCTTTCCGGGAGGACAGTTGTATAGGAGATAGGTTAAATAATGAACCGATCATAACCAGTGCCATATTGTGTGTGTGAGTGCCAAATTTCATCTTTTTATGTTCGAACTTACGACCTGCAGTTTGATTACAAGGTTTACATGGACGGTCAGGCGGACGGGAGGACATCGTTAAATTGACTCAGAAAGTGATTCTAAGCCGATTGCTATAAATTAAGGTGGGTTTTACACCAATTTGGGTGTTACAAACATCAGCACAAACGCATTTATGGTGGTGTAGGGTATAAAAATTTCCTATAAACAAATTGGCGAAAAACTTACGGAAAATTTTTTATAAAAATAAAATGTATGTATATTTTTTTTTCCAAAATTAGATTTTGAGAATCAAGCACAGGAAAAAGATCAACTTAAATAAACTTTTAATTCTCGCTTAGGTTAAAATTACAATTACGATTAGCCAGTGCACGAGCCAATAACAAAAAACTTATATTTTTATTTTTTATTTACTCCCTTTACCATCACATTTGAATGTCAGAACAATTCTGGCCTAATGTAAAAAGAATGTAAAGAAAAATAAAAATTTATTGTTGTGCTTGGTTAAAGCTTTGTTGTTTCGTACATTTAGCTTTTATGAACTCTCATTGAGTTTACAAAAGTATTTATATGTATAGACAACTTTAGCATTTCTAAAAACTGGGAAAGGTTTCCTGATGATCTGGCATAAGCAACCAGTGAAATGCGCATAGAAACCAGCTTATCTCCACAACAATAAATGAAACTTTTAAAAATCTAATTTTTTTTTTTTTTCAAAAATTAGATTTTAAGAATCAAGCACGGGAAAAAGATCAACTTAATTATTTATAATTTATTTTAATTTCTATATAAAATTGAATTTTAATCATATAATAAAATTTAGCAAAATTCTTCTATTACCCAGCAAAAAAACGAGAGCATCCAAAAAAGAACATTTTCACCTCTTCAAAAGTAGAACAAAGTGCATATTTTAAACTTTTTTGGAAGTTCTTAATAATTACTTCCAAAAAAGTGAAAATAAATGAAATTTAAGCTGGAAAAAACGTTAATAATTTCTAAGATAACTAAAATTTTATAAATTATAATGCATTTTTATTATCTTTTAATAAGGATAAATCAATTTCATAAACATAGTTTTAAAAGAAGTACTTCAAAAGAAATGAATAAGAAGCATAAAAGAAGAACATCCTACCAATAACAACCATGGGTTAAAAAAAGTACTTCTGCAGCTCTTTTGCATGATAAATTCATGACTTTTTCAGTTCCTTTTTTGCTGGGTAATAAATAATGTCTATACACAGAAAAAAGTCACCAATTAACAAATATATATGAAAATAACTCATTCAATTAAAAACTTGTTTAAATTTGCACCTCTCACCAAAATGATTATATCAATTATTAAAAACTATAAAAAATACAAAACAGAAAAAAATTCCCAATTAATAAATTAATTATATCAATCAAGTAGTTGATTGGATGAACTAAAAATGTATATAAGATATAAAAGTTTAGTTAAATTTTATTTTTATTTAATTTTTGCTTGAATAAATTTATTAAATTTCGATGCAAAATAAAATAACTATGTTAATTGGAAAAAATACCGTAATAATTTTCTCTGTGTATATAGAAAATTTATCAGTAAAATTTCTATAAATAATAAATTTAATGAACATTTTGTTTTCGATTATAATTAATAAAATCCCCATATTTTACGAAATCCCCAAATTCCTCCCCACGAAAATATGTCACCAAGAAATCCCTAATTTGGTGACAAATGCACTGATATATTACAGTTCAGTGCAGTTCAGTAGTAAATTTATCTTTAATTAGTAAATTTGCCATTGTGTTTAATTGTATAATACAGCGTGTGAGCTTTAAGGCGTAGAATAAAGAGCTGTATTAAAGTTAGAAAGCAAATTAAACTACTTATTATTTGCAATAAAAGAATCTACCGGTTTATTTAAATAAAATACAACAACGTTTTTTTTTTTTTTTTTTTGAAAGGCAAAAGTGTAACAATATTTATTTTATTTTTTTTTTTTTGCATTCAGCTCAACTATACACTTGGTTTGTGTAGTCTATCTATTAAAATTTTGGCAACTGGACACATTACTTAAAAGCATCTGGAGGTAATATGGCCCCTTCCAAATTTAAAGTTTTAATTTTATATTCTTTTGTTTGTAACTTTGATTTTGGTATAAATATTTACTAATTTTTTCTACTAAGCTATTTTGTTTAGTTATTAAACTTTTTCTAAACGGGTATTTTTACTTAACTGTAAAGATATAAATGTAATAAACCGAAACTTTTTGTTCAAAACCTCACAAGAAAATGCGTTTTATTTGTTTTTATATGTTTGCTATGTTTAACACTGACCTTTAAACTTTTAAAATCTATGAACTTTATACATATCATTATTTTCACATTATATTTTGCAGGGTATATTGAGCATTAATATTAATATTATACGGTTGTCGGTTATATTAATAATGAAAATAGAATTGTGTATGTATTTTCAGTGAACAGATATTTACGGTTTTCACTTTTGCTGGGATAGAAGTTTAATGTTTCTACATACTGATAAAAATATAAGCATATTTTTGGGGGTTACTTATTTAATGGCTATTTTTAATACAATTTATTTCCTTTTATTTTGTGGCAGTTAATGGTTTAGAAAGTAATTATTTGGCATTTTATTAACAACAAATTTTATTTGATTCTTACTAAATATAGATCTGAATTTAAAAGGCAAATTTTAAACATTTGTAAATTTAATTAAGCAACAAAGTTATTGTATTTTTATATTTATTTTCCTTTTATCAATTAGATCTTTAAGGTCTAAGGTTTAATAAATAGCTGCCTTTTGCCTAACTCAACTATCAACTTTAATTATTCAAGCACCCAAATAAAAGCCAACACTTTTATTTTAGTTTTTTTTTATTTATACTTTATTATTCAAATTCATTTCAAATGAAATACCGGATATTGTAAAAATATCTTGAGGTTATACTAATGTGCAAGGTGCTGCTGGAGCATTTACCGCTAGACCTCGACACGATGCCAAAGTTGCCACACGCCAGTCTAAAAATATGTACAATTGAAAATATACAAAGATGTATAAAATAAAATTTTGGAAAATTTACCTTTTCTTTTAGGAACGCTGCATGCAACTTTTTTTAGCACACACAAACTGGCAAATTTTCTACACCTTTTTGTCGTTTTACTGTAAGCACATACAGGATTCCTACCAACACAAACTGTCCTACTTAAGGGTCCACAATCCGTATCACAAACTTTAGCTTGATTCCGAGCTCGATTTCTACAATCGTTCGCATTTGTTGGCCTCCATACTATAGAAATAAATATTATGCAGTAACTGATTCATGATTAAGATCCATTTAAGTATAATACTTACTGACATTGCTATTTCTTACATTAGGATTGATTAGATGACAAGGAATATCGAATGTGCGACAAATACCATTTGTATTTCGATAACATTTAGGTACTTTACATGGTGTGGGCTTTTTAGTCGTAGTTGTTGAGGGTCGCTTGGATGTAGTAGTTTCAGGTGCAGGTGTTTCCGCTTCAGGTTCAGGCTCAGGACTTTCTGGTTCAGGTTCAGGCTCAGGACTTTCTGGTTCAGGTTCAGGCTCAGGATCTTCAGGTTCAGGATCTTCAGGTTCAGGATCTTCAGGTTCAGGATCTTCAGGTTCAGGATCTTCAGGCTCAGGACTTTCAGGTTCAGGTTCAGGATCTTCAGGTTCAGTTTCTGATCGTATGCTACCAAAATGTCCCGCAACAACCAAAATCAATATTAAAATATCTAAAAAAAAAAGTTCAATGCTTTTAAATCAATTAAATTTTTTGTATTGTATTTTACTTACTTAAACCTTTCATTTTGAATTTTATGCTGCAACTGTTATAATCTTTATCTTTTCAAAACGTCTTTTATATAAATTGATCCAAAAATTATATACTATTTAAACTCACTTAAAAAAAATAAAATAAAAAATACTTTATAGCAAATATTTACTAACTGCTGCTTTGGAAATTAAGACTTTTGTAAACTAAATTATTTATATTAATTGAGTAAATAAAATTTGTTGACGTTTAGTTTCAGTTGCGTTTAATTTTAGGAAAAACAAACTTATAAATATTTATTAATAGGCACCTCTTCTAGCAAGTTAGTTTAACACAAAATTAATTATTGCAAAAACCATTATATTTTGCCATTGATATACCTAAATTATCTTCTATTAACTCATGTTATTTAAGGGACTTCTGTTTTGAAACACATGTATACTACAATAGTTTATTATCCTAAAATTGTTTGATATTTAACCCAAATTGACCGGTAACGGACTGTTACCATGTGGTCACGCCAGGCACTATATAGATATTTTTTTGTAAGAAGAAAATCAATAAATTTAAAAAAAAAAAATGTTTTTGATTGGCAAATTTCTTAAGGATATGCAATTCAATATGAATTGTAGTATGGTATTGAGTAACATAATTCCTTTAAATCCCTTTAGTTGGAGCATTCATCGATATAACGCCTTATTGTAGTTGTTGGTACTAAAAATGACTTGCATCACGATCATCAAAAATAATTGTGTTAGGAATCCACCTTTGAATATTGGAGGACATCCACTAAACATAATTTACAGAGTAGCAAATGACTTTTGGAATCCCAAACTATAATTATTTAAGACATCCTTTCTATTTTCCCAGATGCCGACCAAAAATTTCAACAAATGCCATTGTATACGTAAAAATTCTGCTTTTCGATATTCCTGTTTTATAATCATTACGATAAACAATCACATTTGGGTTTAAAGGAATGTATCGAGGACGTAACGTGAAATACTACTGTAAGAAACGTTACCAACATTGCCTTCGTCACTAATATCAGTATAATTTATAGGCCGTTTGATAAAAATCTTCAAAGGAATACACTACGAAAAAAATGTCCATGTTGTGCCTGGCAGCAGATATATATTCCATAAAAAACACGATAATAACATTTTATATAAAAATCATAAAAAATTTTCTGAAAATTTACAGTGTCAAAAAATGTATGAATTACTTTTTCATGTTGTGAATTTTTTTTACATTTTTAACAATAATTTGTTTAAGGGTTTCAAAAAGGATCATTTGCTTACAAAAACATAATATTAATGACCTTCCAGTATGCTAATATTATTAACAAGTTTCCATACACAGAAAAAAGTAAAAATTCGTTTTAATTATCAAAATGATTCATGCAATTGAAAAAATGTTTAAATTTGCACCTCTCACCAAAATGATTATATCAATTACCCAAAATTGTTAAAAATGGAAAAATATAAAAAGATTTTCCAATTAAAGTTTTCAATTAATGAAATAATTGAAATTTTTTAAATTCTAAACAACGTATGAATCATAAAATTAAATTGAATTTTTTTTATTATTTTTAGTTCATAAAAAAAATTACTTTGAAATTGATTTCACATTTGACACATTTTATTTATTTATTTATAGTTTAAAGAAAAAGAACAAAAAAAAATGTTTTTAAAATTGTTTGGTCTTTTTGTTTTTGAATTCTTCGATCTTGGTCTCTTCCGGTAAGTTCTTGTTGCAATTAACATTCTGTACCTAAAATTTTAATTTCTCATCATGATTGAATAAATTAATTTTTTAATTAAATTTTAATAAGAACTCAAACAACCGTGTTATTTAGAAAAATTTTGGCAATAATCTTTTCTGTGTATGATGAAATATAATTAAAGATTTTTCAAAATTCTGAATATTTTCTGTGCTATATACCTTTTTATCTTATCGTTGTTTGCGTTACCATTATGGGTGCGCTAGGTCAATTTGGGTTAATTTGAATGTATGCTCTCAGACTAAAGAACAGCGATGGATGACATTCGTGTTATGAATATTAGTGCGACACTTAACATTGTTATGTTGTGCTATGTTCTTTTTTCTTGTTTGCATAGCATACGAAGGCATTTTAAAATACGAGCAAAGACACACACAGACACCAACTTAAAAATGAAGTGTCACACATGAACGAAGAAAAGCATTGTACGTTTGAAGTGACTTTGTCTCACATGCGACACGTGTGACACTTGCGACATTTTCACATTTTATATGGTATATCGTAGATAGGCAATTACATAAAGGAATTTTTTGTGTGTTTTTTTTTAATTATTCCTTAACGAAATAAATCATACATTTTAAATTAAGTTATAAATAACTTGTTTAGGTTTCAACGAAACCGAAATGGATAAGACACCACGAATGCTGATGAAGTGTGTAGCGGCACAGAAAATACGTATTCCATTCTGCTGGTGTCTAATTATAGTCCACAAACTCTGCTTTGGTACCGCCAAACAGAGACAACAAGGCAATTTACGAATGCAAACTTGTTTATGGTCCTTCGAACCGGATGTCGGCTTACGACACTATGTAACCACATCTTAAACAGCGTTTACGACGCTAGGTTCAACCTCTTTTTTACTTGCCCCAAACGCCTGGCGCTGCTAACTGAGTCCCTCAAAATTGCACCCAGTGCAAGGCGGGCGACATGTTTAGGTTTCAACGAAACCGAGATGGATAAGACACCACGAATGCTGATGAAGTGTGTAGCGGCACAGAAAATACGTATTCCATTCTGCTGGTGTCTAATTATAGTCCACAAACTCTGCTTTGGTACCGCCAAACAGAGACAACAAGGCAATTTACGAATCCAAACTTGTTTATAACTAATATTTAAAAACGGATAAACAATAATTATTAATTTTTTAAGGGAATACGTGGTTTAAATTATACATATTTTTGTAATTTGATAACTTAATTTTATGTATGTATGTATGTAAGTATATTGCATAACTTAATGCAATGGTTGTTAGAAAATTTAGAATATTATGGAAAAAATTTGTGTTGGACGAAATTATGTTTTTTATTTTAAAAACTATTAATATTTTTCGTTTTCGACAAGTTTCTTAATGTTTATAAAAAATATCGTATTTTGTGTTCAAATGAATTCCCTTTATGTGTTGAATGAATTTATTTAAAATAAAGAATAACCCAATTGAACACTTTTGTTTTCCCTAATAATACTTTATAGAAAAAAGTAAGAAAATATATTAAATTCGCAGAAATTTAAAATAGCATAATATTTTTATGGATAACATGATGCTAGGTAATAAAATGTAACTAAAAAGAAGAAAATACAAATTTTACTTTTTTCATTGGATTTTCCATTAACTTTTTTTGTTTATGAAAAATTTTATAACTACCTGTACATTTTTTATTTTTTTTTAAGATTTTTTACATTTACATCTATGTATTTACTACATAAAAATAAGACAACTCAACTCTACGAACAGTACAAGTAATTGAAAGACAATAAACTGCCTTTTAATTAAATATTTCTGCAACTCAATAAAACAATCAGTATAATAATATTAAGATTTTACATTTTATTATATTTTGTACTAAACAATTGGAAATGTTCTTTTACTTTTCATAAAACTTATTTATTTATTTTTTATTTGATTTTAAAAAATGTTTTTCAATCACCATCGAATCTCAAATGTTAACACTTCATACATACATATGTTTGTATGTGTGTGTAAGTATT
The DNA here is from genome assembly GCA_951394005.1 of Protophormia terraenovae. Classification (NCBI taxonomy): domain Eukaryota; kingdom Metazoa; phylum Arthropoda; class Insecta; order Diptera; family Calliphoridae; genus Protophormia; species Protophormia terraenovae. Next base: position 103,026,483 of record OX596076.1, on the reverse strand, counting down.
TCTTACACTATCTTTGGTGGTAGTTTTTTTAAATCTGCATACAAACTAAAATGTTAGCATGCACCACCATACACAACAATTTCTTCCACTAACTGAATGTAGAAGAAGCATATCACAACATTACCATGACATGCGATGACAGTAAGGGTATTTCGATATGACAGTAAATAACACTTCATTAGCCAAAGCATGACACAACATAACAGTACATTAGCCAATGCTTAACACAGCACAACATCAAATTTTTGCCTATGACACTTTTAAGAAAAATGATGTCTTACGCAGTCCTTTATCTCAGACATACTATCGTTTGTGTGATCTTTCTTTTGTAAATATTTACATATCAAACGCTTTTTTATGAAACAAAAGCCATAAATGTATTTCAAAAGAAATAAAGTCAATATAAGTCTAATTAAAACTATAGAATTTGGTTAATAAGAGGGGACACATAACGATTTGGTTCTATAAAATAAATAGGCAAAATAGCAAGAGTTATAATATTTTTACAAAATTGTCGATTGAAAATCGATATTTTACAACTTAAATAATTAAATATTTCGTATGAACAAAGCCCTCATTGCACAGAGGGCCAGGGAGATCGATTTTTGACCAAAACTCTTTATCGTTGCAGGACATGGCCAACAATTCACATCTTAAAATGGCGGAAACAAATTATCTGTCAAGATTTCTAAAAATGTTATAATGCAGCTAAAGCTTTATGTGAATGCAGTTTAAGAGTTACTCAATATGAAACTGAAATCAGAAAAAAATAGCGGACTCTATTATTATTTTATTTTCTTTAAAAATTGAATGTTTTTATCATCGATAAATTTGTCAAAAATAAATTAAAAGAAAACTTTGAAATCTGTATTTCAAAAAATTATAGAAAATATTAAAAATTTGAATTGAAGGAAACAATATACATATAATCAAGGAATATCTGCAAAAAAAGCTTCTTCCCTTCATAAGAAAGCACAATGTGTTCACATATTTTTGGCCCAATTTGGCATCATGTCACTACGGTAAGAAAGCTCTGGAGTGGTACCAAAACAATAAAATATTTTTTGTACCAAAAGAGTTCAAACCTCCAAATTTTCAGAAGCTAAGACCAGTGGAGAGATATGAAAGAGTGAAAAGAGAGTTGAAGAGCACAAAAAGGTGTTCCAAAATATCGAAGATATTAAAAGGAGGTGGGCAAAATGTAACTGTCACAAGTTCATAAGTTATAGTTAGAACTATAAAAATTATATATTTCTGTGATCTGTAATAAAATCAATTCAATTTAAAAAAAATCATAACTCAATTAAAAAAAGTCATAACTCTAAGATCTAAGATGTTAAGATTTATATACAAAAATTAGTACATTAATGAACTTGAGTCTAAATACAAATTTTAAATTATTTCGTATTTATTATGACATTTTTTTTTTTAATAATTCATAAACTATTGCGAATCCCAGCATGCCACTTACCTCGGTTATAGAAAACATTTTTAACATTAAAATTAATATTTTTAAAAATTTATATTTTTAAAATAAAAACTTGAAAGATCTCACGATCAGCGTTACCATTGACAATTTTTGAAAAGTGTCCAAAAAAGGGGATTTGAAAATAAAAAGTCGCCAAAAATGGGGATTTTTTAAAAAAAGGGGCCAATTGTCTTAAAGCCTAAAAAAACTCCTTAAAATTTGTTTATTTGATAACAACAAAACTAAAAAATTGTGTATATTAAGAAAAACTTCAAAATTCAGTTTTAATAATAACAAAGTAATTTATAATTGTTTTTCAAAAATTTTTATTATTTCACAGAAATAGTTAACATACAATTCTCTTTTAATTGATAACACTTCTGTACTCTTGTACGAATTCTTCACTCATACTCTAGTCTTTCCAATCCCCTTCGGACAAATTTAGGACGGAACGCATGGATCCACAAATATTCCCAGAAAAATAAAATAGTGTAAGTTTTCTTCTTCTTTAAAAGTTACTTAAACAGCATCCGCAGATGTTATTAAAAAGCGTTTTAAATGAAGTTTAATGTTGCAAAATATTGATGAACGGTTTCTGTTATCGAAAATATTTACTTGTTGACAATAAACAAAAATTATGTCTATTTTGAATAAAAAACACTTCAAAAACGACATTTGTTTCTATTCGAAGGAAATAACTCCATAGAAGCAATTTAAATTACATTCCTTGCATTTATTTAAAACAACAACACAATAAATTAATTAATTTTTCATGACATCAAGAACATGACTTCCTACTAAGTGAATAGGCGTCAAAAAAGAAAACATCCTCCAATGACAAGCCCATGTTAAATTCATTTTAAATGATCCGAATTTACACTACTTCTTTGCTGGGAATATTGATTTATATCTGTTAGACAAACTATTTTTTATTATTGATATATATTTGATTTGTGTTTATTGTGGTTAAGAAATTATGATTGTATTAATAATGTAAATATGTCTGAAAAATATTTCATACTGTTTTTTAATATCACTGAAAATATAAGAGAGCGTATTTATTTATTTAAGAATCCTTGCTTTTTCGCTTCTTCTTGGAAGGGAGAAGGGAAGGCCTTGCCTCCAATGACACGCCGTGTAAAAAAGAAATAAAGTTGCAATGCGAGTGGCAGGCCTTGTAGATCCTAAATAAGGCATTTTAGATTGTATCTTTAGCCCTTCTATTTCCTACTGGGTATATATGCATATGCAGACGTTTACCGCTGATTTTTTTTTTTAATATAAAAATATAAGCATATTTTTGGGAGTTACTTAAGCTAAATTCAGACTACGCTATTATTTGACGAAATTTCACAATATTTCATTGTCTACACAGCAAACATTTTTACCTTATATTTTTCAGTTCACACAATTATTTAATTTTACATCAGAGTTTAATTATAGATATATTCAAGCACAAATAAAAGAAATATTAAAAATAAAATTCAAGATTTTTTCTCATTTAAATTTTTAATTCATTAACTCAACAATTCAAAACAGTTCAGTTCAGTAGTAAACTATCTTTAAGTCGTAAAGTTGTATTTTTAAAAGGCAAAAAAGTAACGATTTTTTCTTTTTTTTCTTTTGCATTCAGCTCAACTATACACTTGGTCTTTGTAGTCTATCTATACAATTTTTGGCAACTGGACACACTACTAAAAAGCATCTGGAGTTATTTAAACCAGATAAGTACTAATTGACACCTAATTCCAAAGTTCCAGTTGATAACCAGGTGTCACAACCAGTGTTGCCAGGACTTGAGAAAAAAAAGAAAAAAAAAAATTTAAGAAAGGTCAGAAAAGGCTAAATGACCCAAAAAATAAAGCCAGAAAAAAAGCTAACATGTCGAAGGAATCATTTAAGGCCCCACAAAGTAGATATTCTCTGGGTCCTTCCACCTGTCTGTCTGTTGAAAACAGGATAGGGCTCGAACGGGACAACGTAGGAAGAAATTTGGCATAAATATTCACCTTATATAAGGTCTTTTCGGTATTGAAAATGGACAAAATCGGTTAATAAACAAAAAAGTTATGGGCTAAAACTAGAAACACAGGGTGTCCGTTGTGGCTTAATTTCATACTTTTCTGCTGATATCTCTTAAACAAAAGCCTCTACGACAACGAAATTTCGCATAAATATTTTGAGGGTCGATATAAACTTGGAAATGGGCGTGGTCCGCTTAATTTACCGCCCATCTCCCATATATAAGGTGAAACTTCAACGAAATTGTGTTCAAATAGTTCAAGGACCAATGTAAACTCGGAAACAAAAAACTGGGCATGGTCCGCCCACTTTAACGCCCACCTCCGATATAACGTAAAATCAGAAAAAGTTGATGTTAGGTATACACAGAGAAAAAACATGGTTACAGCATGATCACCACAACTATTCAATGTTTATATAGCCGTTTTTCATTGATTTAAATAATACTGTGTTCATAGTAACGTTCATGGTTCTGCTGAATGATTACCCACAATCAAAATTTTAATATGGTTCACTGAATTATGAATTAAAATATGTTTATATTAAATCATATTTATGAATAAATCCAATAATTTAGCCAATTCTACAACCATTAAGTTAATTTTACAACCATTCAGTTCATTTTACAAATTTGGTTAATTCTACAACCATTAAGCCATTAACTTTTAATGCCTTTTGAATACACATTTTTGTGTATCAGTCCAGTAGTTTGTTAGTATATTAATTCTCATTTAGTTTATATATGAACAAATATAAATTGATAAGGTTTGTTTTTATTCAGTATGATGAATGTACCACATATCGTGGTACAAATGAATATAAATATGAAAACATATATATATATGATAAAATGGAATTATACTTATGATGGAATTATTTTATATATATGATAAAATGGAATTATATATATGATGAAATTAGTTTATATATATGAAAACATGGGATTATTAAATGATAAAATCTTTAATATTTGTTGAGAAATGCAAATATACAGGAAAAATTTAATAATTTCTTAATACAATTTATTGCAACTTTGTGTACATATGAACAGGGTTGTCAGATGTTTTTGAGCCTCTGTCGCCAAATTGTTAATCAGAAATCGCCAAAATTAAATTTTATATATATTTTTTTAAGAAAAACTAAAAACAACTAAAATATATAGTGCTTCAAATTTTATATTTTAAAATGTAAATTCAGAATAAAAAAATATTAATTTCAATACACTTTTCTGACATACATAGCTCAATTCTAGGTTAACAATTTTATTATATTTTTTTAATATATATATATACGAATAAAAAGGTCTTAGCGACCACCTAACAATCTTTGTATGAACGCCTTGTTGAGAACCGCGGACCCCCATTTGAGAACCGCCGTTTTGGATAGAAAAATAGTAAAAATAGACGTTGATTAGTAAGAAAACGTAATAGTTTACTATCCGAAATGAAATTTTAAAAATTAGCCAAATAAATCGCCACCTTGTTGAAAATCGCCACAAAATTCGCCATGTCACAAAACGGAAAATTCAGTCGCCAAGAGCAATTAAAAATCGCCACGTTTGGCGAAAAATCGCCACATCTGACAGCCCTGCATATGAAGTGTGGTGAATATGATTTTTACACCAACACATATAAATAAAATTTTACTAACACATTCTTAGCGTTACGTGCTTTTGATTTCTGCGTGAAGTACCAAATGAGAGACATTCCGTACTAGTTCTATACTATGTTGTAGGTATAGTCATTCTAATCACCATAAACAATTCTGTTTTTTCCATCACGTAATATTTTTAACCCATTGAGGATCAAAAAAATATGCTTCCTTGAGGAGTTTTTAGATTATAAAATTTTCTAGGTAATAGGTAAAGGAAATTAATAATCCATGTTTTATAGTAAACACATGGGGCTACAAAAATATGGTACTAGGCAAGTGTCTAACTTTTCACACATAGCCTCTAGGAGTCATTAAAACTGTAAAAATTAAGAATTTCTCAATTGACCCTCATAAAACCATGGAAAATTGAGGGGTAAGGAGTAGGTGTAGAGGGGAAATTTGTATTTGTTTTAACTAATACAATACCGCAGATCTTAAAAATGGTAAAATTAAAAAAAAAACATTGACGGAAAATGTGTAGAAAATTAAAAAATATTATAAAAAAAAAAAATTTAATAATAATTAATTTATAATATAATAATTTTCTGTTTGACTAATTTCCTCTTCCTAGGTAATAGAAACAGAAAAATTGTATAACCTAAAAATTACTCAGGGAAGCAAATTTTTTGGAAAGTTTTTTATTTAACTGTCGACAATATATCAAGTCTAAGGACTAATATTTTGCAGAACTATGCGTGATATACATTATTATTATTTTTTACAATTTTGTTAACCTGTGTAAATTTTCAAACAATGTTGTAATAAAATCTAGTTCCTAAACACCACCTCCAATGACAACTCCCATGTAATAGTGACAGATTCCTCTTATATAAATCTGAAGAACCTATTACGTGTCTAGTTTTATACCGATTCTCTTTCCTCTAGTGACATTATAGTTTCTTAAAAGCTAAATTTTAAAATGAAACCAAAAACCTCAGATATTCTAGAATGTTTTTCTCTACGTATGGTATACGTATATAATTTAAAAGATTTTTTTGGAAAAAGTTATTTTTAGTCAGAGAAATTAAAGCAAATATTAATGAACCAAACAGCTGGTTTAAATCTGTTTTAGGAAAAAAAATTATCAAAAATTTATTTGTTGATGAAAAAAGTTTTATAAATACCTCAGAGTATTTTCAAATTAAGGTGTTTCGAATAAATATATATTGTTCCTCAAATTTACACATTTTTTTCACTTAAAATCTTAAAATTCATTAAATTTGATAAAGGATATAAAAAAATTATAAAAAATTATAAATTTTTATTTTACGGTTTATGTAAGTTTTTACAGTTATTAAACATATTAAAAAAATAATTAGAGCCTATTTTTTGCCACAACTTAAAAAAAATTAAATTGAAGAAGTGTCCGATTTTCTGTTTTTACTTCAATTTCAAAGAGTTCTCAATGTTGAAGTAATTTATTTAGCTAAATTAAAATAAAAAAATTATAAAATTTTTTTCGAAATTTAAGAAATAACTAAGAAATAGAAAAATATATATTTTTTGCACCCAATATATAAAGTTAAAAATCCTCCAGATGGCGCTAACTGTAGATCATTTTTAAATTTTAATACAAAAATTACATGAGTTCGATGAAGTATCAAAACAAATTATAAAAAATTATAAATTTTTTTTGCTTGATTCTGAAATTTAGTATGTTTTTTTTAAATACAAAACAAAAATTATTTCCTATTTAATACAATATTGAAAACTAAAAATGTTAGACCGGAAATAGGGCGAAATATGGCAATAAAAAGTTGCTGAAGATAAAATGTGGGTGAAGAAATTTAATTAATATATAAATATTATAGGGTTCGGAGGAGGTAGGTATGCCCTTGCTTCTATTAAACCCATAAAAACCTATTTCCAATGGCTATCGCAAATTTTGATACTGTTTTTACCATTATTTTAGAAGAAAATGCGTCACATTTCAGAATATATGGGAGGTAGGAGTGTTCTTGCTCCTATTTTTTCAAAACTTTATTTGTATTTACTACGGGTCGAAAATAAAATATGTGCAAAGTTTCAATATTCTGCGACACCTCCTTCTATTTTTATAAAATTAAAAACGATATGTTAGCCTGAAATGCGTTTTTCTCATTTCAGTATATATAGGAGGTAGGGGTGTACCTGTTCCGATTTAAATAAAAATTGTCAGACTCATAAGTAGTCTATAATTAACTGCAATCACAAGTTTTGGTAGAATTATGACCAGTATTCACGTAGTAAATCCTTTTTCTAGTTTCAGGTTATTATGGGAGGTGGGCGTGTCCTTGCTCCGATTAAAACAATAAATTAGAAAACTTATAAGCAAGGACCCAAAATGATCATAATTTTCGAAATCCAAAAAATTGGCACATTTTAAGAGTTATTACAAAAAATTTATTTTTAATAATTATTGAATAATATATAAATATAAGTTACTCATAACTATTATTTTTTAACTAATATTTTAAAAATTAATTAAAATAATTATTGATGAACAAATTAAATATAAATTTTAAATAATTATTATTCTTCGTTATATATTTAATAACAATTATAATAATTAATTGCGAATATCATTGCAATTTCATCATCTCCAGCCTCCCATGATATTAGAAATCTAATTGAATATACGTATATTGTTTTTATCAAATTTCAAAGAAAAATACCAAAATAAAATATGCATGAATTTAAAAATTATACATTAGTTTAACTATTATGGATTATATTTTTCAATAACTATTAAAAAATGATTTTTAAATAAAAAGTTGAAAAATAACTATTACAAAAAATATATATATTATTTTTCTCAATCATAATTATTATTTTTTCGATAAAAATATATTAATTGAAAGCAAATAATTATCAATAAGTAAAAAAAGAAAAATTTCATATAATAGTTACAATTTAAGAAATTCAACATAAAAATTGTAATAATTTAGACCTTGCTTATAAGCAATATATTATTAATGGCTGTCACAAATTTTGGTAAAGTTCAGACCAGTATTTTAGAAAAATTTAGTTTTTTCACTTCAAGATATATAGGAGGTAGGCATGTCCTTGCGTCAATCTTTTCAAAACTTCGTATTTATTCATTCTAAATAAAAAAAACCTAAAGTAATATGCGTATCAAGTTTCAGTTTGCAACGACAACTTCATCTATATTTGTCCTATTTAGTATAAGTATAGTTTTAGGGGTTACTTATTTAATGAACATTTTTAGGTTTAGAAATAAATCTTGTTGGCATTTTATTTACACCAGATTTTAGTTTGATTCAAATATAGGGCTACAATTAAAGGATATTACACGTAAAAATTAAAACTCAAAGCTAAATTAATTAAGTCACATATTTTTTTATTTTATTTTCTAACAGGTGGCGCAAAAGTAAACTTCCGATGTTTTTTGGCTGTAATTAAAAAAATATGAAAAACTTTGATTCTTTTTGTGGATTATTTTTATTTGGTCTTTTAATTTTTTTTTACATCAAGTCGAGAATATGATGTCATGTAAATGGCCGCCGCCATAGTTGATTGTCATTTGAGCCCTTTTTATGGCATTTTCCATCACTTTGGCCAAAACTTCATGCGATAGGTCCTCACATTCTTGACGGATATTGTCTTTAAGAGCTGCAAGAGTCTGAGGCTTGTGCCAGTCTCTTCGAGGTGAGCGGCTAAACGTCGCAGTGTTTCACCAGTAGGCGTTGGACTGCCAGGAAATCTGCGACGAAATTAACGTTGTGCCAAAGTCACCGACCGATTATTGGTCAAATAAATAGTCAGCAATATTCCGCGTTCTGGAGCAGTGTAGCGTAACATTGTTTATTAACGTGTATTTCGCATGTGTTTACTACACAAATGTCAAAACAGAACTGACATTAGGGGCCAATCGCAAAATTTATAGCATTTTCTGATAGGAGGATTACTTTTGCGCCACCTGTTATATGTTTTCTATACCGTAAAGTACTATAAGTAGGATAAGAATTTATAGTGAGCCAATACTAAAATAAAATATTTTATATATCTACGTGTATATAACAACTGCATTTAAGCTTAATTCTAACATCTGTTAAATTCACAGAAAAAATTATTATGGTATTTTTTTCAATTAACATATTTATTTCATTTTGCATCGAAATTTAATAAATTTATTAAAGCAAAAATTAGATAAAAATAAAATTTAACTATACTTTTATATCCTATATACATTTTTAATTCATCCAATCAACCACTTGATTGATTTAATTAATTTATTAATTGGGAATTTATTTCTGTTTTGTATTTTTTATAGTTTTTAGTAATTGATATAATCATTTTGGTGAGAGGTGCAAATTTAAACAAGTTTTTAATTGAATGAATTATTTTCATATATATTTGTTAATTGGTTACTTTTTTCTGTGTTAGTTTTATTTTTAAGCTGAATTTTTGTTAAATTCACCACCACAGATGAAAAATTAGACATTATAAAAGTTCTTTAATTTTGTCCTATGTGCAAGAAGTTGCAGGTCCATTTAACTTAAGTCCTATACACGACGCCAAAGAAGCAAAACGCCAATCTAAATATATATAATTAAAAATATAAAAACATATACAAAATGTTTGTTATTTAAATTTACCCATCATAGGTTTTTTGCTGCATGCAGATTTTATTAGTTCGGCGCTACAATGAAATGGCATATACTTTTTCATCGTCAAGCTGTAACCACACACAGGTCCTCCACCGCACTTATGAGGCTTTGAACACTCCGATTTGCAAACTTTAGCTTGATTAAGTTTTCTTTCAAGACAATCTTCCTTTTTTGTTACCGTCCAGACTTCAGAAATAAAAAAATAAAAAAACGGATATGAAGTCTGATTTGTTAAAATAAATTAGCGTAATACTTACTAACGTTGTTTTTTTTTAGTTTAGGTTTATTTACCCCACAATCTTTAGAAGTTAACATACAAATATTATTTACATTTCGATAGCATATTAGTTCTGTACAATTTGTAACTTTTTTTGTAGTGGTTGTTGAGTGTGTAGTTCCTTTAGACGTGGATATTTTAGTGGTAGATGTAGAAGTTGTTGTTGGTTTAACTGTGCTAGTTGTCGTAGTAGTAGAAGTTGAGACTGTGGTAGGCGTAGTAGTGGAAGTTGAGACTGTGGTAGGCGCAGTAGTGGAAGTTGAGACTGTGGTAGGCGTAGTAGTGGAAGTTGAGACTGTAGTAGGCGTAGAAGTTGAAGTTGTAGTGGATTCGGTAGTGGTATCCGAAACGGTGGTAGTAGTCGTAGACAGAGTGGTAGTTGGTAATGTTGTTTGAGATTGTATTCTGTCAAAATTTCCCCCAACAACTAAAATCATCATCAGAATATCTAGAAAAATTTAAATTTATTTTAATTTCAAATTATGGTTTATTGCATATTTTACTTACTTAAACTGTTCATCTTGTAATCTAAGCTGCAACTGTTATAATTTGTATCATTCCAATGTGGCTTTTATACAAATTGATCTTAAAACTTATACGATATACTACTAAGCTTACTTTTAAGATTTTTCTTAATAACAAATATCTGTTTGATTACTGCAGCTTTTAAAAATTTAATAATTTATTTAAATAAAGTAAATAAAATTTTATTGACGATCTGTTTTAATTGCGTAGAATTTAATAAAGAAACAAATGTTTAAATATTTATTAATAGACAAATGCATTCCTCTGTAAACATGTTAATTTAAAAAAATATTGGATATTACAAAAAAATTTCGGTTAAGTTTAATTAGCAAATTAAAATATTTTTAATTTGGCATTAATGTCGAACAATTTCTTCATTTATGATATGTACATACATACGCACAGAATCACTTTTTAAAACGATCTAACAATGTCCGTCCGCCCGTCTGGCTGGCTGTCCATTTAAATATTGTGAACAATGTACAGGTCGCAATTTTAAAAATATGAAACTTGGCACTAATAATTATTTTGGCACAAGGACGAAACCTATTGAAATTTATTATGATTTGTCCATTATTTCACATAGCCCGCATACAAATATCCTATCGGAATAGAGGTTTAGCGATCATAAATAGCAATATTTTAATTAAAAAAGTTTTATATAAGTGTCAATCTTTGTGCCAAATTTCATCAATATCGGTCCATAATTGACCATAGCTCCCATATAAATTCCTCTTCCGAAAATCGTATATTTTATATCGTGCGTAAATCCCATACAAATGTATGGGAAGTTATATTCGACACAAATTATTTTTATTTAAGTAGAAATCACAGTGCCAAATTTTATGAGGTTCGATCCATAATTTATAATAGTTCCTATATAAACACACTTCCGAGAATCGCCCTAAAGTGCATAAAATCATATAGATGTGTATCTACGCATTATTCTGTAATTGCATATTTTATTTTACAGTTAGCGAAAGTATTGGCCACAGTTCTAATATAAGTCCCCTTCCCGGATTTACATACACAATCGTATAGGGTATCATATGATCGGGCTTGACCGACTCCAAAAAGACTACTAATGACATAGAAAAAATTTAGCCAATGCCGAATTTTTGTTCTTTAAACGATTTCAAAAAGGTGTTTGAAAATCATACTTGTATGTACTGTTTATCTTATTTGTTTTTCGAGTTATCGGCATTTGAAATTTCAACAATGTCAATTTTGCAAGATCTGGGTCTAGTTTTTCCTATCTATCGAATAAAGGGAATTCATTACATTTATTAAGTTCGAAAATACTCGACTTTGAATTGGAAAATGTGTAAAGATTAACTTACTGATTGACGGAAAGACGGAAAACAGAATTCTCTCAAGAAAAAATTTCAAGATATTTTTTTTTTAATTTTCCATAAATTTAAAAACCAAGTATAAGTATTAAGTTATTGATATTACTTTTTGCTTAACTAAGCATTACCAAGAAAAAAAATCTCAAATAATTGTAAAAGTGAAATCTAAGATTCGAATAATTCAATCGAATTATTAGTTAGTTCCTGGCCAAATTCAATTTGCAAGAAATTAGGTTTGATTCGTTTTTCTCTGTGTATAAGCCCAAATTAATTATCTGCGGCAGCGTTACCGTTGAGAATTTTTAAAAAGTGGCCAAAAAAGGGGATTTAAAAATAAAAAGTCGCCAAAAAAGGGGAGTTTTTGAAAAAAAGGGGCACACTGCTTTAAAGCCTAAAGAAACTCATTCGAATTTGTTTATTTGATAACAACAAATACAAAAAATTATTTTACAACATTTTTTGTTATTGAAAAAATAAATATTTAATTACAAAAATAATTAAAATAGTCTTTAAATTAATTAAGCTTCTGTAGTTTTGTACGAGTTCTTCATTCGTACTCCAGTCTTTCAAATCTCCGTCGAACAAATTTAGGACGGAACTCATGGATCCTCAAGTATTGACTAAAGTTTATTAGACAAAGTATGTTTTATTATTGATAATTTAATAAAAAAAACACATTCCCCGAGGGATTGCTATGAGGAATGTAAAAATATCTATTAGAATGTAAGTATTCATGGAATCTTTTTTTACTTTTTCAATCCAGTTCAAAAAGATTCGCCATACGATAATATAAATAGCTGTTCTTAAACTTTATTATTTTTTATTATTATTATTATTTTTTTTTTTTTTAGTTACTAACAGTTTCAGTTCATTTATAAATACCCCGCGGTTTTTTATGTCACTATACTGAGAAACAATCTCAAAATTATTAATATATTTGTTGAAAATTATATATAATGGGTCGATTTATTTCAAATAACTTCTATATTTCAGATAGTTTCTCGTCATTTAGCACATAGTCTGAAAAAGTCGCCATTTAAAAAAGGGGCCACAAAAGTGGCCAGGTAATTGAAAAAGGGGCAAATGGCGACTAAAGTCGCCAAACGGTAACACTGATCTGCGGAACGAAGCTGCATTTTCGATGTAATTTTAGCCAATTTCATTAGGTCATGTATCGGTGCTATCCAATAAGTTCACGTGCAGAATTAATTTTTTCTGGCAACACATATGATTTATCAAACCAAAATTGGAATGTACACAGAAAAAAGTCGGCGATTAACAAATACATTAGAAAATAGTTCATTCATTAAAAAACATGTTTAAATTTGCACCTCTCACCGAAATGATTATATCAATTACTAAGAATTCTAAAAAATAAAAAACAGAAAATTTTTCCAATTAATAAATTAATTCAATCAAGTAGAAGATTGAAAAAAATAAAAATGTGTATGGGAAATTCTTCAAACTCGTTTACTTTTGATGTTCAAAAAAATGTCGAAAATGTTTAAATGGCACATCAACGATATTTTGTACCAATATTCCTTGGCTCTAGTGGAACACAGATACGTTCTCGTGAATTACTTTTACCGAATGGCATCAATGTTATGGCGGTTTAAGATAAAAATTTATTAAAAAATTGCCAAAATTCTATTTATAGTCCTAAATCAAAAATTATTGCATTTATGTACTATACAATGCTGTATCTTAAATACAAATTAAAAATATCGCGATAAGTTAAGTATGCCTGGATATATTAGCGATTTAATAATTATTAAACTTTCTTATAAAATTTTCAAAATTCAGTTTTTAGTGATGTAGTGTTGTTCATATTCATCCATTTATTTCAAAATTCATATTTTTTTTTAATAAGTCATAAGACAATGTCATTTATAAACATTTTTTAATTGTACTTGGTCAAATTTCTAAAGTTGCATTAAATGAAAAATCGTACTTTTTTTCGAACGCCATATTGATTTTGATATATGGTATTAAAGCAGCTACAGATTGACATATATCATCGCCAATTGTGATTAGCGCCTTGGGAGTGCCTCGACGATTAATGTTAAACTAAAAACATTGCGTTCTTAGCCAATGAAAACCGTTGATGAATATTTTTAGTGAAATTATATTTTCTGCGTAAGTAAAATTTTACACAGAAACTTATTTCAGTTTAAAATTGATTTATAACGTCAACATCCGCTATAACAAAATATGCAAAATTTCTGAATTCTTTAAAATAGCTATACACGTTTAGCAAATTAACATTTTAAAGCGCCTCAATGATTTTTAAATGTAATTTGGAAACCTTCTTTGATAACGCTATACTCTAGCTTCATTGAAATAACGTTGCGAGTGTGCCTCGCGAAAAATGCACCTCTTGGAACCATTCACGTTTTTTCTCTCCAAGTTTGGATACTTCCTACAGTATTTTTGTTGAGGGCTCATCAACGAGATATATGTCAAGTAATGCATAATTTCAAGAGCTATTAGGCTCTGTTTTGAATTTTGAAATATCCGAAACGGCTAAAATCCCTCGTGAAAAAAATGCAAAATTTTAAATTTTTTTTAAATTTGTGTTCACAACTTTTTTTCAACTTCATTCATATATAAATTTTGAAGTAGGAATGTAATGTTTAAGTACCACCGCAGAATTTTAGATATTATTGTCATCAAAAAATTTGACTTTCAAGGCATAACATTCAGTCCAATTTGTGCCGTACAAAAACAATATTTTTATAAATTTTACTCATTCATTTAAAAAATATAGTGCATATTTAAAAAAACGGGAGTTTATGTTACTGAAATGAATTATACAGTAGTAGTTAAGACCATACACACTATTTTTAATTTAAAATCCCATAAAGTATATGTTTTCTGGGTCCTGGTTAGATTCTGAGTCGATCTAGCTATGTCCGTCTGTTTAAAGCAGGATAGGGTTCGAACGGCACAACGAAGGGGGACGAAATTTGGCCCAAATATTTATCTTATATAAGGTTTGTTTGATAAAATGTGTAAAATCTGTAAATAAATAAATTATGAGCAAAATACTAAAAACACAGGGTGTCCGTTTTAGCATAATTTCATACTTTTCTGCTATATCTCACTTAAATAAAAGCATGTACTATAACAAAATTTTTATGGCTCGATATAAACTTGGAAATAAAAAATGGGCGTGGTCCGCCCACTTTACCGCTCACCTCCCATATAAGGCGAAAGGTCAAAGAAATTTTGTACAAATACTTCATGGACAAATGTGAACAAGGAAGCAAAAATAGGCGTGGTTCGCCTACTTTACCGTCTCCTACACAACATTCGCGCTTGTTTACATTTGTAATGTTATGTTGTTTTTCTTTGTATCACTGTTTTTGTTTAGAACATTTTTTATTGATTTCCGTTTATTTTTCAACCGATTTTCAAAACAAAGCTCTTTTTGGAAAGGTATTAAAATTACCTTTCTAATTGCTGAACAAAGTTAGTACAAATTATTGCCGCTAGATGGCGCAAAATTATTTTTTTTATTAAAATTGCATCAAAATACACTGTATTTGCAAATATTATGAGTTCATATGTTCAGCAAAAATACTCGCCAAAGGATTTTGTACAAAGTTGCCATACATCATTTGGTCGAATTCTGGAAATTTAAAGGTAAAAATTGTGATTTTCTTCAATAACCTTAAAATAACGGTAATTTTGTAAATAACGGAATTATGAAAAAGTCGCAGAACAAAAGTTGCTGCTGAAGCCCTAAAGAACCATTTTCAATAAAAAAAAGTTCTTTTTCGCAAAAAGCCGTTTTTGGCATATTGCTAAATATATTTATTAAATTTTGATGCAAAATTAAACAACGGAAAAAAGACGACAATATTTTTTTCTGTGAAGGCTAACAATTTTTCTATAAAGTCTCTAATAAATAGTCTATTTATATTAAAATACAATATGCATTCCAGTATTGTTTTAATATCCCTAAAAATAAAATGGGCAAGAATAATTTATATTTAAGCGCTAAAATACATAACCATTAAAGAAGTGAACGTGTGTCATAATTTGTTGTTTAAATATTCGCGTCTTTTTTTTTAAGCAACTAAATTAAAAACGATTGTATATTTTTTATTAACATAGTCTAGATACAGGTATAGGAAACCATTATAATTTATACAGCTAAATCGTATAACATCCTATTACGACTACAGACATATCCATTCTTTTTCATGGGTATGAAAAGCTAGAGATAAACTACCATCTTCCCTAGTTATTATACTTGTGAGAACTAAAGTAAATAAATAGCATTCGTTTATAAAAATACCACCTACTTAACACATTACTAGTAGCCTCAAAAGTAAATCGTAAGTTGCATTCATATATTTAATAGCAATTGCATTTTTTTTAAACTATATGGTATTAACACGCACTACTTTTAAAGTTTATATACATATTCATACTTTTATCCCATATAGAAAAAGGAAAAAAAAAAAAAAACATACAATATCCTTAGTGGTACCAAACAATGACGTTGATGTTGATGATGGTAAATACTAGAGGGAAATACGAAACTAAAAATTAAATGTACAAATGTGGGCAAACATTGTTGAAATGTGACAAAATTGTATGTAATTCATTTTGTTAAAACACATATTCTCACACACTCAAATGTGTACGAAATATTGTTTAACCAGAATAAAAAGGGAAAATAAATTTTCACAAACACACATTCTGATATAAATTAATACTCACATATACATATATTCAGAAATTCATTTACTTCATGAATGCCACATAAATTATACTGAAAGCTAAATATGATGGTGTTGATGTTAAATATTGTGTTTCTAAATTACACTTGAAGAAATAATACAAAACTTTCTTAAGAAGCATTTTTATTTATAACTTAGAGTAGTGCTGTACAAGTATTGAGTATTAGCATCGAGTACCGAGTATTTGCCCGCTTTTTTGGGATACTCAATACTGTAAAGTAGTTACTCAATACTATCACAGTTTAATTTTTAATGATATTATATTAAAAATATAACGGCTAAAATACAACTCTATATAAAGATACAAATAAATAATAAAATAAATGAAAATAGTTTTATTGCTATTTATTGAAGTTGAATTTAAAGTTAACGTTTTTATTTATTTTGTGTTTTATATAAACAAATTTACAAACTTTCATGGTAATTGGTTAAATATATTTGTTTCTATTTTAAGTAAAAAAACATTTATCAAACATTATATTTCAAATTGAAAATCCGTTAAGTATCGAGGAGTATCGAGTACCCAAATGAAAAAGTATTAAGTAGTATCGAGTATTAAAAAGGAGTAGAATTTGCTAGCACTAACTTAAAGTCCCATTAATCCATTACAATAAATACACTATATTTCAATGATTATAATAAAATTATATGGTGGCTATACTATGTCCGTTTGGCTGTCTTTCCGAAAAATTAATTTTTTACTATAAACAGGGTTTTATATTCATAGTTTAAATCAACGTTTCTCAAATGGGGGTCCGCGACCCACAAGGGGTCCGTAAGTACATTAGTGGGGGGTCGCGAAGAGTTCCTGAAACATATTCTTATACATAAAATGTTTTAATATAAATATTATTTACAAGTTCAAATGAAAATTCCACTGAAAACATGAAACTATTTAAAAATGGAAATACATATTTTTACAAAATATATCTAAATTAAAGACAAGCTTAAAATGAGTTCTTTTTAGAAACTACTAATGAAGAAACCTTTAATTGAAAATATTATGCTTCAAAAAGACAACTATAATCAAACGAAGAAAGTAATGCTGTCCAATAGAGTGTCGATATAGGAACACCCCTCGAACGATGCGTAAAAATTTGCTTGGGTAATGGGTCCCATACATTTTAGTAAAACAAATTTAGATTTTTTAATCGAACTAGGTATCAAAAAATTCATAATTTTATTCTGGTTATGGAAAAAATATTTATTTTAAATATTTTTTCCGTGGGATTTTGTTTCGCTAGAAGACGTTTGATGAAAATTTTTTTGAACAAATTTGGAAAATCATATATTATCAACAGTACTTATTACTACAATGATAATTTTTAATATTTTAGCCATAAAGGGAACAAAATTATAAAATTATTATAAATTTTTTAAGAAAAACATCGAATTTTATTACGGTTAGGAACCAAAATTTTTGCGAAAATTTTTTAAAATATTTTTGTTATAATTAGCAAATGATACCCATTTCAAGACCCAACTCAATACTATTTTTTAGACGAAATTTTCTAGACCCGTGACTTTCAATCGATGGTAGGGAACTGAAGATCAATTTTATTTTTTTTTTTTTAATATTTCTCCCATATTAAGTAAATTTTTACGCATCGTTTGAGGGATCTTCCTACAAAATTTTTGTCTACCGGACACTTCTGTCCAATGACACAGAATAAAGAAAACTTTACGATGTGGCAGGGTAAACAATTAATTAAAAAGATAAATATGTAGTTCACTTAAATTTGATGAAACTATAGTTTTTTCACATGAAATTCTACTTTTATTTTATCTTTTTATAAAATTTTTTTCAGTACACAAACATTTTATTTCATCGCTAAGTTTCCCGGCTATATAAAGAAAATTTGCTTAAGCAACTTTATAATTTAAAAACAGAAATTACTACCAATGTTAGTATTAAGAAAGTACCAGGTTCATTTTAAAAAAAGAGTTGAAATTCGTTTGAATTTAATTTTGGATCAACAGATTTAAAAGCATCTTAAATAGTTGAAATATAGCAAAGTATATCCGCTTGTTGGCTCCGAAGCCCTAAAAATCTTAAACAAATTTTCTTCAACATACATTTTTATGTAAAAATGTCTTTTTTACTCTTTTGTCCCTCAAAACAGAGATTCGATCTTAATATTCTTAAAATTCTTGATATTCAAAGAAAACAATGTCGAAATTATTAATATTATTTTTTAAAATTACTTTATCTTTACATTTTTTCTAATTTTTAAATTAGTCAAAGTTGTAGTGGGTCGCGCTTCCATTGCAATATCAAAAGAGGGTTGCGAAGCGAGGTCTTGTGAGAACCCCTGGTTTAAATCAAAGAAAGCATTAACACTAAAATAATATTTCTGGTGCCGCACGTTGGGGTAAAATGTGTCAATAGTGGCGCTTAATTGAATTTTAAAATTTTAAATGTTGTAATAAAATTGGGTACCGAATAAAAATAGACAAAATTATGTATAAATATCAATTAAAATCTTTAAGCTAGGTTTTGCTGTTTTCTTATAAGGAGCTGTCAAAGTTAAGAATTTTTTTTTTACATTTATGAAAAATAGTAAAAAATTCAATTTTCATCATATTTCAGTGTATTTATTTTTAATAAAAAGTCTTCCAAGGTAAAATTTTAAAACGAAACCATCAACTTCAGATATTTAAGTGTACTTTTCTTCAAGTATTTGTAAATTATATTTTGTCCTAATATTTTTGTTATTTTTTTGAAATTTGTCCTAAAATACACTGATTTTTAACTTTCATGGAATGTAGAAATATTATAGGATGTTTGTTCTGAAAATTTTCTGAAAAATAGTATATATTTTCAACTTTAATATTATGGAAAAAAATCCTGCCCATATATAGCTCGATTCGAGAAAATAATTTTTTTTCGAAAAAAAACTCCAGTAGATTTCATACAAAAAACAGCTTAATTGGAGACATTTTCTTTTCTACATCAAATATTAAATAATGGGGAAAAATCGATAACTTCTTAATCTGTAACTTCTATTTTGATTTGGATGAAATTTCACACAGGCTTAGCAGAGGACAGTAGCATTTTGAGCTTAGAAGCACTATTGAGGTTCAAAATAGGATACTAGTGTCATGGAAAAATTTTATCCACTATCGAATTTTTGTTCCTTACTCGATTTGCAAAATTTTTATATATCCTTAAAGTCCTTAATAAGTCCTTTAGAAAACTTGCTTGCATGTATTATTTATCTTATATATTTTTCGAGTTATATACATTTGAAATTTCAAAAATCTCAATTTTACAAGATCTTGGTTAAGATTTTTCCATATATAGCCGAAGATTTTCAACCGATTTTATTCTATTTTATGTAATTGGTTAAAAAGCAAAATTATCTATCGAACAAATAAAATTTTGAGTCATTATCTTTATTGAGTCAAAAGTTAAACGATTTTAAATTGGAAAGTTTGCAAAAATTAACAAACAGACGGACGGTTGGACGGACATTAGAATTCTTTAAAAAAAATCTTAAAATTGGAAAAATATATTTTTTTTCCACTTTTCGATTAATATGAACACCAAATGAAGGTACCAAAATTTTGATATCACCTTTCCCTGAATTAAGTGGAATTTTCGACCCATTTAATCCAAATGTATAGACGGACGGACGGACATTGCCATGCTGCCAAAAATATTTTAGAATTCTAAAGATGCATTCGTTTATTAACTAATAAATATAGAATATAGAAAGTGGTCATCAAAATTTGGATACCACCTTTTCTTGAGTTAAGCGTAGTTTTCGTCCCATTTAACCCAAATGTATAGACGGAAGGACGGACATTACCATTCAGCCAAAAAACATCACATAATTCTAAAAATAAATTTTTTTACTTACTAATAAATAGAAAAATTAAATGTGATTATTAAAGTGATGATAGCACCTTCTCCTGAATTATGCATAACTCTAATGTATAGACGGACGGACAGACATTACCGTTCTGCTAAAAAAAAAATATTAAAATTTTATTTTATTCTAAAATTTGATTTTTTTAACTAATAATCTAATAATTTTAAACTAATAATTTACCCCAATGTGTGCCGTTTAAAAAATTTAAATTGGTTAACAGGTATTCAAAACAAGAATGTTTAAAAAATAGTTTTTTTTTTTTTTATTTTCCGAATTTGGGGGTATAGCTACATAATTACAAACTACACTTCGTTACATTTCAACTATGTTTTGACTATAGCACCTTGATATTTAAGCCAAAGGATTTAATGTGCTTACCATATTTCCTCTAAATGTTATAAATTTTTAATGCAATTTAAATCTTTCTTATCAAAATAATTAAGAAAATACTTTTAGTTCGCATTAAATTAATAATATTAATAAATATTATTTACTATTTAATATTAAAAAGTTGGAAACTTATGAATGTAAACCTTACAAACTAACTATAGGACGCAATTTTAAAGACAAACTAATGAAGTTTTGGATCATAAACTTGTATTGAGTCATTTTTAAAATGGTTACGATAGGCCATTATTTTATTGTCTATATTACAAATTTACTATTACAAACTATATTAACTAGAAGACTGTTTTAATGATATTATCTATATTATTTCTTTATATTTTTTGCATATGGCAAAAATAAAAAATATAAAGAAAATCTTTTTCTTTCCTTCTTATATAAATTTAATGTAAACCTATGTGATTAAATTTATAACCACGGCAACACCGACAGAGAAAGAGAGCTTTTGAGAGACCGTTGTAAAAATAAAATAGATTTTATATCTCAGTGAATTCCGATGTGTTATTTTAGTTGCCAAATCTTCATATAAAAAAACCGCTTGCTTGTGTTTGGGCTCTTATATAGGGCTACTTTTCTCCCCTTGACCTATCCGCCCTATTCGAATTGAAAATTAATCCTGCAACATTTTAAGACCTTTACTGTAATACCTCTTTAGATATACGAATAATATTTTATATGGGACTCCTTCTTCCTGAGAACCTATCCACCCTATTTAGTTATCAATACGATATGATAAGCTAGATGCTCACGTGAAGTTTAAAAGCTTTCACCCTACACCACCATAGATGGTTGGGGTATAATGCGTTTGTGCTGATGTTTGTAACTCACAGAAAAAATTATAGGACTCCCACCTTATACCGTTCGACTCAGAATCACTTTCTGAGTCGATTTAACGATGTCCGTCCACAAACAGTTTTTTTGGTACAAGGACGAAGCCTATTGAAATTTGTTATGATCGGTTCATTATTTCACCTAGCCCCCATACAAATGCCCTCCCGGAATAGGGGTTTAATGGTCACAAATGCCTTAATATTTTAATGAAATTCGGCATAAAGATGTTTTGTTAATCTAAGTGACAAATTTCATTAAGAGCAGCCAATAATTGACCATAGCTCCCATAAAAACCTATCTTCCGGAATTTACATTAACGTGCATACATCCCATACGAATGATGGTATCAAGTTAATATTCGCCACAAATAAGTTATATAAATAGAAACAATATTGCCAAATTTTATGAGAATCGGTCCATAATTTATCATAGCTCCCATATAAATATTTACATTTATTATTCATATTCCTGGAATTTTACTTTAACACAAATTTTTGTTAAGTGTACATTTTCATATAAAAAAAAAATGTACATACAATGTAACCATTACTCATAGTCCTCATTGTTAAAGTTGTATCAAAAACATAAAATGTTTTCAAAATTTTGTTAATTTCATGTGTCGTTTGCTGTCATTAAACATTTTCAACAACTAAAGTGAATAGGTTGGTTTACATTCTCTATAGCAGAAGATTTTAAATACAAAATCTTATTAAATTTTACATAAACTTAGGATTAATTTTAGCTACAATGAAATTTATAATATTAAACAAACGTAACAATAGATATAGCTATGTAAAATTTTAACTAAATTTTATAAAATTTGTTGGATCTTTACTAATATACATATAGAAAAGAGCAGATAAAAAATAAATATTTAATTTGTTAAATGTGTGAAATTGTATTTAATACATTTCAGTTTACTACATAAGCGTAAAAATTTTATTTGCCACAATCGACAAGAAAAAGCCAAATAGCAGAAAAATAGTATGTAGAGTTATCTTTTTTTTAATTTTTTTCTGGCACATGTACATGTTTTGCGTGTAACACATCCGTTTCCGTTAAAATTCACTCATACAGACGTGATTCAACATTTACTACGAATACATATACATATATATTTCAGCAATAACATTAACTGGCAGTAAATACCACGAAGCATTATATTGCTCATTTTTCTCACTGCTATGAACTGGTTGTTATTTCCTAAAGGAAAATTAACTATCATCAGAATTTCGTTAAAAAATGTTGAAAAACATTCTCCAATGCGCTACTATTTACATGTAAGTTATATTATTAAACATATATTTGTATGTAGTTAATGTGTTTTTATGCAAAAAATTTTAATATGATTTTTTTTTTTTTTTTCAGATATTTTTTTTTTAGCTTACATACCTGTGTTAATTTACCATTAACGATGCTTAACGATTCCAATGATGCACGTACATTTTTGAGACTATTTTCTTTTAATGTTTCCAAATGTGAATGGGAAAATTGCAAATGTCTTATATTGACACCCGGTTGAAAGACATCCTGTGATAGGGACGTGACCGAACGATCAAAATCATAAATTGATAATGAATGTATGGGTGATGAAATACGTTCCAATGTTGTGCGTAATGATGTTGCTGTTGTACCGGGACATTCAAGAAATAAACCTGTTTTGATAAAGCAAAAGGTATAGAGAAATAAGAATAAATTATAGTAGATATATGAATGTATAGAATACATTTTCAAGCTATTTATAATGAAATAGACGGAATTTAATATTGAAATTATCTTCTAGTAATGATTATACATATATTATTAATGGAATATAGCTGCTCAAAAACCAGACAATGTATCCTAATTGTATTAAAAAATTAAACTTATAGCTTGCAAAATAGTTAATCTTTAAAATGTTATAAATTATTTAGAAATAAATATAAAATTCGTAAAAATAACCAATGGAAATTAGATAGTTTAAATATCAAAATCATATAATAGAAACATAATTGCGTTATGTAATCATAATATAATGAATTAAAAAGCCAATCAAATAGCAATTTTACCCAAAGAAAAACGGTACCATTCAGTGTTAATAGTCAATCTGTTCCATATGTATTCAAAGTCAGCACAGAATCAATATCTAATTGGCTTAAAGTTGAAAAAACGTTTAATATAATCTTCAATCTTCTACCCGTAATTTAAAAACACAAATACTTTTTGCTAAAAAAATCCATGGACCAAGCAAGTGGTCCTTTAGTTCAGAAGAAAACATAGTTGCGTCTTCGGTACGGCAACAATATTATGTTCGCAGAAATAGCCAAAAACAAATTTAAAAGAACTTTCAATAATAATATGTCTATGCCAATAATACTTATGTTCAAATTTTATTATATTATGGATATCACAATTAACTTTTTTAATATAGTTGACTGAAACACATTATATTTTTAACAAAAATCAAATTATAGTAAACATAAATAATACTGTTATATAACCATAAAATATTCCAAATAAATATAATATGATAGCCATTAACAAGTAGACATATCATGAAGAAATAATGTCAGAATTTGTTTTCACACCCACCTTAAAAAAGATGGGGGGTATATTGATTTTAACATTCCGTGTGTAACATATTAGGGTATCCAATTATTCGGGTGTTCATTTTAATCGGTTTATTCGACAAATAATTATTCGAGGTTAAAAATTGATCGGTTAATAACCGATTATTGATAAATTATTCGATTAACCGAATAACCTTAGTTATACATGAGAAACATATAAATTACACAAAATATAGCATTTAATCTATTGAAACAGTTACTTAGAAACATAATATAAGATCAAATTATTTTACGAGTGATCATTTCGAAATTATTTTCTCCTATTTGTATGAGAAATTTTAATTTTTTAGTTAATGCTATAAAATATTCTCCGAATTTCGCTTTATTTAATACATTTTTCATGTATTTATGTATGTATGTATTTTCTGTCTAAGAATGATATTTTGTTAAAAGAGTCTAAATTGATATTTTTTGTGTACATTTTGGAGATAATAATTGATAGTTTATGAATTGTGTAAATTTGAATTTACTTTACTCAAAGTTATTTGTTTAGGATTTCTATTGATACAAGTTTTTAATTTATGAAGATATAATATTATTACCATTTCTAGTCACTTTTTATAAAACATTCTATCTCAACAAAAAAAGCATCCAAAGAAGTCAGTAAGTACTTGTGATCCAGAAATACACAGAAAAAAGTAAAAATGGTCTTCAATTACGAAATTTGTAATATTAATTAATTTTTAATTGATTTTGCTCCAATCATCAAAATGATAATATTAATAACTAGAATAATTGATATTATTATTACTTCTTTTCCTTAAATAGATGCAATGAGCTGAAAATTTTTAAAAATTTGCTTAAATTTATTTTATTTCTGTACTTTTATAGACAAATATTTAATTTTTCTTTATATTTTATTAACAGCTGTCAATTTATTAATAAACAAAATTGAAAACCAATTAGAAAATTAATTATATTAATAAATCGTATAATTAAATTCCAATATAAAGTTAATTAATAATTTTATTAAAAAATTATTTGAAATATTTTTTTCTGTGTAGTATAAATTCGAATAATTTTCAATGAATTGAATTTTTTATACCTGTGTTATGTCATGTTTACGATTTTAAGCAAAATTACAATGAACATCCAAATTTTGTTAACGGCTCAAGGAAATTAGTTTTAATTTTTATTATTATTTTAATAAAGGAAATTTTGCTTAATATTGTTTTTCATTTGTTTCAGTTTTGTAAAGATAACATCCGAAATTCAACGTCTTATAGCAGAACAATTCATTTAAATTTTTCAATATATATTGGATCCTGTTTTATTACTTCTAAAACAGAAGAAAAAGTACATCACTAAAAATTATTTTTATTTATTTCTATTGAAATGAAACAGACCTCTTGAAAAAATGAAGTTTACATAAATTTATTATAAAAATAAAAAAAAATTCTAATTTACAACTCAAGAAAACTACATTTCGGTTAACCGGTTATTCGACACAAATTATTCGGTTTATTCGTTATTCGAAAATAGACAGTTTTAAATTATTCGGACAGTTAATCGACAAAAATTAACCGGATAACCGAATGACGGTTAATCGATTGGATACCCTATAACATATCGAAGGAATCATTTAAGACCCCATAAAGTATATATTTTCTGGGTCCTAGTTAGATTCTGATTCGATCTAGCTATGTCCGTCCGTCTGATGAAAGCAGGATAGGGCTCAAACGGGACCAATGTAAACTCGGAAACAAAAAATGGGCGCGGTCTGCCCACTTTACCGCCCACCTCCCATATAACATAAAATTTGAAAAAGTTGGTGGCGGGTATATAGATTCGTCCGAGCCGAATATAACATTTGCGCTTGTTCAACTTCTTTATAGTTTTCATTTAGTTTACTATTCAAACAATATGAGATATTAATTAACTATAAAATAATTTAGTAAACAAAAAAAAAAAAATAAATAAATAAAAAAATTTATATTTTGCACAACATATCGTAAAACGTATAAATAGTTTATGAAAATTAATTCATAATGTTTGATCATGATACGATAAATTTGAACCCTTAACAATATTTTTTCCCTTTGTTTTTTTTTTTTTTTTTTTTTTTTTTTTTGAGATGATATTATGATAAAACCCAATCATAACTTGATAAAATAATATGTAATGAAAAAAAAAAAAAAAAATTAAAAAAAATCGGATCATAATATGAAGAAGCTGAAAAATTTTGTGATGATTTATTTATTACAATTTATCAACATAAACATTTTTAACATAACAAATTTTTAATTCAGTCCTAATATGTTGCTCTTCGATTAAGGTTGTCACAACTATAGTTTTTACGAGGAATATCTAAATATGTAAAACAAAGTCAAAATCTTATTCTTCCAGTACTTTTAGCAAAGTCTGCTAAGTTTCTACGTTAGTTTCTAAATTCCTTGTTCCAGCTTAAAAACTATCAAATTACGTCTACATTTTTTATATATTTCAGACCCCAACAATAACTATTCTGAATTGTAAAATAAAATGCATTCTTATTAACATGTGGGTTTGCTTTTTATTTCTATTTGTTTTTAAAACAAACATCTGTTAATTTTGCTTATATTTAAACAAAATGAAATGTAAGCCCATATAACAATTAAATTTTTATTGCTTTTTTAAATAAATATATATATATATATATATATATATATATATATATATATATATATATATATATATATATATATATATATATATATATATATATATATATATATATATATATATATATATATATATATATATATATATATATATATATATATATATATATATATATATATATATATATATATATATATATATATATATATATATATATATATATTAAATTTTAAATTTTAAATTTAAAGCGAAAACGAATAACTCAAACAAAAAAAAGCAGTAATTCAAAATCGTTATATACAGACAGTTTAAAGTTAAAAAATACTCAGTTTAATTTAACGCTTTCACATATCGAAATCATCTCCATGAGCGAAATATCTAAAAAAATTTTTTTTTTTGATAATATTCAACGATTAATTTCATATACATTATAAAATTTCAAATCATTTACATATTATCCTTAAAAACTTCTTCTGGCAATGGTTTAAAATTAGTTTTATGTCAAAAATGTTCTTATGTTTAATATCATAATGTGCGTAGATATTATAACCAAAAATGAAGAATCATAGTATTTATAGTATTAATTCAATGAAAAAAATCAATACATGATAGAAAAAAGTGAAAACTGATTCTTGTTTAACACGTTAATAAATAAATACTAATTGTAGGTTTTCATGAGTATTTTCACTTAGCTGTGAATAAAATCAAGATTTGAGCACCAGTTTTGAAGATAAGGATTGTGAGCGAAAAAATCCGTGCATGCTTTTGTTGTGTAAATGGAAATTGAACAAAAAATACCAAACACATAATTCAAATTTTTCATGAAATCTTACATTGGTCACATAAAACAATTGCTAGGATGACAGTTGTATCCCGAAATATAGTTTATTGGGTTATAATATTATACAAGGAAGTCATGGTCAGTGAATAGAAACCTGGTAGTGGAAGAAAAATAGTATCTTCAGGATGTAGGACTCAGACAAAATACAAAGCATTTGCTTTGAGTCTTTATCAGAAAACTTGAAAAGAAATATAGCCTGAAGACATATTAAGTGCAAAAATAATCCTAATGGAAACGCAAGCAAGAATTTGGGTATAAAAAAAATAACGTGAAAGTATTTCAGACGATTTTTTTTTTCATAATTATGATTAATGTATAATAGACGATGAAACGTTCGTAAATGCTGACTTTTTTCAACTTTTTGGCCAGGAATTCCATGTTGCAGATACTGGAGGGAATGTGGCAGAAAAATATCGTGTATCAAAGAAATCAAAATTCCCAAAAAAGTTTTTTATTTCCACTTCATTCATAAGAAATGGTTCCATTAAATATACATGAATGAGTACCTTTAGAAAAAACTTCTTCATTTCCTAAAAAATAATGTGAATCGGAATTTTTCTAGCCTGTTCTCATTACAGCAACAAAACAATTTAGTGATAGGAAAGAAATTGTTAGTGTTTGTACCGAAAGAGGCTAATCCATCAAATTGTCCGGAACTCCGTGCAATTGAAAGATATTGGACTCTAGTAAAAAATAATTTAAAAGTCATTAAAAGCTCATCATAAAATGAAACGGAATTTAAAAATATTATTAATGTTTTCATTTTTATAGAAATTTTTGCAAAAAATCTTAAGAAGAAAAATTTTTTAACACTAATTTTGAAATTACTTCGGAACTACTGGGAGGCTTATCTAAGGTTACATATTAGACACGTCCATAAAAAAATCTCTACAAGATGCGAAAAACTGAAAGCAGATTCCTGTTGAGCATATTGAATTCCATTTAGTCCACATATTTATACCCTACACCACCATAGATGGTTGGGGTATAATGCGTTTGTGCTGATGTTTGTTACGCACATAAAAAATTATCGGACCCCCACCTTAAAGTATACCGTTCGACTCAGAATCACTTTCTGAGTCGATTTACCGATGTCCGTCCGTCCGTCTGGTCGGCTGGCCGTCTGTGCATATAAACCTTGTAAACAAAGTATAGCAGAGGTGCCAGATAAATTAAGAAAGAGCACATCATTTAAAATTAAAGTTAAAATCAAATATCGTATTTAAGATAATCATATATTCTAAAATTGTTATAATTAGTCTTGTTACACGCAGAGAAAAAACATGGTTACAGCATGATCACCACAACTATTCAATGTTTATATAGCCGTTTTTAATTGATTTAAATAATACTGTGTTCATGATAGCAACGTTTATGTTTCTGTTTAATAATTTAATGATTACCCACAATCAAAATTTTAATATGGTTCACTGAATTATAATATGTATTTAAATATGTTTATATGAAATCATATTTATGATAAATCCAATTATTTAGTCAATTCTACAACCATTAAGTTAATTCTACAACCATTCAGTTCATTTTACAAATTTGGTTAATTCTACAATCATTAAGCCATTAACTTTGAATGCCTTTTGAATACACATTTTTGTGTATCAGTCCAGTAGTTTGTTTGTATATTAATTCTCATTTAGTTTATATATGAACAAATATAAATTGACAGGGTTTGTTTTTATTCAGTATGATGAAGGTACCACATATCGTGGTACAAATGAATATAAAAATTAAAACATGGGATTATGATGAAATTAATTCATATATATGATAAAATTCAATTATATATATGATAACATGGGATTATATATATGATAAAATGGAATTATATATATGATGAAATTAGTTTATATATATGAAAACATGGGATTATTAAATGAAAAAAACGTGATGGAATTGAAAGCAATACTTAAGAAAAGGTTATAAAACTTACTAAAAGTTGTTAATAAGGTTATGAACCTTACTAATAAATTATAAACTGGAATCGTAGTAATGATTACGTACAAATATACTTATTGTAACCTGGAATCATATATTACAATCATAGTATGTTGCTCTTAGTTTATGGTCACTGGAACCATATTTTTTCTTTGCGTGTATATATCAAAAGCACTATTACAACTATCTCGATAATTAGGCCTCAATTAAATTTTATTTCGCAAGCACTATTTTAGTTATATAGAATTTTAATGAGAATTTTTAGGTATAACTATCATCTACACATTATATTTAGTATATTTCCTTAACAAAATTTCTAGGTATATCCAACAAGTACTTACCATCTTCAAACTTGTAACAGGGACACGCAGAGCTCTCATCAAAACTTGGACACTCTATATTGTTACTCAGACCAGTGTCTAGATTTTGATTGAAAATATTCGTTAAACCCGATGAGCCAGCCGGTGAGGGACTAAACATAGATGAACTACTACTGCCTGCTCCCATTCCTCCGCCTCCAGCACCATTAACACTTACATCCAAAGAACGTATTAAACGTGTAATAATATGATTTTCAAGAGGATGTTGTTTTTGTTGCCTATTGCTGCTGCTACTGTTGTTCGGTCTAAGTGAATTTTCAATTGTTGTTACTAATGGTGAAAAGGATGTTAAATCATCAACATTATCATTGTTGTCAGCAATCTTGTTGTATCTGCTGCTGCTATTCTTGTTGTTATTATTGCTATAGCTGTTGTCATCGTCTTTGTTTTCATTGTCAGTTGATGAGTCTAGAGTTGAGGATGAAAATAATATGAGTTTTTCATGTGTTGTTGCTATTGTTGACGACTTTATAGTTTTTGTTGTGGGTGTAACATAGGTCGTTGACATATTTGATGTTAAGACTGCTGCCATGGATAAATGTGGTAAAGAGAATATTGTGATGATTGCCACAAAACATGTTAGCAATAACAAGAATTGTTTTAATTTCTGTTTTTGTTGTTGCTTTAAATATTTGTTGCTATATCTTTGACGTTGAGGCCTGTTTTGCTGTTGTTGCTCATGTTGCTGATGATGTTGTACAACATTTGAGCAATTTTGGTGATTCAATGAAAGCATATGGTAGAATTCATTTTGGTTTTTATGTCTTTGTATCATGTGACAACTGACATTTTTGTTTGTTTCTGTTGCTGTTTGAATATTTTTGCTATTGGTGCAATTGCAGTTGTTATATTTGCTATTGCTACTACTACTATTGCTTTTTGTATTTTTTTGTTTGACATGTGTTGCTATAGCTGCTGCTAACGTGGTTAATAAATACGCTGGTGTTAAATTTATTACAATTTCTTTAACTTTTAAAGTTGCCGTTGTCGTTGCTGATGAAGATGTTGTTGCTGCTTTAAAATTTTCCGTTGTTCCTATTGTAAATAATGCTGAAGATGATAACAATGATTTTGTTAGTGTATTATCTTTGCTAGTTAACGATTTTAAAGAAGTTCTAGTTTTTAAAGCCAATGATGCTGGTGTTTGTGTTGATTTTGTTTGTGGTAGTGGTGGCAGTGCTAATATTGCTGTTGCAGCTCTTGTAAATTGTGATGTTTTTGATGTTAATATTTCAGTTATTTTTCTTGCCTTTGAAGCTGTGGCTGTCGTTGGTGCTTGTGTTGTTGCCGTATCTATCATGTTGCTAGCATTTTCTAACATTTTCCTAAGGATTTTTAAGAAACTTTATACTGAGTATGTATGATGTATGAGTTATTTATTTTTCAAGGAAGAAGAAATTCTGGCTTTCAAGTCTTTTGTATTTCTTAACTCTTATTGCGTTAGCAGTCATTCACTTTTTCAACCAGTCAGTCAGGCAGACAGTCATTCAGTTAGTCTTTTTTCTTGACTAACTGTTGTAGGTTTCAATTCAATTTGCATAATTAATCACTTGTATTTTATACACAACTAGAATGTATCCCACTATTTCAACTTAACAACTATTCCATTTACCACTACAGCTATAATTTGTAGTGTGGCTTTCTACAAGTACTAGAGTGGGTGAGTATGGTACGTATTTATTATGTAGCAAGGAGTTCTAAAGTATATTTCTAAAGCTGATTCTTTAAAAATATTTTTTTCTGCCTTTTCTATAAAAATATATAAAACATCAATGCCAATGTTGAGGAAATTTTCTTTAGAATTCTCTTTGTATTTATGTATAATTAAAGCTTAAAATAAAGTATTATATTGCATTTCCAACATGATGCTGAGCAATTGAAATATTTGATTGACTGCTGATATTTTTGTAGGGGGTTTCAAGTTTTTTTTTTTTTTTTTTTCAGTTGAAATTTATCAAAAGTATCTGTAAATAAATAGAAAATACATTTGAAATATTTAATTAATGAAATTTTAGAGCGTATTTTAATTTACAATACTAAATATATATATATATATATATATATATATATATATATATATATATATATATACTGAAATAGATCATAAAATAAAATCACAAAATAACTGTACAAATGTTTACTTTGTTGGGTGGGGCAGAGATAGAGGGAGATAGTAATGTTATTTAGAAAATTAACATAAAATTGTTTAAATAATATACATTTTAATCAAATAATTGCAATTTATCATAA
Source organism: Protophormia terraenovae (assembly GCA_951394005.1). Classification (NCBI taxonomy): domain Eukaryota; kingdom Metazoa; phylum Arthropoda; class Insecta; order Diptera; family Calliphoridae; genus Protophormia; species Protophormia terraenovae. The sequence goes on along the minus strand of OX596076.1, from coordinate 102,994,083 downwards.
TTAAATGGAATAAATAAATTGCATAATAAAGTAAGTATACAAAAGAATTTAATAAAATACAAATTTCTGTGAAAAGGTATTATTTGTTTTGCTAACAAAATTTATATAACTAATAGAGGCTTAACATATTATAATAAATAGTATAAAGCTTTTTAATTCTAAACATTGATTACTGTGAAAATATGAAACATCAAACTTTTTTCACAGAACAATTATAAAAATATTACCGCTGAATAATTTTGTATAATGTATATTAGGGGTATAACTTTTTTCATTGCATGCATTTTAAATTAATTACACTGGTCAACAAAAAACTTCTCCCCCAAAGACGAATAGTTGGACTTGATGTATTTTGATGTGCTAAACACGAATCTGCTTTCAGTTTTTTTCGATCAGGTCTGGATTTTTTTTTTTATGGGCGTGTCTAATATTTCGCCCCTAGTAAGGCCATTACTCTAGTATATTTCCTCATAACTTAAGAACGGTGTGTACGATTGACATAAGTGATACACCAAAAGATGCGGACTAAAAATATCTTCAAATTTTTCAAACCTAATTTTTTTTATGTGCTCAATAGTTTCGGAGTTATTTTGAAATAAGTGTCCGAAAAAAAATCAATTTTATGCTAAATTTTAGATTTTTTTGTTACGAAAATTTTTTTTTAATAAATGAAAACATCTAAAATGTTACAGTTTATAATCTTTATCTTAAAGCTGGTAATGTTGCGAATAAAATAAGGCATGTATCTTAAAAATTGATGCACAAATCTAAATTTTATTCACAGTTAAGTAAAAATACCCATGTTACATACAATTGAGTACAGGGGTGGTCAAAAAAAAAAAAAAATTTATTTTTTCTTGAAACAAAAATAAATGGACTAGGTGGATTTTGACGAGTTAAACAAGAATCTGCATTCACTTTTTTTTTTTTCTATCGGGGACTGATTATGTGCATGACTAATATCATCACTTTATTCAGCGGTCACACTATAAAGTTCGAGAATAGTTTGTCAAACTTAGTCTATAACTCAAGAACCCTTTACACGATTTTGATAAGTGATACATCAAAAGATGTATACGAAAATTGTCTTTAAGGTACGTCAACAATGTTTTTCATTTGCTCAAGAATTTCAGCGTTATGGATCAAAATATTCACCACTTTTCAAAAAAATAAATTTTAAAATTTTCGGTACTAATTATCGAATAAATACGGAAATATTAACTGGACAAAAAATTATATAAATTCAGCTCAAAGTCGCTATGTATTAAAGTTCAATTTATCTTAATTGGACAAACTGTTCTCGAGTTACACAAGTGAGATTGCCTAAAAGCGGGGTCATAGTAGTCATGCCCATAAAAAAAAATCAATACGTGATAGAAAAAAAACTAAAAGCTGATTCTTATTTAGCACGTTGAATTCCACCTAATCCACATATTTTTTTTATTTAAGATGAAAAAAAAAAAAATTTTTTTTTGCCCACTAGTGTATTTCCACTTAGCAATAGGTTTGCATGGGTATCCAAACTTAACTGCGAATCCAATCAAGATTTGTGCATCAATTTTTATGATACGTGGCTTTATCTACTTATAGTTTTGCCAGCTTTGAGATAAAGGTGATAAACTTAAATATTTTTAATATTTTTACTTTAAGAAAAAGTTTTAGTAAAAAAAAAAAAATATTGAATTTTGCATGAAACATTTTTTTCCGACAATTTTTACGAAATATCTCCTAAACTATTGAGCGGATAAAAATTTGATAGTATTACGATTTAAAGCTAATTTTATTCCGCATAACGTGGTATATCATTTATATAAATTGTACATACCGTTCTCAAATAATAGTGAAATATACTCGAGTAATCGGCATATTTAGGGCACAATATTAGGCACACCCATAAAAAAAATCCCGATTTGATGGAAAAGCAGATTCGAGTTTAACATGCGGAGTTCCATCTAGTCTACATATTTTTTTTTTTTTTTTAATGAGCTCAAAAAAATTTTTTTTTGTCAACCAGTGTTATATGTTATATTTGGCAGTTTAAAAAAATCTGCTTTTTTTTATAAACCTTTTGAATTAAACAAAAAAGATTGTGTCCTGTATGACTTTACCATTTTATAATAGTTTTGACGAAAATAATTAAGAACCATTTGGTACTGAGCAGAATATTTAGTGAAGTGCCAATTTTCATTACCAATATGAAAAATATAAACTTATTTTACTATTAAAATGTAATAATTTTATAAATTACAAAATTTCAAATGGTTTTAGAAATTGCTTTCGGTGCGGAAGGTATCGGGGGACGAAATTTGGCACAAATGTTTGTCTTATATAAGGTTTGTTTGGGATTGAAAATGGGAAAAATCGGCTAATAAACAAAAAAGTTATGGGCTAAAAACTAGAAACACATGGCACAGTGTCACATTTGGCAGTTTTAGAACGACAAAAATCCAGTTTTGGAGATATTGGTCTGGAATTGTATATTCTGTTAGTAAATAAGGCCTTAAACACCTCCACTAAAAATGGGCGGGGAAAATCACAACCACTCCCATACTGAAAAAACTAATTTATTTGTATGAATTTCGGAAATATTTTTGTTAATTTTTTTAAAATAAAGGATATTTTAAAAGTAGGCGTGATAAGATCTAATCATACGAATCATAGTGTAACATTTGCATAATAAATTTTCAGCCCCTACATTAATGTGTTTCAATAATTATTAAAAAATTGCTAATATGAGGTAACGGTAATTTTTTTCTAATATTTTAAAAGATCGCAAAAAGTCGCAGCCAATATTCTCAAATATTATTTTATAGATACTCTTTTATATAATAATCGTATTTTTAGATTGGAACTCGTTGGAACTTTTTAGTTCCATTCCATTAAAAATAGAATTTCTCAAAAAATATATTTTTTTTAATATTATGATTTCTTTTAAATAAAAAACAATATTTACAGTATTAATTTTTTAACCTAGCAAATTATAATAGAATAATTTTGATACATTTATTATTACATATCAAAAAAATCATATCAAAATCTGCAGTATTTACTGAGATATATGAAGTTAAAGTTTACATACTTCTTTATAAAAGTAGTAAATAAAATTAAAATATTTTTATAAGTTGCAACTTTGAAAATCCATAATTCGCGCTATAGACACTTTCCAATACTTTATATATTTTTTTCAATTTAAATGATATGTTTACTAATAAATGCGATAAGAATTACTTCAATTAATAAGCTTTTATTTTCGTATTTTTGTCGTTCTAAATTGGATAAATATGACACTGTGCAGGGTGTCTGTTTTATACTTTTCTGCTGATATTTCTTCAACAAAAGCATGTACGACAACGATCTTTTGTACGTATAGTTCGGGGATCGATGTAAACTCGGAAACCAAAAATAGGAGTGGTCCGCCCACTTTAGCGCCCACCTCTTCAATATTGAATACTTTAATAATTTTGACATAATAATTAATACATTTTTCACTCAAATTATCTAAACAAAAATTGTAGAAAATAACCTTCAAATATTTGATATTATTATATTTTTTTTTTTTTTATTTGGCATCTAAAAGACTTCCAAATACTCATACTAAAACTAGCTTGCTAAGGACTACCCCAGTATGAAATGTAGTCAAAATATACCTTGTTATAAGTTTCAATAATTTTTTTAAACAGAATATTAAAAATTATTCCTAAAAGAAACTGTCAAAGGATATAAAACTTTAACAACCGCGTATTTTAATAATTAACTTCATCGTTTTGGTAGATAGATTTAGATGACTTTAAAACAGTGTTGAATTATTATGGGAAACCAATTAAATCATTATTACAAACGTTTTTGGGTTTCTAGACGATATAATAACAATCATTCATATATATATAATTTCCACCAAAATATCGTTCTGAGAAATCAACCATTGACTCAAACGAGTATTCAATTGAAATTATTTAAGGGTATATTAAGTCAAATGCTAAAATTTACCGACTCTCATTTCTCTATATTTCATAAACTTTTAAACTACATATTTTTGGCTGTTTAAGAACTTATATTGTAATAATAAATAAACTTTAATTTTAGTTTAATACACAGAAAAAAGTCACCAATTAACAAATATATATGAAAATAATTCATTCAATTATAAACTTGTTTAAATTTGCACCTCTTACCAAAATGATTATATCAATTACTAAAAACTATAAAAAATACAAAACAGAAAAAAATTCCCAATTAATAAATTAATTAAATCAATCAAGTAGATGATTAAATGAATTAAAAATGTGTAAAGGAAAAAAATCATACCAAAATTTATTTTTTATTTTATTTTTTCTTGAACATATTTATTAAATTTTGATGAAAAATTAAACAACTGAGTTAATTGTAAAAAATACGGTAATAATTTTTTCTGTGTATATATTGAATAATTTGTTGATGCATTTAACTCATATTATTCATATATTATGAAAAATATTTCTATGATTGTTTGAACAATATTTTGTTAATTTATTGTGAAAGTTGATCTAAAAATGCCAAATATTTCTCACTATACAATGATATGCTGTAAAATGAAAAAGTTGAATAATATAACAAAAATTCTTAAAATCGTCATATAGACATTAGTGTGTGTGTAAAGTAACATAGTTGTATGATCATTATAATTAATTTATATTACTCATACGCAGCACATACAACTGTGAACAGTGTTACCGTTTGGCGACTTTAAACGCTAATTGTCCCTTTTTCAATCACCAGGCCACTTTTTTGGGCCTTTTTTTAAATGGTGAATAAATGGCGACTTTTTAAGACTATATGCTAAATGACGAGAAACTGATTTTTGTGGAATACATATATTATATATTAATTTCAACAAATAAATTAATCATTTTGAGATAGTTTCACAGTATGGTGATATAAAAAACTGCGGAGTATTTATAAATGAACTGAAACTGTTAGTAACTAAAAGTAATATATATGACGAATCTTTTTGAACTGGATTGAGAAAATAAAAAAAAGATTAGATGAGTCCTTATTTATATTTTTACATTCTTCATAGCAATCCCTCGGGGGAAAGTGTATTTAATAAATTATCAATAATAAAAAATAGTTTGTCCAAAGAACTCGTACAAAAGTGCAGAAGTTTAATTAATTAAAAGAGGATTGTATGTTAAATATATTTGTGAAAATATCTTTATTTTTGCAATAATAAAAATTGTTTTAAAATAATTATAAATTATTTTGAATTTTGTTCTTTTTCTTAAAATACAAAATTTGGTTTTGTTGTTATCAAATAAACAAATTTTAAGTAGTTTTTAAGGTTTTAAAGAAGTTGGACCCTTTTTTCAAAAAATTTGGCTACTTTATATTTTGAAATCCCATTTTTTTTGGCACTTTTTTTATAATTCTCAACGGTAAGGCTTACTGTGATATAAATCAGTTGTTCGCACAAGATCCTGCTTTGCAACCCCCTTTTGACATTGCAGTTGATGCCCAAACTACTTCAACTTCGACTAGTTAAAAAATCTGTTAAAATGTTATGTATGTTTATGTTTTCCTTCATGAGATCATTAATATTAAGAGATTTTTTCGCAAAGAATAATATTAGATATGCATTATATATAATATCACTCATGCCAACAAAAAAGATCGATTCTTTATTTTGTTAGTCAAAAGAGCAAAAAAGATAGTTCCACATAAAATGTTTGTTGATGTCTTTCTTAATTTGATAATTTTTGGTTAGCTTTTTCAAACAAAGTGTTTTCAATCAAAGCACGGATTTCTTCATTGGTTTTCTTCAAGGTTGGAAACCGAAACGAATAACGGTATCGGTATCGGTATTCAATTTTATTTTATTTCGGTAACGGTATCGATAACGGTATTTGAAATTATATCGGTATCGGTATACCGGTACCGAAACTAAAATAGCGGTAAATACCGTTATTATTAAAAAAAATAGAAAAAACTTACAAAAGTTAAATTTTTAAAAAATTTTTACTCGAATATCATAGAAATACTCGTTTCAATCACCATAAATTACTAAAGAAAATATGATACGCACATTGGGGTAAAAGGGGTCGAAAATGGCGCTTAATTCAGGGAAAGGTGATATCAATATTTTACATTTGAGTTAAATGGGTCGAAAATTCCACTTAAATCAGGGAAAGGTGCTATCAAAATTTTAAGACCTTCATTTTAGTTTTCATATTAATCGAGAAGTGGAAAGGAATATTTTTCCAATTTAAAGATTTGTTTGTTAGTTTCATTCCTAATGCGTATATCCTGCTTCTAAAATTTCATGGAAATCTATCCAGCCGATTAGAAGTTACAGATTTATTTCGATTCTTCCCCACTGTTTAAAGCAAAGAAAATTTCTGCATTTAACGGGTAGAGATGAGATAATGTTAAAACATCATGTTAAAATTATTTGCTCAAATTTCAATGTTTTCATTATGGCGTACATGCATTCATGTTAATTTCTTGTTTTCTCATTGTTTTGTTGTTGCATTCTACGCACATGCAATAATTTCTTTGTGTGTGTTAGTAAAAAACATTTTGTGTGATGCTTGGTGTTTAAACATGGTTCTTTTAACATTTGCTTTAACAACCGTGTTTAAACATCGAAAAAATTAACATTAACATCAAGATGTTAGTGTTAATGTTAAATATTTTATGTTAGGTGAGGACCACGAGTAAGCTGTTTTTTGTATGAAATTTAATGGTTTAAAAAAAAAAAAAAATTATTTTCTCAAATCGGGCTACATATGCGCACGATTTTTTCATAGTATTAAAGTGGACAATATTGACAATTTTTCAGAAAATTTTCAGAACAAATATATTGTAACATGAAATTTGAAAATTAGTGTATTTTAGAACAATTTTCAAAAAGGTAACAAAAATATTAGGACAAAATATAATTTACAAATACTTGAAGAAAAGTATACTTAAATATCTGAAGTTGATGGTTTTTTAAATGTTTACCTTTAAAGACTTTTTATTTAAAATAAATACAAAATTTTAACTTTGACAGCTCCTTGTAAGAAAACAACAATTCTCAAGCTGTAATTTTCTGAAGGAAAATTTTCGGCCTTTTGGAAAAACCAAAATTAAGGAGAGAATTTTCATAGATGCAAATATCATCATTTAACTTAGAATCTATTATTAATTGCACCAGTACGTTCGTGGGCGTCATATTACAAATAATTGAGAGCATATCGTAAGTTGAAATGCCCATATATTTTTTGTGTTCCCACTAAGACTGAAGTTGCACTAGGGTTAAAAACAAGCTATAAAATTCCTCTTAAAAAATCCAAATAAAAATAAAATTATTAAAAATAATAATCCTTCTTCTTTTCTCAAGTAAATTATATGAAAAATTATTTTTACAATACCATATTATGTTGAAAAAAATATACTTTTAAAATACCGAAACTAAATTACCGGTATATACCGGTACAGAGGGAAACGGTATTTGGATACCGGTATTTTTAACAAAATAATAATTTCGGTATCGGTATCAGTTACGGTAACTAACTTTAAACGGTATTTAATCGGTATCGGTATTTATAACGGTATCGGTTTCCAACCTTGGTTTTCTTGCAGATGATACTAGTTGATTCTCTATTATTTTATCTTTAATTTGGGTATGTAAAAATTTATTTTCAATTTTAAATAGTTTCATGCCTTCATTGGATTTTTTATTGTGTTCAAGAATATTTTTTCAGGATATCTTTGTGACCCCCCCCCCCCCCCCAAAAAAATTCTTACGGACCCCTTAATAAATTATATAAATTATAATTTTAAATTGGAATTCTTTTAAAAGCAAAACTTTAAAACGACAATAAAATATTAGGTATAAAATTATGGGAAACACAGAAAAAATTATTATCGTCTTTTTTACAATTAACTCAGTTGTTTAATTTTGCATCAAAATTTAATAAATATGTTCAAGAAAAAATAAAATAAAAAATAAATTTTGGTATACACAATTTTAATTCATTCAATCATCTACTTGATTGATTTAATTAATTTATTAATTGGGCATTTTTTTTTTTTTTTTTTTTGTTTTGTATTTTTTACAGTTTTTAGTAATTGATATAATCATTTTGGTGAGAGGTGCAAATTTAAACAAGTTTATAATTGAATGAATTATTTTCATATATATTTGTTAATTGGTGACTTTTTACTGTGAAAGCTTTTTCTTCACTGAAATAAAAAGCACAATTTCTATTTTTTCAAATCGATTCTAAAATTTTTTCAAATTATTGAATTTTTCATTAAAAAGTGCTTTTTGTGTCTTTTGGTACAATAGATATCGAGAGCTTATATTGAAAATGGGCCATATGCGGATTTTCACAAATTTTTTTTTTATTATTTTTTTGCATCACGCTCTTTAATTTTGTATTTTTGATATATGGTATTTATCTTGAAGCCAAAAATTAAAATTAATAAAAAATTAAAGGGAAAGCGGGCTATCACAAGTTTTTGTTCGATTAAAATGTAGTGTAAAAATAAAAATTTATAAATAATGAGAAGTTTCTTTTCGATTTAAACTTTTTTTAAACATTTTGAATTAGAATCTTAAAATGTCTCGTCAAAATTATGTTATCCTAATGCAGTCTGAAGAAAACAGCCATTAAAGTTAAAATTCTAACCTATTTTGGAAGTTTATAGACCATACGCGGGTACACCCATCAACATTTTATGAGTATTATAAATTAGATTTAAAGACAGGAGTAAAATAATTAAAATAAAATTCGTGATTATAAGCAAAATATCTTAGATACCAAAAGCAGTTTCTTAAAAAATTATAATTAAATAATAAGTGCGATAAACATCGTCTTTAAAAGGTTTTTAATGCAATTTAATAAAATTTTTATTGGTTTTGCAATTGGGGAGGGTATTATGCGTTTGTCCTGATATTTGCAACACTCAAAAATACTGGTCTGAGACCAACCTTAATTTATACCAATCGGTTTAGAAGCACTTTTTGAGTCGATTTAACGATGTCCGTCCGTTCGTCTGTCCGTCCATGTAATCAAACTTCAGGTCGCAATTTTGAAATTAATGAAATTTGGCACACATATTTCTTACAGTCCAGGAACGAAGCCTAATATGAATTTCGGTCCAAAATTGACCCCAAATCTAATAAAAACCCCTCCCCGAATTATAATGTATACAATGGTGTAGGGTATATCCTTTTTTCTCGTTTTTTATTTATTTTTATTACTATTATTATGGTATTTTCAGATAAAACATATAAAAACCCAGAAATAAAAATGTTGGATTGGAAAGTTATAATATTTTCACCACTTTAAAGCCATATGTTTTTCATAATGATATTCGTCAAAAGAAATACACTTTTCAAATATTATTCTCAATATTTTTATAAATTTTTTGTAACAAATATTAATTAATATCTTTTTTATTTTGACTGCAAGCAAGTATTATTTATTAACACGTGATGTTTGTTATTTTTTAAGCAGAGAAATGACTTAAAAAAAATTATTATACAATTTTTTATTAATTTACTGAGTTTATTGAAATTTAGAATGTTTTATTTTTTTTTATTTTTTATTTGAGTTTATATTTTTATTTGCGATTGTTTTTTATGGATATTTTTTATTTTTTTTTATTTTTTTTTTTTTTTTTTTTTGTAATTTAACCGTTTATAAATTTATAGTTTTCTTTTAATTTGCCAATTACTTATTTATAATTAAATACTTTTTAAATTTGAGAATTATTCAATGTTTTTTTTTTTTTTTTTATCGACGTTTTGTCTTTTATTTTAAGTATTCCTTTATTAACAAAAATAAAAGTATTTTCATTTCAAAAACAATTTTTTTTAAGTTATAATAAAAATTAGAAAATATATATATATTTTTTTTTTGGAATAAAACAAAAACCACAAGAAACTATGAATAAAATTCATAATAATAATATGAAAGTAATTAGTACTTGCTAGCTGACTTTTATTATTTTGTGAGTATTTTTATTTTTTTAATATTTTCACAGGGATATTTTTCCTCATTAAGATGATACAATAACAACTATAATCCTTCACTACACGGTGGTACAAAATTTGAAAAGTCGTAAATATTTGGAATATAACACAGTATAATTTGTGAATATGGGTAAATAGATTATCACATCATTTTTCGTAAATTTTTTCCAAAACTCGATTTTCCGGACGTGGTTTTTTAATTTTTAATCTCGAATAGTTATTATCTAATTTAAGTTTTTTAAACGGCATTAGAAAGAAAAGATTTAATATGTTTTAAAAACTATATAAGACATTTTTTATTTATAGCAAAACTGTGTAAGATATTAAAGACATAAATTTAATTTTTTATTCTTAGTTTTTGAACTTTTCAGCATTTTTTGACCAATATTTTAGAAGAAGACACATATTTGCTTATTATTTTCTTTTTATAATAGTTTGTTTTATAAGGATTAAAAAAAACCATCACTGGATAAATTGGATTAGAATTTTTTTATCATTATTATTTTTTTTTTTTTTAATACGTGTATTTGTTATTGACACATTTATGATTCGAAATAATAGTTGTTGATTCCAATGAATTGTTAATAATATCACATTTTATTATTATATAATTTTCCTTCTTTATTAAATTATCAATATATTTAATTTATATTTCGATTTTTTTTTTTTTTTAAATAATTTTTATATTTATTTTTTAATATCGTATGTTATATTTAAACTATTCTCTTGCAATAATTTTATATGGAACTTATAAATAAATGTGTTTAATATTTTTTATTTACTAAATTTTACTTTTTCAATTTTACTGAAGATTTTCATTTAAAATTCAGTTAATATATAATAATTTTTTTTTTTTTTTTTTTTTGTACACTCAAAGAATTTTTTCAATTAATAATGAATTTAAAATATTTTTGCTTTAAAGAGCACATCCACAGCTTTAATATTTGTAAAGATTCTTTAGAAAATTTTTTAGAAACTATTTTATTTATATTTAATATTTTTTAATTAAAGAAATTTATTTGATTTAAATTAGTGCTTTTTATTTCATAGTATTTTTTTCACTTCTTCATTTAAAAATAATTAATTTAAAATTTTTACACAAAATTATATTATTTTACTTTGATTCCATCACATATTGCAATTACATGTTTTCATTAAAATTTTCCTCTTCACAAATTTAAATAAATTTAGATTTTATTAATTTTACGATTTTTTTGTTCACTCAATAATATAATTTCAAATACTGCTTCATATAGAGATAAAATTCAAAATTTACACATTTTCAATATTTTTTATTATTTTTTATTTTTTTTGCTTTATTTATTATTTTTACTGAGATATTTATTTCAAAACATTTTTTGCCATCTTTTTATTGAAAACAATTGAATTAAAACTTCAGCAACAATTAAAAATCAAAATCTTACCGTATTAATTAGTTTTAACATGAAGTCTATACATGATAAATATTTATCATGATAAATGTCAAATTTGCATTAAGAGAAAAATTTATCAAATTTAGACTTCATATATTAATATTATTAAAGTCCTATAATAATCGTTTTAAAGCTCAATCCCGGATATTAAACTTTATTGTTGTTTTAGTAAATTCTTCAAATTATTACGAGTGGAAAAAACATATGTATGTAAGTATCCTTTTATCCTTAAAGCCCCGACGTTTTAATTTCGTATTACAATAAATATTTCTGTTATAAGAACCAATTAAAAAACATTGCGATCCATTTGCTTTTTCGTTTTACCGTTTTTTTTTTTTTTTTCGATGTTTTCTCTTCAAGTATCGCGAAACGACTGTTTTTTCAAAATATGATACGGGGTGTTTTGCCTCCTTATGTTACTCCTTAAACAGGGTTGAACTTAGCTGCGTTTGCGTACTTTTAACATAAAATCCGGTAAACTGTGGATTTTAAATTATTTACTCTCAAAAATAATTTTTCTACGAAGAAATACGTGAAGGGAAATTTTATGGAAAGGGAAATTTTGAAAACTTGTAAACGGTACAAAACAGCTGTTTACAAAGAGTGGAATTGTAAGGAAGAAAAAGTTTAGTTGTAAAACAGCTGTCGTTTAATACACAATACGACAGGAAATGTCTTTATAATATTGAGATAGTCATGATATCTTGACCTACGACAATCTTGGTTGTTACATCCAAAAATAAAACTATGTCGTATTTGTAATCGTTGTCATTATAATATACATTTGAATATTGAATAACTAAATAAAAAAAAAAATCATTTTTATTTTATTTACAAACTACTAATAAATAAATAATTTTTTTGTTGTAAACTTATAAAAATTCCCGATTCCCAAGAACATAAATTAAATATTTTTGCCATAAAATGTTGATATATTCCTCTTAAAAAAAATATTAAAATTTAACTTTAGTTATAACATCGCTTATTTGCCACGATTGATAATAATGGGTTGAACTTGTGGAGTTTGAGAACCAAAAGTACCACAAAGCTTACCCTTGCAACTAGCTAAACCAGGTTTATTCCAAATTGGATATTTACCTCCAACATTTGGTGCAGTTGCAAGACCATTACATGTTGTACGAGTATTTACTGCAATGCCATTGCACATGGCAGGATTAACAATGGTGTAAGCTAAAATTTTAATTATAAAAAAAAAATTAGTTTTATTTAAATTAAATTATTTAAAAAACTTTTTCAAAACTTACGAGTTGTACTGGCACAATTCAAAATTTCAAATTCACAACGATTTTTGAATTTTTTGCATAAATTGGAACCGCCAAAACGTGCACAAACAGGCACAATATCATTACAAGTGTTCACTTGAGAAACACAAATTTTAGGTACCTGAATGGCTTCACAAACCATCAAGAGAACAGCAATTAAACTTGTGGCAATAAGAAATTTCATTTTTGTTTTTAATAAGTTTTTTTTGATAACACTTCAGAAAAGAAAGTTTAGAAAACTAATGATGCCAGTTGAAAATAAACTCACTATTTTTATAGTTAAAATTTAGAGGAAAATTTAAATACTAACAAAATAAACAACAGACAACCTTGAATTTTTTCTTATTTAGAGACATTTGTATAAATATTAACTATTTAAGAAAAAAATAGTTTTTGGCAAAAAAGAATATGTATTTTTTAAACTATTTATTTTAGTTTCATAAGCAATATTTTTTTTAAGCACTGTACTATTTTTTTTTAAATGTAGGTCAATAAATGACTTTAAAAATTTTAAGTAAATAAATATTTGCTTAAAGTCAAAACGTGTGTTGGATAAAAATAAATATGGGAATTTTATACGTTAAGTGCTGAATGTGCAAGCTTTTTACTGTTTGTTGAAATTTTTAAAGTAATCCGATATTATGTTTACCTGTCCTTTATACGGAAGAATAACAAGTCTTTGTCAATATTATTTAGCTGCATTATCAAAAAAAAAAAAAAAAATATGGAGCAGTTGAATATGGCCGATTTTTGAACATTTATTCCGAGAACGTTTTATGTTTTATTTTTGAAAATTTATTTCGAGAAAGTTTCATGTGTTGTATCAAGTAAGAAAGAACGACCATATTATACCCTACACCATTGTGTATGTGCATCAAAATTCGGAAAGAGGTCTTATATTAGAAATGTTACCAATTTATACTTTTAAAAAATTTATTTGTGTCGAATATTAAATTGATGATTACATTTTTATGAGATTTATGCACTTTAAAGCAGGGACTGTAAATAACAGTTATTTTTAAATTTTAAAATAAAAAAAGCAGTTATAACGAAATATCGGACAACTCATTTATATACAACTCATATATCAAAAAATAACTTTTATTTCTGCTCGAAAAAATAAAAATCAAAAAAAAACCTTTTATTTCTGCTCAAAAACATAAAAATCAAAAAATAACTTTTATTTCTGATCGAAAAAATAAAAATCAGAAAATAACTGTTATTCTCGGACTTTTATGATAAAAGTCATAACTGTTGCGGTCCCTGCTTTAAAGTGGTTTTCGGGAGAGGTGTTTATATATTCAACAGTGTTGCCAGTTTAGCCTTTTTAAGCCTTAGCCTTTTTTTTGCTTTTAGTCTCAAAATTTTCATTTTAGCTTCTGGCTTTTTTTCTAGCTTTTTTTGATTCTTAACATAGCCTTAAAAAGGCTTAAAATTTACTAATTTTATTTTTACAGAATCATCAATTTAAGCATTTTTGTATATTAATTCAAACAAAAAAATCTAAATTATTTATATTTAACGATAATTTTTGGCTGCGGCGCTTCATTCTACAAAAATATTAAAATTATTTTTTAACAAATTTTGTTACCCATAGAAACTATTTATATTATATTTATAAATTCCTAAAATATCTAAGAAATACCAAAAACTAATAAGAACAAAAAAATAAATAAATGCTTTTTTAATAAAACAATATAAGGAGTGAGATCGAAAAATTCTTAACATACATAATATTCAATAACTTGGAAACGGTTGATCTTAGAGTTTTCATTATTTTTTAATCATTTGATAATTTAGCACAGATCACAGAAATATATAATTTGTAAGGTTCTAACCACTAATTATAAAATTGTGGACCATTTTTTAAAGCCCTTTCTTTGGAGATTTGATAGTTGCTTCAGTCACTTTTTTGGAACAGTGTGCACATCTTCTGTTAAAATCTTCGGTATTTTGGGACACCCTTTTTGTGCTCTTGAATTCACTCTTCACAAGAGCTCAATATCTCTCCACTGGTCTAAGCTATGGACAATTTTTAAAATTGACCTCTCTTGGTACAAAACTATGTTATTGATTTGGTACCACTCCAGAGCTTTCTTACCGTAGTGACATGATACCAAATGGGTCCAAAAATATGTGGACACGTTGTGCTTTGTTAAGAAAAGAAGAAGTCTTTTTTGCAAATATTCGTTTATGCATATTTTGGTATTTATAGATCCGAATGTATCAAATGACTTTCCTTTTTTGCCGCAACTGCAAAAAGCTTGTCATACCATGAATTTTGTAAGAAATTTTTGCTGCTTTTGGGTCTTAAACTTATTTCCACTATTGCTTCGAGCATTAACAATAAAAATTTCTGCCAGCACCTACGTTTCTTCGTCAATTATACAGCTTGAGTATTTTTGTATGAAATTTATTTTAAATTCCGAGTCCTATTTTTGGCTTGTAATTTTTTTTTTTTTTTTTTTTGCAGAATTCCAGTTAGGAATTTTTTGAACTTTATATGTTATCAACTTTCCCATTAGCTTTAAATTTTAGCACCAAATAGTCAAAGCACTGAGAAAACTGAGCTGATTTTCTACCAGATGTGTTTGGAGTTCCTTTCAATATGCCTTCAAATTTCTGGCCTTCCCAATATCATGTGGTCCTTTTTTCTTACCGAACTAGGTTTAACATCAATAGTCAAATTCTCCTGATACTGTTTAATTACATTAGAAACGGTTTTGCGGACGACATTTAATTCTGTGGCCAACTATTTGTAAGACCTATTTGGATTTTTTGAAATTGTTTAATAACTTGCGTCCTAAATCTTTTTCGTCACTTATTTTGATGAAAATAAGGACAAATTAACATGGTTATTATTAAAAATAATAACTGAAGTATTTTTCTATGATAACTAGATCAAAAAAAATTTTGAATATTGATTCCGAAAAAAGTTATGAGGCAAAATGTGTGTTAAGATTTTTTCGATCTCACTCCTTATTAGCTTTTTTCTGCCCTTATTTTTTGGGACATTTAGCCATTTCTAACCTTTTAAAAGTCTAATTTAGCTTCTTTTTTTTTTCAAGTCCTGGCAACAGTAATGGTCCATTATGAACCAATCTTAATAAAATTTGATACAAAGATTAATATTTATACAAAACTTCTTTGCACCGAATTTCATTAAAATATTGCTATATTTAAGATACTTATGACCGTCAAACACCTTTTCGGGGATGACATTTGTATTGGACCTAGGTGAAATAATGAATCTATCAAGATATCTTTAAAATGGAGACCTGTACTTTGTTCACAAGATTTACATGAACAAACAGCATAAATTGATTCTGAATCGAACGGTATACTTTAAGTTGGGGGTTATAAACATCAGTACAAACGCATAATACTCCAACCACCCATGGTGGTGTAGGGTATATAAAGTGATTTTGGGATTTTTATTAATATTTCTTTGTAGGTAATTTGTAAATGACTTTTCCCACGACAAAAAAAAATCATTCCCCAAAGACGAAAAGTTGAATTTAATGGATTTTGATGTGCTTAACACAAGTCTGCTTTCAGTTTTTTTTTTTCTTTTCCAACAGGTTTGCAATTTTTTTTATGAGCGTGTCTAATATTTCACCCATACTAAGGGCATTATTCTAGTATATTTCACTATAACTCAAGAACAGTATGCACGATCTAATTAAGTGATACAGCAAAAGATGAGGACTAAAAATATCTTAACTATGAATGATATTAAGAATTGTGCATTAATTTTGAAGATACATTTCTAATTTTACTCGTAGTCATACCAGCTTTGAGATAAAGATGATAAACTAAAACAGTTTTGATGTTTTCACTTTTTAAAAGAAATTTTAGTAAAAGAGCGGATAAAAACTAGAACGATTAAAAGGCAATTTTATTCCGCAAATTTTGGTGTATCATTTATTTAAATAGTGAACACCGTTTTCGAGGCTTAATATCTCCATAACTGTTAAACGTATTAAAAGTAATGTAAAAATGGCTCAAAGAAAATTTTAATTCGAATTTATTGATAATTTTTGAATAAAATCAGACAAGTAAGTTGTTTTTGAGATATGCATCAATATAAGGTGCAACTTCTTAATTTTACAAATTCCAATTTATCGCGAGAACAAGAGACATTTCAAAAAAGGTGGATTTGAGGATTTGAGTACTCACAAAAAAAAAAAAAAAACGTCACTAATAATCATTGCAATGCTTAATATACACGTTTGTGTGTGTATTTATATTCTTAATAGATTTGTTTTAGTTTTTTGCCCATAACTCTGTTGATTATGAACCGAAACTTTATAAAAATATTTACATCTATATAAAAATAAAAATCTATAGCTTAAACAAGGGCTTCAAAAAATCAAAAATGCGTTTTGTCCGATATCTCAGTTATTATGAAGCGATTTATTTAATTTTTTAGCAAAAAAATTCAGAAAA
Source organism: Protophormia terraenovae (assembly GCA_951394005.1). Taxonomy (NCBI): domain Eukaryota; kingdom Metazoa; phylum Arthropoda; class Insecta; order Diptera; family Calliphoridae; genus Protophormia; species Protophormia terraenovae. The sequence continues at coordinate 102,976,918 of OX596076.1, read as the reverse complement.
AAATATCCGAGCCTTCTTTGCAAAAACGAAGTTCCTAGTATATACAGAGGCTTCAGAAACTGGAAAACCGGTTCTAAAAACCGGTTTTTTAAGCATATCTCCGCAATGTACGAACCAATCCTGCTGAATTTCAATACCAAAATTCTCGACAGGATTTCCGATCCTTTGATATATATGCCAGTTAACGGTGGGCTTCATTAACGCCATTTCAACCGACACATGGACGGACGTCATCGTCATCATTTCTTTCGAAAATTGTGGAAATTACAAACGGAATGACAAACTTATATATACCCTTTACACCTGTTGTGAAGGGTTACAAAATGGTTAACACCATTAAATTCAGGGTAGTTTAACCCAAGATGGGCACCCAATCTTTTTAAAAAATAGGTACCATTTTAAAAAACAGTGTAATTATTCTAAGAAAAGTTGATCGTCTAGTTAATTTTAATATTTTTTTAGAAAAAAGACCATTTTCATTTCTCATTTTAATTATTTTATTTTATTATTTTTTGCTATTCTTAGTCATGATTATAACAAATATTCTAAATCATAATGTATAATTCAAAAATGATGTTTTTGCTAAATTTGTACTTAATAATATTATATTAGTTTGGCTTAATTATTCCCAAATTTTAAATTTAAATTTTCAGATCAAAAAACCCCTTTATATAAATATAAAGACAAATTTTCCAAAATGTTATAAATATGAATGTAAATAAAGTAACAGTCAGTATCTTCTTCTAATCAACAAATCCCTTTTCTAATTAAGGCAAATTATTGCTTCATTTAACTTCTAAAACTATAAAACTTAAATTTATTATATGTACATTTCATGTCAAACTTAAGTACATACATAAAATTCCTAATTAAAGCAAAAATCAAACAACAGTATTTCAGACTAAGTAGTATAACAACACTTAAAAGGCTGTAGATTCTTTAGTAAAATTCTATCTTGAAATTGTTTATATTTTGTAAATACACAAAGTGTTTGGTATCAGTAACAGTTATGATTCATTAAATACTCATTAGAATATTAATTAATAAAAAAAAAAAAACAAGTTTAAGAAAGTGTGTGTTGACACATAAATTTTGCTGAAAAACATGTTCCAAAAGAATACAAAAGATCCAAAAAAAAAAAAAAAATCTAATTATAAAAAATAAAAAATTTTCAAAATCTCACACACTTACATACATGTTTAGTTTAAGTATGAGTAGTTAGTAATTACAAAATTTTATATCTCTCCTGTATTGGCGTTATGCTCATCTAAACCTTATTTTACTCCATCTTTTAAGATTTTTTGTGGTTAGTTATTATCATTATTATCACCAATATCAACGTCATGCCATACCATAAATATTTACAAACAAGTAACAACCAACCTGCAACCAGCCAAACATTTAACTAACCAACCATCCAGCCAAACCAGTCAGTAGAACAATATAAAGAACACAAATGACATCATGTCTAAACAAGAATTAAAACATCGAGTGACAGGAAACAGGAAACTTGTCTTTGATAGTTTACAAAACTGAAAATAATTAAGGCGCTAATAATTTAAGATAATTTTCATACCAAACAACATCATCATGATTATTATCAACATCATTATTTATGTTGTAAATTTTCACATCTATGTATGTGCCATTTTGTTTAAAATATTCTTCATTTATTACTCGTAAAGATTTTAATTTATACTGAGTCGCATACAATAAGAGTAATAAATATGAAGTATCTGCTTGCAATTAAATGTTCGTAGATAAATTATGGTTAACAAAGTTTATTCTTTGGGAAAGGTTGTAAATTTAACAAAGCAACTTGAAAAAAGTTTGAAAAAAGTTTCCCTTTTTGCAAAAATGAGAAATGCATAAAGTTAACTCGCATTTCTCGAGGGGTTAATATAAAAAATTGGTTTTCAAAAAATTACTTTTGGTAGATTTAAAATGTAAGGTTGTAAATGAATACTTACTATTACATACATATATATGTATGTAGTATAAAAAATATATAAATATGGTTTATTAAATGATTTATCAACGATCAAAATTTTTCCAAGTCCTTTTTTAATTGTATCAATTATTCAATTGATCAAAATTTAAATTTTCTAATAATTTTTACCAAAAAACAAACAATTTATAAGCTTACAATTATATTATTTTTTTATTATATCAATTAATAAATTAATTCAATATGAAAAAAGTAATAATTTTAATAATTGAATAATTTTTTTTTTTTTTATAGGTTAAATTAAATAAAATAATTGAATTGAAAAAAATTTGAATTTAATTTGGTAAAGTACATTGATTTTAATTAATTTATATAATTATAAAAATGTTTGAAATAATTCTAAAAATTCTTATTAATAATTTCATTGAAATTTTTTGAAAATATTTTTATGTGTATTAAATCAAAATATTTAGCTTAAACAATTTTTAGATTTTATTTGTAAATATGACAGATGTTTATGTGAATCTCTCTACTCAATATACATAGAACCATTAACTTTGTTTCTCTGTTAGTTTATTTAAGGAAAGGTGTATTCTGAATTAGAAGAATTAACTTGTTTTTTTTTTTTATTTTATTGCAATAGTGGCTTAAGTCTCATTGAATCATTCATCTTGCTTACTACGACGATGTAAATGAAACATATCACCGTTAGACTTATTTGCAGTGTTGCCAGGACTTGAGAAAAAAAGAAGCTAAATTAGACTTTAAAAGAGGTCAGAAAAGGCTAAATGTCCCAAAAAATAAATCCAGAAAAAAGCTAATATATTGTTTTATTAAAAAACGCATTTATTTTTTGTTCTTATTAGTTTTTGATATATCTTAAAGATATTTTAGAGAATTTTCAAATATAACCTAAATAGTATCTATGGGTAATAAAGTTTGTTCAAAAATAATCATAAAATTTTTGTAGAACGATGTGCCGCAGCCGAAAAATTTCGCTAAATATAAATAATTTCGATTTTTTCTGCGATTTAATATACAAAAATGCTTAAATATATGATTCTGTTAAAATAAATTTAGTAAGCTTTTAGCCTTTCTAAGGCTTTATTTAAAATCAGAAAAGGCTAGAAAAAAGCTAGAAGCTAAAACGAAAATTTTGAGGCTAAAAGCAAAATAAAAAGGCTAGATTTAGCCTTCAAAAGGCTAAACTGACAACACTTCTTATTTGAGAGGTGACTTTAAAGATCGATGCTATGCTAATAAATAAGTAAGTAGCGATCATATTTCTTATGTTAAAATTATCAACAAAATTGCACTACTGCAAAGCCAGTCGGTTTATATTGCAAAGCTATTTCCATTATAAACAAAGGGTTCTCACAAGATCTTGGTACGCGACCCCCTTTTTACTTTGCAATAGAAGCGCGACCCACTACAATTTGAATAGTTTAAAAATCAGATAAAATGTTATGTAATGATAAAATAATTTAAAAATATAATTAACAATTGCGACATTGTTTTTATAGAAAGTTGTATTTTCCCATCCAGGTCAACAAATAAGAAAATATGATTTTTTATGCAATTTTCCATATAAACAGTAATTTAATTATTTGTAAATAAGGAATGTATAAACGTTATATACAGTCATAGTCATATATATTTACACTTTTTAAAATTTTTTGAACATTTGGAAAAGAAGTCAAATATTTTTTGTTGTTATAAAATATTTTGAAAAATTTCTTTTGTTGTTGTAAAGCCTCAAATGTGTAGAGTAGATTGTGCTAATTTCTGAAAAAGTCGCGGTATTTATTTGTGATATAGAAAGAAAAAATCATACGCATTTTTTAATTCAAAAGTATTTACACACATTTTTTATACTTCATAATTATTTACACACCTTTAAAAAATTAAATTATTTACGCTTAACTTTGCTAAAGATGATCACAAATCTGGTCTATAAGATAGTGTAAAGTCTTTTGATACAAACTCAACTTTAATAAGTTGCAAAAATCAAAAAATAGTGGCAAAAATAATAAAAAAAAAGTTATTAAGAGCCAAGATGACATTTAAATGAAGGTTTAAAATGGTACATCGTCATTATAATTTGGAAAAAGGAATGGGAATTGTTAAAGGATGGTATAGTCCTTAGTAAAAATATATAATTACAAAAAAATTAGAACAATTTAAAGAAAATTTAGGAAAAATCTGTCCGCAAAATTTAACATCACTTAGAAAATGTTCAAAAATTTCTGCAATCGTTGGTATAAAGTAAATAATTATGAAGTAAAAAAAATGTGTGTAAATACTTTTGAATTAAAAAATGCGTATGATTTTTTCTTTCTGTATCAGAAATAAATACCGCGAATTTTTCAGAAATTAGCACAATCTACTCTACACATTTCAAGCTGTACAACAACAAAAGAAATTTTTCAATATACTATTTTAAACAAAAATATTTGACTTATTTTCCAAATTTTCGAAAAATTTGAAAATGTATAAATATATATGACTATGACTGTATATTAAGTGTATAAGAAAAAGTTTTTTTAAAGCAATTATGAGTAATTAATCTATAAAATAGATTACTAAATATAAATAAGTTCATAATTATAATTAAATGTTTTATTCTTCAATAAAAAAATATTAAAAAAAAATATTTTTTTTAAATATTTCATGAACAAAATTGTGATTACAAATAACAGCTTTAATATTAATTCTAAGTTTAAACATTTCCAAAAACCTATTTAGCATAGAAAACCACCAAAATTTGATCGCAGCTAATTCTTTACATTTTCCAATACTGTTATTCATTTATAAAACAACCGCCGCCTTAACAATTTATACTAACAAAAATCCAAAGTATACCTTTAGGCTTTCAAAAATATTTATCTTTAATGCAGTTTCGTGTTTTTGCCAGTGTTGCCAGTTTAGCCTTTTTAAGGCTAAATCTAGCCTTTTTATTTTTTTTATTCTTAACATAGCTTTAAAAAGGCTAAAAATTTACTCATTTTATTTCTACAGAATCATCAATTTAAGCATTTTTGTGTATTAGTTCGCACAAAAAATCGAAATTATTTATATTTAACGAAAATTTTCGCCTGCTGCGCTTCATTCTACGAAAATATTATAAGTATTTTTTAACAAACTTTGTTACCTATAAAAACTGTTTATGTTATATTTACAAATTCACTAAAATATCTTTAAGAAATAGCAAAATCTAATGAGAAAAAAATAAATAAATGCGTTTTTAAATAAAACAATATTTTAGCCTTTTTTCTGGCTTTATTTTTTGGGACATTTAGCCTTTTCTGACTTTTTTTAAAGTCTAATTTAGCTTTTTTTTCTCAAGTCCTGGCAACACTGGTTGTTGCTATAGTTAGCAACAATTAATTATTACAAATTACAAACAAATGTCATTGCACATGCGCCAATAATGTCAAATTTATATAAAATTGACAAGTAGTTTTTTAAACCGCTTCCAAAACAAACGTGTTTCCAACAAAAAGCCGACAAGTGTTTAATGTTTACAAAAAAAAAAAAAAATATTTTAAAAAATAATTAATAAATTAAAATAAAAATAATTTAACAAAAGGAAAAGCTTTTTTAACTTTTGTTTAAAAAGTTTTAATTGAAGAAAATTTATTTCTTTATTAAAATTATTTAAAATTAAAAGTGTCTGTGCAAATTTATTTAATTTTAATAAGTTTATAAAACTTATACTTCATACTTAGTAAGTATCTAGAAATAATTTTGTAATTTTAAATATAATTAAATTGTTTAATGTCCCAAAATTAAAAAATATTTTGCTATTGATTTTTCCATTAAGGTGAAATGTTATCGGAACAAAAACCCTGCATATTTATTCCGGTGAAAAATCGCATAGTTTTTTTTTTAATCTGTTTACTTTTAAACGAGGTTACCAAGTATAAGTTTTAATATACATTTGAGGTATTACAATTTTTAGCTTATTGGTATTTTTTTTTTTTTTTTTTAACTGCACAATGTGTTTTATTATATTATTATATTCGTTTCAAAAATTATATACATTTTGGAAAATATCATAAAAACTTGCTTCCAGGCGCAATCCCACATATTTTTACTTTATAATGGGCAACCCAGTTTGTTAAATGAACTCTTTTTTTGTACCCCATTTATACACATTTTAATGTTTATTCTCGATTCTTTTATAAGGGTGGCATTTTAAACACGTGCAATGGCCATAAATAGAATTGACTATGTACTACTAACTTCTTCCAGAACGTCAGCCAACCATTAAATTCTTAAATTTGTTCATCTGCTTTATGACTTAATAAAAACCACCATAGTTTAAACCGAAAATAGTTTTTGAAGTATGTATTGTATGTGTTTTAAAAGGTTAAGCATTTTAATGTACATTAGGGACATAACCAAATTTTGGCCCTAGCACCACGCGATGGCGAATGTTGTGTTATGTACGAAAACAAATTTTTCGTGTCATTTTTTTGGAATAAAAATCTCACCCACAAAAACAATTTTTTAAAATCTCCCCCCAAAAAAGTATATACATTTAAATAAAAATTTTAAATATTTTATTTTATAAAGTAAAATAATAAAGTGAATAATTTTGTTTTTAATTATTAAAAGACATAAACTTCTAATTTATTGTGGACATTATTTTGCATAATGGATAAATGTTGTGTACTTTGCTTTTACATTGGGATTATTGATTTCAAAACTTTACCGCGTTTTGTGGGTGAACTTTTTTGAAAACTGCGAAAAAGTAATACTATTTTTTTTTTTTCTTAATAATATTCAATGGCCTATTCGACTATGCAAGGGCCATTTTTATATTTGCAAAAAATGGGATAAAGTTATACCCCTAATGTACATATAACTACATTTAGAATTTTCTAAACTACAAATGGAAAATTCTGAACTACAAATAGAAATTTCTGAAATGTAATTAGAAACTTCTGCAGTATAATTATATAATTCTGAAATAATTAGAAACTTCTGCAAAATTAGAAACTTTTCAAATATAAATGGAAACTTCTAAAATATAAGTAGAAATTTCTAAAACATAATTAGAAACTTCTGAAATACAACTGGAAATGGTGTAGATCCTAATATCATTATGGTTTCTGTGTTAAGAAAATAATTTTTGTAAACAAACATAAGTTAAAAACTTAATTTCAAAACATAAACTTATACAATACTCTTTTACTTTAAATTAATAAAAATTTCTTATAAATATAAATTTGATAAATTATGTAAAGATAAAAATTGATAAATAATGAGAAATTTCTTTGCGATTTAAACATTTTTTATAATAAGCAAAATATCTTCTATGCCAAAATTTTCTTAAAAATATTATAATTAAATAAGAAGTGCAATAAAGGTTTGATTCACATTTGAGATGTTGATATGCAATTTAATACAATTGTAATTGGTTCAAAATGTTTATTTTGCACAAGGATAAAGTGATAGTTGGCCCATTATTTAACCAAGACCCTACACAAATTACCTCCCGGAATAGATAGCTTTTAATAAAATTTGGCACAATAAAGATTTACATATATAAGTACAAATCCGTACGAAAAAATAAAAAATTTGGTGAAAATCGGTACATAATTCATCATAGTTCTCATATAAATCCTTCTTCTGAAAATTACCTTTACGTGCATAAATCCCATAAAAATATTAGTGCCAACTTAATATCGACACAAATAAAATTTTATGAGGATCGGTCCATACTTTACCATAGCTACCATATAATAAGCAAATTTCGAGAATCACCCAAAAGTGCATAATCCAAAATGTTAGTACCGATCTAATAGTCTATATTCGTATGTTTTATTTTCACCTAATACAATACAATACATAAATAATGATGTATAATATCATATGGTCGGGCTTGACCGACTTATTTTTCTTACTTTTCTTACATAAAATAAATTAACTTGACCTAATTTAATATCTTTTATAATCTTTTATAGGACCAAAACTACACACAGAAAATGATTAGTTGGAAAACTGTTGCAATTATATAATTTTTATTAATATAATTAAAGTTTTATTTCAATTATTAAAAACCATATACTTCAATCGATATTTCATAATTATAGATGTTAAAACATATTTAAATTGGTATTATAGTTCCTGCTAATATTAAGTTTGTTAATTTGACTAATATGTGTCTTTATAAAATAAGATCTACAAATTCAGTAAGGAAGAGCGAATTGAAAAAGCTTTTATAATAAATAGTAAGATGTAGCAAGAAAAAATTTATTTGTAATATCATCTTTTTAATTTAATAATATGTTTTCCATTACAGCAGTCACTATTTAATTATATAGAAATATAATTCGGAGACCTAACTGAAAAAGTTAGGTACCATGATAGAATGATTGGTGTTTTATTATTTTGACATTTTGTTTATTAAACAGTTTATAGAAACGAACGCAGAAACAGAAGTTCAGAAGTTATTGGGTCGAATGTGCTGGCATATGGTCCTGTACGAGTTTTTACAATCATTAAACAAGGATGTGTATTAAAGTTAATATTTTATATAAAATAAAATATATAAAATATAAATATATAAAAGAAAACATTTTTTTATTTGTTAGGTACGAATATTCGTTTATAGCAACCGTTATGGTATGTGGAATTTAACTAATTTGTTTTCCACAAATTCGGTTATTATAAATAAAGTTTGTCTTCGGCGTATCTATAGTATTATACTGGCAAACGAAATATTCTGCGATTGTAACCGATTTACACAATAGTTGTTGGAACCGACCGGATTCGATTGGCAAAAAATTCGGTTGCCACAACGAATCTCTTTTCTCTTTGTATACTATTTTAAATAGTATCAAGTCAGTCAAGTCAAGTTCTTCAAACTTTTTTTCTTGAAAAGTAAACTTTGGCATGTTTCATAAGTATTTTACAGAAAATGTATTAAAAAATTGCACAAAAAGGCACCAATTATGTTGGTCTTTACTGAAATCTCCATTATTTCTACCTAGGAGAAAACGATTCATTATTGTTTTCTTTGTTATACCTTCATCTGTTTTTTCTGAAGTCTCAAAGATACAAATATAAACGAGTCTGCTATGTCTTAATTTTTATAACATATTACTATAAACTACGCATTTCGAGACAAGCTTCCAAATACTTATTACTCTACAAAAAGAAAATTATATTTTAATTTTTTTATTATATTCTTTCTCATTCAAAAGTAAAATATGTGTAAAATATTTTCTGATGCTACTTTTAAAGTTTTTCGAGCATTACAATTTAACAAAGAAAATTAAGAGAAGTATTTATATTTTCAATTTTAAATTTTCAGAATTTTTGTTATTGTTCGAAATACACATTTTTTGTTGTCTTTGTTTTGTGACTATATTTGTTGCATCTGATTAAAATGCAAATTTTCTTTAATGATATCGCTATTGTTGGTTACTGCTGATATTGTTGCCGGTGCAGTTGGCGTTTGCTCTTATTGTTTTACATAATAATTTGTAGGGAAGACAACTCAAAAAAAAAAAAGTTAAAAATAAAAAAAATTATTATAATACTTACTCGTAAATAGAAAGATAAACAAAAACAATAATAATTATATATTTTTTCTTTAGTTTATTTTTTCAGTATTTCTTTTTTTTTAAGTGCATTATCCTCAATGTCATCATTATGATGTTGTTAGTGCTATTGTCATTTTTATTCTTAACAATTCAGTTTTTTTTTTCGGTTGAGAGGCATCAAAGCGCAACCGTATTAATATAACATCACATAAATACAAACATTTACATATAACCATCAACATTAACAAAAAAAAAAAAAAAATAATAATAATACATAATTTATACTAAAATAAAAAAATGTCTTTAAAAAAAGCGGGTGGAAAATAATTATCACAAAAATATAATAAAAATACAAAAACATCTAAAAAAAAAAAAGAAAAATAAAGTACAACAAGTGGAGCAAATATACATCATACAATGAATAGTTAAAGTTTTTTTTTGGTGCAAGTGCAGGTGCATGTGCGTACACTGGAAGAAAACTATAATCAGAAAAGAATTTTCCATTTATAGGTGCAGTTTGAAGGAAAACACATGCTGAACAAAGATTACCTCATGCAGAATTTTTTTTTAGATCAAACACGCACTATTAGCAGTAGATACGAGAGAAAAAGATATAGTCGGTCAAGCCCGACCATATGATACCCCACACCATTGTGTACGGTATAATTCGGAGAGGGGTCCTTTATTAGACTTGGAGTCAAATGTGGACCGATACTCATATATGTAAAATAAAACATACGAATTCAGAATATTACGTTGATGCTGACATTTACATGAATTTATTCACTTTTGGGTAATTCCCGAAATGGGGCCTTATATGGGAGCTATGGTAAATTATGGACCAATCTTAATAAAATTTGGCACTATCATTTATATTCATATAAAACCTATTTGTGTCGAATATTAAATTAATACTAACTATTTTAATGGGATTTATGCCCGTTAAGTGATTTTCTGAAAAGGGGTTTATATGGGAACTATGGATAATTATGGACCGATCTTTTTAAAAATCGCCAAACTTATTTGGACTTATATGAAACTTATATAACTTATAACAATTTTCATTAAAATGTTGCTATATTTAAGGGATATATGATCGTTAAACCCTTTTCCGGGAGGACATTTCTATGGAGGCTAGGTGAAATAATGGACCGATCATAACCAATTTCAATAGGCTTCGTTCCTGGTCCAAAGGAAACCTGTGTACCAAATTTCATACATTTTGGTTCAAAATTATGACATGTAGTTTGATTACAAGTTTTACATGGACGGACAGACGGACAGACGGACGGACGGACATCGTTAAATCGACTCAGAAAGTGATTCTGAGCCGATTGGTATAAATTAAGGTGGGTCTTAGACCAATATTTTTGGGTGTTACAAACACCAGCACAAACGCATAATACCCTACCCACCTATGGTGGTGTAGGGTATAAATATACCAGACTTAATTTATTTCATTTTAGAACAAAAGCCAAAATCATATATAAACATTTTTGGATCCAACAGAAAAAGCACATTTATGGCATATCCAATGCAGCCCTAATGAATTAAAATATTTTGACCAAGAGCTCAACAAACATTTTTTTTTGCTTCCATATGCAACTTATTTCCAAAATTATTCCTAGCTACTATTATATTATCAAACATTTACTACAATAAACCCCAACATAAATTAACCTAATTCACCTGTTCTAACATATAAAACAAAAATTTCTCACCATGTAAAATTGATGAGTCACATCAAAGCCAGAATGGAAAATTATAAAAAAAAAAACATGAATATGTAATTTCCGATATGCTTCGGTGAACTTTTCATTATCATCAAATTTGTTTATTTTTCTTTTTTGTTTTACAACCAATTTTTTTCTAAAGAGAACAATACTTTTTGACATATTCAGCCGGTAGTTTTCGTATAAAACAAAAAAAAAAAAAAAAGAACTCTAATTTATTTACATGAAAATGAACATATCGATGAGAATGCTGGTGGTGATGTTGGAAATTACATTGCCTATCACTTAACGTCTATATAGAATTTTTTTGTAACTGGCCTACAATGTCAATACGGATTTAATTTGAATGACAAAAAACGTAAAATTAGTTTTGTTTTGTCAATCTGGCCTTAATCAATATCAAATAAAACAAAACAAAAACATCAGCATCATCATGAATTCATTAACTTTAATAGAATGGCTTTCATTTTCAAGGTTAACAATAAAAACAACCTTAACAATGATAATAATAACAACAATAAAAATATGGCTGATGAATTTTAATTTAAGCAGCAATAGTTTTTTTTTTTTTTTTTTTTGCTATTTGTCTAACTGTAAGTCTGTGTGTCTTTCTGTTTATATCCCTTAAAATACTTATGAAAATCCTTATTGTCTGTAAAACCGTTATGAATTTTGATAAGAAAATTCATAAGATTCTACTTATACCCATATATCTTTTCTCGTTGTTTTTTTTTTTTTTTGTTGGTTTATTATATGTACGTGTATTTTATTTTCTATTTGATTTATGTACTTGACTTGTGCTTGAAATTTCTTGCTCTTTGCAAATACCTAAAATTTTAGGTTCTCTTTGTGTTACTTTTTCTTGGCTTTTATTTGTTAAAGTGTTTTTTGAAGCATAAGAAAGCACCTGTGGATGTTTGATAGAAACAAACAATCCAATCCCATCTATTCAACCATCCATCCATTCATTCATCCACCCACAGTTTGTTTATAAGCCACAAATACATTTAAACAGAGCTACTTTTTTTTTATCCTGTATAAGATATTTTATGTATGTATATAATATACTTAGATATAAACCCAGCAGGTCATGTCTTGTAGAAAATATCGACGATGTCTTGATGATTTGACACAGTCTTCGATGGCACATATACGATAGCTCCGAACAAAAATTGGTGACATTTTCGAACAAAGGGCACTTAAGTCATCAACGATAACCTGAGCGACAGTGTCATGTATATTTTCGTCAACAATTTTAAAAAAATAAATGAAGAAAAAGTAGGGTTCCGCCGAGATTTGAACCCAGGCCACCAATTTCTCTCTTCCTTATCGAATAGTTAAGCGCTCTTACCACTTCAGCTACAACATTCTCTACTTTTTAATGGTTTTATTAATGCTTTTATTTATATTATAAGTATACACGACATGCTGCATGACAATGTCGTGCAGCATGTCGTGTATTTGGTCTAACTCACGACATTCTCGCTGTACATTTTACTCATGTTGTCACCGAACTAAATATGTACGACAATTTTTTATATTTTGTTATTGAAGTCGCCGAAAATGGGGTATGACGACAATATAGGTGACTTTTAATCAAACTTGTCCTCTACATGCATTTTCTTGACGACAAATTTAGACGACATCATCGATGAAAGTGTCGTTAATGGACATGTGGCCTGCTGGGAATTCAAGTGTTTTTGAAAATCGTCATCATCATCATGGAAATTATCTTTGTTGTCGTTGTCTACAACGTCATCATTACCAGCACCTTGTGTGTAAGCTTCTATTTGTAATTGTAGAGTGGAATATTAAGTAGTGGTTAAACAAATAAGAGGGATTTTCTTATAAAACTTAGTCATAGAAAACTTACTCAATTGAAACGAACGGCTTTTAAAATGAAAACTGTAGTAAGATATTTTATTAGAATAAGGGTCTTTTTTTTAGACTTTAAAATTTAAAGTTGAAATTAAAATTAAATTCTCTAAAAATGTATAAAAAATTAAATTTAAATTATATAGTTGGTAGGTAATATCAAAATAACAGGTAGTTTAGGTCATACTAATAGCATTATTATCTATAACCAGTAGAAATGTCTTAGTGTTGACGTAGTGAAGTAGTACATGTAGCATTAGGTGTTTAAACTTCTGAATTAGATGCAAAGCTAAAAATTAAAAAATTTGAAATTGACTATTATTACGTTTATACGTACCATTTACTCGCAATTAAAAATATTGCGATATGAAAATTTTGCTGTATAAACAGTGAGTTAGTATTATATTTGTAAGTTAGTAACTCACGAAAAATAATCTTGATTAGTGAAGCTAATTGCAAATAAAACGTACAGCGTTGCCACTTCCTTTTACGTTCATAGAGTTTTCGATTATAATAGTTTAATTTTTCCGATCTGGCACGACAAATAAGAAAATATATTTCTTTGTGCAATTTGCGTATAAACAGTGAATTATTTATTTGCAAGTTATTTTTATTTGCAATAACCGCGCGTATAAACGTAATATATAACTAACGGCAAAGGAAATAGTAGCGCCTCAATGGTATATTTGTAGTTGGATAAATACAGTTGATTAGTTTATAATATATCAATCTTTTAATTTAGGAGGTAAATTTGCTATATTTTTGTACCTAAAAAATCGAGACAGTTTCACATACATTTATCCCCTTTTGGCCTACAATTTCAATGGCATAAAATAGATACTTTACTTGTCTCACAAATTTTGCGACACATCGTTATATAATTACTTATGGGCCGCTTCGAACATTTTTTGAAAATAGAATTAGATATTGATCTTTAACAAATATGACGTTACAAAACTACGTCGTTGTTCACATACAGCAATTTTACTTGCCCCAATTCTAACTTTATAGGAGAGAGAAGAGAAGTAAATATTAAACTTTTACGTTCTCTTTACTTCTCTCGTATATGAAGTCAGAATAACGGGTAGAAAAATTGCTGAGTGGGAGTCCTGACTGAATATTATCATATCCATGATAATATTCAGAAGCACACATTTTTCATCATTTTTCTAGAGGACATGTTTTTATTATATACGGCATATTAGCAACCAAATAACTTGAGTCTTGAGTGACTCTTAAATCAAAACTATACGGCAGTGTTCCCCAAAAGCAATGCACGCGTGCGTTTTGTCTCCTGTGTTATTCTCTTGATATGAATAAAAAACGAATAAAAAACACACATATCAATTCAGTCTAGCACTAGCATTCAAAGAGGTGAGTTATGTTATCGCTTGTTGCTTGATATACACTCATAAAAAATGTTTAATGTTATATGGTAGTGAGGTACATAAGAATCAAAATTTGAATATTTTTAATTTTTACTAAAAATAATATCATTTATTAATCAAAATTTTATGGTTAATTTGAAAGAATTATAAATTTTTATTTTTTATACAAAAAACAAGATCTTTTATTTTCATTTCCATTTTATTATAAATAATTTTACTATAAAAAGGAGGATATTTTTTTGGTGTATAATTTCAGAGCGGGAGAGTTATACAGAACACACGTTAACAAAATGTGAATGTATAAGTGTGGGGATCACTGGTTTAGAGTCGCTGTTTATTATTATTCAAATTCTAAACTATTTAAGTTTATTTCCGTATACATATCTTAAATTCGCGAAGAAACTCAAAATTAAATTACTATGGAAATGAGGTTATTTTTTTGGTGCATAATTTCGAAGTGAGAGAGTTACACAAACACAATTGTGTATGTATGAGTGTGGATCAATGCTCTAAAGTCTTTTCACATTTATCTAGAACAAAAATCGAAATATTTAACTCTAATTTAACTAAAATCAATTGAAATATTGAAAAATATATATCGTCCATTCCACGAAAGAACGCCCAAAAATATTTTATATGTCTTCCGATTTTAATAATATTTGGCATACGCATACCCTATGGAGCCATTTAAATATCTCCATTTTTATTTTTTTGAATTTTGAAAAATTCGCGAATTTATTCGGCATTTTGATTTTTCAAAAAGTGAAAAAAATTAAAAAAGTGTCTAACTTTAAACATCAATATCTCAAAAAGTTGTTAACGGATTTTTATGATTTAAATTGCATATTTAAGAACAATAAGTCCACTATAAATGTAGCAGTTTAAAAATAATATTAGCATTCAAAAATGCATTCATAATGTAAATGCAATTTTTATATGCATTTTTGAAAATTTTCTACTCTTTAAATTTTTTTTGTTCTTCTGATATAAAAAACATTTTTTTTTTTTTTTTTTTAATTTTTGTATTTTTTAATTTTTGTGAGCATATTTTAAAATAAATTTTAACCATAATACTTAATAATTTGTTATTTGCGGGAGAAAACCTCTTTGTCCCAGATTAAGTGCTGATATTTTATATAATAAACATATTTATCTTCAATATTAAGCAAAAATATTTAAAATAAAAAGGGTAGAAATTTTTTAAAAATGTATCCGAAAATTGCATTCTTTTCGTGAGTTCATCTTTAGCAAAACAATTATTTTTGATTTATACAATATAATTTACAATATTTATTGGAATAAGCTTTACACTAGTTTTCAAATCAATAAAATCCCACGTATAGTTAAGGAGTTATAAATATTTAAAGTTACATAACCAAAAAAAAAAATAAAAACCAAATTTTTTTTAAAAATTTAATTATTTGTATTAGAAAAATTATGGAAATTTTTTGAAAAAAATATTAAAAGTGGTAGACTTTATTGTCCCAGAACAGTTCTTTTTGCATTTTATATTAAAGATATTGCTTTTTAACATTAGAAAAAGAAAATTAAAATCGAAAGGGTAGAAATTTTTCAAAAATGCATCCTAAAATTGCATTATGAATGCATTTTTAAATGATAATATTATTTTTAAATCACTACATTTATAATGGACTTATTCTTCTTAAATATGCAATTTAAATCATTAAAATCCGTTAACAACTTTTTGAGATACTGATGTTTAAAGTTAGACACTTTTGACATTTTTTTCACTTTTTGAAAAGTTAAAATCGCGAATAAATTCGCGAATTTTTCAAAATTCAAGAAAATAAAAATGGAGATATTCAAATGGCTCCATAGGTTATATGTGTACCAAATATGAAAAAAATCGGGTGACCCTCCGTAAAAAAATTGGCATTTTTTATAAATCTTTCATGGAATTGACGATATATATTTTTAATTTTAATTTGAGTATAGAGTATCATATGGTCGGGTATATCTTTCTTACTCGTTCTTATGACATAATTTCGAAACATTAGGAATTATTACACTTTACCTTTTGAAGTTAATTTTTTTAATGTTGTGATCGACTCACAATCTTTGGATAGATAAATCAAATTTGTTTGAACTCAAGAAAGGATACACACAGAAAAAAGATTTGTTGGAAAACAGTTCTTGTTATAGAATTGTAATATTGTAGAGAAAATTTTTATTGATATTGTTAAGAAAATACTATTGCAACCGTTTTTTTTTTTTTTTTTGTCATGATTTATTAATTGAGAATGGATATTGAATTTCGGTTCTTAGAACTGTTGGTTTATGTCGTTTCTTAAACTTATCTAACCTATTTAAAAACCACGCTCGAATATTGTGATGATAACCGAAAAATTCAGTTACTGTGACGTTTCTCAGTAAAGAGTGACATTAAAAAATAAATTAAAATACAAAATAGTTTTAGAGAGATTCAAAGAATACGTTCATTATTACAAGTTGTACGTTTATTTGCAATATTTTTATATTGGGGACATTTAAATTTTATAATTGCAAAAAAACAATTTATTACATACAAGGAAATATGGAAAAACTGAATGTTTTTAACGGACGTTTCAAATTCCTGATTTTCTGAAATTTAGTTGAAATCTGAATAACACGTATAAACGGGAATAAGAAACCACAAATCATATTTTTCTAAATAAATTCTGTGTTATTTAAATAGTGTCATAAATAAAATAAAATAAAATAAGAAGAAAATTTTAAAATGTTAAATCTATATCTGGAACTACTTAGTGTATATATATATAGTTAGAGTTTGCCTTGAAAATAACAAAATCCGAGTACTCTACTGTTGTCACCCAACCTACCTCTATCTCTGAAAAGTCGAAAAGATATTTTGAGACAATAGCTATTCATTCTTCCTTTCAACTAGCATAAACTACAGAAAAAATCATTTCCTTCTGTATTCTAAAAAAAAAGAACGGATGTTCAGATAAAATACAATTTTTTTTATCATTTTTTTCTGGTTTGCCGGTTTAACCAATAATTCGTGTATTAAAAGATGTCGGCCATTTGATATACTATAACACTTCAATTGATTCAAATACTTGGCTTAGCAATTCTTGGCTTATGTTAGTTTGAAATGATTTAGGTACAAGTTTCCTAAAATTTCAAGTATATTCAGTACTTAAAGATTGAGGAGTTTTAAAGTTGACGAAATAGGAACTTATGGTCAACTATAAAAGAATTTTCATAATATCTTAGATAAATGAAGCAAAAAAAATTTCTTGTTTTTTTTTCTTTTAATTCGATTTTATAAAATGCGTAAAGGTTATTTTGTTCTACTTCATTCTAGTATTTCCCCATGGGAATACTGCAACTATTCATAACATACATATATGTTAGAAAGGCACATTTATATTGTATATACTTGCATATTGGTACAAGTGTTTTTTCAACATTGTATTTGACTTTTTACACAGTATTTAATGCTTTTAGTTTGTTCTTGACAACAAAACTATACAAAGAATAAACTACATCAACATATTTTTATGCCCTTTATCAAAAGAAAGAAACCCGAAAAAGAATCAAAAATTTTGAGAACAAACTCAAACAAGAAAATATTTTTCAACAATGTACACATAATAGTACGAGTTTACATACATACATACATACATGTACCTAAACTTTAACTCTTTTGAAGAAAAATATAAATATTTTCCAGAAAAATTAAAAAAATAGTTACTAACACCCATATACATTTATGTATTATTTTACGCAGCGGGTAAATATGATAGTCCTTCCCTGTAAAGGCTTTTTAAATAGAGGGATATATTTTGAAATATTGTATACTACAAACTAGCTTGCTTTCTATTTATGAAAAATAATCAACTGCATTTATACATAACTGAGAGAAAGAGATATAGTCGATCAAGCCCGATCAATTGACCGACTATACATTTTAGTACACTATATCTATGTGTACTAAAATTCGGGAAGGGATCAATTATAGGCCTATACTTGTATTAAATAAAATAGACTGTAAAATAAAAAATACTAATACAGAATATTACATAGACACTAAGATTCATATGTATTTATGCACTTTTGAGTGATTCCCGAAATTGGGTCTTATATGGGAGCTATGGAATATTATGAATCGATCTTCATACAATTTTGCCCTGTCATTTATACTTATAAAAATGTTATTTTTGTTGAATATTAAGTTGATACTAAAATTTTTATGGGATTTATGAACGTTAAAGTGATTTTCGAAAGAAGTGCTATAGCATACGGTTTTATACTTGCTTATTTGTGCTGAATTTCATTAAAATATTTATATTTTTAAGGTATTTATGAGTGTTAAAACACTATTCCGGGAGGACATTTGTACAGGGGCTAGATGAAATAATGAACCGATCATGACGAAATTCAATACGCTTCGTCCTTGTATAGTAAAAATCATATGCACCAAATTTCATCAAATTATCTTCAAAATTGCGACCTGTACTTTGCGCACAAGCTTTAAGGCTCCGTTACTCTACCGTAAATGTAAACGGAACGTAAGTTGTTGGTTACTCAAAAAATGTAAATGTTGCCAGTACTTTGTTGTTGTTTTGTATACATCAACATCAGAGATGTCAATTACACATATTTCCAGTAAATCAAGTTCAGTTTGAAAATCTCTACATTTATTGGTTTGTATTTTAACGATTTGTACACGAAACGAAATTTGTGCTTTTATGACAAAAATTTAAAATTTTAATTTATTGATTCAACTCCGTATTTTATTTAAATTACTTTAAAAAAATTTTAGTGAAAAAAACAGTAAAACAAATTGTGTAATTGGTAAAATTTTTACAGCGATTTTTTACGCAGATTTGGTTTATTGAAATAAAAAGCTGTCAATACTGTTCTTTCAGCTGTCACTTAAAAACGTAGAGCGACCTAATTTGATTACTACATTATATTTACGTTTTTGAGTAAACATACACATATAACTCTCATAAGCAAAACGTGTCAGCTGATTCGCTACATTAACATTTACGGTAGAGTAACGGAGCCTTTACATGGAGAGCCAGCCAGCCGACCAGCTAGCCAGACAACAAGACGGATGGACGGACATGATAATACTCCAACCAGCTATGGTTTTGTAGGGTATACAAATAATCCACTGAAAATAGTATTTATAGCCATCTACACTTGTTTCAGTCTGAATTTTCAACTATTTACTTTTTGTAAAATGAAGGTCAAAAATATGTTATATGTATGCACTAAAATTTTAAATAATTTACACTTATGTAAATTTCTAAAAGCATATTTTAAGGGCTCATTTTTTCGAATAAATGCATGTAAATACACGTCCTATTAATTTCTTAATATTACTTCTCTTCTTATGGGAGCTAAATAGTTTTATAATCATATATACATACCAATTGATTTAAAAGATTTATTAATTTAAAATAGAGCCCTTAAATGTGCTTTGCAAAATTTATAATATGCAATAAAATTTTTTAATTTACACTTTATAAATGTAAATTTCTTAAGGCATATTTCGAAATCTTATTTTTACGTATGCATATAAATCGGCGTCCTAATCATTATTAAAGAATTAGTTTTAATTTTACTTTAAATATAGACTGAGGAGATAATTTGTTTTACTTTATACAGTATAATTTTAGGCTCTTTTGATAACAGTGCTCAGAAGACAACATTAGCAGCATTGTATTGCAATAATTTCCATTTTATAAGTCGATTAATTTAATAGAAAATGATTTCGTACCCATTTCTATTAGTAGCGAATAGGTAAGGCCTTGCCCAAAATGACCCAAAATGTAAAATTAAAACGATTTTCCAATGCGAATGGGGTATAATTAACGTGACCAGACGTCCCGTTTTGGCGGGATTATCCCGATTTTTACACTTCGATCCCGCCTAAAATATTTTTCCCGCTTTTTATAAAGAAATCCCGCTTTTCTAACTCTAACAATTACTTATTCGATTTCCTTATTTAAATTTTCTATAACATTCTTACCAATATTTAAGTGTAACTAAAAATATTTTTTTTCCACTGGAAAGTTGATATGTAATTTTCTACAAATTGTTTTTGGTAATTAAAAATTTTAATTATTTTGTTACGCTGATCAACGTCTCTACTGACTAATCTTAAATGTACTTTGTGTGTATTTATACCCTACACCACCATAGGTGGGGAGGGTATTATGCGTTTGTGCTGATGTTTGTAACACCCAAAAATATTGGTTTAAGACCCACCTTAATTTATATCAATCGGCTTAGAATCACTTTCTGAGTCGATTTAACGATGTCCGTCCGTCCGTCTGTCCGTCCAAATAAACCTTGTAATCAAACTACAGGTCGCAATTTTGAACCACAATTTATGAAATTTGGTACACAATTTTTTTGATCCAGGGACGAACCTATTGAAACTGGTTATGATCGGTCTATTATTTCACCTAGCTCCCATACAAATGTCCTCCCGGAAAATGGTTTAACGATCATAAATCCCTTAAATATAGTAATATTTTAATATTATTTGGCACATATATATATATTTCATATAAGTCTAAATAAGTGTGCCGAGTTTTAAAAAGATCGGTCCATAATTACTCATAGCTCCCATATAAACCCCTTTCCAAAAAATCAATTTAACGGCCATAAATTCTACTAAGATGTTAGTATCAAGTTAATATTCGACACAAATAAGTTTTATATAAACGTAAATGATAGTACCAAATTTTATAAAGATCGGTCCATAATTTACCATAGCTCCCATATAAGGCCCCCTTTCGGGAATCAACCAAAAATGAATTAGTTCATATAAATGTATTTGTATGTCTTATTTTACACTTATAAGTATCGGTCCACATTTGGGTCCATGTCTAATAAAAGACCCCTCCCCGAAGTATACTGTATGGTGTAGGGTATCATATAGTCGGGCCTGACCGACTATATCTTTTTCTCTCGTTTTTGATAACTTCGATGTAGGAAGACCTCCCAAAAGATACGCATTAATTAAGCTTGTTAAAATATTTACTAATTTTTTAAAATATCTTCAGTTCTCTACCAGTGAATGAAAAATCTCAAGTCTGATATATTTTGACCAAAAAAGTTTAGAATTTTTTTCCAGAAATAGTTTTAAAATTTTAATTATTTTAAGAATTTTAGAATAAAATATAAATAAATTTTTCGTGAAAGAAATTTTGTTCGAGAGAACATTTGTGTGGGTGCTATTTAAATTATTTTTACCAATTTTATTTACCAAAATGTGCCATTTCAAAAAGATGTTTTGACATGAACTTTGATCTCAAGGTTAATTTGGATATTTTCATATTGTACCTTTAATAAATATCTGGAACCATATAAACGATGTGCCTTTGTTTCGGATTGGATACTTTTTTTTATTTTTGTATAAACTGAAAGTTATAGAAATATCCGGAACAATGTTTTCTATTAAATGTACTTAAAGTTAGTGCTTACGAAAACCTTGTATTAATGATTTTATTTCAATTTTTTGTTTTAACCGAATATTAGTGTTTAACTTGTTGGCAGCCGATTCGGGTTATTTTGATAACGGTTTTTTAGAGGTAACGGTATTTTTAGTTGTTTCGGTAACAGTATTTTGCTTTACCGGTATTTCGAGTAATTTAAGTAATGGTATTTTATGGGTAACTGTTGTTTCAGAAATTTCGAAGCATCGGTTAAGAACCATAAAATATTACTTTATTAAAAATAATAATATTTCTTAAACCCAAAAATAGCGCTAACGGTACTTTAACATTATCGATATTTCGAGCTATTTCGGTAACGGTTTTTTAGCGTTATATATTTTAGCTATAACCGTATTTTCAATTATTTCGGTAACTGTACTTGACTACCGTAAGTTGAATGGTTTTTTTTAGCGGTAACGGCAACGGACCTTGGTTTTATTGTTAACGGATCTAAGAATTATTTAAGAAAAACTATTGCTATCAAATTCAAAAAGTATCAAGTTTTTTTTTTTTTTTATCAATCCGTTTTTGAATTAAATATTGAAATTTAACTAGGAATATTTTGAAAACATTTCGAGAAACACGTTAAAATTATAATTTTTAAAGTTTCAGTTTGTAGGGATATATTTACTTATTTCGATGTTCCAAAATTTTGATGAGTCGTTCTCAATTTGTAACGTCTCAATTGAATCGTGAACCAAGTGCTTGCGAGGGAACAACTGATTTAGATTTTTAATTGAGATGTAAAAAAGCAAATCCCTCTTTTTTTACAAAACTTTTCAAAATCCCGCTTTTTCCATACAATTTTGTTCAGAATCCCGCTTTTTAGTAGTTCGAGTCCCGCTTTTTGACAAAAACCTTCTGGTCACGTTAGGTATAATATATTTGGGAAGGCTCTTTAATACTTATTTTTTCCCGCTGACTATGTATGAACTTTATTTTGGTATTTCAACTATTGTCACCCAAAGAAGCCAAAGGAAAAAAGTTAAACCTTTAACAAGAAAATATATTTATATCCTTGTGAATAAAATTCAATGTTTATTTAGAAAAAATATTTCTTTTATAAAATAAATATAAAACTTTTGTTGTTTTCAAATATGGCTCTCATGCATACTTAACCCCCTAAAAACAGAAAACTATGACAAAAATATGAGTTTTATTTGTAATAAAATAAATATAAACTGTTTTTTTTTTTTTTTTTTGTGCATGTGTATATTAACATCATTTCTATTTGAAACTTTAACTACAGTAGGTTTTAGATTATACTCTTTTATTTGTATTTACCGAAAACTATAATGGTAAGTTGCTTTATGGGCATTTTGCTATGTTTCTTATACAAACATTTATTAGTCTTTATAAAATTGAGTATTTAATTAAATAGTGTTTAATTGGTTTTGTTTATTTACAGAAGAGGGCAATAATATTGAGTCTATTTTATATTTGATTTAAATGCACATAAAAACACATGTTTCTGATGAGAATTGTTACAGCAAGTAACGTTATTTTCAATTAAAAGTTAATTTATTATAATACCAATGTAGGGAAATATAATTATGATTCCTAATCATCAAAACTTGTGTTGTATTTTTTTTAACAATCAAATGTGGCCAAAAGTAATTCTCTAATGGGTGGAAATAATTGTTAGAGAACTGAAACTCTTACGAATGTGCGAAATATTTTAATATCATCCGATATCTAAATGACTGTAATTAAGAACTATTTACCGAGCAGAGTTCACAGCCATGTAATTTTAAACAAGGCCTGGTAATTTAGTTACAATTACTATATTTTTAGTCCTGCGGCAACAACTTTCGGCTTTAATGTCCCAAATTGTACTCGCCCGTGACGTGAAATGAAGCAAATATCGGACCATAGTTCTTCTCAGTGTACCAGAACCGACTGTACCATATGTCAACACAATTAAAGTGCAACTCTTGTTTACGCTAGTGTCATTTCAGGAACTGTTTCAGTCTAAAACATAAAAGGTCAAAAAATGTCTCAGCGCTTCGCTGCCAACGTCGATTAAATAGTTCGTGATTAGCTACAATGTCCTCCTTGGTAAAGTAACTACGATAAGAGGCAAGTGACGGGAAATTACAGTCTGCACAGTTGTAACTGATACTACTTAATCCTAAAATACTGCACCTAAAGTTACGGTATAGAGTCATTCCATTTAAAACCAACCAGCTGATTTTCTCACCTCTTCCGAATTTGATAATATTTGGTACAATTATTATTCTTGTCAAAACTAAGACTAATTCAAAATTTCAGATAATTTCATCAAGTGGTTCGCAAAATATCGCGGTTTGAAAGTGCAAAATAGCTCAAAATATGTACAAAGTTGCATACACAAAACTACAAATATCTTTCGAAGTATTTATTATATAAGATTTATTGAGATGTCTTATTAAAGGTATCAAAATTACCTTTAATATGATGTATAACATGACTTTTTTTCTCACCATCAAAATGGTCCATATATCGCGATTTTTCGTTCGCGGGTAAATATCTCGAAAAGTGGTCTTTTTAAAAATTTTAAAAAAAATATATATTAATGATGAAAATGTTTTCTATATCCGTGAAAAGTGGCATTCTAGGACTCGCCATATTTTAGAAGTTATTATAACAAGTGTTATAATAAATACGAAATATTTATCTCAATTTGAGTTGTTTTGTTTGTAATAAAATAGAAAAATCGCCAACTTATTCCAAAAATCATCCGACTATAATAAAATTAGGCAAGAATATTAACATTGACGCTGGAAACGCAAATACCGAGTTTCAGTTTGATTACCGCGATAGTTCGCGAATTATAATATCGCAAAAATGAGGAAAATTGTCTTTTTAAAAATATCTTCCGAAATATTTACGTTACAACGTTAATTAAGGCAATTATTTAAAGGTAATGAAATTACCTTTAAAATGATACCTGAAACATGTTTTTATGTTGAATTTTATTGGTGGATAATTCGCGAATTAAATTTCGCGGTCGCGTATTTTAAAAAGTGGTATTTTTAAATTCGTGAAAATATATACATATATAGAGAATGGAACCATTTTTAATGTTCCCTGTAAGTATCGTGATGGGACTCTCAATAGTTTCTGAGTTATTATACTTGATGAAATTATCTGAAATTGAGAATAATGATTGTACCAAATATCATTAAATTCGGAGAGGAAAAGTCAAAAATTGGATTTTTTCATGTTGGTTTTAATTGGAATGACTCTATAGATCTCTCTCACTCTTTAGAACTCTTGAGACCAATTGCGGTCAGATTGGAAGAAGTCGAATTAGAGGTCCCTAATGTTTCACCAATAGTCAACTTTTCAACAGATTATCACCTCGACATGAAGGACATATTGGATGGGTATTTCCTAAGTGACCATCAACTTTTACACTGAAGTATTAGTAAATTTATAAACCATCGATTTAGAGATTTTCCAAATGCCTCTTATATATTCATAGCTGAAATTAAGATCTTTTAAATCCTGACCGTTTCGTTGCATTTAACCAAATATACATTTTGCATTCACACTTCCGATCCGAAGCAGTGATCATGCAGATAGGCGTGACATCCAAAGTACAAAATCTTACTTATAACCATTAAATCGCTTATTTGAACCGTACAATCAGCAAGTTGGTACACTAAGACATGCGGATAAAATGTTTGAGTCATTTGAAAAATTTTAATTTGACTACATCTATCAAGATTCCCTCGTATTCATTTCTATACTTAAAGTATTATATTCATTTTCGTCTTTTTATATATATATATATATATATATATATATATATATATATATATATATATATATATATATATATATATATATATATATATATATATATATATATTTTTTTTTTCGGAGGGACAACAATTGTTACATTGCAGTATAATTTTATGCTGACTTAACTAAAGTATTTTACTTTTGAGGATTTAATATAAGAATTCTTCTAAAAAAATATATACATATATGAAAAAATATATACTACTGCTTTATTAGATTTTTCTTTTGCTCTTGCTGCAACAAAGTTTTCCATACCAATGGCTGCATAATAATTCTTTAAAAGTTAAAGATTTTACAACAAATTATTCAGGTTTTTTTCTCTACTGATAAATTTGTTTGAAAATTTATGTCATCATCATACTTGTATTAAAAATTGTCACTGTACCAGTACTTTAAAGCGTTGTATTGGTCAAGGTCATTAAGAAAAATAAAAACTTTTTTATACAACATTTTATTTTTTTCATTTGTGGTTTTATAAACAACTTAACTTATAGTTTATAAAGTAGTGGGTAAACTGGCTTTCCATATTTTTTTTTTTTTTTTTTATTCTTTATACTTTTAGTTTTTGTAAAGGAGTCTGAAAGGGGAGAAGAGCACTAAACAACCACTAGAGAACATGGAAAGTCAAGTGTCAGAATCAGATGATGTAAATAACCAACTAGTTCTTTCTTGGTTTTTATACAGCAACTAGTTTTTTTATATTTAGTTTTTTGTGTGTTTCACATTAGCAAAATGTTAGAATTACTAAAGGTTATTTATAAGTAATTTAAAAATTAATTAATAACTGTTAAATTTGTAAAAAAAAAAAAGATAAAAATGTTTGAATTTTAAATTAAGTTGTTAAAGTAATTAATGTAGTATTTTTTACGACTTATTTTATTTAAAAATTAAATTAAGTATATAAAAGATGATGTCAAATTGTATTATGTTAGTATAAGTTTGACAGCTACATATAAAAATGATGGATGTGATCTCCAGTTTATATATA
The DNA here is from genome assembly GCA_951394005.1 of Protophormia terraenovae. NCBI lineage: Eukaryota > Metazoa > Arthropoda > Insecta > Diptera > Calliphoridae > Protophormia > Protophormia terraenovae. The sequence goes on along the minus strand of OX596076.1, from coordinate 102,950,160 downwards.
ATAGTACTCTAGGCCAATTTTAAGAATATATTAAATTAAGTATTTCTTTACAATATTTTAGATTTCTTGAGAAATTTTTTCAAAACTTATTTCCCTATACAGTTTTTTCTGTATAAGTTCAGTCCATACTAGAGCCCTGCAAACTGTGTCTTATAAGGCTGTACAAGCCACTTGATATTTTTCAAGTGTTGTTATCAGTGTGTGTGCGGAGTAATAAATACTGTTCTGCAGGCACTTAAAACCATACAAATACTGCGTGTGTGCTTCAACTTTATGAACAAATCATGAGTGTGCTATGATAGCGACCAAACAAGCCTCTCAAAGGCTTGTATAAAAAAATACAAGCCTTTTGACCACTTGTTTGCTTCAATAAGGAAAAAAATTGTGTTTTCTTTTTTATTAAAATTATATGTGTGTGTGTGCGTTCATGACTGTATAAAGTAATTTCGTAAGTAAAACAGTCGTTTAAAATTATTGTTTATAAACTTATTGTTATTTACGATCAAATAAATTATTAATGTTACTAGTTATAACAATTTAAAGAAACATGCCTATTATTATGACCTATTATTAATAAAAAAAAATACATGAATTTCTCCAATTTTTATTTTGTTTGACATTTTTAAATACAAAGGTGATAAAAATTCAAATACTTTTGTGAGGTAAATTCGATGAATTTTCATACTATTTCTGTAATAACTTGGATACAATGCAATATTTTTTATTGCAGTTTTTTGCATTATAAAGTTAACAAATAGACAAATACAATTCAGTTAATAAATCTAGAATTATTTTTTTTAAAATCACTTAATTAAACCGTTTTAATTATTAATTTAAAAAATTCAAATACTTTAGTGAGACACTGTATATGGAAACGAATTTGAAAAATGAAAAGACATTGTTCTATATTATTTCCTTTTAGTTTTAAAATAGAATGATTACTTAGTAAATATAAATTAAATGCAATAAAATCTATCATAATATAAATAAGTACAATTTTAAAATTTTTTATAAACATACAATTAATTATAAGACTAACTTTATTTAAAATATAAATAAATACTAAAGATAAAAATTTTCTAACTTACATATGTAACTGACAGTTTCAAATGTCAACTTTAATTTTTTTACTTTTTTAACTCTTAATAAAGAGTATTTTTTAATAACTTTATGAATTCACCCTTTTACATTTATTTAGAAAAGAAGAACCAACAATAAAATATAGACATACTGTATATATGTGTGTGTATGCAAGAATATTTATAAACAACCACTTTTTACACATTATGAAGATTTTTTGCCACACACAGCAACTACGTATTACAAAAAACAAACAAATCATTAAGCCCACTTGAAATCTTTAAATCATTTCTCAACGTCTTGTATGATTTGCTTTTTTTTGCCACACCACTTGCATCACTTGTTTACGATAAATGATTTAAACGCACGGATTTGCAGTCGCTCATACACAGTACACACTTGCTTTGCTTCGGGCAGCGAACAGTACGAACAGTATTTATTGTTGTTTTTGCACATGTTGGCTATGAAACACACACTTGAAATTCAAGTGTGTTTGCTTTTCAAATCATCTTGCGCAGGAGACTAGTCCATACGTATCTAGCTATGATAATAGTTTTAATTTCCTAGTTGTTCTATCATTAGTTCTTTTGCTATTTTCTCTATTTAATATCATTATGACCATAAGTACTTGTTATAAAAATAATTTTTACTCTTATTAATGTCTGTTTAAGTAAAAATAACTTTATTTAATAATCATATAAACTATACCCATACATACATAAATGAATATAGCCATATAAAGTGAGTGCTAAAAAAAAAATAGGAAACTGGTAAGAAAAGTTTCACAAACAAATAGTTACTCATAGACAAGCATATAAAAGGAAGACTACAGTCTTAAAGGGAATTATAGAATTTTATTCTTGGTATAGTTCTAACAAGTTTTCTATGTTTTTTTAATTTTTTTTTTTTTTTTTCCAAATCATAGCAAGTAACCATCATTAATGCTTATATCATAAGTTGGTTAATATGGTTTGGTCGTTGTCTGTTGCTAGCTGGTCACACAATCAAATAAATTTAATACACGTTTGAATAGTGGGAAGGTTATGTAATTATTAGATGCGTTCTTAATATAGTTACGGGTACTTGCAACAAACAGTACACTCTTAAGAGTACTAAGAATCATACACACAATATTCTCATAAGTACGTTCTTACTATAACATAAGTGCCACTATACTTAGTTGTTATCGTTTGTGGTTTTTTGTTTTTTGTTTTATTGGTGACGGTGATAGTGATGTTGTTGACTGTGTTCTGTGCTGTTGCTGCTGCTATTAGTTGTTGTTGTAGCATGTTTACCAGTAATTACAATCAATTCTAATCGTTGTTTAAATGGTACGTGTTTCCAAATGACATGTTAAACATGAGCAACAACAATAGCGAAAATATGGCAATAGAAGCTAGTAGCATTGGGTAAAGGCAACAATTTAAGCTATGTTATCTATTGATAAGGGGGGGATGTATAGGAAGGAATATGATTTTATATAATCTATGTTCATAAATGAATAACTGGTATTTTTTATATCATACACCACCATACGTTTAACATTATTTTACTTAGCTTCCATACAAATTGCCTCCTGAAATTTTTTACCATCAAGAGAGTTTTATAGAGACCGAAAGAAATTATAGTCAGGCGGTCCAAGGTTCGTTCTATACGGCGGGCAGAGAAACAATCCAAGCAAAATTTTCGGCGGCGCAAATTAAATTAATTCGGTGGTGGCTACATTTTCGGCTTGGATTATTTTGTTCCGCCAGAGTGGGGATTTTATCATTTAAGGAGTGCGTTCGAAAAAATCTTAACATATATAATATTCAATAACTTGGAAACGGTTGATCTTAGAGTTTTTATTCTTTTTTTATTTAATTGATAATTTATTACGGATCACAGAAAAATATAATTTTTATAGTTCTAACCACTACTTATGAACTTGTAGATAATTTCTGGTAACCCTTCCGTTAGAGATTTGATAGTTGCTTCAGTCACTTTTTGGAACAGTGTGCACATCTTCTTTTAAAATCTTCGGTATTTTGGAACATCTTTTTTGTGCTCTTCAATTCACTTTTCACAAGAGCTCAATATCTCTCCACTGGTCTAAGCTATGGACAATTTAGAAAATTGACCTCTCTTGTTACAAAAACTATGTTATTGTTTTGGTACCACTCCAGAGCTTTCTTACCGTAGTGCCATGATACCAAATCAGACCAAAAATGTGTGGACACGTTGTGCTCTCTTATGAAAAGAAGAAGTCTTTTTTGCAAATATTCTTTGATGTATATTTTGGTATTTATAGATCCGAATATATCAAATGACTTTCTTGTTTTGCCGCAACTGCAAAAAGCTTGTTATACTAGGAATTTTTTAGGAAATTTTTACGTTTTTGGGTCCTAAACTTATCTTTAACATTGCCTCGAGAATTTACAATATAAAAGTTTTGCCACAGAAGCTGCGAAAATTCTGCTAGCACATACGTTTCTTCGTCAATTATATAATATGAGTATTTTTGTGTGAAATTTCGTTTTAATTTCCGTGTCCTATTCTTGGTTTCTAAATTTTTTGCAGCATTCCTGTTTGGATCTTTTTGGACTTTATATGTTATCAACTATGTATTAGCTTTAAATTTTCGCACCAAATAGTCAAAGCACTGAGCTAACCGGACTGTTTTCTACCAGATGTGTTTGGAATTCCTTTAAATATGCTTTAAATTTTCCGGCCTTCCCAATATCATGTGACCCTTTTTTCTTTCCGAGCCAGGTTTCCTATCAATGGTCAAATTCTCCTGATACTGTTTAATAACATTAGAAACAGTTTGTCGGCAGAAATTTAAATCTGTGGCCAATTATTTGTAGGACATATTTGGATCTTTTTGACATTTTTTAATATTTTGTAGCACGTACATCTTTTTCGTCACTCATTTTGATCAAAATCACGACAAATCAACATAGTATTAAAAATAATGATAACTAGATCAAAAAAAATTTTAATATTGCTTCGGAAAAAAGTTATGAGGCAAAACGTATGTTAAGATTTTTTCGATCGCACTCCTTATTATGTATTAATTCATTTTAATACGTTTTATTATCCTTAATTCTAATAAATTTACCATATGTAAGTAAAATAATAATAATACATGGAGCCATTGTATTCACATCTAGGAAAAGTCAAAAAAATCTGTTTCTTGTTGAATTTTAATAAAAATTTTAAAACGACGGCGGCGCATAAAGTAGAAAATTGTCTGGCAGCGGCGCGAAACTGGTTTTGAGCCGAACGGCTTTGAGTTTGATACAATTGAATTAGTCTTTCACGTAATGCAGATATTCACCAAATATTTTATTTAAATATGTTCCATATGAAGGAAGTGAAAGTCTTGGCTTATGCGGACTATGTGGTGATAGGAATGGCTGTGAACGTGATATAATGGCCAATTGAATGAAAACGCTCTGTAGCTGGTCCACAGATAGTTGGCTGGGAATGAATCAGAACAAAATAGAAGTAGTACTCTTCACCACAAAGACCAAGATTGCAAGCTTCAGACTATCACTATTAGGAAACTGTGAACTCACATTGTCTGACAATGCAAAATACCTGGGAATTTTTGGGGACTGCAAGCTACCATGGAGACAAAACATAATTGACATAATGGCTGTATACAGCAATATTACATACGGATCTCTTTTATGGTGAACCGCGACAAGTAAGTCCTTCAGAGACTCTGAACACTATTTCGAATCTTGTACCCAAAAAAAGCGGCATCAAGTGATAATGAATGATTAAATTATCTACAACTGGCTGCTAAAAGTCTAGAACATATGGATAAGCGGGGATACTAAGTTTGGTACCCCCGTTCCTTAATCAATCCTCCTTCTATATGTCTCCCAATATAGACTTAAAATGTACCGTGAAAGTCTTATTTCCTTCCAGGAGTGAATGGAGAAGGTAAAACTTTTTGGAGCATTATTAAATCGAAATATACACTGATGGAATAAAGATGAACTGCGATGTTGACTCTGGTGTCTTTTCTGATAACTGATAACTGAATTAGACTCTCTTATCGTCTCTCTGAAGAAGTAAGCAAGTTTCAAGCAGAAATACCTGCAATCAATGAAATGTACAAATTAATTCGTTATAGAAATATTCAGAGGAAAATTTATAATTTTGTTTTCAGCCAAGCGACAATTGTTTCACTCAAATCACATGCAATAACATCTATTTTAGTCAGAAAATGTAAGGAGGAACTGTTCAGGCTAAGTCGCCAGCATGACATTACTATACAACGTTTTCAGTTTGCCTATCAGCCACGTAAATCTCCGGTTAATGTTATTAGTCATATCTGTGTTTAGATGGGAAGATGTAACCATATTGGAACCCATGCAACTTGCTAAAGATATAACTTTAAATTTGTGCAGTATAAGGAGCTGACAATTAACACCACTAAGGCCCGTTATTATAACTTTCCAATAACTAAAGTTAGGATGTTATCGTTCACTTTAACTGTTTTTGGTTGTTATAAGTATAAGTTAAGCCAAAAGTTACCAATAAGCTAAATGTAAGAACATCTGACCATTAACTTTTATCGGACGGTTTATGTATTCAGAGCTGCCATATTTTCTGCTTTATAAAATAAATAAATAAAATTATATTTATTCCGTTGTAGTTTTTAATAATTTGTCTGTCTATATTTATATTAGCTCTGGCGTTGTCTTTTCGTTAGCTTAAACTCATTTATTTTAAAACTTTCTTTGTTTTTTATTTGTTTATATTTCCGTTAGTGGCAGTTACGTTCAAATAGTACATGTTGCCACTACGTTAATTGGCCAAAAGTAATCGGTTTTTGCTTTGATATTGCCGTATTATCAAAATTATAAAATTTACCTTAAAACCAAGTTGTAATAACCAAAAGTAGATAAAGCTCACTTTATCGTTCACTTTAGTTTATCTTGCCTTTAACTATCTGATACCTTATAGGTAGGTTATAATAACGGCCCTAAGACCATTATTGTACCATTCACTTAAAATAAACATCTGAGTATAATGAACCATTCATTCCATTAGTTCTCAAATGAAGTGAAATATCTTGGAACTATTCGAGATAAAACCATTTCTTGGAAAAAAAAGAAACATTTGTTCAATATTACCAATAAATCAATTAGGTACTTTATGTGTGTGAATGTTTTTTAGAAATGACTTGGGGTCTTTCATCGAGATTATATACTAGTCTTTTATTGCAATAATCAGGCAAATACTGATATATGCTGCTTTATCCTGGTGGCCGAAAAGAGAGAACGACTATACGAGAGCCATTTTGGACAAAGTCACTTGTGAATCTATTACAGGTACAATTAAGATCACTTATACACTGGGAGCCATTCTGCATATTATTCCATGACATATTTCAATAATGGAGGAGACTTGTGTAAGTACCGTTAGAACAGTATTTTCTGACTTAAAGTCTGGAGACCTGTTGGGGCTCATGCTGATCTTGAAGATATCAAAAAATTATTCTTTCATTGTAATGAATAACTTTGTACTGCTCAAAATGATATAATATAGAAATTCCTAGTACCTGATAGGAATATATGAGTGGACTAATCTTGGTATGAAAATGCCATTCAAGTTTGATACACTGGTGGCTTATTGATAGGAACAACGAGTTATATGCTCTCTGGTGTAAGCCAAAACAATTTGGGCACCAGAGATTGTCATCAACGACCTGATCTTCTAGAAAATCATTTGAAATCGGAGTTTTCGCAGGTCGAACAAAGTTTGTCCTTTGCACTTGAATTTCATTGAAACCTACATATTAAGCGATTTTGAAGTGCCCAAATTGCAGTACTTGGATTTTGTGCCTAATTAGAAAACCTAGCAGAAACCAAGATTTTAAATGTAATTCCACTATATTAACAAACATGCAGTTCGAAGGACCATAAACAAATTGAAATCATTAATTGATTTTCTTGTCCCTATCCAATAAACTTTTTCCCTAAACCAATACTTTGTTGCGGGCGATCGAATCCAGGCTAAAGTTTTTATTTATGTGTGTTTGTTAGGTAATTTTTTGTTTCGTTTACCAAAATTGTTTGTTGGTTAGTGTTATTGAAATTCCACGCATTCCCTTTTGTTGCCGTTTTTCTTCCTAGTTATGTTAAAGCAAAGGTTCAATTTTGTTTAAGACTTGTTTAATTTATTTTTATTTATTGTGTTCATATATTTTTCTGTTTTATCTGTATTTTTGTTTTAATGTTGTTATTTTCCAGTTTTTTGTGTTTTATGTAGATGGTTTTTGTTTTTATTTTTAATGTCCGTCTGCAAATATAAAATAACAAAACAATTAAATTATCGCTGTTTCAAAATTATAAGTAGAAGTAATTACCTGTTTATGTTTATTTTCCTTTTCTTGCTTAATTATATTAACTACGTCCAGAAGTAATTTGTCTGTAAATAAAAAGAAAATATAAAAAAAAAAAACAAAGTACTTACGTCTGTTTTATTGTGTATGACATCTTGTATGTTTGTGTGTGTGTATAAATGTAAATAGACAGTGTTGTATTTTGTACTAAAATAGTAAGAAATTTGATGCAGTGTTGTATTTTCATTCATAAATTCAAAATAATTTTTAAATTGTGAAAATTAAATAAGTAAAATATAAAATGTTGCTAATTATGAATGAAAATACAATACTTGCTGAAATTTCTGAGAGCCTGATATAGATAATGTCTGAGGTAGAGTTTAAGGAGAAAATTATGATCGAAAAGGGATATTATATATAGGAAATTAATAAAGAACTAGGAAAGAAAATTTTAACTAATATATGAAATATATGTATTTGGCAGAAGTTAAAAAAAAAAATAGTTAAAATATATAAATAATATAATCATAAATATATGAAAATTGGCAACATATAATTTTTCAGTACATGATAAAACCGTTAAGATAATAAATATATAAAAACATTTATTATTATAAATTTAGGATACAGAAACGAAATGTTGTTCTCAAAGTAAGGATGTGTCATTAAAAAAAAAAAAAAGCCAAAGTGTGTGAAATCTAAATTTATAAATAAATAAAAATTGACTGTATAAAATCGTAAGTGTGTTCAAAGTTAAAAATAGTTAATTTCAGTGAGATAGTGTTATGTTTAAATATTTACAGCTGGCTATTTTCTTCAGAAAAAGGCTTTACTGACCATCCCCAACATCACACCAAGGAAAATAGCCAGGTAAAGAAATAAAAGTAAACTAAATCATTTATTAGAAGAAAAGAAGAGAAAACTGGTATAACCTAAAATATCTAGTTGGCAATATACTTGGTTGGCAAAAATAAAGAAAAAAGTTGAAACATAAAAAAAGATTAAGCTTAATATAAAATTTATTTAAGTTAAAACTACTAAAACGAAAGAATATTATTATATATACAAATTTTAAAATAAACTAAAACCAACCGTGAAAATATTAACAATATCTTTAAATAAATGTAGCTAGAATAAGAATAGCACGAACATATACTAAATAAAAAAATATAATAATAGAATGCAAAATAAATATATGATAATAAAAAAATAAAAAATAGTTAAAATTAAATTAAATATAAAAAAAAATTAAATAATTAAATAACAATAAGATAAGCCTATATACTAAAATAAATAATTTAAATCCTAAATATAAGTTAATAATAAGTGTAGTGTCCCGTAACCCCGTGTAACGAGTGTCATGTGTTATATTTTGTGTGTATGTCTTATGTGTTTTCCCATGTACACCGAACCCTCTCTTTACGAACTAAAATAAAATAAATATATGTGTATGTTAGAACAAAATATTAAAAAAAAGGTATTTTATAAATAATTGTTATCTCAGGGAGCTCCTTTAGATATATTTATGAAACAAAGAAATATAGAATAAAAAAAAAAAAATAAAGTAAAAAAAAAAAAAAAATAAAAAAATTAAATTAAAAGAGATAAAAGGTTACATATACATATATCTATATATACATAGAAAAATAATGAAATTAAAGAAATTTTGAAAATGAACAGGAGGGAAAATTGTAAATATCAGTGTTTGTTTTAATTATTTCGTAAATATTATTTGTCCAATTATTATTATTATTATTACTATTATTATTGTTATTATTATTATTATTATTATTATTATTATTGTAAATATGATTATTAGTTGTTATTTATTATTCTTATTTTAAATTTGATGTATAAATAAATAATGTAATTTTAATTTGAAATTTATTGAAATGTTTTAGTTTGGCAAAGGTATAGGTGATGATGGAGTGGTAAGTGGAGATTGAGGTCAAGTGGGTTTTGGGTCATAGAGGAAATAAGAAGGCGGATGCTCCTATGACATGGTTGGGAGGGCGAAAGAGACGACCAGCTGTCTCGAAAGTTCTTCATGTGGTAGAGTTGTTTTTGTAGAGTCAGTTAAGTTTTGTAGTTTTTGTTCAAACTTTAGTGTGCGGGTACGAGGCTGGTGAGGAAGGGTTGGAACCTTCCTGAAGATAAACATGCCCAGAGCTAGTTGGAAACCTCGCCAGCCAAACGGTCCGTAACATAATGGCGCCCAAACAAATGTATGTAAGAACATGTGATGTCATCTATGCATGTAGTAATAGTCCAATAATTTATTTCTGTAATAGTCCAAATGTAACCGTGATTCATGTTGTGCTGGTTAGTCATGTAGCCGTTCTAGGACGATATAGAATGTTGTATGTGATTGTAACTGGATAATGTGGTAATCGGTGGTGAATATTTAGTGGATCGTGATACAGTAGCTTGAGAGTGACCTGGTGTGTCCCCAAATGTATTGTATTCGTTTCCATTATTGTTTTAATTATTTTAAAGTTCAATTGTATTTAAGATCATTGTTTAGTGTTGGATGTTGTCTAATGTCTGATAGCCTGTCCGATCATGTGTATCGAGAAGTGTGTAGTATCAGAGTTAGTAATGTTCGTCCTAAAAATGATTGTTTAGTTTTTGTTTGTAGTTTTTCTTGTATGCCACATGAAGAATTTAAAAAAGAGTTTGGTTTACCGCTTTGACCTCCACGTCCGTCCATCATTGCCTAAACCAAATGAAAAATTTATTTATTATGATTAATTTTTCTTATTTTTATATATTTTGCATGATATAATTTATTTATTTACTTAATTATTTTTTTTTTACTTACATTGCAATTCATTTTTATATAGTTACTGTTTTAGTTCATAATTTGTAGTATTTATTGCATGTATTATTTTGTTTTATATCTTGACATATTATTATTTATTTTTATTTTAAATTTCTAGTTTAAGTTTGTGATTATTTATATTTATTTGCATGTTTATTTATTTTGATTATTTATTTATATTATTATTTGTTTGTTTATTTATTTATTTATTTATTTATTTATTTATTTATTTATTTATTTATTTAATTATTTATTTTTGTTTATTTATTTATTTATTTATTTATTTATTTATTTATTTATTTATTTGTTTATTTAATTATTTATTTTTGTTTATTTATTATTTTATTTATTTATATTTTTATTTATACTTGACTATTTATTTCTATTTATTTATTTATTTATTTATTTATTTATTTATTTATTTATTTATTTCTATTTATTTATTTTGATTAGTTATACATATGCATGTTGTGTTGTTTATTATTTATTATAGTTTAAGTTCTATTGTGCATGATAAATTATTATTTTTATGTTTATATTTATTTGCATGAATTTAATTTATTTAATTAGATTACAATAGTATATTTTATGAATATTTTCATCTAATTTATTATTTTTTTTTTTTTTAAACGAATAATTTAAATTTCTTTTTATTACTTCCAAAAAGAAATTGATTTGCCAAAAGTGTTGCCAGTTTTTTTTATTACTTTTCACTACTCCTAATAGTTTTGCAAGATTTAAAGTTTATAATTTTTTTTGTTTAACCACTATTTTTAATTTGCTTTGCCACATAGTTTTTTTTATGCACATCCTTTTTCATTAAACTTCTAAAAAAGTTTTGTTCCTGTATCTTTTGTCTTCAAATTTTAACGGTATTTTGCCTACTTGGAAATTAAGTTTTGTGTCAAAGGGAGGATTTTATTAATTATAATAATTCTTTTAATTATCCGTATATTAGATTTAGAATTCAGTTTGATAGATGTTATTGCGTTTATTATGGTGTTTTGTCTCGGATATCATGGTTATAGATAAAATAAATGGTGAAATATTTGGACTGGATATATAATTAAATATTTTTTGTTAAAATTGAGTTTTTTTTATAGTTTTGTCCTAAATGTAAAAGAGTAAAAACTTGATATCTGTGATAGCATTACTGTAAGTATCTGCTGGTAACATCTGCGATCACCCAACAAACAATTTTTATGCAATTACGTTAGGTTAGTTGATTAGTGCAATATAGTATAGGGAACTGTGATATAGTTGTAAGATATGTGATTAAATCTGTGATATAGATGTTTAAGTTGTGATGTCTCTGATTTTTTTTATGTAGATATAAGACTGGTGCAATATAGAATAAGTATCTATGTTGTGCTGTCCAATCTCCATATAAGAAGAAAATAATCAAAAAATAAACATTTTAGTCATAGATTGATTATAAATACTTACATGAAGTTGAGGAGAAACTGAAAAATATTTCTAGATTCTGAATCTTTTATCTTTAAAAGAACCTCAGAGCTCATAGGCTTTATTTAGACTTAGGTATCTGGTAAATTAGTTAATAGAGGTGCGACCCGATTTTTTTTTATTTTGTAGATTTAGTTTTTAAGATTAATTTAAGCCTCAAAAGGGCGATCGATTTATTTAAATATGCACGTTGTGTGCCCTACTGGCTATACGCCAGTAACAAGACAATTTAATTTAGTTATGTGGGTTTGCCTCTACGACTTCTTTTACCAATGGGAAAAGATTTCGGAAGAGTGCTAGGTTCTAAATATAGCCGTATGAAGTAGGTTTTAGTTTCTAATAGACACACACCGCAAATAAAGTTTCCCTTGAAAAAAATTAATATTGTATCATAATGTTATTGCCCGGCTAACTCATAAGGTAGAGTATGAGACTCTGTTCTCAGGGTGTGGGAGTTCCCCACGTTGGGTTGTTGACTAAAAATATCACCCGCACACCGTTCCTTCTGTCTGTCGCCAGTGAATCCGGAGTTTTGTTGCGGGCGATCGAATCCAGGCTAAAGTTTTTATTTATGTGTGTTTGTTAGGTAATTTTTTGTTTCGTTTACCAAAATTGTTTGTTGGTTAGTGTTATTGAAATTCCACGCATTCCCTTTTGTTGCCGTTTTTCTTCCTAGTTATGTTAAAGCAAAGGTTCAATTTTGTTTAAGACTTGTTTAATTTATTTTTATTTATTGTGTTCATATATTTTTCTGTTTTATCTGTATTTTTGTTTTAATGTTGTTATTTTCCAGTTTTTTGTGTTTTATGTAGATGGTTTTTGTTTTTATTTTTAATGTCCGTCTGCAAATATAAAATAACAAAACAATTAAATTATCGCTGTTTCAAAATTATAAGTAGAAGTAATTACCTGTTTATGTTTATTTTCCTTTTCTTGCTTAATTATATTAACTACGTCCAGAAGTAATTTGTCTGTAAATAAAAAGAAAATATAAAAAAAAAAAACAAAGTACTTACGTCTGTTTTATTGTGTATGACATCTTGTATGTTTGTGTGTGTGTATAAATGTAAATAGACAGTGTTGTATTTTGTACTAAAATAGTAAGAAATTTGATGCAGTGTTGTATTTTCATTCATAAATTCAAAATAATTTTTAAATTGTGAAAATTAAATAAGTAAAATATAAAATGTTGCTAATTATGAATGAAAATACAATACTTGCTGAAATTTCTGAGAGCCTGATATAGATAATGTCTGAGGTAGAGTTTAAGGAGAAAATTATGATCGAAAAGGGATATTATATATAGGAAATTAATAAAGAACTAGGAAAGAAAATTTTAACTAATATATGAAATATATGTATTTGGCAGAAGTTAAAAAAAAAAATAGTTAAAATATATAAATAATATAATCATAAATATATGAAAATTGGCAACATATAATTTTTCAGTACATGATAAAACCGTTAAGATAATAAATATATAAAAACATTTATTATTATAAATTTAGGATACAGAAACGAAATGTTGTTCTCAAAGTAAGGATGTGTCATTAAAAAAAAAAAAAAGCCAAAGTGTGTGAAATCTAAATTTATAAATAAATAAAAATTGACTGTATAAAATCGTAAGTGTGTTCAAAGTTAAAAATAGTTAATTTCAGTGAGATAGTGTTATGTTTAAATATTTACAGCTGGCTATTTTCTTCAGAAAAAGGCTTTACTGACCATCCCCAACATCACACCAAGGAAAATAGCCAGGTAAAGAAATAAAAGTAAACTAAATCATTTATTAGAAGAAAAGAAGAGAAAACTGGTATAACCTAAAATATCTAGTTGGCAATATACTTGGTTGGCAAAAATAAAGAAAAAAGTTGAAACATAAAAAAAGATTAAGCTTAATATAAAATTTATTTAAGTTAAAACTACTAAAACGAAAGAATATTATTATATATACAAATTTTAAAATAAACTAAAACCAACCGTGAAAATATTAACAATATCTTTAAATAAATGTAGCTAGAATAAGAATAGCACGAACATATACTAAATAAAAAAATATAATAATAGAATGCAAAATAAATATATGATAATAAAAAAATAAAAAATAGTTAAAATTAAATTAAATATAAAAAAAAATTAAATAATTAAATAACAATAAGATAAGCCTATATACTAAAATAAATAATTTAAATCCTAAATATAAGTTAATAATAAGTGTAGTGTCCCGTAACCCCGTGTAACGAGTGTCATGTGTTATATTTTGTGTGTATGTCTTATGTGTTTTCCCATGTACACCGAACCCTCTCTTTACGAACTAAAATAAAATAAATATATGTGTATGTTAGAACAAAATATTAAAAAAAAGGTATTTTATAAATAATTGTTATCTCAGGGAGCTCCTTTAGATATATTTATGAAACAAAGAAATATAGAATAAAAAAAAAAAAATAAAGTAAAAAAAAAAAAAAAATAAAAAAATTAAATTAAAAGAGATAAAAGGTTACATATACATATATCTATATATACATAGAAAAATAATGAAATTAAAGAAATTTTGAAAATGAACAGGAGGGAAAATTGTAAATATCAGTGTTTGTTTTAATTATTTCGTAAATATTATTTGTCCAATTATTATTATTATTATTACTATTATTATTGTTATTATTATTATTATTATTATTATTATTATTATTGTAAATATGATTATTAGTTGTTATTTATTATTCTTATTTTAAATTTGATGTATAAATAAATAATGTAATTTTAATTTGAAATTTATTGAAATGTTTTAGTTTGGCAAAGGTATAGGTGATGATGGAGTGGTAAGTGGAGATTGAGGTCAAGTGGGTTTTGGGTCATAGAGGAAATAAGAAGGCGGATGCTCCTATGACATGGTTGGGAGGGCGAAAGAGACGACCAGCTGTCTCGAAAGTTCTTCATGTGGTAGAGTTGTTTTTGTAGAGTCAGTTAAGTTTTGTAGTTTTTGTTCAAACTTTAGTGTGCGGGTACGAGGCTGGTGAGGAAGGGTTGGAACCTTCCTGAAGATAAACATGCCCAGAGCTAGTTGGAAACCTCGCCAGCCAAACGGTCCGTAACAACTTTATAATCTGATTAAACTTTACAAAACTAATGCATATTTTCTATGAGATTTTCTTTAAGTGTATATTCAACACACTACAAATGTAAATATGTGTATGTTTGTGTGTATGTATGTTAGTTTAGAGCAGGTACTTACTATTATAGTAAAAGTTGAGTACTTCCTTGTTCCTTTAACGGTGCTCCAAGAGCATAATGTGGCTAAGGTTGTTGCAGTTGATGATGTTAGTAGTGTTGTTAACAATTTTTTCGCCTTTGTTGTTGTTGTTGCACTCCTATAACCATACTAATTTTATGGCGTTTATAAAAGACCCTTTTATGGTTTTCTAGAGAAACTTTATATTTTTTTCCTTATTGATGTTATTGCTGTTGATTCTTTTATGGCAAATACAGAAAAATATATCAGAAAAAAAAAAGAAACAACAGTAACAACAGAAGAAAAGTACCTAGTACAAGATAAAAAATAAATAAAAAAAAAAAAACAACAAGCAGCTACTCTGCAAATAATGAAAAACTTTCTTAAGGAAATTACTAAAATTAGACATTAAAAGATGTTCCATAGATAGAAATACTAAAACGAGAGAGACATAGAACGAAAACGTGGTATGATAGTAACCATCTGTAGTCATAATTGTAATGGAGCAAAATCAGTGGCCAAGCAAATGCATTTAAATATACTGCAGCTAATTACGTTTTTAGACTGAATATTATATTTAATAATTAACATAATGATAATGGCTCTAGTGTTTCTAATGATAATTAAGTTTTTAACTATGAGTATTTATTTATACAAGTTTAAACGAAGAGAAAATTATTTTAAAATGCATTTACTTAATAAATTAAATTATTGTTAATAATATATTTAAATAACTACTTAACGTTTTTCTTTACATAAAATTCTACTTAAATGAGAAAAGCAGCTTATTTCTGTCCGTCTGTTAGAGTGTTTTTTTGTATTTACAACTTTATTTTAAATAATAATACAATTCTTTTAAAATATGTATTTTCTCTTTGTTCTTTTGTTGTAAATTTGTAGGTATTATAAATATTTTATACATTTATAATACAGTTGTAATTTGTATACATATTTCTAATACATAAGCCTCAGGGTTGTATTTTGATTTATTTAATTACAGTGTATATATGTATGTGTGTTAGAATACACAATATTTATTTATATTCATTATAAAATAAAATAAAATAGGTAGGATAATATAAGTGTCATTTTCTTTAGAGGCCTTTTCAAAGCACAAACATAATATTCAATTATTTTTAAAATTTCATCGTATCTCTTTTACAATTATTGCCCAAAAAATTCTATTATAAATTATTATTTTCCCTATTTTATAAATATTGCTTAAAATAAATATTTTGAAATCCTTGTCATCTTATAACAAAATAAAACCTATTAAACAAATACTTATTTGCCTGCAAAATCCAATTTGTAAAAGGTTTGTTATATCTACCAATAAAGGCCTTCAAAAAGGCTTATTTTACTGCTTGTGTTTTCCTTTTATTTTTAACATTCACACACACACTTATTAATATTTTAGAACTAGCCGACAATAGCAAACATCATTAATTATCTTATTATTTTAGGCCTTAATATTATCAAAGCAGATTAAATGATTTTATTATTTTTATTGTTAATTATGTAAAATTAAAAAAAAATTGAACATAAAACTTAATCATTAGTCTTAAATTTAAATTAATACATTATGATTGTACATTATAGCCAATTAAATTTCAATTAGATTACTATTTTAAACACAAATTTATTGAAATATGAAAATAATTTTATAATAAAAGACATATTTGTATTATGTTCAAATCAAAGATAATAAATTAAGATGTAAAAAAAATTAAATTTAAGCAAATAGTGTGTTAAATTTATAATAAAATTAATTTGTAAGTAATTGATTAACATAATAATAAGTAAAAGTAAATAAGACCGACTCTACACTATTGTGTAAAAATTCGTTAATGGGTCTTATATTAGACCTATGGCCAATTTGGGATTAATATTTTTACTAATTGTAAAATAAAATATATGATTTTATGCACTTTAGAGCGATTCCCGGAAGCGGGTGTATAGGGGAGCTCTGGTAAATTATAAACCGATTGTCGTAGAATTTGGCACTGTTGTATATAAAACTTATTTGTGTCGAATATTAACTTAATCAATAAAACACCAATCCTTATGAAATTTGGTACACATATTTATTATTATTTAAGACTTTTATGTACCGAATTTCGTTGAATTATTTGCTAAATTGAAGGTTTTTATGAGCATTAAGTCCTATTCCAGGAGGACATTTGCATGGGGGCTAAGTGAAATAATGGACTTATCATTACCAATTTCAATAGGCTTTGTTCTAAGGAGTGCGATCGAAAAACTCTTAACACACGTTTTGCCTCATAACTTTTTTCAGAAAACATATTTAATTTTTTTTAATTTTTTGATCAATTTATCATTGAAAAATATGTTAGTTATTGTTTTTAATGACAACCATGTTGATTTGTTGTGACGTTGATCAAAATTAGTAACGAAAAAGATGTACGTGCTATAAATTATTAAAAAATTTCAAACAAATTCAAATTGGTCCTAAAAATAATTAAACAAAGAATTAAATATCTGCCGCCAAACTGTTTCGAATGTTATTAAGCTCAGTGCTATTTGGTGCGAAAAGTTAAAGCTAATGCGAAGTTGAAAACATATTAAGTCCAAAAAGATCCAGACAGTAATGCTGCAAACAATTTATAAGTCAAGAATAGGTCACGGAAATTAAAATCAAATTTCGTACAAAAATACTCATGTTGTATAATAGACGATGAAAAGTATGTGCTGGCAGAATTTTCGCAGCTTCTATGTCAAAATCTCGGCTCTATATATATATCGAAATATACATCAAAGAATGTTTGTAAAAAAGGCTTCTTCATTTCATAAGAGAGCACTACGTGTCCACATATTTTTGGCCCGATTTGGCATCATGTTACTACGGTAAGAAAGTTCTAAAGTGATACCAAAACAATAACATAGTTTTTGTACACAGAGAGGTCAATTTTCCAAATTATCGGAGATTTTAAAAGAAGATGGGCAAACTTCTCCAAAAAAGTGACTGAAACAACTATAAAATCTCTTATAGAAGGGTTACCGAAAAAAGGTCCTTGAGTTCATAAATACTGGTTAGAACTATAAAAGTTATACTTTTCTGTGATCTGTAATATAATATCAATTAAATAAAAAAATAATGAAAACTCTAAGATCAAGCGTTTCCAAATTATTGAATTTTATATGTGTTAAAACTTTTTCGAATGCACTCTTTAATATCAAAATAACTATTTGTGCTAAATTTCATCAAAGTATCTTTAAAACTTCAACATATACTTTGTTCTAGAGTTGTGTCGTTCATGAAAAAAATATTTCAATTGAACGATTCAGTTAAATGAAAGATATGAAATACTTCACAATCTTTCATGTTTATGTTTCACATTTCTTTCATATTTCATTCTTTTCTTCTGTCATATTTTTTTCAGCTGATTTAAATATGTGAATTCATCCAGCAAAAAAAAAATATGTAAATAATACACAAATGTGGTATGTTCAAAATAACTAAATAAAAAAAATGGTTAACCATTCATTAGACATTGTTGTTTCACAAAAAAAGAAAGAAAAAAAATATATATTTCATTCCTTTCCATTTCATTCCTACTTCAGTAAATGAAAGACAAGTAAGAACCTTTCTTTGGATTCTATTTCATACATACTTCAGAAAAAGAAAGATGAAAGAAAATAAAAACATCTTTCATTCGTTTCTATTTCATTCATATTTCCGTAAATGAAAGATGAAATAAAAGAAAGAATATTTCTTTGGTTTCTGTTCCATACGTACTTGAGAGATGAAAGAAAAGAAAGAAATATTTCAGTCAGTCGTACTGACCGATAACGAACGATTCACCAAAATGAAATATTATTCCCAAGTCTACTTTATTCACAAGGTTTAAGTGGACAGACAGCCAGACGGATGGACGGACATTGTTAAATCGACTCTGCAAGCGATTTTGAGTCCTATCAGAAAATTTTTTATTTTTTTTTTCATTTTGAAAAATTGTTAAAAATTCGTTGTTAAAGTTATTTAAATGATTTTTGGAAGAATGACAAAATTATATCTATTATATTAAGAAATACATAATAGTAATTCTAATGCAACACTAAAGAAATATTAGTAATATTACTTTCCAGCTAAAATAAATGGAAGTAATTTTTGAGACAGTACTTTGTCATTACTTCGAAAGTATCAAATAGTGTATGTTTTCTTTTTCTTAAAAAGTTATTGACACAGCATACGCAGATGTTATTAAAAAGCGATTCAAATGAAGTTTACTGCTGCAAAACATTGATGAACGGTTTCTGTTGTTCCAAATATTTACCTTGTTGACCATAAAAAAAGTATATATATTTGCAATAAAAATTACTTTAAAAACGACATTAGTTTCTGTTCGAAGGAAATAACTCCATAAAAGCAATTTAAATTACATTCCTTGCACTGATTTAAAACTCTACGATAAAAATGCATTTTTCATGACATCAGGAATATGACTTCCTACGAAGTGAATAGGCGTCAAAAAAGAGAACATCCTCCAATGACTAGCCTATGTTAAATTCATTGGAAATGATCCGAATTAGCACTGCTTCTGGATCACAAGTTCAGGATCTTATTGACTTATTTGGATGTTCTTTTTTTGCTGGTGAAGTATGTTTCTTTGTGCAATTAAAAAATTTTTTTTTAGTAAATGATGAATATTTTTCGAAGTTTTTATGAATTAATCATTTTTTAATTTTTATTCAGGCTCAAGTTCATTATTGTAACAATTTT
Source organism: Protophormia terraenovae (assembly GCA_951394005.1). Taxonomy (NCBI): domain Eukaryota; kingdom Metazoa; phylum Arthropoda; class Insecta; order Diptera; family Calliphoridae; genus Protophormia; species Protophormia terraenovae. The sequence goes on along the minus strand of OX596076.1, from coordinate 102,930,482 downwards.
TGTAGAATACAGAAAAAAATTTATTAGACACTAGCAGGATGGAATGCATTTTCTGATTCGCTACGATGGTCATCAGCAACAATTGTGCCTTTAGTGCTAATTGTAAAGATCTTTCTTTTAACTCACACTTTTTGAAGATTTATTACAACAATTTTTGCTATCAGCCCCACATTGAAACGACCAGATAGAAGGACATAATCCTCAATATTCCACTTTAAAAGTAAAATAAATATCATTAAACATTTTAATAGAGCACACCATTATTCTAAAATTACTCGAATAAATATTTTTCGACTAAACAATATTTATGCAAATTAATAAAAAAAAGAAACGTTAAACTAAAAGTTGAAGAAAAAATTTTACTTATTATTTTTATACACTTCACCACCAACGTTGGTTGGGGTATAATGCGTTTGTGCTGATGTTTGTAACACACAGAAAAAAGGATTTTTATATAAGTGTTAATCTTTGTGCTGAATTTCATCAAGATCGGTCCATAATTGACCATAGCTCCCATATAAACCACTCTTTCGAAAATAATTTTAACGTACATAAATCCCATTCGAATGATAGTATCAAGTTAATATATAAGTTTTATACAAGTAGAAACAACATTGCCAAAATTTATGAGAATCGGTCCATAATTTACTATAGCTCCCATATAAACCCACTTCCGGGAATCGCTCTAAAAGGCATAAAATCATATAGATGTTAGTACCAATGCATTGTTCTGTATTTGTATAATTTATTTTACATTGAGTAAAAGTGTTGGTCTACAATTAGCCACAGCTCCAATTTTTAGCTCATATGGTCGGTCTTGACCGACTATACTTTTCTCGTTATACCCTTCACCACAGGTGTAAAGGGTATATATAAGTTTGTCATTCCGTTTGTAATTTCCACAATTTTCGTCGGAGAGCAAAAAAGTTTATATTTTCGGAATCCTTGTAAGAAGCGATGACGATTGGAGCATGTCCGTCCGTCCGTCCGTGTGTCGGTTGAAATGGCGTTTATGAAGCCCACCGATAACTGACATATATAATATATATGTCAAACGATCGGAAATGCTTTCGAGAATTTTGTTATTGAAATTCAGCAAGATCGGTTCATACAATGCGGAGATATGTTAAAAAAACCGGTTTTTAGAACCGGTTTTCCAGTTTCTGAAGCCTCTGTATATATTAGAGACTTTGTTTTTACAAAGAAGTCTCGGACATTTTTTTCTGAATTTTTGTTCTGAAAAAATGAAATAAATCGGTTCAATAATAACTGAGATATCGGACAAAACGAATTTTTTATTTTTTGAAGCCCTGGTTTAAGCTATAGATTTTTATTTTTATACAGATCGGTCACAAATATTTTTATAAAATTTCGGTTTTTTGAATCAGCAGGATCGGTTTATAAATGGCGGAGATATGCTTTAAAAACCGGTTTTTGGAACCGGTTTTTCAGTTTCTGAAGCCTCTACATATTCCAGGTACTTCGAATTTTTAAAGGGGGCTCGGAAATTATTTTCTGAATTTTTGTTCTGAAAAAATGAAATAAATCGGTTCAGTAGTAACTGAGATATCGGGGAAAACGATTTTTTTATTTTTGAAGCCCTTGTTCAAGCTACAGATTTTTATTTTAATATAGATTAGTCATAAATGTTTTTATATAATTTCTTTTTTTTTAATAAACCAATAAAGACAAGTAGTTTAGTTAGCAACAGAAGTAATATAATGAATAACAGTGTTGTTGTTGTTCTTTGTATATGCAGTCTGTACAAAAATAAATAGATATGGAATTGTTGTTGTTGTTTAATTTTTAAAAACTAAAACATATCTATTAAGAATATACATAAATACATACACAAACATGTATGTTAAGCATTGTAATGACTATTAGTGACGTTTTTGCCTATAAGACAAGTAGTTTAGTTAGCAACAGAAGTAATATAATGAATAACAGTGTTGTTGTTGTTCTTTGTATATGCAGCCAGTTTGTATATACATACATAAAAAAATAAATAAATATGGAATTGTTGTTGTTGTTTATTTTTTAAAAGCACTTTGCTTGCTATGATTGTTATTTTTTCATATTCAAATTTTCGTAGTTTGAATAAAATTTAGATTTATATATGTGAAAATATGAAAGCATACGTTAAGGCGAAAATTTTATTATTTGTCGGTAATATGGTAATATGATGTCGATAAGATACTAAGATGGTAATATGGTGAAGGGTATCAAAGATTCGGCACAGCCGAATCTTTTTTCAATTTCATTTTAATATATTTTATGAATTAAGGTCTACTTTTTCTATTTTAAAAATAAACAAAAAACCACATTTTCCAACAAATACATTTCATTTTACAAACAAAAAGCATTTTAACTAAATACACTTAGTCATAATTTAATACATGAGGAAATTTCTGAAATTTTCTTAGAAAAAATCAAAAATATATCACAAAAGGTGAGAAAGATTTTTCTTACAAAGAGCAAAGAAAAAGAGGAAGAAAAATTAAATGCCAGTTTAAATTCCTCCAATCATAGTTGACCAGCAACAGACCCATTTCAAAATATGACATGGCATTTTTTCTTGTTGTTTTGGTGTTGTGTTACTTTTTGTATAACATATTTTTGTGGGTTGTTTGTAAAATATTTCCCCAAACTAAATTTTGTAGTCTTGGTTGTGTGTTGTTTATTTTTAAAAAGATTTTAATATTCATGTGCAAAAATGTCATAACTTGGCAAACAGATTTACCACATATTGACATTAACAACAACAACAACATCAAGAATAAAAAAATTAAGAAGCATGTTGACCCTTTACTGCCAATTCATTTCATTTAGCATGGGTCTTCTGTACATCTCATCCTCTGCTTTTTTTTTTTTTTTTCGTTTTGGCTGCTGTCTGTATTTAACCAATTGTTTCTTATGAATGAAACATCATGGTTACATGGAAGTTTTTTTTTATTTGTAGTAATGTTTAAAGGTAAAAATCATAAAATGATGACCAAGACCAAGGCTATTAATTGTTCATGAAATATTCATGTTTAAATGTTTTTAAGGTTTTTGTTTTTATCTGCCATTTTTTCATTTTTGTGAATAAACTGTTACCAAGGTTTTTGTGAAAAGTTTTCCTTAATGATTTATTTAGTTTATTATATTAAATAATTTCTAGAATAATATTTGGAGAAATAATAATTTGCAGAGATAAAAATTAAAACAATATACCTACTTATAAAATTAGATGTTTAAATAAAATTTGTGGTTGTAGTAGTTTATAAATATTTAAAGAACTCTTGAGTATTTTAAACAAGTTTAAACTTTAAAATTGTACCAAATGTGTTTCAGTTTTTTGTTTTTTCTTACCAAAATTTCAAAATCCGAATTCAAAAAAACGTGTTTCAAAAAATTTACTTTTTTCATTAAAACGATCACCCAGCCGTTGTAAAAGGAGTATCTCAGAAAATACTATTAATATTTTTAACCAACATAATGAGGTATATAGGCAATATATTATTTTGTTAATAATGGCTTTGATATTTCAGAATTTAAAAAAAAAAAATAACATCTTTAAAATTTAAAAGTTTAGATATATATGGCTTTGGGAGAAACCAAAGCACGTCCGATTTTGTTTTACAGGTATTTGCATAAAGATTTCTTTTACAACCATTACAAAAATTCTATCTGAAACTAAAAATCTTACATTACCAAATACTTGATGAGTTTAAATGTTATTATAATAACACTACACTACTTACACTTTAGTAACTTAACTCAATACTTTAACACAGTGATGTCATTAGAGGCAATTACTTTTATATAAATGCATATTTATCTGCTCAATAGTTACACAAGTAGTTATAGGTAATGCAGAAAAAAGTTAACTGTTGACATAAAACAACTTCTAGGTATTGCAAATGAGATGTCGATGTTGGCTTTGGGTTGAAAAACATGTCGATCGGTAACTATAAGTCGTTACCAATAGTCGGGGCTCACACACAGCATTTTTTGTTGCCCCAATTCTGAGTGTATAGGAGAGTGAGGAGTAGTTAATAGTATACTTTTACATTATCTTTACCGCTGTCGCCTAAAAACTTAGAATTGCAGTGAAAAAAATTGCTGTGTGTGAATCCCGACTTAAGGTAGTTTTTGTCCTATAAAAAGTATTAACATCAGACATTTTGTAGGAAGAATTATGTCAGCTAGGCAAATGAATTTGTTTTAATAAATTGAAATCTGTGATTTTTGGAATTAATTAAAATTTTTTTAAAATTTAATTTTAGAGAAACTCTAAATATTTGACCTGTAGTAAAATCTTTATTAGTTAAGATAATCTAACGAATTTTTTAGCAATTGTTGACTCTATTAATTAAAAATGTTGAGACTTTTGTTAAACGTCTCAAAATTGAGATTTTTTTAATTTTGCCAATTAAGTCCATATTTGTTGCAGGTCTGGAAAAAACCGTTGGCAAGGTCTTTAGAATACATCAGAGTTAACGAAACCGAATTGTGTTTGCAAATCCATACTTTGGGAATTTTTAACATAAAGGCATAAAGTCAAGATTTCGATACAAAATAAGTTAAACTTGGCAGGATCTGTACTTAGCCATATTAAGTGATAGAGCTAGTTTTCAATTTCGAAATCCTCTCAGAGAAGAAATTTTTCAGAAAAGAATAAAACCATTTTATGTTCTTAAATATAATTGAATTTTAAATACAAAATTTGTGGAAATTTCTCAGCCAACAATAAAATAATAATATTATAATTTTTAAATTCAATATCGTTTATCTTTGGACTTTATAAAGATATCGGCTTCGAATTTTCTTTAAATGATATATAATTTTGTTCTTTAACTTATTATAAAAAAAAAAAAAAACTAATAAGATTAGTTGGAAAATTTTGGATTATATGGAAACTGAAAAAAGATATTAAAAAATTAACATACTTAGTTCAAAATTTCAAAAGCAAATAACTCGAAAACTATAGGAGAAATATAAACATTTTTCAACTAGGGTAAGGAAAAAAAAATGGCTATCATCAGAGGTGAAACCCTTAAACATTTTTTAATTGTATAAAATTGAGACCGAATATTTTCCGATAGACTTTAAACTATTATATTTATACTTAGTCACCATGTTACTCAAATAAATCAAGATCTTTCAGAATAGCGAGTTGTTTTGGAGTTCTTTACTTTTGAATTTAATAAATTCCTCGAAACATTTACATTTCTAAGAATGTGGTTACATTTAAATAAATACTCACAGCAACAAATTGGTTGGGAAACGGTTCTCTTAACGAAATGTTAATATAAGGACTGCACACGAAAAAATCCGTGCATGCTCTTGGGCTTATAACTTTTGATGTGGTGAAAAATTAATAATTCTGTTAACTGGTTTGTATTTGCCATTATGGTCACTTGCCATGTGCTAAGTTTCATCGTAATAGCAAAATTGTTTTTTTCTTAAAATGGAAGTTTAACAAAAAACACCTAAAAACATAATTCAAATTTTTAATGAAATCTTGCATTGGTCATATAAAATAATTGCAAGGAAGGATATTGTGCCGTAAAATACAGCTTCTTGGGTCATAATATTATACAAAGAAGTCATGATCACTTAATGGTAACCTGGTAATGGAAGACAAATAGTATCTTTAGGCTGTAGGACTCAGGCAAAATAGAAAGAATTTTGAGAGATAATCACTTCATCTCTGGAAGAAAAGTGTCACAAAAAATTAATTGCTTTGAATCTTTATCAGAAAATTTTAAAGGAAGTCTAGCCTGAATCCTAATAGAAACACAAGCAAGAATTTGGAGGTAAAAAAATATCATGAAAGTACTTCGGAGGAATTTTTTTCAGAAATTTCATTTCCGTATAGTAGACGATGAAACGTTCTTACAGGGTGACTTTTCAACTTCCTAGCTAGGAATTTTATGTCGCAGATGCTAGAGGAATTATGGCAAAATAAATTCGTGTATCAAAGAAATCAAAATTCCTAAGAGTTTTTGATTTGGGAAGTCAAAATTATAAGCAGGAATAAAGCACTTCATTCTTAAAAATGGTTGAATTAACACAGAAATATACGTGAATAAGTACCTTTGGAAAAGACTTCTCCCTTTCCTAATAAAATTCAGTGTATCCGCTGTTTTCTGGCCTGTTTCCGCTTCTTCTCGTTACAACAACAAAACATCAATCAAATTTTCCAAAACTCCGTGCAATTGAAAGATATTGGATTCTAGTAAAAAATAATTTAAAGGACATTTAAATCTCAGCATAAAATGAAACGGGTTTTAAAAATAAGTTGACTTATTCGAGAAAAAAAGTGACCGAAACACAATAAAACCTTTAATTAGAATAATTCCGGAAAAGATCAGATATTTCCTTAAAAACCAACAAGAACTAATTTATTATTTTATGTTTAGAACTTGAGCATAACAGTCATTAATAAAAATATCACTTTAAAAAAATTCGCCAACTGGTTTAGTTTCAATAAGCAGATTTACATGCACGGATTTTTTCGTGCGCAGTCCTTACTTAATAAAAATTTATTCTTCAATACAAAAAAGTTATAAATATTATATTATTACTGTATTTAGAATTATTAAACGAGAGAAAAAGATATAGTCGTTCATGCCCGACCATATGATACCCTATACCATTGTGTACATTATAATTCGGGCAGAGGTTTTTTATTAGACTTGGAACCAAATGTGGACCGATACTCATACTTTTAAGATTTTTAAGTGCAAAATAAAACATACAAATACAGAATATTACATCGATACTAACATTTATATGAATTTATTCAGTTTTGAATGATTCCCGAAAGTGAGCCTTATATGGGATCTATGGTAAATTATGGACCGATCTTTGTAATATTTGGCACTATCATTTATATTTATATAAAACTTATTTGTGTTGAATATTAACTTGACACTAACATTTATGCCCGTTAAAGTGATTTTCTGAAAAGGGGTATATATGAGAGCTATGGTCAATTATGGACCGATCTTTCTAAAAATCAGTAAACTTATTAAGACTTATATAAAACTTATATGTGTCAAATTTCGTTAATATTTATAAATATTGCTATATTTAAGGGATTTATGATCGTTAAACCCTTTTCCGGGAGGACATTTGTATAGGGGCTAGGTGAAATAATTGACCGATCATAACCAATTTCAATAGGCTTCGTCCCTGAACTGTAAAACATAGTTGTAACTGAATTGAGGCTTTTAAAATTATTAAGTTGATTGTATGAATGGATTTAATTTTATTCTAATTTATTTTTACAATTTGGCAAATGATTTTAATTTATTACTTTATGTATTTTTCCCATATGTTAATGATTATAATAAAAAAAAAAATCTATTGCGAGGTATAAATAAGAAAATTTTGGTATTCTCAACCAATATAATTTTGTTTTATCTTGACATTCTTAAACAAATAAAACAAAATACACAAACTTTAAACACGAATTAGAAAAAAAAGAAATAAGATTTTGTTTTAAGCATTAAACTTTTGATGATGGTTATCCAAAGGTATGTATTTTTCTGTCTAGTGGCCTCTTAAGATATTTGTACATGCAAAAATCTTTGTATATTTATTCCCTTTGTATAAAATGTATTTTTTAAAAATTTTCAGGCTTTAAAATAAAAACTATTCAATATGAAGAATTTCGGTTTTCTACTGCCAAAGTGAGTGTACGAGATATTTCCTGAACCGGTAATATTGTGCCTATACTTCCTTTAATTCATAGAAATCTGATAAACAAATCAGGAAATATCAATATAGATGATGGCAATAAATTCTGAATAAATAATATTCAAAGACTGTTCAATTAGTTGTATTTATTAAAAATTTTGAAACGTGTTAAATTTGTTTGTATTTTGTGTGTCTTTTTATGTGCATACATATGTATGTGCATACATAAAAGTGAAAAATTTTATTCACAATAGTGTCTTTTTCTTTTTAAACAAACTATTACATTCAGTCATTACAACCGATTTATTTGATAGTTCCAACTGACCAAATTTGATTGGCAAGGAATTCTGTTGCCACAAAGAATCTGTTTTCTCTGTGTACAAAATTTACCATAAAATTAGAAAAATATTAATAACAGCAACAGACACACCTCAATTTAAGGTTTACAAATTGAAATATTTGTATTGATTTCAAAAAATAAATCTATAAATCAAAAAACTCACTTTAGAAAATATCAACATCATTAGCAATTATGAATGAATGTCATTAACATATGAAATCATGAGAAAAATACAACATGACAAAAGACATAAATAAAGAGGTTTTTCTTCTCATTTCAAAATATTTTTGAAGAAATTTTCGTTTATGTGAAGGAAAAAAACATACATTTCATTTAACTTTTGAACTTTACAAAAACGCATTAAAAAATATTAAATGAATGAAGCATGAATCATCATCATCCACAACACCATCATAAGCCTCATCAACATCATTAAATAAATGACATACTAATACTTGACTGAGATGAGTAAAAAAACATAAATTGACCTTCTTAGAATTCCGTATTTAAAGAAGCCACAAAAATTTTGTTCACATTCATAACTACAAAAAACCAAAATATGTATCATGTTTAAAAAAATTGGGGGAAAAAGAGTAAACTTAAAAAGAAAGAAAATGTTATTCATAACCCTGTTTACATTAATAAAGGACATGTCAAATGAAAATTGACACTTAAACATACATCTCCATCCATTTATATTCATTCGTCTTTGTTTGAAAGAATCTTTGTATGCTTAAGTATGTTTGAATTTATATATATACATACATATGAGTTTTATTCTTTTTTTAATATTTTCACTAACGAATACAAAAAAAAACCCTCTTTTTTTTAAATTTTTTAAATATTTTCAACACATTTTCCTCATTTTTTTCTTTCTAATGTTTTGGCATCAAAAGAAAAAAAAACAACAACTTAGCTGTCAAATTGACATGTGTAACATGTTTACTAACCCATTAAATTTTTTTCGTTTTACATTTAAGAATAACTTTGTTTATAAAATCAAGGTCAGTCTTAAAAGTAAAATAAATAAAAATAAGTAAAATAATACTGAAGGTTAAAATATTCGCCACACAATTTACAATAATTTTATTACAAAAAGTTTAACTATAAAATTAATGTAAAAACTTTTCCGTCAGCCCTCATATGTATGTGGGAGTCAGTGTTAACTTTATAAATGTATGAGTTTTAAAATCCTCTAAAACACATAAAATTGCTTGTTTGTTTATTTGTTTGTGTATTTGAGTGGAAATAATGTTGGAGTCAACTTCATCATTTTTAAAATTAATTCACTCACATTTTCCAACACTTGGCTTTTAGTCAAAAGGAGACAAACGGACGGACAAACCAATTCTCACCACCAAACCACTTGAAATTATATTGACATTTTTTTTTTTAAATTTTTATTGATTTTAAATTGGTTTAATATTTTTTTAAACAACAATAATTTTCTATTAATTTGTTTTATTTTTTTATTCTTTCCGTAGACATTAACACGAGGACCGTGCTGTCATTAATGGTAAGTGAATGAGTGCGTTTTGTTTATTTTTATGTAGTTTGTAAATGTGTTTTTTATGAAGATACTTAAGGATTTTATGGGTTTTCTTTTATATCAATGTGTTGATAGCTGCACTTTTTATTCCTTTTTGTATCTATATTTTATTTTCTTTGTGCATTTCCGTTATAAGTGTATTTATTTTACGTTTTTCTTTTGTTATTTTCTATGTGTTTAAGAATGCATTTAATCAATCAATGTCACTCGTTGCATGTCATTGTTGTTGATTTTATTTACTTTTTATTAAGTAAAAACAATAGCATTAGATAAATCTATAAAAATTAAATTATTTTTAGTAATATTCTAATACTAAATTTAAACTAAACCAGCTCAAGTAAAATATCAACTTTGGAATAATTACCGATTTTGATTCATAACCTCACTTTTCTATTTGTACTCATATTAATCTATATACTACACAGAGGTTATCAATTAATTTAAACATTTTTGTACAATATTTTTAAGTATCGAAGATCTACTAATCCCAAATTAATTTATTTTTATTTCCACCATCAAAAAGATAGGGGGTATATTGATTTTTTCATTCCGTGTATAGCATGTCGAAGGAATCATTTAAGACCCCATAAAGTATATATTTTCTGGATCCTGGTTAGATTCTAAGTCGATCTAGCTATGGCCGTCTGTCTGTCCGTCGGTCCTACTGTTTAAAGCAGGATAGGGCTCGAACGGGTCAACGTAATAGGACGAAATTTGGCACAAATATTTACCTTATATAAGGTTGGTTTGGTATTTGGTAAAATCGGTTAATAAACAAAAAAGTTATGAGCTAAAAACTAGAAACACAGGGTGTCCGTTTCATACTTTTCTGCTGATATTTCTTAAACAAAAGTATATACGACATCGAAATTTTGTATAAATAGTTTGAGGGTCGATATAAACTCGGAAACCAAAAATGGGCGTGGTCCTCCCACTTTACCGCCTACCTCCCATATAAGGTGAAACTTCAACGAAATTGTGTTCAAATACTTCAAGGACCAATGCAAACTCGGAAACAAAAAATGGGCGTGGTTCGCCCACTTTACCGCCCACCTCCCATATAACGTAAAAATTTTAAAAATTTTTAAAAGTACAAGCAGAGAAAAAACATGGTTACAGCATGATCACCACAACTCTTCAATGATTATATAGCCGTTTTTCATTGATTTAAATATACTGTGTTCATGATAGCAACGTTTATGATTCTGCTTAATCATTTAATGATTACCCACAATCAAAATTTTAATATGGTTCACTGAATTATAATATGTATTTAAATATGTTTATATGAAATCATATTTATGAATAAATCCAATCATTTAGTCAATTCCACAACAATTTAGTTAATTACATAACCATTATTTTCATTTTACAAATTTGGTTAATTCTACAACCATTAAGCCATTAACTTTTAATGCCTTTTGAATACACATTTTTGTGTATCAGTCCAGTAGTTATAATTCTCATTTAGTTTATATATGAACAAATATAAATTGACAAGTTTTGTTTTTATTCAGTATGATGAATGTACCATATATCGTGCTACAAATGAATATAAATATGAAAATATGGGATCATATATATGATAACATGGGATTATATATATGATTAAATTAGTTCATGTATATGATTAAATTATTTCATATATATGATAAAATGGAATTATATATATGATGAAATTATTTTATATATATGATAAAATTAGTTTATATATATGATAACATGGAATTATTAAATGATAAAAACATGATGAAATTGAAAGCAATACTTAAGAAAAGGTTATAAAACTTACTAAAAATTATTAATAAGGTTATGAACCTTATTAATAAATTATTAATGGGAATCATAATAATGATTACGTACAAATATACTTATTGTAACCTATATTATATTACAATCATAGTATGTTGCTCTTAGTTTATGGTCACAGGAACCATATTTTTTCTTTGCGTGTATATAGAGCCGAATATAACATTCGAGCTTGTTTGAGACTTGAATTTCTCTACACCCAAAGGTTCTAGAGATCATAAACTAAGAGCAACATACTATGATTATAATATATATTTCCAGGTTACATAAGTATATTTGTACGTAATAATTATTATGATTCCAATATATAATCTATTAGTAAGGTTCATAACCTTATTAATAACTTTTAGTAAGTTTTATAACCTTTTAATAAGTATTGCTTCAATTTCATCACGTTTTTATCATTTAATAATTCCATGTTATCATATATATAAACTAATTTTATCATATATATAAAATAATTTCATCATATATATAATTCCATTTTATCATCCATTTTATTTTATCAATTAATAATCCCATGTTATCATATATATAAACTAATTTCATCATATATATAATCCCATGTTATCATATTTATAATTCCATTTTATCATATATATGAACTAATTTCATCATATATATAATCCAATTTTATCATATATATAATCCCATGTTTTTATATTTATATTCATTTGTACCACGATATATGGTACATTCATCATACTGAACCTATCTAAACTAAATGAGAATTAATATACTAACAAACTACAGGACTGATACACAAAAATGTGTATTCAAAAGTCATTAAAAGCAAATAAAAGTATTAGCTTAATAGTTATAAAATTAACCAAATTTGTAAAATTAACTGAATGGTTGTAGAATTAACTAAATGATTGGATTTATCATAAATAAGATTTCATATAAAAATAATTAAATAAATATTATAATTCAGTCAACCATAATAAAATTTTGATTGTGGGTAATCATTAAATGATCAAGCAGAATCATAAACGTTGCTATCTTGAACATGGCATTATTCAAATCAATGAAAAACGGCTATATAAACATTGAATAGTTGTAGTGATCATGCTGTAACCATATTTTTTCTATGCGTGTAAATAACACAAAAACTTGAGCCACCATCCACAGAACAATTTCTGTGCACCAGGTTTTACAATACTTTATAACACAATGAAACATATTTTGGATCACCAAAGTATACCATCAGATTAGTTAAGTCTCCGAAGTTCGAATTTTGATTTTATGGAAAATTCAGATATTTTGAAGAACTTTTTCATTATGTGTGTAAATAAAATATATTTAAATCAGTAAATTTCAATATATTTATGGGTTTTTATTGTTTAATAGAATACAAGGCTTCTCTTTGATATTATGTAAGGATTTTCTTAAATGCTCCTCCTTTTTTACGCCCACCTTTTAATAACAACATTTTATGCAATATATGAATTCTCACATTATTCAACCGATTTAACTGATATTTGGGACGTACATATATCAAGCATCCTCTGCAAGGAAGTACTGGATATAATATTAATCAAAATGCCACGCCCAATTTTTGTAAATAATTTGTATTTGAAAAGTTAAAATTAAATTACGTAGCATATATCATGTAATTTGTAGATAAGACTATGGACTAAAATCTAAGTTGGCTGTCACGACCAGTGTTTAGCCCATTTTTAGTAAAAGTTTGTATATTACAAAAATTAATCTGTATGGGTGCCACGCCTATTTTTCGCCAACTGTTATTACAAGGTGATATTTTTTTACCACTGTCATCAAAATGTTTATGAAATTTGAAAATTCTTATAACGAAGCAAAGCAATCCTTTCTTTAAAAAAATGGGCGTGGCATCCAGTCAGTACTACCTTCAAGGATATTCGCATGTGTTATGTTTCATTTTAATCGGTTCAATAGTTTAGACATAAGGTCAAGTCATTTAAAATTAGAAATATTATATAAAAAATGGGCGTAAAAAGGGAGTATCATGCAGCAAAAATCTAGTATAATAAAGCTAGTAGTCTCTAAAACAACCACAACAATAACATATAATAACATTTGAAGTTAATAAATTAAATGATTTTTCAAGAGGCCATAAAACCGAAATTCGAAATTACTTAGAAAAACATTACAACGGAAGTTTTCACATATTTCACTTATAACTCAATCTAAAGGCGTGCATTTTACTTTAGCAGCAATAATTTTGATACACAACTATATTTTAGCAATATCTGCTATGTTATTTTTTATCTTGGCATTTTTATTCTTTGGTTAGACCTTTGTAAATGATAAGAATTTCCAATGCTAATTTATACGGAAAAAATGGATTTTCTCGAAAAACGCAAAAAATCGCAAAACAAGACAATATGTTTATTTATTTCCGTTGAGTTTTTCTTTACCGATTTTCATAAAAAACTTGAAGGTCTAATGAAATGTAAAATTTTTTACGAATCCAATTTTATTTTGGGTTTTGTAAAACAAACAGTATTTTTCTAAGATGACAACAAGTTATAACTGATTTCGTATTCAATTTATAAAAGTACTTATCCTAAGTTCTATTTTCCATAATAAACTTACTCAAACTCAACTTTGATCTATTGTATTATGACGACAAATTAATAAAAGTAAGAAAAAAAAAAACTCGATTTTAAGGCGTTTTAAAGTGTTTGTTATAAAACTACGATAATTAAAACACAAAAAGAAAATGTTACCAAAATTAATTTTGGCCAAAAAAAGTGGTCGGCGAAACCATAGTGCGCTGTTACTAAGAGATTATATCAACGCGTACGGAATCCTACTTTGGTGACAGACAGATTGCTGCTTTTTAAAATGGAAAAAAATAAAAACAGTATATTCTGAAATCCTAACTTAAGAAAAAATATCCATATATTTTTCAGTGAAGTTCAAAATAAAAAATTATATATTTTAAAATTTTGACGTCATGGAAATGTTTTATTTAACTTTCTGCACTATAGGAGTTAAAATTAGGCCTAATTATATTTTTCTTATAATTTTTTGTTAACTCTTTTACTTAAATTGGTATTTTTATATTTTTGATGTCTACGCATTCTCTGTCAGTGCGATTTTTAAAATTTTACCATCTTTCATCTTTCAACTTTAAAGACTTCTAGGGGCTATGTGTGACAAGTTAGAGACTTGACCAGTACTACATTTATATAGCCCCATGTCTTGGCTATAAAACGGTGACTTATCTGCTCTAAAAGGGTTAAAAATGTGAGGTGATGGAAAAAAACCGCAATGTTCCCGGTGATTGGGATGACTATACCTTAAAAACCTGCAACATGATTTTCCAGATTATTTTTTAATGTTGACCTGAGTAACACTGGTCGACAAAAATAAATTTTTATGAGCTCCTTCAAAAAAAAAAAAAAAAAAAATGTCGACTAAATGGAATTCCGCATGCTAAACTCGAATTTGTTTTCAGTTTTTTTCCATCAGGTCGGGATTTTTTTTTTTTGTGGGCGTGTCTAATATTTTGCCCTAAATATGCCGATTACTCGAGTATATTTCACTATTACTTGAGAACGGTATACACCATTTATATAAATGATATACCACGATATGCGGAATAAAATTAGCTTTAAATCGCTCTACTACCAAATTTTTATCCGCTCAATAGTTTAGGAGATATTTCGTGTCGTGTTTTTTTTTATGCAAAAGATTTCTTTTTTTTACTAAAACTTTTTTTTAAAGTTTATCACCTTTATCTCAAAGCTGGCAAAACTACGAGTAAACAAAGCCACGTATCATAAAAATTGATGCACAAATCTTGATTGGATTCACAGTTAAGTTTGGATACCCATGCATACCTATTGCTAAGTGGAAATACACTAGTGGCCAAAAAAAAATTTTTTTTTCGTCTTAAATAAAAAAATAGGTGGATAAGGTGGAATTAAACGTGCTAAATAATAATCAGTTTTTACTTTTTTTCTATCACGCATTGACTTTTTTTTAGTGGGCATGACTACTATGACCCCACCTTTAGGCAGTATAACTCGAGAACGGTTTGTCCAATTAAGATAAGTTAAACTCTAATATATAGCGACCTAAATTGTCTTTGAGCTGAATTTATATAATTTTTTGCCCAGTTAATATTTCCGTAGTTATTCAGTAATTAGCACCGAAAATTAAAATTTAATTTTTTGAAAAGTGGTGAAAATTTTGATCCATAACTCTGAAATTTTTGAGCGAATGAAAAATATTGTTCAAATACCTTGAAGACAATTTTGATAAGCAACTTTTGATGTATCACTTATCAAAATCGTGTAACGGGTTCTTGAGTTATAGCCTAAGGTTGACAAACCTTTCTCGAATTTTATAGTGTAACCGCTGAATAAGTTGGTGATATTAGTCATGCACATAAAAAAAATCAGTACCCGATAGAAAAAAAGTGAATGCAGATTCTTGTTTAACTCGTCAAAATCCACCTAGTCCACTTATTTTTGTTTCAAGCAAAAATAAAAAAAAAAAATTTTGGCCACCACTGTATTTCTACTCAATTGTATGTAACATGGGTATTTTTACTTAACTGTGAATAAAATTTAGATTTCTGCATCAATTTTGAAGATACATGCCTTATTTTATTCGCAGCTTATTTCAAAATAACTCCGAAACTATTGAGCACATAAAAAAATTAAGTTTGGGGAATTTAAAGATATTTTTAGTACGCATCTTTTGGTGTATCACTTTGATCAATCATACACATCGTTCTTCAGTTATGAGTAATGGCCTTACTATGGACGAAATATTAGACACGCCCATAAAAAAAATCAAGACCTGATGGAAAAAAACTGAAAGCAGATTCGTATTTAGCACATCAAAATACATCAAGTCCAACTATTCGTCTATGGGGGAGGATTTTTTTTGTTGACCACTGTAATTAAAGAAATACTTTCAAACTTTGCAGACAAATACCAAATTAGAATGAATTATTACATACATATATTAAAGGTAAATATCTCTCCTTGTATTTACATTGCAAATATTTTTAAGAAAAATTTCTTTTTTATTTTGACACTTTAAGAGTAATCCCTGTTTTAACTTTTTCAAAAGTTCGATGTAAATCAAGAGCAATATTCAAAAGGGATGTAGTTTTCCAAATGTCAAAATGAAAGTAAAAATTAAAAACTGAAAAAATCTTTCCATAATGGACAAAAAAAGAAAATTTAATTAAAATTCAAAAATTAATTACGTATTTTTTTCCATAAAATTTAGCAGCTTGTAGACAAGATTTTTTTATTCTCCTCCCCACAACTTTTGAAAAGTTGATAGAGGTGACACAGTAAAGTAATTTAAAAGGAGCCAACAAATATCGTGCGTCTTGTCATTTAGTTCACAACTGTTAGCAAGCTGTGTTGCTTAGTTTCGTTTCTGCTGTTTTAGAATAAGTGTTCATCTGTCGGTCTATATTGTTGTATGATTTAGGGGTGTTGTGTGTGTGTGTGTTTCAATTTGTTTTCTTGACCCACTACTGTGTGGCAAAAATCACAATCAAAACCACACCACTAACAACCGACAAAAGGAGCCATATTAAGAGTCTCCTCATTTGAATGATGCTGTGTCTTTTTGGCTTAAAAGAATCTCGTTTACACAGAGCAAAAATTAAATAAAAAAGGGAATATTAAAAAATAAAGAAGCACTTGTAGGAGTTTTTTTTTGTACACTTATTTGTTTAACTTGTGTTTATTTTATTTTAATTTTCTTTTTTTTAAATATTTGTATATTTTTTTTGTGATTTTCATTGGGGACTTATTTTATGTTCATTGTTGTTATTGTTTATATGATGGTTGGGAATTATTTCAACCACTTTAAGCTTCCACATAATGCGTCTTAATACGCATTTTGTATTTATTTCAATTTTTTTCTGCTGCTGTTTATTTGTTTGTTTGGCTGGTTGGTTGCTTGGTTGGCTCCTAGTGGCACTTGGTAGGCACATTGATGGTCAGTGCCACATGGCATATTAACAATGAATATTCTACCACAATATAACAACAACGACGGGGTGGCTGTAGGTTGTTGCATATATTCCATATCACAACAGTTAAGGCAAATTTTGTTGGCCTTCTTTTACAATTCTCTAGTGTTTCGGTAACGTGGCAAAGTATGGAGGAAACAAGTAAAACACTAAAATAATTATTGCATGCAGCAATTTCTTGTTGCTTTTATATAAAGAGTGTGGTCAAGTGCTTTTTTAATTTTCAATTTGTTGTAATATATATTTTTTTTATTTTTCAAGAATCAATTATAAAATATAAATTGTTTTCAAATAAACAAAGAGATATTATTGCTTGTGCAAGAAGGAAGTATATAAGTTTATATTTCATTTAAAATTTATAAATTATAAATTTTAAAGAAGACAAATGTAAAATAAAACAATAAAAATTTATTATGTAAAATAGCTTTCCAATTAATGTATGTAATCTGCCTGCCTTTCCAATCTACTTGAGATGTGCTTCTCTTGGTTCTTAAGTGAAATTAAAAATTAAAAAAAAATATTCTTCCATCACTTGATTATTCTTACGAAATACCAATAATTATTAAGGTTGGTATGGTTTTTCTTTTTCGTCATTTTTCATTTATTTATTTGTCTGGAAATGACATGCTTTAATAAGGAATTGTTTCTTAATCAAATATTTAACACTTCAAATTTGGTAAAGATGATTATTATTCTGAGAAAAAAAAAAAAAAAAATAAAAAATCATTATATGTGATTTTAAACATAAATTTATTTTACAGTAATTCATAAGAAAGTCTTTAAGGATTACTTTTAATAAATCATTATTAATATTATTTGTGAACTATAGAAGATATAATTGGCTTCCAAACTTCTAATATTAATTATGATATAAATTATGAAAACCTCAAAACTACGTTACACAAACCTTTTAAACCAAATTTTCTGTAACCTGCGACATTAATTGAAAAATAACAAAGAATATCAAAAATACTCCAGTACTTCAGGGAATGATATGAGGAAATTATTAAGATATTATCGAGGAAAATTTTCGATAAGAAACCGAATAAAAATAATCTAAAATAGAGTAAACTATACATTATAAGTATGGGACTAATTAAATAACATCTTCGCAGAGCAGACAGAAAAAAAATCAAAGTTGCTAAAAATACCAAAATTAGAATATTTAAGAATTACATACAACAGCATAGTCTGTATTAATAATTGTGAAAAACATATTGTAATTTTTCTTTAAAAATAATTTGGTTAGGAAAACAAATATTTGGTTACTATAATTAGTAAATATGCTGCTATATATACAGTCACTCCCAGGACAGAAAGAATAGTTAATGACGTCTCCAAAATTGCAGAAATATTTTTTTATACATTTATATAGGTTTTACAAATTATTTAAGTAAAAAGCAATAATTTAATCATTTTAAAGGCAATATCCTAATCTTTTAAAGAAAACTAAAATTAATTATTATATATATTTTTTTTTTTTTTTGTTCAGTTCAGAAATTGTTAGTGTTGAGTGGATACACCTTTTTTTTTAAACATCATAATAATTTAATATGCAATAACTTTTATAGTTTTCCAAAACAAAATATTTTTTAATTGATAGATAATTTTATTTTTTAGCTAACTGGGAAAAAATTTACGAAACTGAAGGAAAATATTGTGTTTTATATTAAAAACGAGAGAGAGACTATAGTCGGTCAAGAGCGACCATATGATACCCTACACCATTAGACCTGTGTCCAATTGTAAACCAACACTTTTACTAAATGTAAAATAAATTATACAAATACAGGACAATGCATTTATACTAACATCTA
Organism: Protophormia terraenovae; assembly: GCA_951394005.1. NCBI lineage: Eukaryota > Metazoa > Arthropoda > Insecta > Diptera > Calliphoridae > Protophormia > Protophormia terraenovae. Next base: position 102,911,280 of record OX596076.1, on the reverse strand, counting down.
TATGATTTTATACCCTTTAGGGTGATTCCCGGAAGTGGGTTTATATGGGAGCTATGGTAAATTATGTACCGATTCTCATAAATTTTGGCAATGTTGTTTCTACTGATATAAAACTTATTTGTGTTGAATATTAACTTAATACTATCATTCGTATGGGATTTATGCACGTTTAAGTGATTTTCGGAAGAGGGGTTTATATGGAAGGTATGGTCAATTATGAACCGATCCTCATTTGGCACAAAAATTAACACTTATATAAAACTCCTTTGTACCGTATTTCATTGAAATATTGCTACATTTATGGCATTTATGATCGCTAAATCCCTATTCCGGGAGGACATTTGTATGGGGGCCAGGTGAAATAATAGACCGCTCATAACCAATTTCAATAGGCTTCGTCCCTGTACCAAAATATTTATCTGTACCAAATTTCATCAAGATATCTTTTAAATTGCGACCTGTACTTTGTTCACAAGGTTTACATGGACAGACAGCCAGACGGACGGACGGACGGACATCGTTAAATCGACTCAGAAAGTGATTCCGAGTCGAACGGTATACTTTAAGGTGGTGGTCCGATAATTATATCTGTGCGTTACAAACATCAGCGAAATTAACAGACAAATCACACCGCGAATTAAAAACGGCCATTCACCAACACCCATAGATTTGAGAAAGAGCTATCAATCTGTCTTACATATTTATGTTAGGTAAGTTTTCTCGTGCTTAAAGCAAAATGAGTGACGAAAAAGAAGTATAATTATTAAAAACTTAAAAAAAAACAAATTGGATCTACAACAAGCGAGAATGTTATATACGACTCGGCCGAATCTATATACCCACCATACATTTTTTTTAATTTAACGTTATATCGGAGGTGGACGGTAAAGTGGGCGGACCACACCCATTTTTTATTTCCGAGTTTACATTGGTCCTTAAACTGCTTGTACAAAATTTCGTTGACGTTTAACCTTATATGGGAGGTGGGCGGTAAAGTGAACGGACCACGCTCATTTTTGGTTTCCAAGTTTACATCGACCCTCGAACTATCCGTAAAAAATTTCGTTATCGTACATGAATTTGTTTAAGAGATATCAGCAGAAAACTATGAAATAAAGCTACAACGGACACCCTGTGTTTCTAACCAAACAAACCTCATATAAGACAAATATTTGAGCCAAATTTCGTCCCCCTAGATTGTTCCGTTCGAGTCCTATCCTACTTTCAACAGACGGATAGACGGACGAACATAGCAGAAAATATATACTTTATGGAGTCTTAAACAATTTTTTCGACATGTTACACACGGAATGACAAAATCAATATACCCCCCATCTTTATGATGGTGGGTATACAAATTTGGCCAAAGAATTAAAGGTCTGCCATCAAACAGTTTCCAATGTTAAGAAGTGCGATCGAAAAAATCTTAACACACGTTTTTCCTCATAACTTTTTTCGGAAACAATATTAAACATTTTTTTTTTTTATCAAGTTATCATTGAAAAATACTTCAGTTGTTATTTTTAATAACAATCATGTTAATTTGTCGTAATTTTGATCAAAATGAGTGACGAAAAAGATCTACTTACTACAAATTTTTAAAAAATTTCAAAAAAATCGAAATAGGTTCTACAAATAATTGGCCACAGAATTAAATTTGTGCCGTCAAACTGTTTCTAATATTTTTAAACAGTATCAGGAGAATTTTACCATTGATAGGAAACCTGGTTCGGAAAGAAAAAAAGGCACATGATATTGGAAAATTGAAAGCATATTGAAAAGAACTCCAAACACATCTGGTAGAAAAACAGTCCGGTTAGTTCAGTGGTTTGACTATTTGGTGCGAAAATTTAAAGCTAATGCATAATTGATAACATATAAAGTCCAAAAAGATCCAAACAAGAATGCTGCAAAAAATTTAGAAGCCAAGAATAGGACACGGAAATTAAACCAAATTTCATACAAAAATATTCATATTGTATAATTGACGAAGAAACGTATGTGCTGGCAGAATTTTCTCAGCTTCTGTGGCAAAACTTTAATATAGTAAATTATCAAAACAATGTTAAAGATAAGTTTAGGACACAAAAACAGAAAAAATTTCCTAAAAAATGCCTGGTATAATAAGCTTTTTGCAGTTGCGGCAAAACAGGAAAGTCATTTGTTACATTCGGCTCTGTAAAGACCAAAAAAAAAAAAAATTACATCAAAGAATATTTGCAAAAAAGACTTCTTCTTTTCATAAGAGACCACAACGTGTCCACTCATTTTTGGTCCGATTTGGTATCATGTCACTACGGTAAGAAAGCTCTGGAGTGGTACCAAAACAATAATATAGTTTTTGTACCAGGAGAGGTCAATTTTCCAAATTGTCCATAGCTTAAACCAGTGGAGAGATATTGAGCTCTTGTAAAAAATTAATTGAAGAGCACAAAAATGGTGTCCCAAAATACCGAAGATTTTAAAAGAAGATGTGCACACTGTTCCAAAAAATTGACTGAAGCAACTATCAAATCTCTAACGGAAGCGTTACCAAAAACGGTCCACAAGTTCATAAGTAGTGGTTAGAACTATAAACGTTATATTTTTCTGGGATCTGTAATAGATTATCAATTAAATAAAAAACAAAAAGAATGAAAACTCTAAGATCAACCGTTTCCAAGTTATTGAATATTATATACGTTAAGATTTTTTCGAACGCACTCCTTATTAAACAGTATCAGGAGAATTTGACTATTGATAGGAAATCTGGTTCGGGAAGAAAAAAAAGCTCCACATGATATTGAGAAGGCCAAGAAAATTTAAAGAATATTGAAGATAGCTCCAAATATATCGGGTAGAAAAGCAATCCGGTTAGCTCAGTGCTCTGACTACTTGGTGCGAAAAGTTAAAGCCACTACAGGCTTGAAAACATAAGAAGTCCAAAAAGTTCCAGAAAGGAATGCAGCAAAAAATTTTGGAGCCGACAATAGGGCACGGAAATTAAAATCAAATTTCATACAAAAATACTCATGTTGCATAATGGACGACGTAACGTATGTACTGGCAGATTTTTCGCAGTTTCCTGGTCAAAATTTTTATGTTGCTAATGCTCGAGGAAATGTTTAAAAAGCAAACAAAATTTCCTTAAAAATTCCTGTTATGCCAAGCTTTGTGCAGTTGCGGGAAAAGATGCATTTGTTACAGTGGGCTCTACAAATACCAAAATATATATCAAAGAATGTTTGCAAAAAAGGCTTCTTTCTTCCTTTCATAAGAGAGCACAATGTGTCCACACCGCCCGATTTGGCGGTAAGAAAGCTCTGGAGTAGTACCAAAACAATAGCATAGTTTTTTTTTACCAAGAGAGAACTATACTTCAAATTGTTCGGAGCTAAGACCAGTGGAGAGATATTGGGTTCTTGTGAAAAGAGAATTGAGAAGCACAAAAAAAGTTACCAAAATATCAAAACTTTTAAAAGAAGATGATATTTTGGTGCTTGAAGCAACTATCAAACCTATCAAGCCAAAAAAAGTTCACGAGTTCATAAGAAGTGGTTAGAAATATAAAAGTTATATTTTTCAGTGATCTGTTATACCGTTCAAAGCTCAATACAAAAAGATATATATATATATATATATATATATATAAAGCAAAATAGTTCACCTTCAGTTGCCTAACATTCATTAAAAATCACAGGTGTAGAACATTTGACTTAAAAAATTAATATTTTTTCTAAAAAGATTTCAATATATTCGTAACTTTCAGTTTAATTTAAAAATCCTGTTGCAACACAAATAGTAATTCTTTGAGTTTCAAACAATATAGGCATTTCTTATTTTGAAATAATTTCGATTAAGTAAAAACATCATGCATGAATAATTGAACTCAAAACATTATGTCAGGCGCAACAAACGTATGTATTTCTAAATATATTCAATAAATGCATTAAATATCTGTATACACATGTATGCACTAAATATAAATACATATTTATTTAATTTATGTGAACTTTTTTAAATATTGAAATTTATAGTAATAATTATTTTTTATGAAAATCCGAAACGAACCCGATAGGTTAAATTTGACATTTGAAGAAAAAACTAATAAGTGTGACCAAATAATATACCCACCATAAAGAAAAGCATAATTGGTTCTCATAATATGCTCTGAATATGTTGATATCAAAAGAAAGTATATCAAACTTAAATTCGTTTTTATTAATAGTGTATTAATTTAATCATAGATTTTTTAGTGAATGTAAAAAAATTCATGATTCTGATATATAATTAATGAAAATCAATTTAGCTCTGTCAAGGATTTATCATTGTTTATTACTCATATGTTTTTATATAAGGAAACAGAGTTAACTGAACCAGGATTTAAACAAAGTATAAAGTGTTTGTTTACCTTAATACTCAATTTGTAACCAAGAAAGCTTTTTATAATCTTTAGCTAAACTAAAGATAACTGGCATTCTTAATTAAATTTATGACACAGTTTTTATATTTCATTTTAATTTTTGCAAAATCTTAAAACCATCAATCACAGACTCAAGGAAGTCGCCACCAATGGCATAAATATTTACAAGTGTCAGTTCTTTCGTTTTTTAGTTTAAAAAAAAAATCCCCTTTGACTCATTTTGTTGTACAACATGTAGCATGTTTTATGAATAAAAAAAAAGAAACATAAATGTTAAAATATTTCACAAGGTTTTTTTTTTTTTATTATGCATATAACATTTCTTAAGACATTGTAAGTTCTTTCAACAGCAAAACACGACAACTTTATTAATCTGTAAGATCTGTAATAATTAAGTGAAAATAAGATAAAGAAAAAAAAAAACTTTATTAACTCAAATTTCTTTGTTCTTAAAGAATTTTTTAAATAAACAAACAAAACGAATGAAGAAGATCTTTTAAATAAGTAATATTAAGAGACCATAAAAAGTAATAACATAAAATAATATTATAATTTTCTCTAAAATTTAGCAATAATAATAAAATTAAGTCAAGAAACTTTTTTATTTACAGGTTTAGATTACTTTATTAAGAAAGCAAACAAATAAATTGCATTTTATTTGAGTTTATATTTTATTTTGTTTAAAAGTAAAAAACAAAACTTGGTTAAATAAAATTACCAAAATGTTATGAAATAAACCTTGACCTAAATCTTAAAAAGAGTTCATGATTTTGGTAACAAAATGAAAACTAAAACCGTTAACCAGGTTATAATTCTTATTTAATGGTCAGTCAGAAAAAAACTTTGTATACAACAAAATAATATAACAAAAGTTAATAAATCATTAATCAACTGAAAATATATGATAATTATGAAATATTTGTATCGTGAACTTTTTGTTATATTCTTTAAAGATTTCAAATATATTTTTTCTATATGTATTGTAAACGTAAACAAAAAATACTAGCTTTATTGTATAAATGTTGTTGTAAGTCTTTCTACTTATGCTATATCCGACGAGGATGTAAAAAATTTTGTTATAGCGTTTGTAACATAAATAGTTATTACGGTATTAAAACTACTTTATTTCTTAAAAACATAATGCTACATATACTTTTAGTATATATGCACTATCCATCTTCGTTAAGTGATCATTAACGAAGCTTATTTTTTTATAAATAACATACCTAGAGTAAAGAGAACCGGTTCAAATCTAGTCACGTGACAGGTTCTCAGAGCTAGTGACCGGTTCCAGTATTCCGGAACTTTATATGAGAGGAACCTGTCACTTTTACATGGGGTTGTCATTGGAGGTGGCTAATTAGCATCTTGGGACAGGTCATAAGACATGTCATAGGACTTGTCCAAAAGTACAAGTTCAGAGTCGATAAATGTAATACAAATTTTAAAAAACTGTTTTCTTTTTAAACTTTTTTTTTCTAATTTATTTTTATTAAATTATATTCATTTTACAATTTTTCGTAAATGTTAATGGCGGCACTACGAATCGAACCCACGTTCTTCTGACGTATCTTACGTTTTATAGTCTTCAACTCTAACCACTCAGCCAGATTGTTATTGCGCGCAAGTTGCTAATTGTGCACTTAACATGCCTGTTAGAAATTTACTTTCAACTGATATTTAGTAAGTGTGGTAGTGTCAACTGTTTCTCAACTGGAACTTATGTGACGAGTTAGGTGTCAATTGGTACTCAACCGGTACTGAGGGACCGGTTCATTATTGCAATTGACGTAAATTTCCCGCTAGGATATTATAACATTAAATAAAAAAAAAATAATAATAATAAAAAATAATTTAAATTTGTTTGGCGTGATTCCATGTCAAAACGGACAGCAATCGGACTTAACATCTCCGATGTCTATGAAATTAACTACAGATATTGGTAATTGGAAGTGTTTCTCAAATCCTAAAATTTTAGACTCAAGTGGTTATAAAACGAAAAAATTAACTGCTAATAACTTCTAAACTATACCTGGTAGATATCTAGTTCTAGCTTCATATTAAAAACAAAAATATTACCTTTACGATATTTATAAAATTTATTTACATCAAAAGTTCAAAGGTCGAAATTAGACATATAATAAACAAATAATTATATCTCAAAAAATGGTATTTTTAAAATTCAGAAAAAATATATATAATGTTGACGTAACTCTTCTTCCTACGCATGTAAAATTTCAAGTTGGAGTCTCATTTAGTTTAGAAGTTATGAACCAAAATAAAATCTAATCTTATAACTTCTTAACTATACACAATAATATTTTATTTAAAAATGAAGATATTTTCTTCAAAATGATGTGTAGTAAACTTATTTAATTCTAAAGTTCAAAGGTCAAAATTAAACTTATACAAATTCAATTTTTGTATCTCCAAAATTATATTTTTAAAACGTTTAAAAAATTATATGCATAATGTTAACACAACTCTTCTCCATACCCGTGCAAAATTTCACTCATTTAGTTTAGAAGTTATGGAACAAAATATAAACTAATGTCAAATTTTTTATATAAAATTTGATTTTTTTTTTATTAAAAAAAATTCTTTAAATTATTTTTTGTAAATATTTTAAATTTTTATAAATAAAATAGCTTTTACCGTAAAGTTAAATTATCAATATACCATTTTCTCAGGAATTTTAAAATACTGTTTTCGAGATATTCAGCTTTGATTATTATACTATAGATTTTAACCTTTGAACTTTCTATTAAATGAAATACAAATTAGAATTTTATAGTTTATAGTTTAGAAGTCATGAGCAATAAAGTATGTACACTTTTGGAAAAAAATCGATTGTTTTTTAATTTTTAAAACATCATATTTTTGGACTGGAAAGGGTCTTCATTCTGAATGCCTGTAATTTGAGCAACACTTGTAATAGGTAATAACCAGGGCAAGTTTTTCAAGCTTTTCGCTTGGAAAGTAAACATTTGCATATTTCAAAAGAATTTCACGAAAAATGCTTATCTTTGCATAAATTTGCATATAATGGATTCAAAAGTTAGTTTTCTTAACAAAAACACAATTTTTTGGTGACTTTTTGGAGTTCAATCAAATGATTTCTAAAATTTTTTTGTCAGTATTTTGAGTACATTGTAAATATTGTAAAGAAAAAATTCTTAAGCTTCAAATATGATACTTAAAATTAAAATAGTTATATTTTTATAAACATCGAAATCTATTAGAGATTCAAAGTTAAAAAATGCATATTTGTGCATATTTTCTACACATTAATATATGAGAATGCATAAATTCGTTGGTTTTTATATACATATTCTTGCTATTTTTGCATATTTATGTGCATATTATACCATTTTTTCGTGCTTTTTCAAGCGCATATGCCTGTTTTTTGTCCGTTTTGATTTGGAATTACTCTATGCCTAATAAGAGATTATTTCCAATTTCAGTAGAGTTAGCAGGTTTCTATATACAATAACTGGTGGTGAAACGAAATTGTTTTCTTCTTTAAAAAATAATATAGGTGAATTATATGGAATTTAACGTGCTAAACAAGTATCTGCTCTCTCTCTTTGTTTCTATCACATACAGATTTTCTTTTATGGACATGACTACAATGATCTGCCTTTAGGAAGTCACACTTGTATAAATTAAACTCCGGTACATGCCGATTCAAATTATTTTCATAGTTATTCGAAAACTAGTAAAAAAAAAAGAATTTATGAAAAATCGGAAAATTTTTGATTGATAACTCTGAAATTTTTGAGCGAATAAAAAATAGTGTTGGCCTAACTTGAAGACAATTTTCTGCATCTTTTGAAGTGAGCTAAATAAATGTGACCGTGGTGTGTGAAGTGGTGTGATATTAGTCATATTCATAAAAAAATCAGTACGTGATAGAAAAATATAAAAACGGATTCTTGTTTAACTTGTCAAATTTCATCTAGTCCACCTATATTTGTTTAGAGAAGAAAAGAATTGTTATTTTATTTTTAGTGTACCTCCACTTAATTGTAGGAATACATGCGTTATTTTACTTAACTGTGAATAAATGCACAGATCTTGCATCAATTTTGAAAATACATTTCACTCGTTATATTGCCAGCTTGGAGATAAAGATAATTAACTGAAACATAGAACAATTTAAAGCCAATTCTACTTTGAATATTTTGATGTATCATTTATATAAATTGAGCATGTTGTTTTCTTTGTTATAGTGAAATATACTCAAGTAATAGGCTAATTTAGGGCGTAATATTAGACACGCGCATAAAAAAAATCCAGACCTAATGGATAAAAAGTGAAAGCAGATTTGTATTAGGCACATCAAAATCTATTAAATCCATCTATTCGTCTTTAAGGAAGGATTGTTTAAATATCGAACATAAATTTGTGTGCATCGGTTAATGGTTTTCCCATACAAATAAAAATGTTAATTATTAGAAAAAGAATTTAAACCAAACCAGTAACAAGATATTTAGCTTAATAAATAAAAAAAGAAAATAATGACGACACATTACCATGTAATGATTGGTGTGACTAGTAAATATTACAAAAAGCTGGGATTATAGTTGTTACATGCTGGTTATGTGGTGAATTTTCACTTATGTAGAACTGTGTTTGCTTTTGTAGAGTATCATTGAGGTGAATCCTGTTGTGTAGACAAATGATTAGTTACGAAAGAAAATTCTATCGAAAGTTCTACATAACGTTCAGTATTTGGTTTGAAAGTTGATAAAAATTTAAATAATAAATACTAAAAAAGGAAGAAAAATAATAATTTTGCTGTAAAAATCATTAGCTGTAAAGGAACAAATTGAACCTAAAAACCTTTTCGTTTATTAATAAAAAAAACAAGTTAAGGAGTGCGTTCGAAAATAATATTCAAAAACATGGAAACGGTTGATCTTAGAGTCTTCATTCTTTTTTTATTTTATTGATAATTTATTACAGATCACAGAAAAATATAACTTTAATAGTTCTAACCACTACTCATGAACTTGTGGACCATTTTTGGTAATCCTTCCGTTAGAAATTTGATAATTGCTTCAGTCACTTTTTTGTAACTGTGTGCACATATTCATTACAATCTTCGGTAGTTTGGTACAACTTTTCTGTGCTCTTCAATGCACTTTTCAAAAGAGTTCAATATCTCTCCACTGGTCTAAGCTATGGACAATTTTGAAAATTTACCTCTCTTGGTACAAAAACTATGTTATTGTTTTGGTACCACTCTAGAGCTTTCTTACCATAGTGGCATGATACCAAATTAGTCCAAAATATTTGGACACGTTGTGCTGTCTTACTAAAGGAAGAAGTCTTTTTTGTGAACATTCCTTTATGCATATTTTGGTATTTATAGATCCGAATGTATCAAATGACTTTATTGCAAAAAGCTTGTTATACCAACTGCAAAAAGCTTGTTATACCAAGAATTTTTTTAAGAAATTTTTTCTGCTTTTGTGTCCTAAACTTATCTTTAACATAGCCTCGAGCATTAGCAATAAAAAGTTTTGACACATAAGCTGCGAAAATTCTGCCAGCACAACTTGAGTATTTTTGTATGAAATTTGGTTTGGTTTTAATTTCCGTGTCCTATTCTTGGCTTCTAAATTTTTTGCAGCATTCCTGTTTGGATCTTTTTGGACTTTATATGTTATCAACCCTGCATTAGCTTAAAATTTTCGCATCAAATAGTCGAAGCACTGAGATAACTGAGCTGTTTTTCTACCAGATGTGTTTGGAGTTCCTTTCAATATGCTTTCAATTTTCTTGGCCTTCCCAATATCATGTGGTCTTTTTTTCTTTCCGAACCAGGTTTCATATCAATGGTGAAATTCTCCTGATACTGTTTAATAATATTAGAAACAGTTTGACGGCAAAAATTTAATTCTGTGGCCAATTATTTGTAGGAACTATTTGGATTACTATTATTTTTTTTTTTTTTTTAATTTTTTTATAATTTATAGCACGTAAATCATTTTCGTCACTCATTTTGATGAAAATCACGACAAATCAACATCGCTGTTATTAAAAATTATAACTGATGTATTTTTCCATGATAACTAAATCAAAAAAAAAATTTTTTCAATATTGATTCCGAAAAAAGTTATGAGGCAAAACGTGTCGCACTCTATAAACTGTTTTTAATTTATTCTTAAACAAACTTTACAATTGTTAACCAGGTAGACACACACCTCAGAAGGGAACTCTTGGGTCCAAAATTTGTGTTTCTTATCCGTTTTCAAATATTTTCAAAACCTTTGATAAGACCTTTAAGTGCTATTTATTTTCTATAGTTTTCTAGTTATTTAGTTTTTAAATTTTAAGTATCTCAATATTTTTATCAAATTTTTAAAATTTTTACCCAATTAGAACAAAATTATCTATCGAATAAAAAAAAATATATATATATCCATATCTCTTACCGATTTTGAGTATGAAAATTGAAAAAATTATAATTTTTTGTGTTTTTGGCTGAAAAAGTTTCGATACTCTTTTTTTTCCTAAAATAATATTTTATTTAAGAACATGTAATAATTTTCTAATTTCCTGAAAGTTATCTTCATAGAAATGATTCCAAATTTAAAAGCAATCCCAAACACCTAACAGGACTAAATAACCGATCTTATTTGATTTTATATTAGACGATATCGATATGTTTTATAAGTTTAGATAACGTTGGAGATAACTATGACTTTTTTTAATATTACGAAATTTTGACAGATTAAGGTATTTTGCACCCATTGTGCAATACAAAATTTTTAAATTTAGAAAAATTTTTTTTTTTTGTATGTTTATTAACACTTTTCGAATTAGCAAAATTTAAAATTTTTGATGTTATATCTTGTTATTGTCATTTCTAACCATGTTTTATTTTATCTTCTATATAAATCGTGTGTAAACACATACATATGTGCATATGTATTTCTATACAAACTCTCTCTCATGTACGCCATTTCTAAACTTTAGTAATCGTAATTGACATGTTAATACCCAAAGAAATATGATGTTGTTGATATGAGTATGTATTCGGTTTTTTCATTCCTCTTTTTACATTTTTACCCATTTTCCGGGTTAGTTGGGCGGTTTATAGTGTTGGAAACGATAACATGAAATATTGACCATACAACAATCATTCTTGTCTGTTTTGTATTTTTTTTTTTTAATTTTTCCATTTCTTTTTTAATTTCTTGCATGTTTTGCCTGAAGTTTATGCCTGTTTCTACTGACATTTCAAATCCTTAAACATGTAACAAAACCATGGGAAAACAAACTGAAAAATAGGAATTTTTTTGTGAAATAAAAATAAATAAAATCTTGTTAATATATCTAACGTGTTTTATTGAGTATGTCTGGCTTACTAAATGATGATTTGAATGTATGTAAATAAATGTTAAAAAGTAAAATTTATGATTATTCTTGATGTTTTATAAAAAAGAAGAAAAGGAAAGGAAAAAAGAAGAAAAATGTTAAATCAGAAATTGAATATTTAAGGAAATTTTATGCTTTAATTTTTATTAAAATTCCTAAAAAAAATATTTAGAATTTTTGCTTAAATAATTAAGTTTTTATGTTTGATATTCTCAATAATTTTCCACTTTCTAGAAAATTATTTAAGAAAATAATTTCCTATTATAGATAAACCCTGTGTAAATCATTTAAAATCCCACAAGTTTTCTATTATTTAAATTTTAAATGAAAATAAACAAAATTTTGCTTTTAAAGTTTGTTTTTACGATTATTTATGAAGAGCACCATCAATGATGATGATGATATTTTTACGACAATGATAATATTTGATATTTTTAATTTCCCAGAATCGATAATATTTATTAAACAAAATTTCAATATGAATTTTATGATTTAATATCTTTTTTCATTTGGGCTAATGGAAAATTTTGCACACTGTTTAAAAACATATTGGCATGGGAGGAATATAAACAATAAATATCACAAACAAATTAAATGCGGAATATTTAATATGAGACTTGGTTTTTTCAATTTCAATAAACTCAAACATTTTAATGGTAAAATAATGAAAACCAAAAGCAAATAAATAGGAAATAGAACGCAATTTATATTTGTGAAAGAAAAAAACACCATAAAAGGTCATCAAAAAAAAAAAAAAAAATAATAAAAATAATAAAGAAATTATTTACATTTATAGATGCTTACGCTAAAACAGTATGTGACGAAAGTTAATCATTAAAAAAAGTCACATTATTGTTTATTTTTATTGATATAGATACTCAATAAATTTATTAGAACCAAAAATTTATTGCACTTTTTTAATTTTTTAAGTATAAAAAACATAACAATTGCTTTTTGAAATATACTTCTGGTACTTACTGTACCATATACTATATATAAATATAGATATTATTGTCAATATGTATGAAGATATAACTACTTAAACTTAAGTCTTATAACAGTGATCGACAAAAAAATCCTCCCCCAAAGACTAATAGTTGGACTTGATGGATTTTGATATACTAAACACGAATCTGCTTTCAGTTTCTTTCCATCAAATCTGAATTTGTTTTGTGGGCTTAGACACGCCCATAATTAGGCCATTACGATTGATAGATTGACATAAGTGATACAGCAAAAGCTGAGGACTAAAAATAACTTCAAGCCACACTAACTTAATATTTTTATATGCTCAATAGTTTCGGAGTTAAAATATATATATAAAAATATAAAAAAAATCTCGGTTTTATCCCCAAACCTAAAATTCAGTAGAAATACAGGGCAGAATCGAAAATTTTTGGAAATAAATCTGTAACTTCTAGTCGGCTGGTTTGATTTGCGTGAAATTTAGTACTGCCGTAGCAGAGGAATATACAAAGTTAAGAAGGGGGACCCAACAGACTCCTCAGGGGCGGAGCTAAGGAGGCTTAAAGTAGGTTACCTTTGACATGTACAATATTTAATCGTTTGCCAAATTTTTGTTTCTCGTCCGATTTCAAATATTTTTTATATATCCTTATAGGCCTTGATAAAATATGCTTTTATCTTTTGCTTGTGCTATTTATCTTTTATAGTTGTCAAGTTATTTGCGTTTGAAATTTTAAGTACCTCAATTTTACATGTTCTTAGTCCAGTTTTTTTATTTATATTTATATATTTCAGTATTTCCCACCGATTTTATATTTGTCAATATCTGTACCAAGTCCAAAAAAAAAAAGCGATTTTGAGTTTGAAAATTACGACTTTTTGTATTTATTTTTTTTTTTTCTGAAAAAGTCTCTACACTCTTTTTTTCTCTAAATTTAAATTTTCTTTAAAAGCATATAATAATTTTATACTTTTTTGAAAGGTATCTTCACAGCGATGACTTTAAAACAGAAAACAATCCCTATAACCCAAGCGGTCAAGATACACACCCTCCCGAATTTGACCCATTTTATATGAATGTTTTGAGTTTATTCTATATTTTCTAAAATCCCACGAATCTGCTTTTTACATTTTATCATTTTGCACGATAAAGTCTACATTCATGAGAAGATATCTTTAAGATATCTTTACTAAGAAAGATTTTATTACAGATAAAAAATTTATAGTTTCTCAAAAGAAAAAAAAAATTCTTTAAAACATTTTATTTTAATTATAAAATTAAAATAAAATTTCTCTCTATTCCTATACCAAATTTAACGCAAATCCTACCAGCCAATTAGAAGTTGCACACTTATTTCCAAAAACTTTCGATTCTGCCCTCTGCACTGTATTTCTACTGAAAATGTTTTATTTTTCATTCTTCTTTAAAAAAGATAGGTGGTACTTGACGAGCTAAGCAAGAATCTTCTTTCACTTTTTGTCTATCACGTACTGATTTTTTTTATGGGCATGACTAATATTATCACCTTATTCAGCGTTCACACTATAGATTTTAGATTATAACTCAAGAACCGTTTACACGATTTTGATAAATGATACACCAAAAGACGCATACGAAAATTGTCTTCAAGGTATGTGAACAATATTTTTTATTCGCTCAAGAATTTCAGAGTTATGGATCAAAATTTTCATAAAAAAAAAAATTTTGTCGACTAGTGTAATAAATGATAACAAAAAAAGAACGTCCCTGTTTATTAATGAAAATTTTTAATTATTTCGACGTAATGAAAAAACAAACAACACAAATTCAAATTGTAATCAAAGTATAAAAAGGCAAATAAAAGCCAAAAATTAAAAAGGAAACGACTTTTCCACTTAAATTAAATTTAATTCAAAAAATTTTATAAAAATTTTCCTTTATCAGAGAGTAGTAAAAGCAACGCACGTTTATTTTAAAAAAGATTATTATCATTTTTTTTTATTTAAGCCATATTGCCTTTAGATAGCAAAATGAAATTTATTTAAATGTAAATATTAAATATCAATATTTTCATTTGAAAAATGTAAATATTTATTTAATGGAAACGTATTTACATGGACAAAAATAAATTAAACGTTATGAAAATAATTGAAAGATATTAATTTCCAAGCAAATATAAACATAATTTTTTAGAATTGGATGCATGAGTGAAAGATTTTATTTTTATATTTTAAATACATAATTAATTTTAGAATTTAATATTGAATATTTGCTTTTAAAAATGGATTAATTACAGTAAGAGATTCCAATAAATCTATTCTCATTAAAATTTGGCTTGATATCGCCTCTCAATAACTGCGATATATTAGAGGAATCGGGCTTCATCTTGACCAATCTCTTATTTTTCAATAATTTATCATATTTTGAAGATGAATGTTTTCCTTTTGTGTGACTGTGTTTGCGTTATTAGGGTTTCTTTTTACTGTTTAATATTTTGTTTCAAATATTCTCTCCTTAATTTTGGATTCTCTGAGAAAACGAGAAATTGCGTTCATAAAATTCATCCTCCAAAAGAATTAATATTTTGTTTATATTATGGACTAGTAACATTAATAAGTATTGAATATTAATATTAAACTAGACTTATCTGAAAGGTCAAAGTCGATTTAATCTTTCAAAATTCTTCTTAATGAAATTCATACTTAAAAGAATTTCAGTTCGTGTTTACATATAGGGAGACCAATGACCTTGCTACAGGCTTAACCTTTACTTAAATAGGCTTAAATTTCACCCAGAATAACAAAACTAACAGAAGTCTATTATTTTGTTTAAGTGCTAGAGCAAACAAATTAATCAGCCCCTTAGCTTGACACCAAAATTAAATTAATGAAAAATTACGCAGTTAAGTGTATTTAAAACATCAGTCAAAAACCTACCAAACAATTAAAATAAACAGTTTTATTGATAATAATTTCTTGTTTAAATTTTTTTATTTTTTCTAAATTTAATTTTTTTTGTTCCGAATTTAAGTATTTTATAGATTTATCTGTATTCCTTTTAGAGCTAATATTTTGTTCCAAAATTCATTCTAAGAAATTATTTTTTACCAAAATATTCTTTATTTACACCTTTTTGGTCCAAAATGTTTTCTCTAAGCAAGAAAATAATTTTCTATAGAAAATATTTAGTGACAAATAATTATCTACAGAAAATTTATTTAAAATAAATTAATGATTTTAATATAATTTTTATAAAAGCAAAAATTTAAAATTACATAAAAAATTTCAACAGCATACCTTTCAGCAAATTTAAATTTGTAAAAGTTTTAAAACATACCTGAAATTAGAGAAGAAAAGAAAACATATTAATAACTTACATACATTTTAAAAATAAAATCATAAAAAAAATTCCACAAATTATTAATCAATTACTCTTCTTGCAGTCGATCACACAAAACACTTACAGTTTTCTTTCAATACTTATTTATTTAAAAACTTGCTTAACACGGTGCGTTTTGCTACCCCTTTCAATGCCATATTAGATATTAACATTTATATGGGGCTACTACTCCCCCACGACACATCCCCTTTAAAATTTTAAATACAACTTTTGTTTCTATAACTAAATACTTTAGATATACGAAATAAATACTTTAGATATACGAAAACTAATACTTTCTTTGTATAGACTCTTCCCCCGGCCCCATACATCCTGTTTTTATTTTATATATTCAATATGTTAAGAAAATAGTTCACACAAAATTTTATTGTTGTTTTGATGTACTATTAATACTATTTCCTTTATATGCGGTACCATTCCCCCAGGTCCTATCCGTCAGTTTTTCATCTCAAATATGCAAGTTTATAAAAAAGTTATTCCAACAAAATATCCCTATTTTTGCTGTAATAGCGGATAATTATTATTTACTTTGTATAGAGGGCATTACTTCCCCCCCGCCCTAACAATGACATTTTTATTCCATGTATACAATTTTAGAGCTCTCACCATAATAGTTATTTAGATATGTCACTAAGAATATTTTCTTTTTATAGGAGGTACCACTTTCCCAGGTCCTACCCATCCCCTTTGTCATCTGAGATTATGGAAGTTTTTTGAAAATTATTCTAACAAAATTTTAAAACTTTTACTGTAGTAGTTTCTAAGATAAACGATATTTAATATTTTCGTTGTATGGTGGGTATGATTTCCCCTGGTCCTATCCATTCCATTTTCATTTTAAGTTTGGTGGTTGATGGGAAAGTTATCCCCGTAAAATTTTAAGACCTTTGCTTTAACAGTATTTAAGTTATCTCCTCAATTATGTAGATTGATAATAAAATTATTTATACAAAATCTCAAATATGTAATCAGCGTTACCGTTGAGAATTTTTAAAAAGTGTCCAAAAAACGGAATTTCAAAATAAAAAGTCGCCAAAAAGGGGATTTTAAAAAAAAAAGGGGCAAACTACTTTAAAACCTAAAAAACTCCTTAAAATTTGTTTATTTGATAACAACAAATTATTGTATTTTAAGAAAAACTACAAAATTCAGTTCTATTAATAACAAAATAATTTATTAATATTTTACAACAATTTTTATTATTGCAAAAATAAAGATTTATTCACAAAAATATTTAGCACACAATCCTCTTTTAATTAGTTAAACTCCTGTACTTTTGTAGGAGTTCTTACTCGTACTCTAGATTTTAAAATTTAGGATGGAACGCATGAATTCACAAGTATTGTCATAATTCTGTTAGATAAACTATTTCTTGTTTTTGATAATTTAGTAAAAACACGTTCCCCCGAGGGATTGCTCTTAGAAATGTAAAAATTTAAATTAGGATATAAGTATTCATCGAATCTTCTTTTATTTTTTCAATCCAGTCCAAAAAATTTGGCATATGATGATATAAATAGCTGTTCATAAACTTTATTATAATTTTTAATTACTAACAGTTTCAGTTCATTTATAAATACTACGCGGTTTATTATATCACTATACTGTAAGACAGTCCCAAAATTATTAATTTATTTGTTGAAATTAATATATATTGGGTCGATATATTTCAAACAACTTACTATATTGTAATTTAGAACATAGTCTTAAAAAGTCACCATTTAGTCGCCATTTAAAAAAGGGGCCAAAAAAGTGGCCAGGTGGTTGAAAAAGAGGCAAATGGCGACTAAAGTCGCCAAACGGTAACGCTGTATGTAATAGTTCGGAAAATTTACTTGGTATGGGGGCTACCATTCTCTCTGATCCTATCGAAAAATAAAGTAGCCTATTTTACTTTCGGGGATCACAAAATGATACTGTGAAAATTTCAAAAAAATCGGTCTAGTGGTTTGGCTAGCGTGTGACGCGTACATTGGCCTTCAACTAAAAATCAGGAGACATTGGAACTTCTATTAGACACTTATTTATCTGGCTTGATAATGATAAAGAGACTAGTCTTCTTAATTTTACACAGTTGCGGTTTCAGGGATCGATTTCTTTCACAAAATTTCAAATAGTGCTAAATATATTGGTCTTATTCTAGATTGGAAACTATCTTGGAATCAGAATATGTCATGCCCACATATTCTCAATGAGAACATTGGCTATTCTTATAACGGGGGCTATGAAATTGACTCCGACTGAGGCGTTATTCGTAATGATTATAAGGGATCTGGGGAAGTAAGGGGATCGATAATGATTGTTCTAAAATGGATAATTGGTTGGGAGGTTGATTCTCTAGAAACATTTATCATTATCATATCGGGTATTGACATATCGTTTATATTCATTGCTTGGAATAATCTTGATATTACTGACAGCCAACCTAATAAAAAATTCCTAGTTTATGTCTACTCTACGTCAACGCTGATCCATGAATGTCGATCATCTCTGAACGGAATGGATCCTTCATTGCTGTTGCGTATTTCATTCTGCTGGTGTCTAATCCACAAACTCTGCTTTGGCACCCCCAAACAGAGACAACAAGGCAATTTACGATTGCAAACTTGTTTTATTGCTTTACATCGTCTAAGAGAATTTACACAGAGATCTTCAAAGCAATAATATTGCGGATGTAGTAGCAAGAACTGAGACAATTCTGAACGACATGGATCATCTATTCGATGTCCCACTGCCTTTATATATGCATCACATGAAACAAATGTTTCTGAATAGGACTCAGAAACTAAAACTGAGATTCACAAAAATTTCATATATTTATTTCCTTTTTAATTTAATATATTTCTTTGCATATTTTCAAAGAAGTTCTGTTTTGATCTTTATTAATTTGCCTTTTAAGTCTTTACTAAACCTTAATAATCCAAATAAATATTTTTCCATACATTTTCTGTCTTTTGTGTAAAATTATTTTTTACTATGCAAAAAGAAAATAATAATAATCCTTGGAATATATTAAAAATTTATTAAAAAGTATAACATTTTAGAAAATTTCCACATCAAAACCAAAGCTAAAAATTCCAATAGAAATATTAAATTTTCAATATGAAAAAGAAAAATAAAATAATTTTTGCAAACATTGTACATATATGAGTCATAAAAGTATACAAGCTTATATTCTCTTAAACAAAACAACAAAAAAATGTGAAAAAAAAAAAAAAAAACTTTATTAAAAATTCTAACAAGAATCCCCCACGACCTGACCCAACAATACATCTATTGAGGGAGTCATTCATTGCAAAGAAGAAGAAGAACAAGAAGGAAAAAATATTTCATTTTAATGACATGACATTGTTGTTTGTTGGTTGGTTGTCGTTAATATTTAAGCGGCATTTTGAATAGAGAAAGTATGTTTGTTTTGTTAAAGTGCCCACTTAGCACTTGATGAGGGAGGAGTGTTAGAAATCTTTATTAAATAAATTAAAGAATCAACAACACTAAATATTCTAGAAAAAGAAAATAAAATAAATAATATTTTTTTTGTATAAAACATTTCAATTAATTTATTTTCTTTAACTTCTTAATGATATTTTTTTTTCCACACAATTTAGAGAGAGTGAGTGTAAGAAAGAAGTATGCCGACTATTTACTATTAGATATAAGATACTAAATACATTTACATGTTTTGTATCTTTTTCTATTATGTTTATGTTTGTTTGTGTGTATGTGTGTTTTTTTAGTACCACATTAAACGCAATTTGTCATCAATCATGCAAAGTATGTTACACGATGTGGTTTACTCTATGTGGTTTTTTTCCAATGCTTTTGAAATATGTACATATATGCATGTATGTAAGTATGTATCAATACATCTTCTGTACAATACATTTTTACTAAACATGTAGTATGAATGTTTCTGTAGAATACATAGTTGCAATGAAATGTGTTTTGTTGTATGCTGAAATGATTTGAAATGTTTGTTATGTAAAGAAACCGCCGACTGTATTAAATCCAAAACGACCGTGTGTGTTTCTTTCTACATAATATTTTATAGTGTGATAAGTGTTCTTTATTTATTTTCTAATGATTAGTAGCTACAGTGGTGCAGAGGGTATCATTTGTTGGTTTAATTCCAAACTGCATTAATTACAATAAAAAGTTTTTATTTAATATAAATCGCTTTTACACGCCTGAGTTTAAACTGCACAGTGGGTCCATTAGTAAAATAAATGATTATAAATCTGGATTTTTTTAAACCGATTTTGGAGAAACTGCGAATATCGATGTAAGTGGATTCAAGTTGATTATAAATCTGGATTTTTTTAAACCGATTTTGGAGAAACTGCGAATATCGATGTAAGTGGATTCAAGTCCCATTTTAAAATCGCTTCAAATTTGTAAAAGTTATAAGCTCCAATATATTTTCAATCTTGAGCTTGTCAACTTTGACCCAGTATAGCGACGTCCAAGCTCCAACTATATATTCCAGACAACAATTTTCTGAAAGCCTAACTCCTTCTCTATCGATGACTCTAGCTTCATCATAATTAATTAATCGGTTTAAAAACTCCAGACTTATTACCGTTTATTTTGTAAATGGCCCTGATTGCAATTTCACAAGGATCTAGATAAGGAGTGCCTTCGAAAAAATCTTAACATATATAATATTCAATAACTTGGAAATGGTTAATCTAAGAGTTTTTATTCTTTTTTTATTTAATTGATAATTTATCACAGATTACAGAAAAATATAACTTTTATAGTTTTAACCACTACTTATGAACTTGTGGACCATTTTTTGTAAACCTTCCGTTAGAGATTTGATTGTTGTTTCTTTCACTTATTTGGAACAGTGTGCACATCTTCTACTAAAATCTTCGGTATTTTGGGACACTTTTTTTGTGCTCTTCTATTCACTTTTCACAAGAGCTCAATATCTCTCCACTGGTCTAAGCTATGGACAATTTTGAAATTTGACCTCTCCTGGTACAAAAACTGTCTTATTGATTTGGTACCACTCTAGAGCTTTCTCGCCGTACTGACGTGATACCAAATGGGTCCAAAAATATGTGGACACGTTGTGATCTCTTAAGAAAGGAAGAAATCTGTTTTGCAAATATTCCTTGATGCATATTTGGATATTTATAGATCCGAATGTATCAAATGACTTTCCTGTTTTGCCGCAACTGCAAAAAGCTTGATATACCAAGAATTTTGAAAGAAATTTTTTCTGCTTTTTGGTCCTAAACTTGTCTTTAACATTGCCTCGAGCATTAACAATAAAAGGTTTTGACACATAAGCTGCGAAAATTCTGCAAGCACATACGTTTCTTCGTCAATTGTACAACTTGAGTATTTTTTTATGAAATTTTGGTTTAATTTCTGTGCCCTATTTTTGGCTTCTAACTTTTTTGCAGCATTCCTGTTTGGAACATTTTGGACTTTATATGTTATCAACTCTGCATTAGCTTTAAATTTTCGCACCAAATAGTCGAAGCACTGAGATAACTCGACTGCTTTTCTACCAGATGTGTTTGGAGTTCTTTTCAATATCCTTTCAATTTTATGGCCTTCCCAATACCATGTGGTCCTTTTTTTCTCTCCGAACCAGGTTTCATATCAATGGTCAAATTGATACTGATTAATAACATTATAAACAGTTTGACGGCAAAAATTTAATTCTGTAGGACCTATTTGGATTTTTTTTAAATTTTTTTAGTAATTTATAGCACGGAAATCTTTTTCGTCCCTAATTTTGATGAAAATCAAGACAAATCAACATTTTTGTTATTAAACATAATAACTGAAGTATTTTTCCATGATAATTAGATCAAAAAGAATTTTTGATATTGAATCCGAAAAATGTTATAAGGCAAAACGTGTGTTAAGATTTTGTCGATCGCACTCCTTAATAACAGAAATAAAACACTATCACCGATCTGTTTGAATCAATGACATTTATTTATTTCCATAACTAAACAACTAATTGACTTCTGGGCCATACAAAATTAAATTACAGTATAAACTCGATAATCCGGATAATTGTTTACAGACCCGAATCCGTATTATCGAATTATCCGGATTATCGAGGTTTTTTCCTGGTACATTTTTGTTATAAAAAAATTCCAAATTTTTTTGCGTTATAACACTCCATATTTTAAGTTTTCCAAAGATTTTTAATTTAGCTAAAAAATTTAAAATTCTTTGTGCTTCTTTCACTGAAAAAAAAAATGAGTTAATATTTAACTGAAAATGAACGAATTCAACCACAATTAACTCTTACATCATAATTCTTATTATAATTTTCAAACTTTACCTAAATTTAAATATAAATATTACTTTTTCTATTAATCCGGATTACAGAGTTGCAATCCATCCGGATTATAGAGTATGTAAAGAGTTGGGAAATGCCGTCCGGATTACCGGAAAATAAGGATTATCTACCTCCGGATTATCGAGTTTATACTGTATTTGCAGTCTTATAAATTTTTTATATTATTCAGCAGTTTAATTTTCGCTTCAATTTTATACTTTTCCATCCACTGTGCCTTCAACAAATTACTGTGTGTGTAGCAATTTCTTAATGGGAATAGTAAATACTTTATAGTCGTATTATAAAATAACATTATTTAGATTTATCTATTGGGTAATAATAAGTAAAATGTAAATGAAAATATATGTGTTTTTGTATACTCATATGGAAAGTATTTCTATTCATTTCTCCCATTCATGTAAAGTTTTTCAAAAAACATAGAAAAAAGTGACATATTACAGCCAAAACAAATTAATACAAGAAATGAAAACATTAGATGAAACAAAAGACAAGAAAAGACCCCACAAAGACAATAAAATAAAGAAAGAAGAAAGCCCAGCAAAAAATAAAAAAAACATTAAATAAATGAATAGTGATCATGAAGATGCCAATGATAATAATGATAATGATGATGACGAAGCTGTGCTGCAGATGATGTTGTTTTTACAAAATGCCAGGAATTCCTTACAACTGACACTTTAAACTTTTTTATTTTACACAAACCATACAACAACACATCACTTTCGTTTATTGTCTTGAAATATACAAATAAGTATTTTTTTTAATTTTTGTTATTTTAATGAATGAGTACGTATGTTGGAGTATGTAGTATATTTATCTGTATTTAAATTGGAAATATAAAATAAACATTAATTTAGAAATGAAATGAAAAGTAACAGCCACAATAATAATGACTTAACCATATATGATCTTTTGGTTTTGATCTTTTTCTTTCTTTCACGCCCTTAATGGACTTTTGTTTTATTAAACACATGTTTGATTATATTCATTTGTAAATGTGTTTATATGCATAGATACTTTTTCTTCAATAAAAATACATACTTATTTTCTTTTCAATATTTTTTTAACATACATTTTCTCCTCTGGATAATATTCGATGTTTTTATTTTGTGTATTCTGTCGGTTTCAACGAAATCTAAATGGCTAAGATACCACGAATGCTGATGAAGTGTGTAGAGGTCCACAAATACTGATTTGGTATAGCCAAACAGAGACAACAACAAATTTACGATTGCAAGCTTTTTTTCATACATTGTAGCAAGGCTGACAACCGATTCAAAAAGGTAAAAATGTAACGGCTTTTTCGGTAACGGTATTTTAGCATTATTGGTATTTCGATCTAACGGCTGTTTTAGAAATTTTGAAATATCGGTTAAGAATCATAAAATATAAACTGGAATATAGTACTATAAGGTCGGTCTGGAATAGTTCAGTATCAGTATTTTATATGTAACGGTATTTTAAGGTTAACTGTAGACAAGTTGAATGGTTTTTTAACGGTAAGGGTATCTAAATGGAATATTATAGTTTAGCAATGATTATAAAAACTTACAGATTATGGTTCTGCAATATTTCACGAAAATTTATATTAACTTTGCTCCGGAGCTTAATATTTTTGTACTACTTAATACCTTGAAAACTTTTGGTGCAAAATACAATATAACACAATGGTTACAGTTCTGCACATAATTCATGTGCGCTTTTTGATTCAAATGGTGTTATATATAAAATAAAAAATTATGTTGCTTCCGATTCAATCAATCAATATCACAGGTCAACACTATAAAAGAATCTGGAAAATCATATTGCAGATATTGTAGGTACAGTCATCCCAATCTCCAGGAACATTTCGGTTTTTTTCCATCACGTCACATTTTTAACCCATTGAGGACCAAAGAAAATATGGTTTGATGATGAGTTTTTAGATTATAAAATTTTCCCAGTAATAGGTAGAGCAGATAAGTTAGTCATGTTGTATAGCCAAGACATGTAGCTTTAAAAATGTAGTACTAGTTAAGTCTCTTACTTATCATACATAGCCCCTAAATGTCTTTAAAGTTGTAAAAACCAAGAATTTCTCTATTAAACCTCATAAAACCATGGAAAAATGAGGGGTAAGGAGTGGGTGTAGAGGGCAAATTTGTATTTCATATAACAGACAAAAGTCCATAGATATTCAAAATGGTAAAATTTCTAAAATCACACAGAGAGAAAATTTGTATCCATAAAAAGTATGAAAAAATAAAAATCCAAATTTAAATAACAGAGTTAACAAAAAATTATAAGAAAAATATATCGCGAATAATTCGACCTAATTTTAACTCCTTATACTAAATATAGCTAAGTTAAATAAATCATTTCAATGAAGTGACAATTTTAAAATATATTATGTTTTTATTTTAAACTTCATTGAAAAATGTATGGATATTTTTTCTTTAATTAGGATTTAAGAATGTACTATTTATAATTTTTTCTCATGTTAAGAAGCTGTAAAAGTCTGTCATCAAAGTAGGATTCAATATGCGTTGATATAATCTCTCAGTAATAGCATTTTGGTGCAAAAGTTCCCATTGTTCTTCGCATTTTTTTCCCATTTTTTCAATGCTTTTAGCAACTTTAAAGATTTTTAGGTGCTATGGAGGGCATGTTAGAGACATGGCATATTCTACACTTTTGTTTTATTGTTCTTTATCTATAAAATACGGATCCATAATTTACTCCATCTATTACCCAGAAAATTATATAACTTAAAAATTTCATTTGGTCATCAATGGGTTAAAAGTGTGATGTGATGGAAATCTTTCATGTTACTTTTTTTACTACATTTAGTCTCAGGAGTAAGATATAACAAAATTTTTCAAGATATAACTTTTTTCTAATTTTTGTTATACTTCAATTACGAAATTTGTAATATTAATTAATTTTTAATTGATTTTGCTCCAATCATCAAAATTATAATATTAATAACTAGAATAATTGATATTATTATTACTTCTTTTCCTTAAATAGATGCAATGAGCTGAAAATTTTTGAAAATTTACTTAAATTTATTTTATTTCTGTACTTTTATAGACAAATATTTAATTTTTCTTTATATTTTATTAACAACTGTCAATTTATTAAAAAACAAAACTGTAAACCAATTAAAATATTAATTATATTAATAAATCATATAACTAAATTCCAATACAAAGTTAATTAATAATTTTATTAAAAAAAAAAATTTGAAATATTTTTTTTTTTGTGTGAAATTTAGTATTGTTTTTTAATCTATAAAAACAATTTTTTTCCTATTTTTTACCACAACTAAAAAAAAATAATAATTCCAAAAATTTCTAAATTTACTTTCATTACACAAAAGTCAAAGAATTCTTTAAGTTACAATATTCCGTGTTGTTAAATCGAAATTGCTTTAAAATTTAATACAATATTGAAAACTAAAAAAAATAAAAATGTTGGACCGGAAATCGGGCGAAACTAGGCAAATTAAAAATTTACTGAACATAAAATGTGGGTGCAGAAATGAAAATAATATTTAAAAAAGATAGGGCTTACCTCCTAGGTATGGCCTTTCTTCTATTAAATAAAATATTGTCTGACCCATAAAAAACCTATTTCCAATGGCTATCGCAAATTTTGATACTGTTTTGACCAGTATTTTAAAAGAAAATGCGTTTTTCACATTTCAAAATATATGGGAGACAGGCGTGTTCTTGCTCCGATTTTTTCAAAACTTTGTATATATTTACTTTCTAAAGTAATATATGTACCAAGTTTCAATTTTCTGTGACACCTCCTTCTATTTGTATAAACTTAAAAACGGTATGTTAGCCAGAAATGCGTTTTTCTCATTTCATGATATATGGGAGGTAGGAGTGTTCTTGATCCGATTTAAATAAAAATTGGCAGACTCATAAATAATCTATATTTTACTGCAGTCACAAATTTTGGTGGAATTCTGACCAGTATTCACGCAGTAAATCCGTTTTTTAATTTCAGAATATATGGGAGATGGGCTTGTCCGTGCTCCGATTAAAAAATAAATTAGAAGACTTATATGTAATCTATTTTTAATGGCTGGCACAAATTTTGGTAAAATTCAGACCAGTATTTTAGAAAAAATGTAGTTCTTTAACTTCAGGATATATGGGAGGTAGGCGTGTACTTGCGCCAATTTGTTCAAAACTTCGTATTTATTCATTCTAGACCTAAAGTAATGTGCGTAACATGTTTCAATTTTCTACGACAACTACTTCTATTTTTGTCTCATCGTTGTATGGGAACAAAGTACTGTTCGTCCGCCCGTCTGGCTGGTCCTTACATAATGAGTAAGTAAATATTTAAAATTAGTTCTATTCTTATATCATTTTTGGATCATACTTACAACAAAATCTTTCTTAATATTTTATCCATTAAAGGAACAAAATTACGAAATTTGTATCAGTTTTGCAATAATTGCAATAATTATCTCGAGCCATCTCGAGATAAAACTTAAAATCTTATTATTATTTTTTTTTACAGAATATTCAAGACCCGGAACTGAAGATGAATTAAAAAAAAAAAAAATAATATTTTTTTCGTATTCAGCTTATTAATAAGCATCATTGAGGGATCTTCATACTTTCTATGGGAGCTATTAATCCCTCTAGGGAAATCACCCTATCGTCATCATAATTTTAAATCTTGATTGAAATATTATTCCTACAAAACCTCAGGACTTT
Source organism: Protophormia terraenovae (assembly GCA_951394005.1). NCBI lineage: Eukaryota > Metazoa > Arthropoda > Insecta > Diptera > Calliphoridae > Protophormia > Protophormia terraenovae. Next base: position 102,884,092 of record OX596076.1, on the reverse strand, counting down.
CAATAACTAAATTTTACTTTGTATCTCAATTATGTATCTTGATAAAAAAAAATATCTCAACAAATTTCCATTTCCCATTCCTGTACTGATACCTTAGAGGCTACCGACAAATAGAGACAACAAAGACAATAACCGATTGTTACTGGCTTGTGTATTTGAACTTCAACACAATATATAATTTTATCACAGACCGAAGCAGCTTTAGTTCAACCCAGTATTAATATTTATTTCAGTTCACTTCAATGTATATAATGCTTAAATGAAGTAAAAATTTCTCAGCCACAACAGCATATTTCTCAGCTAAACCTGAAAATGAACCTATTGGTTAATGATAGTGGGGTAAATTAATGTCTAGATCAGTTGAGAGTTCTATGTATTCAGTTGAGAAATTGGTTTTACAGTAGAAAAATTTGTGAGATATAACAAATGTTTCAAATGTTTCTAATTATATTACATTAAAACAAGTTAAAATTGAGAAAAATTCCTTTTCATTAACGCACTTTTGCAGAGGCAAATCAAAACTATATGAAAACTTTTATCTTTTACTGTACGTGTTAAAGTAAAAGAATTTATTTATCTTTTTTATAATTTCCAACATTTATACTCGTACTTTGTTTTTATTTCTTTATTATTTTAAAAGTGTTGTCGATTTATTTTCATTATATTTTTGTTTTGTTGTTTTATTCTCTATATTCTTTTATAATGACAATAAAATGTGTTGTGGTGTGTGCAAGTTTATTGTGGCATGCATTTCGTTGTCTATTGATGACGAAGATGAAAGATGAATCAATCCATCATGGGAACATGAATTTTTACTATTTGTTTTGCTGCTGTTTCTGATGGTGACAGTAAAATTATCACAACCACACTGCTACTATGTACTGGCATCATTGTCATTATCATTATTATCAGCAACCACTAGTGACAATACAACAAACTTCGTTCAATATCAACAAAGTATAATCATATCCGCCAACACTCTGAATATTTATTATAATTACGAGTATTTTTTTTTTAATTTTTGTGGGCCCTACATCGGTGATAAGAGTATGATGATTTTGTATAGAGATTGTTTAAAAATAAGGAATATTTTAGTGAATTTTATGGAATCGGGTCAAACGGGAAATTAACTTTTGTATTTTGATTATTTTTCACATCAATCACTTAAAAGAATTATTTTTTTTTTAATTAAAAAACTATAATTAGAATTGTTAAGTAGCTCATCTTAATTTCGTTCTAAACTTGTGCTATACTTTTTTTTAGTTATTCCAGCATTTGAAATTTTAGTTTTTATATTTTGTGTAATTTAAAGCCTGTATTAATTGTTTCTATTGTAGTTCGAGAATTTATGTGTTGATTTTGTTTATTGAAATAACATCAACCAAAAAATATAAATTTTGTTTTTGTTCTTATTGTCTCTTCAGTTTATGACATCCAAATGTTATTTGTTTGATTTAAAACTTCATCTGCATATTATTGGTTAATGTTAAAGGGATTCCCATAAAGTGCAAAAATGAAAAAAGAAATACTACGGACAAATTTTCAAAATTCAAAAATATATGAGAGAAAATTACGAATATTTAAAAGCTTTCAAATAATTTGGACGCCTAAAGGCATATTCAGACTAGTCAAATTTTCACTATTAACAAATATATTTTTTTAATTTTAAAAAGACTATTTTTCGAGATATTTATTCGCGAACGGAAAATCGCGAGATATGGACCATTTTTATGTTGAGAAAAAAGTCATGTTCTACGTCATATTAAAGATAATTTTGATACCTTTCATATGACATCTCAATAAATCTTATATCATATATACTTTAAAAGATATTTGTAATTATGTGTACACAACTTTGTACACGCAAAGAAAAAATATGGTTCCAGTGACCATAAACTAAGAGCAACATATTATGATTGTAATATATTATTACGGGTTACAATAAGTATATTTGTACGTAATCATTACTATGATTAAATACTATTTTATATAATTCCATTTTATCATATATATAATTCCATGTTATCATACATATAATTCCATTTTATCATACATATGAATTAATTTCATCACATATATAATTCCATTCTATCATATGTATAATCCCATATTATCATATATATGAACTAATTTCATCATATACATGATCCCATGTTTTCATATTTGTATTCATTTGTACCACGATATGTGGTACATTCATCATACTGAATAAAAAAAAAAAAATTGGTAATTTATATTTGTTCATATATAAACTAAATGAGAATTAATATACTTACAAACTACTGGACTGATACACAAAAATGTGTATTCAAAAGGCATTAAAAGTTAATGGCTTAATGGTTGTAGAATTAACCAAATTTGTAAAATGAAATGAATGGTTATGTAATTAACTAAATTGTTGTAGAATTGACTAAATGATTGGATTTATTCATAAATATGATTTCATATAAACATATTTAAATACATATTATAATTCAGTGAACCATATTAAAATTTTAATTGTGGGTAATCATTAAATGATTCAACAGAATCATAAACGTTGCTATCATGAACACAGTTTATTTAAATCAATGAAAAACGGCTATATAATCATTGAATAGTTGTGGTGATCATGCTGTAACCATGTTTTTTCTTTGCGTATACATATTTTTAGCTATTTAACACTTTCAAATCGCGATATTTTACAAATCACTTTATGAAATGATTTGAAATTTTGGATTAGTCTTAGTTTTGACGATAATAATGATTGTTCCAAATAGTATCAAATTCGGAAGAGGTGAGAAAATCAGCCGGTTGGTTTTAAATGGAATGACTCCTAAATATCTGGATTAAAATTGATATATTCGCTTTATTTGGAACGATATGTAGAAAAATATGTATATCAATGGATAGGTAAATACGGCTATTTTAATACTATGTACATATATATTTTGTACATACTTATTTAGAAACTAGACGAAATTTTGCTTAAAAAAAAAAAAAATAATAAATTTTTATTATTTGTAATTTTTAAGAACATTTTTTTTTTAGATTTGAAAATTTATAAAAAATAACCCAGTGAAGCAATAAAGATGATTTTTAGTACACGAACTAATATTTTTTTTTTTTTATGCAAATATTTGACTAATTTCATAAAATATGCTCTTTTGTCTACGTTTATGAGCGGACTGGATCTAGTTTAATGTAAAATCAATCAATCCAATCAATACATACATACATATAATTATTACACCAGACCACTTTTTTGTAATAAAACAAAAATTTAAAGTTTTGATTTAAATATTTTTTTACTGATAGACGAATTGAGATAATAATAAAAAAATCACTCTTTGTTACGAAAATTATTTGAGAAAATCAAAAAGTCGAGTCACAAAAATTTCAAAATTCAAGCACAAATATCTTTATACCCTAAACCACCATAGGTGTTTTTGCTGATGTTTGTAACGCACAGAAAAAGTCATCGGACCTCCACCTTAAAGTACACAGTTCGACTTAGAATCACTTCCTGAGTCGATTTAACGATATCCGTCCGTCCGTTTGGCTTGTGAACAAAGTACAGGTCGCAATTTTAAAGATATCTTGATGAAATTTGGCATAAGGACAAAGCCTATTGAAATTGGTTATAATCGATCCATTATTTCACCTAGCCACCGTACAAAAGTCCTCCCGGAATAGGGCTTAACGCTAATTAATAAATACCTTTAATATAGCAAATAATTTAATGAAAATTTGCTCAGAAAAGTTTTATATTACTAAAAATGTGTACTTAATTTCGTAAAGATCGGTCCATAATTGACCATTGCTCCCATATAAACCTCTACTCCGAAAATCACTTTAACGTGCATATAATCCATACAAATATTAATATCAAGTTAATATTCCACACAAATAAGTTTTTTACTAGTAGAAACAACAGCACCAAATTTTATGAGAATCAGTCCATAATTAACCATAGCTCCCATATAAACCCACTTCCGGGAATCGACCTAAAGAGCATAAAATCATATAGTTCTTAATATGAATGCATTATTCTGTATTCGTATATTTTATTTTACACTTAGTACCGGCACTTAGGGCTGACTATCACTTTTTTCTCGTTTAAAATAAGAGATATCATAGGAGAGTAAGCATATTTTTTAATCTATAATATATTTATTATAACAGTGACAAGAAGATTTTTCTTAAAGCTTAAGTCCTCTTTTATAGCTCCTCCCTTCTAGTGCTATAGTTCTGTTAATTCAGATTTATTGCCAAATTGAAGATCGGTGATATTAATTCCTAAGTATTTATTTAAGTATATATATTCCTTTTTAAAACTAAAGCTAATATGTAAATAATGGTTATGACCACTGCTCAGTTAAAAAAAAAAAAAAACCTTACCTATCGCCTTTTTTAAAGGGATACCCTAATCTGTAAATAATCTCAAATTTTCAGTACTCAAAACCTTTTCGTTTTTTCTTTTTTTTTTTTAGTTTTCGTGCATTATTTGTTTGCTTTTATTTACTCTTAATGCATGGCAAATGCATTTATAGTGTAAATAATGCTTAAAATGAAAAAAACTACCGTCAAAGAATTTAAATTTGTTGAAAAACAAAATTTAATAACATTTGGTTTGATCAATTTGATGGCTTAATCACTCATAGTGGGAAAATATTATTTATGCATTCTTAATTGAAGAAAGAAAATATGAGGTATGTATATACCTACATACATATTTGTTTACAAATATCCACAGTTTTTAAAAAAATTAATAAACATACAAAAAATTAAAGGCTTAATGATCCTAAAACTCAAAGTAAAAAATTAAAAAGAAAAAAATTAAATACATTACCTATTTATAAAATAGATTTACTTTTTCTTTACTATTTTCCTAATAAAAACATAAACCAAGGATTTAAAATATCCCTAAAAAATTTAAACCATATAAGTTTTCTATGCTATCGGTAAGTAAACTACAAAATAAAACTCCACTTATAATTATGTATTTTTAAAAACAATTTTTAATTTCACACACTTCAAGTGTAAAAAAAAAATTCTCACATTTAAAGTAGCCACTTAAATTTTCAGTTTCAAATCCCCGTTAAACAATTAACAGCAACATTAAATATTTAAAGAAACATTGTTGCTTTCACTACTTTAGCAACATTTTACGTTATCGCCTTATAAACATTTGTTTATATTTATAAACATAATAACATGCGTTAGCAACATGTGGCTGTTAATTAACAACATTTTATTTAATTTTCTGTTTTGATCACCACATTCTCTAAACAAAAATATCAACCTCTTCTAAAAAAAGAAACAAACATTTTGTTATCATTATGGCTAAAACTCTACTTCAAATCTGCTCACTAGTAAAACTCGTCTAAACCTGATATTAAAATATAAAGAAAAAAGACAACAAAACAAAGAGCATAATAAAAAAATAAAATAATAAAGAGACAATAATAAAAAACAAAAGCAATATTTTAATTGTATAAAAAACAAGGGTTTTTTTTCTGTTAAGAGAATAAATAAAAGAAAAAAAAACGGCTTTCGTTACTTAATACAAAACACAAACTGTTGCATTTGGAACTGAAATGCATCGTAAAGAAAGAAGTATTTATTTTTCTCAAGAAGAAGAAAAATATACAACAAACGATCGTGATAATAATGATAATATTTGTATTTGTTTTTTCCCTTCAATGTTAGTATACAGTGAAGTAAAGGAAATAGTTCTTAAGCAAAATATAAACTGTACAATGAGTTCAAATTAAAAATTTTTAGTCATTAATAAAATTTTCAAAAAATTATATTTATGTATCTTAAATGATGAGAAATTAATATCTGTTCATTATGTGGATGGATATATATCTTAGAAATTTATGAGATAGAGAAAAAGAGATGACTAACATCAGGAGCAAATGAAAAAAAATTCCATGTAAACAAAGAAGAAAGTGAAAATGTTCAATTATAAACACGTTCAAAATCAGGGTTCCCAGACTTTTTTCGAGTCATATCCCCAAATAGCGAAATTTCATCCCCAAATAGCTACTTTTTATATCCCCAAAAATCCCCACTAAAATAATACCTTAATTTTACAGATTAGCATAAAGGACACTAAGTTTTATTTGTGCTTCAATACATTTTTTCTAAAATAGTCAATAATATAAAAGAAAATTTCATAGAAATGTTCAAAAAATAAGATTTTATGAAAATTTTTAAACATTTTTATTGTTAATGCAATGACCGAAAATTACATTTTTTATTTAATATTCAAAGGTATGAAAATATGATTATCCAAATTTCATTAAATCAATTAATTTTGATTCACTCTTGTTTACTATTACAATAAAAATAATGGAACATCATTTACTCAAAAATTATTTTCATGTCCAATCCGTACAGAGATTTTATTTTTTATTTTCGTTAGGGCCCTGTTGTTGAAATTAATATAATTTTATCTTACCTAGAACTTGATATCCAGCGGAAAAATATGTCTTTTTTATTGTTTTTAAGTAAAAAAGTAAGATTTTTTTATAATAAAATAAAAATCCCCTAAAATCTTCAAAAAATCCCCAAGCCTTCAAAAATATCCCCAACAAATCCCCTAATCCCCAAACCAAAATTTTCATCCCCATTTCTAAAAATAAATCCCCAATTTGGGGATAAATCCCCTAATCTGACAACACTGTTCAAAATAGAGTATCACTTCGATTCCTTTTAAAAGAGCAATTTCCCGATAATAAGGCTAATGGTTTTAGACGTGTATACTTCGACCACTAACCATTTTTAAACTAAATGTGGGTTTAGAACCACTTCAATAAAGGTTATTAATTAATATGTTGTAAAGAGTTGCAAAGTACTATAAAACCAAACGCAAAAAATGGTAGCATTTGCGGGAAGTTTTAATACTTCATAAATATTTTTTAAGAAAGCCGCTGCGGAAAGCCATTTCATTTGGATTATGATTTAGCTCGGGTAACTTTTCTTGAGTGTTTAAACGATTTTATAAAAGTATCCCGGGAAATGTTTGATAATAAAGAACTAGAGGCTGTACTTGATCATCAAACGCAAGAAAACATGGAAATTGGTCGCGACATGAACTGAATCCAAAATACGTTCACAGGTGACTTTGCCTGGCTGAAATGCTGCAGCAGTGACTATAAAACAATAAGGGTAGACCTCTACCGAATCCAATTGGTCCGTTTGAAGGTAGTATAGACAAAAAAATTTCCAAAATGTGCTACCAGATACGAATCCATTTTGTTACAAAAAATGGCGTGATTCGTGGGATTAAATCTATAAAGTATAAGAATGATGGAAAAAAGTAGCAGCTCCCAAAATACCATACTTTGATGAAAATACATTGTAAATTTTTCTTGAAAATTACAATTGGCTTTGATAATAGGTCAACTTGTTTATTATAAAAAGACTTGCACCAGGTTTGCATTTGATGTTAAATATCATACATACATATACAAGTAGTCGTAAACCAGCATCAATTTCGAAGGAACATTAACAAGTAATCAGTAATTGACTTGCTTGAAATTACCAAAGCGAAACTTGTGATAGACATGAGCAGAATCTAATACTTATTTTCTCTGTGTAATGGGAGGACGTAACCATATCGGAACGGATGCAACAGGTTTTTAATATAATCTTTAACTGGTGCGGTTGAAGCGATAATTATAGCATTTACTAGACGCAGAAGTCTAAGACTCACAGAGTCAACAATAAATAACTCCACAGAAGAGTTCTCAATTGAGGTAAATGTCCACTGTTTCCAATAAGGCAATTAGGGCACATTATGCTTGTCAGTGCCTTTATGGTAACAAGTGGAGACTTGCACTTGGGGCTATCCTGCAATTCCTCAATAACACATTTCATTGATAGTGTAGGCCTGCAGGATTTCTCTTAGATTATCAGGTATCTCAAGCTTAAAAGCTGGTGAACTGGTAGGATATTTGAGGATATTGATAATATTTGTCAACGATCCTTTCATTGGAATAAATGACTACATGTCGCCCACTCTGATGTTAGGTATATATAAAGGAATATATGGCTGGACCATTATTCGTGACATAATATCGCAGACCAATTTTTGTTCACAGACTGGCGCTGGTGAGTTTGGTTGCTGAGGACATATTCTATAGGCAAATAGCCTATGATTTTCCAAGCCGAAAGTTATGCCATCATCACTGGTGTTAGAGGGTGTATAAAAAGCAAATCGAAGGGTTTAAGCAGGTATGTACATATGTGATATCAGACAGTGAGGCATTTTTGAAGGTTTTTTCATCTTGAGAGGTAAAGTCAAAGGTTGTTATGGACTATATAATGTCTCTCAATGAACCTAGTGAACACAAGGATTCGCTATGTTGAGTCTCTGCTTATGAGGTCAATTTTCTCAGCTATGGTAGAATGCCTCTGGACGGAAACAAACAAATAGGTTTGTTTTAGTATCTCCTGGTATATCCCGGAAGATACTATTGTTTAATTAGAGTGAAGTTAGAGTACTAAAGGATTTATTTACCGGTCATTGTGATCTTAGATCATATCTTAAGAAATGAAAAGCGATCGGATCATAATTTTTACCAAAATCATAACACCCTTTCAAACACTGTTTAATACATACTAATGATAATAACGATGTTGTTGTTGCATTTTGTTTTTGGTTTTAACTTGTTTATTGTTTTTGCTATAAACTCAGTTTTTGTTGTGGTTCGTTCATAAAGATGATCATGATAATAATGATCAAAGTCGACGTCAACGTTTACTATAAAGCCACCAACAACAGCAGCAGTAACAAAAACAACATTTAATAAACCAACTACAACAAAGCAACACATCGAAAGAAAAAAATTAAAAAAAAACTACAGCAAAAGAGAATTGAAGTCAGTCAAACATATGGGAAAAATGTGTTTCATTTGTTTTGTCGTATTTTAGTCAATAGCGAGATACCGTTTTGAACGGACTTCTGAACAAAACAAAGAAAGAAATTAAATAAAAAAAATAAAAAACAAGAAATCGAGACGATTTTTTATAAATAAAATAAACTGTGTTTAAAACGAAAATAATAAAAATAAAAAAAACACGAAACGAAAAAATTAAAATAAAAAAAGACGTGTTTTATTTTGTAAATGTCAAATAAATTATACAATTAAATTTAAAAGAATAATACCGTAACTATGTTAAATAAAACGTTATAAATTAAACAAAACGATCTAAATTATTTGAAATAAAAAGAAATTTTTAAATAAAATTTATAAAATCTTAAAATTATTACATTTTGTTATCAGTTTATTTATTATTATAAATGTTGTGTCTTATAAAACAAGTGTAATAAAATAAAGTGAATGTATTTAAAATCGAAACGAAATATAAAAAAAGTCGAGTGTTAAATGTCAAAATATTAAAAAATAAATATAAATATACCAGCTTGAAATAAATACTACGAGAAATTGTTTTTTGAAAATTATATTTTACAAAAATTTACAAATTTTATAATAAACTCATTTAATATTCTTCATTAAATGCTTTATTTTTCTGCTTATTGTTGTTGTGTAAATTATGGTGATTATTTTATCAGTGTTTATTGTTGTTGCATTTTTACATTAATATTCCTTGTTAAACAAAAAAGAGTGTAAAAAATACCCAAAAAAAAGCAGAAAAAAAGTTACACACCCTCACATAATTTTATTATGGTTATTTATAAAAAAATTATAAAAGAAATAAAGAGAAAAGAAATTTTTTGAAAACAAAAGTTGTTGAAATTTCACACAATAAAAGAAATCAATAAATAAATTATAGTGTTTAATAACAGAAAAAAAAAAAAAAAAATATTGATCCCAGCAACCAACAACCACTTTTTCATCTTAATTTCAAAACAAATAAATGATCCCCATGTTATGAGTTGAAGCTCTCTTTCTCCCCTTTATATTAAAACTAAAAAGTGTTAAATTAGTGAATCGTTCTTTTGAAGAATTCTGAGAAGTGTTGATAATAAATCCCCCATTATTTTTTTTAATCAATAAAAAATACAACTTATGTGGATTAATAACAATTAAAGGTGAGTTTTTTTTCTGTTTGGTTTTTTTGTTTGTGGTTAAAATTTAAAAAAGGTATCAATTTAAACATCTCTAATACAAAATCAATTTAAAATTTATATGTATTTTTTTCTGAAACAAAACCAACTTTAATCAATAAAAAAGAAAAATAAATACAAGTTATGCTAATTTTTGTGGTTTTTAAGACAATTTTGTTTGTGTATACCTATGTAAAAAAAATTTAAACCCTGAATTAGCAACAAATTAACTTTTTATTTTTTTAAATCTTAACTTAAATCTTTTTTTCTTAATTTTTGTTATTTTAAATTTAATGTTATTTTGTTAGAGTTTTAAATGCGAGATTAAACGGTTTTTGTAGATATAACAGTTTTGTTATAAATAATTTAAATATTTTACACACATGTAAGATATTAACCCATATTGGGGGTATAATTTATAATTTTCGTTACTACTTATGTGGCATTACACATAGACATTTATAAATAATATTTATTTAAAGATTACAATTATGAAACTTTGACATATGGAATTCGGATTGTGGAAAACTTTAGTTAAAATAAATGTTTATGTTAAGTTTTAAAGTCTAATTATTATTCTAGAGGATTTATGGTGAATTGTTGTTGAAAATTATTGCGTTTTTTTGGACTTTAAGTTGTTTTCCTTACTCAAATATATATGAATGTAGTGCATAGATTCACACAGTCTGGAAATTTGTTTTGCAACAAATGCAGTAAATTTTTAAAAGTACTGAATTATTTATTACTTCCATTGTATTGTTACAATATCAAAAATCGTTTGGCCATTTTAGGTTTTGTCCCTTAGATATAACAAATAGTCCCAGCAAAAACTTTGGTTGCCAGATCATGAGTTAAGAAGCTAATATAACTACTTACATATTAGCTGAATAACCCATTATTTTAACATGGTGATGTTATTAGAGGCAACTAGTTATCTCACATTAATACAAGTAGGCATTTTTTAAAGTAATTACTTAGATGTCATTACAAAAACTAATTATTTCCAATCTATTCAGTAACTTATTGATTTTAAAGTCTTTATTAGTGCAAGCAATATGAACTAGTTACTCTACCGTAAATGTAAATGTAGCGAATCAGCTGGCACGTTTTGCTTATGACAGTTATGTTTGTATGTGTACTCAAAAACGTAAATGTAACGTAGTAACCTAATCAAATTAGGTCACTCTACGTTTTTACGTCACAACTGTAACAACAATGTTGGCAGCTTTTTATTTCAATATACTAAATATTTTTATAAAATCGCTGCAAATAGTTTCTCAATTGGACATTTTGTTTTGATGTTTTCTTCACTAAAAAATTTTTAAAAAAGTTTAAATAAGACGTAGATTTGAATCAATAATTTAAAATTTTTTGTCATAAAAGCACAAATTTCGTTTTGTCAAATCACCAAAATAAAAACTAATAAATCTAGCGATTTTCAAACTACAAGAGATTTACTGGAAATATTTGTAATTGACATCACTTATGTTGATGTGTACAAAACAGCAACAAAGTACTTGCTATATTTACGTTTTTTGAGTAATTATCAACTTACGTCCCGTTTACATTTACGGTAGAGTAATGGAGCCTTTGGATTACTAATAAGTAATGAAATGTAAAAATATAAAAAGACATGATTTTTTCTTTAATTTTATAAATTACACATTTCAAAAACATTAACCAAAATTTGGCATACTAATTAATATTTTTTAATTACAATGCTGAGTATATATTTATCCATTTTTTAAATATGTGGTTTGGTAAACTCAATTAAAAAATTAGCATTAATAAGTAGTTATTTATCTATTTCAATGTAATGCAGACAATATGATGTTATCATTTAAAAGTAACTACATGCTACTACCAAGTTTTTGCTGGGGTTTTAACTTTTAAAAAATAGGATTTTATTCATGGGATCACGTTTTCACGTAAAATCCCAACTTTAAAGTGTATATATTTTAATTTGATGAACACATTTTTGCAAAACATCATAGGTATTTTATTGTTTAGTATCTTTAATCTTTATTTAAAAGTTTTGAATATTTTGGTCTATTTTCGTTTCGTTTTTCTTTACGACCTTAAACATATTTTGTCCTTAAAAGCATATGTTGTCATTAAAACATTTTTTCAAGCATGTTTCTTTTCTTATTAGCTTTCAAAAGTTTGTTGATTTGTTTATTCTCTTATAACGTTCTCACGGCATACATTTAGTTAGCAATAAAATGAAGATCACTTTCTGAGATCCTCCTTCCGTTTGTCTGTCCATAAAAATACAAAATTTTATTTACAAAACGACCCTATGAAGACCACGTTTGTAAAGCTTTCTACAGAAAAAGTATATCAAATTTTTGTAAATAAAATTTTGATACACATTCCAAAGCTTTGTAAAAATTTAGCCTTGTTTTCTTCAAGATTTTTTTTCTAAATTTACACAGAGACTGTCTAAATTTGAATAGAAGGTTGTGTTAAAAAATGATAAGCTTTAGATAGCTTGTTCCAATGTCCAGGATCGAAATCAAAAGTATTTAAAAAAACACTGCAATATACATAGATAAGGCTCGACTATAATTATCTTTGTATATCTACAGAAAATATAAATAAAAAATTTTATGAAGTAAATTTTGAGCTTTCGAAAGCTTTGTTAAGCTTTTGAGGCATTGAGTTTTTCTGAGTGCAATTTTCTGAAATTTATATAGTTATTGAAGGCTTAACGAAAAATAAGCTGTTAACAGATTTCTCTTTCAAAATGCATTTTTTATATCTTTCTATAGAATGTGTTTTGTTATTTTTAATGCCTTTTAATAGAGAAATTTTGAAACTTATAGTATTCAAGAGCTCAAGGATTTATTTATAAATCTTTGATCTATTGAAGACTTTCTTCGAAAAAAAGCTTAAGAAATCGATGCTTTCTTTACAAGTTTTGGGTTATCGCAGCCTTAAATAAAACTTAATTGCCGATTTCTTTTAATATAAAAAATTCTTTTGAGTTATAGGAGCTTTCGAAAAAATATTGTTTTTTTTTTTAGGGAAACTTTTTATACACAATTTTGAGTTTTCAAATGTATATAGAAAAGAAAGCATATTAACAAGGGTGATCAATACTTAATACAACTTAAATCTTCGAAATAAGGCTAAATAAGAGCTTCAACTTTTGAATTCTTTCTATAGAAAAATTTAGTATAGATGAACATAGAGAAAATATCCAAAAAGATGAAGACCTAATAGATTTCAGAATCGCCACAAAAAAAGTTTCTAGTATGCGAAGCAATATGTTGCTGTATTAAATGAATTAGTCTTGAATATTATTCCAGAAATATATAAATAAATTCAGGCTGTATATTTTATTATTTTTCCATTTTTATTACTATGAAATAACTAAACTATTAAAAAATATATACAGTCGAACACGGTTATAACGAACTATGGCTTTAACGAACACTTTTCTTTGGTCCCAATGATTTTACTTACATTTTCCATATAAATAACTATGTTTATAACGAACACGGTTATAACGAACTTTTTTTTTATAACGAACACATTTTTGTGGTCCCAAGAAGAACATTTCATACAAAAAAGTACGTTTATAAAGAACTCCCACAAGTACTAGTTTTAAATAAATAAAATTGCATATTTTAAAATGTTTCAAAATGTAAAAGCTAACAAAATTTAATTTCAATTTAAATTATTTGACAAATAGAAATAATTTTCGTTAATTATAATTTAAATGGACAAATAAAATATGAATTTTATATTTATAGTTGTTGACCTTTTTAACATAACGCATAACATAACGCATACCGATTTATAGAAGATAAATAAAAATAAAACTGAAATTATAAGAGGATTGAAAAGAAAATATTAGAAAACTATTCCTAAGAGCAAAGACCTCAAAACATGTAAATTTCATAACTTCACTAATAAAAGAAAACATTGAATTAGTATAAAAAATAATCTCAATCTACCACTTGTCAAATGACTGATGAATGCAAATGAATAATCTTCTTAATATATTAAAATCATTAACATTTAAAAATCATATATACAGCTCATTATTAAAGGAAAGATATATACTTTAATTACAAATATTACTATCGTAATGAAATACTTTTATTTTGTTTCAAATAAATATTTTTGGATTATCACGGATATAACGAACTCATTTATAACGAACTAAATTTGTCAGTCCCCTCGAGTGCGTTATAACCGTATTCGACTGTAAATTGACTTAAATAAAGAATGAATATAGTTAACAAAGAAAAAGAATCAAATTTAAAACAAATTCAAGTTCTAATGTCTACTAATAAAAAACTGACCCTTATACATTGCTTAGGTTATTGCAACATTGATGTAAAGAACAACAAGTTTTGCAAAAAAAAAAAAAAATCATTTATATAGTTAACCAGTTTTGCCAGAAAACAAAAGTTACAGAACTATTTTATCACAAATGAAGTTCTTTTTTTTTAGTTTTTCGTAGTAAGTATTCACTTGCCAACATATTTCATTAGTCACAACTTTATGATGAAAAATAATTTAAAAAACGAGTCTGCAACATAAATGAAGCGACCTTGCTAAATAATTGTTTTTAAATGTCAGATTTTTTTAAGACAATAAATAATTTTTAAACCAAATAGTTATGAAACAAATATTTATAAATTAAAATTAAATTGATTTTTTTTTTTTTTTTCTTATGCATGTGTACTATAAAATTGCTGATGTCAGCTAAGAGTTTTAATCATTCATAAAAATATTTATTTTTATATCTATGAATACAATTTCTATAAATACATAAATTTAATATTTATTAAATTTTCACAAATTTACGTTTCATTCATAATTTTTTATGTTTATTTTCAGCAAATTTTCATTAATCATATTTACGCATTATTATTATTTTATAATAAAATCATTTTCAATTTCATTTTATTTGACCAAAATAATCAAAATATGTTACATATCTTTAGCGTCTGCATAAATAATCATAAACTTCTAGTGGGTTGATCATAAAACCTCTAAAATAGACTGCGAAAAAAATACTACAAGAAACTGAAAGAAGGCGTTTAACACAAAATTAAAAACATATAGAAAACACCTGTTTAAATATTTAAAAAATATAAAGAAAAAGAAATCATTAAAAGCCAGAAATACTATTAAAGCCATCATAATATTACAAATAAACAGAAAATGCGAAAGTGTTACAATAATCTCACTAGATAGAAAACATTTTGAAGATCACAACTACGTATAATCAAAAATATATTAATACATATCAGCCTAAAGTGTTAAAGCATCTTTCAAATTTCTAAATTCAAATTTCAATTTCATTTTCTTTTGTTGTATTATAATATAAATAACAAATAGCTTATATTTTTTTAAGTAGGTGTTAAAGGTTTATTATCAAAAGAAAAAAAAAAAAGTCAACTTAAATTGATTTATTTTGAATTAAATTATTGTATACTAAATGTTGGTTTTTTATTTATAAAACTCACTAGTAACCTGAATAGATTATAGAGGCAAAATTTATTAATTTGGAAAAGTAATAATTTTAAATTATGCATGTGTTAGGGTGTCCAGGAAATATATATATATATATATATATATATATATATATATATATATATATATATGTCGCATTATACTGCTAGAATATTTTTATGAAAAATAATTTCATGAAAAAAAAAATCATGTGTGAGCTTCAAGTTCGGAAATACCTTTATTAAATAATATTGCTAGTCTTTATTAAATACGTATTTATAACTTTCCTATAATGTATAAAAAAGGCGGGCTTAATATTGCCCCTAAAATGTTTTTAAAATATTCACCAGATTCCTTACAAAATTCTAAATAACATTGCTGCAATATATGAATTCGTTAAAAAGTTATATTAATCTGAAGTTAGAACTTTAAAAGAATTTTAAATTTTTTGAGTTTTTTTTTCCCAAAAAGGTGGTAATATTTATTCACTGATAAAATTAGTTTTTTGTTCGCTTTTTTAATGTTTTTAAAAGAAATCTTCATGGAAATTTTTGTTTTCTTTTTTTGTTATGTTTTCAAATCGGGATCGAGATCACAAAGCTGGGATCGACTTAAAATTATTTAAATTTGATAGCTCTGTATGCAAGGTATACACCCAAAAAGTATTTTATGACAGAGGCCCCTTATAACGACAGGGTGACCATTTCAATGAAAAAAGTCAATTTTTTTAACACGTTTTATACGGATTGGGATTTTTGGTATTTTCGTGTAAAAAAGTGGGAATTTTTTTTTAATTATGTAGTTCTAACATAAGTTTATACACATTATACTGAAATTTCAATAAAATATCACTATTCGTTTAAATTTTATTAATGTTTGAATATAAATTTTATGTTTTAAAAAACTCCAAAAATTATAAATTCTGCGATCAAATTACGTTCCATTAACTTTAATTTTATAAATTATCAATCTCCATATTCTAACGTTTTCTTAGATATTAAATACTTGTAAAAAAATGTATACTTTTGCTTATAACTTAATAGAAAATTGGCCTTCTTTAGCCAAATTAAGGCATTTTTCATACATTTGTACGCAAATGAAAAATTTAATCAGGTTTTATAAATTTTTCAAAATAGACATAATTTTGAAACCATGAAGGTCCTTAAAATACAACTATAATCGCTAGTTGTAAAAACTTTAAAATTTAATTTGCCATTTAAAATTTTTTATTTTTTTGGTTCACCCTTACATTAATTTCTTTATACAAATATTTTTGTATTTATTTATGAAATGAAGCAGAAATATAAAACAAAAACAAAATAACAACAAAAATATTAAATATATAGTTTTTAGGGGTCACCCACATAGAATTTTTTTTCTTTAATTTAAATTATTCTTTTTTCCATATTGTTGTGGTTGTGTCAGTCAGTAGTAGTAGTAGTTCTTTTTTTTTTGGCATGAAGTGGGGCATTGTAATAGTAAATATAAAACTATTTAGATACCAATCCATATTCATAATTTAAACAAATATAAAAATTTTCATAAATTAAATGAGAACAACATATTAAAGTCATAGAGGAAAAATACTAAACCAAAAAACAGCAACAACAATAATAATAAATATACATAAATAAATAAAAATATAAAATTATGATTTTGTTGGCGACTTGTTGTTGATATTTTCGTAGATTTTCGTTTTAGTTTATTTTTTTCATACTTGAATATATTGAAATTGAAAGTGTTGAGAAATTTATTGCTTAATACCACTAAAAAACCAAAGAAAAAATAAAATAAATCGCATGTTATTAATTTTACTTGAAAAATAAAAACAGAGAGACAAATGGACAGACGAATAAAAAATTATTAATACATATTTTGATTTAAATTTAACACCCCTTGCTTTACAAATAAAAATTATTTTATTTAAATAACATTTTTTACATAATATTAAATAAAAATATATAAGTTTATTACAAATATATATATATATATATATATATATATATATATATATATATATATATATATATATATATATATATATATATATATATATATATATATATATATATATTATAAGGTCAAGATCTTGAAAATAAGTATGTGTTTAAAAAATCTTATAACGTATTTGTTTAATTTAATTTTTATCTCTTTTTTTTTTTTTTTGTTTCATAAATTTCAACTCAATTGGTCATGTCATAATATTGTCTTCATTACTAGAGGAGAGCAAAAGCTAAAAAAAAAGAATAACAACTGACAACTGACTGACACTTGTTTGATAAATTATAATTTATTTTCTCTACTGTTTACATTTAAGTATCTGAAATAGTAGGAGTATTCATTCATATTGGAGGTTAAATATTTGACATATTTTTCTTTCGTTATAGATGCCAAGATTTTTAAAGAATTTTTTAGTTTAATTAATGGTTAGTAATTTTGTAAAATATTTTTTCATCATCATAAATTTTACGAAAAATTTTAATTTGAAGGGGAATTTATGTGTGAAGTGATTTATATGTGAAATACATTTTTTGGCATTCAATGTTATCAATTCTACAGATGAGTCGAAAGCTGTGGATCGATAGATCTTTATTTTTTACGGACATGGTCTTGTTGGGAATAAAGATAGCACAAGCTATCTTTATATAAATTAGACATATTATTTAAACAGTAAAATCATTATTATTATTTTTTATAACCTAATACGAAATTAAACTCGTTCGAATCTTTATGCTTTTTACATTGAAATTCAATAGCATTTTTTTTTTTGTATTGAAATATACAATAACCTCAGACCTCCTACACAATTGTTACTCTGTATCGACTTTATTTCATAATCTCTGAACAAACTTTCGTCAACAATGAAAGGGCAGACTAACCCGATTTCAGAGAAGAGATTCGGTAAAAACATATCTCATTTTACTGAATTTTTTCTAAAATCGTCCTAAATTAACTTTAATCATTGTATGCTTTTTTGCAGATCCAAATTAAATTTAATTTTAGATCTGAAAACATTCCCAAAATAACTTTAATAGTAGGTGGCTTTTATACTGTCATAAATTAACTTTAATCTTGGGTTGTTGTATGTTTTAAATTTATTTTAATATAAGTTTTTGATACAGTCCCAAATAAATTTTAATCGTAGGTTTTTATATGTGAATTGTAGGGCTTCGTATAGTCTTAAATTAACACTAATCGTTGGAGTTCTAAAATTATCTAGCACATTTCTTGTTGCAGTTAAGAAATACGCTGAGTGTTTGACGTGCTAGCTTCCTCAAGCTGTGAGATTAGGGTGGAATTGTAAATTCATCAAGAATAGCTTCATAACATAACACAGGGATGTCCAGATACTGCGGGACGGGGTTTCTCATTCAATTCGGATAAACTGTAATGATAAGTACTAAGGCTCTTATATACTTTTTTGAATTGACTCTAGTTCTCGCGATTTGTAAAATTAAGGAGGTTTCACCAAAGATATCACGAAAACGACTTGTCTGATTTTACTAAAAAAATATAAAAAAATTCTTATTAAAATTGTCTTTACAGTCGCAAAGCAGCTCTGGGTGGATAAACATCTACCGCGTCTCACTCTCGCATTTAGCTAATGTTATATGCGTCGTATAACTGTACCGCGTTACCGTTCTTCGAGGCTTTGCATTAACCATATGCAATTAATTTGAATTCTGGAAATTTCTATGGTTTAGCGTGGTGGAGTACCAAACAAAACTCAATTTTGAATACGAATAGGAGTTGAATTCGAAGACTCCGGCTTCCTGCGCGAAGGTGTGGGTCGAAGGCATTTTTTTTCGGAGGAGACTCCTCAGGCGTTTTCCGTAATTAGTGATGGCGTTATGGATAATTCCGAGGCCAAATAATTCCTCTTCAATGCACAGTGTCACATTTGGCAGTTTTAGAACGACAAAAATCCAGTTTTGAAGATATTGGTCAGAAATTGTATATTCTGTTAGTAGATAAGGCCGTAAACATTGCCACTAAAAATGGGCGGGAAAAAATCACTGCCACTCCCATACTGAAAAAATTACTTTATTTTTATGAAGTTCGGACATATTTTTGTAAATTTTATTAAAATAAAGGATATTTTAAAAGTGGGCGTGTCAAGATCTAATCACATCAATCTTAGTGTAACATTTTCATAACAAATTATCAGCCATTACTTTCAAATGTTTAAACAATTCTTCAAAAATTGCTAATATGTGGTACTGCTCATTTTTTCTAATATTTTAAAAGATCGCAAAAAGTCGCAGCCAATATTCTCAAATATAATTTTGTAGATGTTCTTTTATACAACAATCGTATTTTTAGATTGGAACTCGTTGGAACTTTTAAATTCCAGCCAATTTAAAATATAATTTCCCAAAAACTATATATTTTTATATTATGATTTCTTTTAAATGAAAAACAATATATTTAGTATTGATTTTTTAACTTAGCAAATTATAAAAGGATAATTTGGATACATTTATTATTACATACCAAAAAAATTCGTATCAATATCTGCAGTATTTACTGAGATATATGAAGTTAAAGTTAACATACTTCTTTACAAAAGTTGTAAATAAAATTAAAATATTTTTAAAAGTTTCAACTTTGAAAATCCATAATTCGCGCTATGGGCACTTTTCAATACTTCAAGTATTTTTTCCAAAATATATGATATGTTTACTAATAAATGCGAAAAGAATTACTTCAGTTATTATGCTTTTATTTTCGTATTTTTGTCGTTCTAATTTGTATAAATGTGACACTGTGCAATGGAGCAGTTCTGTTGAAGGAGTAACTTAAAGAACAAACAAACAAAACAAAACTGTCTTTAAGTCATAGATGCCCATTCAAAGCACATTTGTGCTGAGAGCCTCACACATATTCTTAAGCTCTTTCATTTAGTATTACACATGCTAAGCGGGTTTATTAATATTTTTTTCGAATGCACTGAAACAAATTTAACATGATGTTTTAAAACTATTTTGAATCTTTCAATTTAAACATTATTTTTTAATATTGTATTCGATTTTTAACACATTAGATACAAATGAATGGACAAGGAAAAATGTTTTAACAACCTATTTTTATAATTAAGCTGTCTAAAATATAAGGTTCTAACTTATGTTATATTGAATATATAAATAACATTTTTTTATTTCCTTATTTTTTAAATTTAGCAATGAAGTTTCAATAAAAATTATTTTTGTTATTTTCTAAATTAATATTAAATCTCTTTTATTAATTAACGTTGATTACTTTTTTATTTAATTCACTCATCTTTTCTTTAAGTGCTTTTTTTTTTTGTTTTTTACTAACACAACTACAGTTTTGTCATGGGCATATTTGCTTTAAGTCATTCTTACATTACTTTTAATACGGTTAATAGTTATGGAGATATTAAGCCTATTATATGAAAAAAAAAAAAAAACGAAATTTTATAAAAAATTTTTGATTCCCAAAATAATACATCTGAATGTTTAAATTTACGTGAGCTGTATGTACCATTTTCAAAACATTTAGGGTTTTAATGTACCATTGGAAAAGTCTATCTTGATACTATTGTAGATTACACGTAATTAACCTTTTAACAGCAAGAGGCTTACTGTTACGCATTTAGTTGTCAAAATGTTAAATTAGCAATTTTTGCAAATAAGTCACATGGAAGTATTTATTGTACTTAAATATCGATGATTTTATGAAAAATATTATAAGTTCCTTTGAAACCGCCATAATAATTGAATTAAAGAGATTTTTAAAATTAGTCACTATTTTGCAAAAGTTTATAGTTATTATGATAAATTTTTGCATTTTGGTGACATTTATTTCCTTAACTAAACATAAAAATTATAAAAATTAAGTTAACTAATTATGGACCGGAAATCCCAAAATATTATTTGTGCAACTAAAGGTTTATATCAATAATATTGAATGAATCCCTTCTAATGTAAATAAATTACGATGGCAATTAGAAAATTATTCAAATTTTAATAAAATAGTATTTAAAATAAAAAATTTCGCGATAATGAAAATTAGTTTTAAATATGTGTTTTACTCATTATGTATACAACATCATTTGTCTGTCATATGTTGTAATTTTTTTGACAAAAAGTTAAAAATTATGAGCATTGTTGATCGAAAATCATATTTTAAAAATGGTCCAGCTCAAGTGAACGAAATAATTAAACCGAAATATTTTGGAAATAAGTTTAAAACATATCAATCCTTAATTTTAGGAGGGTATATTGGCAACATTATTATTTTTTTCTCCATACAAATCAAGGCACTTTAATATACATAGGTATTATTTTTATATAATTTTCAACAAAAGTTGTAATATTTTCTAAAAACGTCATCATGAATTTAAAAAAAAGTAAAGTAAAATAATGTAAAAAAAAAAAAAAAAAATCTAGCAGCTACAAATCTCCATAAAAATGTGGTGAAATTGTTAAAAGCTGTCTATCAGAGATCAGAAAATGTTTTACTTATCATATCCTAAATCAAAAAAATGTTTATAAATGCAAATTTGTTGTTTTCATTTCGATTTTTTTTTTGCATACTTTTTAACTTGATTACCCCTATTTATCAGATGTAAAATTTGTTGTTGTTTTTCTACAATTGTTGTATGATTTGTTATTATTTTTTTTTTTTTTATTTTTTGTATTTAGCAAAATCATCTTCATTTAATCTATTATAATAATACTGATGATGCCGGCATTTTATAAACAATAAACAACAACAATAACAAAAACAATACAATTCATGCATTTATGGGTTTCGCTTGCTACTATTACTTTACTATACATAGTTATATACTACGTATAAAAACAAGTGAGTAAAATTGTTTATAAAAATTATACATGTTTGACTCCATGTAAACTCTGACATATATATAACATAATTATGTTATGTTATTATACCATGCAGACAAACATACATACAAACATATATATTTCCGCATTTCCTGTTTTATTTATTTATACACAAACATATTTTTTTTAAATTTACATACATATGTATGTTTGTATATTTTTATAAATTTGTTTATAATGATTCGTTTATTTTTATTATTACTGCTCTACAATGGCCTGTAAAATATATTAAAATGAGAAAAAAGAAAAAAAGCTACATCAGCCCAGTTTTTTTACCACTTCTTGCCATTGTGTACAAAGTTTGGTTCACATGTTTTTATTTTAACTCGCTAGATGTTTGTAAAAATCATTTTATAAAATTTATTTATTTTTCACTGTGATTATTGACATTATGGTGCTCATAATGTTGCTGATGATGATCATGATGGGATTTTATTTTTCTCATATATTTATTTTACTTTTTTTTAATATTAAATAACTCTTTGCATTGTATGTATGGTAGATTTAATTTTTTAATAAAAATCTCATGTTTTTTTCTTTTAAAAATTAATTTAATGTTCATGTGTGAGATTTTAATGTAATTGGCAGTTTTGGTTTTTATTTCACAAATAAAGCTATTGCAATAAAAATTAATTTGAAATAAGGCAGCCGCAGTTAATGTCAAGTGATGATGTTGAGTATTTTGAAAATTTATATGAATTTCTTATACATTAATCTGAGGTTTCGGAAGCCAGTAGTAACAATGTCATTTTATTTTGTAAAGAACTGTTTTTTTAGTGTCATTATTAATTTATGTTATTTATTTTATCAATTAAAAAAATATTGCTTTTTCAAGTTATTTAATAAACAACAACAAACCCGATTAGTATATAGCATAGAGATGTAATGCTCGGAGGGTAATTACTATTTGAGGATTATAATACTTATATTTTAAAGTGTTTATAGTTCAGTCGACTTCAATTACGAAATTGCTTATATTAATTAATTTTTAATTGATTTTGCTCCAATCATCAAAATGATAATATTAATAACTAGAATAATTTTATTATTACTGCTTTTTCTTAAATAGATAGATATAATGAACTGAAATTTGTTGGAAATTGACTTAAATTTATTCTATTTTTATAGACAAATTTTTAATTTTTCTTTATATTTTATTAAGAGCTGTCAATTTATTAAAAAAAAATGTTAACCAATTAAATTAAATTCCAATATAAAGTTAGTTAATAACTTTATTAAAAAATAATTTGAAATATTTTTTTCTGTGTACTTATAATAGAATTTAAAAATTTATTTGGAATAAGAATCCAACAAAAAAATATTAAAAAAATATTTTTCAAGCTTAAATTGTGATTATGGTGATAGCATTTAATTTAGGGGTATTTTTATATAATCAGATTTAAATTTAAAAGTTACAAGTGAAGCAAATACAAAAACTATTAAACTTTTCATTGCTCCATTTTGATTTCTTAAAAAAAAAAACATATATTCTTTTACGGTTATTCAACAATAATAAATTCAACAGTATAAAAAAATTTAATTCACATACAAAAATATCATATACATATTAAATTATTTTAATTATTGAATTTCAACCTATTAAATAAATTGTATAAACAATTATATAAATTATCACTTATTTTTATGTATATGTATTTGATTAATTTATTTATTGATACAATAAAAAAAGTAACTGCAATTGATATCCGTTAAATTGTTTTATTTATTAAAAAAAAAAATATATTAGGAAATTTTGATTTTGATTACTTGAATAATTGGTATAATTAAAAAAGTAATTGGATTAGTTTACATCTTCGTTAAATCGTTTAATTGAACATATTTTTCTATGTTAAAAATAATTAATTTAGATGGCCTTTGAAGCCATAACTGTGCTTATAGGTTAAAATAAATTTTTTAATTTAATCAAATTATTTTTCTAGTTTTAAGTAAGTACCAGAGCAAAAACATTACATTTTGTTACATTAAAAAAAAATAATAATTTAAAATTCCAATTAACCCTTTCCACTACCAAAAAATTTTTAAAATATAAAAAAAAAAATAATAACAATGGTTGTGGTCACATTGACACCTTATTTTGTTTTTTGCAACTTTATTTGAACTTTGAACCTGATAGCTAAGGCTTGGCGGGACTTTTAAATATTTCTAAATATTTGGAAATCTAATTATTAAAATTTATTAAAATAAAAAAATTATTTGGATTTAATTTAAAATTTTCGCTTTTGCTAAAAATGTTTGCCTTTGCGCAATACTTTTCAAATTAAAAATCAAAAATTCCATTTTATTGATTTAATGATTATGATTATTGAACTCGCCATTAAAAATTTAAAATATTTATGATTTTAATGAAATTGTAGGCATATATTTGTTAAGTTTGTATCAAAACATTGCAAAATGTCTTTGTTCTAATAAAGCATTTAAAAAAATATGGCGTTATTGTTTGTTCCAACTGTTTTAAAGGGATAATTTAAATTTAAATATTTTGAATATGATTGATTTTGTTAAAATTTTATTTTTGTTCAATTTTTTTTTTTTAGCTAAAACTAAAAATTTCCAAATAATATTTTTGGATGTTTTTGTCTTCGACTATTTTAAGAGTTTAATATAAAATTCATAGATTATAACATAGATATGAAGTACCATTTTCAAAAACCTTAGTCGCTTGTCAAAAAATCCTAAGTCTAAGAATGTGTTAGTAAAAAATTTCATTGAAAACAAAAACAGTTGTAGTACGTGTGCCTTTTTGAGTAATTTTTTTCAATTGAGTTTTTTTTTTAAGATTCATATCTATGCTATAATCTATGACAAAATTTATAGCCTTTACAATTAGATTTTAGTCTCAATAAATTTGTATTACACAGAAAAAAATAAATAAATAAATAAATAAATAAATAAATAAAAAATATATATTTTCGAAAAAATTTTAATTAAAATATTAACCAGAATTTTAAAATTATTTTAAATACTTTTTTAATAAAATAATTTACATAAAATTGTTGTATTCTATCAAATTAAATTAAAATTTTACACATAAAAATCCAATTTTAATTACGATCTATTTTTAACTCTCTAACGGTCAAGGCTGCCTCAGGCCATTTTTTTTTTTTTTATTTATTTTTTAATAATTTATATTTTAACTTTTTTCAATTTCTGTTCATTTGGCTAATTAATTGACATAATAAACAAAATATCTAGATCTTAAGTCCTTCATAAATTTTTACTTTTACAACTGATAAACGGACGTTTTTGAATAGGGGATAATTGTAACTTAATTCGAAATTAAACTCATTCGAAGTTTCATACTTTTTGCTTTAAAATATGAAAGTGTTTTTTTCGAATCGAAATTTATAATAATTCCTGACATGGTGTCATGTTGATGTCACACTGTATATCATTTGAACACGCAGGGAGTTAATACACTATTGACACTGAATGGTGTCATTTTGTACACAAATGTGGTTGATATTTGTAGAAGTTAATTTTTCATTTATATTTAAAAAAATTTAAATTTCTAATTTTGAATCTTCATTTATGTAATAATTTTTGTAGAATACAGAAAAAGATTGATTAGACACTAGCAGAATGGAGTGCATTTTCTGATCCACTACGATCGTCATCAGCATCCATGTGCCTTTAGGGCTAATTGTAAAGATCTTTCTTTTAACTCACACTTTTGGAGAATTAGAATACGCAACTTCATCACTTTACATATTCTAATGTCTTAAGTATTAAGTTGAAATGAACTTTACAAAAGATTTTTCTTATGTTTATTGCATTCTACATTATTACAATGTTGTTTTACTGCTCTAGATGGTAGCGAATCAGAAAATGCATTCCATTCTGCTAGTGTCTAATCAATCTTTTTCTGTATTCTACAAAAATTACTACATTGATGAACTTGAGCCTAAATAAAGATTAAAAATTATTAACTCATAAAAAAGCTCAAAATAATATTCAAAAATTCATATTTCTTTTGAAAATCTGAAATTTTAGCGTATTAAAAAATATATCAGGTATAAAAAAATAATTTGTGAAAATCAAAAACAAAAATTGGCTTAAGTGGCGACAAATTACGAAAAGTGCGTGTTGCCATATGGCAACAAAATTGCGAAAGGTTTTAAAAGGATTTAAAAAGTATTAATGTGCGGTTTTAATTCTAGAGCAGTATATTTTTTTATAAAAAAAATACATTTTTAGAAAAATTGTTTTAACTGCATAAATTTCTTAATTTATAATTCCCCCAATTTATTTTTTTAAATTGATTACTTATATTACTTTTTGTATTTTCCCATAATTTTGTTGTTAAAACTCATAAACGGATCTTTAAATATTTACTTCTGAATACATTCGATTCAAATGATTAACTCTTTAACTTTTCCCATTTAATATTATTCTAAAGCAAAGTTTTCAAAACTGCGGTTAAAATAGAACAAAGCTCTTAATTAATTTAATCATTCAAATAAACAAATATTTTTGTTAGCTTATTGCTAACAAGCCATTAAAATGACAAGCATTTCTAAAATCCCAACATGCACTATTTCAACAAACACAAAACAAAAAATATTTGTAGCAATAGTTTGCAAAACGTTTTTAAAATACTTTTATAAGAATTATTCTTTATACCTAAATATTGAGCAGTTTTTTTCGCGTGTACTCTTAACTGTGTGTTTGTAGCTATGTGTCAGAATAAAGAAGTGATTTTTGACTTAAATGCAATTAAGAATTAATTAAACACGCAACGAACTGTAACCGTAATGTGTAACATCATTTTGAAAACCGTCCGTCAGTCTGTCAGTACGAAAGAGTACTAAACAACACGTATGAACATTTTACGCATCTATTAGTACAAATACTTTAATGTATGTATGTGTCTCTATATTTGTCTATTTTTTGAGCCTCAAAACATGAGAAAAATTCACATCTAAAAACAACTCAACTCTAATGCAAAATGAAATGAAATCACAGAAAATCGTTTGAAAATTAAATGGAGGAAAAAAAGAATGACACGAAGTATACAGTAAAGAGATTGCTTGACTGAATGACTGACTAACTAACTGTCAGTATAATGTGTGATGGGAAACCAACATTAAAAAAAATGCAAACCTACACAGTCACACACTTAGATACACGCATTTTTACGCACTAAAGAATATGTATAATGAAAATAAAACTGGGGGAAATGCTCGTAAAACAAACATTTATTTGACTTGGTCTACATCAACAAAATGATTCAAATGATGATGAATTATTTTATACGCACTTTACACTCATATTAAAAAAAAATATATTACATATAAAAAGAAATTAATAGTAAAATTTAACCAACCATACCAGAGACACGTTAATAAAATGAATGAATGAATGACTGAGTAAATGAATGAAAAAAAAAGTAAAGAATTGTATAGTAGTGAAATGTATATAGTGGTCATAAATTTATACAGACATTCTCGTAGTTGTTGTTGTTTAAAAATTCTTGGTCTGACTAACACAGACCTTTATGCATTTTCATTTTTAAAACTTCCGGTTATCAGGTTCTATGTAGCGGTCAATAAAATTACTTTTTTTTTCACACATACATACAATCATTCATGCATTTACACTTTATTTCCAGTTATTACGTAGAATGTACGAGTAAAACCTTTTTTGGTCACAAGAAATATTCTGCCAAATACTCTTAACCACCTCGTACATTATAGAATGAGAATGATGATTCTTTTTTTATGGTTGTTTTTACGTTTTGGTAATAGAAAAATGGTTAAACAAACACGTTCATCAACACTTTGTCGCTTCGCTGCATAAAATTGTGTCTCAAATGTTGTTTAATTATTATTTCCACTATTTTATGAACCAACAAATAAAAACAAAATCTTTGCCACCAACTATGTGTAGTGTGTTTTAGTGCTAGTACTTCCCCCCTTTGGGTTCTGGTTTTTATTTGTTATTTTTTTTTTGTTTGTTTTTGGAACGTTTTACTTACAGGTGGTTGTGCTTAGTTGCTTTCTAAATAAAATTCAAAAGTTTAGCTTTTTTATATCTTTCTGTCTCTTTAATTTTGTTGGTTGTGTTTTTTTTTTTCAGGAATTAGAATAATTCTATAACAGTTTTTATATTTTCATTTTACACTGAGAGAATAAAGTAGTAAATATGAAATATTTTTTAAGGAATTTCTACTAAGACTATAATGAATGTATACTTTCTGAGAAACAACTTTTCAGAGTTTTAATACTTTATACTTAAAAATTACAAAACACTTTCAAGTCGAAATGCACAATTAAAAAATCATTTAACCCTCTGACGTAAAAAATTTATTTGTTTTATCCATTTGGGGAAGAATTAAAAAAAAAAAAAAATCATATTGGGTAAAAGAGAAACATTCGACATGTTTTTGTCTAAAGTGGTCTCTACTCATAACCGTAAACGATATCTATAAACTTTCGTTTGCAGTAATTTAAGTATTTTTGATTCCGACTAACTTCCCAACCCAAGGGTTAAATACGACAAGGGATTGAGGCAGAATCGTTTGCCTAACTATAACATTAAATAACACTGAACAAAATCTTTATAAAATTAAAAAACTAAGGAAGTTATCACTGAAAATATCCAAGCAGCGAATATATTCGAGGGTATCGACTGTAAATTTAAACAAGCGCGAATGTTATATTCGGTTCGGCCGAATCTTTATACTTTCACGTTATATAAGAGGTGAGAGGTAAAGTAGGCAGACCACGCCCATTTTTTTGTTTCCGATTTAGCACTGGTCCTTGAATTTTTTGTACAATATTTCGTTGATTTTCACCTTATATGGGAGGTGGGCGGTAAAGTTGATATAAACTGGTTTCCAAGTTTATATCAACCCTCGAACTGCCTGCACAAAATTTCGTTATCGTACATGCTTTTGTTTAAGAGTTATCAGCAGAAAACTATGAAATGAAGCTACAACGGACACCCTGTGTCTCCAGTATTTTGCCCATAACTTTTTTGCTTATGAACCGATTTTGCTCACTTTCAATACCAAACAAACCTTATATAAGATAAATATTAAGATAAATTTCATCCTCCTACGTTGGCCCTATCCTGCTTTCAACATATAGACAGACGGACGGACATAGCTAGATCGACTCAGAATCGATCCAGGACCCAGAAAATATATACTTTATGGGGTCTTAAATGATTCCTTCGACATGTTACACACGGAATGACAAAATCAATATACTCTCCATCTTTTTGATAATGGGTATAAAAATAAAAGTTTATGGATGAAAGATCTGCGGTTAAAGAGAGAAAAAAGTAAAATAAAAATCAGTAATTGGCCTAAAAATTATTACTTTGTTTTCAAGATAATTGGCAATAACAGATGTTCTCCTATGGCGAATGTCCCCCTTCTACACTATAAATATTTTAGTTCTTTTTTATATTCTAATCATTTGGATTAATGGTTGACATAATAAACTAAATATCTACTATTTAAATATACCACAAGTTTTACATTAAATTTATTTTTAGTTGGAATAAAATCTGAAAATTGATTTTATAAAACTTTACTTCCATCATTAGAGGGTTAAGAATATATAAGAAGGAGCTACGTGATTTAGTTTGATGATGAAAAACTTTTCGTATTACAATTATTTATTTGAAATAAGAACATCAGTTCAATTGAGAGACTATATTACTTATTTACAAAAGTTTTTAAACAAACATTTTGTATTTGTTTATATAGAAGTTTGTATCGGTCATATATCCACGTTTCTTTTTTTTGTTTTTAAATTTTCGAACAAAAATTTTCTTCTCATACTATTTTCTATGACTTAATTTTCAACTTTTCGGTTGGAATTTTTTTTATCTCCAAAAGAATTTTGCAGAGACCGAAAAGAATGGTGGCCAATGTTGCCGAAATTTTCGGGCTTTACGGTAGTTGTATCAAAACTTCCCAGCCAATTGCAGTAAATTTTTGACGGATCATCAAAGATATGTGTCCTGGAATTACCATGATGGAACATACCACCTTTTATGTTGGCTAATTCTGGTCGCTCTTTCTTGATTGTTCAAACGGTAGAGTTGTGAACAGCAGAACTCAAAACTGATCTGATTTGAAATCGTTCGTTGTTGGCCTTTGACCATGACTTTTTCGCTTAAATGTCTCGTAGTGAACCCATTTTTTATCCCCTATAAGGATTTGCTTCAAAAATGGTTCGATCTCGTTACGTTTCAGTAGCGTTTCTCTGATGGTAATTCAGTCTATAAAATTGCTTTGTGATAATTTATGTGATACCTAAACATCGAACTTCTTTGAGTATCCTGCCTTTTTAAAATAATTCCAAGCTATCATGTGGTTGGTGTTTAGCGAATTCGCTATCTCCTAACAGCTTTTTTTGCCGGTATTGCTTCAGTAGGAGCAAAATTTCATCCACTTTTTTCAATGACTGGCCAACCAGGGCGATTTGCATTTTTGACATGGCAATTTCCTGAAAGTAATAACCCTTTCAGCGACTGGCGTTCAAATACTGCATACCATACACTTTACACATACATGTTGGCATGCTTTTGCAGTGTTTTTTATCACTCATTTTCAAATCAATAAAACTTTTTACACCATCGGCGAATTAAAGAACTGTCTTTACTAAAAATGTAATCTGAAATGTCGACTTTCAAACACGTGTATGTTTGACACAATCGAATTAGTCTTACCCGATAAGGAAATGACAAAAAACTGCTGATACTTTTTATAAATATTTTCTTAACTTGACTGTTGTAAGATTTGTATGTTGCTATGGACAACGACCTTTGAAATTAAAGTTGCTGCAAAATCCATTATAGTGATATAATTTTTATTTAGAATAAACTAAAATTGCGGAATAGGTAATGTAGTTAAAAGTCTTTATTAATTATTCTCAGCTGCTCTTTTCTGTTCGTAGTGGTTCATTTCGCAAACCGAAATCATAAACAAATCCAAAAAGCTTTCAGAGATTCATTAATTAAACTTTGATCATATTTTTGGAAAGCTTTAATTTTATATTATGGTCTTCTATAAACAGCCTGGAAAATTTTGTTAAATGTCGCTCGATTAATTCAAAATTTTACGATTAAATCTGTCTTGTCTAGATTTAAATATTTTAATAATTGCTTTTGAAGATTAATTAATGCCTAAAAACTTCTACATAAAAAGGCGTCATAAAATCCAACAAATCTTTATATTCTTAAGTTTGTTGTGAAGCAACTAATTCGATTTTATAAAATATCTTCCATAAAACTTTTGTTAAGTGTGTTATCAAAATAATAACAATTCAGCCGTACTTGTTCTACCCTCACTCAGCACAATAACCAACCGCCTGTCTGTTCTTTGATTTGTTTTACGATTTTTATGATTATTTTGACAGACTGCCACAAACATAGTACATTGCAATATGAGTATTAAATGGCAGGAAGCAAACAATATTTATTTAGTTTCACCTGTATTTTGTTTTCTTTTTTTTTTCACAATTTTATTTGATTTTTGTTGTTGTTATTGTTGCTTTGGCTCTGTTGTTCTTATTCTTTTCCCCTTTTTTTATTGTTGCTGACTTTTGTTGTATAAAGAAAGCTATGTGTGTGGAGTTTGTTGTTTATGCAACAGGTTGTGTTGTTGTTTTTTTTTTCTTTTTGTTGCATTTGACTATTGATGTAATAACCATTACTAATTTTATTTTCGATGTTTTTTTTTTTTTTGTTCTTTTTTCATTCTTTGTGTGTTTTTTAATATTTTTTGTTTAAACCATAAACAATTGCTTAAGCTTTTATTGTCTGTCTATTATTTTTTATTGTTAAAAGTTTGGTTTAGATTTTTTATTTATTCTTTATGGTTTCTAAAGAATTTTATATTTTTTTTTTTTTATTTTTAAGCAGATTAACTGCTTGCATTTTATTTAAGAATAAACGATAGTTGATAATTAGAATATTAAAGTTCATCGAATTTTAAAGAAATCTTGGGTATTTGAATGTTGGATGTTTGAAGTAGAAAATACATAAGAAGATGTTAGAAAAATCGTGTTTAGGTAATAAGGATTTTTCTCTATCTTATTTGCAACGCCCAATAATTTAGACTAATGTTTTAAAGATGAAATAAGGAATTACTTAAAATAAGTATAATTTGTTTAAGTCAGATTGATGAACATTAAATAGACAAATTGCTTTTATAGCGAGAGAACATGCAAAGTTATTTAAGCTATTGGTAACACTGTGTAACAATTTACTAAAAAATGTTTCACGTACCAAACTAGAGCTCATACATAATTAAACTGCGTACTCAGTTTTTCTCAAAAGAACTTTAAAGTTTCGAAAAATAAGCAACTTTGAAAAAATTAAAAATACATAAAATATAAAATATTTACCAAAATTATATCAACCCAAAATGTATGTCAAATTAAAGCTATTCCCTGCAATATAACAAAAGTTTTAATTTAAATGTTGCAGAACAAAATGTTAAAAAAATATCGTTTATATAAAGTGTGTAATTAAGTAATAAATATAATATAACTGGATTAAATTTTAAAACAGATATTTTCTTAAATTTTTGTACCGAAATATTTAAATAAAAAATTTTATTGTATTGCAGGTATTCGTAGTTTTTATTTGGCACCCACATTGAGTTAATATAATCATGGTAAATAAGTAGTTTATAACATTGTTAAAAATTTCGGATTTTTCGAAAATTTTGAAATACTTTTGAGAAGAAATTTAACATCCTGGAGCAAAACTGGTTACACAGTTTTGTCATGGTCTCTTTTTAGAGAAAATTTGACGTCCCAGAGAAAAACTGAGTACGTAGTTTTACTACGTATGGCCTCTAGTTACGTGCATATATATAAATTTTTTCCTGTGTGAAAATTAATGTCAAATGTAAATAAATTTGAATAATAAAATTTTGTTAATATGTAATTCCTACGGTTTAATTCATTTGTAGCAATTGGATTTTCAGACTGAAATTAACAAAATTTCAACATCAACAGAGTCCGAGATTTTCAGTAGCATTCAATAAATCTATACAAACCAAAATGGAAATTCATAAATTTATTTTTATTTTTTAACTGTAAGTGTAAAAGTAATTAGTCAATAATTTCGAATTGACTTATATGGTCATAAAGTTAGGTACCTCCATTTAGAAAGTTTTATTTTTGTATGTGAAAAATCAGATTTTTCAAAATACTTTAGTTTAAATTTTTAAAATATCAGACAAAATATGCGAGGGATTATTTTTATACTTTTTGTTTTCATTTAGTAATAAGAATTCTTAGTTGTTATAACAACTATATATCATTTTCGAGAACAAAGTAGTCGGCTTTGAATTGGAATTTGAATTCGTATCGATAATGCTATGTTTATACCCTTCCAAATTTGACCCATTTTATATTAAAATTTTGAATTTATTGTAGTTGTTCCAAAATTCGAAATCTGCGATTGACAAAAGGAAGGCATTTTGGAATGCTATAAAGTATCATAAATCTATTTCTTGAAGCCTACACTCTAAAAAATGCATGTAAATTTACCACAATAAAATAAGTAAGTTTTCTTGTAAAATAACATAAAATGTCTAAATTCCGACACAATTTGTTTATTTTAACTAATTACATACACTTTCCTACAATAATACGCACAAAGTGTAGTATTTTGAATGTTGATAAACATGTTGCAAACAAAATAAACATTTCATATTTATAATTACATACCTGTGTGTAATCGTACCTTCAATTAAAAAAAAGTCACAAATTTTATTTCTAAAATAAAAAAATAAAACATTTTAAACAGAAATATTAAAAAAAAAAAACGTGTGAAGAATTCAGAATAAATATTATTTAAAATGATTTAAAAACTGCTGATAACTATATTTAAATAAAGTGTTAAAAACTAATTTATAACTAAAAATTGCAATGGACAAAAAAAAAATAAAATATAATAATAAAATCGCAGAATAGCTTTAAATTTATCATTTATTTGGCCACATCTGAAGTAATGGTTTTTGCAAAAGAATCTGTGTTCTTTACCACATTATAAGGCGTTTAGTGTTCAATATGGAAATAATGATTGAATTCCTCTAGATAATAGCGAAAATGGTTAATATCTTCTAATGACAAAATTGTTTGATCTTTAAATCTTGCATATTTTCATATTCTGCGTTATTATTTAATGTAATAAAATGTTCTTAAAAAATAAAAGCGTTGATCTAAATTCATAAAATGCCAAGGAGAATTTAGTATTTAATATTAAACGTTTTCTATGGATATACTTTCCACAATATACTTATATGTTAGTATCCACACAATTTCTGTTTTCTTAGGCACAAAAATATTTAAATTTAAATAAAATTATAATGTTGCTAAACATTTTTACTTGTTCAACAGGTAACTATACACACTTTATGATTATTTTATTAAACACAATATTCGTAAATATACATGACTAGTAATTTTACCCCAATCAAAGTAGGAGTCAAGTTACCTACTATAAATAGGGTAAATTTACAGGAAAATTTATAAGAGTGTAGAATAAATGTGAACTTCAGGGGCTTTAATAAGAGATGTCTCCAGTATTGAGATTCCTGTATCTTTATTTGGGAATTGTGGAATTCTTTTTATCCCCTACTAAGTCCCTTGTACAATTTTTTAGCTGCTCACTTAAAATTTTTATTAATGTGGTATAAAAAAATCATTTAAATCACATAAAAAACTAAAATACAGTGCGCGTTTAAAAAAATTTATTTCTCAGACCCTGAAGGGTCCAAATGATCCAAATTCAAAATTTACATTTATATACTCCTCCACTAAACCTTTTTATAATTAAATACACATAGAAATTATATATTTATTTATTAAATATTTTACGAAATTTTACACTCATTTCCACTAATTTCCATAGAATTACATGAATGACTACAAATGTAGTTAAACGGCCATCTAAGTACGTTTAAGTTTAAACTTCCGAGCACATGAAGATTAAAGAAGAAACTCGTTTCAATTATTCTATAGATCTAATGCAAGACCAGAAACCAGAATGATAAAATTAATACAAGGATAGTTATAAGGATAAATTGGAGTACATGTCACATTCGTTACAAATATGGTCTGGTCCAGATATACTTTGTTTGGAAAGTTATGCGGTCTGACGATGATATTCATTCATTTTTAAATGTATATTATTTTACTAAAACCTTTTAAACTGAGCTCTCATCAGTTTACACACATTATTTTATGCTTTTCCACCTATTCAAGAGGAAAAACATGAATTGTATCGACATATAATTATATGTAATAATATAAAAAAATCACTAATATTTTCATTGGAATATATTGAATTACAGAGGTGGTCTGCTCAGTCCATATTTGTTACGAATGTGACTATTGAAACATCTGTATGACGTAGGATTAAAGCAGTATTTTTTCAAATTTCCTATCTCGCGATTCTAGGTAAAAAAATGTTTGCCTATCACTGCTTTAAAGCCATAAAGTTCAATTAATGGAATGTTGTGTTAAAAATGCTAATGGGATCCTTATTTTTTATCATTGGCTTTAATCGAACCAAAAATTAATATGGTATTTATACCCAAAATTTATAAGAATTTTTTATAATATTGATAGATCTGTATTTCTATTTTTTTTTTATTTAAGACTTAATATTTAATTTGTCGCAAAATCATATTTAGTTATTTACAATTTTTACCCCCTACGAAGTTAATATAAATTATTTATTCCACCATTTAATAAATTTACTATCATCATAATTTTTTATTAAGTGACAAATACTTCTTTCACAAAATCTACATAAAAAATCACTATTAAAAAATACCGCATTATCAATTCTCGTTTTTTATGGGAATTTGAAATCTAAGATTAAATATCTCGACTATATCCTAGAAATAAACAACAAAATAGAAACAAAACAAAAATTCACACAACAGTTTAATAAGTGGGCGATTAATATTTTAAGAAAAAGTATAATTTCTACGACCACCACACTGAGTAGACGTTTGCTATGACTGTGTTTCTCAGGCATAAGACGCTGTTAAAGTTTCTTTTTTTTATTGTTTATTTTATAGTCTTAATATTAATGCCTGCTGCTAAAATATTAGCTACTTGTGGAAAAAGTCATAAAATAGAAAAAAAAGACATTAAGAAATAAAAAAATAAAAAATACAACAGCACAAACTGCAACGACAATATTTACACTAAAAAAACTACTAAGTAAGAATTGTGTAAAGTGTCAGAGGCAGCAGTAGAAATAGCAATAGTGACAGTGTTAGTCTGTCTGTCTCACTGACTGTAGCAAGTCAAGTAGCAATAATAATAACAATATTTTTCTAAGACTTAAGCCTGAGAAATAATACAAAAATACAAGATTCTATGTTTGCAATAATAAAAAATATAAAAAAAAAGTTGCATTACTTTTAGTTTTATTTTCAATTTCTTAAGAATCAAAACCCAAACAACTGCTAGCATTATAAGCAACATCATTCATCCACTATATGCACTGACTGGCTTTTTGTATTTTTATTGGTAATTCTTAACTTGGGTTTAAAAATTGTTGCTACTCTATGTTGTTTTTTCTTTTTTAGTCTGGAAAAACTTTTGTTTTCTTTTTTTACATTTTTTTTTTTTACAAAAATAAACTCCTTAGAATAATATCTGTATGTAAGGCTACAATAATGTTAACAAGTGTTATTTTTGTTATTCTTTTCAAAGATTCCCTTTGTTGTTGTTTTTTTTTTCCTTTAACTACCATATTGATGGATGTCTATCTGGATGGATGGATGGGTATTTGTCTAATATTAAATCCGCCAATGTTTTTGTGCAATTCTTTTTGCACCAGCTGCTGTTGCTAACTCTCTTAAATGTCTTGGGAATTTACGCAAGCGCAATTTATTTTTCAGCTCTACATTGTTAATAGTTGTTATCGTTGTTGTTCTCATGTTTGTTGCTATTCATCTATTGTTTTTGTTAGGAAAAATAAAAAATAAAAAAATTTCCAGAAATTGTTTAAGGTTAAACATCAATGACTGGCTTACACTCAAAAGTTAAGGTAAGTAAGTGAATTAGTTAAAGGTAATTACAAGTGATTTTTTTTTTTTGGCTAATTTAGGTAATTACATAAAGTAACAACAAGTGAGTTTAGGAATTCCCTACATATGGGATTTTAGGTGAGGATAATGTATGAA
Source organism: Protophormia terraenovae (assembly GCA_951394005.1). Lineage (NCBI taxonomy): Eukaryota > Metazoa > Arthropoda > Insecta > Diptera > Calliphoridae > Protophormia > Protophormia terraenovae. The sequence continues at coordinate 102,846,489 of OX596076.1, read as the reverse complement.
AAATTGTATAAGGAAACTTTAAAGAAAATTTAACTTGCAACGAAAATGTTTCAATATAATAATTAAGAACTAAAAACACAAAAATTTTAAAAATTAAAATAAACTTCGCAAGCTTTTAAATACAGGGTGATCTATAGCGTGTCAAAGTTGACCAGCGTATACGCTTACAAAATTACTTTCAAACAAGCAGCATTTTTTTAATTTTAAAAATTATTTTACTTTTTTGTCGAGCTTAAATTTATTTGAAAAAAATATTTAAACTTTTTTTTCTTCTACACTTTTTATGGCAACAATAAGTTAGTACAAATAAAATAGCACTAAAAAATGTTTAAAACAAAAAGATCCGATGAGAACCAAATAAATCGTGCATAATGCTCATTTAAAGTTAATGTTCATCAACATCTGAATCGTCATCTTATTAGAAAAAAAAAAACTACTACTCACAGACTCGTTCATAGTCAGTATAGAAATGAGTATTTGAACATTATTTGTGGTAAAATTTTAATTAGATTTTTCTGCTTATTCTACTTCTTGGGATTTCTTTTTTGTTGCTTGCACTCTTGTTGGTTTTCAAGCTATAGCTAATGCTGCCGCTAATACTTCTCTTATACTCTATTTTAATCAGTTGAAATAAATCAGCACGAATTTTTCATTGTAAATGTTGCATTTGGCGCCAAAGTCTTTCCGTTTCATGTTGTCTTCTTCTTTGGCGATAATGTGCAAAAGTTCAAATACAATGATGCTGCCAGCAAAGTGTATTAAATAAAAATATAAAATAAAAATTATAGATAAAATTCAATGAGCGTAAATGATGATGCGTTGTTGCTGCTTTTAGCTAGCTGTCTTATTAAATATTTATTTTTTTAGAGTGAAATACATATATGTATGTATACAAAGCAGGGAGAGAATAAAGATTATTTGGCAGTAAAATCAGTTTTAATAAAATTAAAAATATTTGTTTATTATTTATAAATATTATAAAATGACATAAGTTGTGGCGGTTTTGAAAGGGGGGGGGGGGGGTGTATATAAAAAAATATAATATTGATATAGGTTGTGTTTCAATTAAAAAGATTTCTATTTGTAATCAACAACATGTGAATAAGCAACATGTTGCTAAGAATTTTTTAAATTTTGTGGTGTATGTATATTTAAATAAATTTCAAAAATTTATACCCTACACCACCATAGGTGGTTGGGGTTTTATGTGTTTGTGTAGAAATTGTAACACAGAGAAAAATCTTTGGACTCCAACCTTAAATGTACCGTTCGACTCAGAATCACTTTCTAAATCGATTTAACGAATAAAAATAGATAAAATTTTTTATCAATATCAATTAAAATCTTTAACCTAGGATGTGTTGTTTTCTTATGAGTAGCTGTGAAAGTTAAATATTTTTTTTTTTCAACTTTTGAAAATGAGTAAAAAATTAAATTTTCATCAACTTTAAGTGTATTTATTTTAAATAAAAAGTCTTTTAAAGTAAAAATTTTAAATGGAACCATCAACTTCAGGTATTTAAGTGTACTTTTCTTCAAGTACATGTAAATTATATTTTGTCCTAATGTTTTTGTATTTTTTTTTTTTTTAATTGTCCTAAAATACACTAATTTTCAAATTTCATGGAATGCAACTTAAAATGTTGCATTGTTTTGAAAATTTTCTTAAAAATAGAACATATTGTCCACTTTAATATTATGAAAAAAATCGTGCGCATATTTAGCCCGATTTGAGAAATTTATTTTTTTTTCTTCGAAGAAAACTCCAGTAGATTTCATACAAAAAACAGCTTAAGTGCAGACATTTTCTTCGCTTTATCAAACATTAAACAGTGGGTCAGAATAGAAATAAATCTGTAACTTCTAATTGGCTGGTTGGATTTACATGAAATTTCACATAAGAGTAGCAGGGGACAGTGACATTTTTTGACAGTTTAGAAGCAGAATCCCATATACACTTCAGAAGCGGAGCTATGGGGGTTAAAAATAGAGTACTAATGTCATAGAAAATATTTAACCACTAGCGAAGTTTTGTTCCTTACTTAATTTCAAAGATTTTTTATCACCTTAAAATCCATAATAAATCCTTTAGAAAACATGGTTACATGTGCTATTTTTTATATATTCATTTGAAATTTCAATAATCTCAACTTTGCAAGATGGTGGTCAAATCATTTTCATATACATTTCAACATTTTCTGCTAATTTTATCATATTTTTTGTAATTTGCAAGATGTTGGTCAAATCATTTTCATATACATTACAACATTTTCAACCAATTTTATTATATTTTTTGTAATTTATTAAAGAACAAAATTTATTATCGAATAAAGAAAATTTTAAGTCCACGTCTTAATTGAGTCAAAAGTAAACGATTTTGAATTGTCAAGTTTGCAAAAATTAACAAACAGACAGACGAAAGGACGGACATTAGAATTCTCTAAAAAATCTTAAAATTCCAAAAGTGTATGACTTTTTTGTTTCTTGACTAATACAAAAACTAAATCTAAATATAAAATTATTGATAACACCTTTCCCTGAATTAAACGCCATTTTCGACCCATTTTACCCCAATATATAGACGGACGGACATTGCCATTCCTCTAAAAAATGTTTTATAATTCTGAAAATGCATTTTTTTTACTAACTTATAAATAGCAACAAATAGAACGTAATCATCGAAATTCGGATATAACAATTTTTTTAATTAAGCAACATTTTCAAACCATTAAACTCAAATATATAGACAGACGGACATTACAATTCCGCCAAAAAACATCTTATAATTCTAAAGGTGCAGTTTTTTACTTACTAATAAATAGAGAAAATAACGTGATCATTAAAGTATTGATATCGCCTTTCCCTGAATTATGCGTCATTTTCGACCCATTTAACTTTAATGTATAGACGGACGGACATTACTATTCTGCCAAAAAAATCTTAAAATTCTAAAAATACATTTTTTTTTACCTACTAATCAATACACAGAAAAAATTATTACCGTAATTTTTACAATTCATTTGTTTAATTTTACATCAAAATTTAATAAATATGTTCAAGAAAAAATAAAATAAAAAATAAATTTTGGTATGATTTTTTTTACGTATACACATTTTTAATTCATTCAATCAACTGATTGATTGATTTAATTAATTTATTAATTGGAAATTTTTTTCTGTTTTGTATTTTTTATAGTTTTTAGTAATTGATATAATCATTTTGGTGAGAGGTGCAAATTTAAACAAGTTTATAATTGAATGAATTATTTTCATATATAATTGTTAATTGGTTACTTTTTTATGTGTAAAAAAATAAAACGTGATCTTTAAAATATTGATATCACCTTCCCCTGAATTAATCGCCATTTACGACCACTTTTACCCCAATGTGTGCTGTATGAAAATAGTGAGTCAATCATTCCGGAAAATAAATTTATATGAATTTAATATTTATTACCTTTTTTCGGCTACACTGTACTTCAAAGGGAAATAAACGTTTTATGCTTCCTCTGTTTCTCTTTATTTAAATTGAAACAATATATTTTCTTGTTTAAATTTAATTGAATTGTTATCATTTAAAATGTTCAATATTACAAATAATACAATGACTTTAACATTGAAAAAACATTAACGTACATATATAAATTCGTTTTATTTTTTTTTTAATTTATCAGTAATAACAAAGTCTATTTTGAAAAAAATTAAGCTACAAATATACACTTTCCAAAAAAAAGAAACAAATCTTAAAAAAATCCCTGAATTTAACAAAAATTTTTAATGAAACATAAAATTTAACAAATAAATTTAATAAACTTGTTTCCTAAAGGGGATACAAACAAAGAAAAATAAATGGCGCCAAATTATGCTTAACTAAAAAATACAAATATGACCTTTTTCAATACTATTGCTACCGAAAAAGGTCACTTGAAGTTTAAAATATGACTCTCAGATTATTTGACTTTGAAAAAATCTACTTTAGATTTCTTAAGAAAATTTTGTTATCTTAAAATATAAATTAGAAAATCATTCACAAATAAAGGAAAAACTAAAAAAAAGTATATATATAATAAAATATGAAGATTTCATATCATATTTAAAGATAAGATTTTTACATTTTTAAAAATACCAATTCCATTTTCCATTTTATTTTTTTAATTTAATTAAGAAAGATGTTTTATTTGTATATTTATTAAATACCAAAAAATTAACAAATCTGTATACAAAAATTCATTTGTTTATAAACAAAATGTATTGTGTTTTATTTTACTTTTTTGTCAGTATCTTTTCATGTTTTTTTTTTTTTTGAATTTTATATAAAAGTACAATGACCTCTTGTGTTGTCTTATAAAACATATTTTTTTGTTTGAATATTTTTCAAACATTTAAATGAATAAATAAATGCTACTTTTTGTAGCACATGTCATTTATTTGAAATTTTATTAATTTTTTTATAGGAAAAAAAGCTTCATTTTATAATGATGTATTACACAAATGATTAAATAAAATAATTAATTACTTTTTATACCTAAATATTGTTATAAAAAAATTAAAACAAAATATATTTGCATAAATACATAACATACTTTTATAAAATATTTATAGTTCATTAAAAAGAAAAAAAAACGTGATATTTTATATAATATTTTAGTATGTTTTATATTTTACTAATAAATTTTAATTTTTTTTTAAAAATTAAGCTAAATTAAATAAATAAAAATCGTTAGCTATTTTGTTTTTATACATATATATATAAATATGTATATTTAGCAGTATTTTTCCTATAATAGTATTATTTAATTTTGTTTTATAAAGACTGGAAACTTTTTTCAAATGCACTTGAAAATTTTGTTCTTCATATTGCTGGACAGAAGGACAGACATGTGTCTGGAGTTCAGGGTCAAAGTTGACCACACGACGTTCGATTTTTTTTTTATACAAAAATAAATTAAATATGAATATGTTTAAATTACCACACATTTCTTGATTACTTAAAAATAATTGTACAAATACCCAATGAACAATTTCAGTATGCAATAAAAAAATTTGCAAATTTGTTCAACTAAAGTGGGAAACCTTAAAGTAAAAAATAATAAAATTCTTTAAATTTACTATTTTACAAAGAGTAAATAAAGTTTCTAAATTGAACTAAACATAAATTAAGTGTATTTATGGCAAAATGTCTTAAGCAATATATCTTTATTTTATTTTTTCTATAAATTTGCTTAAAATTCATTTTAAAAATTTATATTGAAACAAGGCCGGAGGTTCTTGAATAAAAATAACCACAATATAAGGCTTCAGGTATTGCATAAATATACAAACAATTTAAAAATAAATTATTCAACAAGTAATTGATTAGTGAAAATTTAATTGTGAAATTACCCAACAAACAATTTTGCTCGAAAAAAATTAGTAGTAGACAAAATAATGCTGAAATTAGTTTTCAATGCAATAACTTTAAACTAAATTGGATGATACACAATTAAAAACGAGAAAGATATAGTCGGTTAAGCCCGACCATATTATACCCTACATCATTATATATGTGCATCAAAATTCGAGGAAGGGTCATATATTAGACCTGTGGCCAATTGTGGATCAATACTTTTACTAAGTGCAAAATAAAATATACGAATTCAGAATATTACGTTAATACTAACATTTGTATGAATTTATGCGCTTCAAGGAGACTCACAAATGTGGGTTTTTATGGGAGCTATTATAAATTATGGAACGAAGCTCATAAAATTTGGCACAGTGATTTCTACCCAAACAAAACTTATTTGTGTCGAATATTAATTTGATACTGACATTTGTATGGGTTCATGCACGTTAAAGTGATTTTCGGAAGAGGGATTTATATGGGAGCTATAGTCAGTTATGGACCGATCTAAGTGAAATTTGGCACAAATATCAACGCTTATATAAAACTTCTTTGTACCGAATTTCATAAATTTGCTATATTTAAGTCATTTATGATCGTTAAACCTCAATTCCGGGAGGACATTTGTGTGGGGGTAAGGTGAAATAATGAACCGATCAATTTCAATAGGTTTCTTCCTTGTGTCAAAGTTATTATTCGTGCCAAATTTCATCAAGATATCTTTAAAATTGCGACCTGTACTTTGTTCACAAAGACAGACAGCCAGCCAGCCGACCAGACAGACGGACGGACATCGTTAAATCGACTCAGAAAGTGATTCTAAATCGATTGGTATACTTTAAGGTGGTGGTCCGAAGATTTTTTCTGTGTGTTACAAACATCAGCACAAACGCATAATACCCCAACTACCTATGGTGGTGTAGGGTATAAAAAAAAAAATATATATATATATATATATATATATAAAATATTTATGAAGATTGTATGTATCTAATAGGGGTGCCAAATGAACGCACAGTGGACCCAATCGCAAACATTTTGGTAATAAATCTATATCTTCAAAAGGATCGAATTGAAATGTATGAATATGTTCTTGAGCAGAACCTTAGGTTTTTAGAAAACTTATCATGTAGTAACCCTGTTAATAATGCAAGAATGACTTGAAGACAATTTTAATTAGATTTTTTATTATATTTTTTTATTTTTTTTTTTTTTTAATAAAATCAGACAAGTCGTTTTCGATATATGCTTCAATATATGGTGCAACATCCTTAATTTTTACAAATCGTGATTTATAGCGAGAAAAATAGTTAATTCAAAAAAAGTGGATTAGAGGCTTATTACTTATTAATATTGTATATCCGTTTCTACTGATGTTTACAACACCCAAAAATATTGGTCTAAGACCTACTTTAATTTATACCAAACGGTTTAGAACTACTACCTGAGTCGATTTAACGATGTCCGTCCTAGTGTTTATAAACCGGTTAACCGGTTAACCGAAAACCCGGTTTTTTCTTCAAATTTCGGTTATTTGCGAACCGGTTAATTTGAAATTTTAAATTTCGATTAACCGGTTTATCCGATTTTTTTGTGTCGGTTAACCGGTTTTAAAAATTTGATAAAAATATCGCTAAAATTCCTCCTTTTGTTACTTTTTTCTGAATTTAAAATTTAAGAAAATATTTTCAAACTACTAAAAATTCTTGCTGTTTGAATTAACAAGTAGTCAAGTGATAATATTTACTTGTTTGAAGTAAAATATATTTTAAAACTGTATGTATAATAAAATCAGATAGATAATTAAGCATTCTATTTACAAAAACTTAAATTTCATGCGAATGAAATTTTCCAAAAGAAGAAAATAACATTACACCTACTAAAGTATAGCTTAAGAGAAAAATAAGATTTTATATAAGATAATAGGAAAAAAATAAAGACTTCAAACGTAAAAGTACAGAATGATTAATAATTCTTCTAAAAATTAAAAACAAATCCGTTTTTATCAGTAAAAATGTTAATTATTTTTCCAATTTTATACAGATATTTTTATTAATTACAGTTTTTTATAAAAATTAAAAATTTCTTTAAGATAAAGACATCAAAAGCGGTGAATATAAATCATAATATAAAGGTCTGAAGCTTTCTTTTTGCTGTTAAATTTTTTTTCAATAATTTTATTTTATTCTTAACTTAGAAAAATTGAAAAAAAGCTAATATTAAAAATACTTTATAGAAGAATTTTAGATCGTTATAAAGCTTCAAAAGCTGTGCTAAAATATGCCAAAAAAAATGTTTTTATAAATGATAAAAAAAAAAGTTCGAAAAATATTCATCATTTACAAAAAAAATTAGTGTTTTTATAAATTATAATCAAACTAGTCTAAAGGCTGAAAAAAGTTTTATAAACGTTAGATGTAAATCTGTCGCTATTTATAAAGAACAGTGTTTATTATTTGGTGCCTTGTTAAACCAATAAGTTGAAAAACACTTTTTTAACCAAAAATATTTTTATTATCTTCAAATTAGAGCTATTATTAAAATGTCGGTTAACCGGTTTAACCGGTTTTTAAGTAGACGGTTAACCGAAAAACCGGTTTTTTAATTTTAGCCAATTTTCGGTTAACCGTCAAACCGGTTTTTTGAAAAGTCGGTTTTTTATAAACACTAGTCCGTCCGTCAGTCTGTCCGTCTATGCAAACCTTGTAATTAAACTACAGGTCGAAATTTTGAACATAAATTAATGAAATTTGGCACACAAGTTTCTTGTGGTCCTAGGACACCTAGTCCCCATACAAATGTCATTCCAGAAAAGGGGTTTAACTATCATAAATCCCTAAAATATAGCAATATTGTAATGAGATTCTTCACACAAGCGAATTTCATGAAGATTGGTCTATAATTGACCATAGCTCCCATATAAACCCCTTAAAAATTTTAGTATCAGGTTAATATTCGACTTAAATAAGATTTATATAAATATAGTACCAAATCTTACGAAGAAGTGAATTAATTTATATAAATGTTAGTATCGATGTAATATTCTGTATTCTTATGTTTCATTTTACTTTTATTAGAAGTATCGGTCCACAAATGACAAAGATTCTAGGAAAAAGAAGATCCCTTCCCGAATTTTGAGGCACACAATGGTATAGAGTATCAAATGGTTACCGAGTATATCTTTCATTTTCGTTTTAATTTGTAGACCTTTGTAATTAATAATAATTAGAGTCGAAGTATTTGTTGCGACGCAAAGTTTTTATTGGGTTTTGATATTTTTAAAATACTAAATGCCATGATGACATCATCCAAAAAAATAATTTATTTGCAAAATTTAATTAAAATTAATAAAATTCTTATTTTAAAATTCGTTTTAAATTTTATATTAAAAAACAATGCGTAGTGAAAAATCACTAATAATTTCACCATTTTTATTAGAACCTTCTACTGTTTGTTAGGGTCTTTTTAATTAAATAGGAAATATATAATGTAATTAAAGTACTTAATTTGCACAAGTATTAAGTTCATAGTATGTTAAGTCTACATTCAGGTGGTTTTTAGTAGGGATCCTAAAATTTTCTTAATATGTGTTAAAATTTAGTCGTAGGTAAACTAAAGGTTTTGAATAATTTAAATACGAACTTAAATTAGTTTTGAAAATTATAGAGACCTCTATAAAGTTAACGAAAACAACATATAGATAAAATTAGGTTAAAAAAAACCCGATAAGAAATAAATTTTAAATCGTTTGTAACTAATAGTTCTTTGAACGAGAAACAAGGTTTCTAAAAACAATTATTAGTTACGAACATCATCAATATAGTTTAGGTCCATCCTATTGTTTATTTAGCTACTTTGTTTAAATTTTTCAATAACAAACTTATATCATTTTATCACTAAAAAATATATTTAAATATTTTTTATTTATATTATATTTGTCAGGTTTTGTATAACCTTTTTTTGTGTTTTTTTTTTTTTTTTTTTTGTTATTTAAGCTTTTTTAATTTATTAAGTACCTATTGTTGAGTTTTTATGCAATCAATATTTTATTTTTAGTTTTTGTTTTGTGGTTGTTAAAAGTTTCAGCTTATTGATGAGCAGAGACAAGTTATTATTTTGTTTTTAATAAACTTTTTTCACAAAAGTATTTTTAACGGTGATTCCATAGTGATTAAAGTCAATATGCATAATTAAAAAAAAGAAAGAAAAAAGTATTAAAAAAAATATTGCATAATATTATTAAAAAAAGCCCTTAAATGATTGTTTAAACAAAAAATTAACACAAAAAAAAAAGTATTATACAACAAATTAAACAAAATAAAAACAAAAATCAATAAAAAAAATTAATAAATTAAAGTTGTTTAATAACAAAAAAACATATTGGTATAATTATTTGATTTTCATAGAAAAATTCAATTAATGGAACTTTAATATTGTTTAATTTTTTTAAAGTTACAATTTATGTTTAATTTTTTTTTATTAATTTTTATTATTATTATTACATTTTTTTTTATTAATTTTTATTATTATTATTATTACATTTTTTTTTGGTTAATTCCTTTAAAGAAAGTAATTAATTAGGTCAACAATTTAATGAAATTCTTCACATTAAACAATTTTTTGAAATCAGCTAAATTGTTTTTGGTATTTTTTAATGTTTACAAAAAAGTCTTGACATTAACTATAAATTATAAACAACCAAAATAAACTCTTTAAATTAATTAATTTTAATTTGCTTAATCTTGAAGTTTGTTTAATGATTGGTATTTGTATTTTTTTATTATTATTGTTTATCTTGTCTTTCTTTTTATTTTATAAAACATCATCAGTTTTTTAGTTTTTTTTTTTCTGTTTTTCGTTTAACCCATATGAAACCCATTTGTAAATGAATTAATAAAATTGTTTTGTTAATAAAAAAATTAATTAAAGAATTCAACTTCATATTTGTGTTAAGTGGAAAAGGAATATTGTTTTCAAAACTTTAAATTAATAAACAGCAATTAGACAAAACAATTAGTTACTTGAAAATATTTACACTCAAAAGAAAATTTTAGTAAAAAAACAAGCGCGAATGTTATATCTATATACCCACCATCAACTTTTTCAAATTTTACGTTATATGGGAAGTGGGCGGTAAAGTGGGCGGACCACGATTTTAATAAAAATAAATTTAAAAAATGAAATAAAAAAATAAAAATGTAAAAAGTAAATTTTTTTTAAATTTTTATTATATTAATCGACTCTGAATATGTCCTGTTCTGTGACCTGTTCTTTGACCTGTCCCAAGGTGCTAATTAGCCACCTCCAATGACAATCCCATGTAAACGTAACAGGTTCCTCCCATATAAAGTTCCGGAACTGGAACCGGTCACTAGCCCTGAGAACGTGTCACGTGACTAGTTTTGAACCGGTTCTCTTTCCTCTAAGGAAATGACTCCGTTAGGATTTAAAGGACTACTAGTTTCAGAAATATTTTTTTTTTTTAATTTCTAGATTATTTATGAACTTCAGAAAAAGAACTAAAGGTTAATATGTGACGAGTTAAAAACTTTTCGAATTATCACTGTTTTGAGGCAGTATTTATGAATATGACAATGATAGTGCTCCTTTTAGTAGTTTTTATATTCTTCGCCGTATTGACTTTGGTTGTTATGAATTCTTTTAATTTTTGGAATATCATGTAGTAATGTCCACCACTTCAGCTGCATATTATATCGAAATTATTTCCTATACTCGAACTCCGAACTTATTGATTGAATTAAAATATTTATTTTATTAAATTTTTATTCATTGCAATAAACCTTTTTATTTAAAATTCTGTATTTTATTTGAGGAAATCGTTCAGTATTATATTTTTTTCGATTTGTTATAATAGAGAGGCAGAAAGAAGTAATAGGTAGAGGACAGAAGAATATTATTTATATCCTCTCTCTTATTACCGATAAATAAATTCGCTAATCATTCTTACTGATTTCATCCCCACAAATAGTCTTGGACACGAAGAAGTCAGTACCTGCTCTTTAGTCGAAGGATTGTACAACAAATTTAGATGTTGAGAATGAAATACATAAAGAGCAACAAGAAAAAAAATGTACACATACGTGGTGAAAACGGTACCATTTAGTACCATTAGTGAATCTGCCGTACACAGAAAAAATTATTACGGTCTTTTTTTCAATTAACATATTTGTTTCATTTTGCATTTAAATTTAATAAATTTATTCAAGCAAAAATGAAATAAAAATAAAATTTAACTATACTTTTATATCTTATATACATTTTTAATTCATCTAATCAACTACTTGATTGACTTAATTAATTGGGAATTTTTTTCTGTTTTATATTTTTCATAGTTTTTAGTAATTGATATAATCATTTTGGTGAGAGGTGTAAATTTAAACAAGTTTTTAATTGAATGAATTATTTTCATATATATTTGTTAATTGGTGACTTTTTTCTGTATATATGTGTTCAGATTAAACACTGCGTGTTCAATTTTTTAAATACGAAATCCGATACCTAATTAAAGTTGCAACCATTTCGGTATTATATTGCATTATGTTTTCTATAAAATTTGTTAACGAACGGTATCAAAAGTGGATCTTGAATCGAATTTATTTGCTCAATTGGCTACTTTTCATAAAGAACAGTTTTTTAGAATAACTGACTAAACTCATAAAAATAACAATTTCTACAATTAGAGTATTGTGGTGCTCACATTAGGTAGAAACAATAAATAATAAAATATTTCTTTTTTTAAATTAAATATTTAAAACTTCCTTCATTTAATTAGAATCCAATTTTAATAAATTTTACTTAAATATTTCTCAGTAATAGTGTTTCACTTATAGCATCAAATATATTCTTAATGTGAATACTATGCATTTTTCAATTTAATATTCTTTAATTCGTAAACATTTAAATAAAATTTTAAATTAAAAATCTTTTGAATAAAATTAAATAAATTAATCTTAAATCGGATGTAAAAGTTTTTCAAAAATGGAGTCGGAAAGTAGGTTTCTGTTATGAGTTTGCGAAAGTTTTCTAGTATAATTTTCTGTAAAATTTTATTTTAATTTTCATATAAAAAACAATTTAAATTTGTACGGTTTTACATTTTTCTTGGCAATTTTAATATGTATATTATTCTTGCTGTTTGTTTTATTTCTTGTATTTTAAATAAAAACTTAATACTCGTTTTCTCATAAAATTTGCACACACTAAAAGGAAAAAAATATTTAATGAACAAGTGGCAATTCAAGGCAATTGCAAAAAATATTAAGGATATTCTCTTAAGAATAAAGCGAACTAAATGGTTACAATAGAATATTTAATTTTGGCAAAAGTTTCACATGTCATATAAATTGTATAAGAATATTAATTTGAATTTCACGCTATATTAAATATTTATTTATTTACAACGGACGAAATAACGACTTCTTTGAAATTTGTTTTATGTCTATTTTAGTTTTAAGCTTTTGAAAATATTTTAAAAACCATAATTCTCTTTCTTTGATCACCCCTATTATACTACCCTCAAAAATTTTATTCATTTCACTCAGTAAAATATATTTATAAACAAGAAGTTTTAAAATTGTTTTTTGTTTATTTTTATTCTTTAGCATATAGTTTTTTCAAGAATCAACTGCAACTTATTTTTAAGCTGCAAAAACAAACAATCAAACAACAACAACTAGCAGCAGCAACAAAAATAACCCAGACGTCGCCAATGTGCATAAAAATATTTTTATTAAAATAACGATTGATTATTGCAAAGTAACGTACGAAGTATTAAGACCTTTAAAAACAAAAATGACGTGAGATTAAAAAAAAAAAAAATACAAAAATGCTAAATAAAAAGCAACAAGTTTTGTTAAACTTTAATGTATTTTTAAAATCGGAAAACTTTTTGTGTTTTATATAAAATTTAGCATGAAATTATTTATTATATGCATACGAAATTTTAAACTGAATAGTTACAAAAATGATAAACAATAATAACACTAGGCTACACAATCGGAAAATATACTTTCAGTATAATTTTAAAATATATAAATTGGAAAGACATTTTAAATTTCTAAACACTTACTAAAATTTATTGATGATTGTTTTTTCTTTTGTAACTTGTTGTATTTATAGTATCGGAAATATTTGCAATAAAATACCTATAACTATTTGTACTTTTTACATTGTTGGTTTTTGTGCAAATGAAATGAAAGGAAGTAAAGTTTGACTTTTAATTAATTTGTTAATGATAAATTATATGACAAATCAATCATTTTGAGTTTAACATTGTTGAAGGATTTTGCACTTTTGCAATAAATTTAAAACTATATTTAATAATATTGTATTGTAGATTAATTTGTATATTATTATTGAATCAAGAAGTTTAACGCATAAACTTTTAAAATTTTACTACTAAGGTTTGAAAGACACCCCTACAAAATTGATCAGTCCCCAAAAAAAAAAAAAAAAAGGTTTTTAAATTTGATAAATTTAAGCTTCTTTTAACGTATATATTGTACAGTGGGTCAAAGTCAAAAAATTTTTGAAATAAATCTGTAACATAAAATATAAAATATCACATAGGCGTAGTAGGGGAGGGTACAGATTCCCAAGAAGTACAGCTGTTGGGTAGTGATGTACAAGTATTAAGTATCGAGAATTTGTCCCTTTTTTGGGTACTCAATATTGTATAATAAGTACCCTGCGGAAAATTTGTGACAATTGCAGTAATGGACCTGTCCCTCAGTACCACATGAGTACCAATTGACACCTAATTCGTCACCAAAGTTCCAGTTGAGAACCAGTTGACACCACCACACTCACTAATTATGAGTTGAGAGTAAATTTCTAACATGCTTCTTAAGTGCGCAATTAGCAACTCGCGCGCAGTAACAATCTGTGGCGTTGAAGACTATAAAACGTAAGATACATAAGAAGAACATGGGTTCGATTCTGGGTGCTGCCATCGAATTTAACGAAAAATTATAAAATAAAAATAAATATAATTTAATTAAAAAAATATATAAAGAAATGTTTAAAAAGTAAACAATTCCCGAGTTTTTTATCAAATTTTTATTATATTGATCGACATAGAATATGTCCTCTTGGACCAGTCCTGTGACCGGTTCTGTGACCAGTTCCAAGGAGCTAATTAGCCACCCCCAATGACAACCCCATGTAAAAGTGACGGGTTCTTCCCATATAAAGTTCCGGAACTGAAACCGGTCACTAAACCTGACTAGTTTTAAACCGGTTCTCTTTCCTCTAGGGTAGTTACTCAAACTTTTCAGAGTTTAGTTTTTTAATGATATTATAATAAAAATATAATGGCTAAATTACAACTCTGTTTAAAGATACAAATAATATTTTATAAATATTTATATAAATATTTTTATTGACGCTTTTATTTTATTTTTATTTTCTTTTTTGTTTTATAAAAATAAATTTATAAAATTTCATGCTAATCGATTTAATAAAAGTACGTTAATAGAAAATATATTTCAATTTAAAAAACCTGTTAAGTATCGAGTAGCTCGAGTAGTATCGAGTATTTATAAGGACCTCTTACACAGAAAATATTTTACTTCTTTCCAAATATTTGTTTCTTATCCGATTTAATCTTCTTAAAGCTCTTGATACCTATGAAAAACAATGTGCTATTTATATCGTATAGTTTTTAAGTTATTAAAATTTGAAATTTTAACTGTTTACCGATTAATTAAAAAACAAAATTATCTATCGAATGAAGACAATCGATTATTTAAAAAAAAAAAAAAAAAAAATTTAAAATTGCAAAAATTATGATTTTTTTATTTAAAAAAAATAATAATAATTCATTCCCCATACTTATAATCACTTCAGAGCTAATAAATAAAAACAAATGGATCAAAATGAAATTCTACGAAAATAACTTTAAAGTATCAGAAAACTATTATACAAATTATTGTAACTCCTGGTCCATATTTGTACCAAATTCTCACATTTTTAATATGTAAAAGAAGGATAAAAAATAGGAATAAGCACCTGATTTTTTTATATCCACCATCAAAAAAAGGGGGTATATTGATTTTATCATTTCGGACCCCATAAAATATATATTTTCTGGGTCCTGGTTCGATTCTGAGTCGATCTAGTCCGTCTGTCTGTTGAAAGCAGGCTCCAACGGGACAATATAGGAAGATGAAATTTGGCTAAAATATTCAATCGGCGGACCACGCCCATTTTTTATTTCTGAGTTTTGGTTTTCAAGTTTATATTGACCCTCGAACTATCTGCACAAAATTTCGTTATCGTACATGCTTTTGTTTAAGAGATATCAGCAGAAAAGCATGAAATTAAGCTACAACGGCAACCCTGTGTTCTACTATTTTGCCCATTATTGGTTATTAACCGATTTTGCTCATTTTCAATACCAAACAAACCTTATATAAGGTAAATATTTGAGCCAAATTTCGTCCCCCTATGTTGTCTAGTTCGAGCCCTATCCTGCTTTCAACAGACAGACAGACGTACATACATAGCTAGATCGACTCAGAATCTAACCAGGACCCAGAAAATATGTACTTTATGGAATCTTAAATGATTCCTTCGACATCAATATTCCCCCCATCTTTTTGATGGTCTTAATATTGTGCCCCTATTTAGACAAATTGTACTTTTTTTTTTATCATCAAAGTATAAATATTTCGCCGGTGAGCACAAGAAAAGTTTTAGGTGTTTTGAACAACTTTTCAGGTAAATGAATAAAACTGTTATTCATAGTATTTTTTTTTTTTTTTTTTTAATATGAAAACCATACAAAGTTACATATTAATCCTTTTGGTAACTTCGTTACTGATCCAGTTAATTGAAAATTTAATAAAATAAAAATTGGGCAATCAATTAAGCTTTCAGAGCTTTCCAATAAAAAATCTAAAAATTACACAAAGTATTTGTCATCTGCGCTTCTATGATTATTCTGTGTAACATAAAATGTTACCATTTCGTTTGTTATACAGAAAAAAACAAAAATGGACTTCAATTACAAAATTGCTTATACTCATAATAAGTTTAAAATAAAACATACGAATACAGAATATTACGTCGATACTAACATTTATAAGAATTTATTCACTTTTGTGTGATTCCCGAAAGAGTGCCTTATATGGGAGCTATGTTATGGTGATCGATCTTCCTGAAATTCGGCACACAGATTTAGACTTACAAGTTCCATATAAGTCTATATGCCAAACTTCATTAAAATATTGTTATATTTAAGGGATTTATGATCGTTAAACCCTTTTCTAGGAGGACATTTGTATGGGGGCTAGCTGAAGTAATGGACCGATCGTAACCAATTTCAATAGGCTTTGTTCCTGGACTGTAAGAAATCTGTGCACAAAATTTCATTTCATTTGTACAAAATTGCAACCTGTGGTTTGATTACAAGGTTTACATGGATGGACAGAAGGACGGACATCGTTAAATCGACTCAGGAAGTGATTCTAAGCCGATTGGTATAATTAATCTTTTTGTTAGCAAATGAAATGATGTAAGCATTTTTTTTGCATACATTTGTTATAAATAAAAAATCTAACTGCAAATTCTTATGAAATTTTATTAATTCAAAAGATTAAGTTTTATTCTCTATAGAAAATAGACTTTTGTTTTGACATTTAATCTTTTTGTGCATCTAAAAACACAATCTTTTACTTTCTTCTTACATTCATACAAATGCAAATATTTATTATAGTTATAGAAGTATATTTTCATAATTAGTGACCATTTATTTCAATATTTACAATTTTTAATGTGTGTAGTATTGATAATTTTTTTGTTTCACTGATAAACAACGAATAGTGTCTGTTATTATAGTGCAATGCATCATAATTTTTCTTTATACACAGGCATATTTTTAAATACAGTGGGTGATAAAAACAGAAACAAAATCAAATAAATCCTGCATTTTTTACTAAAATTAACATACTTAGTTGTTTTAATTATTAAAAATCCAGCCATATAATATTTTGAAATACATTTAAAGATTTCGGAAATTTACTTGTCCCTTTTTATTTTAGCTTACTGTACTTCACATACAGTCACTATATTTATTTAACATATGCATGAAAATTTCCTATTCAGTTTTATGTATTTGTTTGCAAATAGTCTATTTAGTTTTTCTTCATCAATATAGTATTTTTCATTCTTGTTTTTATTAAATTCTCTGCTCTTTTGTATGTAAAAGTTTTTTTTTTTTTTTTTTTTTTTTTTTTTGTGAGTAGATGCAAACAATGACAACTGTCTGCATATATGTAGTAGTAAATTCCGAACTCATTTGCTTTTCAGATGTTTGTACTCTACTAATGTCAAATAGTTTTGATGTTGTTTTATATTTTTGTTTAAAAAAGGGACGGACTGGACTATAAATTTATTTACAACATTCATTTTGAGTTTGGTTTAAACGTACAAACCCTTCAAACATTTGGAAGATAAATTTGTTGCTAATCTTCCAGACGCCACTTCTTAGTGACTTCTAGAAAATTGTCGGAAGATTTTTCGAAAAATACAAAAACAAAATACATTGCTATTGCGCATTAATCGTCCAGACGTCACTTCTTAGTGACTTCCAGATGATTGTGAAAAGTATGTACGAAATTCACAAAAACAAAATACATTACTATCGTCCTTTGATCTTCCAGAAGTATACTTTGAAGTCACTTCTGGAAGATAATAAGATGATAATTCGAATTTAACAAAAACAAAATACATTACTATTGCGCAATAATCTTCTGAACGTGTGTTGGGAAGATTGTTGGATAATTTATGAAAAAAAAATAACACAATAAAGAAGCAGATAGAATCATGTTTTCAGTAACAATTTATCTTTGGTACAGTTCGGCAGCAATAATAAATATAAAAAAAAGTGTTCCTGATAATTACATAAGTGTTTTTTTTTTTTTTTTTTTTGTTAATAATTTGGAAATTATTAATAAAGGACATTTTTAAAAGGTAAGTAAATCTTCTTAAACTTTTATTTAGTAATATCAGATTTTACTCACAATTTATATTAATTTTAGGAAAACTTTCATCGAACGAACAAGTATTTGCATTTTTAAAGAAGTCCAAAACTTTGCCTGTAATAGTGCCTTGCCGAATTCTTCATACAAAAGGTAATCTAAATACAATTTAACAATTAAAATTATTATTATTCTTTTTTTCTTCTTTTAAAGGTACCGGATTTGACCAGAAGTTTCCCATGGAGATTTTATTTTAAATGTTAAATTAATTTATATGTAAATTATTTATTTTGTAGTTTTATATGTATAATAATTGTGAAATAAAGATAATAACGAAATACATATAAAAAAATAATTTTAATTATAAATATAGAAATAAAAAAACTAAAAATCATCTTCTAGAAGAGACTAAGACGACACTTCTCTGATCATCTTCCGGGTGGCGTCAAGAAGAGTCTTCTTCGACACTTTCAGAAGTGTCTTCTTCGAGTCGTCTGGAAGACACTTCCACGAGGAACAGTTCTTCCCGACGGAAGATGATTTTAATGATACTTTGGCAATAGTCGTGGCGATGAGTTTCAACTTCTGGAAGACTCTTCTTAGCCACTTCCGCAATAGAAAATGTTTGCAGGGAACACACACACTTGCGTTTATTAATGTATGAGTATTAGTACGGCTGCTGCATTCTATACATCATTATTTTTTTTTCTTCTTATATTTTCGTTTTTCTATTTGTATTTTGATGTTGATGATTGATAACTCATTTAATAAAGATGAGAGTAAACAATCATGAATCTACAGAATGTAGAGAGACAGACTTTAGCACACGAACACTAATATATCAGTTGTACGAAGGTAGCTACTCATGGTTTGGGGTTAGACAATACTATTCGGGAGAATAACCTAGAAACAGGAGATTAAATGATTTATTGGATTCGGTTCGTCTTAGAATTCTGATTTGCAATGTTGTATAGTTTAGTGTCCAAATGTGACCAAAGTTTTTGAAATTTTTGTCTTTTGATGCTGGACTAAATGAAAATATTCTCTAGATGTTGAATATGGCTACTATAAAGGATTTACGCTAAAAGAAAAACTTCGATTCAAACTTTTAAAATGTCGCAAATTTTTAATTTACGCAATCGACTTTTTCTCATTCTCTAACAAATTGAATAGAAATATAATGCAATTTAATACTTTGATACCAAATGGTGTCAACTTAATGCCAATCGATTTTCGTTAAGATTTGAAAACACAATGTTGAATTTGAACACATACGTGGTAGATTCATTTTTTACACTGAATGGTTCTATATTGTGATTCTATGATTTAATATATAATTTAAAATGAATCAACGACTGCCAAAGCTTTTCATTATTGTATATCGAATCAAATTAGTAAAGTCCTCTGCCTTAAACATTTAAAATCAATATGTCATCCCTATTTAAGGTTTTTCGAGTTTTAACATTTTAAAACTATCTGCAAAATTTTTATTAGGTTTAGAATCTGATCTTTATAACTAGTTACTTCTCTAATCCATAGTAATGCTATCGGTAGTCAATTCATTATTCTTTGTTTTGCTAAATATTTTTCAAAAAATAATTTTTTTTAATAAACATTTGTCTCATAATATAAATAGTTTACTACCACATTTTTGCCACTGGTCGTTATGTGTTAATGATCATAGTGCATGACGGTAAAATGTATGTAATAATGTTTGTTTGTGTGTAAACAAAGAAAAGTATTATTGACACTATAGTCATTCATTATTTACACAAATTTACTGTTTTATTGGGTCAAGTATTTTTTTTGCTGTATTTTTATTATTATTTAATAATGAAAAATTACGAGGATGCATTTAGAGTTTTTTTTTCTTTAATTTTACAAAGAAGATAAAAATAGAAAATTGAAATTAGAAAATTGCGATTAATTACTTATGTTAGAAACTAGATTTTAAAGAATTAATAATTGAAAGTTTAGTTTTGATAATAGAAAATAATAGAAAAATTGGGTTATCAATCGAAATGTTAATACAAAATTGGAAATTTCTATCGATGTCAAATGTCTCCTTTTATTAAATTTGATTCTATTTTATTTATAATTTTTCAAAAAAAAAAAGTTTAATATTATTTAAAGTATTTCAGCAGATGAAGCAAGTTATTGTTAGCTTAAGTTTTTATATGAAATCTTAAAAAAATCCCCACTCCTACCCCAAATTTATTTGTAACTGTCAATAACAGTTTCATTTTGTTATAATTTCTTTCATAAGGGTTTTATTGTGAAACTTTATGTTTTCATAAAAACAATTTCCAAATATCAATAATTTTATTTAACTTTAATTTCTGTAGAAAGAAAAAAAAAAAAAAAAAATATGTTTTATACTAAAATAAGAATTTACCTTTTAAGGTCTTTGATTAAAGAACAAAAGGTAAAATATTTTATATTTTTCTTTTAACATTATAAAGATGATGAGGGCATGAACTTTTTTTTTTATACATTAATACGCCTTAGCCTTGGTTGGCCTTGTCGGAAAAAAAAATGTTTTATCCTACAAAAAAAAAAAAAACAGTAAAAAAATAAAAAATAAATAAAATTTAGACTAGATGGAATTCCACATGCTAAACTAGAATCTGCTTTCAGTTGTTTCCCATCAGGTTGAGTTTTTTTTATGGGCGTGTCTAATATTTCGCCCATAATAAGGCAATTACTCTAGTATAATTCACTTCCAGCTATATTAACTTAATTTTTTTGTGTTTTCAATATTTTCGGAGTTATTTCGAAATTAGTGTCCCAAAAAATGATTTTTCATGCTAAATTGAAGATTTTTTACTAAAATTTCTTTTGAAAAATATAAACATCGCAAATGTTTCAGTTTATCTCAAAACTGGTAATGTTATAAGTAAAATTAGCCTTACTATGGCCGAAATATTAGACACACCAATAAAAAAAAAAAAAAATCCAGAACTGATGAAAAAAAAAAAAAAAAACTGAACAGATTCGTGTTTAGCACATCAAAATCATCAAGACCAATTATTCTTCTAACAGGGATGATTTTTTTTGCTGACCAGTGTAATTAAAATTGTTGCTACTTTAAAATTGAGCTTAAGGTCGTTTAAATTTGAATAATAGGTTACGAATTAGAAGTCATTTACAAATAAAAATGTTAAAGATAGGGAAGGGGTGGTATTGCATGTGAACGTTGTGAACTTAGCAACGCCTCCTGTAAGGTGTTTTTGGACAATGTGCTGAACTTGATTTTACATATATGATGTTCTGGACAGCAATGGAGAAACATTTTCTATTTGTTTTCTGAAAACGGTTTGTTGTCAGCCATTTGCTTATAGGTAATTTTGAATTACATTTACAGGAAAAAAAATTATAATAATAAAAAATAAATTTCCGTTAAAAGTATATTTTTGTGAGTTCAAAGGTCATAATAGTAGGCGCTTTTCGTAAGAGCCACAAATTACAAAAAATGTTTTTCCAAAAATTTTAATGAAAATAATATAACTGTTTCATCTATGGTAAATATTAAGAAAAATAACCTTTGACCTCGTTATATAAAAAGAAAATGCCTTTGAACGGTTTTCTGAAAACAAAATTGTAAGGTTTTAAGAAAAATTAAAAAGAAAATTCTATATAATATATAAGGTCTTTTTTTAACAACGTAAACGTTTTACTTTTAAAATTTTGTATTTAGGGGTCAAAAGTCATGCAAACAGAAATTTGTGGTTTAGAGTCCTATATTGCAAAAAAAGAAAAAAATATTAACATTCATAGAAATATTTAAGATTTTTTAATCCATCAAATAAAAAAAGAAAACATTTCTTTTGTTTAAAAATATTAATCAAGACGACCTTTAACTTTTTACAATAGTGATGAACTTTTCATTGCTTTGTAAAAGATTAAAAAAATAAAATTTAAAGTAAAGTTTTTAAGCAAAATTTTATATGGTTTAATTTAAAAATTCAGGACTTTTTATATTTAAAACGAGAGAAAAAGATACAGTCAGTCAAGCCCGACCATATGATACCCTACACCATTGTGTATATTATAATTCGGAGAGGGATCTTTTATTAGACTTAGAGCCAAATAAAACATACGAATACAGAATATTACGTCGATGCTAACATTTATATGAATTTATTGACTTTTGGGTGATTCCCGAAAGAGGTCCTTATATGGGAGCTATGGTAAATTATGGACCGATCTTTTTAAAATTTTTCACTATCATTTATGTTTATATGAAACTTCTTTGTGTCGAATATTAACTTGATACTAATATTTTAATGGGATTTAAGCCCGTTAAAGTGATTTTCTGAAAAGGGGTTTATATGGGAGCTATGGTCAATTATGGACCGCTCTTTACAAAAATCGGCATACTTATTTAGATTTATATGAAACTTATGTGCCAAATTTCATTAAACTATTGCTATATTTAAGGGATTTATGATCGTTAAAATATATTGCATTAAAACATCCTTTATTATTATTATAAAAATTTTACTCTTTCTTTCATTCATTTTAAATCAAATAAATTTCGAAATATTAATTTCTTTTTCTCTTTTTATTTTCCAGCATCCATTGATGAATATTTTCAACACTAACAAACATCTAACCAACAATAGCAGTGGAATAAAAACCACGTGATATGAAATATTTTATGGTTCAATTATATTTTATTATGACTGTTCATAACACTATACAGTCACAATACAATAATATGAATGGGGTATGTAGTAAACAAATAAACTAAATATTAAGAATATAAAAAAAATCAGTCTTCCTTCCTCTGTAACACTTTTGCCAAGTCTTGAACTATTTAACCTAAAAAGTTGATAAAGGGGTAGTTGGGAAGGATGTAACCAAATATTTAAGCTTGATTTTGACAAGAAATTGACAGTTTTTTGGTACTTGCGGTTGACAAAAAAATAAAATAAAACGAAATAGAAACATGTATGAAATTGTTATCACACATGTATTTCCTTTATTGTGCACGACTATAAACATGATTTATATAGAAAAGAAAAAAATTTGTTGTTGGTTTATTTACGGGTTATAACAATAATAATATAATATATTTCGCTATATTGTTTATTTTATTTCGTTTGTACTTTTTTCACATAAATTTTTTAAGAGTTGACAGGTTTTGACACTATCAAAAAAAAAAAAAAAAAAAAAATTTAATGTTAAATATAATTCCCGTTCTCTTTTAAATGAACTCACATTTTAAAGCATATAAAAGTAAATAGATACATGTGTAAAAAAATGTTTTAGAGGGGACAATCCATATTAAATTTCATAGATAATTTTAAATTTAGAATGTCTGATGTTTGAATTTAATAAAATGTATTCTAGGTGATTTATATTATACATATGTCATTTTCAGTTTCTAAAATAATTAGTTTTGAAACTTTTAGGATAAATATGTCAAAGGTCACTTCATAATTTTCATGATTTTGAATTGAAATCCTTAATTTTAAAAACTTGTAAAGAAACATTTTTCAGGATACATTGTTTTGTACGAACGATTTTAAAATAAGGGGTGCAATCGAAAAAATCTTAACACACCTGTAGCCTCATAACTTTTTTCCGAAGCAATATTAAAAATTTTTTTTGATCTAGTTATCTTCGAAAAATATGTCAGTTATTATTTTTAATGACAACCATGTTGATTTGTTGTGAGTTTGATCAAAATGGTCCTACAAATAATTGGCCAAAGAATTAAATGTCTGCTGTCAAATTGTTTCCAAGGTTATTAAACCATTTAACCATTGATAGAAAACATGGTTCGGGAAGAAAAAGTCCACATGATATTGGGAAGGCCAAGAAATTTGAAGGCATATTGAAAATAACTCCAAATCACATTTGGTAGAAAAGCAGCCCGGTTAGCTCAGTGCTCAGACTATTTGGTGCGAAAAGTTAAAACTAATGCGAAGTTGAAAACATGTAAAGTCCAAAAAGTTCCAGACTGATTGCTGCAAAAAATTAAGAAGCCAAAAATAGGGCTCGGAAATTAAAAATCAAATCTCATACAAAAATACTCATGTTGTGTAAAGAACGACGAAACGTATGTACTGGCAGATTTTTCGCAGCTTCCGGGTCAACATTTTTATGTTGTTGATGCTCGAGGATATATTGAAGATAAGTTTAGAACCAAAAAGCTGACGAAATTTCCTAAAGAATTCCTGGTTGGGCAAGATTTATGCAGTTGCGGCAAAAGAAGAAAGTCATTTGTTACAGTTGGCACTATAAATACCGAAATATACATCAAATAATATTTTCAAAAAAATCTTCTACCTTTAATAATACAGCACAATGTGTCCACATATTTTGGCCCTATTTGGCATCATGTCACTATGTATGAAAGCTCTGGGGTGGTACCAAAACAATAACATAGTTTTTGTACCAAGAGAGGTCAATCCTCTAAATTGTCCGGAGCTAAGACCAGTGAAGAGATATTGGGCTTTTGTGAAAAGAAAATCGAAGAGGACAAAAGAGGTGTCCAAAAATATCGAAGATTTTAAAAGGAGATGGGTAGACTGTTCCAAAAAAGTGGCTGAAACAACTATAAAATCTCTAATGGAAGGGTTATCAAAAAAGGTCTATAAGTAGTGGTTAGAAGTATAAAAGTTATATTTTCTTGTAATCTGTAGTGTAGTATCAATTAAATAAAAAAAACAATTAAAACTCTAGGATCAACCGTTTCAAAATTATTGATTTTTATATATGTTAAGATTTTTTCTATCGCACTCCTTATAACTTTTGACTGGAAATTCTAAAAGCTTGAAGATACTTTTTTTATAATTTAAGGAACTCATAAAAATAATTATATTTCTTTAAAGTTCCATATACATAAACCATTTATGACAAATTTGCCTTCTCTTCATTTCCCTATGGATTCTCCCTTAACATTATCATTCCCCACAAACGTCTACATTAAAATTAATATTTATGCTTATTTGTAATTGTATATGAGTGCGTATAAATGTTTTATTTGAGATTATAAATTTTTTATATTGTAATTTATACTGTTATTTAAATAATCATTTGTTAATGAGTCAAAGTATTTAATTAGTGTTCATATACGTATTTATATCATACTTTTCGTGAGCGAGTAAATATGAGTTAGTGTGTAAATATTCTATTCATATGATAGAGAGGCTGTGAGTACAAGATTTTTTATATTTTTATTAAATATAAACTTTTAGGTTTGGGCTTTTAAAGGTGTGAATAACACAAGTAATTAATATTTAATTTCATCAAAATGCGTAATTTAATTTTTGAATTGTATAAAATGAACGAATTCATAAATACTAGTTTAAAGCAGTTATAATTGTACTTAATGGTACATAACTTAATATACATTAGGGAGATACCAGTCAACTGAAGTTTATATAAACTTGAATGAGGATTTTTGTAGTTTTTCACAACATTCACAACTTTGTAATATAAATGTAAAATTACATCAAAGATATTTAAAAAATTAAAAAAAATTAATTTTGGAAGTTTGGAAGTTTAAAAATTCAAAAGTTTTGGAAATCATAAATCTGCAATTAATGTTTTAATTTCAACTTATTAGTAAAATTTATATATTTTTTTTTAAAGAGCCACCCTAATGTGTTTATATTAAATTGTGCGAGGACCAGGGTTATTTATTTAATTTTGATAGTTGTTTTATAATTTATTTATGTATGTAGTTTTTTGTATATAATATATAGCATTTGTTAATTTCATAAAATTTATGGAATATTTTGCTTACAAATAAAAACAGCTGAGGTTTTAAATATGAACTTATGATTTCCCCCTCCTAAAACGTTCAATGAACTTTATCTTAGTACACAATTAAATATGACAATAAAAACTTAAAGTTAGCAATTTTCACAATTTTAGACAACAATTGTTTTACGGTCAGAATTGTATGTAAATTGTAATGAAATGATGTTAAAAAAAAATGGATTTTCAATTATGTAAGATGTGATAGCCTAACATTTCTTGACCCCCTTGATAGAAATCAATGTTTTTTTTTTTTTTAAATAATACCCCTAAAAATTAAGAAAAATTATCTTATAGTCATCCTGTAATAATACGAGATAAACTACAGGGTGTCAAAGTTGACCATCTCATCAAGCTCTCTACAAAAAATTTTTTATATCTTTGAAATCTTATTTGATTTGTAGGAGTTGAGCTGTTTGGAAACTTTTTCATAACCGAAGTGGTAGAATTTCACTCCCTTCATTTTATCTTTCATTATTTCTGGATTACTACAATATAGTTTTTTTTGAAAGCTTAGGTCCTCCGCTATAACTCTCTTATTTATTTCAATTAGTAAGTTTTGAAAGGTGACTGCTACATATTTTGCGTAAAAAATTAACTGTATACATTATTCAATAGAAAATGGTTAAAAGTGGATTAAAGTATTCTCTATATTCGTGGAGAACTAATCTCACGGAAGAAAATCATGGCTAATCTGAACCTTTTTACTTAATTTATATTGAAAAATACATCTTTTTTGTCACAAATTTTAATAAAACCGGATGACTGATTAATAACTAGTACCAGAAACATTTCATAAAAGGGTTACTATATTCTTTAGAACTTTCTCAGATTACAGTGTTTGACAATTTCCCAAAAAAATTTTCACACATGAAATATTCAAATAAAAAATATTATTATATTGCAGGGATTCGTAGCTTTCATTGGGTTGATATGATCTTAAATAATTTATAATATTATTAAAAATTGTGCGTCTTTCGCACATAATATTCGAACATGTCTTTCGAAAGGAAATTTGACATCTTGGAGCAAAATTTATTACACAGTTTTTTCGTGCATGGTTTCTAGTTTAATCCACGTAACGATTTTTTCATATGTGAGAATGATTTTTGTAGGCTGATGTATACTAGAAAACAAATAGTAAAAGGTAACTATTTAAAAAAAATATTATAATATTGCAGAAATTCTTAGCTTTAATTTTTCACCCATACTGTGTACCCTTCGATTTTGTTTTTTAAGAAATTTTGACATCCTACAGTTTTACAACGTATGGTCTTTAGTTTCTTGCATATATAGATTTTTTCATGTGTAAGAATGAGTGTCTTAGATCTATTTAAAAGAATGTCTCAAGATGAAAATTTATTCTTGTACTTAAAGCTAATTCTATTTTCCAGTATTTTTTTTAATAAAAAATTTGAAAAAACTTTGACCTTGCAGGCTCTCAACTCGCAGGTCGCAATTTTAAAGCTAAGTCAATGAAATTTTGCAAACGATCTTATATTAGCCCAAGGACGAACCCTATTGAAACTGGTTATGATCGGTCCATTATTTCACCTAGTACCCATACAATTGTCCTCCCGGAAAAGGGTTTAACGATCATAAATCCATTAAATATAGCAATATTTTTATGTAATTTGTCAAATATAAGTTCTATATAAGTCTAAATGTGTGTGCCAAATTTCAGGAAGATCGGTCCATAATTGACCATAGCACCCTCTTCCGAAAATCAGTTTAAAGGGAATAAGTCCCATTAAAATGTTAGTATCATGTTAATATTCGACACAAATAAGTTTTATATAAATGTAAATGATAGTGCCAAATTTTACGATGATCGGTCCATAATTTACCATAGTTCCCATATAAGACCCTTTTTCGGGAATCACCCAAGAGTGAATAAATTCATATGTTTATTTTACACTTAATAAGAATATCGGTCCACAATTGGCCTTACGTCTAATAAAAGACCCCTGCCCGAATTTTAATGTACACAATGGTGTAGGGTATCATACGGTCGGGTCTGACCGACTATATCTTCCTCTCTCGTTTTCAGTTCCTTTTTTGCTGGGTAGCTATTGATATTTAGTTTTGAAAATTCGAACTTGGACTTTGTGCTGTAAATCTGTTCGAGAGATCCCTCTGTGTAGGGTCTAGTGCTAAATATTTTCAAATAGGAACACTTTCTAAATAATTGCTTTATAGTAAAGTTCTAATTAGAATATAGATAATACTTAGGAGAAAATGCTGTCGTCCAATAAGACGATGGGAAAATGAAACCACCAATAAGAAAACTTCAAAAGCAATTAGTAGGTAATTAGAATATTGATCCTATGGCAACACCGTGTTATATTCATTGATTTTGATTGCTATTTTCGTTTTTTTGC
Source organism: Protophormia terraenovae (assembly GCA_951394005.1). Lineage (NCBI taxonomy): Eukaryota > Metazoa > Arthropoda > Insecta > Diptera > Calliphoridae > Protophormia > Protophormia terraenovae. The sequence continues at coordinate 102,817,952 of OX596076.1, read as the reverse complement.
TTGGTAATAAAGATTTAAACTATTAAAATTATTCTGACTTTTGTTTTTTAATGATTTCTTTTGCATTACAGTGGTTTCTCGGTTTAACAAATACTCAGTTTAACGAATTCTCGATTTAATGTACGTTTAACCTTGAGTACCTTCTATTATGAAAAATCTATATATTTTAGTATTCGCTATAACGAATTTTTCCAAAAAATGTGATTTGAAATCTATAAAAATAAGATAAAATGAATAAAATACATTTCTCATCGCATTGAAAGAGTACTACACCTTCCGTAAATAAGATCTTGAAGTGTTCAGACGTATGTTGCTGTGAGTGGTCTGGAAGTTAGTGTTTTAAGCAACCTTGTTAGTCGAAATGACTAACGAAGCACTTAGCGTGACTTTTTGAACTTTTAGCGATAAAGTAATTTAGTAAATAAAGTAATATTTGTTCCTATAGTGAGAAATATATTTTTTTTGGCAAAAATAAATATAATATGACTTCCAGAAATAATTTGAACAACACATAAGTATATATATTTTTTTTGTCACATTACACAACGATGTTAAGGAAGCTCTATTTCCTATATCATATAGAAAAGGAGTGCTGAAGACTAAATAAAGCCATATTATAAAGTACTAACGTTTATAGATCGACTACATCTTATGAGTTCTATAATGAAACTTAAGGACGCGATTGATAAAATTTCGACTAAATATGTAGTGAAATATCTCACTAAATCATGACTTATCGGTGCTGCTCTACATTTTCTGCATCAAACTAAACATTAATTATATTAATAGTTTATTCAGAAAAAATTTGTTAAAAACAATTAAAGAACAATTTTTTTTATAAAATTTCCTTAAAAACTGCATAAGGATCTAATTTAGCGACAAATGTCTTATCGAATGTGTTCTACTCCCAATATAACAACCAAGAATATTTAAAATGTCAAAAATCTCCCATATCCAGGTAAATTTATAACAATAGTGTAAATTGTAGAAAAGGAAAAATATGATTTGCAGCTTCTGCGGCTAAAAAACACTAAAATACTAAGGGATACTGTAAAAAATGCAAAAAGTATCACAAATTTGAAATATGCACAGAGCATGCAAAAACTTTTATTTTTAAACTCTTTTTTTTGGTTAGAATAATTATAGGATGCACACATTTAAATAAAAGTATGTTGCCTATTCCAATTTTTTTTACACAGCTAACACAAAGGGTACTTATGCAACACCATCTCTGGAAAAGTATTGAGGTATTTTCAGTTTTTGCTGAATATTTTAAAAACAACGGAAAGAATTTAGGATTTTTTGCTGTTATTTTATTTTAATTAAATCACCAACCAAAAATCAATTGTTTTATTTTTCATTTTAATGATACGTCTTGAGATATTTTTAATAAAAGTTACCTAGTTAGAAATTTCTTTAAGACGTCTTATAAGACAATTTCATGACGCGTCAGAATCACTGCTGACTTTGTCATTTGTGCCCATACAACATCATGACAACATATTCATATATTTTGTCAAATTTCTTCAAGACTTAATCAGCATATTGTCAATAGTGCTGACAAATTAGTGACATATCTTAGCGATGTCGACATGATTATTGCATTTAAAAATTCAGTGTATTGTCAGTGATACTTTTTCCTTCTTTGGTCACTACTGCTGACATGTCTATAAGATGTCTTGACGAATTCAAAATTCATTTATTAAAGGTACTATGAAGTATTCTAACATAAATTCAAAATTTAAATTAATAATATCAATATTAAACCCATTTTGAATCAACACATTAGCCTCTTCAACGATATTGATAAAAACTGTGTTCTGGTTTAAAATGCTTTTTATGTCCGTCTGCAATACTTTAATTTCCTCTTTAAATTCATTGCTGTTGGTAGCAATGGCTGCTTTCTGACTTAAAGCCGTCTTAACGTTTGTCTGCAAATACTGAAATTGCCCTTTCAGATGAGATAACTCGATCGGAATTTCTAAAAGAGTAAAATTAATTAAATGGATGTTTTATTTATTTTTTATATAACTATTTTTTCGACAAGACTTACGAGAAATTTTATTTTGTTTGCTAAATTTTATTATTTTATATTTTTTAACAAACGTTTGATAGTTTATATATTTTTTTTTTTTTACTAATTTGTCATAGAGTTTTTAATTAATAAATGTTCCCAGCAAAAACTTTGCTTTCCTGGTAAGCTAGCAGGTATAATTGGAAATAAAAATAAACTACTTATATTTTGTCTCAATAACTAGTTATTTTTGTTCGAGTTGTCCATGAATTCTAGTAGTTATTTTTAGACTCTAGTGATACTAAAAAATATGTACCTAAACAAAAATAAAAATATAAAAAAAACGAAAAAATTTGCCGTCAGTGAGTTTTGAACTTGGGACCCTATTAACTAGTCGTTTTTAATGACTAACGTCTTACTCAGTACACCATCTCGCACATAATATTCGAAGCTAATAAACTTGTTTTTGCATAAAATATATTTTTAAAATATTTTGTTAAAAAAACGAATAGCATCAGAATGGGGTTGAACCGGCAACCTTCTGGTTGCTAATCCTGAGCTCTAGACAACTGATACATGTGATTGTAACTTACTCCGCAATTATACTATTGAGTACTTATTTATGTAATGTGGAGAAGGCAAATAATAATGACGCCTACTTTCCAGGAAAGTACTTTAATAAGTAGTTGCCATTACCGAAAACCAAAAACTTTTTGCTGGGTTAACTGAAATATTTTTTATTTTTTAAAGTTTTTTAACACAAAATTTTGTAGTGTATTCCCTCTTTAAACTATTTAAAATGTTTAACAAATGTATTAACTTTTTAAAAGTTAAAAAATATTAATCTTAATGACCATTAAATTTAGGTTTATGCATTTAGATCCGCCCTATTTTCTGCTTTATAAAAGAAAGAAATAAAATCATATTTATTTCGATATAGTTTTTAATATTTTTTCAGTCTAATTGTAGGTTTTCTAGCTATCAAAGTCATTCAGACATACACCTATTTTCATATGATAGTAATCTGAAGAAAAAGTGTTGACACGTCATGTAGTCATCCCATATAAATGTCATCACCTACTGACTTATACAATATAAGTCACTTATGAAACTGTCTTCAAGACACAATTTCCAACTTGGTAGTGTTAGTCGTTTCGACTAACGAAGCCCTCAAAGGGTAAAAATATTGAAGCCCTTCCAGCCGAGTTACGTGTTGCGCTGACAACATATTCGTTAAACCACTGTATTATTATAATTATTATAATTATAAACAATATATTATAAGTGTAAAATTACATTTTTTATAGCTAAAACTTTTAATTTTTGGTCATATAAATGTTTTAGCATAAAAAAGTGTGACATTAAATATAAATTTCTAGTAACAAAAAATTATATTTGGGATTTAAAAAGCAATTATTACTTGTTTTAAACAATTTTTTGTTTATGATACTTAAAACAAAATTTATTGCCATTTATAAATATGGTCACAATAATAAAAAAAAAAAAAGCTTTGTATAATATAATAAACTCGTTATAAAAGTAATTAAACAAAATTTATAAAAAAAAACTTAAACAAATTTAATAAAAATAGCAAAAAAAAAAAAAATAATAAAATAAAAAAATAAAAAAAAGTACATAAAACAATTAAAAACACTTAAAATTTTATATATTTTCAGTTTATTTAGAAAAAAAACTAAAAAGGTAAAAATATTTTAATATTAAATTGGCATTTTATTTATATTACAAAAAATTTTATTATTATTTTTGCTGTTTCTCTTGTTTAAAAAGTCACGTTTTTTTGTTATTTTTATTTAAATTTTTTTGTGGGATTTTAAATATTAATTGTAACTACTCGTATTTATTTATGCTTATTTACAAAAAGCGTGTATTTTTTTTTTTTTTTTTTTTGTTATTTGTTTAAAGAAAAATTATAACAATAAGTTCAGGGCCATTTGAAATGTAATGGCCAACAGCAATACTTAGTTTTGTTTTTTTGTTTAACTTACTAATTATAAACAATTCACTTTTTGAATATTTAATGATTTTATTGCTGTTGTTGTTATTGTTTAATTTCATTGAGTATGTTTGTTTAATTTTTAAAAAGAAAATAATTGTAACTTTTTTTTGTTTTTGTTATTGTTTTTATTAATTCTATACATACATATGTATACAATGTAGCCCTCCATGTGAGGGCATATAAATTTTATAATTAATAGTATTTAAAAAAAAATCAGAACAAGAAGAAAGACAATTGGTTCTTTAAGTAAATTCAATGGTAAAACACTATTTCCAATTTTAGAAGATAATAAATAATACAACTTTTCTTAATTTAATAACATTTTTTTTCTGGTTTCGGTATCTTTAATAATCGTTAGTTTTTATTATCAAGAAACATAAGCAAAAAGTTAGCAAATCATAATCAAGTGGATGAAACCTTTGATCCTTAATTTTATCATAATAAATAAAAATAAGTTATCTTGAAGTCGGAATATTTGAAATAAAATTTACCTTTTATTTACTCAAGTGCTACTAGGATAAGATTTTATTACCTTTCTCCCTACTGTTTATTTAAAAACTTCAATTGCGATAAACCTAAAATAAATACACGAAAACAATGTAATGTAAATTTAATAAAAAAAACTGTTGACACGATCATAAAAATTAAATATCCAAAAAAATCCCATACCTGATAAAATAGTTTGCTTCTTTTTTTTATTATTCCATTGTAACACACTTTTTTCATTTTAATACAAAAATTAAACAAATCAATTGCTTGATAAATAAATATACATAAATATATTTGGATTTAATGTCAGTATAATTTAAAGTTTAAGAAAGGAGAAAGAAAAGAAAATAAATGTTTGACCTAATTTAAAACGATTTTATGACGTTCTTAAACATTGGTCATTATTTTTATAAAAAAGAAAATAATAATACAAGATACGCTTGATAAAAACCCCAAAACCTTAATAAATAATAAAAACAAAATAATGTTATAAAACTTACCTCTAATGAAAACGAATGTATGTATATGGCTGCTTTTGATTATATGGTAGTTTCTTTAGAAAACCTAAAAGCACAAGACACAGAAAAAAAAAAGTAAAATTTATAAGTTAAATAAAATTTGTTGACATATGCTAATTAAGACAAATGAATTGTTTTGAGGCTTGGTAAAGTATCACGGTTAAAACAAAAAAAATTATGTATATTTTAAAATGCTTACTAGGAACTGAAATAATTATAAATTAATAAAGAATGTTTGTGTGAGTATTAGTTATGCATAAACATTTAAGTCTGAGGCAGTTTGAGTTTGGTAATAGAAAAATTATAATTTTATAAAATTGTTCTAATTACTTTTGTTATTGTTGTACTAATAAACACAAAATTAGAAATAAATAATTGTAAAATAATTTAAGTCATCTACATATATATACAGCGGGTGTCATAAATAAGTAAACAAAGTAGTATCATAAACTCAATTGGTTCTATTTCAAGTTGTGGATCGAAGATATCAAAAGTAACATATAATTTTAAATAGAAAAAAAAAAAAATAGTTGCATTTAGGTCGAAAATAAAATAAAGATATAGTATTCTAATACAAATGTTTGGGAATTCTTGTAATGAAATTGTGTTGGTCGCATTTGAAAATACAATGAATGCCTATGGGTATAGAGATATATTAGAAATTACTGTGTTTCCATATACCATGAGAAATGCCATTTACTTCCGGCAGCGTTATCATTAAAAATTATTAACAAGCGCGAATGTTATATTCGGCCCGGCCGAATCTATATGCCCACCATCAACTTTTTCAAATTTGACGTTATAAGGGAGAGGGAGGTAAAGTGGGCAGTAAAATTTTTTGTTTTTTGTTTCCGAGTTTACATTGGTCCTTGAATTATTTGAACAAAATTTCACCTTATATGGGGGTGGGCGGTAAAGTGGGTGGACCACACCCATTTTTGGTTTCCGAGTTTATATCGACCCCCGAATTTTACGTACAAAATTTCGTTGTCGTACATGCTTTTATTGAAGAAATATCAGCAGAAAAGAATGAAACGGACACCCTGTATTTCCAGTTTTTAGCCCATAACTTTTTTGTTTATTAACCGATTTTGCCCATTTTCAATACCCTATATATGGAAAATATTTGTGCCAAATTTTGTCCGCCTACGTTGCTCCGTTCGAGCCCTATCTTGCTTTCAACAGACAGACAGACGGACGGACATAGCTAGATCGACTCAGAATCTAACCAGGACTCAGAAAATATATACTTTGTGGGGTCTTAGATGATTCCTTCGACATGTTACACACAGAATGATAAAATCAATATACCCCCCATCTTTTGGATGGTAGGTATAAAAGTGGCCAAAAAAAGGGGATTTCAAAATAAAAAAAAGTCGCCAAGAAAGGGGATTTTTTGAAAAAAAGGAGCCAACTGCTTTAAAGTCTATCATTAGAATTTGTTTATTTGATAACAAAGAATACAAAAAATTATTTTACAACAATTTTTATTATTGAAAAAATAAATATTTAATCACAAAAATGGTTAACATTTACTCAAAAAAATAAATAACATAGTTTTATATTCAACTTCTGTAGTTTTGTACGAGTTCTTCATTCGTACTCCAGAACGGAACGCATGGATCCCCAAGTATTGACTAAAGTCTGTTAGACTTTGATAATTAATTAAAAAACACGTTCCCCTAGGGATTGCTATGAGGAATGTAAAAATATCAATTTTTTTTTTTTATTTTTTCAATCCAGTTCAAAAAGGTTCGCCATATGATAATATAAATAGCTGTTCTTAAACTTTATTATTATTTTTAGTTACTAACAGTTCATTTATAAATACTCCGTGGTTTTTTATGTCACTATACTGTGAAACAATTTCAAAATAATTAACTTATTTGTTGAAAATTATATAATGAGTCGATATATTTCAAATAACTTCTATATTTCAAATAGTTTCTCGTCATTTAGCACATAGTCTGAAAAGTCGCCATTTAGTCGCCATTTAAAAAAGGGGTCACAAAAGTGGCCAGATAGTTGAAAAAGGGGCAAATGGCGACTAAAGTCGCCAAACGGTAACACTGACTTCCGGTATTTGAGGAAGATAATGGCCTCAAACAAAGTTCTAGGTTAGTTAGGAATGGTTTCTCCCAGAATAACTATAAAAACTCAATACAGTATTCAACTATTTATTTCTCTCCTTGAATATATGTATTTGTAATAGAATTGTAAATGATTAGTTTGTTTAATTGAATTTCGCAAATAATTTAAAACCATGATTCGTTTCAAAATTATGTTGAAAGGTCTTTAATATCTAAAATAGATCAACAGCAAAGTCGTTTGCCTTGGCCAGTTTAAAGTACTGGAGTAAATTACTAATATTACAAAAATTATTATGAAAATTTCACAAGTATGTAATATTGTTTATTGTATTAAATTCAAGGACATTAAATACGTAGTACTAGATTATTGTCACAATTTTTATTTTGTTATAAATTTTAAACATATAACAAATATATTTAAGGGGTTTTTTGGGTGCTCTTTTTTTATGATACACACATATAGTATACAATTATTGCACGTATTTACGCATACAAAATAGTTAAATATGTTTAGTAAATATGATGATATTTTTTTCTTCTTCATTTTGGTAATTTAAATATCAGCTATAAACCTACTAAATACAATTGTTTTTTGTTATTATAACAATAACATTTAGTTAATATTTTTAAAACACCTTTTCTATGTTAAAGCTTAAAATTAACAAAATAATGGCCTTAAAAATAAATAACACAAAAAATGATTTATTTTTGGGGGAAATAAAATCCTATTAAATTTGGTAATAACTATTAAAATAAATAATAATCTATTTGTAGTATTTTTGGGTTTTTTTCTATGTGATATAATATTTTTTTTATAAAACATGTTTTAAATTAAAACAAATATTTTTTTTTTTTAATTTAATTTTCATAGTTCATGTTTAATAATAAGGTTTTATGTGTTTTCGTTCATGTAGTTTTGGGTATAATTTTTTTGTCGATTCCCACCACCTTCTTTTGATTTTGCAATTTGTGTATTTTTTTATTGCAAAATTTTATTAAAAGTTCATTACAGTTCACTTGTGTGTTATTTTTCCAGCTTTTTTTTTTTTTTTTTTTTTTTTTTGCGTATTGTGCTTTATTTTTCAATAATTTATTAAATAGTTTAACTTATGTTATTTATTATTGTATTGAACATTGTATTGATACATAAAATGTATAAAAGTATGGATGTATTGAACTATTTATTTTGCATTCATATAGTCACACAAGAGTATATTTAAATATATGTATATATGTATGTTAAATAAAATTTATTAATAAATAATACGTACGTATATATGTATATAGGTTTTGTATGTTTTATTTGCTTGTTTTTCATACAAATTGTGTTTGTCTCATGCATTTTTTATTAAATATTTTAATTTTGTTCATTCAGATGTTTTATTTATTTCTTTTTATGTTCATTTATTTGTTGTTTATCATTTTTAATTTTTAACAAAAAAAAAAAAATTAATACTTGTTTTTGGAATATACCAATTGACAAATATCTTTTGGGAAAGCTTAAAAGGTTCTGTTATATGTTTTTACGTTTCCTAGTAAAAAGCTTAAAATATATAGAGAAAATGTTATTTATAAGAGATCGAAGATATTCAGTATCGATTCATTTATCTTGAAGAATTAGTATTATCGTGCTATCTGACAGTTCAATGTCCCTGTTCGACTATATAATACCCTACACCATTCTTCATGTAAATCAAAGTTCGGTGAGAGATCTTATATGGACCTGGAGCAAATTATTTATGTTGCGAGTATTGTATAGTTCTATGAAACATACATATGTGTGCATTATATTATGTTATGCGTTTTAGGGTGATTTTCGGAAGTTTATCTTATATGAGACCTATGGCTTATTACACACTAGTGTTTGTAAAAAAAAACGACTTTTCTAAAAACCGGTTTGACGGTTAACCAAAAATATTCAATGTGATCAAATTTGGCACTGTAATTACTACTTATGTAAAACTTATGTGTGTCAAATATTAACTTGATAATAACATTTGTATAGAATTTATATTCGTTATTCGGAAGAAGAGTTTTTATGGTAGTACTGGTCAATTATGGACCGATCGTCATGAAATTTGGCACACAGATTTGTATCAATATAAGAACGGACGGACGGACGGACATCGCTAAACCGACTCAGAAAGTGATTGTAAGGAGGGTGTCAGAGCAATTTTTTTGGGTGTTACAAACATCAGCACAGACGTATTATACCCTCTCCACCAATAGTAGAGTAGGGTATAATTAATTAAAAGTCAGTCAATAAATTGTTTTATTTTTAGAAAAAATGTTAGAAAATTTTAATTTTGATCATTTGCATAATTGATACAATTAAAAACGTTTAATTGACCATGTTTTTTCTGTTTAGAGTTACAGAATTGAGTATAATATCGAAACTTCGATATAATAAACTTTATGAGATATTAAATAGTTTAGGATCTGGTTTCTTAGTACTTTTTTCGTGTAATTTGTACCCTGCGGGAAATTTGTGGCAATTGCAGTAATGGACCGGTCCTTCAGTACCGGTTGAGTACCAATTGACACCTAAATCGTCACCAAAGTTCCAGTTGAGAACCAGTTGATAATACCACACTCACTAAATATCAGTTAAGAGTTAATTTCTAACAGGCATGTTAAGTGCGTAATTAACAACTCGGCTGAGTTCTTCTGAGGTAAGGTACTTCAGAAGAACGTGGGCTCTAACAAAAAATATATGAAATAAAAATAATATAATTAAATAAAAATAAATTTAAAAATAAAAAAAAAAAATTGCAAATGTAAATTTTTTTTAAGTTTTTATTGTATGAATCAAATATTTCTCCGTGGATTAGTCCTGTGACCTGTCTTATCACCTGTCCCAAGGTGCTAATTAGCCACCTCTAATGACAACCTTATGTAAAAGTGACAGTTTTCTAAATCCATCACGGTTGTGGTCACATTAGCAATTTACGTTATTGGCTTATTTATACCGTTCGTTTACAGATTTCTAATATACAAAATTTAAAACACAATAAATTTAATAATTCAGTACCAATGCGATATCAATTTTTGTAAATGATTTGAATAGATAGTGTTGAATACGGTTCTGATTCATTGTTGACATTGAATGGTATCGTTTTCTACACGTATATGGACGATTTTTCGCTAGGTGTATTGTTTTTTTTTGCTAATTAAAGTTCTGCTTTTAAATTTAAGTAATTAAAGGTAAAGGTCTCAGAATTGATTTCTTAAATCTCTAACGGTTAAAGATATCTCAGGGCATATTATCTTGTTTTTGTCAATAATTTATATTTTAAATTCTTTTCGTAATCTAAACATTTGGTTAATTAGTTTTAAAACTTAGACCTCAAATCTTCCAACAAATTTTTTTCATCTGTAATTTAATTTTATAATTTTTCCTTTTTCGTAGAGGGTTAAGTTCAAAGAGATCCAGTGGGAATTCTCTACGATGAAGATACGAAGTTCTTTTTTTTTAGTAATATCAAGATCCCAAACAACACTCTTTTAAGGACCAGATATTCATATAATGCAAATAGAGGCTAAAGCTAAAATCACCACCAAAAAGATGGGGGGTATATTGATTTTGTCATTCCGTGTGTAACATGTCGAAGGAATCATTTAAGACACCATAAAATATATATTTTCTGGTCCTGGTTCGATTCTGAGTCGATTTAGCTATGTCCGTCTGTCTGTTGAAACCAGGATAGGGCTCGAACGGGACAACGTAAGGAGACAAAATTTGGCTCAAATATTTACCTTATATAAGGTTTATTTGGTATTAAAAATGGGTAAAATCGGTTATTAAACAAGAAAGTTATGGGCTAAAAACTAGAAACACAGGGTGTCCGTTGTAGCTTAATTTCACACTTTTCTGCTGATATCTCTTAAATGAAAGCATGTACGACAACGAAATTTTGTACAGATAGTTCAAGGACCATTGTAAACTCGGAAACAAAAAATGGGCGTGGTCAACTCACTTTACCGCCCATCTCCCATATAACGAAAAATATAAAGAAGTTGATGGTGGGTATATAGATTCTAAAACAAAAAATGGGCGTGGTTCGCTCACTTTACCGCCCATCTCCCATATAACGATAAATATGAAGAAGATGATGGTGGGTATATAGATTCGGCCGAGCCGAATATAACATTCACGCTTGTTTTTTTTTTCATTAATGTAAAATTGCAACCTTTCATTTTCTATATAAATAATGCTTCACTAACAGAGTATCTTGTTAAATAAATTCACCTGGAAATAACAACGTTTTTATTATAAAATTTAAATTATAAATCTTCTTACAAATTCCCCAGGTTTCAAGTGTTTTTTTTTTTCCCTTTCAAAATTTTTCAACCCAAATACTAGAGACTGCATAACATTTGTCTTCACAGCAGAAGAAACAAAAACAAAAATATTTGTCCACTTGTGCTAAATTAAGGCCTATTGTAATATAATTGACAGTGTCAAAGGTGTTAAACAAATACTTGAACACTAAACATGATTTATGGGTTTTTAACAAAATTCTAGTTAATTTATTTTAATAAATAAATGGTCACATAAAAAAAATCTATGCAAAATTAAAATGACTCATATTTTTTAAACAGAAAAGTTAAAGTTGCAGTTAAACAATTTAAAAGAATTTCAACAAATTTAATTAAAATTGTTTTTTTTTTTTTTTAATTTTCTACATAAACTTCAATTAAGCCTATTAAATATTAATCAAATAGTTAATCAAAAAGCTTATTTTAAGATTATTTTACCACAGTAATTAAAATTCGAAACACTTCCTCATTAAGACGACCATCATAGTTTTTTTGAGAAAATCCACACTAATTGAAATTTTATTCTTATTTGTGCATCTAATCAATCTATAAAACCACAAAAGTTCATTATAATAGATTTTAACACAAACCATAAATTTATTTCCATACGATGGTCGTAGATGAAACCAAATACTGAGTTACTGACAAATATATTTATATATAAATAGATAAGTAGATAGGAAAAACAAATAGCAGATAGAAGTGCAGAAGTGTAGAATATAACGAAGTATATATGAAATCCTATATATGTATATACAATGGAACAAACTCATTAAATCGACATTAACGGCTACTTAATGGCGACACATCAATCAAACCGCATTTGGTTGCAAGCAGTTTATTATAACACAGCCAATGAACCATTCAACCAATAACAACAAGAACAAACAAACTACTACTACTAACAGCAAGGCAATCAACCAAGCCAGTCAGTCAGTCAGCCAGCTAGTCAACCATCCAAATAATAAATGCATTTTTCAAAGTTTATTCTAGCACTTTTGAAAAATCCAAAAAAAAGATGAGTTGTTTCTCTTTTTTCCCTTTACTTTATATTAATTTAAAGTGCAAATAGTAGAATAAAGAAAAAACCATGAATTAAATATTTAATTGACCAAATTGTCTGCTTAACGTCTTTATCTGTCTGTCCCATCTGTGTCTTAATCGTAAAGTGGTAAAGTAAATTGTCTTTAAGAACTGCCAAAGTGATCGATAAACTTGAAAACTAATTGATTTAATTCAAATTTCTTGTAAAGTTTGTCTAACGCATACAAAATATTTTAAATGTAAAATTTGTAAATCAAGTGCTAAGAAAGAGAAAAAGATAGTTGCTTCTTTTATACATACATATATACCACAATCAAGTAATCAAAGATTATTTGAGTTTATAAGTTTAATTAAGTAAATAAATTTATTCTATTTGTGGTTAGGGAAAAAAAGAAAAAAATACGGTGAAATTTTTTACAGTTTTTTTATTATATTAGTTTTAGCTGTAAAAAGTAGAAAAAGTGAATTACATTTCACATATTCGTACCTACAAGTATAATTTTATGTGTTTTAGTTTTATAAGTTTTACTTGAGTTTCATGTCTTTTTAAACCGTTAGTTTAGTTGAAAAATATTGTCAAGTTTTTATGCATAATCATATTACTAAATCTATTTTGCATTCATATCTTTGTAATCTTTTATGTGAGTAAAAATAACCTGGGTAAAAATGTTATTAGACAAATAAACAACTGTGCTAATTTACAGGCATCAACAATTGGTGATAAAGATCAGCTGTTGTGGATTACTATTCACAAAATCAGAAAAGCATAAATTTCTACTCTTTAAAATTATTAGCGATTTGTTTTGATCGATGATAAAATAATACTAGAAAAAGAAAAATTATATTCTAGAAAATTGAATTTGCAAGTACCACGCTAGTATTTAATTCAATTGCAAACTTCGTTCTGCAGTTCACTTAGATTATGGATGTCAATTTCATAGCACAATATTATTCCCACCAAATTTTCGCTAAAAAGTACCGTAATCTTTTTTGAAAAAAATTATATTTAAAATAGTAAAAAGGGGCGAAAATGGCGTTTAATTCAGGGAAAGGTGATATCAACATTTTAATTTTCACGTTTTATTTTTATACCCTACACCACCATTTTTGGTTGTGCTGATGTTTGTAACGCACAAAAAAATCTTCGGACCCCTACCTTAAAGTATATCAATCGACTCAGTCACTTTCTGAATCGATTAAACGATGTCCGTCCTTCCTTCTGGCTGGCTGGCTGGATGTCTGTCCATGTAAACCTTGTGAACAAAGTATAGGTCGCAATTTTAAAGATATTTTGATGAAGTTTGGCAGGAATAACTACGATATTTTGGCACAAGGACGTCAATATTTGTGCCAAATTTCATTAAGATTAGTCCATAATTGACCATAGCTTTCATATAAATCAGAGGTGCGCAATTTGCAAGTTTCCTGACTCGAGAGGTTAGACTACAAATGCTGCAGCAATGTTGCTTCACACGTACACTATAAACTAATTCGTTCGACTGCTGTTCTCTTATTAATGTTAAAGCAAATCAAGTCAAGTTTTTTGCTGCTTCACACACAAGCGCAAATGTATAGTAGTATGTGTGCGCATCACTGATATAAAACCCTCTTCCGAAAATCACTTTAACTTGCATAAATCCCATACAAATTTCAGTATCAAGTAAATATTCGTACCAATAAGTTTTGTTTAAGAAGGAATCACAGTGCCAAGTTTTATGACATACGGTCCATAATTTATAATTGCACCTATATAATCCCAATTTCGGGAATCACCCTAAAGCACATAAATTCATATAAATGGTAGTATTAACGTAATATTCTGTATTTATATATTTTATTTTACACTTAGTAAAAGAATCGATCAACAATTGGCCACAGGTCAAATATATGACCCTGAATTTTGATGTACATGATGTATGTACATCATATAGTCGGGCTTGACCTACTATATCTTTCTATATCGTTTTTATTGATTACTAGGTAAAAAAAATCAGTTTTAGAATTTAAAGACTTTTTGTCAGAATGGTAATGTGCATCCGTCTATACATTAAAGTTAAATGGTTCTAAACTTATGCATAATTCAGGAAAAGGTGATATCAACACCTTAATGATCACGTTTAATTTACCTATTTATTAGTAAATAAAAAAAATAAAAAAAATAGAATTATAAGATGTTTTTTTGGATGAATGGTGATGTCCGTCCGCCTATACATTAGGGTTAAATGGGTCGAAAATGGCCCTTAATTCCGGGAAAGGTGATATCAATACTTTAATATTTACATTTAGTTTTTTATTGGTCAAGATATAAAATAATAATATATTTTTGGAATTTAGGTCTTTTTTATAGAATTCTAATGTCTGTCCTTCCGTCCGTCTTTTTATTCATTTTTGCAAATTTGCCAATTCAAAATCATTTATTTTTTGCCTTAATAAAGATATCGACTTCAAATTTTCTTCAATAAAAATAAAAAAAAGAATTTTTAGAATTATAAGATGTTTTTTGGCTGAATGGTGATGTCCGTCCATCTAAACATTTGTGTTAAATGGGCCGAAATGGCTCTTAATTCCGGGAAAAGTGATATCAATACTTTAATATTTAGATTTAGTTTTATATTGGTAAGGAAGTAAAAAAATTATATACTTTTGGAATCACAAGACTTTTTTAAAGAATTCTAATGTCTGTCCTTCCGTACGTCTGTTTATTTATTTTTGCAAACTTTCTAATTCAAAATCGTTTATTTTTTTACTCAATACAGATAAAGATTTTCTTCATTTAATAGATAATGTTGTTCTTTAATAAATTGGTAGAAAATATTGGGATATATATGGAAAAGACTTGACCAACATCTTACAAATTTGAGATTGTTGAAATTTCAAATGAATATATCTGGAATAGTACATATATAAGAGAAATAGAACATCCAAGCATGTTTTCTAAAGGATTTATCAAAGACTTTAAGGTGACATAAAAATCTTAGAAATCGGGTTAGGAACAAAAATTCTTTAGTGGTTAAACACTTCAAATTAAAAAGATTCAATCGACTAAGTTTGACCGCTCTTCAATTCCAATTTATCAATATATTTTTGTTGATATCTCGAAAACTATAACCAATTATCAACAAAATTATTAAAAACTCGAATGCAGTACCCTAAACAATCTTACGACAATATTTGGGTCCTGTAAACCTGTGTTAATTATGAGATAAATTGTGTTGGTTTAATCTCTTTTATAAACCTGAGTTTTTATTTATTTCGGAAATAGCAAATTATAATGACTCTTATAACTAAATTATATGAAAACAAATTATACAAATTAAAAGTTATATTTGATAACGATCGAAATAACAATAGAATGGAAATAAGAATTTTGGCTGATAACGAATATAGGCATTTTACCTATGGATTGTTATTAAAATTTCAGTTTATAGTTAATGAGGAGTATACTATCTAAAGTTTTCATTTGACAAAAAGTTCTTTATAAATTGTCTATGTTTTAAAAATGACTCATTTAGTTACCCGATCTGAACGGAATGTTTTGTTTGGCCTTCTTGGTTTCGTAACTAAACTTATAATAAGTATTTTTATTTTAAAGTAATCAAAACATAACTTAAAACACAATACCTACATATTTCATTAATAATACTAATTACAAGCCAACTTTTCTTTTCTTTTTTTTTTGTCTTATCCAACTACAACTCTATAAATAATAAATGAAAGTTGATATGACTTGTAACACGTTAAGTGTCCACCATCAGACTCAAGGTAGTTGTTATACAGATTAACTTTTAATTTTATAACTAAAACAAAAACAAGAAGCTAAAAATATACAGAATAAAATATCTACTATTCAAACAAAAACACAAAGAAAAGTCATTAAGACATATTTCTTGTGTTTAAAACTTAACACTGAATTTAATACCTGATTGCAAAGACATAAAAACAAGTTAAAAACTCATAATTGTTATGAAATAAACTTATTGTTCTGCAAAGTATAAAAATAACTTCAAATCGTTAAATGATTAACATCTTTCTATTTTAAAAGAAAAAAAACTAATTAAAAATATTACAGTATTGTCTTTAGGCATAAAATGAAATTATAACAAGTAGCTGAAATAAACTGATTTGCTTAGAAATGATGATGGTGACTACCTAAGCACGCGTTTTACGAACGCGCCAAAATATTGTCTTAAATCCAAAAATACTTTTACCATAAAAAATGTTTAGCAAAGAAATGTAATCAGGATACAATAAAAAGTTTATTTGTTATCGTTTTTATTGTTGTATGCGTTTAACTCTTCTTAAAATCGAAAAACAATGAATTGGATAAAGACTAGAAATTAATACACTTTTCCTTGCATGTGTCTTGCTTTTGTCTATTATATTGTATGTGTCTTAAATAGAAACCCAATGGTTTTTGTAAACCATAGAAAACCTTTAAATAATTTTCTACCATAATGATAAGAATGATTTCAAATTGTTTTTTTTATTGTTGTTATTGTGACCCAATTAAATACAAACATTCCTGCTCCTGCTGACCTGATCTTGTATTAAATATACTAGGTGACAATTCATGATGTTTCATAAATTTTCTATATTGTTTTTGACCTATAGACTGATTATGGCAACAATAACAAAACAAAAGAAACGTTTGTTTACCTGCTTAAGATAGTTATTTATCTTTATTTTGTATCTTGTCTTTGTCTTTATTTTCCTTTTTTTTGTTTTATTTATTTTGAGATAATTTTCTTGAGGAGTTTAATTTTTATCGAAATATTACCTGTTAAAAAAAAAAAAAATAGGTTAAAAGAGAAATAGCATCCTTTAAAAGTGATTTTTATTAAAAACTACTCATTGAGTGATAAAGAGTGGAATGAAGATATTGAGTGTTATATTGGAAAGAAGGATTGAGAGTGAGAGACCACTTAGAGAAATTAAGGATTGAATTTATAAATTATAAATTTTTTAAATATATTTTTAGTTTCTTAAAGAAAGCATTCCAAGTTTGCTGCTTAAGTACCAGAGTAGTTTTTAATAATGTTAGACTTAAATTAATATATATGTATATATTTGGCTCAATTGGTCCTTAATATACTTCTTAATTCTTTCTAAGTTATCAAGAGTTAAATCTGTTACGATCACGTGATAATCTTAAGTAGAAAAGGGGGAATTAAATTGGTTACTTATCTTTCCTAAAGTAATATAAAACGAAGTAAGTTTTATGTTTCAGTGCAGTTGTTAGATAAAAGTAAGAAAAAACGAGAAAGAAAGATATAGTCGGTTAGACCGACCATATGATACTAACATCTACATGATTTTATGTACTTTAGGTCGATTCCCGGAAGTGGTTTTATATGGGAGCTATGGTAAATTATGGACCAATTGTAATAAAATTTGACAATGTTGTTCTACTTATATAAAACTTATTTCATTTGTATAGAGCAGTGATCCCCACACTTATACATTCACATTTTGTTAATGTGTGTTCTGTATAACTCTCCCGCTCTGAAATAATACACCAAAAAAATATCTTCCATTTTATAGTAAAATTATTTATAATAAAATGGAAATGAAAATAAAAGATCTTGTTTTTTGTATAAAAAATAAAAATTTATAATTCTTTCAAATTAACCATAAAATTTTGTTTAATAAATTATATTATTTTTAGTAAAAATATTCATATTTTGATTCTTATGTACCTCACTACCACATAACATTAAACATTTTTTATGAGTGTATATCAAGCAACAAGCGATAACACAACCTACTTCGTTGAATGCTAGTGCTAGACTGAATTGATATGTGTGTTTTTTATTCATATCAAGAGAATAACACAAGAGACAAAACGCACGCGTGCGTTGGTTTTGGGGAACACTGGTATAGAGGCTACATTTGTATAAAGACTAAGTAAAATAATGGACCGATCGCAACCAATTTCAATAGGCTTCGTCATTGTATCATAATAGTCCCACGTGCGACTTGTACCTTGTGCACAAATTTTACATGGACTGCCAGCTGTCCAGCCACCCAACCGGACGGACGGACATCGTTCGATCGATTTAAAAAGTGATTGTGAGTCGTTTGATATACTTAAAGGTTTGTGTTGGATAATTTTTTCTATGCGTTATAAACATCAGCACAAACGCATGATACCCCAACCACCTATGGTGGTGTAGGGTATAAAAAACGATTTATTGTAACAAATATTTTGACTAGGGAATACATCCCGGGATTTCCCGTCCCTGGATTCCCGGGAAATTAAACATTTTTTATGTCCCGCCTTCTCGGGAATTTTGTCCGGGATTCCCGGGAATTTTAAAAGCACTTAAATGGAAGAAGACTACTTGAATTTTAGCAAAAATGTAAGCTAGGAATTAAATCTTAACGGCAATTCCATTAGTATGTTTTGTGTACACTATATAAAACGATTTATTTGAGATGACTTTATGGCATTTATTCAATTAAGCATCTTAATAAAATGTTAGCACTAAAAAACAGCTAGTGAAAACTGATTAATTTTAGACATTTTAAATATGTACCTATTCGTTATAAGTTGTTAGTAGAATAGGCAACAAGCGGAATTTATCTCATAGAAATTTGACAAAACATTAACATTAAAATTTAAGAGAAAAATTAGAAAGTGAGTCCAAGAAATCCTTAATTATTCATATAACAAAGAACAAATTTTTACAAAATTCCTGGTATAACAAGCTTTTTGCAGTTGCGTCAAAACAGGAAAGTCATTTGATACATTCGGATCTATAAATACCAAAATATGCATCAAGGAATATTAGCAAAAAAGACTTATTCCTTTCATAAGAGAGCACAACGTGTCCACACATTTTTGGACCCATTTGGTATCATGTCATTACGGTAAAAAAGCTCTGGAGTGGTACCAAAACAATAACATAGTTTTTGTACCAAGGGAGGTCAATTTTCAAAATTGTCCATAGCTTAGACCAGTGGAGAGATATTGAGATCTTGGGAAAAGTGAATTGAAGAGCACAAAAAGTTGTCCCAAAGTACCGAAGATTTTAAAGGAAGATGTGCACACTGTTCCAAAAAAGTGACTGAAGCAACTATCAAATTTCTAACGGAAGGGTTACCAAAAATGATCCACAAGTTTGAAAGTAGTGGTTAGAACAATAAAAGTTTATAAGTAGTGGTTAGAACAAAAAAAGTTTTCTGTGATCTGTAATAAATTATCAATTAAATAAAAAAATAATGAAAACTCTAAGATCAACCATTTCGAATTTATTGAATATTATATATGTTAAGATTTTTTTCTTATACAATAAACCCTCGGTTTGATGTTTTGCAGTATGATGATACAACTGCAACAACTGTCAGACGAATATAGTAAAATCTAAGCAAAAAATATATTACAAGTATTTAAATTTGATTTGATGACTCTGAAATGCATTCAGGTACTCAAAAATTAAGATTTTGAAAGATTAGCTATCAATTTTAAACATGTTCAAAGAGGAAATATTTAAGCGGTAAAAATCGGCGATTTTGTTTTAAGTGTAGGTGGTTTCTAGTGGTTTTTCAAATACAATCTAGTGGGATATGGCCTCAAAGTTTTGGCAGCACTGTCCAGGAATGTCTTAATCAGCTACAAGGTACTTAGCTCTTTATATCTATTAAAAAACAGTAATACTAAAATCATATTCTTATCAATTAATATTATCATTTTGATAATTGGAGCAAAATCAAACAAGCATTAATTAATATAAGCAATTTCGTAATTGAGGTTTCTTTTTTCTTTTTTCTGTGTAACAGGGAGATAGTCAGAATTAAATATAAGCCAATGTATCTAGGTTTATATTACTAAAGAAAGTTTACTGATATCGTGTAGTTTCATATCTATAACGATTTGTTCATGTGTGAAAATAACTGTTATTAAGAATGTATTGTTATTTTGTCAAGACAAATAATGGAAATGTTTAGTTTCAGTGACGAATACCTGTTTTATGGGATTTATTCTAATTCCTATTATCAGGTGCCCACTGTTTACATGAACTTAACAAACCATTAAAATAGCTTTAAAGATCTAATTATTGAGTTATATTTTAAGATAAGCACTCACTCAATTATCCTATTTTAAAACACACTTGAGCAAAAATATCCTTGATCATAATAATTTTCCAGATCTACCTACTAGTTATGACATACATATGAGTAGTTAAAGTTATGAGTAAATTTCTTTATCACACACCTTAAACAACTGCACACACCAATACACTTTGCTTCTGTATTATAAAATTGCGTAAGTTTATCTGTAAAATTTCGAACATAAGTTTTTTTGGAAATTCTTACTCTACCACAAGATGTTTGTTGGTGTGTATGTAGGAAATATTGTGGTGTATGTATGGGTAAAGAGTGTTTTTAAGATTTCTTCTTTTTAATTTCCTTAAAAACCAAAAAAGAACAACAACAATATTTAAATGTTGTGTTCCGTTTTCATACTATTACGTATGTAGTTCGGAGGACAGACGGACAGACCCTATGGCTCATTGGTGTGGTACTTTTTCTAAAAGATTAAAATTCAAAATAGTACTACCACAACTACAATGCAAACAATTTGTGTATTTTTGTTTTTCATATAAACATAAGTGTGTATGTGAGTGTGTTTCTTTTCGATTTTTGTGTTTTTACTCATTATTATTTTTGTTTTTATAATTTTTTTTTTTTTTTTTTGGTGGTATTTTGATATTTTTCGTTTTTATTTTTCAAATTGTAAGTGTTTCAACAAAAATTGAATTGTTGTGCTCAGTTTGTATTCAGATTTCACAGATTTAACACGCAAAGTTGGAGAAAGAACAATATTTTTTTCTTCGGAAAATAAATGAAAAGAAAATGTGTTTTTTCTCAATTTAAATGATATTTAAAAAAAATTTTAGTTAAACAATTAAAATGATTTTACACTTAACAACAAAACAAATTGAAAATGAAAATAAAATTTTAAAATTAAATAAAATTTAAAAAAATGTGTTTTCTTAAAAAAACGTTATTTATGATCAAAAGAATTTGTTAAGTGTCATTAAGTTGTCTTAATATTTTAAGAAAATTATAAAAATAACAACAACAAACATACATCAAAAAAATACAAAATTTATGATCTTTTTATGAAAAATTGGAAAAATTAAAAAGAAAGAGAAATAAATAAAATAAAATAAAAAGAATATTTTTTAAGAGCAAAATTTTCCAAAACAAACGAAAAATATCAAGTGATTCTTTTGACACTTTATTTAATTGTGCGAAAAGTGTTTTATACTTAAAAGCTTATGACCGACATTTGTTATTGTTTTTTTTTTTTTTTTTTTTTTTTTTTTTTGCAAATTATTTAAAGTGTTGTGAAAATATTAAATATATCATTGAGGATTAAAAACATTTTTTTTATGAAAAAAGTAAGTGCTTTTTTATAATTTTTTAAAAACAATTAGTTTTTTGTTAATTTAAATATTTTCTAGTTTTATCCAAAAATTTGTGTTTATATTTTGTTTAATCGTTGAACGTGTGTTTCATTGCTTTAATGTTGTTGGATGCTGATAAGAATTCAAGGTTTTTTTCTTCTTGTTCTTCTTAATTTCTGTTGATTTTAAAAACATGTGTACTTAAATTTTTTAACTCGAGTGCTTCATTGTTGTTTTTGGGTAAACGTAAATTATAATAAATTATTTTGTTTTATATTTTTTGCTATTTATTTAATGAATTAAATATTTGTTTTTGAAACGCACTTTAATTTTAATTACATTTTAATCAAAACAAAACATTAAAATATTTGCGTTTATTATATTTCGTTTATTTTTAAAAAATTAATTTGAATTACAAAATAGATTTACGTTTTGTTTTTATATTTGATTATTAAAAAAAGCGCGTAATTTAAATTAGATCAAGTGCAAAAGTTAAAAGGGTGCTTAGATTTTGCGATAACTATAATATGATTTATGTGTTGTTTCATGAGAAATAAAACATAGGGATGGAATTTACTACCTCAACATGATAACAGTCTTAAGCTGTTTCCTCTAAATTATCATCTGAATTGAAGAACTGAGTCACGTTCAACCAGTTCAAGCCAGATTTTATAAGCTGAATCAAAAAATCTTCTTAGGTGTAAAGGAGAATCTAATAAACAAAATGGATTTGGAACCATAGAATCGATTTTTGTTTTATATTTCATATTTTCACTGAGATTTTATTCGTATTCTTAAAATATTCTATTTAGGTTGTAAATTGATTTTAGTTTTATTTGAATAATTTTAATTTTTTATTCTTTCACTTTCTTTAAATGAATTTATGTGTGTTGAATATTTGACTTAACTTTCCAATTGGATTAAGAGTTCATTGAAAGACTATAAAGCATTTGAGTGTTAGGAAATTTTGTAAAAAAAACGTTTAGTTTTTTTAATATTTAATTTAAATTTTAATATTTATTTAAAACTTTTAAATTCCCTTAAACAATAAATAAAATATGTAGGAAATAATCTGTAAAAAATATGTTTAATTTCCAGTAATATACAAAGCTCTAAAATAGTTCTAGACAAATAGTGACCTAACAGTATCTGGTGGCTGTTGCGAACTAGTTATTAAACCGACTACATTAGGGCACCACAAGCTACTTTATTAGCAACGTGACTAGACTTTTTAACGTTTTTGCACTCTCAATCACCTCCACGATTACCAAAGAGTCAGTAAAATGTTCTTAATTTATTCAATGTGACTGATTGGTTTTGTTTTAATTTTTTTAAGTCTTAAATTTTCAAAAATACTTTTAGTTTTGGAGATCTCTCTACATATAAAAATTAAGTTGTATTCAGTTTGGACACTTAAATTGATAGATTGGGTATTGAAATGAATAATGCTAGAGATACAATGAATTTAATATATTTTTATTCATTTTTTTTTTTTTATTTTCTTTCTTGACTAATAATTATTTTTGTCATAAAAACATGGTTAAGCTAAATTTTTAATGAATTAGTTTCTAATACATCGTAGTGTTATCTTACAACAATTGCTGCAAAGTTTGAATGTATGAATGTGCTGATATCTGGTGATATTTTTTTTCTCGGAAATCCTAATAAAACCATGCTATATCCATCCCTACATCTAGATCCTTAAAGAAAAACTATGAGGACGAAACTGAAGTAAAATATTTTAGTTGTAGTTCAAGTTTTAAAATCGGTAAATCGATGAAATACTTAAAGTAGTTATATTCAATATTATTAAAATAAAAATAGTATTAGAGGAGCAGCTAAAATATATAAAGTAAATCAAAATATAACTTAATATACCTAGAATCTATCGGAAACCCTCGAAAAATGACTAATTGAAAGCTAATTATTTAAACAAAATTTTAAAATATTGCTTTGGATATTTGGTTAAAATTTCATATATTTGTTACATTGCACAGTGGGGCAGAATCGAAATTTTTTTTAAAATAAATCTGTAACTTCTGATCGGCTGGTTGGATTGAAATTTGGTACATGCGTGGCAGAGGAGTGTACAATGTTAAGTTTGGAAGCGGGACCGCACATACCCCTCAGGGACGGAGCTAAAGGGGAACAAAGTTGGGCACCTCTGACATAAACATTTTTTAATCGCTTTCCAAACTTTTGTTTCTCGTCCAGTCTCAAATATTTTTTTACATTATAAAAGGCACTGATAACACCTACAAAAGACATGCTTGCATGTTCTTTTTACCTCTTATAGTTTTTGAGTTATTTGCATTTGAATTTTTAAGCACCCCAATTATACATGTTCTTGGTCAAGTTTTTTTCATATATATCCTAGTGTTTCCGACCGATTTTATTTGTTCTTTGTTTCTCTAACTAGTTAAAGGACAAAATTATCTATTGAATAAAAAAAAATTTGAAGTCGATATCTTTACCGAGTCCAAAAATAAATTTTGAAAATTTGAAAATTGCAAAAATGATGACTTTTTGTATTTTTTTTTTACAGAAAAAGTATCTACACTCTTTTTTCTCTAAAACAAAATATTCTTTAAAAACATATAATAATTTTAT
Organism: Protophormia terraenovae; assembly: GCA_951394005.1. Taxonomy (NCBI): domain Eukaryota; kingdom Metazoa; phylum Arthropoda; class Insecta; order Diptera; family Calliphoridae; genus Protophormia; species Protophormia terraenovae. Next base: position 102,793,437 of record OX596076.1, on the reverse strand, counting down.
ACTTTTCTGGAAGGTATCTTCACAGAGAAGACTTTAAAATAAAAAACAAGCCCAATGATTTAAGTGGTCGAGGTGCACACCCTCCCAAATTTGACCCATTTTATATGAAAGTTTCGAATTTAGCCTATATTTTCTCAAATCCCAAAGCACGAATCGGTAAGCGGAATGCAGTTTAAGTATCTGCAATATGTTGTTAAAAGTTTTCAATCAAAATCTACGGGACTTCGGAAAAATGTGGATTTTATGGACCAAAATGTGAAAAAACCAATTTTTGGGATTTTCGGCGTTTTTTTTGGGAATTGTGGGATTCCTTTTAAAAAAATCTATGGGCTTTTTTCACTTTCTCATTTTGTACAATAAGGTCTACATCCACCGAATATTTCGTTAAGATATCGTTAATAAAAAAGATTTTATTACATATAAAATATTTATAGTTTCTCAAAAAAACACTTTTTTACACTCATAGCAGTAAGAGTTTTTGTTTATTCTAAATTTTTACGCTCTATGTTATGTATGAAAAAATGCTGATTGTCTCTCTGCCCCTGCATATTTTTGCAGCCGATCATTACTCTAAAACCACTGAAATAAACATTTTTAGGAACCTATGTACTTAGTTTCTCTTTTAGGAAATTGTTGGTATTTCTATACTTCAATTTTTAAACGATTCTACAATTGTAATGTTTAAAACAGTGTTTCTATACTAAACTTTAGAAAGAAATATTGGATCTTACCATAAATAATTTTTTAAAATTATTGTGAAACTTTATCTGCTTCAGTTTCAAATTTAATATAAACCATGAGTTCTTACATGATTTGGCTTCGCGACCCTCTTTTGACATTGTAATGGAAGCGCGACCCACTACAACTTTGACTAATTTAAAATCAGATAAAATTCTGTGGAAAGATAAATAATTTTAAAATAATATTAATAATTGCGACATTGTTTTTACTTCAAGAGACCTTTTCGAAATATGCATATTTAATATCATGGATAAAAGAGCATTAATTTCACTTAAAAATGTATGTTGATGAAAATTGTTCTAACAGTTTTAGGGCTTCGGAGCCACAAGCGATAAACTTTGCTATATTTCAACTAAAAGGATTTTAAATATGTTGAATCAAAATTAAATTTAACACATGAGTTTTTATAGCCTGCAAACATCTCTGCGAAATGCATGTTTTCTATACTCAGCAGTGAAAAGTCGTATCATTCGGGCTAATTTTATCAATCTTATTACACACGATGTTATTCTATGGTTAAAATTCTAAAAGGGCACGACTTAAAAAAGTTATTGGCATAATATACATATTTAAAAAAAATTAAAGTAGGGTTTCATGGGAAAATTCTATAGCTTCGCCAAATTAAAGTGAAAAAAAAAAAACATCTTTACTTTTTCTTTAATTTGGAGATGTAATTGTAATAAATAAACTTCTATATATTTCCATAAAAAAATTCATATTTTTCAGGATCTCTTCGCGTCCCCCACGATTGTCCTTACGAATCCCTTGTGGGTCGCGGACCTCCATTTGAGAGCCGTTGTTCTAAACTATCAAAATGTTAGAGTTTTTCCAAATTATATATATATATATATATATATATATATATATATATATATATATATATATATATATATATATATATATATATATATATATATATATATATATATATATATATATATATATATATATATATATATATATATATATATATATATATATATATATATACATATATTTTTTTTTTTTTTTTCTAATCACTAATTAATTACAAAATGTTTATAATAATTTCTTCAATTGTTTTTCTTAATAAAAACTACCTTACACCTGATTGTATTACATTAAAATTACATAATATTTATAATTATGAAAAATTTTTTCATCCAAAATATTAAGTAAAACACACACACCTAATAATTCTGTCAATTGCAAATCAAAATTAAAATAATTTTCTTCAATTATTATGTTATTTTTTAATTTCTCTAAAATTAAGTTAATGAAATTTTAATACAATTTATATTGTGCAAGTCCTCTATACCGTGACTACTGTTTGTTTTTTTTTATAAAAAAAATTCTAACAGAATTGAAAATAAACACCCTGATCCAAGTCTGTCTGGGTCGGACTACAAATCTAATTGATAGAAGAAATGCGTTTAGATGGTAAAACAATATTTTTTAAACAAAATAAACATTCTGTAAACATTATTTAAGAAAAATAAATTTCCACTGAAAATTTAAACTTTAAACTCATTAGAAAATCTTTTGCGTTTTGTACATAAGTGTGTGTAAGTTGAAGTAGATGAAAAATGTAATGCAATCAATACAAAATTGTTTAGAAAAAAGTTTATAATATTTTGTTGTTTAATTACACTGTGCTCGAAAATGGGACTTACTTTTTAAACTTAATCGATTTAATGGTGTTAACCGTTTTTAAAAGTTAAAGCTCGTTTTCGATTTATTTCAGGAAAATCATTTTTTTTTTTTTTTTGCTTTAAATTTAAGTATTAATCGCTAAATTTTAACAAAATAAATCACTATGATTCATTTAAAGCAAATGGTCATGAATTCTTATTATCAAATATATTTTTTTAGCTCTAAATTACAAAACTAACCTAACCAAAAATATTAATACATTTCTGTAAGTAAACTACCTAGTGTTGCCAATGAGCAACTTTTCAAACAAAAATATAAAACCATTATAAATCGAGCTGAAATTGTTTTGGGGTATATATTCGATAAATTTATTGTTTAATTTATATAAATAATATTCTTTTTATATCTAATTTTCCATTATTTGTGCTACTTTCATAATGAAGTTATAACTTCAAAAAATGACTGCCACCCTTGAATTCAGTGTACTTGCCCAGCTTATTAAAATTTGAGACTTGCACAGTGTTATATGTAGGGTGATCGACGCGGTTTTCCAACCGGTTTTAAAACCGGTTTTTTCTGTCGATGTGCTGTCGGTTTTTTCAAAATGTTCATTTTTCGAATGTCGAATAGACCGGTTTTTTTAAACACAAAAAACCGGTTTTAAAAATTTTATTTCAGAAAACATGTACTAAATAGTGATATTTGAATCGAAATTTAGGAATAATTTTTTAAATATTCATAAAGACTGATTTCTTATGTTTTAAAAATATAGTTTAAGTCTAAATTGGAATTTATTCTGTAATATTAAACAAATAAATAAATAACAATTATCCTGTATGAATTTTTTAATCTATTGTAATATCTGTAATATTTATACACCCAATTTAATTTTTTATGATCCAATATTTCCTTTATTTTTTAAAGGTGTTGTGTTAAAAAAGTTTCACCTGCAGAATAATTTCAATTGAGACAGGCTTCCATATTAAGCCATGGTTTCTGTTTAGTCTAATTTTTGATGATTTTTTTTTTCTACACTTTTGAAACATAATTATCTTCTAGTCATCTATATATATAATTTGCTTAGCATTTTTTCTCTTTCCAGAGCTTTCTAAAGTTCCCAAACGACGTAGAAAATTAAAATTTGGCTTAATTATAAAACTTTTCGTCCAACAAATCCTAACCGAGCAATAATTTGAAATTTTTATCAGGAAACGGATATAAGAGGATTTATGTGTCTTTTTCTAAAAATTGTTTCTCTTTCTAGAGCTTTCTAAAGCTCACAGAAGACGTAGAAAATTAAAATTCGGCTTACTTATAACACTATTCGTCCTACAAATCCTAACGGTGCCAGATTTTGAAATCTCTATCAGGGAGCGAAAACACGTAGATATATATATATATGGATTTATATATATATCATTCCTAAGCATTGTTTTATCTCCAGAGCTTTCTGAAGCTCCCAGACGATATAAGAAATTAAAAATCGGCTTACTTATAAAACTATTTATTCTACAAATTCTAACGGAGCCAGATGTTTCTGTCAGGGACCGAAAAGTCTGTTTTTGGTATTAAGAACTTTTGAGTTGCTATACTTATTATTTGCTATCCAAATCCTTTCAAAAACTGATTCTGCATTTCGGTCAGAGAGCGCATTACAACGATTTTTTCATTTTGAAAGGTTTACGAATTTAAAACTTTAATCAATATTATCCCAATAAATTTTAACGGCTTCAAATAATTGACTTCGATTAGTGAGAGGAAGGTGTCCATATGTTGTTCATATTTTTTTTTTTTTCTTTTAATTTTCGGATTTGTTTGTGCAAATAATATTATTTTTTCCTGGCATTGTCAGGCTTATACGCTTGTATTTAATAAAATTTAACTTGAATATTATAAGAATTATTGATTTTTTAAAGAAATGAAGCCTTTTGATATAAATATTAACTTCTGCAAAAAACCGGTTAACCGGTTTTTTCTGAATTTCAAAAAGTGCAACCGGTTTTTTTAAAATACCAACTATTCGAACTATTCGAAAACCGGTTTCTCAAAAAAGTCGAATAATCGATCACCCTAGTTATATGTTAAAAGAACTAAAGTAAAAGTCAAATTCAATTTGTATCATTTATTTTGTTGTACCTACAATATGTGTACAATATTTGTATACGATATTAGTTTTTACATTACTAAGTAATGTGAAAAGTAATTATATATAGTTTTCGAACATTTACCATTTTTAAAAGCAACAAATATGTATCATAAAAAAATAATTCTCTTTATAGCTCTATGTTAAATTGCTTCTGATTTTTTCATCAATTCTATCATTTTTTATTTGCTGAGAATTTTAGATATTATTATAACTACGTTCGTCTTTTTTTTAAGGTGATAAAGATGCTGCATAAACTCTGAGAATATTATAGAATTATACTACGTTTATACGTGCATTTTTTGTGCATAGGAAAAAATATTGCCACTTATTATTTAAGGAAAATGACGTAACCACTACATAAAATAATTCCTAACTCCGTCTATTAGTTAGGAAAAAAAACTTACTGAACTAAAAATTACCTCCAACATTTTTATTTAATTTAGTTTGATGCTATTTTACCCTAAAAAAAAAAAAAAAAAACTAAAAAAAATAGTATTTTGGAATCATTCCATTTGTAATTGATAGCATTTGATGAGAGCAATAAACCCACCAAACATTTTTGATTCGCTGATAGCCCAAATATCTTTTTTATGACCTTCTAAACTTTTCTTATTTTACATCAAAGAAGTCTCTGATAAGTCGAAAAAAATAATATAAATATAGTTCAAAACTCTATTATTTTCTCATAAATATTTAATGCATTGAATGGAGAATATTTCATTAGAACTATAATTCATCCACCTCTCATTACATTAATGTTGAAATAGGAAAAAATTGTCCGCATGTATTTTCTTCAACGAATATTACTATGAATTTCAAAAGGTAAACAATTTATACGACTTCTTAAGTGCTTTTAACCCATTTTGGATCGCTGTTGCGTTTTTGCACCAGTAACTTTTACATCGCCTTGTTAAATAGCAGTTAATGGTGAATTTTTTCTATAATTATTAGATTAATATGTAGTTTTAAAGATAAAAAAAATAAAGTTTTTTATAAATACTCTGCAGTTTATTTGATGGCAATTAACCCGCTTTTAAACAGTAAAATTTATTGGTGTATAGTCACCTGCCGCTCTCTATCGTTCACCAATGACCTTATTGGCAATTGGCACTTTACTGACTCTATGGTAAGCGGGAAAAATACAAAAAGAATAATACAAAATGTTTAACTGACTGATTGTAACCAGTAAAGTGGTTGTGTGTGCACACAAGTTACACTTTGTAGCCATTGAAGTGATAGTGTATTTAAAAAAAGGGCCACCTTGTAGTCGTAGAGGTGCCTATTTGTCTTTTTATTGATACTTCGGTAGTCGTGGAGGTGATTGTGTGTGCAAAAAAGTGACACTATGTAGTCATTTAGGTGGCAATAGACTAAGACAAACCCATGTTAAAGTGACTAGTCACGTAGCTAATAAAGTGACTAGTGGTACCCTAATGTAGTTGGTTAGGTAACTTGTACGTAACTGCCTCCATAGACTGCAGGGTAGTGTGTCCAAAATTGGGAGTTAAAGCCACTCGCCTAAATGCTTAGTATTGCGGAAACGCATCACTGGTCATTTCGGCGATATTTTTTTAAATCTTCTTTCCAAAAAAGTGTTTTTATGCTATTGGTACATTTTAAGGGTAAATGGCTATCAATTTGAGATAAAACATGTTATGAATTTGTTATCACAATCACAAAAACTAATCTTGTGCCAAATTTCGTAAAGTTATCTCAACGGAATTGGATAGTCCAAAATGGGTAAAAAAATAAAGTTATAATTTTTCCCGCATTTTTTATATAAACGCCTTGAACTAGGTAAACAAAATTATTAATAATTTTTTTTGAATAAACGCTACACCCGATGAAATTTATGAAATTGGACGTTTCTGTAGAATAATTTAACCCATTAAACACAAGGTTAAATGATCGAAATATTTATGTCAAATAATTGGGCTTTGAACTATATTTATATTCGATTTATTTAAAATTACTTTGGTGTAAAATAAGAAAAGTTTAGATATTTAGTTTACCAACGAATAATCCTTTTGATGGTTTTTAGACTCATCAAATGCTTTCTATTTGTTGTGTATTAAGGTGGCTACTTTCAAATTATTTTTATTTAAAAAAAGTAGGCGACGTATAAACGTTGTATTAGATTACAGAGGTTCTTGTTGTCTAAAGTAAAATGGAGTTAAAATATTTTTTACAACTTTGATCACTTTAGTATCATTTTCAATTATCTAATAAAGGTCTGTTCTTAAAAAAAAAATCATTTTAAACAATTTCTTCTCAGTGCAAACCCCTAATTCTTTGAACAAGTAGAAATTTCATATGTTTTCTTAAACAAAAATTATATAAAAAAGTGAAAAAAAAAAAATCTTGTTAGCAGGCAAAAGCCGTAGCAAAGTAAGAACGAAATACACAGAATATAAATAAATAATAATATTGAAATATTGAACAAAATCTTCATGTATTTTGAATATTTTTTATTTTCATACAATGTTTATTAATTCGGCACGCGTTTGTCTTACTTACATACAACTAAATTTAATTTTAGTGTTTGTTGTTTTTGTTAAAAATAACAAAAGCAAAAACTAAAATATTATTATAGTATCTGCTAAAAGGAATATGGGTTTTTTGTTTGTTTTGATTAAAAGAAGCAAATGTTTATATAGATTTGTATATGTAGAATGCAGCAGCACATTATGTTATTTGCACTTGCATATTTTTATTCCCTAGATGCATTTAAAGTCATCTAAATATGTATAATGCAACATAGTGTGGCAATTGTAAATAAAACAAACAAAACTGCAAAAGGGAACATGCTTATTTACTCTCATAAAAATGTTCTATAACACATATAGTATTATACAAATTTCTTTCAATCTAATGTTTTTATTTTTATATTTAAATGAAATTTGAATTTTTAATTGTTACAATGTAATTCTTACATATTTACACTCAGAACCGTTAGAACAAAATGCAATTTCTATTTCCCTATGTTTAGGTTATGTATTTTTTTAAGATTTTTTTTTTTTTAGTTAGAGTTTTTATGATTTTTTTCTTTACTTTCACACGTTCTGTTTGTTTATATACACTAAAATAAAATTCTACTAAAGAATTTACCTAAAAATATACAATTTATTATTATTATTTTTTTTTATTTTTTAAAAATCTCTCACATTTTTTCATTCATTCATTGTTTTTATTTAGTTTTTGTATTATATTTCGCATGAAGCGTGCTGAAATTTTTTTTACAGTATTTCATGTAATTTGAATATTTTTTATTTACTAAATGAAGGTGTTAAATTGCAACAAGTTTTTAGTTGAGGCCATCTACACAGCAACAAAACACTCACAACAAACAACTTGCCAACAATGAAACAATTTATTTTTGTTACATTCACTCACGATGGGAGTTTTTAATATGGATTAAATTCTTCACTTCTGTTCTGTTTTTAATATTATATTGGGTTGTGAAAAATTTTGTTATGTCCATAAATGTTGATTTCTTTTTTTAACAAAATATATTTTTAATAAAAATTTTTGTAAAAACTAACAATCAACTATATGTTGAGCAATAGAAGAATTGATTGATATTTTAACTGAAACTCTATTGGGAATTATGTGTAATAAATAAATAAAAAAGAAACATCATAAAATATTAAACAATTTTAATAAAATTGTTAGGAAAAATTAAAAAAAAAAGTTAAATAAACATAAAACAACTTATTTAGAATGAATTTAAATAAATTGAATTTTTAATTGAACATAATACATGTATGAATAGAAATGTAAACCATATTGAAGGGAATATTTTTTTGTAATAAATGTTAAGGCAAATTTAAAGTGGCACTGTGACAGTAGACTAAAACTTAAAAAATAAACTATAAATATTAATAAAAGTACCATCACATAGATTTTATCCGCAGATGATGGCATGAAAATTTAACTATAAATTACACTAAATAGACATTTTTGCAAATTTAAATGTGTAGATGTTTTTGATTTCTATAAGTGAAACTTACGCTCTGAGAATGTATACTCGTTTACTTAAAAAAACGTTTTGGTACTTTTACGTAAGTCGATCCTTCAAGGGATAAAAAGAGAGGAGTAAAGTTTATATATTGAAACACTACTTATGTATTTCAAACCCACGAAAATGTTTTGAATCAATGAACATAAAAATAAAATTTTAATACCTTAAAAATAAACGTTTCGTACCTTTTGCAAGTTGGAGATTTGAAAGGGAAAAATTATACTTTTAAATATTATTTTTATAACAAAATTTTTTGATTTACTTAATTAATTTGAATTTTTTACATTTTATATAAAATTTAATTTTTTCTCAAAATATGGGCTTAATATTTCCATAACTGTTGACCGTATTAAAATTAACATACTTCAAAAAAAAAAAAAAAAAAAAAAACTAAGTCGTGCTTCACACACAGCAATTTTACTTGCCGCAATTATGTGTTTATAGCAGAGAGAGGAAAAGGGAATAGTAAACTTTTACATCCTATTTATCTCTTTCGCCTACCAAGAATTGCGGCAAGAAAAATTGCTGTGTGTGAACCTCGACTTAATTTTTTTTTTTTTTTTTTTGAGGTATGTTAATGTTATTACGGTCAACAGTTATGGAAATATTAAGCCCATATTTTTTAAAAAAATTAAATTTTCAATAAAAAAATTTGTTAAAAAATTATACACATTTTAGTGTCAAAAATTCAAATTTTTATTCTTTATTCATAGAAATAAATTCGTTGCAAGTAAAACGAGGCATATTTCATTATAATCAGTGCTAAGTTTTGATTTTATTCACAAATTAGTGAAAATACTCATTTGCAAGTTACATAGAAAATTAAAAAAAATAAAAAAATGATTTTCTGATTTTTAAAATTTTTCTATGTAACTTGTAAATGAGTATTTTCACTAATTTGTGAGTAAAATCAAAACTTATGCATTGATTTTAACCCTAGAATACTAACGATATTTTTTATACTTTAATACTAACGATACGTAAATTTTACGTACACATGGACAGCGTTACCGTTGAGAATTTTTAAAAAGTGTCCAAAAAAGGGGATTTCAAAATAAAAAGTCGCCAAAAAAGGGGATTTTTTTAAAAAAAGGGGGCCAACTGCTTAAAACCCTAAAAAAACTCCATAAATTTTGTTCATTTGATAACAACAAAAACAAAAAATGTTGTGTTTTAAGAAAAGCTACTAAATTCAGTTCTGTTAGAAATAAAATAATTTATTTATAAAAAATTTACAACAATTTTTATTATTACAAATTAAAGATTAATTCACAAAAATAGCTGACATACAATTATTTTTTTATTAATTACACTTCTGTACTTTTGTACAAGGTTTTTACTCGTACTCAAATTGTTTAAATCCTCGTCGAACCAATTTAGGACTGAACGTGTAGATCTAAAAATATTGACTAAAGTCTGTTGGACAAAGTATTTGTTATTATTGATAACTTAGTAAAAAACACGTTCCCCCTATGAATTGCTATGAAGAATGTAAAAATATAGTATCTGTTTTTATTTTCTCAAACCAGTCCAAAAGGATTCGGCATATGATAATTTAAATAGCTATTGATAAACTTTCTTATTACTAACAGTTTCAGTCCATATATAAATATTCCGCGGTTCTTTATATTACTATACTGTGAAACAATATTAAAATAGATCATTTATTTGTTTAATTTTATTAATTTTCGTCATTTAGCTCATAGTCTTAAAAAGTCGCCATTTAGTCGCCATTTCAAAAAGGGGCCAAAAAAGTGTCCAGGTGGTTGAAAAAGGGGCATTTGGCGACTAAAGTCGCCAAACGGTAACGCTGCACATGGATAGTCCTCTAAAACACTTTATTTGTTGTTGTTACATCGGCTAAGTGCATTTTTATTATTTATTTGCCTTTAAAAAGGCTTAAAACTAAAAAATACATTTAATAAATAAGAACAAAATATTGAAAAACCCTCCAAATTTCATAAAGATTTTTTTTATGAAAAGTCATGATAAATTATGACTTGGTGCTCAGCAGCCTTCAGATATTTCTTATATATGATAATATATTCTATAATTCTGGTTTTTTCATAAGGAATAAATTTTTAACACATTTTTCCCTTCTTTTTCTAGAAAGTTCTTAATATAACGGTAATCTCTCCAGATCATATATTTTTTTTCGATTAATTTCATTGAAAAGCTAGAATTGATTTCTTCATCTATCAGATTAAGATTTATCGGCGAATGTTTCGATATTTACCCTTCCATTTCAAATCATATTTCCATTTTTGTATACAAATTTATACTGTTAATACTAACGATTTTACGTAGTAACTTTTTTTGCATTTGCATTCAGAACTTGTAAGCATCTAAAAATTTATTATTTCCTTTTTAAAATATATTTAAAAACGTCCAAAGAAAGAACTTGAGGAATTTCATACACTTAGGTTTCCATGCACTATAGTTATAAGGATTTGAAAAAAATGTATACGTAAAATTTACGTACATTAGTATTGCAGGGTTAATGAAATATGTCTTGTTTTATTTGCATCAAATTTATCTTTATGATAGTCTTAATATCTCCATAACTGTTGACTGTATTAAAAACTAATGTAACAACAACTTGAAGATAATTTTAATAAGAATGTTTTGATATTTTTTTGAACAAAATCAGACAAGTGGTATTCGAGATATGCCTCAATATATAGTGTAACCTTCTTAATTATACAAATCGCTAATTATCGCGAGAACTAGAGTCAATTCAAAAAAGTGGATTAGAGGCTTAGTACTGATTGATACCGTGTATCCGAATTGACTGAGAAACCCCGTGCCGCAGAATCATTGTTTCCCTGTGTTATCCAAATTGCACAATATAAAATATTATTAATTTTGACTACTTGGTGGTAATTATTATTAAACAATTTTAATTATAATTACAAACATACTTCAAAAAAAAAAAATTAAGTCGGGGTTCACATACAGCATTTCTCTCATTTGTTACTTTTTTTCTAATTTTAATTAAGTCAGATTTTAAACAAATTGTTGTGATATAAACTTTCACCAAAATGTGAGAATTTTTAGATTTATTAATTTTTTAAAATCAAAAGGTGTAAAACTGTTAAAAGATACTTTCTTTATTCTAAATGAATGAAATTATAAGCTCTAAAAATTCACATTTATTTGCAAAAAATCAACTCACAGATGATTGCATATTATTGTTATCAATTTCTGACATTAGTAGAAATAGTACTGTTGAAAATTTTATTAAATGTAAAAAGAATAAAAATAACATCATACATATTATTTACAAATAGTTTTACTAATCACCAGGGCAACCAAAAATATGCGAAAGCATATTCTTGCCTGGTTTTCAAATTATTTTCAAGAAATTTGGTATCGTTTTGTTAATGTATATTGCATATTTTGATTCTAAAAGCATATTTTGCTTTAACAACAATTTTGTCATATTTTCGTGGAATATACTTATTTTAGAGCATATTTAAGCAATTTAAACAATTCCATATTTTTGCACAAGAAAACTTTTTTGTAATTGAAATATGTGTATTTAACGATTTAAAAATGCTATTCATTTGAAACTCTTCCTCGGAAATATCGGCACTTAAAGAAACGTTTTCAATATACTATTTTAATTTGCTTCCTCTCGAAAAACGTTGAAATCATATAATTTTTTTTTTTGATGTAGTATAATTATGAAATTTAGTACAATAATGTAAATGTTGTGTTAGATCAACCTTAATGTATACTAATCGGCTTAAAATCACTTTCTGAGTGGATTTAATGATGTCTGTATGTCTGTCCCTGGTAGATATGGTCAATTATGGACAGATCTTCCTGAAATTCGTCAAACAGATTTAGACTTATATGTTCCAAATTGCATTAAAATATTGCTATATTTAATGGATTTTCCGGGAGGACATTTGTATGGGAGCTAGGTGAAATAATGGACCGATCAGAACCAGTTTCAATAGGGTTTGTCCTTGGCCTAATGGAAGATTGCATTCTAAATTTCATTAAGTTATCTTTAAAATTGCGACCTGTAGTTTGATTACAAGATTTACATGGACAGACAGACCGTCAGACGGACGGACATCGTTAAATCGACTTAGGAAATAATTCTGCGTCGAATGCTGATGTTTGCGTTACAAACATCAGCACAAACGCATAGTACCCCAACCTCCTATGGTGGTGTAGGGTATAATAATTCCAAGAAATTTCGCACACATACATACCTTTTATGGTCCAGCTACGAAGCTTATTATTTCACCTAGCCCCCATACAAATATCCCCCTGTATAGGTGTTTAAAAATCATTAATGCCTTTAATATAGAAATATTTAATTCAAATTTCGGCAGATATAAATTCTATATAAATATAAATTTTGTATCATTTTGTTTTATATTAAAGCGCAGTACCAAACTTTGTGACTATCGGTTCACAAATAACCGCAGCAAGAGTCATATTAAAAAAAATTTAATAGAAATAAATTTGCCATTTCCGAAATTTTACATATTGATAGAAGAGGTGTAGTGGAGCTTAAGCTTTGGCTTAAGCTATATAGATATAGCAGGGGCGGGTCCACATGTTCCCAAAGTTGTAATACCTCGGCTATGATAAAAAATCCGATTTGAAGATTTTGTTAAGAGTGGATTATGCTAGTTGAGAAATATGGTATAGATTATTTATTGCAGTTTACGAGATATTGGGTTTCAAAGATAAAAATGTTTACTTTTGGACGTAACTTGTGAAGTTTTTTCCTTAAAGCGGGTCCAAATTTCACCCAATTTTTTTACGGTATTCAAAGATGTATATTTATTTGATTTTTTCCCCAAAAATTATTTGATTTTTTCCCCAAAAATTATTTGATTTTTTCCCCAAAAATTATTTGATTTTTTTCCGTTATATACAAATTTAAGTTTTTTTCTTCTGAAAGATAACTTAATAAAAAGTAGTGTGAAATATAGAATTAAAAAAAAATATTATGCGAAAACCTCTGGAGAACTTAGATCTATGATAAATAACATTTATGCATTCACATACAATTTCTTAAATTTTTTTATGCCTTAAAATGTTTTTAAATAATTTTAACATATTTGAAATTCCAAATATGTTGATATAGGAATCATTAAATTTTCAAGTACTTTCACGCCCTATTTCAAAACAAATTTTTTAATACAAATTACTTATACTAAATTAAGAACCACTTAAAGAAAACAAAAGTATAGTTTGACAAGTGCACTCTTATAACTATAATGTAACAACCAAAAGAACCTAAAAATTTTAATCACTGTCTTATGTTTCAAAATTTGTTTAACCCAATCTCAGTTTACTAAAATATCAAATATCTCTGGTTTAAGTTATAAATTTTCTATCAATGATCACTTGTTAGTTTGTAAATGTCAATAAAAGTGCAGAAATACAAACTGATAAACTCTTCATGTAAAATACACCTATTTTAAAATAAAATTTGTATTTATGTTTTAACAAAATTACTAAAATTGTTATATATTCATATATATATGTGTATGTATTGGTGGTAGTAAAAAGTAATAACTATGACCACTACCACGAATATTGTAAAGCAGTAGCTCTTTTGTTGCCGCTACTGCTAGTGTTTTAAATTGACGTTCAGTGACCGATAAATAAATACCACAAATTATCATAATAATTGTGGTCTACAATAATTTTGAAATTGTTGTTGTTAAAAAAAAAAAAAATTGTATCTAAATAGTAGTAGTACATGTCAATTTTGGTATTTATTTTATATAAATTTCAAGTGTAGGTTTTTTTTTTTTTGTATTTCTGTTTAAAAGCGGTTAATTTGTATGAGTAGACATTAATAGATTTGATAACTAAATTACAAACAAATAGAAAAAAAATATTTTTAAAAGCCAAACTAGCACTTATATGCGATTCTATTCAATTTGTTTTAGTTTTTTGTTTTGTTTTGTTTCTAGAGTTTAATGACCTAGAATGTCCAATGTGTTAAAAAACAGTGTAGATTATTTTAGCAATAAAAAAATATTAGTTTATTATTTCATTGTTTAATAATTTACAATAAAATTATTATGTTAATTATGGTTGAATTATTTTTTGCGTGTAGCTTTACAAAGTAAAATTTATTTTTTTTTTTTAATATTTATTAAAATTTTTCTATTTGTAATTTTACATAAAAAATTCTTAGTTTGTAAAATAATCTTTCGCTCCTACACTTAGAACAGATACAGTGGGTCAAAATAGTATTTTAGCAAAATGTTAAATAATTTTATCATTAATTCTTCTTATATTTATCTAATTTTCCGTCTACCCTTTCTCACTATTTTCATCTCATATATTTCTGAAACCAAAATATTATTTACATTATTTCCATTAAATATTTTATTTTATTTAATTATCTAATTAATTTATCAATTCTATACATTTGTTTATTAGTTTTGGTTTGAAATAATTGTTTCCTTTGTTTTGATTTTACTATTCTAAACAATTTTTTTCTTTCTTTTTCCAAATTTTAATTATTTATTTATTTTTTTTGTTATGTTTTTATTTGTTTAATTTTTTTTCTAAACAAATTGCGTTTATCTATTATAATTACTTTACGTCTTATTGACCTTGTATTTTATATGTAAACTTTTATTTTATGAAATGAAAATTTTTTGTTTAAAATTTTGTGTTTTCCATTAGATTTTTAAGATGATTTTTTATTGGTTTAGTAATTAATTTATAATTTAATTTTCAAAACAAATGTTTAAGAAATTAATAAATTTATTTGAGTTTTTATTTATGTAATAAAAATGATTTTAAAATTTACAATAAGTTATAAAACAAATGGTAGAATTGAAGGTTAATTTTTAAATTGAATAAATTAAATGTTTTTTAATTAGTTTTGTTAATAAGGGATTGGAAAATAAATATTATTACTTGTTAAACAAAAGAAAATTTGACTCTGATATTTCAAATAAAAACAAGTAAGAAATATATAGTAGGTCAAGTCTGGCCATATGATAACATACGCCATTATGTATGTGTACCAAAAGGGGCGAATATTACGCCCTTCTCCGAAACATTTATTTCAATTTATACACATTTCGGTGATTTTCGAAAATTTGCCTTATAGGGGAACTATAGTCAATTATGGATTTTCTTGGTGCACAGATTTATAACTTTTTACAGGGTTTTCATGGATGAACGGATGGAACATTACGTCGTTTCAGAAAGTGATTCTAAGCCGATTGGTATAATTAATGTAAGACCAATATTTTTTGGTATTACTAATACTGCACCCACCTATGGTGGTGTAGGGTATAAT
Organism: Protophormia terraenovae; assembly: GCA_951394005.1. Classification (NCBI taxonomy): domain Eukaryota; kingdom Metazoa; phylum Arthropoda; class Insecta; order Diptera; family Calliphoridae; genus Protophormia; species Protophormia terraenovae. Next base: position 102,777,597 of record OX596076.1, on the reverse strand, counting down.
TGAACTGTCTAGTTATTTTATGTTTTTTTTTTTTCATTTTGTTTAATTTATATCTCAAATATAACAAATGAGAGGTGGGCGGACTATGCCCATTTTTTGTTTCCGAGTTTATATTGGTCCTTGAACTATCTTTACAAATTTTCGTTGTCGTACATGCTTTTTTTAAAGAGATATCTGCTCGTATTCCGACCATAAATTTTTATTTAATAACCGATTTTGCCCATTTTCAATACTAAAAAAAACCTTATGTAAGATAAATATTTCAGCCAAATTTCCGAGCCCTATCCGGCCTTCAACAGACAGACATAGCTAGATCGACTCAGAATCGAACCTGGAACCAGAAAATATATACATTAAATGATTTTTGAGACATGTTACACATAGAATGACAAACTCAATATACCCCCCAATGTTTTTGATGGAGGGTATAAAATCTAGTTAAAGTTAATGAAACTAAATGGCATATTTTTAAGACTATGTTTATTATTTTTATATTTTAACAATAATAAAAATTTTTATAAATATCTTATTTTGTTATTAACAAAATTGAATTTAGTAGGTTTTCTTAAAACATATATATTTTTTTTGAGTTTTTGAGGTATTAAAGCAGTTGGCCCCTTTATCGTGGTTCACACACATCTATTTTTCTTGCCGCAATTCTGACTTCGCAGGTGAGAGAGGTAAAGTGAATGTAATATCTAAGAATTTCCTTCTCCTCTCTTACTCGCGAACTCAGAATTTCGGCAAGAAAAATTGCCGTGTGTGAACCGTATGTGAACCCCGACTTTTTGTTAAAAAAACCTTTTTTGGCGACTTTTTTTAAATCCCATTTTCTTGACAAATTTTAAAATTCTCAAGGGTAACGCTGATCACAGATCACGAAAATGATAAAATAAAACAAGAACAGAAAATAATCATTATTCTTGAAAATTTAAATGAAAAAATCAGATACAAGGAACGACCGGATAAAAGTGTTAAATACAGAAATGTAATCTGCAGTACAGATTCTATCGAAATCCGAAATGATTTTTATTTTTTTATATTTTTATTAAAAAAATCTATTTTAATGATTATTTTTGATTTTTTTTTTTTATTTCCTCACAATATAAAACTTAACATAAGAAATGAAACTATTACGCAAAAAAGTAAAAATCAAAAATAATTAATTTTGAGCAAACAAAAAAAAAAAAAAAACAAAATCAATCAAATAATCATTAAAAGTTGAGCGAAAAATTAAAAATAATGATAACTTGTTGAGTTTTATTTTTAAACTCATAATCATTACGGTCCATGAAACAAAATATCATTGACCGAACAATTAAAGTTTAACCTTTTCTCTGCAATTTTTAATTCGGTGAACTAAAATGTGTAATATTTTCGCAGCTTCCGAAATGGCTATCAGTATTTAATTTAAAGAAAAATATAAGAAAATATTATTTGAGTTGTATTAAAAAAATTACAGCAGCGACTAAACAATTTTAAATTAGTTTTTTTAATATTAATTAAATATGTCTTATTTTGTTTGTAACAATTTTATCTTTATTGAGCCAAATCAATTATCAAGATCCAGAGTCTGTTTAGAAAAAGTGATTTATAGATTTAGTATTTCGTAATATTATGTCTCCAAATTGACTGACATATACCGTGCCACAAAGAAAAATATTAATTTTGACAACCAGTTTTATCTAAATTTACTAATCAAAATCATCATTTTAACCAATAAAAAAAAAGTAAAATAAAAAATAATACTAAAAATAGACCAACTCAATCTTATTCTATTAAGTTTCCCAGATTATTTATGCCATATTCTATTTCTCACTGTTCTCTATGCAAATTGAAAAAAATTACCACTTTTTTTTTAATTCTCCCACCACTAACTCCCGATTCATTATTTTAAAGTTCACGTCAAATTATCATCTAATAAGTCTGGGAAAATACTTTATTAAACAAAGTTTCTAAATCCACAATAACAACAATAAACCCATACACAAATAACAAAAGCTCTGTCAATATAACCACAACAAAACACAAATAAAAAAATGTATATTAGTAACAATGTTACACCATTGTTCATTAGATGTAGCTACATGAAAAAAAAAAGAGTCATGTACTTATTTTATTTACATTCTTCCCATACAAATTTATTATGCTAACGAAAAAAAAAAAAAAAACTCAAATGATGCTACAAAAATTAAATTAAACCACTTTTTTACTCTACTTACTGGCATTTACAACTTCTACAACATCATAAAATAACCTACCAGTAGATATATACATAAGTACATCTATGTATACAAACATCATTATACATTTTTGAAATGTTATAAATAACTTTTTGTATTAAAAATTTTAACAACACAAATACCTACTTATAAATGTTATATGTTGTAACAAAAGCTTTTTAATAACATATAAATAATGTTTATTTATTTTTAACATAAAAAAAACAACAACAATAATAAGTAATCATCATAAAATCCATATAAATAAAAGAACAATGTCATAATTACTTATCTAAAGTAATATGATATAACTGCAATATCATCCTGATCATTGTAAAACAACGTCATCTATACATCAGGGTTTTTAACAAAGATCATAGTACAAATATTTATAAATGTTTGTATTGTTTTTAAGAATGTTTTGAAAATATGTTTTATTTTTAAATTTTCTTTTAATTTTTTATTAAGTACATAAAAATTTTTTAAAAATATAGTGTTTTTTTATTATGTGATAATATTTTTTTTTTTTGTCCGTGATAAATGTTTTTAGTATTTTTTTTAATAATAATATTCTTGTATCTTATTTATGTCTAGGTTAAATATCTGCCTACTGCTTTTTTTGTTTTTTGTATTTTTTAAAGTTGTAGATTCTAAGAATGTTGTTGATGTTGAAATTCTTCTTGCATTCACTTTTTTGTTGATATGTGTAACACAAAAATGTTAAGTGTTTATTTAAACAATAAATCTACTTTTTTTGTTCTTTGTTTTTTTTTCTCTTTTTCTTGTAAAAAAAAGTTATCTTTAGAACGATAACTTTTAATGGCATAACTGTAAATTTTCAGTGATGTACAACCTGTTGAAATTCAAATACATATTTTTTAATAAGAAGTTTTAAATGAAAACAATTTCGGACACTTAAAGTTTTAAGTGTTTTCTTTTTTTGTTATTAATATTTATAATATTATTATCTACAAAATTGTATGGATAAAAACATATTAAACACAGATTTAAAATATATGGGCCATTATGAACAATTTTTGATTTTAACCCTTCAAAAAAAGAAATAATAATAATAATTTTTTTTTGATGGCACATTAAAATCCTTTTGTATAAATATAAAGTGACTCGAATGCATGTAGAATCAGTTCGCGTTAATCATTTCATGTGAGGCGCGCGAAAGTTATGGCGGTTTTAAGTTGAACATATAAAAATTTTTACAAACTAGGTGTTTATGTATAATTCTGGTCAAAATTACACGTAATATCAAAACTTACTGAGTTATTCAAATAAAATTTATGATATTTTCAATGTTTGATGGTACTAGTGCAGCATTTCCTAGTAAAATTTAAAAAATTTTCTTTTCAATAAAAATCGCGATTTTCAAAAAATTTGCGAAAAATGGGGATCGAATCTAAGTTATTTCTCCATATATTGAATGAAAATATATTTTGTTAGAATTTATTACAAATAAATGCTTTTTAAAATTGTGATCCTTTTTTAACACAAATATATTTTGGTCCATAAAATGTTTATCTTTCGAAATTTTTTGATGCTCCTTCGAAGTTCGAAGTTTTATTAAGCATAAAAAACACCTACTAATTATGCCAATTATAGTTAATTTCATGCTGTCCACACGATCTGCCTTAGCGAAACATGTATTTTGACAGAAGTCTTCCGTTTTCAATTATCAACGACATTTGACATAAAGTTATGATCCTATCAATTATATTTATCGCCGATCTTATATCTATATATCCAATATTTGTTTAAATTGCAATTTTCTATATAAAAATACAAAAACAAAAAGTGCAATGTTTGCATAATTTTCAAAAAGTCCATAAAATTCTTGTATTAAATTTAATTTTAATGCTCCTCCGATTTTGTTATGTAAAATAGCAAAAAACTAAGATCACGCAGTAATCCATGCCATTTCATATGAAACTTGAATGTGCCTCGCGAAATCTGACTTTTTGAAAAATTTACGCACTTGTTTTCCAAACTTTGAGACTATCTACTACGTTGACTAAATTTTGTATTCGGTTGAGGGGCACACAGACCCCGCCCAAAAAAACTGAAAAATTTAAAAAAATTTGTCATCAAAACTCGACTACCCTGTATTTAACTGTTGAAAGTCTGCACAACAACAAAGATGTTACAGAATTTATCTGTAAAGTCCGATTAGTTTACTTATGATAGAATGAGATCAAAAAGTATAAACGCGCGAACAAAAATTATAGAAGAATGGGAAAAACTTAAGTTATTTTTAGCCGTTTTTCTATGTTCTTGGACTTGTAGTGCTAAAATTTTGCACTTTATTAGTTTAAAGTCTTGTGAGTTCAAATCTGTAACCAATTTGTTTAAAATATCATTACCATAACACTTATTAAGGATTTAAGTCAGTTTCAGCCAAGTTAAAAATTTTTGATAATGGCCCATATACATACCCAGTAAAAAAGGAACTGAAAAAGAGCTGAAAAAGTCATGAATTTAACATTGTGTTGTCACTGGAAGGAAGTACTTAGTGGTGAAAAAGAGCTGCAAAAGTTCTTGTTTTAACACATGGTTGTCATTAGTTTATACTTCTTGTTAATTTTTTTGAAGTACTTCCCTTAAAATTATGTTTATAAAAATTTTTAGGAAAAATTCTATTTTAGCCTAAATGCTTTAAAATTTTAAAATTCCCGCTAAAAATTTATTTATTTTTACTTTTTTGGAAGTAATTATTAAGAACTTAAAAAAATTTTAAAATATGCACATTGTTCTACTTTTGAAGTGGTGAAACCGTTCTTTTTTGGAAGCTCTTGATCGTTTTTTTGCCGGGTATATAAAATTCTCAGTAAATGTTACTTATTTACCAAAATGTTGCAATTTTTCTTCTATGAAGGTTTTTCTTAACCCTTTAAAGTTTGGAAAACATTTAAACAATTTTCCGTTGTTACAAAGCAAAACAACACACATACAGAAAAAAGTAAAAAAAGAACTTCAATTACAAAATTGCTTATATTAATACATTTTTGTTTGATTTTGCTCCTATCATCAATTTGATAATATTAATAACTAGAATATTTTTTTTTTTTATTATTACTACTTTTTCTTAAATAGAAATTAGTGGAAGTTGACTTTATTTCTAAATTTTTATAGACAAATTTATAATTTTTCTTTACATTTTATTAAAAGCTGTCAATTTATTTCAAAGAAAAACATAAACCAAATAGAAAATTAATTATATTAATAATAAAATAATTCAATTCCAATATAAAGTTAGTTAATAATTTGATTAAAAAATAATTTAAAATATTGTTTTCTGTGCAAACATTTTATTAATAAATCGGTATATCCTAAATTACTCATCGGAACGAATTGAAATGCAGAGGGGAACCTAAGTTTTCAGAAAAATTATATTGTAGTCACCCTGTAATAATATGAGATAAACTACAGGGTATCAAAGTAACTTCTACGAATTAAGTCCAATTTCAAAGATTTTTGTATATCTGTAAAGCGATATATATCTGTATAAGCTTCTCACAGTTATCTCTTTCAGTTTAGAAGATGTTTACGTTTGAATTTTTAATTCCTTTCCGGGACTTTATTTCGCTTTTCGGAAATTAGTACAGATGTTTATAAATCTTTAAAAAATATATGAACAACTTTAATCACAATTATCCCATCAGGTTCTAACAACTTAAAATCATTTACTTCGATTAGGGAAAGGAAACTATCGAAGTTAAAGATTTTAAGTTGTTAGAATATGATGGGATAATTGTGAATAAAGTATTAAATTAGTAAACTAAATAAAACCAAAAAAAAAAAAAAAAAATTAAATGCTCTCCCTGACTGAAATGTAAAATAAGTTTTCGTTATGATTTGGAGAGCAAACAATGAGTATAGCAAATAAAAATTTCTTAAAAATCGCGTATCTACGCTCCCTGCAAGAAAAATCTGGCTTCGTAAGGATTTGTAGGACGAATAGTTTTTGCGTAAGACGATTTTTAGATTTTTGCATTATGTGGGAGCTTCAGAAAAGACACAATAATCCAATTATCTCCGCTCCCTGATAAAAATCTAGCTCCGTTAGGATTTGTAGGACGAACAGTTTTATAAGAGAGCCAAATTTTAATTTTCTTTGTCTGGGAGCTTCAAAAACTCTGGAAAGGCAAAAAATACTTAGGAAATTACATATATATATATATATATATATATATATATATATATATATATATATATATATATATATATATAAACAAATGTATTTCTACTCTCTGATAAAAATTTCAGAACGAATAGTTTTATAAGTAAACCGAATTTTAATTTTCTACCACATCTGGGAGCTTCAGAAAGCTCTGGAAAGAGAAAAAATGCTTAGAAAATGAGACATAAATCCTCTTATTTATGCTTTGATAGAAATTTTAAAATTCCTTAGGATTTTTAGGACGAACAGTTTTATAAGTGAGGCAAATTTTCATTTTCTCGTCGTTTGCGAGCTTAGAAAGATCAGGAAAGGGAAAAGGTGCTTAGCAAATTATATATATAGAAGATAGATGTTTGTAGTATTCTGTTTATTAACCGATTTTGCTCATTCTCAATACCAAACAAACCTTATATAAGATAAATATTTGAGTCAAATTTCGTTCTGCTAGGTTGTTCCGGTCGATCCCTATCCTGCTCGACAGACAGACAGACGAACGGCCATAGCTAGATCGACTTAGAATCTAACCAGTACACATACGGAATGACAAAATCAATATACACCCCATCTTTTTGATGGTGGGTATCAGTGTTGCCAGGTTAGCCTTTTTAAGGCTAAATCTAGCCTTTTTATTTTGCTTTTAGCCTCAAAATTTTCGTTTTAGCTTCTAGCTTTTTTGTTAGCCTTTTTTATTTTTAACATTGCCTTAAAAAGGCTAAAAATTTACAAATTTTATTTGAACAGAATCATAAATTTAAGCACTTTTGCATATTAATTCGTAGAAAAATATGGAAATTATTTATATTTAATAAAAATTTTCGCCTACGGCGCTTCATTCTACAAAAATATTGCAATAATTTTTTTACAAACTTTATTACCCATAGAAACAAATTATAGTTTATTTAATTTTATTGAAAAGTTTACTAAAATATCTTTAAGAAATACCGAAATCTAATGAGGAAAAAAAATTTATGCTTTTTTAAATAAAGCAGTATGTTAGCTTTTTTTCTGGCTTTATTTTTTGAGGTATTTAGCCTTTTCTGACCTTTTTTTAAGTCCAATTTAGCTTCTTTTTTTCTCAAGTCCTGGCAACACTGGTGGGTATAACAAACGAATACAATCGGTCAGAAATACTCGGCCCATAGATTAACCCGATTTAAGCAATTATACAATGTTTTTAACTAAATCATTTTTATTAACAAAATGTTTTCCTTTTTAATTTAAATTTTTTTGTAAAAGAAATTTAACTTAAATTTTCTATTTTTTCTCTTTTCAGTTTTCAACCGGAAATTAACAAACGAATCTAAGCATACACAAACATACCCAACCCTGGTAATTAACACAGACATCATCATCATGTTCAATGTCTGCAAAACATCATAAATCGAATAAACATTGTAAAAAAAACCGAAAAAATAAATAAACAGCAACACATTCGATTTGCCAGCATAAATCGAACTTAAAAAAAAAAGAAATCACAGAAACAAGCATAAATAAGGGAAAAAAAGATTCAGAACATAGTAAATAAAAAAACACAGTCAAAATGTATTTTACACCCACAATATTTATAGCCCAACTACTGGCGGCCATGCAAGTGTTAATGACACTTGATATGCCCTTGAGCACAACGATGGCATTGCCTGTTACATCGAAGCCCATCGAAAGTACAGTGGAAAATTTAGCTTGGCAGGCATGGATTGAATTACCACCGGAACAAAAACAACAAGTGAAATCACGTAAAGTTACACCAAAATCAATATTTACTTTGCCATTGCGCGTAGAATGTCCAGAGGGACACAAACAGGTGGATACCAAATGTATACCCATCGTTATAGGTTCCAATGATGTACTAATCGATTTGAATGCTTTGGGTCTATTGGTGGGTAACACACAAACCGATGATTTGTACGATTACGATGATATGGGTGAGGAAATGGGTAGCCCTTTACCATATGGTAGTAGTGATATGCCACAAATGGAAGCTGAAAAATCTGTTGAAGGTATAACGGTAGAATTAAAGCCTCCCTCGAAAGACGAACCCTTAAAATTTAATATATTTGAGAATAAATTCAATATATTTCATGAAGAACCATTGGAAGATTATTCAGCGTTATCAAATGAGGGTTTACAAAGTTCGGAAAAAGAACAAAATGTTACTGCAACCAACAATTTGCAACATAATGAAACTTTAAGTGCAGAGACAAATGCCACGGCCATAAATGATTTGCTGAGTGAAGCCTCAAATATTTCCGAACATAATTTTGAAATTTATATGCAACAAGCAAATAATGCTACAGCAGGTTCTTTGAGTTATAATAAAGCTGAAGATGTCAATACTTTGACTACTTTAGCCAATGATGAAGAATTTAAAATTGATGCAATTTCAGTGCCAGCTTCTGGGTTTGACAAACAAAAACCCAACACTTTGTCAGTAATACAAAATGATAGTTCCATACAATTTTTAACTAGTATAATGGATACAGAACCTACAGCAACTAGCGAAGATGGTGAAAAGCCACAAGAAAATGATTTACAAACTTTATTGCAAACTGAATCCTTTTTACCATTACTGCAGCAGGCCACAGCCACCACATTACTAGATCGTGCTAAAGCTGACTCAAGTTCCTCACTCACTACAGTGTCCGATCAAGAACCCAGTGAAAGCTCTCCGGATAGTTTAAGTCTCAATGTGGACGAGGAAATGACCACTTTACCCAGTATAATGGAAACCGACTTAAAAGTAGTTAAAGAAAAACAAGAATTCACTAGAAGTGTAACTATGAATCCTTTAATAGACAATGAGAGTGACAGTGGTGCGATTGCTGATACTGATAATAACGATAATGATCAGGTTAATGATACAACCTTGGAAGCCGAAACGAGTGATGAACCTTTAGAAACCACAACACCCATACAATTGGATGAAACGACTATAATTGAAACATCTTCGTCTTTGTCTACCACACCAGCTACGCAACAAGAACTTCAAGAACTGCTAATGCAACAAGAACAAGCACAAAAGGATTTTGAAGAATTACAGCGCATGCGTAAAGGCCAAAAAGATCAACAGCATATTGTTTTAAAGAAATCGAAAGTAGAACCGGTTGAGGCAATGTCCACCACAACAATGACAACAACAAAAGCAGCGGCAGCAGCAACAGAAACAAAAACAACAGCCAACAGTTTGCTAACAGAAACGACAACAAAAACCGTAGATGAATTATTAAGGTCTACAGCAGAAACAATGACACCGTTACTTACGGTCCATAATGAAAACGACAACAATAATGACCGGTTTTACTATCAGCACTTTGCCAAACAAGACTTGGAAAAAACACAACAATCTAGCAGTGTATCAGCAACACCAACAACAACAGCAACTAAAACTACAGAAATTGAAACAATTCCATTAACAAGTGAAATTGATCTGGCTGAAGAATTACGTTTAATTAACGAGTTGGTGAAGGGCATACGACCAGCAACTACCTTAACAACCATTAAAACAATGCAAACATCCAGTACAACAACTACTACAGAAAAACCTACAACAAAAACTTTAAAAACAGATGAAACTCAGTCAAGTTCATTTGCCCCTGCTGTGAGTGAAAGTTCTTCAGTGGCCACTAAACCTACGCCATCAACTTCACAAATATGGTCAAAAATAATGCCACTTTTAACAACAACGACATCAACAACAACAATAGTATCAACAACTAAAAGTTCTACTGATGAAAATGTAAAAGTCTCAAAAGAATCTAATGATATACAAAATACAGCTACAGCAGCTTCTTCCACTTCTACGCGCAGTAATAGAAATAGTAAAATCATAAGATTAAATGGTTTTAATAGTATTTCGGAAGCAAAAGTATTAAATAGTGTAACGACTACCTCTCCTACAACCACCGCTAAAACAACAACAATTGAAGAAGATTTTACTGCCACTACCACAAGTAGTAGTACCAGCAGTAGTAGTAGCAGTAGTGGTGATATAGAATCCTCTACTGAAAATAATACTTATGAACCCTATTGGTGGTTACCAGTAGCCTGGCGTTTAGATAAACCTACAAGCAGTGAAAAACATTCAGAAGAACAAGAGGTAAAGTCCGAAGAACAACCTTTACTGTTACGATTTTGGTCTGCTTATCATGCTCCAAAATCAAGTTAAACTCTAGTTTGAATTATTTTGTTTTTAGTTTAAATGTTTGTAGCAAAAAAACTTAAAAAACGCCTTAAAAGTATTATATTGTATAAAAAAAAAACTTAAAAGTTTTATTTAGTCAATGATGGGTGAAATAAAGTTTGAAAAGCTTTTAGTCTAACTATGCTTTTAAAAGTTATCAGCAGCTATGAAATGTTGAATTCAAAGTATTAAAGTTTTTAATATTTAGGCTGCAAAGTCAAAGTTAGTTATAAGTATTATATAGATAAAAACTAAGCTTTTAAAAGCTTTTACTAAAATGTTTCGTAAAGCGTATTCAATATTTTTGATTTTTAATTATTTCAAAAGAAATTCTTTTCATTATTTTTGACGATTTTTCAAAAATTTTGTAAAAGTAAAATAAAGCAGGTTTTGTTTGTTTTTATAATAAAAACTTAAAGTTTAGGGTGGGCAACTTAAAAGCCTCGTGGGTAAAACAATCATAAAAGAGTTATAACTATTCTTAAACATATTTGAGCTTTTTAAGGCAAAGCTTAAAAACAAAAATCACTGAAATTTGGTTAAGCTTTCAAATGTTTTAAAAAGAAGGTTCTGCTATCAAAATCAATTATTAATTATCTCAAACGAAATTCTTTTCATTATTTTTGGCAATTTTTCAAAAATTTTGCAAAAGTATATTTGGCTGTCACAACAAATAAAGCAGATATTACTTTCCAATTCTTTCCAGGAAAGCTTACAAGCAGTTTTAGCTAAGTAACAGTAGATTGCAAGTTTAGATTAATTTGAACTTTAAGTCAGGGCTTTGATTAATTTGTTAAAATAAATTTGAACTTATTGCTAGCTTGGAGCTTTCAATTTTATAATGCATAACTTTTTTAAAAGCTTTCTATTAAAATTGTTTCTGAAAGCAGTCTTTCTTTTTCATCTTTCTGATTTTATTTTAAAATATAAAAAATTGTAGCAATAATTATGTTTTAAAAGCTAGTTTAATAAAAGCTTTTATTAATACACACATATGTATGTGTCTTTTAAACTAAATTGAAGTAAACTTAAAGCTTTCAAAAATCAACTTTAATACTCTTTTTTTTAAATTATAAAATAGCTTTTTTTCGCTATAAAAACAAAACTTAAAGCTTTTGTTTATAAACTATACATTGTTTTCTCTAAAAACTTAAATGCTTATCCAATTCAAAGCTTTTGTACGATTCTAGGCACATATTTTATATGAGAACCTAATGTTAAGAATTTTTTTTATTAACAATGATGCCTATTTTGAATAAGCTTTAAGTTTATATAAAGCTTTAAATATAAATTTATTGGTAAATAATTTAAAAAAAAACATCTTAGTTTTCGGGCAAATTTTAGTTAAATCTATTAAAGCTTTTAATATTTTATACTCTTTGACTTCTTAATATTTACTTAAACCAATTCTTTCAAAAGCTGCAAAATCCTTTAGCCATTCATATTTGTTTTTTTTCTGTATTCATTTTTTTTCTTACAAATTACAAACAAAAACCCTAGAAATTAAATATAAACAATTAAGTTATGAAATAATAATCTCGTATTGAAAACATAAAAGCTTTTATGAACTTTTAAACCCATCATCTAATGCCGTTATATACATAAAAAAAACTTAAAGATATTATAATTACTATTGAGATTTTTTAAAGATTTATACCTAATTTTCAAAAATATACCCCAAAAATTACAACAGGAAGTTTTAAGCAACTTTTAAACATTTCTTATTTTTTATATTAAATTTGTTATTATTTTTTTGTTTATAATAATCTTAAGTTGTTGTTGTTTGTATATACAATTATTATCGGAGAAAGAAACCGCGTAAAGTAGAAAAACGTTACACTGTGTACGTGAGAAACCAGTAGCAATATTTATTTGTGATTAAAAAAAACCCTTAAATAATAAACAGAAAATATAAAAAAAATTTAATCCCAAAAATTATTGAATAAGTATTTATAAAGCAAAAATCATCAATATTAAATGTAAAAAAGTATAATATTTCCATTTAAGTGTCTTCTATTTTAGTAAGTAGTTTAAAATATATAATTAATACTATATTTTGTAATTTGTAAAAATATTTAAATTATAATTTTATAATGTTATTAAGTACCTTTTTTTAAATAAATGTTTTATGTACAAAAAATTTACATTTACTAATTAAGTCAACAAAATAATTTCAAATCAAATTTCACTAATAAAAAGAATCTCTGCTTTTTTTAAAAAAAAAAAAAAAATATTTTAAAATTTATTAAAAAAAAAAACTTGCCCATTTAATAATTTTATTAAAAATAAAAATTTATATATTAAATGAACTCTAACATTCTAAAATTTCTAAAAAAAATTGTGTAACTCAATTGAAATTGTGTTATTATAACTACTTATTATATTGTAATTTTCTATTCTCTTTAACTAAATTAGTTGTCTTTAAAACTCTACATTCTTTATTGTAATTTGATTATTATTTTTTTCCTTTTAATTTTTATTTTAAAAGTTTTTATTAAATTAATAAAAATTAATCAATTTAATGTACATAATTATTTTTTATATAGTAAATAATAAAATGTGAGAATTCTCGTTGTATTTATTATTGTTTATATTATGTTTTCTTAATATAAATTAATATACTAAAATATGTAAATGTTAATCATGTATTTAAAATAAATTACAAATATTATTATTATTTTTTTAACAAAAAATCGAAACAAAAATTTAATAAAACAAAAACTATAAAGTTTTTAGAAAAAATATATATAAAAAAAATTATTGTGTGTTTTATTTATAAATGGAAATGAATGGACAAATAAGGAAAATACTTTGAATTGCAGTATTTATCACAAAAGATCTGAAGAATTAAACTTCCTCTAAAAAAAATTATAAGGCTTTAGATTTGGAAAGCCTGTATCTTTTTGCTTATATTTCCTTTCAGAGAATGCACGATATATAAATGAGCAAAATAGCTTTTAGGGTGGTCCAGCGTTATATGAAGAAAACCAAAGTATATCGCATATTTTTACCAAATTTCAAATTTCCTATTAAAAAAATTAAATGCAAATAATTACGGAATTTCCTAACAGTTGTTCCGATTTATATGAAATTTCACATAGCGATAGTAGAGGTGTATGCGAGCTAAGGGCTTGAGCTCGAATCATATAGACCTACAGGGGTCGAGTCCACAGTGGACAAAATATTTTTAAAAACGATCCTTATTCGTTATATCTGAATTGATTTCAAAGAATTTTACATGAGATGATTCTACTGGTCGAGATCTAAATATATCTTATTTTTTATAGATTAGAAGATATTGGGCTTCAAAGACTAAAATGAATACTTTTTAACGTGGGTCGACTTTCATCCGATTTTTATAACCTCCACCACCATAGATGGAGAGTGTATTAGGCGTTTGTGCTGATGTTTATAACAAACAAAAATATTTGTCCAAAACCCACTTCAATTTTTACCAGTTGACTTAGAATCACTTTCTGAGTTGATTTAACGATGTCCGTCCGTCTCTTGGTCCATGTAAACCTTTTAATGAAACTACAGGTCGCAATTTTGAACATAAAAAAAATGAAATTTGGCAACCTATTGAAATTGGATATGATCGGTTCATTATTGCAGCTAGCCCTCATAAAAATATCCTCCCGGAGAAGGGGTTTAACGAACATAAATACTTTAAATATAGCAATATTTTAACAAAATTAGGCACATATAAGTTTCATATAAGTTTAAATCTGCGTGCTGAATTTCATGAAGATTGGTCTATAATTGACCAAAGCTCCCATATAAACAACACATTAACGGGCATAAATCCCATTAAAATGTTATTATCAAGGTAATATTCAACACAAATAAGTTTTATATAAATATAAATGATAGTGCCAAATTTTACGAAGATAGGTCCATAATTTACCATAGCCCCCATATAAGGCCCACTTTCGGGAATCACCCAAAAGTAAATAAAGGCATATAAATGTTTTTATAGAAGTAACATTTTGAATTCATTTGTTTTATTTTACACTTAGTATGAATATCGGTCCAAAATTGGCCCCAGGTTTTGATGCACACAATGGTGTAAAGTATCATATTGTAGGGCTTGGCCGAAATCTCTCTCAATTTTTTTTTTATTTGTAAAAAAACAAAAAGAGCAAAAACTGTATAGAAAGAATTTTTAAAATATATTAAAGGAGTATGTTTTAAAAAGTAATTTCTGTGAGAAACATGGTTTCCTAAATTTTTTCATTGAATTTCCAGTTTTCATATTTTTTATATCATCTAATATCTTTAAAATTTTTTGAAAATAGATTTTTGTTCCCCGATAATGCTTAGGAAAATATAGCAAACAATGAAAAAAAAAAACATTTTTTGAAATTTTTGAAAGTTTCATGGGGATTACGGCATTTCTGTTGACAAATCTAAAAAAGTGAATAACACTTGAAATTAAGCATCGAAAAATCTACTCAGGTGTAAAATTTCATTCAAAAATATTAACTAACAAACTGTTATTCCATAATTTAAAAAAAAAAAAAAATGATATACACAATATCAGAAATAAATTTTTTCTCTTTTTTTTTTTTTTATTTTTTTCTTCAGAAAAATTCTTTAAGAATTTTTTTCTAGTTTTAGAGTTAGAATATTTTTAATGATATCTTTACATGAAATTCACCTCAAAAAAAAAAAAAAAAAAAATTTACGATATATGCGAGTTGGGCGGTAAAGTGGGTGGACCACGCCCATTTTTTGTTTCCGAGTTTACATTGGTTCTTTAACTATTTGTAAAAAAATTCGTTGACGTTTCACCTTATATGGGAGGTGGGCAGTAAAGTAGGCAGACCACGCCCAAGTTTATATCGACCCTCGAACTATCTGTACAAAATTTCTTTATCGTACATGCTTTCGTTTAAGACATATCAGCAGAAAAGTATGAAATGTAGCTACTACGGACAACATGTGTTTTTAGTATTTTGCCCCGAACTTTGTTTATTAACCGATTTTGCCCATTTTCAATACCAAACAAACCTTATATAAGATAAATATTTGAGCCAAGTTTCGTCCCCCTAGGTTTTCCCGTTCGAGCTCTATCCTGCTTTCAACAGACAGACACACGGACAGATATAGCTAGATCGACTGAGAATCTAACCAGGATCTAAAAAATATATACTTTATGGGGTCCTAAATGATTCCTTCGACATGTTACATATGGAATGACAAAATCAATATACCCCTCCATCTATAACAAATCAAAGATAACTTTTCCTTAATTACATAATTTTGCACCCGAAACAGACTACAACTTTACTGGTAATACGCTGCCAGTCAACAGAATAGGTTCGCAGTATTTTTAATACATATAATAAAGATAGTTTTATTTTTTTCATCTTGCTTTCTTAAATTTTAAGATGTTTAGAAATATGAAATAATTAATAAAGTACTAACAGAACAACAGTTTTCTATTAGAATCAAAAACAAATTTCCAATAAAGAATAGAGCAAAATTATGCCGTATAAACAATTCAGACTTAATCTCTTAAGCATGGCGAAGAAACATTCAGTCTCGCTATGGAAAAAACAGAAGAGCCATCATTTGAGATGATTCCGATTAAAGCAAGTGTTTTTACCGTAAAGTGTGTTATTCGAGATCCAGTGCATCTAAGAAGACTAAAAATTATAAAGAACCCACCTCTAAACACCATTCGAGAAGTAAAACTACTCCCGTTTACCTGTGAACGCATGTTCTAAAAAAGCAATGAAACATATTGTTCTATAGGATGAAAAAATCAATCTGGAAGGCTCCAATGGCTATAGATATTATTATATTCGTTATTTGAGAAAAGAAGAATGCTAATTATGTATCCCATAAGGCTGCGAAGGAAGTGTAATGGCGTAAAGTGTGAGTTCATATTATGAGACATGCAAACTTCCATGGACATTTCATCTTGACATTGACCCTATTCAGACCACAGGAGCGGTAAAATAATGAATTCGAAGTAAAAATTTTACCACTTCGGTGTGGTCATCATACTCTCTCGACCTTAATATAAAAGGAAATGTATGAAAATTGCAGTCACTTAATGTTTAAGAGACGGACAGACAATACGAAGACAAAAATTAATTGTCTGAAGAGATTGGAAACAGTTATAACATTATTATTATTAATCTCTTGTTGTTTTATTGAATAAATAATGTTGAACCTATTCAGATGACCCAAAAAATTTAACTAAAAAAATCATTAAAATCGTAAGTCATTACTTAAATTTATTTTACTTGTAAATATCTTAGAATTGAGGACTTTAAAAGTTATTATGAAAAAAAAAAAAAAAAAATATATATATTAATTTCATTATTATTTTAAAAATAACAAGAATTTGAATGTAACGAAAATCTTGAACCTATTATTTTGGCCGGCTGTGTATTGTTAATACTATGAAAAACTGGAATTTGTAACTATTGAGTTGTAAAATTAAATCTAAAGTCATAATTCTCTATAATTTTATATCTAATGTTCCTATGAAAGGTCTTTACAAAAATATCATTCGTAAGCTTTAATTTTAAACCCATTTGTTTGATGCAATCATACTATCCCAACTTATATTTTGCTAAAAGTATCTTCAAATACTAGTTTGAAAATTTTTTCTTAACACCTAAACAATTTACTAAGAATCCTAACAATGTCCGATAAAACATAGAGTGTGTGTGGTAATCTTTATTGCCTATTTATCTCTCTATCAAATCCTTATAATGGCTTTAACTAAATACCTAACAACACCTACAATTCTTTGTTTCTACATTTTTGTTTGCTAAAATTAAGTGTAAATATGTGTGTATGTGCAAGAACACATATGTGTAAACATATACTTACATTATAAGAAAAAAGGACTCTAGCCCAAAAATATTTATGTTAAGTATTATTTGCTAGATAATTGTGGTATAGTAGCATTAATGGTGTTAAAGAAAATAAATATAGATATACCAGTAACTTAAAGTCCCCCTACTCCTATAAATTTTGTTCCCAAACACTTATACAACTTTACCAACTTATAAATACATACATGTTTAAGAATAAAAATATACACATGCATGTAAGGAAACACATTCATATACACTAAGAAATTTAATGATACAAAGTGTAATACTAATTTGTTAAACACACACGCATACTTTAACTTCCCAGATATTCTTACATTTTGATACCAATATTCATATGTATGTATGAATATATGTATATGAACGTGTCTGCTGCGTGTTTTCAAGAAGGGAAGCATTAAATATAATCCCTGTAATCATGAAAGAAGTTTATTTTTCGATTTTGTTATTTTTTATTATTATTATTTTTCTTTTTGTTAAAAATAATATGGTGTTAGGTAACAATTATCTAGAGAATAACGTAAGAAAATTTTACTTCTTACACCTCCGCTGTCAGTTAACGAGGAGCATCACTTACAACGACATCCCAAAACTTACACACACATGTAGAAACGTTTTATCATAAAACAATTTAGCATAAATTTATTTTTTAATAATAAAAAACAAATTTTAAAAGCAATAAAATATAATAAACAAAATGAACCATTTTACATTTAAAAATGTGTAAATTATTAGATTGCAGATGTGCCATGAATTCTAATCATAGTTAATGGCCCGAATTCAACAAGTTTTTTTTCCTTTTTTTCTTTTAAGGATCTTTTTGGAAATTTGTTATGATAAAGTTTGTTTTATATATTGATTTTATTGTATTTAAATATTATATTAGTGAGTATTTGGTGTAGCTTTAAGAACATAGTTTCAAAATAAATGAATATAAAAAATATTATAAAAATATTTTTATTTTGAATACAAAGTCATTTAAATGCGTCTGACTATTATTATTGTTAATGTAATGGCTTAAACTTTAAAGTAGTAAATTTAAACATTAGGTTTGTTCATTTTAAATTCTATGAAAACTAGTAAAAATGAGAAATTTAAAAATAATTCTCAAAAATAAATATTTACTTGAAAAAGTAAGAAAACGGAAAAAAGTAAAATAAATTTTAGTGCCAATAAAAAAAAAAGAAAATTTTATATAATTTTTTAGTTTTATTAAATAGAAACTTGGAAACATCTCAAAAATACTGGCGTATGATCTTCTGCAGATAATTTCTCATATATTTTCCTATAGATTTTTTTTTAACTTTTATACCCTGCACCACCATAGGTGGTTGGGGTGAGAAGAAGTTTTGTATAAGTGTTAATCTTTGTACCAAATTTCATGAAAATTTCTCCCACAATTGACCATAGCTCCCATATAAACACTTCTTCCGAAAATCACTTTAACATGCATAAATCCCATACGAATGTAAGTATCAAGTTAATAATCGACACAAATAAGTTCTATGTAAGTAGAAACAACATTGCCAAATTTCATGAGAATAGGTCCATAATTTAACTATGTTCAGCAATTAGAAAGGTAATTTAAATATCGGTTGAAAAATAACAGAAAATCAGTGATACAAAGAAAAACAACGACAAACAATAACATTACAAATGTAAACAAGCGCGAATGTTGTATAAGAGGTGGGTGGTAAAGTGGGCGAACCACGCCTATTTTTGTTTTCGTGTTTACATTTGTCCATGAAATATTTGTACAAAATTTCTTTGTCATTTTTAACCCTATATGGGAGGTGGGCGGATCTTGTTTCCAAGTTTATATCGAACCATGAAAATTTCGTTATAGTACATGCTCTTATTTAAGAGAGATATAGCAGAAAAGTATGAAATTAAGCTACAACGGACACCCTGTGTTTTTAGTATTTTGCTCATAACTTTTTTGTTTATTTACAGATTTTGCTAATTTTCAATATAAAACAAACCTTATATAAGATAAATATTTGGGCCAAATTTTGTCTTCTTTCGTTGTGCTGTTCAAGTCCTATCCTGCCTTCAACAGACGAACATAGCTAGATCGACTCAGAATCTAACCAGGACCCAGAAAACATATACTTTAAGGGGTTTTAAATTAAAAATAGTGTGTATGATCTTAATTACTACTGTATAATTCATTTCAGTAACATAAACTCCCGTTTTTTTAAATAGGCACTATATTTTTTAAATTAATGAATAAGATTTTCCGAAAATAGGCTTTATTGTTTTGTATACGGAACAAATTGGACTGAATGTTATGCCTTGAAAGTCAACATAGTTGTTGATGACAATAATATCTAAAATTCTGCGGTGGTGCCTGAAGATTACATTCCTACTTCAAAAGTTATATATGAATGAAGATGAAAAAAAACCCTTTTTCTCAATTTTTTCAATTTTTTTTATTAATATTTTTCAAATTTTCTCATAAACGAAAAATGCGATCGTCACGCACCACCGCAGAATTTTAGATATTATTGTCATCAACAACTATGTTGACTTTCAAGGCATAACATTCAGTCCAATTTGTGCCGCGTTAAATGTTAGCAGTAGTATTTTCTTACTTCCATGTTTTGTTGTCGCCATTTTGTTTTTCTCAGTGTATTATTGCAACAATATCCGAAAATGGAAGATTACTACCCACACTTACTATCCAACTAATCAAAACATCGAATTTGTAGCTGTGATGCTAATTATACATCACAGAAAAATATAACTTTTATAGTTCTAACCACTACTTATGAACTCGTAGACCCTTTTTTGATAACCATTCCATTAGAGATTTGATAGCCCACAGTAACATATAACATGCATTTTTTTGTCGCAAAGCTTGCCATACCAGAAATTTTTTAGAAAATTTTGTCTGCTTTTGGGTCCTAAACTTGTCATCAACATTTCTTCGAGCATTAGCAACATAAAAATATTGGCCCGGAATCTGCGAAAAATCTGCCAGTACATACGTTTCGTCGTCCATTATACAACATGAGTATATTTGTATGAAATTTGATTTTAATTTCCGTGCCCTATTCTTGGCTTCTAAATTTTTGCTGTCTGAAACTTTTTGGACTTGGACTTTGGTCGTTTTCAAGTCTGCATTGGCTTTAACTTATCGTACCAAATAGTTAGAGCAGTGAGCTAATCGGGCTGCTTTTCTACCAGATGTGTATGGAGCTCTTCTATGCTTTCAATTTTCTTGGCCTTCCCAATATCATGTTGACCTTTTTTTTCTTCCCGAACCAGGTTTCCTATCAATGGTCAAATTTTCCTAATACTGTTTAATAACATTTGAAACTGTTTGACGTCAGACTTTTAATACTTTGGCTAATTATTTGTAGGAACAACTTGGTGACTTCTCTTTCGTTACTTATTTTGATCAAACTTACAACCAGTGTTGCCAGTTTATCCTTTTTTTTTTTTTTTTTGCTTTTAGCCTCAAAATTTTCGTTTCAGTTTTTTTTTAGCTTTTTCTGATTCTTAAAATTGCTTTAGAAAGGCTAAAGTAATTGGTATTTCAACAGATAGGAGAATAGTTTATTACTTGTTTTTGCTAAATTTGTTTTTACAGAATTATGCATTTTTGTGTATTAATTCGCACAAAAAATCGAGATTATTTTTATTAAATAAAATTTTCACCTACGGCGCTTCATTCTACAAATCAAATATAATTTAACACATTTTATGGACTTATACTTATTCTTTATTAAATTGAAACAACCACAGAAACACTTTATGAATATAATTACAAAAAAAAAAAAAAAAAAAAAAAATACTATAAAAGCGAAAAATCGTGCAAAAATTCGGAAAGGAATTATAATTCAAAAATTGCCAGAAATCACTTAAAAAAATTTAGGTTATTTTTCATATGAAATATAACCCGAATTTTAATGGGAGTTATGTGGACGACTTTTTATTGGATAATTTTGTTTACAGCGTTCTATATTTTATTATTAAATTTATTATAATATTAATTTATTTTCTTTTTCTAACTTTTTTTTAAAATTCAATTATAGAGTCATTCCATTTAAAACCAACACGAAAAATTACAATTTTTGACTTTACCTCTCCGTATTTAATGATATTTGGTACAATCATTATCCTTGTCAAAAAAAAGAATAATTTAAAATTTCAGATAATTTCATCAAGTGGTTAGGGAAATATCGCGGTTGGAAAGTGGAAAATAGCTCAAAATGTGTACAAAGTTGCATACACAAAATTACAAATATCTTTCGGAGTATTTATTATATAAGATTTATTGAGATGTCATATCAAAATTACCTTTAATATGATGTATAATATGATTTTTTTCTCAACATCAAAATGGTCCATATCTCGCGATTTTTCGTTCGCGGCCAAATATCTCGAAAAGCGGTCTTTTTAAAAATTTTAAAAAAATATATGTTAATGGTTGAAATGTTTTCTATAAGCGTGGTAAGTGGCATTCTGGGACTCGCAATATTTTAGGAGTTATTACAATAAATGTCATAATAAATACGAAATATTTGTTGCAACTGATATTGTTTTGTTTGTAATAAAATTGAAAAATCGCAAATTTTTTGCAAAAATCATCCGAATTTAATGAAATTCGATAAGAATATTAATATTGACGCTGTTAACACAAATGCCGAGTTTAAGTGTGATAACAGCAATATTTCGCGATTTGTAATATCTCAAAAATGAGGAAAATTGTGTTTTTAAAAATACAAATATCTTCCAAAATATTTACGTTACAACGTCTATTAAGGCAAATATTTAAAGCTAATGAAATTGCCTTTAAAATGATACCTAAAATATGTTTTCATGTTGAATTTTTTTGGCGGAAAATTCGCGAATTAAATTTCGCGGTCGCGTATTTCAAAAAGCGGTATTTTTAAATAAGTCTTAGTTTTGACAAGAGTAATAATTGTACCAAATATTATCTAATTCGGAAGAGGTGAGAAAATCAGCTGGTTGGTTTTAAATGGAATGACTCTATACTCTTTTTTTCTCAGCTCCTGGCAACACTGCTCACAACAAATCAACATGGTTGTCATTAAAAATAATATCTGATATATTTTTTTAAAAAATAATTAGATAAAAAAAAAAAAAAAAAAAACAAATTAATATTGCTTCGGAAAAAAGTTAAGAGGCAAAACGTGTGTTAAGATTTTTTTGAACTCACTCCTTATTTTCCATTTCTTTCAGTCTTGTTTTTAAATACAAGAGTAAAGCTTTATATATTAAAAACTTTCTCTTATATACTTAAGAAAAGTTTTATTTAAATTGATTTAAATAATATGATAATTACATATTAATAAATTTCCTAAACATATTTTCACCATCTCCTATCTCTATCTCCTTTTCTTATACAGTGGTGGCCACGAATTTAAGACACGACATGTAACGAACTAAGTTGTGATAATTATTACAACCCTGCAATATAAAATTAGATTTTGTTAATTTTTCAGTGTACCCTGTAATGTTAAGATCAATTACCGTTATTTGGTTTTGTTTGTGTATACATTTTGTTGCTGTTTTTATTATATTTTCGTAAAAACGTGCTTTTGAAGCTGGTCACGAATTTAAAACATATAAGAAATATTTGGTTTTTAAGTGATTTTTTGGTGTTTTTTGAAGTTAAAAGGTAAGTAATGAATGTTTTATTCCATTTAATGTTAGAATACATCAAAATATTTAGTTAGAAATGGCCAGAGGTACTTGGAGTTCGGATGCCGAGCGAAAATTGATCCAACAAATGAATACTGATGGAAAAACAGTAATGGAAATTTCCAAGCTACTAAAATGTTCCAGATCCAAGATTTACAATGCACTGGAACACATCAAGCAACATGGCACTACCAAAAATGTCAAACAGCACCCTAGAGCCCGAAAAACTACACCCAGGGAGGATAGCTTAATTTATAAATCAGCTGCTAAAGATCCTTTCAAGAGCTCAAGTAAAATTAAAAATGAGATTTCATCGGATTTTGGTATTAATATATCGTCCAGGACAATAAGAAGACGTCTGAATGAGAAGAACTTACGTGGGTGTATTGCACAACGTAAACCACTTGTGTCAAAAAAAAAATATTAAATCCCGACTAGCGTTTTCAAGAGAAAATCTCAATAAGCCGATGACATTTTGGAAAAATATACTTTGGAGCGACGAGTCGAAGTTTTGTCGCTTTGGTTCTGATGGAAAACAGTACGTATGGCGTCCTCCAAACCTGGAGCATCACCCAAAGTACACCCTTAAAACGGTTAAGCATGGTGGTGGAAATGTCATGGTGTGGGCAGCATTTTCCTGGCATGGTGTAGGTCCCATTCAGAAGATTATCAATAAAATGGACCAGCATATTTACAAAAACATACTGATAAGCATCATGATACCATTCGCTGAAGACAACATGCCTCTAATGTGGAAATTAATGCATGAGGAAAATAATATCACAGTTCTGAAATGGCCAGCTCAATCCCCGGATCTCAATCCAATTGAGAACTTGTGGAATGATGTTGAGGAGCATGTACGAGCAGTAAAGCCAAAAAATTTGACTGATTTATGGGAAGAAATTCAAAAGGCTTGGTATGCCATTCCAAAGGAGCGCTGTATGGCCTTAGTTGAAAGTTTACCCAGGAGATGCGCTGCTGTGATTCAAAATAAAGGATTTCCCACCAAATACTAATATTGTTTTATGAAGCTGAGCTTTACTTTTGTGAATTAACTTTTATTTTGCCTATGTCCTAAATTCATGACCAGGCTTAAACTTGTATTAATCTGTATAATATGTAAATAAAAATTGGAAACTAAATATAGGTAACAAACTATTGTTGATTTTTTTTCATAACATTACTAGGATCTTTAAAAAATAACATGGATCTAAAATTTGTTCGATAAGATGTAAAAATTATCAGAAATATATAAGTGAAATGTCGTGTCTTAAATTCGTGGCCACCACTGTATATCCTTAGGGGTTCCTTCCTAATAAACGAATATAAAAATATCTAACATTCCTACATTCATGCCAAATTCAGACACCTCATTTAAGTAGCAACATATCAAAGTTGTTAGATCTTTGTAAATACGAAATACTATTTACTTTCAGCATATCTAAATGTAAATGTCTGTCCGTCTGTCTCTACCTCTATCTAACTTTATATTTTTACAACATCTGTATGCAAAAAAAGAAAATGAAATAAATAAAAAAAAAAAAAATCAAACAAACATATTAAGGGTAATACTCAATGAAATTTACATTTCCAGCTAGAAAACCTTCAAAAAAACACCCACACTATTCATATGACGAAGCAACAAAAATAACGGGCGTTTTTAGCGGAAGTTTACACAAGGAACAACAAAATCATAGGAAAAGGTAAATAAGGGAAAAAACATTTTATATCACCTTCATATTCCACATGAAATTCACACGCCTTTATTAAAGGCTGCTAAATAACGCAAAAATTCCATAGCATTTTTGTTTAAGTATAAATTTTCTCCTTTTACCAGTTTACAACGAAGAGAGAAAAATAAATAAATAAAATAAACGATTTGAATGTGTGAAATAAAAATGTTGATTTCACATACTCGTTTAGTTCATTTTGCATATTTGTTTTTTTTTTCTTCTTTCCCTCGTTATCCTTCCTTTAGTTGGTTAATGCAAAATTCTATGGGTACTTAGGCGTTAGTAGCTAAGGTATGTTAACATACCTTGTGCATATGTTTAAAAATGTTTTTAGAATTTTATTTCTTATTTTTTACCCAACGCCACCACTACTATTGCTTATTTGCTACTAATATTACACACATTTAAATACTTCTTAGGAGTTTTTATTAGTATAATAAGATTTTTTTCTCTTTTTGGTTTCATGTAAAAACACCCACACTTATGGAAAGTGTCTGGCTTGTATTTGTAATCGTTTAAAATAACAACAGATTTTAAAATAATGTTTTCGTAATGGAGTTGTTTAGGCATTAATTGTTGGCACCTTTATATTTTTAAGGTCAAAAAGAGATTTGAATATTTACATAATTATTTGTTTTATTTACAAAAAAAGTTTTACACATGAGCTGCAAATAAAAAACACCAAAAAATGTTTCTATTGCTTTCGTTGAAAAAATGGGTTAATAATAAATAATATACTTTTTCTATGCATCTTGTTAAGTTACCGTTATTTTACTTAAGCCGCGTGCTTTTTGCCAGTGCAAAATAGTAGCAAAATGTTAAACATTAAAAATTGGTATTTTCTTTTATTATTTTGGTTCCAAAAATGTTATGGAATGTTCTCCTACAGTTATTGCAAATTAAAAAAAAAAAAAAATATATATAATCCAAATCAAGAAACCCGAACTCGCAAGTAAAAAAAAAAAAAACTTCCAAATGACTGTACGCGTAAAAAGTGACTGGTAAACTCAAATCCATTTGTGACGTCCACTAAAGTAAAACAGGTCTTAGAGCAGAAAGTTGGTGGGATGCATGAGACAAGAATATATGTGAGAGGACCATATAATAAATAAAATTGTCCATAATTTGTTCTGAAGCCCGCCAAGCTCTATAGTGGGAAAATAAATTTTTGGGGTTGCTTCTCATATCATGGCTCAGGGTCCATATTTTGGATAAAAGGTAACTTGGATGCTCCAATCCATGTAGAAATATTAAGAACAGTCATATTGACTCTGGAAAATGTTCCTAAGCACACAAAAAAAAAATAAAAATATATATAGACAAAAAAATATAGTATAGTATAGAGCGACCGGCTTAATCACCACCCTAGAGTAAAGAGAACCGGTTCAAAACTAGTCACGTGACAGGTTCTCAGGGCTAATGACCGGTCCCAGTTCCGGAACTTTATATGAGAGAAACCTGTCACTTTTACATGGGGTTGTCATTGAAGGTGGCTAATTAGCCCCTTGGGACAGGTCACAGGATAGGTCTTAGGACAGGTCCAAGAGGACAGGTTCAGTAACGATTATTGTAATAAAAATTTTATAAAAATTCGGTAATTGTTTACTTTTTAAACATTATTTTTATTATTATCTTCATTAAATTATGTTTATTTTAATTTTATAATTTTTCGTTAATGTCGATGGCGGCACCCCGGCTCGAACCCATGTTCATCTGACGTATGTTATGTTTTATAGTCTTCAACGCTTACCACTCAGCCACTGATTGTTATTGCGTGCGAGTTGCTATTTGCGCACTTAACGAGCATGTTAATAGTGAGTGTGTTTGTGTCAACTGGTTCTCAATTGGAACTTTGGTGACGAGTTAGGTGTCAATTGGTACTCAACTGGTACAGAGAAACCGGTCCATTACTGCAATTACCACAAATTTCCCGCAGGGCATATCTGATTCCTATTGAAAATATTTGGAGAGATGACAAAAATGCTATTTTTTTAAAGTAACCGGGAAGTATATTTTGGGCGCTAGTGCAGTCAACTGGGAAATATATTCCCATCGAGAGGTTCAGGTTATTAGAGGTATCGCTGCAATGGGCAATTTTGCAAAATATGTTTAACCAAGATATTCTAAAAAAAAAAAAAAAAATGAAAATTATAATCACGTAGTTTTAATTAAGTAGGTATTTTTATTCGACGATTTTGCACAGCAAATTTCTAGTGTACTCAATCATTTCAAGTATTTTATCTGAATTAAGATGTTCAATTTATATATAATATTTTTTATAAAATTAGGAAAAAATATAACAAATTCCAAGAACAAAAATTTTTTGAAATTAACAAGAACTATGGCGCTACTATTATATTTCACATAGCTGTAAATGTTATATTAAACACAACTTAAAAAATATCCATGATTATACGTCAAAAGACATTGTAAAATTTCTCCGATTCAGTTTTCGTTTCGAAAGTACACGCATTAAAATTAAATAATTGCGTTAAAAGTAATTATTTTAAAATATCAAATTAAATTATCCAAAAAATAATAATAAAATAAATAAATAATAAATAAATAAATAAATCTTCATTGATCAAGAGAATTTATTACATTTAAACAATAAAATATTCCAAACAAAATATTAAAAATAAAATCAACACAAAAATAAAAAGCATAAAAGAAATAATATAAAAAAAAAAATGAGTAACATTCTATGTAATCGATGTAAAAACATAATCACAACAATAACATTGGTAAAATGCTACAATTGTAACTCTAATTATCACTTTTCCACATGCTCACCTTTCTCTGAATCTATATATTCCATCATGATCGGGGAGAAGAAAGTCAATTGGATATGTAATGTTTGCAAATCAAGAAGCAGATCTCCAAATATTTTATACGAAGTTGTCGTTTTTGATGAGAGTAAACAGCAGGAGATTGATAATACCGAAGAGAATTTTATAGACTCTGTGTTTATTAGTACATTATGTTCTAACATTAGTTCTCTTCAATCTGATGTATCAGAACTCAAAGCAGACATAATGGAAACTAAATCTGACATAAAAGAAATAAAATCTGAAATTAAAATTCTAGCAGCAAACATCAACGCTTGCAATTTGCAAATGAATGAAGAGATACTACCAGCACTTACAACAATTGCAAACACTTTGTCGACTCTAGCAGTTCAATTGAGCGAAATTAACGAACAAAACAAAATAAATAAGAGAAAAATAAATAAAAGAGATTTCGACTAGTGATGATATTTCCAGTAAAATGTGTTTAGTACAATTTGCTAAATTTTAAACTATTTTTTTTTTTTTTTTAAATATGTATAAATGTATAATTGATTTGAAATTTCTAGTATAAATTGTTTTTTAAAAATATTTTATATGTTTAATTTAATTGTATATAAATTATTTGATTTTTGTAAACTATTATTTTAACAGAAATATCCCAAATAATTTACTTCCCAGCATTTTCCTTGACTTTTTGGAGCTAGCTATTTATTTACA
Organism: Protophormia terraenovae; assembly: GCA_951394005.1. Taxonomy (NCBI): domain Eukaryota; kingdom Metazoa; phylum Arthropoda; class Insecta; order Diptera; family Calliphoridae; genus Protophormia; species Protophormia terraenovae. Next base: position 102,749,240 of record OX596076.1, on the reverse strand, counting down.
TTTAAAACAGTTTAGAGCATTACTTTTGAAATAAATAATGCCTAAAATCCTTTAACGGAACAGATCTTAGTAAACAGCCACTTAATTGGTAGGGGTTAAAATATTTTGGAACAAAGTAATATTATTTTATTGCAAATAATAGTATTGGAAATAAATCTGTAATTTACATAAAATTTCATATGGGTGTAGCAGAGGAGTGTACACTGATAGAAAATTTTTAGTTGATATCTGAATTTGAAAATTATTTGAAAACTAAATTTTCCTTTATAACATGTAATAATTTTATACTTTTCTAAAAGATATAAAAACGGAAATGATATTAAATTAAAAAACCGTGCTAATCACCCAATTGGGATAAGCACTAACACTCAGGAATTTTATCTATTTTGTATCAAAATTTTGATTTAGTCGGTGTATTCGCTTCCCAATCACCCAATAGGGCTAAGTGCAGACCCTCCTCAATTTGGCCTGTATTGTATCGAAATTTTAAATTTATTGATGTATTCTAAAATCCCTAAGCATGAATCTAGAATAGAATACAATTTTGGAAACCATCTTAAAAGCCTGTAATGGCTTTTTCCAGGTCTGCAAATATTTTGTTTATTTTTTTTTTCGAAAGATATCTCAAGTAGCAAAGATTTTGTTAATAATAAAATACTTCGAGTTTTTCCAAAACTAATTATTACAAAATATTGTTTCAAAATTAGAAGAACTATAGACTCAAATAAATTATGTAGCCAATCTGACAAAAAAAAAAAAAAAAATACTGAAGTCAAATCGATTAAGGAGTGAGATTGAAAAATTCTTAACACACATTTTGCCTCATAACTTTTTTCGGAACCAATATTCAAAATTTTTTTTGATCTAGTTATCATAGAAAAATACTTCAGTTATTATTTTTAATAACAACCATCTTAATTTGTCCTTATTTTCATCGAAATAAGTGACGAAAAAGATTTACGTCCTAGAAGTTATTAAAAAATTTCAAAAAATCCAAATAGGTCTTACAAATAATTGGCAAATAAATGTCTTCCGTAAAACCGTTTCCAATGTTATTAAACAGTATCAGGAGAATTTGACTATTGATGTGAAACCTAGTTCGGTAAGAAAAAAGGACCTCATGATATTGGGAAGGCCAGAAAATTGAAGGCATATTGAAAGGAACTCCAAACACATCTGGTAGAAAATCAGCTCAGTTTTCTCAGTGCTTCGACTATTTGGTGCGAAAATTTAAAGCTAATGAAAAAGTTGATAACATATAAAGTTAAAAAAATTTCAAACTGGAATTCTGTAAAAAAAAATTACCAGGCAAAAATAGGACTCGGAATTTAAAACCAAATTTCATAAAAAAAAAATACTCAAGCTATATAATTGACGAAGAAACGTAGGTGCTGGCAGAATCTTCGCAGCTTGTGTCTCAAAAATTTTTATTGCTAATACTAGAAGCAATATTGGAGATAAGTTTAAGACCCAAAAGCAGCAAAAAACTCAGTAGTATTTGACTTTTCCCCGTACTATTTGAAGCTAAAAACATCACAGTATCCTGGAGTTGCCGGATTCAAATTGTGATCTAACTTGACTTTCACTAAAAACGATAAAAAAAAAAAAAATAACATGACAATCGACTTCTGCCAAAAATCTCAAGATTTTAAGATTATTTAAAGTTCTCATTGTGTTGTGTAGCTCTGCACCAGTTTTACTTTCAGGGTGTAATAAAGCAGAAAACATTGATTGCAACCCGTAAAATAAAAAAAAATAAAAAAATATTCTTCTTTTGAGTTAAATTGTTTTCAGCTTAAAAAATTACATTTGAACTTGTAACTTGACAACTTCTAAAATATCTTGATAATCAAGTTCTTTCAAGGCGGTCTGGCAACGCTACAGTACCTCCACAACAAATACTTTTAAATTATTTTCCCGAGAATTAAATTTTATTAATCATACTTCAGTATAAAAATTAAAGAAATTGAGATATTGTTCTAGAATTTTGAGTAAATGTAAATTAAATACACTTTAAATCACAAAAATAAAATCTCTGCTGTTCTAAGTAACAAAAGATGTCAAACAGCTTTATTTGAATACTTTTTACTAATACTGTTTTCACTCTTTTCTATCTCTGTCTTTAAAGCATCTATCCACATTTAACAAACCGTATATTAACTTTCGTTTATTTTTTTACATTTCTTTGATAATTGTAAATTCCATTTATTTATGTTTTTTTCTCCCGATTGTGAATTAAAGAGTGCAACATGACAGCTTCATGGTACTTCTTTCACTATTCCCCATAGCAAAATCCCTTAAATATATTTTGATTAAAGTTAGCGCTATTCTTGACACGTTTGCATGTGTAAGAAATGGTGTTTGATTATGAAGTTCTATAAAAATCTACATACACATCTGCTCAAAATAATAGATACGCTTATGTTCGCTTTATGCAAGTTTTCGTTCAGTAAAAAACTTATTTTTATCAATTAAAAAAATAAAAAATAATAATAATAAAATAATAAAAAAGAAAGCAAAACGTGTCATAAACTATATCGGATTATATGTTAATTTCATAATTATGTTTCTACTTATGTAATGAATTTTGATGCTCATAATAATAGATAAATTTAAAAGAAAAATACATAAATTAAAAAGTTTAGTTTTTATTAAAAATTATTGTTAAACAAGAACATCAAACATCACCTAGACATCAACTTTTGACAAGTTTCCAATGGAGTCTTGTACCATATTTTTTATGTTTTCTCCTTTTATCTTTATTTTTGAGAACTTCTTTCGACAGTTTTTTCTTCGAATCATTCAACAACCCAGCAAAAACGATGAAGTTCTTCCAAAAAAAGAACATTATCACAACTTCAAAAGTGGAACAAAGTGCATATTTTAAACTTTTTTGGAAGTTCTTAATAATTACTTTAAAAAAAGTGAAAATAAATGAATTTTTAACGGGAAAAAATGGTAATAATTTCTGACAAAATATTTATTTTACAAATTTTAAAGCATTGTTATAATTATTTAATAGGGCAAAACAATAATTTTTATTAATTTTTTTTTTTTAGGGCGGCGGACACTTCTTTGGTAGCCATTTCCAAAGAAAGTTTTCGTTTCGTTCTAAATATTTCCTTAAATTTTTTTTAACAAGTTTTAACCATATCTTGAAATTTTTATACCCACCATCAAGAAGATGGGGGGTTTATTGATTTTGTCATTCCGTGTGTAACATGGCGAAGGAATCATCTAAGACCACACAAAGTATATATTTTCTGGGTCCTGGTTCGATTCTGAGTCGATCTAGCTATGTCCATCCGTCTGTCCGTCTGGTGAAAGCAGGATAGGGCTCGAACGGGATAACGTAGGGGGACGAAATTTGGCACAAATATTTGTCTTATATAAGGTTTATTTGGGATTGAAATGGGCAAAATCGGTTGACAAACAAAAAAGTTATGGGCTAAAAACTAGAAGCACAGGGTGCCTGTTTTATAGTTTTCTGCTGATATTTCTTCAACCAAATCATGTACGACAACGAAATTTTGTACGTATAGTTCGGGGATCAATATAAAAACCAAAAATGGGCGTGGTCCGCCCACTTTACCGCCCACCTCCCATATAAGGTGAAAATCAACGAAATTGTGTTCAAATAGTTCAAGGACAAATGTAAACTCGAAAACAAAAAATGGGCGTGGTCCGCCCACTTTACTGTCCACTTTACCGCCCCTTCCATATAACGTAAAATTTGAAAAAAATGATGGTGGGTGTATAGATTTGGCCGGGCCGAATATAATTCGCGCTTGTTTTTATATGCATTGATGGAATTTTTCTGATAATTCTTTCCGGAAATTTGTCTTGCGCAAGACGAAGATTGACTGTTTGCGGACCTACTTCATTAAAAATTTCAGCTGAAATTGCCTTTAAAGGAATGAAGGGGTTCTTTTTTTCCAATACAATAATCCTACTATCCATTTCTTGAGTTATTTTGTGATTTTTAAAACAAGTTTCTATCAATTGTCTTTTTATATTGCGAATTTTGGATAAAATTTAGATTTCTCTCTAAGCCCCTATTTTTCTCTTCAAGCAACGACTTTCCAGTTTTCTCTTGTTTTCAAAAATGTATCTCTCCTATTTGGTACAATGATTGTTTCTTCCCATTTTCTATGTCAGAATACTATGAATGAAGCCGTTCTTATCCTATTACGTAAAAACAATCAAAAAAGGACAATAGAATTCGATTTAATACAAAAAAATTACAAAATAATTAACTGTATTTGTTGTTAAGAGCAAAAATTTTTGGTACTTAAATCGAAAACGTATACACAGAAAAATTATTATGGTATTTTTTTCAATTAACATAGTTGTTTCATTTTGCATTGAAATTTAATAAATTTATTCTAGCAAAAATGAAATAAAAATAAAATTTAACTATACTTTTATATCATATACATAAAATTTTTAATTCATCCAATCAACTACTTGATTGATTTAATTAATTTATTAATTGGGAATTTTTTCTGTTTTGCATTTTTTATAGTTTTTAGTAATTGATATAATCATTTTGGCGAGAGGTGCAAATTTATAATTGAATGAATTATTTTCATATACATTTGTTAATTGGTGACTTTTTTCTGTGTATGTAAATCTATTTTAATGCATATACTTGCCATATTTTTCATTGAAGTGGCATTGCCATATCAAATTGTTTATTAAATAAAATACTCGGAGCATTTCTTAAGAATTTTCTGAATTTATCTCCACTTAAATATAATTCTATAAGGTGTATCTTTAATTTTGAGCAGATGTGTATATACGTATATGTATATTAGGGTGGTCCAAAATTCCTTTCTACGATTATGAAATTTAGAGAAACTTAGTCAAATTTAAACTTCCTACGATGATTGGAACAGGATACTACAAAATACTACAAGACATGTTTATCAGATAGTTTTATTAGCTATCGTTTGATGTAAGTATACATCAATTAATTTGGTGATAATTTATATTTTTTAAGATTGGTTCTGTAATGATCAACTTTAATCATCGTAAGAAGTGTTCTAAATTATGTTATATTTTATAAATTATGCCAAAGTATATGCGATATACTTTGGCTTTTTTGACACAATGTTGGATCACCCTAATGTACATATGTAGAACAGGCGTTACTTGTATTTAAAAAGTCATTATTTTTTTCGGTTACATTTTAAAATAAACTTCTTATGACGTTTATCAATGTTTATGAGGTTTTGTATGCAAAAAGAAAGAAAAGAAGTTACCTTATAACATGTGTAACTAAGTACAAAAATTCACATAAATATTGTATTTGTTATTTGGCAATGAAAAATATATAATGGTAATATACTCATACTAATACACACACAAATATATACAAAGTATATAAAATTTTATGACTTTATGGTGTATAAATATTCTTATTTCTATATACAAATATAAATGTACTTTTTACGGCAAGTATGTAAACTTTCTTTAATATATAAGGAGATATGGGTGATTTCTTTTCATTTCTTTTTGTTATATTTATATACTTACTACAATTTATAAATATACCTACTTACATTTAACAAAATAAGAAAAAGATTTTTTATGGCCTTTAGGGAAATCGCGAAATTGTCTGTCATAACTGTCTGTCTGTCAGTATTTTATTTATTTTCTTCTTATTGTTTGCGGTTCTTCTCCGCCTTATTCATTCATATGTAGTAAAAATATGAATTTTCTTAGGATTTTTTTTTGGAAGATTTTTGTCCTAAAGTCATGTGTTTTAAATTAAGGTGTTTTATTTTCTTTTATTTATTTGTATTTACAAAACTTGTACCAAAACTAATCAAAAAGAGATTTAAATTGTATTAGATGGGATTATAAATGGGATTTAGTATAAATGTTTAAAATGCAAAAGATGGTAAATTTTATGAAAATATTAAAAAAAAAAACTGAAAGGAAGAAAAATATGTTTAAGGGTTCAGATTACCTTTGTAGCCAAAGTTTGTTGCCTTTTTTTGTATAATAACTAATATTTTGTTGATGTCCTTTTGATTGAATAGTTTTATAAATTATTGTGCTAAAAGAAAAAAAAAGAAAGATAAAATATTAATAACCTTATGGTATACATTTTTTTTTATAAGTTTAGGGTACAAATAAGATCTAGATAAATTTAAATGTATTAAATTGAATTCAATACAATTAAGCTTAAGCTGATAGAAAAAATATGGTAAAATAAAGTAATCTAAAAATCTGGTATTATAAAGGACATATTTAATGGATTATGTATTTTTTATTTATTTACATTCTTAATTACTTAAACATTACACTTAGATTCTAATAAATTGATTTTTCCTGGTAACTAAGTTCTTTAAAACATTTTCAAACATCCACAAATAAGTAATTACTTCTTTACCTTTATCATAAATAAGATAAAATTATGAAATTTTCTTAAGCCCCTTTAAAAGGATACTTCGTTAACTTTTATGGTTTATTTCTCAATAAAATCATAAACACACACTATTTTACTCTATGTTAAATCTAATGAACTAAACTAATTACTTTCACTAATTATTTCATATACCAGTGCTAAAGTCAATACAAAAGTGCACTTAACATTGTTGAACAAGTGTGAAAAACAAACTTTACAACAGCATTAACAAGAACAACAACAACACAAAGTAGTATACAACCTGTTATAAGATTTGAAAAAGGGACAAGAACAGGGATGTAAAAATTGATACAATTCGAACCTGAAAAGTTTAATGAGCAATTTTGTTTTACTTAACTTGAGTTTGTTATGGAAAATAATTATATTTGGAAAAAAATTTCAACTTTAATAATACGTAAAGATTTAAATAAGTCTGTCTACACAGAAAAAATTGTGGCTCAAATATTTTTCATTAAATCATTATTTGACTTTAAATAAAATTTTATAAACAAATTTATTTGATTTAAACATTATGTTTTATTAGTTGCAAATAATTTTAAAATCAAAGCACAAAACAAAAACAATTTTTTATATATTTTGTCATTTTAAGAAAAATAAAAATAAAGTTATAAAAAATGAAGAAACAGAAAAATATAATCCAATATTTCATGACCATTGAAGGTAAGTTACCTCTCTGTTCTTAGTGATTTTCCTAACAATTATTTAAATTTATTTATGTATCTTTTAGATGATTTGGAAACACATAAAATATGGAATATATTTGGGCTATACGCCATTATTTTTCATATAGTACATTATATCAATAATGTAAATTTATGGTTTAGCAACTAACCGAATATTCTGGCCATTTTACGTTCAACGCTACCTTCAAATGAATTGATGGTGTTCGGTACAGGTTTCCAAAATATATAGACCCAGTTTTAACAGCTAAAACGAAACTCTGCTCACACAAAATACAGAACATTACCTTTGCGCAATGGTTTTGGAATCGATATTTCCGGTAAGCTACATTACGATATTTTACACTTTGGATTATCATAATGGATCCACTTTTTATCGCCCGTAACAGAACCAAGAAAAAACTACTTTATTTTGGGACAATAAAGCTGGATTTTAGACAATCACATTATTTATACCACTCACGACAAGTTGGCTTGGCTGAAGCATGTCCTCCATAAAGTACAATAAATGAGTAGTGAATAATTTAGTTTAGGTTTCGAGTTGAAAATGTTAAAGGTGGATAAAAATTTAACTTTTATTATAAGGATCTTAAATAGGACACTGCTGGTATGCTTAAAATATGTTTAAATGGACTGTTTATCTCTTACGGACATATTGAATTGCGTTTTTCAATGTCCGCAACATTTTTTTTTTTTTTTTTAATAGCATAAAAATTTTTTTAATATTGTTCAAAAAAATTTTATTAAACATTTTATTGATTTTACAATAAATATTGTTTGAAAATATACTCAAAACTAAATATTATTTCTACTGTTTCATTGAAAAAAATTATTGAATTTTATGAAAGTTTCAAATATTCAAATTAATAAATAGTAAAAATATTTTAATAAGAAAAAAATATTTTTTTTTTTTCAATAACTCGTTTACGAATTTAAATATTTAATTTTACAATTTCAGTGATAGGTCCGATTTCAGTAAAAAATATAATTGAGTTTGAGAATTTAGTAATAGAATACGAAATTTAGTTTTTTCTGTGTACTTACACTATGAAATACTTGTTAAGGGGCTCAACAACCACATAGAATAAATTTTGCACAACTTATCTTGCAAGGGTCTTGCAAAGTTGCAATTTTTGAGGTGAATACCTTTACTATTTTTTGTTTAAGATGTTGAAAAATATGATTTGACTTCTAAGCATCAAATTGTATTTTTATAATTTTATTTTGGTACAATTATGGAAGCTGTTTGATAGAATTTTAAAATTTCAATTCACATCCCTGAAAAAGACAAACAACAAAGAAAACTAGTAACTAATAGTTATTTTATAATTACCCTTGTTATAGAAAAGAGAATGAGATTGAATAAATGAGGTAAAAAGGTAGTGAGTTCATAATGCACTAACACTATAACACGATTTAATCGAAAATATTTTTTAGGTACATATATGGACTATTCCTCCTGAACTACATATCTATATTTCGAGAATCTATCATTGTTTGCTTTCAATACTGATTTTACATTTCTGTCAGGGAGGATAAATGGCTTCGATTTTTTTTTTATCTTAAAAAGTTTACTAATTTAATAACTTAATCACTAGCCACCAGATTCTAACAGCTTCAAATCTTTAACTTCGATTAGGAAAAGGAAAAGCGTCAAAATGTTGTTTGTATATTTTTTAAAGATTTTCCGATTTGTTTGTGCATATTTTTATACCCTACACCACCAAAGATGGTGAGGGTATTATGCGTTGGCTTGATGTTTGTAACGCACAGAAAAAAATGTCTCAACATCCACCTTAAAGTATACCAATCGACTCAAAATCACTTTCTGAGTTGATTTAACAATGTCCGTCCCTCTGACTAGCTGGTTATCTGTCCATGAAAATCTTATGCACAAAGTACACGAACAACAAACGCTAAAAATACTCCCCGGAATAGGACTTTAACGCTAACAAATGCCTTATTTATGTCACTATAAGTGTTGCCAGTTTAGCCTTTTTAGGGCTAAATCTAGCCTTTTTATTTAGCTTTCAAAATTTTCGTTTTAGCTTCTAGCCTTTTTTATAGCCTTTTTGGATTATTAAAATAGCCTTAAAAAGGCTAAAATTTTAGTATTTCAACAAAGAAGAAAATAATTTTTATTTACTTTTACCAATTTTATTTTTACAGGTTCATACATACACTCAAGCATTTTTGTGTTTTTAACTAAAATGTTCGACTGTGGCGCTTAATTTTCCACATCAAATATAACTTAACTCATTTCATTGGCTTAGTAAATTGTTATAATTATTATCTTTTTAAACTTTATTAACCAAGAAACTATTTGGAAAATAAAAAATTCTTTTATATGCGAAAAATCAACCAAAAATCAAAAAGGAATTAAAATTCAAAAAGTACCAAAAATCACTTCAAAACTTTGGGAATTTTTTTCATATGAATTATAACCCAAATTTGTATGTTAATTTTGTAGGCGAATTTTCATTGGATCATTTTGTTGGCAGCCGTTCCATGTTTTATTTATAAATGTTTTATTATATCTTCAAAAAATATCAAAAACTAATGAGAAAAAAATGTTAAAAAAAAAAAAAAAAAACATTTTTCTGGCTTTATTTTTTGGGGCATTTAGCCTTTTCTGAACTTTTTTAAAGTCCAATTTAGCCACTTTTTTTCTCACCTCCTGGCAACACTGGTCACTATTTTAATAAGTTCTATGCAAAGATAAATGAAACTGCAAAATTTAAAAAAGATCGGTCCACAATTACGCATAGCTCCCATATAAGGTCCACTTTAAAAAATCTCTGTAATATTTGACACAAATATGTTTAATATGAGCAGAAATCATATTAACTAATTACATAAGGATCAGTACATAAATTGCAGGTGATCGAATGTTAGGTCCATTTCCGAAAATTTTGGAAATCATTTTAGTGCACAAACGCAATGGTATAAAGTATAAAATTATCGGGCTTGACCGGCTATATCTTTCTCGTTGTTATTAAAATATTATATTTCCTGTCATTGGCAGGCATATACTCTCGTATTTATACAATAGTTGATGCAATGCACAAAGTGTTCTCTCGAACAGTTTTCCGTCAGAAAGTCCAATTTATAAGGTTCGAATCTTGCAAAAAAAATCACATTCAATAGTTAACAGTGTGTTGAACTTTGTCTCAAATTTGATGTCATTTGTTGAATTCTTTAAAGTTAAAGCTTTTTTTCAAATATTATTTTATTTTTTTTTAAACTAATGGAATATAGCTTCAATTTTAAATACAGAAATTTTGTATGTATGGTAATATTTTTAGTTTATTTTCTCCTGTACTCTTATCATAAATTATTCACATCCTAAGACACAGAATAACCGTTTTTTAATTAGACACTGACAAAAGTTGTTGCAATTTTCTATGAAAGAAGAAATAACACTAGAATATATTAAAAGACAGTGAGTCCGTTTTGTCGTCACATATTGAAACGGACTTTAATCAGGTCAGTTTAGGTTTAAAAAATTTTACATTGCTTTGAAGAAACTTTTTATCCTAACTTCGTAATTAGAAAAATGCAACAACTTGTTTACTTTCCTGCTATTACATGCGCCAAATATTAAAACAATTTTTATTTTCATTTAGTTCACAAGGCATAAAATACAACTTGTAGCCAAGATACACTGAAAGCAACAACAATAACAAAAACACTAAAGTAAACACACGTTAAAATACTTGTGAAATAATAATAACAACAACAATCACTATTACAACTAGTACATACTACTAATAATAGTAGTACTAGAAATAACAACAAATAAGCAGGCAAACAAACAATAACTACAAAAACAACAATTACTTCATCAAGTAAGCAATTTAAAGAAGGATATTTTTATTGCCTGATGTTGTTGTTATTGTTTTGCGTTTATTTTTAAATAAAAGGAAAAAATATCCTTTTTTATGATTGCAAAACAATGATACACTTGAAATTGTTATTTGTACTAGAATACACACACTTATATATGTATTTGAATTCATGCAACAATACAAAAAAACAAACGCTTCAAGAGGTGGCAAATGCGGTGTAAAGCGGATGGATGGCTGGCTGGCTGCTTGGATGAGGTTTATTGTATTGAAAATAAAAAAAAAAAATAAAAAAATAAAAACTAATCACAGCATCTAAACAATAGAATAACTTGTTACATGTAGAACACCAACATCAAATAGGTTTTAAAAAAATAAAAGATTACAAACAAAAAATATCTCAACGATATTTACATGTTCACAAACAATTGCAAAAACATAAAAATACATACAAACTCTTTGAAAAAAAAAAAAAAATAAACGAATCAGTTAATGTTTGTTTGGTTGTGTTGAGTGAAAATTATCACAATGTTGGAAAAAATCGGAAAGTAATAAAATTTTATTGAGCCCATAAAAATCAACTGGGTTAGACAAAAAAAAAAAAAAAACAAAAGCAACAACAACCAGAGTTAAAGCTACATTTTAACAATGTTAGCCAACACGCAGGATATTTACTTCTCGTAGTGCAAGAAAACAAACATGAACCAAATACTACAAGAGCACTAATACTTATTGTAACATAAAAAAAAGAAACGACCATGAAAAAGATTATAAAATCTTAACGCCAGTGTTACTTTGGTAAATTACTTGTTTGGCCATAATGCAACTAGTTTTTATTTTATTTGTTTTTGTTTTCAGGCAAATTTCTCTGATGCCCTACAACAAATAATAGAGGTTAAAGTAATTTTCGATTGGATTTTTATTAAAGTTTTATTTGAGTTTCTATTTAAAGTAATTGGCATGTGTAGAAAGGTATTAAATATGTAAATACAATAATGCAAGAAATATTTAAATATTTGTGCTTGAATCGCCTGAGTAGTTACTAAGCATTCCTGACCAACAATTATTGTAAATGTTCACCATCGTTTTATACGTTAATAGTATTTACTTAAGCAGTCCATTTTTACAACTACATCGCGGGAAAGCATAGTCATTAGGCTTTCTTATTCAGTGTATGTCATTCTTTTAAAGCTTAAACGACACTTTTTTAACTCCGAATATGAGGAGTTTCATTAAAAAATGGAGCATCTATGGGAGGTTTTAATTCATTCATATTTTTCGAAGAAAATCGCTGGGGCAAGTATACTTATATTGTATGATGATGATACAACTTGTCGTGAGTATTTTAGACAATTTAAATGTAGTAATTTCGATGTTTGTGATAGCAGCTGCGACAAATTGAGGATTATCGTGTGGGGACGATAAACCTCATAGCTCTTGATAAGTGTAATAAACCCTCCAAAGAAGTTTTAGCTGCTATGCAAAATCTCTGCTTTATGACCTTTTAAACTTTTATATTTTTCCACCAAAGTCATCTTAGATAAATCGAAAAAAATATTATTTTAACATAAATGGTTAAAGCATTTAAAGGGCAATATTTCATTAGAACTTCTCTCATTATGAGAAGTCATATATTGACCGTTTTTTAAAAATCGGTAAAAACTTGAATTTAATGGGTCAAAATATTCTGCAGAAATTTTCTACGTCGAATTTCACTAGAGGTCAACGAAGGTCTAAAGTTCATCCGGTGAAGCATTTATCCAAAGAAATCCTTATATATGTATATATTATAAAAATAAAGTGTAAGTTTGTTTGTGTGTTTATGCGCCAATCACGTCTAAATGGCTAAACCAATTTTCACTAAATTTGACACACAGATAGTATCAACCCTGGTGCTGGTTATAGGCTATGTAAGATTTCGATTGGATATCACGCCCACTTTTTTAAAACTCTTAAACGACTGCACTGATATTCACGAAATTTGACACACAGATAATACCTGTGCCGGTGGTAGTTATAGGTTATGTAAGAATCGGTTGGATGTCACGCCCACATTTCACGTTCACTTTTTTTAAAACTATTAAACGACTGCACTGATTTTCATGAAATTCGACACACAGATAGTACCAGTGCCGGTAAGAATCGGTTGGATGTCACGCCCACATTTTGCCTTCACTTTTTTAAAACTCTTAAACGGTAGTAAATATTTGATATCGCCTAATAAGGGGTAGCGAAGCGCACCGGAAAAAGCTAGTAAAATTAATAAAATAATTAGTAATTTTGTTAAGGATTTCATCAAAACTTTGTAATTCATGTTATATTTCATTGCCTATTTTACGGCATTTATATAAGAAATGTGGGAAAAATTTAAAAATTCACTTCTTTATACCCAAGTTTTAAACAACTTTCATGTCATTTCTTAAAAAACTAGATATGTCCCCTTACAAGGAGAGATAAAATAAATGAAAGTTCTAATGAAATATTCCCAGTTAAATGCTCTAAATATTTATGCGAAGATAATTTAGGTTCCAACTATATTTATACTATTTTCGATTTATCTGAAACTAATTCAAAAAAAAAAAAATGAAAAATTTAGAAGGACATAAAACGAAAATTCTACCTACCGAAAAATCCGTTGGAGAGTTTATTATACTTAACAAAAGCTATCAATTGCAGATGGAATAATTTGACCCCAAACACTGTAATCGAATAATTTTGAAAATGAAGAATTCGAGACTCATGCTAGTCCCGAAATCAAGACAATGTCGTTCAGATAATGCTATATATATATATTTTGTAAAATGATTTATTATGTGCTGTTAAATTAGGTGAAATGATTAAGGAAGACCTATACCGTACACAATTCATCAGATCATTAGTATTAAAATTTTAAAAAGTCAAGAAAGCTTGAAGAAAATTTTAAAATTTTTTCATTTATATTTTTATTTCATATGGAAGTCCTTGAAATTTTCTTTAATTTTTTTTTTTTTTTTTTTTTTAATTTCAGCTTTGAAGAAACATTATTTTGGCCCTTATTTTTAAGTAGAATTAAATAAAATCATAAAGCAATTAATTTAACGAAATCATTTCATGTTCTTGTAAAAAAATCAAAACAAAATAAGTTCACTTTCATAATATGTATGTAAAATTTTATACTTATAATGAAAAAGTTTTGGTAATAAATTTGTACACAGAAAAAAATTTCAAAAGTTATGAAGTAATTACTAAGTAAAGTTAGCTTACAATCAAAAATGTTAACAATATTTTTTATTACTTTGATTGTACGTTGTCATATTTACAAATTTACTAGTTGATTCTCAACTATTTCAGTTTTTAAAAATTTAATTGAAATTTTATATTGAATTTTCATATTATGTCAAAAAATAATTAAAAATTATAAAATATGTATTTATACAATATTGTTTTAAAATATTTGGAAGGCGAATAATATATGTAGCAATAAGAGATGACGTATTGGTATAAATATTAACAGTTAATCATTAAGGATATTTTCAAGAAACATTCTCAGGTAACAAAAACATAATCTATTTAATTAAAGACACTAATTCCATAATTATTTCCAGGATTGACAGTAAAATAAGTCATTGGTTACAAGTAAAACCAAACATTTCGTTTCTGATATTTAATTTTTTAATGTCTTGTAAATTAAACTTATATTATATATATAATTCTTGCGATATATTAAAAATATACATATTTACTATTAACTGCTTATAAATCAATTTTTAGTTGTAATAATATACTTAATCAATATTAACAACATAATTTGCTAATAGGACAAATCTATTGTTATATAAAGTTCGTTGCTTGGTAATAAAATTTTCATTCAATATTACAATTCCGTTGTTGAAAAAAATTGTTAACTGTTAACAAATTTAAGTAACAATACTTATTTTAAAATTTACAAAAATAGTTGTTGGTGCCTTTTTAAATAAAAAAATAATTGTATTGACGAATTTGGTAATTAATAAAACAATTAACTTGTCGTAATTTTGTTCTGTGTACAGTTTATGTAAAAATTAATTTCATATATGTAAAAATGTTTTCTGTGTATTACTCAAATCATATGTAAATACAATAATGCATATTAAATTATTAAAACAAATTAAATTAATTAATTAAATTACGAAAACATGAAATTTCAGACCCATGTTTCTTTTCGGTCCGGAAATATGAAGGTTTAAAAAACGAAAAAATTTTAAAAATTTTACAAATGAATAATTATTTAACTTCTAATAACTTCTTAAATATACATGGTAGATCTCTACTTGTTGCTGCATATTAAAGACAAAGATGTTACCTTTCATTACGATATATACAAAGTTTTTACATCTAAAATTCAAAGGTCAAAGTTAGAGATAAAAAAATTCAAGCTATTATATCTCAAAAACCGGTATTTTTTAAATTCTTAAAAAATTATATATTGTTGACATAACTTTTCTCCATATGGATATAAAATTTCAAGTTGGAGCCTTATTTAGTTTAGGAGTTATGGACAAAAATAAAATCCAATTATTAATAACTCCTAAGCAATAGAAAATAAAAAGTTAATTTTAAAAACAAGGACATTACCTTAAAAATTATACTTATTATACTTTAGATCGAAAGTTCAAAGGTTAAAATAAGACTTACAAAAAATAAACCATTATATATCCGAAAACGATATCTTTAAAAAGCTAAAAAAATTACATAATATTAATACAATTTTTCTTTATACTTGTGCAAAGTTTCATGTTGTACACTCATTAGTTCAGAAGTTATGTAACAAAATATAAACTGAAGTCAAAATATAAAATTAATTTTTTTGTTTTTAAATACGTGCTCATAAATAAATATTTTAAATTTTACATACAAAAAAATTTGCTTTTTTCTGTATTTTGCTTCATAACTCCTAAACCAATAGAGCCTCCAACTTGAAATTTGGCACAAATATAGAAAAGGATTTCATTATCAATACATGTATTTTTTAAAAATTTCAAAATACCGTTTTTTGAGATAATAAGCTTTAATATTTATATTATCGATTATGACTTTGAACTTTCGAAGTATATAAATATTTTAATTGTCGTTTTGAAGTCAATGTGTTTTTCTATTGAATGAAATAAAAATAAAAATTGTACAATGTATATTTTAGAAGTTATGAGCAATAAAGTGTCATTACTTTTGGAAAAAAATTCAACCGCTTTTTGATTTTACAGAAAAATTGTGATTTCAGCAACATTTGCAATACTTAACTTCTGTAGCGAATTTCATTGAAATCGGTGAAATCAAATCCGAAAATGTCTGTTTTTGGTCCGTTTTGATAGGGAATCACTCTATAATACAATTACAAAAATTATTGAGAGCATTTCTTAATTTAAGTTTTAAATTGGCAATTCTTATTAAATAATTTTGTTTCTTTAATAATGTTAAATGTTAAAAAACGAAAAAAAATAAAGCAAATGTACTTGGTTTGAACCACTGCCACGTTGCAAACTAACTACACAGCCTGCAGAAAAATTTAGATCCGCAACGTTACAATACGAAAAAACTAACTGAGCCTTAGGGCTACACAAAATTAAACATTTTCGTATTAAATTTGCCAGCGTAAAGAAATTTTAATTCTTAAAAACTCTTAAATAATTCTTTATGGCTAACGACTTCATCAAGAAATGCAGGGTAATGTAAAATTCAATAGCATGTAGTATATTTTTTAAATTTATTTAATTTGCAAATAAAAACAATGTAAAAATTGTAATAAAATATCTAGAAAACAACATATAAAAACGAATTTCCAAATTAAAAAACTGAACTTTTTTCAATTTAATTTTATTTTTTTACAAATCTATGTATGTAGATAAAACATTGAACAGATTGTAAAAACACACACATAAAAAATGAACAAATAAAATAAAAATTACATTGCAAACATTTGTTGCTTGTTTTTGCACAGATTTCCTATACACATATAATAATAAAAATAAAACTATTGTCTATGGAAGTGCATTGATTGTAAACATACATCTACAAATGCATACATACATGCAACATATAGACTATGTGTTGCACAGTGTAACACCACAATGTTGCATCTACAAATAGTTTTTTCTATGCTTTTTTTTTTTTTTTTTTGCAAAAATTTTTTACATTTATTTTGGTTTGGTTTGTTTGTTTTTCTCAACACCCACAAAAATGCCAAAACAACGAATTGAATTGAATTTTCAATTGAATTCAATGAGATTTTCTCTCTCTATTTTTCATTCATTTGTACTTTTTTTGTCTGCTTTGTTTGTCCGTCCTTCTGTCTGTTGTTTGTTTTAATTTTATACATTTTTATGCATGTCGGTTTTGTCTGTCCAACCATCCCTCCGTCCGTCCGTCTGTCGGTATGTAAGTATAAATGTAACATTTGTTATTTATTGAATAATCGAGGTGAGAGGCATGAATGCAGCTACACATTTAGTTAAAAGATTTTGTGGTAGAAAAGGTTGTAGGCTGATATTGTTTGTGTAGTATGTATTGTAATAGAATTTAGTTTATTGAAAATTTAAAGAATTCTTTTGAAATTGTAATAGTAGAAATTGTTGTAGAATAATTTTAATAAATATTCACAACAAAATTTATGTAACATGAGATGAAATACAAAAGGCTTTAATACATATTTAAATAATTTTGGACCAAAACAATAATATGTTAATAAAATAATATTTAGATATGAAAAATTGATTTCATAAGCATTTTTCCTTGTTTAATTAATTACTTATTTTGGAGTAAACTTTAAAAAGAACTATTTCATAAATTTGTATTTATGTTAATCATATGTATACATGTATCTATTAATTAAGTTTTCTTTATGCAACATGTACTTAAACAAAGTTCCTAAAATTCCATGAATCCTTTAACTGAAGTCTTTATTTACATACTTATATACATACATATATACTCACACATAAATGGGACTAATTGAAAATTTAATCTTTCCACTTTACATACTTAATTTTACAATATACTATCTTATAGCCTTAAACTGTTATTTGATGTTCCATCTTAATTAAATATAAATTTTCAACTAAATTATCTAAACAATCCCCAAGGCAAATCTAATTTTAATCTCTTCTTGTTACACATTGTTTACAAACAACTTTACAAATACAAACAAAAGACACACTCATACATACACCTAAATTGCTAAAATTACAACCTATAAACATTTAAAAATCTGTAGTTTATTTTTCAGTATTTTTTTAATACGTATCCGAAAAAAGGTTAAGTTTTGCTATTTACCCTATTGTAACTATCGTATAATAGACAGACAATACACAATCACCCTGTTAAAAGTTCATAAAAATTTACTGTAAGAGTTAATGGCCAATAACAATATGCTTTAGGATTAAATAGCAGCAACAATAATAACATTAAAATATTTGTAACAAATAAAAAAGTACCATTAAATACAATGTTTTAGTTACTTTGATAAAAAAAAAAATCATTCTTTTTCGGCTGCTTAAATCCTTTATCAACCAATAGCGATTGATATATTTTGCTGATTTGTATGTATTATAATTTAAAACAGTAAGGAAATTATTTGCATGCTGTTTCTTTCGAGTAAAGTGTATAACTCGTAATTCAATTAAATTTTATACTAATTTGTTAATGATATCTTTTTTCCGCTAAAAATTCTGCCCGTGAGTAATAATGAAACTTCTGTGGAACAAAATGTTGGACCTTATACTAGCTAGTTAGGAAATACGCATTTTAACTACGAATTTAGCAGCCTTTGACCAACTTTTTTTTATAGAATTGAAGGCAATTCATTTTCATAATAACCCTTAATGCAAATGGTAAGCTAAAGTTAAATGGAGGCCTAATTCTATATGAAAATTTTGTTCAAAACTTAAATCTTTTATAACTCCTTTATAAATAATAATATAATTAATATATGATCACTTATATTTTATACTAAAATTCGATTCGAAAATTGATCCTTTATAACTCAGTAAGTACTGCGATTTGTAAGATAATAAACCTAATTTGTGAATATTTATATTTAATACCAAAACATAATTAAAAACGATAGATTTTATATTACTAAAATAACACTGGTCGACAAAAAAAATCTATTTCGTGCTCCTTCAAAAAAAAAAAATATGTGGACTAGATGGAATTCCGCATGCTAAACTCGAATCTGCTTTCAGTTTTTTTCCCATCAGGTCGAGATTTTTTATAGGCGTGTCTAATATTGCGTCCTAAATAAGCCGATAACTCGAGTATATTTCACTATAACTCGAGAACGGTATGCACGATTTATATAAGTGATATACCATACCAATATGTGGAATATAATTGGCTTTAAGTCGTTCTTCTAACAAATTTTTATCCGATCAATAGTTTAAGAGATATTTCGAAATAACTGTCGGAAAAAATTTTGTTAATGCCAAATTAAAGATTTCTTTTTTTACTAAAACTTCTTTTTAAAAGTGAAAACATCAAAAATGCTTCAGTTTATCATCTTTATCTCAAAGCTAGCAAAACTACGAGTAAATAAAGCTACGTATCGTAAAAATTGATGCACTAATCTTGATTGGATTCACAGTTAAGTTAGGATACCCATGCATACCTACAATTAAATAAAAATACAAAAGAGGGCAAAAAAAATTGTTTTTTCGCCTTAAATAAAAAAGATAGGTGGATTAGATGGAATTTAACGTGCTAAATAAGAATGAGCATTTATTTTTTTCTATCTCGTATTATTTTTTTTTATGGGCATGACTACTATGACCCCGCTTTAAGTCAGTCACACTTGTACAACTCGAGAACGGTTTGTCCTATTAAGATATATTAAACTCCAATATATAGGCGACTTAAATTGTTCTTGAGCTGAATTTACATAATTTTTTGTCCAGTTAATATTTCCGTTGTTATTCGGCAATTAGTAGCGAAAAAATTAATTTATTTTTTGGAAAAATGGTGGAAATTTTTATCCATAACTGAAATTCTTGAGCAAATAAAAAATATTGCTGATGCACTTTGAAGACAATTTTCGTATGCATCGTGTAAACGGTTCTTAATTTATAGTCTAAATTTGACAAACCATTCTCTAATTTTATAGTGTGACCACTGAATAAGGTGATGATATTAGTCATGCCCATAAAAAAAATCAGTACGTGATATAGAAAAAAAAAAAATGAGTGAATGCAGATTCTTGTTTAACTTGTCAAAATTCACCTAGTCCATCTATTTTTGTTTCAAGAAAAATTAAGAAAAAAAAAAAAAAAAAACATTTTTTTGTCCACCACTAGAGCCCTGCAAACTGTGTCTTATAAGGCTGTACAAGCCACTTGATATTTTTCAAGTGTTGTTATCAGTGTGTGTGCGGAGTAATAAATACTGTTCTGCAGGCACTTAAAACCATACAAATACTGCGTGTGTGCTTCAACTTTATGAACAAATCATGAGTGTGCTATGATAGCGACCAAACAAGCCTCTCAAAGGCTTGTATAAAAAAATACAAGCCTTTTGACCACTTGTTTGCTTCAATAAGGAAAAAAATTGTGTTTTCTTTTTTATTAAAATTATATGTGTGTGTGTGCGTTCATGACTGTATAAAGTAATTTCGTAAGTAAAACAGTCGTTTAAAAGTATTGTTTATAAACTTATTGTTATTTACGATCAAATAAATTATTAATGTTACTAGTTATAACAATTTAAAGAAACATGCATTAAGTTTTGTTAGTAAACAGATTTTATTAAATATTTAAAGTTTTTTACAAGGTTTTTTTATATTATTACTTAAAACAAATATATACTTAATTACTTATATACTACTTTCTTATACATATGTATATAAATACTTAAACTATATCACAGATAATAATGTTGTCTGTATTCATGTGAAGAAACATAATCTGTGAAAAGATGGTTGAGTTGGAGGAAAGATTCGTTCTTTTTTCCGATAACAATTGTCTAGCAATTGAAAAAACTCTTTCGGAACTTGCACTACTTGCTGGAGTAGCCAGTAGTTTGCAGCTTAATTTATACAACAAAGGCAACTGTGTTCGATGTAAATACCACCAACTGATGACATTAAAGTTTTCTTCGATCGCGTTGCTTTTTTTTCGTCTCGTTGTTAACCTCTACTTTTTCTGTATTAGTTTCCTTCGTGGTGTAGTAGCACTTATGTCTCACCAAGTTCGATGTGGTTCTCGAATCATATTTTAAAACAGTAAAACACTTTATGCAGGCAACTTTGTTTGCTATTTCGGCTCCTTCCTGGTTTACAATCTTTCCAAATCTGTCCCAAATCTTGCTTCTGCCTCTTTTCGTAGTTATTTTGAATGTTCCTGACAGGATATTTTGTTTGATGCTGGCAGCGTCCATTGATTCAGTAGGAGTTGAATTCTAAATACATAAATATGATATATTTTGTTTAGTAAAGTAACTTTAAAAAATAATTTTATTTCTTACCATTACTTCTGCCATTATAAGTATACGAAGATATGTATATTTTAACACGATTGTGAAAACAAATAATTTGTTGGAGCACAAAAAATTCAATTCTGAACACGAGAACACTTTTGAAATAACTGTTGAAAGATTTTCATTCATAACTTCATTTATAGCATATATGAAATATATTAGGTAATAATATTATAATTTTATTTATAAACTCATTTTTACATTAGGTAATAATATGTATAAGCCTTTTCTAAAAATAACTTTAGTCCAATAAAAACAGGTATATTTCTTAGTGTAAAAAATTTATTTAAAACAGCAAGAATTTGGCAATAAAATCTGTAGAAGCACCTAAATAGATC
Source organism: Protophormia terraenovae (assembly GCA_951394005.1). Classification (NCBI taxonomy): domain Eukaryota; kingdom Metazoa; phylum Arthropoda; class Insecta; order Diptera; family Calliphoridae; genus Protophormia; species Protophormia terraenovae. Next base: position 102,727,465 of record OX596076.1, on the reverse strand, counting down.
AATAAGAAACAGGTACATATGTTCTGCACTGTAAAAAATGTAAATTTATTTTTTATAAAACCACGAATTGAGTTCGCTTACAATCAGGTAAAACAGCATCCTTTACTTGATTATATATTGAACATGTACATATGACGGGACACACAATTTAGGTAAACGTCTTAAAATATTTCATTTATAATTTTATTACAGTGCAGATGTTCCATCGTATTCTTAACATTTGGGAAAATTTATTAGTCAAGGAGTAAACGTATATGGAAACGAATTTGAAAAATGAAAAGACATTGTTCTATATTATTTCCTTTTAGTTTTAAAATAGAATGATTACTTAGTAAATATAAATTAAATGCAATAAAATCTATCATAATATAAATAAGTACAATTTTAAAATTTTTTATAAACATACAATTAATTATAAGACTAACTTTATTTAAAATATAAATAAATACTAAAGATAAAAATTTTCTAACTTACATATGTAACTGACAGTTTCAAATGTCAACTTTAATTTTTTTACTTTTTTAACTCTTAATAAAGAGTATTTTTTAATAACTTTATGAATTCACCCTTTTACATTTATTTAGAAAAGAAGAACCAACAATAAAATATAGACATACTGTATATATGTGTGTGTATGCAAGAATATTTATAAACAACCACTTTTTACACATTATGAAGATTTTTTGTCACACACAGCAACTACGTATTACAAAAAACAAACAAATCATTAAGCCCACTTGAAATCTTTAAATCATTTCTCAACGTCTTGTATGATTTGCTTTTTTTTTGCCACACCACTTGCACCACTTGTTTACGATAAATGATTTGAACGCACGGATTTGCAGTCGCTCATACACAGTACACACTTGCTTTGCTTCGGGCAGCGAACAGTACGAACAGTATTTATTGTTGTTTTTGCACATGTTGGCTATGAAACACACACTTGAAATTCAAGTGTGTGCTTTTCAAATCATCTTGCGCAGGAGACTATCCACCACTTTATTTCTACTCAATTGTATGTAACATGGGTATTTTTACAAAATTTGTGCATCAATTTTGAAGATACATGCCTTGTTTTATTCGCAGCATTACCAGCTTTAAAATAAACTGATAAATTTTTGATGTTTTCATTTATTAAAAAAAATTTAGTAACAAAAAAAATTTTAAATTTTGCATGAAAAAGATTTTTTTTGGACTCTTTTTTAAAAAGACTTCGAAACTATTGAGCACATAAACAAAAAAATAAAGTTTAAGTGATTTGAAGATATTTTTGGTCCGCATCTTTTGGTCACTTATGTCAATTGTACACACCTTTCTTAAGTTATAAGGAAATATACTAGAGTAATGGTCTTACTATGGGCGAAATATTAGACACGCCCATAAAAAAATCCAGACCTGATGGAAAAAAACTGAAAGCAGATTCGTGTTTAGCACATCAAAATTCATCAAGTTCAACTATTCGTCTTTGGTGGAGGATTTTTTTTTGTCGACCAGTGTTATGTGGGTTGAAACTTATAAAATATCTCACTATGCTTTCTATTTTATAAAAATGGTTTGTGTCAAATATAAAACTAATGTTTGTTATACGTTAAAGTGATTTTCGTCTGAAGGGTTGATATGGGGGCTATGATTAGAGCTATTGACCGATTTCCGTTAAATTTGGCACACATACAACAAACAAACAACCGTTTGATTTTTAATGCTTCGTATTGTTGGAAATTTTATGGGGTTGGACAAACTTTGAAACTTGTTTAAAAGATAATAAACTTTTATGGGGTTAAATAAGAAAAACTGTTCTGGACGTCCAAATATTTATGAAATATTGAATACCCAGGAATTTCTCGATCACACGATGTGACATATGTATATTGGTGTTGTATGATCAGTGCTTGCACAGCATCAGTATTTTTTTTAGCTAAACAACCGTTTTTAGAAGGCTTTTATAAATTCATTCTGGAGACAACATTATCCATGATAGGATTTTTCATATTAGCGAGATGGCTCCCTATAGAGCTTGATTTTTAAAAGTTAATTAGAGTTAAAAAATCGAAAGTTAAAAAAAATCATTGCATGAAAATTGTTTATTGTATTATGAAATTTTTAGACAAAGAAAATCTTTTAAGTAACTTTAGGATACAGAAATATGCCTCGTATTAAAAAAATTGTGAGAATGTTGGACTTTAAACAAATCATGTTTTATGATTCCGTTCTCAGATCTAACGTAAGTTGCGTAGTTTTGCAATTTCGCAAAACATAAATAGCGCCCCGCATATTTTATTAAAATTAATAAAAAAAAAAAATTATATTTCTTTTAAATATAAGACTTAATCAAAAGTAATTAAAATTAAAATAAATTTCAATAGCTCCCAAGTAGCTTACATTATACCGTCATTAAAGATTTTTTGAGTTATATATAAAAATATTGACTTTATTACATAGAGTCTACATTTAGACTTAAGTTGAGGTAAGTTTGAGCTCATTTACACTGGGGATTACTGTTGCGTTTTTCTATGATATTTTGTTTTGAAGTTGCTTCTAAATCCCTTCTACATTTACACATATAAATTTGTATTATGAAATTTTTTAAAAAAATGTTTGACAAAAAACAATAAATCAGAAAGATTAAAAATAAATTTGAAAAAATTTCCTGAAATTTTTAGTTTTGCGTCGACGTGCAACTTTTCTTACCCCAATTGCTTCTCTACACCTCTTGCCTACAAACGTAAAAGTTGCAGCGATTTTTTCCAAAGAAAATCCCCAATGTAAATGGGCTCTTTAACTTTAAAACCCCTTTATAAAAAATAGTAAAAATTGTAAGTAACATTGCTACATGTCTAAAGACATTCGCTAAATAATATATTTATCTAAATGATAATTTTTTTCTTGCAGATTAATTCAGTAAACTTTGAACAAAATATTGTGGATTTGGGCAACAGAAAAACTAATGTTATTGAGACTTCCTCTGGGACCATCGACATGCATCACTATGTTCCAATTGTATTAGAAAGTTGAAAGCATTAAAATGTATTTTTGAATATTTGTTTTATTAAGTTCAAAATAAAAAATTGCTTTAAAAATTAAAAGAGCTTTTAATTTTAAATGGGAAACAAATTGAAAATGAAACAGAATAGAACTATTGCCAACGATTTGTTAGTAATATCGAAAATTATTCGATATCGAAAACGAATATTTTTCCGTTTCGCTAACGATAGCACTTATTATTCGATATAGATATCATAAACGAACCTTCGATATCGTTTGATTTGCTGCCACAAACTGAACGACAGGTGAACTCTACGAGTTCATTCTCGAAACGCCTTCGATAGTCGTTCTCGAAGGTTTTGTTAGAGAAATGTTCGTGATTTATTCGAAGGTGATATCTTTATCGAATTTTGTGGTCAAGCGGGTACTTAAAAACAGTGTTTTTTTGTAATTTTTATTTTTTTATTTTAATGGTTATTCTACATTAAAAGTACATGTTTACTCTGTGACTGAGTGAAAATAATGACATCTTATAAGATTTATTAGAATACGTTTAACCCTTGTTTAAGATTTAACATAACATAAACAAAATGGTTACTGTTTTCTTCTAGCGATTTTGACACTCTCTGTTACATATTATGATACAAAAAACTCTTGTGTAGACCCAATGTTAGGAAAACTCTAAAGGTAAAAATGAAGTCCCAGCTGAAATTTGTTTCTTGGTGTTAATATAACAAAATCGTTTATATAATCATGTTAGTTTTTTTTATCTCCCTTCAAAATATAAAAAGTGTTGCTTGGTCCTTTTGAATTCCAGATGACGATTTTAAATGTCGGTAAAATCCACAAAATTTCTTAACTCCTAGAAATATCTTAAAATATTTATTTGATTATTTCTTAAATCAAAATGAAAATTATGCAAAATCATATTTTGACTCGGCTTTCAATGAACTAAATAGTTATTCAGCCATTTCAAATAATTCTACGAATTTTGGCATCGATTTCATACATCTTATTCTTGTTTTACCAGTATATTGTTGCATACTTTGGTTGTAGTAGCATATTTTGTTATATTTTTATGAAAACTTCTTTTGTTAGAAATTTAAATAATAAATTTTTACGTATTTTTGAAAAGCATATTTTTTAATTAGAGCATATTTTTGGTTGCCCTGGTAATAAAATACGAAATTTATGAAACTTAATATTCTAAATTTGTTAGCTGAGTTTAACAAACTTTTACAAAGTTGACATTTAACAAATAAACATAAAACAAAGGGAGTGAAATCTTATTTTTCGCAAATTTTATTAACTAAATGAAAAAGAAACTTTAAAATTAGTTTATTTAATGTAGTAAATAAATAAAAAAGAAAATGCAGTATAAAAATGCATAAACTAAAAATTATTTAACAACTTCTAAGACATACACACATATCCTAAGAATATTTTTTAAGGGCGTTTCTTGCTTTTTTTTCTACATAAAAACACAAACTTTTTAACTACAAATAATCGAAAGTTTAAACTTTTAAATGCATGTTTTAAGTATTTTCACATACTAACATCATACACTTACAAAAATATTTCTTAAGGAAATTCATCAAACTATATATGTATATGCTTTTCTTAAAGTAACAAAATAAAAAACGAGGCAATTTATTTAAAAAGTTTTTTAGTTAAGTGTTGAATCAGAAGGAGAGGGAGGAAATAAGTTCATTACAGCAAAAGTACTTGCTCATGCACATGCAAACAATTCTAATAACTAAACTACAAAATGATGCAGTTTTTCTTTTACTTTTGCAGTCATAAAGTATGAGTATGTGGATTTGTTAGGGGCAAACATTTTAGCATCTTTTTTAACTTTAACACAAAACCCGGAAGTGTTAATTTTATTTTGTAGTCATGTATTTATGTATGTATGCGTTTGTATTTCAGAAAAAGTTTAAAACTAAATAAATTTTAAGTTTTAATCAACTTAAGTTTCAAATATAAAGTTGTTATACACTCACAAAAATAAACAAATAATATCTTTCCTTGTTTATTTTATTTTTGAAAAATATTTTCATTAATTAAGTCTTTTCATAAGTTTTTTTGCACATGTGTCTGTAGTTACTTGGACATCTGTATAAAATTTATGTTTTTCTCATAAACATAAAATATCTTCTAATTAATACAAGTTGTTATTTTCTAATGACCGGAAAGTCTAATAAAATGTCACCTGTAATTAACACAATATAACAAATAATTTTCGGAAAATTTTATTGTTATTAAGTTGTTTAAGTGTATATGTATGTGTATTTATGTTTTGTTAAGTACGTATATGTTTTCAAACATATGAAACAACAACTAAATATAATAATAAATACTTATTATACTGTATATACATATGTAATACAAACTACATATAAAGATTTTTTAATAAATACATAGACATAAATGTTGAAATATTTATATGTGTATGTGGCATATATGTATATATGTGGGCTACATAATAATTTACTTGAATGTCTGTAAATGAACAGAATATTAAAGCTCAAGATGAAGAGAAAACAATTCTAGACAACAGCACACCTGGTAATTATAACAGAACATTTAAAGGTAGCTACAAATCCTTATATTTAAACATATTTGTGTAATCAATATATGGGACTTTCATTAAACGAAATACTGTTTACTGTTTACTGTATATAGTAGGGTGGGCCAGCTTTTTTGAAGGGAAAATAATGTATCGATGATCCCAGCTCAAATGAAAATTTACTTCATTCTAATATATCGTTTCTCCAAATTTTCTTACTGATATTATCCTTCCGTAAGAAAAGTATTCGAATTTTTCGTGAAAAATTAAAAAAAAAGTTGTATTCATTTGAACTTGATTCTAAACCAAAGTCTTTAGGACAAAAAAAGTTAAAAAATATTATTTACGATAATAAGAAGAAACCGTTCTACAATTTAAATACAAAAAACATTTTTTAAAAAACGTTTCACCAGATGAAATCCCAGTTTATTTAGTGAGGTTAACGAAGGCGATATCTTATTACCTCCATATTTTGTATTTTGACAAATTGTAGGTGGAAGCTGCAAGTCAACAGACTAAGGGATGGCTAAGGGCAGAACTCAAAGTTGATCCTAGGCTTCAGTAGATCTAATAATTTAAAATCAATGGCTGCTCTGAAGGCGTTAGTTTTCTATTTTGTTAATGACAAATGCGAGATCATTGGCAACATTCATATTATGAAATTAGTACAAAATTTTCATAATAAAAAAGGATGCCATTTTGTTCAAATGAATGGGGAGACACTTGATTAATAGTAATATTAATTACAAACGATCAAAATTTTACTCTTATTCTCATTTTTCTACAAATCTGTGGCGAAAAGGAAAAACTACATAATTAATTTTTAATACTTTTCAAAAGACCATTTTTAAAGTATAAAATTCAAATTAAAGATCATGGGTATACAATTCTGAATTATCTTCAAAATCATTATATACACAGAAAAAAATATTTCAAATAATTTTTTAATAAAATTAATAATTAACTTTATATTGGAATTTAATTATATGATTTATTAATATAATTAATTTTCTAATTGGTTTTCAGTTTTGTTTTTTAATAAATTGACAGCTGTTAATAAAATATAAAGAAAAATTATTTATTTGTCTATAAAAGTACAGAAATAAAATAAATTTAAGTAAATTTTCAAATATGTTCAGTTCATTGCATCTATTTAAGGCAAAGAAGTAATAATAATATCAATTATTCTAGTTATTAATATTATTATTTTGATGATTGGAGCAAAATCAATTAAAAATTAATTAATATTACAAATTTCGTAATTGAAGTGCATTTTTGCTTTTTTCTGTGTACGCAATTCCTATGAAAATTATTTGGGATATTTTTGAAACCGATATGTATAGTAATTATCGAGAATAATAGCAAAAAAGTAATGGTGTTGTTTTTCCCTTTATAAAATTAATATTTTGTTTGAATTATATTTTTTCCAAAATGAAATTTTATAATACATCAAGAATATGTTGAATTATGTACTTATTCCATTTTCAAAATATTAAAAAAATAAAATTTTTGTCTTGAAAAATAACATATCTCATATCCATCATGAATTTTAATTTAGTAAATAAATAAAGATGTTATTTATACAATTATTACATTTCGAAAAAAAGTAAAATCAAATGAATTATGTTGTTATTTTGATTACTATCTCCTAAAGTTATGGACAGATTTCTGTAAAAAAAATGATATAATATGTAATAAAATATAACAATTCTAAAAATTGAAAAAACTGAAAACGACATAACTCAAGTTATGTAGTTTTACCTTTTGGCCACAGAAATGTTCAAATCAGTAAATTAAAAACAATAAAAAATACAGTTATTTGTAATATATTTAGCAAACTTCCAAAAAAATGGATGGGGAAATATATCAAATTGTACTCCAAATTATTTTTACTACATTGCCCCAATTTCACAATTTTTATTTTAAGTAGAGATCTGAATAATAGTGATGTTTTTGGGATAATACATATTTGTTAATGAAACAAGTGTAACATGAAGTATTTAATTCTGTATTCATCGATTTAAAAATGCGCTTGATTTAAATATCCTCTTCAGAAATACCATCATTTAAAAAAAAAAAAAACTTTGTTATACATTAATTCCTTGAAATTATACCCAGTTAGAAATTTCTTTAAGACGTCTTATAAGACAATTTCATGACGCGTCAGAGTCACTGCTGACTTTGTCATTTCTGCCCATACAAAATACATCATGACAACTACTGACATATTCATATATTTTGTCACATTTCTTCAGGACTTAATCAGCATGTTGTCAATAGTGCTGACAAATTAATGACATATCTAAGTGATGTCTGCATGATATTGCATTTAAAAATTCAATGTATTGTCAGTAATACTTTTTCTATCTTTGGTCACTACTGCTGACATGTCTATAAAAATATCAGCATTCAGTCATTAGTGCATACGTGATGCGTACTAGCCTTCATACTGATTATGATGCATTTATTAAATGAAATACAATTTATGGAAAAAACAGAAATTAATTTATTAAAGATACTATGAAGTATTCTAACATAAATTCAAAATTTAATAAAAATAATATCAATATTAAACCCAGTTGCATTTTGAACCACCGATATTGGAAAAAACTATGTTCTGGTTTAAAATGATTTTTATGTCCGTCTGCAATACGTAAATTTTCACTTTAACGTCATTGTTGTGGGTAGCAATTCTGGCTCAAAGTAGTCTTGACGTCTGTCTCCATGCACGGAAATTGCTCTTTCAGATGAGATAACTCGACAGAATTTCAAAAAGAGTAAAACAAATTAAATTAATGTTTTATTTATTTTTTAAGTAACAATTTTTCGAAAAGACTTACGTGAAATTTTATTTTACATTTTTTTTGCTCAATTTTAATATTTTATATTTTTTAACAAAAGTTTGATAGTTTATATTTTTGTACCCACCATCAAAAAGATGGGGGGTATATTGATTTTGTCATTCCATGTGTAACATGTCGAAGGAATCATCTAAGACCCCACAAAGTATATATTTTCTGGGTCCTGGTAAGATTCTGAGTCGATCTAGCTATGTCCGTCCGTCTGTCCGTCTGTCTGTTGAAAGCAGGATAGGGCTCGAACGGGGCAACGTAGGGAGACGAAATTTGGCACAAATATTTATCTTATATAAGGTTTGTTTGGGATTGAAAATGGGCAAAATCGGTTAATAAACAAAAAAGTTATGGGCTAAAAACTAGAAACACAGGGTGTCCGTTTTATACTTTTCTGCTGATATTTCTTCAACAAAAGCATATACGACAACGAAATTTTGTACGTGTAGTTCGGGGAACGATATAAACTCGGCAACCGAAAATGGGCGTGGTCCGCCCACTTTACTGCCCACCTCCTATATAAGGTGAAAATCAACGAAATTGTGTTCAAATAGTTCAAGGACCAATGTAAACTTGGAAACAATTAAAGTGGGCGTGGTCCGCCCACTTTAATGCCATCTTTACCGCCCCCTCCCATATAACGTAAAATTTGAAAAAGTTGATGGTGGGTATATATAGATTCAGCCGGGCCGAATATTCGCGCTTGTTTTAACTAATTTGTCATGGAGTTTTTGTTAAATAAAATTTTACTGAAATATTTTTTATTTTTTAAAGTTGTTGGACACAGAAGATCAAAATATTTTTTTAAGAGAATTACCTCTTTAAATGGTTAACTATTTAAAAAGTTTAACAAATGTATTAACATTTTAAAAGTTAAAAAAAATGAATATATTAATGAAATAAAATTTTTCTTAGAATTTATTCCTATATCTGACCATTAAATTTAGGTTTATGCATTTAGATCTACCTTATTTTCTGCTTTATAAAATCATATTTATTTCGCTGTAGTTTTAAATATTTTTCCCGTCTAATTGTAAATTATCTAGCTATCAAAGTCATTAAGACTTACACCTATTTTCATATGATAGTAATCTGAAGAAAAAGTTTTGACACGTCATTCAGTTATCCCATATAAATGTCATCACCTAATGACTTTTAAAATATAAGTCACTTATGAAACTGTCTTCTAGACACAATTTCCAACTGGGTATATTTCATGAATGAAATATAATTTTGAAATGTAATGCAATTATGGCAAATATATACCAGTAAATTATTTTTACAACAGCATTAAAAATACTTGAAAAAAGTAAATTTTTCCTTTTTATCCCATATGCCATAATACACTATTTTATCCTACATAATAAGGTGTTATAAAAATGTTTAATATCGTGTAAGGAACAAAAATTCGATAGTGATTAAACATTTTCTATGTCATTAGTACCCTATTTGAAGCCTCCATAGCTCTTATCTTGAAATGTATGTACTATTATTCTACTATTTTATGTAAATCCATCCTGCCGATAAGAAGTTACAGATTTATTTCCAAAAATTTTCAATTCTGCCTGATTGTCTAATGTTTTATAAATCGGGCTACATATGCGCACGAGATTTTTCCACCTTGTAAGGAACAAAAATTCGATAGTGATTAAACATTTTCTATGTCATTAGTACCCTATTTGGAGCCTCCATAGCTCTTATCTTGAAATGTATGTACTATTATTCTACTATTTTATGTAAATCCATCCTGCCGATAAGAAGTTACAGATTTATTTCCAAAAATTTTCAATTCTGCCTGATTTTCTAATGTTTGATAAATCGAGCTACATATGCGCACGAAATTTTTCCGCCTTGTTAAAGTATGCAATATTTACTAATTTGTAGAACAAAATTCCTGCATCACTTTCAGTTGCATTCCATGAAAGTTGAAAATTAGTATATTTCAGGTCAATTCTAAAAAAAAAGATAAATAAATAAATAAAAAATGATAATAATAAAAATAACTTGAAGAAGAGTAAACTTTAATTTTAATTTTTTATTTAAAATATTTTTCTTTGCTTTTTGCATTTCCGATTTTTTTTTTCATTTATTTCGGTTCTTAAGTTATTTATTTCGCTAAAAATATTAGTGTTTAACATACTGAAAACTTTTATATTTAATGCTTATTTTAAAAGCTTCTTTAAACCTAAAAATGTTCTTCTAAGACCTGCATATATTTATTTATACACCCATATTATATTACTTAAAACTAATAACTTCTACTAAACATTTACGTACCAGAATATTTTGTTTATAAACATGTTAAAGTTTCAATGTATTAGTAAAATTCTAATTAGTATTACAGAGAATTTTCATAAATATCCTTTAACTAAAACTACATACTTAGTAGAAAAAGCATGTAAGTAATATTAATAAAGTCTATTACATAAAAATAAGTTTATTTTACTTTAAGTCTAAGGATATTTATGCACATTAGTAGTATGTATAAGTGCAAATATACTAAAAAAAATAAAACAGAAATATTTTCATCTATATATGTGTATATTTACACAGATGTATATGTAAAATTATATAGGTGTAAGTATACCTAGAGTACGTAAATAAAATATACGTGTAAGTATTTGAAAATATAAAAGCAAATGTGTGAAAATTAATAAAGTAATTATTTAGTTGATAAGTATTCACAAGTACTGAGTATTGCAGAACATACAAACCTATAATGTAAGTAATAATGAATGTGTGTTAAGTGGAAAAGTTTTTGAGTAAAATTGAAAAGACCAAAACATTTTTATTTATTGTATATAGGTACTTTTTCTCTAAATTCCTTTTTCAGGCATTTACATTCTTATGTTCATATAGTTTTATTTTTTATAGAGAAATATTTGCGTTTAACAATAGTTATACTAAATATTTTCAATTTAATGGTACAGACATATGCATAGTGCTGTCAGATTGTGAACATTTTATCTTAAAAGGCTGAGGAAAAAAAGGGAGGGAATTTTATTAATTTTCAAAGTTAAGAGGAATTTTAAATATGTTTAAATACATTGGAGCATCCATGTTACCTTTTATCCAAAATATGGACCATGAGATGAAAAGTATCAGAACTAATTTTGGATCATATTATTTGTTATTTGGTCTCCTCACATATATTCTTGTCCCATGCATCCCATATGCACCAAAAAGAACTATTTTGATCTTATTTGTGCAGAGAATGTTGCGCTATTTCGTATGGAGCCAGTCGGAGTGAAGTATTGCAAAATTAAGGCGATTGCGTCCCTGTTTGGAGTTTAGTAATGGGAGTTTTCTTTGAAATCTTGAAATTGGCCAAGTGATTTTCAGCGACTCTTGGGTTGGCCAATATTTTAAAGCGTTGGAATTATTGCAGATACCGAAACAAATGGTACACATACGTTGGGTCTAAACCAATTGTAGTAAATTTTTGATGGCTCATTAAAGATGTGTGTGATCTTTATTTGCCATGATGAAACACAAAACCTTAACTGAAAGCAGATTCGTGTTTAGCACATACAAATCTCCATAGTTCAATTATTCGTCTTTAAGGAAGGGGTTTTTTTTGCCGACCAGTGTAATTCGTCTCTATTAAAAACTTTATAATTGTTTAAATTAGAAATTCATATTGGAAATACTGTCTTTCTTAGCTATATTCAAATTATTTAGGTGTAAAATGCAATATAAATCAAATATATTTTCTTAAAATGTAAATATATAAATTGTAAATTTATTACCTGTATTAAAGCAAATATTATAACTTTGTTGTTTTTAAAATAGAAGTTTAAAATTCAATAATAATAATAAATATGTAAATTTGTATATACATATGTACAGTACCGAGCATACAAATTGCAACGCTTTGTGATATTATCTTTGTTCGCATATTTTTTGCTTACAGCGAGACCCGATGTAACAGTACTATTGTATTTTTAATATTAATGGGCATAAGCACCTGTTGTATATAATTTTGTTGAATATTTTTGTATGTAAGGAAAATTATTAAACGTTTAGTAAAAGCAGTTCTAAATTTGAGCGAGCAAAAAAAATGCAACTCTAAACAATTCAACAATGATTTTTCAAATTTTGATAAAAATGTTTTTTGGAAAAGGTTGGAAACTATAGTATTGTTAAATTACATGATTTTCTATTCTTGTATATAGAATAAAACATACGAAATCTGCAGATAATATAACTATTAGTAATAAATTCCAATTTCTTTTAAATTTTTATATTTTTCTAAACCTTTTGGGAAATTTTTCAATAAAGATTGATATTTTTGGAATTATTATTTATTTTAAATTTAATAAAAATTCTCTATAAAAAAGCGTTCAAATATTCATGATAGTTTGGCTTAACTTGTTAATTTATAATTGAGTAAATGTTTTCGACTGAAGTATCGTAACCAGTTTCGATAGTTATTGTGATGGAATCAACAGCTAAATATATTTTTTTCGTAATGATATGACATTATTGAATGCCCGGCATCGTAATAATATTCAAATATTCCTTGATTTTGGTTCTGGAACAAATTCTAATTCAGGGAAAACCACACGCAAAGAAAAAACATGGTTGGTCAAATCATAATCGGTAACTATCATTAATGTTTAGGTTTATGATTTCCTCAATCATATCAGTTATTATACCCTTTTGTGAACATAATATTGTCCTATCCAATATTAATATAATATGAACCTCACAATCATAACATTTATATGTGATAGTCCTCACAACCATACTGCATAAATATAACATGATCCCTATATTATAATACCCCCAATCATAATACTATGCATACGGTTAAAATGTATTTTTATTTATTATTTTTTTTTTTTAATTTAAATTTTGCGAATAGAAAATAATTAAAAAACAAATACCACAGCCTTCACTGGACGATGTCGTTCAAGAAAATTCATCTTCACATTCACACACCTAAAAGAAAATTTGTACAAATACATTTTTTTATTTTTATTTTTATATTTGACCGCACTGAATTATTGATATTTATTGTACTTACCGAAAAATATTTCCAATTTTAAATATGGCCATTGATGATTTGCTCCGTCAGCACTGCGTGGATCTCGTTATTAAAAAATAATAATAAAGTTTTTTAATACAAATTTTGTGAGCCTTTTTAAACGTTTTTCTTCACTTTACGTCCGTCACATTTAAGATTTCATTACTGACTGAGTAAATTATTTCGAAAGAGAGATAACAATAAAGACGAGCATATTATTGTCACCCCTCGCATTAAAATATTACATACAAATATTTCATTGAAATAATATGTTACTATGAAACATATTATTCTTTTAGTACACTGACTTTATATTATTACAAAGTACCATATGTTAAAATGATCAGAACAAAAAATAATTGATTCAGTTTAGTCAAAAACACAATAATTTAATTGTGTTAGCCATATAAACTATTTAGGAACATCACCTGATTTCCGCGAGCATTTCGGAATCATGTTTTTTCTTTGCGTGCAGTTAAGAAATATACTTATTTTGACACTCTTCCTTTGTTAAATAATTAAAATTTCATCCTTCTTGATTATGGACTGTTACACTTTTTTTACTATTGGAAATTAATACTTAAATAAAAATGTCTACCTAGGCAGTCTAAAAACGAAGTCATGATTTTAGAGTCAAATTAATTCAAGTTGTCGTAATAGGCTCTCATATCCATTATACAGTTCTCGTAAAAATAATAAAGAACCCGCCTCTAAAGGTGAAGGTGGTAGTTTGATTTTAGTAAATAATACGTGGTATATTAGAAGGGTTTCCAGTTACCATATTTACATCATTAAATCAACGATTGGTAGCACTAGTAGCTTTAAATGGCCACATATGTTCATTCAAATATCTACTGTTACATGACTTGTATAAATTTTTACAGGCATGATCGTTTCAATATTGTGTCTTTAAGATCATTTTTAAGAATTTTCATATTAGAACTACATATTTATATTATTTCAGTGCCATTATCAGAATGCTATTCAAAAATATTCCTAAATTCTAAAAAGGATTGGAGAAAGGAGTTTTTTTTTTTAATATTATTAATATCCTTTGTAGTTAAAATTACCTTGAATGTATATGTATTGGTAGTAATACTACCAAATTATAGTTTTCAGCATATTTCAATAATTATTTTTATAAAAATTTAAAAAATGCCGTTGAATTTTTACGGGTTGCATTTTTTTGCTCGCCATAATTTACAACTTTTTTTTTTAATGTAATAACTATTCGTATGTGTAACAATTTGGAACAAAATGACATACAAAAGTTGGTTAAGATCGCAAAGAATAAAATCAGAACAGAATTGGCTAATTTAATAAATTTATAGCACTAATCAATACGATCAAAAATCATATAGCCTAGCGTTGCATTTTTTATGCTCTGTACTGTATTTGTTTAAGAATTTACATAAATATTTCACTTACATGTCTACATATAGTAGAGACATATTTTATACTAAATACTTTTTTTAATTTATTAACATAAATATATATTTATGTATAATTTACAGATATTATTATAAATATAAACAAAATTGTTTATTTTTTATTTATGATATACAATAATAAATAAGAGTTTTTCTTTGATGAATTCTTGTTAATTTTCCAATAAATGAGTGTAGATTTTTTTCAAAATAAATCAATATTTTCCGAAGTTTTAATAATAAAAATATATATTGAAATAAAATATATTTGTTTTATGTTATTTATTTAACGTTTTTATTTATTTATTTATTTACCTTTATATGTTTAAAAGAAACTATAATTTATTAAATTCTTTTGTGAATTAATTGATTAACAGGATTTGATACGTTTGTATTATATTTGTTAATGAAAAAATTATATTTAAATTATAAATTAATGAATTTAAATGTAAAACTAAATAAAATATTTAATAATTTATATTTAATTTATTTTTACATTTAAATTCATTAATTTATAATTTAGTTATAAATTTTTCATTAAAGAAATGTTTATTAAATTAAAATTCTGTGTTATTAATTTTAGTTTTTAAACTCTTTTCATTTAACTGGTTTTCAAAATACATTTGTTCAGTTGTTTAAAATACAGATTTTGTTCCAATGCTAAATGTTGGCGAAACAATTCTGTCAACTGTTTTGAAAAATTAAAATTTAAGTTTACACAACACATGAACAAAATCATACAAAATTGTAGACAATAAAGCACTTGTAAACTAGGAATCCTTTTAAGTTTTATACTGTGTTCGTAAATATTTCAACCAAAGAAATATATTTTGCACTTGTGAGTAACAAGTGTAAGAGAAATAAAATTCTGGAAAATCATACTGTTGCTGATGTTGTAAATAGTTTTTAAGTCGGAACAAACTAAAAATTATGATGACAGTTAGCACGACTTTGAAAGGTGCTATATACTTTGATTGAAGGGTTAAATTATATAGCTTAAAATTTGCTGTAAGCAGCAGTTTTTATCCTGACAAACAGTTACTTCTCGGGTGAGAATCACATATCTCCCGGTGTGCACTGTTTTAACAAGGTAATGAACTTAAAGCATTGCTAGGCGAATTGAGAGGACGTTTTTACGTAGATGTGTTGTTGAGCATTTACATTTTATGAGAGTAATTTTGGATAAAAATTAATTTTTATTTAAAAAAGTAAATTTGTATAAATATCCTTGTATATGATTTGATTTTTTTTTTTCAGAATGACATAAAATCCACATTTGGCCATAAAATAGATATTTAAACATTTATTAGTACATACACGGAAAATTGTAAAATATTCTCAGTGTATTTATTTTTGAGAACATTGCGCTGTGTATCAGCTTGAAAGCTGTTGAAAGCTAACAAGCGACTGAATGAAATTTTTGTTGCTCAGACGTTTTTGTTATAAACTTCGTATCATGTACGCGTAAATAGCCGATCATCTTCGTAATCGGAACAATATGAATGCGTACCACTGACTATGTTTTTGAACGTGATAAGCGATATTATGTGCAGTGCTTTGGCGACGCTCAGCAACTGGGCCACAGGAAGTGGACTAGGAGTGAACACTAGCAAGACGGAACTGGTACTCTTCACCAAGTCTCGGACTTCGACGATTAGGTAACTGTGAATTCACCTTGTCAAACAATGTAAAGTAACTGCCCTGAGGGAAATTTGTGGCAATTGCAGTAGTAAACCGGTCCCACAGTACCGGTTGAGTACCAATTGACACCTAACTTGTCACCAAAGTTCCAGTTGAGAACCAATTGACACCACCACACTCACTAAATATCAGTTGAGAGTCAATTTCTATCAGTCATGTTAAGTGCACAATTAGCAACTCGCGGGAAATAACAATCTGTGGCTGAGTAGTTAGAGTTGAAGACTATAAAACGTAAGATACGTATGAAGAACATGGGTTCGATTCCAGATGCTGCTATCGACATTAACGAAAAATTATAAAATGGAATTTATTAAAAATAAATTAAAAAGAAATAAGAAAAGTTTAAAAAGATAAAATTTGTCTTCAAATTTTTATTATATTAATCGACTTTGAATATGTCCTCCTGAACTTGTCCTAAGACCTGTCCCAAGGTGATAATTAGCCACCTCCTATGACAACCCCATATTAAAGTCACAGGTTCCTTACATATAAAGATTCGGAACTGAGAACCTGTCATGTGACTAATTTTAAACTAGTTCTTTTTCCTCTAGGGTGGCCATTACTCTGGACTCCATGCTATGTATAATGGTAACTGAACATGGCTCATAGAGTTATTATGGCTATGGTTGCATACGACTCGTGTCGTTAGATATTTAGTGTGAAATGGGGCTTAAGTCCAAAACTCACAAAGTGGCTATACACGTCAATAGTATGCCCTATTTTCATGTATAGATCTCTTGTATAGTGGACCGCCACAAGTAAGAAATACGTTGTTGATCAGCTATACATAATTTAAAGATCTGCCTCCATTGGTATTATGGGTGTTCTACGAAATAGTCCTTCGGAGGCTCTGAATACTATTGTGCACGTCATACCCATAGACCTACATATAATGGCTTCATCAATTTATAGTACGGTAAGATTATCTGCGACTGGATGCTAGAAAGCACTAATATATGGACACGCTAGGATATTGAATGTAATACCGCCGTCGCTGAATCGATACTCTGACTACGTAAATCCACATATAGACTTCGAATGCACCTTCTGGAAGTGAATGGAGAATGAGAGACTTTTTGGAACATTAAAACATCAAAATATACAACGATGGTTCTAAGATGAACTGTGGTGTTGGCTCAAGTGTCTTTTCCGAAGATCTTAGACTTTCATATCGTCCTCCTGACGAGACAAGTGTATTATATCACTCAATTATATCACTCAAATCGCACACAACAACCTCTACTTTAGTCAATGGAACTGTTTACTATTTTATAAGCAAAGTTTTTTATATTTTTATTCTGGATTTGTTTTTTTTTTTTTTTAATTAATTTGTAATTTTTGATAGGTTAATGGTATTGTCCAAAATTTGTCATGGCTAGAGGTAATCTTTGAGTTGATTTAGAAGATCCCTAGATGTATTTATTCAGACCATGGCACGAAAAACATTAAATTATAAGGTTAACTCTTTTTGAGAAATAAGGTTAATATTTGAATTGAAATAAAATTTAAAACAATAAATATGACTTATTGGAGTTTTGACACAATATAAATAAACTTGTCTTTAAATCAGATAATTAAAAAGCTCCTACTTGTTTTATCAATATACCAAAAATTCCAATCAGGGGAAAAAGTATTTGAAATTGTCAGGAAAAGGCTTCGATCTAAATATCTATTAAACTAAAAAGCAAAAAACTAAATAAAAATATTTTTTATATAAATTTACAATACATTATTTTGGCAAACTACAATATTTTGACTAACTTTAGGGGTCTGCCCTGTCAGTCCCTGACAATTTAGGGATCTATACTCCTCCAAATCAACTTGAAAATATTTCTGCTTTAGCCATGTAAACTTTTATTGAGATATTTTTAATGGATCCAAAATTACCGATTTATTTGGATTTGTGTTACAAATCGCCTAACAAACAAAAAGTTTTCCTGTTCACACATAGTGCAAAATAGGAAAAAGTTGAAAAAAAGCCCAGAAAAATATCCTGTTATTGCATAATGACGAACAGTACTAGGCAGGCATATGTGTTTATGGATGGACACATACAAATGTATGAAGCTAGCAATTTACTCTACAAACAGCATCAACATCAACAAAAATAAGTGTTGTGCAGTGTTTGGACATGATGGCAAATTTTGTGGCAGCAACAATGTGGCAAAATTTAGAGGTGTTATACATGAGAATTTTAAAAAGGCAGAACAAACTAAAAAGAAAATAAAAACAAAAATTTACAAAAGTTACACATGAAAAGTACAAAACACATAAAAATTTTAAAAAAAGTCAACATTTAATACATGTAGCAATAACAACAGCTCTGTAGCAAGAAGAATAAAATTTGTAATGAATTTTTACCAGGTTTGTTTTATTTTTTAAGATTTTTTTATTTGTTTACTTTTTACAATGTTTTTGTTGAATGTTTTACAGCTAGAAAAACAACAAGAAATAACACTTACATACACACAATTTACTGTTATAGTTTACACCATAAATTGCATTTACTTGTGCATAAATTCTATAAGATCCTACAGGGTTTTTCTTAGATATGACTCGATGCTAGTGGGGTAAGGATGTATTTATATGGATACTCAATGCGTTGAAGGTTTTGAACTCAATAGATTATGTTAAATTTTAATATTGATTGTAGATGAGAAAATAAGTGTGAAAAATTTTAACACCCTACTAAATCCCGATTTGTAAGAAATCGATATATAATTTAAGGTATGTTTGTTTTAATTTTAAAATAAAGAGCAGAAAAAATAATAAGTTATATCTAAGGAGAACATTTATGTCAAGTTTACATTATTCATATGCAGTGTTGCCAGTTTAGCCTTTTTAAGGCTAGATCTATCCTTTTTATTTTGATTTTAGCCTCATGATTTTCGTTTTAGCTTCTAGCTTTTTTGTTAGCCTTTTTTTATTTTTAACATAGCCTTAAAAAGGCTAAAATTTTACAAATTTTATTTTTACAAAATCATCAATTTAAGCATTTGTGTATATTAATTCTTACAAAAATATCGAAATTATGTATATTTAATGAAAATTTTCGCCTGTGGCGAACAAAAAATCTACAATTATTTTTTGACAAACTTTATTACCCATATAAACTAATTACTTTATATTTACAAATTCACTAAAATATATTTAACAAATACCAAAATCTAATGAGAAAAAAAAAAAATTAATGCTTTTTTAAATAAAAAAAAATATGTTAGCTTTTTTCTGGCTTTATTTTTTGGGGAATTTAGCCTTTTCTGACCTTTTTTTTAAGTCCAATTTAGCTTCTTTTTTTCTCAAGTCCTGGCAACACTGGTGCCTTGCGAAAAACTGACTTTTTGAACAATTTTTGCACTTGTTTTCCAAACTTTGAGACAATCTACTACGCACAGTGGTCCCAAAACGAAATTTTTTGGAAATAATTCTGTAACTTTAGAACTGCTGGATGTATTTAAATGAACAATCCAGAGGTGTATACCAATTGATTTGGAAGAGGACAGGTTCTCAGCGGGTCTGGGAGACGGGGGGTGGACCTCCAAATTTAGTCACCTCGGGTATGAAGATATTTATCCAAAATTATATTTTTTGGGTTTAAAACTAAATATTTAAAAAATAAAATCTATTTTAATAGTAATATTTTATTATCTTTATTTATTTTTTTTTCATCCAAATTTAAGTATTTTTTTAACCAAAAAACCAATATTAGATTGATTTTAATAAAAAATAATAAGATTGAAAAAATCTTAACAAATATAAAATTCAATAATTTGGATACGGTTGATCTTAGAGTTTTGATTGTTTCTTTATTTAATTGATATTATACTACAGATCACAGAAAAATATAACTTTTATACTTCTAACCACTATTTATGAACTCGTAGACCTTTTTTGGTAACCCTTCCATTAGAGATTTGATAGTTGAACAGTCTGCCCATCTCCTTTTAAAATCTTCAATATTTTGGAACACCTTTTTTGAGCTCTTCAATTCAATTTTCACAAGAGCCCAATATCTCTTTACAGGTCTTAGCTCCGGATAATTTAGAGTATTGACTTCTCTTTGCACAAGAACTATAATATTGTTTTCGTACCACTCAAAAGCCAAATCGGGCCAAAAATATGCGAACACATTGTGCTCCCTTATGAAACGAAGAAGATTTTTTTGCCAGCATTATTTGATGCATTTTCGTTATTTATATAGCCCACTGTAACAAATGACTTGCTTCTTTTGCCGCAACTACATAAATCTTGCCAAAACAAGAATTCTTTAGGAAATTTCGTTAGCTTTTTGGTCCTAAACTTATCTTCAATATATCCTCGAGCATCAGCAACAAAAAATGTTGACCCGGAAACTGCGAAAAATCTGTCATTACATACGTTTCGTCGTTTTTTTTATTTTAATTTCCGTGCCCTATTCTTTACTTCTAAATTTTTTACAGCATTCCAGTCTGTTACTTTTTGAACTTTATATGTTTTCAACACCGCATTAGCTTTAACTTTTCACACCAAATAGTCTGAACACTGAGCTAACCAAGCTGCTTTTCTACCAAATGTGTTTGGAGTTCTTTTCAATATGCTTTCAATTTTCTTGGCCTTCCCAATATCATGTGGACCTTTTTTCTTCCCGAACCATGTTTTCTATCAGTGGTTGAATTCTCCTGATACTGTTTTATAACATTGGAAACAGTTTGGCAGCAGATATTTAATTATTTGGCCAATTATTTGTAGGACCAATTTGGATTTTTTTTTAATTTTTTAATAATTTATAGCTCGTAAATCTTTTTCGTCACACATTTTGATCAAACTCACAACAAAACAACATGGTAGTCATTAAAAATAATAACTGACATATTTTTCAAAGATAACTAGATCAAAAAACTTAAATATTGCTTCGGAAAAAAGTTATGAGGTAAAACGTGTGCACTCCTTAAAAATATTTTTAGAAGAAACATATTATTTTTTCATTTTGTTTTTAACAAACAATTTAATATTGTAACAAGCGCGAATGTTATATTCGGCTCAGCCGAATCTATATATTCCCACCATCAACTTTTTAAAATTTTACGTTATATAAGAGGTGGGCGGCGAAGTGAGCGGACCACACCCATTTTAGGTTTCCAAGTTTATATCGACCCTCAAACTATTTATACAAAATTTCGATTTCGTACATGCTTTTGTTTAAGATTCAATTTTCAATACCAAACAAACCTTATATAAGATAAATATTTGGGCCAAATTTCGTCCCCCTACGTTGTCTCGTTCGAGCCCTATCCTGCTTTCATCAGACGGACGGACATATTATTAGTATTATTGAAAAAATGTATATATTTTTTTTTAATATTTTTTTTTTTGTTTTGTTTTGACTTTTTCAATTTTATTTTGTTTTATATGTGACTGACTTTTCAGGGAAAATAAATTTGAGAACATTCTCTCTAACAATTGTACCTTGTTATTTTTTCTATCATGAACTTAAAGTATGTTAAATTGAAGAACTTAATGCTTACTTTAGAAATAACACATAATATTTGTAACGAAAATGAAATCGATTTATTTAAAAAAATTTTAATTTTATCAAAGCAACAAAAAAATAAAAATAAGTTATTTTCGGAAGTGGTTGTTATATGGGGACTATGGTCAGTTATAACCCAATTCTAATAACGTGTGACGCAGTGCTTTCTACTTTTATAAGTTTTATTTGAGTCAAAATGTTGTTTCATTTCTGCTTACAGAGAACTTATATATGATGAATTTAAAAAATATATATATTTAAGTATTGAAATCCAATTTCGGAAGGACATTTGTATGAGGGCTAGCTGAAATTATAGATCGATTATAAAAAATTTCAGTAGATTTGGTGCTTGTACCATCGAACGGATAAGGAGTTAAAAAAAAAAACATTTCAATAAAAAAGTAACAGAAAATGCAATAAAAATATTTCGGAAAAGATTAACTATTTTATCAATATTTTCAAAAAGATTCATCCATTAGTTTCATTTTTATAACTAGAATACTATGCAATAATATTTTCGTGCGTACACAAAATTATCTCTTTATTTCTCTGCTCTTCCAAACAAAACTTTTTCTGAATGTAGTTTACATGCACACAGAAAAAATATTAGTTGAAAATTTGTCACAAATACAGATTTTTGTTTAAATATATTAATATTTTATTACAATTATTAAATTTTTATTAGATCTACATATTATATTTTATAATAGCTATAAAAGCTATTAGAAATATATTTATGTCAATATATGATTCGGTTATCTTAATCAATTGTAGTTGGTTAAAATATATTGAACTAATTCATTAGAAGTAATCGAACCGAATTCATATACCAAAACGAAGTATTGGTATGTGTGATTAAAAATTGTTTGTATTGTTATAATTTAAACTGTATTTTCATTTACAGTAATCAATAAAATTCGGTTCCGATAATAACAAGAAAATAAATTCGTTATTTACAAACGAATGAAATTTATGTTGAATAAATAGTATTTAAAGTATATTTGACATTTTAAATATTAAAATAAAAAATTAAAGAAACAAACAACAGAAGAAATAAATATCCAAAACAAATAATATTTGGGTAAGAGCTTCATTATTTGAGAAAGTAAGAAACTTTAATCTTTTATACCCTTACATATTTTTGAACTGGATATACTATAAATTCAATCAATTGTGTGACAAAGCCTTACTGATATTTGAGAAGATGTGTACTTTTTGTCGATTGTTTATTTCTTAAGTGGTTGCAGTGGAGTTAGCCTAAAAAGTCTAAAAGATATCGTGCAAAAATTTCCATTGTGGAAACAATGAAAAATCTCAAAGATTATATCATATTAT
This sequence comes from Protophormia terraenovae, assembly GCA_951394005.1. NCBI lineage: Eukaryota > Metazoa > Arthropoda > Insecta > Diptera > Calliphoridae > Protophormia > Protophormia terraenovae. The sequence goes on along the minus strand of OX596076.1, from coordinate 102,704,061 downwards.
ATTTAGGTAAGCATTTTGTATTATATGACAATTCTTTTATCTTCATATTAACTTTAAAATTGCTTAATTTTGCAGATATTTTTTTTATAACTATAAATTATATTCCTTAAAATATGTTAATCGCAATAGCTTAAAGTCAAATTATCTATGTGTAAAATCGTCTTTAAAATAATTGAAACTAAGAACAAAGACATGCTTGCGATCTTAACATTCCGCGAACAAATCATGGTGGATGCCATTAAAAATTACCAGCTTTCATACGTGGTGAAGCTTCTTCAAATTGCTAGAAGATATCACAGAATTTATAAAAATTCTTGTATGTAAATTAAATTTTATATTTATGTGAAAAAATTTAAAAAAATATAATAAAATATTAAGAAAGAAAAATAAACAGACATACAGACATGTATGTACATACATTTTCAATGGAATGAATTAGTTGGGAGAACCGAATTTCATATCATAATTTAATTTCAGTTTTTTGAATTGAAATTCACTGGCTTCTACCATATAATTTATTGTTAATAAACGAATTATTCGGTCTATGCAATCGAATTTTTGGAAAGTTCTTGGAACCGACCAAATTCGATTAGCGATAAATTCGGTTGCCACAACGAATCTGTTTTCTCTGTGTGTAATAAAAAATAGTAATATGTTTCATGGAAATACAAACAATAATAAATAAAACAAAATATTAAAAAGAAAAAAATTAAGGTGCAAAAGACACTGTAAGCAATTTTTGTATATTGTTCTCAACAATTGTAAACATGAATTATGAGTTGAATTTGTTACCAACTTTTTTCACTAGATTGTTCCAGATTGTTCCGTAGTTAAAAATTGAAATTGCAAATATTTACTTTTAAACCTAAAGGTGTTTTTCGTGTATGCTAGATTACAGGATATTTTATTTTATGTGTGAATCCTTTTTTTACTCTCGAATATTTTGGGTTACTAACTGATGTTTGCTGCATATGCTTGCGAATGGAAACTATTGTTGGTAAACTAAAAATGGAACAAGAAAAAAATAGAGTACTGTTTTTAAGGTGAAAAACTAAATATTTGTTAACATAAATGAAGGAATAAAGGAAAAACAGGATATAACAAATAAAATTCAAACGAAGAATAAAATTTAAAATGTATTTTATTTTGCATTTGTTAAACTGTTACGTTTTGTTTATTTTATAGTTTTAATTGGTTCACTGTGAAAAACAATGCAATGGGTGTGTTACATAAAACAGTAGGTGGCCAATGATCATTTATGATTTATTTATGTCAATCCGTTAATACTCAATACATAACACATAAATGTTGCATATTGTTTTATTTCGAATCTTATGATGCAACATGTCTTAATTGTCACATGTTATTTTAAATACTTAAAACGTTTATTTTTGTTTGAAATGTGTTTTTGTGTGTGTGTACTTATGCAACAAGTATTCATGATATTTTATTTGTGAAAAAAGGGTTTAATGTGGCAATTGTTAATACAGGGATTTTAAAAGATTTGTTATGCTCTACATGTAGTGAAAATTAATATAACAATAAATATAAACTATCTGAAATTTAAAATAAGTGTGAGTATTGTTTAATATTTTTATTAGTGCAATTTAGTAAAATCTTTTTCAGTATTTTGTGGATTGATTGCACTATGAAAAAAGTTTTGGGTTATAAAATATTGCCTCAATGATTCTAATGTGAAATAAAAGTATACCATCAGATTAGTTGAATCACCAAAGGGTTTTGTAAAGTTAGTACGAATTTCGATTTTGTGGACTCATAAACTTTTGATATTTTGGATCACTTTTTCATTACGTTTTTAAATAAAAAATTTGTAAATCAGTAAATTTCTTTATATTTATGGTTTCCTATTATTTAATAGACTACAAAGATTCTCTTAGATATTATTTAAGAATTTTAATAAATGCTCCTCCCTTTTTACGCCCACTTTTCATAACAAAATTTTATGCAATATATAAGTACTCACATTGTTCAACTGATTTAACTGATATTTGGGACGTATATATATCAAGCATCCTCTGTAAGGAAATAATGGGTATTGGATCAAAATGTAAATAATCCTTATTTTGAAAGTTCAAATTTGTGCAGAAAACTATAGGATAAAATATAAGCTGGCTGGCAGGCCAAGAAATGGAAAATATTGTCTATTATAAATTCTGTGTGGGTATCACGCCTTTTTTTTGCCCACTGTTATGACACTGTGATATTTTTTTACTATCATAAAAATGTTAATGAAATTTGAAATTTACTTACTACATAGCAAAGCTATCCTTTCTTAAAAAAGTGGGCGTGGCATCCAGTTAGTACTTCCTTGCAGAATATACGTATGTGCCATGCTTCATTTTAATCGGTTCAGTAGTTTAGACATAAGGTCAAGTCAAATAAAGTTAACACCATTATGACAAAAATAGGCATAATAAGGGAGTTTCAGTTATTCCATGTGAAAACGGACAGCAATCGGATTTAACATCTCCGATTTCAATGAAATTCACTACAAGCATTGACCATTAGAAATATTTCGGAAAACATGAAATTTCAGACCCATGTTCCTTTTTGGTACAAATGAATACTTATTTAACTTTTGATAACTTGCTGCATATTAAAGACAAAGATATTACCTTCATAACGACATATACAAAGTTGTTTACATCAAAAGTTCAAAGGTCAAAGTTGGAGATAAAAAAATTCAAACTATTATATCTCAAAAACCGTTTTTTTTTTTTAATTTTAAAACATCATATATTGTTGACATCGGAGATATAAAATTGCAAGTTGGAGCCTTATTTAGTTTAGGAGTTATGGACAAAAGTAAAATCCAATTATTAATAACTCCTAAGCTATAGAAAATAATAAGTTAGTTTAGTTTAGTATAATTTTAAAAACAAGGACATTACCTTAAAAATGATATATATTGAATTACTTTAGATCCAAAGTTCAAAGGTCAAATTAAGACTTACAAAAAATAAACCATTATATCTCCGAAAACGATATTTTTAAAATGCTAAAAAAAATTATATAATATTAATACAACTCTTTTGCTTGTGCAAAATTTCATGTTGGACACTCATTTAGTTCAGAAGTTAATCAACAAAATATAAGCTGAAGTCAAATTTTGTATGTAAAATTTTATTATTATTTTTTTATTTTTTTAATAATTAACCGCTTTTTAATTTTTGAAACATCATATTTTTGGACCGGGAGGATTCTTTACTCAGAAAAATTGTAATTTGAGCAACATTTGCAATACTTAATATCTGTAACGAATTTCATTGAAATCGGAGATACTCAATCCGAAAATGTCTGTTTTTTGTCCGTTTTGATATGGAATCACTCGTTGCTTCTTAATAAAATTTGCAATTGATTTGAAATAAAAGTTCTTTAGACAATTTTTGGATTCCTTTGGAAAACATTTTAGAATAGTATTTAAAATTTGTTTTACATAAATGTAACGAAATTTTTCTTTTCTAGTTAAAAATTTTGGTGGAATTTAACGAATTTTACATTTCCTATCATTAATAGTAGATGTACTATTTTTTTCTCTGGATTCAGGTGTTAAATGAATACAGAGAGTATATCTTCGTTTAACACATTTATCAATTTATTGCAGCATAGTCAAACGTAGGTCTTATAATTTTCCGATATTTAATAGCTCACTTAGTTTCGACTCTTAAAAATAATAATGCTGACAATTTTGAGAACTCAAGGGATAGATATTCTGATCTTGAAATTAAAAAGTTTTTAACATTTACAATTGCACCTCAAAAAGTACAATTTTATATTAAATTTAGTACAATACTGGAAATCACATTAATCATCCCTGTCAGTGTTACCGTTTGGCGACTTTAGTCGCCATTTGCCCCTTTTTGAACCATGTGGCCACTTTTTTGGCCCCTTTTTAAAATGGCGACTAAATGGCGACTTTTTAAGACTATGTTCTAAATGACAAAAAAAAAAAAAAAATAAGATGTTTGAAATTATATATTAATTTCAACAAATAAATCAATAATTTTGAGGTTATTTTATAGTATATTGATATAAAAATTCGAGGTTTATTTATAACTCAACTTAAACTGTTAGTAACTAAACAAAATAATAAAGTTTATGAACAGCTAGTTATGTATACCCTCATATGCCGAATCTTTTTAGACTGAACTAAAAAACAAACAAAAAATTATTCGATGACTACTTATATCCTAATTTATATTTTTACATTCCTCAAAGCAATCCCTCCGGGAACGTGTTTCTTAGGTCAATACTTGAGGATCTATGCGTTCCGTTCTAAATTTGTCTAACAGGGAATTGCAAGAATGGAGTACGAGTGAAGAACTCGTACAAAAATACAGAAGTTTAATTAATTAAAAGAGGATTGTATTTGAAATATTTTTGTGAATAAATATTTATTTTTTGAATAATAAAAATTTTTGTAAAATGATTATAAATTATTTTGTTATTGATAAAACTGAATTTTGGAATTTTTCTTAAAATACAAAATTGATTGTTGTTATGAAATATACAAAATTTAAGGAGATTTTTAGGTTTTAAAGGAGTTGGCCCCTTTTTTGGCGACTTTTTATTTTGAAATCCCCTTTTTTTGGACACTTTTTAAAAATTCTCCACGGTAACGCTGATCCCTGTACTCAGCATATAACATTTGAATTTAATTATTTTAATCTAATTATATTGAAAAAGTTGCTCCAAAAATTTCGAAATTCAAGATGCCATAAAACTGAAAATCTAACAAATTTTGAAAAACCCTTTGACGGTTTTGCTAAACTTTTGCGTTGGAATTATTGAGGCAACTTTTTATTGTAGCACTGTGTTATAAAGACTTTTGTTTGCGTCGAAATTATGTCTTAACCAATGTTTTTATTTTTAAATTTCCATTGATTTTATAAACTAATAAAAGAAAACAGCACAAAAAAAAAAAATAAATAAAATAAAATAAATAAAAAATAAAATCACTCTTCATTTAAATTACTCAGAAAACATTTCACACTAAAACTAATTCTATAATCATAAACATTTTCTTACCAGAAAAAAGAAATTATAAAAATAAAAAACAATATTTATTTTGCCAACCATCAAAATCTTCACTGGGATATCAGCAATGTAATACTTTTCAAAATGCATATGGGCCATTATCAAACATTTTTGATTTTAGCCCTACAAAAAAAAAAAAAAAAAAATATATTTTTTTTCGATGGAACCTTAAAGTCCTTTTGTATACATATAAAGTGACTCGAATGCATGTAGAATCAGTTGGCGTTAGTGCAGCATATTTTAGGTTTTCCCAGTAAAATTAAAGAAATTTTCTGTATAACAAAAATCGCGATTTTTAAAAATTTGGCGAAAAATGGGGATCGAATCTAAGTTATTTCCCCATACATTGAATGAAAATATATTTTGTTAGAGTTTATTACTTTATTATTAATGCTATTTCATATTTTGTTCCTTTTTTTAACACAAGTAAATACTTTTCGGTCCATTTTTATTAAGCATAACAAACACCTACTAATTATGTCAATTATAGTTAATTTCATGCTGTCCACACGATGTGCCTTAGTGAAATGTGTTTTGAAAAAAGTGTTCCGTTTACAATTATCAACGACATTTGACTTAAATTTATGATCCCCATCAATTATATTTATCGCCGCTCCTATATCTATATATCCAATATTTGTTTAAATTGCTATTTTCTATATAAAAATGGAAAAACAAAAAGTGCAATTTTTGCATAATTTTCAAAGGATTATGTTATGTAAAATAACCAAAAACTAAGTTCACGCAGTAATCCTAGCAATTCGATATGAAAATGGGAATATGCCCCGTGAAAAACTGACTTTTTAAACAATTTTCGCTTTTGTTTTACAAACTTTGAGACTATCTACTACGCTGACTGTTTCGGGATATAGTGCAAAATACGCATAATTACATTAAGTATTAATCACTATCCCAAATTTTGTATTCGGTTGAGGGGCGCACAGACTCCGCCCAAAAAACTGAAAAATTTTAAAAAATTAAAAATGTCATCAAAACTCGTCCCTGTATTTTAAGGTTGAAAGTCTGCACAACAACAAAGATGGTGCAGAATTTATCTGCAAAGTCCGATTAGTTTATTTATGATAGAACGAGATCAAAAAGTATAAACGCGCGAACACGAACATGATTATAAAAAGAAACCTATTGTGCTAAAATTTTGCACTCTATTAGTTTCAAGTCTTGTGAGTTCAGATCTGTAACCAATTTGTTTAAATTATCATTACGATAAAACTTATTATGGATTTAAGTCAGTTTCAGCCAAGTTAAAAATTTTTGATAATGGCCCATATATTGAAAAAACTAGAATATAATTAATTGAGAAAATTTCCGGTATTTGATGTTAAAATATTCTTCCATTCATTATTTTACAGCAAATTCTCTCTTGGTTAGTTGAATGACAAAGGATAATCTGATACCACTACGTAAAAATTAACATTCACTATATGCAATATTAAAAACCCATACCAGTCCGAATGAAGCGCACATACTGTGGTTGTGGCATGTTACTGACAGCAACCATAAAAACTTGTATTTTTTCCCTAATGTTGTCATGTTTCCCCTTTTTTTATATATGTACACTTATCTAAACAAATAAAGCTTATTTTCCTAAAGGACACTGCTATTATATGTAAATAAGTATATGTTAGCGAATGTGTATAATAAAGGAAATAATGTAATGTAGAAAAAAAAAAAAAAATAACAGCATTATAATGATGTTAAAATCTTACTGACAATTTTTATATAAGTTGAACGAAAATTTGTTACCAGGAATTTTAATTGGTCGAAAGATTCAAAAAACTTTGTTGGTCACGCGTTTAACAATATAAAGATTTTTTAATTATTATAATGATGATATATCATAATTGTGAGTTTCAATTAATTGTTGTTAACGATTACACACTGCTACAATTTTAATTGTAGATTAGAAATCAAATAGCATACGTAAGAAGCCTTATTTACGATATCGTAAAACACTATTAAAAATGTCTTATACATATACAAAATATGGTTAAAAAAAAAAAAAAAATTGTTTTCGATAGCTTAGCATATTTGTATTTGTGTTTTGTTTTTGTGAAGTAAAAGAATCGGGCTTTTAAACTATATAAGTAATTCATTTTTTATTCTTTTTATTTTCGTTAAATATAAATAATTTAGATTTTTTTGTGCGAATTGATACACAAAAATTGTGAAATTCATGATTCTCTAAAAATAAAATTAGTAAATTTTTAGCCTTTTTAAAGCTATGTTAAAAATCAAAAAAAGCTAGAAAAAAACTAAAAGCGAAAATGAAAATTTTGAGGCTAAAAGCCTTAAAAAGGCTAAACTGGCTATAATGGTCACGGTGAATAAATTCCCTAATCAGAACACCATCTAGCCAGAAAGACTTTCTTACCAAAATATCAAATAATTTCAGCGGAGCAATAATTTTAAAAGAGGAGATATCCCTAGGCTATGAAAATTTATACATAACGTCCGATTCATCGAGTTCCTTGAAATGAGACCTCATAGATTTCATGAAATATGTTTGATAAAGTTTAGAAGATCTTTAATAAGTCTTTGAATTTTTTAAGCAATTTTAAAGAATGCAATTTTATAAAAGAAAAAAGTGCTGACTAAATCATTACTTGGAATATATATTACGTTCTTCCGCTTAGTAAAAAACATAATAAATACGTTTCATATAATTATTTCATACACACAGAAAAAATATTGGTTGGGAAATGGTTACTACTATCAAAATTCAAGAAGATTAAATAAAATTTTATCTCATTTAATGAAAATATATAAATGTAGTAGATTTTTCATATATATAATAATATTTATACATTCACAACGTTATAATAGTATCTGTAGGAAACAATATAGTTGTGGTAACCGATCATTTAGTAATTTGTTAATTCGAGTGTGGTAACTTTTATAAATGCATTTAAGTATAATATTTTTCGATAGTTACAACCGATATTCTTTTAAAAATCGTATTTAAGTACCCGTTATGACTTTTCTATTGTAATATTAAATAAATTCGGTTTCAATTAAAGATAAACTAATTTTTCATTTTAACGTTTTATAAAGAAAGCGAAAGAAAATTATTGTATATTTGAAAATGTGTAATGAAAAACAATTCGTATTCAAAGAAATAGATGAATTTATGGAATACAATTAAAAATATAGCTAGAATCTTAACAAAGGGCGAAATGATACATGGGTAAGTTCATAATATTATATTTTTTAAAAAAGTATTATCTTACGTTCTTTCTTTACATTTTACATTTATTGCATATGGTGGACGGACGAGGATTATGTGTTTCGCAAACTAATACCAACAAGGAAAATATTGTCTTATACATTCTGAAGAGTGTTTATTAAATTATTCGCTGTGTGAGTGTCCAAAAAGTTGATTCTATTTGGAAAAAAGTTTTATCTGAAGATTCATCTTTACATTTTTTTATGTATTTGATAAATGGACGGAGCTTATTTGAATTCCATAATATTTTAAAGGGTAAATATTGTCTTTATAATAAGGCTAATATAAAATTCTAAAGTCCGTTTGCTTAAATTCTACAGAAACAAATAACTAATCCTTCGGTGGTACTTAAGGCTCTCAAAAATTAATAATAAATACGTTTGAAATTGTTTTTATAAAAATCTTTGTAAATTATAGAATATTCATAATAAAGCAAAGTTTATGCTGTAAATTTTTAAATGAAAATAAAATAAATTAAAAATATGATTTTGACATTCTGTTCTTAGTATAAAAATTCTATTTTAGGAACCGAATTTTTAGGCATTGTTTCAATTGTGTTTACCGTTAGTTTTAATCATTATAATTGAAATAATTAATTGGTATATGTAAATGCAATATTCAATAATCGTAACTGTTTATTATGATAGTTGGTGCATCTAACCAAATTCGATTGACTAAAAATTCGGTTGTCATACCGAAAGAGTATTCTCTGTATATTAATTTTTTATTTTTATTTTTTGTTCGCGAAATTTCATTAATTTCCGAATAACTACAAAAGATAATTTGAATTGACATCTATTGGAGTTTAGTTTATCTTAATTTCACAAACTGTTCTCGAGTTATACAAGTGTGACTGCCTAAAAAGGGAAATGTGAAATAATGTTAACGTTAAAGTTAATTTCCTTCCATATCTTTTGATTTTTCAATTGTATAAATCGGACCAACTTTTCTGGAGTTATTGTAAAATATACTCTAGTATTCATTCGTCTTATTAAGGGGAAAATATTAGATATGCCCATAAACAAAATCAAGATATGATGGAAAAAATTAAAGCTCATTTGTGTTTAGCAGATCAAATTCGATTACATTCACATATTTTTTATTTTTATTTTTTTGAACGTCGAAAATTTTTGGAAATAAAGCTTTGCGTGAAATTTGGTAAAGGCATAGGAGAGTTAAAATGAACGAAAAAGTGTCTACAATCTTTTTTCTCTATGTTAAAATTTTCTTTAAAAACATATAACAATTTTGTACTTTTCTGAAAAGTATCTTTACAGAGATGACTATAAAATAGAAGACAGTCCCAATAACCTAAGCAGACAAGGTAAACATCCTCCCGAATTTGTTCCATTTTATATGAAAGTTTTAACTTTAATCTGTATTTTCTAAAATCCCATAACACGAATCTGCAAACGGATTTTAGTTTAAGAAACTATATATGTTGTTAAAAGTTGTCATAAAAAATCGACGGTATTTTAACAAAAATCGATGTGGATTTTATAGCCGAAAATGTGAAAAAAAACATTTTTGGAATTTTCGGCATTTTTTTTCTGGGAACTGTTTGACTTCCACTACATAAATCTTAAAGTTATTTACACTTCCACATTTTATACGATAAGGTCTACAATCGTCGAAAATTAAGTCATTCAAAATTCTATTTTTTCCGTATTTTAGAGCAAACACAGATTCGAACATTGGCTACAGGAAGAAATTATTTATTTTGTTTTGGCTTTTTCCACATAAGTACAATGTTTTTTTTTTTTTTTAATTTTCCGCGAACTATTCCATCCCACGATTCCAAGTTAACAACCCCTAATTTCCTTCTTTAGTTGCCAGACTAATCGTTTCTTAATTTCCAATCATTTTCTCTCGATGTTTGTTCTAAAAGAACAAAAAATTTTTTTATAAAAAAATTTTTTAATGAAAAGTTTAAGAATCATTATGACCGCGACACCCAAATACCTCGGATCATATTTGTATTTTAGAAATATTACAGTGGGTTACATATGTGCGCTAATTTTTTAAATATTATTGAAAATATAATTTTGTACATTTTTTACAACTTTTTATCTTGAACCTATATAACACAGCCGTTCGCTAAAGTCATTCAAGCAAAAAGATTTGTGTTTCATTAAAGCCAGTTAATTTTGATACAAAATAGCGTTGATGTGTCATTAAAAAATTTTAAATTTGTTTGAACCTCAAAAGTAAACGAATTTATAGAAATCCCCATACATATAAGGACTGCGCACGAAAAAATCCGTGCATACAAATGTGCTTATAGAAACTAAATTAATGGGCGATTTTTTTTTAAATTATATTTTTATTAATGACTGTTATGTTCAAGTTCTAAACATAAAGGAATAAATTATTTTCTGTTGGTTTTTAAGGAAATATCTGATATTTTCTAGAATTCTTCCAATTAAAAGTTTTTTTGTGTTTCGGTCACTATTTTGCTCGAATAAGTCCACTTATTTTTAGACTCCGTTTCATTTTAAGCTGAGCTTTTAATGTTCTTTAAATTATTTTTTACTAGAACCCAATATCTTTTAATTGCTCGGAGTTCCGGACAATTTTATGGATTAACGTCTTTCGGAACAAACACAATTTCTTTGTAACTACTCCAGTTTTTTACACTAATCATAATTACGGAAAAAATTCGTCTGAAAAATTTCCCGCAATTTTTTAACCTCCAAATTCTTGTTTAACATACATCATATACATCTTCAGGCTAGATTTCCTTTTAACTTTTCTGATAACAATTCAAAGCAATTAACTTTTTGTGACACTTTTCTTCTAGAGATGAGGGGATTTTCTCTGAAAATCATTTCTACTTTATCTGAGTCCTATAGCCTGAACATACTATTTTTCCCACTACCAGATTTCCATTCAGTGACCATGACTTCTTTGTATAATATTATGGTCGAAGAAACTGTATTTTTTGACATAACTGCCTTCCTAGCAATTGTTTCATATGACCGATGTAAGATTTCATGAAAATTTTCAATTATGTATTTTGGTGTTTTTTTGTTCAATTTCTATTTTAAGAAAAACTAGTTTCGCTATAACTTACCATATGGCTAGTGAGCATAATGACAAATGTAAATCTGTTAACAGAACTATTTATTTTTCACCACATCAAAAGTTATAAGCCCAAGAGCATGCACGGATTTTTTCGTGTGCAGTCCTTATATAGGTCCATATCGGTTTTCCATTAAAAAATTTCCTTAATGGCTTCATACAGATTTCCTTCATGTAACAATAATTTTTTTATCTGCTAATAATAGTTTTATTTATAACTTCTGTAGCAAATGTCTTAGAAAATACCTATTGCAATTCATAAAATATTAACCTCCATATATCATTCTCCTTCAATTATATTATTTTGCAAGTAAATGATTTTAAATGATTCCAATTAAATAATTATTTAACATCCTTAAAGTCTTTAAAATCAACCAAAAATAATGTACCATGAAAAATATTTTACTCCATAAATTTAAGAATATAATTTGGAATCTATTACGAAATAACTATAAAATAAATGAATCCTTTTGGTCATTAACAAAGTTATTTCCTGCTACAGCAGCAATGACACAAGAATTTTATTTATTTTATTTTTTACTTTTTTTCACTCTTTTCTTTTTCCTAAAGCATCAAAACATCATTTCATATACTCATATTCATTTCATTATAGAAATAAAATGAATGATAATAGTAAGAATTGAGAAACCATGTACCAACAAATTGACAGCAGGAGTAGATGGTGGAGAAAATTTCAAATTAAAATAAATTGCTTACTTATGTTCCTAAAAATTTAACCAACAACAAAAATATAAAAGTAAAATAATAAAAAAAACATACCATCATCAACAACATCGTTGGAAGTTGTTTGGTTGTTATTGTGCGTTACTAATAGAAAAGAAAGAAAGCCAACAACAAAAACCAAAAAAGGATTTAATTTAAATGGAGGAATATTTTGTTATGTTGTATGGTCATGTTTAAATTACTTTTCTTATTGCCCTCTAGTGTGTACGAAAGTTACTATATAAGTATGTATGTATGTGTACGAATTTTAATGAGTTAAAATGTGGGTGGCTGTATGAGTTTCTGCTAAAAATTAAAAAAATTGTTTTCGTATTAATGGTTGCCATGTTAAGCTTAATTAAAGCAATGACTGGAATGTTTAAGCACATTATAGCTATTTTATTCGTCTCTATATATATATATATATATTTTTTTGCTGATGCTACTCTTATTGTTGTTGCTGCTTTTTTAAGTATATATTTAATAATGTTTATTCAATTTGTTGTTTGCAAAACAGCTGTGAAAAGATTTTTGCCGATATCGAAAAAAACGGCTTCAAAAGTGTTGAAAATTTTCATGTAAGTCATGTGGAAAAAAGCGTTAATAAGTTAATGTTGGTGGATGGGTGGTTGTGTTAGTGTGTGGGTAATTCTATTTTTTCTCGATGCTACTTATCCCAGTTGGCCAAATGGATGACAATGTCTTTGACGATTTATGTAAGACATGTCCCCTATTTTCTTTGTTTTCTTAACGACATGTCAAAGAAATAATCGTTAACGACACGATAAGCGTCAAAGTCTTGCATTTTGTCATAAACATAGGTGACAATTTACAATATTAAAACAAGAAGAGCGACAACATCTTACATGTTGTCTTCTATCATAGTTTAGTAGCGACAAGATAAAAGACATAGGATTATATCTTGTCTTCTATCAAACTCTTTGAATGAGGATCTGAGCAACTCAGTCTTACATGTTGTCGTCGGTCAACAGCATTTGCCGACGATATGAAAGACCATGTCTTGAATTTTGTCATCCGTTATCGATGTTGAAGATAAAGAGAAAGACAGTGTCTTCAATACAGTCTTCGATCATATACTTTCAAGCACAAGATGATTATTTATTTTATTTTTTTAGATGACAAGTTTGGCGACAATGTCTCCAATATTTTTTTGGTGATAACTTAAACGACAATGTGTTTCATTTCGTCTTTTATTAAGCTAAATAAACGATGAGAAGACTGACAATATATTAAAGGTTGTCATCAACAAACTATGCTGATGAGAATATAAGGGACTATGTCTTGAATGTTATCTTTTTTCAAACTTTTTTTGACGACAGTTCAAGAGACAAAGTTTTGAATGTTGTCATATTACAAACTATGTTTACGACTAGATAAGGGACAATTTTTAAAACATTGACTTCTATATAAATCTGGTATACAGGAATAACGGTAAATAAAAGATATTAATAAATAAAATACAAGCGGACTAAAGAGAAAATATTCATTTCAGCATGACAAGTCAGAATGTTTAAACGTGAATATATGATAATAAAGTGAAAAAAAAAAAAAAAAAAAAATATTAAAATAATAAAATTTGGTGAGTGTAAATAGTAATAAAATCAATTTAATTAAGTTTTAAGTAAAGAAAATGTTAAACTAATTTTATTTTATATATACATATTGTTAGATAACGTCAATAAAACGTATATGCGTTAAGCAGAAGTTTAAAAAAAAATGTTTATGAAACAATTCTATCGAAGTCCCCAATATTTATATAATTCTTTTTAAATTGTATTTTTAATTATTTAAATAAATTTTTTATTTGTTACTTATAGACGACTATGTTGGTGTTGTCTTCCATTTGATCATTAGCGAAAATGATCAAGACACTGTCGTTTAAATAATCGTAGACGACAAAAAGGATGACATTTCAATCCATATGATCGTTAACAACAAATCTAAGGACATTTAAGACCATGTGAACGTTAAGGACTTAATGTACGACATTTAAGTCTATATAATCGTTGACGACAAAAGAGACGACATAGTCCCTTATGTAATCGTTATCGACAATATTGGGGAACTAATAATTTAACATGTCATTGACGAATATATAGAGGAACATTTCGTGAATATTATTGCTATTTTACTAACGACAAGATGGAAGACATTGTCTCTCTTTTAATCGTGCACGATTTTCGCGACAAAGTCGTTGACGATTTGCTCTAGCTGTCCTACAAATGTCGTCTAGGATTTAACATGGTCGTGCACCCATCCTCGAGGATGTCTTAAAGACAGGGCCAACTGGGTATTTTAAATGGAAAAGTTACAATGCTTTTGTTATATCTATGTTTTCATAAATATAAACAGATTTTCTAGCACGTATAAGGTCTGTGACAAATCAAACTAGAGTACAAATAAATTCGCTTAGCTTTTACTCTAATTGAACAAATGCTAACGGAAATAAATTTAAATAAACCTATTCTTCAATTGAAGTACATAATTTTGCATCAATTTTTAAAAATGTTCTCAAATATTTATTTTCATCTATCTCAATCCTCTCTTAAACATGTAGTAGTATACATTTCTTTGCAAGTGTTAAAATGTGTTGGTAAATTTTTGTTTAAAACAAATTTTCCTGTTGTTAATGTCTGTGTATAGTTAGTTATATGTATAAACATAAGTGGGTTGTAGTAGTTAAATTCATTAAATTTTTTTCATTATTCTTGTTCTCGTTATTTTTTTTCTCCCGTTTTCCTGTTTTTTTTTTTTTTTTTGTTATTCATTTATTTAAGCCTGCTGATTGCAAATTTCCGGTTTCTTAATTAAAATGTGAATATAAGGTTTTGTTATTGTATGTTATGACTATTAACGGAAACTACTGAAATTTATAATAAACATAATAAATTTAATTATTTAACGAGAGAAGAAGATATAGTCGGTCAAGCCCGACTATATGATACCCTACACCATTTCGATCCACATAATTTTTTTTTTTTTTTTAAACATTAAGTTGTACATACTTGTGTTAAATATTAACATAATACTAACATTTGTATGGGATTTATGCACGTTAGTGATTTTCGGGAGAGGAGTTTGTATGGGAGCTATGGTCAGTTATGGACCGATCTTCATGAAATTTGGCAGACGAATTTTTGTTGATATAAGACTTATTTGTACTAAATTTCATTAAAATATTCCTATTTTTAAGGCATCTGTAAGAGTTAAAACTCTATTCCGGGAGGACATTTGTATGGAGGCTAAGTGAAATAATGGGCCGATCATAACCAAATTCAATAGACTTCGTCCTTGTGTTGAAAAAAGCATATGTACTAAATTTCATCAAATTATCTTCAAAATTGCGACCTGTACTTTGCGCACAAGCTTTACATGGACAGCCAGCCAGCCAGCCAGCCGACCAGACGGACGGACGGACATCGTTAAATCGACTCAGAAAGTGATTCTGAGTCGAACGGTATACTTTAAGGTGGGGGTCGGAAGATTTTTTCTCTGCGTTACAACTTTTGCACAAACACATAATACCCCAACCACCTTTGGTGGTGTAGGGTATAATAATGGAATATTTACATTAAAATTTATAGAATATTTATTTAAGGCGCAGAAAACTAATTGAAATTATTGATAGTTTTATTGTTTATGGGAAAAATTGTTGGCAATTAATTTCTGTATTTAAATTTTGTGATCTATTTTGTTACGCAAATAAATTAAAAACTATTGAGAGTGCTAATATAATTCTTTGGTTTATTCATGGTTTATTTTTAAAATATTAAAATGAAAATACTACTAAAAACATTTTACATATTGCGCTAAATAATTTCTATTTTTATATACAATGATATTTTATGATTCAAAATGTTTTGATAAAATTTTAAATAAGTTTTCTTATTAATTTAATGAATTCAACTTTATTTAATATTACTTTTTTATACCAAAATAAAACACGAATAAATTTTATAAACATAATTCACTGAAAAATAAAATCAGCACTTGAAAAAAAAAAAAAAAAAAAAAGCTAGTAAAGCAGCCACTAGTTATTTTTAATATTTTTGAAGAATATTTTCGCCTGAACATCTTTAAAATAATCAGGTATGTGATGAAAAGCGATTTCGAGCTAAAAACCATTCAAAAACGAAAAAACTCGTGATACACATACATTTTTCGATTTCATTTTCGTTTTATTGTCAAAACGAACACGTTTTCATTTTCTATTTTGTTCTATGAAAATCACAATTAATTAGGTTGTGATCAAAAACGAAATTGACATGATTTTATCGTTTTCAAATTGAACAAATTCTGGTACTCGTTTTAAAATCGTATATGTTAAAAACTATTGCAAAAAAACTAGTTTAATTAAACATTTCGGTAAAAAAAAATATATTTTAGAAATAAAAAATAACAGAAAAATACCTCTTAAAGAATATATGGGCAATTCTCATTTTACGTTCACCTTTACGAAACCGACTTTCAACCTCAAATAGTTTTTTAACTTCTGTTTTTTTTTAAATAACTTTTGATGCAATTATGTTAACAACACTTGGCAGTGTAACACAACAAAAATTCAAGACCTGAAATGGTTCCATGTGGTGCCGTTAAGCACTCAAAGTCAAAAAACAAAACGAAAGAAAAAATGTTTGAAATTAACAAGTTGTTTTTCTTTCTTTTGATTGCTGTAATCGCGGATTTTAGCAAAGTGTCCAATTCTTCTAATGTAGGTTATTAACATTTGTAGAAAAAGACCAGATTTAATTAGCGTACCATTACCAATGCCAAATTGTGTTGTGCAAAATTCGTGAAACAAAATTTTCAAATTTTGCAGTTTTTTCTCTGGGGATTTTACGCCGTTTCGGGTATTACAAAACTAAAAATGAACCCTAATAGCTCTTTAAATTATGCATAATTTGACATATATCTCCTTGACAGAAATGCTGTAGGAGGTACTCCAACTTGGAGAGAAAAAAACGTAAATGGCTCTAGAGGTGCCTTTTTCTCGAGGCACACTCGCAACGTTATTTCAGTGAAGATAGTGTATAGCGTTATCAAAGAAGGTTTCCAAATTACATTTTAAAATCACTGTGGCATTTTAAAATATTAATTTGCTAAAAAAATGATAAAAAAATGGCTTGTATATTTTAAAGAACTGTTTGTAGACCGCAAAAAAAATCTAACATTTCTCATACAACAACTGTATAACGATGCTTCAAATTGAGATATTTTTAGGCGTTAAAAAACTCAATAGAATTGTTTGGCAAAATCTCACAGTGAGGGGTCTTCGAAAAAATTAAAGGGTCAAACATTTTCTTTTGTACCTTTAATTACCAAAAAAAAGTTTCTGAACCATCCTGCGGAAAATTGGTGAAAATTGCAGTAATGGACAGCTGAGACATTTGACATTACTAAATACACTGGTCGACAAAAAATTTTTTTTGCGCTCCTTCAAAAAAAAAAAATACTTGGGAATGACTACTATGACCAAGTCTTTAGGCAGTCACACTTGTAGAACTCGAGAACGGTTTCTCCTATTAAGATAAATTAAACTCCAATATATAGCGACTTAAATTGTCTTTGAGCAGAATTTACATAATTTGTTGTTCAGTTAATATTTCCGTAGTTATTCGGTAAATCGTAGCGAAAAAATTATTATTATTTTTTTTTTTTTTTTTTTGAAAAAATGGAGAAATTTTTGATCCATAAATCTGAAATTTTTGAGCGAATAAAAAATATTGTTGACATACCTTGAAGACAATTTTCGTATGCATCTTTTGGTGTATCAATTGTAAACGGTTTTTAAATTATAGTCTAAATTTAACAAACCATTCTCGAATTTTATAGTGTGACCGCTGAATAAGGTTATAATATTAGTCATGCCCATAAAAAAAAAAAATCAGTACGTGATAGAAAAAACTGAATGCAGATACTTGTTTAATTCGTTAAAATTCACCTAGTACACCTATTTTTGTTTCAAGAAAAATTAAAATTTTTTTGCCCACCACTGTTTTCTGCTCAATTGTATGTAACATGGGTATTTTTAGATTTGTGTATCAATTTTGAAGATACATGCCTTATTTTATTCGCAGCATTACCAGCTTTAAAATAAAGATGATAACTGTAACATTTTTGATGTTTTCATTCATTAAAAGAAATTTTAGTAACAAAAAAATCTAAAATGACAGGTTTCTTTTTGGACACTTATTTCAAAATAATTTCGAAACTATTAAGCACATAAAAAAATTAAGTTTTGGGTGATTTGAAGGTATTTTTAATACTCATTTTTTGGTGTATCCCTTATGTCAATCGTACACACCGTTCTTGAGTTATGAGGAAATATACTAGAGTAATGACTAGGGTGATCGATTATTCGACTTTTTTGAGAAACCGGTTTTCGAATAGTTCGAATAGTTGGTATTTTAAAAAAAACCGGTTGCACTTTTTGAAATTCAGAAAAAACCGGTTAACCGGTTTTTTCAGAAGTTAATATTTATATCAAAAGACTACATTTCTTTAAAAAAAAATCAATAATTCTTATAATCAAGTTAAAATTTATTAAATACAATGTCAGGAAAAATAATATAATAATGAAAATATGCACAAACAAATCCGAAAATTAAAAGAAAAAAATATGAACAACATTTAGACACATTCCTCTCCCTAATCGAAGTCAATTATTTGAAGCCGTCAGAATTTATTAGATATAATATAATCGTCGTAAATGCGCTCCCTGGCCGAAATACAGAATCAGTTTTTGACAGGATTTGTAGAGCAAACAATAAGTATAGCAACTCAAAAGTTCTTAATACCAAAACAGACTTTTCGGTCCCTGATAGAAACATCTGGCTCTGTTAGAATTTGTAGAACGAATAGTTTTATAAATAAGCCGATTTTTAGTTTCTTACGTCGTGTGGGAGCTTCAGAAAGCTCTGGAGAGGAAACAATGCTTAGGAAAGATATATATAAATCCAATAAAATAAAGGAAATATTGGATCAAATTAAATTGGGTGTATAAATATTACAGATATTACAATAGATTAAAAAATTCATACAGGATAATTATTAATTATTTATTTGTTTAATATTACAGAATAAATTCCAATTTAGACTTAAAGTATATTTTTAAAACATAAGAAATCAGTCTTTATAAATATTTAAAAAATTATTCCTGAATTTCGATTCAAATATCACTATTTAGTACATATTTTCTGAAATAAAATGCTATTTTTAAAACCGGTTTTTTGTGTTTAAAAAAACCGGTCTATTCGACATTCGAAAAATAAACATTTTGAAAAAACCGACAGCACTTTGACTGAAAAAACCGGTTTTAAAACCGGTTGGAAAACCGCGTCGATCACCCTAGTAATGACCTTACTATGGGCGAAATATTAGACACGCCCATAAAAAAAATTTAGATCTGATGGAAAAAAACTGAAAGCAGATTCATGTTTAGCACATCAAAATGCATCAAGTTCAACTATTCGTCTTTGGGGGATGATTTTTTTTGTCGACCAGTGATATCAGTTGAGAGTCAATTTCTAACAGTTATTGCGTATTTGTAAAGTGCGCAATAACTGAGTGGTTATTGTCGACGAAAATCACGCAATTATCCAAAAAACTTTAAAAAATTTCCAAAAATGGAATTTTTTACTTTTTTGCTATATCTTTCCAACCGATATCGGGGAGCAAAAATTTTAATTGCAAAAAAAAAAAAAAAAATTAAAAACACTAGACTATATAAAAAGTATAACTCTTTTTTGATTCCAGCTTTGCGATTTGAGAAATTAAGGCGAAAATTCTAAATTTGTTGGAAAAATGTAACTCTTCGCACAATTTTTCTATTTGTTGTTAATGAAATAAAAAATAAATTAAATTAAAAAAAATCGGGTTTAAATTAAACCCGCTGTAGCATGAAAACTTCAACAAGGCAGGCTAAATAGCAGAATCTTCCTATATAAAAATCTATATCTTACAGATATAAGAAAACAAGATCGCTTTTAAAAAAATTATAAACCCGAGGAGTCCAACTTTGGGACCCTGTGGGCTTGCCCCTGTAAGTCTATATGATCCAAGCTCAAAACTTAAACTCGCCTTTACCTCAAATATTATCATGTGAAATTTCATGCAAATCGGAACAGCCATTCATTTTTTGAATCTCACACTGTGCAAGGAATGTTAAAAATTAAACATTTTAATCTTTGAACCACAATATCTCGTAATCTAAAAGAGATAATATTATGATTAAGAATTTGACCAGCAGAATCCAATTATATAAAATCATGATCATTTAAAAATGTTAATCTAAATTTCGGACCCAAATTTTCCTATTCTTTCATATAACAAAATCTGTTGAACTGGGTATACTGGTCCCAAATCAAAAATTGAATTTGCCTAGTTTTACCCTACTGTCACTATTAAATTTCATTGAAATCGCACAAGTCATTCCAAAACTGCGTCATTATTTCCATTTATTTATTTTTTTGAATCGCACACTGTGCATCGCCTTTACTTAAAAACCCTCTAAAAAATAAAAAGTTTCTAAAAAGAAAATTATTAACATTGAACTATTCTCTTTACCTTTGATATTATGAATAGAATCCAAATGTATACATTTTTTTAGCAAATGATTTACTCTGTTACTGATTTGTAACTATTGAACATTCATTTGTAATTTTTTTTTTTTTCAATCTAGTTTTTCCACTGGCTGGATTAACTTTTTTTCAATCATTTCCCATTTACATAACTTATACACCAATATATTCACCCTTAATCAATATTGAATTATTTTTTTTGCACCAAACACACTTAATTGACTTAATTTTCCCTATGTATTTGATTTTCAATCCAAAAATCAGCCTAAATGTGAGAAATTCAATTGTTATGAATATTTTGGTGAAGGTGCAAAAAATAAAAGCTACCAATAGAAATTCACGTTTATAAATATTTACAAATATACTGTAAAGCTAAACAAACAAACAAACAAATATTACTCTGTAACTACCAATGCTCTAAGCCCCTATTATACAAGTCAAAAATTTTTGCATTGGTCTTGCATGAAATGAACAATATTCATTTCTAGTTTTTTTTTTTTTTTTCTTTCTCAAAATAGTATAGAAAAACTTTTTTCCAACAACCACTAGATATGGAGATTTTTAACAAAAACTCTCATGGTAGTAAAATGTTGCTGCAAGTGAAATAAAGTGGTAGTGCTGCTGGTGGCAGCAAGTGTTGTTAGTACATATAGTCAAAAACAATGTATTTACTATTTAGTAACTGTATTGTTGTTGTTGGTTTTACAAGCGCTAAATTTAATTTTCCAATTAAATTTGGCTAAAAAAAATACCCTAAACTTTTTCTGCTCTGAATAAAAATTGCAGTCAGTAAGACCAAACAAATATAAGGGTGTAGAGGAAAAATCAAAATTTTTTTCTGCATCAACATGACATTGGGGAAAATTGCCACAATAGTTTGTTTGGTGATAGTTAGACCAGACTAGAGTTTTACGTTTTGCGTGTTGGTGTATGTACATTGAGTAAAAATGCCAACCAAAATCTGTATAACAGTTTATAACAAAACAAAAAATAGCAAAAGCTATATAGAAACAACAAAAAAACATTACACGTTTTAAAAAAAATCAAATAAGTTTTTGGATTTCAATGCATGAACGGTACTGCAGTTCAAAGTTCACAAAATAATTTAGTTGTCGTTTAACAAAATTTAAATTTAAATGGAGTTTAACATACTTTCATCAGCTAAAGTGTTTTCCCTATGTTAAATGGATTAAAATTTTAAAATTCAAAAAAAAAAAAAAAATCTCCAAACTTACAAACTTACTTTCTTATGTTTTACTGTATACACACACAAAAAGGATTAGTTGCAAAACTATTACTATTACAAAAATTCAAGAAATGTAAACAATATTACTTCTCAGTTTTTAAAAATATGTATATCTAAAAGATTTTCTATATTTGTAACAACATTAGTGTTCCTAAAATAAAACATGTAATGCCACAAGAAACAATATAGTTATATTAACCAATTATTTGGTAATTAATAAATTCGAATTAGGCAACTAAATATAGTTCTATTAAATGTATCTAAATTAAACGTATATTAGTAGCTGTAATAAAAATTCGTTTACATAATGTATTTACAGTTCTAGTTCTTAATATTCGTTCAAATATTTTAAAAATTCGATTATGATTAAAGAAGAGCATTCGGTTCGACCAAACGATAAATTAATTTTGACATTGTGCATAAAAATATTCAAATATAGAAAATTAATATACAAAAATTTAAATAAAAAGAAAACAATAAAATAAAAAAAAATGAAAACAAAAATCTCAGGACAATGAGATTGAAATCTCAGGATAGCAAATGCTATCAGTCGTTTGAATGCTTCATATAAAAGGACGGTAAGTTCTTATTGTCGTTATATGTGCAGAATATATTTATTGTCATATGTACATATATCGACAGAATTTTTCCGGCCAATTCTAAAATTTCTGGAAGCATTTGGATCCGTGGTGCTTAAAAAATATGAAACCTTCGTGGGTAGGTATCTGCTGTTGTGAAAAAACGCATACATTTTTAAAATCTAATCATTATCTTTTATAGATTAGATGCGGCGAAGAGCTTACAAATTTTAAGAATTTTGTTTTCAGTATATTATACGTATGTAGAAGTCTCTTTCTCAATATTATGTGCATCCACGGACTAAATAAGCAGAACGAATTATATGTGTTGTTATTAATAAATAAAAAATTAATACAAAATATCAAAAAATAGAATTACGTAATAAATTGTTGACAACTACGTAAACATATTGTTGATTCAGATTTGGTAGCTTTCAATTCAGTTATTTCCAGTAATATTTTCGTTTGTGCTAATCGAATTAATTTAAAATCGATTACTCTTAAAGTAATATTGAAGGTACGATGAACGAAATATTCGGAAACTGTAACTAATTTGTGGGATAGTAGATGGGACCGACCAAATTCGATTGGCAATAAATTCGGTTGCCACAACGAATCAATTTTCTCTGTGTAGCTTTACAAAATGTATTCACTAGAAGTTTAATTTTACATCTGTATGTGATAGCTAAGTTCTTACATTTGTATGTATTACCAAACTTTTTCTTGCAACAATCTGAATATTCAGATATTGTTTTTTTTTTTTGCAACTTTTTGCTGGTGTAACCATAACGAAAACAAAAAAAAAAAAAAAAAAAAAAAAAACAGTCATTTTCAATTTAAAATTTGTCATGTTTAAGTGACATTAAATTGTTTGTACAGCTAACTAAGAACAACAGATTTTTGTTGCAGCTACTGCTGTTATTGTCTGAGATCAGACAAGAGAACAACATGTTTTAAACACTAACAATTTTTGACTACAATAACAAACAAACACACAAAATAACAAACTAGAAAAGATTATGAAAATATTTTGGTTTCTATAAGTTATGTTAAAGATAATAAATGCAATTTTCTTAAAGGAAAATTTAAAAATAGTGTAAAAAATAAACTAAGTTGTTCAAGAAATATTGGATTATAATCAGACGCGATTCAGTGGTAAGGGGAAAAGAAAATAGTTCCCAAATTAATGGTTTAAAAAAAAAAAACCGAGAGAGAAAAATAAATTTGGTCAAGACTGACCATATGATACCCTACAACATTGTATGCATCAAAATTCGGGTAGGGATTTTTTTCTAAACCTGTGGCCAATTGTGTACCGATACTTATATTAAGTGTAAAATAAAATATACGAATACAGACTATTACGTCGATACTAATATTTATGTATATGAATTAATTCACTTTTGGGTGATTCCCCAAAGTTTTGCTTATATGGGGGCTATGGTTAATTATGGACCGATCTTTGTAAAATTTGGCACTATCATTTAGTGGAATTTAAGCCCGTTAAAGTGATTTTCTGAAGACTGGTTTATATGGGAGCTATGGACAATTATGGACCGATCTTCATAAAATTCGGCACACAGATTTCATTAAAGTATTGCAGTGTTAAATGGATTTATGATCGTCAAACCTATATTTTGAAAGGACGTTTGTATGAGGGCTAGGTGAAATAATGGACCGATCATAACCAATTTCAATAGGTTTCGTCCTTGTGTGCCAAATTTCATTAATTTATATTAAAAATTGCGACCTGTAGTTTGATTACAAGGTTTACATGGACGGACAGATGGACGAACGGACATCGTTAAATCGACTCAGAAAGTAAAGAAAGTAGTATAAATTAAGATGGGTGATTTTAATATTGTGTTGTCATTGGAAAAAGGGCTGCAGAATTTTTTCTTAACCCATGCTTGTCATTGCTAAGGATGTTCTTCTTTTATGCTCCTGGTTCATTACATTTTAAATACTTCTTGTAAAATTCGGTTTATATATTTTTTTTGTAAAAATTCTGTTTTAGCCTTATTCAAAGATAATAAAATACTTTTTAAATATTCATAGAAATAATTAATATTTTCTTTAAAATATTCTTACTCTAAGGCATTTATGAGTGTTAAAACTTTATTCCTGGAGAACATTTTTATGGAATTATTACCTATTTCAAAAGGTTTCGGCTTTGTGCAAAAACAAAAAAAAAAAAAAACAAAAAAAATCATATGTACAAATTATCTTTAAAATAGCAACCTGCACTTTATGCAAAAAGATTTGTCGTGGACTGCCTGCCAGCCGACCAGGAGGATTCATGGACGGACATAGGACTACTCTCAATCTTACAATTCCCAAAACGCCTCTTTTGAAAATAATTCTGTAACTTATGAATCATTGAAAGCACTTTAATAAAATTTGGATAACGTGGGTGGGTATATGTATGTAATTTTTTTTTTAGTCGCCAACAATTTTTTGGATGTGACAAAAAACGTAGATGTTTTTAAAGCCAACCGAGTAGTGTTTGAGGTCCTATCCATGCTTTGTCACTTTTCCAAAAAATTTTTAATTCTCAAAATGCAAAAATCAAGCGAAGTTTTATTGAGATGTTTTTAACGGGTCACAATTTACAGAATGTATCATGAGTTTCTATTTAGTCTCAAGTACATTAATGTTATCATTTTTGTAGAATACTGAAATAGATTTATTAGACACTAGCAGGATGGAAAGCATTTTCTGATCCGCTACGATCGTCATAAAACCTTTCTGTCCTTTGGTATAAAACCATTTTGTCCCAAATTAATTGCTAATGTATATTGTAATGAACATATTTCTCTTCAATATTAAACAAAAATATTTAAAATCAAAAAGGTAGACATTTCTTACAAATGCATCTGAAAATTGCATACTTGTTGTAAGCGCATCTTAAAAAAAAAAAAAAAACCTATAACAATCTCAATACTGGTTTTTAAATTAATAAAAAACGATATTGATTTTGTCATTCTGTGTGCAACATATCGAAGGAATCATTTAAGACCCCACAAAGTATACATTTTCTGGGGGCCGGTTAGATTCTGAGTCGATCTAGCTATGTCCGTCTGTCCGTCTGTTGAAAGCAGGATAAAATGTAATTTTTTATAAATCACTCGTGGAATGAGCGATATACAATACTGTGCAGAACAAAAGCAATAAAATTAGGGTAAACCTAAAAATAGTTTTATTTTTTGCAATATTTGTTTTGCAACAAAAATAATTTTACGATATTATATACATATTTAAGTATTAACAAAAACACAAACTTTTAAAGAACTTTAACTTTGTTTATTATAAAAAACTGGAATAAAATATTATAATTTTCATATAAGAGAGTACACAACAATATTGTGTGTCATTTTGTTCTATATTTTATTTTTTGTAAAATTAAGCAGATTTAATGCGATTAAATTGTTAATTAATTTCTCTAGAATGGCTTCCATTTGAATTTGTTAACTACACAACACTTTAGACTGCACTAATTTTGAAGCCGCATAAAAAAATATTCTACAGAGTCTTACGTTTGAGTATTAGACCACATGGCTAAAAAAAAATTAAGCAAACATTTTAAGCAATTGCGTTTAATGCAATCCTTCAAAAGTTTTAAAATATTTTTAATTTTTTCCATGCAAAAACATAGAACTAACAAGATATTTCTCTATGTATTGCTAAATTTCTGTACTTTTTAATAACCTATCAACCTAAAAATATAAAAATTTGATTGGATTTCCAAGAAAAGGCCCCAAATCATTATTTGGAATTGTGCGGTTTAAGATGTACACCTTGACAGTATACCGAGTTGCGCGACGTTGAACAGTGGATACATATAAATATTGTTTTAAATTAAATAAAGTACTTCTTTTTTAATGTGATAAATTTTGTTGATTTCAGTAACGTATTTATATGAAATTATAAATTGTTTCTTTTATAAAAACAGAAATAAAAAATGTACCTTTATTGAACAAACTTTTCAGTGAGCAGTGCTAAATTTCTTAACCTGTAACTTCTTTAAATACTTTCAATGGACTTTGAGCAGAATATATATTAAACCTTAGAGACTATATAACCTATCTATGTAGGCAAATCAAAAAAAATAATTCAATATTTAGGATAATCTTAATTTGCTTATGTTCTGCACAATACTGTATATGTACATATTCGTACTACAGTATTTTTATATAGATATGGGAAGGGATGGAAAAGTTTGTACTATAGTACTTTTTTTGATACTATTTTACATTTAAAATTACTGAAGTACTCCCACGAGTCAGTTGATATAGTCAAACGATTAGCTTGTTATTATACAATTGGTGTTTGGAAGTAATAATCAAATTGCAGTGAACTCTATCTCAGATTAATGAATACTATCTCTAATAAAATTCTGTTTCTTCGAGTTCCCTAAAAATTTGATACGTAATTAGGACAATTCAAATAAGTTTAATAAACTACATTATAGAAACATTTTAGCTGTAGGTTTAATTTATGAAATTATAAACTCTAAAATATATGTGCAATTATTACTAAAAACTACAAGTTTGTATGCTCTGTAAACTAAAATGAAGTGAATTTCAAAGAAGTAATCGATTTTAAGGAATTGATCTTGGACAACTTGTTTCTCCGTAAGTTTATTTCAATAACAGGACATTTATTGAAATATTTATATTTTACTATAACATTTAACCTTAATAAAATCATTTAATGATACAAATTTCATTCTTTGAGTTATGCACTAAATAAATAAAAGAAGACTAAAAAATTAAAAAATAAACAGAAATGCTGTAGAAGGTACCCAAACTTGGAGAGAAAAAGGTGTCTTTTTTACGAGGCACACTTTCAGTGAAGCTAGAGTATAGCGTAATCAAAGAAGGTTTCCAAATTACATTTTTAAATGGTGGCATTTTAAAATATTAATTTGCTAAAAGTGTATGGTTATTTTAAAAAAATCTGAAATTTTGCATATTTTTTTATAGCGGATTCTGGCATTATAAGTAAATTTTAATCTTGTAATAAGTTTTACTTACGCAAAAAATATAATTTTGCTGAAAATATTCAACAACGGTTTTCGCGAGCTAAGAACGCGATGCTTTTAATTTAACATTAATCGTCGATGTACACCCAAGGCGCTAATTAAAATTGCCGATGATATACATATGTCAATCTGTATCTGCTCCAATACTCAATATCAAATTCAATACAACTTTAGATATTTAATTAAGTACAAACAAAAAATGAATATAAATTAAATTGTCTTACGACTTATTTAAAAAAAAAAGATTAATTTTACAAGAAATGGATGAATATGAACAAGACTACATCACTAAAAACTGAACTTTGCAAATTTTATAACAAGGTTTATTAATTATTAAATCGGTAATATATCCACGCATACTTAACATATCGCGATATTTTTAATTTGTATTTAAGATGCACCATTATAAAGTACATAAATGCAATAATTTTTGATTTAGGACTATAAATAGAATTTTGCCAATTTTTTTTATAAATTTTTATCATAAACCTCCATAACATTGATCGGTATAAGTCATTCACGCGAACAGATGTGTGTTCCACTAGAGCCAAGGAATATTGGTACTAAATATCGTTGATATGCCATTAAAAAATTGTCGACATTTTTTTAAGCCCCAAAAGTAAACGAGTTTGAAGAATTTCCCATATACATATATTTTTTTGATCTGGTTTGGCCGAAGCTATATATATAAAAGAGTAACGTGACTGACTGAATGACTGACTGATTCATCATCCCACAGCCCAAACGGCTGAAGCTAGAGAGACGAAATTTGGAACATAGGTAGGTCTCCCACCATATAGATCCACTAAGACGGGATTTTCGGAAATTCGAATGTTTAGGGGGTAAAAAAGGGTAAAATCGGTAACCTTATAACTCGCAAACTAATAATGACACAAAAAAAGTTAAATAGTTATCGTTATTCATATAAAAAATAATTGGACAGGTGTCTGGTACTTTTTTGAAAATCTGCCGTTTTAGGGAAAAAACGGGTAAAAACTGTATTTTGGTACTTTTTTTTAGCACCATATGTATCTTTGAAATCAATCAACATACAGATAAAATTTATGTCGTATTCATAACTTATCAAAAAATGAGAAATACAAATTTGGTACTTTTTAGAAATTCAAACCTTTAAGGGGTAAAAATCGTACCTATTTTTGGTACTCTTTTCATAAACCATTTTTTTATATTTATTGAAATATTCATATGGGTATTTTAATATGGGATACCACTACAATTTAGAAATTTATTGGAATACAATTTTTGATACTTCGATGGGTGAAAAAAAGTACTACAAAAAGGGGTAAAGGCGAGAAATTACATTTTATTCAAACTTAATAATGAATTTTCAATTACATTAAACATAGAAACATGAAATTAAGAAAATGTATATAAGAATTCACAAGAGTGGAATTTGTGGTACTTAAAAATACATGGTCCTGTGGGTAAAAATTCAAGAGGATGGACTATGTGGTACTTTTTTGTTCTTCTATTGGTACTTTTTTGCATTTTCTGTAATATTTAACCTGGAAACATGAAATTAAATACGCATGGTCTGATGTTGGAAAGAATTGACAAGCGGGGGCTTTGTGGTACTTTTTCGTTCTTCTAATGGTACTTTTTGAATTTTCTATAATTATGAACCTAGAAACATGAAATTAAGGATATGTGGTCCTAAATGAATGGGAATCCATAAGAAGGGACTTTGTGGTACTTTTTTGTTCTTCCTATAGTACTTTTTTAATTTTCTATAATTCTGAATCTAGAAACATGAAATTAAAGATATATGGTCCTAAATGAATGAAAATCCATAAGAAGGGACTTTGTGTTTTTTTTTTTTGTTCTTCTAATAGTACTTCTTGAATGTTCTGCAATTTTCATCTTTAGAAACATAAAATTGAAGATGTAAGGTAATAAGTGAATCAGAAACCTTAAAATGGATTTTGTGGTCCTTTTTCTTTATTCTAACATACTTTTTCGTAATTCTAATATTTAACATGACATGAATCCATAAGAGGGGACGTTGTGGTACTTTTTTGCTATTTTAATGGTACTTTTTGAATTTTCTATTATATTTAACCTAGAAATATGAAATTAAGGACATGAAGTGCTAAGTGAATGAGAATCCATAAGAGAGGTTTTTGTGGTACTTTTTTGTTCTTCTAATGGTACTTTTTGAATTTTCTATAATATTTAACATAGAAACATAAAATTAAAGATATTTGGTCTTAAATGAATGAGAATTCATTAGAGGGGACTTTGTGGTACTTTTTTTTTCTTCTAATGGTACTTTTTGAATTTTCTATAATATTTAACCCAGAAACATGAAATTAAAGATATGTGGTCTTAAATGAATAAGAATCCATAAGAGAGGTTTTTGTGGTACTTTTTTGTTCTTCTAATGGTACTTTTTGAATTTTCTATAATATTTAACCCAGAAACATGAAATTAAGGATGTGTGAATTTTCTATAATATTAAAAGTAGAAACGTGAAATTAAATATGCATGGTCCTATGTGAGAAAGAATTCACAAGAGGGGTATTTGTGGTACTTTTTTGTTCTTCCTATAGTACTTTTTTAATTTTCTATAATTCCGAATCTAGAAACATGAAATTAAATATATATGGTCCTAAATGAATGAGAATCCATAAGAAAGGACTTTGTGTTTTTTTTTTTTTTGTTCTTCTAATAGTACTTCTTGAATGTTCTGCAATTTTCATCTTTAGAAATATAAAATTGAAGATGTAAGGTAATAAGTGAATCAGAAACCTTAAAATGGATTTTGTGGTCCTTTTTCTTTATTCTAACATATTTTTTCGTAATTCTAATATTTATTTTTCATTATTCTAAGATTATAAACCTGAAATTAAAGAGATATTGTTATTTATGGATGATATAACACCATTATTAAAAATGTTCCCAAGGGAGATAAGAGTCTTAGCTTAAACTTATTATATAGTATGGTTTTTATAAAAAATTTCCGCTAACGAAGTAGCGGGTTTACAGCTCGTTTATTTATAATTTTCTCTTACTACACTAGAAAACTTTCAATATATAATACCATAAAGAAATGAAGAAAATCAACTAGAAACAATTTCTAAAAATTATTTAAAATAATCGAAGTCTGTTTTTAATACCTTAAATTTTTTCTTAAATTATCAAGAAACCAAATTTGTTTTAAAAAAACTTAAATTATATTTAGTTTACTTATTAAAAAGTCTTATTGACTGACAACACTACTCCCAAATAAGTTAAATTCCAGCAACCAATTTATTTAACATAAAAATACTTTTATTATTATTATTATTATTTTTATTTTTTTTGTATTACAAATACATCTATTGATTACAAATACATAAGTATTCCGTTGAAATCTTATTATTGTATTTATCGTAAATTTATTACTTTGTTGTTGATTTAAGGATTCTTATTTTGTAATTTACAAATCATTAATTAACTTTTATTGGTTTTTCGTTTGCAGTTTTTATGCGAACAAAAAGAGAATGTTTTTTCTTGTAGTTTCTTTCTTTAATTTCATTTCTTCTGTTTTTTTTTTTTTTTTTTTGTAACAAATATGAACTCTGTTCAATTTCACAACTAAGGGATTCACATGTAATTTCGTTCACTAAAACTTAATTAAAAACAGCTTGATCTTTCGTAACAATTTATCAAAAAATACAAGTAGAAATAGTAATATAGAAAAAAAAAAACAGAAAAAGTGTAAAAAAAACATTACAAGAAGATAGAATAAAATTGTTGGTGGTAAGAAAAACCATTTCATAATAAGAATGTAATGTCATTTTCACAATTTCTTATTGCCAGGGCAACCAAAAATATACAGAATCATTCAAATGCACTAAATGGTAGTTATTTATCCGTAACAGAAAATTTTAGGAATTTTGGTATCTATTTGTTAAAACATATTTTTGCATATTTTGGCTTTAACAGCATATTTTGACATATTTCATACAAATTCCTTATAGCATATTTAAGCAATTTAAATAGCATAATTTGGCATATTTTTTTATTTTTTTTATTTTGAGCATATTTTTGGCTGCCCTGATTAGTACTCTTATGATTGTATGACTATATAGTTTATTCTACTGACTAGTGTATTTAGTCGTTATATTTAAGTACTATAGTTTATTATTATCTCTTTTATAGTTTTTGTAACAACATTGTGTAATTTTTATTTTTTTTGTGTTTGTTGATACAGTAGTAATTAAAAAATAAGTTCATGAATTGTTAGTTATTAAATATATATATATATATATATGTGTATGAAGTTAAGTTTTTGTAACAAGATGCATTTACAAATGTTTTCATTATAAAAGACTAGAAAATTGAATGAAAATTTGTTAAGACTGTTTAACGCAGTGAACTATTTACTTCATTGTCGTAGTTTAATTTTAATAGACAAAATTTTGTCTAAAATTTGACTTGAAATAATTAAAATATATTTTTTTTTTGGTTTAATTCGGGTTTGACTTTAAGTGATGTTAATAATAAATCATGTTAATAATAAAAAAAATGTATTGACTTCGATGTCGTGAAAAGAGGTAAATATTTTTATCGAAATTAATAAAACTTTATTCCCATGAACTCTATTATAAATCGTAGTATTTAAATTTTTAAAGTGAAGAAACTATATAGTATTTTTTTAAGCTAAATATATTTAAACTACTTCAAATTTAAGTCTTTATTGTTTTTATTTTTACTAAAAGTTTTTAAAATTCTGGTTCATTTTCACTTTTTCAAATACTTCAACTCATTTAATTTGAACACTTGTCAAGCTGTTTTTTCTTGTTTATTTTTACTTTTGTTTCTTTTTAATTTCTCCAAATACATATGAGTTTCAATTCCCTGCACTTGTTACATTATTAAGTTTTTCTTGTAAACACAAATACCAATATATAAAAACTTACATATACACATAAATACCAAAAAATACGCAGACACGTATAAATATAAAAAAAATGCCAATCCTAAGTGTTTACATACTTTTCATTTAGTGAATATAAAAGACTTGGAAAAATAAAAATCAGCAGAAAAGTTAATTTTAGAGAGACTTGTAAGGACCCTAAACAAGCATTCAAAATTTAAAAGAAAAGTTTAGGTTGTGTTTAAACTTTTCTTTTAAGTTTAAACATAATCTATACCGAAGGACCATTTTTTATGTTTAGTGTTAAACATAAAAAATGGTTCTGAGAAAGGTTATATATGTACATTTTGTATTATAATGGCAAATCAAAGTTTTCAACAAGATACGATTTCTTGGAGTTTATTATTTACTTATAATATTGCTTGGAATTAAAAATTGATAATTTAGTTAAAAATTTACTAAATTCTTAATTAATACTTTTACTCTTGTGAATGAGCTGAAGTAACACCTTTGCGGAAATATATTTTATAGAGGCATATCGTACAGAATGAAGAATTTGAGTCTCAACAAGGGTTCTTATATATCGAGTTTCGATATATATCAAGTTTTCAATCTGTCACATTTTGCAAATCTATTTGTAATCAACTCATTAGAAATAAGTAAAAAAATCTATCAACTCACAGTGGGGCCAAACGCAAATTTTTGGTAATAAATCTGTATCTCCTAAACTACTGGTTGGATTAAATTAAAATGTATGGAAGAGTTGCAGAGGAGGACCTAAGCTTTGAGAAAAATCGTCCTGTAGTCACCCTGTGATAACGCAAGAAAATCTACAGGTTGTCAAAATTGACTACCTCGAGTATGTAAAAGTTTAAAAAAATCGTAACTTATACAAATGAAGTCCGATTTCAAAGATTTTTATACTTCTGTAAAGTGCTTGGCAAGATAAGAAAAAATTATTAAATTATATGAATTATTAATTTTTTGGCTCGACTTTCTTTTGTTTTTCGGGAATAAGTCCTGAGGTATATGAAGTAAAAATATTCAAAGTCATCATTCTGAAATTGGTATGAAAAATGACTATTTTTGGCAAAAATTTAGTACAATTCTTTCACTTTTTACTCAAAGTTCCGTTTAAGAAAAACAATTTTTCTTTATATATTTCAAAAGACAAGGTTTCACAAATGGCTAATGTAGAAATTTTGAACTGATTTAGGCTTGCACCCTACATCAGACATTGGTCGAAAATGGTGGATTTTGGAAAAAGGAAAATTTTTTATCGATTAATAAAAAATGTCACGCGAGCTTTTCTAAAGCACATTTGCATAACATTTTATCTTACCAAGCACTTTACAGAGGTGTAAAAATCTTTGAAATCGGACTTCATTTGTATAAGTTACGATTTTTTTAAACTTTTACATACTCGAGGTAGTCAATTTTGACACCCTATAGATTTTCTTGCGTTATCACAGGGTGACTACAGGACAATTTTTCTCAAAGCTTAGGTTCTCTTCTGCAACTCTTTCATACATTTCAATTTAATCCAACCAGTAGTTTAAGAGATGCAGATTATTTACCAAAAAATTTGCATATGACCCCACTGTGCAACTGCTTTTAAAAAAGGACTTTTCGACCACTTCAAAAGTAGAACTAGTGAATATTTCATTATTTTTAGCAGGAAAGAAGGTTATTAACTTCTAAGAAACTTAGAATTTTCAAAACTATTAAAGTATTTTTATTTTTTTAAACTATTAATAAGACTATTGTTTAGTCTTTTTAATGTTATAAGAATAGCTTCAAGAGAGGTACTTCAAAAGTAATAAGCAGAAACATAAAAGTAGAATATCCTAAAAATAGGATAGGTTAAAATAGGACATCTATAGCTCTTTTTTAGCACTAAGGTATCTTTCAGTTTCTTTTGCACTGGGAATATAAAAATGTTTATTTTAATTTCACTAAACATGTTCTTCTGACTAGAAAACATTCCAAAACACACAACAAACTACTCAGTTATAGTTATGTGTTTTTTTTTTTTTGTCTTTTCCGTCTGTGGTAACTCACAAAATAATTTGAGTTCGAAACAAGCGTTTTCCTCAGCAAATACATCTTGTCCAAAGTAATCGCACAACTTAGAATATCTGACGAATGAAAGCATAATTAATTATATTGGATATGACAACAATTTTAAGAGTCTCACAGACTACTCAGAAACTTGAACGTTTCCTAAGCAACAAGTCGAATAAAAAAATTTACTGTGTATTCACTAACCATAATTTCGTCTAGCTTTTTGAGCGTTTAAGCCATAGAAAACAACTAGAACTCCAACTTGCTCACAAAAAACCTAACTCAATTGTCAAAAGAACCGAACTCTTTGTATGTGTTAGTAAAATTTTCACCCTCACCTATTCAAATCTAGCTAAAAGCACCCTGGGTATTTAATAATTATTCTAACAATAGGTCTATGATTATTTAAAGTGCTGAATTTGAATTCGAGTTGTATTAATTTTTACTCTTCCCTCTCATTACTCGTACCGAAACAGAGTGCGGGAATTTGAAGATTTATATTTGAAGCGCCATAACATTTTCTTGAAATCGAATTTTTTCCTAAATTATTATTTCTGTGGCCAAAAGGAAAAACTACATAACTTGAGTTATGTCGTTTTCTGTTGTTTTTTTTTTTTTTTTAATTTTTAGAATTGTATTTTATTACATATTGTGTCAATTTTATACAGAAATCTGTCGATTAATTTAGGAGGTAGTAATTTAAATAACAACATAATTCTGTCGATTAGTTTAGGAGGTAGTAATTTAAATAACAACATAATTCATTTGATTTTACTTTTTTCGAAATGTAAAAATTTTATAAATTAACATATGATTTTTTTCCATATTTACTAAATTAAAATCTATAATATTTGAAAAATGTTATTTTTTTAATATTTCGGAAATGGAAGAATATTTATGATATTTAATAAAATTTAATTTTGGAAAAAATGGTTTCAAAAATTCCCCAAATAATTTTCATACGAATTGCGGATATAATTATACTGTAGATAATTCAGAATTGTATATCCATGACCTTTAATATTAATTTTAAACCTTAAAAACGGTATTCTGAAAAGTAATAAAAATGAATGTAGTTTTCATTTTGTAATTTTTTCTTTTCGCCACAGATTATTTATTAGGCCTTTATATAAATAGATCTAGTTCTGCTCTTTAATATTTAAAACTGATGTAAAATCTTAAGTTAATTTGATAAAAAAAAACTACAGAAAATTGTGTTTAAAAATTTGTTTAAAAATTTTTACCACGCAATTTTTTTAATTATAAACTTAATAAGTACTTTATTTTGATTTGATCTCTGCTACAAAATAAATACTTTTCATTTTCATTCAAAAAAAGAATCTTCTTGAGTATTTTCGAAATACCATCACAATTTCGAAATATTTCGCAAAAATTGTTTTGAGGGTAGTTGCTGCACTATTTTTTTTAATTGATTAAGAAAGCAGAAGAACGTAGCTTTTAAACTACTTATATTAAAATTCTTTTTTAATTAGAAATTTCGATATTGATGTACATTTTTTTTATTTAAGACTTAACATACCCAGCAAAAACTTGATAATGACATGTAGTTACGGATGTAGTTACTTTGTAATGACAACAACATACTGACTGCATTACATAGAAGTTGTTTAGTAACTAATTATTTATAACCCGTATGTAAATAATTATTTATGATTAGATTTTTGAAATTATTAATTTCGTATATTTGAAGAAGGGATACATGAATGAAAAGCAAAATTTGCGTATGAATTAATCTAAAATAGTTTATTTTTATTACATTTATAGTAGTTACATTTTTTGGTTGTTGTTAAGTTTTTTAAATTTAAATTTAAAAAATTTACAACAACAAAAAAAAGTATTTTATATCATGACATTTTATTACTTATTTATAACCTAAAATGTAACTAGTTATTACTAATCATGACTTCATTAATGATTTAAAATTAATGCGCTGTTTAACAGCTTAGAAGTAATTAGTTATTGTAGTGAGATCTAAGTAAAGTATAGGGTAAGTAGTTGCCTCTAATGTCATCACCGTGTTAAAATAATGAGTTATTCAGCTAATGTGTAAGTAGTGGAGAGCCATTATATTAGCTTCATAACTCATTACTTGGCAACCAAAGTTTTTGCTGGGTATGTATATGTTTCAATATAAAGCTTTAGTGCTATTTTGTTTACTATAGAATGAGATGTAAATCTTTTTCGTTTAAAAACTCAAAATGTTATTAAAATTTTTCAAAATAGTATCAACAAATTTTTTATATATTTTAAGCAATATATTTTATAATTTAAAAGAAAAACTAAATCTTGTTATGTTTACAACAAAAAGGTTTTTAAAAACTATTGCATAATTTGTAGAAACAAATTTAATGAATTGCATTGGATCTCAAAAAATTTCAAAACATAAACAAATATATACGAATAACAAGCGTGATTCTTCTACTTTCCAAAAAAGCTTTAAAGCTAAATACTAGGGTGATCAACGCGTTTTTCCAACCGGTTTTAAAACCTGTTTTTTTCAGTCAATTTGCTGTCGATTTTTTCAAAATGTTCATTTTTTGAATGTTGAATATACAGGTTTTTCCAAACACAAAAAAACCGGTTTTAAAAATAGCATTTTATTTCAGAAAACATGTACTAAAATAATGGTATTTGAATCGAAATTTAGGAATAATTTTTTAAATATTCATAAAGACTGATTTCTTGTGTTTTAAAAATATAGTTTAAGGCTAAATTGGAATTAATTCTGTAATATTTATCAGATTAATTAATAATAATTATCCTGTATGAATTTTTTTTGCACAGAAAAAATTATTACGGTATTTTTTTTCAAAATAACACAGTTGTTTAATTTTGCATCGAAATTTAATAAATTTATTCAAGCAAAAATTAAATAAATTTAAAATTTAACTATACTTTTATATCCTATATACATTTTTAATTCATCCAATCAACTGCTTGATTGATTTAATTAATTTATTAAATGGGAATTTTTTTCTGTTTTGTATTTTTTACAGTTTTTAGTAATTGATATAATCATTTTGGTGAGAGGTGCAAATTTAAAAAAGTTTTTAATTGAATGAATTAATTTCTAACATATTTGTTAATTGGTGACTCTTTTCTGTGTAATCTATTGTAATATCTGTAATAGTTTTACACCAATTTATTATTATTATTTTTTTTTTTTTTGATCCAATACTTACTTTATTTTTTAAAGGTGCTGTGTTAAAAAGTTTCACTAGCAGAATCGTTTCAATTGAGACAGGCTTCCATACTAAGCTATGGTTTCTGTTTATGCAAACTAAAATTTTGTCTAAGTTTTGAGGATATTTTTCCTACAAATTTTAAAAAATAATTATCTTCTAGTCATCTAGATATGTATATAATTTGCTTAGCATTTTTTCTTTTTCCAGAGCTTTCTGAAGCTCCCAAATGACGTAGAAAATTAAAATTTGGCTTAATTATAAAACTTTTCGTCCAAAAAATACTAACGGAGTAATATTTTTTGAAATCTCTATCAGGGAGCGGAAATACGTGGATCTATATATAGATTTATATATAACTTTCCTTGACATTGGTTTCTCCACAGAGCTTTCTGAAATTCCCAGACGACGTAAGAAACTAAAAATCGCATTACTTATAAAACTTTTCGATTTTTAATTCTTAAATTTTAATTTTCGGATTTGTTTCTGCATATTTTCATTATTATATTATTTTCTGGCATTGTAAGGCTTATACGCTTGCATTTAACAAACTTTAACTTAAATATTATAAGAATTATTGTTTTTTTTAAGAAATGTAGTTTTTTGATATAAATAATAACTTCTGCAAAAAAAAACCGGTTAACCGGTTTTTGGGTCAAAAAAAATTTTGACCCATTTTTGGACATGTTTTTTTTAAGTTTTTTGAACTTGGCGGGCACAATTTGAGTTGGATTCTGTACAAAATTCTAAACAAATTTCGTGTAACCTGTGTGGTTTAGATAAAAAGTTATATTATTTTGAATTTGAAAATTTGAAATAAATTGTGATTTTTTGTGATTTTTTTCAAAAAGGTGGTAACATTTTTTCATTTAAAAATCCATTATTTTCCTCTGGACCATACATTTTTTTCATGTTTCTAAAATAATACTTATCATAAATGCATGAAAAATAAAGTCGATGCCAGTTGGGGTAACAGTCTCCCCGCTAGCCCTATCAGAATTTCGTTAATTTTAATTTTTGTGTTTTTAGTTTTTTGTATAGCACAAAAATGTCAAAGCTGATATTAAAACAAAAATACCTTGGAAAGTTACCTCCATATGTTAGCTAAACACACAAAAAATATTTAATAAGCCACGCCTCCTATAACGGCAGGGTAACCATTTTACTGAAAAAAGTCAATTTTTGAAGCAAGTTTTCCCCGAACTGGAATTTTGGGTATTTCGAAGTAAGAAATTGGGAATCTGTTTACTTTTTTCTTTTAACGACAAATTTTTTTTACATTATACTAAAATTTCACAATGATAGCTGAATTAATGTAGATTTTAATTAAAGTCAAATATAAAATTTTTTTGAGAAAAATAACACTTTTGTATTCGGTTGAGGGGCGCACAGACCCCGCCTAAAAAACTAAAAAATTTTAACAACTAAAAAATGTCATCAAAAGTCGACTACCCTGTATTTAACTGTTGAAAAGATGGTGCAGAATTTATCTGTAAAGTCCGATTAGTTTACTTATGATAGAATGAGATCTTGAACTTTGAACAAATATCATGATTATGGAAGGAAATTTGTGGTGCTAAAATTTTGCACTCTATTAGTTTCAAGTTTTTGTAAGTTCAGATCTGTAACCAATTTGTTTAAAATATCATTACCACAAAACTTATTAAAGATTTAAGTCAGTATGTATTAAAAAATTTTTATATTTAATAAAATTTTGATGACAAAGAATTGTTTCGTAAAAGTTTTGGATAGATTCGGATTTATAAAATAAAAAATATTTTTTATGATTAAAATAATATCAAAAAAAAAAAAAAAATACATCTCCCCCACCGTGGATCAGCGTCTGACAATAAAGTATGTACTCTAACAAAACTTTGTACAATGGGCGTGATCCGTCTACCTCCTCTTCAAAGTTACATTTTAAATCAAGGGGGAGCAAAAAGGTGGGTAAATAAATTAGTTCTTGTTGTTAACTTGCTAAACATCATATTGATAATATGAGAAATATGATCCTGAAGTGATAGTAAACTGTGAAATATTTTTCTGATATCTGCAATTTATTCTTGTAGAGTTTCATTTCGATACCAAATCAATTCAAGAATTTTGGAGATTTGAAGCTATTCTGAAGGAGTTGATTTATTTACTTCAATATTTGCAAGCCTGTGTTATTAATTGTTAATTTTACGACATTAAAACATAGCCAATTTTTTAATATTTATCCTCTTCATAATTTCAGTTCCGGGTTAAGAAGCTCAAATAAGAAGCAGAAATAAATTCAACTAATTTAAGCTCGTTCATGAACTGTAAAAAAATCTACATTTTAATAACTTTAAAAAATAATTCCTCTTATTTGCCTTCAATTACCTTCTCATTACAATAATCCCCCTATTACCCACTGTAGGGAGTAGAGATCCTTTAAAAATAACAAAATATAATGTTTATCCTGCTTGGTATTTTGCTAAAACATCAGCTAAATAACAGAAAAAAAATATATATAAAGAACACAAAACAAAATGAAATAAATATAATTTTCAAAGTAAAAGCTAAAAACTCAGTGTTGATTCATTTTCATTTTGTGTATATGGAAGAGTGTGTGTGTGTATATATGTCTAAGGGTGTGAATTGGGCGGTAGTGCATTGGTAAGATTGAGTGTTAAGAAAGAAGTATGTTTGGAAAATGTTTTAAGCTTACACATTTTTAATGGCTGCTTAGAGTATAAGAAGGCAAGGAAGAAGGATGTATTTTTATAAAAAAAAAAAAAGAAAGACTTAGACTAAGTAATAAAGCTGGTATAGCTAAGTACCACTGCTGCTGGTTGTGAATATTGCTGTTGTTGCTGTGGTTTAGATGACTTTTCATATAAATTTTACTTTTTTTTTAAACTCTAGACTTTCAAAGCTATATTTGTTGCTAGTGTTGTCGTCGAAGTTGGGTGTAAATTATATTTTATCGTTATTTTTCTTTTATTTTTTTTATTGATGATTTTTCTTAGCTTGTGTTTGTTTTATTACCAGTTAAATGAGTAGAAACAAATGAATAATGGGTGGGAAATATTGAGGTTAAAATTGATTATAGAAATGAATAATGTCTATCTGTTTTTCTTTCATTTATTTCTTTCTTTTTTCGTTTCTTAACAAGATGATAATTTATGTTTAAAAGTGAATTACGCTTTTTTTTAGAGTTCGCATATTAAATTGAGATTAAAAGTGGAAATTGTTTATCTTAGTATTTTTTATTTTTTGTACGATAGAGTATGAAGACAATGAATTTAATTAAAAAGGCTATTAGACAATTAAACTGGAAAGTTTATGAAATTTATTGCTTTTAACATAAAATGAGGTGGCTGTTTAAAATCTTTAACTTTTAAGTAGGGGAAATATTATTTAATAAAAAAAAAACTTTATAGATATTAAAAAGATTTTAAAGAGATTTTCATAAGAGAAAGAAAAGCCATTTTATAATTTAGTGTTTTAATATGGAGGATTAAAATATTAAAATACTAAATACAGAGTGCACTGATGTAGTTTAATATAAACTTGAGCCAATAATAAAGGAGCTAAGATACCATACATTTTAATAAAAGCTATATTTTAAAAATACTATATAGACACATTTTTTCTGTGTGTATGGTCTACTTTTTGTGGAGTGAAATATGGAGATTATTGTAATAAAGATTTAATTTAAAGCAAGTAGTTAAGATTTTTTTAGAAATGTATTTTATGACCAGTATGTAATTTCTTAATTCAGTTTTCTCAAATTTTTATTTATAGAAAAAAATATCGAAACCAATATAATGTTATACATATTCGATTTTATTATTAAATAGCGAATAAACACTTTACAAAAGGCCTTCAAGCGCTTCTACAATTTCAAAAAAAATTAGAAAGCCTTAACAGGGCTGTCAGATACTTTTTTTGGTCAACCACAAATTTTTTAAAAAATTTCCCCATAAAATCCCAAAAAGAAAAAAACACGATTTTTAATTCAAAACAATTCAATTTTATTGTTTTAAACAAATTTTTGTACTTTGTATTAAAAGCCATAATTTTTGTATGAGTATTTATACATAAATACATTTATATGTAAAATACATAATATCATCGGATCGTGGGCATATTAAGAACTGCCTGTGCAAGTTATTTATAGTAGAATGTACCTGCAGCATCTTTGAAATTATATACTTTTGGCTAAAATTCTACTAAATTAGATGGAAAATCATTATCAAAATATTCGTGCCATTTGTAAAAGGAAGTTTTTTCCATTGAGTCTCATAAACATCAATTGGAATATTTTGGTCTATAAATTTAATCAACACATTTTGTATCACACAGACTTTTGGCTGCGCTATTGCGTTAATACATTTCTCTTTATCAAAATACTTATAAAGCTTAAACATTTATAAATTTTCAGGTAATCGATTCACCATTTCAAAAATAAATTTTTTAAAATACTGCAAACAGTTCTGCTTTAAAGTTATAATGTCTTCACTTGCTAATGTGCATTTTGGCAACTCGTTCTCAAATCTGAGCCAAAATCAATTATATTGATTGTCGTTTTAATTTTTTTTTTATTTGATAATAAGGTCACTTTTCATATAGAACACTAAGAAGTATTTTTTGAAAAATTTCTTAACTTGTAGGAGACGGGAGCCTCTTCAATTGGTTTAAGCAAACCTTTAAAAAATGTTAAAAAGAGCAGATATATGAATGATAACATGAAATGAATGAGGTATTTAGCGATGCCAAATTAAACTAATTAAAACTATTGCTAAAATTACACAGAATTTTTCCAATTCTATTAAATTAACAAAAGATGCAATTATATAAAAATTTCCCCAAGAAAATTTTAACACCCAACCAATTCCCCAAACCCCACATCAAAATTTACATCCTTTTCTACATCAAAAATTCCTCAAATTTGGGGTTAAAACCCCAAATCTGGCAGCCCTGATCCTTAAATAGCATTACTAAATACTGTTACATGAGTTCAATCAAAATTTAATTTCTTATATCACCAATTACACTGATCGAAAAAAAAAAAAAAAAAACATTCGTTCTACTTAAAAAAAAGATATGTGGAATAGATGGAATTCGACGAGCTAAGCACGAAACTGCTTTCAGTTTTTTACCATCAGGTCGAGATTTTTTTATGGGAGTGTCTAATATTTTCTCTAAAAAAGCAGAGAACCGTGAGAACGATTTATATAAAGAGTGCGATCGAAAAAATCTTAACACACATTTTGCCTCATAACTTTTTTTGGAATCCATATTAAATTTTTTTTTTTTTTTGATCTAGTTATCATGTAAAAATACGTCAGATATTATTTTTAATAAAAACCATGTTGATTTGTTGTGGTTTTCATCAAAATGATTGACAAAAAAGACATACGTCCTACAAATTATTAAAAAATTTCAAAAAAATCCAAACAATCCTACAATTAAATGCCCACAGAATTAAATTTCTGCCGTTAAAATATTTCTAATGTTATCAAACAATATCAGGAGAATTTGACCATTGGTAGGAAACCCGGTTCGGAAAGAAAAAAAGGTTCATATGATATTAGGATGGCCTGAAAATTGGAAGTATATTGAAAAGAACTCCAAACACATCTGGTAGAAAAGCAGACCATTTAGCTCAGTGCTTTGACTATTTGGTGAAAAAATTTAAAGCTAATGCATAGTTGATAACATAGAAAATCGAAAAAGATTAAAACAGGAATGCTGCCAAAAATTTAGAAGCCAAGAGTTGGCCACGAAAATTAAAACCAAATTTCATACAAAAATACTCAATTTGTATAATTGACTAAGAAACGTATGTGCTAGCAGAATTTTCTCACCTTTTGTGTCAAAAGTTGTATATTGTTAATGCTCGAGGCAATGTTAAAGATAAGTTTAGGACTCAAAAGCAGAAGAAATTTCTTACAAAATTCCTGGTGTAACAAGCTTTTTGCAGTAGCAGCAAAACAGGAAATTCATTTCATACATTCGGATCGATAAATACCAAAATATACATCAAGGAATATTTGAAAAAAATATTTTTCCTTTCATAAGAGAGCACAACATGTCCACATATTTTTGGATCCATTTGATATCATGTCACTACGGTAAGAAAGCTCTGGAGTGGTACCAAAACAATAACATAGTTTTTGTACCAAGAGAGG
The DNA here is from genome assembly GCA_951394005.1 of Protophormia terraenovae. Taxonomy (NCBI): domain Eukaryota; kingdom Metazoa; phylum Arthropoda; class Insecta; order Diptera; family Calliphoridae; genus Protophormia; species Protophormia terraenovae. Next base: position 102,660,177 of record OX596076.1, on the reverse strand, counting down.
TCAATTTTCAAAATTGTCCATAACATAGACCAGTGGAGAGATATTGAGCTCTTGTGAAAAGTGAATTGAAGAGCACAAAAAAGGTGTCTCAAAATACCGAAGATTTTAAAAGAATATATGCGCACTGTTCCAAAAAAGTGACTGAAGCAACTATCAAATCTCTAACGGAAGGGTTATCAAAAATGATCCACAAGTTCATAAGTAGTGGTTAAAACTACAAGAGTTATATTTTTCTGTGATTTGTAATAAATTATCAATTAAAGAAAAAAATAATGAAGACTCTAAGATCAACCTTTAAGTTATTAAATATTATATATATTAAGATTTTTTCGAACGCACTCCTTGAATAATACACTAAAATAAATATCAAATTTTTATCCACTCAATAGTTTTGGAGTCATTTCGAAATAAGTGTTCATGCAAAATTTAAATTTTTATTTTGTTTTTACAAAAATTTCTTTTGAAAAGTAAAAACATCAAACATGTTGCAGTTGATCATCTTTATCTCAAAGCTGGTAAGACTACGAGTAAAATAAGCCACGTATCTTCAAAATTGATGCACAAATCTGGATTTCATTCATAGTTACGTGAAAATACCCATATATACATACAACTAAGTGGAGATACACTAGTGAGCAAACAAAAATTTGTTATCTTAAATAAAGAAAATGGTGGATTAGATGTGGATTAGGGTATCATATGGTCAAGTACGACCATATGATACCCTACACCATTGTGTATGAGCATAAAGATTCGGAAAGGGGACTTATATTAGAAAATTTAGCAATGTTGTTGCTACTTATATAAAACTTATTTGTGTCAAATACTAATTTTATACTAACACTCGTAGGGGATTTGTGCATGTTTATGTAATTTCCGGAAGAGGGCTTTATATTGGAGCTATGATCAATTATGGACTGATTTTCATGAAATTTCACACAAAGATTTAGACTTATACAAAATTTTAAAATATTGCTTTATGTAGGGCATTTATGACCACTAAACCCTTATTTCGGGAGAAAAATTGTGGGGGGCTAGTTGAAATAATGGATCGATCATAACCAATTTCAATAGACTTTAAAGAAAAAAAGCTTTTTGAAATTGATTTTTACGAGAACCAGCGTTTCCCAAATTCGACCTACTTTTCCAACAAATTTCGAATTTTCGCCTTAATTTATCAAATCGCAAAGCTAGAATCAAAAAAAAGTTGTACACTTTATATAGTCTATAGTGTTTTTAATTTTTTTGTAATAGACATTTTTGCTCCCAGATATCGGCTGGAAAGATATAGAAAAAAGAAGTAAAAAATCCCGCTTTAGAAAGTTTTTTTGGGAATTACGGGATTTTCTTAGACAAATCTAAGATGAAGAATAGCGCTTTGAATTAAGCATCAAAAAATCTCTTAAGTGTAAAATATCATTCAAAACTATTTACTAAAAAGAATTTTATTGCATAATTAAAAATTAAAAAAAAAAAAAAACAAACAAAAAAAAAAATATGCAAAAAAAAGTCTTCAACAAATTTTCGTATTGTAAAAACTTTTATACATATTTGAAAAGAACAAATATACATATTTGTAGATCTCGACTAGCAGAATCCTCCTATATAAAAATCTTTCAAATCGGTTTAGATATAAGAAATCAGGATCGATTTAAATCAATTTGTTACCCGAGGTGTCCAAATTTGGGACCCTGTGGACTCGCCCCCTGTAGGTCTATATAGTCCGAGCTCAAAACTTAAACTCGCCTACACCTCTACTATTACCATGTGAAATTTCATGGAAAACGGAACAGCCGTTCCTAAGTTCCATAATTATTTCCATTTAATTTTTTGAATCGCACACTGTGCATCGTTAAATCGAATCAGAAAGTGATTCTGAGTCGAACGGTATACTTTAAGGTGGAGGTCCAATTATTTATTTCGAGCGTTACAAACATCAGCACAAACGCATAATACCCCAACCACATATAGTAGTGTAGGGTGTAATAAGGAATCTAATACTTATATTTTCCATTTAATTATTATCTTTTTGATTAAATAAATGCTTCTGTGTAAATGCTTCATATTTTTCCGCATTCCAAACTCCTATACCAATTAAGGTCAAGTTTAACGATAAATAAATTCTGAAAAAAATTACTTGCCAAGAAATCGAACAAATGACATTTAAAACAATAATTTCTAAATGTAGCTAAATATAGTGTCCATGCTAAACAATATAAACACGAATGGCATAATGATGCGAGTAATTAAATAAATTTAAAAATAACAAAATTATAACTAAACAAATTAATAAATAAATAAACCAGACAACCAGAAGAATATTCCAAACAAAAATAGCAGCAAATGTAAACGTAAAAAATACCTAAAAAAAAAATTTAACAATCAGAAACTTGCAAACCCATAAAAAAGCAACTAAAATATAAAAAAATATGTTAATAATTTTGGCAACAATCTTGGTGTTGGTCAAAAACAAAACGACAACAGCAGCAACAACTGCAAAGAAGTGGCCAGTTACCAGCCATTAAAATTTAGCCTATAAACATTTAGCTTTCTATTGTTTGTTTTTATTTTTGTTTTTGCTATTATAGCTGCTGTACACTTGCCAACATTCAAGGTGGCAATAGCGTAAAGTGAAAAATTAGGCGTAACAAACATTCACAACAACGATTGCAAAAAAAAGTAAATAAATTAAAACAACAAAATAACGTAAATTTAAGGCCCAGCTAAAGAGATTGTAAATGTTGGTTATAAATGTCATAAAGGCACAATCCGTATCCAAGTAAAATAAAATATTTGCTAACAAACCATTTAAATATCCAAAAAAATCAACAACAGCAACAACTTTTTCAACACAAAAAAATATGTTTTAGGCCACCCAAAAAGTTCAAGTCAACAGATACACAATGAACACGATGGAAATTGGTATTTCTTTTTGAATATTTAGAAATTTATTTACATGTTAGCAGAATATTGCAAGACCAAAACTTTTTTGGAAAGACAAGCCAAGAAAAAATAGTGGAAACAAATTTATGTTTGATAATGTGCAACATTATTTTACTTTTTCTTGCTGTTGGTACTGTAATACAAATGATGACACAATTTGTGTGTTGAATGACTTAATGAATTTTGTTAGAAGACCTTGTTCGCTTTTATTTTATAATCACGAATTTTAGGTTTATGTTTTCATTAAGTTTGTTTAAGGGTGCCATTATAAAAATTTCATAAATACTGGATGATAACATTGAGACTTATATTTAGAAATAAGATTAAAAGAAAATTAATATAAATAAATAGGGATACCTTATGCTATCCTTATTTTTATATCAAGCCCAAGAAACGAATGCTTGAAAAGGCATTCCCAATACAAACCGATCTATATAAATACACACAGTCCAAAAAAATTTGTTGAACACCGCCACGGCAAATGTTTAAAAGTTTTTATAGCCACTCGAATAATTAATATAAGCAATATCAGCAACCATACTATGGTTTTAGTAATCAAATATTATTTCGGGTAAACAAATTAAATTACGCTTATTTTATTTTTATAACCATAATATTGTTACTGTAATTGTATTAATTATTATAGTGATCACAAAAATAGAATGATTAGAAGTCTGCCAATTTATTTTTTACTCGGAACAAGGGCACGCCTATCTCCCATACGGGAGATAGGATGTACTGCTCCAATACTGTTCAGAATTCTATCAATATTTGTAATCGCAATTAAATATAGATCATTTGTGAATTTGTCACATATGCAAATATTTCGAAATGAGAACAATATATTTCTGGCTAAAATACTGTTCTTAATTTTATAAAATTGTTCAAGGTGCACACAGAAAAAAGTTTAGTTGGAAAACGATGATAAAGAATAAAATTTTGTAAAAGTAATAGAAAATGCATTGTTATTACTAAAATATATTAAATCGAATGTTATTTCAATTTTTATTAATATTAAAACAGAATTATGACAAAAGAAAATTCCAACAATAAAATCAATTAGAAAATGATTCAAATGCATTTGGAACAATTGTAACTTACAAACGAATTTATTATAATTATAAATATTTTTTGAATTAAATAAATATCAGCATTCGCAAATAAAAATTTAATTTTGTTTGTAGTAAATTAAACATTATATTTCAAATTTTTTTTTCCATTTTGTGATGATATTTTCTTAAAATATATTATATATTAAATAATTTATTTTTATTTTTTTTTTTTAACAAATTTTAATACTACTGCCAATAAAAAAAAATAAGAACACAAAATGACCTTCGATTATACATATGTTAATGCAGTAAAATATTTAATTGCTGAAGGTTCAGCTCTTTGTCGAAAGTTTTTATAGACAGAAATCTTTGTTCCATAACTAATTCTGGATCGCTTGAAAAAATAAGACATTCAGGTAATCTTATTTTGTAATTCATTGAAGATCATTTTTAACATTTACTTATGCCTTTGGGTACGTCTTAACGGCATTAGCTGCAATGACTTAAATTGTCTTTTAGCCGGGCCCTCCATCAAGAAGAGTTTCAATGGTGTTGCTTAGTATATACAATTGGTCTTAAAAGCGGAGAGCAGGAACACAGATGAATAGTTGTGCGGTAATGTTTTATAGTTTTTGTGATTTTTATAATTTAAAATTTAATATTGTTGATTTATGTTACTTCTAATAAAAATAATTAAAGAAAAATGTCAAATTGTTTTGAAAATAATTCACAATAGTTATATAATAAATAGTTTAGCGTACCGTATATATTCGGTTATTTCAATCGAATTATTAGATAGTTCCTGCAATTCGATTGGCAAAACAATTCGGTTGTGATAATGAATCTGTTTTCTCTGTGTGTAGCATAAAATTTAAATTTAAAATGAATATGTAAAGCTGTGAAAAAAAATTGGAACAAGGACACGTCTACATCCCCTATATTCTTAAATGAAAAAAAAAAAAAAACGTATTTTCTTCTAAAATACTGTTGAAAACAGTATGAAAATTTGCTATAGAAATAGGAAATAGTTTTTTTATGGTTCAAACACTATTTGATTTAATAAGAGCAAGGGCATATCTACCTCCCTCAATCCCTATCATTTTCTAATATTAATTTATGGAACTGGTGTTTTCTTCTTATAGACTCCCTGATGAGGCAAGTGTATTTCAAGTGGAAATACTAGCGGTCAGAGAGGCATGCAAACTAATTCGCAATAGAAATATTTAGATGAATATTGGTATATTTTTCGACGGTCAGGCGGCAATACTATTGCTCAAATCACACAAAACTACTTATATTATACTCAGACAGTGTAAAGAGGAACTGTTAAGACTAAATCGACTGTATGACATTAATATAGTTTGGATTCCTGCGCATAGGGACAACTATAGCAATGAACAGGCACACGAATTAGCCCGGGCAGGCTCTGCTTTGGTTGCCTCCTTAGCGGTTTCATGGCAATCCTGATAGGGTCTGTCAAAAGCAGAATCCAGATATACTATCTCAAAAAGGCAAAAAATAGATGGCGAAATCTGGACAAATGTAAATTCGCTAAGGAAACGTGGCCTACCTACAGCGAAAAACACACAACACAACTCATAGACTACAAACGCAGACATCTCGTGACTAATACATTGTTTACAGGTCGCTGGATGATCGGGAAACATGCAAGTAGACTTGATCTCCCATACCAGTGCTGGCAGATACTTTTTTTGGTCAACCCCAAATTTAAAAAAAAAAAAATCCCCAAAAAGAAAAAAACACGATTTATAATTCAAAACAATTAAATTTTATTGTTTTTAAAAAATATTTGTACTTTGTATTAAAAGAGATCTTTTTTGGATGAGTATTTCTACATAAATACATTCATATGTATTTTAAAAATACATATCATCGGATCGTTAGCATATTAAGAATTGCCTGTGCAAGTTATTTATAGTAGAATGTACTTGCAGCATCTTTGAAATTATACACTTTTGGTTAAAATTCTAGTAAATTAGATGGAAAATCATTATCAAAATATTCGTACCATTTAGTAAAAGGAAGTTTTTTCCATTGAGTCTCATAAACATCATTTGGAATATGTTGGTCTATAAATTTAATCAACAAATTTTGTATCACACAGAATTGTGGCTGCGCTATTGCGTTAATCTCTTTATCAAAATACTTATTAAGTTTAAACATTTCTAAATTTTCAGGTAATCGATTCACCATTTCAAAAATAAATTTTTTAAAATACTGCAAATAGTTCTGCTTTAAAGTTGTAATGTCTTCACTTACCAATGTGCATTTTGGCAGCTCGATCTCAAATTCTGAGCCAAAATCAATTGCATTGATTGTCGTTTTAAATCTTTTTTATTTGACAATAAGGTTTATGCAGAACACCAAGAAGTATTTTTTGAAAAATTTGCTAACATGTAGGAGGCGGGAGCCTCTTCAATTGGTTTATGCAAACCTTTAAAAAATGTTAAAAAGAGCAAATATATGAATGATATCATGAAATGAATGAGGTATTTAGCGATGCCAGATTAAACCAATTAAAACTATTGATAAAATTACACAGAATTTTTTCAATTCTATTAAATTAACAAAAGATGCAATTATATAAAAATTTCCCCAAAAAATTCCCCAAACCCCAAATCAAAATTTTCATCCTTTTCTACATCAAAAATTCCTCAGATTTGGGATTAAAACCCCAAATCTGGCAGCCCTGTCTCATACAACGAATACTGTCGTAGTTGTTGCAATCGCAAGAAGGAGGAGACAGTATATCATCTTCTATGCGAATGCCTAGCCTTGAATGCTATCAAACATACATTTCTGGGAAGGTACCAGACAACCTACGTGAAATATCTAACACCAAACTCAGTGACATTATTAAATATCTCAGTGCTACTGGCTGGATGTAATTAATTTATGTTCTCATTTCTCTTCCTTACACTTTCATCTCATTACAAACTCAAACCAACTCATTCACCTGGCGAGTAGTGTGAAAAGGAATCAAATGAATATAATTGACTGCTCGTAAGTTTACGAGCTATCACGTTAACCAACCAACAAAAATTAATTTAATTTTTTTAGTAACTTATTAATATGCATAAATTTATCCGATTTCCGGTTCAAAATTTTTATTTATTTTTTGTTTTTAAGTCTTAAACTGTTTAAAACCAGCTTTTTTGTTCATTAGTATTTGCTTTAAATTTTCTGAATTTAGCGTCTATGCGACAAAGCACTGTGCGGCGAAGGTGATTTCATGTTCATTCAAAATGGCACATCAATTTCTTGTCAATTGATTTGTGGATCTCATGACACAATATATGAATAAATTATCTGTAGAAGTGTTTCCATACATAGACTCTACTGCTATTATACTCCTTGCCATAGAAACTTACGAAAAAATTGCAACATTTCTAAAAATCCATGTTTTATTTTTATTCAGATTTGGCATTGCATCAGGAATACTTGTTTGAAAAATTATTAACTTTTCATTTATATTACCCAATGATGAGACAAAATAAGAGATATGAAGCTTCAATTAGAGATGCGGAACCAGATCGAATTTTTCCCTCCTTCAGAAGAGCATCGGCCTTATAGATGACAGGCTTGCAAAAATCTTTAATACCCGCCTAAAATACACTAAGGAAAAAATTTATTTATACATTCAAATGCATATAACTTTTCATTCCGTAAAGCTTTTTACAATTTCTTTTCCTTACGTAATTTTGTTATTTGCTAATAAAATGAAAAATATTTCCAGTAAACCGGATAAAATTTGAAACCGCTATAGTCGAAAAACTTCACCAAGATAGGTTAAAAAGTAAGAGTTCTAATCATTGAAGCCCAATATCTCGCACACGACGATTTTGTAGAACTCAACCAGCAAAAACCTGTCATGTAAAAATCTTTGAAATAGATTCAGATATAACGAATCAGGATTGTTTTTAAAAATGTTCATACCCAAGGTGTTTAACTTTGGGACCCTGTGGACCCGGCTCCAGGTAGGTCTGTTTGATCCAAGCTTAAAAGTTAAACTCACCTCCTCCTTTATTAACTCTGTGTGAAATTTCATTGAATTTGGGCCAGCCGTTCGGAATACCAGGGGTTGGTAAATAATTCTAAGTTGTAATATATTTGAAAATGGAATTTGAGAATTTTTATGCTTACAAAAGGATATATACACTTGTTCTCTATAGCTGCATGAATTGATAATGAGAGATAACAAGTTATAGCGTTTTATTATTTTTACCGAAGAAAAGAATGGAAATCTAATAGGTGATTTCATCGTTAGAAACATCAAGGACTTGATTAAAAATAATGTAATTAATTTTTTGGTTAAAAAATTATATAAAATCTAAAAAGTAAATAAAAATGCATCTCAGCATTTGAAATTTGTTATAATTTTATTTAAACTCATACAATTATACAATCGTATTTAAAATCTCTTCAAATCTTACCAATCACATCAAAATACAAGTAATTCCAGTAAAATTTCCCAATTTGTTAACATGACATTACAAATCTATAAAACTCAACATCATCTATATAAAAAATAAAACAACAACACTAAAAAAATTGACCTAAATCCGTTCAAATATTGACAAACCTTTAATATCAACTTAAAGTTAACAAATCTACAGTGTAGCGCATAACAAAAATGATAATAAAAAAATGTAAAGGAAAAAAAAAAATTAACAATGTTTTGGGTGACAAATTTGTTCTAATTCAAGTCACGCAATATTTTGTTGTATGTTGAGTTTGAATTTGATTGAGCCTGGCTGGCTACTATCCCATTTAAGTTGTTAGTATTTTTTTTTTTTTTCATAGCGGTTAATTTTTTTCTCGCTCTGCTAATAAAATCATTTATATTTCATTTTGTTTTATTGCTTTATATTTGGCTAATTTTTAATGGTTGTCTGTCAGTCTGTCTCTCTAACAAACTAACTAACAAAATGTTGTTGATAAAAATAAAAAAAATAATAATAACATAAACCACTTGTTTTATATTATATGTATTATTTTCTCGTATAAACTTTAAGTTAAGCACGTGCTTGAAATATGCAAAAAATATACGGCAAAATCTACTAACAATTTGATGAGCACAACAACAAGCACTACAAAATAATAATAAATATATATATATATGCATGTATGAAAACAGCTACGTGTACATCAATATTACTCCCAAAAAGTTAGACTTAATCTATATAAAGTAACGTAATATTAAGAGGGTTCATTGTGTATAATTTTGAGAAACAAAATTAGGTGAAATAAAAAATGTATTAAGGCAATTAAATATTAATATTGAATTATTTATTTACGTTTATTTTATTTGTTATATTACTTTTCATTACATAAGTGAATACCCTTAATAAAATTTTAGTATGCTGGCAATACATCATGTACTTTGCAAGTTGTTAACAAATACTACGGTGAACTTTAAATTTGTTTTTTTTTTTATATAGATTTTTAGTTGATGATAATCAACATTTTCAAACTTTCAACAAACAACTATTTTTGTTCTTTTATTTTAATGCATTTTTGTTTGCAAAAATATAGATTTCATATTTATGGGGCAAAGTTGCACAGTAAATTTTGTTTTTGTTTTTAGTTTTCCACAATGAAAAATCAATATTAAGTAAAAGTTAAATTTTTTATTATTATTATTATTATTATTATTATTATTTTTTGAAATATTTATAACAAGTTAAGTAGAAATAGATTATAAAATGTAATTAAGATGTTGCAAAAAAAATATATAAAGAATTTTTAGTTCTTTTTTGTATTTATTAATTATATTGTTGCAGTGAAAACTCTCGAAAAATTAAATTAAAAAACTATATATACATATTGAGGAAATTACAAACAAGTCTCAAAAATTTTAAATACGTATTCTAAATTTTGTGTTATAGGTATATAAATATATTTCAAACTCTGATATTATTTTGTTGATTTTTTTATTTTTAAATTGTTTTGGGAAAATGATTTTTTAACTATATAAATTTGAATAATTTATTTATTATAATTATTTATAATTTATAATAAATGTTTCCATAGATTTTTCATTCTTGCCCCAGAAATTATACTCCAAACAAAACACTTTGTCTTAAAATATATGAGCAACTTCCCAGCAAAAAAAAAAAAAAACTGAAAAAGAGCTGAAAAAGTAATGAATTGAACAGTATGTTGTCATTGGAAGGAAATACTTAGTGATGATAAAGAGCTGCAGAAGTACTTTTTTTACCCATGGTTGTCATTAGTACGATGTACTTCTTTTATACATCTTGCTCATTCCTTAAGAAGTACTTCTCTTAAAACAATGTTCATAAAATTTTTTAACAAAAATTCTGTTTTAGCACTATTAAAAAATAAAAAAAATTAATTGTGATTTTCTTCTTTTTCCTGCTAAAAATTTACTTTCACTTTTTTGGAAGTAATTATTAACTACCAAGCAAAAAAAAAAAAAAAAGAACTGAAAAATTCATGATTTTAACATTGTGTTGCTATTGGAAGGAAGTACTTAGTGGTGAAAAAGAGATGCAGAAGTTCTTTTTTTAACCCATGATTGTCATTGGTAGGATGTTCTTCTTTTATACTTATTGTTCATTTCTTTTGAAGTACTTCCCTTAAAACTTAAAAGATAATAAAAATGCTTTAAAATTTGTAAAATTTTAATTTTGTTAGAAATTATTATTGTGAAAATGTTCTTTTTTTGGAGAACTTCATCGTTTTTTGCTGGGTATTATTAAGAACTTCACAAAAAGTTCATAATATGCTGCTTGTTGAACTCTTGAAGTGATGAAAATGTTATTTTTTGGAAGGACTTGATTGCTTTTTTCTTTTCTTTGCTGGGTTGTTAATAAACTTTGGAAAATGTTTAAATGTTTTTGATCTTTTAACCGATTTAAAGGGATACCTTGTTTTATTCGAAACAAATTATCATGTAAAAAAATGACATTAGTTTGAAAAAGAAAAGGAAAATTATTTAATACTTGTTATATAACATCATGAAAAAGATCCATACCATAAAGAATAAAACTATGTTTTTCTTCAGAACGTCCAATTTCTTCTGAAAAGGATTTAGACATTTTGAAGGATATACATTGGAAAATACAAATAAAAAATATGTATGTCAAATGAGAATTAAAAATCCCTGCAATATAATAATATTTCTTTTTACTTAAATATTGTAATACAAAAACTTATCTATTAATACTTATTTTCAAATATATGTAACGCTGCAATAATCGTTCTAACGTGTAAAAAACTATTATATACATGAAACTAGAGACCACCTCTGGTTCAATTGAGTAATTAATTTTTCTCCAGGATGTATAATTTCATCTCAAAAGGACTTTAAAGTCTTGAAAGATACGACAATTTTAAGAAAGTTGTAAAATATGTACAAGGATAATATTGATTCAATATGAATGTCAAATGAAAGCTACGCACAGTGCTTTGTTCAATAGACAAAAATCAAAATAGAAACATTTTTCAAACTGTGTTGAAATATACGTTTTTAGAAAGATAACAATATAGATCATATAATTTAAAAACCTTTTTTTTTTGGAACAAGTTATTTTTACGGTTTATGTAAGATTTACATTTATTTAACAGATTAAAAAATAGCTAGAGCCTATTTTTTGCCAAAACTTTAAAAAAAAGTTAAATTGAAGAAGTGTCTGATTTTCTGTTTTTACTTCAATTTCAAAGAGTTCTTTCTAAATGATGAAGTAATTTATTTTGCTAAATTAAAATAAAAAAATTATAAAACTTATTTCGAAATTTATTAAATGAAATATTGTTTGACCCATAAAAAACCTATTTCCAATGGCTATCACAAATTTTGATACTGTTTTGACCATTATTTTAGAAGAAAATGCGTTTTTCACATTTCAGGATATATGGGAGGTAGGCGTGATCTTGCTCCGATTTTTTCAAAACTTTGCCTATATTTACTATGGGTCTAAAATAATATATATGCTAAGTTTCAACTTTTTGTGACACCTCCTTCTATTTTTATAAAATTAAAAACGATATGTTAGCCAGAAATGCGTTTTTCTAATTTCAGGATATGTGGGAGATAGGGGTGTTCCTGTTCCGATTTAAATAAAAATTGGCAGACTCATAAATAGTCTATATTTAACTGCAATCACAAATTTTGGTGGAATTCTGACCAGTATTCAGGCAGTAAAACCGTTTTTTAACTTCAGGATATATGGGAGGTAGGCGTGTCCTTGCGCCAATATTTTCAAAACTTCGTATTTATTCATTCTAAGCCTAAAGTAATATGCGTACCAAGTTTAAATTTGCTATGACAACTACTTCTATTTTTGTGCCAACGTTGTATGGGATCAAAGCACTGTGTTACGAGTCCCTGCAATATAATAATATTTTTTATTTAAATGTTGCAGTACAAAAATTTAGGAAAATAAAATGTTGAATTTTTTGCCCTTTAGGGCTAGTATGTCGATTATTTATATTTATTGGTTAAGCGTAGCTTAAGCCATAAATGATGTTTTTCAATAATAAATTTAACAAAAAAAATCTGTTTTCAAAATTCAGTATGGCAGTTCTAGCGAATTTGAAACTTTTAATCTAGCACTGAAAAACAACATTATTAGTTAAAGACCATTTAAAATTGTTTGTGGATTAACTTAACAACAATTAAATCAAATTTAACTAAAAAGTACAAAACTTAGATATTTTTAATACTTTTTTTAGAGGATATTTTCGTACTTTTTTTTCTGTAAAATAAAAAATAAAAAAATTTTCCCAGGAAAAATTGTATTAGTTCTACAATTAGTTCCAGAACACATGAAAATAGCCTGTATTTGTTCTACTTTGGCGTTACGACCAATGATTTTTGTTTGAAATTGTGAAATAGGGAACGGTTCTATAACTAGTTCTTTAATCAGTGATTTTTGTTCGAAATTGTCACATTCGGAACTAGTTCCATAGAAGCGTTAGGGAACGGTTTCAGAATCTGTTTTTTTATTTTTTATTCTAATGTTCTATTTCCTAAAGGCCACTTTTGAAATCAATTTAATTTTGTAAATACTCTTTTTTTAATTTTAGAAATTTTTTATACAAGTATTTTGAACAGTTCTAGGAAGTCATTCGAGAACCAGTAATTTGTTCGCAGAAGTGATGTAGAAGTCATAGAGAATTAGTTCTTAAGCACTAGTTCTCTAAAACATTCTTTAAAACGAATTTAGAATCAGAATAAGGTTATAATCCATTATTGTCAGAATTGATTGTGATACCACTAGTTCTGAAGATGTTATTTAAGAGTCTGAAGTGGTTCTGATTACACAAGTTTTGAACTAAAGATTTTAGAACATGTTAAATAAATTTATAATTATATTATTTACGAAATATTTTATAATTTTCTTAAAAGATGCGTTTCTTTTGAAACCTTTAAGTCGTTTTAAGGCGAAATTTTACGTGCCTGGGAAAACTGAGTTCGCAGTTTTGTTTTAAATATAAGTAAAATGTTTTAAAACAGTTCAAATGGCATATTACCCTTTTTCATAAACAAATTAAAAAATGATTTAAAACTAAAGGAGCAATGTTTGTTTTTTTCTTTGAAATAACTTGAAATTTAAAGTCTGTTTTTATGAAACATAATGAAAATTCATATTTCAAATAAATTTTAAAATATAGAACGAGAAGAGCGTTTATAAGATTTTCTAAATATGGAAAATTCGAGGGTTTTCTAAATAGCTTACACATTAGCAATCCTAATCTTTTTCTCTCCCTTTATGAAAGAATTCACTTAGAAGCCTCTTTTGAAAATTAAAATGAAGAAGAGAACATTAAATGCTTTAGGTACTTATGTCTACCGGTAATTAGATTCTGGTGTCTTCGATAAATACATTGTCCTTTTGAACTTGCATATGTGAAATATCATAAAATTTTAGATAAACCTTAAAGAAATAGCATACGCAATTAACCATTGTTATATGGCAATATAAAATCATTAAAATATGCAATCGTAACATCTTTAAGTGAAATTAACTTTAAATAAGACAATATAACTACTTCAAATGAAGTCATAGGTATTTGTACTTTAAATATAAAATTGTTTCAATTTAATTAAATTTATCAAGTAATGTATTAAAGCTGTATATGTAGCTATATGGCTTATGAAGTATATATCTACTTAAATTTCAATGGAAAATTGATATAAATTTCCAATAAAGTACAGCTAATATTAAATTTCTGTTCTAATGAAAACAAATACATCAACATTATTAATAAACTGGATTTATACTTGTATTAAATCTTTTTAAGTTTAAACTTTTCACTTCAAACAAATTACACTTAATTTATTTTCTTCAATTCTTAAATTCTTAGAACATTTAGTTTAACGAAAAAACCTACTTAATTAAATTAAATGCTTATTGTCTACTTACATTTTGATTTTGATTGTTTGTGACAGAAAAAATCTGAAACGAGAAAAAAAGGAAAGAAAAATACCAAAATTAAGTTAATTTCTTTTCAAGCGTAAATATTATATAAATTCAATTCGGGAAAAAAAACCATAAATAATAACCAAAATTTAGTGGCATTAGGCAAATCTGGGCTGCTTGCAAAAAGGCAAGTTCAACACACACAAACAGACGCAGTTATGACAAAAGAACACATGCATGAACATAAATAAGTGGCCTATAGGCATACACAATATTCTTATATCCTGAAATTTATATAATACTTACAAAAGATCTAAAAATAGAGCGAATTCTAAAAAAGAATACAATAACCCGACATAAATAAATCACATTTATAAGTAACAACATAACATAATGTAAACGACAACAATAAGAATAACACAAACATAGCAGCCACATATACCACAAGCTTCCCATATAAAGTTCATTCACATACATACAAAGTTACATATTTTTGTGTGCATAACACGAGACCAAGCTGAAAAATTTCCTATTAAATCCAAAAATTTCTAGGATTAAAGCGAGGATATTTAAAAAAGAAAAAACATAATTATTTTCAACGCTTGTTAGTTAACATTCGTTGATTAAACGTTTAAAAATTTTTTGACTCCTTAATTATGATTTAGACTTTTAATTAGTTATTTTATCAGTTAACAGTGCTAGTGTATGAAAAACTTAATTCTATAAGTTAAAAAGCTAGACAAGACTTGGTATCTATAAATAGTTCATCTTTATACCAGATCAACTATTTTTTATACCTCTTAAAGAGACCACTACGATTCTGACTAGTTTCGAGGTAGCGTAAATCTTAGGTTTATACATACAAACGATCTACATTGCTCTTGAAGATGTTACTGCATTAAAAGAAAAAGATATGCATTAAATAAAAGTTTTTAATTTATGTTTGATGTACATTAGAGTGTCCCTAGAATAGCCTTTTTCGAGATTTCGATGTAGGAAGACCCCTCAAACGATGCGTAAAAATTTGCTTAATACGAAAAAATTATTTAAAAAATTTTTAAAATTGGTCTTCAGTTCCTTGCCAGCGATTGAAAAATCATGGGTTCCATACATTTTGGTAAAAAAAAATTTTCGATTTTTTAATCGAAATGGGTATCAAAAAATTCGTTCACTAAGGGAAAAAATTCGATTCAAAATCAACAACGGTTGTGGTCACATTAGTAATTTACGGTAACAGCTTTTTAATACCTTTCGTTAACAAATTTAATACAAAACATATGTAATTAAAAAATTTGATACCGAAATGGTTTCAACTTGGTGCCAATTAGGTATCGATTTTCAATAAAAATTGAACACGCAGTGTTTAATTTAAACACATACGGTGTAGATTCACTATTGACACAGAATGGTATCGTTTTCAACACGTATGTGATTGATATTTCTCTGGGTGTTATTTTATCCTGGTTATGGAAAAAATATTTTAAAAATTTTTCCAATGGGATTTTGTTTCGCTAGAAGACCTTTTAAGGCATTTTGATGAATAATTTGTTTAAAAAATCTGGAAAATTACATATTATCAACAGTTCTAACTACAATGCAAATTTTTAATATTTTAGCATTAAAAGGAACAAAATTATAAAATTTGTATATGTTTTTCTAAGAAAAATATCGAAATTTTTTTTGCATGATTTTTTGCGAAAATTTTTTTAAAATATTTTTTCTATAATTGGCTTAAAATTACGAGTCTTTTGAAACCCATTTCAAGACAAAACTCAGTACTATTTTTTGGATGAAATGTTCTAGACCTGTGACATTCAATCGCTGGTAGGGAACTGAAGATCAATTAAAAGAATTTTTTAAATATTTTTCCCACATTCAGCTAATTTTTACGCATCGTTTGAGGGGTCTTGTTGTCTACGGGACACTCTAATGTACATGCTAGCTAATACACAATTTAGCTGATAAAGTATTTATTACGAAAATCGTATTAAAAAAACTATTTTCTGTCTATATTAACTAATAAACTGTTTTTTGTTTATGTAAGCAACCCTTTTCAGTTTCTCTCTCTATCATATTGACAGTGTTGTTAGCAGTAAGAATAAATTATTCGTTAACTGATTTATTCTACTATTATTTTTGATGTTCTAGTACGTTTTTGATGATAAATAAATATACTTATGTACCTATAAAAGAAATAACTTTATTTACTTTTTGTTGGATGTAATTATATGTATTTTTTTTTTTTTTTTCTTGAAAAATGTAACAGAAATAAAGCAGAGTCGAACCAAAATTAAAATATTTAAAGTTAACAATGGTTTACCAAAGGTATAGTAAGCAAATCATCGTTTTTGAATTCAACTTTAAGAAATTATGCTTAACAGTGGTTAGTAAAGCAGTGTCAAGTTTTTTTGAATACGGCTGATGTTCTTTATGAAAGAAAAAGATATGGTCTCTCTGAAGATTCTATGAAGGAAGGACTTAACTTAGACCAAGAGAAGATGTTTGCGTGATTCCGACGTGATTAAAGTTTTTAAGTTTTGCTTTTTAAAGATTCGTAAATCATAATTAAAGTGGACTTTCACTTAACGAATAATCATGACAGTCCATCAGCTCAATCAATATACAAATAAGCATACAGATGAAGCTAATAATGATATTATTTTCATTAATTATTTTCACAGTGAGGCAGAATCGTAAATTTTTGGTAATAAATCTGTAGCATCTAATTTACATAAAATTTTCCATAGGCGTAGAATAGGAGCTTACAATTATAAGTTTTGACCCCACTGGAGCGGAGCTATGGAGGATCAAAATAGGGTATCTCCGAAATTGACAATTTTTTAACGTTTGCCAATTTTTTGTTCCTCATTATTTTATTTAAATAATGAAGTAGCCTAATTTCGGTTCCTACAAAACGAAAAAAAAAAAAAAAAACGAAATTTCCAAAAATGTAATTTTTGTAATTTCTCGGACATAAACTTCATATTTTCTCGATATCCCAAATATTACGATTGAAACCCCTTAAAAACACATTATAGATTTCGGTAACTACATTCACTTTGCAAATTCATGATTTGGAATTTTAGAAAATAAAGACTAAAGTCAAAACTTTTATATAAAATAGAACAAAATTTGGGAGGGTGTATACTTATCACTTAGGTTATTGGGCTTGTTTTCTATTTTAAAATCATCATCAAAAGTATAAAATTATTATATTTTGTTAAAGAAAATTACATTTTAGGAAAAAAGGTATGTAGATACTTTTTCTTTATTCAATTAACAATTTCGTTCTTCAGTTAAAGAAAAAACTAATAAAATCTGGAATATAAATAAATGAAAAACTAGACCAATAACCTGAAAAATTGAGATAGTTAAAATTTTAAATATAAATTTTCAAATAAGTTAGACTTTCCAGCAACAAATATACCAAATACTGTTGAAACCATTTTAACTTTTAAAAAGCTTTCCAGATTACCCTCTGTTTATATGCAAATCATAATGTGTATAAGTAGACACATAAACATCGAAATAAATTTTAAGAAAATATGAACCGAAATCCTAAAAAAAGAACAACAAGAATATGACATTAAATAAATAAAAAATAAAAAATAAATGAAAACAAGACGATAACAAATTTGCTGCTTTCCGGTTTTATTTACTTACATATGTATGTATGTGTGAGTGTGTGTATGTGTATTTATAAGACCAGGCTTAGGAAAATTATTAAATAGCTTTAACATAACGTTAAAGACATTGTGTATACTTTTTATGTGAACGAGACAAAATAGACGACAAAAAGTTAAAACAAGTAAAAAAAAAATATATATATAAAACTTATACAAACTTACAAACACACACATTAAAAGGTCTAAAAAGAAAACAAATATTAATATAATGTATGAATGTATCCCTTATTATCCTTATTGTTTTTGTAGCCTTTTTTTTGCATCATAACCCCACACATTACCAACACTGTTACTCGTAATAATAAATGTGTGATTATTTGTAGCTTTTATTATTCTGTTGAAGTGCAAGAAGACATTCCACACACACAAAAACATATAACCACAATACAAATACATGTACTTTTTTTATACATATGTAAGTCATTAATGGTTGAGTATTGTATACACAATTATGAATAAGTATTAAGAATATCTTTTATGTTGTATATTGTAAGAGAGCAAGTAAAAATATAAACAGCAATTCCTTCAAGACTTTGATTAAATAAAATGAGTACAAAAAAGCATAAAACAAAACCAGGAAAACGTTGAGAAAATTCATCATATTTATGTGATTACTGGTATTGGGTAGGAGAAAAAATCCTGTCATTGAATAAAAAATGATAATGTTTTAAATAAATGCATTATAAATTTTAAACTATTACACTTTTACTCAACCAATAAAATCATCTTAGGTTTTACCGTAGGAGGTAGGTACTTAATGAAAATATAAAAACAAATTGAAACAAATAAGCGGCTGCTATTTCTTATTTCTTTATTTAATACTTTTCTCTTGAGATTTTCTGTCGCCGTTAATTTTTCAATTGAAATGAGAAAATGTCATAATAATGAAATACATTTTCATAAAATTGTGTACATTAGGGTTATAACTTTTTGCATTTTTTGAAAAATATACAAAATACCATAACAAGGTCTTGTAAAGTAAAAAAAGGGCAATGGTATTAATTTTTCGCGATCGTGATCGCGCATCAAACAGGGTAAACATTTTTAGAGATTTGTCTATTCGTTTACTTGCTAGTTTTACTATTTTCCAATATTTTTTTGTTTATTTTTTGTATTGAAAAATTTCAAAATATGTAAAAATAGTAAATACTAGCATACATAGTATTATTATTAGTGTATCCATCCCGTATGTGTTTAAATTCAACATCGCATTAGTATAAATTTGACATCAATTAGCATTAATTTGACACCACTTCAGTATCGAATTATTCATAGAGTCGATACCGTAAATTTTCAATATGACCACAACCACAATATTTGCTATAAGGTGATGCTACAGTAGTTTGAGATCCAAAAATGTTATAACCCTAATGTACATACATATGTATAGTAATTTTTTTTTTTCTTATGAATACAATTTATAAAGAAAAGTTTCATTTTGTTATAAAAATATAAACAAGTGTGGTGTTTGTGGGCGCCTTTTTTTAAGCAGAATTTTTAATTAAGTAAAACCGCAAAAAATTACTACTTAAGTTTATGTGAAAAGCTTAATGGTATTATACTTGTAAAGTACTTTAGGTAAATTATTATGAAAAAAATATATACTTACATATGAATACATACAAATATATGTATTATAACCTTTTTTAAACCTTTTGTAAGGGGAGGTCAAAAATGTACATTTAAGGAAGGAAATGAGTTTAATTTAAGTGATTATAGTATTAAATTTTTGTGAAACCACATCCTTTTTTAATAAGTAATTTAAGAATGTGTAATAAGAGGATAGATTTTTTTTTTTTATAGAAGGCTACAAAAAAAAAAAAAAAGTATTAGAAATTTTATAGTTTTTGTAATTTTATGGAGCACTTTTTTTTTGTTTATAAAATTACATGAGTTCGATAGGTTATAAAAATTATAATTTTTCTGTTGGTAAAATATGTTATGTACATATTACTTTAAATTAAATACAATAATAAATAAATTTAAGGTACAAAATGTGAACCGGAACTTCTCTAGATCAGACAAATTAAGAACGATTTGAGCAAGTTAATTAGTTACTGAATACCCAGCAAAAATTTGTTGGCTTTCTGTAATGACTACTTCTACTTACTCATTACCTGGTCATTATTTTGTTATTCGTTTCTTGGAGTAGCGGTCAACACAAAAATTAACCCATATTTTTTTAAGAAACTTATTTAAGTTTTTAGATGTATGTTAAATAAATGTAGTTTTATTAGATTATGACAGTGTTTGCGAGACATAACCTACGATGCATACCCAAACAAAAAATTAACGTTAATTAGTACTCGTGGTACCAGGTACCATAGTGTAAATTTCGTTGATTTTATTCAAAAAAATATAATTTTATACAAATTATTTATTACAACTACTTAATTGGTCATAGGTTTTAAAATAAATCGGTAAACATATGTAGAAAAACATATTTAAGTATTTTAGTGATGTCCGTCCATCTGTCTGGCAGTCCATTTTATATTTTTAATGAAGCCACAAATCGCATACAATTTTTCTACTAGAATAGTGTTTCGACGTCCATACATTTTTTTAGTATTGCATAATTTAGTATATATAAAAGTTTTATAGACGTTAGAAACCAATCTATATAATTTTTTATCAGGTTCGCATCTCAAATATTCATAGCTTTCATATAAGGTCCATTTCCGAAAATCATCATAAAGTTTTTTGTAAAAAAAAAAAAAAATACTCTAAAAATGATAAATTGTAATTTCAAACAAAAATTAATCTACAATAAAATACAAGTTCCATGTAAACTCTCTGAGAAAATCGGTCAAGACAGATTATAATGTTCTTACAGTCCTAAAAAATTTAAGCACTGACATCATCTACAATTAGGCAAAAAATCCATTTAGTATCCTCACCAAAAATAGGTCACGTCAAAAAAAAAAAAAAAAAAATTATAACGCAGAAAAATACAGTGTTTTACATAGCGTCCAATCAAGTTTGGAGCTACAATATCGAAAGTTTACGTTCCTTAATACGAATACACAGTGGGTCAGAATCGACAATTTTTGGAAATAAATATGTACCTTCTGATCGGCTAATTGGATTTGCATGAAATTTGGTATAGGCATAGCAGAGGAATGTGTAATGTTAAGTTTGGAAGGGGGCCCAACAGACCCCTCATGGGTGGAACTAAAGGGGCTCAAAGTTGAGTATCTCTGACATAACAATTTTTTAATCGCTTGCCAAATTTTTGTTTCTATCCCGATTTCAAATATTTTTATATATTATTGTAGGCACTGATAAGACCTAGAAAAAATATGCTTGCATGTTCTATTTATCTCTTATAGTTTTTGAGTTATTTGTGTTTGAATTTTTAAGTACCTTACTTTTGCACATTCTTGGTCCAGTATTTCCGAAGGAATTAATTATTTTTTTCTTTAACCAGTTAAAGAACAAAATTATCTATCGAATAAAAAAAATTGAAGTCGATATCTTTACCGAGTCCAAAAATAAACGATTTTGAAAATTGCAAAAATTACGACTTTTTGTGTGTTTTTTTTTGGTCGAAAAAGTATTTGCACTCTTTTTTCTCTAAAATAAAATTTTCTTTAACAACATATAATAATTTTATACTTTTCTGAAAGTTAACTTCACATAGAAGATTTTAAATTAAAAATCAAGCCCAATATCAGAAATGGTCAAGGTACACACCCTCCCGAATTTAACCCATTTTATATGAAAGTTCTGACTTTAGTCTTTATTTTCTCAAATCTTAAAGCACGAATCGGCAAACGAAATGCAGTTTAAGAATCCATAGTATGTTGTTAAAAGTTTTCAATCAAAATCTACGGGACTTCAGAAAAATTTGGATTTTATAGTAAAAAATTAGAAAAAAAAAACATTTTCGGGATTTTCGGCGTTTTTTGGGAATTGTGGGATTCCTTTTACACAGAAAAAATTATTACGGTCTTTTTTTTTTTTCAATTAACATAGGTGTTTCATTTTGCATCGAAATTTAATAAATTTATTCAAGCAAAAATTAAATAAAAATAAAATTTAGCTATACTTTTATATCATATACACATTTTTAATTCATCCAATCAACTACTTGATTGATTTAATTAATTTATTAATTGGGAATTTTTTTCTGTTTTGTATTTTTTACAGTTTTTAGTAATTGATATAATCATTTTGGTTAGAGGTGCAAATTTAAACAAGTTTATAATTGAATGAGTTATTTTCATATATATTTGTTAATTGGTGACTTTTTTCTGTGTACAACAATCTTAAAGTTTTTTCCACTTTCTTATTTCATATGATGAAGTCTACGTTTACCGAAAATTTTGTTAAGATACCTTTAATAACAAAGATTTTATTACAGATAAAATATTTATAGTTTCTCAAAAAAACAATATTTTATAAACATATTATTTTAATTGCAAAAATAAGAAAAAGTATAAATTAGATTTTTTTTCATGTAAATTACATTGCTTAGCTGACATGATTCTTCGTTATCAGAAAGAGATTGAAATCAATATCTTTTATAGAACCGAAACTATGCCACTTTTAAGTTTTATAAGTTATGGAAAATTCCAGTTTCTGCGTACTTTTGCAAAAATACACATTCGAACATTGGCTGCGGGAACAAATTATTTATTTTATTATATTTTTTCACATCCAGAATAGTACAATATTTTTGGCATTTTCCCTGACTTATAGCCGGGTTAGCCGGGTACCATAGGTATTGATTTCCGTAGGTATCAACTTTAAATCCATTTTACGTATAGACCAAGTGAATACTATATAAACATCTTATTCGCTAAGATTTATTAATAAAGAAATGCGAGCATTCGATACTGAAATGGTGTTAACTTGATGCTAATTAGGATCCATTTTGATACGGAGCAGATTCACTATTGACACTGAATGGTATCGTTTTTAAAATTCTCTTGGTGTAGAGATTTTTGTCATCTCTGAGGAATTTAAATTTTATAAAAAATATTACATAAAAATTCGTAGCTAAATCCATAATCTGTTTTTATTATGCTTAATAATATTTTAAGCAAAAAAAAAAAAAATTCTTTATACAATAAATTTTTATTAAAAATTCTCTACAATTTATTTATTTCTTTTTTGTTGTACCAGTATTTTGTTTCAGCAATAAAACCATTTTGCATAAATTACACTGTTTTCAACATTTTCTTTGAGAAGTATTACTAAAAAAAAGCACACCTTTTTATACACCATATTTTTATTCTCCTTTTCGAAGGAATGTAGAAAATGTACACCAAAAACATTTAAGCAGGAAAGAAATGTTAAGAATGCAATAATAGCAAATAATAAATGCACCGTTAGCAGATGTTGCAATGAAAAAAATGTATTTATAAAAAAAACAGACAGATAACAACAGCTCCTTATTTCTGGCCCCTCGACTCCTTACTCACATACATACATATACACAAATGTAAGGAAAGTAATGCAAATATTTCAACAATGACATTTAGACATGAATAAATAAAATAAAATGAAACAAAGAAAATAATAAAAGTAAAGAAGATTTTATTCTTCCGCCGTTTTTGCTTCAGCTAACAATAATAATACTGGTAGTAAAAAGCTTTGGCTTTTTAGCCAAAATAATAACAATAAGGAAATTGTAAAAGCAAAACCGCAATAACCAACACCAACGAACTAGGGGAAAAAAATGCAACAGTAATAAAAAAAAAAGTACAATAAATATAAATAAAAGCTTGAATCACTACACAAAACCAAACACTACGAACTATTTCTCTTCAATACATACATTTGTATGTATAGATACAAGCAAATACTATTACAATTACAAATGCCATTATAGTTTTGAAAGACAAGAAGTGACTGTAAAAATCCAACTTAACTTGAACAAAATAAGCCATAAAACGGAAGTTACATATACAAACACCAACTCTAATACTACTACTAGGACAAGACCAAACAAGGAGGAAACATCTTAAGAAGGAGCTAAGGCAAAATTTTCTCTAAAGAAACAAATAAATAAGAAAATGGACCAACTTTTGGCTTTACGTAGCTTACTTCCTTGTTGTTGTATAATATATAAGAACTAAGTAAAAGAACTTTTGCAAATACAACTCAAAAATTTACTATCATAGAAAAACACTAACACTCACACTAAAAAGCTAAGTAAGAAACAGTACAATAACAACATCAGTACAAAAGAAAACAAATTGTCTTTGGCTAAAGTTATCGGCTGGTTTTCTTTTTATTACACTTCTTCACACACACACACAAATACACATATTTATACATTCATATACAAAGGGAAATAAAACTCTTTTACTCTTAGGATATACAGGTAACCCTCGATTTACGCGGCTTGTTAAGACCAGAGAAAGTACGTGTAAATTAAAAATTCATAAAACAAGGTTCAGAATAAACACAAATTTATATTTCGGGTCCAGAATTTATATATATCGCGTAAATTAAAGCACTAAATAAACGAAAAATGTTAGTTTGGGATTTAAAAATCTCGTTTAGTTAAAACACATGAAATTTTTTATTTTTTATGTTGGTTCAAACGAATTTCTATATTTCAACACATACAGTGTTGGAAAAAATAATAGGGAACGACCCTTACTTTTGCAAACAGATGCAAACAGTTTCTTTATATTAAGCTTTTTTTGGGTGTCCCGCTATTTAACTGTTCCTAAAATAACGGAATTTCATTATTTGTTTTCTTTTTCTCTTTTGCGCTTTTATTTTATATTTATTTGCAAAAAAAAGTCAGTGAAGTTGTAATTTCAATTAGAAAAAATAATAGGGACGCACTACAAAAAATTACCATTAGTCAATAAAAATTATTATTTTTAACATAAACATATCAAAAATCCGTAAAGCAAAGTTTATGTGATTAATTTAATCACATTGGTTTCGTGTTTATGATTTATATCTTTGGTAAATAAATTTGAAAATGGGTCGTGGTGTTCATTGTACTGAATCTGAAAAAAATGTTATTCTTAAATTAAATTCGGACGGGTTATCAATTAGAAAAATTGTACAGATAATGAAGTGTTCCAAAACTAAAGTATTCAATGCCATTCATTCGAAAAAAAGTCATGAAACTAGAGGTAGAAAGCGTAAAACGTCAGCGCGTTTTGACCAACGTTTAGTTCGACTTTCCAAAAATAACCCCTTTATGTCATCAAGTAGCCTTAATATGAATTGTGTTCTTCAGTGACAAGTCGAACAATAAGAAATAGTCTGCAGGAAGTAGGATTAATGGGACGCAGGCCGAGAAAAGTACCTCTATTGATCAAGAAAAACATACAAAAAAAGTTGGAATTTGCCAGGCGACACATGTGCCGTAAAAACTGGAACAACGTACTATGGTCAGACGAAACAAAAGTCAATTTATTTGGATCTGATGGAAAATCATTTGTACGTCGTCCTGCAAATGCTGAATTTGATCCAAAATATACCAAAACACGGTATTGGTTCTATAATGCTATGGGGATGTTTTTCGGCCCCTGAAGTTGGTCCAATAGTTTGGATTCAGGGAAAAATGAATGCTGCTGACTATAAAGACATTCTCCAGAATAAAATACTTCCATTTGCTGAGGATGAATGCCACTAAAATGGAAATTCATGCAGGATAATGATCCCAAGCATTCCGATAGAAGCGTCAAAACGTGGGCCTGCAATAGAGTGGCCGTCCCAATCACCGGACTTAAACCCCATTGAGCATCTCTGGGGAGTCCTCAAAAATAAAACTGGTTGCTTTAAATCAAAAAATAAACAAGAGTTATGGAAAAAATTCAAAAAACCTGATACTCAATTCCGTATGAGCGAATCTTGTGGGATCTATGAATAACCATTTTCAGCAGGTTATACAAATTAAAGGATCTTCAACCAAGTATTGAAAAAGTATTTAGAAATGATGGTAATGTTAAAAAAAATAAATATTTTTTCCAAAACATTAAGTGTCCCTATTATTTTTTCCAGGCCTTTTTTAAAAAAAATATTTTTAGGCAGAACTAGTTCCTTATTTTTGCTTTATAAGTTAAAATATTTGAAGTTATTTAATTTTATGTATATACTTTTTAATTTTTATAGAATAGTAAATAAAAAAGTAAGAATATATTGAAAAATTAGAGTGTCCGTATTATTTTTTCCAACACTGTACATATAACACTTGGTATCTATTTTCACACCATAATTTATAAATTGATTTAAAATGTGATGGAAATATTTCCGTGACTTCAAAACCACCTGATGAAGATCCTCCTTGAACTAATAAGTTTTGTGAAAATGCCATTGCTAGCCAAAATTTGCTTTCAGGTTAAAATTGACTTAAATTTAAGTTATTTCTATATTTTTATAGATTTTTTTTTTTCATTTTTCTTTATATTTTATTAAGAGTTGTCAATTTATTTAAAAAAGAAATTATAAACCAATTAGGAAATTAAATATAATAATAAATAATATAATTAAATTCCAATATAAAGTTAGTTATAAATTTGATTAAAAATATTTTGAAATATTTTTTTCTGTGTACTATTTTGGTATTCTATTGTATTTATTATTACCCAACAAAAAAGGAACTAAAAAAGAGCTGAAAAAGTAGGAAGTACTAGTGGTGAAACGAGGTGCTGAAGTTATTTTTTAACCCATGGTTTTCATTGCTAAGATGTTAATTTTTTCTACTTCTTGTTCAGTTCCTTTGAAATACTTTTCTTAAAACTATATTTAAATTTTTTTACAAAAACTAATAGCACAGAAAAAAGTCACCAATTAACAAATATGTTAGAAAGTAATTAATTTAATTTAAAACTTGTTTAAATTTGCACCTCTCACCAAAATGATTATATCAATTACTAAAAACTGTAAAAAATACAAAACAGAAAAAATTTCCAATTAATAAATTAATTAAATCAATCAAGTAATTGATTGGATGAATTAAAAATGTACATATGATATAAAAGTATAATTAAATTTTATTTTTATTTCATTTTTGCTTGAATAAATTTATATAATTTCGATCCAAAATGAAACAACTATGTTAATTGAAAAAAAGACTGTAATAATTTTTTCTGTGAGATTATAAATTTGAAATTTTAATTTTCTTAAAAATTATTTATCTTTTTTCCCGCTAAAAATTCACTTATTTTTTTTTTTTTTTTAATAATTATTAAAAACTTTCAAAAAAGTTAAAAAAATTCACTTTTTCCACTTTTGAAATACTGAAAATGTTCATTTTTGTAAGCACTTGATCTGTACTGTACTGTATTTCGCGCAATTCAAGGTTTACCATTATTGTTTGAAAGCGTTAAACAAAACGCGTGTTTCAAGAAATGATCACTATTATTTAACCGCGTTATAAGAAAATAACGTAAAAGAAGTATCGCGTAAATCGAGGGTTACCTGTACACAAACATACACTCTTCCAAAAAGGCGTTGAATTATAGCCAAAGTGCAGTTGTTTTGTTGTTAACACTTTAAATAATACATTTTAAGCCTGAGATAATGTAAACCAATTGTTATTTTACTTTTTTCTTGAACGCACGAATATGTGCATAAGTGTACTGCTATTTACTAAAAAAGAAACGTAAAGTTATTTTAAGTGGTTTGTATTTTGGTGAGAACTATATTGATGAGAATTCACATGAAGGATACGTTGACTTACTTTAGCTTGGTAAGAGGTGCCAGACATTACAAAAATATTTGTTCATATAAGGATTATAATAGTCAAAAAATGTCTAACAAGAGAAAATGAAGTTTTCATTAATTTTGTTTTGCAAAAGAAATCAAAGGTGTTAAGGCAACTTAAAAAACTGATAGATAACACAGTCGGCAAAAAACAACATTTTTTTTCTCTTAAACAGAAACCTTTTTTTTTTTTTTTTTGTTATCGTGTCTTTCCACCTTTTAAGGCGAAAATGGTTTATGCTACTTAGATAAATAATATCCAACGCTCATGCAAATATTCTCCCGAAAAAATGGTTTAATGATCATAATTGCGTTGAATATGGTGATATTTTAATGAAATTCACCACAAGTAAGTTTTGTAATACAACAAATCTGAAAAATTTTGTGAAGATCAGTGCATAATTGCCCAAAGCTTCCTTTGTAAAGTCCTCTTATGGGAATTAGCTTTATGTACATAAATCAAATATAAGCGTTAATATCTACAGCAGGTAGCACAAATGAGTACACGCTTGTAATTTGTGCACTTGTCGTTGCATAAAAATAAATGTAGTACAGCAAATCCAAAAATTTTTTCTTTAATTTATTTTATGTTTAGTATTTAATAAAATAATATATAATTTAAAAATAAAAGCATCAAGCTCTACGAAAAAATCCAACAAAACGAAAACAACTTGCGTGTACTCAATTTTGCACCTGAGGGATTTTTAAAATATTTTTTTACAACAATAAAAATATTTGAATATAATATAGTGTAGTTTATAGATAATGGTCAGTAGATTATTATACCATTTTTAGAATTTTAAATATACCTTTCAAATCGGTATATATATCCAAAGAACCGCTTTTTCGGACTTCGCGGTTTTATTCTATATCTAAAATACCAGTTGACCAAATTCAATTTTTTAAACTGTATTAGAAAGACAAGTAATTATCCTTTTTAAAAAGTATATATTCATTTAAATGAACAGCAAAACTATCTTGAATATTTAAGACACAAATTCAGTGTTTTAATTTTTTCTTCTATTATTTTTAATTTATATCTATTTTTGATCCACATTAAAAGACATACTTTTTTAATACATAATATAATTCTGTACTTCATTTGTAAAACAAAAAGGTATCGCTTGATAAAATCGAATTGTGGAACCTATGAGTTTTTGAAAAACTTGAAAAACCCGTAAAACCTTTAAGCATCATAAGTAATGGAAAAAGCCATATAAAAGTAAAATAACAAGATTTTATGAGTTGTACACATTTTAAACACTTCACAGGATTTACAATTTTCATCCGATTTTATCCGATTTTTTACAAATGAAGTACAGAATTAGAAAAAATTTTTGGATTCGCTCTACTATTTTTATTTTTTTTTGCAACGATAAAAGCACAAATTATAACCATGTACTCATTTTTGCAACATACTGTATATAATATAATGCGTGCGTATGTTTTATAAAAGTATGCTGTACATTTAGTACAAATATCGGTTCTAAATCAAATTGAGATTTTTAATATTAAAATAGGAAAATTTCATGTTAGTATGGAGACGATTTCAATATTAATATTAACCCTTCAAGAAGGGTAGTAATTTTGAGGCGATACGAAGGCTTACGTGTAAGAATCCATGAGGTTGTACCTCATGGATTCTTACACTCTGGTCACCCTTGCCAGAAGGGTTCATGGTTAGCATAAATTAAAAACTACCCCCTGTCTGATAGCTTCTGTTTTTCCTTTTGGGGCGAGTATCAGTCTGCTGAAACGTTTGATGAAAAAGTTTTTTAATTTTTTTGTCTTCTCTTTCTGTGGGAACAAATCTATCTTACACAATCCATGTGTTCGTCAAAATCCACCAGCGGTGGTCTTCTTAATTCCAGTGGGGCAGTAGGTGTAAATGCAAAACTCTGTTTGTGCGAAAGGTCATAGCAAAAAATCGTGCCGCATGTAAGCCAGCTGAATCCTTAACCCATGAGAAACTTGTTTCTTAGGATTGGGCAAAGTCTTCATTGGGAGAATAGCATCGAAAACATATCGCTTCGCCGAAAGACGAGCCTAAATGGCAAAAGTCAGAGTAGGAGGAGGCACAAACCTAAACCCGTGCAGTGAGGTGGACAAAGGTTATCTCATACGAGCCTTCATCGATAGAAGCGACGCTGACTGCCCTATCTCCCATGTAAATTGAGATATAGAGCACAGAAAGTTAATGGGAGTCTTCTGGAAGGTTCTAAAATAGATTCTGTATGGTATCGTAACTGTGTTATGTTAATGACCTACTCAAACAAACTATCGGCCTTACTCCTGAAGCAAACGGTCGCTCTTTTGGAAGGCCTATAGGAAGGCGCTAGACTTATAGAAAGAAAAGTGTCCCACCATTTGCATTGGTATGTGAGCTGCCCCAGACGATATGGCGGGCATTAGCGTCAGCTTCAATCACGATCATTTTTTATCATTTGTTCCTTGGTTATCGCGCTAAATTTATTGTTTAGTAGAGGTTCGCAATGTAGCTGGACACAATATAGATGGTGGCATAAATTTTCTCCCAGGATGCTGCTACCGTATCTTCATCACTAAAATCAAAGAGAATGCTGATAAGGGTGGTCCCACATTTTCCTAAGTGTATCATAGCTTTAAACGTACCTTAAATTATGAAATTTAAACTTCATACGATGGTTGAAACAGCATGCTACGCGGTCATTTAAGTTAATGATGCTAAGTTTTATGCTTGCTACTATGCACGATCGTATCCTACCTAACTTTGCAGCGTTTAGAAGCATTAAGTCCGCAAACTCTGTAACTTACGATCTAGGGTTCTTGGACAAGTACAAGTCGTCGTTTTCGTCAACTACTTCGTCCAACCGCTTAAGAAACTAACTTACAAACTTAGAGTTTGAATGGGTTTCCTCTTGAGTGAGTGAACTAGTAGTCTTCTCACATGACAATACTTCCGTAATCGGATCGTTACCGTCCTGAATCGGTCTGTCTGTGTGATCTGCTCGATATCGTAGTATATCTTTCTATATATCAAGTAGAGAGTCTTTTTTCAATTGTATCCTTTGCAATAGTTTAAATGTTTTAAACAAAGTTAAGGAACCAACCATTGTAGTATCTAATAGAAGGGAGGTTCTCGACATTACGTTTGTTAGCACTAGGCATTCGAATATGATCAAGAAATGGAGGGCCTCAAATTAATGCTAATTCTAAAATATTTTTTGGCAGCATGGAAATATCCATCCATCCGTCTATACATTTGGATTAAATGTGTCGAAAATTCCACTTAATTCAGGAAAAGGTGATATAAAAATTTTAATACTTTCATTTGATTTTCATATTAATCAAGAAGTAGAAAAAAAAAAAAATATTTTTCGAATTTTAAGATTTTCTTGTAAGAATTCTAAGTTCATTCATCTGTCTGTCTATTTGTTCATTTTTGCATATTTTCCAATTCAAAATCGTTTAACTTTTGACTCAATAAAGATAATGACTAAAAATTTTCTTTGTTCGATGGATAATTTTGCGTTTTAACCAACTACATAAAATATAATAAAATCGATTGAAAATATTTCGCTATATATGGAAAAATCTTAACCAAGATCTTGTAAAATTGAGATTTTTGAAATTTTATATATAACTCGAAAAATATATAAGATAAGTAGTACATGCAAGCATGTTTTCTAAAGGATTTATCAAGGACCTTAA
This sequence comes from Protophormia terraenovae, assembly GCA_951394005.1. Classification (NCBI taxonomy): domain Eukaryota; kingdom Metazoa; phylum Arthropoda; class Insecta; order Diptera; family Calliphoridae; genus Protophormia; species Protophormia terraenovae. The sequence continues at coordinate 102,628,713 of OX596076.1, read as the reverse complement.
GGTGATATAAAAATCTTGGAAATCGGATAAGGAACAAAAATTCGCTAGTGGTTAAACATTTCCTGATGCGAATACTGGATCCCGCTTCTAAACTCAAAATGCTACCAATCAGCCGATTAGAAGTTACAGATTTATTTCGATTCTTCCCCACTGTTTAATGTTTGATAAAGCAAAGAAAATGTCTGGCACTTAAGCTGTTTTTTTGTATGAAATCTACTGGAGTTTTTTTGAAAAAAAAAAAAAAAAAAAATATTTTCTCAAATCGGGCTATATATGCGCACGATTTTTTTTCGTAATATTTAAGTGGACAATATGTACTATTTTTCAGAAAATTTTCAGAACAAACATTCTGTAACATTTTAAGTTGCATTCCATGAAAGTTGAAAATTAATGTATTTTAGGATAATTTTCAAAAAAATAACAAAAATATTAGGACAAATTATAATTTACAAATACTTAAAGCAGAGTACACTTAAACATCTGAAGTTGATGGTTTCATTTTAAATTTGTAAAAGACTTTTTATTTCAAATAAATACACTGAAAGCTGATGAAAATTTAATTTTTTACTATTTTTGAAAAATGTAAAAAAATTTTTAAATTTGAAACCTCCTTATAACAAAAAAAAAAAAAAAAAAAACACAACCTAGCTTAAAGATTTTAATTCATATTGATACACAATTTTATCTTTTTTTATTCGGTACCCAACTTTATTAAAAAAAAATTAAATTTTAAAATTCAATTAAGAGCCACTTTTGACACATTTTACTTCAACGTGCAACGGGACGAATAATACCCAAGTTAGCTTTTTTTCTTTTCTATATTATTTTTTCATTATTAACTTGAAAATCTCAATATAATTTGTAATTTTCTCAAATAAAATTACAAATCTCTATTTCATTTAGAATTTTTTTAATGTTTAATTAAAATTTTCTAATTAAATAACTTAAATAACCAATTAAGATACTTAAAGCAAATTTAAAATAAACAAACTGTAAACTTCGTTATATTAAACTTATAAAACTAATTTTCGAAACAATATGTAATGGGCGTTTGATATTTTCCTTCATTTGTTAATTAAAGTTTACTGTCACCTAATTTGTTTATTTTGCTACTTTAACATTTTCAAAAACTTATAACATGATACAGTATTTAATTGCAAGATTGCAAATGCTTGTCAAAATCTATAATCATAGTTTCTATTGAAATGATGTACAAATATTATTTGTGGAATGGCCAATAAACATATACTTATCACTGTAAACAGTTATTATAAATATTATTTAATATTTAATTTTAAGTAATATATTATAATAAATTTAAATTATAATATTTGCAAAAATATTTTCACTTTATTTATAATTGTATAACGTTTTTAGTATTTTAAAAGCATGTAGGTAATACATATATGTTTGAGTGTATATATTATTTATTATACTCTTTTCCTAAAGTAAACAGAAACTAAAGCATTCATTGGAAAACGATGATCTATGGGTATTGAAACTTTTGTGGCATTTTAAACTGTGAACTCACAAACACATCAGACATATTCACATAAATATAAAAATTCAAGAGTAAATGTGAGTATAAAATGGTCATGCTTTAAATCAAAATCTTCTATCATAAATTTACTCTATATGGAACACTTACTCATCAATGAACCAGAACCCAAACCAAACAAAAAGACTAAAAAAAAACAAAGCACTGAAGCTACAACCACAATTGTTTCAGTGATATTTCTCAATATAGTGAAGTTTAAAAAAAAAAAAAAGAAAAAAAAAATTATATAAAAATATCACAGATGAAATAATATAAAACAGACACTGAACCACAAAACAATTGTAGAGGCAAAAAATAAAACATAAATACTTCAAACATATAGATGAAATGGCAGTTATGTGTGTATGTGCTGGTGTTTGTAATGTTTGTACCAAGAGACTGGAAATAATGATACTTTTCACTGAACACACGCTACTCAATTTTACAATTTTTATTTATTTTTGAGTGTAAAGTCATGTAGAGTGCGATGCAAGTATATGCATGTATTTCCTTTGTATTTTTATACATATACATATAAAAAATAGGAAAACTCTTTTGGTATTGGTGTATTGTATTGTCAAATACATAAAATTTATTAGTGTTAACAGGATATCAATACAGGATGAAAATAGATATTTGTATAAAAGAAAAAATACAGTTATGAAAAGCAAAACGTTTATTGTTGCTGTTTTTCTCTTTTTAGTTTGAAAATAAAAATATTAAGTAAATAAAGTTAAAGTTCTGCAAGAATTTTAAATTATATATAAAATAATAGTAATAAAACATTTACAGACAAAATCTTGGTAACTATGAGAATATTTTTATACAATAATATAGTAAATATGTAAAGAAAAACTTTTATATTCACATAAGTTTGAGCGTTAGTTTGTTTTACACAACACTTGCACTAACAGACACTAAACGGAAGTTGTTTTAACAATAGATAACGAACTACTCTAGAGCCCCTTGGTCAACCTCCAGGCTTGAGTATAAACATATTAGGATGCTATTTTTGTATATGGATACAAAATTTTGAAAAAGTTTCTAACTAAAGCGAAGGTTTTCTTAAGAAGAAAACTATAAAGAAGAGAATTTAGATTGACGAAATAGTCAAGACCATTGTTCGATAATCTTATTAATCAAGTGCTGTTAATTATTTAATTCTATATATATAAAATAGTAACATCACTGACTGACTTACTTGGTGATTTATCATCGCACAGCCCAAACGGTTAAAGCTAGAAAGATGAAATATGGATTGTAGTTTGGTCTCCTACCGAATAGATCCATTAAGATGGGATTTTTGGAAATTCGAATGTTTAGGGCGTACAAATGGGTAACCTTATGTCTCCTAAACTAAAAGAGATACAAAAAAGTTAAATAGTTATCGTTATTCATTTGAAAAATTATCGAATGTCTGGTACTTTTTTGAAACCCTATCTATCTTTTAATCCAGTCAGCATAGAAATAAAATATACATCAAATTAGTATCTTATCGAAAATTAGCGAATAAAAATTTGGTACTTTTTGGAAATTCAAACGTAAAAATCGTAACTGCTTTTGGTACTTTTTTTTCAAAACATGTATTTTACTTTTTACTGACACATACATACGAATATTTTAACATTAAATCCCAGTACAATTTATAAATTCATTGGAATACAATCTTTGTTACCTCTAGGAGGAATAAAAAAGTACCAAATAGGGTATAATATCGGGAAATTAAATTTTATATAAATTAAATAATGCATTTTTTATTATATTAAAAATAGAGATATGAACATAAACCCATGTAGTCCTAAGTGAATGAGAAATTACAAGAAGGGACTTAGTGGTACTTTCTGTTCTTCCGATGATAATTTTTAAATTTTCTATAATATTAAATCTAGAAAAATGAAAAAATTAAAGCTATATGATATACGATATGAATCAGTATCCATAACAGTGGCCTTTGTGGTACTTTTTCATTCTTCTAGTGGTACTTCTTGAATTTTCTTCAATATTGAACTTAGAAACATAAAATTAAAGATATATGGTCCTATGTGGGTAAGAATTCAAGATTTTGTGGTACTTTTTGAATTTTCTAAAATATTGAACTTGGAAACAATTAAAAATATATGGTCCTAAGTGAATGAAAATCCATAGGAGGGTACACTGTGGCACATTTCGTCATTATATTACACTTTGAATATTATGTAATAATAACTAACTCTCAAACATGAAATTAAAGATATATCGTTCTGTGTTTAGAATCCACAAGCGCTATTGATCACATTCATATCTACTAAATATAACAAGCGCGAATGTTATATTCGGCTCGGCCCCACCATCAACTTTTTCAAATTTTACGAGTTTACATTGCACAGAGGGCCAGAGAGATAGATTTTTGGCCATAAGTCGTTTTTAAGAATTTGAAAATAGCGAATATGGCAAATTATTAGGAACACTTAAAAGTATATTTTCCGAAATTTTTTTTTTGTTATCCATCTACACCATTTCCTTCTGTATCGATCCAAAGTTGTTAAAAATTAATTTTATTGAAGGAACATTTTTTTTGGTTTTTGCTACATATTTTTATGACAAAAGCTGAAATTTTTTTTCGCATCAATTGACATTTTAATCGGCAATTATAACAAAAATAACCCGAATTTAAATTATTTACATATAGTATATTTTTTTTAAATTTTAATCAAATAAGTTAAAATTTTTTGGATATTAACCTTCTTCCAAAGAAATCCACACAAATCCTCAGTCCGATAAAAGCAATTTTTTTCTATTTTTATATCTAATGGAATGTTAGTTTTTGAAAAAAGTTGCCCAAATGATGAATGACTATATCGCACCAATTTATAATAGTGTTCCTTCATTTCAAAAATAACATAAATTTTAAGAAAACATTTAGATATTTTTTCATACAAATAATTATCCAGTGTATTTACACAAAAATGGATACTTTCGATATAATTATAGGTGCAGTTAATTTTCTATCTCTATTTCAAAGAAGAAAAACAATACGGAAATTGGTCATGATTCGTCAATTATTTCAACTAGCTCCCATACAAATACCCCACGAATAGGGTTTAACGCATAGAAATGCCTTATTTATATCACTATTTCAATATAATTCAGTACAAATAAGTTTTATGCAATATTAAATCGGAGTGCAAAATATCAGGAAGATGGGTCCACAATTAGGCATAGCTCCCATATAAAGTCCACTTTCGAAAATCAATTTAACTCCCAAAATCTAACAAAAATTACAGTATCATGGTAATATTTGACACAAATAAATTTAAAATCAGTAAAAATCATATAAACTAATTTCTTATTAGGTCCATTTCCGAAAATTTCGTAAATCATTTTAATGCACAAAAGTAATGGTGTAGGGTGTTATGTTGTCGGGATAGACCGACTATAGCTTTCTTACTTGATTTTTATGTATGCTCTTAAATTCAATAACAACAAAAACAAACAGAAAACTTAATTTTAGAAAGATACGGTAACAAAAAAATTTTAGACGCCATATTGTTTCCGCCATTTTGCATTTTTTTAATATTTTCGATAATTTTATAGAAAAGAAATTTCAAAGTTTTATTGTATTTGGTTTTTGACACATTTATCGATTATAAAAAAAATAATATTTTTGAAGAAATTAACAAAACATAAAGAAACATGTTGAGTCCGCCATTTTGTTTTTTTAAATTCTGATTTCAGTTTCTAATTAAGTAACTCTAAAACTGCCTATACACAAAATTTTAGCTGGATCAGAAAATTTTTTAAAAATTTTGGCAGCCATTTTGGTTCCGCCATTTTGAATTTTTTATTTTTTAGTTTATTTTTGGAATCAATAAGTCCAATAACCTTGAAATATGATTTTTTTTGCCATATCCGACAACGATAAAGGGTTTTGGCAAAAAATCGATCTCCCTGACCCTCTGTGCATTTGTGCTTGAACTATTTGAACACAATTTCGTTGAAGTTTCACCTTATATGGGTGGTGGGTGGTAAAGTGGGCAGACCACGCCCATTTTTATTTTCCAAGTTTATATCCATCTTCGAACTATACAATAATTACAAAATTTCGTTATCGTACATGCTTTTGTTTAAGAAATATCAGCAGAAAAGTATGAAATGGACACCCTGTGTTTCTAGTTTTTAGCCCATAACTTTTTTGTTTATTCACCGATTTTGCCCATTTTCAATCCCAAATAAATCTTATATAAGATAAATATTTTTGCCAAATTTCGTCCCCATACATTGTCCCTCTCGAGTCCTATCCTGCTTTCAACAGACAGACAGACGGACGAACATAGCTAGATGGACTTAGAATCTAACCAGGACTTTGAAATATATACTTTGTGGGGTCTTAAATGATTCCTTCGACATGTTACATACGGAATAAAAAAATCAATATACCCCCATCTTTTTAATGGTGGGTTTAAAAATATAAATAATTTGGTAGTTTTTGAAACTTCGAACGTTAAAAATGTAAGAAACTGGTAACTAAAATATTTAAAAGTTTATTTTTCTGAATGCTGACAGAACAACAATATTGTATCTGTTCCCTCGGGTAAATCATATTTGAATTTTACGGGCTTCCTAATTTTAGGAATTTCATTATGTTTTTTCTAAATAAAGATTTTATCTGGTATATGTAAGAGTACTACAAGATTGGGCTAAATGCTATCTACATAAATGTGAATCGGTGTTTATTAGTCTTTCCGTTTTAGAATTTTGTTGCGATGCATTTATTTTATTTCAATACAATGGGGTAGCGAAGCGCACTGTGCTATTAGAAATATTGCTCAAACATTTATAGTTATAAAATTAAAACTAAACAGTTTATAAAATAGTATGGTTTTCCTTAAAAATAATCTACACTAACGAAGTAGCGGATATACTGCTCGTAAAGTATAAAGTTATACAGATCGATTTCAAGTTGAAGTTCTTCGACCTTGTCCTATAACTTTGGTCACATAATCACATTTTTGTGAATATGCATTTTACTATTTAAATAACACACTCGATACAGTTATCTTGTCAAACCTTCGAGCTTTTGTAATTTATTTCTTTGAATCTTACACGTAGAACCAACCTAATGTAAGTATGTATTTTTATAACAGTTTAAATAAAAAAACTTACACCAATTTTAAATGGCTTTCATAAATTTATATTTGGCAATTTTATGAAAGAAAAACCAAAAAATATTCTTTTAAAACTTGACTCTTATACCACACACACATACATATGTATATATACATTCACACACTAACACTGTTACACAATAAATTATTTTATGGCATAAAATGGCCAACCCTAAAATGAAATTTTGTCAAATTGTAAAATTGATGTGATTCTAAAAGAATAATGGAAATTTTTACAAGTACAAAAAAATATATATAGATATAAATTGATAGTTAATTTATATTTGTATTCTTAAACATATAGTACGTCCACTTATTCCCAAAAAAAATAATTTCATCTACACAGGGTGTTTCAATAAATTTTCTTTCCTATTTTTTCTATAACCAATCGACGAAAGCTACATATAAATTATAGCATACTTTTAGACAGATAACGAAAAATTTACCTATTAAAATTGAGTGACCAGCTGTGCATTGTTGTATAAATGGCAATGAAATAATATGTATGTAAGAAAGAAAAAAGAAATGTGTATATGGAAAATAAAGTAAAAAGTATTTTTCTGCACGAGTGATTCAACTAAATTGGTTTGTAAAATTTGGTTTAGTAGTATGGGGCGTTACACACATATATACTCAACAAGGAGTAAAAAGTCCTGCACTAAATACAAAGTGTTTATGATTGCTTTAGTTATAAATTATCAAATAAAATTAAATATAAACTTGTTTCAATATATAAATCAATATATTAAAGATGTTGTGTAAAAATGTATTGAAAAGTAAATTGAATGTTTAAATTTGTGAAAAAAAAAAGAAGAAAAACTTTTAGAAATTGATGTGTCATACATTTGTTTTAAAAAATAATTTTTTGGTGTTAGAAAAATTCAAGAAAATTTGTAAGAAGTAAATGTATTTTTGTATATATGTATATATTTATTATTATACGTTTTTGCTAATTTAAAACAATAAAAAATAATGTTTTTTTTTTTTCTGTACTTTTCACTTTCTGTATCATGAATCGGCAAAATGACAAAACTCCTAATGAAATAAGTCCCATGAAATAAGTCCTAATGAAAAAGGTCCTAAAAAAATGAATTAAATCCAAAATATTTTAAATGAAATAAATCCTAAAAGAAATGAAATTACTTCAAAAACAAAAATGAAATAAAACCCAAATTTAAATTTTATTTCATAATGAAATAACTCCCATACAGGAAAATGAAATAAATGGAAATGAAATAATTTCAAAAAGTAATGAAATAAGTCCCAAATTATATAGATACTTATTTTAAAAACGTTTGAAGCTTTAATATTAATATTTAAGAGTACAGTGTTAATGCTTTCCTTTATACAAATTTCTTGATTTCTATTAGAAATTTAAAAAATTAATTGTTAAATAGAAAAAATTATAAAAATCGGGTGACGTTTTATTGAAAATGTCTCTGTAGTGCTGTTGACTTTGAACTAAATGTTATTATTATTTTTTTTTTCAACTTATTAATAAAATATGGTAAAATGAAATAATTTTCCTATTGAAAATGAGCGATATGCATTACATAACGTATAAGATTTCAAGAAAACACTCTTTAAACTTGCTGAAATAAAAGACTTCTTAAAAGAATTAAAAATATAGTTCATAAATAAAGACTCATTCAGAAATTTTAAAATTAACGCAGATTTAAGAAAATGAAATAAATCCTTAAAAAATGAAATAATTTCTAACTTCTTTGAAAAATGAAACAAATCCCAAAATAAATTTTTGAAGGGACTTATTTCATTATTCGCATTTTTAAAAAATTAAATAATTTTATAAGAAAATGAAGTTACTCCCTAAAAAAATGCAATAATTTCAAAAAAATTTAGGAGTTATTTCATATGAAAAAACTTCTAAAATGTATGGAATTTTTTGGGACTTATTTCATTTTTGTTTTTTGAAGTTATTTCATTGGGAGCTATTTCATAGAGCCTCATGAATCACAAGCTCCCAAAAATCTTAAGAAAATATAAATAATATTTAATACATTAGTAATACAAGTTCCTGTGCAATGAAAAATTTGTTCACAGTCAGTCAGGTTAAACAAAAATAAGTTTTTTTATTTTATAAATATATTTTCTATAAAATTTATTGTCGCTTCGGAAGACGATGATAAATTAAATTTTACAAAGTTCATTGATTAAGATAATATAAAATGTTATTATCAGATCATAGAAAATGTTTAATTAAACTAATTAATAAAAGTTATTTTATATGGTAATAATAATTTTATTGCCCTTTATATATTTCTTAATTTCAACATCTATTAGAAACACATATTCCAAACAAATTAACATCTCGTAAAAATTGTAACACTAAATTTTTCATTAGTATATTTAATTTTACATAAAGGTTTTTAATCTTTAGTTTGAAAAACACACTTAATAATGACAGCTTTTGGTACATAAAACAGCTAAATTTAAATTAAGAAATACTAAAATTTGGAACACATAACTTGAATGGGTTGTACTATTTATTTTATAATCTTAAATTTTGCAAGAAATATATAAATATTTTTTGGAAACAAATTTTCAGATAACTCTGAAAATATTGAGCGTATAAAAAATTATATTAGGATGGCTTAAAGACATGTATAGTCCGGTTGGTGTGCATAACAAAGAATTTTTAAAAGATTTTACTGAAAATTTTTGTTAATTTTTAGTAAAAATATAAATTTTTTTTTTTTATATATAGAATATTTTAACCCCCTAAACACAAGTTTTAATCGACTTTTTTGTATTTTTTTTTTAAGCGGACTAGAAATTACCCTTTATTATTAGAGATATATACATAGAAAGTTCTAATGAAATATCGCCATTTAAATGCTCTGAACATTTATGTTAAAATATTTAAGCTTCGAAGTATATTTATATTATTTCTTTTTATTTAGCTAAAATTTCTTTGGTGCACAAATAGAAAAGTTCAAATGGTCATAAAATTATGTAAGAAAATTTATAATTTTATTTTTTATTCAATTATTGTTAGCTACTACAATTATCATTGATTTTGTTGAAGCTGAATTTACATTTTAAAATTATATGAAATTCGAAGCACTTAAAATTCTAGTTAATTTTTCTTAAAAAACAAATAAAATTGAATTTTTTCGACTTCGGATTAAAAATTTGGCGACAAAGGCTAAAAATTATATGACAACCCTGCTTTGAATTAGCAGTAATTCTCAATCAAATTATTACGCAGGGAAACAACGTTAATAAAAAACAAATATTCTTATGCGCGCAAATTTTCTAAAAAAAAAGCAAAATTTAAAAAGTCGTAAATTTTTAGTTTAATTTTAGAACATTTTATCAGCTAGTAATATAATATCGTCACCGAAAATGCAAAACAACGTAACATCACTTTTCATAACTTTACAGGAGGCACAAAAAACTTTCTAAAATCTAAACGAATTGTCCTACAAACAAGATTTTTGGGTTATTACATTCTTAAATACTGCCTAATATATTGATGATGAATATGTTTATTTTTAATAAATATTTTTTAAGTTATTATATAATTTTCGGAAGTCAAAACAACGTTACATCAATACAAATTTTAGAAAAATTGTAATTAAAACGATTTCTGATAACTTGTACACCAAAATTTTAATAGTCATTATATTTGTAATCATTTGCAATCTAAATTCGTAAAAAAAAGAAAAAACAAACTTTTTATTTTTTTTAACAAATGTGATTTTACGTTATTTTCACTTTAGAAAATTATTGCTTTCGTTAATATTATCGTCATTTTTTGTACTACAATTCTGAAAATTTGTGATCACACGTATTTTGGAATAATAAACTATATTTCATCAAAAACACAAATATGAAAATTTTGATGTTACGTTGTTTTGCATTTTCGGTGACGATATACAACACATCAGGCAAAGTGTATGGTATCGACAAATCTAAAACAAAAATAAGAGATGTCTCTTATGTCAATTTCAGTTTTGACATTTCACATTCTTGTTAACAAAAACACATTTGACATTTCGTGTATTGAAAAAACGAATGATTTAGAAAACAAATTTTAGTATGCATATTATATATTATCGGTTATTTATTTTCTCTCAATTCTATTTATATCGTATATTATATTCCTAAACATTCTCAGCAATAAACGTTTTGATTAACTATCAACTGATACCGATACCGAAATTGTTATTATTTTAAAAAATATCGGTATTCAAATACCGTTTCCCTCTGTACCGGTATATACCGGTAATTTAGTTTCGGTATTTTTAAAACATATTTTTCAACATAATAAGGTATTGTAAAAATAATTTCTCATATAATTTACTTGAGAAAATAAGTAAGATAAAATTATTTGCAATACTAAGAGTTTATTTCTTGTAATAATTATAGAATTTTATTTTAAAGAGGACTATTGTTTGTTTCTTGGTTATATTATTTGCAATAAATATATTTTTAAAGATGTTTATGTCTTTTAAACCTAGTGCGAATTCACTTTGATAAAACGTCTTAGTGCGAACACAAAAAAGATGTGGGCATTTCAAATTACGATATGCTCTCAATTATTTATTATATTACGCCCATCAACGTACTGTTTAAATTAATGATAGGTTCTTAGTTAACTGTTTTGATACTTGCTTCTATAAAGATTCTCTCCTCAATTTTGGTTTTTCCAAAAGACCGAAAATTTTCCTTCAGAAAGTTACAGCTTGGACTATCTTTAGGGAATGCATCCCGGGATTTCCCGGCAAATTTGCGACTTTTCATGTCCCGCTTTCCGGGAATTTTGACCGTGATTTACGGGAATTTGAAAAGCACTTAAACGAAAGAAAACTACATGAATTTTAACATACGATTATATATTTTCGAAATTTTTAACGAATATATATACTAAATCTAGCTGGTAACTATTTATATAATTTCATTATTCTTTAAATTACTTATATAGGATGAATCTAAGGTATGAATTCAAATAAATATCATTTCAGCACTAATAAGAATACAAATATGTAATTTAATATTTTTTTTTTTTTTTTTTTTTTTTTTTTTGCGAAATTCAAATAAAAATTATTAAAAATTAAAAAATTTAAAAAAATTAAAAATTTTAATTTTTTAAGTTTTTGCTAGTTTTTGGATAATAACGGTATTTACCGGTATTTTAGTTTCGGTACCGGTATACCGATATAATTTAAAATACCGTTATCGGTACCGTTACCGAAATAAAAATAAATTGAATATCGATACCGTAATTCGTTTCGGTTTCCCACCTTGTTAATTTTGAAAACGTTCCCGTGAAATTCAATGAACGAATTCCAGTTGGAATTAGAACAGTGTTCCCCAAAACCGTTCACGCATGCATTTTGTCTCTTGTGTAATTCTCTTGAAATTAATAAAAAACACGCAAATCAACTCAGTCTCGCTCGAGCATTCAAAGAAGGAGGTTGTGTTACCGCTTGTTACTTGAGATACACTCATGAAAAATTTTTCATATTAAGTGGAAGTATGAGTTCTTGATGGATGAAAAAATAATGAATATTTTTGATTTTTATTATTTACTAAAATCAAGATTTCGATCTTTTGACTTGTATACCAAAAATATAAATTTTACATAATTGTTATTTATTAAATTAAAGTCACATATAACTAATATAATTTAATTAAATACAAAAATATGATCATTAAATCATAATGTTTAGAGTCACTGTTTATTACTATTCAAATTCTAAACTATTTAAGTTTATTTCCGTTTACATATCTTAAATTCACGAAGAAACTTTCAAAATTAAATTACAATAAAAATTTGGTTATTTTTCTGGTGTATGATTTCAAAGTGAGAGAGTTATACAAAACATACACAAACACAATTGTATATGTATGAGTGTGGGGATCACTGAATTAGAATAACAATTTTTCTATTCCAATTTCATTTAATTCCCAAAAAGTATCTTTTTAAATTAAACTTATCTGGCATCACTATTTGTTATAGCAACACTTTTTATGTAAACAAAAAATGAGATTTTAATGTATAGCATACCTTAAGGCTAAATTAAATATCAATCATACGTCACAAGAATCCTAATAAACTGTTTCTCAACATTCCGCTAAAGCTTAGCTCTAGTGTCTTACAACTAAAAAAAAAATGAAAAATATTTTTATCACTTTATTTACAAGTTAACACCCTTGCCAAAGCATTTTTCTTTAGTATTAGTTATTTCATTAGCACCAGGTAAGTGAGGGCAATTTAAAAAATGTCTGTTATTCAGACTGTCAAACAGCAATACTTTTTAAATCGAATAGATTTCTGAAGAAAGGCACCATTACTATGTATTGTTTGAAACACAACACTTACTTACAACATTTTTCTATCAAGAGCGAAAATTTTTAGTTTAAAATAAAAAAAAAAAAAATTTACTTACACACACACAGACACATTTAAACTAAAAATCTAAACAATGTCTGTTTTCTTGCCTCCCTTTGGATTAACCTTTTTATGGTTAATGAAAAACTTTTTTCTTTTAGTTTTTTTCTTGTTTTTTTTTTTTTTTTTTTTACTTTTGTAGTTTAAACTGTTGTTGTTTTTATTTCTTCCAAGCAATATAACAAAATGTTGGAGTTTTTTTAATTTTTTTTATTTTTTACTCCTTTGTAGTTGTGACGACAATAACAGCTACAATACCCTTCATACCGAAAATGCTTGAAAAATAGTGCAAAAACATGAATTAAATGAAAAAGTATAAAGTATAAAGTATAAGAAGTTTAATGTTGAATTAAAGTATGAAAAGCAAAAGGGAAAGTTTTGTTGAATGGTATAAATTTGATGAGAGCTAAAGAAAAGGAGAAACATTTATGTTTTTTCTTAAGATTCTTTATTATTTAAGCTGCATTATAGCGAAGGCAAAACTTGAAATGCGAACAAAATATTGCCACAGACACTAGAGTTTTAGTTTTGTGTTTTTTTATTCTTTATTTGATATTTTGCTGTTATATTTTGTAAAAGTTTAAGAACAATAGAGATTTCTCAACCATTATACAATATCTCTTCGTAAACTTATCAATTCAATTGTTGTCATATTTTTTCCTCTTAAACCTGCATGTTGCTATTAAGGTGAGGAAGAGTTTGATGTTTAATGTATGAAAAGGATTTAGAATAATAGAAAGGGCCTCAAGGAAATAATCTGAATATTATATTTATTTGAGACAATTGAGGTTTCATGATATACATATAGAGACAATCGCATTCTTTGGTTTGGTAAAGAGTTTGGACCTTGTATTACTCTTGTAAGTAGTTAATTAAAAACTCATAGGACTAGAAAGTTCTCATATTCCCTAAGGCCTTAATAGCTTAATCCTGACAATCTCTTGTCTTGTTTTTTTATTATATTTTTTGTTGCTGCTGTTCTTGTACTATTTTACAATTTTTATACAGAGATTTATTTCGTGCAGTTTATATTGTATTCTTCAATTTTTTGTTGTATATTGTTGTTTGTAGTGTAGTGTTGCATGCCTTTTGTAGCACTTAAGAATTAGTTGAGCATATAGCTCTTCAACGTTATTTTTTTCATTTCGTCTGCATTTACAACACTCTTTAAAAGCTGTGTGTTGTAACCATCAACCTCCACTTTTAACATTTTAGAACTCAGCTTCCTCTAACTGTGGCATATAGTTTTTCAAGATGATATTGTTGGCATATTAATAACAATAACAAAGAAATAAATAAAAGAAAAAAAGGGTGCCCTGCAATTGCTAGAGATTTTATAAAAGTTGCTGCAAATGTAAAGAAAAAAAATAACTAAACTTCTCTATTTTCGTTAAAAAAAAAAAAAACTTTTCTTATTGTTATATTAAAGTTTTATTTTAGTTTTTGCTCATTTCTCTTTAAGAATCGTTTAAAAAGAAGTGAATTGTAAAATGAATATAATTTTTTGTTGATTATTTTAAGTTTTCTTATTACTGTTGTTTAAGTTGTCGCTAGTGTTGTTGTGTACAACGATTTAATTTAATGCAATATTATATTTCATCCTTTTAAGTTTTTTTGTCTGTCCTGCATTCCTTTTACAATTTAAAATAGTTATAAAATGTACAAAGTGAAATTGTAATACAATGATGAAGGGAAATTGTTTAAGCAAAATATTTTTTTTAATTTTAATATTTAGTGCCGTGAAGTAAAAACAAGTAATAGTGCTATTTTAAGCTTTAGCAAGGCTGAAAATTGACTTAAAACCTTAATAAGTTTTGTGTTAATGAAATTTTAAACAGATTGGTTACAAAACTGAAAATTCAAGACTTGAAACTAATAGTGTGCAAAATTTTCGCACAATAGGTTTCTTTTTATAATCATAAATATTGCTTAAATTTCAAAAACAACAAGCGATTATGTTACATTCGGCTTGGCCGAAGCTATATACCCCCAATCAACTTTTTAAAATTTGACCTTTGACGTTATTACTATATATTGGTCCTTGAAAGTTTTGTGCAATATTTCGTTGATGTTTTACCTTATATGACAGGTACAGTTACGGACAAAAAATAGGTTCAAGTATATTTGTTAAAATTTTTGGAGTTTTCGACAAATTTTTATGCAAAACAATAAATATATTGGTGTTAAAAGTTTACGACTTGAAAGAAATTTTTGGTGATTTTCTGTTCCTTAAGAATTTTTTAGCATTAAATCTTTTTAAATTATCTACTGCCTTTTAATTGAAAATAAAATTATTTAACTATAATGATCAATTTGGGTACTTATCTTTTGTTGGGACCTTCAATTTTACCCATGTGCCAAATCTATAGATCTTTTTGATGCGAAAAGTTTTCGAAATTGAAGATCATAGATGATTCTCTTTTTTTTCAGTTTTTTACTTTTAATATCGTCTAAGAGATTTAAAAAAAAAAATAAAGTTTCATAAACATATTATTTTTGTCCGCACTGAAAAAGGACTATCTGCGCTTGAGACGATGTACCGTTTTCGGGATATTATTTTTATATAAGTTTATAAAAAAAATTCGCAATGATTTGGCACTAAAATTTTTATTGATTTGCATACAATTTTTTCGAAAACTGAAAAAATTTCAAATAAATATTTTTGACCCTTTTTTTGATCGTAACTGTATGCGGCAAAGTAAGCGGCCTAAGTCCATTTATTGTGTCCGATTTTATATTAATCGAACTATATGTATAAAATTTCGCTGTCGTACATACTTTTGTTTAAGAGATAACTGTAGAAAAGTATGAACTGAAGTTACAACGGATGTCCTGTGTTTCTAGTATTTGGCTCATAACTTCTTTGTTTATTAACCGATTTTTCCCGTTTTCAATACCAAACAAACCTTATATAAGATAAATATTTCAGATGAATTTCGTTCTCCCTCAGATCCCTATCCTGCTTTCACCAGACAGACAAACGGACAGACGGACGAACATAGATATCTAGATCGACTCAGAAACTAACCAGGAAGCAGAATATATTTACTTTTTTCGACATGTTACACATGGAATGAGAAATTTTATTGGTATATAAACGGCTAAAAAGTACTTAAGTTTTTCCGGCACAACAAAAGTTTCAATTTCTTAAAATAAAAAAAAAAATAAAAAAAACTCTTATCATTAAAACTCGTCTACCCTGTATTTAACTGTAGAAGGTCTACAAAATAACAAAAATGGTGCATAATTTATCCACAAAGTCTGATTAATTACATATGATAGAAAGTACTTAAGTACTTTTTAGCGGTTTTTATACCAATAAAATTTCTCATTCCATGCTCTTCAACAGAATATTAAGTTTGGGACAGGGATTGATATCTGTTGTAATTGTGCATATTTTGCGCTATATCTCTTTGATCTGCCCGAAATAGTCAGGAAACAAGAGCCAAAATGTTTCAATCAGTCAGTTTTTCGCGAACACTTTTACAGTTTTATACGGAATGGCATGCATTGCTGCGTGAACTTAGTTTTCTTTTATTTATCGAAGGAGCATAACATTATTTACTGAGCCATGCTCAGTAAACTGCTAGGTCATTATTTTAATGAAAAAAGTAATTTTTTGAAACAAGTTGTACACTCTAAAAAATGACTGTAAAATTACTACTACAAATTAAGTAAATTTTTATGTAAAATCACGGAAAGTGTTTAAATTTAAGCCTTTCTACACACAAATTTTGTATTTTTAATCTTGATAAAGTTTACAATATAATAAACATTTTTTATGTAAATTTTCATATGTTACGATTAATCATACTCTTTTAACAAGTAATATTAAAACTGCAAAAAAAAAAAATTTAATAAAAAAAATAAAATTCAATAAAACAATATTTTTACGTTTGTCTTACGGCCTGTCCCACGATGTCGAACGGAAATTCGTTCGTCAAAATATATGTGAAACAATAAATGTTTCCCATATAAATTCTCGAAACGAATTTTTCGTTCGACATAATGGGACAGGCCCTTAATAAAAACTCGGCACGTTATTAGCCCTGATATGATATATTAGGTATATTCTGATTCTTTATATTAATTTGTAAATATTTGTAAAACAAGAGCTATTTTTAGAGTCTTTTTTAAGTTTCTATCAGATGAATCGTTATGGAGGATTAAAAAAAGTGCGTCTACATAAAATCATGTGTAAACCACTGGACAGTAGAGAAGAATCGAAAGTTTTTGGAAATAAATCTGTAACTTCTGATCAGCTGTTTGGATTTGCGTGAAATTTGTTATAGGCGTAGCAGAGGAGTGTAAAATGTTAAGTTTGGAAGAGGGATCCAATAGAACCCTCAGGAGCGGAGCTAAGAGGACTCAAAATTGGCAAATTTTTGTTTCTCGTCCGATTTCAAATATTTTTATATATTAATGTAGGCCCTGATAAGACCTAAAAAAAACATACTTATAGTTTTTGAATTATTTGCATTTGAATTTTTAAGTAACTCAATTTTGTATATTTTGGGTTCAGTATTTTCTATATATATACTACTATTTCCGACCGATTTTATTATTATTATTATTATTTTTTTTTTTTAACTAGTTAACAACATATAATAATTTAACATTTTTTATTTCAAAGTCACAAATATGACTTTAAAATTAAAAAAAATAATTCAAATGGTCAAGGTACTCACCCTCCCGAATTTGACCCATTTTATATGAAAGTTTCGACTATATTTTATAATGAATATGCAACCGGAATGCAGTTTAGAAATATATATTATGTTGTTAAAAGTGAATTTCATAGCTGAAAATGTGGGTATTTTCACATTTTGGGGTTTTCGGCGTTTTTTTTAGGAATTGGAATTCCTTTTACAAAAATCCTATTTTTTTTTTTCATTTTCTCATTTTATACAACAAAGAGCCTATTTACATTGGGGATTATCGCAGCATTTTTTAATGATATTTTGTTTTGAAGTTGCTTCCAAAACCCTTCTGCATTTACACATATAAATATGTGTTGTGAAATTTTTTTCAAAAATGTTTGACAAAAAACAACAAATCACAAAAATTTTAAATAAATTTGAAAAATTTCATGAAATTTTTTGGCTTTGCGACGACATGCAACTTTTCTTACCCCGCTTGCTTCTTTACAGCTCTTGCCTACAAACGTAAAAATTGCAGCAATTTTTTCCAGGGAAAATCCCCAATGTAAATGAGCTCAAAGTTTACATTCATAGAAAATTTCGTTAAGATATTTTTACTAGATTTTACTAAAACTTTATTAGACATAAAATATTTATAGTTTTTCAAAAAAATAAAAAAAATAAAAAAAATGTTTGTAGGTCTTATCAGGGCCTACAACAATATATAAAAATATTTGAAATTGGACGAGATACAAAAATTTGTTATATGTTGGACCCCCCCTTCCAAACTTAACATTGTACACTGCTACGCCTATACCAAATTTCACGCATATCTAACCAGCCGATCAGAAGTTACAGATTTTTTTCCAAAAATTTTCAATTTGCATTGTAGGTATATAATATTTTTTATTTTATTAATTTTAAAACTAGATTTGTGTCCACTTAAATTTGCGTTTTTAACATAATAAATGAACCACCGATTTTATTCCAATTGAATTTAAAATTTTCTTTATAAAACAAAATTAAAATATTTTAATAATAAAAATACAATTTCTCTTTTAAATAAAGAAATAAAGATTGTTTATTTGCATTAAAAAGTCAAATTTAGTAATGTCAAAGTAATTCCTAGTAAGGGAAACTAGTTTTTAAGATTTTGCTAATTTCTAAGAAAAATACACAAAGCACTAAGAATATTAAAAAAGTAGGCAAATTACTTATTATGGAAAAAACGTAATTAAATTTCTTTTATTACATTTTTTTTTTCAACACCAGAAAAAATAAAATAACTGTTCTAAGAATTTTAATTTTATTTTTTTAGAAGTTTAGCTTAAACCAATATTAGTTGTATCCTTTTTTCCCATTGAGGTGTTTTTTTCTTTTTAATTCCCCAGTCCTTATTGTTGTTTTCATAAACCTTTAAGAGTTCTTATGCTTGTGTGATTTCTTTTATGTGAGTATGAAAAGTATGTGTACATACTTACAAAATTTGAAAAGGCAAATTAAAAATTCCTTACAATCCCCAGATAAAACTTGTATGAACATTCATTCAGTCATTCATACATTTTTTATCTTTGCCACACGCATTTACAAATATTTTGCTCCTTTCCCCCTTTTTTGGAGACTCATACAGAGAAACACCTGTTTGTTTATTATTTTTAATTTTTTCCGGTATTTATTTTCTATTGTATGTCAGTTAGAAAGTCAGTCAGTTACTTCTCTTAGGGATTGTCGTTGTTTTCTTTTTCTTGATTTTTTTTTGTATTTACAATTTTTTCTTTTTTATATCTTAAATGATTCTTAGAATTTTTACATCAATTTGAAATTCTTCTACAACTTATCATTCATACAAACAATGGATTATGAAAAATGGAATAGTAGAAAAATAAAGAGAATTTTTTATTTATTTAGTTTATTTTCCTTTTGCAGTTATTGTTAAAATGAGGAACAGGGTATTAATAGAGATCATATGTGTAAACATGAGCTTTAAGTTTTTCTTAGTTACTTGTTTTATTTCTGAGGAATTAATAAAGTTTTCAAAGTAATCCTTTTTTGAGTTTTAATCTAAGATTATAGAGTATAAGTTAAGAGAACTTTAGGCAACCTTTTCAGTTCTAATTTTGTAGATAACGTAATTAGGAATTATGAACAAAAAATAAGTAAACATTTTTTTTTTATTTTGCAAATCATATATAACAAATGGTTTCCCCAATTTTTCTAATATTAAAATCATTAAAAATAAAAACATTTTAATTCCCTTTTATAATCCAAACATTTGATGTAATAATAAAAACTTTACAACATTGTAACATTACTAAGACAAATTATTATTGAAACAATCAAATAATTTATGATTTATTACTTGATGGATGTATCTAAACCACAATAATTCATGTCGCCCTGTTTTATTATTAAATTATTAGATTCAGTAATAAAACAGAAACAAAAAAATACTTAAATCCACTTATTTTCACATAAAATAAATTCAATTTAAAATAGAAAGAAAAAAAAATACTGAAAAAGAAATAAAAATCCTACAAGAAAATTGAAATCTGTCACATAGAATAAGAAATTTACATTTTTCTTAAATTTCAGCTAAGTATTGTTCAACTAACAAACGCAACAAATTGACAGATGAGTATGAAAATTTGTAAATATTGCGTTAAATGTATTTTAAATTACTTTTTTTTTTTTTTTTGTTTCTTGCTACTTCTCTTTCCTGCTCTTAGAAACTTTTACAACATACATACACATAAAATGAAATATTAAGAAAATAAATAATTTTTTATTTCTTTTTGGTTCTACAAAAAAACAAATGCAACAGCTATAGCTTTTGTTACTAGTCCTGCAAAACAGCAATAATAATAAAAAATGGAAATAAAAACAACAGTAACAACAAAAAAGTATGAAAATGCTAATGTTTCTCTTTTTTTCAATTTTTTATTCAAGTCATAAAAAATCAATGTTAAAAAAAAAAAAAAATATGAACAACAACACAAACCGGATGTAATTCTTAAGTTGTTTCTTGTAGCAGCAAAGAAAAAAGATGAATAAACACCCACACGTAAATACTTTTTTTTACCAACACTTTCAAACAAATGCACACATGTAGCCACATTAATAAAATGTGTTTGAAAACAACGTAAATGTACAACAGTAACAACTTTCTTATGTCGACATTTGCCATGGCCATTCAACAGCCACACTTTCACAAACGTAGCAAAATAATGATGAAATATAAGCAATTTTTCAGTGAACACAGTCTTTTTGTTCAAGTCACGAGTAACAGTGTGGTAAATATAATTTTTTCCACACTTTAATATTGGTTCCAGACAGGGAAATGAAATAATAATTTGAATATCTAGGAATTTGATATTAGACCAAGTAGCCCTCATTTGTCGGGAACCTTTTTGTATTAATAGTGATTTTTTTGTCCTTTAATATTATCTACAATTTGTGGAGCTTAATTTGTGTTACACTATAATTCGTTACTACATATTAATATTTTATATTACAATTGTTATGCTAATATTAAAACATTTTGTCGATCATTAAAATTTTCATATTATAGAATATATGGAATATACGGAATTGCAAAAATTATTATATATTTCGCATATACGAGGGTTGTCATGAAATCCAAGAAAAACAATACAAAATTTTTGATTCGATTTTTTATTTGAAATTTTCGGAAGAACTAACACAAATATCTGGTGAAAATCGAAAAATATTAGGAAGGATTTTTGAACGAGGACAAGTAAATAAATTTCAAACATTACCTGCTTGACTGCTGAATGATTCTATGTCGAAGCAAACAGCAGTTGGATTTGATTTCGCCAATTTCAATGAAAAATAAACAAAGTTCTTCCAAAAAAAAAAAAAAAAACATTAACAAAACCCTTTTTAGAAGTTCCTAGAAGAAGTATAAAAGAATAACATCCTACAAATGACAACCATGGGTTAAAAAAAAAAGTCTGCAGCTCTTTTTATACCCATCATCAAAAAGGTGGGGGGTATATTGATTTTGTCGTTCCGTGTGTAACATGTCGAAGGAATTATTTAAGACCCCATAAAGTATATATTTTCTGGGTCCTGGTTAGATTCTGAGTCGATCTAGCTATGTCCGTTTGTCTGTCTGTTTAAAGCAGGATAGGGCTCGAACGGGGCAACGTAGGGAGATGAAATTTGGCACAAATATTTATCTTATATAAGGTTTGGTATTGAAAATACGCCCATTTTTGGTTTCCAAGTTTATATAGACCCTCGAACTATCTGTACAAAATTTCGTTATGGTACATGCTTTTGTTTAAGAGATATCGCCAGAAAAGTATGGAATTTGTTTCTAGTATTTTGCCCATAACTTTTTTGTTTAATAACCGATTTTGCTAATTTTCGATACCAAACAAACCTTGTATAAGATAAATATTTTAACTAAATTTCGTCTCCCCAGATTCTACCGTTCGAGCCCTATCCTATTTTCAACTCAGACTCAGAATCTAACCAGGGCCTAGAAAATATATCGAGGGCTTATATTCAAAACAGGCCTCATGCAAAACAGCATTTTTCAGGAGAATATAAAAACTGTTTTCCCTCATTTTTCAATATTTTGCAATCCGTTCTTTTACGAGTTATTAATATTACGTCTACTAAACCTCACACTGAAAAATAAATCTTTTAACTCCATTATTCGCGAAGTTAAGGTAGATAGCCCGTTTTGTCTTAATTATTTTTAATGTACGTTATAAAATGTGCACATAGCCCGTTTTGTTTATTGGAAATTAAAGAAGTAAAACATA
Source organism: Protophormia terraenovae (assembly GCA_951394005.1). Classification (NCBI taxonomy): domain Eukaryota; kingdom Metazoa; phylum Arthropoda; class Insecta; order Diptera; family Calliphoridae; genus Protophormia; species Protophormia terraenovae. The sequence goes on along the minus strand of OX596076.1, from coordinate 102,606,181 downwards.
GTATTTTTGGGAAAAAATTGACAATATGTTAAATTTATGATATCATACTAATCAGGAGATACAAAAAATGCGAAATTGTGTGGTTGGCTTGACCATTTTTAATCGTTTGAAATTTCAAATAACAGGAATGTTTACTAAAAGGACGAAAATGTGTTCAAGATTAAAATTATAAACTAAATTTTGAAAAAAATTGCATGCGAAAAAAATTGCAAACAAATTTTTTGCAAAAAAATTTTAAACCAATTAAAATTGTATTAAATTGCATATCAACAACTCAAAAATTATTAAAACCTTTAAAGACAGTCTTTATTGCACTTTTTATTTAATTATCATTTTTTTAAGAAACTCATTTTGGTATCTAAGATGTCTTGCTTTTAATTACGAATTTTATTGAAATTTTTTCATTCATAGGTGTACCCGCGTATGATCTATAAGTATCTAAAAAAGGCTAAAAATCTAACTTCAATGGCTTTTTTCTCCAGACTGCATTGAGATAACAAAATTTTTATGGGATATATTAAGATTATAATTCAAAATGTTTAAGAAAAGTTCAAACCGCAAAGAAAATTCTCATTATTTATCAATTTTTATTTATAAATTTCTTTGAAAATCAAACAAAAACTTGCACATAACCTGTTTTGCTTTAAAAAAAATATACTGTTTGTAGATAGCCCAAAAACAAAAAGTGAAAAACATAGTGTTGGAATTAACTTTTGGCTCCAAAATTAATACCATACCAATAGAAAACTGAAGAGTCTGACGCAAAAAAAAATTTTCTAAATCTGCATGAGGCCCGATTTGAATATAAGCCCTCGATATACTTTATGGAGTCTTAAATAATTTTTTCGACATGTTACACACGGAATGACAAAATCAATATACCCGCATCTTTTGATGGAGGTATATTAATTTCTTATTTTTAGAAGAAATTATTGGAATGAAACAAAATTGACATAATATTCTCATAAGAATTTTATCTTTCATAACAAAGAATACTAAGAATGGAAGGCTTGTCAAAAAAACCTAACTCTGTTGTCAAAAAAAACCTAACTTTAAGATTGTGTTAGTCAAATTTTTTTTATATGTATCAGTGCTGAAACCACTTTCACCACACATTATAATCATACATAGTTGCACAGAAGAGTATTAACAAGTTATTAAATATAATTCATCACAATTATATCCGCAGATTTTCATCTTTTGATGCGGATTACATCCACAAATAGTAATATAAGTAAATTTTTTGGCTTTTTGTTGATGAATATGAAAATAATTTAAAATTATTTTAAATTCTGTTTTTAATACCAAAAGTAGCAACTTTGTTTGTTTAATTTGAATTTCAACATACAAAAAAGGAATGTCAAAAATAAAACAAAAAAATTATTTTTTCAGTTTGTGGAAAATATTCGTTTAACGGGAGTCAAAAATAATAAAAATATCATGTGTTAGTGGAAAAATGTGTCGCGTGTGTAATTTTCCTTAAATTTTAAGGAAAATATTTGTTTATTTTATGTTGTTTTTCTCTCTGTCAAGTGTGTTGAATTCACACTGAACTTATATGTGAAGAGAGAGAAATGTTGTTGTTGAAAGAAATTGTCACATTTTCTATTCTTAGTATTCTTTGTTTCATAATTTGAATTAGAATAATTCAAAATGATATGAAAAATGTCTTTGAAGTGAAATTGAAAATATTTTTTTCCAAGAAAAAAAAAAAAAAAAAAATTCACAGAACAAGAATCGAGCCCCAGAAAACTAAACTATACCAATTATTTTTGTTAGCCTCTTTGAAAATCTTCTGCTTCGAATTTAAAATTTTTGAGGTATATCTACACATAAAATTTCAAAAATTTTTAGCTCATTGCATCTATTTAAGGAAAGGAAGTAATAATAGTATCAATTATTATAATTATTAACATTATCATTTTGATGTTTGGAGCAAAATCAATTAAAAATTAATTAATATTAAAAATTTCGTAATTGAAGTCCATTTTTACTTTTTTCTGTGTAAGTCAATTTGAGTACACGTGAACTGAATGTAATTATTTGACTTTTGTCGCACGTACTATTTTTCATTAAATTTTTATCCGAAACTAAAAACAATAATTTATATTTGTGCGGTTATTTCCATATATAAATTGATTTTTCGTGTTAAATTACTAAGAGAGTAGGTTAAATGATAAAGTTTTAGATAAAGACCTAAGAACGAATTAAAATAGTAAACTAAAATAATATAAAATATAAGTTATTTCATAAATTGTTTTAAAAAGGTCAGCTTTTAACTTTTAATCCAATGAAACAAAAGCAGATACTATTCCCTCTGGTCATTCATGAAATAATGAGATTTACATTCGTTATGACGGAGACTTCCGTGAAATAGATAATGAGTGCGAAAAAAACAGAACTAATATGAAAAAAACAGAACTAATATGACACAGAGAGAAGTCACAAAACCACAAAGTGCTTTTAAAATTTACACATATATATGGATCATTGAATAGTTGGACTTTTCGTCTACTCATGATAAGCTTTTTGAATTTCTCCTTAAAATTTTACTTAACTACCTACGTAAATAACATAAATTTACATCAACTTTTTTGTAAAAACTTGAAGGAATCTCCAAGAAATTTCTTTTTTAAAATAAATATATTTTTTTATCATATTGGCCATCAAATATTTCATTCTCCAGTATTGTTATTTAACCAACACCAAAATTAAACAACATAAAAAATAACGTTTAAGTAAAAATTAAAAAAAAAAAAAAAGAGAAAAAATTCACTAAAAAATGGAAACAAGTTGGTTGTTTTGCTATAAAAATCATTTATTTATACTCATCATGCACACAAGAAGAATCTAGTAACAGCTGTAAGTTTTATAAAAACAACAACAGCAACCAAAGTGTTGTAAAAACAACAGCAACAACAAGAAACAAACAATGAATTTGTAACAGAAGGCGTAAGTGGTAAGAAATAAAGAACAAACAAAAAAAAAAACAAAAGTTGCAAAATAAAAATGAAGCTAATGAAAAACTCGGGAATGCTGAGCAACACCGCACCATTAACTTGAGTGGTTTTTTTCTTTTAAATTGAACGCACGTATTTTTATGGCTCTTCATTGTTTCTTATACAAACTTACTTTGTTTTTATACCCTACAATTTGGTAAACATGTCTTCTATGGTCCAAGGATGGTTATAATCGGTTTATTATACTAGCCCCCCATTCAATGTATAGCCAGAATAGCAGTTTAACGATTTCAAAAGCTTTAGAAATAGCAAATATTTTAATGTAATTTTGCACATTAAATTTTATATATGTTGGTACAAATTAACGTAAAATTTCAGGAAGATCGGTCCATAATTGACATTAGCTCCCATCTAATCCCTACTTCATTGATATATAACTTTAAACTCGATACAACCCAGTAACAAAATTGTTGTTATCTTCGAAGCATTGCAGATAAATAACCCCTTTTTTTGCCTTACTTAAAAAGACGTGCTTATAGAGATGCACTAAAGTAAGAGAATAAACGGTAAGTTGTAAGCGAGTATATTTTGGGAATAATTTTAACATGTTTTAAACTAGCATTTGACTTATAATTATTCGCTTACCTCTTATGATTACAAAATGTTTTACTTCAAAAATATAATATTTTCAACCGGGAACTCACCATATAAAAAATCATTCCTTCTGCAAGCAAGAACGAGGCGCTCTGTGAATTTTGGAAACGTTTTAGCGCTTACCCTCTCCCTTACAGAAGACATGAATTGAATATAATGAGTTTGCGTGTGGAAGCATTATATTTTTGAAGTAAAATGTTATTTTTGTAATCTTAAGAGGTAAGCGAATAAAGATGATAGTTTGGAAGCATGTTTTTTTTCTTTTTTTAGAATTGATTCCAAAATTCAATCGCTTACATCTTAAAGTTTATTCCCTTACTTTATTGCATCTATATAAGCACGTGAGGCAGAAAGAGCGTATTTATATGCAATGCTCTCAGTCCCATATAAGATCCCTTCTGAAATTTTAAAGCATATGTACAATGATGTAGAGGGTATTATATGGTCACGTTTGAAAGGCTATATCTTTCTTACTTGATTTTTTTAGTAAATACTTTAGTAGTCTTTCTTGAAACGATTTTGTATTTAGTAGTCTTTCTTTTCTTTTGTATGTTGCATTATTCTTACTTTTATTTTACGTTCAGCTTCATTTACGAAACAAAAACATAAAACACTTTCAATTGCCTGGAGAGAGTTAAGCAGTGAATAAAAAAAAAAAAAAAAATAACATGAGAAAAAAGTAGAAAATATGGTATTCCATTTATGGATGTCGTACAAGCATCATCATGTCAGTGGAGAAAAAAAAGGTTTCTTTCTTCGTTCGTTGTTTTTTATGGCAAATTTTTAATAGAAATAAAAATAATAATAATTTCGCGCCATTAGTAACGGGAGTACGTTCACACTGACACATTCAACAGTAATGTATGTACTGTAATAAAATACTCTTAAATATTACGAGGCTAGGTTGCAAAAATCTTTTAAAACAATATAAAAATAGCCAAAAATTAAGAATAGTGGAACATATTTAAAATGTTTTAATTACATTTCACTTATTTCCCCAATTATCTCATATTGCAATTTTAACTCAATCTTTTAATAGATATTTTTTATAAATGAATTTCATTTCTTTTAAAAATTACTTTTCCGTTTACCTGATTTTACATACAGTGCTGTGCAGAACATAAGCAACAAAATTAAAGTGATCCTAAATTTTGAATTATTTTTTAAAGTATTAAATTTAGAACAAAACTAATTTTATAACATTGTTAACACATTTGGGTACTAACAAACATTTGTACCTTAGAAGATGTGATTTTTTTTTCGCAAAAACGAGAAAAATATTGTATGTTCTTTATATGAAAGTATGCATATCAAAAGCAACAAAATTTCCAATTGTAAAAATTTACACAAAATTTTAAAATTTATTGCTATTTTTTCAATAAGTGACAGTTTTATGGTAAAAATATTTGAATATGGCATTATTTACACATATTTTTGTTATTTTTTCTTTTACTTATAGTATTTTTTTTTAGTAGAATTATGATATGTGGCAATATAGGTCGATGCAATAAATTTTTAGTTTATTTGGAATAAGAAAAGTGTAAAGTAACTTTGTTTTATAATACAAATTATAGAAAGCTGCATAATTAAGGTAAACAAATTTATTTTGGAAGCACAATTTAAAAAATTATAACTTTTCAGTGCATGTAAAAAAACTTCCGCTAAAGACTTCATTCAGATATTATTAAAAATAAATTGGTAACACATTATAAAAAAGGATTTGTCTACATAGAAAGGTTATATAATCTAAAAGGTTAAATATATACTATACCCAAGTCCTTTGAAAGCATTTAAAGAAGTTACAGGCTAAGCAATATAGCACTGCTCACTGATAAGCTTATTCAATAAAGGTACATTTTTTTATTTATTATTTTATACAAGAAACAATTTATAATTTCATACAAACACGTTGCTTTCTTCCTGAAATTAACAAATTAATCATATTAAAAATGAAAAGTACTTTAAGGAGTGAGATCGAAAAATTCTTAACATACATAATATTCAATAACTTGGAAACGGTTGATCTTAGAGTTTTCATTATTTTTTTAGTCATTTGACAGTTTAGCACAGATCACAGAAATATATAACTTTTATGGTTCTAACCACTAATTATAAAATTGTGGACCATTTATGAAAACCCTTTCTTTGGAGATTTGATAGTCGCTTCAGTCACTTTTTTGGAACAGTGTGCACATATTCTGTTAAAATCTTCGGTATTTTGGGACACCTTTTTTGTGCTCTTCAATTCACTTTTCACAAGAGCTCAATATCTCTCCACTGGTCTAAGCTATGGACAATTTTGAAAATTGACCTCTCTTGGTACTAAAACTATGTTATTGATTTGATACCACTCCAGAGCTTTCTTACCGTAGTGACGTGATACCAAATGGGTCCAAAAATATGTGGACATGTTGTGCTTTCTTAAGAAAAGAAGAAGTTTTTTTTGCAAATATTCGTTTATGCATATTTTGGTATTTATAGATCCGAATGTATCAAATGACTTTCCTGTTTTGCCACAACTGCTAAAAGCTTGTCATACCATGAATTTTGTAAGAAATATTTGCTGCTTTTGGGTCTTAAACTTATCTCCAACATTGCTTCGAGCATTAGCAATACAAATTTTTGAGACACAAGCTGCGAAGATTCTGCCAGCACCTACGTTACTTCATCAATTATACAGCTTGAGTATTTTTGTATGAAATTTGGTTTTAAATTCTTAGTCCTATTTTTGGCTTGTATTTTTTTTTTGCAGAATTCTAGTTTGGAATTTTTTGAACTTTATATGTTATCAACTTTCCCATTAGCTTTAAATTTTCGCACCAAATAGTCGAAGCACTGAGAAAACTGAGCTGATTTTCTACCAGATGTGTTTGGTGTTCTTTTCAATATGACTTCAATTTTCTGGCCTTCCCAATATCATGTGGTCCTTTTTTCTTACCGAACTAGGTTTCACATCAATAGTCAAATTCTCCTGATACTGTTTAATAACATTAGAAACGGTTTTACGGATGACATTTAATTCTGTGGCCAATTATTTGTAAGACCTATTTGTTATGAGGCAAAATGTATATTAAGAATTTTTCGATCTCACTCCTTATTTAATTTAAAACAATATTTATATGTATCCACTATGACCGGATACGCAACGTCGCGCAACCCAGTATATTTACAAGGTGTACATTTTAAACCGCATAGTTCCAAAAAATTATTTTAGGCAGAGAATAGATTTAATAATGACTTTACTTGAATTCTAGCGAAAAAAAACTATGTCCTTTTCTTAAAAATCTAATGAAATTTTGATTATTTTAGGTTAATAGGTTATTAAAGAGCACAGAAATTTCGTTATATTACAGAAATATCTTCTTTTATTCATGGTTTTTGCATGGAAAAAGTGCAAAATATATTTTAAAACTTTTAAAGGATTGGATAAAACGTCATTATGCAGCTTCAACATTAGTGCAGTCCATAGTGTTGTTTAGTCAACAAATCCAAATTAAAATTATTTTTGTTCTAAACCAAATATTCTAAAAAATTCTAATTCTATTATAATTCTTAGGTTTACCCTAATTTTGTTGCTTTTGTTATGCACAGCGCTGTATATTATGGAACATTTTAACTTTCATTCATATAAACATTAGCGTTTGTATTTTGTATTCATTTTGTTATTTTATTTATACAGTATCCTTTATTACCGTTAGTTTTCTTGTGTACCTTTCTCTTTCTCAATTGTTTGTTATATAATGGCTAAATGTCTGAATGCATTTAGACTTGCTAATAAAGAACGTACAACATATGTTTCATTTCCGGAAAAAAATTTATCAGTTGCTATTTAGCTGCTAATGTATTGAAATTGAATGTGCCCGTAAGCTTATTCTTGGCTTGTGCTATTTTATTATGGGAAAAAAAAACCAAGAATTCTTTCTCATTTGTAATTGTAATGGATAAAATATGTAACTTTCATAAAATTACTTGTACAATATTTTTTAGTTTTAAGATATAACAAAATTATTATATATTTAAAATTAATTGATCGTAACTCATTAAAAGAAAAACGAATTAATTGAATTACCATGACTTAATTTAGAATAATTTTATTAGACCGATTCTTACGAAAACACATACATATATCTACTCTGAGCAAAGTGCAGATATTGGCTTGTCTCTCAACTACTGATGCATCCAGTTTTGGGACTATATTGGACATTCTTCCTCTCGATATTTCCATTTGATTAGATAAGAGAGCCAGATCAACCTTGATAGGGAAAACCAATTATTTAATAAGGATAAACTTTGATAATACTCTAAACATAAGAATCACATCCAGGAAGAATGGGCGGCCAATTCCGTGTTCAGATAATATGCTATTTCAATTCGTAAATGAAAAATGACACTGGTTCAGATATTTTTTCTGTTCACCTAAACATCAAAATGTCTCTCAGATTACCAAGTTCGTGAACAGGCACTGTATGATTTGATGCACGTGAAGAAATATGAGTTACTCAGCTATTGTAGGAGTTATTTAGACGAAGAAGCGGAAGAATCCGTAAAACATCTCTTATGCGAACTTCCAGCACTACAAGAGCTGGATTTCTGAGATTTCACGGTAGACAACACCTTTATCATTTGGATTTTCACAATGTCATGCCACTGGCAATCTTAATAAAGTTTGGCAATTTGATAAAGTTTGGTTACAACGTGAAGCAATTGAATAGGCAATTTCATTAAAAATAGGTGGGGAAATATATTTCCTTTTTTAGGGTATCACTATGGGCCTTGTAGTTTCCAAGTACTTGTAATAGTGGGCGATCTCTTTAACCTAAACTTAAGGATTTACAAATTCCCGTATTATTACAGGGATACTGCATGATGATTTTTAGTTTAGATCCTTCTCTACAACTTTATCATAAAATTCAGCTCAAACCGTCCAGTAGCTTAGAAGATTTAATTCCAGCCAACGCACGTTGGGGTAAAATGTGTCAAAAGTGGCGCTTAATTGAATTTTTAAATTTAAATTTTTGTAATAAACTTGGATACCGAATTATGTATCAATATCAATTAAAATCTTTAATCTAGGTTGTGTTGTTTTCTTATAAATAGCTATCAAATTTAAGAATTTAAAAAAAGTAAGAAATTAAATTTTCATCTGATTTCAGTGAATTTATTTTAAATAAAAAGTATTTTAAGGTAAAAACTAAAATGAAACCATCAACCAGATATTGAAGTACACTTTTCTTCAAGTATTTGTAAATTATATTTTGTCCTAATATTTTTATTATTTTTTTTAATTGTTCTAAAATACACTAATTTTCAAATTTCATGGAATGCAACTTAAAATGCTACAGGTTGTTTGTTCTGAAAATGTTGTGAAAAATAGTATATATTTTCCACTTTATTATTATGAAAAAAAAATTTTGCGCATATATAGCCCTATTTGGAAAATAATTTTTTTTCAAAAAAAAAAAAAAAAAAAAAAAACTCCAGTAAATTTCATACAAAAAACAGCTTAAGTGCAGATATTTTCTTTGCTTTAACAAACATTGAACAGTGGGGAAGAATCGAAATAAATCTGTAACTTCTAATCGGCTGGTTGGATTTGCATGAAATTTCAATTAGTAAAGGACAGTAGCATTTTGAGTTTAGAAGCAGGATCCAATATACCCATCAGGAGCGGAACTATGGGGGTTTAATATAGGGTACTAGTGTCATGGAAATGTTTAACGACTAGCGAATTTGTGATGCTTACCCGATTTCCAAGATTTTTATATCACCTTAAAGTCCCTGATAAAGCCTTTAGAAAACATGCTTGCATGTAAGGAGTGAGATCGAAAAATTCTTAACTTACATAATATTCAATAACTTGGAAACGGTTGATCATAGAGTTTTCATTATTTGTTTAATCATTTGATAATTTAGCACAGATCACAGAAATATATAATTTTTATGGCTCTAACCACTAATTATAAAATTGTGGACCATTTTGGAAAACCCTTTCTTTGGAGATTTGATAGTTGCTTCAGTCACTTTTTTGGAACAGTGTGCACATCTTCTGTTAAAGTGACATGATACCAAATGGGTCCAAAAATATGTGGACACGTTGTGCTTTCTTAAGAAAAGAAGAAGACTTTTTTTGCAAATATTCCTTTATGCATATTTTGGTATTTATAGATCCGAATGTATCAAATGACTTTCCTGTTTTGCCGCAACTGCAAAAAGCTTGTCATTCCATGAATTTTGCTGCTTTTGGGTCTTAAACTTATCTCAAACATTGCTTCGAGTATTAGCAATAAAAATTCTATAAAAAAAGCACCTACGTTTCTTCGTCAATTATACAGCTTGAATATTTTTGTATGATATTTGGTTTTTAATTCCGAGTCCTATTTTTGGCTTGTAATTTTTTTTTTTGCAGAATTCCAGTTTGGAATTTTTTGAATTTTATATGTCATCAACTTTCCCATTAGCTTTAAATTTTCGCACCAAATAGTCGAAGCACTGAGAAAACTGAGCTGATTTTCTACCAGATGTGTTTGGAGTTCCTTTCAATATGCCTTAAATTTTCTGTCCTTCCCAATATCATGTGGTCCTTTTTTCTTACCGAACTAGGTTTCACATCAATAGTCAGATTCTCCTGATACTGTTTAATAACATTAGAAAGGGTTTTACGGACGACATTTAATTCTGTGGCCAATTATTTGTAAGACCTATTTGGATAATTTCTTAATAATTTTTAGGACGTAAATCTTTTTCGTCACTTATTTTTGAGTCATTATCTTTATTGAGTCAAAAGTTAAATGAGATAACAGACGGACAGATGGACGGACATTAGAATTCTTTAAAAAAAATCTTAAAATTCGAAAAATATTTTTCCTTCACTTCTCGATTAATATTAAAACCAAATGAAAGTCTTAAAATTTTGATATCACCTTTTCCTGAATTAAGTGGCATTTTCGACCTATTTAACCCAAATGTATAGACGGACGGACATTGCCATGCTGGCAAAAAATATTTTAGAATTCTAAAAATGCATTTTTTACTAACTAATAAATAGAAAAAATAGAAAGTGATCATAAAAATTTGGATATTACCTTTTCCTGAATTAAGCGTCATTTTCGTCCCATTTAACCCTAATGTATAGACGGACGGACATTATTATTCAGCCAAAAAACATGTTATAATTTTAAAAATTAAATTTTTTACTTACTAATAAATAGAAAAATTAAATGTGATCATTAAAGTGTTATCATTTTTCCCTTAATTATGCATAATTTTCGACGGACGGACAGACATTACCGTTATGCTAAAAAAATGTTAAAGTTCTAAGACTGATTTTTTTTAAACTAATAATCAATAAAAAAATAAAACGTGATCATTAAAATATTGACATCACCTTTTCCTGAATTAATCGACATTTTCGACCTCTTTTACCCCAATGTGCAACGGTCCCACTGTCCGTAAACATTCAAACAGGGAACGAATTTATTTTATTTTTAAATTTTTTTTTTTTATTCTTCTTTGAAAAAAACAGAATTTGACTGAACACGAACCAGTTCCAAGTTTTTTTTTCTAGTAGGTCTTTTTTATGGCCTTTTAGATAAACGAAACATTAAAAGACGCAGACGAATATTGCCTTCATTTTTTATTTTTTTTTTTTTTTTTTTGCCGACCAGTGTTATTAGTTAATGTATATTATTTATGTTCTTATAAGTGTAAATTATTCATTATTTTATTCATATTATCCTGTGCAAACGGAATGACAAAACAAAAATACATACTTTTTTTTAATGATATCAATAAGAACTTAATAAATACAATTAATTCGTATAATTCTTAACTAAAAAAATATTCTTCCCGCTGTTTGATAAGATTAACATAATTGTAGATACGCTAATCGCAAAACTTATTCTAAATCCAAACGCAAACAATAATTTGTGTCAACAAACCAGAGAGATCCCAAATAACGTTCAAAATAAACCGGCTGAGAAGAGAGTAGATAATCATGGAATTTATTTTGATTTTAAATCTTAATCAAACAACGCACGTTTCACGAAAATTGTCTAGTCATTTACTCAGTTATCGCACAATTTAAAATAAAAAACAAAACCAAATACAATAACGAGCTTAAAATCAAATTTCTCAAATACCTAGCTACGAATAAAACTAAAGCGTTAAGTGAGACAACTGCAACAATTGTATTATTAGTTCTAACGAGCAATTGAAAGCGACTACATCGTTTAAAAGTGAATAAAAATAAAAAAAAAATGGTTCAAGAATTTTTACAAATTTCATATGATGACAAAGACAAAATCTGGAGTTCCACCCATTATCCTTATAAGGATCTGGTTAAAGGTTCTTTGGGAGAAAATTTTTTAAAAACAATGCGTAGTATTGAACCCAATAAAATCATTGATCATTTCTATGATACAAACAAACAGAAAACAGCTAAAGAGGTTTATGAACAATCTATAATAGTGGCAAAAAATTTGCAACGTTTGGGTATTAAAAAGGGTGATATTGTTGTCTTCTTTTGCATGAACAACGAACATGTAGCGGTATTGACAATGGGTTGTATTTTAATTGGTGCTCTGGTGAATTATTTCGAAGTTCATATGGAAGATGGTAAGAGAGTGAGAGATTGTGTGTGATAAAAATATTTTAATTTATATGTTAAATATTATGGAATTTATAAATTTGCATAAATTTATTTAAATTGCAATTTTAATAGAGTTGATAGTGGGTAGAAAGTGCATATATGTAAATTATAACAATTTAAAAGTGAATTTTTGTTTTTTCATTAGATAATAAAACAAGAAGAGAGAATGAAAGCGAAATTTGTTAATAAAACTATTATTACTTTTAAAATACATAGACATTTTTAATTAAGTACAAATTTTGTATTAGTTTAGTTTTTGTAAAAAAAATTTTTACTTCTATTTTCTTTATTTAATTAATAGATAACAACAAATAGCTATTTTGTTTAAAACTTTTAAAGCGTATTTGATAACAAATTGTAATCGCTAGGAAAATCAAACCCACAAATAATAAAAAAACAATACACTTGACATTAAACGTGACAATGCGGTACAAACACATATTTATTTAAGAGCAAAAAAAAAAAAAAAAAAAAAAAAAAAAAATAATAAAATAAGTAAATAAAATAAATAATAATAGAAATTATTTTATATTTTGTAACATACTCATTGATATTGATAACCAAGCAAATACGACTATTTATGCACAGTATTTTATACAAATTTAGCATACAGGTTTGTTTAGTTTATAAAAAAATCTTTTATTGACAAAACTAAAATTTTGTTAAGGTTATAAGTGTTGCCACGACTTGAGAAAAAAAAGAAGCTAAATTAAACTTGAATGAAATTGAAAAAAGATTCGGCTGTGCCGAATCTTTGATACCCTTCACCATATTACCATCTTACCATCTTATCGACATCATATTACCATATTACCGACAATTAATAAAATTTTCGCCTTAACGTATGCTTGCATATTTTCTAAATCTAAATTTTTTTCAAACTACGAAAATTTGAATATGAAAAAAAACAATCATAACAGGCTTTGCTTTTAAAAAAGAAACAACAACAATTCCATATATATTTATTTTTGTATGTACAAACTGACTGAATACACAAAGAACAACAACAACACTGTTATTCATTATATTACTGCTGTTGCTAACTAAACTACTTGTCTATACAAAAAACAAAAAACGTCACTAATAGTCATTACAATGCTTAATATACATGTTTGTGTATGTATTTATGTATATTCTTAACAGATATGTTTTAGTTTTTAAAAATAAACAACTACAATTCCATATCTATTTATTTTTGTACAGACTGCATATACAAAGAACAACAACAACAACAACAACACTGTTATTCATCATATTACTGCTGTTTCTAACTAAACTACTTGTCTATACAAAAAACAAAAAACGTCACTAATAGTCATTACAATACTTAATATACATGTTTGTTGGTGTATTTATATTCTTAACAGATTTGTTTTTGGGCCATAACTCTGTTGATTATGAACGAATTTGGTTTATTAAAAAAACCGAAATTTTATAAAAATATTTATGACTGATCTATATAAAAATAAAAATCTATAGCTTGAACAAGGGCTTCAAAAATAAAAAATTCGTTTTCCCCGATATCTCAGTTATTACTGAACCGATTTATTTAATTTTTTCAGAACAAAAATTCAGAAAATAATTTTCGAGCCCCCTTTAAAAATTCGAAGTCCCTGGTATATGCAGAGGCTTCAGAAACTAAAAAACCGGTTCTAAAAACCGGTTTTTAAAGCATATCTCCACCATTTATAAACCGATCTTCCTGATTCAAAAAACTGAAATTTTATAAAAATATTTGTGACCGATCTGTATAAAAATAAAAATCTATAGCTTAAACCAAGGCTTCAAAAAATAAAAAATGCGTTTTGTCCGATATCTCAGTAATTACTGAACCGATTTATTTCATTTTTTCAGAACAAAAATTCAGAAAAAAATGTCCGAGAATTCTTTGTAAAAACGAAGTCCGTAGTGTATACAGAGGCTTCAGAAACTGGAAAACCGGTTCAAAAAACCGGTTTTTTGAACATATCTCCGCATTGTATGAACCTATCTTGCTGAATTCCAATAGCAAAATTCTCGAAAGCATTTCCGATCGTTTGACATACATATTATATATGTCAGTTATCGGTGGGCTTCATAAACGCCATTTCAACCGACACACGGACGGACGGACGGACGGACGGACATGGTCCAATCGTCATCGCTTCTTACAAGGATTCCGAAAATATAAACTTTTTTGCTCTCCGACGAAAATTTTTGGAAATTACAAACGGAATGACAAACTTATATATACCCTTTACACCTGTGGTGAAGGGTATAAAAAGGTCAGAAAAGGCTAAATGTAACAAAAAATAAAGACAAAAAAAAGCTTATATATTTTTATTTATTAAAAAATGCATTTAATATTTTGTTCTCATTAGTTTTTGGTACTGCTTACAAATCTTTAATGAATTTATAAATATAACATAAATAGTTTCTATGGGTAATAAAATAATTATAATATTCTTGTATAATGAAGCGACGCAGGCAAAAATGTTCCTTAAATATAAATAATTCCGATTTTTTTGTTCGAATTAATATTCAAAAATGCTGAAATTGATGATTCTCTAAAAATAAAATTTGTAAATTTTTAGCCTTTTTAAGAATCAGAAAAGGCTAGGAGCCAAAACGAAATTTTTGAGACTAAAAGCAAAATAAAAAAACTAGACTGGCAACACTAAAGGTAATATTAACATTTATTTATTTTCTAAATAAAAACTTAAATAGTGTTTTCAAGCTATGTCAAAAGCTATTCAGTTTCAGTTTGTTAAAAAGAGTTAAAAAATATTTATTTAATCTAAATAAATGTTTATTATCATAATACTCGTATGGAATATTTTAATTATATTTTTTTATAGCCAAAAATGTACGCATTAACATTTTTTTTAATGATAAACCAAAAATCTATAAAGATAAATATATTTAAATTTATATATGTAGATAGATTACTAAATAAAAAATTTTCATATCATAGTGATTTAAAAACAAAACATTTTTACTGGAAAGAATTGAACGAATTAATAAGGTAGTTTAGTGCGAGGTAATTAATTAATTAATTAATTAATTAATATAAAAGAATAAATTATTTCCTGTTGGTTTCTTAGGAAATAACTGATCTTTTCCAGAAATCTTCCAATTTAAAGTTTTATTGTGTTTCGGTCACTTTTTTGCTCGAATAAGTCCACTTATTCTTAAACTTTATTTCATTTTATGCTGGGCTTTTAATGTCCTTTAAAATAGTTTTTACTAAAGCCCAATATCTTTCAAATGCAAGGAGTTCCGGACAATTTGATGAATTAGCCTTTTCGATACAAACACTAACAATTTCTTTGCTACCACTCCAATGTTTTGTTGCTATAATGAGAAAAAGAGAGAACAGGCCAGAAAAAGGTGGATATACTTTATTTTCTTAGGAAAGGGAAAAATTTTTTCTGAGTTAATGGAACCATTTTTTATGAATGAAGTGCTGCTTGCACTGGGTTTCTCAGTTAATTCGAATACACGGTATTAATAAGTACTGAGACTCTAACTCAATTTTTTTGACTCTAGTTCTCGCAATAAATCGCAATTTGTAAAATTAAGGAGGTTGCACTATATATCGAAGCATATCTCAGACAAGTCATTTTCGAGATATACTTTGATTTATAGTGATGCCTTCTTAATTTGAAAAATCATGATTTATCGCGAGAAATAGAGTCAATTCAAAAAAGTGGATTAGAGGCTTAGTACTTATTAATACCGTGTATCCGAATTGACTAAGAAATTCCGTACTGCAGAATCAGTGTTTGCCTGTGTTTTTTATTTGTAAATTTTATTCACATTATTTTTTAATCTTTTTTAAAGATATTGTAATAAATTTACAAATAAAACATTGAACGATTTTTCATTGAATCATTTTGTTGGTAAATAATCCAATGAAAAATCGTCTACAAAATTTATTATAATTCTTATGAAAAATTACCTAATGTTTTAAAGTGAGTTTTCGTAATTTTTTAATTATAATCACTTTTTGACTAATTACACAGGTCAACAAAATCGCAAAAAAAAATTATATTTGGAATAAGTCTACAATATTATTATTCCTTAGGCTTGATATAGTGTAGAAAGTCAAATGAAAATTTTCCATCACGTCACATTTTTAACTCATTGAGGACCAAAAAAAATTGTTTCCTTGAGAAGTTTTTAGGTTATAAAATTGTCCATGTAATAGATAGAGGGAATTTTTCACACACATTTATAGGCAAGACATGGGGTACCAATAAAGTCTCTAACTTCTCACACATTACCCCTAGAAGTGTTTAAAGTCGTAAAAACCGAGAATTTCCCAATTTATCCTCATAAAACTATTAAAAAATGAGGGATAAGGAGTAGGTGTACAGGGAAAATTTATATTTGTTATAACTAATACAAGACCGCAGATTTTAAAAATGGTAAAATCTTTTAAAATCGCATTGACAGAAAATGCGTAGACACCAAAAGTTTGAAAAAAATAAAAATCCAATTTTAAATAACAATGCTAACAAAAAATTAAGAAAAAAATATATCTTGAATAATTTTGTTTAATTCTTACCCCTAAGACTAAATGTAGTGAAAAAAGTAACATGAAATATTTCCATCACATCACACTTTTAACCCATTGATGACCAAATGAAATATGTACCACTAAGAAATTTTTAGGTTATATAGAGCAAGGTAATAGATAGAGCAAATTATGGATTTTATAGAGAAGGAACAATAAAATAAAAGTGTAGAATATGCCATGCCTCTAAAATTAAAAGCCTTTAAAGTTGATAAAAGCAGTGAAAAATTGGGAAAAATATGCGAAGAACAATGGGAGCTTTTGCACCAAAATGCTGTTACTGAGAGATTATATCAATGCATATGGAATCCTACTTTGGTGACTGACTTTCACAGCTTCTTAATATGAGCAAAATTTACATATAGTACATTCTTAATTCCTAATTAAAGAAAAAAATATCCATACATTTTTCAATAAACACATTATATATTTTAAAATTGTGACGTCATATAAATGATTTGTTTAACTTTCTACACTATATTTAGTGTAAGGAGTTAAAATTTGGCCGAATTATTCGCGATATATTTTTCTTATAATTTTTTGTTAACTCTGTTATTTAAATTTTAATTTTTATTTTTTCATACTTTTGATGGATACACATTTTCTGTCAGTGTGATTTTAAAAATTTTACCATTTTTGATATCTATGGCCTTTTGCCTGTTATATGAAATACAAATTTCCCTTCTACACCCACTCCTTACTCCTTATTTTTCCATGGTTTGATGAGGTTTAATTGAGAAATTCTTGGTTTTTACAACTTTAACGATATCTAGGGGCTTTTTATGATAAGTAAGAGACTTAACTAGTACTACATTTTTATAGCCTCATGTCTTGGCTTTACTACGTGTCTAACTTATCTGCTCTACCTGTTACTGAGAAAATTTTATAACCTAAAAACTCATCATGAAACCATATTTTCTTTGGTCCTCAATGGGTTAAAAATGTGACGTGATGGAAAAAAAGCAAAATGTCCCTGGTGATTGGGATGACTATACCTATAATATCTGCAGCATGATTTCCCAGATACTTTTTTTAGTGTTGACCTGTGTTATTTCCCAATTTCTTAGGGATTTTACTTTTAAAATATTTTTTTTTTTTTTAATTTTTATTTATAATGATTCCATAAAAATAAAATTAGTAAAAGCATATGAAAAATTATTTTCTTCTTTGTCCAAATACTTAAATTTTTGCATTTTTAAGAATCAAAAAAGGTTAGAAAAAAGCTAAAAGCTAAGATGAAAATTTTGAGGTTAAAAACAAAATAAAAAGGC
Source organism: Protophormia terraenovae (assembly GCA_951394005.1). Classification (NCBI taxonomy): domain Eukaryota; kingdom Metazoa; phylum Arthropoda; class Insecta; order Diptera; family Calliphoridae; genus Protophormia; species Protophormia terraenovae. The sequence continues at coordinate 102,588,091 of OX596076.1, read as the reverse complement.
TAAACTGGCAACACTGTACTTAACTTCCACATTAGATTTCAAACTCAATAAAAAATTTACCTTAGATGCAAAAAAAAAATATTTTAAGAAAATAATAGCCTATTAAAAAATTAATAGCCTAAACAATTAATTCTTTCACAAGGTATAAATTTATCTTTGTGAGTAACATTATTTTCAGATGATTGGTAATTTTTTATTTTATATTAAATTTCTAATTAATCAATAAATTAATTAATTAATTAATTAAGTTAAATTTTTTTAACTTTAGCTTTTAGCTTTCTTCTAACCTCTAGAATATTTAAATAAATTTTTAATTCTTCTTAATTTTATTCTCTTTTCAGAACATGTCGACTATGTTTTTAATATTCTAAAACCACAAGTAGTTTTATACGAAGAAAGGTATAAAACCAAATGCTTACAATCTATAGAACGTTCAAAACTAAAAACCATTCAATATAAGTTATCTATCGATGGCCAAGAACAACCAAATGTAAGAACCGAATTATTAACTTATAAAGATGCCATAGATTTTGATAAATTTGAGAGTGTAGAAATAAAAGATCCTCAAAATGAATTGGCCTACTTGGCTTTAACTTCAGGTTCGACGGGTATACCAAAAATAGTACAAATTACTCATACATTAATAATGCACGGCATGTATATCTGGTGGGATAATAAAACTAATTATGAACCCTTGAATTCCGATACTGTGCTACTTTCTTTTAGTCCTTTGAGATGGATAAGTCAAGCTGTAATGATTTTACAATCAATGTTATTGGGAATTAAACGTATTAGTTCGTGTCATGCTCCTGATGGAAAATATAATTTGGAACTTGTAAAAAAATGCAAAATGACTCACATTTTTGTAGCTCCTTCAATATTTTTGGACATATTAAAGGAAATGAGAGAAGATGATGTAGAGTCTTTAAAAACAATAAAGTTAATATTATTGGGTGGTGAGCCAGCAGCCCAGATTCTGTTGAATTTGACCAAAAAGCATTGCGTTAATGCCAAGGTTTATCAATGTTATGGTATGACTGAAATGACAAGTTGCATAACAAATGATGAAGATATTAATGGTGGTAAATTATTGCCGGGCTATCAAATGCAAATATTGGATGATAATCTTAAACCATTGGGACCCAATCAAAAGGGTCAAATCGCTTTAAAGCCTCCTTATCCTTTAAAGGGTTACAAAGATATTGATTGCAAAAAGTATTACAATGAAAAGGGTTTCTTTATCAATGGCGATTATGGTTTTATTGATGAGCAAGGAAACTTACATATTTTGGCTAGATATAAAGATTTAATTTACTCGAATAATTTAACAGTAAGTGTTGTATTCAAATCACAAGTATATTTTTTTTAATAATTTTGTTGTTTTACAGATTATTCCCAATCCTTTGGAGTATATTATTTCAAATTTGCCCGAAGTTTGTGTTTCACGTTTGGCTGGTTATCGTAAAACTCCTGACAATCCTAATGAAATTGGTGCTTTGTTTGTGGTTCTTAATCCTGGAGTTACCACTCCTCAAGATGAAATCTCTAAGAAAATCTTTAATACTTTAAAAGCTCATTTAACTTTAGAGGAATTGGCTGTTATTCAAGATATTTATTATGTGGATTCTGTACCTATCACCACTTGTGGCAAGGTAGATCGTGTAGCTCTAAAGAATTTGGCTTTGAAGAAGTCACAAATGAAATAAAAAAATTTATAAGTTTAAATTTTAGTATAAATAGTGTTTTAGAAGAATTAAACTTAAGGGCTTTTTTATAAAAAAAACTGTGTAATTTATAATAAAGCTTAAATTTAAGCTGTGCGTTTTACTTAGATGTTGAGTTATAGCACCAAATAAGATATTGAAAAATAAAAACGAGAAAAAAAGATATAGTCGGTCAAGCCTGACCATATGATACCCTACGCCATTGTTTACATTAAAATTCGGGGAGGGGTCTTTAATTGGACTTGGGACCAATTGTAGACCGATACTAATATTAAGTGTAAAAGAAAACATAGGAATACAGAATATTACGTCGATACTTACATTTATATGAATTTATTCACTTTTGGGTGATTCCCGAAAAAGGGCCTTATATGGAAGCTATGGTAAATTATGGACCGATCTTCGTAAAGTTTGGCATTATTATTTACATTTATATAAAACTTATTTGTGCCGAATATTAACTTGATACTAACATTTTAATGGGATTTATGCCCTTTAAAGTGATTTGCTGAAAATGGGGTTTATATTGGAGCTATTGTCAATTAGGGACCGATCTTTCTAAAAATCGGCACACAGATTTAGACCTATACAGAACTTATATGTGCCAAAGTTGATTAAAATATTGTTATATTTAATGGATTTATGATCGTTGAAAGCTTTTCTGGGATGACATTTGTATGGGGGCTAGGTGAAATAATGGACCGATCATAACCAGTTTCAATAGGGTTCGTCCTTGGCTTAATAAAATATTGTGTGCCAAATTTCATAGACTTACCTTTAAAACTGCGACCTGTAGTTTGATTACAAGTTGACATGGACAGACAGACGGACGGACATTTTTAAATCGACTCAGGAAGTGATTCTGAGTCGAATGGTATACTTTAAGGTGGTGGTCTGATGGTTTTTTCTATGCGTTACAAACGTATCTAAAAATATTATAAACTATTTAGGACTTAATATTGCTTAAGGTTGGAGTCTGAATTTAGTTTAAAGAACAATCTTAACCCTTTAGTGCTCATATATGAAGAGCCGCAGAACAAAACGTTCTTTTTTGCATTTTTCCAGAAATTGCTTTTTTGTTTTTTTTTTTTTTTTAATCCAATGGGTTGAAATCTACCAGAAAACACTTTGGATCATTTTTTAATTTTTTCTGCAAAAAATTTAATTTGCGCATTAAAGGGTCAAAATCTTTACTTAAATGTTGCTGTAGAAAAGTTTTTCCATTAGCCAATAGTTTGTAGAAGAAAAAAATTTTAAGTCTAAAGCATATTTTGAGGCTTTGTATAGTAACGAAACATTTTAACCCATTAATGCCCACTGTTACGTATATATAACGCGACAATGTCTAAGTTTAAAACTATATTGTCAAAAAACGGAATAAAATAAACTACGGTTTTGTTAAGAATTGTGTAAATTAATATTTTTCCTGAATCCTCAAATGTTTTTTTCTTCATTTTCTCTCCTGTTATTGCGACAAAAAGTGATTTTGTTCAATATTTGACAGCTTGCAGAAACTCCATTTTAACGGCAGGAGGATTGTAAAAAGACTTGCTATTTGCATTCAACATATTATAACGAACAAAATTTTTTGTATACTAAAAGAAAACAAATAAAATTTTTTTATTAAATTGTTTAAAAATATAGAAAACTATGAAAACTAGAAAGTGGAAAAAGAAAGTGTTACGTATATATAACACTGGGTCATTCTCAGTACTTTTTGGTCACACTATTTTCAATACAAAAAGGACTAAGTTGTGCCACTTTTTTAAAATAAATATATTACTTGAGTAATAAACATGATAATTTGTTTAAACAAGTGGTTATAGAGCTGTCCTTGTTTATTATTAGTAGTTTGATAAATATTGGGGGTATGAGTAAGTAGGGGGCTACGGAAAAATTTGCCTTAGGCACTATACACGCATTCAGGTCAGACTTATTCTTGTATATCCTTATTATTTTGCCACCCATCAGCATGAAAACGCAGATCATGACATTTCCGGTAACCGAATGTAGTCACTTGGGCGCATATATGAGTTTAGAATAGTTTTTTAACGATGAATTAGTACAAATGTTGTAAAACTCCTTAAATATATCAATTTTATTTGTCCTTTTTTAAAAAAATTTTACTTTTTTTAGGTTTTGCTTTTATAACCCATGAAGTTTATATAGAAAATACAAGGTCCAAAAATTATTGAGTAATGCCCACTGTTACGTATATGTAACGGAATAACTTCCTTAGTAAACCAAATATAAACAATTTTTCAACGTCAATGGGTTTATATGCCTTAGCTGACTTGATGTTCAAAATTTTAAATCTCTAAGTTGGCTAGATCTCCGTGGGCATTAATGGGTTAATATACTATTTTGGATATTTAACTACACTGGTCGCCAAAAAAATCCTCCCTTATACGGGAATAGCTGGACTTGATGGATTTTGATGTGGTAAACACAAATCTGCTTTAAGATTTTTTTTTTTTTTCATCAGGTCTGATTTTTTTAATTAGACCTGTCTAATATTTCGCTCATACTAATACCATTAATTACTCTAGTATATTTCACTATAAAACGGTGTGTACGATTGATATAAAGGTTACTCCAAAAGATGCGGACTAGTGTATTAAAAAAAACAGACATTTTCAGAAAACAGGTTTTCGAGTTATTCGAAAAATTGCTTTTTTTTTTTTTACAAAAAAAAAAAAAAACCGTTTCGAATACGGTTTTATTAATTTTAAAATAAAAAAGAGATCATTTTACATTTTTAAAATATAAAAACAATAAGTTATTGTTAATATGTTAAAAATAATATACAGTTAAGACAATGACATTCGAAAGTAGAAATTATTTGAAACCGGTCGGTTTTTTTTTTAAATTCAAAAACCGGTTTCCGTTTTCGGTTTTTGAATACACTAATGCGGTTTTAAATAAAAAATATATGTACACTATTATTTTTGCAATAGGTATAATGTTTAGAAACATTATACCTATTGCAAAATTAATAGCTTTAATTGAGGTGTCGCAGAACAAAACGTTTCGTTCATTTCAAATTATTGGGAAATTATTATTAACTTAAAAATAACAAGCGAGAATCATGGTACAATAATACCAGGTAACAGTATAAAAACAGCTGATAATTTTTTGCTGCTTTCTGTCAAAATTTATTAACATTTACGCTTTATTTATATTTATGTTTTGTTTTCATTTACAGTTTGTTTATATTAAATACAGTGAGGCCTCGATTATCCGTAATGGTAGGGACCGGAAGCATTCTATATAATCAATTTTCCCGGTTAATGGAGTAATATTTTTTATTTATATTATTAAGTTATTCAAGGATTTAATATAAATGTTTAAATAATATAAGGAAAAAATAATAATTTTTGAAAAAACATTGAAAATTTGAAAAACATTATGATTTTTTTTACGTAGTTTCTTAAAAAAATCATATAATGTTTTTCAAATTCATATTTTTCTTAACTAGCTTTTTATGAATGCAAAAAATTTGGATTTTACCTTTCTCTGACTCATGTTATTCAAACGAGGGGACTCCCCTTTTTTGTTTTATTCATATTGTGTTTGATTGTTCAAAAGCAATCAAAAAATGTATGCTTTGAAACCCGGATAGAGGTAATCACAATTAATCGATGCAAAATAAATTAAATGGATGCAAACAAAGAAAACAATTATACATTTTCTTTTCCGGATAATCGACGTTGCCGGTTAATCGAGGCCCAAGTGTAATATACACGTGCTTTGTTTTTTATATATTTTGTTTTGCTTTTTGTTTTTTTTTTTTAATTTAAGGAAACAAAAAAATCACCAACAAAAATTACTGTTGTTGTTGTCTTGTTGTATTTATTGTAGCGATACTGTTACCTGGTATTATTGTACCATGGCGAGAATGTTATATTCGGCTTGGCCGAATCTATATACCCACCATCTACTTCTTCAAATTTTACGTTATATGGGAGGTGGGGAGACCACGCCCATTTTTTGTTTCCGAGTTTACATTGGTCCTTGAAATATTTGTGCCATTTTTGGTTTCCAAGTTTATATCGACCCTCGAACTATCTACACAAAATTTCGTTGTCGTACATACTTTTGCTTAAGAGATATCAGCAGAAAGGTACGAAATGAAGCTACAATGGACACCGTGTGTTTCTAGTATTTAGCCCATAACTTTTTTGTTTATTAACCCATTTTCAATACCAAACAAACCTTATAAATCATAAATATTTGAGCCAAATTTCTTACCCCTAGGTTGTCTCGTTCGAGCCCTATCCTGCTTTCAACAGACATACAGACGGACGGACATAGCTAGATTGACTCAGAATTAACCAGGACACAGAAAATATATACTTTATGGGGTTTTAAATTATTTTTTCGACATGTTACACACGGAATGACAAAATTAATATACCCCCCATTTTTAAATGGAGGGTATAATAAGTATAAAAAAATCTTAAAAGTGTTAAGGATGTATGAGATCCAATGATTTTTAATAGTAAAAAAGTATGTTTTGTTAAAAAATATTGAAAAGATACGTTTTGGTATGTGTATTTCTTTAGGGCTAATATTGTTGCGGAATATTTTATATTATACTCCTTTTAGTACGTTTTGTTCTGCGACTCCCCTATTGATGTACTGAAATATAAAACAAATAAAACATCAACGTATTTTATCAAAATAATAATCTTTAAAAAAAATTTCCTGAAGCAGTTTAAATCCACATTTTTGTTTATAATATTTGATTTTGTATCCACAAAAATAATTATCTCTAAAAAAATTTTGAGTTATAATATTACCTTCAAAATATGTATATTTCAACATAATTTGGCTCCCATATTTAAGGCAACGATTATATTAAAATCAAAAACAATTATGAATAAAATGTATAATTTGTTGTTTTTATATTGATTTTTTTAAATATTTTTATTTAAAATTGCAAATTTATTGTTGAAAAATGTTGTTAACTGATAACAATTTTAAGCAACAACAAAATATCGTAATACAATGAAACTCTAAATTGTTCCTGCTGGAAAACCCTTTAAAAAATATTGGTTACACAATACGAAATTTTGTTTTCCAAACAAATTCTTGGCGAATGCGTTTTTTTAATCAACAATTTATGATGTTTTTCGCCAAAAAGCTAAAAATGAAAGAACAACAAATTGCATGCAATAAAAATCCAAAAAACTGTCAGTGACATACAGTGATGGCCACGAATTTAAGACACGACATTTCACTTATATATTTCTGATAATTTTTACATCTTATCGAACAAATTTTAGATCCATGTTATTTTTTAAAGATCCTAGTAATGTTATGAAAAAAAATCAACAATAGTTTGTTACCTATATTTAGTTTCCAATTTTTATTTACATATTATACAGATTAATACAAGTTTAAGCCTGGTCATGAATTTAGGACATAGGCAAAATAAAAGTTAATTCACAAAAGTAAAGCTCAGCTTCATAAAACAATATTAGTATTTGGTGGGAAATCCTTTATTTTGAATCACAGCAGCGCATCTCCTGGGTAAACTTTCAACTAAGGCCATACAGCGCTCCTTTGGAATGGCATACCAAGCCTTTTGAATTTCTTCCCATAAATCAGTCAAATTTTTTGGCTTTACTGCTCGTACATGCTCCTCAACATCATTCCACAAGTTCTCAATTGGATTGAGATCCGGGGATTGAGCTGGCCATTTCAGAACTGTGATATTATTTTCCTCTAAGCAACTCTTCACTAGGCGTGAAGTGTGCTTAGGGTCATTATCATGCATAAATTTCCACATTAGAGGCATGTTGTCTTCAGCGAATGGTATCATGATGCTTGTCAGTATGTTTTTGTAAATATGCTGGTCCATTTTATTGATAATCTTCTGAATGGGACCTACACCATGCCAGGAAAATGCTGCCCACACCATGACATTTCCACCACCATGCTTAACCGTTTTAAGGGTGTACTTTGGGTGATGCTCCAGGTTTGGAGGACGCCATACGTACTGTTTTCCATCAGAACCAAAGCGACAAAACTTCGACTCGTCGCTCCAAAGTATATTTTTCCAAAATGTCATCGGCTTATTGAGATTTTCTCTTGAAAACGCTAGTCGGGATTTAATATTTTTTTTTGACACAAGTGGTTTACGTTGTGCAATACACCCACGTAAGTTCTTCTCATTCAGACGTCTTCTTATTGTCCTGGACGATATATTAATACCAAAATCCGATGAAATCTCATTTTTAATTTTACTTGAGCTCTTGAAAGGATCTTTAGCAGCTGATTTATAAATTAAGCTATCCTCCCTGGGTGTAGTTTTTCGGGCTCTAGGGTGCTGTTTGACATTTTTGGTAGTGCCATGTTGCTTGATGTGTTCCAGTGCATTGTAAATCTTGGATCTGGAACATTTTAGTAGCTTGGAAATTTCCATTACTGTTTTTCCATCAGTATTCATTTGTTGGATCAATTTTCGCTCGGCATCCGAACTCCAAGTACCTCTGGCCATTTCTAACTAAATATTTTGATGTATTCTAACATTAAATGGAATAAAACATTCATTACTTACCTTTTAGCTTCAAAAAACACCAAAAAATCACTTAAAAACCAAATATTTCTTATATGTTTTAAATTCGTGACCAGCTTCAAAAGCACGTTTTTACGAAAATATAATAAAAACAGCAACAAAATGTATACACAAACAAAACCAAATAACGGTAATTGATCTTAACATTACAGGGTACACTGAAAAATTAACAAAATCTAATTTTATATTGCAGGGTTGTAATAATTATCACAACTTAGTTCGTTACATGTCGTGTCTTAAATTCGTGGCCACCACTGTATAGGGGACAATGTCATACAGTGTCTCACTAAAGTATTTGAATTTTTTAAATTAATAATTAAAACGGTTTAATTAAGTGATTTAAAAAAAAAATAATTCTAGATTTATTAACTGAATTGTATTTGTCTATTTGTTAACTTTATAATGCAAAAAACTGCAATAAAAAATATTGCATTGTATCCAAGTTATTACAGAAATAGTATGAAAATTCATCGAATTTACCTCACAAAAGTATTTGAATTTTTATCACCTTTGTATTTAAAAATGTCAAACAAAATAAAAATTGGAGAAATTCATGTATTTTTTTTTATTAATAATAGGTCATAGGTATCACAATTAAATGTTTACTAATTTATTTCCCCAATTTGGAGTAAAATTTTGGGGGATTTTTGGTCCAATTTTATATTTAATGGACTTAGAAGGTTGATTTAGGAAGAACACGCCTATTTTTCTTCTATAAATGACAAATACAATATTTTTTTGTCATTATAGTAAAAAAAAATAATAAGGTTTTAGTTCCTTATAAGTTTTTTTGTTAAAACGCCATATACGAAGGATCCAAGTCGTTAATTATGAGACATTGCACCATTAAAAATATAATACCTTAAATATAAAGCCCACTTTGGTACCCTACGTATCAAAAATTTATTTCAAAATGTTGGGGAATATCATCCTGATATATAGCCAAATATAAATTTGGAGACTAAAATACCTGACTTTAGGATATAGCTCCAAAATATACCCCGACATAATTGTACTTGGGTTTATTTTTCTAATTACTTAGCCATATTACTTTTGGATCAATAACTTGAACTCCAGAAATGTTGGAGCGAAAAATTTTCCACTTTATTTTCATCAACATAGATAATATTAACAGAATACTACACTTTTTCGGATATTTTTACCTATTTATAGTTTCCCTATATTTTGAAAGCCATATAGTTATGTAAAATATACCTCTTATCGCGTTTTATACTATGGCACCAATTTCTTTGTATTTTTGTAGCCGGTATCCAAATCTCCCATTTAATAACAGCTAATACCTACAGAAACACAATCTGAAAGTTTTGTTAAAATATGTGGACCAATACTTCAGTAAAATAGGCTCAATGTTAAAGATTTTTAATTTTTAACAACATAATGAAAATTTGTACGCCGTTTGGAATGTTAATATTTAGAACTTTTGCAGTAAAAATTATTTTTCGAAGACATGACAAAGTCCATTTATATTTCCATAATAAAACAAATTAATTTTAAGAAATTATTTAGGAAAAATTACCCGATTATTCCAATTTTCCCTTTTGTAAGATACATGTAAAGAAACTTCGCTTAATTTCCCTAAAATTTTACGCCCAAATTTATAAAAAGAATTAGTAAACGTTTAACACTAATACTTAATAACAATTAATATAAAAAACTTTTTTTGTATTTTGAGTATCTTCAAATACAAAAAATTAAAAAATTCAAATACTTTTGTGAGGTACCTAAAATGACTGCACGTGTTATTTTTCTCAATTTCTCGGAAACGATTCAACATTTTGTGCTACGTTTTGCAGCATTTGGTAGAAGACAACTCAGGCAAAAAAATCCCATTCATAAAAAAATATTATTTTTTATTTACCTAATTTAATAACTAAATAATAAATAATAATAACTAATTTTTTTATTTAAAAATTTAAATTCACTAACTTATGTGAGACACTGTATGTACATGTGGGCTGCTTTTGCACAGTGGAAAATGTAATAAAAATAAGTAAAATTAAATATTTAGCTAAAAATACTATATTAAGAGAAAGAAATACTCAAAACAAATTAAGCAGTTTTTCTGGAATATAAATTATTATTTCTCCGATATGATATTATTATATATATAGCATATATTTCTTCTGTTTTATATAATCGATGGCTTTCTTCCATACTAAGAATCCAAAAAAATAAAATAAAAAGAGTTAGATCGAATCTAGAATTATAAAGAAACTTAACCCTCTGTTTTTATAAAACGAACGAAAATTTCGTTTTGACAATTTATATTGAAAACAACAAATAAATTTGAAATTTATTTGTTATTTTCCATACATTTTAACGAAACGAATTTTTCGTTCGTTTTATAAAAACAGGAGGTAAATTTAATACTTATTTAGTTCTACAAAAGTATTAGCTTGGCCGACTGCAAATTTCATACTTGTTTTACATTGGTTTAGATTCATAAAATTTTTTTAATTTCCACTGATTTTCCAATTAGTCCTACTGTGCATGGCTACAGGCTGGACGTTTACCACAAAAAAATAAAATAACACCAAAAAACGACAATCATATTTTTTTAAATATAAATGAATTTCTTGCAACCACAATATTCGTACAGCAGCCGGAAGTAAAACAAACGCCACAGAAAAATTACGCCTTCTTGTGGCAAAAAAAAAAAAAAAAATTATACAAGAAATTACATACCATAGTCACAAATTGAAACGAATATGTTATGTAACCTGCATAACATAAAATTGCTTTAGACATGACGAATTTATTAGGCCCTATTAACACATCTAGATTATTTGACCATTTTGGCTCTAATATCCATTACTATTTAATTCGACTAGTGCTGTGTGAGTAAATGATTAGTTAATAAGCTACAGATGATTTCTTGCTAAATTTTGGTGGTTTGGTTGGTTGCAATTCAAATCCATTGCAAAGATGTCAATTACTAGTTTCAAATTTGTAGGGTATTATTCTGCTATAGTGCTTGTGACAGGCAGGTCAAAAAATACATACACATACATAGTAAAAAATCCTTATGGAATGTGGTTTTCCCGAAAAAAAAGTAAAAAAGAAACTAAAAATTTTATATACAACATTGATATAAATATTGTTGCAAAAAACCCCAAAGAAAATTATGACCTTTATGTGGTCAAGCAACAGAAAAATTGCCTTAAAAGAAAACCAAACTAGCGAAAAAATAAATCGTAATAGAAGATGTGGTTGGAAACATGTTGGAATTGTTAAGGATGACTTCATTTTATTTATTGTGTTAAAATGAAACATTACTTGTAGATAAATTGAAGCAATTAAAAGGGTATTATTGAGATGTTTTATTTGTTATTTTTATTTTTAATGCGTATTACTTTTTTAAAGAGAGACTTAAATGCTTGTCTTAAAAAATTTTCAACTTTAAAGTTTTTAATAAAACTAAGTAATAAGCTTCTACATGTAGGTACTTCTTTAAATTAAAAACGATAACCTCTTAAAAGTGTGTAATTGAGAGAGACTCGAAATATCAAGTTCGTCAAGTACGATACCAATATTAGCTTTAGTTCCTTGATACAGGTAGTGAAGGTAGTTAGTAGCCCATGATCGCTCGTGATTCAATGTGTAGCTGAAGGTCTTAAACTTTCGATTTTTCAATAGAGCTATGACACGAAAATGGTGGTTCTAACAATATCATGAGATTCTAAGAAAATAAAACTATTAGGGAAACCTTTTCTGACATGTGCAAAAACTAAAAATAAACGTGTAGGTCATTTTCAGATTTTAATGATAATATTAGGTGGGTTTAGTTAGTACACTCTGATGCACTTAAACAAAAGTTTACCGTCTTCTGTTTAGCGCCCAATATGTACGATATAAGTTTAATTAGTCTTAATTTATGATTGATTGAAGAGTTTTAACATTACCTAGTATGATAGTATCTTAGACTACAATGCCCGGTAAATAGACCCGTTAGTACTATAAGTTCGCTCTTATTGGGCAATAGCAACTTCCGTGATCTACCAGGATATAAAAAAACTCTCTCTCAACCCAGCAGTTGATCCTACCTGTGGAGTGTTCCACGGGGATACCGAAAAATGGTTTAGGCCCAACGAAAACCCTTCGAGTGACTAGGGACCCGAAATTGAGGGATTTTAGACAGTCCATAACATCATTTGGCTTCACCTTACATGATATCAAAGCCTTCAAAGATGACTGTCCAACATCACATACATATATAATTAACTTATGTTCACATTAAATTATGTTCACATCAAATATTTCACCAAATTTGCGTAACCAGTATTAAAAAAAAAAAAATGTTTGCCATTGTAAAGTAAAAAAATAGTTTATATTGTGGTCAATTGTCATTATAGTCAAACATTTGACTAGTCTGAACATGCCTTTAGATCCTTTGATTTTCTTCATAAATATTCTCTAACACAAGTAAATATGGTATAAATTTCGGTCTGGAAAGTCATAGCAATATAGTCCCAGGATATATGAGGCACTAGATTTATTTCCATGTCAATGTGGCCCAGATGTTATCCACTTGACAGCTACATGTGTTCGAAATAACTAATCATCCTTGATATTACCAAATTGATATGAATTTGGAACCCTAGATGTATTCACATTCCGGAGTCTTGGTTACTTCTGTATCAGATGTATCTTTGAAACATTGTCGATTATTCCTGTATAGTTTTTATTGTATCTATCAAAATTATTGAAACTAAATAATTCGTTTTCCTCTCAAGATAGATCTGTAGTTTTATATATAAAGATCAATACTGGCGTGCCTTAGTCCGCCAGAATCTTTAAGTCTTAGTGCTGACTTAGTAGAGGTAAAGCAGTAGGCTTGTCGGTGATGAGAGAATAATCAGAAGTATTTTGTATCCATTACCTCCCAATCTACACTGATCCTGAGAAACTTGGAGTTCAGCTTTCAGAGTATTCTTTGCTAGAATATGTAACTAAGGTAATAAAAGTTCTACTATAGGACAAAATTTGCTACTTCAAGAGCTTTAAGAAGATGTAAAAATATTTAAAATTGAAAATTTTGCAGTAAACATTTTCTATATCAGTAGCTATTTTTAGTCTCAATATCTCCTCTTTAAACTTTAATCTATGTCCATGTGAAATTTTATTGAAATCTAACCAGCCGGTTAAAAGTGTCATATTTATTTATAAACATTTTGGTTCAGCCTCACTGTGCTTAATATTTGCAACAATCGTGCGTATTAACGTAATATAAGTCTCACTATATTCTAATACCTTATATCTACACTTTTTTGTAAAACTAAATTGCAAATCATTTTACATAAAAAATTTGTAACTGATTATTATATTGTGTTAATAACAAGAATGTGCGCTTATGTGAAACAATCCACATAACTTTGACCTTTCTATTTTCTAGCAAAAGTGATTTAATACAATTATTTATTAACAAAATTTATTCATGATTATTTATTGGCAAACTTTTAACAAGCTTCAGCCAGCCCAAAAGCAAGAAATTTATTTCAACAATTTTTTCACAAAATTGTTTTGCTAACGACATTAAATTATTTTTAAAAATTTATCTTTTATCGTAAATCTTGTTACTTAGTTTTAGGCAACAAATACAAAAAATAGAAAAGATAGAAATTGTTAAAAAAAGTGGAAAACCACAAAAAAATACAATTTCGAAAACATACCTTCTTGGACTGCAAAAATTTATATCAGGGTGTTGGTGTTGCCCCAAAGGACATTAAATGTTCAATACTAGTTTTGTCTTTAACAAAACTCTAACAGCAAAATGAAAATGAATTGGGAAAAACAAGCCAAACACTTCAATACTCTGTAAAGAGAAAAAAATAAAAAATAGTACAAATATTAAAATGGTACAAAAAGAAAAAAAGTATTATATTTACTTTTTTTTTGTTAGCTAAAATTTATTATTGTAGTAACGAGACATATAGAAAAAAAATTGTTAAAGATGAATTTAGCAACAGTAGGAGAAAAGCAAAAAAAAGTGTCAAGAAAAGAAACAGTGGGGTACAACCCACAAATGGTATGTTTTTGAAAAGGCAACAAGAAAAACTTAAAGACCCACAACACATAAACATAGAAAAGAAATAAAACAAATAGAAAAAGTAAAATGGAAAAAAACATATTTCAAAATAAAAGAAAAAATAAAAAACAAAAAACTTAGCGACCGGAAAACGGAAATGAATCATTTCATTAGTTGGCTACGCCTACATTTATTTTATTTTTTATATTTTTTTGTTTCCCTCTTAAAACTACCGACAGCAGCAATAGCAGCCAGGAGCAGAGACGGAGTGGCAATAGCTTTAAGTTTATTCCTTGGGGTATATGACAACATGTTTTTTTTTTTTTTTTTTTTTTTTTTTTCATTTTTAGTAAGTGTATGTCTATATTTTTCGTCTTTCTTGTTTTCTATTTATTTGTTTTATAGTGTGAATTGTAATAAAAAAGAGGCAAAAAAACTTAATTTAAAGCTTAAAAAATTGACTTCAAATGTTGTTTAGTTTGCTACTAAATAAGTTTGTACAGCTGCTAGAAGTATATTACAATTTGCTAACAAATTCCTTTGAATATTAGTTAAAACAAATAGAGAATAAAAGATGAAAATGAAATGTCTTGTTGGTGGCAATAAAGAAAATGTGATGAAAAAAGTATACAAAAAGAACAAGAACATAGAAAATAAATTAGACATTTGTTTTTTGCAGTTAAGTGGCTGAATAATGTTGAATAATGATGTATTTAAATAAATCTCCATAATGTATGTACTCCCATGTTAAACAATTTTAACATATTAGGATTTTATATTAAGCTTTGATTGAATTTGTATTACAATGTTCGACAATTTAATAGAATGGAAAAAGGGTAGAGTATATGATGTTATAGAATCTTAGGTAAAGTAGTTGTATATTTATATAAAAAAAAGAAACTTAATGATATTAACAACTTCTCATTATTAAATAGAAATGTGTTTATTAATCATTTGAAAAATTGTAAATGTTTTTCTTGCAAAAAGAATGAAAAAAAAAAAAAAAAAAAAAAAAAAAAACTTACACAAATGACGTTAAAATAAAACTTTTTTGAAATACTGAAAATAATATGCAAAACTTGCAAACTAATTTACATATGAATTAAGGCAGCCTCATTTGTAAAGGGGATAACTAACCTATCGATGTTTCTACATTAGACGAATTTTATGATATCATTTCTCAATAGATCCCCAGTTATTAGACGCAGGTGACTTTGATAAGTAGTTGGACGATTTTTTTTATATATTTTCCATAGCACGTAAATGTGGTACCATAATTCAAATCAAAACAGAAAAAAACAGATATTTTCAGATTTTATATTGCCGATTTCAATTAAATTCGCTGGAGATATTACCTTGTAGAAGGTAATATCTCTAATTTATGTATAACTATAATTATATTTATACCCTACACAACCATAGGTGGTTATGGTATTTGCTGATGTTTGTAACGCCTAAAAGAAAAACCTTAAAGTATATCAGTCGACTCAGAATTGTTTTGTAAGTCGATCTAACAATGTCCGTCCGTCTGGCTGGCTGTCCATGTAAACCTTGTGCACAAAGAACAGGTCGCAATTTTGAAGATAACACTGGTCGACAAAAATTTTTTTTCGAGCTCCTTCAAAAAAAAAAAAAAAAATAGTAGACTAGATGAAATTCCGCATGTTAAACTCGAATCTGCTTTCAGTTTTTTTTCATCAGGTCGGGATTTTTTTTATGGGCGTGTCTAATATTGTGCCCTAAATATGGCGATTACTCGAGTATATTTAACTATTACTTGAGAACGGTATGCACGATTTATATAATATACCACGATATGCGGAATAAAATTAGCTTTAAATCGCTTTACTATCAAATTTTGCGCTCAATAGTTTAGGAGATATTTCGAAAAAAGTGTCGGAAAAAAATTTTTTCTTGCTAAATTCAAGATTTTTTTTTTTTACTAAAATTTTTTTTTAAAAGTGAAAATATCAAAAATATTTAAGTTTATCACCTTTATCTCAAAGCTGGCGAAACTATGAGTAATTATAAAAATTGATGCACAAATCTTGATTGGATTCACAGTTATGTTTGAATACCCATGTATACCTATAGCTAAAAGAAAATACACTAGTGGGCAAACAAATTTTTTATTTTTTTTTCGTCTTAAATAAGAAAAATAGGTGGATTAGATGGAATTCAACGTGCTAAATAAAAATCAGCTTTTACTTTTTTTCTATCACGCATTGATTTTTTTTATGAGCATGACTACTATGTCCCCACCTTTAGGCAGTCACACTTGTATATCTCGAGAACTGTTTGTCCAATTAAGATAAATTGAACTTTAATATATAGCGACCTAAATTGTCTTTGAGCTGAATTTATATAATTTTTTTGTCCAGTTAATATTTCTGTAGTTATTCGGTAATTAGTACCGACAATTTTAAAATTTATTTTTTTCAGCGGTGAAAATTTTGATACATAACTCTGAAATTCTTGCGCGAATGAAAAATATTGTTGACATACCTTGAAGACAATTTTCGTATGCATCTTTTGATGTATAACTTATAAAAATCGTGTAAAATTCTCTCGAATTTTATAGTGTGACCACTAAATAAGGTCATGATATTAGTCATGCCCATAAAAAAATCAGTATGTTATAGAAAAAAAGTGAACGCAGATTCTTGTTTAACTCGTCAGAATTCACCTAGTCCACCTATTTTTGTTTCAAGAAAAAATAAAAAATAAACATTTTGTTTTGTCCACCACTGTATTTCTACTCAATTGTATGTAAAATGGGTGTTTTTACTTAACTGTGAATAAAATCAAGATTTGTGCATCAATTTAGAAGGTACATGCCTTATTTTATTCGCAGTATTACCAGCTTTAAGATAAAGATGATATGTCTTCATTTATTAAACGAAATTTAAGTAACAAAAAAATCTAAAATTGTTCATGAAAATGAATTTTTTCGGACACTTATTTCAAAATAACTCCGAAACTGTTGAGCACATAAAAAAATTAAGTTTGGATGATTTGAAGATATTTTTAGTCCGCATCTTTTGGTGTATCACTTTGATCAATCGTACACACCGTTCTTGAGTTATGAGAAAATATACTAGTGTAATGGCCTTACTATGGGTGAAATATTAGAAATATTATTATAATAAATAAAAAAAATCCAGACCTGATGGAAAAAATTGAAAGCAGATTCGTGTTTAGCACATCAAAATACATCAAGTCCAACTATTCGTCTATGGAGGAGGATTTTTTGTTGACCAGTTTAATTTCCTAAAATATGTCACGTGCAATTTATATGCAACGAAGGCTATTAAAATTGGTCATGAATGGTCCACCATAACAGGGAATGACCTTAAACTGCATAAATAACAAAATATAATGAATACGTATGCTTTATAGAAATATACATTACGCTTATTACAATTATCGGTCCACATTTGGCCTCGGATCCCATATAAGACTCTTCCCCGAATTTTGATGCATATTCACAATGGTATAGGCTATTATACGGCCGGACTTAGGTTTTGGAAATCCTTATAACTTCCGTTACAGACTTGATGGTATATGTACATATATATTTCTATATCGTTGTACAAACTGGTCAAAATGTAAAGCGTTTAGACCCTTGGAAGTCCTCGTTTTGCTCTTTTTAAAAAGAACTTTCCGCGTACTGTATGTTGTTTTTCCAGGAAATGTCAGTGATTTTGTCGCAAATAGTAATACAAACACTGATGTTTAGATCATTTTCTCGAAAAGATAGAGCTTTCGTAGTGCATGATCACTGCAATTTTATCTCAGCCTCGCAATTTTGTGAATGAGTTGCCTCAACAAATAAAACTGTGCTTATAGAAAATTAAGGGTCTACATATAATTCGAAAAGTGCTAGTACATACTAAAAACGAGAGAAGAAGATATAGTCGGTCAAGCCCGACAATATGATACCCTATACCATTTCGATCCCATAATTTTGTTTTTACTTATATACAACTTACTTGTGTTAAATATTAACCTAATACTAACATTTGTATGGGATTTATACACGTTAAAGTGATTTTCGGGAGAGGAGTTTATATGGGAGCTATGGTCAGTTATGAACCGATCTTAATGAAATTCGGCAAACGGATTTTTGCTTATATAAAACTTTTTTGTGCTAAATTTTATTAAAATATTCCTATTTTTAAAGCATCTATAAGTTTTAAAACTCTATTCTGGGAGGACATTTGTATGGGGGCTAGGTGAAATAATGGGCCGATCATAACCAAATTCAATAGTCTTTTGTTTTTGTGTTGAGAAAAGCATATGTACCAAATGTCATCAAATTATCCTCAAAATTGCGACCTGTACTTTGCGCACAAGCTTTACATGGACAGCTAGCCAGCCAGCCGACCAGACGGACGGACAGACGGACATCGTTAAATCGACTCAGAAAGTGATTCTGAGTCGAACGGTAAACTTTAAGATGGGAGTCCGAAGATTTTTTCTCTGCATTACAATTTCTGCACAAACACATAATACCCCAACCACCTATGGTGCTGTAGGGTATAACTACCACATCACGTATGACTTGTTATCATTCAAGATCGGTTACTGTGACTGGTAAGCAATACTGAGCCATGACTAATGATGTTTTTTTAAAAGTCGTTTTAGCCTTATTAAATTAGACTACCCTAACTAACTTACATTAAATGAAATTATAAACATACCGGTACCCATATTTTACATTTACGTACAAAACATAATGAATATGTATATACTTTATTTCTTTTAAAATGTTTACAATTCTTTATACAAACAAAATAAGTACTTCATATACAACTAAAGTAAGTATTTATTATTATACGAATATTAAATATTTTTAACAAAATCTAAAAAGCAACACAACAAACGAGTATAACTTTTTAATGAATGCCTTTTCTTCACAGGAAAACTTACAGTTCTTTGTATACTTCTTAACTCCTTTTTATATAAATATTTAAAATATTTCAAAAAAGAAGTGTAGGTTTATATTTCCTTCCTGAACAGGATTGCTTTTCTTGTTTATTTTTGGTTTTGTCAGCTTTAGTATAAAGCTCAACACTTTAACATAACAAAAGCAACATAAAGAAATAAAAAAAACAACTGCAAGAAAAAGTTTTTGTAAATCTTATCTTTGCACCAAAACAACAAAGTTTGTTGCTTCAACAAGAAAACGAAAATAAAAACTTAAAAAGTTACATAAAACATGTAAAATTATAATATATTTATTGTAATATATATACTATATTATATTGTGGTGTGTAACAAAGTATTGTAATGTTACATTATATGTGTTATATAATGTTATTACATTATTTTATTCTTTTAAGTTAATAAATAATTACCTAATGCATATAATCACATCAATAAGGAAGTGAATATATGTATATTGTTAATATACTCCGATACTGGGTCATTCTAAATAATAATAGAAGTCTAAATGGAATTAAATAATGAAATACGATGAAATTTAATCTTAAGATATATCATATAACAGCTTCGATTAAATCTAATATTGAGTTACAAAAATAGCTAGAAATATATCTTTCCTACGATAAACATTTATCTACGACTCCATATATATACTAGGCTGCACCAAAATTTACCAACTTTCGAATTTTGATCGTAACTCCCTCTAGAAATGTTCTTTGGGTTCATTAGTGAAATCGGATATAGTTAACCCGTGCTGCATCGGACCTGAAGTTTGTAGGGTGCTTTTATATGTGAAAAAGTTGACTTTATATCTAAAATACTGCATTTTATTTTATTCTATAGTGTTGTATATAAGCCTGCAGTTTTTTTTTTAACTTTTTTGAAATTGTTTAACAAACTTTTTTAAAGTTTGAAAATGTAGTTTTGAAACGATCTTAAAAAATATAAACATTATTTGACCGAGCATGGAAGGGTGTTTGAATTTTACTGCGCAAACAAAAATTTATTTTTCAGTATTTATAGTTCAAATTGAATTGAAAATAGCTTTTTATTTAAACATTTATAAAAAAAAAAAAAATAAAATTTCGTTGTACACTCCTTACACAAGTGTTCTAAAACACATTAATGGTTTGGAGAATTCGTAGTAACATTTTTTAATCGATTTTCTCTTTTATATCCTATTTGATAGATAATTATATGCACACAGAAAAAAGTAAAAATGGACTTCAATTACGAAAATGCTTATATTAATTAATTTTTAATTGATTTTGCTCCAATAATCAAAAAAAGAACATTTTCACCACTTCAAAAGTGTAACAAAGTGCATATTTTAAACATTTTTTGAAGTTCTTTATAATTACTTCTAAAAAAGTGAAAATAAATGAATTTTTAGTGGAAAAAATGTTAATAATTTCTAAGAAAATTTAAATTTTACAAATTTTAGAATTTATTGGTAACGTTTCTAATGGAAGTATTTATCGTTTAGTCCTTGACATTTTCCTTTAAAACAAAATGTGATTGTTTATCATATTCTATATAGAAGAGAAAAAGTATAAAACAGAATTTTTACTTATCTAAATGGCATTCGTGTTGAAATTTTTGGTCAGTTTCGGGAAAATTATAAAAGGAGTCTATGTTAAATAGAGTTTAGGAGTGCAAAAGTAATTGACTACTCTGAAAATAATATTGTGCGGATGCTTTCCTATATCCAAAAGAGGATTTGTAGTAAGTTTTCACGATCATGATGAAGTGCAATAGCTAAAATAAGACGATATATAGGTCACTTTCTCAACTCAAGTGGGTATATATAATGATGGATTTTCAATATGTAAAATTTGTTTCTCGGTATAACAATAGAACAAATTTTAAGTTTCTTCTCCTTAAGAAATATGTCAATAATTATTATTTTTTTGAAAAATTTTCTATTTTTCTTCTTACAAAAAAGAAAAAAATTCTATATAATGCCTGACGTGACCATAAGGTAATTATTTAGGTATCTTGGGGAACAAGGCTCTCCTTGTTTATATTTTACTACTTTTTAATACTCGATACTACTCAATACTTTTTCATTTGGGTACTCGATACTTAAAGGATTTTTTAATTTGAAATATAATTTTTAATAAATGTTATTTTATTTAAAATTAGAACAAATATATTTAACCAATTTGTAAATTTGTTTATATAAAACACAAAATAAAAACGTTAACTTTAAATTCAACTTTAATAAGAAGCAGTAAAACTATTTTAATACATTTAAAAATTTACTTGTATCTTTATACAGAGATGTATTTTAGCCGTTATATTTTTAATATATTATTAAACAAATTAAACTCTGAAAATATTAAGTAACTACTTTACAGTATTGAGTACCCAAAAAAAGAGGGCAAATACTCGATACTAATACTCAATACTTGCACAGAAAAAAGTAAAAATGGACTTCAATTACGAAATTTGTAACATTAATTCATTTTTAATTGATTTTGCTCCAATCATCAAAATGATAATATTAATAACTAGAATAGTTGATATTATTATTACTTCTTTTCCTTAAATAGATGCAATGAGCTGAAAATTTTTGAAAATTTACTTAAATTTATTTTATTTCTGTACTTTTATAGATAAATATTTAATTTTTCTTTATATTTTATTAACAGCTGTCAATTTATTAAAAAACAAAACTTTAAACCAATTAGAAAATTAATTATATTAATAAATCATATAATTAAATTCCAATATAAAGTTAATTAATAATTTTATTAAAAAATTATTTGAAATATTTTTTTCTGTGTGCACAGCACTAATTTTGAGAATTTTGAAGACATGACCTGTTCTAAACATTTGTTGCACTATATCGCCTCTATACAACACAAAAAGTCATGATTTTAACATTTTGTTGTCACTGGAAGGAAGTACCGTTGTAAGCGTTACCATATTTGTGCGCTAGGTCAATTTGGGTTAAAGGCTTTTAGGGGCTATGTGTGATAAGTTAGAGACACAACTAATAATACATGTTTATAGCCCCATGTCTTGGCTATAAAACACGAATGACTAATTTCCTCTATTACCAAGAAAATTTTATAACCTTAAAAACTTTTCAAAGAAGCCTATTTTCTTTGATCTTCAATGGGTTAAAAATGTAACGTGAAAGAGAAAAACCGAAATATTCCTGGTGATTGGGATAACTATACGTACAATAACTGCAACATCATTTTCCAGATACCGGTGCCTCAGTACCAGTTGAGTTCCAACTGACACCTAAACGTTCACCTAAATTCCAGTTAATACCACTACACTCACTAAATATTAATTAAGAGTTAATTTAATTGTTATATGCAGTATTAACAAAATACGCGCAATAACAACATGTTGTTTAGTGGTTAGCAATAAAGACTATAAAACGTAATATACGTCGGAAGGACGTGGGCTCAATTCGGAGTGTCTCCATCATCATTAATGAAAAATTATATAAATCAAAAAATAAATAATAAAAAATTTTATTAATCGACACTGAACATGTTAGTTTGCATCAGTCATTTGACTATGTGGTTAAATGGTGTTAATCAGCCACCTCCAATGACAACCCTATGTAAAACTGACAAGTTCCTTCCATAGAAAGTTCCAGAACTAGAACCGGTCACTAATTTTAAAACGGTCCAGGGTAAATTAAGGTGTAAAACCTTATAAATATAGAAAATAAATCCTCATAGAAATTTTGTTAAATACTTCGTATAGTCCAACATTCTATAATGATCTGTTAGAGGAAGTTTTAATACAACTATTATAGACTAATGGTACAACTTGGTAGCATTATTCTAAATAAATATAAGTATCTACTTAAAAAAATCTTTGGAATTTGTCTTTTTGTAATAACATTTACTGCCTTTATGTATGTTAATTTATTTCCTCAACTACTTTAAAAGTCAAGTACCAATTCCACTTAATATCTAATAAAAAAAATTTAATTAAATAATTGTTTCATACATGAAAAAATATACAAGAACTTTACAAAAGAAAAGGCAAATTCTTCATAGTTTGTCAATTTTACAATACCAGGAAGCAACTAACTAACTTACAAGTATCAACTCCCCCAGACTCATACATATCTAACTATATGTGTGTATATTACTTTGTAGTGAATTGTTGTAACTGGATAACTATGTATAGAGCAATTCTCCTAAGTATTTCTAGTATCTAATATCTTAAAGTACCCCAGACAAGTAGCAGTTTTTGCTACTTACACATGTAAAAAGTGAATAGAAGTTAACAAAAAAAAAAAAAAGATGACTGACTGCATGAAATATGTTTATTAAAGAAATTGTAAAGAAAAGAAAGCTGGCCTTTTCATAAACGAAGTTAAGTAGACAACATACAGTGGGGCCAAATAAACAATTTTTGTATCTCGTAAACCACTGATTGGATTAAATTGAAATGTATGGAGGACTTGTGGAGGAGGACCTGGGATTTTAGAAAAATCATCTTGTATCACCCTGTGATAACACGAGATAAGCTACATGGTGTCATTACCTCGAGTATGTAAAAGTTTCAAAAATTCGTAACTTTTACAAATCAAATTTTTTATTTATTTAAAGTGATTGACAAGGTAAAGAATTTTTGATTTTTTCCATCGACTTTATTTCATTTTTCGGGAATAAGTCCTGAGGTGTATTTTTTTAAATATATTGTAATTTGTAATATATACCGAAATAATATGCTGAAAAAGAGATTTGTACCTTAATTCGTCTAGACGTGAAAAATGTTCAAATTCAGTACTCTGAAATTAGTATAAAAAAATTGCTATATTTATGCCAAAATTCACATTTTTCTGAAAGATTTTTAAATTTTAAGATTTTCTTAAATTTTTAATAAAGAAATTTTAAACATATGAATTTTTTAATTTGCACAAAAAAGCATATTAACATAATATTTTCACTATTAATTATCACAGATTTAATCACAGATACAGACTTTTTACCAAAAAATTTGCATTTGACTCCACTGTGCAACAATTTGAATGATGTAAAAATATGATTAGATACTCATATGGAATACATATGTTTCATGCGATGAAAGCAGTAGACACTTAAAGACATATATGAGACATCTAGCAAATTATTTTAGCATACCACATAGGGGCAAAGGTATACGCCCAGCAAAAATTTTTTAGGTACTGGTAAGCAGTACAAAATTATTCATGCCTGCCGATAGCACATCATTGATGCGCATTTGAGTAAGCTATAAAAGGAAGCGAGAAATTTACATTGGGCTCATATTTTTTTTACCAAATTACAACCTGCATCCTCTCTCGCTTACGTGGATGTAGGATTGTAAGCGAATGACTTCCTTCTCCCCATTTTTATTTACGATTTAAAATAAAAAGTTCTGCTAAATTGGATGATGCAATATTTTCAACTGCGTTGATTAGTTGTGATCAAGTGTTCAAAGTATTAAGAAGTAAGTTTGTTCGTGAAAGTCGGAAAAAAAAATAAAATAAAAACCTATTAAAATTGTAAGTAAAATTATTATATTTTTTTAAATAACTATTTATAATGACAAAATAAAATTATTTATTAAATTATAAAAGCTTTAAATATTTAGTATATTGTTATTAGTTTTCATTAAAATATACAAGAAGTGACATGTTTTGTAAAGTATTTTGTGTTTTATTACTTTTTTAATTTTCAGTTTGACTTGTTTTGAAGAAATTTTGTGTTTTTGTTTTTATACGATTATAGAAAAAAAATAAATAAAAGAAAACAAGCGCGAATGTTATATTCGGCCCGGCCGAATCTATATACCAACCATCAACTTTTTCAAATTTTACGTTATATGGGAGGGGGCGGTAAAGTGGGCGGACCACGCCCATTTTTTGTTTCCGAGTTTACATTTGTCCTTGAACTATTTGAACACAATTTCGTTGATTTTCACCTTATATGGGAGGTGGGCAGTAAGTGGACGGACCAGGCCAATTTTTTGTTTCCGAGTTTATATCAATTCCCGAACTATACGTACAAAATTTCGTTGTCGTACATGCTTTTGTTGAAAAAATATCAGCAGAAAAGTATAAAACGGACACCCTGTGTTTCTAGTTTTTAGCCCATAACTTTTTTGTTTATTAACTGATTTTGCCCAAACAAACCTCATATAAGATAAATATTTGTGCCAAATTTCGTTCCCCTACGTTGTCCCGTTCGAGCCCTATCCTGCTTTCAACAGACGATCAGACGGACGGACATAGCTAGATCGACTCAGAATCTAACCAGAACCCTGAAAATATATACTTTGTGGGGTCTTAAATGATTCCTTCGACATGTTATACACGGAATGACAAAATCAATATATCCCTCATCTTTTTGATGGTGGGTATAAAAACAATAATTTTCATGAATACATTATTTAATTTCAAGGCATTATTTCACAGCTTCTGAGATCTCTAAAAGATGCACATAAAAGAAACATGATATCATCACATCTATGATTCCTTAAAATTCGCATAATAAAGGCATATATGAACTTAATACGTAGCGCAGCAAAGGGACCTACCAAGTGGGACATCACGAACAAAAATCATGCCTTCTTGAAGCAGGTTGGTAAGGGAGAGTTCTTTTATCTCTCCCTTACAAACCTGCTTCTGGGTATGCAGCAATTTTTGCTGGGACCAAACGTGTCATTAAATAAACCGCGGCGTTTTAACATAAATTATTGGTATCGTTGAAAAGATAATTTTCTCTAGATTTTAAGTATGTTTTAATAATATAGCTCACCGAACAATATTAACTCAAAAGTAATGAAAATATACATAAAGTCTTTTTTTATTTTCCTACTTTTGTTCTTTGGTGAATATGAAATTTTTAAATACTATTTTATTCATGGTTTGATTTTACTACTATCCCAGCAAAAAATTTTTATGTACTGGTAAGCAGTAAAAATTATTCATGCCTGCCGATAGCACATCATTTATGCGCATTTGAGTAAGCTATAAAAGGAAGCGAGAAATTTACATTGGGCTCATATTTTTTTTACCGAATTACAACCTGCATCCTCTCTCGCTTACGTGGATGCAGGATTGTGAGCGAATGACTTCCTTCTACCCATTTTTATTTACGATTTAAAACAAAAAGTTCTGCTAAGTTGGATGATGCAATATTTTCAACTGCGTTGATTAGTTGTGATCGAGTGTTCAAAGTATAAAGAAGTAGTTTGTTCGTGAAAGTCGGAAAAAATAATAATATACTTAAAAAACCTATTAAAATTGTAAGTAAAATTATTATATTTTTTAAATAACTATTTATAATAACAAAATAAAATTATTTATTAAATTATTAAAACTTTAAATATGCATATTGTTTTTAGTTTTCATTATAATGTTTTCATGTTTTGTAACGTATTTTGTGTTTTATTACTTTTTTTAATTTTCATTTTATATTGTTTTGAAGAAATTTTGGTTGGAGAAAAAAATAAATAAATAAAAAACAATGGGTTATTTATGGGTTACCCAAAATTTCTACACTTATAATATACGGTACGTATAACATATTTTATGTTTTTTGTATTAATTTTTCTTTTTTTTTTCTGTTAAGTAATATAACATTTTTATTTATTATTATTTGTTTTGTAGATTAAACAATTAAGGATTACCCCAAATAAAAAGGCTATTTGACTCAAATAAAAATATAAAGTTGATGAACTGATTTAAAAAATGTCTGTTTTTTTTTTAAATTTTTTTATAAAATAAATCAAATAAATTAAAAAAAAAAAAAATAATAATAATAATAAAAAATAATTTTCATAAATGCATTATTTAAATTCAAGGCATGATTTCACAGCTTCTGGGATCTCTAAAAGATGTACATAAAAGAGGCATGATATCATCATATCTATGATGCCTGAATAATGTGCATAATAAAGGCATGTATGCATCTAATACGTAGCGCAGCAACGTATTGAGTGGTGTTCCATTACCAAATGGTGTCCCATTTGGTAATGGGACACCACCAACAAAAATCATGCCTTCTTGAAGCAGGTTGGTAAGGGAGAGTTGTTTTATCTTTCCCTTACAAACCTGCTTCTGGGTATGCAGCAATTTTTGCTGGGATATTTATCACATTTTGCAATAATGTGATAAATATCCCAGCAAAAAAAAAAAAAAATACTAAAAATATTTTTAAAGTTTTATTTTTGTTTAATGTTACTACTAAAATTATTTTCCTATTTTGCAATATTGTCAAAAAATAAAAAAAAAAAATGCAGCGTTTATTTACAATTTCTTGTAGCATAAACAAAAAATATTCAACTAGTACATAAATTAACATAGAAAAATAATACTTCGTGTTTTAGTCTCGTACACATAATTTTTTCGGACATATATAGCACACGAATAATTTTTCTTCTTTTGCTGCAAAAACTTTTTAATTTTGAAACGGACTTAAAAAATGTAAACAATTCTTGACCGAGCATAGAAAGGTGTTTGGATTATCTTGCGGAAACAAAAATGTATTTTTCAGTAATTATGGTTCAGATTGAATTGAAAATAGCTTTTTATTTAAACATTTATTAAAAACTCTAAAATTTCGTTGTACCCCCCTTACACAAGTGTTCTAAAACACATTAATGGTCAGGGAAATTTGTAATAGTTTTAACATTTTTTAATCGATTTTTTCTTTTTATATTTTATTTGATAGACAATTATGTGTAGATTACAAATTTTAACATTTAAGAGCAAAACAAAGTATTTAACAGCAATATTTTTCTAAAAACTGCAAAAAGACCAACATTTTTCCATTTAAGCGCACCCTAGAAACTTCAGGTATGATGCGGCATTCTACCTTGTTATTTATTATATCATGCATTTAGATATGATTATAAAAACTTTCAACATTTTTATTTTTAAATTTCTAACCCTGCTGTAATATTTCAAATTAATTTAAAATCTTGTCAAAGAATTAAATTATAAATTCTATTAAAAAAACTTTATCTGAAAAAAACTTAAAGAGTCCTTTATAAAATGCATCAACCAAAGATTATGAAATTTACAAAACTTACCATAGAAGATGACGAAAGAAAGGAATCGGTAATAAATTGAATATTATTACATAAAATCTTTTACATTTTACAAATTATTAATTTCTTCCTCCCCAAAAAAGGCTCCTCCAGATCATAAACTTTCTCTAGTTAAACCCAAAAGAGTCATGATGGATCAATTGGAAACAACATCTGCTTCAGGATCCTTAATGCCCTTAACCCTATATGAACGTATGATGATGGAAACTCAAAAGATTTTGGATGCAAGATTACAATTAGAAATTCATGAAAAAATAGATAATCAAATAGTAAATGTAACGCCGAAACCTATTAATGTACCCTATGAAACAGAAGTTTATAAAAAATTAATCCGAAAATATGGAGGCTTACAAATCGGTGATGGTGATTTGATTAGCTATAAGAGTTTTGCAAGTTCTATTGCTAAATCTCGGTCATCTAGAGGTGTAGGCTTTCATGTGTCATTGGAAGAAATAATAAATGGGGTAAGAGAAACTAAGATATATTAAAATCAGAAGAATATTTAATATTTTAAAATCCTTAGATTGGCAGTGAACGCGTGCTGTTCGATTTACAAATGTCATCTAGACACTCTTGGCATATGGTTAGCTCAGATTCTTCAGAATCTTCTATATCTACAGAAGAAGTGCCCCAAGTGACCAAATACAAATTACCCTTTATACGCATAGTATTGCGCAAAACAGAATTACAATTACTCTATGAACAACATAGCATGACTGCCATAAAAAATACTGAAGATGGTAATTTTGTTGAAATGGATAATAAAGAATATGATTATCTAACCATAGGTCGAGGAAAAATTCGCAGACGTTCTGAGGCAGAAGCTCAAACTTCAGATACTCTTTTTAAATCAAGAGAAATTAATACTTTAGAGGTAAAGACCCGTGATGTGGCTACTTATGTTTCAGATTTTGAAATGTTTGATACCTATAAAATGCTGGATGATATTAAATACTGTTCCTATGAAGAACAACCTAAGAAACTACATATTTCTCAAAGTAAAACACCTGATGAACAATTTGCTATTATAGCACAATTACCTTCATTTCATTTGGCCAGTGTTATCATAAAACGTTTATTGGCCGGTAATGTTTTTGAGCAGGGTCAACGAAGATTTCGCAATATGGTTAAAGTCACCAGAATGGTGAATAAAATTAATTATAAATATTCTCTTAAACCTTTGTTTACCATAAAACCAGCTAACAAAGACAATATACGTAAATCTGTGTCCGATATGAGTTTTTGTTATACCAATGGTGATATACTTGCCGTGGCCTATGGTATTTATTCCTATCAAGCTGCCAAATTACCTAAAACCGGTGAAGTATGTGTATGGAGCATTAAGAATCCTTGTGATCCAGAACGTTTCTATCACTATAAAGTGCCGGTAGTAGCACTAGAATTCTCCCCTTATATGCCTACACTATTAGCTATAGGTTTAAGTGATGGCTCAGTAGAAGTAAGGGACATAGCTTACTATAATCACCCACCAGTAGCCATATCACAACGTACCACTTCACCTGGTGTAGATCCCGTTTTGGCTATTAAATGGATTAAAGAGGGTACTACCAATGATTATGAAGATATTGATCCTTTTATTTCTTTATCACAAGATGGTTCAGTTACACAATTTCGTATTATTAATAGTCCTTTTCTATCTGGTTTCAAGCTTATGACTATAGAAAGAATTCAAGGTTCACCAGAGGGTCTAGCAATTAATAAATCTTTTCCGGAATCACCACATCAAACTAACCGTTGTGCTCAAGGCTTGAATTTAACAAAGCATCCAACCCAATTGGATATTTATTATGTTTTAACCGATGAAGGTTGTGTGCACAAGTGTTCGACAAATTATCAACATCATTATTTGCAAGTTTTAAAGACCCATGAGGGTTCTGTTAATGCTATGGATTTTTCACCCTGGTCGCCGAAATTATTTTTAACATGTGGCAATGATTGGTTAGTGCATATTTTTATATTAACTTTTAATGATGTTCAATCTAGACAAATTAATTTATAAAATTCCTTCTTTGAAGGTGTATACGCATTTGGATGGATGGCATATTTGAACCTTTAATAACCCTCAAAAATCTATGTGGCCCTTATCAATGGGCGGCCTGGAGTCGCATACATTCCACGATCTTAATTGCAATTAACCGCAAACAGGTTGAAATATGGGATCTTAAGCGAAATATTTTGAAACCTATGTCAACCACTGAACTTAGTACATCACATAATACAATGGGAATGTAAGTAAAAACAATTAATTTCTTTTTTCTTTTTGTATGTATTTTACAAGCAAGAGAATTCAAAGGATGAAAAAGAGAATATGATATCAAAGCTGTCGGCATTTCGATATATCCTTATTTGTTAATCTTAAGAAACAAATTATTTCTGTTATACTCTATACCGCTAAAGGTAGGGAGGGTATTATGCGATAAGAACAGATTTAGAACCCATATCGGCATACAATCACTCTCTGAGTCTATTTAATGATGTCCGCCCGTATGTCTGACTATGTTAACATTGTAATCTAACTACAGGTAGCAATTTTAAATATAATTCCATGAAATTTAGTACAAAAGTCTTTTATGGTTAAGAGAGATCTAAGGATGTTTAACCCATTTTGGACCACTATACGATTTCGTTGAGATAACTTCACGAAATTTGGAATAAAGTTTATTTTTGTGATTGTGATAACAAATTCAGAAGATTTGAACTCTTATATAATTTTGGTTCCGTACTGCAGGGTCTGGAAATTTCAGAAATCGTACCATTTTGGGACCCAGAATGGACCAATAGCATAAATACATTTTTTCAGAAAGAAGATTTAAAAATATCGCCGAAAAGACCGTTGATACGTTCTCGCTTTTAGTCGATTCCAGTGGCTTTAATACTCAATTTTGGACACAATATTTATAAAAAAAAAAAAAAAATCAGTTTCTATTCTCTTATCTTTAAGACAACATATCTATATCTTCTATCTATATATATAATTTGCTAAGCATTTTTTTTACTTTCCAGAAATTTCTAAAGATCCCGGACTACTTAGAAAATTAAAATTTGGCTTACTTATAGAACTTTTTGTACTACAAATCCTAACGAAGCCGGATTATAAAATTTTTAGCAGCGAGCGGAGATAATCGGATTTATGTATCTTTTTCTAAGCATTTTTTCTCTTTCCAGAGCTTTCTGAAGCTCCCAGGCATGAAAAAAAGTAAAAAGCTTACTTATAAATATGTTCATCTTACAAAGCCCAACGGAGCCAAATTTTTCTATCAGGGAGCGAAGATTCTTGAGCTTTTTTTTTTTGTACTTAGCGAAGTCGGTGTTTTAAATACTACTAAGGAAAAAATCTTGAGCCCAGTGCCATTTTGTAATATCATTGTGTAATAAATTAAGACCAATTTTGTAATGGAAACAAATTTGGGTTTATTTCGCCTTTTTATTGGGACTTATTTCCTTCGGTATTTATTTCATGGTACCTTTTAAAATGCCTTCAATATAGCAATATTTTAATCCTTCTTCCGAATATCATTTTAACGGTCGTAAATTCCATACAAATGATAGTATCAAGTTAATAATTAACACAAAATTGTTTTATATAAGTAGAAACCGCAGCTACAAATTGTTTGGACCATTGGTTCCAAATAAGATAAGTGTATAAATAACGTAATTTGAAGCAAACATATGTTTCATGGAAAAAACACTGCGCTTTATACAAATATTGGACCACAATTCATCACAAGTTCTATATAAGATCCGTCCTTGAATTTTTTATGCACATTTTATACTCCTATATATATCTAATTGATTTATTCTTATGAAATTTTGGATTTTTTAGATTCTCCCTCGATGGTCATTCTATTGCAATTGGAACCGCAAGAGGACAAGTCATAGTAAATGCTTTAGATGATATGCCTTTTCCACCATACTATCAGTATGATAATCTAGAAAAAGCCATCTATAAAGCGGTTAGCAATTATCCCGAATTGTTAATAGAATTAAAAAGTGTTGGCTATTTTGGTTATACGAATAAGGGTTTTGTAAAACCACCATAAAATGTAAACATTTTATATTGAAATAAATATAATATAATTGAATTAAATTTTATTTGTACATATGTACATATAATTGCGCATATTTATTTGTTTATGTATTTGTTTTTTTTTTATTTCTTTATAGCAAATAAAAATTAAATTAAATTAATTGCAGCAATTTAATCAATTCAATTAAGGGTTTCTATCATGTTTTTAATGTATTCATCATGCTTATGTTTGTTAAAGGGTTTCATTTACAAATTTTATATTTTATTTGTTTTATTATAAATATATAATTTACATATATACATATTTAAATACAAATGTTGTATGTATTTTTGTTTAATTGTTGTAAATTTATTTTAGTATTTAACTTTAAACTTATGTTCTTGTATTTACATACACACATATGTATAGTCTTTATGATACATAGAGTTTTTTATTATTTGCAAATTATTTTACAGAGTTCATTTTGTGTCCTACTAACATGGGAATTTTTTCATTTGAAAAGTTGTAAAATTGTTAAAATATCATAAGTATTTATTTATATTTCACTTGTTTTGTTACTCTTGTTGTTATTGTTGTTTGTATTTATTTTATTATCCATTACATTTAACAATGTTTTGTTTTTATTTTTACATAAATATTGCATAAGTTGATAACAGTTTGAGTACTGTTTTTTGATATTCCATTGTTCCAATGGGATTATGACGAGCAGGATGGAATTAAAGAAAAATAATTGTCATACTAAATATATAATATGAAAAATTTATGAATGGTTTTTGTGCACTGAATGGAGGAACTGGGTGAAGTTACAAATTGTTAGATCTATGTTTTTTTTTTTTTAAGGGTCTGGTAGACAATATTATATTATTTTCTATATAATGCATTTTAATATTGAGTATTTTAAAATTTTAGAACACAGATAAACATTAATATTATATTGTAAATGGAAAGATGTTGGTCCTAAATTAATGACCCCAATAGTACTTTGAACAAAAATATTTAAATTTAAATAACTTGTATGTGATTTTCTTAAACAAAAAAGTATAAACTTGTTAAGTTATTGCTGAAATTAAATATTTACAATATTTCATTATAAAATAACAGGTTTTCTCTTGAGTTTAAGCAATTTTACAGTAGGAAATATTTAATATGTATTTTTTTTTTTTTAAACACTTATAGACGGTTTTTGGATATAAAATTGTATGCGTTTACAAAAGTTTTAATTGATTATTTATGTAATTTTATAGAAAATTTATATACTTTATAAAAATTACTCCAAGAAATAAAATCTGAAAAATTATATTTAAAATAATCCGTAGGGAAATTATTTTAGGAAATTTGGAATAGAGTTATATCACTTATCATATATTCTGAAAATAATTAACGCGATATTTTCGATAAATATAGGCCAAAAATTCAGACATAATCGAAGTTAAAGATTTGAAGCTGGTTGAATCTGATGGGATAATAGTAATTAAAGTATTCAATTAAAAACACTTA
Source organism: Protophormia terraenovae (assembly GCA_951394005.1). NCBI lineage: Eukaryota > Metazoa > Arthropoda > Insecta > Diptera > Calliphoridae > Protophormia > Protophormia terraenovae. The sequence goes on along the minus strand of OX596076.1, from coordinate 102,554,188 downwards.
AAAAAAAAAAAAAATCGACGTAAATGCCCACCTGCCGGAATGTGAAATCAGTTTTCGATATGATTTGACTTTTTGACAATGAGTATAGCAAAGCAAAATTTATTGAAAGCAAAACAGACATCAGAAAAAAAAAAAAAAACTCGGGCATCTCCGCTCCCTGATGGAAAAATTTGGCTCTTGTAGGACAAAAAGTTTTATAAGTAAGCCAAATTTAAATTTTCTACGTTGTGTGGAAGCTTCAAAAAGCTCCGAAATGAGAAAAAAAGGCTTTGGAAATTACAAATATATAAACCAATGTATCTCCGTTCCCTGATAAAAATTTCAAAATCTGGCTCCGTTGGGATTTGTAAAGCAAAAAGTTTTATAAATGAGTCAAGTTTTAATTTTCTACCATGTCTGGGAGCTTCAAAAAGCTCTGGAAAGAGAAAAATGCTTAGAAAATAATACATAAATCTGCTTATTTCCGCCCCCTGAGAGAAATATCAAAATCCGGCTACGTTAGGATTTTTAGGACAAAAAGTTAAATCAGTAAGCCAAATTTTAATTTTCTATGTCGTCTGGGAGCTTCAGAAAGCTTTGGAAAGTGAAAAATGCTTAGAAAATTATATATTGTCACCGAAAATGCAAAACAACTTAACATCAAAATTTTCAAATTTGTGTTTTTTATAAAATGTAGTTTATTATTTCAAAATACGTGTGATCAAAAATTGTTTGACTTGTAGCTCAAAAAATAACGATTATATTAACGAACGCAATATTTTTCTTAAGTTAAAATAACGTAACATCACATTTCTTAAAAAAATAAAAATTTGTTTATTTATTTTTTTTTTTTACGAATTTAGATTGCAAATTATTACAAATATAATAGCTATTAAAATTTTGGAGTAAAAGTTATCAGAAATCGTTTTAATTAAAATTTTTCTAATACTTGTATTGATGTTACGTTGTTTTGGCTTCAGAAAATTTAAATCTTGAAAAACGTAAACCACATAACTTAAAAAATATTTAGTAAAAATAAAAATATTCATCATCAATATATTAGGCAGTATTTAAGGATGTAATAACCCAAAAATCTTGTTTGTAGGATAATTTGTTTAGATTTTAGAAAGTTTTTTGTGCCTCCTGTAAAGTTATGAAAAGTGATGTTAAGTTGTTTTGCATTTTCGGTGACGATATATAGAAGATGTCTTCCAGTAGCAGGAATATATCGATGAAATTGGCTTTGTAAAAAAGTAAAATAAAATAGAGAATATTACGTTGATACTAACATCGATATGATTTTATGCACTTGATATTAACATTTGTGTATGATTTTTGCATATTAATGTGATTTTCGGAATAAGGGTTTATATGAGAACTATGGTCAATTATGAAGCGATCTTTATTCTGGGAGGACATTTGTATGGTGGCAAGGTGAAATAATTGACCAATCATAACCACTTTCTACAAGCTTTGTCCTTGTGCCAAAACATCTATTCGTGCCAAATTTCATCAAGATATTTTAAAAATTGCGACCTGTACTTTGCTCACATGGAAAGACTGCCAGACGGACGAATAGACATCTTTAAATCGACTTAGGAATTGATTCTAAGATGGGGCCGATGATTTTATCTGTGCATTATAAACATCAGCACAAACGCTTAATTCCCGAAGCAGTAGGGAATAAATAAAATCAAAAAAAAAAAAAAAAAAAAAAAATGGGACACAAATGGAGCCCGAAAAGTTAAAAAACAGGTCAAAATAAGAGCAGTGTAAGCTTATTTTTAGCAAAAACTCACCAAATCTACATATGTGTGTAAAATTTGTCTACAATGAAATCATAAATAAAATTTTGATGATTAAAAATATATATGTACATAATTTTGGAGGTCCAACTCAAGCCGCCAGACCCATAGAAACTTTTTCTACTCTAAACCAATATTTATGCGTGTGTGCTAATGTTTGTAACACCCAAGAACATAAATCTAAGGTGCATCCTAAATTATACCAATCGTCTTAGAATCATTTTCTGTGTCGATATCAGTCCGTCTGATCGTCTGATCGTCTGATCGTCTCTCCATCCATGTGAACATTGTAATCAAACTACAGCAATTTTGCACATAAATTAATGAAGTTTAGCACACAAGATTCTTGATAGTTTTATTTAGTATCGAGAAATAGTGTGCAAATTTGTAAAAATCGCGATTTTTATTATAAGAAAAATTTTTTAAATTTTGCTTTGAATAAATAAAAAAAATTTAAAGCTTTAGGAAAAATGTTAAATAAATGTCTTATTTGCACAAAAACCATAAGGAAATACAAATTAGAAGCAATTATATTTAAATGTAAAATATGGGCTTTGCCAGATTCATGTGTTATAAATGTGATATGATTATGAAAAACTTTAGCTATTTTCAATAGCTTAGCTATTGAAAAATATACATATTTTTTATAATTTTTTTTTTTTTTTTCAAAGGCTTATAGAAAACTAAAGCTTAAATTGCTAACTCAATTAAAAGTATATAAATCCCCATGTAAGTTGAAAAAAGTCTTGAACTTGATGAACAAATTAAGACAGCAGTGAATTTAATAGATGGTACCACATTTTTTTTAATTGCATACTTTATTTATTGAATCTTCACTAATTGTACATGAATCAAAAATAATTATTAAAATCTCAAATATTAATATATAATATCTAATTATATCTAACCACCGTCGGATAAAAATCTATTTTAATTCGTATATTTTAGCTCCTCAAGTTTGACGTGTGCCTTCTTCTCAATCGAGTATGTTCATTACTTAACCCTTCGTCATACAGATGTTTCAATTGTCACATTCGTAACAAATATGGTCTGGCCAGACCAGCTCTGTGATTTTATATATTTTAATTGAAATTTTGGTGATTTTTTTATATTATTATCACTACTATATAGTTTTGCAAGATATTACATTTTTCCATCGATAAACTTCACGATATTCTCCTTGATATGAGTCTAAAAACGCATACAATTTTTCTTTTCAAACATTTGAGGTTTTATCGGTACTACACTTATAACACAAAATATGAATGAATAGGTGGAAAATCATAGAATAACATGTGTAAATGATGAGAGCTCAATTTAAAAGTTAATAAAATAAAATACAATAAAAAAGAACAAATAACATCGTCAAACCACATAATTTTCCACACAAAATATAACTGGTCCAGCTAGACCATATTTGGTACGAATGTGACATGTACACTAATTTATCCTCATAACTATCCTTGTGTTAGGTTTATCGTTCTGGGTTTTTCAAAGATCGTAATAAAACAAAATTGTAGGAGGGTGCCTGAAATTTCAAGTCTCTAGCTTAATTATAAGTATATAAAAACAACATTTAAATTTGCAAGTTTGTAAGACGAAGGGTTAATAAGATATTTCGAGCTAGAGGATTTGGGTGAATTTATAGCCTCCTAAAATATTTCTCTGTGTATTCTGTTATTACATCTTCGCCAAGAGGACGTTTAGATCCATATGAATATTTGAGTTTTTGACACACCATGGTGCCGCAGTTATTATCCGCAAAATCTTGTTTTGACATCTCTGAGGCCGTGGTATCTATTTGATTCAATGCTGTCTTAATTTCTTCACCAAGTTCAAGACTTTTTTGAATTTACATGGCGATTTCTTTTGTTGAGAAAAATTTCTTCTTAAATCATATGTATATTATTTTATGATGAAATTTTTCTCATAAGTGGTTTAAGAGTATTATAAGAAATAATATAAATAAATTAAAGTTTCTGAAAAAATTAATAGCAAACTTTTACTCTTTAGTATAAATAACACGTATATATCGTATATTGACTTTAAACAACTGAATTCGATTTATGAGTATATCAATATGTCTCATTGTTACTGGTATTGTTGTTGGTAAGAGATGCCATGGTCATAAAAATATTTATTGTGGTGACACATAAAGTATATTTTTATTAACATTATTGCTAACAAATCGTTTGAAAAAAGTACATACCACCACATAAACTACATGTTCATTAGACTGCATCAAAATTTGCCAACTTTCGAATTTTTATAGCAACTCCCTTCTTTGGCTTGAAAAAACGTATTATGTGAAATATTAATGAAATCGGATACCGTTTTTAAGGTGCATTTATATGGAAAAAAGTTAGCCTTTTTACAATTTTTAGAAAAATCCGTGCATGCTCTTGGGTTTATAACTTTTGATGTGGTGAAAAATAAATAATTTTGTTAACTGGTTTGCATTTCTCATTATGATCACATCACTAGCCATGTGCTAAGCTATAGCAAAACTAGTTTTTATTAAAATGGAAACTGTGCAAAAAATACCTGAACTCAAAATTAAAATTTTTTCAAGAAATCTTACATCGGTCATATAAATCAATTGCTATTAAGGCAGTTGTGTCATAAAATACAGTTTCTTTCATAATATTATACAAAGAAGTCATGGTCACTGAATGGAAACCTGGTTGTGGAAGCAAAATAATATCTTTAGGCTATAGGATTCAGACAAAATAGAAAGTTTCTTAGAGAAAATCCCCTCATCTCTAGAAGAAGTGTCACGAAAAGTTAATTGCTTTGAATCTTTATCAGAAAAGTTGAAAGGAAATCTAGCCTGAAGACGTATAAAATACAAACAATTTCTAAATTCTAAAGAATAAGGAGGTAAAAAATAACGTGAAAGTATTTTGGAAGATTTTTTTCATAATTACGATTAGTTTATAATAGACGATATACGAAACGTTCGTACAGACTGACTTTTTTAAACTTCCTGCCCAGGAATTCTATATTCCAGATGCTAGAGGAAATGTGTCAGAAAAATAACGTCTATCAAAGAATCCAGAATTTCTAGGAAAGTTTTTGATTTGGGAAACAATATGCATATGCGGGAAAGAAGCACTTCACTAAAAAAAAATGGTCCCATTAACACAGATATATACGTGAATGAGAGCCTTTGGAAAAGACTTCTCCCTTTGATTTTTTCTGGGCTTTTATTGCTTTTTTTCATTACAGCAACAAGACAATGGAGTAGTAGCAAAGAAATTGTTAGTGTTCGTACCGAAAGCGGCCTAATCCATCAAATTTTCCGGAACTCCATGCAGTTGAAAGATATTGGGCTCTAGCAAAAAATAATTTAAAGGACATTAAAAGCTCAGCCTAAAATAAAACGGAGCTTAAAAACATGTAGACTTATTCGAGCAGAAAAGTGACCAAAACACAATAAAATCTTTATTTGGAAAAATTATGGAAAATATTAGATATTTCTCAATATATTCTGAAATTTAAAAAAAAAAAAAAAATTTACCTTTAAAATACGGAGGTCAAAGGAATATGTTCAAAGAAAATTTTATTGATTAACAGAATAAACTAAAAGACAATTATCTCATTCTGATAAGCAAAGACATGACAAACCATAAAAAGTAAAAATATAAATCATCACATCGATGTCTATGCAAAACTAATACATTTTTCAATATGTTTACCTTAAACATTTAAATTTTTTCTAAATTTGATCATTGACCTCCGTATTTTAAAGGTTATCTTTGTCAAATATTTTTAAAAACTTCCGAATATATATTCTGACATATGTTTTTTTTTTTTTTTTATTTAGTTTAGTCTGAATTTGAATTAAAAAAAGTTGAATTTGAAAAGTGCAAAAAAATGCTTCGGCTTAGTCATACAAGGTATTGACCTAATTCTTTTTCAATTTCATTTTCTACAGTGTTGTCTATAAAGTTGCAAAGTTTTATGCGAACTGTTTTGAAATTTGTTTAACTAACATTTTTTAAGTTTGAAAATAGAGTTTTGAAACAGTCTTAAAAAATTTTTTAACCGAGCATGGAAAGTTGTTTGCATTATCCTGCGGAAAAAAACGTATTTTTCAGGAATTACGATTCACATTTAATTTAAAATTGTTTTTTATTTAAACATTTATCAAAAAATAAAAATTTCGTTGTACAATACAATCTAAAACACTTTATTGGTCTGGGGAATTCGTAATGATTTTAACATTTTTTAAAGAAATTTTCACTTTTTATTATTTTTTGGATAGATAATTATGATTAAATTAAAATTTTTTAACATTTAATTGCAAAACAATGTGTTTAATAGCTAAATTTTACTAAAAGCGATAAAAAGGTCAACTTTTTTCGCATATTAAACGCATCCCACAAATTTCAATGCCGATGCGGCACGAGTTAACGATCCGATTTCACTAATATTTCACACAGTACGTTTTTGCAACCCAAAGAACGATTCTAGGGAGAGTTACGGTCAAAATTCGAAAGTCGGCAAATTTTGTTGCAGTCTAATGTTCATATGTATATAAAAATCTATCAGTGAATCTCAAGAAAAAACAATAATAAGAAAAAATTTTGCTTTTCAAACCATCTAAAGGATAATGTTTTAAAGATAATAGTGATCACTTTAGATCATTTTGCCCCTTTAGAAAGTTGTATGAACTATTATTTTTAAATGTTAATTTTCTTTAGAACTGGCTCATATGTTTATTTGCAAATATTATATGTACTATAAATATGTACACATCTCCATATAACACTTAAACGACCATACACACAAACTTTTATATAAAAATAAAAGTTAAGAACAAAAATGGCAAATATAAACTATAGAATAAAACAATGAGCAAATAAAAATAGTAAATAATCATAAAATACTAAATGAAGACTAATAGATAGACAGACAGACATATCGACCGACAAGAAGTACTTGTATAATAAATAGACAATAAAAGCTAAGAATGCCAACTAGAATTTATGCGTATGTATGGGTAAATTTACTGTATTTTATAGCAATATATATTCTATAAATAGTAGATGTTTGTCAAAGATTTTTTAAAAACCATAAAAACCAAAAGAAATAAAATTCAATACAACCACACAGATTTCACAATCCCTATGTATAAGTAAAAATAAATAGAAAATAGTTAACATAAAAAACAAAAAAAAAAAGTACGTATAGTAAATAGATTATCACCATAATGATTATAATTTTGCTATAAAAATATAAAAGGAAAAAAAGAAAAATCCAACTCAAAAGTACATAAAATTTAATGATGTGTATGGTTAAAAGAAATAATTGAATGAATACAAAAAAAGAAAAAAAAAAAAAAAAAAACGGCTGCATAGTGGAAAAAAAACTTAAGCTCGTTAAATTTTCTTTTAAATATCACTTTGATTGGAAACCTTTAGCTAAAACGTTTTTCAAAACATCCCAAACAAATACAGCCTTTAGGCTTAAAAAGGGAACCTCTACAAGCTTCAATACAAATTAAAATTATTTAAGTGAAAATCTAATTTACTTTTGCTCTAATTCGTTTATGTTTTTTTTTCGGGGCTTAGTTTTCCTTTTTGGTTAGTAAAAAGAAAATTATTTATATATAATTTTGTGAAAAGAATTTTGACGTTAAATAGAAAATAAAATACAGAATAAAAAATGGTATTGGTTTAATACCTAATCTTTTTGTCTATGGCAAATTGAAAGAAAATTGCCTGAGAGGAAAACTAAAAATATTTTCACCTTAATAAAGCATTTGTATGAATACAGAAAATATACGGTTTTAAATTAAATTATCAAACACAAAGGCTTCACAATTTTGTTTATTTTTAGGTATATTAGAAGGAAAATAGAGTTTGAAATTTAAATACATAATAAACAAGGAAAAACTGTAGTATAATTTAATTTAATAAAAATAAAATAAAAATTAAATCAAAGCTACATAGATACATATATTTGGCATTTTATCCCTATGCACGCAAAGAAAAAATATGGTGAATAGCAACCATAATTGAGTACTGTCATATTATTTTTGAATTTTATGGTTGTCTGTAAATTATATTATGGTTGGCTGTAGCACCATAATATAGTTGAATCTGTGAGGCCTATATTTTCATCAAATTGTTCATTAGGTTTCCAATACTTAACAAATATTTTTTTTTTAAACATATGCGTTATGAAAATTTTGTATTACAAAATTTTCATTCACTTCAAATTTTTTTCATTCAATAAAAATTTTCATATAATAAGCAAGTTTAAAAGAGAGAAATACAAAAAATATTTTAGAAGGAGATACATTTAGTTTTGGGAAATTTTTCAAATAGAAATTTATTTAGAAAACAGAACAGCGGAAATTATATTAACAAAATTTAAGGATTAACTCACAGGATCAAATTCGTTAATCTTCAAAAGTTCAAGAACTTTATCGAAGTGTTTAAGAAAAGGAAAACGCTTATCCTGAACATCTTTATGATCTTGATATCAACGCTAATCCTAATCCTGAACAAATTGATATTAATATCTACGCTAATCCTAAATTATCATTAAACATCTCCGTTAATCCTAAATACCTAAAATTTAACATCTTACCTGAATATTACGATACCTTAAAACTATCTGCACTGTTACTTATCTAAAATTGCTTCTTAAATCCACCTAATCATCAAAATAATCCTTAAAATTTTAAACTAAACTCATATCACGAAACCTGATCTAATTTTTAAAACAATTCTCTTAATTTGACTTAAAACTAATTTAAATTTTAACTTAAACCTATTCATCTTAACTAAATATCATCTATCTTAAAACTAATTTAACAAAAGTTTTATTAAAACAACCTTAATTTAACTTACATTTTGCTTAAATTTAACTTAACTTCCATTTTTTTTTTTATAAAATTTTAATATAATGTAAAAAATGTAAATACACTTATATACATATTACACTTTAACACATTTTACACTTTTAAAGCTACCTTTTTAAATTTAATGATGGGTTCTTAGCCAATGTCTTAAGAAGACAAGAACACCACCTCAAACCCTGGGCACGGTCGGAAGAATAGGTAGCGTAGTCTTCTAAGAGATAGGGCATGAAGAAGCTTGAACCGTTATAAATCACAATAAAAATATTGTTGAACTACAACCATATTTTTGTTGCATATGTATCTGGTTCATGTACAAAGTGGTTGAATCACAATACAAATATTGTTGGTCTGCAACCATATTTTTCCATCACCGGTGAATGATGAGTCCTGATAAATTTCTTGAATACTCATGCAAGGTGACATCAATGTCTGTTTATTTACATTGGTATTCAATGTTTCTAAATATTCGATAATACTAAAATTTTTACAAATTAATTGGCTTAAATCACCGGAAGATTCTGATATTATTGAAGTTGTAGTAGTCTGCGTGCAATTTAAAATTTATTAAGTGAACAAAACCCTTGGTAAAGTTGGCATAACTACTTTATGTAAAAAATTGTGTTTTATTTCACTTACTTGATAACCTTATGTCCAATACAAATTCTTGGACGACAATGAATTGTGCAACATAAATTGAGAAAAATTCCTGTATTTTTGTTGAGAATTTTGCCAATAATTTTGTTTATTTTAGCACTCCGAAGATAACCTATTTTATAGTTTTCTTTGCATATTATGCACTTAAAATATTTTCACAATCTAAAACATTTATGTAAAATATTTATTTCTAGTTTAATTTTAATTATAATAATTAAATTTAGTTAATTCACTTTTTTTAAATATACACTCATTCTGTTTTTAACTCGCCGACAGATAACTAGCTCAATGCAAGGAACACACTAAACTGAATAAAAATCAGCAAGCATACTTATTGTCAAGTACTAATTATGTATATTGTTGAAAATACAAATCAAACATTTTGTTGTCAATTCAAAATTACAAACACATTAATATATTTAGTTATTGAAAATATTTTTTTTGTATATAGAATTTTAACAACAATAATGTGGTTGTAATTTAAACATATTGCTTAACATGTTGTGCCAACAATATAATTGTGAATTGAGAACAAAAGTATAATTGCTACAACAAAATTGTTTTTAAAATAAAATATGTTCAACAATAACGATGCTTACGTTGACAATATATTATTGCAATGAAAATAACATTGTTGGAGTAACCATATTGCGAAATGTTTTTTCTCTGCGTGTATGTCCTCAGCCCACACTAGGTCATTTCAAAATGTATTCAACTTTTTCCATTTTATCACATAGTGTTGTTTATATAAGAATTTTTACATTTAAGCTTTTTAGTAATCTCGAATAAATTTTACATGTTTTTTCTTTCTTTTTTGAATAAATATCAATATGATAATTTATACCAAGCATTAATCATCCAATTAATATATTACGAAAAACTTTTTTAAGGTTATTTAAAATTCGTGAAATTCAAGGAAGATAGTAAATAACCTCTGCTCATTATAAACTAAAAACTCACCCAGTTAATGAATCATTTACTACAACTTTGTACATACCTGTAATAAAAAAAGAAACAAAAATATTTTAAATAAGATATTAATACAACAAATACAATAAATTGCAAAAATAAATATGAAAGCACTAAATTAATTTATTTATTTTATTTCAACTTCTTCAAAATTTTCATTTAAATAACTAAATAAAATTATATTGCATCGTTTAACATATATTTGGGATTTAACAAAATGTCTTTTTGTAAATTTATATATATTTTATTATTTTTTTCTTTATCTTCCTCCAAAGTCCTTCATCTATCCATTTTTTTATCAACTGACCTACTTTCTATTTAGCAATTCAGACTGTTTTCTTAGGAAAGCAAAATATTATTCAAGCTAACGTGTTCTTTATAATTTTTCTTTGCATTTAAATCTACTTTAAACCAAAATTAGTTTATAAAATTTATTTTATACATCAAACTAAAAGTTCAATGTACTTGACAGTTTGCCATTCTCTACAACGATGCACTAACACACTGGCAGTAGGAATAGGAAATATTCTATGAAATGAAAATGAGAAGACAATAAAAGCCTTCGAAAAATAAAACAAGAAGAAAGTTTTTATAGCCCATGCACACATGCATGCACACATAAAGTACAGACATACATACATACATACAAATTCATACATTTTCAAGCAAATACTCAAATGACAATTGCAACGACGACATATTGTTAAATGTTTCCATAAAAAAGAAAAAAAAAAACGACTTTCTTTGCTTTTCTTAGCAGATCAATTGCTCTAAAATAAAGACCAAAATACACACATACAATTGCTCGTAAGTTTGTTAAAAAACTTAGAAATGGAAAAACGAATCCTGTAAATCCATAAAAGAGAATAAAATTTAAGTGATGACAATACTCTGGGTCTTAACATTGTTTAAAGAATAGAAATAAAAAGAAAGAAAAATAAATTACAAAATGAAGGCTTAAGTCTATTGTTCGAATAATGGGATAATGATTTTCATATATAAATTGCTAAGGATTTATATGTATATATGTGTATGTGTGTGTTTGCAAATGTATATAGAAATTCTCTTAAACTATTGTTTAATATCAAATATGTACTTTAGAGATTTTGCATGTAAATGTTTGTTTTGTTAACATGTTTTCTAAATTCATAGAATTAAATATATTTAATATTTATTCACTATTATTGTTTATTTAATGTATTTGTATTTATTTGCAAATAGTATTAAAAGGAAATTTACCATTTGAGAAAACACACACGTATAAATATATTCGCACAAATAGAGATTAATTTAGATGATTATTTGTAAATTAACTTGTCGGAGAAGTTGTAAAATTTTAATCAAAATCCCTTTTAATTCAATTTGTATATGTGTAACATTGTTTTTTTTATAATTAGCTATTAAGTTTTATTATAATTTACTTATTGCTCACTTGTACAAAACCTATAGTTTCTTGGAGCATATAAACATTTTTATTAAAGCCAGTAAGTGTTTAGAATAATCATAATTAATCGGATAAATGGATTTTATCGGTTTTAGTTAAATTAAGTTGAAATTGTTAGTACAGAAATAATTGAAAGATTTTGAATAGTTATCTACATGAATAACAATAAGATGGAAAAGTTGAAATTCTAATAAAAGTTTTATAAAATTCATAGAGTAAATCCGAAACAAAATCTTTATTTAATTAAATACTTATATAACAAGTTAAAGCTCTATATTCTGAGATGCATTGTGTAGTATTATATGGTTTTGTCATAATCGATTGGCTACAATACAACAAGTAAGAAAGGTATAGAAACCATAGAAAATTATGGACCGACACTAATATAACTTTTCTTTTTACTTTCTACTCATATAAAATATGTTAATGCCAATTGTAATAATAATATTTTCGTTATGGAATAATTAAAATGATTTTCGGAAGAGGAGTATGATCATGAAATTTGGTATGCAAATTAGCAGTTGTATATAACTTTTTTGTATCGAATCTCATTAAAAGCTATATTTAAGGCATTTATGAGCGCTAACTCTATATTTTGGAAGGATATTTGTATGGAAGATAAGTGAATCAAGGGACCGATCATTATCAATTTCAATAGGCTTCGTTCTTGTACCAAAAATAATTATTTTGCCAATATTCATCAAAATATCTTCAAAATTGCGGCATGTACGTTATTCAAAAGGTTTACACGACTCACAGTGGTCCCAAATCTATTTTTTTTTTTTTTTTTTTTGGAAATAATTCTCTAGTTTGAACGGTTGGAGATATGTAAATAAAATTTCGTATGGTCAGAGCTGAGCTGTTTCTGAGTTGATTTGGAGGAGTATAGGCTCCTAGCAGGTCACGGGGGTAGAGGGAAGACCTCCAAAATTGGTCACCTCGGGTATGTAATTTTTTAAAAAATTCGCCAAAAATTCATTCATCTCTACAAAAACATGCTTACATGTGTAGGTTATCTCTTTTAGTTTAAGAGATATTTGGGTCGAAGAAAATTTTATCCTAATTTTTGGCCTCGTTGTTTTAATGTTTTTTAAACTTGGGGGCCTTAATTAATATTAATCTGAAGTTGAAACTTATTTTCCAAAAGGGTTATTTTCCAAAAAGGTGGTAATATTCTTTCGCTTCTAAAATATTTTTTTGTTCCGGATTACAACGTTTTTGCAATGTTTTCAAAATAAATCTTAACGCAAATGCGTACAAAATAAAATCGGTGGCTCTCTGGGCAACGGGTTCCCTCAATTTTGAAAAAGTAGTTTAAATTCAAAAACGTCAAAGCCGAGATCAAGAAAAAAATATATATTGTCAATATAGCCCCATATGTTGGTAAACAGCCACAAAATATCACAGAAATCCCACTTTTTTGCACCAAAAATTTACTTTTTTTTAAATTAAAATGATCACCCTCCCGAGCTTTTTATAATGGGAGGATGACCATTAGGGCTATAACTTTTTCCCTTTTTTTTTTCAAATATCAAAAAGGCCCTAGCATAGCCAAATAGGCCATCGAAAATTATTTTAAAAAATGGTATTACTATTTTGTGGTTGTCAAAAAAATTCACCCACAAAACGTGATAAAGTTTGGAAATCAATAATTCCAATGCAACAGCGAAGAATCATATGCACACAACGTTGTATTAAAGTAGTACAGAACATTTTCCATTATTCAAAACACTGTCCACGTTAAATTTGAAGTTTATGTCTTATAGTAATTAAAAAAAAAAAAAAAATCACTTTACTATTTTACTTTATTAAAAAAATATTTGAAATTTTTTATTTAAAATGTATGTACGTTTGGGGAAATTTAAAAAAATCGTTTTTGTGGGTGAGGTTTTTATTCCAAAATGATCAGAATAAATAGTTTTCGTAAATAACACAACATTCGCCATCGCGTGGTGCTAGGGCCAAAATTTGGTTATATCCCTAGTGACCATTTTAATAAAAAAAAGTAAATTTTTGGTACAAAAAAGTGGGAGTTTTATGATACTTTTTTGTGCCAAAGTACCGAGGTGACCAACTTTGGAGGTCTACCCTTTACCTCCGTGACCCACTAGGAGCCTGTACTCATCCAAATCAACTCGGAAACATTTCAGCTCTGACCATATCATACGACAACGTTCAATCGACTTTGGAATCGACCATATTTCTGTACATATGGTAGTGTAAAATATAATGAGGTGTAAGTTTGTTTGTGTATCAATCTCGTCTGGTCAACTTAACCAATTTTCTCAAAATATGATGCACAGATAGTATCAGTCCCGAGAAGATTAAATTGTTTGATTGTATGTCATGTCCACATTTTACGTCCACTTAAAAAAAATAATTTTGCATGTTATTAATGAAGCTATTAACACGAAATTTGACGCATTTCTTTTCTGTCTTATCATAAACGAATTTTTGGCAATTAAAAAAATTACATACCCGAGATGGCCAAATTTGGAGGGCCACCAACTATACCCCTAATCTGCTAGGAATCTGTACTCCTCAAGTCAACTCAAAAACACCTCACTTTGGACCTTGCGAAATTTTATTGAGATATCACCAACGGTTACAAGTTACAGATTTATTTCCAAAAAGCGTTTTGGAACTAATGTGCAATACGTAGCAGAGGACTGTGTAGGAGAAGAGAGAGTAGCGTTGTTTTGTTCCTATTAATGATATTGACTTTAATATTTGTGAAGGTAATTAAAAATTATGTATATATGTCAGCTAGACAAAATAGTTTATTTGAAAAAAAAAAAAAAAAATGGAGTTAATAGTTTTTCAAATTTTTGGAATTAAAGTAAATTGTTTCGTAAAAAAATTGGTTTTTGGTGTAACTACAAATATTTTATCTCTAATAAAATATTTTTTTAATACCCTGCACCACCAAAGTTGGTTGGGGTATTATGTTAGTAATGCACAGAAAAAATATTCCAACACACAAAGTATACCAATAGACTCAGAATCATTTTCTGAGTTGATTTAGGCTGGACGGCTGGCTAATTGTCTGTCCATGTAAACCTTGTACACAAAGTACAGGTCGCAATTTTGAAGATAATTTGATGAAATTTGGCACATATGTTTATTTTGCCATAGCGACGATCGCTATCGAAATTAGTCATGATCGGTCCATTATTTCACCTCGCTCCCATACAAATGTCCTTCCGGAATAGAGTCTTAACACTTATAAATGCCATACAAATAGGAATATTTTAAAGGAATTTAGCACAAATAAGTTTTATATAAGCAAAAATCCGCTCGCCAAATTTCATGAAGATATAAGTAAAAACAAAATTATGTGGACCGGAATGGTGTAGGGTATCATATGGTCGGTCTTGACCGACTATACTTTTCTCGTTTTTTGTTAAGATATCCAAACGAAATTTTCGGTAATTCTTAACTTTATCATTTGAAATGGAGAATTATAGAAAATTTTAAGGTTTTTGTTAAAAGAATCCCACAATTCACGAAGAACCAGCGAAAATCCCAAAAATTGATCTTTTTTTTTTTTTAAATACTGTCCATAAAGTTCGCTTGCTACAGGCCTGGAGAAAGCAATTGGAAAACTCTTTGGAACACATTAGAGTTTTTGAAACTGAAATGTAGATTTCTGGTTTGGAATTTTAGAACATATAGGCTTAATTACAAATTTTTATACAAAATTGGTCAAATTCGGAAGAGTGTGTGAAGATACATGTTATTAATTTTTTTTTTTTTATAAAAATAGTGCACATTTTTTTTTGGCAAAAAATTTTTGAAATTTTCAATTTCAAAAACTTTTCTTTTTGGGCTGAGAAGAGATATCTTTGTTAGAAATTTCTGTTCTTTAACTAATTGCTTAAACATTTTTGAAAATCGAATAAAAATATTGAGCTATATAATGAAACTGCTGGACCAAGTTATGGCAAACATGAGTTTTTAAGTGCTAAATAACTTAAAAACTGTAAGAGGTAAATTGCACATATTTTTCATAGGCCTTATCGAAGGCTACTAAAGATCCTAGCATTATATTAAATCTGAACTATTTTCTTATTGTATTTTTATGAAGATTTATTGTGTAAAATTTTGGATTCTTGAAATATTTGTGTATAAAAAAATTCAAATATTTAAAGTTATATAGTATATGGACCTCCCAAAGGCATGTCATATGATCCCAAATTATGAAATTATTATCAATTGACATTTCATATTCTATTATGAAATATTTTATTTGCTAGGCTACTAACATCGCTCATTTTTTGCTACTAAAAGTATTAAAGTCTGTTTGAATCTGTTGTGGCGTATTTCTTTATATAAAATACTTATCATTGAAAATATTCTTATAAATACAGCCAAACTTAATGAATGTTGGGAGAGTTATTCACAACAATACAATAATAATAAAAATAGAAAGATTTTACCCTTACGGTACATACCCGGGTACCATTTTTTTAATTTTAAAGTTCTCGTATTTCTTTAATAATGAAGATATAGCCACGAAACTTCAGATCGCCGTAATTAAGGTGTTTATACATTATAAAAACTAATAGGTAAGTATTATCAACTAATTTTAACAGAGTTCGTGTCCGCATCATATAAAGCCAAAATTCATCCAATTTGCTTAAAAGCCGGTACTTGAAGCTTAATTAGAAGTTTAGTGTGAACGGTCAGACAGACGAATGGACATTGCTAAAATTATCAAACATGTTTTTCTACGTGTATTTGACGATTCGCTTTAAGTTTTGTGAATCACTAAATGACGTAATAAATAATTTTTATAAAGTATATAAATAAAATCATCGAAAAATACACTATGGTACCACTGGTATTGACTGACGTTAATTCTTTTTAGGTATGTACCGCAGGGTTAATATTAAAAATCTGACTAATGATTTGCAGTTTTTACAAGATATGTATGTATGTATGTATGTATATTGGGGTGGTCCAACATTGTAAGAAACCAAATTGTTAAAGGTCATGTAGCATCCTAGTTCCTTCCAATCATTGTAGGTAATTCAAATTTGGCCAAGTTGTTTTAAATGACATAATTTTAGGAATGTTTGAATGTAGTTCGAAAAAATTAATTTTGAACCACCCTAATGTAAGGCATGTACATTAATTTTCTAATTTAAAGGTAAAAAATAACTTCCATTTTACTCTAAATAACAAAATTTCTGCTGAATTATTAATGACTTTTAACTTTCGCAGCGTTCAGAGAAATAGGAAAAACGAAACCTGAAAATAAAATATATGAATTGTAATATTTATATACCAACATACATACATTTAGAAAACAAAAAGAAAAAATTCCTACTAAAAATCCCTTATCATGTCCACAGCAATTCTCACTAAACTTTAACTCAAAGTTTTTTGTAACGACCAATGAGCTTTGCAGAAGACCTAAAAGGCAGTTGGGCAAATTTATCATTTTGTGTAAAATAATTAACAAGCTATTTAAATTACTCCATTATACTATTAAGACACAATTGTATGCAAAAAAATACGCAAAAGGAAAAATACCCAACAAAAATAAATTAAAAGAAAAACTTAATGAAAGAGAATAGAACAGAATAACACAAGGCTATAAATGAAATGTAATTTTCTTTACAAAATTCTTAATTGGCCATGATGATGGTAATTGGCAATTTCTTAAATAGACAATAACTAATTCATTTTTGGTGTATCCTTTTTCATTTACTTTGCACTTTTTTTTGTGTTTCTGTTTATTTGAATTAATAACAAATGATAAGGCTTAAATGATTTGACGCTAATAGATATCTAAAAGAAGAAATTTGAAAAAGTGTTGAAGTGAAAATGAAATTGAACGGTTTAAGAAATTAGAAAAAAAACTTAAAACAATTCAAATTTTTGTATTATATTATTGATATTAAAAACAATTTAAATTTTTTCTTAATGCAAAACTTATTTAATAATACAAATTTATTTTGTTTTGCATATAAATAAATTAAAACATATTATATTCACTTTAGATTATTTTATTATTTTTGGATTTATAGATTTTTTAATATATATGTATATGTAGATAAAACTAATAAATTAAATATGTATATAGTTCTATTTTAAATAAAATATTTAAATATGTACAAATATTGGAAAAACAAACTACATATTTGCATTTGTATATTTTTATTTGATTTCACTATTTGCACAATAAAAGGAACGGAAAATAAACTATAACAAAAGTTCAATATAACAGTAAAAAAAAAGAACACTAAGACCAACAATTGCAAACCAACCATTACTAACAATGGAAATGGCAACAGCAAAATTCAAATACAATAAACTCATGCATGCTCGTGCTCGCACAAAAGATTGTCAGGAAATGCCAGTTTGAAGGAAGAGAAGAAAACAAAAAAATAAAAAATAAATATAATATTGACATTTAATAGAGAACGTGTATGTGTTTGTTTCTGAACACATAAATTTTTTTTAGGAAAAATCTTAAATATAGGCACCATGGGTAAATATAGTACAAACATTTTAGTTGGACTATATGTAAGTTGATACAAACAAATTTTTTATTAAACTCTCCTCTGTTTCATTTCTCATATATGTTATATTTTTACCTGAATTTAAAACAGTGTCACTTTTAATTGAGGGAGTTCTTAGAGAGGTGTGATAAACAAAGTATCAAAAAATTGTATTTAAAATTATCTTTAAGTCGTTTTTACATTACATTTTAATACGGTTAACAGTTATGGAGATATTAAACACATCTTCGAAGAAAAAATTAAATTTTATACAAAATTTCAAGAAAAAACCGTTTAAAAGTAACATTAAAATTTGAAAGTTTCAAAAATACAATTTTTTATTTTTTATTCATAGAGATAAATTAGTTGTATATAAAATAAAATCATTAAAATCATTGCATAAGTTTTGATTTTATTCACAAATTAGTGAAAATACTCATTTGCAAGTTACATAGAAAAATTAAAAAAAAAAATCACATAATCATTTTTTCATGTACGTTTTGTTTATTGTTTATTTATTTTTGTTGTTTTTTTTTTTTTTTAATTTTTTTATGTAACTTGTAAATGAGTAAATGCTTTTAACAGAAAGATAGACAGATGGACGGACATAGCTATATCGATTTAATTTTTCGCAAGGATCCAATATATATTTTTTATACTCTTTGATGATTATTTTGACAATTTCAAAAAAAAAAAAAAAAAAATACATTAAAAGCAAAAAAAAAAAAAAAAAAAAAAAATACTTCTCAACCCATTGTGCTTATCAAAAAGCGAAGAAAACAAACAAATAACTAACAATCCACTTAAATTGACAAGAAAAAACAAAAATATATATAAACTTCTCTAAAAATAGCAGGAAAATGAAGAATCTTAATAGCAGGAAATTCTATAAATATGCTGCTGTGTACAAATGTTAATGTAGCAGTAACAACTGACAGTTTAAATCAAATTCTTACAAACAAATACAACTAATACATGAGCCCATACAAGCAAACTTACAGGAATATTTAAACAAATATCTTATAGACGAAATCTTTACAGATGTAGGAATATAGAAAATCGAAAATAGAAATAAGATATAAAGAAAAACCTTCATAAAATGACAACGTGAAATCTTGAATCTTTGCCACATGTAACAACAGCATTATATACAAACATAAAATGGTCAGATAAACTTTGGAGATAAAAAAAGGCAGAAAAAACAAAATTTCAGTTCATCAACCCGTGAAAAATAAACAAATAGAAAATAAAAGAAGAATCTACTACATAAGCCAATCTAAACTACATCAGTTGTTATAGAAATCTAGATACAATGAGTTAAGAGTTTACTAGGAGCTACTACCAGTACAATCTATATCCTTTGTATTTCCCTACGACTCCATGCTATTCAATTCGATTATTTTCAATTCTATTCCGTATGTTTGTGATTGAAAGACAGCATAGACAGTTATTGACAGACTTATGTTGTGTTTTTCGTTTATCTGCTCTCTGTCTATGACTATATGCTACAAAGAGATAGAGAAACGACTGCAAACATTATAAATATAACTATATTTACAATGGATTTCCGTTGAAAATGTCTGATTTGTTAAAGTGTTTAAGTATGTGTATATTTGTATATGTAAGCATGGATTGATGTATATATTGGCATACTAAGTATATACATACCATTTGTTGCTTTTGTTAAGCTTGACATCGTCGCCTACCCATCAAAAATGGAAAATAAATGAAGTTAGATTTTATTTTTTTCTGGTTCTTGTAGATTACCAAATGTAAAGTGTAAAGTAGACATTTTAATTGCCTGTTTGAAAAACCTATTTTGGCAATGTCAAACAAATAAAAAAAAAAAAAACGTTTTGGAAAATATCTTTTAAAAAACAGTCGAGATTTTGCAAATTCTTAGAATTTTATTAAAGTGTATAATTGATATGTCAGTGAACAGTATATAGTAAAGGAAGATGGAGGATACAAGAGATACTTATATAGAAGATAAAGACTTTAATTTGCATAGGAATGGAAGATTTGAAAGTACTATAACGAAAATTCTGAAGTATTTTTTTTTGTCATTTTAAATTTACTTTTTGGAGATAAAGTGTACATTTGGCATTCGTTCTTCGAACCCTATTTATTAGCTACTATCTAATACCCGGTGTGCCTTGCCACCCCCCGATAGATAGATGTTTCCCGTGCAAAATTTGAAAATTCAAGCTCTAAAAGTTTCCCAGATATACTAATTTTTGTATTTAATTTTTATGGGAGGGACCATACCCCCATAATCCGCTAATTTATTAGATAAATGTTTTCATGGATGTAAAAATTCTTTGTGCAAAATTTGAGCATTCCAACTTCAATAGTTTCCCAGATATACGAATTTTTGCATTTAATTCATATGGGAGGTACCATGCCCCCTACTTCTAGTCCGCCCATATTTTTCTTAAATATTAATATTGATACCAAAGTGGCTCCGACAATATTTTGGAACTCTAACTGTTATATTTTTTCAGATATGATAATTTAATATTTTCTTTATATGGGAGGTGCCACGCCCACTATTTCTAGTGTACAAATTTTTGTCCAAAATATTCATATTGAAGCAAATGCTAGTCGTACAAAATTTGAGCTTTCTAACTTTTATAGTTACTCAGATATAAAAATTTTGGTATTAACTTTATATGAGAGATGACATGCCCACTATTTCTTTTCCGCCCATTTTTGCACAAAATGTTCACATTGACACTTAAGTTTATTGTACAAAATTTGGGAAATGTAACTGTTACAGTTTCCTAAATTTACGGCATTTGGTATTGGCAAGCAATATTAGGCGTGGGATGTGCCACACCCCTTATTGCTAGTTCGCCTATTTTTTTTTTCAGAATGTTCATATTGGTGTCAAAGTTGTTCGTGCAAAATTTGAGGACTCTAGTATTACCAATTTCCGAGATATACTACTTTTAATAGTTATTTAATAAGTGGCCGTGGCACCTCGCCCACATGGAATTTCAAAATAAAAAGTAGCCTATTTTTCCTTCCAGGCATATAGGAACACACTGTGAAAATTTCAAGAAAATCGGTTTAGCCGTTTAGGCGGCTATAGACTTCAAACATACATACATACATACATACATACACAACCGCTTAATAAACATTGTGTTGTTGTATTATTTTTTAAGATCGCTACTTTTTAAATAATTACACTGGTCAACAAAAAAAATTTTTTTTTGAGCTCCTTCAAAAAAAAAAAAAAAAAAATATGTGGACTAGATGGAATTCCGCATGCTAAACTCGAATCTGCTTTCAGTTTTTTTCCATCAGGTCGGGATTTTTTTTTTTATGAGCGTGTCTAATATTGCGTCCTAAATAAGCCGATTACTCGAGTATATTTCACTATAACTCGAGCAAGGTATGCACGATTTATATAAATAATACACTAAAATATGTGGAATAACATTGGCTTTAAGTAGTTTTACTATCAAATTTTTATCCGCTCAATAGTTTAGAAGATATTTCGAAAAAAGTGTCGGAAAAAAATTTGTTCATGCAAAATTCAACATTTATTTTTTTACTAAAACTTTTTTTTAAAAGTGAAAACATCAAAAATATTAAAGTGTATCACCTTTATATCAAATCTGACAAAACTGCGAGTAAATAAAGCCACATATTGTAAAAATCTTGATTGGATTCATAGTTAAGTTTGGATACCCATGCATACCTATAGCTAAGTGGAAATACACTAGTGGACAAAAAAATTTTTTTTTTTTTTTTTCTTAAATAAACAAAAAGAAATAGATTGGTGGATGGAATTCAACGTGCTTAATAAGAATCAGCTTTTGCTTTTTTTCTATCACGCATTGATTTTTCTTTTATGGGCATGACTACTATGACTATGCCTTTAGGCAGTTACATTTGTATAACTCGAGAACAGTTTGTCCAATTGAGATAAATTGAACTTTAATATATAATATATAACCAAAATTGTCTTTGAGCTGAATTCATAAAATTTTTTGTCCACTTAATATTTCCGTAGTTATTCGGTACTTAGTACCGAAAATTTTAAAATTTTTAAAGTGGTGAAAATTTTGATCCATAACTCTAAAATTCTTGGGCGAATGAAAAATGTTGTGAACATAACTTGAAGAAAATTTTCGTATGCATCTTTTGATGTATCATTTATCAAAACCGTGTAAACGGTTCTTGAGTTATAGCCCAAGTTTGACAAACCATTATCGAATTTTATAGTGTATCCGCTGAATAAGGTGATGATATTAGTCATGCACATAAAAAAATCAGTACCCGATAGAAAAAAAGTGAATGCAGATTCTTGTTTATCTCGTCAGTCCACCTATTTTTGTTTCAAGAAAAAAATAAAAAAAAAAATTTTTTGGCCACCACTGTATTTCTACTCAATTGTATGTAACGTGGGTATTTTTACTTAACTGTGAATAAAATTTATATTTCTGCATCAATTTTGAAGATACATACTTCATTTCTTTCGCAGCATTACCAGCTTTAAGATAAAGATGATAAACTGTAACATTTTAGATGTTTTCATTTATTCAACGAAATTTTAGTAACAAAAAAATCATGCAAAATTATGAGAATGATTTTTTTCGGACACTTATTTGAAAATAACTCCAAAACTATTGAGCACATAAAGAAATTAAGTTTGGGGAATTTAAAGATATTTTTAGTACGCATCTTTTGGTGTATCACTTTTATCAACCGTATATACCGTTCTTGAGTTATGAGGAAATATACTAGAGTAATGGCCTTACTATGGGCGAAATATTAGACACGCCCATAAAAAAAAATCCAGACCTGACTTTTTTGAATACGGCTATTAAAATCGGTTAAACATGTTAAAGTTGTTAAAAATTCCACCGACCATTAACATGTTTTCGAACACTTGTGTAAGCTACGTATACACTAATTTTTTATGTTTAAATAAATTGATATTTTTAGTCATATTGGAACCATAATTACATAAAAATATGCTTTGGCTCCTGCAAGATAATAAGTAAATCCCCTGCTCATGCTTTATAAAAAAACTTTGATTTTTTATTTCAAAACTTCAATTTTGTTTTTATAAATATTTTTTAAACGAATTTCAAAAAAGATAGCAAAGAACCATGCTATTTTATAGACAACACTGCGAAAAGTAAAAATAAGAAAGATTAAGGTCGATGTCTCTTATAAGTTGGCAGTAACTTAGATTTGAATTTTGCGGATTTCGGCAAAAGGCTTTTTTTTTTTTTTTTTGGAATGTTTGTGTTGTAGAGTCAATTTGTTGTACTATATAAATACGAGTATTAATGACAATTCTAACATAACTAAATAGTATAGATTGCAAAAAAATGTATTCCGAAATTTGTTAACGAATTTGTTTAATGTTAACCTTTAAAACAAGAAGATCTAAGTCAAATTTTTGGAATAAATCTTTAAAGAAAATATAACTAAAAATTATATATTTTCAGCTAGAATTAGACTAGGGAGCCTGCTGAGCATTATAGGGATTTTATTCAGAGTTTAAGAATTTTAATCTTGATTTCAAAATTCTCTTGTGTAAGGGAGTAATAAATACGATATGGTTATATGACTTCAAGCTCTGGAAAAAAGCCTCCCCATTTTTTTAATCATACATTTATTTGTGCTGCAATTTCAGTTCTTAAAAAAAATCACCATTTTGCATACACTTAAATAACACATGGTTATTTTGTGATAATACGTGACTTTTCGAAGTGCTGATTGTATTTGTACCTCCTTTCGTTGCACACACATAAACCTACAAATACCAATATACACTTATTCATACGATTTGCAATAACTGCAAATAACAAATTTATTTCGTTTTTATAAAGAACAGGAAACTAAAACAAAATTGTTGTTTAATGTTTGAGTATGTATGACAAACTTGTTAAGTTTGATATAAATTTTGTTTTTATTCACTCATTTCATGACAAAAATTAAAAATAGCCCTGAAGTTTTTGTCAACATTTTTAAATTCTAGATTTTGCTAGTAATTTTGATTATCGAACATTTTTATGATCACTTAATTTAACAGCTGAAAGTCTGTTGTAGATCCGAAATTTAAGCTGTGTAAACTTTAGTTTACTTAGGGTAAGTGATTTAGACAACTAACTTCTCATCAGCATTATAAAGGAAACGTTAATATCAAATAATTTATAAAAAAATCTATTTAATTTTAAAAACAAATAATCAAAAATACATAAATCAAACTATCGAATTTTTGGTACATTGCCACTAACAGAACTGCTGGGAATGAGTTTGTTATACTTTACATACATACATGCGAAATATATACACTTCAAATCATTCCAAAAAAAAAAAAAAAAAATGAAAAATTGTTTAAACATCAACATGCAGCAGTGTTGCTTGTGAATACATACAACATGTTTGCATGCAATAAATTTACGAATAAATTCAAAGAAACGAGGGTGGATTAAATTGTCAAGAATTTTTATACATATTTAGAATTATTTTCACAGCATTAAACATAAGTTTTGAGTTCATGCTGATTCATACTCAATGATTATTTTTTCTAGTAAAAAATATTTATTCAGAATGTATTCTTAGCCTTTGCAAGAAACCCTCTTGAAATTTTTTGTTAGCAAATTGGTAGTGGTATGACTATTTGGTAGTTATGTCATATTGATGGTTCTTCAATTTGTGCTCGCATATATGTATATAAATGTTTAAATATGTATAAGAGTTTTTAAACAATTCATATTTTATAAATTGTCGTTATAGGTATGCGACCATTTTAAATGAAACAATTTTGGAAATAAACAGATTTTTCTTATTTTTGTAAAATTGTCACACAATATTTTGAATATTTAATAGAATTTTATAAGTATGTGTATAAAATAATGCTTTTGTACAAATGTATAAGTATATTAAATTCAAAAAAAGT
Organism: Protophormia terraenovae; assembly: GCA_951394005.1. Classification (NCBI taxonomy): domain Eukaryota; kingdom Metazoa; phylum Arthropoda; class Insecta; order Diptera; family Calliphoridae; genus Protophormia; species Protophormia terraenovae. Next base: position 102,529,026 of record OX596076.1, on the reverse strand, counting down.
TTATTTGTATACGTACTTAGTATAATCAATTTCTTTCAAAATACGTAAATATTAAATATCAACAAAATATTTATATAAAAACGTCTGTAAATTTTACTAGAACCCTTAAAAAATTTCTAATAAAAAGTAATACCAAATAAGTATATATCTTAAATATCAAATACGACTTTAATTGTTTCTTATTTAAAATTATTTGTAAAATTTTCTAGAATCATTAACAGTTTTATAATAAAAATTTAATACAATCAAATACAATTCTAATAGCAATTATTTATCTTTCAATGCACAGTGGTTCCAAAACGTTTTTTTTTTTTTTTTGAAATAATTCAGTAACTATTGAACAGTTAAAGATATCTTAATAAAATTTCACATGTTCTGGGATTTATCATTTTTTTAATGTTTTCAAAAGAAATCCTAGTGCAAAAGCGTGTAAAGTAAATCCGAAGTAGTTTGGGGTAAAGGTCTCCCCACAAGCCCTATCCAAATTTTGTCAATTTTGGAAATTTTAGTTTTCTTTTTTTGTTACGTTCTCAAATTGCAAAGTTGGGATCGAATTAAAATTATTTTAATTATATATCTCTATATGTAAGGTATACACCCAAAAATTATTTTCTGACGGAGGCCCCTTATAACGACAGTGTGAAAAAAGGAAATTTTTTTAGCACGTTTTATATGAATTGGGATTTCAGGTATTTTCGTATAAAAAAGTGGGAATTTTTTTAATATGTAATTTTAGGACAAATTTATACATATTATACTGAAATTTCAATAAAATATCGCTTTTCGTTTAAATTTTATTAATGTTTAAATATTAATTTTATGTTTTAAAAAAGTACCAAAAATGATAAATTTTTAGTCCTTCAAGAAATTTTGTAATCAAAATCAAATGCACTAACTTTTGTTTTATAAATTATCAATCTCCATATTCTAACGTTTTCTTAAATACGAGTACCAAATACTTGTATAACAAGTTTATACTTTTATACTTTTTTAAAACTTAATAGAAACTTGGCCTCCTCTAGCAAAATTTAGACATTTTTCATACATTTGTACGCAAATATTTTAGTAAATTGGTATTATGGGTTGTTAAATTTTCCAGACTATGGCCATTTTAGAAAAATAATAAGGTGTGGAATTCAAAAAGAAACCAAGAAATTGAAGCTGTAGTTAATTATTTATGATTGAAAAGAATAACAAAAATACAACTTTTAATATTTCAATCACTGGAAGCCACATTTAAATTTGCTTCATTCAGTGTAAAACTTTGTATTTTATAGTTTTTGGACCGAATAGGTGAGACCGAATATTTAAAAACCTTTATTTTTTCATATAAAAGAGGGCCACTTTAATGTATGTGTAATATTAAATAGGTCCAAGCTGGACAAATTCTGCTAATTTATATTACTTTTAAGTAACACAACTCTTTCACATTTCTAATTGACGACTGCATCAGATGTAAAAAATTTATTTTTTTTTTTTTTATATCGGCAGTCGTTTAACATAATAAAATGTAATATAACATAATAAATAATAAATAAGATTTATAAGTCCACCTTAAAAATTTCATTTAAAAGTTAAAAAGTATGTACTAAGATTACTAAAATAGCAAAATCATGATTAATTGTTAGTTAAGTCCTTTTTCACAATTTTGTGAAAGAAAAAATTTAAAAAATATTTTTCATTCTAGACTTATTGGCATTAAACTTTTCGAAAAACAAAAAAAAAAAAAAAAATAAAAAAGAAGATAAAACATTATCAGCATACACTTCTCATATCTTTGAGAAAAGGATACACTCATGAACACATTTATGGAAATATGAATATATAAAAGTTTCATTCAATATACATATGCATGTACATTAGACCGCACCGAAATTTACCAACTTCCGAATTTTGACCGTAACTACCCTAAGAATTGTTCTTTGGGTTGCGACAACGTACTGTGTGAAATATTAGTGCAATCGAATATTGTAAACCCGTGCCGCATCGGACCTGAAGTTTGTAGGGTGCGTTTATATGGGAAAAAGTTGGTCTTTTTGCAGTTTTTAGACAAATATCACTATTAAATACTTTGTTTTGCATTTACATGTTAACAAATTGTAATCCCCGCATAAATATCTATTAAATAAGATATAAAAAGAGAAAATCGATTAAAAAATGTTAAAGTTATTACAAATTCCCCAGACCAATAATGTGTAACTGTTGAACATAAACTAAACAAAATTATTAAATAATAAGGTAAAACATATGTCGGGAAATACATTTTAAAAAATTAAAAAAACTTTTTTAATACGGAGGTCAAAGGTCGAAAATGGATGAAATTACAATTTTTAAGGAAAACATAACGGATTAACTATATCCGATTTCACTAATATTTCACACGGTACGTTTTTGCAACCAAAAGAATAATTCTAGCGGAAGTTACGCTCAAAATTCGAAAGATGGTAAATTCTGGTGCAGTCTAATGTATATAAACATTCACATGTTGTTGACATTATTTTTTAAAAACAAATTTTCCTACGAAAAAGCACAAAAGGTCATACATTTGTTCCATCTAAGTATTAGAAATAGACTACTATATGCTATAGCATCTGTCTTTTAGTTTTGTTAATTCACATGACTGAAGGTTTTTGATTTTTGTTTAAACATTTATGTAACATTCTATTTTGTTTTATGATAACTTTTAGTTTTATATTTTTTCAACTATGAGTATAATTTTCTATGACGTCAGTTGTAGTAGAATAAGTAGAAGCTTATACTTCTAACCTAAGTATACGACTTTAATCTACAATTAATGTGACATTTGCTTTTTATCTCTTACTTTTGTTTTAGCATTTTTATTTTTTTTTTAGCTTTAAGCAAATATTTAGTATAACTAGTTAATATAATCTAGTTACAAAAAGAAAAGAGAAAAAAAAAAAAAAAAAAAAGATTTATTTACAAAAAGTATTGTATAGCTGTGTAATTTTTTAAATCAACTCATTAGAATGAATGAAATTTTAAAAAGTTTAGCAATAATTATAAATAATTAGAAAGCAATATGATTTAAGCTGTAATTTTATCATTTGTGAATTATAGTAGTTTTTATTCCTTTTGACAAATTTAAATTAATGATAATATCAATGAAGTTGATTTGTAAGTTGTTAATACAATTTGTTTGTAACGAAAAATAATGTATAGAAAAATTATCAAAAATATTTTTTTACTTAGTATTTTGTTTTAACATATAACAATATCAGTTACATATTTTGTTTGGCATATTTTTGGATTGGAATCATATATGGTGATTAGAAATATTGTATAAAAATAAATAATTAAATTATTAAATAATTATTGAATACATAAGTAGTATTTATAAAAAAAGAAAATAAATAAAAAGTTCTTATAAATACCACTTTAAGCTGTTATTTCATTTATTTTGTACAATAGAATGTATTTAAATTAAATTATACACAAGTTTACCCATTTAGTTATACTTTTGGACCTGAGCAGATCAGAGTAAATTTCAATGAATTCAAATACTTCTTTCGTTTCTTAAGATTTTGTACTAGTTTTCGAGCAAGAACAATGCAAACGGAATTAAAAAAATACACTATTAATGGGTTTATTAGGTCCTGCGTTGTGTTTTCGCAACGTTAACTTCAATCCTTTTTCGAGCTTACCGTTGATAATATATATTAAAAAATTATATAAATAAATAATGTTTGGTTCATTATCTAATTGACCTGTTTCAGGATTTTTCTTTTATATGGTGTTTTCATATTTTAAATATTTTAAAATAAATCTTTCTTTCTGTTTCAGTTATTTACAAAATGGATAAAATATACGTCGTCCACACGCAAAAAAAAAAAAAAAAAATATGGTGAATAGCAACCATAATCGAGTATCATATTATGGTTAGATTTTATTATTATGGTAAATTATATTATGGTTAGATGTAGAACAATAATATGGTTGAGTCATAATAAAAATATTGTTGATCTGCAACCATATTTTTGTTGTATGTGTACCTGATTCATGTGTATAACAATAATATGGTTAAATCACAATAAAAATATTGCTGATCTACAACAATATTTTTGCTGTAAATATACTTGATATACAGCAATAATATGGTTAAATCATAATAAAAATATTGTTGATCTACAACAATATTTTTGTTGTATATATACTTGATTCATGTATACAGCAATAATATGTTGAATCGCAATAACTGTACTTGGCGTCGAGAAACAATTATTATGCCTAAAAATAAATAAAAGCCAATTAATTTATAGTATTGAAGTTTTTATTAAAATTAATTATAATTTAGTTATGTAAAATAAATCACTTTGGTATAAAAAGATAAATTTATCACCTGTGAACGGTGAAACCTAAGAAATTTCTTGAATAATCGTACAAGCTGACACATTTTTTTAGCACTCTGAAGATAACCAATTATGTAGTTTTCTTTGTATATTATCCATTTGAAATATTTTCACAATATGAAACACTTATTATTTCTAATTTAACTTTAATTAAAATAATTTATTTTAAATAATTCACTTTTTTAAATATACATTCAGCATATTTTCTAATACATTTTTTACTTGCCGACAGACAAATTGCTCAATGCAAGAAGCAAACTAAACTGAATAAAAATCAACAATTATACTTATTGTCAAGTACTAATAATGTATATTGTTGCCAATACAAAACAAACATTTTATTGTCAATTCAAAATTACAAACAAAATAATATATTCAGGTATTAAAAATAGTTTTTTTTTGCACATGCAATTTTAACAACAATAATGTGGTTCTTATTTAAACATATTGCTTAACATGTTGTGCCAACAATATAATTGTGAGTTGAGAAAAAATGTATAATTGCTACAACAAAATTGTTTTTAAAATAAAATATATTCAACAATAAGAATGTTATCGAGTGAAAAATTTCTCTGCAATGAAAATAATATTGTTGGGGCAACCATATTGAGAAATGTTTTTCTCTGCGTGCATTCCAGGAGAGATTTATAAAAAAATTTTTACGTAGGGTTATTCGATTTTGTTCATATTTGGCACGCATATAACCTACACTGAACCAAATCTCGTAGGTAATATTGACGAAAATTTTTCGTAGAATTTTAACGAAAAACAATATATATTTAAATTAACAGATTTTTTCTTCAAATCAATAGAATTTTTCTTCGAATCAACAAATTTTCTTCAAATCTACTAAAAAATGTTTGTCAAAAATATTTTTTTGTAAAATATGTTGAAAATTGACGAAAAATCTGTTAAATCGAAGAAAATTTAGTTAATTTGGCAGTAACTCTTAAACAATTGGCAGTAAGAAAAACAACACCCAATTTTATTCAATTTAACATCCCAAAAAGATGTTAATTTTAATAAATTATCTGTTAAATCAACTAATATTTTTCGTAAATTTTAAAATTGACTAATATTTTTTAGTCAGTTTGAATAAAATTCTTCAACTTGAATAAAAATTTGTAAATTGACTAAAAGCATACGCATTTTAAGAAACTAAATAATTTATTTTATTCAAATTGAATAAAATTCTTCAAATTGAAGAAATTTCTTCAAATTTACTAAAGACATGTAGAATTGAAGAAAATTCTTCAAAATAAGTTTGAACGTCTTTAAAGTTTTTGATAATATGTAAAAAATATAAAAATATACATTTCTTATAATTGTATTATTTATTTAGTTTTTACTAGAAATTATTGACTGTACTATATACATATGTACATATATGAATGATATTTAAAAAATTTTATAAAATATACTAATAAATAAACTAAGTTACATTTACTAAAATTAAATAAAATGAAGTAGTAAAAACAAATAAAAATTCTTCAATATGATTAAAAAATTTAGTAAATTTTACTAAAAACATGTAAAATTGAAGAAATTTTTTTAAAATTAACAATTTTATTTTAATCAAATTGAATAATATTCTTCAATTTGACTAACTATCTTCAAATTTACTAACGACATATAGAATTGAAAAAATTTCGTTAATATTAACTAATTTATTTTAGTCAAATTGAATAAAATTCTTCAAATTGACGAATTTTCTTCAAATTTACTAAAGGCATGTATAATTGAATAAATTTCGTTAATTTAAATATTTTTTTTTGTCAAATTGAAGAAACATGTGTAGAACTGAAGAAATTTCTTCAATACAGAAAACGCATAGTGAAGAAGATCAGTTGAATGACAAACAATAAATCTTGTGCACGTGTTTTTATTTCGTTTAAATTTTTTTTTAAACGAATACAAAAAGTATCGAATAAATAAAACTTAGTGAAAAATAAGTGTGGATTTGTGTTAAATCAGATATACTTCAAAAACAAGTAAATTTCAATCAATAAATATATAATTCTCCTGCAAAAAGTTTTAAATTATGTGCAAACTCATGGATGGCACAAAATGCAACCAACTAAAGCACTGTTAAGTGTAAGGACATTTGGAGGACTTTTTTATACTTTTCACGGTAATGTTAAACATTTTAAATTTTTAATATTTTAGGTATATTTACTTATTTTATAATTTATTTCGATAGCAAATATAAACAAATAAAATCAATCAAATGCCAGACCACAGTCATCATTATCTCAAGGAGGCGTTTTGGATTATGGAGAACTGCACGACAAAAATTTCCTTGGAAAACCTAAAAACAAACCTTCTGCAAGTAAGCACAAATGATTTGTAAATGTAGGAAAATATTTTTTGTGCTATGTATATAAACTTTTTTATTTATATTTTCGTTTTCCTTACATTTTGTATATGTTGCTATAGATCATCCAGAAATAAACTTTAAAAATATTAAGTTATAAATCTGTATGGGCTGAAATTGAATGCAGTGCACTGGTTGTTGATTACGGAATGAGTGCACATCTAATGTACTTAATAAATGGTACAAAAATAGTTTGTTATGTTATATAAAATTTTTAATAAATGGTATATTTTTTATTTTCTCAGGTCGATATCGATTAAACACTTGTACTAAAATATGGGTTGTTTCCATTCGAATTATAAAGAATTTTCATAAAACGTCATCTTATATAGCGATCATATCAAGGATCCAGCAAACAAACTTTTGTAACAAAATATGAAACAAATAGATAACATACCTAAAGGTAATATATTACAATTTAATTATAAAATAATAAAATTTCTTATTTCTGAAATATATTTCTTATATATTAGACGGTAGTATATTTGGTTTATTTTATATTTTTGAAAGGGTCTAACCTTTATCATAAAATTACTTTAATTAAAACTTTTGCTACGTAAGTTTATACTAAATTAAATAATTTTCTTTTCATATTTTAAAATGCTTATTTCTAACATGAATTATATTTTTTTACACAATAAATAAGGACTGCGCACGAAAAAAATCCGTGCATGCTCTTAGGCTTATAACTTTTGAAAAACTGGTGGAAAATTAATAATTCTGTTAACTGTTTTGTATTTGCCATTATGCTCACTTGCCATGTGCTAAGTTTCATGGTAATAGCAAAATTGGTTTTTCTTAAAATAGAAGTTTAACAAAAAACACATAAATTTTTCATGAATCTTACATTGGTCATATACAATAATTGCAAGGAAGGCTATTGTGCTGAAGAATACAGTTTCTTAGGTCATAATATTATACAAAGAAGCAGAGACCGGATTTTAATACTAAAAAAACAATCTTTTTATTTTTATTTCAATCGAAAAACAATCTTTAATGTTCAAAAAATAATAAAAATCCATCATGATTTTTATTATTTTCATCAATATTTTATTTTTTTTCATCATGATGAAAATAAAAATATAAATATCTTTTGTGATATTTATTTCAAAAGTTGAAAATTATTTTGAACTTTTTTCATCGGATGGAAAAAATTCTAAACAACAACAATTTCATTTGAATAAAAAAATATTTTGAAAACAAAACAAAAGTATGAATAAAAAAAACAATCATTTTAAATTTTTTTCGAACTGATATTTATCGTTAAAGATATTTATTGTTAAAGATATTTATTTTTTTCATCATTGATGGATATTTATTTTAAAAATAAAAATCCCTCACATATTTTTTTCAACAAATGAAAAAATATTTTGAACATTAAAGATATTTATTTTGATTGAAAAATAAAAATAAAACGTTTTCGGGTGCTTGCAAAGAAGTCATGATCACTGAATGGTAACCTGGTAGTGGAAGATAAATAATATCTTCAGGCTGTAGGACTCAGGCAAAATAGAAAGGATTTTGAGAGAAATTCACCTCATCTCAGAAAGAAAAGTGTCACAAAAAGTAAATTGCTTTTAATCTTTATCAGAAAATTTTAAAGGAAGTTTAGCATGAAGACTTATAAAGTAAGAAAAAAATTCTAATTGAAACGCAAGCAAGAATCTGGAGGTAAAATATAACATGAAAGTTCCTCAGACGAATTTTTTCAGAAATTTTGTTTCTGTATAGTAGATGATGAAACGTTCGTACAGGGTGACTTTTTTCAACTTCTTAACCAGGAATTCTATGTCGCAGATGCTAGAGGTATTATTGCAGAAAAATTTCGTGTATCAAAGAAATCAAAATTTCCAACAAAGTTTTTGAATTGGGAAGTCATATGCATACGCTGGAATGAAGCACTTCATTGCATTAACACAGAAATTTACGAAAATGAGTGCCTTTGGAAAAGACTTCTTCTACCTTTCCTAATAAAATTCAGTATATCCCCTCTTTCTGGCCTATTCCCGTTTCTTCTCATAATAACAACAAAACAATGGAGTTGTAATAAAGAAATTGTAAGAGTTTGTACCGATAGAGGCTAATCCATCAAATTGATCGAAACTCCGTGTAATTGAAAGATATTTTACTCTAGTAAAAAACAATTTAAAGGACATTAAAAGCTCAGCACAAAATGAAACGGAGTTTAAAAAGTAGTGGACTTATTCGAGCAAAAAAGTGATCGAAACACATTAAAACCTTTAAATTGAATAATTCTGGAAAATATCAGATATTTCCTTAAAAACCAACAGGAATGAATTTATTCTTTTATGTTTAGAACTTGAACATAACAGTCATTAATAAAAAGATAAAAACCGGTAAACTTTAATATGATTTTGACATTTCGTTCTTAGTATAAAAATTCTATTTTAATTAATAATTAATTGGTATATGTAAATGAAATATTCAATTATATTAACTGTTTATTGTGATAGTTGGTGCAACTAACCAAATTTTATTGGCTAAAAATTCGGTTGTCATAATGAAACCAGTATTCTCTATGTAACATTTTAGCGTTTTTAATGCAATTTTACAAATCAAAAAATGCTAAAAAAAACAGCTAGAAGCCAAAACAAAATTTTGAGACTAAAAGCAAAATAAAAAAGCTAGATTTAGTCTCAAAATGACTAAAATGGTAACATTGATCCCCAGCAATGCAGCAAAAACTATGGTTGTAAAAATAATAGGAACTTGTTACATTTTACGCTACAAATTTACAAAGCTCTGTGCTTTGTTCCCATACAAGGAAAGCAAATATATATACATATATATATATATATATATATATATATATATATATATATATATATATATATATATATATATATATATATATATATATATATATATATATATATATATATATATATATATACTATATATATATATTTATATATATACACATAATATATATATATATATACTACATATTTGATATTTTATCCTGTTTAAAACCATTATTTTTTTTTTTTTTTTTTGTTAGCTAATATTTCCTTTAAATTATCTGAATATAGCTTCCTCTTGAAATTATATACAGTAATTTATTTCAAACGTTAAATCGTCAAACTTGTATTTGTTTAATTGTAAAATTTATTATATACCATATAGTCCACTAAATTAAATATTAATTTTAATTTGTGGAAAACTAATTATTCTGAGTCATCAGTCTGTATTATATCAAAAAAGAGCAAACTAATTTCAAATCAAAATTTCAAAAGGCATAAAAATTTAGGGAACGGTCTTATATTAGACTTTTATTAAGTGTAAAATAAAACATACATACGACAACCGAATATTTCGGAAGTACTGATCAAAGAGTAACAAGAGACGAAACTAGTTGTCAAAAACCTAACTCATGCAACAACAAAATACATTTAATCAAATACATTTTGTTGTTGGCAAAAGAAAATAAAAACACATTTTTGTTTACAAAACAACAATTTTGTGTAAATGTCAATCGAGAATTTCGTCTCAATATGCTACTCTATGGTACTGATATTTATATGAATTTATGAACATTAGGATGATTCTCAAAAATGAGCCTTATATGAAACTAACTATATAAAACTTATTTGTGTTGAATATAAACTCGATACTATAATTTGTCAATTATGGACTGATCTTTATGAAATTTGAAACAAAGATTGATACTCATACAAAACTTCAGAATTTTATTAAAATATTGTATTATTTAAGGCATTTGTAATCGTTAAACCCCTAATCCCTGAGGACATTTGTATGGGGGATAGGTAAAGTAATAGACCAATCATAACCAATTTCAATCATTGTACAAAAAAAATATTTGCGACAAATTTGATCACGATGTCCTTAAAAATGCGACCTGCACTTTATTCGCAAAGTTTAAATGACAAACAGCCAGACGGACATCGTTAAATCAAATCAAAAAGAGATTCTAATTCAAACGGTATGCTTTAAGGCGAGGGACCAAGGATTTGTCTGTGCATTACAAACATCAGCACAAATGCATAACACCCCAACCACAAAAAATGCTGTTTATATCCTGACATTTCAGTAGTTCGATGTATGTATATCGTAAGTATTTTATATTAACTCGTGTTTTTGTTTTCAAAAATATTATTTGAAAAAATTTTACGATATTGTGAATTAGCCAATTATCTTAAAAATTAAATTAGGTATAGTTTTGAAGGTTTTACCTTTAGACGTCATATTTTTGGACCGAATAGGGGCCTTTAGCTTAAAAGTTTATAGTTTAGAAAACACTTTCTACAGCCAGTGTCGGTAGAGAATTTAATGAAAATCGTATTTGATGAAAATGTTAGTTTTAATTCAGTTTTGTTATGAAATTACACCTACTCTGTTTTCTCGTTTAATTTAGATTTTTTTTTAGTCCTATCACATAAAACGACTTTAGAAACGTTTCTATTAAAGCGTCAAAGTTATTAAAACTATTACTTTGACTAGAAGAAAAACAATCATATGAGTTAGAAAATTGTGTTTGCCTATTACTTACTTTAACAGTTTACTTTGTTTTCCAACCGGAAAAAAACAAAACATTTTCATGTAATTAAAAATCCTTTTATGAGTTCAAGGCAAAATGAAAAAAATAAATAAATAAAAATACTTGCTATATAGCAAACATTAATTTAAAGAACTTTTCCCAAGTTTTATGTTAAACTAAAAAGTTGAAAATATTGCAACACAGTTTAGGATTTTGATTTAGAAATTATGTATCTGTATGTCTCCATTTATGGGAAAAATTTATTTTTTAAACTAAGCAAACATTGTTCATTTTTCTAAAAGCTTTAGTTTTACTTTGGCTGTGAAGTAATAATTCTTACAACTGCAAATAAGTTACAAGTTCTACATATAGAGATGTTCTGCATAAGCTAAAATGTAAAGCAACAAGAAATAACGACTTAAATAACTTTGCTTTGTGTAAAATCGTTAGAATTTCTTTATGAATTAAGTATTACCAAGGAATATACAATATGAATATCCTTTGGTATTACTCTCATATTAATCATAAGAAACTTCAGTTTTATTTCTATCTGTAACGACACATTTTTGTACATTAAGTCACTGCTAAATTCCAATAATATCTTTAAAATTCTTTCTGAAATTAACAATTTTCCCGTGAATACACATTTAAAATAAAACGACATACTATTGACAAGTGCCACTAAAGTGTCTGAAAGAACTTCCGATTCTTCAATATATCATATTTGACACACATATACACACAAACACATTTATTTTGCATTAAAATGGAATTACTTTCGAAGTGGTTGGTTTGCTTGTTTGTTGCATAACATGCAGCACGGGGTATAAAGTTTTGCATTTATTTATGTACATGTATGTGCAATTCTGTTGTTACCCCCTTTATGGTTGATGTGTAAATTATTTGTATGTGTATGTTAACATGATTTTACCACAGTTATAAAAGGAAAATATACAGAAACTTTTACGAGAAAAGATACACTATGTCTGCTGCAGAGAGAAAAAAAAAAAATGGTAAAATCAACAATCCTTTTAAACATATTGTCTTTATAACCAATGTTTACTAATGTAAAAGTATTCTGTGTATATATTTTTTCTTTGTGTACAAATACGAATACACATACATAGATATGTATTTGTGTTTCTGTACTGAGCTACAGTAAGGGTCAAAAAGGGGAGAAAATTTAAGAATGTGATTTCTATTTTATAATCTTTGATTATGAAAGATACTTTCAACTTTAAATGATGCTTTTATTATAACATTTATTTCAAGATCTTAATCAACTTCAGAATGATGTGTAGTTTCTACTCTAAAAGCAGCGTATTCTTAAAGATTAAATAAACTGTAAATACTTTAACATTAATTTCATATATCGTCCCTGCGCTGACTAAATTACCTATGTAAAAATTTCGGAAATTTTTTTTATTGCTGCATTTAGATTCCCTACTAGTTATACATATGACCACCAAAGCATTTTTCGATATCTCGACTAGTTTAGGATTTACAAAATTACCTATGTAAAACCATATATAAAATGCTCCAACAAAATTACCTATGTAAATAATTTTTCACACAAGTTAATATTATTAATATTCTTAGAGAAAATGGTAATATTAAAATTTAAACATAAAATATTTAATATTGTGTGCTCATGATATGCTGCCTAAAAGTTTATATCCCAAGACTAGTTACACTAAAATTAACTGATACAGACTTACGTCAACTAAAGCTTTGATGAGGTCTGTCCGTCTGTCTGTCAGTTTCAGATTATGAGCCCAAACACAACCTAGCGGATTATTTTTTTATATGAAGATTTTACAACTAAAACAACACAGCGGAATCCGCTGGAAATTAAAATATATTTGAATTTCACAACGGATTCTCAAAAGCTCTTATTTTCTCACTCTCCCTCTCTGTTAGTGTTGCCGTTGTTGCAAAGTGAATCACATAAGTTTACATTCAATTTATATAAGAAAGAAAGAGATAGATAGATTTGCCTTTTATTTTTTATGTATGGAATTTAAGAGAGAAAGATAAATATTTTTTTTATATATGTAGTTTTGTTGTTGCCAAACACAAAAAGTATAAAGAAACAAAAACAAAATATATATGAAATCCGCTGCTGGATTCCGTCTTCATTTAATTTGCATTTCTCTCTTAGAGCGGAAAACAACGTTGAAATCCGTTTGGTTGTGTTTGGGCTCATATGTTGGATTTCTTTTAATCAGAAATTTAAAGTTGTGTATAGTGTTGATCGAAAATAATATTTTTGGAGGTACTTTAAAATTGGTCCAGCTCACGAAAGTGAAATAATTAATTCCTAATATTTTGGGAATTAGTTTAAGACACATAAATCTTTAATTTTAGAAGGGTACACTTGCAACATTTTTAGTCTTCGCACAAATTGATGCACTTTATTGAGTTCAGGAATTTTTAGTAAATGGTTTATTTTATCTCATTTAAAATCTTTTTTCTGAAAATCATGAAATACTGGTTCATTCATTTTTCTTTAGCTATCGTTTGATACATATAACATTAATATTGGTAATTTTCTTTTTTAATTTTTTTGAAAATTTTTCTGGGATCATCAACCGTTTAATAGCATGTTCCAATTATCTAAAGAAGTTGAAATTAGACCAAGATATTACTAATAATAGTTTAAACTTATACTTAAATGAACTTAAGAACCTGCAAAAAGAAAAGCACAAACATATCTTAATAAAAAATTGCTCCACAAAATTACTTATGTAAAATTTTCGTTGATTTTCTCCAAAACACGCCAAAAATTTCATTCTTTTTCATAAAACACATAATTTGTATTACTAAGCCTATTCATAAATGAAGAAAATTTGTACAAATTTTGCGAAGTAACAAAGAAACTGCAAAACTTAACAGTTGTTCAGCTTTCCTGAAAAGTTATTAAAAACTACATAGGTAATTTAGTCAGCGCAGGGACGATATATTATATTTTAAAATTCATCAAACAGCTCGAGAACATTTCCTTGAATTATCCCTTACTGTAAACTTTAAATGTATATATTTGAATGTATCTGTATATGAACATAATTGCATATGTATGTTAAGATAAATGCATATGTATGCATAGTAAATTTGTTTTGTATGCATATATATTTTTTTCTATGTATGTACCCTTTAAACATTTGGAAGATAAATTTGTTGCCAATCTTCCAGACGTTACTTCTTAGTGGCTTCTAGATGATTGTCGGAAGATTGTTCGAAATTTACAAAAACAAAATACATTGCTATTGCGCAATAATCTCCCAAAAGTCACTTCTTAGTGACTTCCAGATAATTGTCAGAAGTGTGCAAGAAATTTACAAAATCAAAATACATTACTATCGTCCTTTGATCTTCCAAAAGTATGCTTTGAAGTCACTTCTGGAAGATAATAAGATGAAAATTCGAATTTAACCCAATAATCTTCTGGGCGTGTGTTGGGAAGATTGTCAGTTTTTTTATGAAAAGAAAACAACACAATAAAGAAGCAGGTAAAATCGTACATTTCAGTAATAATTTAACTTTGGTACAGTTTGGCTGCAATATTAAACATAGAAAGAAAAATGTTCCTGATAATTATATAAGTGTTTTTTATTGTTAATAATATCATAATTTGGAAATTATTAACAAAGAAAATTTTTAAAAGGTAAATTAATCTTCTTAAACTTTTATTTAGTAATATCAGATTTTACTCACAATTAAATTTATTTTAGGAAAAACTCCATCAAACAGAAAGTCCAAAACTTTGCCTGTAAAAGAGTCTTGTTGCATTCTTTGCACAAAAGGTAATATTAATACAATTTTACTATAAAAATTATTATTAATCCTCTTTTCTTTTTTAAAGGTACAGGATTTAAACTAGAAGTTTCTCATGATGACTTTATTATTAAATGTAAAATCAATTTTTTTTGTGATTTATTTATTTTGTAATGTTATATTATGTAGATAATTGTGAAATAAAAATAATTATGAAATATAAAAAACTTTAATTTTAATTATAAAAATATAGAAATAAAAAAATGTAAAATCATCTTCTAGAAGAGACTAAGACGACACTTCTGGGATCATCGTTCGGGTGGCGCCCAGAAGAATCTTTTTCGACACTTCCAGAAGTGTCTTCTTCGAATCGTCTAGAAGACACTTCCATGAGGAACAGTTCTTCCCGACGGAAGATGATTTTAATGATACTTTGGCAATAGTCGTGGCGATGAGTTTCAACTTCTGGAGGACTCTTCTTAGCCACTTCCATAATAGAAAACGTTTGCAGGGTATTTATACACGTATCTTTTTGTTTGTGTGTCGGTATGTGTGTTCACGGTTGGTTATTCATTTAAATTCGTTGTCATGTTCTCAGTGATGTGTAGCGACAAGCAAATGGTTTCCTTCTACATATTTCTCTCATATATATTTTTTTTGTTCTTAAACAGTCGCATGCACATGTTTGCATTACCATTTAGCTTTTTTCTGTTGTGAGTATGTAAGTGGAAAATTTGTGTGTATGTGCTACAGGCACCTTTAAACAAATAAATTTTAGTGTATAAATTGAATTTCCGTTGAAAATTCCTTAACAAATATGTGTAGATTAGGGATATAACTATTTTACATGTTTGTCAAATATCAAAATGGGCCTAGCATAGTCGAATAGGCCATTCAAAATTATATAAAATAGTTCAACCACAAAACGCGGTAAAGTTTGATAATCATGTTCAAATAATTTTATTAATTTAATTTTTTTATATAAACAAATTTTTAAATTTCAAATTTATGCCTTTTAATAATTAAATAACATTTTTCACTTTACTTTTTTACTTTATTAATAATATATTTAAAATTTTTTATTTAAATGAATGCACTTTTGTTTTTTTGGGGGATTTTAAAAAATCGTTTTTGTGGGTGAGATTTTTATTCCAAAATGATCCGAAAATTAGTTTTTCGTAAATAACACAATATTCGCCATAGCGTGGTGCTAGGTCCAAATTTTGGTTATACCCCTAGTGTAGATATATATACAGTAGAGTGTCCCTTAGACAAAAGGTAGATGAATGTAGGAAGATCTTTATAACTATGCACAAAAATTAGCTGGGAAAAATATTTAATAAAATTTTAAAATTGATCTTCAGTTCCCTACCAGCGATTGAAAGTCACGGCTCTAATACATTTCGTTCAAAAGATAGTATTGAGTTTTGTCTTGAAATGGGTATCAAAAAATTCGTAATTTTTAGCCAATTAAAAAAAAAAAAAAAAAAAAACTTAAAAAAGCTTTGCAAAAATTTTGGTCCATAAACCGTCATTATGCAAAATTTTTTCAATATTTTTATTGAAGAGTGGCTAAAAATTTTATAATTTCGTGCCTTTTATCGAGAAAATATTAAAAATTTGCATTGTAGTAAGTACAGTTAATAATATATAATTTTAAAATTTTTCATCAAAATACCTTGAAAAGTCTTCTGATGAAACAAAGTCCCATTGGAAAAATTTTTTAAATAATTTTTCCATAACCAGCATAAAATTACGAATTTTTTGATACCCATTTCGATTAAAAAATCGAAACATTTTTTTTACAAAAATGTATGAGACCCATAATTTTTCAATCGCTGGTAGGGAACTGAAGACCAATTTTAAAAATTTTTTAAATAATTTTTTCATATTAAGCACATTTTTTCGTATCGTTTGAGGGGTCTTCCTAAATCGAAATCTCGAAAAAAGTATTCCTCGGGACACTCTAATAAGTATACAGGCAGTGCTGCCAACTTAGTAATTTTCGGGTTAAATTTAGCACTTTTTAATCTTGTTTGATTTATTTAGCTATATTTAGCAAATTTTTGGTAATTTTTATTTCCATTAAGCCTTTTTTTGCCTTTTTTGATTTGAAGAATTTGATATATAGAAATGAGGAAATAAAAAAAAACTATATTTTTTATTAACCTCGCACAGTGGTTCCAAAACGCTTTTTTTTTGGAAATAATTAAGTAACTATTGAACCGTTAGAGGTATCTCAATAAAATTTCACATGATTTGGTGGAGTACAGGTTCCTAGCTGGTCAGGGGGGAAGTGGGTGTCCCTCCAAAGTTGGCCATCTCGGGTATGTATTTTTTTTTTTTTTAAACATTAAAAATTAATTTATGATATGACAGAAAATAAATTTTATATATACGCTTACATGTGTAGGTTATCTCTTTTAGTTTAAGAGATATTCGGGTAGAAATAAATTTTTACCTAATTTTTAGCCTCGTTTTTTGTTTAGTTTTTTTAACTTAGTGGGCCAGATTCCTTACAAAATTCTAAATAATATTGTTGCAAGAATCATATAAATATATGAATCCGTTAATTTTATGTTTTAAAAAAACTCCAAAAATGCTCAATTTTAAAGAAATTCTGCAATCAAATTACATTCCACTAACCTTTTTTTTTATAAATTATCAATCTGCATATTCTAACGTTTTCTTACGTTTCTACACTCTTGCTTAAAACTTAATAGCAATTTGGCTAAAGGACAAATTATGCTCTTTTTCGTACATGGGGTCATGTTCTACTCTTCAGAATACACAAAAAACATAAGTAGGAATTGAGAAAGATTAGTTTAAATTATGCTTAATATTAAGGATAATCTAATGCACATTACAAAAAAATGTTTGCACACCAAATTTATTTTTAATATTTCCCACTAAATTAAAAACTAGCAATTGCTGTTTAATACATATTTTCCAATTTAACTGACAATTATGCAGGCATTTAGCTTCTTTAAATAGATTAAACTTATATACATTTATTTCTAGTCTTTCAAAACTTTTTTTCAGCATCTTCGTGCACTCAATTGCATTTATTATTTTTATTTTTGGAAATTCTCTAAAAGTGTTCAAACTTTCTTATGTTGGTCTTTAATTTTTGTTCGTATTTTATGCAAATTTCTATTTAATTTTATATGCACTTGAAAATGCAATTTCTTTCATTCAATTCACACTAAACTTCATTTTGCATACAATAAGGATGATGACGGACTGAATGAGTGAATGGATAAATAAATGTTGGTTGAAGTTGAAAAAGCGTGTACATCAAGTATTATTAAGACAATTTACCAAAGTTTTCTTTATACTTTTTTGAGGGGTGTAGCTGGAAGTTTTGGAATTGTTTTTGTTTTGAGTTTTTGTTAAGAATAATATTATTTGGAAAATTTTAAAGATAATAAATGGCGGTAGCAATGAATGTTAATTTGCTATTATTAAATTTTGTTCCTATATACATATGTTTATTAAGTAGTATAGCACTTAATTTAAATATCAATAATTTTAGAAATCGTGTTTTATTTTTATTCACTGTTATTTAATTTTTCAATCAAAATATAACACTCTAAATTTTAAAAGCACTTTAAAAAAAAACGATTTGCAATGTACTTACTTGTATTTAGTATTTAACTAAATACATTTCTTGCTATTATTTGATTTAACCTTGCCGTATCATATTAATGCTCGTAGAAAATATTTACTTTTAGTTCATTAAATTTGTACCCAATATGAATACATTTTCAGTTTTCTCATATTTCTTCTAGTGTCTATTACTAGTTCACAAGGTTAAAGTAAATTGATGAAAACAAATCTCATGTTTTTATTTTCTCTTATTAAATTCGTTGAAAAAATTTGAGTTCAAGTGTTTAGTAATTGTGAGAATGTGCGAAGGTACTATAGAAGTAGTAATTGAATCACTACTACAACTACAACAAGTTGCAAACTTTATGAATATTTTTAACTTGAAGTATTGCAGGCAGGAAGTAAACAAATGTATTTTTAGGTTTGATGTTGGGGTACATATAAATAGATTTTCATAATACTTCATAGTAGCATATGCATCAGTAAAAACAAAAAAAAAAAATAAATCGATCGATAGAAAAACTTTGCCAATAAATTGTAGGCTAACTTTATTTTAAATATAGTTACATGATTTAAAATTTTGAATAGTAAATATGTATGTAAAGTGCCCTATGGGTACGCTTTTTGTGACTTCATCTTCAGAAAATCTCAAGTATGGTACATTACGGCTCACAAAAAAATGTAAGTTTTTTTCACGAAATAGGTCTCAAAAAATATTTCCCATGTGATTTTGTTCTTTTAGGTGATTTTTTTTTTAGTGTATTTTCGTGAATATTTTTTTTGAAAATAATGTATTATGGGTCGTACTTAATAAGGAGAACGTTCGAAAAAATCTTAACATATATAATATTCAATAACTTGGAAATGGTTGATCTTAGAGTTTTCATTCTTTTTTCATTTAATTGATAATTTATTACAGATAACAGGCAAATATAACTTTTTATAGTTCTAACCAATACTTATGAACCATTTTTGGTAACCCTTCCGTTAGAGATTTCATAGTTGCTTCAGTCACTTTTTGTGTGTACATCTTCTTTTAAAATCTTCGGTATTTTGGGACACCCTTTTTGTGCTCTTCAATCCACTTTTCACAAGAGCTCAATATGATGAATATATTGAGAATTCTTTTTTCTTTTAATTTTATGAATAAAGGCTTCTTTCCTGCATGTGCCCAGCAAAAAAACGATCAAGAGCTTACAAAAAAGAACATTTTCACCACTTCAAAAGTAGAGTGCATATTTTAAACGTTTTTGGAAGTTCTTAATAATTACTTCCAAAAAAGTGAAAATAAATGAAATTTTAGCTAAAAAAAGGTTAATAATTTCTAAGAAAATTAAAATTTTATAAATTTTAATGCATTTTTATTATCTTTTAATAAGGCTAAAACTGAATTTTTGTAAAAAAAAATTCATAAACATAGTTTTAAAGGAAGTACTTCAAAAGAAATGAATAAGAAGCCAATGACAACCACGGTTTAAAAAAAGAACTTCTCCAGCTCTTTTGCACCAGTAAGTACTTCCTTCCAATGCCAACACAATGTTAAATTCATGACTTTTTCAGCTCTTTTTCAGTTCCTTTTTTGCTGGGATGCATATGGCTTCTCAAATCATAAACGTTCTTGGAAATTTTGATTTCTTTCACGTTATTTTTTACCTCCAGATTCTTGCTTGCGTTTTTATTAGGATTTTTTTTTACTTTATACGTCTTCAGAATCGATTTCTTATCAACTTTTCTGCTAAAGATTCAAAGCAATTATCTTTTTGTAGCACGTTTCTTCCTGAGATGAGGGGATTTTTTCTCAAAATACTTTTTAATTTGTCTGAGTCCTTTAACCTGAAGATACTATTTTTTTTTTCACTACCAGGTTTCCATTCAGTGACCATGACTTCTTTGTATAATATTATGACCCAAGAAACTGTATTTTTTGACACAACTGCCTTCCTAGCAATTGTTTTATATGACCGATGTAAGTTTTCATGAAAAAGTTGAATTATGTTTTTAAGTGTTTTTTGTTAAATTTCCATTTTAAGAAAAACTAGTTTCGCTATATCCATGAAACTTAGCACATGGCTAGTGAGCATAATGACAAATGTAAACCAGTTAACAGAATTGTTTATTTTTCACCACATCAAAAGTTATAAGCCAAGAGCATGCACGGATTTTTTTCATGCGCAGACCTTATATGATGGTATATATTTCTATAAAAAATGTTTTCTTTCAAACATTTTCGAAAAAAGAAAGAAAAATAAAATGGCTACGGGTAAAATTGTCCATTTGGTGTGGATATATTTTTATTTTCGATATACCTCAAATTTGGAAATATTCCCAGCTTTGCCAGTGCTTGGGAAAAAAATGGAAGCTAAATTAGACTTTAAAAAAATGGTCAGAAAAGGCTAAATGTCCCCAAAAATAAAGTCGGAAAAAAGCTAATATATTGCTTTATTAAAAATTCATTTATTTGTTTGTTCTCATTAGTTTTTGGTATTTTTTAAAGATATTTTAGTGAATTTATAAATATAACATAAATAGCTTTTATGGCTAATAAAGATTGTTAAAAAATAATTATAATATTCTTGTAGAATGAAGCACCGCAGGAGAAAATTTTCGTTAATTATAAATAATTTCGATTTTTTTTTTTTTGTACGAATTAATATATAAAAATTATTAAATTGATAATTCTGTAAAAATAAAAATAGTAAATATAAAATTTTTTGCCTTTTTAAGGCTATGTTAATAATCAAAAAAGGCTAGAAAAAAAACTAGAAGCTAAAATGAAAAAGAAAATAAAAAGGCTACATTTAGCCTTAAAAAAGCTAAACTGGTAACATTGGTTGTATCCAAAAACTCGATTTTTCGGATTTTTGATCGCGAATACATGTTATTTAATTTACATGAAATTTTTGTATATTTTGTAGATATGTTTGTAAAGATAATTTTACTATTTTTAGAATTTTCAATATACTTTCAAAATTGGGTGTTATATCCAAAAATCCTTCTTAGTGGTCATGCATATTAAGTTCCTATCGTTAAAATAAAGATTTGTTATTTCAAGACAAATCAAAAAATGTATATTGCTTGTTTTACACAAATAACAAATACCTCTGCATAAGTATTGATTATATTTCTTCATAAAATTTTATTGATCCTATTATTGCATTTATGATTATTTCCAACAATAAAACTGAAAGAAAGTATAAATGCAAACAATAGGTTTCTTTTTATTGATGCATTTTCCATTTCATTTCTTTAATTTCATTGTCTGACCTTAACATTTATGTTCATAACCTTTCGGCTTTTTGTTTTTTCTTATTAAAGCAAAAATATAACAAAAAGATTCTAACCATAATCATATTTAAGCTTTTGTTGTGGTTAAAAATGATTGAGTTTTATTTTTATACATTTCATTTTATTTGCAGTATTTCCGTTTCCGTATGTATTTTTCCCCTTTTTTCTCTCCCGCTGCTATTCTTTGGTTTGGTTATTATGATTATTTAACATTTATTGGTCATCATGTAAAACCCCTTTTAGATTTGAAAAAGAAAATCTTTATATTGGTCTATAATATTATTGGTCTTTAAGTGAATGTCTTTTATACAAGCAACATATAATTTTATCATTCTATTTTTATTTTTATTTTATTCGTTTTGGTTCATCAAAACAATATTCTTTATATAAATTGTTTTTCATTTGTTAAAGGATTTAAATGTTGTCCTTTTGTGATTGTAAGTTTATCCCTATTTTTTTTTTTTTTTTTAGAAAGCAATCTGCTTATTATGAATTTATATAAGAGTTTATATTGTTTCATTGGAAATGATTTTTTTAAGGAAAAAAATATAATATTTTGTATAAATAAAGGGTCAAAATTTTATTTTGAATGCTAGACAAATTATATTTTGAAAATATTTAAATAAGGATGCATATGAAAGTTAAAAATTGTTAGCTCTAATTTGTATATGTAAGATTTAATATTGAGCAAAATTTTTATTTATTTAGTTTGGAAATTTTGTCAGATTCTTATTTAGGTTCACTCTTTTTTTTAATAAATGTTTAATTTGCACAACCTGGAAGTTCAGCCTAACTATTTGTGCCTAGAATACCTTTTTAACACAGACATTTAAACAAAGAAAATATAACGCTACCAATGCACAGTGTCACATTTATCCAAATTAGAACGACAAAAATACGAAAA
This sequence comes from Protophormia terraenovae, assembly GCA_951394005.1. Classification (NCBI taxonomy): domain Eukaryota; kingdom Metazoa; phylum Arthropoda; class Insecta; order Diptera; family Calliphoridae; genus Protophormia; species Protophormia terraenovae. The sequence goes on along the minus strand of OX596076.1, from coordinate 102,506,194 downwards.
TAAAAGCTCATTAATTGAAGTAAGTCTTTTTGCATTTATTATTAAACATATCATTTATTATGGAAAAAATACTTAAAGTATTGAAAAGTATCCATACCTGGATTTTTAAATTTGCAACTTTTAAAAATATTCTAATTTTATTTACTACTTTTGTAAAGAATTATGTTAACTTATACTGCAGATATTTATACGATTTGTTTTGGTATGTAATAATAAATATATCCAAATTATTTTACTATAATTGCTGGGTTAAAAAATCACACAGAAAAAATATTGGTTAGAAAACGGTTACATCAATATTATTGTTATTAAAACAACCAATATTTTATTAAAATTATTAAAAAATCTTTAATTTAACAAGTTTTTTATATTTGTAAAAGTTTTACTGCTATTAATTTGGAATTAGGGTTACTATAAAAGTAAATTTAATCAGATTAACCAATATGTGGTTTTATATATTTAGTTTAACAAATTTTATCAATATAACCGAATTTTAGTACTACGATTTGGTAGTTCCAACCATTTTATAATTGTGATTAAGAAAGAAAAAGTAAAATTCGGTGCTTTCAATAAAATTTTTATATTTTGATAACTTGTTGACATATAAAAAATAAATTATTTCAAAAACAATTGAGCTTAAATATTTGTAAATTTTTATTTTGTATAAAAATAAATCATTTAAAATAAATACAAAAAAATATTACGAAGACTTGTATATTAAATTATATGTAACAGAGCTAAAATCCTAGTTTATGTATGAAGGTAATAACACCATATATCTCAGCAGTTTATTTCAATGGCGTAACTTATCGTAATAAGCTGAATTCCTATCATAGTCCTCAACAAGTCAACCGAAATAACCATCGATAAAGGATAAGTACATAAAATGTTAATAAAGTTTCTTCTTTTTTGGATTTCTTTTACAGACGACATAATTTTTTACTGTAATTATTTGAGAATGACGATGGATAAGCCCATTAACTTGATAACAGGTCGATCCTTGTGAGACTTTGTGTTCGTTTTTAGTATGGAGTCTCCGTTTTTGAGAACTTTCCTGTTTATAACACCTTAATGCTCCATATTAAAAAACGTTTTCATAACAAAGGTAGGAAACGCTTCACAAAATTTATCAATATTCTTTTGAAAATATTATTAAATTTTTCTTTTTAACAGCTTTCAATCTGTCTATTATGAATAAAATGGACACTTAATACTTCATCGCCAATCAGAACTGCAAGCTCTTATAAAACTGTTTTCAAAGATTTCAAAACCTAAAGGAGACGGAAGGAATATGTTAACAAGGGTAATCAAATACCAAAGTTGAATTTTTCCAGTATATATTCTTAAAAGTATTTATGTATTCAAAAATGTTGCTTATTTATTGTATTTAAATAAAGCAAATTAAAAAAAGTTTAAAAAAGTTTTCATTCACAATAGTGTTATAGACATTTTAAACCCCAGAACAGAATTGTTTTTGAAAACGGTTGCGTATACCGAATGCATATAGTAATGCCAACCGAATTACTTGTTAGTACCTGCAACCGACAAAATTCGATTGGCAAAAAATTCGGTTGCCAAAATGAATCTGTTTTCTCTGTATAATATTGAAAATATTTTCTTTTTATTTAAAAGAAATCATAATCCAGCAAAAACTTTGCTTGCCCTGTAATGAGTTAAGCAGCTAATATAATGACCCTTCCCAGCAAAAACTTCGCCTAACGTGATTTGTAAGCGAAATCAGTATGAAAAACAGCTTCCACTTTTAGTACAATAACTGATGAAATTTTTTCGCGATGTCCAAAATTTCATAAGTTTTTATTTGAGTTCCAAAAGAGTTGTTTCGGATGCTAATTTTTTTTTTTTTAAGCACAAGAAAAAACATTTGGCTCGGTTGAGATTTGAACCCCCGCATCAACATACTGGTTGTGTTTGTTAGTCTGTCATCTTACTCGCTACACCAAAATCGCCTTATATTTTTATGTGATAAAAAGTGGAAATAAATAAATACAATTTATAAAAAAACTTTTGCCTTAAGTGGGAGTTGAACTCTCTTTGAATTTAAATGCATGTTTTTTTAGTTAGGCGCTCTAGACAACTGAGCCACGTAAAAATCAAATTACTTTCATATTTACTAAATACTAGTTATTGAAGTACTATAAGGTAATGCGAATAAGGCTACATTGTAATGCATACAAGAAGCTGTTGCTTTTAGAAATAGAAGGTATGCAGGGTTCACAACTTATACATTAGATGAATAACTCATTATTTTAACACAGCGATGTCATTAGAGGCACTTACTCTATATTATTACAGGTAAGCATTTCAGAAAGTCATTACTTAAATGTCATTGCAAGAACTAATTACTTTGAATCTATTTAATAACTCATTAATTTCAAAGTATTACAGAAGTTATTATTAGCAAAATGAATAGTAACTAGTTATATTATGGGTTACACATAAGTATTGAATTATAAAAAATAAAAACTTAATATTTTTTAAATTTATTTTATTAAAACATAAACAATTTAAAATATTCAAATTACAGTTATAATTTTTCATGAGTGAATTACCATGTATGCATGGAGTACCCCAATGGATTTGTTGACATAAGCTAGTCTGCCTGCCCTTCGTAGTGTGTTCGGCTCCACCAGAGACTCTGGTGTTTATTCGGTTGATAAAAAAGTAACATTTCCAAAAATCGGATCTCAAGTAATTGATTACATATCAGGTTAAAAGTAAGTAGTTACTTGTCTACTTTCATGTAATGCAGACAGTATGTTGTTATCATTGAAAAGTAGCCACATCCGTAACTACATGCCATTACCAAGTTATTGCTGGGTAATATTAAAAAATATTTTTTATTCTATTTTTAATGGACTGGAACTAAAAAGTTCCAACGAGTTCTCATTTACGGTACACACCCGGGTACCTGGGTACCATTTTTAATTTTAAAGTGCTCTCATTTCTTTATTAATAAAGATATAGCCATGAAACTTCAGATCATTGTGATTAGGGTGTTTATACAGTATAAAAACTGAAAATTTAAAAAAATTAAATTTTATCAACTTGATCTATATGAAAAATGGCTTTAAAGTTGATACCTACGGGAGTCAATACCCATGGTACCCGGGTACCTCCATATAATTTCTTTATTTTGCACTACAATTAACTTTTTTGATCTATTTGTTATTGAAAATCTTATTTTTATTATCCTTTGATCCATACAAAAGTTAAAATTTTACTAAATTTTTGCTTAAACTAGGAAAAAAGCATGTCCATAACAGTAAAAATTAAAAAAATTATTAGTTTCACAAATAAAAATTTTTGAAATTAATAGGTTATTTAGGAACTTTAGAAAAAGGAATAAAGGATAATATGTGACAAGTTAAAAAAATTTTCGAATTATCGCTGTTTTGAGCCAGTATTTATGAATATGACTATGATACCGCACATTTTAGCCATTTTTACATTCTTCACCGCATTGACTTTGGTTGTAATGAATTCCTTTCCACTTCTACTCCAAAATATCATGCAGGTTCTCAAGATATTGAAATTATTTCCTATATTTGTGCTAAAGAACATAAACTTTCCATATTGTAGCTCCAAACTTAATAGTATAGTAAAAAAAGTTATTTTTGGACGTGACCTAAGTATTTTCGGAGAGAATATTATATCGATCCTATGCTTAATTGTGGATGAAGTCAGTGCTAACATTCTTTAAGACTGTAAGAATGTTATATTCCTTCTTGACCGATTTTCTCAGAGAGTTTATATGGAACGTGCGTTTTATTTTAGAGCAAGACTTTTTGTAAAGTTTAAAATTACAATTTATACTTTTTACAATTTTTTTTTTTAAAAAAAAAACCTAGTTTATGCTCTTTCTGATGATTTTCGGAAATGGGCCATATATGGGAGCTATGGATTTTTGAGGTGCGAACCTGATAAAAAAAAAAAAAAATTAGTTTTTGAGGTTTATAAAAATTATTTTAGAAAATTAAATAGGGTTTCTAATGTCCAAAAAACTTTTATATGTAATAAATTATGCAATAATAAAAAAATTTATGGGGGTTAAAACCCTATTCTAGGAGAAAAATTTTATGGGGACTTGGTTATAATAGGTAACCATTATAAATTAATTTTAACAGAGCTCGTGTCTGCATTATATAAAGCCAAAATTCATACAATTATTTCAAAAACTGCGATTTGTAGCTTCGTTAAATATTTAATATGGAGTGTCAGACAGACGGACAGACATCGTTTAAATATTCAAACATGTTTTTCTAATAATATGTAATAAATAATTTACATAAAATTATATATTTTTTGAATAAAATCAACGAAAATATTTCAGAATATTAGCTGCGACTATTTGCGATCTTTTAAAATATTAGAAAAAATGTGTAGTACCTCATATTAGCAATTTTTTAAACATTTTAAGATAATGACTGAAAATTTGTTATGCAAATGTTACACTAAGATTGGTGTGATTAGTTTTATCCAAGCCTACTTTTAAAATATATTTTATTTATAAAAAATTTACAAAAATATGTCCGAAATTCATACAAATAAAATATTTTTTTTTTAGTATGGGAGTGGCAGTGATTCTATGCGCAAATATTTAGTGGGAATGTTTACGGCCTTATCTACGAACAGAATATAAAATTTTAGACCAATATTTTCACAACTGGATTTTTGTCGTTCTAAAACTGCCAAATGTGACACTGTGCAATGGCTAACTAACACATCCTAAATATTAGATTTTCATTTCCTACAAATTTAAAATTAAAAAATTTTCAAATTAAGAACAAAAGAAGTAAAAATGAAACTCTAACCTAAATACAAATCTTAATCATAGTGCACAAGTCGTTTATAATTTCAGCGTTTATTAACGTTTAGATGAGAACTTTTCATATACATATTTACTAAATTACAATGGCAAAGAATATCTGACGATAAATGTTATAAGTCATTTCTTCTATTACTCTTGTTTACTTTATACTATACAGTATAAAACAAAGAATTTTTCGGTAATACGTACAGTGGGGCTACACGTAAAATTTTTGGTAATAAATCTGTATCTCCTGAACTACTTGCAAGATAGAATTTAAATGTATGGAAGAGTTGTATACGAGGACTTAAACTTTCAGAAAAATATTTTTGTAGTCGCACTGTGATAACACGAGATAAGCTATATGGTGTCGAAGTATATAAAAGTTTCAAAAAATCTTAACATCTACAAAATAAGTACGATTTGAAAGATTTTTATATTTGGCAAGATCTAATGTAAGAATTTTAAATCGAACTTGATTTGTAGAAGTAACTATTTTTTTAAACATTTTACATACTCGAGGTAGTCAAATTTGACACCCTGTTCTCGTATTATCACAGGGTGATTACAAAATTATTTTTCTGAAAGCTTAGATTCTCTTCTACAACTCTTCCATACATTTTAATTCTATCCGACAAATACTTAAGGAGATTTACCAAAAATTTTGCGTTTAGCCCCACTGTGATACGATGAAAATCATGTTACAAGCAAAACCATTTGTTAAATTTTATATAGTATATCAGTATGTGTGTGCATAACAAAAACATAAAAGTACTTAATAAATGGACAACAGTCCAGAATACAAAGAGTATTTTTTTCTAAAAAAAAAGTTGAAAAATTCTCATATATTAACACATTAGTTTTTGGCTTCTTCGTGTTTCATCCTTTTAACCAACATTCAATACTAGGCCAACCAACCACCATCACTAACAAATGAACCAAACACTAATTTAATGTAATCGATGATATTTGCTCTATAATGGTTGCTGATGTTATTTTGAGGTTGTCTTTATTGTTGTTTTTGCTAGTACCACTGGTAACTTTTAGAGCTTATAATTCTCCATAATCAATGGCTGCTTGTTTGAGAGGCCTTAATGTTTAATGTATTTTTGGTGTATAAATGGCCAATGAATAAATACAGAGTTTAAATAGTTAAAGTAGTCAGTCTTCTATAGTACTACGTAGTAGAATAATCTTTAGGCATCAGCAGCTAAGTTTAAAGTTGTGAAGAATATGGCCTAAGGAAATAAACGATTTGTTTTTACAATTTATTTTGAAACACAACAACATTTCCTCAAATCCCTTTATTGATGATTATAATGTTGTTGCCATAGAGTAAACATTTGTAACTTTTCGTTTGTATTTGCGAATTGTAAATTACATACACAAACTTATATAAATCTTTGAATTTGTTTAGAAATTTATTTGTAGTTTATACAATTTACTAAAATGAAAAGTCTATTTGTTATGTGTACTTTATTTTTCAAAAAAATAGTAAGGATTTAAATTTATGTGTATTTGTTTATATCAATTGATCTAAATCCATAAAGAACAAATTACTTTAAACTGATTGAGTAAGTGGTGATATAAAGACAATTGAAGAAATATAAGAAGACAAGTTGATACAAATATTTTGTAGTTTATATATGTTTATAGAAGTCTAAAGTACTATTGAGACTTTTTTTATAAAAAATAAATAATTTTTTTTTAAGTTATTAGTCTTTAAATGATACTTTCGATAACACATTGCAAAAAGAAAAAATTTCATCAATAATTCCATAATTTTTGTGGGTATTTCACTTAAACTTAATTTATTTCATGGTTTGTTAATAGAAGTACAAAGAAGAAGTATATTAAATAAGCTTATAAAAATACGCGTATTTTGATGCTAAATTCATATAAATCCTCTTCATATAAAAATATTTATATGTCAGGGTTCCCACACAGCAATTTTACTTGCCGCAATTCTGAGTTTATAGGAGAGAGAGGTGAAGGAAATTTTACACTTTTACATTCTCTTTACCTCTTTTGCCTACGAACTCAGAATTGCAGCAAGAAAAATTGCTGTGTAAGAACCCCGACTATATGAAGTAAATTATGTTTGAAAAATTCTAACAAAATTTCAAACAATTAAAAAACGAAGAAAAAACCTTTTTCGTCTAACTGCTAGAATATATGCAAAAGATTTACTTCAATTAATAAGCTATTATTTTCGTATTTTTGACGATCTAATTTTAATAAATGTGACACTGTACATTGGCAGGCTTATACACTTGTAGTCTATAAAACAACAACAATATATAATAAAATTTAAATTAAATAATTTAAACGATATTTATTTCCAAATATATTACAAAAATAGCTTCGAAAAATTCAAATATCTAAGAGCCATAAAAAAAATTCAAACTAACTTTGAGGAACCCTTAGGTGGCTTTCATTTCATTTTGTGTTGGAATTATTGAGGCAATATTTTCTTGTTGCACTGCCTTGTTTGCTTTATTGTTTATTTTATTTGACATGCTGTTATATTGAATAAAATCAACCGATTAATTGAATTTAGCACACGTGTATTTCCTTGAAGGAATTATAGTATATTGGATGCCATTTACTTAAAAACCTTTATATTGTGCTTTTACATTTAAAAGAATAATTAACTTTTTATTCGTTTTTGATAAAATATTAAATATTTTTTTGAATTCTCAAAGTAAAAGTTTTATTGTGGTTTTGGTTATTTCCAATCTTTATGAATTCTATTTTATTTTTTATTCGGTTAAAAGTTTTCTTTAAATGTTTTTTTTCAATATGACTAAATACATTTCAAATGAACTGAGTCTTGAACGGTTTAGTTGACTGATCACCCTTGTTAAATAGCATCATCAATTATTTTAAAGGAGTTAGCTCATTACCTATGGTGGATTCGGGAGTTTGTGCGGTTTTTTTTTTTTTTTTTTTTTTGTAACACCTTTATGTATACAAAATCGATGAAGTAAAGGTCGCATTTTTTAATATAATTTAATGAAATTTTTAACATATGATTATTTTGGCACAACGACCTTGGTCTTAGCAAGCATTTAATTTTTGCAAAATTTGTGTATGAATTGTTAGCCTGTATATTTCCAATATAAAGGCTAACAATTCTGCAGCAGACTCATCTTGATAAGATCTAAGCAGTGCGTTCGAAAAAATCTTTACATATATAATATTCAATAACTTGGAAATGGTTGATCTTAGAGTTTTCATTATTTTTTTAGTCATTTGACAGTTTAGCACAGATCACAGAAATATATAACTTTTATGGTTCTAACCACTAATTATAAAATTGTGGACCATTTATGAAAACCCTTTCTTTGGAGATTTGATAGTCGCTTCAGTCACTTTTTTGGAACAGTGTGCACATATTCTGTTAAAATCTTCGGTATTTTGGGACACCTTTTTTGTGCTCTTCAATTCACTTTTCACAAGAGCTCAATATCTCTCCACTGGTCTAAGCTATGGACAATTTTGAAAATTGACCTCTCTTGGTACTAAAACTATGTTATTGATTTGATACCACTCCAGAGCTTTCTTACCGTAGTGACGTGACACCAAATGGGTCCAAAAATATGTGGACATGTTGTGCTTTCTTAAGAAAAGAAGAAGTTTTTTTGCAAATATTCGTTTATGCATATTTTGGTATTTATAGATCCGAATGTATCAAATGACTTTCCTGTTTTGCCACAACTGCAAATCAACCATTTCAATAACTTGGAAATGGTTGATCTTAGAGTTTCCATTATTTTTTATTTAATTGATAATTTATTACAGATCACAGAAAAATATAACTTTTATAGTTCTAATCACTACTTATGAATTTGTGGACCTTTTTTGGTAACGTGTCGTATTCTTGGCTTCTAAATTTTTTGCAGCATTCCTGTTTAGAACTTTTGGACTTATATGTTATCAACTCTGCATTAGCTTTCACTTTTCACACCAAATAGTCAAAGCACTGAGATAATTGGGCTGCTTTTCTATCAGATGTGTTTGAAGTTCCTTTAGATATGCTTTAAATTTATACACAACATTGCCAAAAACACTGTCAAAAAATCTTCATTTGGAAAAATATAAATTCATAATTTTTCAATAGTTAAACACCCTGATATAAGAAAACAACTTTTTATTTCTATATAATTATTGAATATACACAGAAAAAGCTAAAAATGGACTACAATTATGAAATTGCTTATATTAATTAATTTTTAATTGATTTTGCTCCAATCATCAAAATGATAATATTAATAACTAGAATAATTTTTATTTTATAGACAAATTTTACATTTTTCTTTATCTTTTATTAATAGCTGTCAACTTATTTCCAAAAAAATTGTAAACCAACATTAATTATATTAATTAATACTATAATTAAATTCCAACATAAAGTTACTTAAAAATTTTATTAAAAAAATAATTTTAAATATTTTCTTTTTTTTCAATATACAAATTGTTCAAGTTCGAGTTACTTTTGTAATTTCATTTTCAGTAATAACCATAGAAAAAAACTAGAACTCCAACTTGCTCACAAAAAACCTAACTCAATTGTCAAAAAAACCTAACTCTTTGTATATGTTAGTAAAATTTTCTACAGAACAAATTTATACGTGTGAAGAGAGTAATTTTTTGTTTCTGAGCGAATGAAAAGAGTTGAACTTCTAGTTGTTTTCTATGGTAATAACCTCCATTTAATTGTTTTCGAAGGCACTTTGTAATGTCATGTAGTGAGTTACTTGTTAATGAAATATATTAGTGACTACTTATTTATAACCCGTTATGTATTTACAGATTTATGATCGGAGTTTTTGAAAAACAACTTTTTATTGTTTTTTTCTTCAGCTTACCAATTAATATATTTAAGAGAGGAATAAATATGTGACGAGATAAAATTAGCTTACAAATTAGTTTTTATTCTAAAGTAGTTTTTTTCCTTGTTGTTATGTTTCTGAAATTAAAATTTATAAAGTTTATTCACGTTTCAAATTGAAAAAGAAAAAACAGCATTTTATTGTGTCAAATATTAACTTGATACTAACATTTTAATTGGATTTATGCCCGTTAGAGATTTTTTGAAAAGGTTATTTAAACCCGTTAAACCCTTTTCCGGGAGGACATTTATATGGGGGCTAGGTTAAATAATGGACCGATCATAATCAATTTCAATAGACTTTGTCCATGAAATTGATTATGTGTGCCAAATTTTAATAATTTTTGTTTAAAATTGCTACGTGTAGTTTGATTACAAGGTTTACATGGACGGACAGACGGTTAGACGGACGGACACTTCAGGAAGTGATTCTAAATCGATTGGTATACATTAAGGTGGGTCTTTGACCAATATTTTTGGGTGTTATAAACATCAGCACAAACGCATAATACCCTCTGCACCTATGGTGGTATAGGGTATAACAATGTGTGAAAACATATTCTTTGGATTAAATTATTTCATATCAGAAATTATTGGCCTAACAGAATTCGAACGTGTGCCAGGACTTATGGAGCTATTATTGTTAATTTACGATTGCAAACTTTTTTAGGAGGAAAGCTTAATGAAACAAATAGTAGGTAATAAAGGTATCATGGAATAACTCCCAAATTAAATAAGACCCATGAAATAACCTCAACAAAAATAAAAAACTTCCAAATCAAAAAAATAAAAATAAATAATTCCCAACAATTGGAATTTTTAACAACAAAGAAAATAAGAGCCACATTTAAGTCCCAAAATGAGTGAAATAAATCCTAATGAAATATGGCCCCACACAAATTAAATAATTCCCAATTTAAAATTATCAAATAAAATAATTAATAAGTTTTAGTTTCCAAGTTGCGCGAGCCGCTTTTTAAAAAACAAATTAGGAATTATTTAATTTTTTGCTGGGTATTCACGGTACCCGTAATAAAGGCATTTACATTTCTTCTATATGAATATATTTAAAGAAGATTTGTCATTAAATTTTTTCAAATAAATTAGAATCCTTGCCATTTAAGTTTAAATAAAAAAAAGTATGGTATAGATTTTGAAATTAGTTATATGAATTTTAATAAACGTATTATAAATAATCATCATGAGTTAAAAAAACGTTTCTAATGTTATTAAAAAAAAAAATCATATTTTTAAGAAAAAATTATTAAATCATTTTTGGGTTTAAAAATCATGAAAAATATGAAAAAAATCATCACTCTGGCAACGACTCTCTTTTCCATTCTCTATGCTTTATGTATACAAGGAGGCATTTATTAATGACTGTAGTTTTTGCCATACGAAACACTAAACAATTCAAACAACATCAAATTTCTGTTTCCACCAAGCAAACAACAAAGAAAGAAGCCAACAAAATTGAGTTCATTCCACAAATGGTTATTATTTTTTTTTTTTTCAAGTTTCGCTATTTGGCTGGCTGACACAATTATGGTGAGTTATAGCAACAAGGATTTATTGAATTGTACTAAATATGCATTTCGGCTGGGCAAGCAAAACATCACAGGAAAAATGGTCATAAATGTAAGTACTTATGTAGTTAAGGGTTACTTTAGATTATATAAACAAATTAGTGGTCGATTGGTCTTGCTACTACAGCCTATTTGTTTCAATAACTGTTACAATGCATAAACATATTTTAGCCTTGTTACACATACCAAATATACTCATATATATTAATGAATATTCATACTCTTATGTCCTGTTAATGTCATTGACGTTTCGTACAACTACATGGAAAACTTTATAACATTTTTGACATAAATTTTTATACAGACCATAAAATTAGATTTTTTATGTGTATAACCTTAATTTTTGAGGATTTTTTTTATAATAAAAACAACAAAAATAATTTTGAAGCCAAATTTACCTAAATAAAGTCAATTTGTTAATTTTGTCATTTTATTTTATGAATATTTAAAGCAAAAATATACTGACATTAAGGTAAAAATCTATTTAATATTCTATAGCTAAATTTGAGGTAAAAGTTAATGAATATTTATTAATTAGTTATATTTACTTGAATACTTTATTAATTCATATTCCTATAAGTGAATATGTTTGAGAGTACATATTAATATTAATGAAGTGTATTTCTTGGAAAATTTTATACTTTAGCATAATTAATTGATCGGTTGATTGTTTAGCAAATATTTAATATAATATATTATATTTTGTTTATTTAATGGAAAAATTATTTATTATATTTAATTTATTAGTGGGCAGGTAAAATTTGATGTGAAATATAATTAAGCTTGTGAAAATATTTAAATTATATAGAAGTAAATAAAATTTTTGAACTGATATAAATCTTTGTTTTTATTTTACAAAATAAAGGCAATGTTTTAATTTTAATAAAACACATTTCAAATATTATAACTTAACTAGCTTTATAACATAACATTTAACACTTAATAAAACATTACATATTTCTAAAATTTTATTAATATTTTATATAACCCATAAAGACTTATCTTTCTACTCACCGAACAGTAAATTTATTATTTTTTATTTCTTTTTTTAATTTCCTTTAGCTTTCTTTCTCATACCCTCACCTCTATTTGAAGGGGTCATGTTCTAAAACATCTTTAAAGCATATTGGAAATAATTTTGGTTTAAAGGTTTATGAGAAAAAAAGATTTTAAACCATATTTTCTTGTTCTTAAATAATTAAAAGAGGAATTATGGTAAATGGACACAATGTTTTAAAATGAAGAATGTTTTATTTTTATATAGTTTTATTAAATAAGTTTTAAATTAATACATTTAAAATATTTTTACTTTCATAAGACACATAATTTTAGTGAGATAATTTTGAAATAATTTTGTACCAGGTACCGTAAATAACGATTATTAAAAATTTTTAAACCAAAACGAGAAAGAAATATATAGTCGGTCAAGACCAACTATATGATGACCTACACCATTTTGTACGAGCATAAAAATTCGGGAAGGAACTAATATTACACCTGTGGCCAATAGTAGACCAACACTTTTACTAAATGTAAAATAAAATATACAGATGCAGAATAATGCGTTGATACTAACAACTGGATGATTTTATTCCCGGAAGTGGGTTTATATGGGAGCTATGGAAAATTATAAAATTTGGCAATGTCGTTTCTACTTACATAAAACTTATTGGTGTTATAGTAGTATTATAGTATGGGATTTATGCACGTTAAAGTGATTTTCGGAAGAGGGGTTTAAACAATTTTTAATTGTTGTTTTTGAGTGTTGAAACATTTCTATGGAGGATATGGGAAATAATCAACCGAATAAGTCGCACGTGGCAAGTTTCATTGAATTATCTTTAAAATGAACTGTACTTTGTGCACAAGGTTTACATGGCATAAACGTATAATACTCATTGTTCAGTCCCTTTTAAATGCTTTCCTCAAAAAAATATTCGGCTCCCTTTCCAAAAGTATCCATAGCTAATTTTTTATTCTAGAAGAATTGTAATCGCTCCACGTTGGGTTAAAATATGTCATAGGTGGCGATTAATTAAATTTTAAAAATTTACGGCTCTGCGAACTGTGGCCCCAGGAAATATGGCCCCAAATAGCTCAAAAAATTATATAGAATACAACAACATGCAATTTTGTGGCAATATTTCTTAGTTAATATCCCACTAAATATGGGCGGGTAGAACTACTGCCACTCTTATAATGAAAAAATTACTTTGTTTTTATTAATTTTGAATATATTTTTGTAATTTGTATTAAAATAAAGGATAAAGAATAACTTCAATTAATAACCCTTTATTTTCGTATTTTTGTCGTTCTAATTTGAATAAATATCACACTGTGCGACGGCCAAAAGATTTTCCTTACTGCTTGTAATAGCGAAGAAAAGTTTTCTTTTTGTATTTTCTAATCTTAAAAAAAAAAAAAATAAGTGAATTAAAGAAAATATTATGAGATTATTTCATTTGATAAGAAAAATAAAAATGGAATAGGTCTCATTTTTGTAGGAATTTATTTAATTTTCTTAAATTTGGGATAATTTTATTTCTGAATGAAAGTCTTTTAATTGAGACTTTATAAAATAATATTTTCCTTTCACTTAAGAAGTCAATAACTTCACAAAGTTTGAAGAGTATTATTTTGAAATAATACTCCCCAACTCAAAAAAATCTAATTTTTCAGGGGGCATTTTTAAATAAAATGTATATATTTTTTCATGAATATATATTTATACCCCCAATCAAAAAGATGGGGGGATATTTCGATAGCACACGATCTTCTTTTAGGCCAAGGACGAACCCTATTGAAACTGGTTATGATCGGTCCATTATTTCGCCTAGCCCCCATACAAATGTCCTCCCGGAAAAGGGTTTAACGATCACAAATACATTAAACATAGCACTATTTTAATGAAATTTGGTGCATATAAGTTCCTTATAAGTTTAATTATGTGTGCCAAATTTCAAGAAGATCGGTCCAGAATTTACCATAGCTCCCATTTAAACCCCTCTTTCGAAAACCACTTTAAAGGGTATAGATTCCATTAAAATGTTAGTATCAAGTTAATATTCGACACAAATAAGTTTTATAAAAATGTAAATGATAGTGCCAAATTTTACGAAGATCGGTCCATAATTTACCATAGCTCCCATATAAGGCCTTTTTTCAGGAGTCACCCTAAAATTAATAAATTCATATAAATGGTAGTATCGACGTTATATTCTGTATTCGAATGTTTTATTAATAAAAATATCGGTCCAAAATTGGCCCCAAGTCTAGTAAAAGATCCCTGCCCGAATTTTAATGTACACAATGGTGTAGGGTATCATATAGTAGGGCTTGACCGACTATATCTTCCTCTCTCGTTTTTCGTTTAGTGTTTTGGGCCAAATTTCCTCGGGCCACAGTTCGCAGCGCCAAAATTTACATTTCGTAATAAAATGGGTACCTAATAAAGATACACAAAATTACGTATCAATAGCAACCCAGCAAAGATTGGTAATGATATGTAGTTACGGATGTAGCTACTTTTCAATGACAACAACATACCGTCTACATTACATAGAAGTGGTTTAGGGACTACTTATTTATAACCCGGTATGTAATTACTAATTTATTATCAGATTTTTTTGAATAACTACTTTTTATTGATTTCTTATTCAGTTTAGCAATTAATATATTTCAAAAAAAGGGAAAATTTTTATCACGAGACAGAATTTGTGTATGAATTATTTTTTAATTCAAAATAGTTTTAAAAATATTAAAATTTTCCGTGTTGTTAAGTTATTGAAATTAAAATTTTATAAATCTTTCCAAGCTTAAAATTACGTCCTAAAATTTCATTACTTAGTAGTAACCTAAAACGCAACTAGTTATTTTGCTTTAAGTTATAATGACTTCAGTAATACTTTAAAGTCAATGAGTTATTGAACAACTTAAAAGTAATTAGTTCTTGTAATGACATAAGGTAAGTAAGTGCCTCAAATGTCATCACCGTGTTAAAATAATGGGTTATTCAGCTATTAGCTTCTTAACTCATTACCTGGCAACCAAAGTTTTTGCTGGGAATAAAATCATTGATTATAGAGGCGTTATTTCTTTTCACTGCACTTTTAAAATTCAAATTTTTTAGATATTAAAAAAAAAAATAATAATAATTAAATTTCATAGACTTTATGTGTATTTCATTGAAATAAGAAGTTTTTTAAAGAAAATTTAAAAATGGAACTATTAACTTTTTTGTATTTGAAAATTTAATACAAAAAAAAGCTTTAAATGCAGACTTTTTTCTTTATGTAAACCTATAACTTTTACTATAACTAAAATTTCTGCAGTATATCGTAGTAGACAATTATATCAATCAATATATGAATTTTGAAATTAATATGAGAACTTCAATTTAAAATATTATATTTCCAAAATTAAAAACATACCCTGTTATGCAGTTGTAAACATAAGGGTTAAACATTATAAAGTAGTGCAGAGTTTTATACTTTTCTGAAAAGTATCTTTGCGGATATGATTTTAAAATTAAAAACCAGCCTAATTACGCGAAAAGGCTTATTACCCATCATTCCGAATTTTACTGTTTGCATCGAAATTTTGATTTAGTTTATATGGTATAAAATCCCAAAGCATGGACCTTCGTACGAAATGCAGTATGGGAAACTCTGATGTATTCTAAAGAGTTTGCCAATGTCTTTTTTTAGACTTGCAATAATTGTGGGCTTTATGCCCCACATGGCGTTGTTGCATTTTGTATTGCAAATCTTGGTATTTTTTTTTTTTTTTTATTTGTAGTTTTGTTTTTATTTAAGGAGTGCGATCGAAAAAATCTTAACACATGTTTTTCCTCATAACTTTTTTCGGAAGCAATATTAAACATTTCTTTTGATCTAGTTATCATTGAAAAATACTTTAGTTATTGCTTCTAATAACATTCATGTTGATTTATCGTGATTTTGATCAAAATGAGTGACAAAAAAGATGTACGAGCTACAAATTACTAAAAAATGTCAAAAAAATATAAATAGGTCCTACAAATAATTGGTCACAGAATTAAATTTCTGCCGTCAAACTGTTTCTAATGTTATTAAACAGTATCAGGAGAATTTGATCATTGATAGAAAACCTGGTTCGGAAAGAAAAAAAGGTCCACATGACATTGGGAAGACCAGAAAATTGAAAGCATATTGAAAGGAACTCCAAACACATCTGGTAGAAAAGCAGCCCGGTTAGGTCAGTGCTTTGACTATTTGGTGCGAAAATTTAAAGCAATGCATAGCTGATAACATATAGAGTTCAAAAAGATTAAAACAGGAATGCTGAAAAAATTTAGAAGCCAAGAATAGGACACGGAAATTAAAACAGAATTTCATACAAAAATACTCATATTCAATTGACGAAGAAACATATGTGCTGGCAGAATTTTCGCAGCTTCTGTGGCAAAACTTTTATATTGTAAATACTCGAGGCAATGTTTAGGACCTAAGAGCAGAAAAAATTTCTTACAAAATTCTAGCTATAACAAGCTTTTTGCTGTTGCGGCAAAACAGGAAAATCATTTGTTACATTCGGCTCTATAAATACCAAAATATACATCAAAGAATATTTGCAAAAAAATACTTTTTCTTTTCATAAGAGAGCACAATGTGTCCACACATTTTTGGCCCGATTTAGTATCATGTCACTACATTAATAAAGCTCTGGAGATTTTATACCAAGAGAGGTAAATTTTCCAAATTGTCCATATCTTAGACCAGTGCAGAGATATTGAGCTGTTGTGAAAAGTGAATTGAAGAGCACAGAAAAGGTGTCCCAAAATACCGAAGATTTAAAAAGAAGATGTGCACATTGTTCCAAAAAAGTGACTGAAGCAACTATGAAATATCTAACGGAAGGGTTACCAAAAATGGTCCACAAGTTCATAAGTAGTGATCTGTACTAAATTATCAATTAAACAAAAAAAAAGAATGAAAATTCTAAGATTAACAGTTTCCAAGTTATTGAATATTATATATATTAAGATTTCTTCGAACGCACTCCTTAATTCTGTTAAAATTTTCGTTACTTTTTTTTTAAAAAATATTTTTATCAAGAGAATAAAAAATATGACAATATTATATATTGAATCAATTAATCATTTTATTAAATTTTACTGTAAATGTAAACGATTGGAAACTTTTGGATAATAATTTTTTCTGTGTACATACTTCCTATAGTACATATTTTGATTTCGTATTATAGTACTACAATTCTGTAAAACTCTTTCAACTGATGTATAATTTTCCAACCTTAACAGCCCTACAAGTATTCTTGGAATTAATTTTAATCATAATAATAAATTTATATGACTACCAATAATTAGGGATATACCAGCCATATAAAATTATGTTGACAGATTGTTTGTTTCTTACATAATTACTATACTTTTCCAAAATTCCACATGTTACCATAAAACTTAAATATAAGATCAAGCTTTTCTATAATAAGTACAGAAGGTATAACCACAAAATTATTTAGTAACCACATTTATTACTGATTTGTTATCGGGCTCATAAAAGTAAAACGTAAAATGTGCAATTTCTTAAATATTTTTGGCGTAATAAACATGTTACACACACAAATAATAATAGGATAGTGGTAAATAGCGTTATATGTATGTGTAAACCTATTGTTTATATAACATTGAATATAACAGCAACAACAATGCGAACTGTAAGAAATTTATGGTAAGGTTTATAAACTGCTAATAATAGATTAAATTATAGCAGAAAAATAGACCAGAAATTGTTTGTAAAAAAAGAAAAAAGTAAAAGCATACTTTTACATTTACTTGTATTATATCTAAGGATATATGTATCGCAAAAGTGTAAACAGAACAGTAAAATAGACTGACTGACAGACAGACAGACTGTAAAGCAGGAAAAGAGATAGGCTGTCAGCTTAACAATAGTCGTATATTTGTTAGCACAACATTAACTTTGGACAATAATGATCGTATTGATAATGATTTTATAGTTAACTTTAATACATTCAGACTAAATCTAAAATATGTTTGTGTAGCATAAATAGTCCTTTTGTAAATATTATATGAACATATACTCGTATATTCTATATACTAAATATACGATATATAGTAGAAATATCACCAGTAAATCCAGACTAATACAAAGAACAACCCAAAGACTACGACTACTGTTGGGGTAATAAATTAATATACATAAATACATAGTATGTAATATGTTTGTATGAGTATGTTTAAGTATTGTATATAGTATTTGTTATACCGTTAAAAGCCCTGTTATTTATGAATACCATATACTATATACACACATATTCCAACACCATAACCAAATATACTTACATACATACATATTTACTAACAAATTCTGTTTTTAGTCTGTTTAGGCTTTATACATTGATGCAGAATGATTAAAATTTGTTAGACATTTTTGTTGATGGGCTTGTTCTTGTTACTCTTGTTGTTGTGAAACTTAATTGTAATCTACAATGAAGAGAACAAATTTGTTGAGTTTATATTCGTAATTAAGTATGAAAAATATGTTGATTTTTTTATTTTTTATTTTGCTAAATAATTTTGTTATTTAATATGTGCAGAAATTTCTTATTTACTTAATTTTAAAGAATGTGATAAAAAATATGTTGAAGATAAATGAGTATATGAATCAAAGTTTATAAAAGTTGTTTTTATTAGTAAGGCGGAATAAACTTCAAAGTTATAAAACCTCAAACATTGTGTTAACAACGAAATTATTATAGTTGTTATGAGGTTTCTTGAGTAACATAAAGTTAAGTGAGGCGTATAAGTTATATTACTATAGTATTTTGTTTTAAAAACTTATACGTAGAATAAATCATTGGTTTGTAAAAGGGAGATACATAGCAGTGTTGCCAGTTTAGCCATTTTAAGGCTAAATTTAGCCTTTTTATTTTGCTTTTACCCCCAAAATTTTTGTTTTACTTCTAGCTTTTTTTGCAGCCTTTTTAATTCTTATTATAGCCTTAAAAAGGCTAGAAATTTACTAATTTTATTTTTACAGAATCATCAATTTAAAAATTTTTTTCTATCTTATTTGTAAACACGCTTATTGTTGTTAAAACACCCTTTATATTGTTAGAGATTTATTAATTCTAATTAAGTTTATAAAATTATACTCATAAGTACTCTAAGTTTGCAAGGTATAGTTGCGACTTAAGCTGAAGAAAAATTTGTAAAAACTCATGGCAGCTAATATTTCGATATAATTTGCCTTATTCCAAGACACTTGTTATTGTAACATCAGTCACTGTTTCTCTGGTACTCGGATTAGTCCAAGCGTCAGGGGGATACATTGAACAGCATTTTAGTTGTCATCAATGAACCTGCTCAGTGTTACCGTTTGGCGACTTTAGTCGCCAATTGCTCCTTTTTCAACCACCTGGCTAAATTTTGACTAAATACGACTTTTTAAAACTATGTGATAAATGACGAGAAATTAAGTTGTTTAAAACATATCGACCCATTATATATTAATTTCAACAAATAAATGAGTAATTTTAAGATTGTTTCATAGTATAGTGATATACAAAACCGCGGAGTATTTATAAATGTACTGAAACTGTTAGTAACTGAAAATAATAAAGTTTATAAATCTTTTTGGACTGAATTGAAAAAAGAATCGATGAATATTATATCCTAATTTATATTTTTACATTCCACATAGCAACTAAATTATCAATAATAAAACTAGATGGTCTAACAGACTTAAGTCAATACTTGTGGATCCATGCAGTTTATAAATCGCTAGATTTATTGATTTTAAATTCAGCGATTTGTTCTTAAATAAATACAATTTTTAACTTTAAATAGTTGTGGCAACTCTTCGCTTTATTTGAATATTTTTTTAGTCAAGAAAGATGCACGGCAAATTTTACAATTAATTAACTATTTATAGAGATTTTTTACGAGACTTGGTGTATTGAAATAAAAATCTACCAACACTGTTCTTACAGTTGTCACGTAAAAACATAGAGCGACATTATTTCATTAGATCAATACGTTACATTTATGTATTAGTACCCACATACACAGAGAAAACAGTTTCATTGAGGCAACCGAATTTGGTCAGTTGCACCAACGATCTCAAACTGTTGCCGAAAATTTAATTTACACTGCATTTCAACTGAATAGGATCAAGATTCGTATTATTTTTAATATAATAAAGATAGTTAATTTTTTTTATCTTGATTTCTAAAGTCTTGAGTTCTAAGATGTTTAATAGTAAAAAATAATTAATAACGAACTTAGTACGATTTTTAACGGATTTTCTTCCAACAAATGCATTTTTTAAGGAAATTTTTTTATTTCATCTGAATAGGTTCATTAAGAATAAAATCAATGTTTGTTAAATTCTCCCATAATTGTGTGTTTTCTTTACACTTTCAACTGTTTTCTACACCCAGAGAAATATCAATAACATACGTGTTGAAAACAATACCATTCTGTGTCAATAGTGAATCTACACCGTATGTGTTTAAATTAAACACTGCGTGTTCAATTCTTATTGAAAATCGATACCTAATTGGCACCAAGTTGAAACCATTTCGGTATCAAATTGTTAAATTACATATGTTTTCTCTTAAATTTGTTAACGAAAGGTATTAAAAAGCTGTTACCGTAAATTACCAATGTGAACACAACCGTTGTTGATTTTGAATCGAATTTTTTCCCTTAGTGTATAAGAATCTTTAAAAACTGGTCGCGTAAAAATTGTGCGATAAAGAAAATAGCAAAACTACAGCGTAGGGATATTTCAGACTTAATCTATGAAATATGGCGAAGAAAAATTGAGCGAAGTTAAAATATTGTCAACAACTTTTTAGGAAATCACTCTCGCTATGGAAAAAATATGAAAAGAGGTACTTATAAAGCAACAACGAACGCTGACAGAAGATTCATCATTCGAGATGCCTCCAATTATCAGGTATTTAAACAACTGTTTTACAGTAAAACGTGTTATTCGAAATCCAGTGCACCTAAGAATACTAAAAATTATAAGAACCCATCTCTAAACACAATCCGTGAAATAAAACTTCTCCCGTTTACGAGTGAACGCATGTTCTTAAAAGGAATGAAACACATTGTCCTATAGATGAAAAAAAATCAATATGGAAGGATCCAATGACTATAAATATTATTTTCTTCATTTGAGAAAAAAGGATGCTAATTATGTATCCCATCAAGTTGCGAAGGAAGTGTAATGGCGTAGAGTGCTACTTCATATTATGAGACATGTGAACTTCGATTTTCTACGCATAGAATTACGGAAAAAACTTACAAAAGTTTACGGGAAAAGAATTTCTAACATTTTATACACTATTTTAATTCATTTCATGGACATTCCAGTTCGACTATGCCCCTATTCACACCGCAGGAGCAGGAAAACAAGAATTCGAAGTCAAAATTTTACCACTTAGGAGTTCATCTTACTCTCTCGACGTTAATGTAATAGAAAATGTATGTAAATTGATGTCACGTAATGTTTATGAGTGGGACAGATAATACAGGCACAAAAATTCATTATCTGAAGAGATTAAAAAAAGTTGTAGCAAACTTTCTTTGTTACAAGTTGAAAATCTTTATAAGTCCCTTCCAAATATAATTTTTTAGGTTAAATTAAATAATAAAGGCTTTTCTTATTATTAATAACTTCCAATAATTACTAAAAATAAGAATAGGTACAACCGATATTTTAAATAATTCGGTTCATAAAGTAGCATTAAAAACAAAATATAAGAAACAAAAGCATGTAAGATTTTTATTTTCAAAAAAACATAATTAGATATGTATAAAAAAATGTGCATATTTCAGAGGAAAAATTAAACTTTCTATTGATAAATAGTCTTTGGCTCTACCGAAGGATTGGTATATATGTTTTATGATTATTGCTAAAGGAATTTGATTAACTATTTAAAGGCAAAACTAAATGCAAACGACTTCGAAGGTGTCCCAAATTTTTAACTAGTAATCATCCTGTAAAAAAAAAGGAACGGTATTTTCGCAGAAAAGGTACCTTGTTATAGTACTTCCTGATTCAAGAAAGAATTTTAAAAATATTTCTGAAAATTTTTAAACACATAAACATACAGACAGTAGATATTTATGGATTTAAAATGATTTCTTTCTTCAAAAGTAAAACTCATTTTACAGATATTATTTTAAAAGGTGTTAACTTTAAACAATTTTCTCTCATCCCTTAATATATATATATATATATATATATATATATATATATATATATATATATATTTTTTTTTTGTTTTTAATTCTCAAAGAAATAAAGCAAGAAAACCCTATTTACCTACACATGCAAAAGTAAACATTAAGCTTATTAAATCAAATTTAATGTTCGAAAATCTAACAATTCCTAGAAACCCTGGTAACAAAAGCAAAAATAACTATTTCTGTTTTTGGCAAAATATCTTGATATTAATTTAATAAATTTTGTACAAAATTTTAAGAATGTGTTTTCTTCTATGTCATATTATTGTTGGTATTCTTTCTAAACGTGTCCTTATTTTGATAAGTTTCCATTTAACGATGCTATTGTGTTGTCTTGGCAAAAACATCACTTTCTAGTTAAAACAAACAAACCAATAGAAAACTTAAAAGGGAGAGTGAGTATGACAAAAGAGCTAAAATAATATCTATTACTTACTCTAACTATTGCTATTTGTTTTTAAACATTTTCTGGAACAATAAGTTTGGCATAATTCCCAATAATATAATAACGTCGACTCATTTAACCATAAAAACAAGACATTCAACTGAACACATTTGACATGTTCTTGTCTTCAAATCTAAAATAAAGTCGAAGTTGGATAAAAAAGTAAAAACTAAAAAAAAAAAAAATTCAAAATAAAAATTAAACAACATCATGCTGTTAAAATGAACATTTTCTACTTTATATAAATATTGTATAAACAATAAAAAGTAATACAACCAAATCCTTTAACATGTCTTTATTATAGTTGAGAAAAAAGTGAAACAAAAACAAAAATCATCTAGAATCTAATAACATTTAAACCAAGCAGCCAACCATTCAGTTTTAACAAAAAAAATCCTTGTAAATGTAACAAATGCATAAAATGATGTTCTTAATGAAAGTTTCATGAACTTTCTTTTATCCTTGTTTTTCACTTGTGACTTTTTTTAGTATGTGTTGTTCGGTTGTACAATGTACATATGACTCTTGTGTTCATACAGTCCCTTAAATATATGTGTGTATGTATGTTAGTGTGTATCTGTAATCATGTGAGACATTGATAGAATTTGTTTTGCGTTTATTATCCTTTAGTATTACTTTTTCTATTGTTTTAGTATTTGTTTTAATTTTATTTGTTTTTTTGTTCTGCTTCCTTAGTTTGGTGTTTTTATATTTTCCTTAGTACTTCTACTAATTTTCAGACAAGTGTATGAATTTATTTTCATTGGAATTGTTTTTTAGTGATTTTTTACAATCCACTGCACTTTTTGGCAAACTAAGGAAAGTTTTCTATAAAGTGAACAGTATAGTGTGAGAAATGAGCACAGCTATCATTTAGTATATATTTAGTTTGATTAAATTAGATTCTGTTTTTCTGAATATTTAATAATTTCTCCATAATGTTACCAAGAGTTGAACATGTTTTGAAGACTTAAATTTTTACTTGTTGTAGGGAAAAGTGTTTTTCTTTTTTTCAAATAAGTAATACAAAATTAATTTTTTTCGGCGGCAGGGAATTTCATACTCTATTTGGATGCACGTTATTATGAAATACTAAGCCTAAGCGATAAATCGATGCTGAAGCTCATTCAGTAAAGTCAGCTTCATAAAATTGCACAGGTTCCAATACGTATCTTTTGGAAATAATTCTATAAATTTTGAACCGTTGAAGATATCTCTATAAATTGTTCAAGCTGGGGTGTTTTAGTGTTGATTTGGAAGGGCACAGGTTTCTAACTGGTAGGGTGGTCTCCCAATTTTTTAAAAAAATTGACAAAAATTAATTTATGATATGACCGAAAAGAAATTCTATATTTATATAGTCCTTGTAAATCACTACAAAAAGTACGCTTACATGTGCAGGTTATTTCTTTTAGCTTAAAAGATATTTAGGTCGAAATAAATTTTTACCGCTTTTTTAGACTCGATTTATTTTAGTTTTTTAACTTGGCGGGCTTAATATTAACCTAAAAATAATAAACAAAATCAAAATAATCGCCAGATTCCTTTCAAATTGCTTAATTACATTGCTACAAGAATCATATAAATATATGAATTCGTTATAAAGTTATATTAATCTGAAGTTGGAACTATAAAAAAATTTCACATTTATTATTATTATTTTTTTTTTTGTTTTTCAAAAAGGTGGCAATATTATTCACTGATAAAATCTTAATTCAAATGCGTTTAAAGTAAATTTGCAGCAAAGGTCTGTCCATAAGCCATATCCAAACTTTGTCAATTTTGAATTTTCTTTTTTTGTTTAATCTTTTTATTAAGTTCTCAAATTGCAAAGCTGGGATCGGCATAAAATTTCCTTAATTATATATCTCCATATGTAAGTTAAACACTTAAAAAAGTATTTTCTGATTTTTTATTTCAATGAGAAAAGTTAATTTTTTAAACATGTTTTATATGGATTGGAATTTTGGGTATCTTCGTGACAAGCCTACGCATATTATACAGAAATTTTAATAAAATATCACTATTCGTTTAAATTTTATTAAAGTTTATATATTAATTGTGTTAAAAAAAAAAAAAAAGCAAAAATGCTAAATTTTAAGTCCTTCGAGAAATTTTGCGATCAAATTACATTCCATTAACTTTTTTTATCAACTATCAATTTTCATATTCTAAAATTTCCTAAGATACCAAATACTTGTATAAAAAATTTATACTTTTACTTAAAACTTAGTAAAAAATTGGTCTCCTCTAGCCATTTTTCATACAGCTCTGACCACGTGAAACAATCGTGCATCGTTCTGTTAAGCCCCGTTCACGTAACTAAGTCTCGACAGGCCTTTTTCAAATTTAACCAGCATTTAAGCATAGTTATACGAATATTTTGCTTGCTTCATACAACAAAATTATATCACATTCCCGACTATGGCTAAGCTTAGTACAGGTTCAGTTCTAATTCAATTCTAGTATATTTCCGGTTAATTTATTTGTCTTTTTTTATATTTCAGTTTTAGCTAATGTGTAGTTCAAATGTAGTTCACTTTTAGTTGGGTTCTAGTTCAGTTCTACTTCAGTTCTAGTTCAGTTCTAGTTCAGTTCTAGTTTAGTTCTAGTTCAGTTCTAGTTCAGTTCTAGTTCAGTTCTAGTTCAGTTCTAGTTCAGTTCTAGTTCAGTTCTAGTTCAGTTCTAGTTCAGTTCTAGTTCAGTTCTAGTTCAGTTCTAGTTCAGTTCTAGTTCAGTTCTAGTTCAGTTCTAGTTCAGTTCTAGTTCAGTTCTAGTTCAGTTCTAGTTCAGTTCTAGTTCAGTTCTAGTTCAGTTCTAGTTCAGTTCTAGTTCAGTTCTAGTTCAGTTCTAGTTCAGTTCTAGTTCAGTTCTAGTTCAGTTCTAGTTCAGTTCTAGTTCAGTTCTAGTTCAGTTCTAGTTCAGTTCTAGTTCAGTTCTAGATCAGTTCTAGTTCAGTTCTAGTTCAGTTCTAGTTCAGTTCTAGTTCAGTTCTAGTTCAGTTCTAGTTCAGTTCTAGTTCAGTTCTAGTTCAGTTCTAGTTCAGTTCTAGTTCAGTTCTAGTTCAGTTCTAGTTCAGTTCTAGTTCAGTTCTAGTTCAGTTCTAGTTCAGTTCTAGTTCAGTTCTAGTTCAGTTCTAGTTCAGTTCTAGTTCAGTTCTAGTTCAGTTCTAGTTCAGTTCTAGTTCAGTTCTAGTTCAGTTCTAGTTCAGTTCTAGTTCAGTTCTAGTTCAGTTCTAGTTCAGTTCTAGTTCAGTTCTAGTTCAGTTCTAGTTCAGTTCTAGTTCAGTTCTAGTTCAGTTCTAGTTCAGTTCTATTTCAGTTCTAGTTCAGTTCTAGTTCAGTTCTAGTTTACTTCTAGTTCAGTTCTAGTTTACTTCTAGTTCAGTTTTAGTTCAGTTCTAGTTCAGTTCTAGTTCAGTTCTAGTTCAGTTCTAGTTCAGTTCTAGTTCAGTTATAGTTCAGTTCTAGTTCAGTTATAGTTCAGTTCTAGTTCAGTTATAGTGCAGTTCTAGTTCAGTTATAATTCAGTTCTAGTTCAGTTCTATTTCAGTTCTAATTCAGTTCAGTTCTAGTTAATTTTAGAGCAATTATACCTCCGTTTTAATTTAAATTTAGCTCCATTTCAGTTCTTATTGAAAAAGATTTTATTTCTGGGACCAATTGGTATCATTGTTTCTATATTTACATCCTCTGCTGCATTCTGTTTTATTTGATTTTATTTTTATTACATTTAATACCCATATATGTGAAATTATATACTTACTTGTTCTAATATATTTGTTGTAGTTGGTTGGTTGCTTATGTTGCCACTTGAGTAATTTGTTTTAATGTTTTTATTTTTTTGTTTAACTTGCAACCCGATTTTTAACTTTAAAACTCATTTTCTACTCACATTATCAGTAGTACATAGATTTATACAAAAAGTATAAAGACTTTTTGGTTTATTTTCAAAAAATATTCTTTTTAAGTCTCATTACAGAATAAAGAAAATTACTTTAATTTTTTTCTTCTTTCGTTACTTAATTTTGCTTTTTTTCTCCTACTAGTAAAAGGTTTTTTATAAATTTTTCATGTCTGTGTTAATGCTGTTTACTTTTTTTCTTTATTTCTATGGTCTGCTTTTATTATATTTAGTTTTTTGCAGTTGAGTTTGTAGTTTTAACTAAAACATTGAATAAAAATTACTAAATAACATTAAGTTTTTAATACATGTGTTCACATAAACTAGTAAATAGATAAGGGTATTCCTCTTTGAACACTTACAACGAATCTTTTTTTCAAAATCTTAAAAAAATAATCAAAAATCCGTTTGGGTGGAACAAAAATATCAGAAATTTTAAAGCCTTTAAACTAAGGGATCTTCAGAGTCAATTGATTTGCTTTCATTCCTTAATTCTATTTGTATTAACATGCATGCATAATGTTTTATAATAATACAAGATAGGTTATGTTTGAAATATAACTCTTCCACCAAAAATCATCTTTTTTTGGTACACCCTTAAAGAAAAGCACGTGCATACTCATATAAGTATGATACATAAATTCATGCCACATTAAGGAGTCTCTTCTATTCATTTATAAGTTGTAATGAACAAGAAAGAAAACAAACTAAAAAAACCGTATTCAACACAAATAGTAGAAATCTTTTCCTCTATATATAAATGTTCATGTGTCATGATGTTGTTACCAAAATGGGTTGTTTTTTGTTGCTGATATTTACTTTTGTTGCTGGTTTTTGAGGTTTCTTTTTCGTATAAAAATTTGATTTTTTTTCCTGCTGTTATTTTTATTGCTATTGTACGTATGTATGTTTACACATACACATATAGAAGTTAAGAAATTTTTTCCATTATTATGTTTACAATCGTGTGGTTTTTAATTGCTTTGTCAAGTGTTGCAAAAATATTTGAAAATAGATAAACAAAACCAAACAACCGACATGTTGTTTGTTAAGCTTCTGTAGACAATTGAGAATTTCGAAATGTCAATTTATTTGAAGAAAATTAAAAATGAAATTTTTTCCATAGAAATTTGTATATGTACGATAAAAAAAAGAAATAATAAAAATCTAAATAAATAAAAATAAAAAAAATGTTTAAAGATAAATATCAATTAAAGAAAAAATAAAAAAAAGTTTGCATTGTTTGAATTGTTAAGAAAGTGTCTAAATAGATTGAATCACTGAAAAGTGTGTGAAATTTTAAATGAAAATTTTCCAATAATTGATTGACTTAATTAAATAAGATTAATCTAGATATAAATATATTTTTTCGTGAATAAATAAATATTTTAGTAACTTTTCCCTGTACGCTTCACTACCCCATTTAATTTGATAACTAATATTTACTTTACATGGTGGCTACTAATCTCACTGAACCTAATCATCCTATTTTCATTTTATCAATGCGATATAATAAGATAAAAGTTCTAACGAAGTTTGAGGGCTGTCACTATAATAGTTCCTTACATATCTCATAATGAATATTTGCTATGTATGAATTAAAGGACACGCATAATTATTCTGCTTAAGCAAATTGATTCAGCCGTTTGAGATTTAAAAAAAAAAAAAACGTTGGCTTAAAATGGCATCCGATCAAGATTCAACAAAATCTGTAGTATTTCCCATTGGAAGCAAAATCTGTATATCAAATTTTATGTAAATAAATTCGTTTATAACATTTCAATTCTAGTTCAGTTCCAGTTCAGTTCTAGTTCAGTTTTAGTTCAGTTCTAGTTCAGTTCTAGTTCAGTTCTAGTTCAGTTCTAGTTCAGTTCTATTTCAGTTCTAGTTCAGTTCTAGTTCAGTTCTAGTTTACTTCTAGTTCAGTTCTAGTTTACTTCTAGTTCAGTTCTAGTTCAGTTCTAGTTCAGTTCTAGTTCAGTTCTAGTTCAGTTCTAGTTCAGTTCTAGTTCAGTTCTAGTTCAGTTCTAGTTCAGTTCTAGTTCAGTTCTAGTTCAGTTCTAGTTCAGTTCTAGTTCAGTTCTAGTTCAGTTCTAGTTCAGTTCTAGTTCAGTTCTAGTTCAGTTCTAGTTCAGTCCTAGTTCAGTTCAATTAAAGTTCAGTTCTAGTTTTGTTGTAGTTTAGTTCTAGTTTACTTCTAATTCAGTTCTAGTTAAGCTTTTGTTCAGTTTTGTTAAGTACCTGTTCAATTTTACATGTTATATAAAACTATTGGAGATTCACAACATGTGCTATCATGTCATATTATCATAATGTCATAAAATTTTACAATAGAAAAGCAATAACAATATTTTTTTATCCTTTGAAATATTTTAGGATATATGACAATATGATATTATCTTGTGAATCCCACATATATATTGCTTTCAGAAATACGCCCATATTTATTATATTTAGTAAAATATTGACTAGTTTTTACTTTCAAAATTTAATTTCCGTTTGAATAATTTTAAAAGACAACTTGATTTCAACTAATTTGACAAAAATAAGCTGTAAAAAAAACTTTTTAGATCACGAGTGATACACAATTAAAACAATTATGTACTTCACTCTTAACCTTTTAGTAAGCAAAAAGAAAAACATATAAAATTTTAAAAACTTTGTCCACTGCATATGAATTAAAAAAAAAAAAGCTTAAAACTAAAAGAAAATGTTCTTAAATTTATATAAACACATGAGACATTTCTTATTCAAAAGTTTTCCCTTCAACTAAATACAAACGACAAAGAAAACGTGGATTGTAAAACCTAAGCTAAAAAAAAACGGAAACGAGAAAAACGTATAAAAAAAATTAAGTTAAAAAACTTTCACTAAACAAAACAAAAGTGCAAACGAAGCATAAAACCATATTGTTGCAATGGACGTGAATAAGTGTTCAGAAAAATAGAGAAAAAACGGATACAGCCACAGTAACTGCCCCACAGATACTACAAGGAGTACGAAAACTAACTCATATATTTACAGTACTCTATAAAACAATAACTGAGTTGTAGAGTAAACAACACAAAAAAATATATATACAACCCAACATTATTGGCTACCAAAGAGACCACTTCCGCTACACTGCACACATGCACTCTCGCGTACTCACATACTTATAAACACTTATGTATGTGAGTGAAAAAAATAAATAAACTACATCAAGTTTATTCTTATTTTTTTTTTTGTTTTCTTTCTCATCTAATATAAATGCAATTTTGACTGCAGGGTTATTTTAACACATAGTTCTATAATGATTAGTAGCATGACTTTCAGTATGAACAACTTGAGAGAGGGCATAGGGAATGGATAAAAAAGTTGGCAAAGAGGAATAGGTAGAAAAGGGTGGGAGTATAGAAAAATACAAGTATGTTATTTATTTACTATTTGGCTAATTCGCGCTGTCATAGTGGTTTTAAAACAATAACAATAAAAGTTCAAAGTTAAAGTTTTCTTTCCATTCCAACACATATGGAATGATAAGGAAAAATATATTATTTAATGTGACCATCACTTGAGTGTTTAGGGAATAAAATAGATAGTAAAATAGAAAGTTGCTAGCTATCAACTCTTTGTCATAAGTAGTGTTACTAATAAAATTATGTTTTCTTAAAAAAAAAAAAAAAAAAAAATCGCGTGTCTTTTTTTAAAAATTGACCATTTACGATTAACTTTAGATATAGGGTGAAACCTAAATCAATTTAGAATATTTTCACTAACCATTTGTGAAGCCTTTTCTTTTGAAATGTGTAAAGAAACAAATTTTTTGTTAAAAAAGTTGAGAAAAAAGTCAAAGAATAAAATTATATTTTTTGGTAAAGCTATTTGTTATGGTACTTAATTTCAGACTCCTGAATTTGAAATTTTTCTGCGTCTAGACAAATTGAGATAATCCAAAAATGTTCAACATATTTTTTCGAAATATATTAAAAATTATAGAATACGAGCATATTAGCCTGCCAATGCCAGGAAATATAATATTATTATAATAAAAATATGCAAAAAGAAATCCGAAAATCTTTTTTAAAAAAATTTAATTAAATTGACACTTTTCATTTCCCTAATCGAAAGGAGAATTGTCAAAATGTTGATGGGATAATAGTGATTAAAGTGTTAAATAAGTAAAATTTTTAAAACCAAAAAAGGAGGTAAATGGCCTCCCTGACCGAAATGTATATTCAAACAATGAGTATAGTAAATCTAAATTTGTTAAAAGCAAAACAGAACTCCAAAAAAAAAAACCCATATCTCCGCTCCCTGATAGGAAAAAAAAAAATGATTTAGTTAGGAATTGTGAGATGAACAGATTTGTAAATAAGCAAATTTTTAGTTTTTTACCACTTTTGGGAGTTTTAGCAAACTCTGGAAAGAGAAAATGCTTAGAAAAAGACATATAAATCCGCTCCCTGATAAACATTTCAAAATCTAGCTCCGATAGGATTTTTAGGATGGATAGTTTTATAAATAAGCCGAATTTTAATTAAATGAATCCTATTATATGCTCCCTGATAGAAATTTTAAATTCTGGACCCAGTAGGATTTGTAGGACAAAAAGTTTTATAAGTGATCCAAATCTACATTGTCTGAAAGCTTTAGAAAGCTCCGAAAAGATAAAAAATAGGATTTCTAGGGTGAATAGTTTTATAAGTAGGCCGAATTTTAATCTTCTACACGTCTGGGAGCTTCAAAAAGCTCTGAAAAAAAAAAAATGCTAACAAAAAGGCAATTTATGTGCCTATTATCACCCTACCCTAATTAAAAATCTGCAATGCACAGTGTGCGATTTTCGCATTTCGCGATCAAAAGTCTATATTTTTGTAACTAAGAAAGCTAATTGATGAAATTTGACACAAACCATTATTTTAACACTAAGATGGTTTCGTGAATGCGCATAACTGCAACGCCAACTTTTCATATAACTCAATGCAATTTTGTGAAGAATGTACATATTTTTAAATGATTAACGAAAAGTAATATGACTTCTACACAAATCATAATTGTTACATTCGACCTCTCAGTTTTTATTGGTTATTGTATTCAAATTAATTGATCTGAAGATATTAATAATATATGAATCAAATATGTATTTTGAGTAACCTCTAGAGGTTTTTCTTGCAAAATGTTGGCAAAAGTTTTTACAATATTAACTTTTTGCATCATGCACTTCTTCGGATAATTTACCAATTGGACCAATATTACATTATTCGATGATATCTTTTCCGTGGAATTAAATTACGAGTATATGTAATCTACCGAGCATATCGAGCCTTAATGACGAAAATCGAATACTCAAGATCGTCAATATTTCATCAATATATTTAGATTTATAGCTTAAGCAATTTTATCATAAGTGATATTCTTCTCGCTAACATCTATTTGAATTTTATTAACTTCTTTGTTTAAAAATAATTTTGTTGATTCAATATCAACATTTTGAATTAAAATTTTACTAATATTTCTAGAAATCAACTCAAAAATACGAAAACTTTTGATGTTCTTTGATGCAAGCAACCAAATATCAAAAAATGTTTGGCGAGAAATTTGTTGACACATTATCAGTAATTGCTTTGCGAATTGAAAAGGAACAAATTGGAGCAAAATTTTATTACTGATTTCGAAAGATCACCTATCGACAATTACAAAAGTGCCATTTACATAACGGGTGCCATTTACATAACGGGTCCAATAAAAATTAATATAAAAACAAAAATATGTTTAGAAAAGACAGAAAATCTCAAGATTTTGTTGATAACACTGGTCGACAAAAAAATCCACCCCCATAGACGAATAGTTGAACTTGATGTATTTTGATGTGCTAAACACGAATCTGATTTCAGTTTTTTTTTTTCCATCAGGTCTAGATTCTTTTTTTTTGGGAGTGTTTAATATTTCGCCCATAGTAAGGCTATTACTCTACACCATTTCCAGTAGTATTTCGGAAGTTTCTAATTATATTTGAGAAATTTCTATTTATATTTCAGAAAATTTCAATTATATTTTAGAAATTTCCATTTATATTTTCGAAATTTCTAATTATATTTCAGATATTTACAAATTATGCTTCAGAAGTTTTTAATTATATTTCAGATATTTCTATTTATGCTTAGGAAGTTTTTAATTATATTTCAGAAATTTCTATTTGTAATTCAGAATTTCCTATTTGTAGTTTAGAAAATTTTAAATGTATTTTAGAAATTTTCTATATAAAGTTCAGAAAATTCTATATGTAATTAAGAAATTTCCATTTACATTTCAGAATTTATCAAATTCTATTTAAGAAATTTGCATTTTTATTTCAACATTTTCTAAATGTATTTCCGAAATTTCCAATTGTATTTTAGAACATTAAACATTAACTTTCTATATAAAAGTTCTTAAATACAATTAGAATTTTCTGAAATATTATTAGAAATTTCTCAAATACAACTGGAAATGGTGTAGTATATTTCCTCATAACTCAAGAACGGTGTATACGACTGATCAAAGTGCTACACCGAAAGATGCGGACAAAAAATATCTTTAAATTCCTAAACTTTATTTTTTTATATGCTCAATAGTTTTGTAGTTTTTTTGAAATAAGTGTCCAAAAAAAAAAATAATAATTTTCATGCAAAATTTTAGATTTTTGTGTTAATAAAATTGCTTTTAATAAACGAAAACATCTAATAAGTTACAGTTTATTATCTTCTTCTTAAAGCTGGTAATGCTGCGAATAAAATAAGGCATGTATCTTCAAAATTGATGCATAAATCGTGATTTTATTCACAGTTAAGTAAAAATATCCATGTTACATACAATTGAGTACTTCTACTCAAAAAAAATTTTTTTTTAATTTTTTCTTGAAACAAAAATAGGTGGACAAGTGGATTTTGACGAGGTTAACAAGAATCTTTGTTTCTATCTCGTACTGATTTTTTTTTTTTTTATGTGCATGACTAATATCATCACCTTATTCAGCGGTCACACTATAAAATTCGAGAATGGTTTGTCAAACTTAGGCTATAACTCAAGAACCCTTTACACGATTTTGATAAATGATACATCAAAAGATGCATACGAAAATTGTCTTCAACAATGTTTTTCATTCGCTCAAGAATTTCAGAGTTATGGATGAAAACTTTCACCATTTTTCAAAAAAATAAATTAACTGGACAAAAAATTATATAAATTCAGCTCAAAGACAATTTAGGTCGCTATATATTATTTATCTTAATTGGACAAACTGTTCTCGAGTTATACAAGTGTGACTGCCGAAAGGTGGGGTCATAGTAGTCATGCCCATAAAAAAAATTTCAATGCGTGATAGAAAAAAAGTAAAAGCGTGATAGAAAAAAAGTAAAAGCCCACTAGTGTATTTCCACTTAGCTATAAGTATGCATGGGTATCCTAACTTAACTGTGAATCCAAGATTTGTAAACCAATTTTTATAATACGTGGCTTTATTTACTCGTATTTTTGCCAGCTTTGAGATAAAAATGATAAACTTAAATATTTTTGATGATTTTACTTAAAAAAAAAGTTTTACTAAAAAAAAAAAATATTTTGCATGATACAATTTTTTTCGACACTTTTTGATAGTAGAGCGATTTACAGCTAATTTTATTCCGCATATCTTGTTGTATCATTTATATAAATCGTGCATACCGTTCTCAAGTAATAGTGAAATATACTCGAGTATTCGGCATATTTAGGGCACAATATTAGACACGCCCATAAAAAAAAATCCCGACCTGATGGAAAAAACTGAAAGCAGATTCGAGTTTAGCTTGCAGAATTCCATCTATTCTATATATTTATTTTTGAAGGAGCTCGAAAAAAATTTTTTTTGTCGACCAGTGTAAACTTTTTCAAATTATTATTTTCTACTATAGATAACACATCAGTGTTTAAAACAAAATTTGATTCATAAAGATCTTGCTGAAAACAAAAAGGTTACAATTCACAAAAAAGAAAAAACGAAAATTATTATATTTGTCTTTAACAACAGTCCTATTCAAGGTTCCGTTCATTTAATTTATCAGTTACTTGGAAGGTTTTTAATGACAATAGCAAAATTTTTTTCAAAACGACTAAAAAATTTTTAGGGGTTTTGATCAGTTAAATTGTCAAAATCACACACTGTGCTACGTAAGAATTTGTAGGACAAAAAGTTTCATAAGTAAGCCAAATTTAAATTTTCTACTTCTGGGAGCTTCAGAAAGCTTTGAAAAGTGAAAAAATGCTTAGCAATTTTATATGTATAGTTTTTAAAATATATTTTTTTTTATATACACCAGAACTTATTCTCGAAAAATAAAATTAAGTCAAGACAACAAATCTAAAAATTCAAACAAAAATATATTTTTAACTGTAAGAGAGCATAGAGTGATTCCATGTCAAAACGGACAGCTATCGGACTTGACATCTCCGATGTCAATGAAACGCACTACAAATATTGACAATTGGAAGTGTTTCCCAAATCAAATTTTAGTCTCATGCCCCTTTCCGGTCTAAAAATACGACGGTTTGAAAGACGAGAAAAACCTAAAAAATTTACAAAGGTGCATATTTTTAATTACTTCTAAACTATAAACGGTAGTTATCTAGTTTTAATTTCATAATAAAGACAAAAATATTACCTCTATAAAGATATTTATAATTTTTTTTTAAATCAATAGTTCAAAGGTCAAAGTTGGACTTATAATAATCAAATCATTATATTTCAAAAAACGGTATTTTTAAAATTCTGAAAAAAATATATAATGTTGACGTAACTCTTCTTCCTACGCACGGAAAATTTCAAGTTGGAGTCTCATTTAGTTTAGAAGTTATGGACCAAAATAAAATTTAATTACTTATAACTTCTAAACTATATACAATAAAATTTAAATTTTAGTATCATTTTAAAGATTAAGATATTGTCTTCAAAATTATGTAAAGTAAATGTATTTAGTTTGAAAGTTTAAAGGTCAAATTTAAACTTATAAAAATTAAATCTTTATATCTCCAAAAACAATATTTTTAAAATTCTTAAAAAATGATATAATGTTAACACAACTCTTGTCCATACCCGTGCAAAATTTCATGTTGGACACTCATTTAGTTTAGAAGTTATGTAACAAAATATAAACCAAAGTCAAATTTTGTATATAAAATTTCATATTTTTTAAATAAAAATAATTTCAATAAATTTTTGTAAATATTTTAAATTTTTCATAAATCTTCATAAATCCTAAACCAAAAGAGACTCCAACTTGAATTTTGGCTCGAGTATAGAATGGAGTTAAGTTTTAAGAATTTTAAGGTACCGTTTTTTGAGATATTCAGCTTTGATTATTATATTATATATTTTGACCTTTGAACTTTCGAAGTAAATAAATTTTATATGCATAATTCTAAAGACAATATCTATTTCTATTAAATGAGATACAAATTAGAATTTTACAATGTATAGTTTAGAAGTTATGAGTAATGAACTATGTACACTTTTGGATAAAATTTGATAGTTTTTCAATTTTTAAAACGTCATGTTTTTGTACCGGAAAGGGTCTTAAGTCTGAAAGTTTGCAATTTGAGCACTTGTAATAGGTAATAACTGTGGCGAATTTCATTGAAATCGGAGACATGAAATCCGAAAATGACTGTTTTTTGTACGTTTTGATATGGAATTACTCCATATGCTTACATTTTATCAGAAGTTACGACTATTTGAAGCTTTTACATAGTTGAGGTAGTCAACATGGAGACCCTGTAGCTTATCTCGTGTTATCACAGGATGACTACAAAATGATTTTTCTGAAAGCTAGTTCTCCTTTACAACTCTTCCATACAATTCAATTCTATCCGATAAGTAGTATAGGAGATACAGATTTATTATCAAAAATTAAGCTTTTAACCGCACTGCAAATAATACAGTAGATTTAAAAGTTTAACTGGATGGATTTAGTTCCAAATATCGAAATTGTTCTATTTAAAGTGACTCGTTCCTTTCATTAAATGACATCTAAGAAGGTCTTTAAAACATAATATTATATACACAGAAAAAATTATGACTAGAAATTTTTTAAACAAATCATTATTTGGTTTTAAATATAATTTTATAAACAAAATTATTTGATCTTAATATTAAGTTTTATTGATTTTAAATTATTTTAAAAACTATAAACAAACCAAAACTATTTATTTTATTTTGACATATTTAAAAAAAAAATCAAATAAAATTTAAAAATTTCTGAAGCTTGAAAATATAACAACCATTGTTTAAAGATTTCCGGAGGTAAGTTGTCTTAAATATCGTTCAGATCTTGCAAATAAATTCATATTTATTTTCTTCTAGATTATTTGAAATCTTATAAAATGGAAATATGTTCATCCGTAAATATGTTGCAAGATTTAGCAAAAAAAAAAGGTAAGTAATATTGAGGTTTTATTTCCTATCAATTAATTTATTATAGATATTAATACTTTGTAAGGCTGGTTGTATATAAGACCAGATACGTAAACAGCACTGTTGTGCGAAGAAATCCTCCTTTGAAGGAAAATAGAATATTTTCAGTTTTTTCGTCACATACACATTTTTTTATAGGCATGCCTTATATGACACCTTCAATATAACGATCACAACAATAAAAATTACTCACTAATTCCTTCAATAGTTTTACTGTAAAAGGACTTTGGAGCTCATAAATGTCTTGAATTGATAAAGTTGTGATATATACATACATATGTCCATTGTTATGCAAAAATTTAAGTATTCTAGTTTAGGCTTTAAATGTGTGTGCTACAAACCCACCTCATAAGAGTATTCACTATTGGTCACTATCGGCCCGAATTTATTCATTTAGTATGAGCTTTTATTTAAATCGGAGCAGCCGGTTAGAAATTATTAATAAATTTTGAATTGATCATATACTAATTACATCTTTTCATTATTACTTGTTTAATTGCAGTTTAATCTGCTCTCTTCTCATGATATGTGATATATAGTTCTAATGGAGGAAACACAGAAACGAAATTAATTACGTTAAAAAAATGGTAAGTAATATTCAATTATTTCTTCAGTTTTAATAACTATTCTTCTTTATTTAAGGTCGATTTGGTCATTTAGTGCACATGGAAACGGAATAAAATCATTTATTTATTACAATACGCAAATATTATACATATGTCCATTTTAACATTAATTGTACAATTATAGTTAAATATAAAAAATATATTAAGTAATTTGAATAATATAAATATTTTCTTATATAAATTAATCCTTATTAAATAATTTATTAAATAAAAAATAAAAATTGTTTGAAAATCCAACAAAAACTGAATATTATTTTTATTGTTTTATTTAAAAAAATTATTAAATATTTTCAGAATTTTCAAACATCAAAATTTATAAATATTAAAAATATTTTAATAAAAAAAAAAATGCTTTTTTTTCTATTAAATATTTACGAATTTGAATGTTTGATTTTACAAATTCAGTGATAGGTCCGATTTTATTTAAAAAAATATTTGATTTTATAAATTTAATGATAGAATACGAAATTTAATTTTTTCTGTGTAAGATCTTTTTTTTTTCTTTCAAAAATTAGTTGGTTACACTTCTTTCACCACACACGTGTTCTTCAGGACAAAGATGAGAAAAAAAGAAAAACCCCAATAGCAAGACATCACTGCAAGTGTAGAAGTGTTGGTTAGTTAACTTTGTTGTGGAAAACTTTGTTCTTTTTTTACTTTCCTTCCTGACAGTCTTTATGTGTTGAAGAGTTTAGATTGGAAAGTTTTACTAAAGAAAATAAGTATGAAAAAAACTAAAATCGGAAATATATGTATATGATTTTATAAAGTTTTGCTTTAAAAGAAAAACAACAACAAACTGAAATCGAGTTAAACTTACTCTCACTCTCTGTTTGAGCCATACAAACATACGTTAAGAGTAGCAAGAAAATAGATAAAAATAACATTTTTACTTTTTTCATATAGAAAACATAGTACGATAGAACATTATTGTTCAAAAACATGTGGTATCAATATTAAAGTAGAAAAGCGTGAGGTATAATAAAATAGAATTTATATTTAACAAAAAATAATAAATTTTAAAACTTTAAACTTTTTTTATCTTTCTGAGAGACACAAAAATTCTTAGCAAAGAAATTTGCTTACTTTTTTCTAATTTCACATTATTCTAATTAGCATTTTTAGTTTTTTCTTGTCTTGTCTTTTTTGAGGCCATAAAATATTATATAAAGTTTCCTTTATAATAGTTGCTGAAAGAAATTCGTTAGTAAAAAATCTGTTCTATATTTTCATTTAGATATTTTATGGTATGCTGGAGTTATATGATTGGTTGATTTTCTTTTTATTTGCCCTTAAAGTTCATGTAAAAAAAAAGTGATTTTATTTCATCTTTAAATGAAATTTAACAAATTTTCTGTCTGACACAAATGTTTCCGCTGACTCTGAAGAATAAGTGGCTGTAAAAGTTTGTAAAAACAATTTGTTGCTAATTGTAGTTTTTTGGACTTTTAAATGTTTAATAAAAGTTTTTTTTTCTTTATTAAACTAATTGGTTTCTTTGTGGAGTCATTTTATTGCCTCGTTTAACACAAATCAAATGTGAATGATGTTGGTAGAGGCCATGATTACTTTTAACTTGTATTTTTGTTTTTTCTTTTAATTGAAGTTTTTAATTTTTGTTATAGAAAGGAAATTAAATGATATGATTGAAAGTTAATTGCAATTTGAAGAGTTTTAAGTGAAAAGTAATTTAGAAATGTTTAATTTTTATTCAACTTTATTTT
Organism: Protophormia terraenovae; assembly: GCA_951394005.1. Classification (NCBI taxonomy): domain Eukaryota; kingdom Metazoa; phylum Arthropoda; class Insecta; order Diptera; family Calliphoridae; genus Protophormia; species Protophormia terraenovae. The sequence continues at coordinate 102,466,442 of OX596076.1, read as the reverse complement.
ATTTACTTTCAATACTTTTTAGATTTTCAATTTTGCACTAAAGTTAAAAAGAACCAGCTGAAAATTGTTCTTTAAGGTCTGCTTTACAAAATATTTAGACATACAGATAACTCATTATAGCTTCATGTTTTTTAAGTCACTTTGGAACGGAAGTAGACTTGACTTAAAATATTTACAAAAATTGGTCCGTAAACATTTTTAAATGGTTTTTGATGGAATGAAAGGCCGATATTTATTTTATACATTACATAAGAAAATTATAATCTAAACATAATTATCTATCAAGTAACATATAAAAAGAGCAAATCGATTAAAAATGTTAAAGTTATTACGAATTCCCCAGACCATTAACGTGTTTTAGAACTCTTGTGTAAGGAGTGTACAATGAAATTTTAATTTTTCTGATAATTGTTTAAATAAAAAGCTATTTTCAATTCAATTTGAACCATAATTGCTGAAATATACTTTTTTGTTTCTGTGAGAAAATCCAAACACCTTTCTATGCTCGGTTAAAAATTGCTTACATTTTTAAGACCGTTTCAATACTTCATTATCAAACTTTAAAAAGGTGTGTTAAACAAATTTCAAAAAAGTGCGAAAAAAACTTTGCAGGTTTATAAACAACAATACAGAAAATAAAATTAAAAAATAATTAGGTCAATTCCTTGTATTACTAAGCCGTACCTTTGCTTTGAATTCTGCTGATTTCGGCAAATAGCATTTTTTGCAGTTTTTAAGATATAAAGTAAATTTTTTTAAACTGATGTTCAAACTAACCAAAATTATTAAGTTATAAGGTAAAACATATGTCGAGAAATATATTTTGAAGTTTTTTTTTTTAAAAAATTGAACTAGTCAAAAATAGAATGTACGCGTGATGCGTACATTGGCCTTCCACTGGAAAACAGGGAGGTTTCCAGTTGATTTTCATTCAGTTTATACATGAATAAGTATAAGTAAACAAGGTTTGTTGAAAGTAGTTTGAGAAGTAGCTAGACATTAGCTAAAGAAAAATATGCGATCTTCGATCTCCGAAGCTGCCACCTGTTTCAGAAGCCGAATCCGCCGTAAACCCGAACCAGTTTAACAGCGCAGTGTGTCGAAGCCGAAAGCTCAAAGCCAATTCCAATTTTACTACTGAACGAGCCTATTATAAACCGAAAAACCGAACCGAACTTACTATAAGCCAAATAACCGATCCTAATATAAGCCAAAGAATCATAATAAGCCTAGTGGAAGAAGAAGGAAGAACCATAATAAGCCTAGTTGAAGAAGAAGTGATTGAAGCCGATAGAATCTGAATAAGCATTATCGTAATTATTCTCTCGTAACAAATATTTTGTATTTGAAATAAAAAAAAAATTCAATAAAGATAATAATTATTTTAACCCCCAGCATAGGTAAATCAAACGTCTCGTGGATCCGTTAGTGGACCCTGGAGGCAACTATGTTACCTCAGCCAATGATAAAACCAAGTTATAAGATTTTATTTTGGTTCATAACTTTTAACTAAATGAGTGTCCAACTAGAAATTATACCTGCTTAGGAAGAAGAGTAACGTCAACGTTATATATTTTTCAGAATTTTAAATATACCGCTTTTATAGATATAATGATTTTATTTGCCTATGTCTAACTTTGATCTTCCAACTTTTGATGTGAAAAAACTTTATAAATATTGTTATAAATGTAATATCTTTGTTTTTAGTATGAAACTAAAACTGCTTAGATATCTGCCCCGTATAGTTTAGAAGTTATTAGCAATTAAACAAGTGCACCTTCGATAAACACATTAAATTGCAAATATATGCAGAGAATTTCATAGACATTGGATATCTCCAGTCCGATTTCTAATCGTTTTGACATAGAATCACTAAAAAAAATTTTCCTAATATATGTACCTCTGGACTTATTCCCAGAAAAAAAGATAATGTAAACAATTTTACAGAAACATAAAAATCTTTGAAATCGGAATTTTAGAAGTCACGATTTTTTTAAACATTTGCATATTCGAGGTAGTCAATTTGTAGCTTATCACGTGTCATCACAGGGAGGTCGCCTCTACAACTATTCCTTACATTTCAATTCGATCCAAAAGTTTAGGAGATACTGATTTATTCAATAATTCAAAATGAATCAACCTCCGAGTCGGAAAAGGATTTGATTCAAAAAAAGAACCCAAAGTAATGTATTTTGTCTTTATGGAGTAAGACTTGTTACATATTTTCTTCTCACAAAACTGAAACTATTGGAAGCAATTATTAATAACTCCAAAACAAAAAACATTTTTGTAAGCACTTCTTTTACTGGTTAAGAGTTTTATTGTATTGAGAAATTACACGGTAACAAAATTTATACTTCAGACAAGGATATTCACCGTTTTTTTCGTCCAAACTTCTATATTATAAGGATTTAATATTAATTTAAAATAAATACAAGTTTTCGATATGCTTCTGCCATTTGTTTCAAAATTTTTCATTACCAACTCTTACCTCAATTTGCCTTTACAACTTGTTGTCTTCCAAAAAAATAACCCTTCAGTTTATTTAATAAAAGAAATATGTTCATTATCCTTGCCTGTCAACTCTGTCCATAGTAAATAACGTAAATAAATACATTAAGTATTCATTACGTCTTTTACCTCAAAATGTTGCATAATAAATATTCTGCTGGCCACCTAGTTATTCCAGCACCACATAATGCTTCAAAAAAAAAAAAAAAGTAATAAATAGAAAAAACCAAAGTAAAAAAATATAAATCATTTCATTTAATACCCTCTAATGTGTTTGCTTAATGCCATCTTCGTCCCTAATGTTTTTCTTTAAAGCTTATTTTTGATTAATTTATTTGTCTTAAATTTCTCACTCTTTCTTTCAATGGCAGCAACAAAACGCAACCTCTTCGTTACCATTTAAAACCCCAAAAAGATATTTCTTCATTTTGGCTTTTCTTTAGGCGTAAAACTAATGATATTTCTGTGAAACCATTCAAAATTTATGATTTCTTTGTCTCTTTCTTCTTATTTTTTTAAAACACAAATAAACATTTTTCATTTTTAAATTAAGAAAAGTAAAATCAAAATAAACAAGCAAGAAATTTCAAACTAATTATTTGCAAAATATTTAATGTAATAATTCTTAAGAAACCAACCCCCATCCGGCTCTACCATATCCTTATTATGCTACAGCCTCAGTCAGCCAAACTTATTTAATGAATTATTGGGTTTGTGGCAAGAAATATGAGAATATTTTACGTTAAACTTCAACAAGAATACTTATAAAGGGGTCTTTGAACTATGAAGTAAAATATATTTAATGAGGAGTGGCAAAGTTTTTGAATAGTGTTAAAAAAGGGTGTTTATATCCTTTTTACTTTTTTTTTTTTTTTTTTTGTATATAATTTGTTTATGGTTTGTATAATTGCCATGAAATTATGAATTATTTATCAAATTTCTTGGGGGAAAGGAGACTGTGAGTTTACGGAAGTAAAAAGTATAAATAAAAAGATTTATATAAATCTTTATTTATTATTTAATAATGTAATCAATATGTCGTTGGTCTTATAAGGATTTATGTGAAAAGCAGCCTACATAAGCATATAAAGGACTAGAAAGAAAAATTTGTTTATATTTATCTAATCTTTGCTTTAAGTGGAAAATGATTGCGCTATTTAATTAATATTATAGCCTTAAAATAATTTGTTACCTTATTAAGAATAAAATAAAATTACAGGTGGAAGGAAATCACTCCAAAACAGAGAAAATATGATTGTGGTAAACATAATAGAAGAGCAACATATTATGATTAGATTATGTGGTTGCTTTAAAAATGTATATTATAATAAATACTAATAATAAATATGAACATTATAATCACTAAATAATCTTACTTTTAATATTATGATCACTAAATAATCACTAAATAATCTTACTTTTAATATTATGATACGAGCTTTTGCATTATGATAAAATTTTCTAATGTTATGACCCGATTTTATTATATTAAGAATCGGTGAATCATATTATTTACAATATATACTTCATATTTATCTTATTATGATCAATCATCATTTATTTGTATTTATATTATATATTTTTATTTATTTGTATCGTATGTTGCATGATACAAAAAATACGGTTTGTTTCAATTATTATTATTATTATTTTTTTTTTTAACATTAACATTTGACAGAAAACGGGTTTTGCATTTTTTTTATTATTTTATAAAATAAAAATTTTATATAAATATTTATCATTTTGGGGACGCAATTTACAGTTCAATGTTGGAATTAATGGTACGGGGTTCCTCCGTCAGTTCGAATACTAATAATCAAAACTATCCACTTTTTTAATTGACTCTATTGCTCGCAATAAATCGCGATTTGTAAAATTAAAGAGGTTATATCGTATATTGAAGCATATCTCGAAAAAGACTTGTCTGATTTTATTGAAAAAAAAAAAAAAAAAATCTTATTAAAATTGTCTTCAAGTCATTTTTATATTACTTCTTAACACGGTCATAATTATGGAGATAAAAATTTAAAAAATTTTATTATTATTATTATTTTTTTTTTTTTTTTTTAATCATAAAAATTCGAAAATACCAAAATATCAAATTTGTGTTCTTTAATAATAGATTTAATTTATTATTAAAAAATTTTAATATTAGGTAAATTTGTCGCAAATAAAACAAGGCAAATTTCATTCAAATCTGTGCATTAAAATTTTATTCACAAATTAGAAAAAAAAAAATCATTTACAAATTACGTAGAAATATTGTATTGTATATGTAGACATTCGTGCAGGTCTTGATTCTATGCATCTTAAAACAAAAGAAAAGTTTAAACTTGATATTGATGCCCTCTATGATAACCGAAACCCAAATAAAGTACTATGGAAACCTAAAGACCAGTAACGCCACCGATTTAAGTAAAGGTTTTAATTCTTATTTTTTATATTTTTTACGGTCAGACGGATGGCCGGACATTGTTAAATCGACTCAAAAAGCCGATTAGTATAAATTAAAGTTGGCAAGGCAAATTTTAGCCGAATGGAAAAGGCCCCTCCCATTGTAAAAATAAAGGGAATTTTAATACGTATACATTTATCTCAAAAAACTACAAAAATTTTAAATAAATAAGCAAAAATGCAATATGAAATCTTAATTTGCGAATGAATATTTTCAGTGTTCTCGTACACTTTTTAAAATATTTTTTGTATATTTTTCTTAAATTTTATCTGGCATCACTGGTTTTAGAGCAATATTTTTTTGCGTTACAAACATCACAAACACAGAATACCTTTCCCTCTTATGGCGGTGTAGGGTATAATAAACTAGTTATAAATTTTTACTTTGTGTTATTGGAATAACAATACAGGTTCGAATACACGGTAATAATGAATTAAAAACATAATGGAGATTAAGCACCATAACGATTAAATCTTAGACCAGATTCACTATGAATGGTGAAGCAAGAATAATCCACTATCATCTGTTCTATTTAGTCTCTCCATCTCTTTCGAGGATTCACTATGAATCAGATTGATGGTATTGTAAACACACAGATATTGTAAACCGAATCTAGCACGCAATATAACACCTGGAATAGTATTTCCAAACAATTTAATAATTATTGCAACTGTACTAACATTTTTGAATATATTTAATTTTGTTGTTTTTTCTGTACTTAGCAAAGATAATAAGTGCGAATGTTATATTCGGCTCTGCCGAATCTATATACCCATAATCAACTTTTTCTAATTTTACGTTATATGGGAGGTGGGCGGTAAAGTGGGCAGACCACGCTCGTTTTTGGTTTCCAAGTTTGCATCGACCCTCAAACTATTTATACAAAATTTCGTTGTCGTACATGCTTTTGTTTAAGAGATATCAGCAGAAAAGCATGAAATTAAGCTGAATTTCCGTTCGAGCCCTATCCTGCTTTCAACAGACAGACAGATAGACAGACGGACGGACATAGCTAGATCGACTCATAATCTAACCAAGATCCAGAAAATATATACTTTGTGGGGTCTTAAACGATTCTTCGACATGCTACACATGGAATGACAAAATCAATATACCCCCCATTTTTTTGATGGTAGGTATAAAAATATAAATATAATATATTTTTGTCAATTATTCAAGTGGTCAAAATTCAAATTTTCTAATATTTTTTACTAAAAATAAAACAATTTATCGGTTTTCAATATTTTTTTTAAGTTATTTTATCAAGACTAACTATATTGATTTTCTTCTTTGAGGAAAAAAAAAAACATTTTAGCATAATTTTGAATTGTATTTTAAAATAATTTAAAACAATTAAAATAAGGTATTTAATATCATTAATGGCAAGCATTCAGGTTGGACTTGATGGCCTAAAAAATAACTAAAAGGGTATTCATACTTTTTTTAAGTATTTATTCTATAAATTTCAGAACTTTTTGCAGCATACCAACAAATCGATAAGAAGTTTTTGCAAAATAAATACATTGTACTGTTTCTAGCCACTTGTTATAAAAAACGTAGAACAATTACTTAATGAAACTTTCTTTAATATATATTTTTATCTATAAGTTTATAAAATTTTTAGTAACTAAAGCCTTCTTGTTCTCTTATAAAAATGAAAAAATAAAAATCCTCTTAATCTTCTTCATTAAACTAATGGTTTTTAATTTAATTAAAAACATTGTGCAACAGGAATATGACTTACCACTTGAAAACGTTTTGTGGATACTATGCTTCCATTTTAATTCTGTATAATACTCCGGAACATTACAAAACTTTTGTGTAGAAAGTTTTCTGCAAGAGAAAAAGAAAAAAAAATTATTAACCACAAAATATTTATTTTTTTTACCTTTTGTTTAAATACAGATAAAAAATAAAATGAAATAAAAAACAAAAATATTATTGTTGCAGAAGTAGCCTCAAGATACAAAGATAAATGCAACAAATTAAAAGTCATTCAACACTTTTTTTGTGTTTTTTTGTAAAATACTCTTATCTGAAAATCGAAATAAAAAAATAATATAATTTTGCAAAATAAAAGTATATTTTATGACCAAAAGTCAATACACGTAGGAATTATAAATGAAAATGAACTAAACGAAGATAAGAGTATAAAATATCCAAAGGGGTTGAGGGATTTATGGAAAAGGAGATATTTGATATAATTCTAGATAGGTATATACATATGTACATATGTATACGTATATTATATTTATTTATAATTTAAACATCATATTTATGTATATGAGAAATATCTTTAGTTTGGATTATAATATGAAATGCAATTTATGCAAATTCATTTCAATTTGTTATAAAGGAATTTAAAATTATATTAAAATATCTTAAGAAGATTAACTATAAATCCACATTTTTATATGTATGGTTTTCTTGTATGTTAAAATTAATATCTGAAAACAAATTTTCTTTTTTGAAGTACATACATTACCTCCAAATTTCGATGTAGGGCGACCCCTCAAACGATGCGTAAAAATTTACTTAATACGAAAAAAATATTTAAAAAAGTTTTAAAATTGGTCTTCAGTTCCCTACCAGCGCACGTTGGGGTAAAATGTGTCAAAAGTGGCGCTTAATCGAATTTTAAAATTTAAAGTTTTGTAATAAAGTTGGGTACCGAATAAAAATAGACAAAATTATGTATCTATAACAATTAAAATCTTTAAGCTAGAATGTGTTATTTTCTTATGAGGAGCTTTCAGTTAAGAACTTTTTTACATTTTTTAAAAATAGTAAAAAATTAAATTGTCATCAACTTTAAGTGTATTTATTTTAAATAAAAAGTCTTTTAAGGTAAAAACTTAAAATAAAACCATCAACTTCAGATATTTAAGTGTACTTTTTTAAAGTATTTGTAAATTATATTTTGTCCTAATATTTTTATTATTTTTTTGAAAATTGTCCTAAAATACACTAATTTTCAAATTTCATGGAATGCAACTTAAAATGCTACAGGATGTTTGTTCTAAAAATTTTCTGAAAAATAGTATATATTGTCCACTTTAATATTATGTAAAAAATCGTGCACATATATAACCTGATTTGAGAAAAAAAAATTTTTTTCCAAAAAACCAGTATATTTCATACAAAATAAACAGCTTAAGTGCAGACATTTTCTTTGCTTTATCAAACATTAAACAATGGGGAAGAATCGAAATAAATCTGTAACTTTTAATTAGCTGGTTGGATGAAATTTCACACAAGCGTAGCAAAGGACAGTAGCATTTTCATTTCAGAAGCAGGATCCAATATACGCATCAGGAGCGGAACTATGGGGGTTCAAAATAGGGAATTAGTGTCATTGAAAAGATTCAACCACTAGGGAATTTTTGTTCCTTACCCGATTTCCAAGATTTTTATACCAATTTAAAGTCCTTGACAAATCCTTATGTTAACATGCTTGCATATACTACTTATCTTATATATTTTTCGAGTTATATACATTTGAAATTTAAAAAATCTCAATTTTACAAGATCTTTCCATATATAGCCAAATATTTTCAACCGATTTTGTTATATTTTATAAAGTTAGTTAAAAAGCAAAATAATCTATCGAACAAAGAAAATTTTGAGTCGTTATCTTTATTGAGTTAAACGATTTTAAATTGAAAATTGACAAACAGACGGACGGTTGGACGGACATTTAAAGTCTTTAATGTCAAAATTCAAAGAATATCTTTTTTTCATTTCTCAATTAATATTAAAACCAAATGAAAGTATTAAAAGTATTTTGATATCACTTTTCTCTGAATTAAGTGGAATTTTCGACCCATTTAATCCAAATGTATGGACGGACGGACGGACATTGCCATGCAGCCAAAAAATATTTTAGAATTCCAAAATTTAATTTTTTTATTAAGTAATAAATAGAAAAAATAGAACGTGATCATAAAAATTTGGATATCACCTTTTTCTGAATTAAGTGCCATTTTCGACCCATTTAACCTAAATGTATAGACGGAAGAACATTACCATTCAGCCAAAAAACGTCTTATAATTCTAAAAATGCATTTTTAACTTACTAATAAATAGAAAAATTATACGTGATTATTAAAGTGTTGATACTATCCTTCTCTGAATTATGCATAATTTTCGACTCATTTAGCTTTAATGTGTAGACGGACGGACAGACTTTCCGTTCTGCTAAAAAAAAATCTTAGAATTCTAAAACTGAATTTTTTTAACTAATAATCAACAAAAAAAAAAAAAAAAAAATAAAACGTGATCATTAAAATATTGATATCACCTTCCCCTGAATTAAACGCCACTTTCGACCCCTTTTACCCCAATGTGCAGCGATTGAAAAATGATGGGTCCCATACATTTTGGTAAAAAAAAAAGTTTAGATTTTTTAATCGAAATGGATATAAAAAAATTTGTAATTTTATGCTGGTTATGGAAAAAATATTTTAAAAATCTTTCGCATGGGATTTTGTTTCGCTAGAAGACTTTTTAAGGCGTTTTGATGAAAATTTTTTGGGAAATATTTGGAAAATTATATATTATCAACAGTACTTACTACAATGCAAATTTTTTATATTTTAGCCTTAAAGGGAACAAAATAATAAAATTCTTATCTATTTTTTTTTTTTTTTTTAAATTATCGAAATTTGTTTGCATGATGAACTAAAATGACGGTTTATGGACCAAAATTTTTGCGAAATTTTCTTAAAATATTTTTATTTATAATTGGCTTAAAATTACGATACCCATTTCAAGACAAAACTCAGTACTATTTTTTGAACGAAATGTTCTAGACCCATGATTTCCAATCGCTGGTAGGGAACTGAAGATCAACTTAAAATTTTTTTTAAATATTTTTCCCATATTAAGCTGATTTTTACGCATTATTTGATGGGTCTTCCTACGGAACACTGTAAATACAATGTAAATTGTAAATACATATGTACGTACATTAGATACATTTATTTTATTATAAACAAATTTATATATTTCATTTTGTGCGAAACAAAAGAAAATAAAATATTTTTATTTCATAAATATCTACTAATTTCTCCATTACCATAAAATTCAGTTACAAAAAGGCTAAACAACAAGAATTTGCAGAAAAACCAATCGTCAATAACATTTTATTTCAATGTTTTTCTGTTTTCTTGTGCTCAAATACCAAATGGGAGATAACATAATAAATGATGTCATTTCATTGATTATTTCCAGATAAGCTTAATAAAGTTTATTCTGCCTTAACGCCTCTTCTTTTTTTTTTTTTTTTTTGTCCTGTGTCGTGCTAATGAAACAAGTTGTTCCGTTATTGTTAATAATTAGACTCATGCTGTAGAGCATGGAATTGTAATAGATTTATGACATTTCCGACATCAAAGCAGGAAATGTAATTTGTCATGTAGGTGTTTGATAAATGTACTCGCAAGGATCATAGTAATAAATGAGCTTTAATGAAATTCTGTTAATGTCTGTTTAAAAGACATAATGTGTTTATTGTATAAAATGTCACTTTCTCCGGAGACTAAAAACATATGCTCAAAGGTTTTTTCTAATTACTTATAGACCATCAAAAAGATTTACTCTTGTTAATCTATTTTAAAGTATTTGAATTGGTGCTGAAGTTATTAGAAAGATTGATTCGTTATTTTCTAAATTTTGGAAATAAATCTGTATTTTCTGATCGGCTTATTGGATTTGGAAGTTTGGAAGGGGGACCGTACAGACACCTCAGGGGCGGAGCTAGAGGTGCTCAAAGTTGGATACCTCTGATATACAAATTTTTTAATCGCTTGCCAAATTTTTATCTCTTACAGTTTTTGAATTATTTGCGTTTGAATTTTTAAGTACCTCAATTTTGCATGTCTTGGTGCAGTTTTTTTTCATATATATCATAGTATTTCCGACCTATTTTATTTGCGTTTTCTTTAGCTAATTAAAGAACAAAAATGCTTTGGGATTTGAGAAAATATTGACTTAAGTCAAAACTTTCATATAAAATGGGAGGGTGTGTACCATGACTACTTGAGTTATTGGACTTTTTATTTTAAAGTCTTCTATGTGAAGATATCTTTCATAAAAGTACAAAATTATTATATGTTGTTAAAGAAAATTTTATTTTAGAGAAAAAAGAGTTTAGATACTTTTTCAGCCAAAAAAAACACAAAAAGTCGTAATTTTTGCAATTTTTAAATTCAAAATCATTTATTTTTGGACTCTGTAAAGATATCGAAAATTTTTTTTATTCAATAGATAATTTTGTTCTTTAATTAGTTAAAGAAAAAACATATCAAATCGGTCGGAAATGCTATGATATATATGAAAAAAACTGGACCAAGAACATGCAAAATTGAGGTACTTAAAAATTCAAACGCAAATAACTCAAAAACTATATATAGAGCATGCGAGCATGTTTTTTGTAGATCTTATCAGTGCCTACAATAATCTATAAAAATATTTGACAAAACAAAACAAAAATTTGGCAAGCGATTAAAAAATTTGTATGTCAGAGGTACACAATTTTGAGCCTCTTTAGCTCCGCCCATGAGGGGTCTGTACAGTCCCCCTTCAAAACTTAACATTGTACACTCCTATGCCTGTACCAAATTTACAGAAGTTACAGATTTATTTCCAAAAAATTTCGATTCTGCCCCACTGTGCAGTGGTAGACTTAATTCCAAACAAAATTATTAAATTCATAAATTTTTCGTTGAACTATTAAAAATATATCAACTATTATACACAAAGAAATAACTAACGAAATGTAATGAAATACATTACAAGGTTGCCGAAAATTATTCAGTTTTGTTTTAAAGGTAATTGAGGACATATTAAAGACAAGTCATAAGTTTGTCAGAACTACTGAGAAAATCCTAACTTAAAGAATTTTCACAAAACACATGAAATATATCTGTGACAAAAAAGAAAAACTACATAATTCATTTTTACTACTTTTCAGGTGATTGTTTTTAAGGTTTAAAATTGAAATTAAAGGTCATAGGTAGACAATTTTAAATTTTCAAATTGTTTGATATAATTTTTGAACCGATGTGAATGCTGGTTACCGAATAATATAGCAATAAAGTAATGGTGTTGTTTTTCCCTTTATAAAATTTATATCTTGTTTCTATAATATCCCAAGTTATACACTTTGTCCAAAACGGAATTTTAAAATATATTATAAATATGTTGAGTTATGTACTTATTCCATTTCCAAACTATTAAAAAAATAAAACTTATGTCTTTAAAAACTACATATTTCAAATAAGTATGTTAAATTCAATCATGAATTTTAATATAGGAAATATGGAAAAATTGCATATGTTAATTTATACATTTTTTACATTTCAAAAAAAGGAAAATCAATCAAATTATCTTATTTTTCAGACTACTATCCCCTAAAGTAATGGACAGATTTCTCTAAAATATGGACACAATATGTAATGGAATACAACAATTCTAAAAATTAAAAAACAAAAAACAACATAACTCAAGTTATGTAGTTTTTTCTTTTGGCCATAGATATGTAATGACTCATGAAGTCTGCAGGGACTCTGGCATATAAAAGAATATGCAGAAAAAAGTAGCAAACTATCAAAATAATTCAAAATTAAAATTAAAAAATATTACATGAATTTCATTTTTACTATATTTATACCCTTCACCATCACAGGTGGGGAGGATATTATGCGGTTGTGCTGATATTTGTAATACACATAAATATTTTCATAACCCCACCTTAATTTATATCAATCAGTTTAGAATCACATTTTGTCCGTCCCTCCTCTTGTAGTCAAACTTCAGGTTGCAATTTTCAACATAAATTATTGAAATTTGGCACATTATTTCACCTAACCACCATCTTAAATCTCTTAAATAGAGCAATATAATAATGAAATTTTATAATAATAAAAAATATGTAAGTTCCAAATAAGTTTTAATCTGTGTGCCGAATTTCATAAAGATCGCTCCATAATTGACCATTAGCTCCCATATAATACCACTTTCAGAAAATCACTTTAACCACATAAATCCCTTTAAAATGTTGGTATCAAATTAATATTCGACACAAATAAGTTTTATATAAATGTAAATGATAGTGCCAAATTTTAGTAAGATCGGTCCATAATTTTCCATAGCCCCTACATAAGGCCCACTTTTGGGAATCACAAAAAATTGAATAAATTCATATAAATGTTAGTAATATTCAGTGTTCGTATGTTTTATTATACACTTAATACAAGTATCAGTCCTCAATTTGCCATAGGTCTAAAAAAAGACCTCTCCCTGAATTTTGATGCACACAATGGTGTAGGGTATCATATAGTCGGGCGACTATATCTTTCTCTCTTGATTTTATTTTATTTCATCTTTATGGATCTGTGCTCAGTTATGGACCGATTTTGATTTTTTTTTTACGTTTTATTTGTGTATTGAATCTGTTTTATTTTAAATTTCACAATATGTATTAAAAACTAAATATTAAACACTATTCGATCTCTATCGACATAATTGGTTATTCCATGGTCCTACTATTAACGCGGGGGAAAGTCGGCTCTATAAAGCCTTGTAATAGACTGAACTTCAGCAACAAATCTTGCGTGTGGGTTGTGGTGAGTCTCTAGTTTAAGAATGTATTTTTCACTGAGCTTCTTAAACTCAACTCTTACAAATAATACCTCTAAGTCCCCATGGATATTCTTATTTCTTATGTACCATGGTGCACCCGTCATAGTCCTAAGAATCTTTGATTGGGTCCACTGTATAATATCGATACTCGTATTATGTATTACGGCATCCCCATAGTTGAATTCCCTATGTCCAAATTGGCTTTAAAACCAAGGACAGAAAATAATCATTATTCTTGAAAATATAAACAAAAAAATCAGATACAAGGAACGACCGGATAAAAGTGTTAAATACAGAAATGAAATCTTCAGAACAGGTTCTATCGAAATCCGGAATGATTTTTATTTTTTTGATTTTTATTAGAAAAAAAAAAAAAACAGTATTAATTATTATTTTGCTCCTTTAGAAATTTTTCAGTTAAGCTAAAATAATTCAGAAATTAGTTATCAGAAGATATTTCAATAAACTTACAAATATTCCAATTAGATTATTGCTTTCGCTCCTCTTTGTCTACAGAATTTATTTTTATTTTTTTTTTAATGCATTTAAATTTAAGTTACACAAAAATTTGTCCTTCATTATAATATAATTCTGATAATCATAATAAAATGCTATGATGGCAATAGTTTTATATTATAAAAAACTTAATGTTTTCATAAAAAAGTGGTCATAAATATTGGCAATTCACATAAAATATAAAATAATAAATAACTAAATACACGAATAGAAAAATATTAGTCAAAACAATGACAATCATTATAAATTTACAATTAATATAATAACAATAAAATAAAAGCCAAAACAGAAAGTACCTATTCCGTACAAATTTTTGTTTATTTTTAACATATGCTAGGTAAAAATTTTGGACTTGTTTTTTACAGTAATAAGTCGGGAGTCTCTTAGGTAATTCATGGTTAGGAACATTTCTGCTAAAAATCTCAAATTTAGCAAATTATATTGGTATGTGAATCTATCCATTATTTTGTATCAAAAGTCAATTGCAATAAAAATAATTTTCAAACTTTTTTATGTATCAAGTTAATCGTCTCTATATTCAAATTAGTTCTGACTACATCGCTTTATCTTTCACTATCTTCACTTGCTTTTCTTGCTAGACAACAAAAGAAATTCCCCTATAAAATATTTTTCTAAAACTTTTTTCGCCTAGTGTAAAAATTGCCATTGCCACCACAAACAGGTCAAATAAAGTTCATGTTTTAAATGTAACAAAGAGAAACAAGCTCAAACTTTTTTTGTAGAAAGGATTTTCATATTTTATCTTGAAGATTTCTGTTTTGTTACAACAACTTACCACAAAAAAAAAAAGAGATAGAATAATAACAAATATAAGAAAGAATATTATCCAGGATATTATAATGTTTTATATTTTATGACATTTCAAAACCAAACAAGCAAAAACGAACGAAACCAAGCAAATATGAAACTGTCAGTGTTTTTTCCTCTTTTAAGTTTTTTTATATTCGTTTAGGAAAATACCAAACAAACAGTTTGCAAAAACTCCAAAAAGAAAACGCGTTAGATAAGCACAATTACCCAATTTAACTGAGTAGATTACAATTCATGTTTCCCCTCATGGATTTCCAGTAGAAGTTTATCAAATTGCTTTTCGATTTCAATACTCAAAACGTTTGTTTGTTTGAGCTCAGTTGTTGTCTTTGTAGTCATCAACAAAAGGCGTCTAAGGGTAAAATATTTAAATAACAACGAGTAAAATATGCGAAATGTAAAAAAATTAAGACATTTTTTGACAGCTCTTTGTTGTGTGAGTGTTGCTTGGTTTTTTTGCAAAATTAAAACACCAGAGAGTAAATGTGTTTACTAAAGTGACATGTCAAATTAAGATTTAAATAAACAGACTTTAAGAGCATAGAAACCACAATTTATAATAAAAACATTTTTTTTTTTGTTGATTTTAGCAAAACGTAAAAAATATAAAAGATTAAAGTTCATTTGATAATAAAGAAATATTAATAAAAGTAATATAGAACATCATTTACGCTTCAAAAAAAATTTTGTTTATTAAATTGTTTTAAAGTTTTTTTTATAGATATTTGTAGAATAGATAAAGTACTAGTATTAGATTAAATGTTTGTTTTTATATCTAACATATGATAAATATTATTAAAATTAGTTATGAGCTTTAATAAATAAAAATAATATTTTAATTTTTTGTTGTATCATTGCCTGTTGAAATTTTTTATTTAGAAAGCAAATACAAATTAATTTTTTTTTTTTTTTTTGATATACAATGATAAAACTGTACGTTAGAGGATGAAAATTGAACATATTTATTGCATAAAAATTATATTTTAAACATTCTAATAAATATGAGCTACCAAAAATAAATAAATTTGTTAGGTAAAATTGTTAGGTACAAGTGAATACAGATATTCTAACAATTATTTGGATAATGTGTCTCCAATAACACTGTTCAGTGGAGCAGAATAGATTTTTTTTAGAAATAGTTCTGAAATTTCTAATCAACAGATTATATTTACATAAAATTCCACACGAGCGCTGCAGACGATTGAACAATTTTAACTTTGAAAGTGAGCCCCACGTACACTTCAAGAGTGGAGCTATTAGCATTACCATTGAGAATTTTTTTAAAGTGTCCAAAAAAGGGGATTTCAAAATAAAAAGTCGCCAAAAAAGGGGATTAAAAAAAATAAACGGGAAAACTGCTTTAAAACCTAAAAAATTCCTTATTTGATAACAACAAAAAAAAAAAGGCAATTAATCATAATAAAGCATGTAAACGAAAAATTTTTTACATTTTCATTTGAATATAAGTCACAGTATATAGTATGGGAAAATTCTAAAAGGTTTCTGATTCTGTAAAATCTTGAGAATATATAAACATTTACATTTTGAATTTCGAAATATCAGTCAACGAAATATCTTAAAAATTGCAAAAAATCAGAAAAAAAATTTTGGAAAATTTTTGTAAAAAAATGTGTAAACGTAAAAATTTTTACATTTTAAAACGTAAATATTTCAGTCGCTATAAGCAATATGATATAGATCGAATACTTTTCTGAATTTGCGAAGTCCGAAGATTTAAAATATGTAATACTTTTTTATTAAATCCAAACTGTTAATTCATATTCTTAAAAATTGGAAAATAACACAAAATAATTTTTGAGCGAAATTTTTTGAACACTGCATCAACCAACTTCAAGTCAAAAAAATCCTACTTTAACAATGATAATTTTTGTAAATGATACATCAAAGAAAAGACAATGTCATAATCTATCAATTGAAATACTAAATAATGTGTTGATTAACACTCCGGCTATATTTGGCATCGAAAAGTGAATCGGGAAAAAGGTTATAATAAAAAACCGTAAAAAACACTGAATATGGGTGTTATAAAAAATTAACAAGGATCAAAACCAGTTAAAAAATTTTACATCCAGGGTTGACATAGCGTCAAAAAAAACGTGTAAATATTGGTCTTGGGAGTCTGCACAACGGAATGCTATACCTAATTTAAATATATCGTCCATTCCACGAAAGAACGTCCAAGAATATTTTGTATGTCTTTCGATTTTAATAATATTTGGCATACGCATACCCTATGGAGCCATTTATATATCTCCATTTTTATTTTTTTGAATTTTAAAAAATTCGCGGATTTATACCCGATTTTAATTTTTCAAAAAGTGAAAAAATGACAAAAGTGTCTAAATTTAAACACTAATATCTCTAAAAGTTTTTAACGGATTTTAATGGTTTAAATTGCATATTTAAGAAGAATAAGTCCACTATAAATGTAGTAGTTTAAAAATAATATTATAATTTAAAAATACATTCATAATGCAAGTGCAATTTTTGTATGCATTTTTGAAAATTTTCTACCCTTTTTTTTCTTCTTCTGATATAAAAAACATTATTATATTTGCTACAAATTGCAATACAAATTGTTCTGGGACAAATAGGTTCATTATTTTAAAATATTTTTTTTAAATATTTGTTCAAATTTTTTCATACAAAATTTTTATTTTTTTTTTTTAAATTTTTGTATTTTTTAATTTTTGTGAGCTTATTTTAAAATTAATTTTAATCATAATATTTCATAATTTGTTATTTGTGATAGAAAACCTATTTGTCCCAAATTAAGTGTTAATGTTTTATATAATAAACATATTTGTCTTCAATATTAAGCAAAAATATTTAAAATCAAAAGGGTAGAAATTTCTTAAAAATGCATCCGAAAATTGCATTATTTTCTTGAGTGCATCTTTAGCAAACAAATTATTTTTGATTTATACAATATAATTTACAATATTTGTTGTAATGATCTTTACACTAGTTCTTAAATCAATAAAATCCCACGTATACTTAAGGAGTTATAAATATTTAAAGTTACATATTACTAAAAAAGTATAACCATAAAAATTAAAAATCAAAATTTTCGTATGAAAAATATGATTTTTGAAAAAAATATTAAAAATAGTAGATTTTATTGTCCCAGAACAGTTATTTTTGCATTTTATAGTAAATATATTGCTTTTTAACATATTAAAAGAAAATTAAAATCAAAAGGGTAGAAATTTTTCAAAAATGCATCTTAAAATTGCATTTGCATTATGAATGCATTTTTAAATGAAAATATTATTTTTAAATTACTACATTTACAGTGGACTTATTCTTCTTAAATATGCAATTTAAATCATTAAAATCCGTTAACAACTTTTTGAGATATTGGTGTTTAAAGTTAGACACTTTTGTAATTTTTTTCACTTTTTGAAAAACTAAAATCGCGAATAAATCCGCGAATTTTTCAAATTTCAAAAAAATAAAAATGGAGATATTTAAATGGCTCCATAGGGTATGCGAATGACAAATATGAACAAAATCGAATGACCCTCCGTAAAAAAATTGGTATTTTTTATAAATCTTTCGTGGAATTGACGATATATATTTCTTCCATAATATGTTTGACTAAACTATTTTTTTTTTTTTTTTTTAAATTTTCGAAATTAAATTTAAATCATAGATTTTTAAGCAAAATTGTGAAGTAAATATGTACCCAACATTGGGTACGAAACATTAAATTTTAAAAGTAACAAATACTTTTCTGTGTTTAGCTCATTGATTCGCCTGGTTAGAATGGTATTCCTTAATTATTTATTAAAAAAAAACGCATTTAATCGAGACACTCTTTCCCATGAGTCTGGGAACACTAAAGATGCCAGAAAAACAATTGTTCCATAATGAAAAATTTAATTTTTATATAATAATGGATATAAAAAAAAAAACTATATTCAGCGCAGTGACTTTTTATTTCATTAATAAAATATGCCATGCCGACTATTGGATCATGATAAAAAGGGGCCAACTGCTTTAAAACCTAAAAAAAACCTTTATTTGTTTATTTGATAACAACAAAAACGAAAAATTTTATATTTTGAGAAAAATTCAATTTTATTAATAAGAAAATAATTTATAATTATTTTACAAAAATTTTTATTATTGTAAAAATGATGATTTATTCACAAAAATAGTTAACATAAAATCCTCTTTTAATTAATGAAACTTCTGTACTTTTGTACGAGTCGAATGTATGGATCTACAATTACTGACTTAAGTCTGTTGGACAAACAATTTTTTATTATTTATAATTTAGTAAAAAATCACGTTCTCCCGAAGGATTATAGTATTCATCGAATCTTTTTTTTTTATTTTCTGAATCCAGTTCAAAAAGATTCGGCATATGATGATATAAATAGGTATTCATAAACTTTATTATTATTTTTAGTTATTAACAGTTTCAATTCATTTGTAAATACCCCGCGGTTTTTTTATTTCACTATACTGTGGAACAATCTCAAAATTATA
This sequence comes from Protophormia terraenovae, assembly GCA_951394005.1. NCBI lineage: Eukaryota > Metazoa > Arthropoda > Insecta > Diptera > Calliphoridae > Protophormia > Protophormia terraenovae. The sequence continues at coordinate 102,446,968 of OX596076.1, read as the reverse complement.
AATTTGTTTAAATTAATATATAATGGGTCGATATATCTCAAACAACGTAGTTTCTCGACATTTATCACATAGTCTTAAAAAGTCGCCATTTAGTCGCCATTTACAAAAGGGGCCAAAAAAGTGGCCAGGTGCTTGAAAAAGTGGCAATTGGCGACTAAAGTCGCCAAACGGTAACACTGCTACCGGTACACTTACCCTATGACATATAAAAATTTTCATTGCTTACCAAATTTTTGTTTCTTATCCGATTCCAAATATTTTTACATGTACTTAAAGCTCTCGATAAGGTCAATACTTTGATGCTCGATTTATCACTTATAGTTTTCAAGTTATTTCCATTCGAATTTTGCCGTTTTATCTTGTAAATCGCTTCACTTCACTTTGACAAATTTTTCATATACATTTTTGAGAAATAAAAGTGAGTCGAAGTATTTTATTTTTGCTGATGTTTGTACCACCCAAAAAATTAGTCTAAGACCCAACTTAATTTATATCAATCGGTTTAGAATCACTTTCTGAGTCGATTTAACGATGTATATCCATCCGTCTGACTGTCTTTTCGTCCATATAAAATTTGTAATCAAACTACTGGTCGCAATTTTGATGAAATTTGGCACACAGGATTCTTATAGTCCAAGGACGAAGCTTATTGAAATTGGTTATGATCTTTTTATTATTTTACCTAGCCCCATGAAAATTTCGTCCCGAAAAATTGGTTTAACTATCATAAATCCATTAAATATAGCAATATTTTAATGAAATTTGACACATATAAGTTCCATATTAGTCTAAATCTGTGTGAATTTAGAGAAGATCGGTCCATTATTGACAACAGCTATAAGTCCTTTTCAGAAAATCACTTCAATGGGCATTAATCCCACAATTGACCTCAAGTCTAATAAAAGACCTCTTCCCGAATTTTGATTACACAATCATCACAGAGATGATTTCAGAATAAAAAAACAAGTTCAAGTACTCAACATTACTATATTCAGACCCTTCCCGAATTTGACCTATTATAAATAAAAATTTTGGCTTTATTTTATTAGAAAAGTTTCAAAAAGTTTCGATTCGCCTCCATGGTGCATTAGTGGGCTAAAAAACTTTTATTATTGTCCATAACGGTTTATCCAATTTATATGAATAAAACTTCAATAGACCGATTAAAATTATCTTTAAGTTATCTTATTATTACATTTTTATTTTGTTTTCCTTTCACTCCAAAAATAATGAACTGATTAAAAAGTAATGTCAAAATAATATTAAATTTAATATTAAGATAATAAACCGCCTAAATTCGGGGTCATATTAGTTATGTTCGTAAAAAATAATAAATTATTGGAAAAAGTGAAAGCAGATTCACGTCTGTGTCTCTACAGATTAGCATCCGAAATAGTTGGAATTGGAACTCCATTTATCTTTTGTACATATTTACTGACATATCCTTTAAGGTAAAAAATTCTTTAATTTTTACGCAAAATATTTAGAAACTGTAAAATCTGCTTCATAAAATCTAAGTAATTTAGTTTGTACTCTCATCCTAAATTAATTATATTTTCTTCCACTAAATAAATCCATCCAAAATTTATTGTAATTTTTTTTTTTTTTTTAAGTTTCATTGAAAAATATATTGTAGTCCCGTGTTTTTCGAAATAGTCCTTCAAATTAAAGAAATACTTGACATGTCAAGTTACTCATTGAAAGAAAATTGGTTATAGTATTAAAATATTTATCATTTAAAAATAATTATTCTAATTTAATTTGTGCTTTACTTTCTCTACTACAAAAGAGTCTTTCTCTTACCAAATTGCCTTCACAACTTCTCAAGAAAGATTTTCTTTTCCCAAAGCATTTTATATTTTTTCATAGTAAATTAATACACATTTTTTTACTTTATTGTTTCAAACAAAAAATTTGTTTTATACTTTTTAGTTTTTTGCTCATAAGACTGCTTATTTTGAGATTGGAAACGACAAAAGTAGAAAGAAAAAAAAAAGAATAAAGAAAATTATCATAGTTGTTAACCATTTAGAAAGACAACAAATAGTTGTTGAATTTTTTTCGATGCCAATTATAGAGGGTGCTACAAATGGTATGTAAAATTTATCAAAAATTTAATATAAAAATTAAATAAGTTTTTTTTTATATAAAATGTGTTCCAAACCTTCAAATCAGTTGTTCTGTAAAATATTTCATACAAAATTTATTATAATTTTCTACGATTTCATTCAGAGAAATTTTTTCATTAGCAGGACTCTCAAATTCGTCTTCAGCTCACTTTTTCTCTAAAATGTAAGTCCTGCTTATGCTAACGATTGTTACAATTCCTATTCCTCTTTTTTTTACTTCCTATTACTTTGGGCTAAAAAAAAGCAAAAAACTTTAAAAAAATACCCCAGCTAAAATGTTACCAACTCTTTAAGTTTGTAATACAAACAACAAATATTTCTGTTACATCTTTCGTATTCGTTCAACAAATTCCAAGAGGAACAAATATCTACAAAAAGAAAAAAATGGATTGAAACTTTTTAGGTTAACAAAGATTACACAGCAAACCTCTAAAGACTTTCAGACTAATGTTGATCATCTGTCAGTGGAGTTTTTATTTTTATTCTTCCACATCTCCATTTCCCAGTTCAACTTTTTTGTTTGAAACTTAAAATAAAATGTGTTCCAAATGATGGACGAGTACGTTGAGCAGTGACTGAAAAACAAATGCACGAACATTAGAAGACTAACGTTTACATGGATTTCTTTGTGTAATTTGAGAACAAAAATGTTTAAAGAGGTGGGAATTAAATTGTTGAAAAGTCATGGCTAATATTTGAGTGAATAAGAATGAGTAGAAGAGTAAAATTAAAGTTTTAAAAATTGAAATATTTCTAAAAGATAGTTACTTTAAAATAAATGTTGGTTGATATTTTTTACAAATATTTTTTAGAAGGTGCTGTAATGTATAAAAAAATTTCATTCATTCTTATTTAAATAATTTGAGAACAAAAATGTTTAAAGAGGTGGGAATTAAATTGTTGAAAAGTCATGGCTAATATTTGAGTGAATAAGAATGAGTAGAAGAGTAAAATTAAAGTTTTAAAAATTGAAATATTTCTAAAAGATAGTTACTTTAAAATAAATGTTGGTTGATATTTTTTACAAATATTTTTTAGAAGGTGCTGTAATGTATAAAAAAATTTCATTCATTCTTATTTAAATACCCACTTTTTAAATTTTAATTATGAAATCCATTTTTTTTTTTTTTAATTTCAACAAATAAGTTTCCATACCCTTCAGCAAAGATGTAAAGGATATTGGTATCTCTACAAGTTTGTCGGTCCTTTTGTTATTTCTATATGTTTCACTTATAACCCCTTAAAGTATACATATAAATGAAATTGGCCTATTTTAGTCGGCGACTGTAACTTTCACAAGGTCGTATGGGCAGTAGTGTGCCGTAGACAAAAATTTTGTAGGAAGACCCCTCAAACGATACGTAAAAATTAGCTGAATATGGGAAAAATGTTAAAAAAAATTTTAAAATTGATCTTCAGTTTCCTACCAGTGATTGTTACGAGTCTAGAACATTTCGTCCAAAAAATAGTATTGAGTTTTGTATTGAAATGTTGAAATATAGAAAAAATATTTTAAAAAATTTTCGCTAAAATTTTGGTCCATAAACCGTTGTTTTAGTACATCATCATGTAAAAAAAAAAAATCGATATTTTTCTCAAAAAAATGGATAAGAATTTTATAATTTTGTTCCTTTTAATGCTAAAATATTAAAAATTTGCATTGTAGTAAGTACTGTTGATAACATAGTTTTCCAGATTTAAAAAAAAAATTGTTCAAAATAACTTAAAAAGTATTCTAGCGAAACAAAATACCATTGGAAACATTTTTAAAATATTTTTTCCATAACCATTTCGATTAAAAAATCGGCACTTTTTTTGGACCAAAATGTATGGGACCCATGATTTTTTAATCGCTGGTAGGGAACTGAAGACCAATTTTAAAAATTTTTAAAATAATTTTTTCTTACTAAAAAGTTTTAACGCATCGTTTGAGGGGTCTTCCTATATCAAAATATCGAAAAAGGCTGTTCTTGGGACACTCTAATGGGCAGTGGCTTATTTATCGGCTCAAATTTTTTTTGTATTATATTATGTAAATTAAGTACATTTCTTATCTATATTGCAGTTTTTCTGATAAAGTTTTGTGTATATAGAGGGCAGTGTTAATAGTTTATTTGAGCCAATTTGTATCTTCGAAAAATACAAAAGTTTGCGAGTGTCTGGGAAACCAGGAGTCTTCAGGAATCGATTGGTTTGCAGCGAAATTATTGAAGTGCAACCTAGTCACGAATGCTCAAATAATACTTCCTATAATCCGGACTTTTTGGAAGAAGAAAAATTTGCCTAGTGAACTAACTCGTTGAGGGCATTATTATAAACATACCGAAAAAGGGCGAACTCACAGATCCTAACAACTTGCACGGTATTACTCTGCTTTGGGTGATTGTGATTGCCCCGATAATTGCCAGAAGGATCTCACATAGGGTGACTACAACATTGATGCATGAACAACCTGCAATCCGTCCCAAAAAGATTACCATTGTCCACATAAACAGCTTACGTGTTTTCATGGAACAATCTGTTGAATGGCGTTCACCACTGTATGTATGTTTCATAGACTTTGAGAACGCCTACGACAAACAAGATGCAATAAAATCCCTTACAAAGTCATTCCTTATTGAGAGTCTATAACGCAACGCATCGTGCAGAATTTAACACATTCCACTACTGAGTAGAACAGTGGGTTTTTGGCAGGACTGTGTTCTGTCACCACTATAATAGTGGTTTTGGAAAAGCCCTCAAAAAGGGTTTTTCCAAAACCACTAATGTGTGATTTGCAAAGATGTCAGAATGATCTTGACTACGCAAACGTTATATGTCATTTGGCACACAGCTTCTTCTTGCATTGAATTTACGAAGCTAAACGTTGGCAGCAGGTCTGAAAATTAATGTAACGAAGACAAAAACTCTTCCAGGAGCGATTGTTATAGGTACAAGCAAGAAGATAACACCCAGTTCTGTTATTTTGGGAGCATTATATCCACAAACTGAGGATCGGGTGAGAATATTGATAATCGTTTACAAAAAGCCCGTTAGACCTTTGGCCGCCTTAGAGCCATTTGGATCTCAGATGCAATATTTAATGCAAAAATTAACCCTTCGTCTTAAAAACTGGTCTGGCCAGACCAATGGCAGATTTAAATGTTGTTTTCGTATATTTATAATTAAGCTAGAGACTTGAAATTTCAGGTACCCTTCTACAACTTTGTTTCTTAACGATCTGTGAAAAAACCAGAGCGATAAGCCTAACACAAGGATAGTTATGAGGTTAAATTAGTATACATGTCACATTCGTACCAAATATGGTCTAGCTGGACCAGTTATATTTTGTGTGGAAAATTATGTGGTTTGAGGATTTTATTCATTCTTTTTCATTGTATTTTATTTTATTAAAAACATTTAAACTGAGCTCTCATCAGTTTACAGATGTTATTTTATGAATTTCCACATATTCGTTCATATTTTTTGTTATGAGAAAATTACCGATAAAACCTCAAATGTTTGAAAAGAAAAACTGTATGCGTTTGTAGACTCAAAACAACGAGAAGAACGTGAAGTTTATCGATGGGAAAATGTAATACCTTGCAAAACTATGTAGTACTGATGCTAGAATATAGTTATATAAATGTAATAATATAAAAAAATCACCAACATTTCCATTAATATATGTATATACAATTATAGAGCTGGTCTGGCCAGACCATATTTGTTACGAATGTGACAATTGAAACATCAGTATGAAGAAGCGTTAAATCCACTCTTTTGTATTATTTCGAATCATAGAACGCTGCCACTCGTTGTATGAGAAAGTTAAAAGTATTGTTGAATCGTTGTCTTTGCAAAATCATCCGTGTATTCTGGTAGAGAACTATAACCAATTAAAGGCTCTGGAAAAGGCTTACCTTATCGATCGAAGTAAAGAGCCGTAAATGGTGTTGGATCGGCCATACCAGTTAAAGGTATTCAAACAATACCACCAGAATTGCTATAGAATGGAATCTGCAAGGGAACAGAAGAAGGGAACGCCCTGCTCACATATGGAGAGGACAAATTGAAGCCAAAGTAATCAGCAGCGGAAAGAGTTTGGATGAAGTGAAGGCGTTGGCACAGAAATTCTCCTCCTTCTTGTAGAAACCACCGAAACTTATATATTAAAGAAATTTTTTGAGAAAAATCAAAACGATCAAGGCAGGTACTCCTCTATAAATCTACTATACATTTCAATGTTTGGGAGATACAGATCTATTACCAGCATTTTTATTAGCGACCTTAATGTGGATCGTAGGTTTTACACTGCAAACTAATTTGAGTCTGTCTCAAAAAAAAAAAAAAAAAAAAACAGGTCATTTATATAAAAATAGTTAGAAACCATATTTATTATTATCTGATAGTCAGATTTAAAAAACTGAATCAACAAGGGAATTTAACGTACTTTATAAAAATTGTAATCCTATACTATAATTATAAGATTTATTTTGTTGTGCAGGTTACCAATAAGTAAATAATTGCCTGAGAAAAACTAAGAGCTCATTTACATTGGGGATTTTCCCTGGAAAAAATCGCTGCAACTTTTACTTTTGTAGGCAAGAGGTGTATATAAGCAAACGGGGTAAGCAAAGTTGCACGTCGTCGCAAAGCTAAAAATTTCATGAAATTTTTTCAAATTTCTTTTTAATTTTTCTGATTTGTTGTTTTTTGTCAAACATTCTTTAAAAAATTTCACAATATAAATTTATATGTGTAAATATGGAAGGGATTTTCAAGCAACTTGAAAACAAAATATCATAAAAATAGCCTGCGATAATACCCAATGTAAATATGCTCTAACTCTGAACACCGATAAAAACTAATCTACAACGAATTTTGAAAAACCAAAACATTGTGTATTAGAGTGTATACGAATTTTCATCGAAATTGGATATGCCGTAATTAAGAACTTCGTAAGTACTTTAAGTGGTATATCAGGATAAGAAAAAAAAAATGTTTAATTAAAAGTGCTTCATTGTAGGTAATTAAGAACTAAAAGTATATTTTGTTTTTACACACATTTGTTTCAAAGTAAAACAAATGCAAATACTTAGCCTAATTATAGTGTTCTTCTATTCGGGCTAAATTTTACTTCGAGTTTAATACAATTTAATATAACATGCAATACTTTTGTATGAATAAGTTCTATACTATTTTGTTTTACCAACATTATCATCACCATCCATATTCTTGTAGTTGATATCGTTTTTATAACTTTGTTAAAATAATAATAAAAAAAGAGTTGTATATCTTTTACTTTGTGTTAAAAAGGTAAAAATGTACAAAAGTTATTTTTTGTTTAACTGGTAAACGTGATTTAATTTTTATTTATTTTTTTTTTTTGTATTTTATTTTCTACGCTTATGTTTTTTCCTCCTTTTGGTTAACTTTTTCTTGAACTTTTTGTGCCTTATGTTATTTTTAGTACTCAAGAAAAGAAGAAAGTACCCGACTTTTTGTAGTTTTTTTCTTAACTTAAAGTGCCTAAAGCTTAAAACACAGGTTAGCCTTAGAGGTATTTTTTTTTTGCTGCTGTTTTTGTGCGTATCAAGCATACGAAATAGTCTTAAGTTTTTACAGTACTTTTTCAGATCTTTTGTTATTTTGTTCATGAAGAAAAATACATTTAACCTTGAACAGTGGTATTGAGGGAACTTTTTTTTGGAAAAATATGGATTGGAGTTACGACGAACACTAAGGTTTTCAAGTACTTGAGCCAGTTTCTATTTGAAATTTTTGGTTATAACTATTTACTTAATTATAGTAATAATTGGAACAATATTTTGTAAAAGTTTATTGGACACTTGGCAGAATAGAATGCATTTTCTAGTTAGCTATGGTGGTCATCAGTGCTCTTCAGAGTCCCACAATTGAATTTCATTATAGAGTGGTTGTAAGGCATTCTGGCTGAATGCATGCTTTTAAGGCACTGATTTTATTTATAATTTAAAAATCTTAAGAACTAATATTGAAAATTTTAAAACTAACTAGATTAAATGTGTTTAGGTTTCAACGATACCGAAATGGATAAGACACCACGAATGCTGATGAAGTGTGTAGCGACACAGAAAATACGTATTCCATTCTGCTGGTATCTAATTATCGTCCACAAACGCTGCTTTGGTACCGCCAAACAGAGACAACAAGACAATTTACAATTAAAAACTTGTTAATGGTCCTTCGAGCCGGATGTCGGCTTACGACACTATGTAACCACATCTTTAACAGCTTTTACGACGTTAGGTTCAACCTCTTTTTTACTTGTCCCAATTGCCCCATACATGGCGCTGCTGAGTCCCTCAAAATTGCACCCAGTGCAAGGCGGGCACCATGTTTAGGTTTCAATGAAACCGAAATGGATAAGACAACACGAATGCCGATGAAGTGTGTAGCGGCGCAGAAAATACAACATATAGGGCAGCTTTACATTAGTATAATTTTTAAAAGCCTAAATTGAGGCACCAGTACTTTGTACAGGATTAATTGCATACTGTTGTCATACTGATATTATGTACGTGAATGTAGCATTGTAAACCAGTATCCGTAGAAGCATAAACAAATTGAAATTGGTAATTGCTCTTATTATCTCTACACAGAAAAAAATATTTCAAATTATTTAATAAAATTATTAACTAACTTTATATTGGAATTTAATTATATTATTTTTTAATATAATTAATTTTCTAATTGATTTACAATTAGTTTTTTGTAATAAATTGATAGCTCTTAATAAAATATAAAGAACAATGACAAATTTGTCTACAAAAATATAGAAATAAAATAAATTTAAGTCAATTCTTAACTCAAGCAGTAATAATAAAATCAGTTATTCTAGTTATTAATATTATAATTTTGAAGTTTGGAGCAAAAGCAAACAAAAATTAATTAATATAAGAAATTTCATAGTCCAATTTTTACTCTTTTCTTTGTATCAAAGCATAATTTGTTATTATATAAATGTCTTGGGTAAATTGTTTATTTAGGAGCACTAGTCGAGGTAATGTTTTCTCTATGTTAACCTTGTTGGATTTTTAACTATTTTGTTTTACTGTGCCTACGCAAAAGTTTTGTGAAAATATTTGCAAACTTGTAAAGTATGTTATTTTAATAGTCTTTATGCAAAATGCTTAAGAAAATTGTTTAAGTTTTTCTCTCCTACTTGTAAGGTCTTTTTAAGAGCATGATTGTTTTTTTACAAAATATACAAATATTGTGGTAAAAAAAAGTACACGAAATAAAATTGATCGCAAAAAGAAATATATAACGGTTTAAAAGTAAATATATTATAAATATCAAGTTAAAAAAACTTTAACTATAAAAGTTAACAGATATACCAAAACAATAAAGTCCGAAGTGAAATTTTGGTAAGGATATTTTAATTTATGTTCAAAAAAAAAAAAAAAAAAAAAAAAAAATACACTGTCGGACAAAATAAAATTTTTGGTTTGGTTGGCGGTTTTGCATTATGCATTATGGGCAACTTTTTTGGTGTCCTGGAATTTGTCGTCTTATATTGTTTAATTTAGCAAAAAAAAAAGGAGTTTCTAAATTATTTCCATTTTTGGGGTAAAAGTGTAGGATAAGTCCTGGATTTTGTGCGATAAAATTAAGTGACGCTTTACAAATTTTTTTAATTAAAATTAAAGTTTTCCATTTTTCATTACAAAACGGAAGGAGCATGGTTTAGAAATGCTCAATATTAATATTCTACTCATTTAATTTTATTAGAATTGTTATTACTTTTGAAAAATAAGGATACATCCGTTCATATTGTTGGGATCGGGAAAATGAAATTAATATTATGGGGCTAAGGAATATGGGGCCAAGAAACCATTTGGTTATTACAAAATTATAATTTATGTTGCGAATTAAAGAAATTGAGGAGGCAGAAACCCAAAGACTATGAAGTAAAGTCGCAACGATATCGCAATTCTCTCCAAAAGAGAATGAGTGTCATCTTCCAGAAACATAAAGAAAGAAGCATATATAATTATTTTCACTCTTTCTGTCAGGAGAAAGCTGAAACATATGTGTTTTAAATGTATCTATGCTTAACAAAGTGGCTCGTAATGAAAAAATTATCATTAAAGTACCAGAATCATTCAAAAATATAATTGTTTGGATGAATGAATCAAATTTCATAAATAAAATATAAAAACTGAAAATAATTTAAAAAATGCCTTGCCATTTTAAATTTTTATAATAGCAGCTCGTATAGATAACATTTTCTTAGGTTTGATACTTCTGGAACCAAAAGTTTATTTTCATTTATCTTCGAGCTGACGTAAATAAGTTTCTTTTAGCGAGAATTGCGATATCGTTACGATTTTAATTGATCTTGTCTAGGTTTCTGCCTCTCAATTTCATCTAATTTTCAACCTAAATTGTTATTTTGTTACAACCAAATGCTTTTTTAGCCCTATTTTCGGAATTTTTGTATTTTGAAGACAAAACCGCATTTTATTTTGTGCGACACACATTGGGGTAAAAGGGGTCGAAAATGGCGATTAATTCAAGGAAAGGTAATATAAATATTTTAATGATAACGTTTTATTTTCTTTATTGATTATTAGTTAAAAAATTAAGTTTTAGAATTTTAAGATTTTTTTTTTAGCAGAACGGTAATGTCAGTCCGTCCGTCTATACAATATAGTTAAATGGGTAGAAAGAAGGGTGGTATCAGCACTTTAATGACCACGTTTAATTTTCCTATTTATTAGTAAGTAAAAAAATTTATTCTTAGAATTATGAGATGTTTTTTGGCTGAATGGTAATGTCCGTCTGTCTAAACATTTGGGTTAAATGGGACGAAAGTGACGTTTAATTCAGGAAAAGATTATATCCAAATTTTAATGGTCATGTTCTATTTTCTCTATTTATTAGTTAGTAAAAAAATATGCCACTTAATTAAGGGAAAGGTGATATCAAAATGTTAATACCTTCATTTGGTTTTCATATTAATTGTGAAGTGGAAAAAAAATATTTTTTGAATTTTAAGATTTTTTTAAAGAATTCTAATGTTGGTCTATCTGTCCGTCTGTTTGTTGATTTTTGCAAACTTTCCAATTCAAAATCGTTTAACTCTTGACTTAATAAATATAACCACTCAAAATTTTCTTTGTTCATTAGATAGTTTTGCTTTTTAATCAACTATATAAAATATAATAAAATCAGTTGAAAATATTTGGCTGTATATGGGAAAATCTTAGCAAAGATCTTGAAAAATTGAGATTTTGGAAATTTCAAATATATATATCTCGAAAAATATAAAAGATAAGTAGTATATGCAAGAATTTATTAAGGACTTTAAGGTGATATAAAAATCTTGGAAATCGGGTAAGGAACAAAAATTCGCTAGTGGTTAAACATTTTCCATTACACTAGTACCCTATTTTGAACCATAGTTCCACTCCTGAAGCGTATATTGGATCCAATTAGAAGTTACAGATTTATTTCGATTCTTCCCAACTGTTTAATGTTTGATAAAGCAAAGAAAATGTCTGGCATTTAAGCTTTTTTTTTATGAAATCTACTGGAGTTTTTTTGAAAAAACAAAAAAAAAAAAAATTTCAAATCGGTCTACATATGCGCACGATTTTTTTTTTTTTTTTTTTTTTTTTTTCATAATATTAAAGTGGACCATATGTACTATTTTTCAGAAAATTTTCAGAACAAACATCCTATAACATTTTAAGTTGCATTCCATGAAATTTGATAACTAATGGAATTTTCAGGACAATTTTCAAAAAAATAACAAAAATATAAGGAAAAAATATACTTTACAAATACTTGAAGCAGAGTACATCTAAATATCTGAAGTTGATGGTTTCATTTTAAATTTTTACCTTAATGGACTTTTTTTTTTTTTAATAAATAGACTGAAAACTGATGAAAATTGAATTTTTTACTACTTTTCAAAAATGTAAAAAAAATTCTTAACTTTGATAGCTCCTTATAAGAAAACAACACAACCTAGCTTAAAGATTTTAATTGATTGTCTATTTTCATTCGCTACCCAAATTTATTACAAAACTTTAAATTTTAAAATTCAATTAAGCGCCACTTTTGACACATTTTACCCCAACGTGCGACAGTGTATATACAGTTTTAAAAATTTTATAAAACTAAACTATAAACCAAACATTTTGAAATTTCGTTTATTTTTCTCCGTACCAAATACGCATTTTATTTATATTCAAAACACATACGTGCGTTCAAAAATTTTGTATATTTTTCTTTGGTCATTTAATAAATATAAATTAATAAATTAATTTGATTTAAAGTGGTCTACATCTGTGTATATAGATTTTTTTTCTCCATTTCATTTCGATTGTATTTTGTTTTTTCTCATTTTTAATCAAACATTTGGGCGCTTATGTTGCATGCAGATAAGTAGTGGAGGAGTATTGGGTGGTATATTATAGTACGTGTGCTTGAAGTTATTTAACTCAATTAAATTTGTTATATTTTGTTGCAATCTGTTGTTGTATGTGTTGGTATATATTTTAGTACGTGCACTCACATATATCTACACTATTATAATACTTACACAAACGTGAGATTTTAACTGTAGTAGTTGCTATATGAATAATATTAATGGTGTATAAATGGTCACATATGCAATACAAATTTAAATAAATAGAGTTTGAAATCAATTTCAGAAAAGTATAATATACGCATACATACGCGCGTGCAGGAATATACTTACATAGGCATAGGTATATGTTTGTATAAAAAGCAACTTCAAAACAAATATTAAAAAAAAGAGAAATGCATTAAATAATGTCCAATTTAAATTGAGAGAGACCAAGCTGGAAATTTAAAAGATATACTAAATATAATTGTTTGTTTTATATTTTTATTTTTATATTTGAAATTGGTTGTTAACTTATTTTTTATAGAGATTATATGATTTGATTTAGATGTACAGACAAATATTCAAAATAACTGTTTGATGGTGCATTATTATTCTATATTTTATTTGATACCACTCCCTTTTAATGACCATCTTTGTCATAATATTATTTACTTTATTTAATTTGAACTTATGTTTTAACTACTGAACCGATGAAAATTTAAATCGTCACACATGTACATTAGACTGCTCCAAAAACGTCGACCATTAACATGTTTTCGTTTTAAGAATTGATTCTATTTTGTATTACATTTTATTGAATAGTGTTTTCCAGTAAAAGGGAAATTTAAATTGAAGTCTAATTTATTTAACTAGAAAATTTTCCACTTTTAGATCGTAAAGCATTTTTATATTTGAATTCATGTCGGATTCCAGTTCAATTTTCCATTGCTTAAATTTTTGTAATTTTGAAATACATCTGTAGCTTCTAATTGGCTGGTTGGATTTACATAAAATTTCACAAAGGCATAGTAGAGAAGGGCAGAATTTTAATTTTGGAAGGGTGACCCCACAATATCCTCAGGAGGGAAGCTATAGGGGCTCAAAGCAGGGTACCTCTTATGTAGAAAACTTTAAACAGCTAGCCAAATTTTTGATTCTTTTCAAATTTGTATACTTTTTTAAAGCTATTGATAAGGCCTATATACTACTTATCACTTATAGTTTTCGATTTAAGTCATTTTAGATTTCAACTGAAAACCGAAAAGGGTGTTCACTAGTTTTTATTTAAAATAAATTTTTCTATTCGAATAACAATGATTTTATACTAACCTAAGAGGTACCATTTGTAATGCAGTTTTGTTTCCAGCTGGGGTATACTCAGTCTGTCCAGTTTCTGCAAAGGTCTGCTTCCTTTGATTGTTACCACAGAGCTTCCTTGTGACAAGAACAACGACGAAATGATACCTATCTATGAGGGGAAAGAATAGGGTTGGCAATTTTAGTTCTTAGGTTGGTTAACAAGATTAAATCCGACGAGACAAATTCTTCAACTCTCAATCGGCTAACTACGGGTTTCGTCTCTAAAATACAATCCGACGAGATAAGTGCTTCTGCTCTCGATCGGCTAACTAAGATCGTATGAACTAGTTTACGAAATAAATCCAACGAGATAAATGCTTCGGCTTTCTGTCGGCTAACTAGGATCGTACGGACTACTAAATACAATCCGACGAGATAAATGCTTCGGCTCTCCGTCGGCTAACTAAGATCGTATGCACTACTAGATACAATCCGACGAGATAAATGCTTAGGCTTTCTGTCGGCTAACTAGGATCGTACGGACTACTAGATACAATCCGACGAGATAAATGCTTCGGCTCTCTGTCGGCTATCTAGGATCGTACGCACTACTAAATATAATCCGACGAGATAAATGCTTCGGCTCTCTATCGGCTAACTAAGATCGTACGCACTACTAAATACAATCCGACGAGATAAATGCTTCGGCTCTCTGTCGGCTAACTAAGTTCGTATGAGCTATTTTACAAACTAAATACAATCCGATGAGATAAATTCTTCAGCTCTCAATCGGTTAACTATGGTACTAAATACGATCCGACGAGATAAATTCTTTTTCGGTTTAAGTCATTTTAAATTTCAACTGAAAACCGAAAAGGGTGTTCACTACTTTTTATTTAAAATAAATTTTTCTATTAGAATAACAATGATTTTATACTAACCTAAGAGGTACCATTACGAAGATGATTTAAAAATTGGACTTCAAAAACGGTTTGTTTAGATCTAAAAGTAAATCCTTCCCAATTTTATATAATTTGTATTGACATTTTGAATTTAGCCTATATGTTATAAAATCCCAAACTATGGATCTATATATAAAATGCAGTTTTAAAAATTCTAATGGGCTTCAAAGGATTTACTGATGGTTTTTCTAGACCTGCAACAAAGGTTTTATTAAAGATACCAAACTGTTCAAATAACTTCAATTGTCTAAATGACATAATTCTTAATTGTATCGAAAAAGAAGCTAAAAAAATAGCAGAGATATTGCTCTATGAGGTACAGTGGGGTCCCCCTTCCAAACTTAAAATTGTACACTCCTCTACTACTTTTATATAAGTACAATGTTATGTAAATCCAACTAATTGATTAGAAGTTACAGATTGGATAATGTAATATGAACCGGTGAATATATCTAAATAAAATGTCATTAGTCAAACCTGAGTTGTTTTTGGGTTCATTTGGAGTACAAGCCTGCAGCGGTTCATAGGTGTTAGGGTAGATCTCCAAAGTTGGTCACATCGGGTATGCAATTTTTTAAAAAATCGCTAAAAGTTTACTTATAGCTCAGCTGTGATCATGTGATTTTTTTTTTTTTTTTTTTTTTTTGACATCTCCAACGGATTACAAGTTACAGAATTATTTCTATCAAAAATCGATTTGGGACCACTGAGGATCGTTTATTTTTATTATGTTACGATAAGTGTTCTATTTTAAAGATATCACTGCAGAAGTAAAAATAAGAAACAACTAGGTTTATAATTTTTATTAATTCGTCATTTCATTAGATTTAAATTTTGCAAATTTTTGGCCTCAAAAAAAAAAAAAAAAAAAAAAAAAAAGATTGGCATATTTTGTGTTGTGGAATAATTTGTTTGTACAAGTATACAGATTTATGAAAATTATAAAATAGAATATGAAAAATATAAACAAAACACAAAATTATTTATTTTTAGTTTTTTTTTTTTTTAATTTGGTCACCCAATTTTATATAATTTTAATTTCTTCCAAATACCTGTATCTCATAAACAAATAAGTATGCCTTCTGCATACATTTCAGCCCCTATAATCTTAATAACTGTTTTTCGTTCAAACTAGCAGACTCAACGAAAAAAAAGCAATACAAAAAATCCATAAATAAAATGAAATAATTTCACTGCATTATCGCTGTGATTTAATAGTATAGTATATTTTAAATTAAATAAAAACACACACAAACATAATGGTAATTTAAATTAACAAAATAAATTGAAATCTTTAATATTTTAAAAAGCAAATTTAAATGGAAAATTAACACACCAAAATAAATATGCATTATACAAACATTTAATTTCTCTTATGGAAAAAATAAAACAGCAAATTCACATACAAGAAAAAATTAAATAAAATAATAATTAAATGGTTTATTTTAAAAACGGAAAATATTAAAAAACAGCTGCATTTCCTTAGACATATAAATTTTATGAAATAAAACACAGCAATTCCTTTGACATCATTATGCATCACCCCAGAAACATAATCATTATCATCACTAACCGTGTCATCTTTGTTTTATTTGTATATATAGAGGTTTTATTTATTATGTCATCATTATTTTTATGGGAAACAAACATTTTTGTTGTTGATTTTTTTTTTATTCTTTTCTGTCATTCCGTTAAATAAATACTCCTGGGAGTGTTCTTTTTTTGCTGCACACCTTTTCTTCATATGTATGCTCTTTTACTGTTTTGTTTAACTTTCACTGGTAACATAAGAACTACTACTCAGAATGCCTGCTTTGATGTTGCTCTTGTTTGGCTTAATTAATTCAACAAAAGCGCCACAACGAGCAATTCTTTAACAGCAATTAAGATAATAAAGGGAAAAATTCTGTCGAATTTCAGTTTTATTTTTTTAGATTTAAATAAAACGAAGAAAAACTTTAACCTTTACAAAAAGAAAAGTTTAATTGGTATTAAGGAGCTAAGAAAATAAACGATACTGTTAAAAAAAGATCAAGCGGTAATTCGGCTTGGCCGAATCTATATTTGCACAAAATTTCATTGATGTTTCACCTAATATGGGAAGTGGATGATAAGGTGGGCCAGTTATGCCTATCTATACAAAATTCTGTTGTCATATATGCTTTTATTTAAGAGATATCAGCAGAATAGTATGAACTAAAGCTAAAACGGATACCCTGTGTTTTATGTATTTGGACATAACTTTACGCCAATTTTGCCCATTTTCAATACCATCAAATCTTATATAAGATAAATATTTGAGCGAAATTTCGTCTACTAGGTGGTAACCTCCGAGCCCTTTACTGCTTCCAACAGACAGACGGATATAGGTAGATTGACTCAGAATCTTACCCAGAAAATATATACCTTATGGGGTCTTAAATGTTTTTTTTTTTTTTTTGACATGTTACACACAGAATGACAAAATCAATATACTCCCCATTTTTTTTTTATTTTTTATTTTTTTGGAAATGATTAAAACACCAAAACAGGAATTTGATTAAAAAGAAATAGATTTGCAGATTAATTATTGAATTTATATATTATTTTAAGGAATCTCGTATGTTATGAAACTTTTTTAAATACCTAATAAAGATTTAAATTTTCTTCAGTTTCCTTTAAAATAAAATCTTTATAAATATTTTTTTCTTCTAAAATTTCTACAAAAACACTTGAATATTTTATTATCTCTTTAAAATTTAGCAAATTGAATGAACACTTCAACAAAACTAATATTTCCTACTTCCACAACCACCCTCTATTGTCATCTTTTGGCTTCCATCATGCTGCTACTGGTGTTGCTTCTAAAACCGTCTTTTATAATAATTTCACGAGTAAATAACAGCAACGTTCATTGTGATTTGCAAATACTACAGCAGCAACTACGACGGGTTCTAGTCAAACTTTAGAGCAAAATATACACACAAATTGTATATAAGTCTAGTATATATATAGACAAATAAATAGAAAAAGGAATAACATATTATACATATGCATGTATAAACACCAACACATATCTAAAGAAAAACTAACACTTGCATACATCAACGAAATAGTCTGAGTATTTAAATAAACGACAGAACACTTCAAATAAAGTGCAACAAATCAAGCTGAATGAATAGTTGTAGAGCTTTACCAATTTTTTTTTTTTTTTTTTTTTTTTGTTTTTGCTTTTTATACAAGAAAAAATAAAAACATAAAAACTCACATACATTTATAAGACAACACATATACATTTATTTATGTGTATGAGAATTTTCAACATTTAAACTAATGATGCCAAAAAATCTACATATTAATACAAACATACTTTTATATATATAAAAATTTATATATGGTGTTTTATATATACATATTTATATATAAAGAAATAGTATATTATATATGTATATCAGACAACTATATATCACACTCTTTCGTTATTCACTTATATAAAAGCACCAACAAAAATTAAAAAAAAAAAAATAAAAAATACAATATGCACATGAATATTTAAGAGCTTATAGTTACAAAGTTTCTTTATTCTTTATTGTCTATTAAGTATAAAAAATCATACACAAGAACTAGAACATTATTTTTTTCTTTAACTAAATTTAAGAATGAACCATTTCTTTTAATAGATAACAAGTACAAAATATGTAGTACATATATGTAAAGTATATAGAATGTCAAAAATAAAAAAAAAATATGTACTTCTTATTGTTTTAATTTTTTGCAAGAATATGTAAGAATTTAAAATGTCAGAGATGGACAATTGAAAATTTTTTTAAATTTATTTAAGGGAAGTTTGTAAAATTTTCTTTGTGACAAAGTGTTAAAGTTACTTTCTAATGAATACAATAGTTTGAAATGTAAATATTTATCCTTATAATTTCTGACTATAAGTTGTTTTAGGGATCGTATGATTAATATTAATCATACTCTATAATAACGCCATACAAAAATATATTTTGTAGTAATCTGTTGTACCTACAACTGGTTAATCGAATACCAACGGTTAAGATTTTCTAGAAAAAGGTATCTTACGTATAATATTCAAGCATTAGGAACGAATTTCCTGTTTTCACTGAAACGATTTCCACTGTATATTGATAGAACACATATCATCTACCTAATTGAATCAAAATATTTTTGCTGAAACGTTTCTTAAATCCAAGGTATTTTAGTCCGACAAACATACAACCAGTGTTACCGTTTGGCGACTTTAGTCGCCATTTGCCCCTTTTTCAACCAACTGGCCACTTTTTTGGCCCCTTTTTTAAATGGCGACTAAATGGCGACTTTTTAAGACTATGTGCTAAATGATGAGAAACTAAGTTATTTGAAATATATCGACCCATTATATATTAATTTCAACAAACAAATTCATCATTTTTAGATTGTTTTACAGTCTAGTGATATAAAAAGCCGTGGAGTACTTATAAATGAACTGAAACTGTTAGTAACTAAAAATAATAAAGTTTATAAACAGCTATTTATATAATCATATGCCGAATCTTTTTGGACTGGTTTAAAAAAATATTCGATGAATAATTATATCCTAATTTATATTTTTACATTCCTCATAGTAATCCCACGGGGGAACGTGTTTTTTTTACTAAATTATCAATAATAAAAAATTATTTGGCTAACAGACTTAAGCCAATACTTGTGGATCCATGCTTTCCGTCCTAAATTTGTCCGATGGGAATTTGAAAGACTGGAGTACGAGTGAAGAGCTCGTACAAAAGTACAGAAGTTTAGTTAAAAGAGTTTGTTAAATATTTTTGTGAATAAAACTTTATTTTTGCAATAATACAAATTATTGTAAAATAATTATAAATTATTTTGTTATTAAAAAAAACTGAATTTTGTAGTTTTTCTTAAAATACAAAATTTTTATTGTTTTTGTTGTTAAATAAACAAATTTTATGGAGCTTTTTAGGTTTTAAAGCAGTTGGCCCCTTTTTTTCAAAAAATCCCCTTTTTTGGCGACTTTTCATTTTGAAATCCCCTTTTTTGGACACTTTTTAAAAATTCTCAACGGTAACACTGCATACAACAATATAATCATGTCCATAACATAAAAGGTATCTGTTTTATTTCTTTTTGAAATTTAACATAGCTAATTAAAATAAATTAAACTGACCATGAGAAAGAGTACAGCCTTGCAGTAATATTGAATTAATCTTGAACGCGTTTGTTGAGATCCCAGCTCCAAAAAGGGGAACTCGATTTATGTGGATAGCGACTAGTGTTGCACTATCTTCTCCTGTTCCACATTGCAGGCATTCTTAGATAGACGTTTAAAATATGTTATAATCTCCTATCGTGCTCACAAACAACCCTGTGTCCGGTAACAACGGCTACTACAGTTCGTAGCTAACTTTTGAGATTCCATTCCAGTGTCCTCAAGAGGAAGGATGACAAATTGATAGGTATTTCGGTCTCATGTGTGAGGACCTTACACTTACCATGTATCTGGTCTATTACTCAGAGATACATATTAGATAGACAGAGATATATGATAGACATGTAGAGTATATCCGAATCAACCAAACAGTCATTGTATCTACATTAAACTGCAAATCTGCATGTTCTTATAATAACATCTGTGACCGGAGATTTGAAAGGAGCAAAAATATTCAGAGCACATTTTAGTATATTTTCTATTATTGGTATTTGAACATCATGAGAACAGACCGTTAAATGTAAGTTGCCAGAAAATATATACATTTCTCAAACCCTGACTTTTATCCTTTAAAATTTTTTTCCTTTCTTCTATTCTATTTATTTTAAAAGACGAAATTTACAGACATACATGCGAATTAATTTCACTCTCATAGACAAATTGTCTAAAAAAACGAAATGATAAAAAATACAAAATTGAATAGTTTTGCTTAAGAATATAATATATGATTTCCTTATATTCACTTTATATTTTACATAAAATAAGGATCAGATTTATTTAGTATATGAAACATATAAAATTATGACTTAAAATAAGCTTACAACTTATAGTAGCACAAACATACTCTACAAAACTTATAAAAATAATCCATACTACTAAACAAGTATTTACATCATATGTACCATAGTATACAACTAACAACATGACAGAAAAAAAAAGAGAAATGAAAAATAAAAAAATGTCTGAGTACGAGTAAGTATTGCACACTTATATTATAATGCGCCACTTATGAGAAATATAGTAAAATTTTAAGAAAAATATGTTGCAGCATCATGCAACAAAAAATATTTTATTTTCTATAACTACTAGTGTTAGTATAAAGCTAATTTTGAATATTGTTGCATTTATTATATTTGTATTAAAAAAATAGAAAAAAATTTTGCGTTTGTTGTTGGAAAAATTTGTATGAAAAAGACATTGAGTTTTTATAGCTAATTTTCGAATATAATAAAAAATTTTATCTAACCTTAAGTACTGAAAATAAGACGATGTAAATCAGCTAAGATGAAATTTGTATATTTTGATTTAAAGAGTGTATTGAGGAATATTCAAAACATTTCACTTGAAGAAATCTTTTTTACTTATACATAGAGTATGAAAAAGTTGTGACATATGGACCTATTAATAAACATTTTTCGTTATATATCATTATACCCTACATCATATACCCATTAAACCCTACCCTATCCAACACCTAACTTGAAGTATATCAATCGACTCAGAATCATTTTTAATTCGATCTAACGATGTCCGTCCGCCCATCTAGCTGGCTGTCCATGTAAACCTTGTGCACAAAGCACAGCTCGCAATTTTTAAGATAATACAATGAAATTCGGCACATGGAACATTTATGATACAAGGACGAAGCTCCCATACAAATGTCCCCCCGGAATAGAGTTTCAACACTCAAAAATGTCTTAAAAATAAAAATATTTTAATGAAATTTGGCGCAAAGAATTTCTGTATAAGTATCAATCTTTGTACCAAATTTTATGAAGATCGGTCCATAATTGACCATAGCTCCCATATAAACTCCCCTTCTGAAAATCACTTCAACGTGTATAAATCCCATACAAATGTTAGTATCAAGTTTATATTCGACATAAATAAGTTTTATATAATTAGAAACAACATTTCCAAATTTTGTTACAATCGGTTCCTAATTTACCCATATAAATCCACTTCCGGGAATCGCTGTAAAGTAAATTTTTGTAAATTTTTAGTAAATTTTTGGTTCATTTGAATAGGTTCAACATTATTTTTTTTTTATAATAAAACAACAAAGTATATTGATTAATATGGAACTTTTTGTTTTATTATACTATTCGGAAATTGTGAATAATGTGAATAGCATTTTTTATTCAATTTTACCTAAAAAATTATATTTGAAAGGCTTACAAAAATTTTCAACTTACACAGAAAAAATAATTAAGGTCTTTTTTTCAATTAACATAGTTGTTTCATTTTGCATCGAAACTTAATAAATTTGTTCAAGCAAAAATTAAATAAAAATAAAATTTAACTATACTTTTATATTCTTTATACATTTTTAATTCGTCCAATTAACTACTTGATTGATTTAATTAATTTATTAATTGGGATTTTTTTTTTCTGTTTTGTATTTTTTAAAGTTTTTAGTAATTGATATAATCATTTTGATGAGAGGTGCAAATTTAAACAAGTTTATAATTGAATGAATTATTTTCATATATATTTATTAATTGGTGATTTTTTTCTGTGTATAACAAAAAACGTTTGCTCCTACTTTTTCCAATCACTTCAGACAATGATTTTTTTTTCCACGAATACTACGTGACAGAAATTTCTATACATTTCCTATTATATTAACGTCGAAAGAGTATGGTGGCTACTCCAAAGTGGTAAAATTTTCACTTCGAATTCATTGTTTTTGTCAAGTTAAAATGTCCATCGAATGTATTAAAATAGTGTATAAAAAATATGAATTTTTTTTTGCAGTAAAATTTTGTAAGTTTTTTCCGTAATTCTATGCGAAGAAAATCGAAGTTCACATGACTCAAAATATGAAGTTTCACTCTACGCCATTACACTTCCTTCGTAGTTTTATGGGATACAAATAACGAAAATAATAATATTTAAAAACACTGGAGCTTTTCATGATTTTTTTCATCCTATAGAAAAATATGTTTCGTTCTTTTTTTAGAACCTTCATTCTCGGATTTTAGTTCACGAATGGTGTTTAGAGGTGGGTTTTTTTTATAATTTTTAGTCTTTTTAGATGCACTGAATTTCGAATACCTGACTTTTGTTTAATTTTTTTTTTACGCAGAATCAGTAGTATTGGAGGTATCTCGAATGGTGGATCTTCTATCAGGTTTCGTTGTTGTTTTATAAGTACCACTTTTCAGATTTTTTCCATAGCGAGAATGATTTCTTAAAAAGTTGATGACAATATTTTAACTTCACTCGATTTTTCTTCGCCATATTTCATAGATTAAGTTTTAATTCTCCATATGAGTCATTCCAATTCAAACCAACAAGAAAAAATTACAATTTTTGACTTTACATCTCCGAATTTAATGATATTTGATCGCGATTTGAAAGTGCCAAACAGCTCAAAATATGTACAAAGCTGTATATATAAAATTACAAATATCTTCTGAAGTATTTATTATATAAGGGTGAATATCTTGAAAAATGGTCTTTTTAAAAATTAAAAAAAAAAAAAATATATATGTTGATGAAAATTTTTTCTATAACCGTGGAAAGTGGCATTCTGGGACTCGCAATATTTTAGGAGTTATTACCACAAATGTCATAATAAATACGAAATATTTATTGCAATTTGAAATGTTTTGTATGTAATAAAATAGAAAAATCAACAATTTCTTCCAAAAATCATCCGCATGTAATAAAATTCGGCAAAAGTATTAATATTGACGCTGGTAACGCAAATGCCGAGTTTAAGTTTGATTACCGCAATATTTCGCGATTTATAATATCTCAAAAATGAGGAAAATTGTCTTTTTAAAAATTCGAATATCTTCCAAATATACGTTACATCGTTCATTAAGACGAATTTTTAAAGGTAATGAAATTACCTTTACATGTTTTATGTTAATTTTAGTGGTGGATAATTCTCGGATTAAATTTCGCGGTCGCGTAGCTTCAAATATGGTATTTTTAAATTCGTGAAAAATATATAAGTGGATAATGGAACCATTTTGAATGTTCTCTGTAAGTATCGTGATGGGACCTCAATAGTTTCTGATATGCTATAATTTTTCCTTGATAAATATAAGATAAATATTTGTGCCAAATTTCGTCTCCCTACATTGCCCCGTTCGAGCTCTATCCTGCTTTCAACAGACGGACAGACAGACGGACAGACGGACGGACATAGCTAGATCAACTCAGAATTCAACCAGGACCTAGAAAATATATACTTTGTGGGGTCTTAAATGATTCCTTTGACATGTTACACACGGAATGACAAAATCAATATACCCCCCATCTTTTTGATGGTGGGTATAAAAATATAACTATTATTATTTTATTAAAAATAATCCGAGCTTTAATGTAACGAAAATCTCAAACCTATTCTATTGACCGGCAGTGTATTACGACAAGTAAATTTTCAAAGTTCAGTTAATCGACATATTTTTTCTCAAACGTGCGTCGAACGATTTTGAGTGCTGTCTAATTCACCACTGACCCATTGTGTTATATTTGAGCTTATGTTTAACATAGTTTATAATAAAGGGTATATATGTTATATTTTTATTTGTTATTAAAGTTGTCTCAAGTGCCTGTATTATTACACAAAATATACATATAATAATTTTTTGTAACCTAAAAAAATAAGCTTAAATTTGTATAATACTCATAAATATTTGCTTTTTATATGCATACCTTTTTAAGTCTACTTATCATAAAAAAATTCTTTGGTTGTTACAAGTATGTTCATGCAAGTAATAAATCTACTAGTATTATTCCCAGCCAACATTACTTTTTGTCTGGTCTGATATAAGAATTATTTTAACATTATCATTTCACATATCAAGTTATTAAAAAAATAGATAAAATTTTTAGTTCAATGCTTGACAAAAACACTTATGGTTTATTCCTAGTTGGAAATTTCTTTAAGACGTCTTATAAGACAATTTCATGACGCGTCAGAATCACTGATGACTTTGTCATTTGTACCCATACATATATATTTTGTCAAATTTCTTCAAGACTTAATCAGTATGTTGTCAATAGTGCTGACAAATTTGTGAAATATCTTAGTGATGTCTACATTGTGCATACGTGATACGAACTAATATTGATTATGATGTATTTATTACAAGAAATACAATTTATGGAAATAATAGAATGTCATTTCTTAAAGATACTATGAAGTATTCTAATATAAATTCAAAATTTAATAACTATATTCTGGTTTAAAATGCTTTTTATGTACGTCTGCAATATATTAATTTCCTCTTTAACTTCTTTTTCCTCTTTAACTATTTTTTATATAACTATTTTTTTTGATAAGACTTACGTGAAATTTTATTTTGTATGCTCAATTTTATTATTTTATATTTTTTAACAAACGTTTGATAGTTTATTATTTTTTTTTTTAACTAATTTGTCATAGAGTTTTTGTTAATTAAATTGTACTGAAATATTTTTTATTTTTGTAGTTGTTGAAGACAGAAGATCAAAATATTTTTTTTTAGTGAATTACCTCTTTAAATGGTTAACTTTTTAAAAAGTTTAACAAGTTTAAAAAATATGAATGTATTTATGAAATTAAATTTTTCTTATAATTTATTCGTATATCTGACCATTAAATTCAGATTTATGCCTTTAGATCTGCATTATTTTCTGCTTTATAAAAAGAAATATAATCATATTTATTTCTCTGTAATATTTTTGTTAAATCGTAGATTTTCTAGCTATTCAGACTTACACCCAATTTCATAAGATAGTAATCTTAAGAAAAAGTGTTGACACGTCATGTAGTCATCCCATATAAATGTCATCACCTAATGACTTTTACAATATAAGTCACTTATGAAACTGTCTTCAAGACACAATTTCCAATTGGGTTATTATAAATGCAAAAGCGCTAAACGCAATCAGACTCTAATTCCTTGGAAAACACTTATTAAATGATTATAACCAGGGACCGTAACAGTTATGACTTTTATCATAAAAGTCCGGAAATAACAGTTATTTTCTGATTTTTATTTTTTCGAGCAGAAATAAAAGTTATTTTTTGATTTTTATTTTTTAGAGCAAAAATAAAAGTTATTTTTTGACTTTTATTTCTTCGAGCAGAAATAAAAGTTATTTTGTGATTTTTATCATTTTTAAAACTACCCTAGAGTAAAGAGAACCGGTTCAAAACTAGTCACGTGACAGGTTCTCAGGGCTAGTGATCGGTCCCAGTTCCGGAACTTTATATGAGAAGAACCTGTCACTTTTACATGGGGTTGTCAATGGAGGTGGCTAATTAGCCCCTTTGGTACAGGTCACAGGATAGGTCCTAGGACAGGTCCAAGAGGACAGGTTCAGCAACGATTATTGTAATAAAAATTTTATAAAAATTCGGTAATTGTTTACTTTTTAAACATTATTTTTATTACTATCTTTATTGAATTATGTTTATTTTAATTTTATAATTTTTCGTTAATGTCGATGGCGGCACCCCGGCTCGAACCCATGTTCATCTGACGTATGTTATGTTTTATACCACCAGCATGTTAATAGTGTGTGAGTGGTTCTCAATTGGAACTTTAGTGACGAGTTAGGTGTGAATTGGTACTCAACTGGTACAGAGAAACCGGTCCATTACTGCAATTGCCACAAATTTCCCGCAGGGTAGTTATTAAGAAACGCCAAAAATATTCATCATCCCACATACCGGAAGCCTGTAGCTAGGCGACAAAATGTAGAACTTAGGTGGGTCTTCCTTCATATAGATCCACTAAGATGGGATTTTTTGGAAATTTCATTTTTTAAGGGATAAAAACTGTAACCTTATATGTTCTATACAAATATAGATACCAAAACAGTTGATGAGGTATTGTTATTTATTTAAAAAATAATCGGACAGGTGTCTGGTACTTTTTCGAAAATCGGCACTTTTTGGAGAATGCGGGTAAAAACCGTATTTTGGTACTTTTTTGACATCATATGTGGATAATAATTCAAAAGTGGAAATTGTGGTACCTAAAGATATATGGATACAAGAACTAAAGAAGATGGACTTTGAGGTACTTTTTTGTTTTTCTAATGGTACTTTTTGAATTTTCTATAATATTTAACCTAGAAACATGAAATTAAATATATTTGGTCCTAAATGAATGAGAATCCATGAGGGGACTTTATGGTACTTTTTTGTTACAACTCTTTT
Source organism: Protophormia terraenovae (assembly GCA_951394005.1). Taxonomy (NCBI): domain Eukaryota; kingdom Metazoa; phylum Arthropoda; class Insecta; order Diptera; family Calliphoridae; genus Protophormia; species Protophormia terraenovae. The sequence continues at coordinate 102,419,817 of OX596076.1, read as the reverse complement.
GTTTTGTTGTTGTAATGAATGAAACGGAAAAAGGCCAGAAAACTGCGAATACACTGGATTTTATTAGGAAAGGGAGAAGTCTTTTCTAAAGGCACTCATTCACGTATATTTCTGTGTTAATGCAACCATTTTTTAAGAATGAAGTGCTTCATTCCTGCGTATTCATATCACATCTCAAATCAACAACTTTTTTGGGCGATATCCCATATTTTCTGCCATAATCCCTCTAGCATCTGCGACATAGAAATCCTGGCTAAGGAGTTGAAAAAAGTCACCCTGTACGAACGTTCCATCATCTACTATACCGAAGTACTTTCATCTTATTTTTTACTTCCAAATTTTTGTTGGCATTTCTGTTAGCATTTTTTTTTCTTTCTTTATAAGTCTTCAGGGTAGACTTCTTTTAAAATTTTCTGATAAAAATTCAAAGCAATTTACTTTTTGTGACACTTTTCTTCCAGAGATGAGGTGATTTTCTCTCAAAATCCTTTCTATTATGCCTGAGTCCTACAGCCTGAAGATATTATTTGTCTTCCATTACCTGGTTACCATTTAGTGATCATGACTTCTTTGTATAATATAATAAACTCAAGAAACTGCATTTTGCGGCACAATAGCCTTCCTTGCAATTATTTTATATGACCAATACAAGATTTCATGTAAAATTTTAATTATGTGTTTAGGTGTTTTTTGTTAAACTTCCATTTTAAGAAAAACTAATTTTGCTATTACCTTGAAACTTAGCACATGACAAGTGAGCATAATGGCAAATACAATCCAGTTAATAGAACTATTAATTTTTCACCACATCAAAAGTTATAAGCTCAAGAGCATGCACGGATTTTTTCGTGCGCAAACCTTATATTAGTATAGAACATATAAGGTTACCGTTTTTACCCCTTAAACAATCAAATTTCCAAAAAATCCCGTCTTATTGGATCTATATGAAGGAAGACCCACCTAAGTTCTACATTTCATCGCTCTAGCTACAGGCGTTCGGTATGTGGGATGATGAATATTTTTGGCGTTTCTTAAAAACTAGTTTTAAAGATGATAAAAATCACAAAATAACTTTTATTTCTGCTCTAAAAAATAAAAATCAGAAAATAACAGTTATTTTTGCTTAAGAAAAATAAAAATAAAAAAATACCTTTTATTTCTGCTCGAAAAAATAAAAATCAAAAATTTAAAAAGCATACTACTGAAAGAAAGTCGACCACATAACGATCACAATGGTGTATATAAATGAGTTGTCCGATATTTCGTTATAACTGCTTTTTTTTTTAAAATTTAAAAATAACTGTTATTTACAGTCCCTGATTATAACAGATGTTTTGGATCTAGTCTCTCCCTCACTAGTATCTATTTATTTTCAATCCTATTTGCAAACCACCTAAAAAACCTCATACTACCTTTTGTAAGCCGTTGTTTTAAAGCTTCTTAAATTAGTCGAAGTTTCAATACAAAATTGTTTCCCTTTTTTTAATATCCTTTTGTCAATTTTTTTTAATTCTTCAACCCTCTGTTAGGGCATTTTATTTTTTCAAATTTAAAGTGAAAATTAATTTATAATTTAAAATAATTAGTTGCTTTTCTTTTTGTGCACGGGCAGTTAGTCTCATTTATATTCGTACAATTTTACATAAGACCAGAAAGTATGACTCTAAATGAAAAAGTTTGTTTAGCCATATTGTTCTTTTTAATAAGTGAATTGTAGTACTTGTCTTAATATCATGGACAATTTACAGCAAGAAGAATAATATTTATATTAAATTTAATTTCTTTGGGGTCTTTCTTATGTTTTTTTTTTACCAGTTTAAATTGCCTTTTTTTTCATGAATCATAATTTTAAATGTAGTTGCAGATTTCTTATACTCATAATAGTAAGAGTATATTTTCTTTTCGAAAAAGAAAAAAAAACAAATCTTTTTATTTATACATTTTCATAAATTAAAGAAAATTTGTCATTCTTAAATTACTCTGTTGTTTGGACTGCAAAGAAATGGTTGCTAAGAAAAAGTTGCTGCAGCAAGAGGTTCTAGGGAAGTAAAATGTTGATGAAAAAACTTAATGAGCACTATTTCTATAGCTTCAGCTACAACTATAGTAACTTATATATAACTAGATGTCCACACAAAGTAGTCGTAAGTTTATACACCAAAAGATAAAGAAATAGAATAAATGAATGACCAAAAAATAAAAAAATGAATGAATGAAAACGACTAGAAGTGATGAGAAAAAAATGATTTAACATCATCATCATTTTTACAGGCAGACAAGCGTAGAAAATTTGTCCATTATTATAAGAAAAACAAGCATGAAATTATTTTTATTTAGTATTTCATTTAGAAGAGATTGTACTCTATAATCAGCAAAGCGTTATGATGAATGATTTTAAGCTACACGTGGATTTTATTGGTTATCAATAGTAATCATATGCATTTTTAAGAAGTTTTGCTGATATTTTTGTTTCTTAGCAAGTATGATATTCTATTTACACTTTATTCTGAAGAAATCAATCAGATTAAATTAAAAATTTTGTAGCGAAGAAAATACAGGTATTTAGTTTCTTATCATCGACTAACGAATTATGTATGTATGTGTGCCAAATTTCATTGAATTATTTGCATAATTGCGACCTTTAGTGAGATCAAAAAGTTTTCAAGATCTTATCCTTCGGCTCCAAGGCGGGAAAATTTGCAGAGTATATGCTCTAAAGTTTCGTTGTTCATTTCGCAAAACCCTCACTGTTTGGTATCCACATTATCTAGGATATATTGTTGATATCTCACATAAACATGGTTTTAAAAAGTTTCGAAAATTGTCCCGATTCTTCATATATTCCCTAGCCCAACTAAAACATCAGGAAGAGTTGCGATAGGTCCTGGAACTCGAAAGTTTCCGGAATAAAGAAAGAGCCAATGAATGTGCAATGACGTTCTCTATTTCTTGATTGATTAATCGAATATAAGAATTTCTTTTTCATTTTCTGGTGTTTATTACAACACTTTGTAACAATTTACGAAAAATTGTCTCACATATGATAAAATCTATATAATATACTACAAAATCGTACATTCAGTTTTTCATCAGGATGTAACATTTTTTCACAAAAGGACTTCAGTTTGTTAAAAATAGGAAATTTAAAAATATACTATAAAATATTTGCGAAGGATAACAATTGAAAGCTAAGAATCCTTAAAATATAAAAAAGTTTTTTTTTTTAAATGTAGCGGGACAAAATATTAAAAAAAGAATCCTTTCAATGAAGTATATAATTAACTAATAAATATAATATTACAGGTTTATATTTTCAAAAGAATATTTTCTAACTTTTTGCACTGCAACATTTAAAAAAATAATAATATATTGTGAAGATATGTAGCTTTAATTTGACTCACATATTGGGTCGATATAACTTTCAAAAATATTTTATAGAGTTCTTAAATATTTTACATCTTTCGAAACTTGAATGCTGCAAAAAATTTAGATGCCAAAAATAGGGCACGTTAATTAACATGAAATTTCATAGAAAAGTTATCATTTTGTACAACGAACGACGCAGCTTCTGAGTCAAAATTTCTATGTTGTTAATTCTCGAGGAAATGTTGTAGATATGTTTAGGACCAAAAAGCAGAAAAATTTCTTGAAAAATTCATGGTAGGACAAGTTTTATGCAATTGCGGCAAAAGAAGCAAGTCATTTGTTACAGTTAGATATTAAAGTACCGAAATACACATCAAAGAATGTTTGCAAGAGAGCTAAATATGTCCACACATTTCGGTAAGAAAGCTCTGGAGTGGTACAATAACATAGTTTTTGTACCAAAATTGGAAAATTCTCCAAATTATCCAGAGTTAAGGCCAGTGGGGAGATATTGGGTTTATGTGAAAAGAGAACTAATGAGCACAAAAAAGGTGTCCCAAAATATCGAAGACTTCAAAAGGAGATGGGCAAACTATTCCAAAAAAGTGACTCAAACAACTATCAAATCTGTAGTGGAAGAGCTATGAAAAAAGGTCCATGAGTTCAACTCTATTTTTCTGTTCAATTAAATAAGGCACTCTGACCCGCGGGAAATATTGAGGTTTTGTAATATATATATATATATATATATATATATATATATATATATATATATATATATATATATATATATATATATATATATATATATATATATATATATATATATATATATATATATATATATATATATATATATATATATATATATATATCATATCTAGATTATGGTTGGGCAAAGCTAATGGCTTTTGGCTAACCCATAGGAGGAATATGCCAGTAGAAATATGTCTGGATTATAATATCATACCCAGATATTGAGAAGAGGGGCAATTCTTATCCTTTGAAGCTGAGTAACTATATTATCGAAAACAAATTATAATATAAGGTGGTAAAGTCCACCTTTACCTAGACTTGTACTATAATTTTGTGAAGCTCTCTACACAGAAAAAATTATTACCGTCTTTTTTACAATTAACTCAGTTGTTTAATTTTCCATCAAAATTTAATAAATATGTTCAAGAAAAAGTAAAATAAAAAATAATTTTTGGTATGATTTTTTTTCCTATACACATTTTTAATTCATTCAATCATCTACTTGATTGATTTAATTAATTTATTAATTGGGAATTTTTTTCTGTTTTGTATTTTTTATAGTTTTTAGTAATTGATATAATCATTTTGGTGAGAGGTGCAAATTTAAACAAGTTTTTAATTGAATGAATTATTTTCATATATATTTGTTAATTGGTGACTTTTTTCTGTGTATTATTATTTTCTTTAGCATAATAGATTTGATTTTCTTATCTATCGAATTCTAATGAAAAAAATTGATTTGTAAAGTAAATATTTTTTCAAGCATAAAACTGTATACTTATCTCAACTTTTATATTTCCTGTTTTTAAATCGAAATAACATCTGGTAACTAAAGAGACTTAACATCAAGTAAAAGATATTTAGTGAGCCAACTGCTATCTCTGTTAAAATATGGAGTATTAGAAATTTAAAATATCGTCCATGGATAACTGAAATTTCATTAAATTTTAAAATAATTTTCTTATATTATAAAATTAACTTTAAGGTTCATTCAATTCGCCTTCAACTAAATTTCTCTACTTCCTACTACATAGTATTATTTCAATTTTATACGTCCTTCCCTAAGTTTTACTCATAAATTTAGTGCTTCAGTCTCGGCTTCTTTATGGTTATAATTTATTTCTAAGTATATAGTATGAGTACATGAGTATGTATGCGTTTAAGTTTAGTAGTTGTTTGCCTAAATTCTATAAATATCTGTGTGTGCGCGTACAAATGAGAAAACTTTAGAGACACGCTTAAATAAAAAATTATAACGTTGTTGTTTGCAAAAGTTTTTCATAATGTTTATACTATAGTTTTGTTGTTGGCTTATTTTCTTCTTGTCACTTTGTTAACAAGTACAAGATTGTGTAAGAAGCCAACAAAAAAATCAAAAATTTGTTTGTGTTTATCTGTTCATTTGTTTGTTTATATGTATGTGATTTAGCAAGGATTTTTACTAAAGTTTAAGAAACTTTAGGCTTTAAAATATAAAATTTGTGAATTTGTATTTTAGTGGCTAAAATAAATAATAAGCATAGATAATTTATTTATTTATGATGCTTATTTTGTTGTTACAAAATTAAACTTGTTTATTTGTTTAAAATTTAAACAAAATACATATAGGCGGTGTTTTAGCTTAAGAAAGTTTTAAATTTGAATTAGAAAAGTAAATAAGTTCATTTTAAAGACATTTTTGTTAACAACATAACAAAAGAAAAAAAGGAGCTGCAATGATTTTAACATACTGTTTTTATTGAAAGAAAGTAGTTAATACATTTTTGTGATCCCTACATACAGCTTTTGAAGTTGCTCTCTTGAAATAAGGTTTATTTAATAATCAAAATATTAATTAGTGTGTGTTACAAAAAAAAATAAATAAAAATTTTCTTAAATTGGTGAAATTATAGCCTTTTAGAAATAATTAACCAATTTTTATGTTTATTTTTACAGGCTATTAATAACTTTCAAAAAGGAACAAAATATATTTATATTTACACACAAAAACATGATGATAAAATAATAATGTATCATCTAAAATTTAATTGTAGTTAGAAAAAATGTATAAATTTAAAAGAATCTTTTTACTAAACGCCGAAAATAAATAATTCTAATGATATCAGTAGCCTAAACCGTTATTTTTATTGAAGCAGAATATTGGTGTTTACAATTGAAAACTCGTTGGTATGAAAATAATTTAAACTTTTACTATATTTTCTTATTTATATATTTACAGTAACGAAATAATTCTTCATCTAGAACAATAATGATTAAACTTTCTTTACTAGCAATCGAAAGTTCATGAAAAGTTTGATTGACCTTTAAAAAAAAAAATAATAATAATAATAATATTTTCCAACGAAGAGAATTTTGCAGTGAAATAAATATGAGAAATAATAAACTAAATAGTAAAATATCCCAGCAAAAACTTAGTAAGGACATATAGTTACAGATGTAATTACTTTTCAATGAGAACAACATATTGTCTGTATTACATGAAAGTAGATCAGTAACTACTTACTTTTAACCCGATATGTAATTTATTACTTGAGATCTGATTTTTGAAAATGTTACTTTTAATCAATCTTTTTATTTTAAAATTATAAATTATTAAAATTATAATATAAAATTATAAATTATAAAAATGACATATGCGGGAAAACATAAAAATACATTAATTACTAGATTTTAACATCTAACAATTAATTCGACAATTAGTTTCAAATTATAAAGCCATGTTCTGTATTTCGAAGAGATATTAAGTCGAAAGTGGAAATGAAATCGAATGAAATTATACTCGATTTCACTTTTCATCGATTTCGTTTTGTTCCATTGAACTGATAGTAAAAAGTTGTAATAAAAATAAAAAACAAATTTATTAGACTATAAAAAACGTGCGTTTTTATTATCATTCGATTTCAATTAAATTTCTGTCATTTTGGTCGCTATTTATGCCAAACTTTTGGGTAGAAAATATTCCTTTAATACACGCAAAGAAAAAATATCGTTCTATAGATCATAAACTAAGAGCAACATACTATGATTGTAATATATGATTCCAGGTTATAATAAGTATATTTGTGCATAATCATTATTATGATTTCATTTTATAATTAATTTTATTAAGGTTTATAACCTTACTAATAACTTTTAGTAAGGTTTATAACCTTTTCTTAAATATTGCTTTCAATCATGTTTTTATCATTTAATAATTCCATATTATAAACAAATTTCATCATATATATAATCCCATTTTATAATATATATGAACTAATTCCATCATATATATAATCCAATTTTATCATATATATAATCCTTTGTTTTCATATTTATATTCATTTATACCACGATATGTGGTACATTCATCATACTGAATAAAAACAAACCTTGTTAATTTATATTTGTTCATATACAAACTAAATGAGAATTAATATACTAACAAACTACTAGACTGATACACAAAAATGTGTATTTAAATGTCATTTAAAGAAAATAAAAATATTAGCTTAATTGTTGTAGAATTAACCAAATTTGTAAAATTAACTGAATAGTTGTAGAATTGACTAAACGTTTGGATTTTTCATAAATATAGTTTCATATAATTATATTTAAATACATATTATAATTCAGTCAACCATATTAAAATTTTGATTGCAGGTAATCATTAACGTTGCTATCATAAACACGTTATTATTTAAATCAATGAACAACGGCTATATAAACATTGAATAGTTATAGTGATCATGCTGTAACCATATTTTTTCTCTGCGTGTAGATTTAAACAAACAACATGCTGGAGCAATTACTATTTTGAGACATAAGATAAGGCAGATGCTTCCATTTTGTTGAAATCTTGTTTCTTTTCTGTGGTGTTTTCTTTTTGCAATCTGCGAAAAATTTTAATAAATTTAGAATCTTATATGTAAGTAAAAAGTAATTTATTGTTTTAATGTTTTTCTCCACCCATATACATATTTTTAAGGAGGACCTATACCATTTGACTTAGGATCACTTTGTGAATCGATTTAATGATGTCGTCTCTCTTTTTGGCAGCCTGGCTATTCAAGTAATACTTGTTCCTAAAACCCATATTTAAACTTTCGCAAACGCCCTAAATTATTTTAATAAAATGTTCGCAAATAGTCCATAATTGACCACAGCTTCGAATGAAACTAAATTATCGAAATTCGTAGCACAAACTAAGTGTTTTATGATAGTAATGTAACTAAGAATATCGCATCATAAATAAAATATTTGTGAATTATTTTATTTACAATATTTATTGAATATTGTAAAGTATTTTGTATAAAAAATGAATTGTAAATTTATTTTTAATCTAAAAACCTTTCAAAATTAAAAATTACTGTATACAGTAACTCTGTAATTTTAATATATTAAATAGTTTATGTTTTAAGAATATAAATTAAAAAAATATCAGCTTTTTATTTTTCCATATTTCAGTACTTATTTGTAACCAATAATGTAACTAGTTACTATTTATTTTGATAATAATGACTTCTGTAATACTTTAAAATTAATGGGTTACTGAGTAGATTCAAAGAAATTAGTTCTTGCAATGACATCTAAGTTATAACTTTCTGAAATGCCTACCTGTAATAATAAAGTACCCAGCAAAAACTTAACTTCTATTTTTAAAATCAACAGCTTCCTGTATGCATTACATTGTAGCCTTATTCGCCACTCTCAGCATTACCTAATACTACTTCAAGAACTGGTATTTAGTAAATATGAAAGTAATTTGATTTTTAAGTGGATCAGTTGTCTAGAGCGCATAACTAAAAAAACGTGTTTTTAAAATCAAAGAGAGTTCAACTCCCACTTAAGGTAAACGCATTTTTTATAAATTATGTTTATTTATTTCCCTATATGAAAACCATTTTTTAGCACACAAAAATATAAGTCGATTGTGGTGCAGTGAGTAAGACGGCAGACTAACAAACGCAACCAGTATGTTGATACGTGGGTTCAAATCCCAGCCGAGCCAAATGTTTTTTTTTTTTTTTTTTTTTTTTTTTTTTTTTGTGCGTAAAAAAACAGCACCCAAAACAACTCTTTTGGAACCCAAAAAAGAACTTATTTAATTTTGGACATCCGGAACAAAATTCATCAGTTATAACACCAAAAGTGGAAGCAGTTTTTCATACCGATTTCGCTTACAAATCATGTTATTTAGTAGGCGAAGTTTTTGCTGGGTAGCATCACCGTGTTAAAATAATGAGTTATTCATCTAATGTGAAAGTACTGAAGAGCCATTATATTAGCTTCTTAATTCATTACATGGCAAGCAAAGTTTTTGCTGGGATTATACATTTAATAAGAAAAAATGTGATTTAAATAAAAACAGCGATTATGTTCGGAGGTAAGTGTTTTTGTTTTAAATACGCTCCAGTATAAATTAATGATAATAATCTTAAAATTATCCAGACTTGAGTACAGGCCCAAGATTTCGTGAATGATCTTTTACTAATATAGCAAGAGGAAACATACATATATTTGCAAGGTTTTATGTAAATATTTGAAAGCCTTCAATTTCGTTACTCCAGTACGTCTTTTAGTCATACAATAAAGTACGAATTATAGCCAAGAAATATATTGCATTCGTTAAAAGTACCTTAATTATTAACGCTTAAATTTAATTCATCGTCAATGTCAGAGCTGTCATCAAATCTAGTTCTCGTATGGAATTAAGGTCCAGCACTGATAAAGTACGTTATTAAGTTAATTTCTTGGCAACACAATAAAAATCAAAAATAATCATTATTTGTTGAGTTTCATTTTAAAATTCATAATCATTACGGTCTTCAGAAAAATAATAGTTTTTATTTTTATATATAAAAAAAAAAAATTATTTTGTGATTATTTTAATTTTTCTATGTACATAACTTGTAAATGAGTATTTTCACTAATTTGAGCACAGAGCTTCGAAAGAATTAATTAAATGTTAGCTTAGTTCCCTTAAATCTTAATTTTGAATTAAGAAATACTAATTTTTCATTCCACAATACCATTCTCAAAAATATAATTCAATAGCTTAATTCAAAGGCTTTTGTTTGAATAAAATTAATTCCTTATTGAATTAATTCATAAAGAATTCATTTAGTTTTTATTAATTCAAATCTTCTCCAAACTGAATGAAAATATTTTTCGTAAAAAATTCCTACATTTTTCGAGCTCGAGGCTAAAATTTAAAAATTTATTTTTCTTTCATTCAATTTGTAATATTTTGTTTTTTAATCTTTTACAAAAAGAATAAGAAAATATTTTCTAAAGCTAATTTGTAATAGATTTGAATTGAAGAAAATTTGAATGATTCAGTATATTTTTAAAGCTTGAATTGTATAATTAATGAATAAATTCTTTAAGGAATCAATTCATAATAGAATTAATTCAATTCATATAGTACAAAGAATTTAATTTAATGAATTAAATTAATTTGAATGCTTTAAAAGAATTACTAGGATAATAAATTTAATTGGACTTAAGAAAATGAATTAAAGATGAGCTTAATATCTCCATAATTATTGACCGTATTAAAAAGTAATGTAAGAATGACTTAAAGATAATTTAATTAGAACTTTTTGATATTCTTTTGAACAAAATCAGAAAAGTCGTTATTGAAACATGCTCCTTAATTTTACTAATCGCGAGAACTAGAGTCAATTCTAAAAAAGTGGATCCAAATTGACTGAGAAACCCCGTGCCGCAGTATGAGTATTTCGCTGTGTTATCAACATATATTTTTTTCAATAAAATAATCAACGATTACTTTAGAAAAGCCATCAACAACTATGAAATGGTTATTAACCAGTGTTAACAAATTTTAAGGAATTTTTTTAGGTAAAAAAGCAGTTGGCCCCTTTTTAAAAAAAAATCCCCTCTTTTGGCGACTTTTTGTTTTGAAATCCCCTTTTTTGGACACTTTTTAAAAAATCACAAGGGTAACGCTGTTACTAACAACTATTAAAAATTTATCGAACAAAATTTTAAAGAAAAAAGCAATCGATAACTATTTATGTCTATTATAACTATACAAACTTTATCGATATTTTTCTGAACCAAATGATCAAGACGTATATTTTGTTAAGCTGTCTTATCAAAGAAAATGTGTGTGTATATTAGGTTGGCCCCAAAATGAAAAGTATCGATGTTCCCACCACAAATGAAAATTTACTTCATTCTAAGATACCGTTTCTCAAAATGTTCGTCTTTTCGTAAGCTAAATCAAAATGAAAAACGGAAATTTTTTCGGGTTTTTTTAATCTAGCTCATGAATGGATAATGTCAGAATGAAAAGTTTTAGAAATGGTATCTTAGAATGAAACATCGATAGCTTATTATCTCTCTACACAAACGGGGCCACCTCGTAAACAACAAATTTTATCCAAGTGTTTTTTTAGTCACATTAATCCAAAATTTTCATTGAGATTTCTTAAAGTGAAGCTAGTTAAATAACCATAAACTACGCAAGAATTTGGTTTATTATTTATGTTTAAACATTGTATAACTTTTATTATTTATTTATTAAAAAAAAAATAATAATAAAATAAAGGTTTACACGATGTATCATGCCAAGCAAAAGCTGTCAGACAGTTACATCCTTAACTAGTCATCATAGCGCAAAAATTTCAAAAGGAACCATAATGACAAAAATAGAAAACTAAAGTAAAAGAAAGGACAAGTAAAAACACACAACAAAAATAACAACTTAACAAATAACTTAGTATTATCAATAATAGTATTTAGTTAAAAGCAGAAGTGGTAATAGTAGTTGCGGTAGTATTTGTATTTGTTTTTGTAAAAGTCATAGTATTTAGTAGCAGTAATAATAGTGGATAGTTGCAACAGACCAACCAAAATACACACACACACACACTAACAAACACATCTGTTGGTCTGCAGTCATGCTGTCAACATTTAATTATTTGACTCAACACTATGCTGACTACAAGAATTGTAAGCAAAAAAAAAAAAAGGAAAAAAAATATACAGGATCATTGAAACAATATTGCAAAAGCACTATGAATAACACTACTTCGTACATAGAACCACTATGACAAAGTAGAGTACCCACTATTGTCACTTCAAAGAAAAAAATAATAAAAAATACTCGTTAGTGAACAAAATTGTCAACAGCAACAGCAAAATAATAATGGAAAAAAATTAAATTGTAATGAAACAACTAGAAATATGTTGTATTTTATGCTTGATGACTACTATTATTAAATACTGTCACATACACACAACCACCTACACTTTTACTCTATACCACACTCACTGTTATGAAAAATACATAGAGAAGTAGAAAAAATAGTTTTTTGTTGTAAAATATGAAGAAAATGGACTAACAATTAACCAAACGAATAAGCGTACACAATGTAACAAAAGCAATAAAAACCAAAGTATGGTTTTTTATTTGAAGATCATGCAGAAATACAAAAAAAAACGCACAAAAGAGTTAGTCATATGCAATATTATATATATGACAATTTCATAAAATGAGATATCATCCTAGTAAAAACTTGATAATGACATGTAGTTACGAATGTGGTTACTTTTCAATGATAACAACATACTGTCTGCATTACATGAAAGTAGATTAGTAACTACTTACTTTTAACCTGATATATAATCAATTACTTGAGATCTGGTTTTTGGAGATGTTACTTTTTGTAACCAGAGTCTCTAGTGGAGACGAACACAGTTGTGAAGAGCCACAACTTACACATTAATTCATTACATGGCAGGCAAGGTTTTTGCTGGGATATACTATTTTTGTTAAAATAAACATTGCTTTAGATCCTTTAAATATAAAAATAATATTATCATCTTCTCCAAGATTGTTAAAGTTATAAAACCGAATAATAAAATAGGTCACCACTAAAAATGTATCGGGAAAAGTTACAGTATTGTAGGTATAGTCATTCCAATCACATGGAATATTTTAGTTTTTTTTCCATCACATCATATTTTTAACATATTGACCACCAAAGAAAATATTTTTTTCTGAGGAGTTATTAGGTTGTATAATTTTCTATACAGAAAGTGGAGGAAATTTTTCACTCATATATCATAGACAAGAAATGATATACCAAAAATGTAGGACAAGTCAATTCTCCAACTTGCCACAGAAGTGTTTAAAGTTAAAAAAAATTCACAATTTCCCAATTAACACTAATAAAACCATGTAAAAATGAGGTATTAAGAGTAGGTCTAGAGGAAAATTTCCATTTGATATAATTAACACATGACCGTTGATCTCAAAAATAAAAAAATTTTAAAATCGCTCTGACAAGAAAAACGAAGACATAAAAAGCTTAAAAAAATAAAAATATAAATTTAAATAACAAAGTTAAAAAAATATCAGAAAAAAAAAAAATATGAATAATTAAGCATAGTTTTTATTCCATAGACTAAATATAGTGTAGAAAGTTATATGAAACATTTGTATCACGTATTTGTATCAATATTTACCTTTAAGGACTTTTTAGGTCATATAATTGTCTGGGTAATAAGTAGAGCCAATTAGTTATTTATAATTTATAGAAAATGAATAATGCTACAAAAGTGTTATAGAAATCATGTCTTCAACTTGCAAACAATTTTCAAAACCTCGAAAATGTAGGAGCAATAAGCTAGAATACTGGAACTTTTTCACCAAGAAATAATTGTTATTAAAGCAAAAATTACATACAAATTTCGAAAAGAATTATAATTCTAAAATGAAATAAAATCACTCAAAAACATTATGTAGTTTTGCTTATGAAATATAACCCACAACTATATGAGAATTTTTTGTATTATTAGGCTAATCTATCTTTTTAATATGGAAATATGTATAAATAATATATTTAACACGTATACGTCATGGTGGTTGTTTTATATAAGTAATTTTTTATAACTCACTGGGCGTATGATCATTATTTAATTGTTTGATTTTATCTTTTAATACTTATACGTTACGATGCACGTTGGAGTAAAATGTGTCAAAAGTGGCGATTAATTGAATTTAAATTTTTGTAATAAAGTTGGGTACCGAATAGAAATAGACAAAAATATGTATCAACATCAATTAAAATTCTTAAGCTAAGTTGTGTTGTTTTCTTATAAGGAGCTGTCAAGTTAAACATTTTTTTACATTTTTGAAAAAGTATGCTTATTTTAAATAAAAAGTCTTTTAAAGTAAAAATTTAAAATGGAACCATAAACTTCAGGTATTTAAGTGTGCTTTTTTTCAAGTACTTGTAAATTACATCTTGTCCTAATATTTTTGTTATTTTTTGGAAAATTCTCCTAAAATACAATCATTTTAAATTTTTATGGAATGCAACTTAAAATGTTACAGGAAGTTTGTTCTGAACATTTTCTGAAAAAATAGTACATATTGTCCACTTTAATATTATGAAAAGAATCGTGCGCATATGTAGCCCAATTTGAGATATTATTTTTTTTCGAAAAAACTCCAGTAGATTTCATACAAAAAACAGCTTGTGCAGACATTTTCTTTGCTTTATCAAACATTAAACAGTGGGGTAGAATCAAAATAAATCTATAATTTCTAATCAACAACATGCTTGCATATACTATTTCTCTTACATATTCTTCGAGATATACTCATTTGAAGTTTCAACAATCTCAACTTTTCAAGTGTTGTTCAAGTCTTTTCCATATATATCCCAAAAATTTCAAATGATTTTATCATATTTTTTATGAAAAAGCTAAATTTTCTATCGAATAATGAAAATTTGAAGTCGATATATATTTATTGAGTAAAAAAATAAACGATTTTGAATTGGCAAGTTTGCAAAAATTGATAAACAGCGGACGGAAGGACAGACACTAGAATTTTTTAAAAAAGTCTTCAAATTCCAAAAAAATATTATTTTTTTACTTCATGACCAATATAAAAATTAAATTTAAATATTAAAATATTGATATAAGCTTTCCCTGAATTAAGTGCCATTTTCGACCCATTTAACGCAAATGTATAGACGGCCGGACGAACATTGCCATTCTGCCAAAAAAAATATTTTAGAATTCTAGAAATGCAATTTTTTACTAACTAATAAATATAAAAATCCTGAACTAAGCGATATTTTCGACCCATTTAACCAAAATGTATAGACGCACGGACGGATATTACTATTCAGCCGAAAAAAGTAAACGTGATCATTAAAGTGTTCATATCACCTTTCTCTGAATTATGCGTCATTTTCGACCCATTAAACTCTAATGTATAGACGGACGGACATTACCATTCTGCTAAAAAAAAAAAAAAAATCTTAATATTCTAAAACTGATTTTTTTACTTAATATTAAATAAGAAAATAAAACGTGATCAATAAAATATTGATATCGTTTTTCTCTGAATTAATCGTCATTTTCGACCCCTTTTACCCCAATGTGCCATGCACAGTTGGACCAATTGCAAAAATTTTGGTAATAAATCTGTATCTTCTAAACTACTACTGGATTGAATTGAAAAGTATGGGAGAGCTGTAGAGGAAGATCTGGCTTTTGGAAAAATTATTTCGTATATTTAGATTGATTTGTGCACTAAACTGTTTGCTGTCAGGAAGATATTATGGAAAAAGTGAAACTTTTCCACAATTCAGATAAAAATAAGAGATTTAGTTATAGATGGTGTGGTAGATCCAAATCTATGGAACTACTTCAATGAAAGTCCCGAATTTGAGGGAATAATAATCTAGGAGCAACATATTATGATTGGAGTATACGATTACAGCAAAAAATAGTTACGATTCCATTTTATCAAATTGTGTTCGATTTATCTATTTTGTTCTTACCATATGATTTGAAAACAAAATATGGTTTAAGAACAAGGTAAAAGATTTATAATACAAATAGTTTAAGAAATAATGATAATTTCGTATAAATAAAATTTTGTTTCTATTAAAAATATTTAAAAACATACAATTACTGTAGTCAATTATATTAAAATTTTTATTGAAAATAAACATTATTCCAATTCAAAATATTATTATCTTATGTCATAATATAGTTATCCAATCTTATCATAATATTATTATTCTGTTTTATCATATAATAAAATTTAAACATTAAATGATACAATTTAAACAAAAATATTGTTATCGTGAACAAAGAGTTATGAAAATTCAAGAAAATTAACTATGAGAACATAATGTAGTTGTAGTGATAATTCTGTAACTATAATTTTTTTTCGGATCAACTTTAATTTTTTATTGTGGACATTTTTTTATGTCCACAAAATTATGATTGGAATATATGATCAACGCTAAAAATAGATATGATTCCGTTTAACCATTTTTTGTTCGATTTTATGATTCGTATTTTCATGTTATGATCCGAAATTTTCATATTATTATACTATTATAGAACAATATTATCCCATTCCATCATATGTAATTTATTTTATTGTTTTCCTATCTCATCGATTTATAATTCCAATTAATATTAATTATTTGTACTATCATATGTTTCGGAAGAAAATCCAAGATATTTTTATTTTTATTAAATAAGCTTTAGTAGTTAATAGCTTATATTGATATAAAACGAAAACTTTCATACTTATATTTATTCGTGTATAAACTAAATGAGTATTACAATGAAGCGGACCAAAATATATTCAAAAACAACAAGATATGAATCATATTTGTAAACAGAATATTTATTTGTAATATTTTATTGTAATTTTTTTTCCATGTAAATTCCTTGTTATTAAACCTTATGGTTTGAAAACAAAATTTGGTCTACGAACACAGCTTTATAAAAATTACTGGAAATTAACAATAGTATTATCACTACAACAAATGGTTACAATACCTTAACCATGTGTTTTTTCCAAATGCATAAAATAAGTATAAGTAATCAAGGACATACCTTAAAAATATATTTCCAATGTATTTACCACATACCTAGAAAAGGAAGAATAAATCATAGTTAGTAAAAAAATGTAAAAGTTTTTAAATATATATAAATATATTAAACAAATTAATTAAAAAACACGAGATAGAAAGACATAGTATGTCAAGCGCAACCATACGATACCCTACACCATCATATAGGTACATCAAAATTCGGGGAAGGGTAATATATTAGACCTGTGGCCAATTGTGAATCGATACTTTTACTAAATGTAAAATAAATTAAACAAATAGAGAATATTACGTTAATACTAACATTTATATGAATTTATGCGCTTTAGGACGATTCCTGGTTTATATGGCACCTACTATAAATTATGGACCAAACCTCATAAAATTGTTCACTGTGATTTCTATTTAAACAAAAATTATTTGCATCGAATATTAACTTGATACTTACATTTGTATGGGATTTATGCACGTTAAAGAGATTTTTGGAAGAGGGATTTATATGGGAGCTATGGTCAATTATGAACCGATATTGATGAAATTTATCACAAAAATTAACACTTATACAAACTTCTTGGCGCCCGATTTCATTAAAATATTTCAATGTTTAAGGCATTAATGATCGTTAAACCTCTATTCCGGGAGGACATTTGTATAGGGGCTAGGTGAAGTAATGTACCGATCATAGCAAATTTCAAACGCTTTATCTTTGTTCCAATATAATTATTCATGCCAAATTTCATCAAGATATCTTTAAAATTTCTACCAATACTTTGTTCACAAAATTAACATGACACAGTGGGACAGAATCGAAAATTGTTAGAAATAAATCTGTATCTTCTAATCGGATGGTTGGAATATGCCTTTAGCAAGCATATTAGAGGAGTGTAAAATTTTTCGTGATTTATTCAATTTTAAAGAGGCGTAGTTCTATAAAAAATATTGATTTCAATATTTTTCTATGTAATAAAGAATTATGTTAGTTAAACAACGCGATTAGGTGGAAAAAATCGAGTTTATACATTTCCGGATTTTTAAATTTTTGTTAAAAATTGTTTTTTTGAAAAACTACGTGTAATAAAATCTTTGTTAGTAAAGATATCTTTAACGAAATTTTCGGTGTATATAGACTTTATCATATAAAATGAGAAGGTGTAAAAAAAACGTTAAGATTTTTGTAAAAAGAGTCCCCAAAAAACTCAAAAATAGCTTTTTTCACATTTCTGGCTCTAAAATCTACATTTTCTTGAAGACTATTTGATTTTAATTGAAAACTTTTAACAACATGTTATAGATTCCGAAACTGCATTCTGTTTGCAGATTCGTGCTTTGGGAATTTAGAAAATGTAGACTAAAGTGAAAACTTGTATATAAAATGGGTCAAATTCGGGAGGGTGTGCACCTTGACCGCTTGGGTTATTTGGAATATTTTTTCCTTTGGAGTCATCTCTGTGAAAATTATAAAATTATAACATATTTTTAAATAAAATTTTAATATATAGAAAAAAGTGTAGACACTTCTTCTTAATTTTTTTTTATTTAATATATAATCTTGTTCTCAAACGCAAATAACTCAAAAACTATATTAGATAAGTGGCACATGCAGGCATGTTTTTACAGGTTTTATCAAGACCTACAAGAATATATACAAATATTTGAAATTGGACAGCCAGCCGAACAGACGGACGGACATCGTTAAATCGACTCAGAAAGTGATTCTGAGGTGGGTGTCTGAAGATTTTTTCTGTGCGTTACAAACATCAGTACAAACGGATAATACTTCAAACACCTATGATGGTGTAGGGTATAAAAAATATATTGTCAAACTACTGACAAAAAATAATGTACATAATAAAACGAGAGAAGAAGATATGGTCGGTCAAGGCGGGCCATATGATACCCTACACCATTTCGATCCACATAATTTTGTTTGTGTTAAATATTACATAATGCTAACATATGTATGGGATTTATGCACGTTAAGGTTTAAGTTAAAGAGGAGTTTATATGGGAATTATGGTCAGTTATGGACCGATATTCATGAAATTCGGCAAACGGATTTGCGCTAATACAAAACTTATTTGTGCTAAATTTCATTAAAATATCCCTATTTTTAAGGCATCCACAAGTGTTAAAACTCTGATGGGCTAATCATAACCAAATTCAATAGGCTTCGTCCTTGTGTTGAAGAAAGCATATGTACCAAAATTCATCAAATACATGAACAGCCAGCCAGCCTACCAGACGGACGGAGGGATATCGTTTAATCGACTCAGAAAGTGATCCTGAGTCAAACGGTATGCTTTAAGGTGGGGGTCAAAAGATTTTTTCTCTGCGTTACAATTTCTGGACAAACACATAATACCCCAACCATCTATGGTGGTGTAGGGTATAAAAAACTAGCCAACTTCAGATACCTATGCTAATACTTTAAAAAATCAAAAGATTGACATGGAATTATATATGGCTTTTATAAAAAGAGAAACATATTCTTAATAACATTATTTTTTAACAAAATTACATTTTTAAAAGCTAATTTATTAAAAATAATTTAAGCTGCAACATATTTGGTACACTTGTTAACATATTTTTATGTAAATACATAAAAAATCTTACTACGCAGACATATTTATTTCTATAACAACAGATATACATATGTTCATAAACATGTCCCAAATGTCCTTGTCATTAAGCCATTAACCAAGTTGTATATGTAAGAGTGCGTGTTTTTAATTTTTTTATATTTCATATTTAATGATTTTATGTTTTTGACTAAAAAGGATTCTGTTGTTCAATGTGTGCATGTTGTCATACATGACGATGATGTTGTTTCCTTTTAATTTGCTTCATGTTTTTTGTAAGCTTTTCATTTCAATTTTTATTTTTGTTTTGATTTTCTGTGAGTTTGGTTAATAAAAGACCTTGCGATTTCTATAGACATGCTATAGGGAAAGAATTCAATATTTTTGCGTAGAATTTAATTTCTTTAATAAAAAAAAGAGAGTTTTTGACGTTTTTGATGTTAAGTGTTCTTGTTTGGCTTCAAAAACATTTCTTTATTTTATTTTTTTGTTCGGATATTAAATAGACATGTGAAAAAATATTTCTAATATTTCTATTACTAAATTAATGTACTACTAACACAATTTCAAAATAATATTTAAAGCGAACGAAATAAATACAATATTTGCTGATTTTACAATATTAAACCAACAAATAGATTTTTCATCATCAGCACCATCAATAAAGACAATAATGTACACAATTTTTTATTTACTCATTTAACAGCACTATAAAAAAAAAAGTAAAGGCGCTATATTCGGCTGTGCCGAAGCTTATATACCCTTCACCATCGTTGACATGGAATTAGATTTGGTTTTATCTATATGTAGTATAAAAGAGTAATGACTGAGTGATTGACTGACTGATATACTTGGTGATTCATTATCGCACAGCCCAAACGGTTAAGGTTAGAAAGATGAAATATGGACTGAGGATTGGTCTCCTAACGATTAGATCTACTAAGACGGGATTTTTGGAAATTCGAATGTTTAGAGGGTAAAAAAACATAGAAACGGATAAAATCGGTAACCTCATATCTCCTAAACTAATAGAGATGCAATAAATAAATTAAATAGTTTGAATGTTTAATAATTCTAAGACAATATTAAATTAAAAAATTAAAAGAGGGTATCGTGAAAAATTATGGACCGATTTGACTGATTTAAAAAACCGAAATTCGAAGAAATATTTATGATCGATCTGTACAACAACGAAATTTATAGCTCAAATAGTACCTGCAAAATCGTAATAATGCATTTTGGCCTATAACTCGGTAAAAACTGGACCGGCTTAGTTCACATTTTTAACACAAAAATTAAAAAAAAATCTGAATTTTCAGTGAAAGTAACTTACATAGTTCCTTCAAAAAGTTTAAAAAAAAGACGATATTATATGCCATAGTTCATTGTTGTTGTTGTTGTTTTTCAGCACCCATGAAAACAACAACTATAATGGAAACACGCATTAAATAAATAAAATAAGATTTGCCAATAACTCGGTTGTTTATTAACCGATTTGGTTGGGTCAAAAAACCCAAAATTTAAGAAAAATATTTGTGACCGATCTATATAAGAACTAAGTCCGTAGCTTATATAAGATTAAAAATCGGTAAAATATATATTTTGGCCCATATCTCGGTTAATAATGAACCGATTGAGTTCATTTATTCTACACTAAAATTCAGAACAAATTTCTGATCTTCTGTCGTAAAAACGAAGTCAATAGCTTATATAGGAGATTCAGAAAAACGAAAACCGGTTTTTAAGAACCGTCTTTTTTTTAATATAAATTCAATAGAAAAGTTTTAGAAGAAATTTTTAATCTTTTGATACAAATGTTATCGGAAAGCTTTATAAACACCATTTACAGCATTTTTAAGCCAAAAAATAACAAAAAAAAAAAAAAGTTTTTTAGAAATATCTCCTCCATTTATGAACCAATCTTGCTGAATTTCAATAGAAAAATTTTCGAAAGAATTTTCGATCGTTTGATATATATATTATATATGCCAGTTATCGGCGGGCTTCATAAACGCCATTTCAACCGACGGACACATGGACGGTCGGACATCGTTCTATCGACATCATTTCTTATAAGGATCAAGAAAATGTAGAAATTACGACGAAAATTGTGGAAATTACAAACGGAATGAAAAACTTATATATACCCTTTACACCTGTGGTGAAGGGTATAAAATGAACTCAAGGAATTTTGTGTTGTATATTATTCCCCCTTCATTAAAAAACTATAGTTTATATATGATATACAAATTTTAAATTATTTTTCTTTTAAATTTCTATAAATGTCTTTAAAAGAGTTTTTTTCTGCAGAAACTTAAATTTTCCTCCGGTACGATAATGATCCATTCCATTCAATTTAATTTTGTTGTCATTGCTGGATTCTTTTCTTCACTTGGTCGTTCAGCTTTATTGTTTATGTGACAATGATATTTTTTTATTTTATTTTTTTTTTTTTTGTTTCTTTGTTTTCTTTTCTTTTAAAGAGAGAAAACATCATCAGTTTTAAGAATATTTGAGTTTTTCTTCAATTTTAAAAAAAGGGGAAAATATAAGATAAACAATGTAAAAAATATATATATTTTTTGTTGCTTTTACTCGACATGTCAATACTTTTTGTATTTCTTTGTTTATTGTGAAAAAAAAAAAAAATATTGTTTAAACACAAAACAAAGTAAAGACAAAAAGGAAAAATTCAAGGGAAAAAACTTTCCCTGTAATTTTCATTTTTTTTTTTTTTTTTTCATATTTATTTTGTTCATTCATTTATTCATTTAGTTCAGTTCAGTCAGTCATTCAGTCGTTTATGAAAGTCAACCGCAGGCAACATGTTTTCTCTTATAGTTGTTTTTCATTTTTTTTTCCTCAACTTTGTAACGACAATTTGGTCATTTATTGTGACCATTATGTGCCATAAAATTTTATGCTGGACATGGATTTTTTTCTATTTGGTTTGTTTGGTGTTTCTGCTTCTGTAGCGAAATTCTTTTGCTGAAAAATCATCAAAGTGTAAGAAAGAGAAAAATATTGATTATATTTAGCAACAGGGCCAAATAATTGTCACTCTATAAAAATTTAAGGTTTGGTGAAAATTTCTTCCAGTTCATTTAATATAAAAGAACTATTAATTAAATGTTACCAACTACTTTTGGTAATTTCTTTGTAATTATCCAAAAATGGGACATTTTAAAATTTTTGGATAACAAAATCTCTTTTGTGTAATTTCCAAAGAAATTCAGCATACAAATTAGTAAAAATATATTCATAAGAAATCTAAAATGCATAATTTTCGAAAAATAAAAATACTCTTATTTGAGGTTTTACACTAGGTAAATGAACAACTGATGGGTCGATTAGGTAAGGCAAAAGAACTTAAGTTTTATTGCTTACTGACAACGCAAACTACATATAAATTCACATTCAGTTACCAACAATTAATTAAAAATTAAAAATTATTTTGAAAGTTTAGAAAATGAAATAAATTTAAAGAAACATTTCTTCTTCTAAGAGTAATACTATAATAACGAAAATTATATATTCTCATTCACTTAGGACCATATATTTTTAATTTCATGATTTTAGCTTAAATATTATAGAGAATTCAAAACGTACTATTAGAAGAACAAAAAAGCACTAAAAATTTCCCCTCTTGAATTCTTACCCACATATGATCCTATCTTTAATTCCATGTTTCTAGGTTCAATATTGCAAAAAATGCAAAAAGTACCATTAGAAGAATGAAAAATACCACAAAGTCTCCTGTTATGGATTCTCATTTACATAGGATCATAAATCTTTAATTTCATGTTTTTATGTTTAATATTAAAGAAAATTCAAAAAGTACCATTAGAAGAATGAAAAAGTACCACAAAATTCCGTCTCGTGAATTTTTACTCACTTAGAACTACATTTACGTAAGTTCATGTTTCTAGGTTCAATATAATGCAAAATTCTAAAAGTACCATTAGAAGAACAAAAAAAGTATCACAAAATTTCCTCTTATGAATTTTCACTTACTTAGGACAAGTTCATGCATTGCATTAACTTAAGTACAGGCATTACTTAATTTGAATAAAATTTAATTTGCCGATTTTATCCCGTTTTTGGTACTTTTTATTCCCCCTGAATGTGACTAAGATTGTATTTTAAAGAATTTCTAAATTGTACTAATTGAATATGTGTCAGAAAAAAGAAAAAAAAGAAAAAATATTTTGTAAAAGAAGTACCAAAATCAGGTACGATTTTTACCCTTTAAACGTTCGAATGCCCAAAAACTACCCAACTTGTATTAACCAATTTTCGATAAGTTACTTATTTGATCCTCATTTTATTTCTAGGCTTACGGACTAAAATATAGATAGGATTCAAAAAAAAAAAGTACCAAATTACAGTTTTTACCCGTTTTCTCCCTAAAAGTGCCGAATTTCATAAAAGTACCAGACACCTATACGATTATTTTTCTAATGAATAGCGATAACTATTTAACTTTTTTTGTATCTCTATTAGTTTAGGAGATATAAGGTTACCGATTTTACCCCCTAAACATTCGAATTTTCAAAAATCCCATCTTAGTGGATGTATTCGGTAGGAGACCAATCTACATTCCATATTTCATCTTTATAGCTTTAACCGTTTGGGCTGTGCGATGATAAACCATCAAGTAAGTCAGTCAGTCCAATCAATCAGTGACGTAAACTAATACAAATTTTATGACTAATACAAATTTCCCCTCTACACCCACTTCTTACGCCTCATTTTTCCAGGGTTCTATGAGGGTCTTGGGGCTTTGTGTGATAAGTAAGAGACTTGACTATTTAGTACTATATATTTGTAATCCCATTACTAAATATCGATGATTAGTTTCCTCCGCCTATAATTATTCACAATAAATTTCTTTTTTGTGAATTTGTAGACCAGCGATATTAACATTTGTAATGACCGTTATTTACTACGTAAAATTAAAGTTGATTTATCTTAAGGTATACTCAGACCAGTCAAATATTTAACCAAAATGATGTAAGTAGGGTAGAAGGGGGAGCATTCGACGTAGGAGCATATTTGTTTTTGCTAATTATCTTGAAAACGAAGTAAAATTTTTGTGTTAATAATTTATTTTCTTTTCAAATATTAAAGATCTTTCATCTATCCAATTTTGAAATTTTCAACGTACATTTGTTCGAAGGTAGACGTGATTAATTGTTTTTCTAATAGTCTTCTAAATATTTCACTGTGGGTACTTTATGTGATAACTCTCATATCTTTTGGAATTGATCAAAGATTTTTTTTCTATGTTATAAACATGGTAGTAATGAACAAGATTTGGCAACATAAGTTTTAATAAATTTCTTTAAAGTGTGAAAAAAAAGTATCACCAACTGCTCCTGGGGTACATTCGCCAAACTGTTGGTAGGTCGATTTAGCTTATCTTACAGGAACATCGTAATCAGATACGAAGCTCTTACTATCTCTAGATCTTTCACTGTACATATAGACTCTCTAGTCTAATTGAATTCAAACAAAAATCATTAAGTGATTTTCTTATGCATAGATTTTGGGTCGCCATTGTTATTATAATTTTTATTTATTTTATATGAAATTCACTTAAACATATCAATTTTTGTTTATTTTTCAAATGCTGTATTACAATAAAGTAAAAAAACATCATATATAGGAAAACGATTCTGCCCCCATCACTTGGCGAATCTACCCCATGGGATGCGGTAGTTTCGACGTTTTTGGTCACTTCACAAATTCTCAATAAAAATTAACTTAACATGAAGATAGTCAGGATTAAAAATGTTTAAATATAAGCTAACATATCAAGATTATATATATTACTAATGTATAAAATATTTTCTAACCTCTATTTTAATGAAAAACTATTTTTATCTGGTATTCTACCGAATCTTGTTTGACGCTATTTTCTCTTACAAAACATTTTTTGGTAAAACTAATGGTTACGTAAATATTTGACAAATGTGAACCTAGCTTTATTTACATATTTGTTTTATTTAAAACGATATCTATATATAATTTAACGAAAAAAAAAAAAAAACAACGAGTAGAAAATATTTGTTTTTAAAATATTTGAGATGTGATAACCAATTTATTCAATAAAAAAATATAAATTTACTAATAATATATCAAATTGAATCAGTCGTTTTATATGGCACACGCTTCACATGGTAGAGTCCAACAGTAAAAGCTCAACATACTGTCAAACTAAATCTTGTGTTTTTTTTTTTTTTTTTTTTTTTTTGTAACAAACAAACTCAATTATTTACCGCAAACTAGATGATTGTTGTTGTTCTATAATTTCTAAACCGCGAAGTCGATAAAAATTAAATTATTATAGGTGTGTCTGCGTACTTTTCAGTAAGATTTAACCAGCAACTTTTTTGAGACAGTAGTTTATAAACAACAAAAAGTAATGTCCCCCCATTAAATTAAAAAAAAAAAAAAAGCGCTAATCTTTGTATAAAAATAAAAACATAGTATTTTTGTTCTTTCTTGTTAACAAATAAAAGTCAAATGTTATTAACATTAAATATTATTTGTTGATAACATTAAATTTAAAGTTGATTCATTAAAATATAATTTTTAACAAAAACAATAAAAAACGAGAGAAGAAGATATAGTCGGTCAAGCCCGACTATATGATACCCTACACCATTTCGATCCACATAATTTTATTTTATACATATGTACAACTTACTTGTGTTAAATATTAACATAATATTAACATTTGTATGGGATTTATGCACGTTAGTGATTTTCGGGAGAGGAGTTTGTATGGGAGCTATGGTCAGTTATGGACCGATCTTCATGAAATTTGGCAGACGGATTTCTGCTGATATAAAACTTATTTGTACTAAATTTCATTAAAATATTCCTATTTTTAAGGCATCTCTAAGAGTTAAAAGTCTATTCCGGGAGGACATTTGTATGGGGGCTAGGTGAAATAATGGGCCGATCATAACCAAATTCAATAGGCTTCGTCCTTTTGTTGAAAAAAGCATATGTACCAAATTTCATCAAATTATCTTTAAAATTGCGACCTGTACTTTGCGCACAAGCTTTACATGGACAGCCAGCCAGCCAGCCGACCAGACGGACAGACGGACGGACGGACGGACATCGTTAAATCGACTCAGAAAGTGATTCTGAGTCGAACGGTATACTTTAAGGTGGGGGTCGGAAGATTTTTTCTCTGCGTTACAACTTCTGCACAAACACATAATACCCCAACCCCCTTTGGTGGTGTAGGGTATAAAAATGAAAATCCTTTACTAAAAACGCATAGCATCTCTTAAAATGATTTTCAACAGAAAATAAAAACTAAATAAATAAATAAATTTGTATCTAATTTTTTAACATAAATCTAAACAAATATGAATTGTAATTTTATTACATGTATTTTTCTAAATTTTCTTAGAATTTGAGTTTTTATATTTTGATTTTCTCTGTTTACATTTGTAAACAAGTGATCATAATATTTTTTTCAACATATATTTTGCTGATGAAAGTTGATGGAAGAAAAAAAAGCCAGCAGCTTTCATCAATTTCCCCTTCAATGAACTGTCAAATTTTGTCCCTCTCTTGCTCTCAATTGCAAGATTTTTATAGTAAACGAACGCGATTTAGTAACTTCCAGCAACATTTTGTGATAATTATCACAAAATATCAGGTACGCGAACACAGCTTATGTCATTCATTTTGGTTAGCGAATAATTTAAAGCAAGAAAATTAAAATGCACAACTTTGATCATTGAACGTCAATAAGCTCAATTCACCTAATGATCTGAAATTAAATATAATATTAAGAATATAACTGAAATTAATCGTTTAGCGACTTCAACCAAGTTTGAACAAGTATTACCATATTTGAATTCAGTGCCCAAATTACATTAAAATAAATTCTTTTCTGCTTAGATCTTAGAAGAGTTGACCCGAATTTAAAATGCTAAGATACGAAGAAAGCTTCTTTATTTAAGTTCTTTCAAAAAATATTGTATAAAAATGCTATTCTATTCTAAACTATGCTATTCTAAAAACTTTAAAGAGTTGAATAAGTTAAGGCCTACAATTATAAATATAAAAAATGCCATAAAATAAATATCTGCCTCCTTTAATACATCAGAAAAAAATTATAAAAATTAAAACATATTTTTTCTTCACTTAGCTTTTCTTTTATGGCTGAAGGCCATATAAATTCTCATTATAAATAAGAATGTGTATAGTGTATATGTGTATAGTATTAAAGGGAATAAGTGTGTATTAATTTACGAGTATTTGTATTATTTTATTGAACAAGTATTTATATGATTTCTAACTATTTGGTCTATAAACGAATCGTTAGTTTAGTCAAGCAAATAAAAAGTAAATAAATTTTATAGAGTTATAATCATATGTACATATTTATTTATTTCTTTTTTCCCTTTACAAATATCTTTGTAGGTATTTGTTAGTTTAGTATTAGTAAATATGTGTATTTGTATTTCCAAGTGTATAAATAAATATAAAAAAGATAGTCAGAAATAAAGTAAGATAAATATACATCTATGTATATATATATAAAATAAACCTTTATGTTTACACATGTTTATCATAAATATAAATAACATATACAAGACTAATTCTTATATATTAACAAAAGAAAATACATACGAGGGTTACTACTAAAAATTTGCCAAACAAATGACCTGTTAAAGTTAAGCTTATTCTATGACAAATTATTATCAGACAAGTGTAGTTATAATGTATTTAGTTTAGGGTAACTAGTTAATTTTGTTGAAAGGTTTAATCATACGACGAAATTCACGAAATGTTAAAAACAATGGAATTTAAACACTTCAAAAGTCTTGACCCTCGTATTTATATACATATATGCAAACATTACTTTTACCAATATTATTATATGCTCATATAAATTCTTTGATCTACACCTACATACTTAAGTAGATTTAGTGTATGGTCAATCATGTATTATAAGATTTAAGTTAAATAGAAAAAATACTTAAATGAAAAAGAAAAATTTCTGCCTTTTACAATTTGAAGCACATATGTACTACATAGTAAGTGTATGTGAGTTATTAGCATCTTCAGTATTTTTCTATTTTTCAATACAAGTATTTGGTTATTATGATTACACTGTGTTACAGTGAAAAATCATTTGGACAATAACTTAATGTATTTAAAAGAAATTCTTAAGGGCATTATAAAGTAGTCTTAGAAATGTATTATATACTCTAAAAATTTGTGAATTATGATCAACAAATTGCTTTCAAGTAGGTTTCTTTTTTAAAGCATTTCGAGAAATTCTGTTCAGAAATAGATAAAAGCACTTTTACAAAGGTTATACCATTTACATAGCTGATTTTTCTCTCTCAGAAACATTGTTGCCATTTTAGCCTTTTTAAGGCTAATTAGAATATATTTTAAAACTTGTAGCATCGACATTTTCGTTTCATTTCTAATAATTTTTAGGCGATTTTTATATGTTTTTTTGTACATTTTTTACAATCTCTTTAAAAAATATCGATTGTTTTTTCTTCTTGTATATGAATAATGGAACAAAAAATAAAAACAGCTTTTACCTTTTCAAATCTATCTTGAATTAGAAACTGCCATATTTATCTTTCTAAATTTCGAAAAGCCCGAAATTTTTGTTATGATTTTGAATTATGGAAAATGTTTAATAAAAAGATATAAGTTTAACTGCCTGTTTCTCTAAATGCGAGCGAAAATTTCGTTCGAGTAAATGTATTGAAAACAGCAAATAATTTTAAATTTTATTTGTTGTTTTCAATACATTTACTCGAACGAAACTTTCGTTCGCATTTAGAGAAACAGACAGTAAATAAAATATAAAATACATTTGGTCGGGTCAAATTGTTCGGGTTAGCTCCTGACAAAATTTTGCTATGAGGTATTTAAAAAAAATGCACTGTAGAATAACCTGAGAAACTGCTTTTTAGAGATTCTGATATATAAAACAACATTTAAATGATAAGAATAATTTTTTTTGTTTATGTATCAATCAGATCTAAACGGTTGAGCCGATTTTTAAGAACTTTAACACACAAATAGTACCTGTGCGGTAGGTAGTTATAAGCTATGCTAGATCTCGATTAAATGTCACGCCAACATTTTATGTCTACTTAAAAAGAATATATTTTTTGTAAATTTTACACGCTATTAATGAATCTATTTACATGGAATTTGATAAACAGATAGTTTTTTTAAGAATTTTATTAGCTGTGTTTTGATCGGATGTCTCCATATTTAAATATCATATTTTATTTTTCGATCGGAGCAAGGGAAGTAGTACAACCTATTCAAAGTAAATACTTATTATGGTATATCTAAGGAAAGTTTATCCCCTTTTTAGCTCTTCTTCAGTTAGATGATTATCAATTCGGCAACTCTGGAAAAAAAACAAATGCACTTTTTATTTTTCAGTCACAATTTCTTCAGTTGTCGAAAAATAGTTGTAGAAATTTTTAGCCTTTTAGAAAAAAAAAATGATGTTCAGATTTATTAAGATGCTTTACAAAATATAAATTCTTTCTTTAATATATTGTTTCTAGAATAATTTACCGATTTAACTATCAGAAGATTATCTGGCGTTGTTTTATTTTCTTTCACCTAGATTATTACCTAGCAGAGTTGAGGGTAATCATTACCTTAGGTAATCTATTACATGCACAATTACAATTAACCAGTAATTTGTAATTGAAATTTTCAATTAAAATTACAGGTTAATTGTAACTGAAAATTTTGAATTACAATTACATGTAGTTGTAATTGAAAAGTTCCAATTACAATTACTTGTAATTTGTAATTAACTTCGAAATGTAAAAGTTTTTTTAAAAAAATTATGATTGTATGGCAATAAAAATATACAAAATTACCGGAAATAAAAATCGTATGTTGATTTTTTTTTAATAGCATTTCGATAAAATTTAATTTTAAAAGATTTAAGAGTGTAATTAATTACAATTATTTTCAATTACACTGTAATTGTAATTGGATAGTAATTGTAATTGAAAAAATATCAATTACAATTACTTGTATTTGTAATTGAAAATGTTCAATTACAATTACTTATAAAGAATGTAATTTAAATGAAAATGTAATCATTAATACCCAATCCTGTTATCTAGCAATATTGCTTATTTTTCATCCAGGCGTTTTCTTATTGATTCTTATTATTTTCTAATTCCCACAATTCTGATCTGTTAAAGAACTAATACTATATATTAAGACGACTCACTCAAAAAAATTACGCTTTTACCCACTTCAAAATTTAGCTTGATAGGTTTTATGATGTTCCCCAAAATATTTCGGTTCTACTGCTGACCGTTTATGAGCTGGACCATTTTTAAAAAAGGTATTTTTTCAAGTTTTTTTAAAACATATCTAAGAGTGACCTCAATATTTTTTTTAATCCATGAAACATCTCATTATTTAAGGTTTCTTAACAATATTCTTTGTATTTTTTATGCAAAGCCAAATTTATAAACTTTGACTTGCTATTAGATATAAGTCTCCGGTGTCCGTTCAATTTTTATTTCAAAGTACCTTTTAAATGATACCACATTTTGCATATGGTGCTTTGGGAGAATATGAAAAGAAAATCAAAAAACTAGAAAAAATACCTTTTTTAAATACGGTCTAGCTCACGAACGGTCAGCAGTAGAACCAAAATATTTTGGGAAACATTATAAAACATATAAAGGTAAATTTTGAAGGGGGGTAACAAAATCACTTTTTTTCTTTCCATAGGTAGTGAGTCTATACATTTATATAAAAAAGAAACATGACTGACTGTTTCATCATCCCAAAGTCCAATGGCCTGAAGCTGGAAAGATGAAATTGGGACCGTAGGTAGGTCTCCCTCTATAAAGATCCACTAAGATGGGATTTTTGGAAATTTGAATGTCTAAGGGGTAAAATCGGTAATGTCTTTATATGACACTCTTTGAAAAATTAAAACATTAAGTTTTGCTTATATAACCCACGAGATTTATATAGAAAATACAAGGTCTAAAAACAAGTGAGAAATGCTCACTATTACGAATATGTAACGGCTTATAACTTCCTTTCTAAAATAAATATAAAAAATTTGTCAACGTCAGTGAGTTTATATGACTCATTTGACATGATGTTTAAAATTTTAAATCTCTAAGTTGGCTAGATCGCCGTGGGCATTAATGGGTTAATACATAAATTACAAAAAAATAACATGAAAATAATATAAAGCTTAATTTCTTAAACTGAGGAGTGCGCTCGAAAAAATCCTAACATATATAATATTCAATAATTCGGAAACAGCTGACTCTAGAGCTTTCACTCTTTTTTTATTTAATTGATATTATATTACAGATCACAGAAAAATATAACTTTTATAGTTCTAACCACTACTTATGAACTCATGTACATTTTCTGGTAACCCTTCCATTAGAGATTTGATAGTTGTTTCAGTCACTTTTTTGGAATAGTTTTCACATTTTCTTTTCAAAACTTCGATATTTTGGGATACCTTTTTTGTGCTCTTCAATTTACTTTTCACAAGAGCCCAATATCTCACCACTGGCCTTAGCTTCGGACAATTTGGAAAATTGACCTCTCTTGGAACAAAAACTATGTTTTGGTGCCACTCCAGAGCTTTCTTACCGTAGTGACATCTTATGAAAGGAAGAAGCTTTTTTTGCAAACATTCTTCGATGTATATTTCAATATTTAAAGAGCCGACTGTAACAAATGACTTTCCTGTTTTGCAGCAACTGCATAAAGCTTGTCATAATAAGATTTTTTTTAGGAAATTTTGCCTGCTTTTGGGTCCTAAACTTATCTTCAACATTGCTTCGATCATTAGCAACATAAAAATTTTGACACAAAAGCTACGAAAATTCTGCCAGCACATACATTTCGTCGTCCATTATACAACATGAGTATTTTTGTATGAAATTTGATTTTAATTTCCATGCTCTATTCTTGGCTTCTAAAGTTTTTGCAGCATTCCTGTCTGGAACTTTTTGGACTTTATATGTTTTCAACTACTCATTAGCGTTAACTTTTCGCCCCAAGTAGTCAGAACACTGAGCTACTTAATTGAGCTGCTTTTTTACCAGACGTGTTTGGAGTTATTTTCAATATGCTTTCAATTTTCTGCCCTTAACAATATCATGTGGAAATTTTTTTCTTCCCGAACCAGATTTCCTAGCAATGGTCAAATTCTCCTGATACTGTTTAATAACATTGGAAACAGTTCGACGGCAAACATTTAATTCTTTGGCCAAATATTTGTAGGACCAATTTTTTTTTTTTTTATTTTTTAATAATTTTTAGCACGTAAATCTTTTTTGTCACTCATTTTGATCAAACTCACAACAAATATGGTTGTCATTAAAAATAATAACTGACATATTTTTCAATGATAAATAGAATAAAAAAAAAAAAAATTAAATTTAAATATTGATTCCGAAAAAAGTTATGGGTTAAGATTTTTTCGATCGCACTCCTTATAAGAGTATTTTGCTCAATAATTTTATAACATTTTCTATTTAACAATATTTATATCTGTCCCTATTCTATTGGCAGCATAAAAACTCAAGTATCAATATTAAACTTTCAATTCCCAGTTCACTTTATCGTCAGTATTCAAATAACAATTGCGCGAATAAAAAATCCAACTAAAGAAGAGTAGAGTGCGGATGCATATAAAAACGCCGCTAAGGGAGGAAGTTTTGAATTTAATGTTATTTGTATTAAATCGACTCTTGTTTATAATCGTGGCTAATAACGCTCTTAGGAATAAACAAAAAAAAAAAAAAAAAAAAAAGAAGAGTGAAGAAAAAAGCAAACCAATGAACGAGTTAACAGTTGTTAAATTGTTCACAATAAACAAGCTATAAATGTTTTATGACCTTTAAAAGGGAAGAACGAAACAGCGAACAGTTACAACAACAATGGGTTATATTATTATTTATGATTTTACCATAGTCAAAAGATATGCCAACAACAGCAAAAACAATAACAAAAGCAAAAACATTTTAATGAAAAATAAATAAAATAAAAGATGAGAGCGATACGAAGCGATACAATTTGATACGGGTTAAAAAGTGTAGATTATATACAAACATAAACATTTTCAATGGCAACGAGATGATTGAATAAGGGAAAAATATAAACAGGGAATAAAAAATTACAGTGAAATAAAAATTTTGATGTTATGAGGATTCAAGAACTAATTTAAGAAAAAATTAACTTCAATTTTATTGTCGTAAAGAGCTAAATAAAATTTGTTATATATTTATTTCAATACTCCATTCTAAGTATTGTTGAACTAAAGAAATAACGTTTTTAATTAGATCGTTTTATAATAATTTAAAATTTTTCTCCGTGTACTTAACATTTTATATTCACCGTAGTAAATGTGTTAAATGTTACAATTTCATTTTTATTATTTTCATTGATTTTCTGATTTGTTTTAAAGATTGCCCCTCATCTTCTTTACTGATTTATACCAAACATAGTATTTGTGGACGTATTAAATGAAGGCTTTAATTTAATACCTACACGAGTTGAACTCATCAAGACAATTGTGTTGTTTTATAGACCAGTATAACTCATACAGGCAACGAGTATTTAATAGGAAATTTCATTTTATGATAATGATGTTTCATTACTGTTGCTGCTGCCGTTTTGGCTGGTTGAGTTTTATTGCTTCAATGAGAGTTTTATGGGCGGACGAGTTGGTTGTTTGCTTCACAAAATACCGATCAATTATTTTTGAATTCCTTAAGGAATTTATGTTATTAAGTAGAATTTTGTCTTTTCATAATGTACTTTTCATAATGAACTAATTTCCTTTAAATTAAAGTTTCAGATTCTAATAAAAATTTTATGTAAGAAATTATCTGTAATAAATAACATAATAAATTATTATCTTTTTCCTACATTTTTTAATTAAAAATACTACCATAGCTCGACAACTGAAATAAAAAATTTAACTTAAAAACTTTATACGCATTTTTTTTAATTTCATTATGAAAAAGCCTTACTATTTTACCAATTAGTATATTAATTTTGATATAAAAAAAAAAAAAATAATTATTAAACAGAATTTTAGAATCACATCATATGTCACTGGTCGGAAAGAAATCTTACTTTTTAGATGAAGAGTTGAATTATGCTAAACTCAAAACTGCTTTCAGTTTTTTTCCATCAGTTCTATATATTTGTTTATGGGCGTTTCAAATATTATGCCTATAATAGGGCCATTACTCTAGTAAGCATATTTCACCATAGAAAGAACAGTGTGTACGATTAACATAAATGATAAACCAAAAGATGCAGACTAAAAATGTCTTCTAGTCACCTTAACATAATTTTTTTAGGTGCTCAATATTTTTGAAGTTATTTGGAAATCAATGTACGAAAAAAATGTTCATGCTACTTATATGGAATATTTTTTATTAATTGTTACTAAAATCTCTTTTGAAAAATTAAACCATAGATTATAACATGTAGGTATGAAGCTAAAAAACTCAATTGAAGAAAAATTACTCAAAAAGGCACACGTACTACAATTGTTTTTGTTTTCAATGAAATTTTTTACTAACACATTCTTAGACTTAGGTTTTTTTGACAACCGTCTTAGGTTTCTGACAACGGAACTTCATATCTATGTTATAATCTATGAATGAAACTATCAAAAATGGGAATTCTACAAGTAAAGTAAGCCATTTATCCTTAAAATTTATGCACAGATCTTGACTTTATTCACAGTTAAATAAAAAGACCGATGTATGCACATAAATCAGGAGTTAGATCGAAAAAATCTTAACACACATTTTGCCTCATAACTTTTTTCGGAATCAATATTCAAAATTTTGTTTGATCTAGTTATCATGGAAAAATACTTCAGTTATTATTTTTAATAACAACCATGTTAATTTGTACTTATTTTCATCAAAATAAGTGACGAAAAAGATTTACGTCCTACAAGTTATTAAAAAATTTCATAAAATCCAAATAGGTCTTACAAATAATTGGCTACAGAATTTAATGTCGTCCGTAAAACTGTTTCTAATGTTATTAAACAGTATCAGAAGAATTTAACTATTGATGTGAAACCTAGTTCGGTAAGAAAAAACGACCAGATGATATTGGGACGGCCAGAAAATTGAAGGCATATTGAAAGGAACTCCAAACACATCTGGTAGAAAATCAGCTCAGTTTTCTCAGTGCTTCGACTATTTGGTGCGAAAATTTAAAGCCAATGGGAAAGTTGATAACAAAAAACAAACAATTCCAAACTGGAATTCTGGAAAAAAAATTAAAGGCCAAAAATAGGACTCGGAATTTAAAACCAAATTTCATACAAAAATACTCAAGCTGTATAATTGACGAAGAAACGTAGGTGCTGGCAGAATCTTCGCAGCTTGTGTCTCAAAAATTGTTATGGCTAATGCTCGAAGCAATGTTGGAGATAAGTTTAAGACCCAAAAGCAGCAAAAATTTCTTACAAAATGCATGGTATGACAAGCATTTTGCAGTTGCGGCAAAACAGGAAAGTCATTTGATACATTCGGATCTATAAATACCAAAATGTGCATAAAGGAATATTTTTAAAAAAGACTTCTTCCTTTCGTAAGAGAGCACAACGTGTTTACATATTTTTGGACCCATTTGGTATCATGTCAGTACAGTAAGAAAGCTCTGGAGTAGTACCAAAACAATAACATAGTTTTTCTACCAGGAGAGGTCAAATTTCAAAATTGTCCATAGCTTAGACCAGTGGAGTGATATTGAGCTCTTGTGAAAAGTGAATTGAAGAGCACAAAAAAGGTGTCCCAAAATACCGAAGATTTTAAAAGAAGATGTGCTCACTGTTCCAAAAAAGTGTCTGAAACAACTGTCAAATCTCTAACGGAAGGGTTAAAAAAATGGTTCACAAGTTCATAAATAGTGGTTAGAACTATAAAAGTTATTTCCGTGATCTGCAATAAATTATCAATTAAATAAAAAAGAATGAAAACTCTAAAATCAACCATTTCCAAGTTATTGAATATTATATATGTTAAGATTTTTTCGAACGCACTCCTTAGTCACAATATCGCCACTTTTGTTGTTTTTAAAACAACAAATAGTGTAATTCTCTGTGGCTGAGTGCTTAGCGCGTATAACTATAAAACATAAGGATGTTCGAGTCGGGATGTCGCCATAAACAAAAATGTAAAAATATAAAAATTAATTGATAAATATAAAATAATATGAAAAGAAAATAAAAAGAATTATTAAATAAAAAAGGCAAAAAAAGTAAAATAAAATTACAAAAAAAAAAAAATGAAAAAATTATACGTAAAAAATCTTTTAATTTTTTTACATTCTGAAAATAACTAATTTAAAAATTGACTTTTTCGTACTAGTCACAATATCGCCACTTTTTGGTCCTAGGGTGCCAATAGACTTTCTTCTAGGACATCCCAATGTTAAAGTGACTTATCGGTAGTTAGTAAAGTGATGTAACAGTGATGGAAAATTAAAATATTTTTGAGTATCAAAATAAATTTCAAATAGTACTTTTTTCACTCTGAAAAGTTTTGATAGTTATTTATTTTGTATTTAGTGTAATACTGAAATAATGTAATTTGTATATTCAAAACGAAGGATTAAATATGATACCAAATCCATAAGTGATTTTATTCAGATTAAGTATTGTAGTTATTAAAATAAACTCAAGAAAAAAGTCCAAGATAAGTTTCTTAAAATCGAGCACTTCAGCTTTAGTTTTATTAAAATTTGGAACATTTTCACTTCAGTATAATTTACAGAACATAAAAACTTGAAGTTTTTAATAATAATTGTACATTTAAGAGTTTAAAATGTTATAAATTAAACCTACAGCTCAAACGATTATATAATATAGAATAAACTTATTTGAATTGTCAAAATTACATGTCTTATTTGTTGGGAACTTGAAGCCCCAGCATTTAGTCAAAGATTGTGCTCATTACAATTTCATTACTTCTTCTGAACACCAATTGTAATACATGTAAATCAAAGATATTAAAAAATCATAAATTTCTATTCAAAAATTATATCTCCAAAATATATTTTCATTTAAAAATTTTATTTTTAATTCGAATTGTAGAATATCCAGCTAATCGTTTGAAAGTATCAAATTACTCGAGGGAGTACTTAGGTACTTTTGAATGTTCAATAGTATCAAAAAAAGAACTATAGTATCAACTTTTCCATCCTTGCTATGTAACCAGTTAAAGAATTCCAATTAATTGACTTGTTCGTACTAGTCACAATATCGCCACCATTTGTTCCTTGGGTTCCAATACACTTCCTCCTAGAACATCCCCATGTTAAAGTGACTAGTCAGGTAGTTATTAAAGTGACTAGTGGTGCCCTAATGTAGTCAGTCAAGGACACCATTGACTGCAGGGAAGTTATAATTTTAATTAAATTAAAAATGTAAAATAAAAATTGTAAATATTAAATTAAATTTATTTAAGTACACAAAAACAATAATTCCTTATATATTTATAGACGAATTTGTTATATACAAATGTACTATGTATGCAAATTAAAAATTATTCATATAAGAAATAATTTTATTTATTGTTTAGTTTTAAAACAAAGATAAATGTGTATTTAGTAAAGACTTAAATAATTCAATTTCAATTTGTGTCTGTATTAAAATGCGTTATTATAAAAAAATAATAAATAAGTAAATAACTACTTACTTTTGAAATATGAGTATACGATAAAGAGACATTTTTATCTTATAAATACAGGTAGGATTATCATGTTGTTTGTTTTTGTTTATTTATCTATTTATATTTTGTTGTAAAAAATAACAAATAAATATACAATTTTAATCCTCAAAATGCAAATACAAAGAAAACAAAAGCGCAACTAAGAAAAAACTAAAAGGAAATTAATTTAATGTTCAATTCTTCTAAAAGAAATTATAAGAATTGAAAATAACTTTCTATGGAATATAGCAAATTTCGTATTGACTTAATTAATATTTTTTATTTATTTTTTTTATTTTAAATATAAATTGAAAAATTCAAATGAAATTTACGATAAGATATTCCAAAATGTATCTTAGAAATAGTTTTCTTGGAAATTTTTGTTTTATGATGCATTAATTAGTTGTATAAATTTAATTAAGTCGTTATCAATGAGTGAAAGCAAAGATTTAAACGATTAAATAATAAAGTTTCTTTTAAACTAAAAGTTAAATGCCCAGGTTTGCGATTTTGATGAAAATGTAAAATGTTCAAAAAATAATAAGTATGTTTTTCGTTAAAACTAAAAATTAAGAAGTTATTTGAGAAAAAGTTGTTGTATCTTAAAAGATACACAGGGCAGTCATCTCTAACATAAATTACTAAGAAAAATTGGTAAACAACTGATTTAGCTTTATAAATTATGGTATAATATAAAAAAAAATATCAGTTGTCGGAATAAACAATTTGGGTTTGACACTGGTTCGTAATGTGCTAGATATATTGATTCTGCTTCAATCAAAGATATCACCATTGATTATATGGATAAAATAAATTAGATCATTCTGATCCATATTTTCATCATTATCTGTTATTATCTACGTTTTACCTGTCGCTTGAGTATTATTTCGCTTCTCAATTTGCTCATTGTCATCACCTATAATTACGAAGTAGTTCACCTACGTCATCATCAGTCATAAAGATGTAACTCTAATAAAATATATTCTTTACAAAAGTGTAATTAAAAAATGTTATTAAACAATTTAGTATCTATTAAAATAAATAGTTTAGCCCCAAAAAAGTGAACTTTCTCTAGAAATATCATACACGAAAATGCCACTGATAATAAGCTGTTACTATGCGTAACAGAAATCAAACATTAGCTGTAAATGCATTGTATCTTACATAGGGTTGTCAGATTCGAATTGTGATCTAACATGACATACCTGAAAAACGAACTTAATTTCCAAAAAGAAACTTGACAATCGGCTTCCCCCACAAATCATTGACTTTTTATATGAAACCTATGTATATGAAAAAAGGTATATAAATATATCGGTTAGACTGCACCAAAATTTACCAAATGTTTGCTTCCGCAGGATAATCCATACACCTTTCCATGCTCGGTTAAACATTTTTTAAATTTGTTAAGACTGTTTCAAAACTTAATTTTTAAACTTTAACAAAGTTTGTTAAACAAATTTAAAAAAAGTTCAAATAAAACTTTACAGGTTTATGAACAACACCATAGAAAATAAAATTAAAGAAGAATTAGGTCAATACCTCGTTTGACTAATCCGTACCTTCGATTTGAATTCTGCGGATTTCGTCAAAAAGGCATTTTTTGCAGTTTTTAGATATAAATTCATCCTTTTTTTTTAATGTCCAAAATACTCAAAGATATTATATAATAAGTTAAAGCATATGTCGCAAAATACATTCTGAAGTTTTTTAAAAAATTGGATAAGAAGAACCTTTAAAATACGGATGTCAAAGGTCAAAATTAGAAAGAATTACAATTTTTAAGGGAAACCTAACGAAAAATAATTTGATAGATAATTATGTGTAAGCAACGATTTTAAAATAATTAGTTGCAAAACATAGTATTTAAAAAAACTAAAAACGGTATAAAACAACTTTTTCCCATATAAACTCACCCCGCAAACTTTAGGTCCGATGAAAACCTTTTGAAATTTTCGAATAAGTCTCGAGAAAACAGTAGTCAACAATATCGTAATAAGTTTGTTCTGAAAAATATTTATTAAAACAGTCCTCTTTTGTAAAATGATTAGTATAACTGTTAGTTTAAAACAACTGCATCACAGTGCACTATGGTTTCGATGACCACTTTTCTTGGCCAAAATTACCAAAATGGAAACAAAACAAATTGTCTTGTTTGAAATATGTTTGTATTTCAAAAATTTAATTACTTTTTACACTTTTTATGCGACAGAAGTAAAGTCATTACAACGGAAGCTTTCACATATTTCACTTATAACTCAACCTAAAGGCGTGCATTTTGCTTTAGCAGCATTAATTTTGATACACAACTATATTTTAGCAATATCTGCTAGTTTATTTTTTATCTTGGCATTTTTATTCTTTGGTTAGACCTTTGTAAATGGTAAGAATTTCCAATGCTAGCTTATTAGGAAAAAAAATTTATTTTCTCACAAATCGCAGAAAATCGCAAAACGAGACAATATGGAAAATATAGCCAAGATATATGTTTATTTATTTTCGTTGAGTTTTTGTTTACCGATTATCACCAAAAACTTGCAGGTCTAATGAAATGTAAATTTTTTTTACGAATCCAATTTCATTTTGGGTTTTGTAAAACAAACTGTATTTTTCTAAGATGACAACAAGTTCTGATTTCGTATTCAATTATAAAAGTTCTTAACCTAAGAAATATTTTCCATAATAAACTTAATTAAAAAATTGTTGTACTCAATAATTATAAATTAATGAAAACCGTTGAAAAAAGGCACTTTTTTTATACATATTTTAAATTTGCTTAAGAAACTCTACTTTGATCTATTGTATTATGACGACAAATTAGTAAAAGTAAGAAAAAACTCGATTTTCTTGCATGTTTTCTATAAAACTGCGATAATTATAACACAAAAAGAAAATGTTACCAAAATTAGTTTTGGCCAAGAAAATTGGTCAGCGAAACCATAGTGCAGTGGTTCCAAAACACTTTTTTTGGCAAATAATTCAGTAACTATTGAACCGTTTGAGATATCTCAATAA
This sequence comes from Protophormia terraenovae, assembly GCA_951394005.1. Taxonomy (NCBI): domain Eukaryota; kingdom Metazoa; phylum Arthropoda; class Insecta; order Diptera; family Calliphoridae; genus Protophormia; species Protophormia terraenovae. The sequence continues at coordinate 102,378,447 of OX596076.1, read as the reverse complement.
ACGGAGCTGACTTGTTTTCGAGTTTATTTGGAGGTGTACAGGTTCCCATCGGGTCAGGGGGGAAGTGGGTGGCTCTCCAAAGTTGGCCACCGAAATAAATTTTTACCTCAATTTTAGCCTCGTATTTTTTTTAGTTTCTTAAACTTGGCGGGCTTAATATTGCCCCCAAAATATTCGCCAGATTCCTTACAAATTCTAAATAACATTGCTGCAAGAATCATATAAATATATCAATCTGTTGAAGTTATATTAAACTGAAGTTAGAACTTTAAAAAATGTAATTTTTTGGGGTTTTTTTCTAAAAAGGTGGCAAAATTTATTCACTGATAAAATTTGTTTTTTTGTTCTGGGCTTTATCATTTTTTAATGTTTTCAAAAGAAATTTTAATGCAAATACATGTAAATCCGGAGGAGAAGTTTGGAACAAAAGCCTGCCCACAAGCCCTATCCAAATTTTGTCAATTTTGGAATTTTTTTTTTTTTTTGTTATGTTCTCAAATTGCAAAACTGAAATCAACTCAAAATTATTTTAATTATTTTTTACAATATAGCTCTATATGTAAGGTATACGGAGGCCCCTTATAACGACAGGCTGATAATTTCAATGAAAAAAGTAAATTTGTTAAACACGTTTTATACGGATTGAGATTTTGGGTATTTTTATGTAAAAAAGTGGGATTTTTTATATGAACATATTATCACATATTATACTGAAATTTCAATAAAATGTCACTATTCGTTTAAATTTTATTTATGTTTAAATATTAATTTTATGTTTTGAAAAAAACTCCAAAAAGGTTAAATTTTTAGCCATTCGAGGAATTCTGCCATCAAATTACATTCCACTAACTTTTATTTTATAAATTATATCAAATACTTGTATAAAAAGTCTATACTTTTGCATGGTCAGAGGTGTATTTGAGTTGATTTGAGGGAGTACAGGCCCTGGAAGGTCACGGGAGTAGATGGTAAACCTCCAAAATTGGTATGTAAGTTTTTTAAAAAGTCTCCAAAAATTCATTTATGACTTGAATGTAAAAATATTTTATATGTAGGTAATCTTTGTATAACTCTCGAAAAAACATAAGGATAAAAGGTGTAATTTTGTAACAGAGTGCTTCAAAAGATAGATCCCTTTCTTTCCATATTTATCCCCTAGGATTTTTCTGAAGATTTAGAATTTTCCTTTTAACTTGCACACAATTATGCTAAAATAAAGAAAAAATACATGCATTTGATATTCCCGGTCAGAAAAATTACAAAACAATTAAAATATTTTAAGTAAAAAAAAATCACCATCTAAAAAAATTAAAAAACAAAAAAGTTGTCTTAAATTTTCACAAAATTATTTTAAAGAAACACAAAAAAGCAGAAATAATAGAAAAAATGTCACGGCATTTGTTTATTTCAATTTTTCTTTAGATTTTTTTTTTTTTTTTTTTCAATTTTTCATCTTAAATTTTTATGAATTTTTCAATGTGAAAATCAAAAAATATAACTGACAAGTTATTGTTTGAGGCGTTGTTGGCCTTTGTATAATGTTTTATATATTTTATTCTTTTTTAAACGATGAGTAGAGTATTTTTTTGTAAGAATTTATTTGTTCATGTTGTTTTATTTCGTTTTTCTTCTTTTTATATTTTATTTCATGCCTTCATTAAATGTGAAACGTGAAAATTCGTTCGAATTACATCCTTTGTTTTTTGCTCAAGATTTTTCAGTATATATTTTTTTTTTTTTTGCCTTTGACTTGTTGTTATTATTATAGCTGTTGTTGTTGGCTTTACATTTTCTATCTTATATAGACAAATATTTTAGCCCGTGGCATTATAATCTTTTACTGGGTGTTGTTCTACGTTTCAATATATGTATATATTTTTTCTAGCTTCTTTTACATTTTTTTTTTTTTTTTATTTTTGTTGTGTTTAAATTCAGTTTTGTGGTGTTTTATCATTCATTCGTATCTTGTGACTACGTGTATAAGGATATAGGATATTTTTTTAGTTACTTTGTTGTTGTGATTGTTAGTTGTTTGAGAGTGTTGTCAGTTAACTCAGATGTTAGTTTCTATTACTTGTTTCATGTATTCTTTGTTTTTATTTTCTTTTTTTGCTTTCCTAAAGGTTTGTAGCCTTAACCTGGTTTAGTAACATAGTATGCTGATAAATGTTAAATAATTAAATTAGAATTTCGTTTCTGTTAAATTTTGTTAAATTAAAAGAGGTAAAGAAATACATACAACGGAAAGTTTTATTATAATTATTCTTTGTTTTTTTTTTTTCGAAAGCACTTTGGTAGTTAAAGTGGTAGAAAGTTAATCATTTTATAGGGGAATAAAATTGATCTAGGCATCCATTTGAACACCATTTTGAAATCTTTTTGGTATTAAAAATTGAGTTATTATTGCAATTGTATAAATTAAATTAATATCTGGTAACTTTCTCAATTATTATTAAGAATTCAAAATGAAATTATGATCCAGTTGAAATTCAAAACATTACAAAAAACATGAACTAATAATTTATGGAAACATTTATCGGTGAAGTATTTATTATTACTTCTGATACGTTAGATAATTTAAAGGTTGTTTCCTTAGTATTTTTTACAATAGGGTCACTTTTTTAATTAAAATACAGTATGATTATCTCCATGTTAAGTTAATTTTTATTAGGAATTTGTGAAGTGACTAAAAACATCAAAACTAACCCATACCATTTAATAGATTCGGCGATGGGGGCGGAATGGTTTTCCTATATATGATGGTTTTTTTTCTTTGTTTTAATACAACATTTAATAATAATAATAATATGTTTAATTCAATTTTATATAAAATAAATAAAAATTAAATTAACAATGGCGACCCAAAATCTACCCAGCAAAAACTTTGGTTGACATGTAATGAGTTAAGAAGCTAAAATAATGGCTCTTCACTACTTACACATTAGCTGAATAACTCATTATTTTAACAAGGTGATGACATTAGAGGCAACTACTTACCGTATACATTACTTACATGTAATTACAATAATTAATTACTTCCAAGCTGTTAAATAGCGCATTGAATTTAAAGCATTACTGAAGTCATGATTAGTAATAACAATAGTAACTAGTTACATTTTATGTTATAAATAAGTAATGAAATGTCAGGATATATATTTTTTTATTGTAGTAGAAAGATTTAATGATTTTATTTTAAAAAACTTAACAACAACAAAATGTAATAAAAATAAATTATTTTAGATTACAAATCAATTCATACGCAAATTTTACCTTTCATTTAGGTATCCCTTTTTTAAAATATGAATTGGTAACTGCGTAACAAAAATCAATAAAAATTAATATTTTCAAAAATCTGATTATAACAATCAGGTTATAAATAATTAATTACCAAACAACTTCTATATAGTACAGGCAGTATGTTGTTGTCATTACAAAGTAACTACATCCGTAACTACCAAGTGGGTATGCATGAGAAAATCTTTAAATGATTTTTGTTTAAATTATATTAACACTAGAGAGTCTTTATGTACAATGAAAGATCTACAGATAGTAAGCTCTTCGTATCTGATTCGACGTTCCTGGAGCATAGGTTAAATCGGCCTACCAACAGTTTGACGAATGTACCCCAGAAGGATTTTTTCAAAAAAGTAAAATTTTTTTCACACTTTAAAGGAATTTATTAAAACATATGTTGTCAAATCTTGTTTTTTACTATCATGTTTAAAATATGGAAACAATTCGTTGATCAATTCCAAAAAATATGAAAGTGATTCCAGAAAAAACAATTAATCACGTGTACCTCCAAAGAAATATATGTTGAAAATATCAAAATTTTATAGATAAATTTTATAGATAAAAGAGAGGGAAAGAAAATAAATTATTAGCACAAAAAATTTTACTTCGTTTCCAAGATAATTGGAAAAAACGAATGTGTACCTGTGTCAAATGCTCCCCCTTCTACCCTATGTAATTTTTAGTACTTATACTAGTTATATTCAGCTATTCAAGTCTTAGGATGGGATATAGTTTGGTAGAACATAATTGTACCTGAGATGTTCCAATTTGATTCCTATAGGCTTCTGCTTTGGGGTTTATTTACATGCAAAGTTCCATATGATCAAGGCACATACTCTTTCATATTTCAAACAGAATATCCGACATGGGTTCAAGAAGATATTGTCAAAATTTCTTGTTACAATGCAGAAATTAAAAAAACATAAATAATCGCATCAAGATAGAACTCAGGGCAATATCAGGCTAATTAGTTAAAAAAATCACAAAACTATTTCATAATTTCAACAAGACTGTTCTTTAAAAGGCTATAAGATGGGTGCCTTTTATATTTTGCGAAAAACATATAAAACGATAATATTTCTTTGTAAAGGACATTATTGTTTCCTAGAGTAGTATTTTTAACAGCCAATACCTTTACTGATGCGTTTGAACCATGTCTTAAATCAGTTCTTCTACCTTGATTTATGCACCTCAAAAATATGTATGTATGTATTGTAACTTAACAATAACCGATTTTCCAAGTGTCAAAATAAGTTATCCATGCAATTTATTTTGATACTGAATAATGCAATGAAATACTTGGATAATAAAGCGGAGTTGCATCGCAGAAAATTCTACAATTCGATTCGATGTGATAATATTGCCGGTTTTTTCAAACACTGTGTGAAAGCAAGTATTATCGTAATGGAAAATAATCTTGGTTTGGTAGATAATTACTTCTTGAAAGACTTTTGACAAACAAATGATGGCAAAATATTCGCAACTAATAGTACTTTTATATTCCAAACGTACACTATCAAAATGTCCTGACTTCTCTAGAAACAACTGACAATTTGATTTTTAATGCTTTGTCTGGGTGGAACTTTTATAGAGATGGTCAAAATTTTAAGGAGTAATACTGTTGACTGATATCTTCTTTCGGAATCTTTCGCATAGATGCAAATTTTGTCATTTATAACAATCTCATAAACATGACTTCAAGGACATAGGACCAATTTTTTCTTCCTTTTCTTTCAAAAATTAAAACACATCTTTCTTAAACAATTTTAAATTTATATGAGGTTAAAAGAGAAAAACTGTTCTGGACGCCCAAATATTTATGAAATATTGAATACTTTTCAGTGGAATTAATGTCTAGGAATTTCTCGATCACACGACATCTATATGTTGGTGTTGCATAATTTGTGTATCCACACTTTAGTGTTTTGTCAAAAAAAAAAAAAACAACCGTTTTTAGAAGACCTTTACAAATTTTTGTCTTGAGCCAAACGTATCCATGAATGAACTTTGGAGCATAATTTCTAAAAGCTAAATGGAGTTTAAAAAGATATTGGTTTTTAATTAATCCACATTGAAAGTTATAAACAATTATTGCATGAAAATATTTTATTGTAAAATTAAATTTTTTGTCGAAGGCAATTTTTTAAGTAACTAGGATGTAGAAATAACCTTCGTATAAAAAATTTTCTGAGAACATAACTTCTCGTATCCTTTGTAGTAAACACACTAAAAAGTTATTTTTAAACTCTTAAACTTTTTTTGTATTTTAACCGATATACGTATTATTCTATTATATGTGTAGGCACAAATAAAATAATTTTATTTTTAAGCTTACTCAACATTTAAATATTATTTACACAATTTGTATTAATACACTCAAAGTACAACCCACTCGTTCATTAACAATATAAACTGCTGACAACTGTTATAAGTTTTTCATTATTTTTACCCATAAAGCCACGTCCTCAAACCCATCCATCCATTTATCTATCTGTTCAACAAATAAGACCATAATAATGACCTTCACACAAGAGATTTGAAACATTTTCGGTGGTAATGTGATCTATTACTTCAAAACAGCAATTAAATAGACAAATGACAGTAACAACAATTGTAGAGATAGGGAGCGGGAAAAGAGGAGCCCGGAGAATATCAACAACTGTCAAACAGATTTGTGTGTGTATAATATTAAAACTTACTATTGAAATAAGGCGGTAGTAAGCTAAATCAGCACTATAACAGAAAAAAAAAAAAAAAATATATATATATATATATATATATATATATATATATATATATATATATATATATATATATATATATATATAAAACTCATTAACACAAGCAAGAAAAGGGATTGGGGAGACATTAAATCTATATTTGTACATAAAAATCTCTCTCGCATACATAAAAAAGTCTATAGAAAGTTTAACTAACACTACCACAAATAACTACTTAGGCTTATCAAATAAACAGCACAACAATGACGAAAAGCTAAAGGAAAAACATTTAGTAAAAGGTTTACAGAGGGCCTTTGAATATATATCAAAAGTATGTACAGTGGTGGCCACGAATTTAAGACACGACATGTAACGAACTAAGTTGTGATAATTATTACAACCCTGCAATATAAAATTAGATTTTGTTAATTTTTCAGTGTACCCTGTAATGTTAAGATCAATTACCGTTATTTGGTTTTGTTTGTGTATACATTTTGTTGCTGTTTTTATTATATTTTCGTAAAAACGTGCTTTTGAAGCTGGTCACGAATTTAAAACATATAAGAAATATTTGGTTTTTAAGTGATTTTTTGGTGTTTTTTGAAGCTAAAAGGTAAGTAATGAATGTTTTATTCCATTTAATGTTAGAATACATCAAAATATTTAGTTAGAAATGGCCAGAGGTACTTGGAGTTCGGATGCCGAGCGAAAATTGATCCAACAAATGAATACTGATGGAAAAACAGTAATGGAAATTTCCAAGCTACTAAAATGTTCCAGATCCAAGATTTACAATGCACTGGAACACATCAAGCAACATGGCACTACCAAAAATGTCAAACAGCACCCTAGAGCCCGAAAAACTACACCCAGGGAGGATAGCTTAATTTATAAATCAGCTGCTAAAGATCCTTTCAAGAGCTCAAGTAAAATTAAAAATGAGATTTCATCGGATTTTGGTATTAATATATCGTCCAGGACAATAAGAAGACGTCTGAATGAGAAGAACTTACGTGGGTGTATTGCACAACGTAAACCACTTGTGTCAAAAAAAAATATTAAATCCCGACTAGCGTTTTCAAGAGAAAATCTCAATAAGCCGATGACATTTTGGAAAAATATACTTTGGAGCGACGAGTCGAAGTTTTGTCGCTTTGGTTCTGATGGAAAACAGTACGTATGGCGTCCTCCAAACCTGGAGCATCACCCAAAGTACACCCTTAAAACGGTTAAGCATGGTGGTGGAAATGTCATGGTGTGGGCAGCATTTTCCTGGCATGGTGTAGGTCCCATTCAGAAGATTATCAATAAAATGGACCAGCATATTTACAAAAACATACTGACAAGCATCATGATACCATTCGCTGAAGACAACATGCCTCTAATGTGGAAATTTATGCATGATAATGACCCTAAGCACACTTCACGCCTAGTGAAGAGTTGCTTAGAGGAAAATAATATCACAGTTCTGAAATGGCCAGCTCAATCCCCGGATCTCAATCCAATTGAGAACTTGTGGAATGATGTTGAGGAGCATGTACGAGCAGTAAAGCCAAAAAATTTGACTGATTTATGGGAAGAAATTCAAAAGGCTTGGTATGCCATTCCAAAGGAGCGCTGTATGGCCTTAGTTGAAAGTTTACCCAGGAGATGCGCTGCTGTGATTCAAAATAAAGGATTTCCCACCAAATACTAATATTGTTTTATGAAGCTGAGCTTTACTTTTGTGAATTAACTTTTATTTTGCCTATGTCCTAAATTCATGACCAGGCTTAAACTTGTATTAATCTGTATAATATGTAAATAAAAATTGGAAACTAAATATAGGTAACAAACTATTGTTGATTTTTTTTCATAACATTACTAGGATCTTTAAAAAATAACATGGATCTAAAATTTGTTCGATAAGATGTAAAAATTATCAGAAATATATAAGTGAAATGTCGTGTCTTAAATTCGTGGCCACCACTGTATATACCATCAATAAGATCAATAATTTTTGATTTTATCTCTCCTGGAGCAAAAAATAAAAAAAAATCTAAGAGTTTTTAAAGAATATTCATGCATTTTTTTTTTTTTTTTTAATATGAAAGTAATAGCCTTTTTAGTTAGGGCCTTTAATTTCTATCTCGCTGATAAAATACAACCACAGTAATAGCAACAATAACAACAATTTCTAACTAATACTTTGCCATATCCATTGTAATAAAACGAAACTAGAATGTCAATTTAACCCATATTGATATTTTATGTGAAGTTTTATTTTCGTATTTCATTAAAGGCAAGTCAAAGATATAGATAAACAGGCAAATACTTACACAGACTGAATGGCAGACAGACCGACTCAAATACTAAAATATCACTTGACACACATACGCTATACACACACATATATACTAAAGCTAAATTATTTTCACATACATTTATAGGCTCCCATATATTTATACAAACTTAAAAGCAAATAAGTCTGCATAGAGGAAAATTGTTTATAGCAGGGATGAAAAATTATAATTTTAAAAATAATTTACTTGTTATAAGCCGAAGGATATATTTTTCATATCCTAGTCGGATGTCTTTTCCATGAAATACCAAATAATAGAAATAACTTAAAACTCAAAAAAAGAATATCCCGCCAATTATAATTTCTTCAATAAAATTTCTTTCAAATATCATTCGAGATTTTTATTAACAAGTAAAACTTTACAGTCCTGGTTTAGAAGCAAATGTTTGTTTACAACAGACAGAAGAGAGAGGGAGTCATGTACGTGAGTGTCTTTGGCTTAAAATATAAGACAAACACATACATTTGTATACATATAATGTACGCCAGTATTGAATTAGATACGTAACAATTGTTATATACTAACCCATACAATCATATGCTCTTATTTATATAAACACTCTTGTAACAATTGTCAGCTTCAATATTGAAGTTTGAGGTTACATCAACACAACAATACCGGAAATTGAAATGTACATGACAATTCATATCATCAGCATTTTCTAATACTCAAACTATTACTAAATGGTATACAAACACATATACAAGTGTGTATGGCGAAAACAACAACAACACATAAATAGCTTCAATATTCTATAGATTCACAAACAAAACAGTATATTTGGTTTATACGTTGGTGGATTGGGAATTATTTTAAATTGATCAGATTATGCCAAACATACCTAAAGAGAGTTTAGAACTATGTAAGAGCTTAAAAGCAAGGAAGCTTACAGAAGAACTTAATGTAGTTTTCGTTCCAAATATAAGGAAATCAATGCCACAGAGATAGTTTTAAAATGATTTTTTCCTTAATCTTTCGAATAATTGGCTAGATTTTGTGAAGTATCACTGCACAGTCAGGTAGAATCGAAATTATTTAGAAATAAATCTGTAACTTCTAATCAGTTGGTTGGATTTACATCGTTTAAAGTGATAAAGAATAAAGAACTTTAAGATCTTTATAAAAGAAATTCCACAAAAATTGATTTTTTTCATATTTTTGACCATAAAGTGTAAATTTTCCAGAAATCACGATTGCAAACTCTTAAGAACACATAATGTATTCCAAGACAGCATTCTCTCTTCGGATTTTATATTTTAAGGTCAAATCTTCCATATAAAATAGGTAAAATTCCGGAAGGTGTGAACGTATACCTTTTGGTTTTAGTTTTTTATTTGGCCTTCGTCTAAGTGCTCATATTACCTTTAGTGGTTTTGGCATATATATAACCTTAAGAACCACTGTGTACATCAATTAAAATTGCATTGTTTTAATGTGCTAACTTTGATGAAATTTATTACTCATTGTTATAGTGGAAGGTTTTAGCAATTTTGCATCTGCTCTATGAATTAAGATCTTTGAAAACGAAAACATCCGTGAGTGCATATTGAAAAGAGAATAATTCCGTTAACTTGTCGACATTTACCATTATACTTAGTAGCGGTGCGCTAAATTTCACTGTAATGAGAAAATAAGTTTTTCTTAAAATGGAATTTGAACAAAAAAAAAAAAATTAAAATCAAAGTCATAAAACAATTGCTAGGAAGGCAGGAGTTTCTTGGGTCATAAAAATATATAAATATAGGCAGTTTCAGATCATAATGATGTTCAGATTCAGATGAACTAAAATGTGCTCTGAATAGTTTTGCCCCCGAAGGACCTCAGACCTATTAGTCTATCGTCCTTCCTCTTGAAGGCACTGGAAAGGGTGATTGATCTGCACATTTGCAGGGCAATCAACCTCAACCTATTGTCAGCGTCCCAACATTAAATTGGCTCTGGAAAGACTGAACATTCGTCAGTCGATTATTAGTATCATATGGATACTTCTAACCAACAGAATTATAATCTCCACAATAGGAACGGCTAATACAATGCTCATGGAACGTTAATACAATGCTCATGGAACTTGATTCTTTGAAGTACAAAACTGTTACATATGCAGACGATGTTGCGGTAGCTGCATCTGGAAAATATCTAGATACCATATCCTACCGCCTATAAACTGCACTAGGCCTACTCAGTAAATGGATTACAAATAGTGACCTAACCGAGTATCCAGGAAAAACGAAACTAGTTCTATTTTCAAGGAGATACAAAATTCCATCTTTTCCACTCCCCTGCCTGAATGGGATTGAATTAAAGGTGGCGGCTAATGCGAAGTACCTCGGCATTATACTGGACTCTAAATTGTTCTTGCTCCAGAACACCAAGGCTATAGCGTCAAAGGTAAATATTGCCCTTTTTATGGTGATCAAGCCCATTTTTAAGTATCCAAGACACTATTCGTTCTAATGAACTAAAAGCCGGTGGCCAAACAGGTCGCCATCATGTTGGCGACTAGGGCCAATATCATAGGTGCATGGAACAGAAGGAACTATGACCATCTTGGGAATTTCGAAGCACATCCCCAACAATTTTGACTATTGTGTACCCCATCTAGACAGAGGATTTTCCGTATCAACTTCATCTGATCACACTCTAAGAGCTGGAGGGTGGGTGTATACATTCCAGTATATATAAAGAACATTTCCTTTAAAATGCAATGGTCTTCAATCGGGGATCTCGACCATTAGAAGAGATTTAAAATAGGCTACTGTAATATATGGTATTCGGAGTGGATATTTAAATTTGTACCGACAGTCAGCCCCCGATTAAAACTCTCTCAGATATCTTTTCGATATCCAAGCTGGTACATAAATTCCGAACATCTCTATATGAGATGGCGAGACATTCTAACCTAGAGTTGATCTGAGTAAGGGTTCACTGAAATATCCAGGGTAATATTATTGTGGACGAACTGGCCAGAATTGGTTCCCTACTTCAAAATCGGGTAGGTGTGCCGATTTTATCTTGCACATCCATGATACTGCAATTTTTGTCAAGGACAGCACAGCAAAGATGGACAAATGAGTCAACATGCTCTACCTCGAGATGGATATGAACCCAGTATGATCACTTATGATCGAACCTTATTCTGGGAATTCCAAGGAGTCAGCTTTTAATACATTGTTACTGGGCAATGGTTCGCTGGAGCACTTGCTAGAAGACTAGAACTCACTTATAACGACTATTGTAGAAATTTCTTAGATGTGGAAAAGACAGTGCATCTTCTATGTCACTGTCCCTATCTTGCGGGTATCAGGACTACGGAATTCCTTAGTCCGCATATGCATGTCTGATCTCTCTGTAATTTACATCAGTCAGATCAGATCTTTTATACATGCTTCAGGTTGGTTCGATTCGAACCTTTTTACGAACATGTGAAACAGATCCACATGATACCCTATGGTAACAGAACCAATAGGACCTACGTTAGCTGTTTTTATCTCCAATATTTACAGCTGCCCATTTAACCTAATCTAACAACACAGACAAAATTAAAGTGAATCTTAATAACGAAATTGTTGACATTAATTAAAATTTTATTAGATTTTGCTCAAGTCAAAGAAATAATAATATTATTTAAATAAAATCAATATAATTAAACAAATGTTTAATTATATTAATTAAGTATTATGCTTAAAATCAATTAGTTTAATAACTGACGAGTTTAATAACTTTCCCTAAAGGGAAGGACGCTTAAATCTTGAGAGATAAAACTTTTTGGTTAATTTTTCTTTTAAAAATATTTTTCTCTTTTATTTGAATTCTTTGAAAAAACTATGACTATTTTTTTTTTTTTTTTGGAGAAGTACTTAAGTACTCAAAAAATTTTACTTTATAAATTAATATTTTGTATTTATTTCTTTAATAAATAAATTTAAATAAAAATTTTACTCAAAAATTACATATTTACAATTACTTTTACTGTGATATATTTTAATTTTCTGCAAAGAAATATTTCATTATAACAAAAAGAATCATTCCAGATTCCTTTCAATTAACTCACAAAAAAATCCTATATTTTTCTCTAATTTTTTTCATTACACCAAAATAGCATTTCAATTTTCAAGTTAGTACCAAGTTTACAAAATAAATTCTATACTCTATAGCCAAATATATAGAACTTAGGACGAAATATGAGATTTAAGGCAAATCAATACAAATCAAATGTTATCTACTTGGTCGCAACTACTTAAATACTCTAACGAATATTAAAGGATACAAAACAACAAGGAAAAGCGGAGGGAGGAGATAAACAAATTTGTAACATACAGTTAACTTTAACTATATGTATTTTTGGTTAAATAGTAAAGTCAACAAATGATACACTTTGTCACCTACAATATTTTACAAACAAATAAGGGTTTAAACTTGTAGAAGGACGGACATGAGAACAGACTTACAATCACATACTGTGCCACACTGACACGTTTGCAAGCAAGACATTGGAATATATAAACATTTAATTTGTAAATGTAAAATCACATTTACATTTTATTTACATAAAGTTTTTTTTTTTTTTCATTGGGAATGAAGGGAGGATGGTTTGGGGGAAAATCTATTTTCTAATTTGTGGTTTTGAAACAGATTCAATGTTGATGATGGTTGACCATCTTATTAGAAATCGTAAACGAACAATAAGTTCAAGTTTGAATGGCATTTATATGGAGATTTGCAACATAAACATAATTAACCAGAGTATAATGAATGAAAATTGAAAGAGAAATGTAATCAATTGTTACAAAAAATAAAGGATACAGTTTTTGATAGAATGTTTTTTATTGAAAGGATTTTACTGTCACAATAAGCCAAAGGATAGAGGAAAATAATTTTAAGGTATTTAAACTGTTTTCGGAGAATTTAGTATTTTTGGTTAACTTTTTGCTCAGGAAATGTTCTTTTTTTATAGAAACTAATCTCCTTAATGTGACCTTCAATTTTTGTTATATGTACTTTTTGAGAATTTATCTTTGTAATCCTCTAAAGAATATAATATTTTTTCTAGGTCGCTACTGAAATAGTTAATTTATGTTTCTTATTATTAACAAACATTCATCTATATATATACATATAGTTACTACATAAATCATAAAAATTTCATACACTAAATACCGTAACTAACTAGAAAAATATATTATATCTATTAAGGGCTAACATCAATCAAACTAATTATGGACTAAATTCATAAATTTCTTATACATAAAAATTCTTAAATAAGTAGAAAAGACAACATGAACGCTGATGAATTGTTAGCAGCGCAAAAAATATGTATTTGTTTCAGCAATTACCGATTGGGATAAGGGCTGTCGACTCTACAACAACATATATTTTGACATTGAATAAGTTCTTTCACCTGTTCTAAAAGTCTGATATTAGAAAATAGTCTCCCCAAATTTGTACCTATTCATTTCTATTAAATTATTTTTCTTGTTAACAAATTTTTCTCATATTTGTTTTCTTAATAGTCCTAAATTGCATTTCAACTTTCTTACTTGTTTGTTTCATCTTCATCCTTACTAATCAGGACACCCTTGATATAAGATGATATAAAATAATACTCATTTATGATTTCAATGATGTCATTAATCATTAGCCATAAAAAAACATTGGCAACAATAACAAAAACCAAACGGAAACAAAACTTATTGAATGGGAAAATTTCCCAAAGCATTTAATGACACTCCTTCAAACACACACTTTTAACCACCCACACATACACATATTTATCCTTACTCGTGCACAACAACCACACATGCATGTCACAGTTATAAGTAAACAAGTAGTAGTTGAAAAACTAACGGAAAAGCTAAGACAAGGCAAAAACAAATAGACTCTCATTTAAAATGAGTAATGATTGTCTTTTATTGTTGATATATAAAAATAAAAAATAAATATATAAAAAAATATAAAATAAAATACTTAAGGAAACGGAAATCAAATATTTCAAATTACCAACACATACGCAAACATTCAACAATAATAAAGTTATAATAATGATATACATATACAGACATATACATGAAATTTTATGAGAATTATAAATATTTTTCATTGTTGATTCATTTAACTAAAAGTAGGTATGTATGTAGATATACTTGTTTTGTTTTTAAGATACTAGAAATTTTAATATAATTTCAAATTAATATAGTCACACATTTTTTTTTTTTTTTTTTCTCATTGGGTTTTGTAACTTTTTCCCGAAAATTATGAAAATTATTTCTTTAGATATAATATTGTAAACGCGTAATATATTAAAGTAGAAAAGTAGTAAATGACTCAACTCTGTATTTATAAAATTAAATTATTGTATATTTATAATTATATAATTATTTATCAATAAAGATCAAAACAATAAATAATATAGTCACACAATAACCAGAATTCTTAGATCAATACGTCTCGCATTGGTTTCAAAAGGCGCTAGATTCATGGAATGATAAAAGTAGTTTACTGCTAATTTAGGAAAAAGCTTTACTTATTTCAGGATTCTTATTTTCTTTTCACTGACACACAGTCAGTCATTCTAAAAATTAAATGAAAATAACGTATGGGTAAAAAAATATGGAAATTTAAACGTGGATTTTGATTTAATGTTTATTGTTTAATTATATACAAGAATAGACTATATTAATAAAATAATATTGACTCAATATCTTCTTGCCTTTTATTTGACTCAATATCTTTTTGCCTTTAATTTTTTTCGCACTTCAGGCATTGATCTATACATGAATTCCCTTCGTCCAATGAATTTTAACAAATATTTTTATTTTCTTTATTTTTATTTTTTTTTTTTGTATATAATACATTATTAACTTACTTTTTATTGGAATTTAATTATACTATTTATATACACCATCTTACCGACAAATAATTAAATTTTCGCCTTAACGTATGCTTTCATTATTTCACATTTATAAATCTAAATTTTTTTCAAACTACGAAAACTTGAATACGAAAAAAAAAAACAATCATAGCAAGCTTTGCAAAGAACAACAACAATACTGTTATTCATTATATTACTGCTGTTGCTAACTAAACTACTTGCCTATACAAAAAAAAAAAAAAAAAAAAACGTAACTAATAGTCATTACAATTCTTAATATACATGTTTGTGTGTGTATTTATATTCTTAACAGATTTGTTTTCGTTTTTGGCCCATAACTCTGTTGATTATGAACGAATTTGGTTTATTAAAAAAAAACCGAAATTTTATAAAAATAAAAATCTGTAGCTTAAACAAGGGCTTAAAAAAATGCGTTTTGCCCGATACCTCAGTTATTATGAAGCGTTTTATTTAATTTTTTTAGCGAAAAAATGGTAAGAAGTCCCTAGTACATACAGAGGCTTCAGAAACTAAAAACCGGTTTTTTAAACATATCTCCGTAATGTATGAACCGATCTTACTGAATTTCAATAGCAAAATTCTCGAAAGGATTTCTGATCGTTTGATATGTATATTATATATGCCAGTTATCGGTGGGCTTCATAAACGCCATTTCAACCGACACACGGACGGACATGGCCCTATCGTCAACTTTTTTGCTCTCCGACGAAAATTGTGGAAATTACAAACGGAATGACAAACTTATATATACCCTTTACACCTGTGGTGAAGAATATAAAAATAGTAATAATAATATCAATTATTCTAGTTAAATATTATAATTTTGATGATGGGAGCAAAATCAAACGAAAATTAATTAATATAAGCAGTTTGGCAATTGAAGTCCATTTTTACATTTTTCTGCAAGGAATCTAAACTTTTGCACTGCATTCGTTTCTATAAACCTTTTATATAATAGATACACCTTGTAGGATGATATTAAAGTGGCAGTAACTTTGGAAAATTTTTCAAAAGTACTCACATTATTTTTCTGTTAGTAATCAATTTGATCTGGCAATGCCAATTTAAATAAAACGAGGAAAAAAGATATAGTCGGTCAAGACCCTACACCATTGTGTTTAGTGATAAAAATTCGAGAAGGGAAATTATATTAGACCTGTGGCCAATTGTAGACCAACACTTTAACTAAATGTAAAATAAAATATACAAATATAAAATAATGCGTTGATACTAATATCTAGATGATTTTATGCACTTAATGGCGATTCCTGGAAGTGAGTTTATATGGGAGGTATGGTAAATTTTGGATCAATTCTTATTAAATTTGGCAGTGTTGTTTCTACTTAAGTACATAAAACTTATTTGAGATTTATGCACATCTATTTCGGGGGGACATTTGTATGGGGGCTAGGTGAAATAATAGACCGATCTCAACCATTTTCAATAGGCTTCGTCCTATTTCATTGAAAATTGCGACCTGTACTTTGTGCAGAAACTTTAAATGGACAGCCAGCAATTCAGCCAGCCCTTCAGCCAGCCAGACGGACGGACATCGTTAGATCGATTTAAAATTTAAATTTTAAATAGTAATTGTGAGTCAATTGGGTGTTGGATAACTTTTTCCCTTGCGTTACAAACATCAGCACAAACGCATTATATCCCAAACACCTATGGTGGTGTAGGGTATAAATATGGCAAATATATGCACACAAATTGATTACGTATGTTGAGGAGCCAATTAAATTTTAGTTGGACCCGGAATAACGAAAAGGTACATTGAAGATAAAAATTTTAATGTTTGAAGCTAAATGTCTCGTAAACTATAGATAAGAGTGTCGCGAGGAAAGCCTTTTTCGAGATTTCGATGTAGGAAGACCCCTCAAACGATGTGTAAAGATATGTTTTATACGAAAAAATTATTTCAAACATTTTTAAAATTGGTCTTCAGTTCCCTACCAGCGTTTGAAAAATCAAGGATCCCATACATTTTGGTCAAAAAAAGTTTAAATTTTTCAATCGAAATGGGTATCAAAAAATTCGTGATTTTATGCTGGTTATGGAAAAAGTATTTTAAAAATTTTTTCCCATGAGATTTTGTTTCGCTAGCAAACTTTTTAAGACATTTTGATGAAAAATTTTTTGGAAAAAATTGGAAATTTATATATTATCGACAATACTTACTACAATGCAAATTTTTGATATTTTAGCCATAAAGAGGACAAAATAATTAAATTCTTATCCATGTCTAAAGAAAAATATCGAAATTTTTTTTTTGCACGATGTACTAAAATGACGGTTTATGGATCAACACTTTTGCGAAAATTTTTTAAAATATTTTTTTTATAATTGTCTAAAAATTACGAATCTTTTGATACCCATTTCAATATAAAACTCAATACTATTTTTTGGACGAAATGTTCTAGACCCGTGACTTTCAATCGCTGGTAGGGAACTGAAGATCAATTTAAAAATTTGTTTTTAATATTTTTCCCATATTAAGCTAATTTACACATCGTTTTAGGGGTCTTCCTACGAAATTTTTAATTTTTAACTATAGATATAAGATATAAGATTTAGATCATGATTCAGATATAACAAATCAGGATCGCTTTAAAAATGTTTATACACGGTGTCATTTCTGGTGTAAAAAAATAATGTTAAAATTTTTAGACTTTCTTTTTTAGGGGAATTAGCCTTTTTTGACCTTATTTAATGTCCAATTTAGTCTTTTTATGATGCTTCTGGCAATAGTGGTGGTGAAATAATAAACATTTATAAACTACTATATAGATGCCGAATTCTAGCATTATATTAAAACGATATCTATGCTATATTCGGCTGTGTTGAATCTTTTATACTCTTCACCATCTTACCGACAAATAAAATGTTCGCCTTAAAATTTATAACTTTATATATAAATCTTAATTTTTTTTTTTAACTACAAAAAAAAAAAAAAAAAAAAACATCACAATGTTTATATAAATGTTTGTCTGTGTATATATATTATTAAAATATCTTTTTGGTTTTTGGACCATAACTCGGCTGCTTATGAAAGAATTTGATTGCTTGAAAAGAACGGAAATGTAAAAATACTTTTTTACAACCAATCTATAAAAAAATAAAAATCTTTTGCATAAACAAGGGCTTCAAAACTTCACAAATTCGTTTTGCTCGATATCTCAGTTATTATTGAACCAATTTATGTAATTTTTTCAGCACAAACAATTCTGAACATTTTTTGCAAAAATGTCTATAGTATAAACAGATGTTGCACAAACTCGAAAACCGGTTTAAAAACCCGTTTTTTTTAATATCTCCGCCATTTATAAACCGATCTGGCTGAATTTTAATAGCAAAATTTTCGAAAGGATTTCCGATTGTCCGATATACATATTAGATATGGCAGTTATCGGTGGGCTTCATAAACGCCATTTCAACCGACACATGGTCCTATCGTCATCATTTCTTACATGGATTCAGAAAATATCAATGAAAATTGTGTAAATTACAAGCGGAATGACAACTTTATAATATATACCCTTTACACCTTTGGTGAAAGGTATAAAAAGAGTATAAAATTAAAAAAAAAAAAATGTAATATAAGCAATGTTATATACATCTTTGATGTCAAATTAAATGAGGTAAACTTAGTCTGAGATCTGTTGACATAAATGACGAAAAAATAAAAATCTGGCGTCACATTTATAAAAAAAAAACAACAACTGAATATTTTAATTCAGAAAATAAATATTTCTCTTAATAAAACCTATAACAAACAATAGTTTTGAAAATTTCACTATATTTTTTTTACAAATGCAAAGAACAAAACAAGTTTTTTTATTCGTTTATTTATTTCTGCAAAACAATATTGTTATAAAGAAATTGAGTACAAATTTGCAATACTTAACAAAATTGAAAAGTAAATGGAAAAAAACACAAACAAATAAAAGAATAACTTTTATAGAAATTTTCTTTATAAGAGTTTTTCTTTTTTCCCTTAAAAAGAAAAATAAATAAAAGAAACATAAGAAGTAAAGCAGAAAACTCATTGTGAAGAAAACAATGTTTGAAATATTTTTTTATTTGTTTCTGCTTTGGTTTCGAATGAAAGTAATTTAATACACTACTTACAGTTCAATTTTTCTAGCGTTTATTTGAGAGGAAATAAAAACAGCTGCATTTGTAAATTTTTTTCTCCCGCGCATTTTAATTTAACTAGTTTTATAGAACAGGAAAAGAGAAAAGGGATATGGGAATAAGTATAAAACAATAAAGTTTTTCTTAAAAAAAGGGACAAAAAAAAAAAAAAGCAAAAAAGCTTTATTGCCAGTAATTGATTAAAATAATAATGATGTTGTTGTTGATAATGATGATAAAAGTGAATTTGTTTGCCAGATGCAATTAGAATTAAATACAATTTTCCTTTTATGCAAATTGCTGCTTCTATGCGATTTGCCTTCATAACTCTCTTTTAATGTTTTTGTTTTTAACTTGTTTTTATTACAACATCATCCATCCATGGTTTGGCATTCAATGACAACATGCCAATTGAATAATTTATTTTTGCCAATCATACATAATACACTTACGTTCAAACGTTCTCTGAAACACTTACATTTCTAAATATTGCAATTATCATTATTATTATTTTATCTTGTTCAATACTAATGATTATTTTCATTTGATGGTTTTTGGTTTTTCCTCTTTACTCACTTGTTTACTCTTAAAACTAATTGAAAGATTAGTTGTCATTTAATAAATTAAAATTCATATTGGTATGTATTAGTATTACTAAAGTTGGTTTATGTTGTGGTGGAATTGTAAGGGTTTATCATCTGTATAAAACTGTTTAATTAACTATAATATTTATCAAGGTCGCTGTCTTTGGTTTCATAGTTAAGAGAGCATAATTATAATAAGTAGAATAATTTGAAACGTGCATTAGTTTAATTAATTGAATTTATATGTTATGATAATTTGTGTAGAAAATAAATGGAAATTGTATTTATTACATACTGGCAATTACTACTGAAGCATATTAAAATTAAATCGCATTGAACTTGAAGTTTATTAATAAATCTACTTAAAATGAACCATGTAAGTATTAAAATTGGAAAACTAGTGAAACATGTGGATTTTGTTTTACATAAATATTTTCTATTCCCCGGTAACTTAAATATATGTATGTTAAATCTTTTAGCAATTGTAAAATTACTATAAAATTATTATAGAAATATTTTTCATATTTTTCAAAATTGTTATATTTTTCAAAATTGTTATAAATTAATTATAATAACAGAATTGATCAAATTGAACGGTTCAATGATTAAAGGAATTTACATAAAATTTAGTAGGAGTAACAGAAGAACGTGAAATTTTAAATTTAAGGGTTCGGTTCCACTCCATCACGTCACATTTTTACCCATTGAGGACCAAAGAAAATACGCTTTTTAGTTTATAAATTTTTCTCGGTAATAGGCAGAAAAAATTAGTCTCTCTTATTTTGTAGCCAAGATATGGGGCCACAAACATCTGGTACCAGTCATATTCCCTAGAAGTATTTAAAGTTAGGGGAGATTTGTATTTGATATAACTAATACAAGACCTCAGATCTCAAAAATTCGCATTGACAAAAAATGCATAGACATCAAAGTATGAAAAATTTAAGTAACAATTTTAACCAAAAATTTTGAAAAAAACATCGTAAATAATTTTGCTTAATTTTAACTCCTTAGAGTAACACAAACATCGATAAATGTATGAATATTTTTATTTTCCTTAATTAGAATTTAAGGGCGTATACTGAACTAAAAAGGTACATAAATACAATGAAAAAGTTTATTGTATCAATGAATTTGTGCACTAATTTTGACCCTATGTACAGGTTCATTGAAACAATGTATTGCCATACATTAATATTCAAATTCAATGTACAAGTTCATTGATTAAATTTATTCTTACATTGAATCAATGAACACGTTCATTAAATAAAATAAATAATTCCAGTACATTGATTTCAATGAACTCATATTTTCTCCCAAAGAAATTATACATTGAAAATGAATTATAATAATAGGCTTGTTCGTATTTTTGGCTTTATTTTATTTTAAATTAAATGATTAAATTGTATGATATTGAGTTAATATAAGCAAAAATTAAATATAATTTTCTTAATATAGATGCCATAAATATAATACAGTGTTTATATTACATTTGACAAAAAAAAATTACATAAACACAATAAATGTTACAGATGTGATCGTGTTTGCTTTGTCATTTATTTTATAAAGTAATTCCTTTTGTCCTAATTGCTCAATGATGGTATGGAAAATGAGAACAGCATTATCCTGAACAAAAAAAGTTATAATTTTTAAAATTCGTTCAATGGCTTAACATTTTGAAACTAGTTACTTACGAATTGAATCAATCCTCTTGGTTTTGAAATCACGATAATTTTTGAAAACCCGGTATTTGAGGCTAATAACGCATTCCTCTGCGTCTTAGTTGTTTTATCTACACAAATATAGATTAAATATAATATTTTGAAACTGTATAAAACGATTAACATTATTAAACTTACGCGTAATGAAGGCAAGTCTCCAAATTCCTGTTTTTGAGTAATTCATTTAATTTCGTGTATTCAATTATGCTGCACGACTTCTCCTGTGTGAATAAATTTATATTTATGTATTTTAATAATTTGAACGTCCATGCTTTATAACTTTTTTACTTTTTAATTATTTTAGTTTTTAACACAACACTGAATTTTTTTGTTTTTTGTTTAAAACGCGTCATTTCTTATTAAGAGATAAAAGCAAACTGAGTTGTTTTTGTTTTTGTTTTACTTTATTTCCCGTTAGAAAGCATTTATTTCAACATAATTTAATAAAATATTTCATTGGTTTAATGTTTTTGTTCATTGTGTAATGCTTCTTTTTAGTTAAATCAATGTATTAGTACATTAAATAACCGAATTCAATGAACTAATACATTAAATCAATTAACTGATTTACTTATTTTATTAAGAAATAAATTTAATGACTGGTTTCAATGTAATGTTCATAATAGCGTAAATTTTTTCATTGAATTTTAATGAATATTTTCATTGAAGCAATGAATTCGTACATTAAGTTAATAAATTCTCGGAAGAAAATTAATGAATTTCATTTAATGTACTTCATTCATTGAAATTACTTTTTTCAGTGTAGTATTTCTCATTTTTTTTCTCATACTAAGAAGCGAAAATAGTCTGTTACCAAAATAGTATTCCCTATGCCTTGACGCAATCTTTTAGTAGCGTTTTGATGAACAAAGCTCCCCTTGTTCATCGCATATTTCGTCCATATTTTTGAGGATTTTGACAATTTTAAAGACTTTTAGGGGCTATGTGGGGAAAGTTGGGCAGTTCTACATTTTTTTTTTTTTTTTTGCACTATTCCTCTTCAATAAAATACGGATCTCTAGCTGACTCTACCTTTTACTCAGAAAATTATATAACCTATAAATTTCATAAGGCTACATTATTTCCTTTGGTCATTCAATGGGTTAAAAGTGTGATGTGATGGAAATGTTTTATATCACTTTTTTACTAAATTTAGTCTAAGGAGTAAGAATTAACCAAAATTATTCCTGATGTAATTTTTTTCTATTAAATAAACTTTGTTATTTAAACTTAAATTTTTATTTTGTTTAAACTTTTACTATCTACGCATCTGTCAATGCGATTTTAAAAATTTTACGGTCTTGTATTAATTATATCAAATACAAATTTCCCCTCTCTTTATCCATCACTTTTCCATGATTTTATGAGGGTTAATTGAGAAATTCTACACTGAAATAAAGTAATTTCAATGAATGAAGTACATTAAATGAAATTCATTAATTTTTCGCAAGAATTTATGAACTTAATGTACGAATTCATAGCTTCAATGAAAATATTCATTAAAATTCAATGAAAAAATCAACGCTATTATGAACATTACATTGGAACCAGTCATTAAATTTATTTCTTAATAAAATAAGTAAATCTGTTATTTGGTTTAATGTAATAGTTCATTCCCAGCAAAAAAGGAACTGAAAAAGAGCTGAAAAAGTCATGAATTTAACATTGTGTTGTCATTGGAAGGAAGTACTTAGAGGTGAAAAAGACCTCCAGAAGTTCTTTTTTAGCCCATGGTTGTCATTGGTAATATGTTCTTCTTTTATAGTTCCTGTTCATTTCTTTTGAAGTGCTTCCCTTAAACTATGTTTATAAAATTTTTTAACAAAAATTCCGCTTTAGCTTTATTAAAAGATAAAAAAAAATTCTTTATAATTTGTAAAATTTTATTTTTCTTAGAAATTATTAAACTTTTTTCCTGATAAAAATTAATTTATTTTCACTTTTTTGGAAGTAATTATTAAGAACTTACAAAAAAGTTCAAAATATGCACTTTGTTCAACTTTTGAAATAGTGAAAATGTTTTTTTTTTTTTTTTTTTTTGAAGCTCTTGATCGTTTTTTAACTGGGTTGATTTAAAAATATGGTACACATAAAAATATTAACTCAATGTATTATTTAGTACATTGAATTCGTTTATTCAATGTACTAATACATTGATTTAATTAAGAAGAAGCATTTCACAATGAACAAGAACACTGAGTTTGCTTTTATCTCTTAACAAGAATGTCTCGTTTTAAACAAAAGACAAAAAATAAAGAAATTCAGTGTTGTGTTAAAAGCAAAAATAATTAAAAAGTAAATAAGTTATAAAGCGTAAACGTTCGAATTATTAAAATACATAAATATAAATATATTCATACAGGAGAAGTCGAGCAACATATTTGAATACACCAAATTAATTGAATTACTCAAAAGCTGGAATTTGGACTTGCCTTCCTTACACGTAAGTAAAATAATGTTAATGGTTTTAAACATTTTCAAAATATTACATTTAATTTATATTTGTGTAGATAAAACTACTAAGACGCAGAGGAATGTGTTATTAGCCTCAAATACCAGGGTTTAAAAAATATCATGATTTCAAAACCAAGAGGATTGATTGAAATATTTTAATTGAATTCTTAATAAAAATATATTACAGGCTGATCAAAGTTTGGACGCTAAATCTGGTGATCGTCCTGGTTTCTTTTGTAACTATTGGGAACATTTTATGAAAATAAGGGAATTTCTATAGACAAAAAAATGTAAAGGTAACTAGTTTAAAAATTTTAAGCAATTGAACGAATATTAAAAATATTTTTTATAAACTTTTTTTTTTTTTTTTTTTTTTTTTGTTCAGGATAATGCTGTTGTCATATTAATGTGGCGTCTAAGTGGATATTCCATACCATCATTGAGCAATATAGAGGACAATAGAAATTACTTTATAAAAATAATGGCAGAGCAAACACTATCACATCTGTAACATGCATTTTATTTACTTACATTTTTTAGTGAAATGTAATATTTTTGTATTTATGGCACCTATAATTTAATTTAAAATAAAAATAAAAACCAAGAATACAGAACAAGCCTATTATAATACAATTTCAATGTATAGTTTCCTTGGGACAAAATATGAGTTCATTGAAATCAATATACTGCACACTGGAAATATTTATTTTATTTAATGAACGTGATCATTGATTCAATGGAAGAATAAATTTAATCAATGAACTTGTACATTGAATTGTATTATTAATGTATGGCAATACAATATTTCAATGTACATAGGGTCAACATTAGTGCACAAATTCATTGAAACAATGAACTTTTTCATTGTATTTATGTACCTTTTTGTTTCAGTATAGAATTTTACAAATTATAGAACTCCTAGGGGATATGTATAAGAAGCTAATAACACTGGTCAACAAAAAAATCCACCCCCATAGACGAATAGTTGGACTTGATGTATTTTGATGTGCTAAACACGAATCTGCTTTCAGTTTTTTTTCCACCAGGTCTGGATTTTTTTTTTTATGGGCGTGTCCAATATTTCGCCCATAATAAGGCCATTACTCTAGTAAATTTCAAGAACGGTGTGTACGATTGATCAAAGTGATACACCAAAAGATGCTAAAAGTATCTTTAAATCATTCCAACTTAATTTTTTTATGTGCTCAATAGTTTCGGAGTTATTTTGAAATAAGTGTCCGAAAAAATTCATTTTCATGCAAAATTTTAGATTTTTTTGTTACTTAAATTTCTTTTAATAAATGAAGACATCCAAAATGTTACAGTTTATCATTTTTATCTTAAAGCTGGTAATGTTGCGAATAAAATAAGCCATTTATCTTCAAAAAAAAAAAAAATCAGTGCGTGATAAAATAAAAGTAAAAGCTGATTCTTATTTAGCACGTTGAATTCCATCTAATCCACCTATTTTTTTTTTTTTTTTTTTTTGTTTAAGACGAAAAAAAAAAAAACATTGTTTTTTGCCCACTAGTGTATTTCCACTTAGCTATAGGTATACATGGGTATCCGAACTTAACTGTGAATCCAATCAAGATTTGTGCATCAATTTTTATAATACGTAGCTTTATTTACTCATAGTTTCGTCAGCTTTGAGATAAAGGTGATAAACTTAAATATTTTTGATGTTTTCACTTTAAAAAAAAAAAAAGTTTTAGTAAAAAAAATTGTTTGGAAAAAATTTTTTTCCGACACTTTTTTAGAAATATCTCATAAACTATTAAGCGGATAAAAATTTGATAGTAGAGCGATTTAAAGCTAATTTTATTCCACATATCGTGGTATATTATATAATATTTAAATATTATATAATATACCATAATATAAATATTTAAATATTTATATTTTACTAAAATTTAAATTCTGCGAATAGCAGAAAAAGAACTTACCAGTAATTTCACTCTTGAACAATATTTCTGTAAAGATAAAGAAACACATAATTAATTAAACTAAAAATATTCACATAAATCTGAAAAATATATTTAGAATAATATTTTTATTGACGCTTTGAAATAAGCAATTAAATTAATAAATATTCCAATTCTAGGAAAAATTAACAAAATATACCATAAAAATATTTTAAGTCATAAAATCGTACAGACGATATATTATAAATAATAATGAAACTTATATTTTTTCACACATATCAAATGAATTGTGGGGAGTATGTTCAGTAGAACTCTTTTTTTGCAACTAATATTGCAGTAAATCTTACTTAATCTCATTTTCTGTATATTAAAGGAATAAGTTAACAATAATTAACTTTAACACAAGTTAAATCATAAATAAATCTCAGAATAAAGAACTTTTCATAAAATTGCATCAAATGGAAACTTTTTTATTAAAAAAAAAAATACAAGAACTCATCTCATAAAACATTTAAAAGAAAATTTCTTAAACATGAACAAAAAAAGATAAACTTTTTTGATTTTAAAGCTTTAAGCTATTTGTATAATAAAATATTCAACTATAAAACTTTCAAACGAAAAAGCAGATACTATTCACTCAAAATAATTTTGCTATAAAAAAAGCAGGAGAAAATGCTTTAAATATTGTATATTTTTTATTTTTGATAAGAAGTAGTGTATAAAAGGATTTTAAATTTTAAATGTGTTTGAGTCCACAATAAAAATATACTTTATGCTGAAAGGAAAAAGAAAAACTAATATAAACTTAAAACCACATCATAATTAAAGGTTAACATTCTAGGGCTTTTTGCAAAAACAGTGAGAAAGGATTAGATAGGGAGAAATTAATGGAAAATAATAATAAGTTTAAGTAAATATTTAAAAGATATTTAAAAGAATTTATAGATTATTTTTATAATTGTTTGTAGGGGTTATTTGTAAAATCAATTAGTGTTGGGAAAGTGATATGGTTTTTGCCTGTCACGGTTCATTATATAATATTTTCTTTTGATAATAGTGACGTCTTCTACTCTTAAAGCTACTTAATTATCAATATTATATTGTTTGGAAGCAAATAAATTTAATAATTAATATCATTTTCTTTGTCCTGAATTCATGTAAAAATTAATCGAGCATGTTTTTTTAATTTTTGTTTATGCGTGACATAATTTTGATAAACGCCTAAGGAATTTTGAAGGAAAAAGCTTTATTTTACTAAAAGTATAAATTATTTTAAAATGCCTATTTAAAAGTGAGTATGCGTGCTTGTAAAATAAAGTCAAATTTCATGAGTAAGTCAGCGTGACTAGTTCGTGATATAAATTAGCACTACTTATTGTTAATTTTTTTACATATCTCCCTTATTATCTCAACTATTTCCATTCGTGAGTGCTTTACAATAGTACAATTATCACTTGCTCATCTTCGTTATGAGCTTCTAAGTATATTAATTTATGTCTGTGCTTGTATTTAAGTGCAATTTTATGAATTATAGTTATAAATTATGTAGATTATAATTCATATTAATCCCTAACAGAAAGAGAATAAAACATAACACGTAATACACTCTTAATGCTAAAATTAATACATGGACTAATAGAAAAGCAAAATGCAAAACCATTTTATATAAAAGAAGGGTCATAATAACCTGGTTTATATACTTATAAATACTGTATATACTAAAAATGAAGAAAAAAAAACTAATAAGACTATCAAGGTGATGGTGAGGGTATTTTAGTGGTTGGCTGGTTATGATGTTGCACAGTAGGGCCAATTGCAAAAATATTTGTAATAAATTTTTATATCCTAAGCTACTAGTCAGATCGAAATGAATTGTATGGGAAAGTTATATAGAAACACCTAATCTCTCAAAAAAAATTATCTTGTAGTCAGCCTGTTGTAACACAAGATAAGCTATTGGGTGTCAAAGTTGACACCAAAATATATAAATATTTATATTTCTGTAAAGTATGAATTTTTTGTATCATTTTTCGGGAATAAGTTTTGAGATATATGAAGAAAAATTTATTTCAAAATATTTTATAATTCCTAAATATTCTAACATAATATATTGAGAAATTTCTTGATTATTTCAGTTCGTCTTGCTGCAAACAAATTTCAAAATCAGCACTATAAAATTAGTATACATTTTTTTCCAAACTGTAGAACAATTCATTAAATCTATTGTTGCTATTTAATTAAGAAATATATTTAGATCGATTTGGCCCTAAACTGATTCCAGCTTAGTCAAAAACGAATGCAGGAGCAAAGATTCTTTGAAAAAAATAAAGTTTTCCAAAAAGAAAATAAAATAGCACATAAGGACTGCGCACGAAAAAATCCGTGCATAAAAATCTGCTTATAGAAACTAAACTAATGGGCGAATTTTTCATAAATTATATTATTAATGACTGTTATGTTCAAGTTCTAAACATAAAACAATAAATTATTTCCTGTTGGTTTTTAAGGAAATATTTGATCTTTTCCGGAATTCTTCCAATTAAAGGTTTTATTGTGTTTCGCTTAATTTTTTGCTCGAATAAGTCCACATATTTTTAAACGCCGTTTCATTTTAAGTAAAGCTTGTCCTTTAATTTTTTTTTTTACTTGAGACCAATATTTTTCAGTTGCACGGAGTTCCAGACAATTTGATTGATTAGCGTCTTTCGGTACAAACACTAACAATTTCTTTATTATCACTCCACTGTTTTGTTGCTGTAATGAGAAGAAGCGAGAACAGGCCAGAAAAAAGCGGAAACACTGTATTTTCTTAGGAAAGGGAGAAGTCTTTTCCAAAGGCACTCATTCTTATATATTTCTGTGTTAATAGAACCACCATCAAAAAGATGGTGGGTATATTGATTTTATTATTCAGTATGTAACATGTCAAAAAAATCATTGAAGACCCCATAAAGTACATATTTTCTGGGTCCTGGTTAGATTTTGAGTCGATCTAGCTATCTAGCAAGATAGGGCTCGAACGAGACGAAATTTGGCTCAAATATTGACCTTATATAAGATTTGTTTGGTATTGAAAAATCGGTTGATAAACAAAAAAGATATGGGCTAAATACTATAAACTCAAGTTGTTCGTTGTAGCCTCATTTCATAGATATCTTTTAAACAAAGAATGCCGAGCCGAATATAACATTCTCGCTTGTTTATGAATGAAATGCTTCTTTACCGCATATGAATATGGCTCCCCAAATCAAAAACTTTCTTGGGAATTTTGATTTCTTTGATAGACGATATTTTTCTGCCATATTTCATCTAGCATTTGCAACATAGAGTTGCTGGCCAGGAAGTTAAAAAGTCAGCCTGCACAAACGTTTCATCGTCTATTATACACTTATCATAATTATGGAAAAAATTCGTCTGAAGTACTTTCAAGTTATTTTTTACCTCCAAATTTTTTACTTTATACGTCTTCAAGCTGGATTTCTTTCAACTTTTCTGACAAAGATTCAAAACAAATAACTTTTTGTGACACTTTTCTTCCCGAGATGAGAGGATTTCTCTGAAAATACTTTCTATTTTATCTGAGTCCTACAGCCTTAAGACTATTTTTCTTCCACTACTAGGTTTCCAGTCAGTGACTGTGACTTCTTTGTGTAATATTATGACCCAAGAAACTATATTTGGTACAACTGCCTTCATAGCAATTGTTTTATATAACCGATGTAAGATTTCATGAAAAGTTTGAATTATGTATTAAAGAGTTTTTTGTCCAATTTCCATTTTAAGAAAAACTAGTTTCGCTATAACCATGAAACTTATCACATGGCTAGTGAGCATAATGGCAAATGTAAACCCGTTATCAGAACTATGTTATAAGTTATAAGCCCAAGAGCATGCACGGATTTTTTCGTACGCAGTCCTTTTTTTTCAATTTATATTATATTACAGATCACATAAGAATATAACTTTTATAGTTCTAATAACTATTAATGAACTCGTAGACCTTTTTTTGGTAACACCTCCATTAGAGATTTGATACTTGTTTCAGTAATTCTTTTAAACCCGTTTGGTCATCTTCTTTTAAAATCTTCAAAATTTTGGAACACTTTTTTGTGCTCTTCAATTCACTTTTCACAAGATACCAATATCTCGCTACTGGTCTTAGCTCCAGACAATTTAGAGAATTGACCTCTCTTGGTACAAAAAACTCTGTTATTATTTTGGTACCACTCCAGAGCTTTCTTACAGTAGTGACATGATGTCAAATCGGGCCAAAATGTGTGGACATATTGTGCTCTCTTATGAAAGGAAGAAGCCTTTTTTGCTAACATTCTTTGATGTGTATTTCGATATTTATAGAGCCACCTATAACAAATGTCTTTCTTGTTTTGCCGCAACTGCATAAAGCTTGTCATACCAAACATATTTTGGAAATTTTGTCTGCTTTTGAGTCCTAAACTTATTTTCAACATTTCCTTAATCATTAGCAACATAAAAATGTTGACCCGAAAGCTGCAAAAAATCTGCCGCACATACGTTTTTTCACCATTACACAACATGAGTATTTTTGTATAAAATTTTATTTTAATTTCCGTGCTCTATTCTTGGCTTCTAAATTTTTTGCAACATTCCTTTCTGGAAAGTATTTGGACTTTATATATTTTTAACTCCACGTTAGCTTTAACTTTTCGCACCAAATAGTCATCAAAAATAATAACTGATATATTCTTCAAAGATATTTAGATTAAAAAAAAAATTTTGAATATTGCTTGCGAAAAAAGTTATGAGGCAAAAAGTGTGTTAAGATTTTTTCGATCGCACTCCTTAATATTAAAAGCAGCAATTTTTCATTCTAATTTCAGAGAGCCGACTTCAAATATTTTTCACGACAAGACGAATTGCAGTAATCAAACAAAAATTTTCAGTATATTATTTCGGAATATATTAGAAACCAGAGAATATTTTTGAACAATTTTTCTCTCATATACCTCAGGACTTGTTTCCGAAAAACGAAATATAATCTGGGAAAAAAAAATAAAAATTCAAAATTCAAGTGTTAATATTTGTGTGCAACCGTAACCTAAGTTATCTCTTAGGTGAGTAAAAATGTTTTTTCTTTATCTCACCAAACACTATTTTTTAACTTTTGGATGCTCTAAGTGGTTAATTTTGACTTATCTGGCATTATAACAGAATAAAAGCTTGAGTCATCTTCTACAACTCTAATGTACATTGCAATTTCGATCCAATAAGCAGTTTATTTATTATATATAGATTTATCACAAAATTTTTTTCGATTTGTCCCATTGTGTATTGGTGGTTTGTTGGTAATGAAAATGAAAAATGTTTTTTGAATAATTTGCATTAGAAAATATAACAGTAATACGGGGTCCTTATTTAGGTAATCATACTTCAACAAAATGTTTATTTAACCAGACAAAAATAGCTAGATTAAATAGCATCATTAATTTCTAATGATTTATAACAAACAGGGATTTATTTTTAAGAAGCTTATTAATTTTAAATCTCATTAAAATAAAGTTTATCTTCAAATGTTTGACCATAATGTTACTTGTACTTAATGTTTTAATTTTAAACTTTAAATTTGAATTTAACTCAAACTCTTTATAATAAACATAAAAAAATGTATTATTTCACTTTAAGTATTTGAAGATTTTTATGGTTTCTGTTTTTTATTTTTTAAGAGAATAACTTTTTCCCTAAATTGTAAAGATTTGTTTAAATGTGTTGTAAATGTTTTTAAATCGTAGATGTTTTTCATTTTTAATAGACAAGACCCCACCAATAGTAAACATAAAATGGGTATTGAAACTCATTTAAATTCTAAAAATGTTCAAAATAACAAGCAATCATATACTGTACAAGACATGAATGATTTTCCTTTTTTCTTACTACCACTGACTAGACCTATCGGTAATACTACTCAACTAGTACTTTCCTTGTTGTATTATATATCGAGCTACTACTGGTAGTATTTTGTAAACAACTCTTTTTTTTTTTTTTTTGGTATTTTATATTCCCTATTTTTTTTGTCTTTTATACTTTGGGGTTCCTTAAACAAAAACATGGACTCTTATACTTGTATAGTTACTTTTACACACACATGCATAAATAATTCTTTTCATTCACATATACATATAAACTTCTCAAACAACTGTATCGGCATTCGATTTTATATTCATTTTATTCCCTTTCTACAAGAAGTCTTATTTGTTTTGGTATTTTATTTACCTATACATTAAAGTTAACATACATATACACATAGCTATCTACTCATACATATTCATTTTTGTTCTCATATATGAAGGTATGCTTATATGTTTACTTGTTTAAAATCCTTTTAAATCATTGCTTTTATTTTGTAGGACATGAAGACGAAGTAAAGACCATCATAGTATTGACTTATTCATCAGTTTCTTTTTAGAGAATTTCTTTTTATTTATACTTTGTTCACTACAAATATAAATGAGGGTATTATTAGTTTGTCATTGAAATTAATACTGAGAAATTAAATAAACCCAATCTAGGAAGAAAGAAAGAATTTGAATATTGCTGTAATAATCTTGTAAATATAATTTCGAAATAAATCTAAATGTATATGTGTGTAAAGTAAGATCGGAGGCACTTTGGATAAGGGTTTCCCCTCAATGGTTTCCTCGCTTAACTCTTAAGATTACAAAAATAAATTTTTACTTAAAAAATATAATGCTTCCACGCGTGAACTAGCCATATTTAATTCATGTCTTTCGTAAATCACAGAGCGCTGTTTGCAGAAGGCATGATTTTTATATGGTGAGTTCAAGCTTGGAAATATTATATTTTTGAAGTAAAGCATTATTTTTGTAATCATAAGAGGTAAGGGAATAAATATATACCCGAAACTAGTTTGGAAGCATGTTCTTTTTTTTTTTTTTTTAATTAATGCTAAAATAAACACGCCTACAATTTCCCGTTTATTCCCATACCTTCTATATAAGCACGTTTTTTAATGTTTAAAGGTATTATTTAACTGCAATGCTTCGAAGATAACTAAAAACATGTAAGCGTATTTTTAGTAGAGATTTATAAGGACTAAATCATAAATATTATTGACAAAAAAAAAACATTTTGGGACATCTGTACTCCGCTGCTTTATAACTCGCCTTTTTTTACTTCAGATTGTAAATGGCTACATGAATCTCTTCCAAAAAAAGTGGATCAGTTCGAATATTGTTACATGGGTTTTCTTCGGGTGAGATGGATGAATATGACTGCTAGAAACTTTGTATCTACTGATACCTCTTTAAACGCCACGCATCTGTTCAAACGAAAGATCGGCACTTTTCTTGAAGCTGGCGATCGCACTTTTAAAAGTCCTGCGTATAGGAACCATTTTCTACATTTTCTCTCCAAAGAAATTCCACTTTGGTCTATGTTAATCAAATGCCATATAAATCATCCAAACCAGAGAATATATTTAAATTTATCTAATTATGAAGAGCATCATGAACAGCGAGAGTCTTAAAAAGATCTACTAACGATTAGACCTGTACTTTCTATTTACGAGTATACCGCTAAGACAAGAATGACATAATATCTAGAATAATTTCAATCTAGCTCTGAATAAAAATTGTTGTTATGAGTTTAATAATAATCTATAGACCAATGGTTCTCAAATGGAAATCCGCGGCGCAGGAGTCTGCATACAAATTTTAGAAGAGGCGCGAAGACTATTTACTTAAAGACACAATTTAAAGATTTTTCTTTCATCTAATAGTCGATAACGAAAATTTACTTCCTTTTATGTTCCTTTAAAATGTCTTAAATTTAAAAAAGTTTCAATGAATTGATCCATTCGTATAGGTGTCAAAAGTAAGCATGATTTTTAATATATCGAATTAACTGGGATAAGCTTTACAACATTTTGTATAGTAATATAAAAAAAGTTAAGCTTTTATATTAATCTATAACGTTAGTTAGAATAAAAGCTTTATTTTTCAATGAATATTCCAGTATAAGCTTTAAACGCCCTGCAGCAAATTTGTAGCAATTGGTGCAATAGTACCGGTCCCTCAGTACCAATTGAGTATCAATGGACACCTAATAGCTACCAAAGTACGAGTTGAGAACCAGTTGACCCGGTGAAAGTTAATTTTTAGCTAGCTTGTAAAATGCGCAATTAGCAACTCGCGCGCAATAACAATTTGTGGTTGATAAAACATGATAAAACATGAGATAAGTAAAAGTAACATTAACAAAAAATATAAAATGAAAATATTTAAAAAATACAAAAATAAAACAATTTCCATTTTGATTATTTTTTTTTTTTAAATTGTATTATATTTATTAATACTGAATATGCCCTTTTGGGTTAGTTCTGTGACCTATCCCAAAACTGGTTAAAAATGGTGAATTTCTCTCTCCTAGCCCAACGCCATATTAAAGTGACAGGTTCAGCTCATACAAAATGTTAGAACTAGAACCGATCCCTATCACTTTGGACCAATCCGGTAACATGTTTTGTGTCAGTTCTTTTCCCTCTAGGACGGTTACAAGGAATGAGATCGAAAAACACACGTTTTTCATCTTAACTTTTTTCGGAAGCAATATTTATTTTTAATTTTATTATTTTTTTGATCTAGTTATCTTTGAAAAGTATGTCAGTTATTATTTTTAATGATTTGCGTACGTGCTAAAACTATTAAAATTTCAAAACAAATCTAAATTGGTTCTACAATATATTGGCCAAAGAATTAAAGGTGTGTCGTAAAACTATTTCTAATGGTTTCTAAACAGTATCAGGAAAATTTTACCATTGATAGGAAACCTCACGCAGAGAAAAAATATTGTTGCAGCTTGATCACCACAATGATTATATAGCCGTTTTTCATTGATTTAAATATACTGTGTTCATGATAACAACGTTTATGATTCTGTTTAATCATTTAATGATTACCCATCATCAAAATTTTAATATGGTTCACTGAATTATAATATGTATTTAAATATGTTTATATGAAATCATATACATGATAAATCCAATCATTTAGTAAATTCTACAACAATTTAGTTAATTATATAACCATTCAGTTTATTTTACAAATTTGGTTAATTCTACAACCATTAAGCCATTAACTGTTAATGCCATTTGAATATACATTTTTGTGTATCAGTCCAGTAGTTATAATTCTCATTTAGTTTATATATGAACAAATATAAATTGACAAGTTTTGTTTTTATTCAGTATGATGAATGTACCACATATCGTGGTACAAATGAATATAAATATGAAAACATGGGATCATATATATGATAAAATGGGATTATATATATGATGAAATTAGTTCATATATATTATAAAATGGAATAATATATATGATAAAATGGAATTATATATATAATGAAATTATTTTATATATATGATAACATAGAATTATTAAATGATAAAAACATGATGAAATTGAAATAATGATTACATACAAATATACTTATTGTAACCTGGCATCATATATTACAATCATAGTATGTTGCTCTTAGTTTATGGTCACTGGAACCATATTTTTTCTTTGCGTGCTGGTTCGGAAAGAAAAAAAGGTCCACATGATATTGAGAAGTCCAAGAAAATTTAAAGCATATTGAAAAGAGCTCAAAATACATCTGATATAAAAGCAGCCCGTTAGCTAAATGCTCTGACTATTTGGTGCGAAAAGTTAGTTAGTTAGTCCAAAAAGTTCCAAACAGGAATGTTGCAAAAAATTTAGAAGCCAAGAATAGTGCACGGAAATTAAAATCAAATTTCATAAAAAAAATAATCACGTTGTATAATGGACGACCACATATGTTTGTAATGGCAGATTTTTCGCAGATTTTTTATGTTGCTAATGCTTGAGGAAATGTTGAAGATAAGTTTAGGACCCAAAAGCGGACAAAATTTCCTAAAAAATGTATGACATGACAAGCTTGATGAAGTTGTAACAAAAAAAGCAAGTCTGTTGTTACATAATTGAGCACAAAGTATCCAAATAATAAAGCTCTATAGTGGTACCAAAACAATAACATAGTTTTGTAGCAAGAAAGATCAATTGTCCTAATTGTCCGTAGCTAAGACCAGTGGAGGGATATTGGGCAATTGTGAAAGAGAATTGAAGAGCATAAAAAATACTACCGAAGATTTTAACAGGAGATGGGCAAACTGCTTAAAAAAGTTACAGAAACAGCCGTTAAATCTTGAATGGCAAAGGTCCACGAGTAGTTTTCAGAACTATATAAGGTTATATTTTTCTGTGATCTGTAATATAATATCAACTAAATAAAAAAAGTCTAAACTATAAGATCAACCGTTTCCAAATTATTGAATTTTATATATATATCAAGATTTTTTCTATCTCACACCTTAGGACCATCTACACTATTTTATTTACATTTTTTTTTTTTTTTTTTTTCTTTTTTCGTACAAGACTTCCTTATACCAAGTATGTCTTGTGCCAAAGTGGGATTTTCTGGATTCAGATAGCTATTTAATTGTATCAATATTTGCAAGAAATTAAACAGTTTTCAGACTTTGATGGAAACATTAAATTTTAATAAGTTAAATTTAAAGATGTGTAAATAAGAAATAGAATTAATAAACCTACAATGTTTTAATCACAATTTTAAAATTGTACATATTTTTTAATATCAATGAGTTGTGAATAAATAAAAAATTCTTCATCAATAAGTAACTAGGTCACTCATAAACTTTTCCCACTGTGTTTCGCTATCCCTCTTGATGCGGTAACTAATATCTACTTTATATGGGGCTTCTACTCCCCCTGGTCCTATCTGCCCTATTCGAAATTTGTTATAAAAGCCGACTCTTATATCAATGGTTAAAATGGTTAGATAAATCAAGGCTAAAATTTTGGCATTAAAAAAATTCATTATTATTCCACTTTTTCTTGAATTTGGTATCAAGATCTTAGCCAAAAGTAAGCAAATCTTCGTTTTTTTTAGGAAAAAAATAGAAATAAGTAATATAATTTTTTTACTTACTTCATTAATTATTTATTTTACATATAAAAACGATATTAACTTTAGTGAAATGAATGAAATCAATCATTTTAATACTCTGAGGGTGTAAAAAGTACTTTTTCAATATAATTTTGATATTGAAAAATAATTGTATTTTCCATCCCAGGTATTTACTTATTACACACAAATTGTGGTGGATCATTCATGACTTGAAATGTCTCAAGCGGTTCGTGAAACTATTGCTTGTGAGAACTTCTGCTATAGACATTCCAAAAGTCGACTACCACCCACGATAAGGTTTATTTTATAATCGTTCTAGCACGACCTAAATTTCTTACTTGTTTTATTTGGTTTTTTCATTTCTTCCACAGTTTCCAATAGCAACAACATGTGTCACAACATTTACTCCTTCATTTCATTCGTATTTTATACAAAGTGCGTATTAGAAAATGAAAATGATTTGAAATCTGAAATGTGTTTCTACTTACTTTTTTTTATTCATTTTTCAGATTTGAGTTTTTTTTTTTTTCATCTATTCAATACTTTTGTACGTTTGTTATTACAATAGATGTTATTGATGAGTTTTTTTTTAGTAAACATATACAAGCATTTTCCCTTTCATTTACTTTATAACTAAAGATTTTGATTTTATTTCAACCAATTTCCCGTTTTCCATCTAAAACCCACAACACCGGCTCTATATACATCTCTTTGGTGATAAAGTGTTTTTGTATTTTAATTTCGCATAAAATTAAGGGTCAGGTTGTAAAATGAGGGATTCTATTCTTGGGTTTCAATATAAAATCTTAGACGTATTTTATTATTTTCTTTCTATATGCTGTAGATACGAACATAACACTTGTTTTATTGTTAAATCTGTGAAGGTTAATGTTAGTAACACTATAAAATATACAACATACAAACAGAGTAAAAAAAAATAAAAGGATTTATAGTTGAGATTTAATAAATGCAATTTGAGTTCTGTAAAATGAGTTGACATAGAGAAAAACAAATAGGATACTTTTTTTTTTTTTTTTTTTGGAAGAAGTTTTATAGGACTATGTATAAAATTTAAATGTAATATGAAAATATAACAAGTATTTAAGTAGATAAGAAAGAAATGCTTTTGAAATTTGTTTTTAATATAAAACTTAAATTTAATAAATTAAAAAACATTTAAATAATCATATGGAATCCTAAACAAATATTCTGTACTACGGAAACAAAAATTAATAATTCTTTAAAAACTTAAACCACATTAGGACTCTATAAAAATTGTGTAAAAAACTGTACCGAGTAATAGCAGGCAGCTCTAATTTGATAATAATTTTATCATTACAAAATATTTATAAGTAAAACTTCATTATTTTTTGTTGCGAAATTTTCAAGTTTAGCCTTTAGCAATTTTCCACTTATGTATATACATTAGATAGACTAAAAATAACTATTCTTATTTCAATTGTAATTGATATTTATTTAGAAAACGTAATTATTTCTGGAAAAACAAACAAAACTAGGTCAACGAAACATTTATTTTTCTTTGTTTCACTTAAGTAAAAATTTAATATTTTGAAATGTTTTGGCTCGTTTTTATTATAGAATCTATGGAAAAAAAGAAAAAATATATATAAAAAAGAACGAATTCATTATCTAAACATATCGAATTTCTAAGAATCTTTTTTTTTTTTTTTTCTTTTGGCTTTTAACCTACAGATGTTTCTTAAATAGTTTTTATACATAAATATATACTTATGTATGTTTTAAATAAAAATATAGTATTTGTGTTAGTGTTGTTGGAATTACACTCGAAAAATTACAAATAGTAAATGAGCAGCAGTGTTGCCAGTTTAGCCTTTTTATTTTGCTTTTAGCCTCAAAATTTTTGTGTATTAATTCGGACAAAAAATTTATTATTTATATATAACGAAAATTTTCGCCTACGGCGCTTCGTTCTACAAGAATATTATAATTATTTTTTAACAAACTTTCCCAGCAAAAATCTGTTGGCTTTTCGTAATGACTACTACTTACTAGACTCATTACCAGGTAATGAGTTGTCATTATTTTTCTCATTTCTTCGAGTAGTGGAATAATTAGTTACTAGTAAACAACAATTTCACTTAGTTCTGCAATGGCTCATTTCGCTAGAGCGACAGCGTAGCACTCAGAAGGTTGTCGGTTCAACCCCAAACTAAACCCAAACGTTTTTTCAGTAAATTATTTTAATTTCTATTGGTATGTTGAAACTATTAATAACGTACACAAATTTTAACACATACAT
Organism: Protophormia terraenovae; assembly: GCA_951394005.1. Taxonomy (NCBI): domain Eukaryota; kingdom Metazoa; phylum Arthropoda; class Insecta; order Diptera; family Calliphoridae; genus Protophormia; species Protophormia terraenovae. The sequence continues at coordinate 102,339,093 of OX596076.1, read as the reverse complement.
GGCGTAGTGACTAAGACAGTAGTCTTTGAAACATGAACGAATGTTTTTTTCTAGGATCAAATCTCAGTTGAGTTAACATTTTGTTTTTATTTTTTTTAGCAATTATTGTTTAAAATAAGTACTTTAATAATGGTGACCCATGAATTCGTGGGCATCGCCATATAAATGTAATGAGTTTTTCACCCGAATTATAAGTAGTTACCGCCTTTTAGCAATGTAATATATTGACTTATCGGGTAAGTAAAGTTTTTGCTGGGTTATTACTCATAGAAACTATTTATGTTATATTTATAAATTAACTAATATATCATAAAAAAATACCAAAAACTAATGAGAACGAAAAAATAAATACGTTTTTAAATGAAATAATATATTAGCTTTTTTCTGGCTTTATTTTTTTGTTTTTGAGATATTTAGCCCTTTCTGACCTTTTTTAAAGTCTAATTTAGCTTCTTTTTTCCTCAAGTCCTGGCAACACTGATGAGCAGCAAAATCAAGATGCAAAAGCATAAGAAAAATGGAAAATGAGACATAGAAGTTGTTAAATTAAATTCAATGGGTTATTATTTTATTTTAATAATGGAGTAAACTATAATGAAAAACTATATCGATCCGGTAATGAAAATGGCTTTTCAACCGGTATGTTTTATGTTACCAGAGTCGCTCGCTACTGCGACTACACTTGGAGGATCTTAGATTCATTGTGCTACTTTATGAGCAAAGAAAACTATTATTAATTATATTGTTTATTAATATAATTAACTTTCTAATTATTAATAAATTGACAGCACTTAAAAAAATGTATAAAGAAAAATTAAAAGTTTATCTATAAAAATATAGAAATAAAATAAATTTAAGACAATTTCCAACAATGTTCACCTCATTATATCTATTTTAAAAAAATCAATTAATTTTAATTAATATTATCATTTTGATGATTGGATCAAAAACAAAAAAAAAAAAATTAATTAATATAAGCAATTTCGTAGTTGAAGTCATTTTTATTTATTTCTGTGTTTTTTTTTTTTTTAAATAAAAAATTTAAAATTGTGTACACTATTGATCGAAAATCATATTTTTGGAGGTATGTATTTTAAAAATGGTTCTGTCTACGTGAGCAAAAGAAATGGGCCAAAATATTTTTAAGATTAGTTTAAAACATATCTGACTTAAATCTTAAACGTCTTTGCAACTTTTTTTGGCCCAGTACAAATCAAGATACTTTAATACATACGTTGTTTAATATAAAAAATAGTTTAGTCTATTTAGTAACAACAAATTATATTTTAATTTTAACGGAGCAAAGTAACGAAACTATATTCTCATTGTTGTAATACAGATTTGGGTCTCTGGAAAAAATTGAGCGCGAACAAAGTAGCCCACAGAAGCATACTCTATTTAAGTTTAGCTATGAACTTTAAATTCTTCGAGTGTACAAAAATCATCCACATATTCTTTGTTTAAATTCTATTTTGTTAAGAACACAAAATTTTCAATAGAACTTTTCTAAGTTGCTAAAAATAATATTTCTTACTATAGTTCTTTAGAATGCAAGTTATTAATGTTTGTTTTTCGTTAATAGAAATCAATTCCATTTGTTATTTCTTTTATGTATGTTCTACATGCCTTAATATATCTTTAAAATGAAATTTTCATTTTAATTTTGTCGAAGTCGAAGGGTATCTATGTCGATTTACTTTGTTTTGGGGTTTTCTTAAAATGTAAACAATCTACCAAAATGCTTACAGATTTTATAATCATCATCTATTTATTCACTTTTTTCTTTCTTTATTTATTTCTTTCAGTTTTGTTGATATGTTTTTTGAATTGTTTGAATTTAACAATTTTACAAGTTTTTGTTTTGGTACAATTGTATAAGTATACATGTAAGTACTATGTGTTAGATATAGAGATACACAGAGAAAAATAATTGATTGGAAAATGATTACTGTTATTAAAATTCAGCTATATAAATAAAAAATGTATTATAAATATTAAATTATTATCACTTCAATACATTTTCATTCATTATAGATGAAAAATTATGAATATAATAGTATTAGAGTTCATGTAATTATAAAATTAGTTGCCAACATCAATTTATATTTTTTAATATTAATTGAAATCAATTAGTCAAGAAAACTGAATTAAATTCATACTTCAAAACGAAATATTGGTGATTGTAATTCAAAATTTATTTGTTTTGACATAATTTAAAACTGAATCATATTATCAGTTGCAAGACTTATTAATTTTAATAAAAATTCAGTCGTATTTAATATTATAAATGTTTTAGGTTTTTCCGACCGACAAGAAGTTGTATTAGTCAAATATGAAGAAAAATAAATTATCTATTTTGACATTTCTTAAAAAAAAAAAAAAAAAAAATCAATTTTGTTAAAACTGAAAAATTATCATTATATGAAGTTAAATTTTAATATCCTGCCGCTTTTTTCAATTGGTTAGTAAGAATTGTATTATTTTTAGCAATATATTGTTTTATTTTGTAATTATTTTAAATATCTTCTTTAAACTAATAGCTTATCATCAACAGCTTCCTTGATAATATTCCAGTAATTTATCAACACTGTAGCTGTTTAACGACTAACGATCGCCACATACTACCCGTATTATAAGTGTAGGATAAGAAATGTTGCCTGGAATTCCTTCCCAAATGTAAATTTGTTGAGTTTTTACTTTATCTTACAACCTGGGATGGTCGTTCAGAAATACTAAGTAGATCTAAGCTGTCCCTCTCCTCGTTTATCCAAAGGTCACAATTCTAAAGATATAAGTGCATCTTTCAATAAGAATTTTCTGAATTTGATTTGTTTTTATTCAGTTCCGCTGTCCGAAAACATTTGGCCGAAGAATGGATAAAGCTGAAGTAGGATACACTAAACTAATGTTAAATAATTTAATATTTAGTTTGTATAAAACATATTCATTGTGTATTATAATAAAGAATATAAAAACAAATAATTTTAATTATGCCTAAAAGTATACTACCATTTACTATACTATGTAAACATATTTTGAAAATATTTCAAAAGAATTATTTTGTTGTGACTATCATAAAATTCAGATATCTCAACCGAATTATGAGATAGTACATGCAACCGACCAAATTCGATTGGCAACAAATTCGGTTGCCACAATGAAATTGTTTTCTCTGTGTATATATTTTTCTTTTGTTTAGTTTTATATATATTACAAAATTCTATTTTTTAAAAAAGAATTTTTTAAAGAGATTTTTGTAATGATGCATGTTTTTTTTTTATTCATTTGGGTTTTTGTTAAGGATCAAATGATTTTCGATAATGTATGTCCTTGAATGTTATATTTTAATTTCGTAGAAACTGAAACATTTTATGCAAATCTTTGCAATGTCTTTTTTTTTCTTTATAACAAAAAAGAATTAGACTTTTTTTAAATACTTACAAAGAACTTAAGACTTAGAGTTTTGATTATATTATACAATAGAGATAAACATAATTGAATTTGATATTTAAAATCAAATTATTTCTATAGCAAGACAAAAGATTTACAGAAAATAAATTTATAATAAACACAATACATAAAATTAAATAATTTTAAATTTTTTCATAGTAAAAAGCAATTTAATATCATTCATTTCAATTTATTTTTAAAATAAAGAATTAACTTTTATGATAGATTTTTAAATTAAAATTTTAAATATATATATATATATTTCTTTTTCTAATATTTCTTTAAATTGAAATTTTTCTCAATTTTTTTCTTCTCATAAAACTAAAGAAATTCATTTAGAAAAACTTTCACTGTAAATCTTTTAATTTTTCTCCCCTTTCCTTCGTTTTGAATTTCTTACAAATTTGTTCAGAAAACTCCAAAATATTTGTTCCACTAAAATGTAAATGATTAAATGACAATTTACGAGGCTTGTTTGCAAACAACTGCCAGCGGAAAAATGAGCAAAAAAATTATATTTTTCTTAGAATTATTTTTTTATTTTAACATTATTAGCGTTAAAAAAAGGAGAAAATTCAATTTTCAATTTATTTACTACAAACTCTTGTTTTTGCTACAGAAAAAAACTTTGGCAACTATGTTAAACTTAAAAGCATTTTCAATTGCCAGACGCTATGTAATAGAAAAAGTGAATAAAAAAAAATATATTTCCAAAAAAATAAAGAAAATTGAAAGAAGGAAAGAAGGAAAAAAACAGTTTTAAAGAACTTTAGAAGAAATGAAAATTAATTGTTAAGTCGAGAAAAAAAAATTCTTTTTAAAACATAGATTTTTGTTTTTTTTTTTTTTTAGGTAAAAATATAATAAGGTAATGGAGAGTTTTTCATTGCCTTGAAGTTTAAAATGTAAGAAAATAGCATAAGATAAAATTTAATAATTATTACCCTTTTTGATAAAATTTGCAAAGTTCAATTTTTAGTGATGTAGTCCTGTTTATATTCACCCATTTATTGCAAAATTATTATTATTATTATTATTTTTTTTCTTAAATAAGTCATAAATAAAACAATTTCATTTATATACATTTTTTATTTGCACTTAATTAAATCTCTAAAGTTGTATTAAATGCAAAATCGTACTTTTCTTGGACGCCATATTGATTTTAATATAGGGTATTGACATATATCATCGCCAATTTTAATTAGCGCCTTGGGTGTTAAATTAAAAACATCGCTTTCTTAGCTCATGAAAACCATTGTTGAATATTTTCAGTGAAATCATATTTTTTTCTTATTCTTATTTCAGATTAAAATTGACTTATAACGCCAAAATCCGCTGTAACAAAATATGCAAAATTTCAGATTTTTTAACAAGATATATTAACGAGATATATGGCAAATGATGTATAATTTCAAGAGCTATTAGACTCCATTACAAATTTTGCAATACCCGAAACGGCATAAAATCCGTAGTAAAAAAACTGAAAAATTTTAAAATTATTTAAAATTTGGTTTCACGAATTTTGTACAACACAATTTGACACTGGTTAATAGTACGCTAATTAAATTCAAAGCTGGTCTTTTTCTACAAGTGTTTATAACCTACATTAGAAGAATTGGACTCTTATGCTAAAATCTGTGACTACAACAATCAAAAGAAAAAAAAAAAAAAAAACTTGTTAGTTTCAAACACTTTTTGTAGATTTTTTGACTTTAAGCTGGCACTACATAGAACCGTTTCAGGTATTGAATTTTTGTTCTGTTACATCACCAAGTTTGTTAACATAATTGTATTAAAAGTTATTTAAAAATATCAGAAGTTAAAACAAGCAAGTCTATATACCCACCATCAACTTCTTTAAATTTTACGTTATATGTAAGGTAAGCTGTAAAGTGGGCGGACTGCGCCCATTTTTATTTTTACAATACTTCGTTAACGTTCCAGAAAGTAAAGTAAGCGAACTATCTGTACAAAATTTCGTTGTTGTACATGCTTTCGTTTAAGAGATATCAGTAGAAAAGTATGAAATGAAACTACAACGGACACCCTGTGTTTCTTGTATTTAGCCCTTAACTTTTTTTTCAATACCAAATAAACCTTATATAAGATAAATATTTGAGCCAAAATTTGTCTGCCTAGGTTGTCCCGTTCGAGCCCTATTCTGCTTTCAACCTACAGACAGACGGACGGACATAGCTAGATCGGACCAGGACCCAGAAATTATATATTCTATGTGGTCTTAAATGATTTTTTCGACATGTTAAAATGGAATGACAAAATCAATATATTATTTTGATGGTGGGTATAAAAATATTTGACGTAAACGGAAAATGAGAATTGCCTATATACTTTATAGAATCCTGGACGAATATTTCGACATGTTGCCGGAGTGATACACCCAATATACTCCCATTTTGTAGTTGGTTTAAAAATAGAATAGTTTAAAGGAATAAAACTTTTACTGCTTCGAAATTAGAAATAGGTGGATTTACACTTTTTTGGAAATTCATATATATAATTTTTTATATAATTTTATAAATTATATAAAAGTAAAAACAATTTCTTATAAACCAGGTTATTTCTTCAAACCATGATCCGGAAAACGGAAACATAATTTAGAAAATTCCCACTTTTTTGTACCAAATACCCAAAATATGAATCCGAAAAAGAAAAAACATATTTCAAAAATTGACATCTTTCATTGAAATCGCCACTTTCTCTTTATAAGAGGCTACCATCAGAAAATACTTTTTGGGTATTTACCTTGCATATGGAGGAATTTTATTGAAACATTTTTGAAAATTTGACAAAGTTTGGATAGGTCTTGTGAGGAGACCTTTGTGCCGAGCTCCTTCGAATTAACCCTACACGCTCTTGCATAAGTTTTCTTTAAAAAAAAAAAAATAAATAATATAGTCCAGAACAAAAAAAATCTTTTGGAAAAAAACAAAAATACATTTTTCCAACTTCAGATTAATATAATTTTTTATCAGATTCCTATATTAATATGATTCTTGCAACAATATTATTTAGAATTTAATAAGAAATACGATGAAAATTTAAAACAAAAATTTAGGGGCAATATTAAGCCCGCCAAATTAAAAAAAAAGCTATAAAAAAGAGACTAAAAATGAGAGAAAATATTATTTCGATCTAAATATCCATTAAAATAAAAAAGATAACATATACATGACTTAACAGACTAAAGCAAACAGAATGGGTGAGTCACTCGAAGATAATAAGGGATGTGACTGTAGGCTCTATAATAGACTATTTCAAACCCTACAATGTAATGGAAGGGGAACTAAATACCACTTTTCCATCACTAGATGATTGGTTAAAAGGAAATGTCAAGTCTTCAGAAATAAATGTTTACACTGATGGTTTTAAGATCACAGATGGAACTGGTTGTGAAGTTTTTTACATGAACTAAAATTGGAGACTTTTTCATCGTTTAAAAATTGAAAATTTTCATCGTTTCCAAGCCCAAATGGCAGCACAACAAATATCAATGTTATGAATATCCAAGTATAATATCAGCTTTTTCATTGCTAGTCAAGCTGCTATAAAGGCATTAAAGACAGGTAACATTAGGTCTAAGGTAGTCAGCAGTTATCATAAAGAGCTTCCAGCTCTTTGGGAACTGCTTAGCATTAATCTTTGCTGGGTACCAGGCCATAATAAAGAGAAGCGCATCTACCACAGGATAACACAGTAATGGAAGTTTTTCGACCCCTATCCGAGGTCATTCAAAAAATTAAGCAAAAATCGAAAACTGAATGGTCAATTCGATGGCAATAATCTGAAAGCTATATACAAACAAAGCAATTATAAGAGATGGGAAAAATTAAATATAGTAATATTCTTCTAAAAATTAATAAAACGCCATCTAGAATGGTAATTAATCTAATTACTGGTAACAGTACTCTTGGTAAGCATATGGTAATATTAGGAATTATAAAGGATGATATAAGTAGGTGATGTAGAGAAGATGTTGAAGATAGCTATCACTTCTTATATGAATTCCCTGCCCTATCTAATAGGCGATTTAATATTTTTGGATGTTATTTCTTTCAAAGCTTGACTGATATTAGAGGTACAAATCCTTGGATTCATCAAAAATGTCAAGGTAACGGAATGAAAGGCGTAGAATGCAGTATAACACGAAGAAGAGGAGAAATTTTTTAAGGAATCATAATGGACCGCTTTGGTCTGTATGGGCACCGACTTTGAATTAGTCGGTGTTATCCTACAACCTAGCCTAATCTACACATGTAAGCGAATTTTTTGTAGAGACTTATAAGAACTTTCTATATATAACATTTCTATTCTATCATATCAGAAATTAATTTTTGGCGTTTTTTTTTTTTTTTTTTTTTTAATTACATACCCGAGATATGCAACATTGGGATATGCCCCTTGACCCCTTAGGAATATGTAATAGAGTTAAGTCAAAACAATTAGATCTTTGGGTTACCCTTCTGCTAATTCGATTCTTATAAAGTTGAAAAAACTAGGAAACAGTTGTTAGTCTTTTCTGTAAATACCCGGTTCATTATTAATATCTAGATTTAAAATATCTGAAGAGTAGTGTGGTCTTGTTATAGTGGTGCACTTTTGACTCTATTTAATAGCAATCATCAAAACCAAACAACTTTTTAAAAGTCTTTATATATTTTTTTTATTCATACAGCCGATCTAGTGATATAGAACAAATTTAGTCTTAAAGGGTAGCAAATAAAACTCTTTCTCCCTTCCTTTTACTCTCCACTTTTGCAACAAAAATTATGCATAAATTTTATACTCAAATAAACATACATACAAAACATATGTATGATATACATATGTTTTGTATGTATGTAAAAATCCATTGAGTACATGTAATTTTATGCCATCTTCCAAGTGGGTGTCATTTGTTTAGTAGAGTTCATTGTACGAAATCTCCAAAAATAAAGCAAATATGAAAGAACTACAAAATGTTTATATTTGTTTTTTTTTTTTTTTTCAATCTGTGCAGACATTTTCAGTAACGTCAAGCTAGTTCGTTCACAAACTTATCGTCACTACAAAATAAGGCAAAAAAAGTTGTCTGCGAAAATCGAAATAAAATAAAAAGCCCTGTTATATCGTAATAAAAGTTTCTGTCATATTGAGAGAACACTTCAGAACTTTGAAGATATTAATTATTTGTAAATATTATGCTAATAAATCAATTTTTTTAATGATAAAATTATTAATTGAAATCTTTAATTTTGTTACTAAGAGTAGTGTCCTTAAGAGAAAAACGGACTTTCTCATGCAAGTAAAAATATAAGTAGATATAAGTAGATAATCAAGTAACTTTTGCAAATATAGTTATATATATATTTTTCATAAGTATATTTATAATGCAATTTTTAGATATATACAGTTAAGCAGTTCGATATTTTTTAAACGCATCGACTTATTAAAAATATTAAAAAATAGTTTCCAACTTTAAAAATGTAATTATAATTTAAATCAAAATTTAAATAAATGTCTGCTTCAATACTCATACAACCACATGCTGAAAGATACAAACATATACATTCCAAAGCAGTGTCAAAAACAACTTAATCGAAAACATAAAACTTCCTCTAGAAAATTGCTATCTATGTATTTACGATGCTTTCATGTTGTTTGAGAGCGTAGATGTTTGTCTAACTGTCTGTCTGCCTGTTCATTTATCTGAATATTTAGTCGTGTTGTCTGTTTTTATTTTCTTTATGGTCTTTTGCAAATGTTTGACTTTAATGTGACATTCTAATGTCGTTGTCGTTGATTTTTGCTAACGTATGCAAAATAACAGAACAAAAAAATAAAAAGAAAAAAGAAAAAACATTTGAAACTTTAATATTTGTATGTTTTTAGATATTTCAAATATATTTATTCACTGACACATACTCTCACACGCAGTCACTTACTCACTTATGTCATGTGTATGAGTAAATAAATATTTGTTGAATCTATGTGTGAGTGGTGTCATTGGTGTTGTTTGCTATGTGCCTGTAAGAGAGTGCTTCGTTGTAATATACCGCACAGTGGGGCAAATCGTAGACATTTTAGTAATAAATCTGTATTTTCTAAGCTACTGGTCGGATTGAATTGAAATATATGGAAGAGTTGTAGAGGAGGAAAAAATTTATAAATAGTACATTCTTAAATCCTAATTAAAGAAAAAAATATCAATAAATTTTTCAATGGAGTTTAAAATAAAAACATTATATATTTTAAAAATTCAACGTCATGGAAATGATTTATTTAACTTTCTACACTATATTTAGTATAAGGAATTAAAATTAGGCGGAATTATTCGCGACATAATTTCTTATAATTTTTTGTAAACTCTGTTATTTAAATTTGGATTTTTATTGTTTCGTACATTTGATGGATATACATTTTCTGTCAGTGTGATTTTTAAATTTTTACCATTTTTAATATCTATGGTCTTTTGTCTGTAATATGAAATATAAATTTCCCCTCTACAAACACTCCTTACCCCTCATTTTTCATTGGTTTGATGAGGTTTGATTGAGAAATTTTTGGTTTTTACAACTTTAAAGGCTATGTATGATAAGTAAGAAACTTAACTAGTACCACATTACTTAACTAGTATTACATTGCGCTATACAACATGACTAACTTATCTGCTCTACATATTACTGGGAAAATTTTATAACCTAAAAACTCATCATGAAACCATATTTTCTTTGGTCCTCAATGGGTTAAAAATGTGATGTGAAGGAAAAAAACCGAAATGTTCCTGGTGATTGGGATGACTATACCTACAATATCTGCAATATGATTTTCCAGATACTTTTTTAGTGTTGACCTGTGTTATTAATACATTTCGAAATAATATGCTGAATGCATTGGACGCGAAAAAATTTCAAAGTCAAGTTTTTAAAATGACTTTTACAGGAATGGAAGATGGATATTTATTTTATAAAATACATTAGAAATAATTCCAAAATATTATGCTAATGTACTTTCTTCAATTTAAAACAAGCGCGGATGTTATATTCGGCTCGGCCGAATCTATATACCCACCATCAACTTTTTCAAATTTTGCGTTATATGGGAGGTGGGCGGTAAAGTGGGCGGACCACGCCCATTTTTTGTTTCCGAGTTTACATTGGTCGTACAATATTTCGTTGATTTTCACCTTATATGGGAGGTGGGCGGTAAAGTGAGCGGACCACGCCCATTTTTGGTCTGCAAGTTTATGTCGACCCCCGAACTTTCGGTACAAAATTTCGTTATCTTACATGCCTTTTTTTAAGAGATATCAGCAGAAAAGTATGAAATGAAGCTAAAACGGATACCCTATGTTTCTGTTTTTTGTCCATAACTTTTTTGTTTATTAACCGAATTTGGTCAAATTCAATACCAAAAAAACCTTATATAATATAAATTTGAGCCAAATTTCGTCCCCCTACGTTGTCCTGTTCGAGCCCTATCCTGCTTTCAACAGACGGACGGACATAGCTAGATCGACTCAGAATCTAACCAGGACCCAGAAAATATATACTTTATGGGGTCTTAAATGATTTTTTCGACATATTACACACGGAATGACAAAATCAATATACCTCCCATCTTTTTGATGGTGGGTATAAAAAGTTGTTTAACAATTTTTTATTTTTCATACAATAGATACTCTGTTTTCGTTTTTGGCCCGGCGGGAAGCAATTCATTTTTAAAATTTTTTTGATTAAATGTCGTCAATTAATTAATCAATAAAAATAAAACTGATTTCTCCTTGCGGGAAATTTGTGCCAATTGCACTAATGGACCGGTCCTTTAGTACCAGTCGAGTACAAATTGGCATCTAATTCATTACCAAAGATCCAGTTGAGAACCAGTTGACACCAGTCCTGTGATTTGTCCTATGACCTGTCCCAAGGGACTTATTAGCCACCTCAAGTGACAACCCCATGTAAAAGTGACAGGTTCTTCCCATATAAAGTTCCGGAACTTGAACCGGCCACTAGCCCTGAGAACCTGTCACGTGACTAGTTTTGAACAGGTTCTCTTTCATCTAGGGCTAATATTTACCATTTTTGAACAATACATCGACAGGATGTAGTGGACTTGATTTGTAGAAGTTACGATGCTTTGAAACTTTAAATACTCGAAGTAATCAACTTTGCCGCCTTGTAGCTTTTCTCATGTTAACACAGGGTGACTACAAAATAATTTTTTTGAAATATTAGTTGCTCCTCTATATTTATTCTATACATTTCAATTTGATTTAACCAGAAGTGTAAGTAATACAGATTTATTACTTAATTTTTTACTATTGATTCCACTGTGCACCGTAGCTAGACCCTACACCACAAAAATTAGGAGGGTATATTTTAATTGTACTTTTTCTTTTAACGCTCAAAAGTAACGCTAGTTTCAGACACATCAAACTACTTAAATATGTTTTCTAAATCAATTTAGAGATGTCCGTCTATATATCCATTTATATAATTAAGCATTATTAAGTCTCATGATGAATTGTGTGTTATAGTTTTCGAAATAAGTGTACATAACGTTAACAGTGTGTCTATATGTCCTTCTTATTTTAATATTTATTGAAATCGACCTATTAATAGGTATTATATAAAATATTTCACCAATATTTTTATAAAAGTTTTATTAATAAAACAAGATCTACAGAAAAAGAAAATTAAAATAAAATCATAAATCAAAAATGATGACATCCAGATTGAATTGTCTGCGAATTATTTTAAAATTACTTCTATGTAATTAACATCTTTATGTCGGTTATGACTGACTATATTCTCTTAGTTGTTTTAATATAAAAATATTTTAATAAAGGAAGTTTATGTTGTTGTCTTTCTCTCTGTTGTTTGTCGGTTATCATTGTGGGTTGGTATTTTCATATGCAAAATTCTGTTAGCGTGGTTTTTTATATATGTGTAATATTGCTATATATATGCATTTAAATGTTTATTATAAATTTTTTTCCAAACACACAAACAACTCATACCTCCTATAAAACGTTTATATTATTACATCAATATACATACAATGGCAAAAAAACAATATATTGACTTGTTGTCGCGCAGCAGAAAAACATATTTTTTTCTCCCCTCTCACAGAAAAACATTTCAATTTCGAAAGCATAAATAATCAATTCAGTCAGTATCTAATGAATATTCATAAGAAAACTTTATAAGTTTCCAATATATTCACAATTACAAATTGTATGTGAAGAGAGTATTAAATGGTATTGAAACAGTTTTCCAAATGTCGTTTAAAATATTTCTTTATATCTTCAATATTTTCCAAGATTAAAAATAAATGATTTAAAATCAAATTATTATCAATTTAATACAAACAGAGAAAAACAACCACATGGGTGTTGAAAACGACAATTAAGTATAAAAAGTGAATTAGCCCCGTACGTTTTCATATCATAACGAAAATTAATACCTAAATGGCATCAAGATAACTAATTTCGTTATCAAGTTATTAAATAGCATTTCTCTTTACAATTTTTTAATGAACGGTACAAAAAAGCGTTTTGGAACGCTTTTTATTTTTGGAAATAATTCAGTAACTAAAGAACCGTTAGAGGTATCTCAATAAAATTTCACATGGTCAGAGCTGAGGTGTTTTAGAGTTGATTTGGAGGAGTAGAAGAAAAAGTGGGTGGCCCTCCAAAGTTGCCCATTTCGGGTATGTCATTTTTTTGAAAAATCGACAAAAAAAATTAATTTATGGTATGACAGAAAATAAATTTTATATATAGATAGTCCTTGAAAATATCTACAAAAAAATCTAAAGGTTTAATATTGCCCCTAGAATTTTTCTGAAATAATTGCCAGATTCCTTACAAAATTCTATATAATATTGCTGCAAGAAGTGTATAAATATATGGATTCGTTAAAAAGTTATATTAATCTAAAGTTGGAACATTAAAAAAAATTTAAATTTTTTGGGTTTTTCCAAAAAGATGGCAATATTTATTCACTGATAAAATTAGTTTTTTGTTCTGGGATTCATTATTTTTTTAATGATTTCAAAAGAAATCTTAACCCAAATTGACCGGGAATGATGAAATTTTCAAATTTAAGTCTATGGGGCCTAAGAAAATTTACCTATTATATAAAATTTAGTTTTGGTCCCTAGGTCGGGCAGAACGGTCCGTTACCATATGGTCACGCCAGGCACTACATAAGAAGAAAATCAGTAAATTTGTCTAAAAAATGTTTTTTATTGGCAAATTTCTTAAGAAGATGCAATTCAATATGAGTTCTAATATGGTATAATTTACATATCAAACATTCAGCATTATTTACACCCCCTTTAGTTGGAGCATTCTCCGATATAACGACTTATTATTGCTGTTGGTACTAAAAAATTACTTTTATCAGGATCATAAAAACCTATTGTGATAGGAATCCACCTTTGAATATTGGAGGACATCCACTAAATATAATTTACAGAGTAGCAAATGACTTTTGGAGTCCTACACTATAATTATTTAAGACTTTCTTTCTATTTTCCCTGATGCTGACAAAAAATTTCAACACAAACGACATTATATACATAAAGATTCTGCTTTTCGATGTTCCAATTTTGTAATCATTATGATAAACAATCACATTTTGATTTAAAGGAATATATCAAGGACTTAACGTGAAATACTACTGTAAGAAACGTTACCAGCATCGACTTCGTCACAAATATCACTATAATTTTTAGGTCGATGGATGAAAATCCATCAGACATATTCATCATTGTCACGGTCAAACTCTTCAAAGCTCTATTGATGGATAATTTTCCGAAAAAAACAAGTTTTTTACCAGAAAAAAAAAATACATTTCTTGACAAATTTTTCAAAGAAATGTACTACGAAAAAAATTTCCATGTTGTGCCTGGCGCACCCATATGGTAACGCATATATATAGTCCCTAAAAAACAGGATAAAAACATTTTATATATTTTATTGATTTATACCAATATAATATAGTACTTCTTATTTATATAAAAATCATAAAAGATTATTCTGAAAATTAACACAGTGTCAAAAAATTTATGAATTACTTTTTCATGTCGTTAATTTTTTAAATTTTTAACAATAATAATTTTAAGGGTTTACAAAAGGATCTCTTGCTTCCAAACATATAATATTAATGACCTTTTATTATGCTAATATTATTAACAAGATTCCATATGATCAAATGTAATTCAAATTTATTCAAAATTTTTAGCATCTTCTACGCTACATAGCTTTTTATCTAACCGTTGTTTGCGTTACCATATGGGTGCGCTAGGTCAATTTGGGTTAATGTAAATGCGCGTGGGGCAAAGGTCTGCCCACAAGCCCTATCCAAATTTTGTCAATTTTGGAATTTTTTTTTTCTTTCTCTTTTTGTTATGTTCTCAAATCGCAAAGCTGGGATCGACTTAAAATTATTTTAATTTTTTAGCTCTATATGTAAGGCATACATACACCCAAAAAGTATTTTCTAACGGAGACCCCTTATAACTACAGGATGACCATTTCAATGAAAAAAGTAAATTTTTTTAATCTTCCTATTTTAGGATATGTTTATACATATTATACTAAAATTTCAATAAAATATCACTATTCGTTTAAATTTTATTAAAGTTTATTAAAGACAAAACAACAAATAAATTATAAATTATCTTTTAAGCTGCTATTAACTAAGGATCGATTCTTGGTGTATTTGGAGAATTTTCACTTTTTGCCTCCTACTTATATATTAAATAACATTCACGTTCAAATTTTGTGTAGTTGAGGATTGTAACTTGTTTTAATGGAAGAATGGGCAGTAGGGTGTTGCAACATTGTATGAAGGAAACCAAACATACCTGCTTTTAACCCACCGAAACTAGGTGGTAGAACTTTGGAACTTTCAAATGGAGCAAAATTTTTAGGCGTTTTTACGACCATAAATTGAACTGGATATCCAACCTACAGGAAAGAGTAAAGAAAGCTTACGCTGCTTTGTACTCGTGTCAGAAGCTTATTGGAAAATCTTCTGGTCTTAAACCACGCTTGATTTATTGGATATACAAGGCAATTGTTAGGCCAATACTAGCACACGGATCGCTTGTTTGGTGGCCAATTATGAACATCAAAACACATGCCTCTATCATTGAACGTGTAAATAGAGTTGTAGCGCTGAGCATAACAGGTGCAAGAAGATCCACCGCCACTGAAGCAATGTGCAGAATTCTGGAAATTGAACCCCTACATTTATACATAAAGGAATACGCTTTAAAGACCCAGATTAGGCTGAGCCAAAATGGACAACTTATAATTAGAGATAATGGACATTCATCCTTAATTAGAAAATCAAGTTATGAAAATTTAGTAACAGATTACATGATAAGTGAAACTCGATAGGATAAGGAGATTACAGCGATTATACCGCCGAGAGAAGACTGGGAGACCAATAATCGTAATGTAGAAGGTGTTGAGGTGTACACTGATGGTTCTAGGAAAGTGAATGGAACGGGAAGTGGAGTTTTCTGTGAAAAGTTAGGTATCAAACACAGCTCAAGACTGAACAATGTTTGTAGTATTTTCCAAGCTGAAATCTTTGCAGTGTCTGAAGCAGCAAGACTAATATCTATGATGCCGATATTTAGGAGCGATATCACAATATACATAGATAGTCAGGCTACCATAAGGGCACTTTGTAGCAGGAATATTAGATCAAAGGTGGTCAGCCGTTGTCACAGAGATCTACAAGTTCTCAACGAACAACACTTTTTAAAACTGTGCTGGGTACCGGGTCACAATAATATTCAAGGTAATGAAATAGCTGATGAACTAGCACGAACAGGAGCAGATATGGAATCGACTAACTCATGTGAAGACATTCATCCTGGACTAGATTATATATATCGAAAAATAAGAGTTAAATTCAAAGTGGAAGCCGATGCACTCTGGGATAACTCATCGAGATATAAGCAGACAAAGGCGTAATGGAAACCAAGGGATAACAATACATTGAGGAAAGTTCTAGATATGGAAAAGAATGAACTGAGAATGTATGTAGGTATTATTACGGGTCATAACGACTTAAAATATTTTCTTAAGAAAATTGGTTTATGCGATAATAACAACTGCAGATGGTGCAGCGAGGAGGAAGAGGATACATTTCATTTCCTCTGCGAGTGCGCTGCACTATCGCGTTATAGATTTAAATGTTTTGATTCCTATTTTTTTCAGAACCTGGAAGATTTAAGAGGGATAAGTCCATTAAAGATTTTGAAATTTATTAAGGCAACAAAGATGCATAGCAATAATGGAGGTCCAGCAACAAGACAATCGAGACCCCGAATGGATTGACAAGGCATCAAAAGATTGACTGTAAAGATAAGCACCAGTGGAGCTAAAGGAACTTTGTATACTTATACATATATATACATATATTTATTATTTATTTTTTTTTTTTTTCTATATATTTTATTTTATTTATTTTTTTCTTTTTCTTATTTTGTTATTTCTCTTTTCTTTCTTTTTTTGAGGATTCACTATGGATCAGCAAAATTGGTCTTGTGAATACACACAGTTCTGTGTGATCCTCTTTCAAACCTAACCTAACATACCTAAAGTTATGAAAGGCAACATTATTTAAAATATATTTGCCATATTTCATCTTCCTACGATGAATGCAACCGGATGCTACACGGCCGTTTAAGTTAATGATTCCAAAACAAATTCTAAAAATTTATTCTCACCAGAATTAGGTACGTTTAAATGTAGCTGGCAAAAAGGAATTTTGGACCACCCTGCTCATTGGGCTGTCCGGAACGCAAAACACTTTAATTGTCGTTATATATGTATATAAAACTAGAGACTTCTACAGATTAGATCGGGTTAAAGATAATTGTAGAATGAATTTTATAAGGGGTCCACGGAGGAACATTTAGTTCATGTTTGTAGAAAATTCATATGTAAATCATTATTTTATCAGTATGATACCAATAATAAATGGAAATTGAATCGTCCTATTAATGTCGTTAGAACTCTCATAAATATTTCTAAAGCAATTCTCGTTTTCAAGGAAATGAATCTCTTATGAAGTTCTTGTAAATTCTTTTACTAAACACATGTGCTTGTTTTTACAACGCCTTATAAATATAAAGAGAAAAACAAAGATATTTGCATTGGTTTTATTTTTTCTCCTAAAAACACTCTTTAATATAAAATTGTATACGTAACCTTTTGGCCCACATTCAACATAAGCTAAAATTCAAATGTCTGTCACATTCACACATCTTTCGCCGAATTTCCAGTAATTTCTTTGTCAATCTACGTACAACTCTTGATAAAGCTATGTCTTGCATTATTTCGCTTGTTGTTTTTTTTTTTTTTTTGGTGCCATTATTTACTCGAAAATCTATTTTTGAATACATGGCGCCCCCATGTAATGTTTGCTGATGACAAAAACGGAAAAATCTAGTAAAATTTAAATTTTTTTAGGTTTTTTTTTTTTTTCTAAATGTAAAAATAAAAGTATTTGCAAGATGTTTCTTTGTATGATTTTATTTTAGCACATTTACATGAAACAAAGTACAAACAAAACAAGGGGGAATAAGTCAGTTTGTTAAAAGAATGACTTAATGATTTTATTTATTTATTATTATTTATTTATTTATTTATTTATTTTTTTTTCAATATTCTAAAATTGTAAAAATCTTAAAATAAACAAGAAATTTTCCTGCTTTCAACAGACAGACGGACATCGATCTTAGATTTTCACGAGGACCCAGAGTATTTATACGTTACGAGCTCTTAGATGATTATTTTGACTTGCTACACACGAAATATGAAACTTATTATACCCCCCATCAATTTTTGATAATAGGTATAAAAATAGGAAATAATTTTAAAACTTAAATTTCCTACAAGTCAAAGTTTCTCTTACTATAACCTCCACATGATAATAATAATTATGATGATAGTCTTACTTGTAACAAATGTTGATATCAACAACAAAAGACAAAGAACATCAACTTATGACATGACAAGAAAATGTAAATTGCAAAATAGTTTCCTTTTGAAATCAAAACATTTTTTAAACAAATTTTCATTTTACTAACTATGTATTAAAAGAAATATAATGCATTTCAACACAAAAACATATAGTCGAATGGAGATACAACTAAAAGTTAAAAAAAAAGAAATAAATACCATAGAGACACATGGAACATTTTTTTAGTGTTGTTTCTTAGTTTTTGTTCTTAAATTATCCCATTTCTTAGAAAATGTTATTACTTGATGCAAGTATGTATACTACGTACATATATACTTGTGAATGTAAAAAAATGTAACAGGAAAAGATATACTTATGAAACTACCTTTTACTAGGAAAGTAAATTTGAATATGAAAATTGTATGCAAAATATAAAACAAGTGTTGCCATTTTCAGAATATAAATGCATAAATACAAAAATTGAAGGTCATGTCAAAGATTTTATGAAATATTGCTTTTTCGGAAGATATTTAGTTATATTTCATAGCACCAGCAACATACAAATCTCATACTAAAAATTGCACTCTATTTACAATACATTTACCAATTTAATTGGAAGCTGTTATGCTTATATTATTACGAAAAACATTTTTCAGCTCCGGAAAAAGCATTTATTTTTCAAATATATTTGTACATCCGGCAAGATTAAAAAGAAACAGGTTTGTGTATGAGTGCTTTTTCCATTCCAATTCATTCTGAGAGTTGTAACATTTATTTGGATTTAATACATAAGAAAAACTATTTACACAATTTTCCTAAGATCTTTTCCTAAAAAGAAGAAAAAATTATCACAGCATAAAATATTATATGAAAAAAAAAAAAAAAAAAAAACTAAACTAAACTAAAAACAGCAAGTTACTGACAATTAGAGATTGAAACCCGGGATTTCCCATCCCGCGATTGCGGGAAATTTGCTAGTTTTCTTGTCCTGGACGAAATTCCCGGGAATTTTAACAAGAACTTATATATTTGGGTAATGTTTGGAGTAATGGTGGCAACTATATCTTAACCACAATGTCGTTAATAAGGTTTTATATACAATTCATTAGATGATTTATATGGAATCACTCTATAGCATGAATTCAGTTTAATATCTTAATAAAATATCAGTACTAAAACCCAGCAAGTGAAAAAGTATATCTGTTTAAAACAATCATGTAGACATCTTAAACATATATTATAAATTTGTCAGTAATATAAACAACATGCGGAAATTATTTCATAAAACAAATTTATAAAATATTAAGAAAGTTAATATAAAAAGTATGTAGTGAGTCCGAAGTGCTTTTTGTCATTTCTGAAGCGATATAAAATTACATGTTTTTTCACTAAGGAAACTCTAATAATACCCAATCAAAGGTGATTATCTTTAATTTTGACCCATATAAAAATTAATGTTGAGTTCTTATCCACTTTGGAATAATTTGCGGTTTTGTCTCATAGCCTCACTTTTTACTTCTACACAGAGGTTTTCAGATATATTCGAAATGCCTTTACAATATTTTTAAGTATCGGAGATCTACTAAAGCCTGATTTTTTTGGAGCATAAAATGTCTTTATACGGTTTAGTTATAGCGAAAACATATCTCATCATATTTAGTATCAAATTTTAATTCATTGTTTAATTATGTTCAATAATTAGAAGGCATTCAGATAATCATTTATTATTATACAAATGTATACAGTTTTTAAGATAATTTATTCTTATTTGTATTATAATGATCTCGTGATTATGTTTTAGTTCAACTTTGTGCGAAAATATTTCGCAACTCTTACTTTCCTAACAATATCGGCAAAAAAATAGAATAAATTCTTCATAAATTCTATAAATTTGTATAATCAATAAGTCAAAAATACAATTAGTTAGAACTAGCAACTTTTATCGATTTAATAGACAATGTCAAAAAATATTTTTCTTCTTTCATCCTATTTGTTATAACATAAATAGTACATCCGACTCCGACTATATTTTACATAGTATTATATGGGCTTGTGTCAGTTAGCCTGTGAAATAACTGTGAAAATATGTTTATTAGTTTCTGAAAATGACAAAAAGCACTTCGGATCACCCTTTAACAAAAAGAAAAAAACTTATTGTAATAAAATTTTGTTTTATTTCGATGACTGTATAGGAAATTGAAATTAGTTCTAGATATTATATATGATGTTCAAAACTTTATGAAGATACGTTAAAATTTGCGATATATTTTTGATATTTTCATATAAATTTGGATCACCCATTGAAGCAGCAAACAATTTAATATAGTTTTAATACATATTTGAATTACCCCAAAGGTTTTCGGTAAAGACGATTTGCTTAATATTGTGTCGATATCCACAAAGCTCTTTCACGACAGCATTCACTCGAAGTAATTAATTAGTAGACTAAGCAATTGATAAAATTTCTTTTTCTTAGTACAATTACAATTTTGTTTTAAATCTGCTAATGCAAAAATACATATCCCTTTGGGTATAAATTCCTGATCACATGAAGAAATGGATGTATGATATTCTCGTCCCTTTTAATCGAGAAATAATCTCTGCAACTACTACCATTCACAATTGGCTCAAGCAGTAAAAAGATAACTGTAAAATGTGAACGATGCTAGTCAAAAATGAGTACTCTAGGGTTAAATAAACCCGATATTATTTCACTTTTCCTTAATAAGGCACGTGGGTACAATTTGCTTTCAAATTCAAATACAGCTCTTTATTTACGTTTTAAAATACACACGTTATAAAATACAACCGTTCAACACTATGGAAAAAAATCAACTTTTAATTTTAAATTAAAACAAAACAAGCGGGAATGTTATATTCGGCTCAGCCGAATCTAAATACCCACCATCAACATTTTCAAATTTTACGTTATATGGGAGATGGGCGGTAAAGTGGGCGGACCACGCTCATTTTTTGTTTCCGAGTTTACATTGGTCCTTGAACTACACAATTTCGTTGAAGTTTCATCTTATATGGGAGGTGGGCGGTAAGGTGTGCGGACCACGCCCATTTTTGGTTTCCATGTTTATATCAATCCTCAAACTATTTATACAAAATTTCGTTGTCGTACATGCTTTTGCTTAAGCTTTTGTTTCTAGTTTTTAGCCCATAACTTTTTCGTTAATATAAGATAAATATTTGTGCTAAATTTCGTCCCTCTACGTTGTCCCGTTCGAGCCCTATCCAGCTTTCAACAAACGGACAGACGGACGGACATAGCTAGATCTATACGATTTCTTCGACATGTTACACACGGAATGACAAAATCAATATACCCCTCATCTTTTTGATGGTGGGTATAATGAAACAGAATAGCAATATTGCCAATTGTTAGTAATGTCGATGTCGAACAATTTTCGATATCGAAAACTGATCTCTAATGAACATTTTCTCGTTTCGCTAATGTTGCTGTCACAAACAGAACGACAGGTGAACTGTACGAGTTCATTCTTAAAATGCCTTCTATAGTCGTTCTCGAAGGTTTTGTTAGAGAAATGTCCCAGAATTATTCGAAGGAGATATTTGGCCAAGCCGAATATAGCATTCTCACTTGTTTAAATGTGAATGCGTCTAAAGGGCCATATAAAGTACGTACTGTTGATCTTTTTATAATATCCTGGTAAGGAATTCTATATCACAGATGTTATGGGAAATGGAGCTGATAAATATCGTGTAAAAAAAGTCGAACAAATTTTTAGTCTTTCAACCTATTTGTACGTGCAAAGCAAAAAACACAAATGACACTTTTAATACCGAAATATACGGAAATGAGTGCACTCGAAAAAGGTTCCTTTCCATCATTAGAAAAGCAGCGAATTCTAATTTTTCCGAATATCAAACAAATGGTGCTGCTACGTACAAAGTGATACCAATCCACTAAACTGTCCAAAACGCTATATTGGGTAATAGCAAAAAATATTTGAAGTACACTTAAAGTTGAGTAAAAAAATAAAATTGAGCTTAAAAAAAGTGGACCCATACCGAGAAAAAAGTAACCGAAATCACAATAAAGCTTATTCCAGAAAATATTATATATTTTAGTAAAAACGAATAGATCTTTTTATTCCAAAAATATTTAAAATCAATTTCCATTCAAACTAACTTATTTCCATTAGTGTAACTACAAATACATAAATATAAACATTTCGTAAATTTCAGTATTTTCCATTTGTACCTTTTGCGTTACACCTGTGTGCTGTATGTTGGTACTTAATAGCAAACAATTTTTTTTTTTTTTTTTTTTTTTGTTATTTTATTTTTTTATGTACAATGCACACAAATATTCCTTTTGATTTCCATCTTTATTGATTATAGAAAAAAAATGTTTTGAATTCTATATGATTTTTTGTTTTTTCATTTTTAACTTTTCCCAATCATGTGTATGAGTTCGTTCGTTATTATTCCCAAAATAAAAAGAATAGGGAAAAATATATAAGGAACAGCTGTTGCAAAATACTTGTGCTGAGTTGAAAATTAATGATGATGATTTTACATTAACCTTTTTTGTCGAATTTTTTTCATTTTGAAAACAAAAATTTGCATAAACTTTTGTAAGAAGTTTTGATACCAAACAAAGGCAAGAAGAAAAGAAAGAATAATATAAATTTAATTCTTAAGCCTTAAATAAAAAGAAGCCTAATCACATGTAACATAATCGATAAGAAATTATTTTCTTTTCTTAGGTAAAGTTATGGATTTAAAATGAAAAATGATTTAAAATGAACTTTTTTTAGGATAACTACAATCTAAGATATGTATTGTATTAATTTAAAGCTAACTTTTGTGATGAAAAATATTTCCCTAAATACGCTCTCATTATACTATACTTATCTTATTTGCCTAGGGATTTAAATGCTTGAAATGTATTTCTTCCTATAAAATGTTTCAATTTAACGAAATACCTTTTAAATTAATTATCACAAAGTATCTTCACTACATGATATTTCAACGCCTTGTGACATGAATTATCAGTACGCAAGTATTGGCCGTGTCCATTTAAAATAGTTTCTTAACCAAAGGCTGGCAGAATTGTTTTTCCTTCAAATTACACTTATAAGGTTACAAGAAGAAAACCTCATGAAATGCTTACAACTTGTTAAACAGAATAAAGAACGGAAAAAAATGACATGTAATTTATTAAGAAAAAAAATACATACATAACAATGTTGTTACTCGACTACATTACAATACTTTTCATGCCATAAAACTGACAAGCATTTAAATTTAAAATCAGGCAAAATGTAAATCTCACACACAAACACATTCGCCAAATGAACCTGAAGTCAATGGTGGCAGTTGCGTACAAGTTACCTAACCGACTACATTAGGGTACCACTAGTCCAGGCGCGGATCCAGCTCAAGCTTTTGGGGGAGGAAAATAGAACGATTTTCTTAACAATTTTCTAAATTTGTATGATTTAATTTTTCATCAGGCGTTTTCATTTCGGGGAGGGAAATTTCGCTTGATTAACACTAAAATCCTTAAAAACTAAAATTATTTCGTGATCATTTATGTTTCATACAAAAAATCGATTTTTTTATGAAAATCTCAGTCAAAACTAAAATCCTTAATAACTCGGTAAATACTGCGTTTTTCGAGAAAATAAGCTTATTTCGTGATCACTTATTTTTTATACCAAAAATCGAAAATTTGAATGAAAATCTCAGTCAAAACTAAAATCCTTAATAACTCGGTAAATACTGCGTTTTTCGAGAAAATAAGCTTATTTCGTGATCACTTATGATTCATACCAAAAATAGAAAATTTCAATGAAAATTTCAGTCAAAACTAAAATCCTTAATAACTCGGTAAATACTGCGTTTTTCGAGAAAATAAGCTTATTTCGTGATCACTTATGTTTCATACCAAAAATCGAAAATTTCAATGAAAATTTCAGTCAAAACTAAAATCCTTAATAACTCGGTAAATACTGCGTTTTTCGAGAAAATAAGCTTATTTCGTGATCACTTATTTTTTATACCAAAAATCGAAAATTTGAATGAAAATCTCAGTCAAAACTAAAATCCTTAATAACTCGGTAAATACTGCGTTTTTCGAGAAAATAAGCTTATTTCGTGATCACTTATGATTCATACCAAAAATAGAAAATTTCAATGAAAATTTCAGTCAAAACTAAAATCCTTAATAACTCGGTAAATACTGCGTTTTTCGAGAAAATAAGCTTATTTCGTGATCACTTATGTTTCATACCAAAAATCGAAAATTTCAATGAAAATCTCAGTCAAAACTAAAATCCTTAATAACTCGGTAAATACTGCGTTTTTCGAGAAAATAAGCTTATTTCGTGATCACTTATGTTTCATACCAAAAATCGAAAATTTCAATGAAAATTTCAGTCAAAACTAAAATCCTTAATAACTCGGTAAATACTGCGTTTTTCGAGAAAATAAGCTTATTTCTTGAACACTTACGTTTCATACCAAAAATCGATTATTTTATGAAATTCTCAGTCAAAACTAAAATCCTTAATAACTCGGTAAATACTGCGTTTTTCGACAAAATAAGCTTATTTCGTGATCACTTATGTTTCATACCAAAAATCGATTTTTTTATGAAAATCTCAGTCAAAACTAAAATCCTTAATAACTCGGTAAATACTGCGTTTTTCGAGAAAATAAGCTTATTTCGTGATCACTTATGTTTCATACCAAAAATCGAAAATTTCAATGAAAATTTCAGTCAAAACTAAAATCCTTAATAACTCGGTAAATACTGCGTTTTTCGAGAAAATAAGCTTATTTCTTGAACACTTACGTTTCATACCAAAAATCGATTATTTTATGAAATTCTCAGTCAAAACTAAAATCCTTAATAACTCGGTAAATACTGCGTTTTTCGAGAAAATAAGCTTATTTCGTGATCACTTATGTTTCATACCAAAAATCGAAAATTTGAATGAAAATCTCAGTCAAAACTAAAATCCTTAATAACTCGGTAAATACTGCATTTTTCGGGAAAATAAACTTAATTCGTGATCACTTATGTTTCATACCAAAAATCGATTATTTTATGAAATTCTCAGTCAAAACTAAAATCCTTAATAACTCGGTAAATACTGCGTTTTTCGAGAAAATAAGCTTAATTCGTGATCACTTATGTTTCATACCAAAAATCGATTTTTTTATGAAAATCTCAGTCAAAACTAAAATCCTTAATAACTCGGTAAATACTGCGTTTTTCGAGAAAATAAGCTTATTTTGTGATCACTTATGTTTCATACCAAAAATCGATTTTTTTATGAAAATCTCAGTCAAAACTAAAATCCTTAATAACTCGGTAAATACTGCGTTTTTCGAGAAAATAAGCTTATTTCGTGATCACTTATGTTTCATACCAAAAATCGAAAATTTCAATGAAAATTTCAGTCAAAACTAAAATCCTTAATAACTCGGTAAATACTGCGTTTTTCGAGAAAATAAGCTTATTTCTTGAACACTTACGTTTCATACCAAAAATCGATTATTTTATGAAATTCTCAGTCAAAACTAAAATCCTTAATAACTCGGTAAATACTGCGTTTTTCGACAAAATAAGCTTATTTCGTGATCACTTATGTTTCATACCAAAAATCGATTTTTTTATGAAAATCTCAGTCAAAACTAAAATCCTTAATAACTCGGTAAATACTGCGTTTTTCGAGAAAATAAGCTTATTTCGTGATCACTTATGTTTCATACCAAAAATCGAAAATTTGAATGAAAATCTCAGTCAAAACTAAAATCCTTAATAACTCGGTAAATACTGCATTTTTCGGGAAAATAAACTTAATTCGTGATCACTTATGTTTCATACCAAAAATCGATTATTTTATGAAATTCTCAGTCAAAACTAAAATCCTTAATAACTCGGTAAATACTGCGTTTTTCGAGAAAATAAGCTTAATTCGTGATCACTTATGTTTCATACCAAAAATCGATTATTTTATGAAATTCTCAGTCAAAACTAAAATCCTTAATAACTCGGTAAATACTGCGTTTTTCGACAAAATAAGCTTATTTCGTGATCACTTATGTTTCATACCAAAAATCGATTTTTTTATGAAAATCTCAGTCAAAACTAAAATCCTTAATAACTCGGTAAATACTGCGTTTTTCGAGAAAATAAGCTTATTTCGTGATCACTTATGTTTCATACCAAAAATCGAAAATTTGAATGAAAATCTCAGTCAAAACTAAAATCCTTAATAACTCGGTAAATACTGCATTTTTCGGGAAAATAAACTTAATTCGTGATCACTTATGTTTCATACCAAAAATCGATTATTTTATGAAATTCTCAGTCAAAACTAAAATCCTTAATAACTCGGTAAATACTGCGTTTTTCGAGAAAATAAGCTTATTTTGTGATCACTTATGTTTCATACCAAAAATCGATTTTTTTATGAAAATCTCAGTCAAAACTAAAATCCTTAATAACTCGGTAATTACTGCGTTTTTCGAGAAAATAAGCTTATTTCGTGATCACTTATGTTTCATACCAATAATCGAAAATTTGAATGAAAATCTCAGTCAAAACTAAAATCCTCAATAACTCGGTAAATACTGCATTTTTCGGGAAAATAAACTTAATTCGTGATCACTTATGTTTCATACCAAAAATCGATTATTTTATGAAATTCTCAGTCAAAACTAAAATCCTTAATAACTCGGTAAATACTGCATTTTTTGGGAAAATAAACTTAATTCGTGATCACTTATGTTTCATACCAAAAATCGATTATTTTATGAAATTCTCAGTCAAAACTAAAATCCTTAATAACTCGGTAATTACTGCGTTTTTCGAGAAAATAAGCTTATTTCGTGATCACTTATGTTTCATACCAATAATCGAAAATTTGAATGAAAATCTCAGTCAAAACTAAAATCCTCAATAACTCGGTAAATACTGCATTTTTCGGGAAAATAAACTTAATTCGTGATCACTTATGTTTCATACCAAAAATCGATTATTTTATGAAATTCTCAGTCAAAACTAAAATCCTTAATAACTCGGTAAATACTGCGTTTTTCGAGAAAATAAGCTTAATTCGTGATCATTTATGTTTCATACCAAAAATCGATTATTTTATGAAATTCTCAGTCAAAACTAAAATCCGTAATAACTCGGTAAATACTGCGTTTTTCGAGAAAATAAGCTTATTACGTGATCACTTATGTTTCATACCAAAAATCGAAAATTTGAATGAAAATCTCAGTCAAAACTAAAATCCTTAATAACTCGGTAAATACTACGTTTTTCGCGAAAATAAGCTTATTTCGTGATCACTTATGTTTCATACCAAAAATCGATTATTTTATGAAATTCTCAGTCAAAACTAAAATCCTTAATAACTCGGTAAATACTGCGTTTTTCGAGAAAATAAGCTTATTTCGTGAACACTTATGTTTCATACCAAAAATCGATTTTTTTATGAAAATCTCAGTCAAAACTAAAATCCTTAATAACTCGGTAAATACTGCGTTTTTCGAGAAAATAAGCTTATTTCGTGATCAGTTATGTTTCATACCAAAAATCGATTTTTTTATGAAAATCTCAGTCAAAACTAAAATCCTTTATAACTCGGTAAATACTGCGTTTTTCGAGAAAGTAAGCTTATTTCGTGATCAGTTATGTTTCATACCAAAAATCGATTTTTTTTATGAAAATCTAAGTCAAAACTAAAATCCTTAATAACTCGGTAAATACTGCGTTTTTCGAGAAAATAAGCTTATTTCGTGATCACTTATGTTTCATACCAAAAATCGATTTTTTTATGAAAATCTCAGTCAAAACTAAAATCCTTAATAACTCGGTAAATACTGCGTTTTTCGAGAAAATAAGCTTATTTTGTGATCACTTATGTTTCATACCAAAAATCGATTTTTTTATGAAAATCTCAGTCAAAACTAAAATCCTTAATAACTCGGTAAATACTGCGTTTTTTCGAGAAAATAAGCTTATTCGTGAACACTTATGTTTCATGCCAAAAATCGATTTTTTTATGAAAATCTCAGTCAAAATTAAATCCTTAATAACTCGGTAAATACTGCGTTTTTCGAGAAAATAAGCTTATTTCGTGATCAGTTATGTTTCATACCAAAAATCGATTTTTTTATGAAAATCTCAGTCAAAATTAAATCCTTAATAACTCGGTAAATACTGCGTTTTTCGAGAAAATAAGCTTATTTTGTGATCACTTATGTTTCATACCAAAAATCGATTTTTTTATGAAAATCTCAGTCAAAACTAAAATCCTTAATAACTCGGTAAATACTGCGTTTTTCGAGAAAATAAGCTTATTTCGTGATCAGTTATGTTTCATACCAAAAATCGATTTTTTTTATGAAAATCTCAGTCAAAATTAAATCCTTAATAACTCGGTAAATACTGCGTTTTTCGAGAAAATAAGCTTATTTTGTGATCACTTATGTTTCATACCAAAAATCGATTTTTTTATGAAAATCTCAGTCAAAACTAAAATCCTTAATAACTCGGTAAATACTGCGTTTTTCGAGAAAATAAGCTTATTTTGTGATCACTTATGTTTCATACCAAAAATCGATTTTTTTATGAAAATCTCAGTCAAAACTAAAATCCTTAATAACTCGGTAAATACTGCGTTTTTCGAGAAAATAAGCTTATTTCGTGAACACTTATGTTTCATGCCAAAAATCGATTTTTTTATGAAAATCTCAGTCAAAATTAAATCCTTAATAACTCGGTAAATACTGCGTTTTTCGAGAAAATAAGCTTATCTTGTGATCACTTATGTTTCATACCAAAAATCGATTTTTTTATGAAAATCTCAGTCAAAACTAAAATCCTTAATAACTCGGTAAATACTGCGTTTTTCGAGAAAATAAGCTTATTTCTTGAACAGTTATGTTTCATGCCAAAAATCGATTTTTTTATGAAAATCTCAGTCAAAATTAAATCCTTAATAACTCGGTAAATACTGCGTTTTTCGAGAAAATAAGCTTATTTTGTGATCACTTATGTTTCATACCAAAAATCGATTTTTTTATGAAAATCTCAGTCAAAACTAAAATCCTTAATAACTCGGTAAATACTGCGTTTTTCGAGAAAATAAGCTTATTTCGTGAACAGTTATGTTTCATACCAAAAATCGATTTTTTTATGAAAATCTCAGTCAAAATTAAATCCTTAATAACTCGGTAAATACTGCGTTTTTCGAGATAATAAGCTTATTTCGTGATCAGTTATGCTTCATACCAAAATCGATTTTTTTATGAAAATCTCAGTCAAAACTAAAATCCTTAATAACCAGTAAATACTGCGTTTTTCGAGAATATAAGCTTATTTCGTGATCACTTATGTTTCATACCAAAAATCGATTTTTTTATGAAAATCTCAGTCAAAACTAAAATCCTTAATAACTCGGTAAATACTGCGTTTTTCGAGAAAATAAGCTTATTTCGTGATCAGTTATATTTCACACCAAAAATCGATTATTTATGAAAATCTCAGTCAAAACTAAAATCCTTAATAACTCGATAAATACTGCGTTTTTCGAGAAAATAAGCTTATTTCGTGAACACTTATGTTTCATGCCAAAAATCGATTTTTTTATGAAAATCTCAGTCAAAACTAAAATCCTTAATAACTCGGTAAATACTGCGTTTTTCGAGAAAATAAGCTTATTTCTTGAACACTTACGTTTTATACCAAAAATCGATTTTTTTATGAAAATCTCAGTCAAAAAAATCCTTAATAACTCGGTAAATACTGCGTTTTTCGAGAAAATAAGTTTATTTCTTGATCACTTATGTTTCATACCAAAAATCGATTTTTTTATGAAAATCTCAGTCAAAACTAAAATCCTTAATAACTCGGTAAATACTGCGTTTTTCGAGAAAATAAGCTTATTTCTTGAACACTTACGTTTCATACCAAAAATCGATTTTTTTATGAAAATCTCATTCAAAACTAAAATCCTTAATAACTCGGTAAATACTGCGTTTTTCGAGAAAATAAGCTTATTTCGTGATCAGTTATGTTTCATACCAAAATCGATTTTTTTATGAAAATCTCAGTCAAAACTAAAATCCTTAATAACCCAGTAAATACTGCGTTTTTCGAGAATATAAGCTTATTTCGTGATCACTTATGTTTCATACCAAAAATCGATTTTTTTATGAAAATCTCAGTCAAAACTAAAATCCTTAATAACTCGGTAAATACTGCGTTTTTCGAGAAAATAAGCTTATTTCGTGATCAGTTATGTTTCACACCAAAAATCGATTATTTATGAAAATCTCAGTCAAAACTAAAATCCTTAATAACTCGATAAATACTGC